>OY759170.1:27497200-30244700 GCA_963662145.1 Sturmia bella
TCTTCAATAAGAAATTCATTAATAATATGTCTGACCAGATCGGGAAAAATGGTGCATATATCTACTATTTCAATTAGCTTATTTTCATCAAATATTGGTATTATTTGGTTATGAAAAGCATTTATAGGTTGCTTGACTTTCTTAATGCCTTCTTTCGGTGAACTAAGTGCTGAGTATTGTGAGCAACTGGATGAAATATTCATTTGTTGTAGTGATAAAGCATCTGCAACAACATTTTGATGCGCAGGCTTGTATACTAATTTCGCACCGTATTCTTCTATAAAATTTTTCCATCTTTTAAGTTTGGTATTGGGATTTTTATCCGAAATGGAAAATATTAAGGACTGGTGGTCTGTTTATATAGTTAAGTCAGCAATACCGTAAAGATAATTCCTTAGTTTTTGTAAAGCGCAAACTATAGCTAGCAATTCTTTATCATTTGTGCTATAACTTTGCTCTGTTACATTTAAGGTTCGTGATATGAATGTTATGGGCTTTTTATTCTGAGAGAGTACTGCGCCGATGGCAAAATTACTTGCATCAGTAGTTAATTCAAATGGTTTGTTAAACTCGGTTTGGAATAGTTCGACTTGTACTTGAAGAGCATCTTTTACTTTATCTAATACCGCTAATGCTGATGGATCGAGATTTATTTTTACTTTTGTACTTTAAGTTTTTGTTAATCCCGCCATTTTCTCCTCTGAGATGCACTCTGAGTGGCTGCGAAATTTTTTATAAATTTCCGCTGATAACTCGCTAAACCTAAAAATGATCTGAGTTATTTTAAATTGGTAGGAATGGGATAGTTCTTTATTGTTTCTATTTTATTAGGGCCTACTGTTATTTTATTACGTTTTATGTGCCCTAGGTATTCAACAGAATCATGGAAGAAATGTAACTTTGCTTCAGATATTTTCAAATTTTGCATTGTGGGGTGCATTAACTATAGTGCAGATGTGTTCCATGTGTTCTTCGAGTGAAGAGGATTATATTAAGACATCGTCTATGTACACTTAATCAAATTTTCCTATATATGGACGGAGAATATCGTCTACGCATTTTTGAAAAATAGAAGGTGCATTTTTAAGTCCAAAATGCATCCTTAAAAATTCATACTTTGCGCCATTCACACTAAATGCTGTTTTTCCCTGTCTGATTCCTTTATGAGGATTTGATAAAAACCTGATTCCAAGTCTAGTGTTCCAAGTCAGATGTGTTCCATGTGTTCTTCGAGTGAAGAGGATTATATTAAGACATCGTCTATGTACACTTAATCAAATTTTCCTATATATGGACGGAGAATATCGTCTACGCATTTTTGAAAAATAGAAGGTGCATTTTTAAGTCCAAAATGCATCCTTAAAAATTCATACTTTGCGCCATTCACACTAAATGCTGTTTTTCCCTGTCTGATTCCTTTATGAGGATTTGATAAGAACCTGATTCCAAGTCTAGTGTAGTGAATACTTTTGCCTTGCCTAAGTTCTGAATTGTCATTCCAACATCAGGAATTGGGTAGCGGTCATTGATTGCTTGAGCGTTTAGCTTCTGAATATCAACTACCATTCGTCTTTTCATTTTACCCTTGACATTAATTGCTTTATCACTTAGATTTCGTGAAACCATTTTTATTTTATTTCAATAATAATACAAATACGCCTTGTATTTTTTACTTTGATCCGATGACTTGTCAATTTATTTTCCAATTTTTCAGGAACTTTTGTATCCTTCTTCAGGATCGGGGAATTTTTTAGCAAAAAAATCCAAGATTACTTCGCTTGCATCTCGACTTTGAGCCCCCAGTTAAATCTTCAATACGATTTTAACGCAATATTTTTTCTTCATACCAAAATGTATGGTTTATTTGAATCTATCTCGAAGACTACTCTCTTAATGTAATTTACCATCTATTTATATTAATTTCTATTTTTACTATCCTTTAAGGCCGCGTCAGATAAAACTTCTGCTTCGCGTTGCGTTACATACACGCTTTGACAAGTGCCATACATGTTTGTATGGCACTTGTCACATAAATTTTATTTGACGCAAAGCAAAGCAAAAAGTTGGGGATCTTTCATCTTTTTGCACGCTTTGACAATTAGCTGCTTTCATTTTCTTTTATTTTTTCTTGGCGTCAACAGAAATCAAAAAAAAAAAAATCCAAATAAATAAATAAATTTTATAAATTTAATGAATAAATTCGTTTGAAAAATATAATAAACAAAACTACAAATAAGTACATATATAAAATATTTTATATATTCAATATTTTATTGATAAACAAACAATGCGCGGGTCTTGTCAAAGTTTTTATTGTGACATACACTTTTTGTTTTACGCTTTTCTTTCAAAGTTATAAACGTCACGCAAAGCAACAAAGTTTTATCTGACACGGCCTTTACTTATACTTATTTATTCCATGTCTTATTTCTAGGTTAGTATTTGTTTAGGCTACGGGTATCTTTATTATCAACATATTTTGGGATGACCATGTGTTTCTGTATCTAGTTAGTGTTAAATGTGTTTTTATGATTATTTTGGTCTAGATGCTTGTGTATTGCAACAAGTAAATAAAACTAAATATTTTACTGCAATTTTAACTTTATTGAACTATGATATTTACATACGTAAGGCGTATATTAAATTACTTTTTCAGGCTCAAGTTCAACCCTTTGTTTGTTAAGAAGAGTAAAATTTTTATAGCTAAGTAGGTGCAGTCTGTTTTATGCATGATTTTATGTCATCTTAGAAAACTGTTATTTGCTCTTAATATGAGAGCTTTTTTCATGAGAGCTCATATAAAGAGCAAATAACAGTCTTCTGAGATAACAAAAAATCATCCATAAAACAGACTGGAAAAAGATCACTGCTTTGGTTAATGTTAGTTCAGTATACATATAAATAGAAACTAAAATTGCTGTTGCCAAGTGGTTTAAGCGGTTGTGCCAAAATTGTTAAATTTGACACGTCCAAAGTTCATAGGGTGATGATGGTGTTTGATACACAGAAATAGCCGGTTGTCCACATAGCTATAACAATTTTACTATTTTTTACTTAATTGATATTGATTAAAAAATGACAAACCAAGGGTTGAACTTTGCCTGGAAAAGTAATTTAATATAAATGTATGTAAAACTAAATATATTTTTATTCATTATTGTTCGGTTAATTGGTTTCCACGCTTAATTGAACCACATGATCGGGCAAAAAAAATATTGCATACGAACACCATGTGAATTTCCTCGGATAATTGAACACGGTTAACTGATTTTCCCGCTTAATTCGTTCACAATTCATGTCATCAAAAATAAATTTCCTCTTACTTTTACCCGGTTAATTGCATTGAAAAATAATCTGGCATTTTTGCACATACATATTTGACATCATTTGTGAAAAACACTGGGTGGCATCTCTACTATACACATATATGTACAAATTTTTGCTGTTACTTGCATTTTTTTTTTCGTTTAAGGTAAAAAAATTATTTTGAAAAACTTAAAGTGCACATATGCGATTTCTTTTAATTCATTAGTACATAGTTTCAATTATGCGTGATTTCTGTAATTGAACAAACTGTTCAATTAAATAGGGTTCTTGTAATTGAACGAATTGTTCAATTAAACGGGTATCGGCTAATTGGTTCCCCGGTTAATTGAACAAAAAATTGTGCAAATTTTGATGTGCAATTAACCGAAAAATACTGTAATTACTTTGGTCTAGATATTCGACGACCAGATAAAATGTATTTCATGTGTGTATGTGTTAGAACATAGAACTTGCATCTGTCGTCGAAAACTACCAGGTGACCCCATACAACGAAAAGTTGCAATTAGCTATAACTCTCGAACCGTAAAAGATAGAAATCTGTATGTATTTATAGATACTTTACAACAACAAATGCTAAAGACAACAACAAGAACGAGATGAAATTTATAAAATATACATATGTATTCACATACGCCATTCCATACATACATTACACATACATACGTATGGAACACTAAGTGTGCGAGCCATCCTCGTACTTGACTAAATTTATTTTGTTTTTGCTATTATAATACAACAAATGTACTAAAAAAAATTAAATTTTGTATTTGTCTATATCTTAGTAATTATAAATCGGATTGTGCTTATTTTCAATCCCTAAGCAGAGGGGACATTTATAAGACGATTGCAGTCATCGTTTATCACTCTGCGAGAACGGACGTGTTTTTTGACTGCGCTTAGATTGAAACTTCTTTTTCATAGAGTAACGGTTTATAGTTATCTTAACTTTTGCTTTGGTCTTTTTTTTTGTGCATACATTGTTTTTGTTATTTCCTGTATACTCAAGTGAAGAACAGTTATAAAATATATACATACATATATTGAATAATTAAGATTAGTAAAGATGGCCCCTGGGCCACCAAATTTGTCATCAAACAGGTTCGCCTTACTTGGTGACTATTTTGAACAACCTTATCTTCGAACATCAAAGAATAATTTGACATTAAACGATCCTAAATATTTAATAATAACATCAAAAAATAACGCATTACGGAAACTTAGTCCATTTATAATCCAAAGAGGACTACACGCTATTTCCACTCTAATTCGATTCGATTAGCCAACTTCGGGATGGTAACATACTAATTTTAGTTCGCAACCAAGTCATCGCTGATAAATTTTTAAAAGCAAAATCTTTATTGAATTTGTGTGATATTAACGTTCAACTCCATGAAAGTTTAAATTACGTGAAGGGTATTGTATATGCTCCATGTTTAATAGATGTACCAGAGGAGGAAATCGTCAAAGAACTTAAGTCTCAAGGAGTAGTGGCCGTATACAAATACACAACAAAGAATGAAAATGGTGCTAGTCAATTCAACGGCAATATGGTTCTCACTTTTTACTTGTTTAATTTACCAAAAGTAATTGACGTAACCTGGTACAAAGTTAAGGTTAAAATATTTTTTCCTAATCCAATGCGGTGCCGTAACTGCCAAATTTTAGGGCACACAAAAAACCAATGCACTAATCAAGCATCTTGTGACGGATGTAAATTACCACCTCATGCTCCTGAAAAATGCTCTCGATTGCAATGTGCTAATTGTCAGGCTGATCATGCATCGTCAGACAAAAACTGCCCCCGCTACATTCAACAAAAAGAAATAATTAAAATTAAAACTTTGGAGAAATGTTCTTTTGGCGCTGCTAAGCGGAAATATGAAATGAATTTAAATACACAGTCCAATGATTACCAAACTTACTCTGAGGTTATTAAAGAAAAGGAAAAACGTAATATTCCTAATCAAGCTCAAAAAACATTTTCAATATCACCAAATTTAAACAAATCATCCGAAAAACGACGTAATTCATTTGGTTCTTCGTCCAATGAAGTTGATTTTATCTCTACTAATTCTAAACTTACAGCAAAGAAAACAAAAATAAGTAACAAAAAAAAACCTGAACCTAAAACTAAAACTAACTCTCCACCTTCTAGTGCAAAAGGAAAAAAAACTCTCACCTCTTCAAATCAAATGGAAGCAGAAAGTAATGAGAATAACATCTCATTAGATCTTTCGTCTTCCCCACTTGGAAAAATAACTCAAGATCTTATAGACAAAGAACAGTACTTTTTACCAACTTCTGATATAATGGATAATTCTAATGGCTAACTTTAGCTATTCAACATGGCTCTGTGCTCTAAATCTAACATTAGTAAATTAAATTTTACTCCTCCGCTTAGTAAATTAAATTTTACTCCTCCGATTTTAACATGGCTGATTTTAGTATATTGCAATGGAACATCAAAGGTTTCATGAACAATGTGAATGAATTGCAGCTTTTAATTAAGGAGCACAACCCAACCTTCATATCCATTCAAGAAACACATTTCCCACATAATTTTAAACCAATTACACCTAAAGGATATTCCGCCTATTTTTATAATACAGAAGCTAATACTTGTGTTGGTGTTGGTATATTAGTGAAAAATAACGTTCCTCATAATATAATTAACATTAATACAACATTACAGTCGCTTATTATAGAGATTCAACTAAATATTAAGTTTTCAATTATCTCAATATATATACCTCCGAACCAATCCTTTTCAAAACAGGAACTCTTAGATTTATTTGACAAGGTACCCACACCAAAACTGATAATTGGAGATTTTAATGCGTGGAATGTTGCCTGGGGTTCTAAGTTCAACAATCATAGAGGTTTTACTCTGGAAAGTGCAATACAAGCTTCTGATTTGTATATTTTAAACGATGGTCGACCTACCCACTTTTCTACTCATGGTTCCCTCACTCATATTGATCTTTCCTTATGCTCGCAAACCTTATTACGTTCAACGTCATGGAATATTTTGGATGATTTATGTAACAGTGATCACTTTCCTATTATAATAAAAATTTCTCTGAAAAATAATCGTGAGAAAGATAATTTTAATCGTAAATTTCTCATAAAATTTGCTGATTGGAAGAGTTACTCTAATCTGGTTGATAACGAATTATGTAAAAGACCTACATCTTCTAATACTAATAAAGAAGCTTCCCAGATAATAAAATCAATACGTTCTGCAGCTAATTCTACTATACCTCAATCTTCGTGTAAGAAAAAATCTAATGTCCCATGGTGGAACAAAAATCTTTCCAAGTTACGTAAAGATAAAATGAAAGCATGGATGGCGTTTAAAAAATCACCTACAACCAACAACTTGATAGCTTTTAAGAAGTATAATGCAGTTTTTCGAAAGGAAATGAAAAAACAAAAGAATATAAGCTTTGATCATTTTACCAGCAAAATTAATCGTGATTCCTCTATAGGAGATATTTGGAACAAAATAAATAAACTTTCAAACAACAATGTCAACAAACAAATATTAGCAGTCGAATCAAGTAATGGAATTGTTACAGATCCAAATCTAATAGCTGAATCTTTTGCTAATGTTTGGTCTGAGTACTCCGCTGATAAAAACTTTTCTGAAAACTTTAATTGTCTTAAAAGCAACTCGTCTATTTTGGCTCCTAGTAGTTCCCTTAACTTCAATACATCGTTACTGGAAAAAGATATTTCTCTTAACGAACTTTATTATTGCCTTAGAAAAGTGGACGGATTGACACCTGGTTATGATAGAATATCATATGATATGATCAAGAAATTGAGTCTAAACGCAAAGAGAAGATTACTTGCGCTTTACAACAATATTTTTAATAATAACATAATACCCCATGAGTGGAAAACAGCAACCATAATTCCTATTATGAAGACAAAAGGTAGCTCGCTTGACACTAAATCCTACCGGCCAATATCTCTACTTTCTTGCTTAAGCAAAGTGATGGAGAAAATTATTTATAATCGGTTGTCATGGTTTACGGAAAAAAATGCTTGATAACTAAGAATCAGGTCGCTTTTAAATCGGGCAGGGGCTGTTCTGATGCCCTTCTTCACCTGGATATGTTTGTTACTAAAGCCCTTTCTTCACATAACCACGTTTCAATTCTTTCAATTGATTTTGAAAAGGCATTCGATCGAGTTGGGTTGCATGTCATTCTTGACTGTCTCAGTGAATGGAAGATTGGAAGAAAGTTGTTTAATGTGAAATCTTACCTTACTAATCGCAGGTTTCGTGTTAGAAAAAATGCAACGCATTCTTCACCATACCATCTTTTCAACGGTATTCCACAAGGGTCTCCTCTCTCGGTAATTCTTTTCTCTATAGCTTTTAACCAAATAAGCCTTATAATTAACAAACACAAATATATTGATCGTTGTATATATGCTGACGATCTGTATATTTTCTGTAAGAAGAATGACAACGCCGAGTGTAGTGCTTTATTACAAAAGGTACTTGGTGAAATTAACAATTGGTCAACAGGATCCGGTGCCAAAATTTCTATCAACAAAACTAAAAAACTACATATTTGCAAGAAAAAGCTTTGTGATTCAAATTCCCGCAAGCTGTATATTGAAAACAATATTGTCGAAAATGTAGTCCAATTAAAGATTTTAGGCATCATCTTTACAAAGAATTACTTATGGAGAGATCAATACATCGCACTTAAGAGATCGCTAATTCCTAGAGTTAATCTGATTGGATTTTTATCGAGTAAGAGAAGCTGTGTTCACATAAACACTATAACATACCTCGTCAGGACCTTGATACTGAATAAAATTGATTATGGTCTTTTTATTACTGGAAACACATCTAAATCAAATATTAATCTTATAAAGGGTTTATATCATCAGGCGATCAGATCCAGTATTTATGCATTCCGTACTACTCCAATAAAACATCTTTACGCAGAATCTGGCTTGCCCTCCTTGGAGGATAGAATTTATGATATCAAATTAAATCTTACAACTAAAATTATCTTTCCTAACAAATCTGTAATAGATCTTGATGTTAAAAATCAACATGGTGCCAAAAGACATTATCGTTTACCATCCGCAATAAGCGAATCTATTTTCCTTGCGAACTCTCTTAACATTGATATTGGTAACAAACCTTCCCAAAACTCCTATCCTCCCTGGTATTTCAACAACGAGTCTCCAAATTTTGCAAACATAATCATTCGAATGACATCTTTATTCAACTTTACCTTGAGAAGGAGAAGTGTTTAAAAAGTGAGGGATGGTAGTTTTACTTTACCGACGGGTCTAAGTTGGCAAATGGAATTTCATCCTATGCAATTGTGGATCAGAATGGCAGAGTTATTTGTTTAAAAATTCTCCCAGAATATACATCTATTTTTACTGCTGAAGCATGTGCTATAATGAATGCCATTTTAATTGCTGTAGACAATAAGCAAAGGACTGTTATATGCACTGATAGTTTGTCTGTTTTTAAAGCAATTCGTAACCCCGTGTTGAATAAATGGAATATAATAAATTATATTCGTGATCTTCTTATTGGAAATACAGGATTAACCAAGATCTTATGGATTCCAGGACATACAAATATTTTTGGTAATGATCATGCTGATAAAGCTGCAAAATTTGCCAGCTCTGCTCCAATTACGATGGAGCTCAGGACCGAAAAGATTGATATTAAATGCTTAATAAAAAATCATCTTCACCAAAGGAAATTATCAACGTGGGGCGGCTATTATCACCCTCGCTACAAAGATTTAAATTTGAATTGCAGTCCACCTGTCTACCCAACAACTGTTAGGAAGTCTGAAATTAAAAATTTTTCTCGTCTTCGCTTGGGGCATACTTATTCGACGCATTTTCACCTTGTCAAACGTGAATCTTCTCCTGTCTGCCCTAAATGTAGTTCAAACTTGTCTGTTGATCATATTCTTCTTCACTGCAGTCATTTGGACAACATCAGGAAAAATATATTTGGCAACTTAAACCCAAGAGATCTCCTTAAATTTCCAACATATGACAACATATTTAAAATCAATAACTTTATAACCGAAACTGGATTCATAGTTTAATTCCCTCTTTATAGTTATTAGCTTTTTCTTTTAACATGAATATGTACATACATAATATTTCATATTTTTAGTATTAATAATTAATTACTTAGATGTAGGCACTCAATTTTGATTTGTTCTTTTTCCTAATCTAAGAGCCGATAGTCCTAGCAGCTAGTGTTCTTAAAAATTTGTATTAGATAAATAATTTATTATATATCTAATAAAGAATAATAATAATAATATAAGACGATTGAAGTAAGATTTAGATCAATAAGTTGTCTGGTGGCTTCACAATCGGTGCCCGAAAATAGGTATTTCCTGACAAATCTACATATATATACTCTTTTGGCAAAGGGTAATAGTTCCAAGACCAAATAATTACAATGCCATCCAAACAAAATGGGTATTTAGTAAAAAGCTAGAACTTGATGATTCGATTCGTTACAAGGCACGACTTGTTGTCAAAAGTTATACCTAGAGAAAAGGAATTGATTACGAAGAAAATTTCTCACCTGTTGTTCGCTATACTTCCGTTCGGTATTTGATGGCATTAACTGCAAGATATGATTTCAAAATTAAGCAAATGGATGCGATTACTGCCTTTCTTCACAGTGGGATGACTTAAGATATTTATATTGAACCACCTCAAATATTGGAAGTACCTGATGGTCATGCTTTAAAATTAAATAAGGCTTTATAGGTATAGTTTGAAATAAGCAAGTCACGCTTGAAACAAAAAATTAAATGAATTATTTCAAAAATATGGTGTGAAACGTTCTGAGCTGGATCCTTGTATTTATTATCCAGTTAAAGGCATTACGATTTTCGTGTTTTTTATGTAGATGTTGTGCTTTTATTTACAAACCATGGATCTTTTAGCTAGATATTTGGAGGAAATCTTGTAAAACATTTTAAAATAAAATTTTTGGGAGAATATTTTATATATTTATTTGAGCTTAAGGTCTTTTTGAAATTTGAGTATTTATTTTTGTCAATATTTCGCTCTCCTTCGGATAATATTGTCCTGAAGAAGCTATCCGAAGGAGAGCGAAATATTGACAAAAATAAATACTCAAATTTCAAAAAGACCTTAAGCTCAAATAAATATATAAAATATAAGAAAAAAAGGGGTCAAATAACTAAATATTAAATTTTTTGGAGAAGCGAAACTTTGCTTGGGAATACGTATAAACAGGACCAAAAACTATATATCCTTAGATCAAGAAGAATATATAGCTAATATATTGAAAATATATGAAATGTCCAATTGTAACCCTATGTGTATAAATTAAAAATTCTCAAAAGTTGAATGTGAAGAAGTGTTGAAAAAAGTGCCGTATCAGCAAGCCATAGGAAGTTTGTTGTTTACTGCTCAATGTACACGTCATATATAGCTATGTTGTACATAGCTTATATAGCTATGTTGTATATTTTTTAAGTAAATTTAATAACACTCCTTCAAAAACTCATTGGAAAGCTGTGAAGCGAATTTTTCGTTACCTGCAAGGAACAATGCATTACAAATTGTTCTTTACTTCATATGGCAATAATGAAATAATAACCTGTGCCGATTCAGATTGGGGCAATGGTTTTGAAGATCGAAGATCTGTAATTGGTTATTCCAATTTATTACATAATACCGCAATATCATGGAATAGCAAACGGGAAGCAACTATTGCAAATTTAATAACACTCCTTCAAAAACTCATTGGAAAGCTGTGAAGCGAATTTTTCGTTACCTGCAAGGAACAATGCATTACAAATTGTTCTTTACTTCATATGGCAATAATGAAATAATAACCTGTGCCGATTCAGATTGGGGCAATGGTTTTGAAGATCGAAGATCTGTAATTGGTTATTCCAATTTATTACATAATACCGCAATATCATGGAATAGCAAACGGGAACCAACTATTGCACTATCTACAACAGAAACTGAATAAACGTCCTTATCAGCAGCAACGCAAGAACTTAAGTGGTTAAGACTGTTGGAAAAAGAATTGAACATTGGTTTCCAGCAAAACACTTCAACTAAAATGTTTTGCGATAATCAATGTGCAATACATTTGGCCTCAAATGAAGTTTATCACCCAAGAACTAAACATATTGATATACGACATCATTATATAAGAGATAAGAACAAATCCAATCAAAATGCTTTCAGTATCCTTTCAACAAATTATCAACTCGCTGATTTCTTAACTAAGCCTGTGTCGAAGGATAAACATTTAAAATTTTGTAAGCTTTTGGGATTGTGCTCAGTAGATTTCGAGTGGCGGTGTTAGAATTATTACTTGTTTTATATTTAATATTTACACCGGTATTCATAAAAAGTAAAACGTTGCTCAAAAACATTTTAGAACAAATTTTATATGAAAAATTTGTTGTAAAATGTATTTCAACAATGTTTTATTTTTTATGAATACTGTTGTAATTGTTTTATGTTTACTTTTGACTCATTCACTTTTATGTACTGAAACTAAAAAGTCTTTTAGTTGAACTCAACGTGCCTCAATACCAGGTAGACTTAAAAGCCCAGCTGAATACTGCTTTTAGTCTGAAGAGCTGTCAAAATGAAGAAGAACGCAAGCAAATAAGTAATAGTATTAAGGTGGGATCACACGATTGCCGCAATGCACCAATTTTACACAATTTTTATTGGGCTGAATTGGAGCATAATAAAAAATTTGTCCCAATCAAATTCTCTGCAATCACATGATTGTGACATTTTACTGAAATTTCATTGTCGCGAATTGCTGCAAAACAATTTAGTATCAATAATTGCCGCATTATAGTCACACGATTGTTATATTATACGGCAGCTCTGAGAAGCAGCTGTTGTAGCTGATCACAAACTTTGTTTTAACAAAAAAAAAAAATTAATTAAATGTTAAAAATATGGTTTGTTCATTAAAAAGAGAGAAAATTGCTTCGGCTATTATTATAACGTTGTGCGGGCTGAAAAAGCAAAAAATGAATAGTAACAACAATTGAATTTTACTGATTGAAAAGCAGAAATCATGTTTGGAAGACGCGTTTAAACAATTTTGAAACTAAATAAATGTATACATATGTATGTATGTAGATTATTGGCGGGCATTGTCTTCTTTGGTTGCCGCATGAGAACACAATAAATATTGGTGCATTTTTAGAATTTTTATTGGTGATTAGTGTTATGTCACACAGTTCACACGGTTGTCGTACCAGGGTTGTATTCGATTGGGCCAATAAATTGTGTTATCACACGATTGGCAAACAAAATGTAACAAAAATTAGTGAATTGCGGCAATCGTATGATCCCACCTTTACAGCATATCTACCAACAAAAGTGTGTTTGTTGTTATGAGTCCACCTGGTATCGAGGTACCTGGGTTCATGATACAATTAACAAGGTAGCCTCGTCAGCTAAACCGTTAATCAACTGACTACTTTAGGTTGTCAAGAGATTGCAGAGATGAAAGGCAGCCAAAACGACATAGCGAATCCGCGTAAGCTAAGTGCATCTCTCTTCTGTAAATGTAGAAGTGGCGTCTTTTTGACAGTTTGCTTCTTATTCTTATTGTAGCGAAAAGGCTACCTTGTTAGTTGTATCATGCCTGGGTTGAACTCTTGAGTGCTTCCAAGGGGAATCCATTACAGGTGCCCGCATACCAAATCGCTTCAGCATTTTTC
This sequence comes from Sturmia bella, assembly GCA_963662145.1. NCBI lineage: Eukaryota > Metazoa > Arthropoda > Insecta > Diptera > Tachinidae > Sturmia > Sturmia bella. Next base: position 27,510,289 of record OY759170.1, read on the forward strand.
CACGATTTTATCTTCTGAGTTGTCAAAGCCGATAGAAAACGACAACAAAGCTTGTGACGTCTCGAGAGAAAATGTTGAAGCGAATTGAATTGCGACCACCTGTAGTTGATTCGCCTTGAGTGCTTCATAGCAAGGCGAATCAAGTATAGGTGGTCGCACATTGAATATTATCACTGATCATAGCACAACAATTATCGCACATCTGTATAATGTTAGTACATTTTTTTAGTTATTTTATAGAGACATACGATATTAACTTTATTGACAGAAAAATAACGGCTGAGACAAAAACCAGTCTAATCTAAATTAACAAGTCAAGCGTATTTTTGTTTTCTTTATTTACTGCAATTGACTTTTTCGAATTTGTAGGTTAATAGTTGTAGCTCTGCTGGTGGCAAATGAATAATATGAACAGCATTTTTTCGTATGTATTAATAATTTGAGCCAAATACCTTAAAAATACCTCTCACCTTAAGCCTTTCGCTTTTAGTATTTGTTGTAAAGGTCTTCCAACTATACATGCTACAAACATTTAACTGTTCAAAAATTAATGTAAATTTTCAAGGGGGTGTCCCCTTTTTCAATTTTCACTTATTGTTATTTTTGGTATACGCTATTGCATAGGCCTGGCAACTGCACATTCTGGGAGAATTTCAAGTCTCTATCACTTGCGGTTCAAAAGTTAGCTAATTTCAGTTTCTTTATAGGATCTTTAGTTCCTAACTTTTTATCGTTTTTTTGTAGTTGGTGTTGAAGAGCCTATGTACTAACGGGAACTGTGACGGCTTGTAAACAGCTAGTTGTCTACCCTGCTAATTCGTTGTCTTTATTGTTTTCTTAGTGTTATATAATAACCCCCTAATTCATAAAAATTTCTTATTTCAGCTTATAAGCTGGTAATAGTTATCATACACTAACAGTGTTATTAGCAACTCATAAGAAACTCAATTCATAAACACATTATATGCGTGAAATAACTAATAAACTCTTTTATTAATTTTGTACTTTATTGTTGGCAATACCATGCAATGTTCACTCTCATTTTGTGCCTAGTGCTGCATATATGAGATGTATGTAAGAAACTGATTATTTGGGTAGCTGCGAAAAATGCAAAATATTATTTACTTATATAACATAATTTTGTTCGAATATGAAATAATTTATTGGTTTACCTATTTTTATTGCGAAAAATATGTATACAAGGCTTTGAATTGTAAAAAAAAATTGTTTCTAAACACATTTGCTTAACGACTGGTACCAAAAGTAGTCGACTACTTACTCTCTAGCATTTGTTTGTGTAGCACTATAATTATTTGCAAATATTTTTCATGAAAACATAATGAAAAGTGGTAAATATTATTTAATTCGCTAATATCTTTTATTAAAATTAATTTATTGATGAATTCTTTCTTCGCAACTCTTCATCAACTCAACGAATGTCTCTTTATCAAACGCTTATAGTTGTTAAGTAGAGGCCAATGCGTGTGTATACATTGTAAATACAGGCAGGATCGCTACTGTTGTTTGTGCGTAGATATGTATGTATGTGTATGCATGCATACATACATATGTACATGTCTATTCAAATTTGCAATAGAGATAGTACTATACATATGTATGTATGTATGTATGTATGTATGCATGTAGGTCTGTATTTCTTTGTGTATTGTATGGAAATAATTCGTCAAAATATTTGTAATTTATATCCTGTTCATACATGCAGCAATATTCAAATTATAACAATTAAAGCCATTATTGAGACAAAATTTTCATATAAAAATTACAATTAGCTTATTGGCAATTAAGAGATAATTGTTTCAATAATGAGTAAAATTTATAATGCAACACTGTTAGATTTGTATTAACAGTACAATTTTTATTAACAGTACAATAACAGTACATATTGAACACTCCTTGTGAAAATTTTACTAATCAAATGTCAACAAAATAAATAAAAAAAAAACAAATTTTTTTTTTAATTTTTTATGATAAGGGGTGTTTTTTTTCGATGTATACAACTTTAAGTTGCAATAAAACAACGATGGATTATTTGATTGGCATGAATTTTACTTATCCGAAAGATAATCTTGTGGCATTACATTTTAAATATGTATGACTTCTGGCATATGACCGCCACGGCTGGCGCGGATGTAGTCCAATCTGGACTTCCAATTTTCGATGACTTTTTCCAACATTTCTGGCCGTATATCGGCAATAATACAGCGAATGTTGTCTTCCAAATGGTCAAGCGTTTGTGGCACAAGCATGTTGCGCAGTCTTGTTGAAATCACATCTCCTGGACATCATGGTTATTCAATTCAGGAATGAAAAAGTTAGTAATCATGGCTCTATATCGATCACCATAGACTGCATGATACAACTAACAAGGTAGCCTTTTCGCTACAATAAGAACAACTTCAATAAAAATAACATGCATTTTGTTTTTGTACAACTTATGCAAACTGTCAAAACGACGCCGCTTCTACATTTGCGTAAGAGAGATGCACTGAGCTTACGCGGATTTGCTACCTCGTTTTGGCTGCCTTTCCTCTCTGCAATCTCTTGACAACCTAAAGTAGTCAGTTGATTAACGGTTTAGCTGACGAGGCTACCTTGTTAATTGTATCATGCATAGACTGTAACTTTCTGGCCATCATCGTTTTTGAAAAAGTACGGACCAATGATTCCACCAGCCCATAAAGCTCACCAAACAGTCAGTTTTTGTGGATGTAACGGTGTTTCGACATGCACTTGAGGATTAGCTTCACTCCAAATGCGCCAGTTTTGTTTGTTGACGTTGCCATTCAACCAGAAGTATGATTCATCGCTAAACAAAATTGTGCGCGATACGTATTCTGCACAGCACCATTATTTTCGAAATAAAATTGCACTATTTGCAAGCCTTGTTCACGCGTGAGTTTATTCATGATGTACATATTGCCAAACCAAACTGAGAATAGATCACTTGACACCTGTTAAATCGGTAGCCATCTGGAACAGTAATGCCAACTTAGAGTTCTATACATCGAAAAAACACCCTTTACAAAATAACCAAATGTAAACAATAACTTTTTCACCTGCCAAATGCTAATTGTCGTAGCAATATTAAGTATGTATGAACACCAAAACGATATTGCCAATTAACTGAATATTGTTTCAATTAAAAAGGCATATGTGAACTGCATGTTATATGAAAACTAAAGAAAAATTTGTTTGATAAAAGAATGAGATGATTTTTGCAGGGTTAAAGTGTCTTTATGACTGTATATTACTGATTCTTAGAATTTCGTAGAATTTAAAGTACATATGTATGTATGTACATATTTTCGAATTTCATAGTTTAATGTGTAATGATAATTTGGTGTAAGAAACAATGAAATGCAATCATATACACATTCAAGAAGCAAAAAATTTGATAAATAGTGTTCAAATAAAAAATCCTCAATTCAACAATTTTCACTATTAAACGCTTATAGTTGGGTAGAGGCCACAATAAAAATATCCAATTTATAAAATGGTTATAAACAGCATAATAAGCTATAAATCGATTATGAATACACTTTTCTGGATTTTTGCTCATAAGTTGTTTATAACACTCTTATAATGTGTTTATGAATTAGGCCGTAAATATTAATCACATAAATTATATAGAAAGGACTGATAAACTTAACAGAAAATAATTATGAAAGTAATTAGCATATATCAGTATACAAAACATTGAAACCCCCCAACAGATAGGTATTTCCCCTTCGTGCATGTACCTACGTAATTTACTGTTCAAATTTATTGAACTGGACCCTGTTTTTCAAAACTTACAAGTGTTGCACAATAAAAATTCCCATAAGAAATAAATAAAATTTAGTAAATGTCCAAATTACATCGGCGCACAGTGGGGCCAAACGCAAAAAAAAAGGGTAATAAATCTGTATCTTTGAAAGAAGCGAGCTGATTATATAACAATGTATGAAAGAATCATAGACGAGGACTTAGGCTTTAAAAGTAATTAAATTTGAGCCACCCTGTTTTATCACACGTTGGCCTACAGGGTGTCAAAGTTGACTACCTCGGGTATGAAAAAGTTTGTTGGATTCATAACTTTTGTAAATATGGTCGATTTTTGAAAATTTACATTTTGCGAAAAGAAAATTAATAAATTAATAAAACCCATTTTAGTTTTGGTTGATATCGTAAATAGTTTAAAAGATATTTGGTTTTGAATTTCGAAGTTTTTGTTTTTGGCCTTGACTTTGTTTCTTATTTTGTAAATATCTCCAGTAATGGCATACCCAAAGGCCTAAAAATAGTTTTAAACTATTTCTTACATATATTTCAATATTACACAAAAGAAAATTTTTAATTATCGTGAAACGTGTGCTTGTGAAACGAGATCAAAGCCAAGTCTTTGAAAAATTAGTGAAAAATGGCAAAATTTTTACAAAAATGGAGCTTAATTGTTTAACGTTTTTTTTTTACTGTTTAATCAAAACAAAAGTTTTTAAAAACTGTCAGAGTATAGGCTTTGAAATTTACTGAATTTTTAATTTTAAACTGAAAAAAGAGTGCACGCTACACCCAGCAACGGACGAATTCGGACAATTTTTCGAAAAAATTCTGAATTGATTGGTAAAAAACAAAAATCGCCCATCGAAATTTTTAAAAACTTTTAAAAATTATGTTAGACATATTTAAAAGGTTTAATCTGGCTTTTTATTGTTACCCGCCCGATGAAAACTGTGAGCAGGAGAGCAGATTTATTAAAAATAGTCGAATTCTTGGGAGCATTTTATCTACCTGCTTGAAAATTATACTCAATTTAATTTTTATCTATTAATATTTCTGTTATTTATTAAAAAACACCATCATCTTTTATTGGTGAAAAGGGTTGGAAGATAAATTAAGTAAAAATTTTTTTTATGCATTTTCGAATCCAAAAAAATATATGAAAGGAGTACAAAAAGAGATTTTTTTAGGTGTTTTCAGTGAAATCCCACATTTTTTTTACAAAATTATCAAAACTCATGCAAAATATAAAAAAACACTTATTTACCTGTCCAACAGTATATAATACAAATATATTTTTAGCTTAACATACTGAGCAAAACGACCACAAAACGCACACCTCGGATGACATTTAGCAAACATGCACTATTTTTCACATTATTTGCTACCCCCATAACATACTCAATACATACTGTATCTTCAATTTTATGGACTATAGTGCTTATTCGTATTAAGAAATGAATCTGTGTTAAAATATAGCAGGCAGAAAATTTGATTACACAATACAACAATGTGCTCACTCTCCTTTTTATCTACCTGTCTACATGTTTTCTGTGGTCCGATATTACCCTGCATGTATACATTTCCGTGTTATGGTAAGAAAATCTGTGTTTTTTTAGTTTGTTTCTGTAATTATTCCATTGCAAATCATATCGATGTTATGTTTTGCAAGTCAATTTATCGAGAACATACACAGTATATGTTGAAAAAAGAAAAACCCATTGGAATAATTTATTCAAAAAGTTTTATTGTTATTGTACCAAGGGCCATAATGTGCAGAAATTCTTTCTTATTTGTTATAATATATTGTTTAAGAGTTATATAAAAGTTTGAGCTAACAATTCTCTACAAAATGATCTGAAATGGCAAAAGTCATTAATTTCCGTTGACTCAGAATCTTCCTTATCTATTTTATAGCTAATACTGGGTAACCACTTTGTTCTTATTTAGCATATTACTGAATCCGATGATATTAGCAAATATTTCACCAGGTCCATATTTTGGACAATTTTTGAGCTTATACGTGTGTTGCAGAGTCGAATTTTTTTAACATCTCTGTTTCTAGCTTCTTGGGCTTCTTCTGTTAATTCACCTAAGCCCAGCATACTATTTTCTATTATTTCTTTCCCATGTCACAATACTCTAAGCAAAGTTGGTGTCATTGTTTTCCAGGGACATAAGTTATTAAAGAAGTCTTCAGTTTTAGAAGCAAACTCTTTTAATGATGGGAACACGGTAACACAATCGTCTTCGATAATCTAGATATCACATCTTCAATTACTGGTGTTGATATAAATATAGTGAAGCGTTTCAAAATAATTTTGACAGCGAAACAACGAAATGCAAATAAATGTGAATAAGTTCAAAAAGTTTGCTTCTTTAACAACTTATATCCCTGGAAAACAATGACACCAACTTTGAATGACACAAATTTTGCAGGGTTCTCTGTCAATTAATTTTTAATGCTAGAGCTTAAGAATTTTAAATTAATCATAAAGCTGTTTTTTACATGAAAGTAATTGTTTAACAAAACAGAATTGATTTATTACTCAAGTAATACAATAAGTTAATATTTTTAACAAAATCGTTTTTTCCGTATGAAAAATATGGTTTAGAATGTATGTAGTAGTATCTTCACCCATTGAATTTATTGTATGACAAATAGAATCTTTTACCCCAAACTTACATTTTCTGGTAACACAGAACTAGAGTAAAGAGAAGTTAACGAACGTTATTTTGCTTTTATCACGCAGAAAAAATGTAAACAAAGCTGAAAACAAAACTCTTTGCTAACATTTTTTTTCTTCAGTTTTCGCTGCCGCCTGCTATTAATTGAGGGGGTGATATCTCATCTTGTAAAGCTGGTGGAAGAGCTAATGATATCTCTATAGAAGCGTACTTCTGTGCTTAATATTATGTAATTTGCTAAATAGTAATATGAGATATCAAACTTTTGCTTATAAGGCACTGGCAAAATTGTTTGTGTACGATCAGTGTTGCCAGTACGTTATTTTGTGAAAATTACCATTCATTTGGACGAAAATTCTTTTAGATGAAAAACATGGACATTTAGGATATATCATAATTTTCCATAATATATAAAATATATATTATAAAAAGTATAACTTTTAGCTCATTTTAATTGGAAAGATAAATGAAATAGGTACATATAGTTTCAAATACACGCAGCATAAAAAAATGTTATTTATTGTAAAATAAGAAATTAGATTTTTTATTGACATACTTTATGCATGCATTTTATATGAACGTACATATATACAATTTTGATTACTTTAGGTCAGCAAGATATAGGAAAAAGTCGCATATGTACAGTATTTGGTATATTTCCTATTTTTCAATAATGTATAAAAAAGAAAAACAATAACAACAAAAAAATTAATTACATACATATATAGTATTTATTGTAAAATAACAAATTAAATTTTTTATGCATGCACTTTATATGTATGTGCGTATGTACAACTTTCCATACTTTAGGTCAGCTTTAGGGACTAAAACTCATATTTCAAATGACAGATCTTGACACTGTTATAACATTTTATTAGAATAATGAAAATAGCATGCATTTAATGTAATCGTTGTGCAGTTTTAAACTTAGAACAACTTTTTTACACAAACTTTTAATTTTGTATCAGAAAAATATGATGGCAGCACTGATCGTGCATAAATAATGTATAAACAAAAGAAAACAAGTTAACGAGAGTTAACGTCACTCGCACTCATACACAAAACAACCCTCTTTGTTTAAACTATAAAGATGTAGAAACACAATGTGGATAAGGAAAATAACGATTACACTGATAAGGATTCAAACATGTGTTTGCATGAAACATCCTTAACCATAAAATTAAGACATTTATGATAATAACCCATGTAAACAAATATAAAGTATAAACAATTAGATTATGGAAAAGTACAAAACCATAAAGATAAGAATTAAGACATTTATGATAATAACCCATGTAAACAAATATAAAGTATAAACAATTAGATTATGGAAAAGTACAAAACCATAAAGATAAGAATTAAGACATTTATGATGATAACAACTAGATTTAGGAAAAATACATTGAACTAAGATAATACTAATTGTAAACCACCAAATAGATAAAAAATATTCAACCAAGAAACAAAGAAACACTATCGATAATTTTCTAGCATTTAAGCAACTAACTTAGAAATCTAGAGTTAGTTAAAAATATACATTTAAGAGAGACGCATAGACGTCGCGGTATTTTTAATTCAAACATAGTTAAGAGAATTTATAAATAAAGAAAAAGACTCATAGTAGTCCAAAAAATTATATTTTTTTTATTCTCTACTAAATAGTGAAATTTAATTGGCGATCCTGCCAGGAGGATAATTCAATTTATTCTCCAAGTGAGCGGGCCAACGAAACCCTTGTCGCAGCAAGGACACGAAGTTCAAAACTAAAAACAACTAAGTAAACCTTCATAGAAGTATAGTGCAAAAAAATTGCTTGTAATAGCAAATGTACATTTTTAAAAAAAATTCAAAACGCGGAACAACATTCGACTTAAACAGAAAATTAGAAGAAACTACTGAAGAAACCCCAATATCAACAATGGCACAAAATTTTGATGTAAACTTACTGGTACAACAAATGGCAGCCCTACAAGCCACCATTGAGAACATGCGAACTGAACATCAAAGGCAAGTCCAGAATTTGGAAGAACAAATTAGGCAAGTACAACACGTAGAAATCATCCCAGAAAACCAAAGGGTTACAATAGAACCTAGAATCACAAATGAAAACCAGGTGAAACTAGACGTTTTTAAATCGTTACCCGTCTTTGATGGTAACATAAACAGCTACAGGATATGGAGAGAAGACGCAACGCGAATGATGGAGACCATATCCAATCTCAGCAACCAACCAATTTACGCCCAGGCACTGCAGATCGTAAAGACAAAAATACAGGGAAGCGCAGCACAGTTACTAGCCAACCACGGCACAATATTTAATTTCTACGCCATCCGTGACAGACTCGACAAAGCATACGCAGATACTCGACCACTATATGTTCTCCAAGATGAAATGAAGAGCTGCAGTCAAGGACGGAAAACTTTATCAGAGTTCTATGATGAAATAAATAAACGTTTAAATCTAATCATTTCAAAAATTTCAATGTCCGGTCACATGGAAGCCGTAACCAGAGCCATGACATCTCAAGCAGAAGAAGATTCAGTTCGAGCCTTCATAGCCGGAGTAAATAACACATTCATTCAGTCGACCCTATACGGAAATGCACCTCATGATCTGGAGCATGCATACACTATAGCAAGGACAATAGAACACGACAACCGTCATAAAAATTTAAGGTTGGCTCATGAAGGAAAATTCAACAGACCATTTAACAACGAACAGCGTCATCAGCATCAGCAAAGGCATCAATTACAACCAAGGACGGAATTTAGACCAAGGCAGCCTTTCAACAGTTTTCAGTCAAGACCAATGGAAAGAAATCAACAATATCAATCACCAAGATATAACAACCACCAACCGCGACCGGAACCAATGGACATCAGTTCTGGAAATACGATTCATCGTCAACAAACACGCTTCAACCCCTTCAATCCCCAACCATGGAAAAGAGAAAGAGAGCCAAGCGGAAATTACCAAACCAACAAACAAATGAGGAACAACAACATCATCACTAAAGACGATGACAACAGCAGCACTATAGTAGAAACAGGTACTGTTAATAAGTTAGTAGTTAAGCATTTAAACTAATAAACGGGTTGCCCCATATACAAATGAATGACGGTGAAAAAACATATAATGTATTATTAGATACGGGAGCGACCCATAATTATATAAAAAAATCCTTAAAGTTCAATGAAATTGAAAAAATAAAACCTATGGAGGTTATCTCAATGCATGGAACTTCAATAATAAATACTAAACAAAGTATTAAATTCCTTGGCGAGGATATAGATTTTTTTGAGCTAGATGATATAATAGGATCTGATTTAATATTAGGATTGCAAGGAATAATTACACTAAAAGCCATAATAGATATACGAGATATGACATTCACAGTGAATAAGAGAGAAGAAAGTAGCAGTATAAACTATACAATAGGTAATGACATGTATAGGGACAGAATTAACATATTGATGAGGGAAAACAATGGTATAGGACCGTTGCCTTTCACTACAACAATAGAAGCTACAATAAGAACAAAAACAGACGAACCCATTTGGACGAAGCAGTATCCATATCCCATAGCGGATAACGACTTCGTAAATAGGGAAATAGAAAGACTTATAAAGGACGGAATCATCCAAAGAAGTAATAGTCCCTACAATTCTCCAATATGGACTGTTCCGAAAAAAGGCGTAGATGAGGACGGACGACCTAAGAAAAGAATGGTCATAGACTACCAGAAATTAAACTCACATACAATCACTGACAGATATATCATTCCTGACGTAAACATGACAATACAGAATTTAGGAAAAGCGAAATATTTTACGACTTTAGATTTAGAATCAGGATTCCATCAAGTTAGAATAAGAGAGGAAGATAGAGAAAAAACTGCTTTTTGTGTAAACGGTGGAAAATACGAATTCATACGTATGCCATTCGGTTTGAAAAACGCTCCATCCATATTCCAAAGGTGTGTCGACGACATCCTAAGAGAATACATTGGAAAATTTGCATATGTGTACATAGACGACGTTTTGATCTACTCCTCATCACCAGAAGAGCATATGAAACACATAGAGATCATTTTCAATGCATTAAATAAAGCAACACTAAAAGTATCCGAAGAAAAATCAAAATTCTTCCAAACAGAAGTTGAATATTTAGGTCACATAATTAAATATAACAAAATCGCCACTAACCCAGAAAAAGTAGAGGCAATCGAAAAATATCCGCTCCCCCAAACACTAAAAGATTTAAGAGGATTCCTGGGTATGACAGGATACTACAGGAAATTTGTACAAGGATATGCTGGGATAGCCAAGCCCTTAACAATTCATTTACGAGGCGACAACGGACAAATAGGGAAAAACAAAAGTGCTAAAACAAAAATAGAATTAGATGAAGCCGCTATACAGGCATTCAAAAAATTAAAAAGTTGTCTAAAAGAACAGGTTGAACTCTTCCAACCAAATTATAATAAACCATTCGAGCTGACCACAGACGCATCCAACATAGCTATTGGAGCAGTGCTCAGCCAAATGAAAAAACCAATATTCTTTCTTAGTAGAACACTTAGTAAAACGGAGGAAAATTACTCCACCAATGAAAAAGAATTACTAGCCATCATTTGGGCATTACAAAAACTAAGGAATTATATTTATGGAACAACAGACCTTACCATTTATACCGACCACCAGTCCCTAACACACGCCATTTCTGAAAAAAATCCCAACCCAAAACTAAAACGCTGGAAAGCTATTATTGAAGACTTTGGAGCAAAACTGGTATACAAACCAGGGCACCAAAATGTAGTAGCTGACGCTTTGTCAAGACAATGTATTAATACATCTTCAATTGATACAGCTCATTCAGCCGAAAGCTCTTACACAGAAATTATTAAACAGGTAAAACAACCTTTAAATGCATATGCCGTCCAAATTGAACTCGTTCCAAATAAAAGAATCAACGAAACACGAACCCGGACAATATTTTCAAATAGAATAAGGCACACAATCAACTTTACAAATGAACAAAATCTGATCACAGAGTTGAAAAAGATATTACATCCAAACAAAACGACTGCTATACACACCACCCGAGAAAATATCTATGCACTCGGCCCTATTATAAAAAACACTTTCAACACTACAAACTTTGTGTATACACCAACAAAATTAATCGACGTTCGTGAAGAAGAAAAACAAACCGAAATAGTAAAGAAAATACATAATAGAGCACATAGAGGTTACAAGAATAACATTCAAGAGATACTTGAAAAGCATTACTGGCCTGAAATAAAACAACAATGTAAGGCATTTAACAAAAGGTGTACACCTTGCCTATACGGTAAATATGAAAGGAACCCCACGAGAGAACCAGTAGGAGAATCTGACATACCAACAGAACCAGGAAAATACATACATATGGACATTTACTTTAATGATAAAAAAAACATTTCTAGTCGCCATCGATAAATTCTCAAAATATATTACCCTCAGAGAAATAGATTCAAGAGAACGTATGTCTGAGAAAATGGAAGAAGTCATCACAAATAATTATCCGAACTGCACACGATTAATGACAGATAACGAAAAATGTTTAAATACGCCAGCAGTAAAAATGATGTGTGAAAAATATGCAATAAGAAAAATAGAAACTCCAGTCTATAGATCAACTTCTAACGGACAAGTCGAACGCGCTCACAGCACAATCTCCGAGTTAGCTAGAATATTTAAAATACAAAATGAAACAACAATAACCGAAGAAATATATAAAACAATAAGGGAATTAAATAACACCATACACACAGTTACAGGACAAAAACCAGTTGACATTTTGTTTAACAAGATTAATTATAATAAAAAAGACATATATGAGAAATTAAAAAGTGCATCTGAAAAAACTCTCGAAAGATTGAATCAAGGTACAAAACACCGAACATTTTCACCAAACGAACAAATATTAGTTAAGATCAAAGGAGTAAGGAAAAAGAAAGACGCCAGATACATTAAATACATTGTGAAGGAAGACCGTGAGGACACTGTCTTAACTACAAGGGGGAAGATTGTACATAAGGACAACATTAAAAATTATACCATTAATCATAATGATCATATACCTGATATTACTCGCAGTGGTCACATCAGAAATCAAGGGAGACACAGAAATTAAAAACTTAAATGGACAAAAATACGTTCTAACCAGAACTGATGATGTCCTGATATACGACGAATATTCATTCCTCTTCCACGTGACTAATCTGACAAAAATACTCACACCATACAGGCAAATTGCTATGGGAAAACAAAATTTCACTGCCCAAGAAATGATCTGGATGAAGAAAATTGAAATGATAGCAGACCAGCTAAATGCACATAAAAGACACACAAGATCTTTAAATTTTTTAGGATCAGCTTTAAAATTCATAACAGGAAATCCAGACCACGATGACTTCATTAAAATGGAGACAGCTATAAACACATTAATAAACAACAACGAAAAACAGCACATAATCAACTCAAGGTTCGAAAAATTAATTGATACTTTAAGTGACCATACAATAGAGAATCACCTTATCATCAAACAAGTACATGACCAACTTTTGTTACTAGTTAGAACGATTAACGCCGCAAAAAATAATGCATATCTAACCGAATCTTTAAGCCTGGCAGACATACAAGAAATAATACAACACGAATTAATATCAGTTCCAATAATAAACGTACTAGAATATGCGGACATACACATAGCTGGAACAGGAGACTTATTTATTGCCATCTACAAATATCCCATTCTAAAAGAACACTGTAAGCTATTTAAGGTTGCACCTATAAGCTTCAAACATGGAAAAATCCAAACAGATGAACATATTTCCAAATGCGATAGTAAATACATCAGAGTAAAACTTTGCAAGAATATTTTAGGAAGAAATATCTGTAGAGCAAACAATGAAACCGACACGTGTATATTACCTCTTCTCAACAACAGGAACAGTAAGTGCATTGTCATACAAGAATATAATGATGACCTATTAGAAATTGACGAAGGTTTCATACTATTAGATGGAAACCACATAGTTAACAATATTACCACTACTGGTACAACCTTAGTTGCATATACAGATCAGGTCACAATAGACAATAAAATATACAGAAATATCCATGACCGAATAGTTGAAGCAATTAATATTAAACATGATAAAGACTTCGAAATAGCAAAAATTTTAAAATCCCACCGTCATAATGCATTTAATAATATAGACACATTGAAGCAATTAATAATACCATATGAACAGCATCCTATAAGATCAGGTTTTTATACATTCATATCTATCTTGACAATAATTAGCTTAGTCATTAGCGGACTGAAAATATATAAATACATACTACAATATAGACAAAGACGAGCAGAAGAATTCTTTAGAATTTATTACCAACAACAGGTAGACAAGTTAATTATAGATCGGGACGCTCTTGTTTAAGCAGGGGGAGAGTTAACGTCACTCGCACTCATACACAAAACAACCCTCTTTGTTTAAACTATAAAGATGTAGAAACACAATGTGGATAAGGAAAATAACGATTACACTGATAAGGATTCAAACATGTGTTTGCATGAAACATCCTTAACCATAAAATTAAGACATTTATGATAATAACCCATGTAAACAAATATAAAGTATAAACAATTAGATTATGGAAAAGTACAAAACCATAAAGATAAGAATTAAGACATTTATGATAATAACCCATGTAAACAAATATAAAGTATAAACAATTAGATTATGGAAAAGTACAAAACCATAAAGATAAGAATTAAGACATTTATGATGATAACAACTAGATTTAGGAAAAATACATTGAACTAAGATAATACTAATTGTAAACCACCAAATAGATAAAAAATATTCAACCAAGAAACAAAGAAACACTATCGATAATTTTCTAGCATTTAAGCAACTAACTTAGAAATCTAGAGTTAGTTAAAAATATACATTTAAGAGAGACGCATAGACGTCGCGGTATTTTTAATTCAAACATAGTTAAGAGAATTTATAAATAAAGAAAAAGACTCATAGTAGTCCAAAAAATTATATTTTTTTTATTCTCTACTAAATAGTGAAATTTAATTCGAGCGGTTATTTGCTTCTTATGTATTTTTCAATTTTCATCCCCATGTGCCAATAATTGAGGAGATAATATCTCCTCTTGTAAAACTGGTGTAGAAGCATATGACACCTGTAAAGAAGCGTATTGCTTTGCTTAACAATATGCAATATTCCATATATGAGCACAAGATTGTAGCTTCAAAATATCAAGGATCAAACTTTTCCCTATAAAACACATGCATAAAAAATGTCAACACGCAGCAGTCCACAAGTTATTACAAATTAAAACCCATCCGATTGTATAACATTATGTCAATAAGAAAAATGAAACAAAAAATAGTAATTCGTTTACAACTAGCATCCGACTCAGATTTGCCTTTGTCTCATTACATTCTTAATTGAAATGTTAATAAGAAGCGAAGAACAAAACAAACACGAAATTATTTTCGTGTTCTTATTTGCATCTGATTTGGATGGCTTAGTAAGGCACCGAATTGTTATTCAGTTTTAACTATGAATTTCGTTTGCTTTCTGTATTTTTTGTTCCGTTAGTTTTTTTTCAGATTGTTTTTGTTCTTTCAAAGTAGGTATAACGCAAGTAGCAAAATCAAAAGTGTTTTAGAAGTGAATTGATTTCCAATTAAATCTGATGATGAAATGACGGCAATAGAGCATAAAATCCAAAAAGATTTCCAAAAATTTGTAAGAATATTAAATTATCACACACATTCTACCAATTTCATTACTTTTACCTTTTCGATTTCAGGTTAATATTATTACGATTATTTTACTCCAGGCGGTCTTGTCGAAAACTTTACAAAAATGATTGACATGATAATAAAAAATGTGGAAGAAACAATTAGATACATACATAAATTTCTTTATACATTCCATTTATTTATTTATATTTATTTTCCAAATTACAATAAATAAATATTATTAAATTTTTGGTGATTTTCTTATTTTATTAATCTATCTGCTACTAGATACAAATTGCATTGAGATACATACATCTTATTGCACTCCGAACCACCATAACAGTTGGACCCATCTAAACTTCAGTTACAATGTATATGGTATTGGATAAATCGTACGTCCTAGGCCATCGCTGTGTAAATGTAAGTAGGAATTGTATACAAATTTCGGATGGGTCGGACTTACATTGTCAGTGGTCTCAGTTGGAAGATGCATGTGACAAAAGTTTCACTGGGCAAAGAGCATAAAAAACTCTTTATTTACATTCTTCACCTTTTTGTGTCGCACATGGCGCTAGCATAAGCATGTGCTGCCATATACATGCGTGTATGTAATATCTGCTCTTGTAAAACTTGTGCAAAAGCATATGATACATCCATATAACCGTATTGCTTTGCTTAACAACATGCAATATTCCACATATGAGCACAAGCTTCTACTTTCAAAATATTAAGAACCAAACCTTTGCCTATAAAACCCATGAATAAAAATGTCAACAAAGAGCATAAAAAACTCTTTATTTACATTTTTTTTTGGTCTTTTTGTGTATCATGTACGGCTAGCATAAGCACGTGCGCACGTATACAGAATGTGTGCGTATAAAACCTATGTATAAAAAACGAGAATAAAATTCATAACAAACTCTTCGTTTTCATTTTTTTCAGTTCTCTTTCGCACATGGCGCTGGTGCTCACATATACACAAAATGTGTATGTGTGTTGGAAAAAGTTTTTCGGAGTTTGTTTTCTTCTCTCCCATAACTTGTGACGTCTCGAGAGAAAATGTTGAAGCGAATTGAATTCTGACATATACTTGAGTCGCCTTGATAGCAAGGCGAATCTATTACAGGTGCCCGCATACCAATTCGCTTTAACATTTTTCCACGATTTTATCTTCTGAGTTGTCAAAGCTGATAGCAAAAGACAACAAAACTTATGACGTCTCGAATGAAAATGTTGAAGCGAATTGAATTGCGACCACCTGTACTTGATTCGCCTTGCCTTGATAGTATACATGAGACTTTATACAAGGTGGGCCAAAAGATATTACCCTATTGGAAAATGCTGTCATTTTTGCAAATGGCGGCCAATATAAAGCTTAGTTTAGACGATATGTTGAATCAGCATATATATGCTAACAACTGTATAATTAAAAATAACATCAAATGCATATGTCATCACATATCATATGCTAGGTGTTTACACTATATGCTGAAACTACCAAATTTTTTAATTCAACATATTTCAGCAAATGGAATGTCAACATAAGAGTGAAGCTATAAACACATAGATGACAGCAGACTGCAAATGCTGCCACCTTCAAGTGCAGCCAACTTCAAATGCTGCTCTGAAGTCGGCTTCATAATTATTTTGAAGACAGCAACAACATAATAATCAGCTGGTGTGTAAATCAATTTCGAATTTTTATAAATATTACAAATTCAAAGTTTAAAAATATAAAAAATGAGCGAAAAAAATTTAGCGAATTTTATCACAACAATTGTTAAAATATCTCAGACTACAGCTGTAGTGTATAAAGCCCATAAGACGAATAGTACAAGAAACAGAAGATGATGGGTTCGCCCAGTAAATATAACCCGTGATGAGGAGGGCATTTACAAAACATGTGTACAACAGCTCAAGGAAAAAGATGAAGAACAGTTTTTCAAAGCAACCAGGATGAAAATTAAATAAAATATCACAAAAAATTAGCTGAAACGAAAAAAATTGTTTTGATATTGAAAATGAACAGCTGTATATTTTAGCAATGCTAATTTCAGGGATGGCGTATTTCTTATTTCATAATGAATAAAATTGAAAACATTGATGAAAAATTTAATAATATCACGAAAAAATTATAAAAACACATACATTTATTTATTTATTATATTTTTGCAATGTTCTTTTGTGTTTAATATTAAAAAAAAGTTTTTGTTCTAATTTGTCCAATTTATATATATAATGGCAACACTATATTTGCTGCCCGTCAAAATAGAAAATGGCCTAAGTTGGCAGCAGCAGCAAATGCTGTTGTGCAGTCGTGCTGCCCTGCTGCCGTCAAAATAATCGTTTTCATTTAAACATATGCATTTTATTTTTGACATATTGCTGCTTGCTGTCTGCTGTCGTCTATGTGTTTAGAGCTTTAGCATACAATTTTTTGTTTATACGATATGTTGATAATTACATGGTGAGATGTGTGCTGAATCGTATAAACATTTGCTTGTAGAATAAGTTTGATACTATTTTCTATTTATACAACGCGTTATTGCAGAAAATTCGTGTTTTTAATATAAAACAAAAAATGTCTTCGGAAGAAATATAGTGATGAAAGTGAAGTAAAAGGAAAAAGAAGCCGAGTTTGGAAAAGAAAATGGGTAGAACGGCGGGCATATGAAGGTTTTTGTGCAAAATTAAGCTCTAAACACATAGACGACAGCAGACAGCAAGCAGCAATATGTCAAAAATAAAATGCATATGTTTAAATGAAAACGATTATTTTGAGGGCAGCAGGGCAGCACGACTGCACAACAGCAATTGCTGCTGCTGCCAACTTAGGCTATTTTCAATTTTGACGGGCAGCAAATAAGCAAATATAGTGTTGCCATTATATATATAAATTGGACAAATTAGAACAAAAACTTTTTTTTAATATTAAACACAAAAGAACATTGCAAAAATACAATAAATAAATAAATGTATGTGTTTTTATAGTTTTTTCGTGATATTATTACATTTTTCATCAATATTTTCAATTTTATTCATTATGAAATAAGAAATACGGCATCCCTGAAATTAGCATTGCTAAAATACACAGCTGTTCATTTTCAATATCAAAACAATTTTTTTCGTTTGAGCTAATTTTTTGTGATATTTTATTTAATTTTCATCCTGGTTGCTTTGAAAAATTGTTCTTCATCTTTTTCCTTGAGCTGTTCTACACATGTTTTGTAAATGCCCTCCTCATCACGTGTTATATTTACTGGGCGAACCCACCATCTTCGGTTTCTTGTACTATTCGCCTTATGGGCTTTATACACTTCAGTTGTAGTCTGAGCTATTTTAACAATTGTTGTGATAAAATTCACTGAATTTTCTTCGCTCATTTTCTATATCTTTAAACTTTGAATTTGTAATATTTATAAAAACTTGAAATTGATTTACACATCAGCTGATTATTATGTTGTTGCTGTCTTCAAAATAATTATGAAGCCGACTTCAGAGCAGCATTTGAAGTTGGCTGCACTTGAAGTTGGCAGCATTTGCAGTCTGCTGTCATCTATGTGTTTAGAGCTTAATACAAAGAATTATAAGACGTTCGAAGATCTGTGCCAATTAATTTTCATCGTGGCAGCCGCTGAAAACAAAAGTGGGGCGGCGGTTGAAATTCGAATGTATGCATGTAATCAACGCCTTGCCGTTGATTGTTGATTATTCCAACTATTTCAAGCAGAATTCATACCAGTTGGACTTGAAACACAGGTGATTATTTTGGCTTCTAGCTGTTCGTTCACTTTGAAATATATGTAATGAAATACATGTATTTTTTTTTTCATTCATTTTTTTTCATTTTGCAAATTCCCTTGCAACCACCTGGTATGAATTCGCCTTGAGCTATTTATTGTTTTTTAATTTAAGAGCAATTAATTCATTGAATTTCATTTCATTACGTTTGTGCTCGTTTGCAAATTTTGAAGAAGATATATGTATGTATATTTACATAAACGAAAATTGTCGGCGGCTCAACAAAGCCATTCGGCAAATAATAATTCGGCATACAAATTAGATATATGCTGAAAAGCTTAAACAGCATTTTCAACAAATGGCATATCAGCTAGCATACGCAGGAAATTAGTCAAATACTAAAAACATACTGTTCACACGATATGCTAAAATTGCCAACATATGTATATTTGTTGGTGTTGTTAACAAATTGTTTGCAAACGTTGTTAAACATACGTATGCTGGTAAAGATTTTGCGTTTACACGATATGATGGCACTTAAACAAAATTTTCAGCATAAATATGCTGATTCAACATATCGTCTAAACTAAGCTTAAAATATGTTGTTATATTTGTGAACTAGACATCTGTAGAACACAAGTGAACAAGCCATGGAGGAATACACTACCCAAGAACGCAGAATAATCGTGTCTATGAAGAAGTGAACGATTTTTGGACCAAAATCATAATAAGCGATGAGGCAAGCAATCGGTTATCGCTTCTGGGGCACCGAAAATCCACAAGTGATGCACGAAGAGCCATTACACCCGCTCAAAGTGACTGCATGGTGCGCTGTTCATACTGGAGGAGCCATCGGGCCATTTTTTTTTCGAGGACTGTGCTGCTCAAAAGACAACGCGCTATAGGGCCATGTTAACACAGTTTTTTCAGCAGCAGTTAAACGAATTGGGTTTGGATTACAATTGGTTCCAAAAGAACGAAGCAACGGCATACACTGCGCGAGCCACAATCGATGTTCTGAAAGCCAAACAACATCAGATGACTTCTTTTGGCCTACCTGTTATTATGTACATATGTACTTTATGAGTTCAAAAATTAAATTGAGAAAATTGCAAGCGGAAACAAAAACTCTTAAAACTTATTGTAGAATTGTATAAAAAAACTAGGATGGCATAATCAAGCACATTTTCTTCCTACTTTTGCTAAAAACTTAATACATGACGAATCAAGCTTAATGTGTGTAAATTATGTGTAACTTACCAATTTTAATTGCCGATAATTACGTTGGCATAAAATCATATTAAAAGTGCTTTCATCGGTACCAACGCGTAATTCACCAGCCTTCAACAATTCACGAGCATCGGCATGAGCTGCTTCGCGATTAATTTCACCACTTTCATCACGAGCAGCAGTACAAAGAGCCACAAGTAAACGTTTAAAGTTGCCAGAAGTTTCCGATTTCAATTCTGACTCCAAGTGTACGCCATATACTGAGAAAATATATCACATGATTTCAAAATTCGTATTTTTATTTGGGAATTTTATTTACTCACAGCGTAAATATTGATTTTTAATGGTATGAATCTCAGAATTCGACAGAGTGCACAGAATTTCAATTAACACCTCTTCATCTGTACCAATGCCAGCCATGGCGTCATTTAACTCGCAGCAATAAAAATCAACAATAGGACGTAAAAGGCCAACTAAGAGTTTTTCGAAATTGCCACTGGTTTCAGATTTTACATCTTCAATGAGGTCTTTGCCAAAATGAGTTTTGTATTGACGTTGTATTTCCTGTGCAAAAAGAAAAGTCAAAAATTGTTCAAGCTTTCCATTGAAACGATTTGTTCTTCATAGACTGGCGACAAATAACGAATACTCCACCATAACATTGGAACGATGTACTCGGAATGATATTAAAAATGTAATGAATAAAGCTGGACATTTTCAATCACAGTTTGCCAACTAAAGATATCGTTAGTTCCCAAGCGAGACGAAATTATTTAAGTTGTAGATACCACGTAATGTGTGAATAATGACGTCAGTGTACGTCACATAGTGGGCAAAATGCAAAAATTATGTAATATATGCAAAATGTTTTGAAGACAGCAACATTTTCATCTTGAGGTACTTAATTAAGTAAATGCATCTGTCCTTCAACAAAAAATTGAAAACCGAGAACGTTCACTATCTATTATAAAAACAATAAATTTTCTTTGAAGACATAATATACCCCTCCGTAGACATCTGGTTGACGGTTCTTTGTAATGAACATAGGAACTCGGAAGGTATTTTCCGATCGCCATTGCGATTTCGTATAGAGGCTGGTGATAAAAAATTAGAAAAACAATTAGAATCAGCTCCTTCAAAAGCAACGTATATTTCAAAAACCACGCAAAATTATATAATTAAATGTTGCAATAATCTTATTTTAGAAACAATTCTAAAAAATAGTAATGCGTCTAGATTTTACTCTATAATTTTTGACGAAACCACGGATTTGTCGGGGAAAAGCCAAAGCGTTAAGATATTTCAATGACAACAAAATATGATTAAGGAAGAATTTATAGGGCTTTGTCGATGTATCTGAAGAGGCTTCAAAGAGTATGGATGCTGACGTTGAAGTATCAATTGATGCGAAAGTAATATCTTCAATATTTCCTAACGCTTCGAACAATTTTGGTCTTGATTTGGGGAATTGTGTAGCGGTTGCAACAGACGGTTGTCCTCTGATGTTAGCGGAACATGGTGCTGTAAAAAAAATTCTGGAAAAAGCGACCAATGCAAAACAAACACCTTGCTACTCCCAGAAATTAAACAATTCCATTTCCAAAAGCAACAAAGTGCCAATAGTACGAAAAGCTGTATCATTTGCCAAGGAAACAACCAAATTTTTTAAATATAATCATCCTAAGTGAAATACAGTTTTAGCAAAATATTTAGGTGCAGAACTCTCTTCATTATGCGAGACAAGATGAGTTGACCGTAACAATTCAGTTTTGCAGTTTGAAACATGCATTCAGCATATAATAGAAAATGGGAAAAATAGCTGAGTGGAAAGACAGGGATTGTATTGTTTTATTACTAGGTTGGTCCAGGATGGCCCTTTGCATTGCGACCATAGATGATCTATTGTGCAACCCTTTGTCTCTCACGAGTTTAATACATCAAGAAACAGTATTAGCTCCTTCTGTGGAAGCCCTTGCAAGTCCTGTGAACCCAATACAAAGGCCTGCAACAGCCTGTGTCATCTGTGGCATAGTGCCACACATTCGATAATCAAGTGTTCCATTGTCTCCTCTTCTTCTCCGTAAAATCTGCAGATTGCCGTACTGGATAGTCCCATTCTATATAGATGCTTCTTGCAGGTGTAGTGGCCTATTAGCGACCCACACAGTGTCCTTAGATTCTTTCTATTTAGTTTTAGAGTGAGGTCCGCTGAAAGCCCCATCGGCTCCCCTTTTTCCGTAGGTGTCAGCCAACTCGTTACCCTTGTGCCCCTCATGACCTGGCACCCATGTCAGAGTAATCTGATTGTGAGTGGCCAAATAATTTAGCTTGTCGTGACATTCCAGTATTGTCCTGGATGTGAACGCTGCTCATTTTGAGCAGGATTTGAGTACCGACTGACTGTCGGAGAGTATCTTGGTTCTGACTCTCGTGTATCCCCTTTCGGATAGGATCCCTACAGCTTCCAGTATAGCATATAGTTCCGCCTGGAAAATTGTGATGTCCTTGCCAAGTGCTACTGCCCTGCGTGCCATAGGCCCCACTATTCCCACTCCCTGAATCGACTTGGATCTATCAGTGTACCACTGTTGTGAGTCATCTCGTAGCCATATTGGGTTTGAGTACCACTCCTCACTTGTAGGAAATAAAACCTCATACTTTCTACCGAAGCAGTGTATGGGATCCACGTGATCACTCAAACGTCTCTGAATCCCTTCAGGATCGTAGGATGACCAATAAGGTTACTCTCCTTCAGTCCCTCTCTGCTATAGATGGCGATAGCCTGCATGTCTGCTTCCTCTTGCACACATGCATGAAGTGGTGTCAGGTTAAGAAGTGCCTCCATGCCTGCTGTCGGGGTGGATCTCATGGCCCCCGTGATGCACATACAGCGGTCAAAAAAAGTATTCGACATATATAATAAAGCGTATTCTTTTATCAATAATAAACTGTAAAATGTTAATCTTACCAAAAATAAGGTACAAAACGTTTTATTAAGGAAGCAAAATGTGATATTCAATACAAAAAATGAGATCTCAAAACAAATAGTACACAAAATTCATGACTTAAAAAATAAGTCACAAAAACCAAACAAAAAAGGTATTCGACATTGTTAATATTTTTAATATGTATGTTGTATGTACATATTATACTACAACTTTAGTAGCGAGTTGCTATTCTTTCTCAGCTTATGACCTCTCTCAAACTGGCATCTAGACCTGGCATAGAGATTACCAATGTTTTGGTATATTCTGGGCCGATTTGGCCCTAGTCCTCCTGCAGGATGACTTTCATCTGGTTTTCGTGTGAAAATTGACGATTTCGGAATTTCTTCTCCAAATGACTCCAAAAATGTTCAACGGGGTTAAGGTCTGGGGACTATGGCGGCGTTTTTATTATCTTTGAACAGTTGTACAGCATCCAAAGCTTTGTATTAATCGCGCATTGTTTGAGATCAATGTCCTGGTAGAATTTTAATCTATTTGACAGACCCAATTTTTCTGCGCTGTTCTGTGTTAGGCTTAAGATACACCAGAACTTTGCCATCACATCCAAAAAGGTTATATTTACTTTCGTCTGCAAAAATGACATCTATCCAAAACTCGGTGGGATTATTTACATGTTCTTTCGCAACGCCTAATCTCATCTTTCCGTTTTTCTTCGAAATAAGCGGCTTCTTTCTAGCTGATTGCGCATGGAAGTCATAGTTTCTTATTGTTTGTGAATTAATAGATATGGCTAAGTGCTCCTCAGTGAATTTTGCTAAAATCGTGTCATTAGTTTTCTGATCATTTCTTACTTCCCGCGCGATTCACCGTTCATCTATTTTTGTAAGCTTGCGGGGTCGACCAGTCCTTTCCTTGTTTATTACGGTGTTTTCTAATTGAAATTTTTTTTTTATATAATGAATAGTAGTTCTTGGTTTCTGAACGATTGCTGCTATGTTGTTTTCAGTCTTTCCTAATTTATAATGATGTATTATGAAATTTCTTACCTCAAGAGAAGTCTCTTTGCATTTGCATCCCATCTTCGCAATCACTTGCACAAAAATGTAAAAAATGGATGTAAATGATAAATAACAACCCTAACGGTATACTTACCAACAACAACATCAAATATTACAAAATACATAATCACTATAAAAGAAAAAAAAAGGTTGTCGAATACTTTTTTTGCTTTGGAATTTGTGTGCTTTTATCCAAAGAGATAAATTTGTGTTAAAATATACAATGTTATTTAATTTTGTAACCGTATATTCTGAAATACTTATTTTACAACGTTATCTCAATCAGAAACCTAAAAATATTTAAATAATGCTAGCATTTTCAAGTCACTTTTAAAAAATTACTCCAATGTCGAATACTTAAAGTATTTGTAGTTTGCACAGCCTTGATATGGCTGTTTTCTGTTGGGTCTTACCCCACCAGACTAGTACCCCGTATAGTGTTATGAGTCTGACCATTTAGATATATATCCAGTGCGTCACCTTAGGGCTCAGGCCCCAGTATTTACCGAATAGTTGTTTTGCTGCCCAAAGGTGTCTTGTTGCCTTTCCCAGTACTGATTCAAGGTGCGGCTCCCAGGTGAGTTTCCTATCCAGGGTAATACCCAGGAATTTTACCTCTTCCTTGGAAACAACCTCTATTCCGTCAATCCTTAAAATGGGGATTTCTATCACCCTTTTCTTGGTAAACGGTACCGCGGGGTTAATCGACAGCCCCTCCATATTGCAGCATTCCCATGTTGTGCACAGTGCATCCTGCATCAGTTCGCCATCCATACCACGATGATTGCCCCCAATTATGACAGAAATATCATCCGTGTAACCAATGGTTTTGTATCCTTTCCGGTTAAGTATCCTAATTAGGTCGTCAACCAGAACAAACCATAGGAGTGATACAGGGATACCTCATCTAAAGCACAATTATTAAGAAATTCATTAAGCACTGTTGAATTTATTTGTGGAATATTAATTTTAAGCGATATACTTGCTATAACACAGCCGCTTAGCATTATTTTGCAAAAGAAGGATATTGATCTTAAAAAAGCTTTTAGCCTTATAAAAAGTTTGATATTGCGCCTTGAGGAGAGAAGATATAAAGCTAAAGAGCAATTTCAAATGGTTTTTGAAAAAGCAAAATTAGTTTGCGTTGAAATTGGATTTCCAATTGAAAAGCCTTGTTTTGAACGAAATAATCAAATACAAAATGTGGAAGACTACTATCGCGTTGTAGGTTACATTCCTTTAACTGAATTTATTTTAGAAGATCTAAAACAACGTTTCTGAACAGAGGTCCTAAATGTATTAAACATACCTAAGCTTTTACCTCAAAGTGTTATAGCGTCAAATACAAAACATTTAATATCACAAGTAGCTGATGAGTTGATTAAGTTTGAAGAAATGAATAAACATCTACTAACATCTAAGCTCGAGACAGAGCTGCTCCATTGGCAACAAAAATGGAAAGTATCTGAGAATATACCAGATAATGTTGTAGAAGTTTTAAAAAACTGTGATGAAGATATCTATCCAAATCTAAAAAAAAATATTTAAAATTTTTGTTTCAATGCCTGTAAGTAATGCTACAAATGAGAGGTCATTTTCTACCCTTCGTCAGATGAAAACATGATCACCAATGACAGAAGAAAGACTAAATGGCTTAGCGATGATGCATATTCATCATGAAATTTATCCTAACCTCGTACTGTCTAAATTTTCCTCACAAGGAAAACACAAATTACTTATTTAAGGCGACTGATTTATTTTACACATATAAACATATAAATATCTAAGTACGCATACATACATGAACTGAATTGAAGCTTTATTTTACTTTATTGTTGATTTTTTTTTTTAAATAAACTTAATAAATTTCTCAATACAAATTTTTAGTTTTATTTTATGCCGTACAAAAAAAAACTCAAATAAATAATTAAGTTTATGTTTAATAACACTGTGTTTGAATTCGAAACTTTTTATTTCCAAAAGACGAGGCAGCTAGTGACTAAACCTAATTCGGGTGTGCTGAATTCAGTAGTACTAACCGTTTTTTAGGTTAGCTTTTGATTTTGAGATAACCGTTATTTTAAAATTGTGGGTAGGACAACATATATTTCATTAGCTCAAAAACGGTTTAAACCATTGAAAAAAAACGAAACTTAAACCAAATTATCTTTCAACAACTGTAAAAATCTTTTTGATCAGTTTAGTAGTTTAGAAAATACAATTTTTTTTTTCGATGAAAAAAATTAAATTTTTTACAGAAGTTCGAAATTTTTTGCTCTTTAAAACAGCATAAAAAATCTAAAAATAAAGTTATGCTGATGAATTTTCATACATTCGTAACAAGAAAAAAGCCATAAATGACTAAAATCGGTGCACAACTTCGGAAGTTATTCAAAAAAAAATCAAAAATTGCAGTTTCGAACGGTCACCAACGAAGCCACAAAAATTAAAAAAAAAAAAAAAAATTTTATTAAATGAAAGAGTATGGAAGAAACATTTTGTTTAGTTATCAAAATAAAGCCATTTTAACTGACGAAAAAACAACTTACATATCGATACACAAAGGCAAAATTTCGTAACTAGCTAATTATTCAACATTGACTTTTCTATAGTTTGGTGTTTCTATTAACTATATATTACAGCTAGAACGGTTAGAAGAAGAAAAAAGAATACAGCAAGAGTTTCTGGAAAGGAAATATAAAATATTATCAGAAAATTGCTACCCACAATCCTCAGAAATACCAGCTTGTTCCAACGCTTATTCTAACCAGCCCTTAGCTACGGTTTCAGCACAAACACCATCCATGGGCAGTATGCCAAACATTGCAAATTTCATTAATCAACCTACACCTTCACAATTGGCTGCCAGAGAGACCATACCACGTGGGCTGCCAGTATTCAACGGTGACCCAGATGACTGGCCCATTTTTATTAATAGTTTTCAAAACATCTGGATTCTCCGATGCAGAAAATTTAATGCACCTGCCTAAAAGGAAAGACTAGAGAGCTGGTAAAAAACAAATTACTTCTGCCCTCCCTGGTGCCAGACATCAATAATAGTCTTCGCTTAGCCTTTGGTCGCCCAGAGCACATACTGGAACGTGAAATCAACAAGGCGAGAAACACACCACCTCCACGTGATAAACTTGAATCGCTTATCGAGTTCGCCTTAAGTGTACAAAATATATGTACTACCATTGAAGCGTGCAGACTTGAGCCACATCTGAATAATCCCGTTTTGGCGAAAGAACTTCTGGACAAATTACTTAATCAGCACAAGTTAAATTGGGCGATGTACCCAAGAGATGAAAGCGAGCCCGTAATAAAATCATTTAGTGCGTGGCTATATAATATAGCTGAAGCGGCGAGTAAAGTGGTTACACCCAATTTTGGTAAAAGTGGTGCGTCAGTAAACACTCATATTCAGGCTAACAACAAGGTGAGCAAAAATTGTATGGTATGTAAAGTTACCTCACACAAAGTGCAGCCACAATGCGACAAGTTCGAAAAATCAAAACTGAGCGAAAAATTGGAGATCGTTAAAGCATAATTTGTGTCGGCAATGTCTAAGCCAATATAGACGAAAGTGCCATTTGAACAGAGAATGTGGTATATCAGGATGTAAGTACAAGCACCACCCCTTTCTTCATAAGCCCTTTAGTGAGGACAGCCAATCCAACAATAAAACTGTAAGTAGCAATGAAATACAAAATACGCAACGGAGTGCACAATTGAACGCACATAATAACGGTGATGAAGGGGGGCTACCATTCAGAATTTTACCAATCCCCTTGCACACAAGAAACCGTAAAATTAATATATTTGCCTTTTTAGATGCAGGGTCATCTGTTGCTCTTGCAGAACGCAGTTTATTTGATAGTTTGAATTTAGACGGCGTGCCTGAACCCCTATGCTTGCAATGGACAAGCGGAAAAACTCGCGAACAAAACGATTCGCTAAGAACTTCATTTAAAATATCAAGTGCTCTAAATGGCACAACATTCGTTCTTTCGGATGTTCACACCGTCGAAAATCTAAACCTACCATCACAAAACTTGAATATGAATAAACTCATTTCGAAATACCCATATTTCAACAATTTACCAATACAATCATATCAAAATGCTATACCTATGGTTTTAATTGGTGCGAATAATTGGAAGCTTGCTGTCCCCACAAAAATTCGCGAGGGAAGTTGGCAACAACTAAAACACTCAGAGCGGCACTTAATCAGCATGTCAAAAATTATTTAAACATAGAATCGCCAGATTCAACTAAATTACTCTCGACAGCAGACAACAGTGCAATGCAAACGCTTAAGTCAACATGCAAAAAGGTAAAAGGGCGTTATGAAGTCGGCCTACTATGGAAGAACGATGAAGTCTAGCTTCCCAAGAGATATGATAATGCCTATCGTCGGCTGATGTGCCTGCAGAAGAAGCTCGTTAAAGATGAATCACTACGGCTAAATATGCAAACGCAAGTCGATAATTTAATTGAAAAAGGAGACGCCAAGAAGTTAAGTTTAACTGAATTGCAGGATTCTTCAAAAAATATTTGGTTTCTATTTCTAGCCTTTAACCCGAATAAACGTAACAAAGTGCGACTGGTGTGGGACGCAGCAACGAAATCAAAAGGGATGTCGCTAAATGACTTCATGCCCACGGGCCCAGATCTCCTCAATCCTCTCGTTGATATTCTTTTAGCGTTTCGCATTGGAAAGTTCGTAATTTGCGGTGATATCGCAGAGGTGTTCTACAGGATCAAAGTCCGAGAAACCGATATGCACGCTCAAAGAATTCTGTGGTGGGACAATTAATCAACCAAGCACATATGTCATGAACGCGTTAACGTTCGGAGTCAGCTGTGCACCATGTATAGCACAATACGTACGCGATAAAAACGCTATAGAATTCGAAACACAATTTCTACGTGCTGTTGACTCATCATGTTGACATCAAGAATCACCATTATGTCGATGATCTCATCGATAGTGAAGATACCGAAACAGGCGTAGCAAATCTGGCAAAACAAGTTGCACAAATCCACGCTGCCGAAGGTTTTCATATTAGAAACTAGGTTTCTAATTCCGCCGAAGTTTTAAAGCAACTTTCCGAAAATTATCTTGTCAAGACTCTAAACAATGGGGCACCACTGAAAAAGTCCTAGGTTTGTATTGGGACCCAGTATTCGACGTTTTCAAATATAATTGCAAATTTACACGAGTACGCAGAGATGTGATTAATGAAAAGCTCGTGCCAACCAAAAGAGAATGTCTTCAGGTTCTCATGTCAAAATTTGACCCACTCGGGTTCTTATCGTGAAATACTATAGGACTCAAAATTCTCATCCAAGATATTTGGCGTACTAGCATTGGCTGGGATGATCCCCTGAACGAATAACTCAAAATGGTCACAATGGAAAGAAATCTTTCCAGCATTAATGTCCCAAGGTGTTATTCCCAATCACTGTCCGAGGCCGAAGATATTCAACTTCACAAGTTCGTTGACGCCGGTGAATATGCCTTTTCTGCAGTTAGCTACTTAAAAGTCCAATTAGGTAGTCAGGTCAGCGCTGCCCTCGTCATTGCTAAAAGCACCACTCAAACCACTATTCATCCCCCGCAAGCCGCCCTCATGGGAGTCAGAATGGCAAACACGGTGAATCAAATCAGTCGCTTACGTATGTATATCAAAAAGCGTTTGGTGGTCTGATTCAAAAACTGTGCTGCAATGGCTTCAGATAGACCTTAGAAATTTTCAGCAGTTTGTAATGCACCGAGTGGGAGAAATTTTAGAACATTCCGATATAACAAAATGGCGCTGGGTACCCACCAAGATGAACCCTGCGGACCTAGCCACCAAAATAATTGCTCAGAAAAGAATAGACTTATGGTTTAACTGCCCCGATTTTTTGCTTGATGACCCTGCCCAATAGCCTACTTGTGAAGACTTGGGACCAACAAATGACATAGAGTTATAACGGCACCCCATATTCGTCAATTTTACACCTAAAACTTCTAATTTTATAAACTTTCAATAATTTTCTTGCTGGAAAAGGCTCTACCGAGCTATGACATTCATTTTATAAGTGGCGAAACTTAAAGCTACTCGCAAGCAACAAACTCACCATTCTATAGTTTCCTATGAAATGATACAACAAGCTCAATTTCAACCCTTGGTTTAACACTTTTAAATCAAGAATAATTAAGTAAAGAAAAGTAAAATTTTATAGCTAAGTGCTCAACCGGCT
The DNA here is from genome assembly GCA_963662145.1 of Sturmia bella. Classification (NCBI taxonomy): domain Eukaryota; kingdom Metazoa; phylum Arthropoda; class Insecta; order Diptera; family Tachinidae; genus Sturmia; species Sturmia bella. The sequence goes on from OY759170.1 coordinate 27,540,798, forward strand.
GTTTCTGGGTAGCAAACACACTTCACATCAGCACCCTATGAACTTTGAACGTGTCAAATTTAACAATTTTGGCACAGCCGCTTTAACCACTCGGCAACCAAAGCTCACGCTATTTTACTTTCTATTTATATACTTCACTAACATTAACCAAAGCAATGACATTTTTGCAGTCTGTTATGGATGATCTTTTGTCATCTCAGAAAACTGTTATTTGCTCTTTATATGAGACCTTTTTCATACATGTTCTTGCCTTTATCATTGAAGATCTACATGCTCATTTATTAATACAACTTGAACATTTACGCCAACCCATACTGTTGGGTGATCCCTCCCAAGCCCTCTGAATCCAATCGAAATTTTGAACAAAGCCCAAGAATTTTATTACGAGACAAATTAATTTATTCTTAAACATAAGTTAAAACTCCTACAAATGACATTAATACATTAACAAAGTTAGATACATAAAATATTGAAAATACGAACTTATCGTTTGGAGACTAAGAGCGAACTTCAATTGGTCAATCACGCGACTTAAAACTTTTTAAGCGGTAAAGCCTTTTTATATAGGATTTTAATACAATTTCAAACCGCGTGGAAATATAATACACTTTTACAGAGAATATCCACCACAAAACAGCTAAACGATAACACACATAAAAAAGGGTAATCGATAAACAATCGACTAAACAAAGGCATCTAGACAGTGGCGTAACACCCCTCTACAGTATTTCCAAGAGCTCTCGCGGATATACTCTCGTTTGGTCGCACGTCTAGTTGTGCTAGCTTGACAGCTGGCCTCTCCAAGCAGTTAAGACCCTTACTCTCTTACTGACTTCAACAATCCTACCTCTAGGCCACACATTCCTGGAACTCGCTGGGTCAACCACCACTACCAAGTCTCCAACAGACAACGGCTTTGTTTTTTCGAACCACTTTTCCCTACGTGTAAGAGTCGGTAAATATTCTGTAACCCATCTCTTCCAAAATCTTTGCTCAAACTGCTGAGAGCATAGCCAGCCTTCTTTTAAAATTACCTTGCTGTCATCGTAAGAGGCCAAAGGTTTTAAGCCATTTGAATTGCCTAAGAGAAAATGGTTGGGAGTTAAAGCTTCATCATTTTCACTTTCCACCGGGACGTACGTGAGAGGTCGAGAATTAATTATATTTTCCACCTCTGCCATCATACTTTGCAGTGTCTCATCGCTAGGAAACCTTTCTTGCTTAATCTTGTAAAACACTGTCTTCACTGACCGAATTAATCGTTCCCATGGCCCTCCCAAAGTTCCAACTTGTATGCGAAGTTGTAAATGTCCTAACAAACTCATCCTTATCGACTTCTTTTAAGGCTTCCCGCAACTCACGTTCGGCTCCAACGAAGTTCGTGCCGTTGTCGCTGAAGAATTCTTTCGGATGCCCCCTCCGAGACACAAATTTTCTAATCGCCATGATACAAGAACTTGTGTTGATCAAATTGTAAACACTGTCGATACATAATATGCATATAAATACTTTACTTATTTAAAAATTAAATAATCATAAAAGCTCTGTAAAAAAATAACAAAGTTTGAAAAAACGGAAAAAAATAATTAATATAAAAATAAACCTTGGATGAAAGACATCAGTTCTTTTGTTTAATTGAAATCTTATAACGTCAGGTGTGGGGTACGATATAGTTATTATCAATTTTTAAGTTCTGTGGTGAACAAAAGACAAAAAATGGACAACGCATCAAGATGCAAGATGGTTGAGGTTTTGGAGTTAGCTGGCATTGATATACCATCCACTGCTACTGTGTCGCAGTTAAGGCGACTTTGTGCTGAAATGGTGGGTGTGGATACCAGTAACAAAAATGATGAAACGAGTACGGCTAGACGGGATACAAGTGACATTAATGCTGCTAGGGAGTTTTCTGAAAAAGTAGTTGATGGTATGGCCTCGGTATCATTTAATGTGCTTAGGTGCCGCTAAGGGAGATTTTGCAATTGTGACGGAGAATGTTTTGTTGGATTCTGCCATTGTAAGCAATAATTCGCTGAAAGACACCACATTTGGGAAAAATAAAGAATATTTTATAGAAAAATGCCCTGCTGAAATTTATAACTTTGATGAAATGCATGTTAATGCAAATGTGGACAGTATTGACTCTGAGTTGGAAATGTTAAGAAAGCGCAAAGAGATATTGGAGTTACGAAAGGCAATTAGTCAATTACAATCAGAAAATCTGGGCCGACATGAAACAGTTCGTAGTTTCAGTGACATTGAGCAAGCTGTACCGAAGTTTAGTGGTGACAACAAAGGGCAATCCGTTCGAAAATTTATTGAAGACTTTGAGGAATTTATGAGAACTGTGAATGCAGATTCCAGTTTCAAATTACTAAGTCTGCGCAGATCGCTTATTGGTACAGCACGAATCTTTTTATCCACTACGACGGCTCTGAATTATGAAATTTTAAAAGAAGCTCTAATTGAAGAATTTGATGTTGCAATTAGTCGTCACGATGTTTATCGTATGTTGGCCGAGAAAAAATGGAATAAACAAGAGGAATCTCTACATTCTTATATTTTAAAAATGCAATCTCTGGCCCAACAAGGTGGAATTGAAGAAATGGAAATTGTGCATTTTATTTTAGATGGTATCTCCAGCAGTATTTTGAACATAAATTTGTTAATGGGTGTAAATAGTTTAAGTGAACTAAAAACCCTTGTAAGCCGCTACTATGATAGATATTTAATGATTAACTCTTCCGGTCCACGAGAGGCGGTAACAGCTCCGGCAAGGAAAGCTCTGGTTAGTCGAAAGGATCAAACTGAATTGCCAACGTGCTTTAACTGTTCCAAAAGGGGACATATCAGAAGTAACTGCCCTTTTCCGTTGCGTCAAGAGAAATCCTGCTTCCGATGTTGGGAAATGGGGCATAACTACCAATCTTGCCCGAATCCAAAGAAGGAATTAAATACAATGGTTTCCTCAACATTTAACGAAGGTGATGATAAAATAAATGTCTTAAATTCTGTAAGTATTGCCTTTATAAATGTTTCACGAGAAAGTGCAAATTTTAACGAAATTTCTGTTCTCTTTGATACTGGTAGTCCTGTTAGTTTTGTTAAAAAATCATTAGTGCCGGAAGACTTCGTGGTTGTAAATGTTCCAAAGACCAGCTATTTTGGTATGGGTGGCCTAAAATTAAATATAATTGGCGAAGCTGAATGCATTATAGAATTTAGAAAAATAAAGAGAATGCTACGTGTTAAAATCTTGCCAGACTATGAAACTTCCGCACCTTTGCTTTTAGGACGTGATTTTCTTCAACTTTTTAATGTACATCTTATGATAAACAATAAAAGACGGTATCAAATAAATGAGTTACTATCATTGAAAGAAAGTAAGAGTGTTTGCACTTTCTTGTCAACAGATTTATTTAATGTTTTAAGTGAGCATAGCCTCTTGAAGAAAGAGGGAAATCTAGTAGCTGACAGTTCTGATATTCAGAGTAAAGCGAATGAATTGCCTTATATATTTAATATTGATATTACGGATACCAGATCTGAATTAGATATAGATTTTAGTATGAACTCTGAACAGCGCGAGAATCTGATGGAATTGATTATGAAGTACTATTTTAGTCCGGATAATAATACAGTAGAACCATCTGAGTACAAAATGAAAATTCATCTCACGTCAGATGTTCCTTTTCATTGTACTCCAAGACGGTTGACTCATGCTGAGAGAAACATTGTCAGGAATACAGTTAAAGATCTTCAATCCACAGTGGGGGATTTTGAAAAAAAAGTGGAAATAATTCTGCAATTTCTAAACGGGTAAGCCGATTGTAATAAAAATTCACACACATCTTAAGGAAGTATTGACGAGTTTAAGTTTGGAGTGTGAACTTTATAGACACGAAGGGGGCGGAGCTGTACGCCCCTAAAGTGGGCCTCCTCGGGTATGTGAAAAATTCGAAAGCATGTCAAACTTATGGTTTTGATCGAAATGAAACGAAATTTTGTAGGTAGATTTTCCTACTAAAGGGCTTTAAAAAATGTATAACATTGATGGATTTTCATTTGCAGGTTAGGAGATATACGACGAATACTATTAAAATTTTCACATTTTTCTCTGTTCTGGCCCACTGTTTTGTTAATAGCAAAGACAACAGTAGTCCGATTCACAAAATCTTTTCTTTTCTGGATTTAAAACAAAATTTTTAATCTTGCAAAAAAGAATTTAGTTTGAAAAATTTATTAAGTAAAAAGTTATACGCAGTTTAAGTTCAAATTCCTAAAAAACTCGATTTTTCCCCGTTTTTTGTGGAAAAAAGTACATTTATTATTTCGTAATTATAAAAAAACTTTGCGGGAATATCTACGCTATGTTGATATTTATTTGAAAGAATATACTATGTTGTATATTATGACAGAAAAAAAAATTTAAAATTTTTCTTATTTAAGAAAGCAGAGTGTTGCCAAATAGAGGAATTTTTATAGCAAGTTCTCGATTTATGGTTTTTTTTCTCCAATCCCAAAGCTAGAAACAAATAATCGTGTACACGTTCTTATAGCCTAGGATATTTTAAAAAACTCACCATACTTCCAGCTGCACCTCGCTAGAAATACAAAAAATAGAGCAAAAATATTAAAAAAATCCCATTTTTGGGATTTTTTGATTTTTTTCTGGGAATTACGGGGTTTTATGAATTATATCTTACCGGCTTTTACATTTTTCCTATTAAATGCGCTATTTTCTACGTAAATAACAATTTTTAGCAGAAAATACTAACAAATAAAAATTTTGTAGCATAAGAAAAAAGCGCTGAATACTGGAAAATCGCATTTGTGGGATTTTTTGATTTTTATCTGGGAATTCCGGGATTCTAAGAAGTAAATCTCGTCGGTTGCAACTTTTATATATTAACTGCGTCATATTTTACCTACATGCGGAGTTTTGGTAGAAAATGTTCACAAATAAAAATATTGTAGTGTAAGGGGGTAGACCTTTATATATGCACATACATGCTCTGTTTTCAAGAACTCATTTGTTTAAGCCGACTAATGCCTCTCATTATTACTTTTTGAAAGAAGTGGGCGGCTTTATCTTTCGCAAGCTGATGTTGGTAACTTAATATGTACAACAGCATCGAATTTATTCCAGTAATTTTTGCTGTTTCTTCATAATATTTAAAAAATCTTATAGGTGTATTTCCATCATCCCTATGAGGGGCTTATTAATATTTAAACCGGTCTGCTGTTTGAACTCTCTTTGAATTCATTGCCTTTCAGTGGCTCTAATTTCAATTAGGTCTTTGTTTTTTTGAATTTTTGGGAAAACTCCTATACTTTAGATCATATGTCAGTTGCAGAAAGTATTCCAAGAAGCGTATTCGGGCATGGAGAGGAAAGATTTCAAGTTTGAGAGCTTCTTCATTTATTGTTCTCTCCTTAGATGAAATCATAAATTGTGATTTCTTTTCTCCACATATGGAACAATGCCAATTTGATGATCTGCCTGCCCGTTGTTGAATTACTATCTTTTCCATCAATCATAATTTCATATCGAAAGAAATGCTGAAGAAATAATTATTAATGCAAGTGAAATAGTACGTGGTACGGTGAATTTCGGAGTGAATAAAATTTATTAAATCCTGTGTTGAAGTCTTCATTTCCTTTTTATATTCAAAGCTAATTGACCTACAAAATATTCGATCCTGGAGTTTGGTTGATCCAGAGATCTTCCAAACTTGTTGATGGACTGTTACTATCGACATATTTACGAATTCTAATGAAGTCATGAATACACTTTTATGTTCAAGTGAGTGACTTGTGGTAGCTTGCTTGTACTCTAAAAGCAATGACGAGCCATCACATCTCCATTTACAAATCAGCTGCTCCGTTGTTCAAAGTGTAGCTATGCGGGAAGCTATGTTTTCCAGTAGAGTTGACACTTTAACGCTTACTTTATGTTCATTGACTGCGTTCCTGTACTGCTTCATATGATGGCAAAACTTTTACACCTTTCTCTTGTAATGCTTTTCTCAAAGTAATATATTTATCACGAGTTAATCCAAGCTGCAACATCAGAGCAATATCTTCTTCCTCGGTAAAAACTGATTCAGATGTATGTGTTGGAATACATTTAACAATTCGCTTAAGCCTTCTAGGTGATGCACTTGGTAAAACACCAGCAAATTTTTCCAGCCTCTGAAGGTTTCCCGTTTTTTAAGCATCGCTTTGTACGTATCCGAAATCTCTTCAGTGGACATAGATGAAATGGAATTTGACAACCTTTTTTTCTTCGATCTTTGGCTTAAATTCTCGTATTCCTTGCATGGAGCCCCGACACCAGACGTGGAAATGTTTAATTCCATGTTATTATCCAACCAATCGGAATATTTGCTTAGGAATTTTGCCTTGCTTCTCCTCACAGTTTTCCATTTTAGCTCAAAGTTTTTAAACAAATTTTGTATTTTTATATTTTCTTCACGTGCATGTATTTTCAATAAACTGAGTAATAACTTTAACTTTATCCACGAATTGAATTTCTGTGTGCTCAAACAAAAGGAAACATAAATTTCTATCAACCAATGTGATCGCCATCACTACTGTAACTGAAATAGTATGATATATTCCAAAATATTCATTCCTAACCAAATATACATATTAAAATTTTTCGCTGTTACCAGGTAAACAGTAGGAACTGCATATATCTACGTAGTTGCAACCGATGAGATTTACTTCTTAGAATCCCGGAATTCCCAGATAAAAATCAAAAAATCCCACAAATGCGATTTTCCAGTATTCAGCGCTTTTTTCCTATGCTACAAAATTTTTATTTGTTAGTATTTTCTGCTAAAAATTGTTATTTACACATATGTATGTACACATATAAAGGTGTACCTCCTTACACTACAATATTTTTATTTATGAATATTTTCTGCCAAAATTCCGCATGTAGGTAAATTATGACGTAGTTAATAGATAAAAGTTGCAACCGACGAGATTTACTTCTTAGAATCCCGGAATTCCCAGATAAAAATCAAAAAATCCCACAAATGCGATTTTCCAGTATTCAGCGCTTTTTTCCTATGCTACAAAATTTTTATTTGTTAGTATTTTCTGCTAAAAATTGTTATTTACGTAGAAAATAGCGCATTTAATAGGAAAAATGTAAAAGCCGGTAAGATATAATTCATAAAACCCCGTAATTCCCAGAAAAAAATCAAAAAATCCCAAAAATGGGATTTTTTAATATTTTTTGTATTTCTAGCGAGGTGCAGCTGGAAGTATGGTGAATTTTTTAAAACATGCTAGGCTATAAGAACGTGTACACGATTATTTGTTTCTAGCTTTGGGATTGGAGAAAAAAAGCCATAAATCGAGAACTTGCTATAAAAATTCCTCTATTTGGCAACACTCTGCTTTCTTAAAAAAGAAAAATTTAAAATTTTTTTTTCTGTCATAATATACAACATAGTATATTCTTTCAAATAAATATCAACATAGCGTAGATATTCCCGCAAAGTTTTTTTATAATTACGAAATAATAAATGTACTTTTTTCCACAAAAAACGGGGAAAAATCGAGTTTTTTAGGAATTTGAACTTAAACTGCGTATAACTTTTTACTTAATAAATTTTTCAAACTAAATTCTTTTTTGCAAGATTAAAAATTTTGTTTTAAATCCAGAAAAGAAAAGATTTTGTGAATCGGACTACTGTTGTCTTTGCTATTAACAAAACAGTGGGCCAGAACAGAGAAAAATGTGAAAATTTTAATAGTATTCGTCGTATATCTCCTAACCTGCAAATGAAAATCCATCAATGTTATACATTTTTTAAAGCCCTTTAGTAGGAAAATCTACCTACAAAATTTCGTTTCATTTCGATCAAAACCATAAGTTTGACATGCTTTCGAATTTTTCACATACCCGAGGAGGCCCACTTTAGGGGCGTACAGCTCCGCCCCCTTCGTGTCTATAAAGTTCACACTCCAAACTTAAACTCGCCAATACTTCCTTAAGATGTGTGTGAATTTTTATTACAATCGGCTTACCCGTTTAGAAATTGCAGAATTATTTCCACTTTTTTTTCAAAATCCCCCACTGTGCAATCCGAGGGAATAATAAGACCAAGCAGCTCACCCTATGCATCTGCTATTGTATTAGTTAAAAAGAAAAATGGTCAATCGCGGCTATGCGTGGATTATCGAGGATTGAACAAAATAACTATTAGGGATAATTATCCGCTGCCACTGATAGATGATTGCATTGAATATTTGGAAGGAAAAACTATATTTAGTGTACTAGATTTAAAGAGTGGGTTTCACCAAGTTGAAATGTCTGCGGAATCTATCCCTTTTACAGCGTTTGTTACACCAGACGGACATTATGAGTACTTAAAAATGCCGTTTGGTTTAAAAAATGCCCCGGCGGTTTTCCAAAGGTTTATAAATCATGTATTTAAGGATTGATTGATATGAGAAAGATTATTATTATATATGGACTTTTGAGGAGCATGAGAAAATTCTGGAAAAGGTCTTGCATCAGTTGAGTAGATATGGGCTAAAATTAAATATCTCAAAATGTAGATTTGGATACAGTAGGATAGAGTATTTGGGGTATTCTGTATCACATGCGGGCATAACGCTGAGTGAATCACATATTTCTGATATTAAAAGAATTCCGGTGCCGACTAGTCAGAAAAAATTACATTCTTGTATAGGATTATTTTCGTATTTTAGACGATTTGTTCAAAATTTTTCAAATATTGCGAAACCTTTGCTGAACTTATTAAAGAAAGGGAAAGAATATAATTTTAATGGAGATTGTGTTGTAGCATTCGAGGTATTGAAAAAATTATTGGTGAAACCTCCAGTACTTGCTATTTACAATCCCAAAAAAGAAACAGAGTTGCACTGTGACGCGAGCTCCATTGGATTTGGTGCTGTTTTACTGCAAAAACAGGAGGACGGAAAGTTTCACCCAATTTCTTATTTTTCCAAAACTACAACGGATGCAGAGTCCCGATATCACAGCTTTGAACTTGAAACCCTTGCTATTATATATGCATTGCGCAGATTTAGAATTTACTTGGAGGCTATTCCGTTTAAAATTGTGACTGATTGCAATTCACTTGCTATGACATTGGAAAAAAAACAAGTTAATGCACGTATTGCACGATGGACTTTAGAACTAGAAAACTTTGACTACAAGGTAGTTCATAGGCGTGGTTTATCCATGGGTCATGTCGATGCCCTTAGTCGACTTAGAGTTGCCATGATCAATGTAAATGACATTGATTTTCAAGTTCAAGTGGCACAAGAACGAGATGGTAACGTAAAAAAAAAATACGCGAACAGTTGGAACAGGGTAGTGTAAAAGGATTTGATTTATTAGACGGGCTGGTGTACAAAATAAAACAGAACGGAAATTGTACATTCCGGCTGAAATGGAGAACAATATAATTAGAATTATGCATAAAAAGGTAGGTCATCAGTCTGTTGACAAAACTTGCGACAAAATTAGTGCTCTTTATTGGTTTCCGGATATGTTTCAAAAGGTCAAACTTTTCATAGAAAATTGTTTAAAATGTATTATGTACGCTATGCCAGTTAGATCCAAAGAAAAACATCTGTATAATATTCCGAAAGATCCAATTCCTTTTGACACATTGCATATTGATCATTTCGGGCCCTTGCCATCGTTAAAATCGAAAAGAAAACATATCCTTGTTATAGTTGATGCTTTTACAAAATTTGTGAAATTATATCCAACAAACTCAACCAGCACCAAGGAAGTGAATGCTGCGTTAAACAAATATTTCGGTTATTATAGCCGACCAAGACGGATTATTACGGATCGGGGTAGTTGTTTTACGTCATTGGAGTTTGAGGAATTTTTGTTGAATAGTAACATACAGCACGTGAAAGTTGCAGTTGGTTCACCACAAGCAAATGGTCAGGTTGAAAGAGTAAATAGGGTGCTAAAGTCCATGTTAGGTAAAATTAGCGATCCCATTAATCATGATAATTGGTGCAGTAAATTGTCAAGGGTGGAATATGCGATAAATAATTCAATTCAGAGATCTACCAAGAGCACGCCCAATATGTTGTTGTTCGGAATAGAGCAAAGAGGAGAAATTATAGATGAGTTTTCTGAATATTTTGAAGGGAAAGTTAGTAGTGTGGATACACGAAATCTGAGTTTGCTCCGCTCTAATGCCAATGAAGCGATAGGGTGTGCTCAGAAATATAATAAAAACTATGTTCTTGAGCATGGTTCTAGACCCAAACAATACAGCGTAGGTGATTTTGTGGTGATTCGTAATATTGATACTGTAGTCGGGACAAACAAGAAGTTTGCTCCAAACTATAGAGGACCATATGTTGTACATAAAATTCTTGGCAATGATAGATATGTTATTCGAGATATAGAGAATTGTCAGCTGACACAACTTCCTTACAATGGTGTAGTGGAAGCGAATAAGCTTAGGCTATGGATAAGAAATAACAAGATAGCTCAGCTCATTAAAGACAAGGCAATACCAATTGTAAAGTAGATACTAAGTTACACAAATTTGTCTGTTATTAAATTGATCGAGGCCGATCAATAGTCAGGCTGGCCGAGTTGTAAACACTGTCGATATATAATATACATATAAATACTTTACTTATTTAAAAATTAAATAATCATAAAAGCTCTGTAAAAAAATAACAAAGTTTGAAAAAACGGAAAAAAATAATTAATATAAAAATAAACCTTGGATGAAAGACATCAGTTCTTTTGTTTAATTGAAATCTTATAAAATGAACGATTTCGATGTGCACGGCCCTTATAGTTAGACACGTAAGTAATGCTCCATATCTTTTTTCCTTGTGTCGGTTAACGGTGACAGCAACGGACCGAAAAAATCTAGGCCTGTGAACGTAAAGGGCGCAAGGTATGCGGCAAGGCGCGCTGTGCTATCTGCGCGGCTTCAGGCAATGCCTTATTGATTCTACACATTTGACACTGTCTGATTATAGATTTGCAAACGACTCTCAATTTTGGAATATAAAAGCGTTGGCGTATTTCGTTAACAACGGTCTCGTAATTCCCATGGCGGTACAAATTGTGATAATGTAAAACGAGTAGAGCCTGCAACATTTTGGCAGAATAGCTGGGTGTTTTAATTCTTCTGGTACGTTGGCATTCTAATTCCGCCGCTTAAACGCAAAACACCATCATTGGCTATATACGGAGAAAGTTTGTACATAAAATTCGATCGTGGCAACCTTTTATTTTGTTTTAAACAGCATATTTCACGATTAAATGAGAGTTTTTGGGCGTCTCTAATCAGTGTGTTCTCAGCCTCGTTCAATTCTTCTTTCGTTAATTCTGACTGGTACGGATACGTTTAACTCTTCTTAATGCAGAATCGAATAACATATGCTATCGCTCTTACAGCCCTGCAGCAGCGAGAAAATCTTTCGATATATATGAACGGTTGTATATTTTCCATAGTAAAATTACATTCTTTCAACTCGACGTTAGTCGGCTCTGAATTAACAATCGTTTGTGGCCATTTCTGTTCGGGCAACTTCAAGAATTCAGGCCCATTTATCCACCTGCCTGAAATAGCCAAGCTCTGCTTTTTGGAACATTTCGTCGCTTCATCGGCTACGTTTTCTTTGCCTGCTATCCAATACCAATCGTTCATATCAGTGCCATCAAGAATCTCACCTACTCGGACTGCCACAAAATACACAAGATTGAGATTTGGACATACTCTACTAACCCACGCACACATATTTGAAATGTATGTCACCTCTGTAACTCCAACAGCATATTAGAAATAAACCATCTTACATTTAACTGCACCCGCATAAAACCGCACAACTCACTCTGTTTGGAACAATCAGCCTTCCGGAATATTTAAAAACTATTAAATACAACAACATTAAAAACGTCTCCGCCCTTTTGAAATATTGCAATATCTATAATCGCATATAAATAAAATGTGTAGGTCGAAAACCTTAGTTGGTAGTACCTTTAACGCTATTTGTATTCATAATGTATTATGTCTACAATAATTTGAATAAATAAAAACTGAACAATTAAAATTTCTTCTCCTGGAGAGGGAGATGTAATGAAAAATGTCAACACGAATTTTCTTATTATATATATATATATATATATATATATATATATATATATATATATATATATATATATATATATATATATATATATCTATATAAATCTCCGTGTGTTAAATCTCCGCCTGAAAATTCTGATCTCGTTTTCAAAGCAGAAGTGCGAAATTCATTGGCGGCTCTGAAAAATTCTATGACTGCCTTAACACTTGATCAGTCTGAAATAAAGTCTAAAGTTGATTCTATTACTAGCGATGTTCGTGCGGAATTATCAAATAACCTTAAAGAAATTAAGAATGAATTGTTTACTTGCAAAGCACTTGTTGATTCAAATGATGCAACCTACAAATGCAAATTTTATGATATCGATATGCAGAATCATGCTACACATCGGTTAAATAGAGCTGATATTGAAATTTCTGGCCTTCCCGCTGATTTAGATGATATTAAATCCATTGTCCGTAAAATTTGCTTTATCCTTAAAGTTGAAATTGAAAGCAGCGATATTGTGAATGCCATATATATAAAAAATAAGAATGCCATCCTTGTGAAGTTCTTGCATATATCCAAACGGTACAAAATTATGTCTGAATACTTTAAACACAGAAATCTGAAAGTCTCTGATGTTGTTACTGATGGAGTTCATAGCCGGCTGTACTTAAATGATAACTATTCATTTCTCGCCTCCAAACTTATAAAAAGCTGCGTAAAACTCAAAAAGGACAAAAAGATTAACCATTTCATTATCATCAACCGGGGTGTACTTTTGGCCAATCTTACGATGACTGATGGATCCCTTAAAGACATTTGACTACAAGGAATTCGTAAAATTTTTCAAATTGAAATGCTAACATGTATTTGTTTCTTTATTAATTATTCTCTTTTCATTTTTACTGCCTTGTTTGTGAGTTATATACATATATATATATATATATATATATATATATATATATATATATATATATATATATTTTTTTTTTTTTTTTTTCGTTTGCCATGTACACATATGTACTTAGCATATATTCTTATACAAATTATCTAAATAATAACTTGGCAAATGTGGAATATTAACTATGTGCAAAACTATTTCTTTTCATATATTTTCCACTAAAATGCAAAATAATTCTTTCATAAATTCATACTCTAGTTTTGTAGAACTTTTTTTTTTTTTCCTTCATCTTTGCTAATGTCATATGATGAACTATTTTGCCTTTTAGTTGCTAGAAATCCTTTGAAATGTAATTCTTCAGTGTTACTTTAAACTATTTACTAAGTTTTTTGTACATTATTCTAAATTTGCAATGATCTCATGCGTATGTAATGCTACTTCTTTTCATTATATTTTTTTTTTTATGTATATCGGGTGGGACACCAACATATTAGAAATGTCGAAAATTTGTTATAATTTCTCAATTTATTTTTATTACAAACATAGGTTCCCCACTATGCATAAATACTGCAAGAGTCTCGATGACGGTTAATTATAATTTAGGACCTATAGCCACCGACAATACTACTTTCAATATTTGCCCCTCGTTACCTGATAGTCTAAATATTGGTCATATAAATGCGCAGAGTTTATGTCCTTCTGGAAACTCCTCTAAACTTGAGGAGTTTAAAAATATTTTTCATAATTCTTCACTTGACATTATTGGCATAAGTGAATCTTGGTTCAAGCCTCATATATCTACCCAATCATTAACACTGCCTGGTTATAATTTAATAAGAAATGATCGTACTTCTGATCAGATCGGTCGTACAGTTAGAGGCGGGGGTGTTTGTTTATATTTGTCAAAAAAACTGCGTTATCGTATAGTTTTTTATTGTAAACAATTAGGAAGTTGTGAAACACTTTTTATTGAAATTTTTGGAAATACAGCCTCCTTACTTGTAGGTGTCGTTTACTTGCCTAATGGTGATATAAATTGTTTTGAGAGACTACATTCTGAGTTATTTGATAGATACTCTAACATTGTAATTATGGGGGACTTCAATTACAACCTTTTTAACTCTACAAAGTCCTTTAATATCCGATCCCTACTATCACGATGTGGACTTCATTGTGTTCACAACAGCCTTCCGACTCATTTTCATTTACCAAATAAAACTACTTCTTTGATCGATTATTTTCTTTTAAGCCACCCATCAACAGTTGTATACAAAAATCAGGTACAATACCCTTTTTTCTCATCTTACCATAGCTTTATATATATTTCCATCAAATTCTCGTCTCACTTACGCCACACATATTCTGAATTCAAAGACTACAATCATTTGGAAGTCTCTGACATAAATCAACACCTCAGTTCATTTAATGCATATCAAATCTTTAGTAATACTGATATTGATCAGCAGCTTTCTACGTTAGACCATTTAATTCATGGATTGCATGACTTAGTGCCCATCCGTCGAACTCACTCCTATTCCACTAGGGATTCATGGATGAATTCTGTGGATATATCTTCTGCTCGATCGAATAGAGATCACGCTTATGGTGATCACGCTTAAGAAATCGTTCTGACTCAAACTGGAAGACTTACTGCAGATTGCGTAATAGGGTCAAATCTATAATTAGAAGAACTCGTCGAAAATATGGAGAGAGGCTTTTTGCTGAGTCCAATAATAGTAGAATGTGGCGGAACATACGTAATCTTGGTGTTGCTGGACCGCTAAACTCTGTTCAGAATGAATTAGATGTGGAAGAAATTGCAAAAGGTTTTTTGAACAACTATGGTCCAAACAATTATAATCTATCATTATTTTCTGACGCCTTTAATGGCAATCTTGATTCCTTTTCTTTTCAAACTATTACTGAATATGATTTATATGTAAATTTAATCTCCATCAAATCAAACTCAATTGGTTACGATAAAATTCCCATTAAATTCATCAAAATAATATATCCTTTTATATCGGTATATCTTTTGCACATTATTAATAATATACTCACTTACTCTAAATTTCCCCTTGCTTGGAAACACGGCAGAGTTGTACCTATACCAAAAAATGGAAACTTTGACTACGAAAATATAAGACCTATTAGTATACTGCCTGCTTTGTCAAAGATTACTGAGAATATAATGAAGGCTCAAATTTTAGGCTACATTGAGGAAAATAATTTAATCCATTATAGTCAATATGCGTTCCAACGCAATCTGAACACCACATCCTTACTTCTCACCCTAACTGAGTCCGTTCGAGAAAAATTAGACACTCACAGACTTTGCACTTTAGTTTCTCTTGATCTAACTAAAGCTTTCGATCGCATTAATCATACGACACTCATTGCGAAGCTGAAAGATCGTTTTAATTTTTCCAGGTCGGCTTGCAATCTAATTTTTTCTTACCTCACTGATCGTACACAATATGTTTCCTATAATGGCTCAAATTCTAGTACTGGTAACGTCACCTCAGGTGTGCCTCAAGGTTCGACCTTAGGTCCTATTCTATTTCTTATATACATAAATGATTGTCTCCTATCGTTGAACAATAATTTTTGTCAAACTTTTGCTTTTGCAGATGATATTATGATGTTGTTCTATGGAGCTAGAGAGGACACAAATAACCTTGAAGTTTGTGTTAATAATCATCTCTACCTAATATCGAACTGGATGCAAGTAAACTTTCTCGAAATTAATCCCTCAAAAACTAAGGCCATCAACTTCAACTCATCAAACCGCAATATACGTTGTCCTAACTTACAGATAAATAATATCATTGAAATGCCTTGGTGTCATATTAGATAGTAAACTAAATTTCAGTCACCATATAAATTATATTACCAGAACAAGTTGCCTCACATTACGAAGGCTATATTCACTAAAATCATACACTCCGATGCACATTAGAAATCGTCTTGCAAGTTCTCTTATAATGTCTCGTATTAACTATTGCCTCGAAATTTATTCTGCTACATGGTTGTGTAATGTTAATCGTATAGAAGCCGTCATTCGTAAAGTTACTCGTTATGTATTTAACGTTAGAATACAAGAGCATAGTTGTACGTCTCAGCTAGTTCCTTCTTTTTTGAAGTGTAGTTTTAAAGACTATCTTAGCTTGCGTGTTTTACTTCATTTTTATAAAGTTATAAAAACTGGCAAGCCCCTCCAGTTAGTTAATACCTTTATTTTCACGAATTCTACTCGAAATGTTCAAGTTAATGTTCCTTTAAGCAATACCTCAATTTTTGATCGTTCCTTTGTAAAAAGAATCCACCATGCATGGAGTGTACTTCCAAATGAGCTTAAATTATTTTCCTACTCCTACTCTGCTTACGCGCGTAAACTCTTGATTTACTTCAACAAAAAAAAAAAAAAAAAAAAAAGATATTGATCTGTTTGCTTATTCGTCGTGTTGGTTATAGAATTCCTATCATTAACTTAAGTAATTTTTTTTTCTCTGCGGTATTTTGTGTGGCTGGGGAGCCTGTATTAAAGTATTAATATCAATTAATAAATCAATCAAATCATAAAATAAAAACAAAAATTAATATTCAATTAAAATAAGATTGTATATAATATGAATTAGAGCGTTTTTTATGTCATAGCATTAATCTATACAAGACATAATTTTATTGGCCACGAAGGCTTTCTTGTATTGGTATTGAATAATAAATAAATAAATAAAATATATATATATATATATATACATATATATATATATATATATATATATATATATATATATATATATATATATATATATATATATATATATATATATATATATATATATATATATATATATATATATATATATATATATATATATATATATATATAAATTGATTTTATATCTCATTTTAATTACCTAAATATACACACATATGCATAATTACATACGTACCTGTCGTTGTTCGTTGGAACGCCTGCATATTATGTTAATTAAAGCCTTTTCATCAGTGCCAAATCCTTTCATTGCCTTACGTAAATCATGGGCATCCTTTACGGGATCAAAAGTTTGAGCTAAGAGCAAAGTTGGAGTACCCTTTAACAAAACAATTTTGAACATTAAAATGATATATAGAGAAGGTTTCCAAATTCAAGTTCTCAAATGCTTGACATTCGCAAAAAAACTGATTAAAAATAACTCTAAACATTTAAAAATCCTAGTAAATAAATGTTGAGTCTACTCAGCATTTGTATCTTCATTATTTCTTTTTTATGAGATTAGACGAAAACCATTTAGTAAAATTACACAATAAGTAAATATATTTTATATATTTATTTGAGCTTAAGGTCTTTTTATTAGAGAATTTGAGTACATATTTGATTATTTTTGTCAATATGTCGCTCTCAGGACAATAATAATGAAAAATGTTTTGATTGGTTTTTTTTTTAAACAATCATAACAACAACATATGTGAAAGAAAAATTATTTCGTTTTTTTCTTTCACATTTAAAAATTTTAAAAAGGAAAACATTTACGGTATTCAAAGGGTCGTCCTAAAGTCAGAAGTCTTAAAATAATAGCACGAAAATATATGACTGCTGTGAGCAACCTGTCATAAGGTAGTGCGCTATTTAAAATATGAGTCAGCTGTTAAAAAAAAGGAAGCCATTTAAATATTTTTGTTCATAATGCCAAAATAAGTGAAAAAACTAGCTATTAGATGTTTGGATAGCTGATTCAAGTAAATTTGAAATCAAATATGTCCATATTTACGAACATATACATGTAGGAACTGGCCCTCCAGGCCTAAGAAGGTCCGACAGACTGGGACAAAGGGGAGGATAGCCGGTAAACAAAACAATATATTGACAACACTGAACGAAACGAACATGAACAGACAGAAAGAAGTAACATGAACAGAAAGGAAGATGTAACAGAAGGACAGTATGAAAGTAGACGTTGAAAAGATAAGACAGAAATTACAAAAATTAATTTAAAGAAATATACCTACATGAATTGTGAAGTTATCGAAAAGAATAAACTGTTTATAATACTTATATTTAATAATTAATCTAGAAAAAAGAAAAACATTGTAACAACTAATCTAAGGAAACTGAATTAAAACCAATAAAACTAATAAGAACAACTGAATAAACTAAAAGTGGGTTTCATTACAAAAGTAAACCTACATTTTGGGGGCTCTGTCCAGGGATCGAGCTGACAGATTGAGCAGAAAAGCTGCGTAGTGCGTGCAAAATGTTTTAAAAGACCGTGTGAAACCAATTTGATAAGTGCAGAAGTTATAAAAAGTGTTTCTAGAAAGTTATTCTGCTAAAAAAGACAACACGTTATAGAATTTTGTGTATGTATACCTGCAAGAAACTGATCTTTTGTAATAAACGGTAAAAATCAACTTTTTTTAAAAAAAAAAAGGAACATCTTGAAAAGAAACTTGAGGATACCTAAATAGCTAACGGTTTTTCACATATGTACTTTTGAACAGCAAAACTTGGTAAAAAGTAGAAGTGAAAAAAAAAGAGAAAAGGAACACAAAAGAAGTTCAAGTGAAGAAGAATTTTGAAGTAACTACATAGCAAAGACATAAATACATGCATGCATGGTTTAAATAAAACAACATTTCGGTAATACCAATATGTACACAGTACAAATTAAAAAACTGGAGAAATAAGTTTTGTTTGATGAAACGCATGAAACATTAAAGTTTAAATAAGGAGTTCCATCAAGAAGTAAGAAGAGTGTGTTCGTGCGAACAATAATTCAACGGCATGCTGGTATAAATTAAGAGTGGATATTTGAAGAGCAAGATGCTAGAGAAATCGTTGCTGGAATTTGCGTAAGTCGGGCAGAGGAGTTGGAGTTGATCAACAGCAGAAGAGAAGCAGTAAAGTTTACTGAGTGAAAGAGAGCCAATCAGGGTTAGATGTAAAAGCTGTAGTACGAGGTATTTATGAAATTTAATGGAAGATACGTGTGAGAGAGATTTCAAATGTAAAGCAGTGAAACTAAATATACTTTATGTATTTTTATAAAAGAAGGTGAATAAATTAAAAGAAAGAATTGTAACAAATGTTCTAACATGATTGAAGCGTTTAACATTTGAGAGGAATATTGAAATATTATATGAACTAATAGAATTTTTGACAATTACATTGGGAATTGTGAGAAATAGAGAGCTTTTCAAGAAAAAATAAGGTGCATTGGCTAATGGAATTTCCAAAGCTAACAGAGTTTAAGCTAATGTATGTGTGTTGTAATAAAATGCAAAGATATGCATTAGGGTGTACTAATTAATTGTGCGAAAATATTTGAACTACTGAAAACTCACTATTTGTAGTATTTTGTTTAAACTCAGTAACCCATAGTAATAAATATTCTGAGAATATTTTATGTTATTAAAGATAGTATATTCACAACGTATTGAAGAGAATCATTAAATTCACCGAGAGCATAATGAATATTTGATATTTTGTACTAAAGTACTATATATGAAAGACGTTAAATATATTAATGAACGAGGAAAACGTGGATATTATTGTAAATATTGTTGGATATAAAATAAGTTTTTAAGTACGTAAACAATAATACTGAGTTGGATTTTGTAAATAATTTATAATTTTGTGTAAATATTGAAAGATATTTTAAACATTTGAGAAAGTTGCGAGTATTAATTTTCATAATAATTCAAAAATTTAATGTTAATGTAACTTTTGGTTTGCGTTGGATATAAAGGAGATTTTGTAATAGCTCGCATATCTTTGGATAATAATAATTAAATTCTACACATAATTCGTATCCCAAACGCAACATTGAAGGTTATATTGACATTTGAAGAGTACAGTCTAATCTCTTTCGTTGAAATCGAAATCTGGGAGTTTTAATCGCTTAATTAGGATATTTTAATCTTTTTACGTGGACCGGATTTAAAATGGACTTATTAGGGATTTTAGGTATGTCTGTTGAGGACTTGAGGGCAAAACTGACGGAACTGGGTTTGAACGAGGAGGGACCAAAGATTATTCTTCAGGAGAGGTTGATCCAACATTTGAATAGGGAGGAACAGGGTAATGATAATGGTTCGGAATACGGCGAAGCGGCTTCGGGTATTCGGCCAGCAGTTGTTGCAGAACGTCCTGGATACTCCACTTTCACACTGAAAGATATTGAAAGTTCGTTGAGTAAGTTTTCAGGCGAAGGTCAACCTGGTATAAGGTCATGGTTAGACGATTTTGAGGACTGTGCGGTTACTGTTGGTTGGAATGAGCTCCAGAAATACATTTACGCGCGACAACTATTAGTCGGTGCTGCTAGAATATTTTGCCGTAGCCAAGGTACGATTCGGGATTGGATTTCATTAAAAGCAGCATTAGAAAAAGAATTTGGGGTGAAACATTCTGCCATTGAAGTGCATCGGCTATTGAAAAATAGGAAACAACGCCCTAACGAAAGCTTGCGTGAATATTTGTATTGTCTGATGGAGATTGGTTCTCCTATATCCCTAGATGAAATTAGTATTGTGGAGTACTTTATCGAAGGTCTACCTGATACTAGAGTCAACAAAACCGTGTTATACCAAGCCACTAGCATAGAAGACTTAAAGGTTAAGCTTAAGGTTTATGAAATTGTATCTAAACCAGCAATGAATCTAGGGCTAAGCCTAGCACGGCCGAAAAAGGAAACCTCAACTAACGACATAAAGGAGGAAGTTAGTGTACGCCGTTGCTTTAAATGTGGAGAAAAAAGTCATATAGCTCGCGATTGTCCGAGCACCCAGACCAAATGCTTTAGATGTCATGAGTTAGGTCATAAGTCTTTCAATTGCAAAAAGGTCGAAATTAAAAAAGAATATAGTAAGAAGAACCAACCAAATGATGCTATTCATACTCTATCCGATAATGATCCCAGCCCTTATAACCAAATATGGTCTCAATCGAATAGAATTTTCAAAGACATCAGAATTCTTACTTTCGAAGTGTCTGCCCTAGTAGACACTGGTAGTGATATAAGCTGTGTGCGATATGACACCCTGATGATGCTGAAGGACGTAAACGTCAGTGCCGAGAGAAGGAAAATGCTAGGAATAGGAGGTATACAAATCGAAACCATTGGGTCGTTCGAAACTGAGGTCAATTTGGACGGAATTGAAGTGCCAATTAAGTTTCACGTGGCACGGGAAAGTGATATTCTGTATGCAGCAATCTTGGGGAACGATATTTTAGAGCATGTTGATATTTTTATTAACGCCGAGGGAGCCAAGCGTTCTACAATGTCGGTAGATCCTCAATGCTATGCAGCTAGTTTGAGTGGTAATGTGGGTACAGGCAGAATGGCCGTAGAGAATCAGCTGAGCCAAGTTGTGAAAGAGTTGGGCGAAATCTGCATTGCCTCAGATCACATTGATTTAGAAGTAAACCACTTAAAATGTCACTTTCGAGAGAATATTAGGAGAATGGTAACGAATTACAACCCTATTAAACCTAAATCGTTTCCAGTTAAGATGAAGATCTTGCTTAAAGACGATACTCCAGTTTATCATAACCCGCGAAAAATGTCGTATGCAGAACAACAGACCGTTGATAATCAAATCACGGAATGGTTGAAAGAGGGCATAATTAAGCGTAGTTTTTCTGAGTATGCATCGCCAGTGGTACTGGTAACAAAAAAAGATGGCAGTAAAAGGTTATGTTGCGATTTCCGTCGATTGAATGAAAAAATTGTGCGCGATAATTTCCCTATGACCATGATCGATGACGTGCTGCAACGGCTCCAAGAAGCCAAAGTATACAGTACGCTGGATCTGAAAAATGGGTTCTTCCATGTACCCATTGAGGAGAGTAGTCAAAGGTACACCTCTTTTGTTACCCACCGGGGCCAATTTGAATTTATGTTTGTCCCATTTGGCCTATGCAATTCGACAGCAACATTTTGCCGATATATAAGCGCAGTGTTTCACAACTTGATTATGGATGGAACTATTGTCATTTACATGGACGATATGGTCATCCCATCCAGAGACGAAGAGGAGGGTATTGTAAAGTTAAAAAGGGTTTTGGAAGTCGCGTCACTAAACGGACTTCAAATTAAATGGACCAAATGCCAGTTTTTAAAGCGCAAAATTACATTTCTGGGTTATGTTTTAGAAAATTCTACAATTTTACCTTCAGGAGAGAAAACTAAAGCGGTTGAAAGTTTCCCAATACCTACAGATCGGAAGGGAGTGCAAAGATATTTAGGCCTCACTTCTTATTTCAGACGCTTTATTCCGAACTATGCGTTAATAGCCAAGCCCTTGTCAGATTTGTTAAAGAAGGACGTGAAGTTCAAGTTAGATGAGGAGGAAATGTTAGCATTCCGACAGTTGAAGGCTGCTTTGGTAGGGGCTAGTGTGTTGAGATTGTTTAACCCAAGCGCAGAAACCGAGATACACACCGACGCTAGTAAGCATGGGTATGGAGCGGTGTTGTTACAGCGAGACTCGGAAGATAGATTGTTACACCCAGTTCAATATATGAGTCGCAAGACAACATCATTTGAAGAAATGTATGACTCATACGAGCTGGAGGTGTTGGCGATTATAGAAGCTCTGAAAAAATGGCGGGTGTATGTTCTGGGGATTAAGATAAAAATTGTCACGGACTGCAATGCGTTTGCGATGACAATGAAGAAACGCGATGTGCCGGTACGAGTCTCACGATGGGCGATATTTTTACAAGACTTTGACTATATAATTGAGCACCGATCGGGTACAAAAATGCGCCATGTCGATGTTCTAAGTAGAGCCGCCTGTTTGATGATGGAGGACTCACTACGCCATCGTATAAGAGAAACCCAGCTACAAGATGATTGGCTAAAGGCAATCGGTAAGATTTTAGAAACCCAGAGCTATGAAGACTTTTATCTGAAATACGGAATAGTACACAAGGATCCCACTAAGGAGCTTGTTGTCATCCCTGCCGACATGGAACGAGAGATAATAGAATTGGCTCACAAACAAGGCCACTTTGCGGCGAAGAAAACGGCAGACTTAGTGGAAAAATCGTTTTATATACGCAATTTGGGTACAAAGGCTGAGAGCGTTGTGAAGAATTGCGTTGAATGCATCATGGCAGAGGCAAAAAAGAGGGATTGTTGACACCAATCGATAAAGCCGATAAACCACTAATGACGTATCCTTTGGACCACGTTGGCCCTATGGAACCAACCAAGAAGAGATACAACCATATTTTGGTGATCGTGGACGCTTTCACAAAATTTGTGTGGCTTTATCCCACAAAAAGTACAGGCGTCCACGAGGTAGTAGAACGTTTGCAGAGACAAGCAGCAATTTTCGGAAACCCAGTGAGAGTGATAACCGATAGGGGTGCAGCGTTTACCTCAAACGAATTTGGCAGCTCAGCTACTGCAAAGATGAAGGCATTCAACACTTAACGATAGCTACGGGGGTACCACGAGAAAATGGGCAGGTAGAGAGAATTCACCAAATTGTAATCCCTATGCTGACTAAATTATGCCTGGGAAGCCAACCGCAGAACTGGTATCGCCACGTTGAAAAGGTACAAAAAGTCATCAACAATATGCCAACAAGAAGTACTGGCAGTACACCCTTTGAATTAATGACTGGGCTTCATATTAGAGTAAAAGAGGAACCTAATATAGAAGGCCTACTCGAAGAAGCAGCGATAAACGAACTCCACCAAGAGCGTGATGTCATTCGAGAAAGAGCCAGAGGGAATATTCAAAAAATTCAAGAAGAGAATATAAAACAGTTCGATAAAAACCGCATCGTCGAAAGAACGTACGAGGTAAACGACTTGGTAGCCATAAAACGCACGCAATTCGGCGCTGGCCTAAAGTTGAAACCTAAATTTTTTGGACCCTATAAAGTGGTCAAGAAACTAAACCATGGTCGATACGATGTAATAAAAATTGGTGAGTGTGAGGGATCCAGGAGATGTACTACTGTTGCTGAGTACATGAAGCCGTGAACTGCCGCATTCGGGTCAGTGCGTCGTCAGGAGGGCCGAATGTAGGAACTACCAGTCTGTCGGACTAAGAAGGTCCGACAGACTGGGACAAAGGGGAGGATAGCCGGTAAACAAAACAATATATTGACAACACTGAACGAAACGAACATGAACAGACAGAAAGAAGTAACATGAACAGAAAGGAAGATGTAACAGAAGGACAGTATGAAAGTAGACGTTGAAAAGATAAGACAGAAATTACAAAAATTAATTTAAAGAAATATACCTACATGAATTGTGAAGTTATCGAAAAGAATAAACTGTTTATAATACTTATATTTAATAATTAATCTAGAAAAAAGAAAAACATTGTAACAACTAATCTAAGGAAACTGAATTAAAACCAATAAAACTAATAAGAACAAGTAAGAGTGCTATATTCGGCTGGGCCGAATCTTAAATACCCTTCACAATGGTACATACATTCTGATTGATTTTTGGTGCGAAAAGTTGTTTTATTTGGCTTTTAAAGCCGATTTCTTGAAATATCGGGAGACGCTATATCTGGGGTATATATGGGCCGATTTTTTCTGAATTTCAATATCAGATCCACTACCGGGATTTAACACAGGCTGCAAAACTTTTATTTAAATAATTCCTAATATGCTCAAGTTCAACCACTGGGTGACACCAATTCTTTTTAATATCAATGAAATAAAGAAAAGCAAAATGTATTTCTTAATTATTTATCAGTTAACGTTATAGTAAAATTTATTTAACAAAAAATTGCATATAAGTGCATTATTTTTGAATTATAATGCTAAACATTGCCATTAAGTGTGATTTTCTTTTCAATTTACTTACGTATGTGGGTACATGCATACGTATGTATGTATCTATAATAGAAAACTCTAAAATAAATTTTTTGTTATTGAATATTTTCAGTGTGTTCCATAAAACAACGATTATATACATACATATATACATACATACATATTTACATTGCTTGCTTTTAAAAAATGATATTTTTCTTGTGCACGTTGTTGGATGATCTATTGCGTATCATCATCATACACATGTATGTGTGTATGTACATATGTAAGTACGTAGGGATAAACAAAATGATTTTTTGTGAGAAAGAATTTGAAGACGCAATTGTTTAAAAGAATTTCATTGTGTACCCTTTTTTCAACAATTCTTTATATCACTTTCATTTTCAAGCTCGTGTATACATATGTACACACATACACATTTTTACACCAAAGCAAAAAAATTGTTTATGCTAACCTACTTGCATGCATACATACATACATACATATTAAGATACATACATACCTACATACATACATACATACATATGTATGTATGTATGTGTGTGTGTATGTATTTATGTATGTATGGATGTATGGATGTATGTATGTATGTATGCATGGTATATGCATACATCCATACATACATACATACAAAAGTTGTTTTATTTGGCTTTTAATGGCGACTTCTGGAGAAATCGTGTTGAGCGTTATCTGAGGTGCATATGGGCTGATGTCCAAAAATGTTCTAATTTTGCCTCTGAACAGCCTATATGTACTATTCCGACAAATTTTTAGTGCAAAAAACTGTTTCGTTTAGCTTCCAGGGCCGACTTCTTGAGATATCGGGAGGCGCTATATCTCGAACAAATATGGGCCGATAACAAAAAAAATTCCAGTTTTGCTTCCGACTAGCCTATATGTATCATTCTAATTGATTTTTGGTGCCAAAAGTTGTTTTATTTAGCTTATAGAGCCGATTTCTTGAAAAATCGGGAGACGCTATATCTCAGGTATATATGGACCGATTGCAAACATTTTAAAATATTACTTTTAAACACCTTATATGTACCATTCTGATCGATTTTTGGTACCAAAAGTTGTTTTATTTGGCTTTTAGAGCCGACTTCTTGAGAAAACTTGAGGAGCTATATCTCGAGTGTATATGGGCCGATGTCCAAAATTTTCCACGTTTGCCTCTAAATAGTCTATATGTACCATTCTGATTGATTCTTGGTGCCAAAGATTGTTTTTTTTTTGGCTTAAATAACGGATTTCTTGAAAAATCTGGAGTCGCTATATCTCAGATATGTATGGACCGATTTCAAAAATTTTCCAATTTTGCTTTTAACCACCTTATATGTTCCATTCTAATCGATTTTTGATACCAAAAGTTGTTTTATTTGGCTTTTAGAGCCGACTTCTTGAGAAAACGGGAGGCGCTATATCTCGAGTGTATATGGGCCGATGTGAAAAAATTTTCCACTTTTGCCTCTAAATAGCCTATATGTACCATTCTGATTGATCTTCGGTGCCAAAAGTTGTTTTATTTGGCTTATAAAGCCGATTTCTTTAAAAATCGGGAGACGCTATATCTCGGATATATATGGGCCGATTTCAAAAATTCTTCAGTTTCTAGGATTAAATGGGCACTAAAAATGATATGGCTTAGTTTTTAAGAAAAAATTTTTTTTCAAAAATCTGACTAAGAAAGTGGCAAAAAATACCCCTCAAAACCCGGTTTTTTGAATATATCTCGGATATCCGTGGACCGATCTTACTGAATTTCAATAGCAGACCCACTACCGGGGTTTGACACGTTTTAGCGAAAGAATGAGGTTTCTATCTCAAACCGTTTTCTCAGAAACGGTATTTCAACGACTACAGACGGACAGATGGACATCGCTCAATCGTAATCGCTATTGATGCTGATCCAGAATATATATACTTTATGGGGTCTTAGATGGATATTTCAATGTGTTACAAACGAAATCACAAACTTATATATACCCTTACACATTTATGTGAAGGGTATAACAACTGAATAAACTAAAAGTGGGTTTCATTACAAAAGTAAACCTACATACATACATATGTACATATATATTTTAATGCATTTATTTCTTAAATGATATTAAATTGAATAGATAAATTTACTCAAACAAAAACAGCTGGCGCCGGTTGAACGGAGTCGATTCAATTTTTGGACGGCGGACAGCTAGTGTACTGTTTGTGGGCTACCAGTCTTCTAAGATTAGTATCTCATTTTTAGGTGAAATGCATGGACATGGATGTTGATATAAATATCTGCGAAACGCACACATGCGTACATTCGTGTTTAGTCCACACTATCACACTTTGTGAGCACACATTTCATTTTTAGGGTTCCGTGTACTCATCAGAGTGAAACGGAACCCTATTATGGAGACAAGTACGTCCGTCCGTCACAGCGTCCATTCTCCGAAACGGTAAGAGCTAGAGCTAAAATTTTCACAGGATGTTGTTGTACCTTGCCGCTACAACAACAAATACTAAAAACAACAACAAGTCGAAAACTACCAGGTGTCCCCATACAACGAAAAGTTACAATTAGCTATAACTCTCGAACCGTAAAAGATAGAAAGCTGAAATTTGCAAAGTGTATGTATTTATAGATGCTTTACAACAACAAATGCTAAAAACAACATGTCGAAAACTACCAGGTGTCCCAATACAACCTAAAGTAACAATTAGCCGTAGCTGCTAAACTGTAAAAGACAAAGAGCTGAAATTCTCAGAATATATGTGTTTACATATGCTCTACAACAGCAAATGCTAAAAACAAGAACATGTCAAAAACTACCAGGTGTCCCTATACAACGTAGAGCAAAAATTAGCCGTAACTCCCAAACTGTAAGAGACAGAGAGATGAAATGTGAACAATATATGTACTCGCATGTAGCCTACAATAACAAATGCTAAAAACAACAAGTCGAAAATTACCAGGTGTCCCTATACAACGTAAAGTAATAACTAGCCGTTACTCTCGACCCGTGAGAGACAGAGGAATGAAATTTGCACAATATGTGTATTCACATGTGCTCCACAACAACACTTGCTAACAACAACAACTTTAAAACTACCAGGTGTCCCTTTACAACGTAGAGTAATAGCTATAACTCTCGAACCGTAAGAGATAGAGAGTCGAAATTCGCACAGTGTATGTATTCCCAGACGCCGTACAGCAATAAATTACAAAAAAAAAAACAACAACAAGTGGAAAAGTACTAGGTGTCCCCATACAACATAAAGTAGCTTTAAAAACAGAGAGATGCAATTTAGAAAATCTACATATGTATTTACATACGCCATTCCATACACAATTACACATACATACGTACGGAACCCTAAGGGTGCGAGCCAGCCTCGTACTGGACTTAATTTATTTATTCTCATTGAACCGGAATTACTCTTTAAAATTATTTGTCTTTTGTAGAAATTGAGTGGGTTGTTTGTTTCTAAAATTATATTATTTGTCAAGGGTTGTTAATTTGTAGAAGGGTTATCTTCAACATTTATGTTTATTTCTATACGAGATAATGCATCAGCGTTTCCATTTAAAACTCCTTTTTTAAATTTTATTTCGTAGTCGTATTCCTGTAACCATAATCTCCATCTCACTAATTTCGAATTTGGTTCTTTTATTGCAAATAGCCAAGTAAGTGGCCCATGATCAGTTTCAATAATAAAACGTCTTCCGAAGAAGTATGGTCGTAAGTGTTGTGTGGCCCATACTATTGCCAATAATTCTTTTTCTATAGTGCTATAGTTTTGTTCATGGTCGTTGAGTCTTCGGCTAGCATAACAGACTGGGTGTCCTTCTTGTCAGAGTACTGCGCCTATTGCGAAGTTACTTGCATCCATTTGTAAAGTAAATGTTTTATTAAATTTGTTTTAAAAAATTTGTTTCTCGTTTCAAGAATTCACATTTATCTAATTCCACCTTTAGATTTGCGTCTCTGAGTCTTTGAAATATTTTAGTAAGTGATTCCAAGTGTTCTTGGAGTGAAGTAGAAAAAATGATGATGTCCAAATACACCAAACAGATTTTGTTCAGCCAAAATATTGTTCATTAGTCGTTGAAAAGTAGCAGGGGCAGTTTTCAGCCCAAAAGGCATACGAAGGAACTCGTAAAGCCCACCTTGTACGCTAAATGCCGCCTTAGGTATATCCTTTTCATGTATTTCAATTTGATGGAATCCCTTTGCGAGATCTAATGTTGTGAAATACTGGCATCTTCCTAATTTTTCCAATATTTCGTCTATATTGGCAATTGGATATTTGTCATCCACTGTGACTTCGTTTAGTTTACGATAGTCAACTACGAGTCTCCATTTTTTCTTGCCGGATGCCAGAGTTTTTTTTGGTACTATCCAAACTGGTGCTGAATACGGCGAATGGCTAGGTCTAATTATGTCATTGTCTAACTTTTCGTTAATTTGTTTTTTCACTTCTTCTTTGTGAATATATGGATTGCGATATGTTTTCGCTGCGATTAGAATATTATTTACTGTTCTTATTTCGTGTTTAATAGCATTAGTGAATGTAAGATCCTTACTTTTCGTGTAAAAGATTTTTTAAATTTATTTATTATTTGCAATAGTTTTAAGCTTTCCTAGTTATTGAGGTGATCAATTCGTATTTGTTCTGAACATGGGTTTCTTTTGTACAAAAATTTTCAGTTGTGACATGTTCAGTTTTAAATTGTTTAAATTTTACTTTCTTTGGGGTTTTTCGTTAAAATTTATTGTAGCGTTAATTTTAAAGTTTTCTGCTTCGTACACACCTTCTAATATTTCTATGCTACTATCTAATGATAGTGCTTGATTCTTATATAGTAGTCCCTCTTTGCATTCGACTGGTAGTTCTACTTGGTGTAATCCTTGTTTTTCAAAATTATACTCTACTTGGAGTTGGCCAAATTTTAATGGCACTCTTCTATCTCCTTCATAGTCCTTCAAATTTATTACTGCTCCTAATGGTTTCAAAAAAAAAAAAAAATTTGTAAACAAGAAATTCGACTAATTCGTTTTTATCGCCAAGTTCCTCAAAAAGAGGGATGCGAACTTTTTGATTTATTTTAATTAAATGTTGTAGCGTTTTAATATTCGTTTCTTCCATTGGCACATTCTATTTTGGATGGCATATACCCGGGTTAATAACTGAATGAGAATTGCCTCTATCGATCAAAAACCTTAAATACCCTAGTTTAGTTTTTATAGCTATATATATGTGGTAGTTCTCCTGTAAGGCTAGAAACTGAAAATTTTCACATATTTGGTTTTGAGGAATTTTTTGGATAGTGTTCACATCCATGGGCTCTGGTTGATCATGTCGTTGGTAATTTGTATCTGGTTTATCATAGAAATTCCTTTGTTGGTTAGGCTTATAGTTAGGATTCGTATATGATCCTTGACGATTATTTTGATAGTCATTTGGTTTGAAATTAGTTCTATATTGGGGGTTTGAATATGATTTTTGTTGATATGGATTATTTGTTTGATTGTATTTAAGGTTCGAATTATTGTAATTTTTCTTCTGTGAATAATTTGGTGTTTTTATTATTCGGTTGCCATAATTAGCGTATCCTGATTTGAATAGTATATCCATTGCTTCCTCCAAACTATCTGTATTCCTGCAAGCTAGTATAGTTTTCATCGGCTCAGGGATTTTTTCTTTGAAAATATTCAATGCCGGTTTCATATTGTTTCTAGCTATGACTTCAGTGCCTGGATTATCTCCCATTATGAGACTTGTTTTATTTTTAAGCTTCCTAAGCCTGTTTTTAATTTCGTTATAATAAAAGTCAGATGGTGTTTGTCTTAAATACCGCTGATCTCATGTGATCGTATAGCTCTTCTAAGCTGAGTCTTTCTCCAAAAATTATTAATCAAAACGTCTTTGATATCTGCCCACGATTTCACATGGAAATTAATTTCTATGATTTCCTTTCCTTTACCCTGTAATCGGCTTTTAAAGGTGTTTGAAAAAACTAATTCGGACATTTCGTCGTACTGTGTCAACACTGGGTGTATCCGTTCTACTAAGGTTGTGAAATTGTATAAGTCATCTCTATTCCCGTTAAACTCAGGTAGTTTTGAGGTGTGACTGCTGCAATGGCTTTTTCGTACCACTTTTTGTACATACATTTAATTCTATACATAAAAGGCGATTTTTGTTTGTTTAGTTTTTTTGTTTGTTTATATGGTTAATTATTTTTCAAGCAATCTATCAGATGTTGCAATGGTGTATATGAAGCGATGTTTTCAACATATAAAATCAGCAGTTAGTTTGTGTTGCTTTTTTGTTTTAAGTCAGGGCAAAATCAATAAGTATTTTAAAATATACTACTTAATTATTAAAGAAATATAATTTTATAACTACTTAAAAATTGATTTTATCAATTTAAGAACTTCTTTTCAGTTTGTTCTTATTTTTAACTATTTTTGTATTCTTCAGACAGTAATAGTGCATTTACATCTACAGGTTATAAGTTGTTTATCGTGATAAACTAATTTGAGAAACTTGTTTATCCATATAAATCAAAAACAAGTTTTTGCAAATGTGACTCTATTTGTCATGCTTTCGTCTGGCAAGGCCAGGCGAATTTGACAAAAAACAAGACCACATGTAACCTTTTGTGTACAGGTATAAATTTGCGGCAGTTAGAAGAACAATATAAAACAAGTAAAATAAAAATATAGCACATATTCGGCTGGGCCGAATCTTAAATACCCTTCACAATGGTACATACATTCTGATTGATTTTTGGTGCGAAAAGTTGTTTTATTTGGCTTTTAAAGCCAATTTCTTGAAATATCGGGAGACGCTATATCTCGGGTATATATGGGCCGATTTCTTCAAAAATCTGACCTAAAAAATGGCAAAAAATACTCCTTAAAACTCTGTTTTTTGATATATCTCGGCTATCCGTGGACCGATCTTACTGAATTTCAATATCAGATCCACTACCGGGATTTAACACATTTAAGCGGAAGAGTGAGATTTCTATCTCAAAGCATTTTCTCAGAAACGGTATTTCAACGACTACAGATGGACATCGCTTAATCGTAATTTCTATTGAATTTGGTCCAGAATATATATACTTTATGGGGTCTTAGTAGTTATTTCAATGCGTTACATACGGAATCACAAACATATGTATATTTTTGTTAAGGGTATAATGAATAGCATAATTTCTTCATTTCTTGCTACTCATATATTTATGTATGTGTATGTAGAAATTTTTTAATATCTAGATCACTCTCATATGTGTATGTAAAAATTTGGTAATGAAAAATCTGCACACTTGAATATGTGACGCATGTATACGCTGTTAATACCCTGTCGGAAACGAAATTAACTTTAAATTAACTTAAAACTATTTTAGAGCAGGAACTGGTTGACGCCTGGATTATTTCTAAATTTCATCCTACTTTCTTTTCTTTTGTTAGCCTCTAATGGTAATCGAGACTGGCCTCAAGACTGGTGAGCAGCCAACATAAAACAATGATTATATACATACATATACACATGCATACATATTTACATTGCTTGCTTTTTTTTACAAAATGATTTTTTTCTTGTGCACGTTGTTGATGATCTGTTGCGTATCATCATACACATGTACATATGTGTGTATGTACATATGTAAGTACGTAGGGAAACACAAAATGATTTTTTGTGGGAATGAATTTGAAGACGCAATTGTTTAAAAGAATTTCATTGCGTACCCTTTTTTCAACAATTCTTTATATCACTTTCATTTTCAAGCTCGTGTATACATATGTATGTACATACATATACATTTTTACACCAAAGCAAAAAAATTGTTTATGCTAACCTACTTGCATGCATACATGCATACATACATATGTAGATACATACATACCTACATACATACAAACGTATATACACATACATACATACACGCATACACACACACATACATACATACACACAAAAGTTGTTTTATTTGGCTTTTAATGGCGACTTCTTGAGAAATCGTGAAGAGCGTTATCTGGGGTGCATATGGGCCGATGTCCAAAAATTTTCTAATTTTGCCCCTGAATTTTGCAGCCTGTATGTACCATTCCGACAAATTTTTTGTGAAAAAAACTGTTTCGTTTAGCTTCCTGGGCCGACTTCTTGAGATATCGGGAGGCGCTATATCTCGAACATATATGGGCCGATGTCAAAAAAATTTCGAGTTTTGCTTCTGACTAACCTATATGTATCGTTCTGATTGATTTTTGGTGCCAAAAGTTGTTTTATTTAGCTTATAGAGCCGATTTCTTGAAAAATCGGGAGATGCTATCTCAGGTATATATAGACCGATTGCAGACA
Organism: Sturmia bella; assembly: GCA_963662145.1. Classification (NCBI taxonomy): domain Eukaryota; kingdom Metazoa; phylum Arthropoda; class Insecta; order Diptera; family Tachinidae; genus Sturmia; species Sturmia bella. The sequence goes on from OY759170.1 coordinate 27,573,991, forward strand.
TTTTCAAATTTTGCTTTTAAACACCTTATATGTACCATTCTGATCGATTTTTGGTACCAAAAGTTGTTTTATTTGGCTTTTAGAGCCGACTTCTTGAGAAAACTTGAGGCGCTATATCTCGAGTGTGTAGCCAAACGTAATCAGTTGGCCCTAGCACGAAATAATTGAACTGCACAGGTTGGTGGTTGAAGCTAGACTCTCCAGCTTTATCTCTTTATTAATCTGTTTAAATGACATAATACAAAGAGAGTATTGCCAGCTACGACAGTAAATATAAAAGGTTACCAGTGGTAATAAATAACAATTACAGGGATGGCACTACACCTCCCTTTTTTTTTAGATACTGTGTATTTATAAAAATAAGATATCTAGTAGACTATAAAACTAAGTATAAGCTAAGATTATTTGTATTTATTTTAGTTTATTTTTCTCTATACTACCTTCCCTTTTTTTTAAAGAAAATGTTGAAACATACAAGTTGATCAGGCTTGTTTGTTTTCAACCTTTCCTTGTAAAATTAAGTTTTATTTTTATTATTATTTTTTTTTGTATCTACAATATTGGTTTTTTTTTTCTAATAAATCTATGTCATTGATTACAGTTCTTTTGGTTTTCATTCAAGTTTTATAATGCTATATTATGTTATACATACATATATATTTTCCAATAAAAAAATTTTTTTTGATTTTTTTTGTTATAAATTTTTTTTTTTTTTTTTTTTTTTTTTTTATATTATAAATTTTTCAAATTTTCCTCAGTTATCAATCAATGGTGATTATTAATTTAACTCATGGTTTTGATATTCGATTTTTATGAACTGTTTTAAGTTTTTTTGTTGCTTCATTAAATATAGTTACGTTTGCTCCATTTATTTCTTTAACAATGAATGGACCTTCATAAATATTTTGATGTTTTTCATACGGTTCTCTCCGTAATAAAACATTATCATTTACATTTAAATTGATTGGTTTTGCTCTTTGGTCATAAAATTCTTTATTCGCTATCTTATGTTTTTCAACCAGTTGTTTTGCAAGTGCGTTAGACTTTTGTAGCCTATATTTAATTTCATGACTATAATTCTCAATGTTATACACAGGGTCTAGATTAGAATTAAGTTGAATCGGTAATGTAACATTTTTGCCAAAAACAAGTTCGAAAGGCGTTAATTTGTTATCGAAAGCAGTATTTGTTGTGGTGTTATGATAAAAGGAAAAATATTTAAGATAAGTATCCCAATCGGAGAGGTTCTCGTTAATATATGCACGAATGTATTCATTGAATACGCGATGATTACGCTCAATAGTACCCAGAGTTTGATGGTGATAACTTGTTGAAAATTTTATATCAATTTCCAAAAACTTACACATCTCTAAAAATATTTCATTTCTATATTCGGTGCCTAAATCAGATTTGATGCTGTTCATCTTTCCGTATATTAATATAAAATTCTCAAAAATTGCTCTAGCGACTGTTCTAGCTGATTTGTCAGGGATTGGTATACTGACTAAGTATTTCGATAGATCGCATATTAAAGTTAGTGCATATTTGTTACCGAAGTTAGATAAAGGAAGAGGACCTATCGTATCTAGTACTACAATGTCGAATGCTCTTGTAGGTGTTGGTGTGAGTACCATTTTTTCAATGTTCGCTGGTTTTACTTTGTTTAACTTGCATTTTGGACAACTTTTTACGAATTTTGCGATGTCTTTTGTCATTTTCCTCCAGAAGTATTTGGTCCTAAGTTTGGCGTAAAGTTTCTTTTGACCGCAATGACCCCCTATAATAGGATCGTTATGATATATTTCCATCAGTTTTTGTTTTTCATTATCATCCCTTATTAATGAAATGGGATCAGTTAGAGCTATTTCGAACGTTCTTAATAATTTGGTACCGTGTGTTTTTAAGTTTTGTATTTTGACAATTGTAAAAATCAAATCATTTTTTGGCCATTCCACCACATAAATTTTATTTTTGTTGGCTTCTGTTTCTAGCCTCGAAAGCAGTACATCTAAATTCACTGTTTCGTTAACAAAATCAAAATCTAAGGATAGTATTTTCTTAAATTTTTTAAAAATATTGATGCGCAATTTCTTTACATTTGTGTTGTAATGAACTATTTCTGTTTTTATTCTGGCTCTTCCCTTAATGAAATTATGTGAAAATTCATCATATATCATCAGTTTCGTGATATTATTATTATTATCCGATGATAAAGGTCTGCTAAAATCTGTATTGTTATTGTTTGTTTTTCTCGCCATCGCGCGTGTTGTCACTGCAAGTACTTGAGTCTGAATGTCTTTTAGGTCGTTGATTGATATTCTTGATAAAGCGTCAGCTCCCACGTTTTCCTTACCTTTAATATATTCAACAACAAAGTTATATTCCGAGAGTTCTAGGCGAATTCTTGTCAATTTCGATGATGGGTCCTTCATATTAAAGAAGTAAACTAACGGTCGATGATCTGACCGGACGGTAAAAAATGTGCCATAGATGTATGGACGAAATTGCGTTATTGCAAAATGGATGGCTAACAGTTCGAGTTCGATAATCGGTTTTTTCTGTTCAGATTGGTTAAACGCTTTGGAAGCAAAATATACTGGTAAATCGTCACCATTCACGTTTTGACTTAGGATTGCTCCGCAGCCAATTTTCGAAGCGTCAACTGTAATTAAAAACTTTTTTCCGAAATCAGGATACTGTAATATCTTTGGAGTTAGTAATGTCGTACGTAAACAATCGAAAGAGTTCTGGCATTGATCATTCCAAATGAACGGTGTCCTGTCTCGGTCGCCATGTAGCCAAACGTAATCAGTTGGCCCTAGCACGAAATAATTGAACTGCACAGGTTGGTGGTTGAAGCTAGACTCTCCAGCTTTATCTCTTTATTAATCTGTTTAAATGACATAATACAAAGAGAGTATTGCCAGCTACGACAGTAAATATAAAAGGTTACCAGTGGTAATAAATAACAATTACAGGGATGGCACTACAAGTGTATATGGGCCGATGTCCAAAATTTTCCACGTTTGCCTCTAAATAGTCTATATGTACCATTCTGATTGATTTTTAGTGCCAAAAATTGCTTTATTTGGCTTAAAGAAAAGCAAAATGTATTTCTTAATTATTTATCAGTTAACGTTATAGTAAAATTTATTTAACAAAAAATTGCATATAAGTGCATTATTTTTGAATTATAATGCTAAACATTGCCATTAAGTGTGATTTTCTTTTCAATTTACTTACGTATGTGGGTACATGCATACGTATGTATGTATCTATAATAGAAAACTCTAAAATAAATTTTTTGTTATTGAATATTTTCAGTGTGTTCCATAAAACAACGATTATATACATACATATATACATACATACATATTTACATTGCTTGCTTTTAAAAAATGATATTTTTCTTGTGCACGTTGTTGGATGATCTATTGCGTATCATCATCATACACATGTATGTGTGTATGTACATATGTAAGTACGTAGGGATAAACAAAATGATTTTTTGTGAGAAAGAATTTGAAGACGCAATTGTTTAAAAGAATTTCATTGTGTACCCTTTTTTCAACAATTCTTTATATCACTTTCATTTTCAAGCTCGTGTATACATATGTACACACATACACATTTTTACACCAAAGCAAAAAAATTGTTTATGCTAACCTACTTGCATGCATACATACATACATACATACATATTAAGATACATACATACCTACATACATACATACATATGTATGTATGTATGGATGTGTGTGTGTATGTATTTATGTATGTATGTGTGTGTATGTATTTATGTATGTATGTATGTATGTATGGATGTATGTATGTATGTATGTATGTATGTATGTATGTATGTATGTATGTATGTATGTATGTATGTATGTATGTATGTATGTATGTATGTATGTATGTATGTATGTATGTATGTATGTATGTATGTATGTATGTATGTATGTATGTATGTATGTATGTATGTATGCATGGTATATGCATACATCCATACATACATACATACAAAAGTTGTTTTATTTGGCTTTTAATGGCGACTTCTGGAGAAATCGTGTTGAGCGTTATCTGAGGTGCATATGGGCTGATGTCCAAAAATGTTCTAATTTTGCCTCTGAACAGCCTATATGTACTATTCCGACAAATTTTTAGTGCAAAAAACTGTTTCGTTTAGCTTCCAGGGCCGACTTCTTGAGATATCGGGAGGCGCTATATCTCGAACAAATATGGGCCGATAACAAAAAAATTCCAGTTTTGCTTCCGACTAGCCTATATGTATCATTCTAATTGATTTTTGGTGCCAAAAGTTGTTTTATTTAGCTTATAGAGCCGATTTCTTGAAAAATCGGGAGACGCTATATCTCAGGTATATATGGACCGATTGCAAACATTTTAAAATATTACTTTTAAACACCTTATATGTACCATTCTGATCGATTTTTGGTACCAAAAGTTGTTTTATTTGGCTTTTAGAGCCGACTTCTTGAGAAAACTTGAGGAGCTATATCTCGAGTGTATATGGGCCGATGTCCAAAATTTTCCACGTTTGCCTCTAAATAGTTTATATGTACCATTCTGATTGATTCTTGGTGCCAAAGATTGTTTTATTTGGCTTAAATAACGGATTTCTTGAAAAATCTGGAGTCGCTATATCTCAGATATATATGGACCGATTTCAAAAATTTTCCAATTTTGCTGTTAAACACCTTATATGTTCCATTCTAATAGATTTTTGATACCAAAAGTTGTTTTATTTGGCTTTTAGAGCCGACTTCTTGAGAAAACGGGAGGCGCTATATCTCGAGTGTATATGGGCCGCTGTGGAAAAATTTTCCACCTTTGCCTCTAAATAGCCTATATATCTGATCTGATTGATCTTCGGTGCCAAAAGTTGTATTATTTGGCTTACAAAGCCGATTTCTTTAAAAATCGGGAGACGCTATATCTCGGATATATATGGGCCGATTTCAAAAATTCCTTAATTTCTAGGATTTAATGGGCACTAAAAATGATATGGCTTAGTTTTTAAGAAAAAATTTTTTTTAAAAAATCTGAATAAAAAAATTGCAAAAAAATACCCCTCAAAACCCGGTTTTTTTAATATATCTCGGCTATCCGTGGACCTATCTTACTGAATTTCAATAGCAGACCCACTACCGAGGTTTAACACGTTTTAGCGAAAGAATGAGGTTTCTATCTCAAACCGTTTTCTCAGAAACGGTATTTCAACGACTACAGACGGACAGACGGACATCGCTCAATCGTACCCTTACACATTTATGTGAAGGGTATAAAAAATAAAACAATAAAAAGGAAAATAAACCGGAAAAAAATATTTTAAATTAAATTATTTAAAAACTTCCACAATTCTTTGTTACTAAAATACATAAAATTTAGGCATGAATGATGAAAATAAGAGGTGCTTCCTTATTTTCCACGCTAAATAATTAATTTTATATTGAGTTTTATTCAATTAGTGTGAAAAATAAATAAATATTTTTTCTGCAAAAGCCTCCATATTACTATTTTATTTTTTATATTGCATTTATTGTAAATTGTCAAACAAAATCAAGTAAACTGTCTAAAATGCTAGTGTAAATGGTATAGTTTATGAAACTAGCTTATGATCATAAACTAGTTTAGGAATTACTAGTGTAAATGTACTATAAGAAGTGTTCGTACAAATTTTTGATAAAAAAAAAAAACGCTAAAAGTACGTTTCATCGGAATTCATAATACCAATCTCACGAATTTCGAAAATTTCGTAGCTACATCCGAATTCATGATAGCATTTTTACGACGTCGGAGGCTCCGACGGAATTCATAATAAGCATGTAAATTGCTTTAATATTTTAAGGAGTTTGTTTTGCTATACACTTCACGATATAGTTTTATTAAATTGCCTTGATATTTTAAGGATTTGTTTTTTTTTTTTTTTTTTTAAAACTTTTAGTTTAGCTTTAATTTAGTCTTACTATTTTAAGGACTTTTTTTAAACATTTAATATAGTTTTAAGTTAGCATAAATATTTTAAGGAATTTTTTTTTTATACTTTTGGTTCAGTTTTATTGTAGCCTTAATATTTTACGGACTTTATTTAAGTTTCTTCGCGTCAATTATTAATATAAAAAAACAGTGACTAAATATTTTAAGGATGTTTTTCCGCGACATCCCGTAGCCAGTTTTGTTTTTAAATTTTCGAGATGTGAAAAAAAACTACAAATTTATTTTTAATCAACCTCTTTTGTTGATCCAAAGAATATGAATGATTTTTATTGTTTAAAAAGAAAAATCTTAAGTTTAAAATATTAAAATAAATGGTTTACAAAAAAATGCTTATCAGTTTTATTTTGGGTATTGGGAAATCAATTGTTTAAAAAAAAAAGGTTTGTCAAATTCATGAGAATTTCACATTTCAAAATTAATTGATCTACTTAGGGTTTATTGATCAATAGTTTTACGATTCTGAGAAATTGATATTTTGAAATTGAGTGGTCTACTTAAAGTTCATAAGTAATGCTTGGCCACCCAATATATTAAAGTGCAAGTATGCATTCCTCAAAAATACCACTGAAAATGTTTTAAGTGTTTTATGTATGCATGTTAGTGGTCAGCTGCCAGTCTATGTAGGGGGAACAACGCAGTATTCCTCTGGATACTGTGCCGTAACTGCTAGGCTGTGCAGAAGTGCGACTATAACCTCCTCGTGGTGGCCACCGGTAACAGATATTCCAGGAAGAGCAAGTCTCTGCTGGAATGTCTGGCAAATATAGTCGGGCTAAGAGAGAAAACTCTACACAAACCCCAATCCAAGAGAGAACAGTATATCTCGAGGGATGAATGGCTAGGGGGTCAACCTAATCGCTAATATGCGAACTTGGGATGCTCAGGCAAGGTCCCATTTAAATTAAGAGCCTTACTGCGCTACCGGGGCACTGGCGTAGTGGACCGTATTATCCCCTTTACTCGTGGGAACAAAAATGGACACAATAAATATAAAAAAATCAAAAAATGGCGAGAGCAGCCACAAAAGCTCTAAGGAGGACTCAGTACCTCAAAAAGAAAAAGAGGCAACCAAGCCCTCATCAGAACCTGGGGCGAGAGTAACTCCTGGGGAGAAAAATAATAAAGAAAGGCCCAAAAGACTCAGCGGTGCAGGCAAAAAGAGGCTAGCGTACTTCCTCCGAAAAGGACATAGCAAAGAAGAAGCATACGCTATGGCTTCAAATCCCATGCCAACGTCCGAGGAGAGAAAAAAAGGCCACACACAAGGTCCAAAGAGACAGCGGTCGGAAGAAGAGACACCGCCAGAAGCTACAGCCAAGAAGAGATCTAGGGACGAAAAACCGTCCACCTCTAAGGCAGCGGAAAACCGCGACAAAGAAAGACCAACGTCCAAAAGGCGGCCCACTACCTCATATAAGGACGTAGCGACTGGAGTCAAAATAGCGGTACTGGCAAGGGACTACCCAACTACGTCTCTCACGACCGAGCAGATGGACTCTATCCAAGGAATAATCCTGGATAAAATAATAGAGAATAAACATCAGGCCACAAAACCTGCCTTTTTAAGCTGCATCTACAAGGTAGGATACCTAATTTTCCATTGTAAGGAGAGTAGATCAGCTGACTGGGTAAAGGCGTATATTGAGAGCATATCGCCATGGAAAGGGATCCCATTGATGGCCACAGAGGAACATAAGATTCCTCATCCGCGAGTTGCGGTAGGCTACTTCCCAAACGCGAAGACAATGGAGAGCAAAAAGATCTTGGACCTAATCCAGGGGCAGAACGAAGGCCTCGTAGCCGAAACATGGCGAATACTAAAAAGAGTGGAAAAAGGCTCTCACGTAACGCTAGTAGTAGCTGTGGACCAGAAATCAGCAGTCAGCTTGACGGTGAGTAAGGGCAATATAAACTTTCGTTTTGGCCAGGCAACCCTAAAGCTAAAAATTGCAGTAGCCAGCACAGAAGAGCTGGCTAAACAGATGGAAGAGATAGTTTTGGAAGAAGAGGGCGAAAGCACTCCTCCCAAACCTACAAATCCACAAAAACTAAAAACAAATGAGATGCCTCCAAGCAAATCTTCATCACGCTAAGGCTGCGTCGGCTGAGCTCAGCAGAAGATTTACCGAGGGTCTCATAAAAATAGGGCTCATCCAAGAGCCCTGGATATCAAAAGGCCGAATTAGGGGTCTAAATATTCAAAACACTAAGGTAGTATATGACACGGGCGCAGCCAAACCAAGGGCTGCGCTTATCATGAATACCGATATAAACTATTTGCCTCTTACAGAATTTATAGATGGCGACACAGCAGTGGTGCTAGTTGAGGCGGACTCAAACGGCAGTAGGTTAGAAGTGGTCATTGCTTCAGCCTACTTTCCGGGTGATACGGACGAAGCACCACCCTCAAACATCAGAGGCCTGGTGGAATATTGCAGAAGCCACAGGAAGACCCTCATAATAGGCTGTGATGCAAATGCCCACAACTTGGTATGGGGAAGCACCAACACGAACACCAGAGGTGAGTTACTTTTAGAATACTTATTAAATACTAACATGGGGATTGCGAATATTGGAAATAATCCGACATTTGTTAATGCCATCAGGGTGGAGGTGTTAGACCTTACACTTATAAACAACAAATCTTCTGATATGATCGTTAACTGGAGAGTCTCTGAGGAGGACTCCATGTCAGATCATAAACATATTCTATTTCAAATAACGGGATTAGTGAAGAGCAAATCGCTCTACAGAAATCCCAGGACTACAGACTGGACAAAATACTCAGAATGTTTAAAAACCAGAATTACTAGCAACGTGCTACCAACTGCATCAACTGAGGAGCTGGACTGCTCAGTTGAAAGGCTTACTGACATGATCATATCCTCATTTCGGGACAGCTGCCCACCCAAGAACAAATCTTCCACGAAGAGGGTACCTTGGTGGAACAGGAATCTTGAAAGGCTACGGGGTATAGCAAGAGGAGATTTCAACAAGGCCAAAAAGTCAGGACTTTGGGACAGGTACAGAGAAGCCCTGACCACATATAACAAGGAGCTGAGGAAATCCAAGAGGAAGTCATGGACACTCCTCTGTGAGGAAATAAATGACGCTCCTGCTACAGCCAGGTTGCACAAGGCCCTTTCCAAAGGGGTCATTAACCAGGTCGGCACACTCAAGGGGCCTGATGGCACCTACACTGACACTTTCAACGGAACATTAGAGCTTCTCCTTAAGACTCATTTTCCTGACTGCAAGCTTCAAACACCCGGGACTGACACACAGGTAGAACCACTATCTAGTCAGCGCGGAGCCATGGACCATACTATCAGGAAAATAATAACATTTAGAAAGGTGGAATGGGCTTTCAGCTCGTTTGGACCTTACAAATCCCCAGGACCGGACGGCATATTCCCAAATTTGCTGTCAAAGGGGAAGTCGACCCTCACTCGTATCATGGTCGGTATCTTCAGATCGAGTTTAACATTGGGATATGTTCCAAGGACTTGGCGGCAGGTACGGGTTATGTTTATACCCAAGAGTGGGAATAAGCCCCCTGAAAACGCCAAATCCTACAGACCAATCAGTCTGTCTTCCTTCATGCTTAAGACAATGGAGAAGATATTGGATCTATACCTCAGGGAGGAGGTATTCTCCCTGAATCCACTTCATGGACTACAATTTGCCTATCAAAAGGGCAAATCGACCATCACAGCACTACACAAACTGGTTCTGGACATCGAAAAGGCCTTGAGCTCTAAGGAGATTGCCCTATGTGCATTTATGGACATTGAGGGCGCCTTCGATAACGCGAACTTCCGCTCCATGGAAACAGCACTCTCAAATAGAGGAGCAAATCCGGCAGTGGTAAAATGGATCAGCTGTATGCTGAATAAGAGGTCAATAAGCGCCTCAATAGGCTCGGTTAACCTAAGTGTCACAGCGGTTAAGGGATGCCCCCAGGGTGGGGTTTTATCTCCCCTACTATGGTCTGTCCTGGTTGACGACCTAATCACGATCCTTAACCGAAAAGGATACAAAACCATTGGCTACGCGGACGACATTTCCGTAATAGTTAGAGGCCGTCATCCTGGATTGGTCGGCGAACTGATGCAGGATGCACTGTGCACTACAGAGGAATGGTGCAACAGGGAGGGGTTGTCGGTTAACCCCGCGAAAACAACCATTGTACCATTTACCAAGAAAAGAGTGATAGAAATCCCCACTTTAAAGATTAATGGAATAGAGGTTGTTCCCAAGGAAGAGGTAAAATTTCTGGGTATTACTCTGGATAAAAAACTCACCTGGGAGCCACACCTCGAATCAGTGCTGGGAAAGGCAACAAGACACCTGTGGACAGCAAAACAACTATTCGGTAGATCATGGGGCTTGAGCCCTAAGATGACCCATAATACTATACGGGGCACTAGTCTGGTGGGTTAAGACCAAACAAAGAACAGCCATATCAAGGCTGTGCAGACTGCAGAGACTTGCATGTATGTGCATCACAGGGGCCATGAAATCCACCCCGACAGCAGGCATGAAGGCAGTTCTCAACCTGACACCACTTCATGTATGTGTGCAGGAGGAAGTCGCCAAGCGGGCTATCACCATCTATGGGAGAGAGGAACTAAAGGAAGGCAACCTTATTGGTCATCTAGCGATCCTGAGGGGATTCAGAGACGTTTTGCATATGTCTCGGTCGAGTGATCACATGGATCCCATACTCTGCTTCAGCAGAAAGTATGAGGTCTTCTTTCCTACGAGGGAGGAGTGGTGCTCAAACCCAATATGGTTACGAGATGACTCACAAAAATGGTACACTGATGGATCCAAGTCGATTCAAGGAGTGGGAGCGGGAATAGTGGGGCCTAGGGCACGCAGGGCAGTAACTCTCGGCGGGGACACCACAATTTTCCAGGCGGAACTGTATGCTATACTGGAAGCTGTAGGGATCCTATCCGAAAGGGGACATACAGGAGTCAGAATCAAGATATTCTCCGACAGCCAGTCGGTACTCAAGGCCCTGTGTGGCTTTATGTTCACATCCAGGACAATACTGGAATGTCACGATAAGCTAAATGAACTGGCCACTCACAATCAGATTACTCTGATATGGGTGCCAGGTCATGAGGGGCACAAGGGTAACGAGTTGGCTGACACCTACGCGAAAAGGGGAGCCAATGGGGCTTTTATTGGACCCACTCCATCCTTTGGCTTCAATAAGCTTCTCCTCAGGGGGGAGATCAGGAAATGGACAGCATCCATCACAGGAAAACTGTGGAACGACACTAGGGGTCTGGAACACTCGAAGAAATTTCTTAGCTTTGATGCCAAGAGGGCGGACCTCGCTCTAAAATTAAACAGAAGAAATCTAAGGACACTGTGTGGGGCGCTAACAGGACACTATACCTGCATGAAGCATCTACACAGAATGGGACTATCCAGCACGGCAACCTGCAGATTTTGCGGAGAAGAAGAGGAGACAATGGAACACTTGATTATTGAATGTGTGGCACTTGGCCACAGAAGATACAGGCTGTTGCAGGCCTATACATTGGGTTCACAGGATTTGCAAGGGCTTCCACAGAAGGAGCTAGTACTGTTTCTTGATGTATTAAACTCGTGAGAGAAAAGGGTTGCACAATAGATCATTCATGGTCGCAGTGCGAAGGGCCATTCTGGACCGACCTAGCAATAATAATAATAATAATGTATGCATGTTTGTACACATTATTGTGGACAAATATGCATATTAATAATTTTCAGTTTTTAATGAAAAGCAATTAAAGAAACTTGTACGTAAGTATTTTTTATATGGATTTTTAATTATGCAACTTGACATTATTTGAAAGGTTGGAAAAAAATATTGAGTTTCCCTTGTAAACATTTAGTTCCCAATTTGTTACATATGTATGTATTCCTGAATCCTAATACCTTGTTCATACATGTATTTCTAATTGAGATAATATTCAGTTTATTGACATACTATTTTTTGCGTTCATAAAAATATTTTCCAATAAGAAAAATGGAAGAAAAACTGCCTTTTATTAAAAAGATTTTAGTGTTGTACAATAAAAATATGGAACTTGTACAAGTAGTGCGTTCATGTTATGACTCCAAAGCGGCAATAATAAAAAGAAAGAGAAATAAAAATTTGGAAATGCTGCAATGTTTTTATTTTTATTGTATTTATTTTTATTTTTTATTATTTTGTTTTGTTTGCTTTTGTTTACATTTATCACGTCATTCATTTCGCATTGTATACTTTTGCTTATTAAACACATCTTTTACAGTGTTGTGTTCCATATTTTTCTCAATATTCAAAGCAATATAGAGTTTATTGAGCAATAACTTTATTGACTTTTTGTATGGAATATTGAGCTCAATAATGGACTTTATTGCGATTACCTCAATAAAGCCGCATGTATGAACATGGCATAAGTATAAATGTATGTATGTTTATATTATTATTTTATTAGGGGTAATAATTACTAAAGTGTGGCACAAACACAACAAAAATGTCTTACAAGCATTTCATCAAATTACAATTAGTTATTTAGTTATTATTAGTTATTATTTGCCCATTGCAAAACACATACTTCCGAAAACATTTGTTTTATTTCACGATGAAAACATTGAAGAAGAAAACACAAGTACAACAAAATAATGTTAAAATAGGCTGAAGTAGAAGAGAAATGAAGTAGAACATCAAAACTATTTTGGAACATTCAAAACATGTTTGAATAACTCGCAGACAAACTTGCAAAGAAATTTTAGCATTTTTATGAACATAAAAAATCGAATGTATGTAGGTACCTACAGTGGTGGACATGTAATTAAAACATAAATATGATTTCTAATTTGTTCGGTTTTTATTTTATTTCTTGATATTTTAACGGGACTTTTCCACCGAAAATATAATTTTGATCCTTCGTTATTTTCCTTTTCTATTCAGTTTTTTTGCAAAATAAGTCATTATTTAGTGAAAGTGTTGTTTTTGAAGTGGACACGTAATTAAAACATTTTTAGTGTTGGTCTTAAAATAAAATATTTTTAATATTCAATTTTATTTGATTCTTGTAAATTTATTGGTAAGTATGTTTTAAATGATATCAACAAGAATGTGTACAAAAATTAAAAGTCAGGTATGGGAAAAAGACCAAGTTGTTCCGAAGAAGAAAGGAAGGTGATACTTAATTTCCAAGCCTCTGGGAAGACAGTAAAGGAAATTTCCCAGTTACTGGGTTGCTCTAGAGGAAAAATTTATAATGCATTGAAGCATTTTGATACATATGGAACCTTAAATAATGTACCCAGAGCCCCCAAACCTCGTAAGACCACAACCAGGGAAGATAAAATAGTCGTAAGGGCCTCTAAAGCTGACCCATTTAAAAGTTCCAAACAGCTTAAAGTTAAATTAGAGTCATCGTATGGTATTAGTATATCTTCTAGAACCATTAGACGGCGGCTTAATGAAGCTTCCTTACGTGGATGCATCGCACAGCGGAAACCTTTCGTCTCCAAAAAAAATTTGAAATCCAGAATGGATTTTGCCAAAGCAAACATTCAAAAACCAATGAGTTTTTGGAAAAATATTTTATGGAGCGACGAATCCAAATTTTGCCGATGGGGATCAGATGGAAAACGTTATGTATGGCGTCCAGTTAACCAACAACATAATCCCAGATATACCATCAAAACAATAAAGCATGGTGGCGGCAACATTATGGTGTGGGGTGCATTTTCTTTGCATGGTATTGGTCCAATTGTGAGGATAAATTCAAGAATGGATCAACATGTTTACAAAAACATTATAGAAAATACATACAATGATGCCATACGCTGAGGAAAATTTGCCGTTAATGTGGCACTTCATGCACGATAATGACCCTAAGCATACTTCACGGCTTGTGAAGAGCTGCTTAGAGGAACAAAACATAAGCGTTTTAAAGTGGCCAGCTCAGTCCCCTGATCTCAATCCAATTGAGAACTTGTGGAGTGAAGTTGAAAACAGGATGGAAGGCAAAATTCCCAAAAATGCTGATGAATTGTGGCAAAACATCGAAATGTGTTGGAAGGCTATTCCTCAAACTCTCTGTAGTCACCTAGTTGAGAGTTTGCCAAACAGATGTGCAAAAGTTATTAAAAACAAAGGTTACCCCACAAAATACTGATGGTAAGTACAAAGAAATAAAAAAATATTGCAATTAAAATGAAAATAGTAAATGTCTTAATTATGTGGCCAACGCAATAAAGCATTTTTTTAATACTTTTTCTTAACAGAATCTCAACTTATCTATTTAACAAGTATACTAGAAACTGTTTAAGTTTTAGATTTAAGAAATGAAAAATAAATTTTGTTAAGTTTTTTAATTTTGAAAATAAAACGAATAATTTACTATCATTACGAATGTTTTAATTATATGGCCACCACGGTATGTGTGTGTTTTTGTTCTAGTGTACTCGATGCTTTTGGTGTAATTTGCCGTTTTTTTAGGGTTACGTACTCATCAGAGTGAAACGGAACCCTATTACGGAGACAAGTACGTCCGTCCGTCCGTCCGTCACAGCGTCCATTCTCCGAAACGGTACGAGCTAGAGAGCTGAAATTTTCACAGAATGTTGTTGTACCTTGCCGCTACAACAACAAATACTAAAACCAACAACAAATCGAAAACTACCAGGTGTCCCCATACAACAAAAAGTTAGAATTAGCCATAACTCTCGAACCGTAAAAGATAGAAAGCTGATATTTGTATAGTGTATGTATTTATAGATATTCTACAACAACAAATACTAAAACTAACAACAAGTCGAAAACTACCAGGTGTCCCCATACAACGAAAAGTTACAATTAGGTATAACTCTCGAACTGTAAAAGATAGAGAGCTGAAATTTGCATAGTGTATGTATTTATAGAAGTTCCACAACAACATATACTAAAAGCAACAACAATCCGAAAACTACCAGGTGTCCCCATACAACCAAAAGTTACAATTAGCTATAACTCTTGAACCGCAAAAGATAGAACCCTGAAATTTGCATAGTGTATGTATTTATAGATGCTTGTCAACAACAAATGCTAAAAACAACAACATGTCGAAAACTACCATGTGTCCCTATGCAACGTAAAAAACATTAGCCGTAACTTTCAAACTGTAAGAGATAAAGAGATGAAATGTGCACAATATATTTACTCGCATATGGCTTACAATAACAAATGCTAAAAACAACAACAAGTCTTTCGACTACCAGGTGTCCCTATACAACGTAAAGTAACAATTAGCCGTTACTCTCGAACTGTGAGCGACAGAGGAATGAAATTTGCACAATATGTGTATTCACATATGCTCCACAACAACACTTGCTAAAAACAACAACTGTAAAACTACCAGGTGTCCCTTTACAAAGTAGAGTAATAGCTATATGTAACTCTCGAACCGTAAGAGATAGAGAGCCGAAATTCGCACAGTCTATGTATTCCCAGATGCCTTACAGCAGCAAATTACAACAACAACAAGTGGAAAATTACTAGATGTCCACATACAACATAAAGTAGCTGTAAAAACAGGGAAATGAAATTGATAAAATATACATACATATGTATTCACATACGCCATTCCATACATACACTACACAGACATACGTACGGAATCCTAAATGTGCGAGCCAGCCTCGTACTTGACTTAATTTATTTTATTGCATTGTCTGTTTTTGTTTTGATGTTCGACTCCATTTGAACATACAAGCACTAACAAAACTATAGAGAGAAACTATAGAGAAAAGAAAGAGCCATGTTTTATTATGCTTGTTTTGTTGATAATGTTTACACTGAAATGCACGGCTTGGAAGTAGTGTGCTTTAGAATACAGAACTTTCAATACATTTTGTGCAGCTCTTTAATAATTACAAGGTACCTCAATATCAGGTAATCGCATAACTACAACAAATACAACACCAACAAACAACAATTACGGTATTCAAATGGTCTCATATTGTGTCATAATGTCAGAAAGTACTAACATTTTATGATAGTTTAAAAAAATTGTTGTTGTGCTGCAAACAAAAATAGTCATAAATTAATAAGACTTCATCGACTGTGTTTAGTGATTCGTCATAAGTTAACATCATACATCTGAGGCGAACGGCTAAAACGCATTCGTCGAGCCGGTGATATTCTTTACCTGTCGCAAATTATATTCTAAAAAAATTTTTATATATATGTACATAAAAAACTCTTTATATGCGTATAACGCTTATATGTATGTATGTGCCCAAACAAGAATGCATTTGTTTAATAGCTGAAGGCCTATCCTACTATCCTACTCAGTCGTACGATGTGGTAAAATTTAAATGTGTGCTCACAAAGTGTGATAGTGTGAACTAAATATGTTTGTGTGCGATACGAATGTACGCATGTGTGTGTTTCGCAGATATTTATATCAACATCCATGTCCATGCATTTCACCTAAAAATGAGATACTAATCTTCGAAGACTGGCAGCCCACAAACGCTTGTGTACTGGCCGCCGTCCAAAAAATTAATCGACTCCGTTCAACCGGCGCCAGCTGTTTTTGTTTGAATAAATTTATCTATTCAATTTAATATCATTTAAGAAATAAGTGCATTAAAATATATATGTACATATGTATGTATGTATATGTTCGTAAATATGGACATATTTGATTTCAAATTTACTTGAATCAGCTATCAAAACATCTAATAGCTAGTTTTTTCACTTATTTTGGCATTATGAACAAAAATATTTAAATGGCTTTCTTTTTTTTTAACAGCTGACTCATATTTTAAATAGCGCACTACTTTATGACAGGTTGCTCACAGCAGTCATATATTTTCGTGCTATTATTTTAAGACTTCTGATTTTAGGACGACCCTTTGAATAACGTAAATGTATCTTGTTAGTAGAAAAGCCCTATTAACTGTCAAAGTCAGCTGTTCTAGTTTTGCAAAAGTGTGTATACATTTTCAGAAATTTATAAAGTTGATCATCGGCAGCCGAACACAAATTAAAATTTATAGTGTAAAATTATTAGAAAAAATAAAAATTTAAGTTTGTTTGTGTTGTTCCTCAACAAAGAATTTAATGTATGTTCAAAGTTGAGTAGTAGCTGCATAAAATCATCGGTGGAATCAACTTTAAATAATGTGGTACAGGCCGGAAACATTTGTGGCAATTAGTGTCTGGGAAACACCATAAAACTCCAGAGGCTACAAATGAGGAAGACGAAAATGGTATGTATAACAGTATGTTAACATTGTGTGTGGTTTAATGAACTATTTTATATTTTTCAACCCAGAGGCGTCTGAGTCGCCTCTGATGTACAAAATTACATACATACATATGAAGAAATAAATATAACATGATATTGAGGTGGTGGGTGAACGTAACGCTGAATATGATTAATTCTTTGAACACATTAAAAATATATGAGCCCGATGACTCTCGGTTAGAACGTAAAAACAACTTTTTGTGTTGTAAATAATTAATAATTTTTTCTATATTCTGTAAAATATTAAGTGAACAAGATGTTTGTTTTTGGAAGCTTCTTTCCTCCTGATTTCAGCTTTGTATAAATAATAAAAGTTCAAGAAAATTTGCTGATTGTGGATCAATTTACGAAACTATTTTTGAACATATAAATGGTATACTAAATTATGCCTGCCGTAGTAGTTTTTATGTATTTTTAAGTGGATGAAATTTTATGGACGGCGGTGTAGAAATATGACAACATGAAGTTAATGTTCTCAAGATGGAAGACTTATCAATTTTGGGTGAGGATCGTGATTGCAATGTCTTTTTAACTTTGCTACATAATTCACAATGAATTGCTATAGTTCCTTTTAGATTTCCGTAATAATAGAACGAAAACGGAAAATTGTTAAAAATCAGCTGCAATTTTAGAAAAGTAAGAGATAAAGATTCTAAATCTTCATATACATACATATGTATGTAGTGGGCGGTCCTCTGCAGCAACAAATGCTAAAAACAATAAAAATTTAGTAACTAGAGGGTACCCCATACCAGGAGTACCTTCTGTTCACCATGCACTAGATATTTTTACATTCATCTTTATCATAGACAATAAAATCTTCGTAAATCTGAGAAAATTATAAGATATAAGTTATCACATTAAAAGTACGTTTTATATTTATTAAGTTTTTCTTAAATTTGTTTTTTTGTATTATATTGTTTTTGATTCAACTTTTATAAATTTTGGCACAATTTTCACTTCACTACCGTTTTTTTTATTTTCAAAAAGAAACGGTTTTTTAACGTCAAAAACAAACCTTTGACATTTATACAAGCCTGTAAACAATAGTCAGCTGTGCTTGTGCGATTACCTGGTATTGAGGTACCTTGAATAATTACTAATAATCATGTGTTTTTTAGTGTTTCTTGTTGCTGGTGTGCTTAAAAAGCAAACATGCACACATTCAGGTGCATATATGAAGTTGTGCTTCGAGCAGCCTCTTAAAAGAAAACTTTTAAAACTGTGCAAAATAATAGCGGAACTCACCCTTCATTGCAAATTAACCTTGCAGATATTGCAACCGTAGCATATGTGCCATAGTCTGCAACACTACAAAAACAAAATAGCGGTACTCAGCGTTTGGTGCGTTTGTGATATTGAGCACCCTTGTTAACAACTTTGCAAATTTTATTGCACTCCAAATAACAGCTGATAAATTAATAGACAATTTTTAATTTTTCACGTTTTATTTTTTTGGTAATTGCTGCTGGCTCCATCTCTACTATTTTTTGTTTGCTTCGTTTTAAAATGTCAGCTGTTCGAGTGCCAGTGTTGCAAACGCAATACTCATGCGCAAAAAGCAACACGTAATTAGCGGTGCGTAAATGCAAAAATATTGCGAGTGCAACCTTTAATATTTTGTTGTTGGGTTGCAAAGAAAAAGCAACGATTTCTTGCATTCGCACTTACGCAAGACATTTGCATCAAATAATGAACTGCGCTAATGTATGAAACCGAGATTTGCATCACTTAAGCAAATATGCATAACTAAAAGCCATTGCAGATCCGTATTTGCAAATGTTGCTAAATGCTAAAACAGCTGCTTGTTTTTCTACATTTCAACACGTAAACTCCTGCGCTCAAAAAACTGTATGACGGCAAGGCCGCCACAAAACATGCCTGTGCTGGAATTAAATTAATGCTAACGTTTCTCAAAGAAGCATTTACAAAATAGTAAAAAGTGAATATTATATCTATTATTATGCATCATTTTTATTAAATTTTATAAAATAAGCAAAAAATCGGGCGGTTGCTTCACGTGCAAATTTTATCGACGGCGTTGAATAATGAAATTTTTACAATTTGTTTTCTAAGCTTCCTTCTCAATTTACGAAACAAAAATATTTATATTTTCCCTTACTCTAAAATCAGCTGATATAATTATTTTGCTAAACACTTGAAAAAGACACTCACGCTTTGTAGCAAAAAATCATGATATATCTGCTAAAATTGCAGATGTGCAACCAAGGGTGATTTCCGCTAATAGTATGATAAGGAGTGCTAACACTATAGCGGAAATCACCCTTGGTTGCACATCTGCAATTTTAGCACATATAGCATGATTTTTTGCTACAAAGCGTGAGTGTATGTTTTAAGTGTTTAACAAAATAATTATAATAGCTGATTTTAGAGTAACGGATAATATAAAATATTTTTGTTTCGTAAATTGAGAAGGAAGTTTAGAAAACAAATTGCAAAAATTTCGTTATACAATTTTTTTTTTATTTTTGCATCTGTCCATCGTTTATTGTTGACTTTTTGTTTAATTACCATAATTTTATTTTTATTTCTTTCCACGTCAATTTTCTTGCCTGTTTACTATTTATTTGTTTACAAAATTTAATAAAGTGAGTTTGCCGCATAAAATAAGGTAAGCCGCAGCCAATATTTGAAAAGCAACGCCGTCGAAGAAATGTGCACGTGAAGCAACCGCCCGATTTCTTGTATATTTTAAAAAATGTAATAAAAATGATGCATAATAATGGGTATAATATTCACCTTTTACTATTTTGTAAATACTTCTTTGAGCAAAGTTAGCATTAATTTAATTCCAGCACAGGCATGTTTTGTGGCGGCTTTGCCATATGTAAAGTTTTTTGAGCGCAGGAGTTTGCATGTTTGATTGTAAAAAACAAACGGCTGTTTAGCATTTAAGGGCACTTCAGACTATTATACAAGTATAAATACTTTTATCGAGTTTTGTGAGATGAAAGTATAATTAGATTTCTTGCGACTGTCAAAAAGTCTAACGTAAATTACATTTTACATTCACACCATCACACTTCAAATAAAATAAAAAATTTTAGTGGAAAAAAAACAGCTGTTGCATATGTATGTACATACGTTATTTTTTTCCAACGTGCTTTTTTTTATGCTAGTGAACAGAATAAACGTGCCAACATAAAACTTTACACGGCGGCAGAAGAGCAATTTCATCGGCGCTAAAAAATATTCAGCAGCTAAAATAATAGTCATGTAAAACAGAACCAAATTGAATAACTTAAAAATATTTTATCTTCTAAATACAGCTAGAGCAAAATACATTTGTATACGGTAACCAAATTCCAAATTTCGAACCCTTGTATAACGAAATCAAATACCATCAGTGACGGCACGCCATCGGCTGTGAAACAACTGGCTAGTAAATTTTTCAACAGCTGCTTGCGTTAAAAAAACAACCCTGATGGAATAAAATGTATTATCGTTTAGAAAATTTTCAAAACACGGTGAAGTCTTATGGGATGTCAATTTTTTATCGTATTATTTCTCGTTTTCATAACACATTGCATTCACACCATCACACTTGCACGTATTATTTGAATTTTTGGCAGGTATTAATACACAGTATAATAGTCTGAATTGCCCTTTAAGTACATTATAGTTATACACATTTGATTATGTACATTCGCACAGTTGCTTAAGTTGGTATAAGCATATTATAGTTACCCCTTAAAGCATTTCTGGTGTACAGTAAGAGAAATCGATTTTGTATTTGTTAAAATGGTTGATGTAAAATGAGTTTATTTCAATATACATACATATGTATGTATACTTACATATATTTTAATTATATTGAAGTACGCTGTAATACTTTTATTTAAATAATTCTTAATATGCTCAAGTTCAACCACTGGGTGACACAAATTCTTTTTAATATCAACTAAATAAAGAAAAGGAAAATGTATTTCTTAATTAATTAACAGTTAACGTTTTAGTAAAATTTATTCAACAAAAAATTGCATATAAGTGCATTATTTTTGAATTATAATGCTAAACATTGCCATTAAGTGTGATTTTCTTTTCAATTTACTTACGTATGTGGGTACATGCATACGTACATATGTACCTATAATAGAAAACTCTAAAATACATTGTTTGCTATTGCATATTTTCAGTGTGTTTCACAAATCAATGATTATGTACATATTTACATTCCTTGTTGTTACGGAATGATTTTTTTTTCTTGGGCACGTTGTTGATGATCTGTTGCGTAGCCTTATACATATGTGTGTATGTATGTAAGAACGTAGGTATGCTGTTTTAGCATTTAGCAACATTTACAAATACGGATCTGCAATGATTTTTGCTTATTGATATTTGCTTAAGTAATGCAAATCTCAGTTTCATAAATTTTGTTCTTATAGTCTTGCATACTATGTCACATAAGTATGCTACCATTGCTGGTCATAAATTATTTTCATCAAAAATAATTTTTTTCATATAATAAGACCTAGCTTTCCACAAAATTTGGAAGTGAAAGGATTCTACCATACTTTTTGATATAATTAAGTGCGACTAAAAAAGTGACACTGCATTTAAATACAGCTCAAATTGATGTGAAAATTAACCAATTTCACATCTAAATATCAAATCAAAAATTCGCCATAGAAAAAATCAATTGTATAGAATGAACTTAAAGGTGGTTAACGTAATAGATAATAATAAAAATTAATTCATTTAAAATAAATGTGTACAATAAATACTGCGTGAAAAACATTTAAAAATAGAAGTTTTAAGCACTTACAAATGGATACATTATATTTTGATGGTTCAATTTGTCACTATAGGATATGGCAGAAGCACTTCAAATCTGCAAATATAAAAATTTAAATGGTTGAAAAAATATGTTTTTTGCGATGTATAAATTATATTGAGGGCACTCATAGTTTAATTTTATTATTTGGTATTGTGTATATGACTCGTTTATATAGACGATATATTTTCAAAGTCTTCCAAGTACATATACTACGAACATTTCAAGTCTCTATCTTTCACTATCAGTTTTCATTTAAAGGGTATCCCCACTTATTGTTATATTTGATATACGCTATTGTATAGGCCTGACAACTGCTCATCCTGGGAGAATTTCAGGTCTCTATCACTTACGGTTAAAAATTTAGTTGATTTCAGGTTCTTGTATGGGATTTTTAGTTAATTATTTTGGAACGAAGTTCCCTAACGCGGCTTGCTGGTAGTGCAAATTAGTAAAAATCGTCGCGAAAATGTGTGAGCTGTTTATATGTGTTGGTGTAGCTGTTTTTTTTATATATATATATATATATATATATATATATATATATATATATATATATATATATATATATATATATATATATATATATATATATATATATATATATATATATATATATATATATATATATATATATATATATATATATATATATATATATATATATATATATATATATATATATATATATATATATATATATATATATATATATATATATATATATATATATATATATATATATATATATATATATATATATATATATATATATATATATATATATATATATATATATATATATATATATATATATATATATATATATATATATAAAATTAGTATTTATTATACTTTTTGTTTTCAATTACATTTCTTATGATTTAACTTAAGAAGTAAAAAAATACAGACTCTATGAAAATTAATTTTTTACAAATTGAACAATCTTTCTTTTAAAACTATTCTCATTTGGTTCGTTTTTTATTTCCAAGGGAAGATTGTTATAAAGATTTAGACCTTTGTAAAAAGTGATCTCTGCATAGCACTTGTTGTCGCTCTGTCTACTCTAAAATCTTGTGCGTTTCTTAGCTGGTAGTGTTGTATTTGCCCCACCAACGTAAGCTGTTCACATAGGTATTGAGGTGCATTTCCCGTTTTCATTTTTCTTATAAACTTTAGAGTGTTAATTTCTATTCTCTGTTGAATGTTCAGCCATTTTAATGAGTTAAGCATGAACTGAATTGAGGTGTATCGATTGCATTTTAAAATTGTGCGCATAGCTTTATTTTGTAACTTTTGAAGTCTTTCTATCTGATTTTTTGTACAGCACGTGTATAATATTGTTGACCCGAACTCAAAATGAGGTTTAATAATTGCATTATAAATATTAATTGACGTAATTAAAGAAATTTTATTTCGAAGTCTTTTAAAATATCCAATTTTTTTACCGATCTTTTTGCATATATAATCAATGTGATCCTTAAGTTTTAGTTCTTTGTCCATCACGAATCCCAAATATTTTATATTGTTAACTTTTTCAATTATTTTATTATTAATTTTTATTATAATGTCTCTATTGATATTTATTCCCATAAACTTTGTTTTACTTTCATTTAATTTTAGTTTGTTCATTTTTAGCCATTCATTTACTCTTTCTAAATCGTGCAACATATTATCTTTACAATTTTCTTCGTTTTCTGCTATATTATAAATGAGAGTGTCATCCGCATACAAAACTATATCACAATACTGTAACACATTTGGCAAATCATTAATATATAAGATGAACAATAATGGACCTAGAATGGATCCCTGGGGTACTCCAAAATCGTTTACTTCTGATTGCGATTTTATTTCATTTACTATTGTTGCTTGTTTTCTTCCATTTAAATATGTTTCAAACCATTTAAGTTCTGTATTTCTTATTCCATACATGTATAGTTTGTGTAATAATATCTTTTTATCTACAGTCTCAAATGCTCTTTTAAAATCTAGGAACGTAGCTATTATTTTATTGCTTTTTTCAATTTTTTTCCACTTGTTGATAACATAATTAACTGTAGTTTCACATGAGAAGCTTTTTCTAAAACCTGATTGGTATTTTGACAATATTTCATTCTCTTCTATGTATTTTTCCAATTGAAGTTTCACCACTTTTTCAATTATCTTTTCACTTGTTTTTAACATATTTATTGGTCTATACTCCTCACACTTTTTTGTTTTGTTAACCTTTTCAATTGGAATAACTATAGATTCTTTCCAACTTTCTGGGAAAGTTCCAGTTTTCAGAGATTTGTTAATTATATTTAATAGCGCGTTTCCCATTATGTCCCAATTGTCTAAAATTATCGTTGTTGTCACTCTATTAAAATCCGGTTTCTTATTTAATGATTTGCATATGTTTTTTATTTCTAATATGTTCGTTGCACGAAATTTAAAATTATTGCTTATCACAGCTATGTTATTTATGTATTGCACATTGTCTATTGTCTCTCTTATTTCTCTTATACTATTTATAAAAAATTCATTGAACTTCTTAGCGATCACAGTTTTATCCCTATATTCTACTTGGTTAAATATCACATTTTCAATCACAGATCGGTATTTTTTAATCACTAGGTTTTTTATTTCTAACCACATTTGTTTAGGATCATTCGTGTTTTCGATTTTTCTACTTATGTATTTATTTTTTTCGCTATTTATTTTGTTTTTGTATTTATTACGGACAGTTTTATAGTTGTTCCAAGCCACAATATTATTTTCATATTTTGCAATTAAGTATTTTTCTATTTTTTGCTGTTTAAGTAGTCGGCACTCTGAATTAAACCAGTTATTGACATAGCTGTTTCTTCTTTTTGTTTGGATATAAGTGAATTTCTTTATTGTATTTTCAATGCTCATATCAAAATGTAGCTTTCCCTGGTTTAATATTTCATTATATCCACTGTTAAATCTACTTCGAAGTTCTCTTCTGAAATTATCTTTATTATATTTGAATCTTTCAATTTTGTTCGAATGAAAATTGTGTTTAGCTGTATCACATTCTATATATGTATATATTTATTATTTCATGGTCTGATATTTTGTTCGAAATACTGTTTGTGGTAGACATTTTTTTGTTATTTGTTATTACATAGTCTATAATAGTTTTTGTGTTTTCAGTAACTCTGGTATATTCATTCACCAGTTGCTTAAGTCCATTATCGTAAAATATACTTTCCAACCTTTTTTTGTAAAAACTATTACTTGACCAGTCAATATTGATATCACCAGTAATCATTATGTCACAATTTCGTTCGCAAAGATCCTCAATAAAATTTTCAAATGTATTACAAAATTCAGCTTCGCTATAACTTGGTGATCGATAAACTGCCGCCATTATAAAATTATTGTTATTATTATTCACTTTACATGCATAAAGCCAGTATTTTGGGTCAACCACTACTTCTGCAACTACTTCAACTTTCCACTCTTTTTTGAAATAAATTATAACACCTCCCGTTCTTGCAGAGTTAGAAAGTACTGCCGATAGACCATATCCTTCAATTGAAATATCATCTTCTTTTATATCCTCGGTTAAATGGGTTTCAGATAAAATTATAAATTCAGGTCTTTCTTCTTCTATTATTATTTCAAATTGGGTAAAATTATTAGTTAAGCCTTGAATATTTGTGTAAATACATTTTAGGTTCTTTGATTGTTATATTCTCAAACCTTTATTTTTCTTTTTTAAGTTTAGTTTGTTTAAGTATACTGGACATTCACGACTTAAGGTACTGTGATTTTCATCAAGACCCATATTTAATTTTTTGTTAGCTCTTATACAGTTTATACACTTTTCTATAATTTTTAAGTTGCATGATCTGGTTCTGTGGTTCTCATGACATTTCAGGCATGTTTCTTGATTTCTACATTCATTAGCTTGATGATTAAATCCCTGACATTTAAAACACTGCATGATCTCTGTACCATCAAATACCCTACATTTTTCCCAACCAATGTTTATTTTATGTGCCTCAAGTAGTTTTGTATAGGATTCATTATCAATACCAATTTTCGCATTATAAATTATTCTATTGTTCTTTTTAAATTCGTACATTTTTATTATTTTTATCTCAGATTTTTCCAAAAACGGATTTTGTTTTTTAATTTTGACTATTAGGTCCTCTTCTTTATACTTAAAACTCATATCGGTTATTGTTATTGACATTTCGATTTGGTTCGGAATTTTAATTTCATATTTTTCACTCATTTTTTCTTGAATCGCTTCCTTAATTTTCTCTCTTTCTGCTTTATTTTCTGACTGAATTACTATAGTTCCATTTTTTCGGTTTTCCACATTTGTAATTTTTAGATTTACAGGATCAACTTTTTTGTTTAATTCTTCTTTTGTTTTTTCGATTCCTTGTTTTTCTTTTGGCTTAACTATTAAAGGTACTGTCTTTGAAAGTTCTGGTAACATTGTTTTACTTTTTACTGATTCAGCATATGTTGGTTTGTGTTTACCTGCACCTGTTTCTTTTATTGCTTTTTTTTATTTCACTGCACATCTTGTTGTTGTTTTCTTCTATGCTGGTACACATTTGTTTGTTTTTGTTTTCAAATTCAGTTACATAGCCATATAATTTTTGCATTTCATTTACATTTTTTTCGCTAATTTTCTGAGCAAAATCTAATTTTTTTAATCTTTCTTGATATCGCATTTCAACAGCTTCCAATAATTTTTTAATTCTTTCTTCATTTTCTTTCAAAGATGCATTAAATTCATTTTTATATTCAGTTAAGTTTCTCTCATTCTTTTGTATTTCTGCTAACGCTAAATCGACATTATGGATATACTGCACGCAATCGTCACATATAAATCTTATAAAGTTTTTATTATCCAGTATTCCAATTGAATACTGGTCAAGTCCGGAACATTTTGCCGCTGAATGGTATACTTTTTTACATACTCCATCACATTGTATACCAGTCTCACCCCTAATTGTTGTCTTACATTTACTGCATTCAACCGGCATTGCAGCGCCTTTGAATTTTATTTTTATTATTATTTTTTTTTTTTTTAAGAAAAATTTATATATTCGGTTCACTTTTTCTTTTCTTTACTTTAATTGTTTAATTTATTTACCCAAATCTCAGTTTTTTGAGTTTTTAGTATATATTTTTGTTTTTATTTAAAAATTTCACAGACCGTATTAATTTTTCAACTAGTCTTCACACAGTCTTCAGTAATAAGTGTGTTCGACGTACCTTACCGCGGGACCACGAGGGAACACGCGTGTTCCCAAACTAGCCCGAAAAGTGTTCTTTGTCTTGAAAATTGTGTAAATTGGGTAAATGAGAACGCTCATGAGAGAGCAAAATGTGTCTCTCACTTTACCGAACTTTACCCGTACTTTTTTTCCGTGCAAAATGTGGTAAAACTGTCAAATCATTCAATCAGCTGTGTATCATTTACAAAAATTAAAAATTACAACACAGTGTTCATAAAAAAGTTAATATCGACGGCGGCTTAGTAAAACAAGTCTCGCCGCCTCTTCACAAAACAGTGCTACCACGGCGGTAAAGAGCACATTATTTATCGATATGCTTGTTAAGCATTTTGAACGTGTCTAGACTGCTTTGATTAATAACCAATTTACATCTACACAAAATCTAGTACTGGGATTTCAATCCAAAAATTTGCTTAAATATATGGTAACTTTGACGAGATTGGCCATACCAAGGTATATTTAATTGTATCATGACCCATACAAAATGAAATCTACCATGATCAAATAATAAGGTCCATGCATTTCTACAAAAACAAAAAAAAATGATAATGAAAACGTTAAATATTTTGTTAATAAATGCGAACATTAAATAAGCCAATCGCCAAGCACATGTGCATGCAACGGCGACTAAGAAGTTATGCAAACAGTTCGCCGCGGCCAATAGCCCGCAACTAACCAACCGACTTCGCTCTCTTTTGTTTGTGTATACTATTTTGACACTAAAGCTGAAGTTACACAGTACGCTTTCTACGCGTCGACGCTTTTCACGCGGTTGTCAAAAAAAGTAGGATTAGTGCATTTGTATGTGACAAGTTACAGAGCACAAAGCATAGAACGCGAAGACGCGTAGAACGCATAAAGTATACCTACTTTCTACTTTTATATGCGTCACATGCGTCATGAGAAAATGTCAGCTGGTTTTATTAACCAATGATGTGCCTACTCTCAACGTTATCGATAAATACCTTTTATATCGTAAATTAATGTATAAAATCTTTTGCAAAAAAAACGTTTTTAATAAAAAAGAAAAGTTTTGTTACAAATTTTATAAACATTATCACGAGTAAGACAAATTGTAATTGTTTTTTTCAACACTTTTTTCATTAACAAAATTTTGATTCGATTTATCGATTGCGTTTGCGTACTGAGTATCATCACTGTTATGTTTACAAATATTTTCAATATATTAAAACAAGCGATATGGAAGAGAAGCTAATAAATGCAATTAAAAACCACGAGCTTTTATATAATAAAACCTTGCTGCTCTATCGCAACAAAAATAAAAGAGCAGCTGCATGAGGAGTTCCATTTTGTTAATATTTGTTTTGTATGTGAAAAATATTTGTACAACAGCTTATCAAAACAAAGAAATATAGCGCATACGAAGCGTTGTATGTAACTTGTAGTATGAAACGCATAGAACGTATAAAAAGCATGAAAAGCGTGAACGCGTCTAAAGCAGGCCATGTAACTTCACCTTTAGTTTCGGGCTTGAAAAGTGGTTTTGTGTGTTCGAGGTAAATTGGGCAAATTTTTATTTTTTTGAGAGTATTTTTCTTTTACTCTCATTTTACCGAACTTTACCCGGAATTACCAAGAACAAACCTAATATGAAGCTGTCAACAAACAATTGTGTATGATGGGCGGTAAGTAGCGAAACTATTTGGCAGTAGCGGAGACACCAACCAATAAATATCAATTAGTTGTGAAAACGGACACTATCAGTTGTTAGATGTCGCTAAAGTAAAGTACAGCAATATTAAAAAATTTACCAACAGTTGCTTTTCTTCGTTTAGTAGCAGATTGACAAAAAAAAATACTGCATGTGCCAAAAGTAAAATAAATAAAACGTTCCAAAAATTTAAAGAAGCATATAAAATTTAACATCCGCAAATAAAATACGTCAAACCAATGCTCAACACTTACAACAATTCCGGAAGAAACAGAATATGATACAAGAAATGGAAACATTGGATTCGAAAGTAGTCAGTTATTAGAATCCGTAACGACTATATTTGTTTTTGATATGAAACATAGATACACACATATGTATACTTTCTTTTTTATGAATAAATATTCTCCTGAAATATTGGAATTTTTCTGATATAATTATCCGTTCTTCTATATTATTTGCTTTGAAAAACAACACAAAATAAAACATACAGATTTCACCTTGTATTACATTTGAAGATGAAGAAAAAACGTAAGGAACTTTGTCTACCCTCTTGAATGTCTTTATTGTTTTCTTAGTATTATTTAATTAATATTAATCACATATTATATATAAAAGCCCGATAAACTTAATACAAAATAACTATAAAAATAATTAGCACATATCAGTATACAAAATATTGAAAATCCCCAACAGACAGGAATTTCTCATTCATGCATGTACCTACGTAAATTACTGTTCAAATTTATTAAGCTGGACCTGGTTTTTCAAAACCTACAACTGTTGCACTATATAAATTCGCATAAGAAATAAATAAAATGTCCCGTCATTTAGACGGGAAAGTAAATACGTGAAAGTTGCAATGAACTCACACTTTTTTACTAACTCACTCACAATTTTATAACTTTCAACTCAGCTTTTTTTACATTTACCCGCCATTTACACACGCGAATACAAGTGCAAGTAACTCAATACATTAACATTTTTGTACTAACACCATCATACTTCTGCAAGTTGTGAGCTCACTTGCAAGAGATTTTGATTACCAGTAATTTTTTTTACTTGCATGATGGTAAAATGACAAAAAGCAAAAACAGTGTTACCTATAAAGTTCATATTTTAATTTTAATAGATAACTTGCAAGGAATGATTCTATTTGATCTTACATAACGAAAAATAAGACCTTACATAAAAAAAGATAAAATATAAAAAAGTTGAAGTAAAATATGGCTTTTATGGATTTTTAATATAAATTTACTAATATTTATTTGATAAAAAAATATATTCGTATAATTTGCTTCCCCATAACAATTCGTATGCCAATACTTTGGCAACCCAGCCATGCCATGTAGACGGGACCAAAAACAGAATAAACAATACGCAAAAATAGTGATTTTTAAATATAAAAAAAATGAAACTGTGATTTTGTAGTTTATTTTTCGCATAATTGTTTTATTATTACTGCTTTCATTGAATTCTTTTATTTTGTAAAGTAAAGCAATTTCCTTTAAGGACATTTTCTTTGACGACATTTTAAAAATGAGCTTGCACTTGCCTGTGTAAACAATCAAGCAAGTAGCAACAGCTCTTATTACCTGTCAGTGTATTGGTTGTTAATATGTACATACAACTTGCTACAACTTACTTGCATGTGTGAATGGGGGGTTAATGAAAGTAAAGTGACAAGGTAGTAAACTCGGTTGCCTACTCCATGGCACATACAAGTTTCAGGATTGCAGAATAATAAATGTGAGTTTTAAATTATTTTGTACATTAAAAAACATTTAAAACACTTTTACAGCAAATATGAATAAAGAACACAAATGAAGTATATTTATAGTGATAATTATTAAAATTGAGAAAAGTTTAGCAATAAAAATTATTTTCGAATGTTGCAATATAAATTTATGTTAGTAGTAGGCTTGGCAATTTATTTCTGTAATCAACAACACTATAATACTTGCAACTCTTCGCTTTGACGACATTATTAAAATGAACTTTCACGTTCCTTTGACATCGAGCAAGAAATTTTCATGAAAGTCACAAATTTCATTGAAATTTTTATTCATAATACGTATACAAAAATTTAATGAAAGTACTTTTGCCCCCTAACACTGCAGTTACACGATCAAGTTTTGCTATCAAGTTTTTTTCACATACTGCTTGTCAAAATTCAATAAAATTGATAGCTGTGACGTAGGCTGCACGCAATTTCATAACAATTCGATTTCAAGATGCCGTCAAGAAGAAAATTAAAAATAGCTGCTTCATTAAATGTACTATCAGAGATAAAGAAAATAAAAGAAGAAAAAACTAGAGGGCAGAAAGGAAATACTGGGTCCAGCCCTTATTAGTAAGAAGGTTGCTATATACATATGTATTTAAAAATTATAATGAAAGTATGTAGATATGCTCTATCTTTTTTCACGCGTGAAAAGCGGCAATCGCAGCACATTATTATATTTGTTGGTTTTGCACGTAAACATTTTTATTTCTATTATTCAGCTTGAATCTGTTTAAGTTTTATGACTTTTAATTGCAGCTTTCAAAAAATAAAACAAAAATATTTGCAGACAGAACGAAAAAAATTGGTGTCAGATGTTTTCTTGATTGTGACTTGATGCTCTCTATGGAAAGCAAAAATTGTCATCAAGTTTGCATCAATTTTAAAAACTGTGAGTCTATTAGTAAAAAAGTGTTAATGTATTAAAACTTGAAAAGCAAAACTTGATCGTGTAACCCCCAAGTAAAAGCCGGTGTGTGGGTGTGGCATATGTCGGCTGCGACCAAGGCGAATCCATTACAGGTGCCCGCATACCAATTCGCTTCAGCATTTTTCCACGATTTTATCTTCTGAGTTGTCAAAGCCGATAGAAAACGACAACAAAACTTGTGACATCTCGAGAGAAAATGTTGAAGCGAATTGAATTGCGACCACCTATACTTGATTCGCCTTGGCTGCGACTACCGAAAATCGTCGACGGCGTGGCTTAGCCGCTTCGGCGCAGGTCTTTGCACAACCATTGATAACGAATGCATCCGATCTATAATGCCGTAATTCGATCCAGGTTTTGTTAAATGTTTGTTTCAGATTATTTTCAGAAAATTGGTTTGATTATTTTACAATCAAGTTGCTGATAAACAATTAAAAACTACGTTTTTCTATTGTATTTAGTAGATGAGCCGCCGAAAGTTTTGGCTTGGCTTGTTTCTCTGTATGACAACGCTGGCTTAGACCTTAAATTTTAATTCGATCCTCTAGCAGAGATCAAATTCATATTTTTTTTTAAATTTCCATTCCTTAACTTTTATTAGGTTTTGCTACTTAACAGCTAACAAAAGATTGAATTATATACACATAATACCTATGTATTTGTTTTAATTTTCTGCTGTTCTCTAAAATTCACTACCGATTTATTCGTGCGTAATAAGTACATAGCTGCCAGATAAAATGGGATGAAAATCGTTGAAATTGGAGAAGAAATCGTCAAACCAGTTTACTCGTCGCCAAGACGAAATCGTATAAAGTTAAGGTGGGATCATACGATTGCCGCAATGCACCAATTTTTGTTACATTTTGTATGCCAATCGTGTGATAGCACAATTTATTGGCTCATGCCACAGAGTACACAGAGATGTTAAAACTGACATCTGAAAATGGCTCAAATCAACTTCTAGACAGATTGTGTAAAGAGCTAGGCTATAGTATGCATTTTTTACGAAAAACAAATGTAAACAAAACAAAAAATAACACGTTTTTGTGAACAACCACCACCGAAACAGCAAAAATTTAATAATTTAAAGTAAATTAAGAGCAAAAATTGATAAAAAGTGGTCAACTAAAAGTCCTCCTTGACTTAGGATTTGATTATACATATTTGAGTGTTTGCAAATTGATTACGAAGAGCATGTATTGTTTGCTCACAAAACCACCACTACAAAGTAAAATTAAAGCAATATCTTTTAAGTTACAAAATAAAACACAATTAAATAATGTTTAGCACATTATAAACAGTGAATACTATAAAGTTTTATATTATAAAAAACCATTTAATATACTTTTTAAGCATTCATAAATTTAAAATACAAAAAACCACCACTTTTTCTGTAGAAAATGCTTTTTGTTTTGTTTTGATTACAAGTTCTCGAGCGATTGTGAAAACGAGACGTACAGAGCTTTGCGCTGACTTGCTACCTCATTCTGGTGGCGTTTCAGCTCTGTTCTACTTTGTGGTCATGCGGCAACTAAAACGAATGTTGTTCCTATTTGTCTCAATCAAATACAACCTTGATGCGACAACCGTGTGAACACTTAACATACAACTAATCACCAATAAAAATTCTAAAAATGCATCAATATTTATTGTGTTCTCATGCGGCAACCAAAGAAGACAATGCCCGCCAATAATCTACATACATACTTATGTATATATGTATTTAGTTTCAAAATTGTTTAAAAGCGTCTTCCAAACATGATTTCTGCTTTTCAATCAGTAAAATTCAATTGCTGTTACTATTCATTTTTTGCTTTTTTAGCCCGCGCAACATTTTAATAATAGCCGAAGCAATTTTCTCTCTTTTTAATGAACAAACCATATTTTTAACGTTTAATTATTTTTTTTTTTTAACAAAGTTTGTCATCAATTACAACAGCTGTTTCTCAGAGTTGCCGTATAATAAATATAACAATCGTGTGACTATAATGCGGCAATTATTGGTACTAAATTGTTTTGCGGCAATTTGCGACAATAAAATTTCAGTAAAATGTCACAATCATGTGATTGCAGAGAATTTGATTGGGACAAATTTTTTATTAAGGTGGGATCATACGATTGCCGCAATGCACCAATTTTTGTTACATTTTGTGTGCCAATCGTGTGATAGCACAATTTATTGGCTCATGCGGCAACCAAAACGAATGTTGTTCCTATTTGTCCCAATCAAATACAACCCTGATGCGACAACCATGTGAACACTTGACATACAACTAATCACCAATAAAAATTCTAAAAATGCACCAATATTTATTGTGTTCTCATGCGGCAACTAAAGAAGACAATACGCGCTAATAATATGCATATGTATACATGTATTTAGTTTCAAAACTGTTTAAACGCGTCTTCCAAACATGATTTCTGCTTTTCAATCAGTAAAATTCAATTGTTGTTACTATTCATTTTTTGCTTTTTTCAGCCCGCACAACATTATAATAATAGCCGAAGCAATTTTCTTTCTTTTTAATGAACAAATCATATTTTTAACATATAATTTATTTTTTTTTTTGGAAAACAAAGTTTGTCATCAGCTACAACAGCTGTTTCTCACAGTTGCCGTATAATATAACAATCGTGTGACTATAATGCGGCAATTATTGGTACTAAATTGTTTTGCGGCAATTTGCGATAATAAAATTTCAGTAAAATGTCACAATCATGTGATTGCAGAGAATTTGATTGGGACAAATTTTTTATTATGCTCCAATTCAGTCCAATAAAAATTGTGTAAAATTGGTGCATTGCGACAATCGTGTGATCCCACCTTTATGCTCCAATTCAGCCCAATAAAAATTGTGTAAAATTGGTGCATTGCGGCAATCGTGTGATCCCACCTTTATGGGATCATACGATTGTCGCAATGCACCAATTTTTGTTACATTTTGTGTGCCAATCGTGTGATAGCACAATTTATTGGCTCATGCGGCAACCAAAACGAATGTTGTTCCTATTTGTCCCAATCAAATACAACCCTGATGCGACAACCGTGTGAACACTTGACATACAATTAATCACCAATAAAAATTCTAAAAATGCACCAATATTTATTGTGTTCTCATGCGGCAACCAAAGAAGACAATGCCCGCCAATAATATACATACATACATATGTATACATTTATTTAGTTTCAAAATTGTTTAAACGCGTCTTCCAAACATGATTTCTGCTTTTTAATCAGTAAAATTCAATTGTTGTTACTGTTCATTTTTTGCTTTTTCAGCCCGCACAACATTATAATAATAGTCGAAGCAATTTTCTTTCTTTTTAATGAACAAACCATATTTTTAACATTTGATTAATTTTTTTTTTAACAAAGTTTGTCATCAGCTACAACAGCTGTTTCTCAGAGTTGCTGTATAATATAACAATCGTGTGACTATAATGCGGCAATTATTGGTACTAAATTGTTTTGCGGCAATTTGCGACAATAAAATTTCAGCAAAATGTGACAATCATGTGATTGCAGAGAATTTGATTGGCACAAATTTTTATTATGCTCCAATTCAGCCCAATAAAAATAGTGTAAAATTGGTGCATTGTGGCAATCGTGTGATCCCACCGTAAGCGCAGTTCATTATTTGGTGCAAATCATGATACAACTAACAAGGTAGCCTTTTCGCTACAATAAGAACAACTTCAATAAAAATAGCATGCATTTTGTTTTTGTACAACTTATGCAAACTGTCAAAACGACGCCACTTCTACATTTGCGTAAGAGAGATGCACTGAGCTTACGCGGATTTGCTACCTCGTTTTGGCTGCCTTTCCTCTCTGCAATCTCTTGACAACCTAAAGTAGTCAGTTGATTAACGGTTTAGCTGACGAGGCTACCTTGTTAATTGTATCATGGTGCAAATCATGATACAACTAACAAGGTAGCCTTATCAACTAAACCGTTAATCATCTGACTACTTTAGGTTGTCAAGAGATTGCAGAGATGAAAGGCAGCCAAAACGAGATAGTTAATCCGCGTAAGCTCAGTGCATCTCTCTTCTGTAAATGTAGAAGTGGCGTCTTTTTGACAGTTTGCATAAGTTGTACAAAAACAAAATGCATGTTATTTTTATTGAAGTTGTTCTTATTGTAGGGAAAAGGTTACCTTGTTAGTTGTATCATGGTGCAAATGTCTTGCGTGAATGTGGGATCACACGATTGCCGCAATGCACCAATTTTACACAGTTTTTATTGGGCTGAATTGGAGCACAATATAAAATTTGTCCCAATCAAATTCTCTGCAATCACATAATTGTCACATTTTACTGAAATTCTATTGTCGCAAATTGCCGCAAAACAATTTCGTACCAATAATTGCCGCATTATAGTCACACGATTGTTATATTATACGGCAAATCTGAGAAACAGCTGTTGTAGCTGATGACAATCTTTGTTTTCCCACAAAAAAAAATGAATTAAATGTTAAAAATATGGTTTGTTCATGAAAAAGAAAGAAAATTGCTTCGGCTTTGTAATGTTGTGCAGGCTGAAAAAGCAAAAAATGTATAGTAACAACAATTGAATTTTACTGATTGAAAAGCAGAAATCATGTTTGGAAGACGCGTTTAAACAATTTGGAAACTAAATAAATGTATACATATGTAGGATTCGAAGTTTGATTGTTAACATCGTTAGACGTGTTTGAAAAGAGCTCTTGAAAAAAAAAATAAAAAATAAAATTTTTTGAATTTTCTTTTTCTGTAAAAAAAAAAAAAAAAAATAAAATTTTTTTTTAAAAGATTATAAAAGAAAAAAATATATATATTTGTGGTTTGCTGTGAACAATTAATAAATTAAGCAAGTTGCTAGCAGAAACGACGAAATGGAAAGAAATCCATTGTTGTCGCAGTCTGGAGGGCGTCCACCTAATAATGTAATTGGAAAATCTTCTGAAGATAAAAGGCTGCTATCAAGTAATGCAAAAGACATGCAGTTACTGAATAAGATTGGATCTGCTGATTCAAAGGATAGAAATATGAGCTGTATTCCAAAGTTTAAGATGCCCAGCCAGGGTTCGCGTCTTGGAGAGGATTTGGCGAAAGCAATTTTTTCTAATCAATTGGAAGCAAAAACTAAGAACAATATTGAAGCTGACGAGCAGTCTCGAAAATTAAACAATCTTAAAGATGGTAAGGTGGTTACGATTCTAGAGGACGTCAAGATTCGTGATGTTGATGTGAATGGAGGTGTAAGCGCATGTACAATGGAGGAAGAAGATTTGCCCTCATTTGAAGATGAATTTCGGATGGTGAAAAACAAGAAGAGGAAATATCCAGGAGACTTCTCTATTAATTTATCAAAATGTAAGTGTGATGATAAGGGGAGGGATAACGAGAATATTAATCGTAGCAATAAGTTTGAATTATTAGGAGACTTAGAGTTGGTAGCTGATAGGCCAATTAACAGCAATGTTTTAAAAAATAAAGTTAATACACATAACACAAATACACATATTAAAGATAAGATTTCATACTGTCCACCAATAATGATAGAAAATGTAAACATTAAATCCCTCATTGACCAGTTAAAATCAAAAAACGTTGAATTTAAAATTAAAAACAAATCTCAGACCAAAAGTAAATTATACTTTAGGGAATTATCTGCTCATTTAGAAATGGTGGAATTGTTAAAAGAAAAACAAATTCCGGCTCATAGTTTTACTCCTAACGAGTTGAAACGGCAAAGTGTTATTTGCAGGGGCTTGTATTTCAAGTCTGACATAGATGAGATTAAATTTGAGTTAGATAATTTGATTCCCGATACAATAGATTCGGTATCAAAGTTTTCAACTGAGTTTTCGAAAAAAAGGGGATAGACACAGGATTGTTTTTGGTGGTACTTAAGCCAAATAGGAAAGTTAGAGAGTTAATAGGACTCAAATTCATTTTAAATCAGGTAGTGTCTTGGGAGAGACCGAAGTCTAATGCGAATATTCTCCAATGTTGGAGATGTCAGCAGTGGGGTCATTACTCAAAGAATTGTAGTCGGCCATTTGCTTGCTTAAAATGCGATAAGAAACATGAACCAGGTGAATGTTCCTTATTACCCAATAGTGATGCTCTGCCATTTTGTGTTAATTGTGGTGAAAATGGCCTCACTTCAAATTACAGAGGATGCAAGGCATACAAAAAGTACTTAAATTTTAGAAATAGGGCTACCACAGAGGCCAAGAATAGGAAAACTTTGGCTGCAGCTAATGTTGAGAAAGCATTCCATCAGTCGAATGTGGTTGAGGGCAAGTCCTTTGCCAGTTTGTTTAATACTGCGCCAAAGCAGAAAGGAGCAGAGAGACCTACTATAATTCAGGAATTTATGAAGGTGGCTAAACTATTATGTGCTTCTGAGCCTCCATCTTTGGAGGATAGGATTCGGATCTTTTTAGAAAACTATCAATCCATACCAAAAGATCAGGCAAGGAAAGAATGCCTAATGCTAATCAAAGATATTCAAGAAGTATATGGTCCGTAATTCTCTGAATTTAGTAACATTTAATGTTGGTTCTCTTATCCACATAGGAAGGAGAACTGAACTTAATATTATTTTAAATCAATTTAAAATTGATATTGCCTTTCTTCAAGAATTACATTTGCCTATGGGGGCAAATGTTTTTCTTGATGATTTTGTTGTTATTAGGGATAATACTTCAGTAGGCGTAGGCATTGCAATCAGGAAATCAGTACATCATTCGCTTGTCAATGTTGTTGGTCTAAGCTTTCCAAATTTATTCCTTGAAATTACAATATCAGTAAATAGTGCCATACGGAAAATTCTTTGTGGTTCTATTTATTTTCGAAGTAACTTTAACCGTCAGGATATTTGTAACGGTCTTTCTTCAATTTTGAATATCGCAAGGGACTATAGTGGGCTTATTTTAGGTGGTGATTTAAATGCAAAAAACATTTACTGGGGTGATTCAGTTAGCAATTTTAATGGTGATATACTATCTTCGTGGCTTCAAAGTGAAGCTTTCTCTGTCACAAGAGTCTGTGACCGTTTCCCTTCTTTCCCTGGGGGTTCATCTCACTTAGACCATTTTATAGTAAGCAACGATATATTAGATAATGATCGACCCAATTATAGAACGAGAATATTGCCCACTTTTTCTGATCACAATCCTTTAGGTTTAAGTATTTCGTTGTCGGAATTTAATTTTGTTTTGGGCATTCCGGATCGATATATTTCTTATAAAAATACCAACTGGGAATCGTTTAGAAGAGACATGCTTAGCGCAATTTTGGATCATTATCCTCCAAATAATAGGAATTTGTCTAATGATGAAATAGACAGTTTTGTGGAGGATTTTAGCACTTCCGTTAATTTTGTAACGTGTATACATTCCGTTAGGATTGAAAGCAGGAACAGAAAATTTATTGCTTCGGAAAAGGTGCGAAAAATGCTAAAAGTAAAATATAATTGGCAAAAAGATATGAAAATAATATATGCAAGAACCTTGAATAGACTAAGTTCTCAATACCAGTTGATTTCCAAACAAATTTCTTTGATTAAGATCTTGATAAAGGAACAGATTGAACAAGAACAGGCGGCTTTTTTTAATGCTAGATTAAAAAATATAAACCCGGGCCCTTGGGCGTACAAAGAGGTATTTAAAATTATTGGGAATAAGAATCGTTCAGGCGTCAAAGATATATGCGTTGGTGGGAGGACAATTTCGGACAGCGAGAATAAATTACAGGTTTTAAAGGATTATTTTGCAAATTTATTTCAAAATGCTTCGCTGAACAGGGATATTTCCAGTATTAATGAGATGATCGACAGCACAGTCTCTCAGGCTTCTAGTGTTATATTCAGTGACAACAACACATCACTTAATAACTTAAGGAGCTTGCGATTTACAGATTTAAGCTCACTTTTAGATATTTCCGGGTCGCTAAATGCCAAAAAATCATGTGGAATGGACAATATTTCTAATTTTCTTATAAAAAAGCTTTTGAATATTTGACGATATTGTTTAATAACTGTCTCAATAACGGTTATTTTCCAATAGTTTGGAAATTGGCAAAGATTGTTCCTATTCACAAAGTGAAAGGTGATAATGATATCAATAATTTAAGGCCGATATCAAATTTAGGTAAAATGTTTGAAAAAGTTATGAGAAATAAAATGGATCTTTCTCTGGGTAATGGATATATTCCAGAGAGGCAGTTTGGATTTAAGAAGGGCAATTCTACTGTTCATGCTCTTCTTAAATTTCACACGGATGTAATCCAAAACTTAAGGGAACGTCGTTGCACTGTGGCAGTATCTCTGGACATTGAGATGGCTTTTGATAAGGCATATCATGATGGCATTTTATTTAAAATGGCAAACATTGGTTTTGATCCATCATTAATTAAACTTTTCAAAAGCTTTTTCAGTGAAAGGAAATTTTGTGTTCAGCTTGGTAGTAGAGTATCAGGTTGTAATGACGTTTCTTGTGGAGTGCCACAGGGCTCGGTGTTGGCACCCCATCTTTATAACATTTTCATAAACGATTTTCCGCATGATTTCGGTATCTCCCAAGGTATTTTATATGCTGATGACTCACTGTTATACGCGCACGATGAGTCTCCTGAAGTGGCACTTCAAAGACTATCTTTACATCTGCAAAAAGTTGACGAGTTTTATTCCTATTGGGGTATAAAAATAAACATAGCAAAGAGTTTTGCTATATGTTTACGGAATGCATCCGGAAAATGTAAGTACACCGTTGTACCTGAAAGCAAAACTTTTAAGCTAACGTTGAATGGTAATGAAATAAAATTTAAAGATAACATTAAATATCTTGGTGTCCACTTCAGTAAGCTGATGAAATTTAATAACCACGCAATGTACAATTTGAAAAAGGCAAATCAGGTTAAAGGTGCTTTTAGTAAGTTATTTACCAGCACTTTTCTGCCAGTTAGAACAAAACTGCTGTTGTATAAAGTTAGTGTTAGGCCAATTCTTCTCTATGCGTTTCCAATATGGTTCAGCATCTCGAAGACGATTATGAAAAAGATGGAGATTTTCGAACGTCACATAGTCCGGAGATGCATAGAGAAGAATTATAAATGTCAAAATAGAAGGTTTTCTAACACATATATTTATGCAAACTCTAAGTTATCTCCGTTGTCTCGCTACGCTTTTGATCTAATGAATAGATTTGTTGAAAGATTGTCTCACTTTGAAGGCAATATTATTCAAGATATTTTATCAACTGAATATGATTTTAACTGGTCAAACACGCAATATATTTCTTGTATTGGCATTTTACAAGAAAATGACAATAGTCAAAACTTTTACGAAAATAATACTCCCGGCATTCACAGGGGGTAGCATTTATTAGTTTACACATTTTTTCTTATTATTATTATTTTATTATTTATTATTTAGTTATTATTTAATGCTTTTATTTTTTTATTCATTTATTTATTTTTTCTTTGTTTGCTTGTATATATGTTTTTGTTTGATTTAGTGTTAATTTTTGTACAAATAGTATTTAAGGTAGTATTATAAGATTTAGTTTTTAAGTTTAATTACAGTAAACCAGGCTTTACTGGTAATGATAAATGCCGGGAGCAAGCGTTGTAATTACAGAACTAATGTTTAGTATATAAATATTATACTCTTTTTTTGTAACGTTTTAAGCATGTAGCATAGTCTAAAGCAACGTAATGTTATTAGAATAATACTTATAGTTTTAAGTTTTCTTGAAATTTATGTTAGCTATCTCTTAATATGAAAAAAAAAGAGTCTCAATAAATAAAACTAACTAACTAACTAACTGTATACATATGTATGTACGTATGTATATTATTGACGGGCATTGCCTTCTTTGGTTGCCGCATGAGAACACAATAAATATTGGTGCATTTTTAGAATTTTTATTGGTGATTAGTTGTATGTCAAGTGTTCACACGGTTGTCGCATCAGGGTTGTATTTGATTGGGACAAATAGGAACACCATTCGTTTTGGTTGCCACATGAGCCAATAAATTGTGCTATCACACGATTGGCACACAAAATGTAACAAAAATTGGTGCATTGCGGCAATCGTATGATCCCACCTTAAGTGCGAATGCAAGAAACCGTTGCTTTTTCTTTGCAACCCAACAACAAAATATACAAGGTTGCACTCGCGATATTTTTGCATCTACGCATCGCTAGTTACGTGTTGCTTTTT
This sequence comes from Sturmia bella, assembly GCA_963662145.1. Taxonomy (NCBI): domain Eukaryota; kingdom Metazoa; phylum Arthropoda; class Insecta; order Diptera; family Tachinidae; genus Sturmia; species Sturmia bella. The sequence continues at coordinate 27,615,973 of OY759170.1, forward strand.
TCGCATGAGTATTGCGTTTGCAACACTGACACTCGAACAGCGGACATTTTAAAACAAAGCAAACAAAAAATTGTAGAGATGGAGCCAACAGCAATTACCAAAAAAAAAAAAAAAAAAAACGTGAAAAATTAAAAATTGTGTACTAATTTATCAGCTGCAGAATGCAATAAAATTTACAAAGTTGTTAAAAAGGGTGCTCAATATCAGTTGCAATATAATCGCAAATGCAATCAGTCGCAACCAAAAACGCACCAAACACTGAGTACCGCTACTATGTTATTACATCAGTAATCCATAGAAAAAAAATTTTTTTTTCAATGAATTATGCCGGTATCCTTAAGAAATCTCTTTAAAACTACAAAATTTAGCTTGAAATCCCGTATGCACCATGACACAATTAATAATTTAACTTCATTAAACAGAGATGAAAGGCAGCCCAAGCCATGCTACAATTGGTAAGGTAGCATTTTCAGCTGAACTGTTGAGGTGAAGATACATGGTCCGCTTTAGACGCGTCCACGCTTTTCATGCTTTTTATACGTTTTACGCGTTCTATGCGTTTCATACTACAAGTTACATACAACGCTTCATACGCGCCATATTTTGTTGTTTTGATCAGCTGTTGGGCGAATATTTTTAGCATACAAAACAAATATTAACAAAATGGAAAGTGAAATTGAAATTTTAAAAGAATTAATGGACTTTATAGAGTTCATAAACATTGTTATTTGCGCGATAAGAGCTTACGAAAAGCTCCAAAATTGTACATATGTATGTATATACATACCTGGTAAATTAAGCTCCTTACTTATTGCACTCCATGCAGCTGCTCTTTTATTTTTGTTCCGATAGAGCAGCAAGGTTTTATTATACATATAAAAGCTAGTGGTTTTTAACTGTATTTATTAGCTTCTCTTCCATATCGCTTGTTTTAATAAATTGAAAATATTTGTAAACATAACAGTGATGATACTCAGTTCGCAAACGCAATCGATAAATCGAATCAAAATTTCGTTAATGAAAAAAGTGTTGTAAAAAACAATTACAATTTGTTTTATTCGTGAAAATGTTTATAAAATTTGTAACAAAACTTTTCTATTTTATTAACAGTGTTTTTTTTTGCAAGAGATTTTATAAATTATTTTACGAGGTATTTATCGATAACGTTGAGAGTAGGCACATCATTGGTTATAATAAACAGCTGACATTTTCTCACGACGCTTGTGACGCATATAAAAGTAGGTATACTTTACGCGTTCTACGCGTCTTCGCGTTCTATGCTTTGTGCTCTGTAACTTGTCACATACAAATGCACTAATCCTACTTTTTTGACAACCGTGTGAAAAGCGTCGACGCGTAGAAAGCGTACTGTGTAACTTCAGCTTTAACCACCTAACCAAGGCAGATTTAATAGGTACAAGCACTAGCAGAACATAAAAAAATGCACGGGAGTTGTTGGTAGAAAAATAACTGCATACTGTCAAATTCTTCTCTCATCTGCTTTGCTAAACTGGTTTGTGAGTGTATACAAAAAAAGAAATTACATAAATTTCATAAAATAAATTTATTCAAACCATATAAAAATTATTACTTTACTTTTTTGTTGAATAAAAGAAGCAAAATCACTGGCTTATTTTACTTTTTTTTCAATAATAGCTACAAAATCACTTGTACATTTCTTAGAAATCAGAGCACGTTAAACGGCTTGTAAACAAACTTTTGACAGTGACCAGTTAATCAACAACGAGCAGCTGATTTAGTGATTTTACCTGTTTTTATTTGCCTTGCATCTAACTACTTATAACTGCCAAGAGTACCCAGAGATGAAAGGCAGCCAAAACGACGTAGCAAATCAGCGCAAGCTCTGTTCTTCTCTCTTCTGTTAATGTAGAAGTAGCGTCTTTTTGACAATTTTTTACATGATATAATTAACAAGGTAGTCTTTAGGTTATCAAGAGATTGCAGAGATGAAAGGCAGCCAAAACGAGATAGCTAATCCGCGTAAGCTCAGTGCATCCCTCTTCTGTAAATGTAGAAGTGGCGTCTTTTTGACAGTTTGCATAATTTGTACAAAAACAAAATGCATGTTATTTTTATTGAAGTTGTTCTTATTGTAGCGAAAAGGTTACCTTGTTGGTTGTATCATGGTTTTTACAAGTTGTACAAAAACCAAATGTATGCCATTTTTATTGAAGTTATTCTTATTGTAGAGAAAAGTTTACCTTATTAGTTGTATCATGGCAAAAACCATGATACAACTAATAAGGTAGCCTCATCAGCTAAACCGTTAATCATCTGACTACTTTAGGTTGTCAAGAGAATGCAGAGATGAAAGACAGCCAAAACGAAACAGCAAATCAATGTAAGCTCTGTCTTTTTGACAGTTTTCAGAAGTTGTGCAAAAACAAAATGCATGTTATTTTTTTTTAAGTTCTTATTGTACAAAAGAGGTTACCTTATTAGTTGTATTATGGTATGCACAAGATCTTTCGTATTGTATATAGGTCATCAATCCAAAAATGTTCCTTGTTATAAAATAATATTTTGTTAGCTGAAAAGCAACGTTATACTCGAGTTACTAATACAATTCTGAGATTTCCAAATGAAAAGCAATAACAAATTTAAAATTGTTTTGAACTTGTTTTACAATCATCGATATTTGTTTAATTTAGTAATACAATAGTAATACATTTATCCTTTTAGCCAATATAGTTATATTACAAGAAATTTCATATATCTAGTAGTTTACAAATATTAACTTCTTAAATAACAGATTCAGAACTCGAGAGAAAATGTTGAAGCGAATTGAATTCCATCAATACTTGATTTGCTTGGGTTTACGTCAAGGCGAATCATCAACAGGTGGTCGCAATTCAATTCGCTTTAACATTTTTTCTCGAGTTGCCATACATTTTGTTGTCGTTTGCCATCAGCTTTGACAACTCAAAAGATAAAATCGTGGAGAAATGTTGAAGTGAATTAGGATGAACGCACCTGTAATGGCTTCGCCTTGGCGTGTGTGTGTTGTGTGGCGAATTCTAGCGCAGTTGTGCAATTCAGTAATCAATTTTAACGCTAATAACATCGTTTATATAATTTAACATTAAATTAGCGCTTTTGGTAGTCAGTAACACTTTATAAAGACATTCGCAGGCGTTTAAAATCAGCTATTTTGAAAGTCAGCTGATGGGTGTTAGTTAAGAGCTAATTTCATTTTTAGTGTTTATATTAACTTTTTATTGGAATAACTTTTAAATATTTGCCTCACGACTTTTTCGAAAATTAGAAGTTTAGCGCTTTCTATTAAATATTCGCATACTATGAATATTACATCAGGGGGCAAATCACCGCATTCGAAGTCGAGTCTTCTTTCGTGTGTACAAATATTTCGACGGCTGCAATTTTTTGGATCACAGTATTCGATCGCAATTAATATTGTCTACTACTATTTTTTACATCGCAGCACGCATATGGCAATAAAGAAACAAAACGAAAAAGGAAAACAAAATATAAATAAATTGGTGAAAAACTTCAAGATAAATGAATCCAAATGTGTTTTTATGTTTCTCATCTTCGGAATCGGAGGATGAGTCCAATATTGCCATTATAAGTAGGAACATTCGTGACAAGAGCAATCTTTTTTCATTGCCAGAAGCTGAGTAAGTTGTGAGTTTAAAGCAAAATATTAGAACAAACTGTTTCATCGTTTGTACATAAATTCGAAAGAGGTTTTTGGCTCTCTAAGGAAGCTTTTGAATACGTTTTATCGGAAATAAATATCTCTCGTCACATGTCGACGAGCGTACCACCCGTATTGCAACTTGCCGCTACATTGTCCCTTTTGGCCAGTGGCAGCTTTCAGCACACTGCCGGGAATTATTTTTAGTGGGTTTAGCACAAAGCACTATGTATGTGCAAAGCGGTGAAAAATGTAACAAATGAAATACACTACTTAGTTGAAAATCTTTTTCTTGATATTCACTTTCCCTAAAAACAATAAAATTTAAATTGTTTAAATTATTTCTTTAAATTTTTGTCGCTTCTTTGATATTTTATTTGTTTTGCTGCTAAAAGCTAGAGTTTATTTGTTTTCGATAGTGTAGTAACAATCGAGTACAACATCAACTAGATGCGTTTCGATAACGAGTCCTGTGATCCTCGTCAACAGTATTTCGATGACAAAGCACTCGATTTCGAATGCGGTGATTTGCCCCCAGGTCACTTACTTGGCGCTTTAATCGCTAGTACTGAATTCTTACAACGCGACCTGGTTTTTATTTTAAAATTTATTTTACATAAGTATAAAGAAATGTTGTGAGTTGATTATTAACAATACCAACAGGAACAACAAACATAAGCATCGATCAACAAATTGAACCTCAGCGCAAGTGGTTATGTCGCAATACTAGCAAATTGTGCAAGAATAATAAATAAGGTCAAAACAACAACAAAATAATATCGCCACAAACAGCGATCAACAAATTGAACCATCAGCACAGTTGGTTATGTCGCAATGCTAGCCAATTGTGCTGATGGTTCAATTCGTTGATCACTGCTTATGTTTGTTGTTCCTGTTCGTATTGTTGATAATCAACTCACAACAGAAAAATATGTTCAGAAACTATTGATAGGAAAACAAAAACTTCGTTGATTACACTGTGCTTGAATTTTGAATTTTTTTTTTTTGCCGACAAACGGGGCACCCAGTGACTAAACATAATTCGGGTACGCTGAATTCAGTGGTGCTATCCGTTTTTCTAGGTTAGCTCGCATTTTCGAGATTTACCGTTATTTTAAAAATGGAGGAGGTTGCACTACATGTATTGAACTAACTTAAAAAATTTTTCGTTTATAGAACTTTAGTAAAAAACCGAAACTCCGCAATAAAATAACCTTTAATCTGATATATAATTCATTAAAAAAATTTGTTTTTTAGAAATTTTGAAATTTTGTGATCTTTAAAACTGCATAAAAAATTGAAAAATTAAGCTATGTTAATAAATTTTTCCGTATATATAAGAAATTATGTTTGAAACAAAACGAGCTTTAAATGACCAAAATCTGTGGGCAACTTTTGATTTTATTCACAAAAGATGAAAAATTGTAGTTTCAACCTGTTACCAGCCGAAGCCTAAAAATTGAAAAAAATATTTTCTTGTTAATTAAAGTACATTTCTGCATGTTCATATAAAAAGTTTTTTGTAATTATCTAACATTAAGATGTGTTAAAAAGTGTTATGAAACCTTTTTGCATAATTTGTACTTCGCTTGAAGAACACCTTAAATTATTCCATCAAATCAAATGACGTAAAAAGTAGCAAATTTTTTGTTCCAGTAATTGACTTATTAACACGGTGTTTCAGATACTCATTAAAATTACAAGCGGTGCACTTGATGAAAATGTTTGTATTATATATTTTGTATTATATAATTTCAAAATCCCGAAAAATCCCAAGATTCGGGATTTATTAATCCCGAAAAATCCCGTATTTCGGGATATCCCGATTGGCATCCCTAGTTCTGGTAGACTATTTGCTTAAGAAAAATGTAGGTATTAAAGGTCTCGAATTTATATTTGCTTACATCTTAATGTAGATATAAAAGGACGCAATTTTAAATTTTTTAAGAAAATTTGCGAATTTTTCAAATAAAAGGGCGCGTTTGTGCATGCAAGTGCGAATCTTCAGCTCTTGCTTGCTCTGCAATAAGTCTTAAAAAGTCGGTATTAAATTTGAAGTCTTTGAAATTCTTGTCAATATATCCAGTTACATATATTAAAATATCTAGATGGAATTCTGCAACAAGTTTAATTACTTTTGCTATGTGTGTGGGAAATACACAATTATGCCAAGTCGGCGTAAAATCACTGTAGAAATAATTAACTTATATGAATCATATTTTTCTTTAAATATGATACATATGTGGTAAGAATTAGACACCCTCAATAGCGTGTACAACGTGTATTTACCATTTTAATAAATGGAAGAAAAACAGAGACGCCTTTCCATTTAGTGTTCCAATGAACACTAGGTGCTCTTCAAGCGAAGTACAAATTATGCAAAAAGGTTTCATAACACTTTTTTAACACATCTTAATGTTAGATAATTACAAAAAACTATTTATATGAACATGCAGAAATGTACTTTAGTTAACAAGAAAAATTTTTTTTTCAATTTTTGAGGCTTCGTCTGGTAACAGGTTGAAACTACAATTTTTCATCTTTTGTGAATAAAATCAAAAGTTGCCCACAGATTTTGGTCATTTACAGCTCGTTTTGTTTCAAACATAATTTTTTATACACACGGGAAAATTTGTTGGCATAGCTTAATTTTTCAATTTTTTATGCAGTTTTAATGATCACAAAATTTCAAGAATTTGCAAAAAAAAAAATTTTTTTTCTAAAAAAAAATTTTTTTTAATGAATTATATATCAGACTAAAGGGTTTTTTATGACGGAATTATGGTTTTTTATTAAAGTTCAATAAACGAAAAATTTTTTTAGTTAGTTCAATACATGTAGTGCAACCTCCTCCATTCTTAAAATAATGGTAAATCTCGAAAACGCGAGCTAACCTAGAAAAACGGATAGCACCACTGAATTCAGCGTACCCGAATTATGTTTAGTCACTGGGTGCCCCGTTTGTCGGTTTTTTCAACTAGCACAGTGTTATCAATGTAATTAATCTAGACAGTTAAATTTGTACAAGTATGTTTTATAATTTCAACAGCCATAAAAACAAAAACACATTTATCACGCAATTCTTCCACCACCGAAAATTTCATATGAGGTGAACTTAGTAGCATAGTTGTATATTTTTTTTTATACCCTTCACAAAAATGTGTAAGGGTATATATAAGTTTGTGATTCCGTTTGTAACGCATTGAAATATCCATCTAAGACCCCATAAAGTATATATATTCTGGATCAGCATCAATAGAGATTACGATTGAGCGATGTCCGTCTGTCCGTCTGTAGTCGTTGAAATACCGTTTCTGAGAAAACGGTTTGAGATAGAAACCTCATTCTTTCGCTAAAACGTGTTAAACCCCGGTAGTTGGTCTGCTATTGAAATTCAGTAAGATCGGTCCACGGATAGCCGAGATATATTCAAAAAACCGGGTTTTGAGGGGTATTTTTTGCCATTTTTTGGTCAGATTTTTGAAAAAAAAATTTTTCTTAAAAAGTAAGCCATATCATTTTTAGTGCCCATTAAATGCCAAAAATTTAAGAATTTTTGAAATCGGCATTCGGTATGAACGGAATGCTGCAGTCATGTTAGAGCCTCTGTCAGTTATTATTATTGTTCTTTCATTTAATTCACAACAAAAATCATCCAACATTTTAATGACCTTACTTTTTATGTTTTCACCTGAAAAATTATGTACATATTTTCATTACTCTCTGTAAATAAAAACTAATGATGTTCCATTTTTATACCGGTTGATTTTTCTCCTTCCATAGATTTCATAGCCAGCAATCTGTTTTTTAGCTCTCCATCCTTTACATAATGGACAGTAAAAGCCAAGTACGACATTTTCAAATAATCATCTGTCCGTATCCATTGCATTTAATGTAACTCAATTCAAGTTTTATTTCATTGAAGTACTTTTCGTATAGCCTACCGACATTTCTAGACAATGTTGTCGAATGTGGTAATAAAGATGCTAAATCAACATTTTCACCATATTGAGCGCCAACAGAAATCAAGAAAGATGCAAATTTTTTTTAGACCAGAGTCTTCGATCATTTTGAATGACCGACAGTTTTCAACTGCCCATTCTGTCATGACGCATATACTTTTCTTTTTTGTTTCTTCGTCTACTTGTACTGGCTGTGTATTAATTTTTTTAGAAGCAAAAATAACGTAGCATTTATGTTTCAGCAAATTTGTGGTGCTTTTTTTAAATTTAATTTAAATATATTTTTGCATTTTTTACAGGTCACCAAAGTACCTACTTCTATTCCGTTTTCATCCAAAATTCCTGCGAATATCTCCCATACCTTACTTTTTCCGATTTTGTTAAAAGTTATATATTCTCCATTTAAAAGTTTAGTCTTTACATCCATGGTCGGATTTACATAATCCGACAATTGCCCATAAATACAAAAGCATTCTGGAAAATGAAATGGAACCGTATTCCTTTGAGAGTATGCCCGTCAATTACATTTTTCAGCATGACAATGACCCAAAGCACACTTCAAGGTTAGTGAAGTGTTGGCTTTTGGGTCAAAATATTGATGTTCTGAACTGGCTACCGCAAAGTCCTGATCTCAACCCAATTGAAAATTTATGGGCAATTGTTAAAAGAGATCTCAAGGACAAAAACCCCCGAAATAATGATGAATTGTTTCAACTTGTGCAACAAAGCTGGCAAAACATATCGATAGAAACATGTCAGCGTTTGATACAAAGTTTGCCGAAAAGGCTTGCAGATGTTGTTAAAAACAAGGGATATCCGACAAAATATTAAATAATATGTATGTCAATTAATGTGAATATATTAATATATTTTTAAGTTGTTGGTAGGAAAATTTTTTTGTTTCTAATTATAAGACCAACCCAAACTTGTTATTTTTTGTTTTTAGCTATTTTTTTTTTTAATAATATAGATCCTGTGAATTTTTTTATTTTAAACTTAAAGGTAACTTGTGGTGTTATTTTTTTTAAATTTTAGTTTTAATCTGAGTAACAAAGTTTTCAAAATAAATTAACAAACATACATGTCGCAAAGTCGTTTCTAATTATAAGGCCACCACTGTATATATATATATATATATATATATATATATATATATATATATATACATACATACATACATACATACATACATACATACATACATACATATATACATACATACATACATGCAATCATATTTACATGCGTGCATACATACATGCATACATACATACATACATACATACATACATACATACATACATACATACATACATACATACATACATACATACATACATACATACATACATACATACATACTAGACCTCTGCACAAATGGACTTGTCGCTAAAAGTACACATAAACTAGATACGCATGAATACTTACTCGAAGTGTACTAAAACAAGTAAGAGTGCTATATTCGGCTGGGCCGAATCTTAAATACCCTTCACAATGGTACATACATTCTGATTGATTTTTGGTGCGAAAAGTTGTTTTGTTTGGCTTTCAAATGGGCCGATTTTTTCTGAATTTCAATATCAGATCCACTACCGGGATTTAACACAGGCTGCAAAACTTTTATTTAAATAATTCCTAATATGCTCAAGTTCAACCACTAGGTAACACCAATTCTTTTTAATATCAATGAAATAAAGAAAAGCAAAATGTATTTCTTAATTATTTATCAGTTAATGTTATAGTAGAATTTATTCAACAAAAAATTGCATATAAGTGCATTATTTTTGAATTATAATGCTAAACATTGCCATTAAGTGTGATTTTCTTTTCAATTTACTTACGTATGTGGGTACATGCATACGTATGTATCTATAATAGAAAACTCTAAAATAAATTCTTTGTTAATAAATTAAATTTTTAAGGCTTAAGATCTTTTTTATAAAAATGTTTGTAACAAAAAACAAATATATTTATTTATTTCGATATTTCGCCCACAATTTGTTGGCTTCTTCAGGAATATTTTTTTAGTATTATTTTAAAAATAACAATGAAAAAAGTTTTGAGTTATAAAAATTCAACATTCAAAAATTATTTTCAGTGTGTTCCATAAAAATATGATTATATACATACATATATACATACATACATATATACATACATTGCTTGCTTTTAAAAAATGATATTTTTCTTGTGCACGTTGTTGATGATCTGTTGCGTATCATCATACACATGTGTGTATATACATATCTAAGTACGTAGGGATACACAAAATGATTTTTGTGTGAATGAATTTGAAGACGCAATTGTTTAAAAGAATTTCATTGCGTACCCTTTTTTCAACAATTCTTTATATCACTTTCATTTTCAAGCTCGTGTATGTACATACATATACATTTTTACACCAAAGCAAAAAAATTGTTTATGCTAACCTACTTGCATGCATACATACATACATACATATTAAGATACATACATACCTACATATGTACATACAAACGTATATACACATACATACATGCATGCATACATACATACATACATACATATATACATACATACATACATACATACATACATACATACATACATACATACATACATAAATACATACATACATACATACATATGTACATACAAAAGTTGTTTTATTTGGCTTTTAATGGCGACTTCTGGAGAAATCGTAAAGAGCGTTATCTGGGGTGCATATGGGCCGATGTCCAAAAATTTTCTAATTTTGCCCCTAAACAGCCTGTATGTACCATTCCGACAAATATTTAGTGCAAAAAACTGTTTCGTTTAGCTTCCAGGGCCGACTTCTTGAGATATCGGGAGGCGCTATATCTCGAACATATATGGGCCGATGTCAAAACAATTTCCAGTTTTGCTTCTGACTAACCTATATGTATCATTCTGATTGATTTTTGGTGCCAAAAGTTGTTTTATTTAGCTTATAGAGCCGATTTCTTGAAAAATCGGGAGACGCTATATCTCAGGTATATAAAGACCGATTGCAGACATTTTCAAATTTTGCTTTTAAACACCTTATATGTTCCATTCTAATCGATTTTTGATACCAAAACTTGTTTTATTTGGCTTTTAGAGCCGACTTCTTGAGAAAACTGGAGGCGCTATATCTCGAGTGTATATGGGCCGATGTGGAAAAATTTTCCACTTTTGCCTCTAAATAGCCTATATATACCATTCTGATTGATCTTCGGTGCCAAAAGTTGTTTTATTTGGCTTATAAAGCCCATTTCCTTAAAAATCGGGAGACGCTATATCTCGGATATATATGGGCCGATTTCAAAAATTCCTTAATTTCTAGGATTTAATGGGCACTAAAAATGATATGGCTTAGTTTCTAAGAAAAAATTTTTATTCAAAAATCTGAATAAAAAAATTGCAAAAAATACCCCTCAAAACCCGGTATTTTGAATATATCTCGGCTATCCGTGGACCTATCTTACTGAATTTCAATAGCAGACCCACTACCGGGGTTTGACACGTTTTAGCGAAAGAATGAGGTTTCTATCTCAAACCGTTTTCTCAGAAACGATATTTCAACGACTACAGACGGACATCGCTCAATCGTAATCGCTATTGATGCTGATCCAGAATATATATACTTTATGGGGTCTTAGATGGATATTTCAATGCGTTACAAACGGAATCACAAACTTATATATACCCTTACACATTTTTGTGAAGGGTATAAAAAAAAATATACAACTGTGCTACTAAGTTCACCTCATATGAAATTTTCGGTGGTGGAAGAATTGCGTGATAAATGTGTTTTTGTTTTTATGGCTGTTGAAATTATAAAACATACTTGTACAAATTTAACTGTCTAGATTAATTACATTGATAACACTGTGCTAGTTGAAAAAACCGACAAACGGGGCACCCAGTGACTAAACATAATTCGGGTACGCTGAATTCAGTGGTGCTATCCGTTTTTCTAGGTTAGCTCGCGTTTTCGAGATTTACCGTTATTTTAAAAATGGAGGAGGTTGCACTACATGTATTGAACTAACTAAAAAAATGTTTCGTTTATTGAACTTTAGTAAAAAACCAAAATTCCGTCATAAAAATATATAATTAAAAAAAAATTATTTGTTGCAAATTCTTGAAATTTTGTAATCTTTAAAACTGCATAAAAAATTTAAAAATTAAGCTATGCCAACAAATTTTCCCGTGTGTATAAAAAATTATGTTTGAAACAAAACGAGCTGTAAATGACAAAAATCTGTGGGCAAATTTTGATTTTATTCACAAAAGATGAAAAATTGTAGTTTCAACCTGTTACCAGACGAAGCCTCAAAAATTGAAAAAAAAATTTTCTTGTTAATTAAAGTACATTTCTGCATGTTCATATAAATAGTTTTTTGTAATTATCTAACATTAAGATGTGTTAAAAAAGTGTTATGAAACCTTTTTGCTCTTCAAGCGAAGTACATATATATATATATATATATATATATATATTTATATATATATATATATATATATATATATATATATATATATATATATATATATATATATATATATATATATATATATATATATATATATATATATATATATATATATATATATATATATATATATATATATATATATATACATATATATATATATATATATATATATATATATATATATATATATATATATATATACATATATATATATTCCATCGTTTCTCGATTTGCGAGAAAAAAGTGTGTGTGTATTTCATTGCGAAAACAATCAAAACAAGTGTTGTGTATTCACTGGAATATTTCCATTGATCAAACGTCAAATGAAAAACAAGTAAGAGTGCTATATTCGGCTGGGCCGAATCTTAAATACCCTTCACAATGGTACATATGTACATTCTGATTGATTTTTGGTGCGAAAAGTTGTTTTATTTAGCTTTTAAAGCCGATTTCTTGAAATATCGGGAGACGCTATATCTGGGGTATATATGGGCCGATTTTTTCTGAATTTCAATATCAGATCCACTACCGGGACTTAACACAGGCTGCAAAACTTTTATTTAAATAATTCTTAATATGCTCAAGTTCAACCACTGGGTGACACCAATTCTTTTTAATATCAATGAAATAAAGAAAAGCAAAATGTATTTCTTAATTATTTATCAGTTAACGTTATAGTAAAATTTATTTAACAAAAAATTGCATATAATTGCATTATTTTTGAATTATAATGCTAAACATTGCCATTAAGTGTGATTTTCTTTTCAATTTACTTACGTATGTGGGTACATGCATACGTATGTACATACATATGTACCTATAATAGAAAACTCTAAAATAAATTCTTTGTTATTGAATATTTTCAGTGTGTTCCATAAAACAATGATTATATACATACATATATACATACATATTTACATTGCTTGCTGTTAAAAAATGATTTTTTTCTTGTGCACGTTGTTGATGATCTGTTGCGTATCATCATACACATGTATGTGTATGTATGTAAGTACGTAGGGATACACAAAATGATTATTGTGTGAATGAATTTGAAGACGCAATTGTCTAAAAGAATTTCATTGCGTACTCTTTTTTCAACAATTCTTTCCATGACTTTCATTTTCAAGCTCGTGTATACATCAGAGAAACAAGTCGTGGCAAAAATTTCGGCGGCGGCGGCGCATAGAAAAAATTCGGCGGCGCACTATTTATACATATGTACATTAAAAATTTTTTTTTTATGTTAAAGGTACATTTTCAGTGCCACATAGCGGATACAGGGGGTCGATTCTGGTTCTGTGAAAACGTGAAATGAAAAAAAACTTTTCATTTTCGTTTTCATAACAACTTTTCATTTTATCACTTCACATTCACATAAATTGCGATTCCCGTTTATTTAATGAAAAAGTGTTTCATTCCACATGTTGCTGTGAAACTTTTGCAACATTGATTTACAAATTTCGTAGCAAACGTCAAGCCAGTAAACAAAACTTTACACATACATATGTATATACATACATACATATAAATATTATTTAAAGCACAACCGCAAATAAGGTGACATCTACATACATTTGAATAATTTTCTTTAATAATTTATTGTCCTTGTAATCAAAATAAACTATCATGTAAGTTTATCGTTATTTTCATATTTCATGCATTCTATGTATGTGTGTTTTTTTTACAGGAAAAAAAGAGAAGAGTACTTCAATAGAGACACAATTAGATGCATATGTGAAATGTAAACAAAACATTTTTGATAAGTTTTAACAAACTATGTATATGTACATTTAAGGATTACATAAAACACAACAATAAATTGAAATCTACATTAAAAGTTTTTCTAATTCATTTCTTACAGGAATATTGCAGTAAATAAAGTTTTTAATTTAATTTGTTTGCTTTGTACATATTTCCGTAGGCTTGTGAAGAGCAGACAAAGCTAGTGAGAGTCAAATTCTCTTTTTTGTTGTGTTTTGAGTGTTGCCTACTTTTCATTTGCAAAAAAAAACGTTAAGAGAAAACAAAAGTTCAAAAAAAGAAGTGCTTAATCACAAAATTCATCGATAAGCCGCTGGTTAAGCAACACTTTTTTTGTTTTTCATGCATATTTTGTCAGTGAAAAAAATCTTTTCATATGAAGATTTTTTGACAGTTGGTTGCACTGTTTCACAAATCAAGAATCAGAAGCGTTGTGAAGCGGTGAAAAATCCCGTTTCATTCCAGTGTTGTTTTCACATGAAAACGCTTTGACGTATTTTTTTCATTTCTCATAGAACGCGAATCTAAACTGCTATGAAATGGTGAAAAAACTTTTCATTTCACCATTTCACAGAACCAGAATTGACCCCCAGGATTAAGATTTACATTATGTATTGATTTTTAAACTAGGCAGACAGACTTACAACTTGGTCTTGTTGGTAGATGTTGGTGTTGTTGTTTATTATGGTTGTTAATTTTGTTGAAGATAAATTTTGATGTTAGGTTTGCGTATGAAGACAGAATTTACAATTTGAAAAAAACGGATTTAGAGTAGTTTTAAAAAACGTCACGCCTTTGTGCCCACACTCGAAATAATAATAATCGGCGCACAGTGGCTGAAAATCGTTTTTCGGTGGCCAAAATTCTGTAACTTTTAAACCGATCAATATATTTAAGTAATTTTTTTTTTAATGGATAGATATTTAGTTAGGCTTGACTGAGTTTTAATTACATTAAAATTGATCAAGGACTTTTTATGGATTTCTAGGTCAAAGTTGAACGTTTGATTTTTTTTTAACTTTTGGAGTGAAATATGCGTTTAATTTTTTTATTTACATATTAAAAAATTTAATACTTGGAAATTAACAATAATTATAACCATTTTTGGTGATAATGGAATTTTTTCAATCCTACACTGAAAAAAATTTTTACACTCAAAAAATTTTTACACTAAAGAAAAAACTAAACTTAATTAGAGATTTTGCCGATATTACAAAAAAATGTATTATTTTTTGCTGTCAAATTTGATAATTTTAGTAAACATTTTAAATATAAGAACTGCAATACATTTTAATAGCCTTTGTAAGAATGGTAGGTTATATTTATTTTTTTTTTACTAATACTAGTTTCTCGTACTTAAATACATATGTATGAAATGCAATTATAATTATTATTCATTTGACACAAATATTGATTGCAAATATTCTATATTTTGTTATGTGCTATTTCCGTTCTTTAGTAGTTTTTTGGGTTCTTCATCTAAATCCTGATGTTCCACTTTCCATTGATTTCGAATATTTTAGATGAACGGATCTGACGTTGCCAATAATATATTAAATAGAACTTCATTTGTGGAATTTCGTGGAGTTTTTCTAGTATTCTGCTCTCTATAAAATCTGTAATCCTTGTTCCTTTTTTCCTGAGCGTCCTCTGAAAGATCTCCAAGTGGCACGAAATGATATTTAATGATATCTTTGATTTTGTGAACTGTTGCAGACATTAACTTATTATTTAGCAATCCATTATCGAATCCGTAGTTTTATATATTTTTAGGTAAATATTATTCAAACATTGATCTTCAATTTCATAGCAGGTAGTACTTAAGCTGAACAAAACTGCACTTGTTATTCAGACCTTAATAACAGGAAAAACTAATAGGTATCTCGCCAATATGGGTTTTTTTATCTTTAGTCGTTTAATGTCGCGATTATTGATATAAAATTGTTTATGACATTGGTTGACCCTAACAGTTGATAACAGGTAAATTAGAAAGAGATCGTATGTTTAGTGTAGAACGTATTGTGATATTTTTAACATCTTTTTTTTTTGCTGATCAAAACAAAGCCATAAAGCCCATTTGTAGGTATTACAGTTATGTGAAAAATAATAAGCCATAAAGCCCTTTTGCAGGATTTACAGTTATGTGCATGCAGTTGTTTGCACTTTGTTGTTTACGTATTTATGTAAAATGAAAGAATTTGAGATTAAGGAGAGTTGTTTTGTAGTGGATGTAAGTAGCATTAAGAAATCCCGTTACAATTTTTGTTTCTTTTTGTTTCGTTTTTATAAAAAAAATTTTCTCGTTTTGGAAAAAATGTTCCAATTTTTTTTAGAGTAATTTCATTACAATGAAAAAAGTGTTCTACTGGCGGATCGTGGCGGGTGCAAAAGTATATATAGGGTTAAAGAGGACAATTTTAGCTTTCTTTGAGATATATACGTTTCTTGTTCCCTTTTGTTCCCTAAAAGTTCTATTCCACTAAATTTTAAATTTCAGTGAAATATATTAGTTTCATAAATATTTCATAATGCCCGTAATATTAAACGCTAGAGCAGTAACCACTTACAATAAGTATAGACTATAATCCTACCAACATTACAAAAAAACCGCAGGCCATTGTCGAAGATAGTTTACGAGTAGTAACCATTTATTTTTGACAAAAAACAAGTAAAAAACACCTTCTTCTGAAATTAAAAAAAAAGAAGAGTTTGACAGCATGCCACGTCCACAATTATCATTACTTAAACCTAATTTTTTGGCTACCTTAATATGGATATATTATCTCTAAAATAGCGTAAAAATTTTAAAAATCGGTGACAAAAAAAAATTCGACTTTTGGCCACCGAAAAGTGATTTTCAGCCACTCTGCGGCGGCGATTTTCAGCCGGGTCGAGCCGATGAAATCGGCGGCGGCGGACATGACCTAAGTTTACACCGGCGGCGGCTAGCCGACCGGCGGTATACATATGTACATACATACACATTTTTACACCAAAGCAAAAAAATTATTTATGCTAGCCTACTTGCATGCATACATACATATATATTAAGATACATACATACCTACATACATACAAACGTATATACACATACATACAATCGTATATACACATCCATACCCAGCTAGCATTTTTTGAAAATAATGATCAAAAAATAGTCACATTTGAATATTCTAGTTGATTTAAACTATCAAATATGCAATCATTTTCTAATCATAAATGACTCTGTCGTCGGGAGAAAATGGTACCCTGCATGTGACTATTCCTGAATAGTAATTTATGATCTCTGCTTTAATGTAGTTTTCATATACATTTGTTATCACATGTGATAATATTTGCTGTTCACTTTTTAGTTGAATTTGCAATCATTTTATGATCATATACTGAATCAGGGTCGAAAAAGCGTCGAACTTTTATGAAATCGTTCAATGATCATATTTGGTATGATATTCTATAAATTTTTAAAACAAATCTTATCATAATTTGAAGTCACATTATGATCATATTGTGTATAATATTTGACCCTTTTTCTAATAGAAATCTGACTATAATTTGGTATAATTTTATGATAAAATATTTATTATAATTCAATTATTCAAAAAATTTATTATAATTCAATTAAACGCATTTACGAAACATAAGTATACAACTAGTTATCAATGTTTTCGTTTATTTTCACGTTCCTTCGCATGGACAAAATGTTTCTGAAGGATACTATTTATTTCCTTGTCCTCGGCCTTGTACTTCAGATGACATATATCTATGAAGAAAAATGTTAAATTAAAATGAAATAATTTTTTAAATTGAAATTATTACAAACTTACTTTTAATAACTGTTGTGATAAATAGCTTTTCTGCACTCGGCTTTTGATTGGTACCAAGGCGAATCCATTACAGGTGCCCGCATACCAATTCGCTTCAACATTTTTCCACGAATTTATCTTCTGAGTTGTCAAAGCCGATAGAAAACGACAACAAAACTTGTGACGTCTCGAGAGAAAATGTTGAAGCGAATTGAATTGCGACCACCTGTACTTAATTCGCCTTGATTGGTACCCTTCCAAGAGAAAACAGAGGCCAATTCATCCGTGAAAACTTTTCGTATCGCGCTTCTTAAAAATAAAAATTTTCTAAAGCAAAATAAAAGTTAATGAGAAATGTTACAAACATGCGCATATACTTACAAACTCATCCAGCAATCCTTCTTCCTTCTCCAATGCATCGTTAAAGGTGTTCAGCTCATCCAACGACACGAATGGTAGTTTGTCAAACCTGGGGTCATTCTTAAAGATTGTGGAGTTGTGGTGTTTTCTGTTCTCCAATTTTACAGCGATTACTTCCTCTGTTAATTTGCCTATGGTCTTTTTACACTGCTGCACTTCCTCGATCAAGTTTTTCATATGCACATTGTTCGACTAAAGCGAATTTTTCAAAGAACGAACTTCATTTTGCAGCTCCATTGTTATATTTGTTGGACAAGGGATTACGGGGGTACAGACGTTTTCAACAGAAAACTTTTTTATAACAAAAATAGACACTAATTCTCACTTTAGCAATCAAAATCAAAATACTTATTGGAAGTACACTGTGAATGAATAAAATTTTAATTACATATTTGACAGAAAAGGAGAAAGTAAGATGATTACCGAATTGTATCACATTTTAGTATCCAAGAATAGTCACAAAGAACTCAAGCAAATGATAAAAATTATTGTAATCAGTTTTTAATCCTAAGGAATAGACAAAGTTGACTGTTCTTTTTGATGAAGTATATGAAAACTCAGTTTTTAATCACCAAAACTAGTCAAAAATGAGTGAGTAAGATGACAACTAAAAATTCAATCATCCAAATGCTAGCTGGGTACAAACATATATACACATACGTATGTATGTATGTATGTATGTATGCATGTATATGCATACATCCATACATACAAAAGTTGTTTTATTTGGCTTTTAATGGCGACTTCTGGAGAAATCGTGAAGAGTGTTATCTGGGGTGCATATGGGCTGATGTCCAAAAATGTTCTAATTTTGCCTCTGAACAGCCTATATGTACTATTCCGACAAATTTTTAGTGCAAAAAACTGTTTCGTTTAGCTTCCAGGGCCGACTTCTTGAGATATCGGGAGGCGCTATATCTCGAACATATGTATATGAGCCGATAACAAAAAAAAATTCCAGTTTTGCTTCCGACTAGCCTATATGTATCATTCTATTTTTGGTGCCAAAAGTTGTTTTATTTAGCTTATAGAGCCGATTTCTTGAAAAATCGGGAGACGCTATATCTCAGGTATATATGGACCGATTGCAAACATTTTAAAATTTTGCTTTTAAACACCTTATATGTACCGTTCTGATCGATTTTTGGTACCAAAAGTTGTTTTATTTGGCTTTTAGAGCCGACTTCTTGAGAAAACTTGAGGAGCTATATCTCGAGTGTATATCGGCCGATGCCCAAAATTTTCCACGCTTGCCTCTAAGTAGTCTATATGTACCATTCTGATTGATTCTTGGTGCCAAAGATTGTTTTATTTGGCTTAAAGAGCGGATTTCTTGAAAAATCAGGAGTCGCTATATCTCAGAAATATATGGACCGATTTCAAAAATTTTCCAATTTTGTTTTTAAACACCTTATATGTTACATTCTAATCGATTTTTGATACCAAAAGTTGTTTTATTTGGCTTTTAGAGCCGACTTCTTGAGAAAACGGGAGGCGCTATATCTCGAGTGTATATGGGCCGATGTGCAAAAATTTTCCACTTTTGCCTCTAAATATCCTATATGTACCATTCTGATTGATCTTCGGTGCCAAAAGTTGTTTTATTTGGCTTATAAAGCCGATTTCTGTAAAAATCGGGAGACGCTATATCTCGGATATATATGAGCCGATTTGAAAAATTCTTCAGTTTCTAGGATTAAATAGGCACTAAAAATGATATGGCTTAGTTTTTAAGAAAAAATTTTTTTTCAAAAATCTGACTAAGAAAGTGGCAAAAAATACCCCTCAAAACCCGGTTTTTTGAATATATCTCGGATATCCGTGGACCGATCTTACTGAATTTCAATAGCAGACCCACTACCGGGGTTTAACACGTTTTAGCGAAAGAATGAGGTTTCTATCTCAAACCGTTTTCTCAGAAACGGTATTTCAACGACTACAGACGGACAGACGGACATCGTTCAATCGTAATCGCTATTGATGCTGATCCAGAATATATATACTTTATGGGGTCTTAGATGGATATTTCAATGCGTTACAAACGGAATCACAAACTTATATATACCCTTACACATTTATGTGAAGGGTATAATAAACGTCAAAAAGGAAAAATTATATGCAAAAAAAATTTAGTGTTTTAAAAAATAAAAAAAGAATTTTTTCTTTTTAAAAAGAATTGAATTGAATTTATTGAGACTTCAAAATGAGATAATAAATGCCAAAAAAGAACAATAAAAAAAATAACAACTTAAAACTATGTGTATTATTCTAATCCAGATAAAAAGTACAAGCAACTTGCTGAAGTTAAATATGTAGTTTAAATACAAAGATATTCGGTGACATCTTTTTAAAATTTGTTCTTGCTCCCGGAACGACGATTATACATGTTGTTGTAAACAAAATAAAACTAACCTTAAAATTACATAAAACTAATTTGTTATCTACATACTACTATTTACAATATTTACAAAAGGATGGAACAAAAAAAGAATAATAATAAAAATAAAAAAAAACGTTTAGAGAAATAGTATTAAAAAGAATAAAATATAAAAACAATGCAATTTAAAAATAAACCTATAAACAAAATGTATGCCGTTGCTGTAGTTGTTGCAGAAAATGATGACAGGAGGAACATGCTGAGATTATATCGTCGGAAACTGAGGGACGCAACTGAAAATGTGTTTATATATTTATCTACAAAATTTTACCTTTTTCCATTGTTCAGCAGTTTCTTCACTGCCACCCAAGGAGTTCAATGATGTTGTCAGTGACGCCCATTCCTCTTTCAAACTGGTGTAGGCGTTAGCTGCTCCAAACTGGCCTCTTGCGAATTCTAAATTCGATGCCATATAATTCACTAGTTTCTGCTTCTGCTGCTTTGAAATTCGTTCGATTTTCTAAAATGATAATAAATAAAATTAGCAAATATGTATGTACATGTTTATCCCAGGTGTACTGCTTTTAGCAATAAACACTTCCGACAAATTTTTAAATAAAACAGTATGAATCACATGCTCAATTTCAATTAAATGCAACGTTTTTACATATTTAAAACTTCACTATATTTATTTTTTTAACAATGTAAGTATGTATTTACTACTTTTCTTTAACAAAATTTTCATATCCACATAAATATTAGTTTTTAAATGTTCTTTTTTTTATTACTCACCTTTTCGGCTAATTTGGAATCCATAATAGTTTAGAATATGTTTAATATTTTAATTAAAAAGGTTTTGTTAAAAATTTTTATTTTGATTATTTTTATTTTGATTCAATTAATAGATTTTGTAAACTTGTTGCTTTTTGCCTTGTTTTCGGATAAATGATTGAATGCGGATCATTTTGACAGTTCTTTCGGAAAAGTTCTCGCATTATTTGCATACAGAAACACTTTTACTCGTATCATACCAATATTTAACGGAAAACACTCATAATGACAGCTATTTCTCACATGTAAATGATACAGAAACACTTGTGCGAGAAACGGACATTTTTGTTTCAATTTACATTGTTTTTGTGTCAATTGCCTTGTTCCATGTAAAAAATTTCTCGATGCGAGAAATACAGAAACGAGGTACTGGTGCCCACCCGGTCCTGTTGAAACGATGTCCCAGTTGCGGGTTCGGTGACAGACTTCCAGGCGGACAATACTGCACTAAGCTGTTTTCAATCGTTGTTGAAGGTAAGTGTGCTGAATTTAGGGGTTGTTGCTGATTGTACGTTGCGGGAAGAGAAACGTTGCGGTGATTAAATGTTATGATAAGTGTTCGGGTAAGTATGGCGTATCGAAAAAAGGAAATTTGTAGATGTTGATGTGCTAACAAAACGATGGTATTGGCACATCAATATTTTCATTTTTACAGGAGCTGATTTGGTGAGTATACTAGTAAGTACGGCGTATCAAAAAAAGAAATTTATAGATGTTGATGTGCTAACAAAACGATGGTATTGGCACATCAATATTTTAATTTTTACAGGAGCTGATTTGGTGAGTATACTGGTAAGTATGACGATAATGTGGATATGCGGGCACGTTCTATTCTTTCTCTTACCGTTTCGAAGCTGATGAAAATGCCCCAAATTTCTAAATTTTCAGGGGCGTTTATGTGAATGCTGTTGGCCTGGCTCTGCCGGCCCGTGCTTTGCTTACCGGTGCTGTACTCACGGAGATCGGAGCTGTGCAATTCGCGGCTTATGCCGATCTGGTGCGATCTGATGCTGATGATGAATAAAAAAACTGATGATGTTGGGGATAGTTGCCAGTCTCTTGGTGCGGGAGAGTGAAATCTACTCGTGGTCCGCGGCGGCGGAAGCTTCTGGTCGGGGTGTGCAGCGTGGTACTTAATGTGGCTGCAGGATTCCTCCTTTTAAATTATTTCACGCACTCACTACTTTTTATATTATGTATTAAACACTCTAATCCCCTTAAAAGAAAATTTCCGAAGCTAACATCCGCTTCTGGTCGGGGTGTGCAGCGTGGTACTTAATGTGGCTGCAGGATTCCTCCTTTTAAATTATTTCACGCACTCACTACTTTTTATATTATGTATTAAACACTCTAATCCCCTTAAAAGAAAATTTCCGAAGCTAACATCCGCCTGCAAGACTAGCCTCGTCACGGTCACCACCAGAAAAAGAAAGAAAAAGGCGTTGGCTGGATTTTGACACTTTACCTACGTATTTTAGCCATATTTTCTGCTACTGCTAGAATTCTAGCAGATTGCTTCTCGAATATTCTACATTTTTACGTCTATCCTTCACTTCCGTCCTCTTTCACTCATTTCTCATGGTTAACCTATGATCAGCTGGGCTATCGTTCTGCATGTTATTTTTCTTTATTGCCAACAGGGGGTACACGACAACTTACTAGTGCAGTTTTTAACTCTATGCGTTTTTGAGACGCAATTCAAACATAAACCCTGTTTTCAATTTCGTTTAACCGTTGAACCTGATCCATTAGAAAAAACTTTGGGCATTTTCGAATTTGATAGGATTCTCTAGGGCATAAGTGACAGTTTGGACTGGAGGCTTTGTTCTGATATGCATTTAATGTTCGTGGCTGAGTTTTTGAAATTTTCGATTGACGGTCACGTAATTTAAAATTGGGAACTGGTTAAGTCTCAGCGACGGACTCTAACGTTCTATAACGATTAGTCGAAAAGGCATCTAAATCTGTCCATTTGGGAATAAAAGACTTGTTTGTAATACCTTCTTCCCACAGGGTGAGAGTGGAATCAGGCAATCTATGAGAGCAAAGAAAAACGAAAATAGGATCCCAACTTTCAGTATCGATTTCGTATATACGAAGGTTGGCAATGCAGGCATTAATATCACGCTGAAGCTGCTTAATTGCCTTGCCAGACTCGTTGTGGATGCTGGGCAGGTTAAAAAGGAGCTTTAGCTGGCCATTAACTAATATCCTAATATTTTCATATCTCTCACATAAGACCGACCATGGCAACTCTAACCCTTGGTTAGTTAATGGACATTTCTTTACAATTTCTTTAGCTTCCCCTGAAGTTTTTTGATTAAGGTGAAACAGCTTTTCAACCTGGCTGAGCCTTGAATTTTGACGGTACATGACAGTAAAAATATCACGAAATGTCGGCCAATACATGTAATCGCCATTAAAGACTTCGATGTACCTGCCGGGAAACAACTATCAACCGCACTACGTATTTCAACAGCCTGAGGGTAACAGGTATTCCGTATCTGGACTGTGACGACATACTTACTGTGACTTACGACAATTATTTTTTATTATATATATATATATATATATATATATATATATATATATATATATATATATATATATATATATATATATATATATATATATATATATATATATATATATCTAAGATACCTTTATATTTTATATATTTATTTGAGCTTAAGGTCTTTTGTAATTTGAGTATTTATTTTTGTCGATATTTCGCTCTCCTTCGGATAGCTTCTTCAGGACAATAATAATGAAAACATTTTTCATTATTATTGTCCTGAAGAAGCTATCCGAAGGAGAGCGAAATATCGACAAAAATAAATACTCAAATTACAAAAGACCTTAAGCTCAAATAAATATATAAAATATAAAGGAAAAAAAGGGGTCAAAATAACGAAATATTATATCTAAGATACCTTTATTGTTAATAAAAACATGTCTATAATAAAATTTAAAACATTTTCAGCATTTTGTTAACGGCATCCATTGATGCGTTAAAGTAAGTCTTTTGGGATGGTGATAAAGGAGGGTTAGGGGTAGAGAAGCAAATCTAAGTATTTTTAGGGGACGGTTTTAAAAATTGATTCGGCAACAAACCGTCATATACGCGTTTATGAGGGAGGGACAGCCGATGCCACCAATTACATCTGGGGGCAAGTTTGTTGTGGCGAGCTGAGTTGATGGACAGGGATGGGACTGTTGAACTCCTGTCAGATTATTACAATTACAGAATCTCCACATCCACCTTAGTCACGTCGCCATCAGAGTTTCGACTGGAGAGCTGATTTCCACCACTTTGCAACAGTGCTACCGCCACCGGAAAGGACAGGACATCCTTTCACGACTTTTCACCACCAACAGAAGTCCACCAACATACAAAGTGCTACCACAGCCGGATTACTGCCAGACGGTAAGACAACATTTTTCCCGCCATCCTGCAAGAGAGCCACGTTGCAACAGTGCTACCGCCACCAGAAGACATCAAAGGCACGGGTGCCACCAGCAGTCTCATCAGAATCAGCCGCATAAATAACCAGGTATTGTCGCCAGACTCGTACGTAAGACTACATACTGCACACGGACAACGTATTACAATATAATTATATTTTCGTGTTGTCTTTGATTTATTTCGTTTCGGTAAACATAAAGTTTTTTACCATTTTTATTGATCAAGCCGTATTTTGCGTATTAGTGCCTTAAAAACGAGCTCGATTTTAGGTGACCCAATTAAAATAGAGGGCGGTTGTCCAAATAGTATCATTTGTGTTTGCCCCAGAATAGTAAATCGATAGGGCATTCTGAAAATATACCTATATTCTAACGATTCGGTCACATATTGGTGACAGAGACCAACACCAGTGACTTAAGAAGCCGGCGACAATATTACGAGCAGTTTGTGAGAAAATTTTTAAACTGCAAGTACGATAAAAATGCTCAAATTCAGGCTGTTTTCTTATATTGTTTCATTTACGTAACCATGCTCAGTAATATTTAGCTCCATTCAGATGTTGCAAACGTTGTGCTTGATATAATTTTTTTTGATGAAAGTTTTATAGTTAAATATAAAAATATAAGTGTGTGAAATATTAACATTTGATGTTATTCAGTATTTGAAAAAGGGAACCAGAAATTCAATGATTCAGTGTTCACCCTTGTTTTAGAAAATACTTCCTTAATTTTTGTAACCTTTTTACTTGGAGCCTATTCATATTCTAAATTTACGTGGTGGTAATTTAGCTTCCGTAATACTTCCGAAAAAATCAAAGAATCAAAGGTTCACGTTAGATGTTATCACCAATATATCAATTCGAACTTGATTTTATATTTATTTAAATTCAATTTCAACAATGTTAATTTATAAGTAATTTAGCGATTAACAAACTCAATATGAAGTCGTTTGTAATATTACCTTTGAAATACAGTTCGTTTTCTTATGATGAGTGAGAAGTGAAAAAGGTAAGCCAAAGCGAGTTGTAGGAGGGAGAAGAAAGGGGAAAACAAAAAGGGATGACTTGACAAATTCTTCGGCTTCCAAGTCATCATGGAGGAGTCCACCCGGATTCCTAGAGGGAGGGATACCGATCCTGGCACCACACCGGCCAGAAGACGCGCGCTGTAGCGGATACCAGGTGGAAAGTGGTGGCAATAGCACAAACAGTTACAGCATATATACCTTTTTGTTAGATTTCCCTTGTTTATTTCCCGTATTCACTTCCGGGCTCCCGACTAGTTTTGATAGAGCAGAGACGTTAAGCGAGTCTGACGTGTTTTATTTGTTATTATTATTACCTATGTGTTGTTTGACGTTGTTGTAGCAAGTGGCAATACCAGACGATTCAACAAGAACCCCACCCCCAATACGGCGAGCTCTAGTCGGAGCTAAACGCAATCACGTCAGCAATGGTTGATAGTCTGGGCCGTTGGATATGTTCCAGGGTCATATGTTGACACCGATGACACTACACTTGAGGAAATAAGTCAAATGGTTGAACCACCACCAGCAGGCATGCAACAACAACACTGCGAACATGTCAATAAATGCTCAACACAAACAAACAAAGAAACAACAACAAATAGTAAGAATGATAATGGTAACAACAAAAATGGCGCCCAACGTGGGGCCCGAAAATTGAAGCAGTTAGTTATTTGCAAAGGTTAAATTTTCCTTGGTGACGACTGATGTAAATCACGTTAGAGAAATCCTAAGAGTCCTCAAAGCGTTGCGACATCCGTTCGTTATCCTATTCAGCATCTCCTTGAGATACAGACAGTTTAAATTTTTTTATATTTTTTTATATTTTATACAATCATCTGTTAGTCCCGAGTATCGACAATTCTATAGGTATAGAAAAGTGATCTCGCGTAGTGACCGGTTTGTTGATTTATAATACAATAGTAGTCTCTGGACTTCGGAGCCAGCTGAGTCAAATTGTTTTAATAAATAAGAAACAGTTTTTGCTATAGCTGAATCTGAGTTTAGAATTCAACTGGTAAATCGGAATGATTTTGAATTTTTAGTTTGTTTTGTGCCTAAACCTACCTCTTTGTTGTTTATATTGTAGTCTTTATTTGACGGTCCTGACCTATAACTGGACATAGGCTCCTACAAGGATCAGTTGCACCACAATCAATACTAGGTAGGGCACAACAGGCTGAGCCACAGTATTAGCATCAAAACCACTACTTGCGTAACCAATTTAGGAGAGGAAAGTTATATACTTAGGTACTCTCACAGCGAACGTGAACAACTACTTGCCTTTTTATCACCCTGAAAATCCTATAACGGTTTTGGTAAAACCAAAATTGGCTGAACATTTTTGAATTTTTCTTTGAAATTTTATTTTATAAAAAAACGAGTTACTTTTCTTCTTTTGTTACCAATATTTTATATATCTGGCACGCGTAAAATTATTATCTGGTCCAATTGAGGACACACCAAACGTTTTGATAATGCAGCACCACCACAACGGTCTTGAAAAAGATTTAAAAATCGTTTTCGGCTAACAAAAGAAGCATTTGATTATGTTCTGCAACAGCTGTACTTACATTTCCTATTTTATTATAAAGGGATTAAAACGTACAAATGAAATTATCTTTTTCCCTGCAAGAAATAGCTGATGGAAACTAACAAGGTAGCCTTTTCGCTACAATAAGAACAACTTCAATAAAAATAACATGCATTTTGTTTTTGTACAACTTATGCAAACTGTCAAAACGACGCCACTTCTACATTTGCGTAAGAGAGATGCACTGAGCTTACGCGGATTTGCTACCTCGTTTTGGCTGCCTTTCCTCTCTGCAATCTCTTGACAACCTAAAGTAGTCAGTTGATTAACGGTTTAGCTGACCAGGCTACCTTGTTAATTGTATCATGCCCACAACAATTTTTATTGCTGGCAACGTTGCCAGCGTAGTGATTCCGCGTCAAAACTATGTTCTGCATTATCTTAGAAAATATATTTGGGATAACGCTTACGCTTACATGGCTTCATAGACACAATAGTTAATTATTTTTTAAGTGTATCCGTAAAATCGTTGTTTTTATTGTACCTTTATAGTTGTGGGTAGTTTAGTTAAAAAATATTATTTTTTGTATTGATAATTATATTTTTTATTATTTTTGTGTCCGTAAAGTCGTTGTTATTTTTTTAATTTTATGTTTATGTATTGTTTTTTTTGGAGTTTTTCAAACAAATTCTTAAAAAATAATACACTTTTGTACCATAAAAGTAAAGTTTGTAGCATTTCAGAAATTTTAGGGATTTTTATATGAAAATGTTGATGATGGAAAAATATTGATGATGGCAACGCTGTTTCATACAGGCAAAAAATGTATGCGTAGGAGAGAGACAATTATACATAAAATTGTGTTGCAGGGTTGCATTTTTCCGCCATTGCGAATAGTCCCGAATAGTTGTATATGCGTTGAAAAAAATTTATTTCGTTGCAAATTTTCAAACGCACAAGTTGATTTAAAAAATACAGAAAAATTTTTTTAGAGCAAAAGAATTAAAAGCTACTAAAAAACAATTGAAACAAACAGACAACACGAAAAAGTGGAAAAAACAATTAAATAAATTATAGACCAATTAATATACTATATAAAAAGATAAGTGTAAAATAAAAATACAAATATGAAGAAGAGAAATCTTCAAAATTGTATTTCTAAAGAAAAGAAAAAATATGAGTGCAATATAAAGAAATTTAAAAGTTTGACTCCATCTGAAAATAGTGGAAACAGTAAGGTAAGGGAAGAAGCAATATATGATGCAGTACCATCGATATCAGCAGGTTTTTTAGGTAGAGCTATTGTAACAGGAATTATAGTAAATGAAGAAAGGGTACTGATATTTTCTGATCCAGCACCAAATATGTTAGGTAGTGGCTTTGGGTTGAGTGATTTTTCAGGAGGAGAGTGTTTAGGTAATAGTGGTGGTGAGCGGGAGTTAGCCCCTGTTGTGGAAGAAGTTTTTTCTACAGCAATCATTGATGGGAAAACAAAGTGTAAGGAGTTGAAACTATGGGCAGTCAGGAATAAAATTTCACAAAACGCATTGGAAAATTTATTGCGCACTTTAAATAGATTAGGAGTGGAAGATTTACCTACGTCAGCCAAAACTCTTATGAGGATATAGGTTCGAAAATTACATGCAATATATTAAATAAATTGAGTCAAGTACGAGGCTGGCTCGCAATCTTAGGGTTCCGTACGTATATATGTGTAATGTATGTATGGAATGGCGCATGTGAATACATATGTATATTTAATAAATTTCATCTCTCTGTTTTTAAAGCTACTTTATGTTGTATGGGGACACCTAGTAATTTTCCAATTGTTGTTGTTTTTTTAATTTATTGTTGTAAGGCATCTGGGAATACATACACTGTGCGAATTACGACTCTCTATCTCTTACGGTTCGAGAGTTATAGCTATTACTCTACGTTGTAAAGGGACAACTGGTAGTTTTATCGTTGTTGTTGTTTTTAGCAACTGTTGTTGTGGAGCATATGTGAGTACACATATTGTGCAAATTTCATCCCTCTGTCGCTCAGAGTTCGAGAGTAACGGCTAATTGTTACTTTACGTTGTATAGGGACACCTGGTAGTTTTCGACTTGTTGTTGGTTTTAGTATTTGTGGTTGTAGCGGCAAGGTACAGCAACATTCCGTGAAAATTTCAGCTCTCTAGCTCCTACCGTGTCGGAGAATGGACGCTGTGACGGACGGACGTACTTGTCTCCGTAATAGGGTTCCGTTTCACTCTGATGAGTACGGAACCCTAAAAAGTCATTAGGAAGCCGAACAAGATTCTGCAGCAGCTATTTCTTAGGCTCGATGAGAGACTTGTACTCAACCAAGGCTCAAGGGAAATTTCTAAAAAAAAGAAAGTTTATTTTAAATTTCAAAAAAGAGAAAGATAGCTTTTGTTCTAGCAGAAAGGTAGGTCCCATGAAAATACTTGACATATCCAATTCCGGACCTGATGAATTTGTTTGCCGAGCTTTTGAAACAACTGAAAATTATTTTGATCAACCATTTCAATCATTCAGTGATCTTAGGATTGTCATTGCCAGCGATCTAAATAATGAAATGAAACTAGTTAAACGGGAAGATATAGACTTCAAATATTTTTGTATTCCATACAATGGCAAGCTTCTTCACATACCCCTCCTTCACACGATCATTTAGTGCTTAAAATTTTCTGTGACAAGTGGTTGTTAGAAGAATATTGGTCAATATTTTTTTTTTAATTGAGTGTATGTATGTAAATAAATATAATAGTATTATACTTTTAAGATTTGTGATGGGAAAATGCAAGAGTTCCACTCCTATTTCTATTTTCGAACTCCTTAAAGCTGGCAAATCGTATAGAGAAATATCAGAGCAACCCCAGTGTTCAAAAAAAAATGGTTTTCAATGCTGTACAGCATATTAAAAAATATGACACCATATCAAATGTTCCCCGACAGAAAAGGCCCAGGAAAACATCGGAACATACAGACCGCATGATAAGGCGAATCTGCAAAGCCGATCCAAAAAAATCGTCTGCTGATATCCGGCGTGAAATTTGTGATTGCTGTAGAAAAAACTTCTTCCACAACAGGGGCTAACTCCCGCTCACCACCACTATTACCTAAACACTCTACTCCTGAAAAATCACTCAACCCAAAGCCACTACCTAACATATTTGGTGCTGGATCAGAAAATATCAGTACCCTTTCTTCATTTCCTATAATTCCTGTTACAATAGCTCTACCTAAAAAACCTGCTGATGTCGATGGTACTGCATCATATATTGCTTCTTCCCTTACCTTATTGTTTCCACTATTTTCAGATGGAGTCAAACTTTTAAATTTCTTTATATTGCACTCATATTTTTTCTTTTCTTTAGAAATACAATTTTGAAGATTTCTCTTCTTCATATTTGTATTTTTATTTTACACTTATCTTTTTATATAGTATATTAATTGGTCTATAATTTATTTAATTGTTTTTTTCCACTTTTTCGTGTTGTCTGTTTGTTTCAGTTGTTTTTTAGTAGTTTTTAATTCTTTTGCTCTAAAAAAATTTTTCTGTATTTTTTAAATCAACTTGTGCGTTTGAAAATTTGCAACGAAATAAATTTTTTTCAACGCATATACATTTGGGACTATTCGCAATGGCGGAAAAATGCAACCCTGCAACACAATTTTATGTATAATTGTCTCTCTCCTACGCATACATTTTTTGCCTGTATGAAACAGCGTTGCCATCATCAATATTTTTCCATTATCATTTTCATTTAAAAATCCCCAAAATTTCTGAAATGCTACAAACTTTACTTTTATGGTACAAAAGTGTATTATTTTTTAAGAATTTGTTTGAAAAACTCAAAAAAAACAATACATAAACATAAAATTAAAAAAACAACAACGACTTTACGGACACAAAAATTATAAAAAATATAATAATCAATACAAAAAATAATATTTTTTAACTAAACTACCCACAACTATAAAGGTACAATAAAAACAATGATTTTACGGATACACTTAAAAATAATTAACTATTGTGTCTATGAAGCCATGTAAGCGTAAGCGTTATCCCAAATATATTTTCTAAGATTATGCAGAACATAGTTTTGACGCGGAATCACTACGCTGGCAACGTTGCCAGCAATAATAATTGTTGTGGGTGCGTTTGTGAATAAGTTGTTCATGTGTTAGTTTCCATCAGCTATTTCTTGCAGGGAACTCTCATGGTTGCATTCGAACGTTCGCTTGTAATCGACTGCCATCATTACAAATTTCGATACCTTTTGCTGGATAACGAGTGACAGAATCCCAAAAGTAAAAAAAAATCGCACGTTCGACTAAAGACTCGCTCGTATGTGATTGCCAGAATTAGCCCCCAGAAATCGGATTTTGTATAAGAACACTTGCGTCATATTTCGTAAATTCTAATTTTATTTAAAATCGGAATTCAGCACAAATACGATTGATTTATTTAACATGTGCATAAAAATTTGGAAATTACTAAGTAATAACTGCTTATAGACAAAAATACCAAAGTAAAATTTCTTGCAAGACCCGTTAACACATATGGCAAAAACTGAGTATAAAACAAACAATTTTCTTGAGGCCGTGTATGTGTGAAACAATTTTTGACTAGTCTGTCCAATTTACTAACATTAGGAAAATTTTCACAAACTAACTTTATCCATGGCTGTTTTGATACGACTTTTTAAAGTAGGGAAGAATTCGATCAGATTTATGTGGCAATTTAAATTGACCGAATCGTAAGATTAAATAGGCCTTACACAAATATACAACACAAAGAAAATAAAACTTTTGGCAACCTGAATTATAATATTTCTAGCTCGTGGTAGCCCTACACAATAAAATTATGGCTGCCGACATAATATAATTAATAAGGTAACATTGGCCCTACAATAAGAACAACTTCAATAAAAATAACATCCATTTTGTTTTTGTACAACTTCTGTAAACTATCAAAAAGACGCCGCTTCTACATTTATAAAAGAGAGTTGAAGAGATCTTACATTGATTTGCTGTCTCACAAAAACAAACATAAACAATGAAAAAATGTTGTTGCAGTGTTTGGAAAAATATTGGTTTTGTTGTAACTTTTACGAAAAAAGTAGAAAACATGAATGAAAAGCTTTGAAAACTAAGTTTTAAACATATTCCACGTACAGCTCAAGATACCTCAATACCAGGTAATCGCACAAGCACAGCTGACTATTGTTTACAGGTCTGTATAAATGTCAAAGTTTTGGTTATGAACGTTGAAAAACCGTTTCTTTTTGAAAAAAAAAAAAACGGTAGTGAAGTGAAAATTGTGTTAAAATTTATAAAATTTGATTTAAAAACAATTTAATACAAAATAACAAGAAAAACTTAATAAATATACAACGTACTTTTAATGTGATAATTTAACTTATATCTTATAATTTTCTCAGATTTACGAAGATTTTATTGTCTATGATAAACAGAAATATAAAAATATCTTGCGCATGGTGAACAGAAGGTACTCCTGATATGGGGTAATAATAAACTTTTTATTAAATTTAGCATTTGCTACTGCAGAGGACCAACTACTACATACATACATATATATGTATATGAAAGTTTAGAATCTTTATCTCTTACATTTAAAAAATTGCAGCTCATTTTCAACAGTGTTCCGTTTTCGTTCTATTACTACGGAAATCCAAAAGGAACTATAACAATTCATTGTGAATTATGTAGCAAAGTTAAAAAGACATTGCAATCACGATCCTCACCCAAAATTGATAAGTCTTCCATCTTGAGAACATTAGCTTCATGTTGTCATATTTCTACACCGCCGTTCATAAAATTTCATCTGCTTAAAAATACATAAAAACTACTACGGCAGGCATAATTTAGTATACCTTTTATATGTTCAAAAAGATTTCGTAAATTGATCCACAATCAGCAAATTTGTTTGTACTTTCATTATTTATACAAAGCTGAAATCAATCCTTCTTTCTTTCCGCTTCCAAATACAAACATCTTGTTCACTTAATATTATTGGGTAATTTAGTAAAAATTAATTTTTACAGAGTATAGAAAAATAAAATTTTTTTACAACACAAAAAATTTTTTTTAGGTTCTAACCGAGAGTCATCGGGCTCATATATTTTTAGTGTGTCCTAGGAATTAATTCAGCATTACGTTCACCCACCACCTCAATATCAAGTTGTTTTTATTTCTTCATACGTGATTTTGTACATCAGAGGTGACTTAGAAGCCGGTGCTTTGAAAAATATCAAAATAGTTTATTAAATCACACACAATGCTAACATACTGTTATACATACCATTTTCCTATTCCTTATTTGTAGCCTCTGGAGTTTTATGGTATTTGCCAGACACTAATTGCTACAAATGCTTCCGGCCTGTGCCACATTATTTAAATTTGATTCCAGCAATGATTTTATGCAGTTATGGCTCAACGTTGAACATACATTAATTCTTTGTTGAGGATCAACACAAACAAACTTAAATTTTTATTTTTTCTATTAATTTTACATTACAAATTTTAATTTGTGTGCGGCTGCCGATGATCAACTTTATAAATTTCTGAAAATGCATACACACTTTTTCAAAACTAGAACAGCTTACTTTAACAGTTAATAAGGCTTTTCTACCAGCAAAATTGTTGTTTGTTGTATTTGTTATAGTTATGCGATTACCTGGGGGCTAATTCTAGCAATCGCATACGAGCGAGATTTTAGTCGAACATGCGATTTTTTTTACTTTTGGGATTCTGTTATACCCAGTTCAGACAGTACGCAATATTCAGCTTTTCTCAATAAAAGCCATTATTGAGCTCAATTTTCCATACAAAATCTTAATAATTAATTGATCAATAAACACAAAATTGCTTCAGATATTGAGTATGCTTTCAAATACAACACTGCGATAGTGTGTTTAGTGAGAATAGATAATTATCTGAATTGACAGGTGACGTATGAATATTAATAATAATATCAAGCAAAACATCAAAATATCAAACAAAACATACACAAATGGCGAATCAGGTTGATGGTAAGTAGAAATGTTTAAAAAAATTATAAATTATGAATAAATTTATTTTCCATACATATGTTTATAGGTACAACAACCAAGAAAAGGCGGATGGGCTGGACTGAGGGAAGTGAAGCAGCCCTGTTAGATATGTGGCCAAGCAAATTGGATAGCCTCCGGGGACACAGAAAAAACGGGCACATATATGCAGAAATGGCCGACGAGTTAAGTCAGCAGGGGTACGCTTGTAGTCCACGGGACATACAAGTTAAGCTGCAGAACTTTACAGCTCGATACAGGTCTGTACATGAAATAAAAACAATATTTGAAATGTATAGAAACTCCTTATGAAACTGAAATTTTTACAGGAAAGAAAAGGCGGCAATGGGTGTATCTGGTGGATCCCCTTCTACATGGTCTCTTTATGGACGAGTCCATCAAATTATTGGAGGATTCAAGGCGAATTTGTTTACTGAGTTGACTCTTGAAAGTATTGACGGTAAGTGTTTTAAGAAAAATTGAGGTGAGAAATTATTATCTCGATTAAGAACAAAATCACAAACTCTATTGATTTGTAGGACAAAGTTTTATTTTTTGAAATATGTAAATTTAACTTGCTGTTCATACATTTTATACACATAACAAAACAAACTTTAAAATTAATGTAACTGTTATTTCTTGTTTCATTTACGCAGATTTATCCGATTCATCAATGTTGCCGTCGCCAAACACACCATTATCTGCCCCATCGTCGCCACTATCACCATGCACCCCGTCATCTGGGCCGAGTACCTCATCGTCCACTAAAGAGCCTGTAAAGAAAAAACGCAAATTTGATTTCCGCGAAGCCGTTTTGCAAAAATTCGATGATATCTCGCATGAAATTGCAGATCATTTAAAAAGAAGTGATGAAAATGAAAAAGAATTGATCGAAATAGAAAAGAAGAAAACAGAGACTCTTAATAAAATTGCGGATGACAATAAGAAGTTAAACAAGGCTTTAATCGCATTTCTTAATAAAAATTAATACATGTTAAAAAATAAATAGAAATGGCAATAAAGTTATTAAATAAAAACTGAAAAATATATTTGAACTGAAACTTAAAAAACATTATATTCAT
Source organism: Sturmia bella (assembly GCA_963662145.1). Taxonomy (NCBI): domain Eukaryota; kingdom Metazoa; phylum Arthropoda; class Insecta; order Diptera; family Tachinidae; genus Sturmia; species Sturmia bella. The sequence goes on from OY759170.1 coordinate 27,651,477, forward strand.
TGTTACTTACTGAAGTATGTACACAGGGATTGTCTTATGCCTTCAGCTGTGGGCTCGTTATCGCCAATCGTAACAGTATGTGCTGGAATGTCTCCATTTCGTGGATATTCTTGATTGATTTGTAGCCATTGCTGATTAATGCTATCATTCCTTTCATTTAGAAAGTTGTGCAAAGTACAGCAAGCACGAATAATAAATGGTGCGTTGCCTACACGATTATCAATTCCCTTCCCAATGCGTCGAAAACGTGCTTTTAAATGGCCAAAAGCATTCTCTACAACTCGTCTACACTTTGATAATCGATAGTTGAACAGTTTTTGCTCGTCTGACAAGGTCATGGAAAATGCGTAAGGTTTCATTACATTGGTTGAAAATCTGAATGCTGAATCTCCCAAAATACATATTGGCATTTCCACAGCACCTATTTCTTTTTTATTTGCTTTCAAAATTGCGCTGTCATCCAGTACCTTCTTTAACAGGGATGAATTAAAAATTTGAGAATCATTGCAACGTCCAGGAGCACCAACGTTTATGTATAAAAAACGGTACCTGCATACAAGGTACGAAATATACTTTTATATGTATATGCATATATGTACATATGTAATAAACAAAAATTATACCTGAAATCTACAAGAGCCAAAAGTACTATAGAATACCACCCCTTGTAATTATAGTAGTCGGTGGCATCAGCTTGACTCGGTTTAATTTCGATATGGCACCCATCTTAAAATATTTATAAACCGAAATTCTTTTTATTATTGGTACAGAATATACATACATATTTCATATTGATTACATAAAATACATATTTCACAAGACTTGCTTTCTTTTCAATTGCAAACTCACCGATGGCTCCTAGACATTGCGGGAAACCGAGGCTATCAAATCCACTGACACATTCATCAAGAAGTTCTTGAGTTGGAGGCAATTTCTTAATGTACTGTGTGGACAACGCCTGTCACACTTCTTCACAAAATTCTAGCAAAATTGTACACACCGTTGATTTCCCAACGCCAAATAACTCAGAAACCACTCGGTACTCCCCGGATGAACTCAGCGTAAACAAAGCAATGGCTACGCGTTTTTGCAGACTTATTGCGCTTCTCCATTGTGTATCAACTTTGTTTAATTTCTCTAAAAAGCCACAGAGTATGTCAAAACTGGCGCGGGTCATACGAAAATGCCTTTTAAGGAATTGGTCATCACTGCAATTGCAATTGAGTTCCCAAAAAGTAGATTGGCGTTTCTGTAAATTGGAAACGAGATTGGTCTACACAATTCTGTTCATATTTCACTTACCAACTTCCACAAAGATCTTTGAGTTGCATTTGTATCTAACAATGCAAGGAGCAATAGCTGTTGTTTTCGAAATTTTTGTAAAATTTCGAAATTCTTCTTTTTCCGGTTTTTAAGTACAGCCACTTTTGAATCAAAACACGTTCGCACTAACTGCAGCAGCTCGGTGTTTCTGTTATACAACACCAAACTCTTTTTAAAACATTTTTTTTCCATTTTTATTAATTTCCAAATTAAAATATGCGCGCATGAATGTAAACAATATTTTTTTTCTGCAACTGTCAAATGAATATTGAGTAGGCAATATTGAGTATGTGTGAACAGTAAAAATTTTATCTCAATAAACACAATATTGGCTCAATAAAAAATGGCTGTCTGAACAGGCTATTATACCCAGTTCAGACAGTACGCAATATTCAGCTTTTCTCAATAAAAGCCATTATTGAGCTCAATTTTCCATACAAAATCTTAATAATTAATTGATCAATAAACACAAAATTGCTTCAGATATTGAGTATGCTTTCAAATACAACACTGCGATAGTGTGTTTAGTGAGAATAGATAATTATCTGAATTGACAGGTGACGTATGAATATTAATAATAATATCAAGCAAAACATCAAAATATCAAACAAAACATACACAAATGGCGAGTCAGGTTGATGGTAAGTAGAAATGTTTAAAAAAATTATAAATTATGAATAAATTTATTTTCCATACATATGTTTATAGGTACAACAACCAAGAAAAGGCGGATGGGCTGGACTGAGGGAAGTGAAGCAGCCCTGTTAGATATGTGGCCAAGCAAATTGGATAGCCTCCGGGGACACAGAAAAAACGGGCACATATATGCAGAAATGGCCGACGAGTTAAGTCAGCAGGGGTACGCTTGTAGTCCACGGGACATACAAGTTAAGCTGCAGAACTTTACAGCTCGATACAGGTCTGTACATGAAATAAAAACAATATTTGAAATGTATAGAAACTCCTTATGAAACTGAAATTTTTACAGGAAAGAAAAGGCGGCAATGGGTGTATCTGGTGGATCCCCTTCTACATGGTCTCTTTATGGACGAGTCCATCAAATTATTGGAGGATTCAAGGCGAATTTTTTTACTGAGTTGACTCTTGAAAGTATTGACGGTAAGTGTTTTAAAAAAAATTGAGGTGCGAAATTATTATCTCGATTAAGAACAAAATCACAAACTCTATTGATTTGTAGGACAAAGTTTTATTTTTTAAAATATGTAAATTTAACTTGCTGTTCATACATTTTATACACATAACAAAACAAACTTTAAAATTAATGTAACTGTTATTTCTTGTTTCATTTACGCAGATTTATCCGATTCATCAATGTTGCCGTCGCCAAACACACCATTATCTGCCCCATCGTCGCCACTATCACCATGCACCCCGTCATCTGGGCCGAGTACCTCATCGTCCACTAAAGAGCCTGCAAAGAAAAAACGCAAATTTGATTTCCGAGAAGCCGTTTTGCAAAAATTCGATGATATCTCGCATGAAATTGCAGATCATTTAAAAAGAAGTGATGAAAATGAAAAAGAATTGATCGAAATAGAAAAGAAGAAAACAGAGACTCTTAATAAAATTGCGGATGACAATAAGGAGTTAAACAAGGCTTTAATCGCATTTCTTAATAAAAATTAATACATGTTAAAAAATAAATAGAAATGGCAATAAAGTTATTAAATAAAAACTGAAAAATATATTTGAACTGAAACTTAAAAAACATTATATTCATTGTTACTTACTGAAGTATGTACACAGGGATTGTCTTATGCCTTCAGCTGTGGGCTCGTTATCGCCAATCGTAACAGTATGTGCTGGAATGTCACCATTTCGTGGATATTCTTGATTGATTTGTAGCCATTGCTGATTAATGCTATCATTCCTTTCATTTAGAAAGTTGTGCAAAGTACAGCAAGCACGAATAATAAATGGTGCGTTGCCTACACGATTATCAATTCCCTTCCCAATGCGTCGAAAACGTGCTTTTAAATGGCCAAAAGCATTCTCTACAACTCGATAGTTGAACAGTTTTTGCTCGTCTGACAAGGTCATGGAAAATGCGTAAGGTTTCATTACATTGGTTGAAAATCTGAATGCTGAATCTCCCAAAATACATATTGGCATTTCCACAGCACCTATGTATTTCTTTTTTATTTGCTTTCAAAATTTCGCTGTCATCCAGTACCTTCTTTAACAGGGATGAATTAAAAATTTGAGAATCATTGCAACGTCCAGGAGCACCAACGTTTATGTATAAAAAACGGTACCTGCATACAAGGTACGAAATATACTTTTATATGTATATGCATATATGTACATATGTAATAAACAAAAATTATACCTGAAATCTACAAGAGCCAAAAGTACTATAGAATACCACCCCTTGTAATTATAGTAGTCGGTGGCATCAGCTTGACTCGGTTTAATTTCGATATGGCACCCATCTTAAAATATTTATAAACCGAAATTCTTTTTATTATTGGTACAGAATATACATACATATTTCATATTGATTACATAAAATACATATTTCACAAGACTTGCTTTCTTTTCAATTGCAAACTCACCGATGGCTCCTAGACATTGCGGGAAACCGAGGCTATCAAATCCACTGACACATTCATCAAGAAGTTCTTGAGTTGGAGGCAATTTCTTAATGTACTGTGTGGACAACGCCTGCCACACTTCTTCACAAAATTCTAGCAAAATTGTACACACCGTTGATTTCCCAACGCCAAATAACTCAGAAACCACTCGGTACTCCCCGGATGAACTCAGCGTAAACAAAGCAATGGCTACGCGTTTTTGCAGACTTATTGCGTTTCTCCATTGTGTATCAACTTTGTTTAATTTCTCTAAAAAGCCACAGAGTATGTCAAAACTGGCGCGGGTCATACGAAAATGCCCTTTAAAGAATTGGTCATCACTGCAATTGAGTTCCCAAAAAGTAGATTGGCGTTTCTGTAAATTGGAAACGAGATTGGTCTACACAATGCTGTTCATATTTCACTTACCAACTTCCACAAAGATCTTTGAGTTGCATTTGTATCTAACAATGCAAGGAGCAATAGCTGTTGTTTTCGAAATTTTTGTAAAATTTCGAAATTCTTCTTTTTCCGGTTTTTAAGTACAGCCACTTTTGAATCAAAACACGTTCGCACTAACTGCAGCAGCTCGGTGTTTCTGTTATACAACACCAAACTCTTTTTAAAACATTTTTTTTCCATTTTTATTAATTTCCAAATTAAAATATGCGCGCATGAATGTAAACAATATTTTTTTTCTGCAACTGTCAAATGAATATTGAGTAGGCAATATTGAGTATGTGTGAACAGTAAAAATTTTATCTCAATAAACACAATATTGGCTCAATAAAAAATGGCTGTCTGAACAGGCTATTATACCCAGTTCAGACAGTACGCAATATTCAGCTTTTCTCAATAAAAGCCATTATTGAGCTCAATTTTCCATACAAAATCTTAATAATTAATTGATCAATAAACACAAAATTGCTTCAGATATTGAGTATGCTTTCAAATACAACACTGCGATAGTGTGTTTAGTGAGAATAGATAATTATCTGAATTGACAGCTGACGTATGAATATTAATAATAATATCAAGCAAAACATCAAAATATCAAACAAAACATACACAAATGGCGAGTCAGGTTGATGGTAAGTAGAAATGTTTAAAAAAATTATAAATTATGAATAAATTTATTTTCCATACATATGTTTATAGGTACAACAACCAAGAAAAGGCGGATGGGCTGGACTGAGGGAAGTGAAGCAGCCCTGTTAGATATGTGGCCAAGCAAATTGGATAGCCTCCGGGGACACAGAAAAAACGGGCACATATATGCAGAAATGGCCGACGAGTTAAGTCAGCAGGGGTACGCTTGTAGTCCACGGGACATACAAGTTAAGCTGCAGAACTTTACAGCTCGATACAGGTCTGTACATGAAATAAAAACAATATTTGAAATGTATAGAAACTCCTTATGAAACTGAAATTTTTACAGGAAAGAAAAGGCGGCAATGGGTGTATCTGGTGGATCCCCTTCTACATGGTCTCTTTATGGACGAGTCCATCAAATTATTGGAGGATTCAAGGCGAATTTGTTTACTGAGTTGACTCTTGAAAGTATTGACGGTAAGTGTTTTAAGAAAAATTGAGGTGAGAAATTATTATCTCGATTAAGAACAAAATCACAAACTCTATTGATTTGTAGGACAAAGTTTTATTTTTTAAAATATGTAAATTTAACTTGCTGTTCATACATTTTATACACATAACAAAACAAACTTTAAAATTAATGTAACTGTTATTTCTTGTTTCATTTACGCAGATTTATCCGATTCATCAATGTTGCCGTCGCCAAACACACCATTATCTGCCCCATCGTCGCCACTATCACCATGCACCCCGTCATCTGGGCTGAGTACCTCATCGTCCACTAAAGAGCCTGTAAAGAAAAAACGCAAATTTGATTTCCGAGAAGCTGTTTTGCAAAAATTCGATGATATCTCGCATGAAATTGCAGATCATTTAAAAAGAAGTGAGGAAAATGAAAAAGAATTGATCGAAATAGAAAAGAAGAAAACAGAGACTCTTAATAAAATTGCGGATGACAATAAGGAGTTAAACAAGGCTTTAATCGCATTTCTTAATAAAAATTAATACATGTTAAAAAATAAATAGAAATGGCAATAAAGTTATTAAATAAAAACTGAAAAATATATTTGAACTGAAACTTAAAAAACATTATATTCATTGTTACTTACTGAAGTATGTACACAGGGATTGTCTTATGCCTTCAGCTGTGGGCTCGTTATCGCCAATCGTAACAGTATGTGCTGGAATGTCTCCATTTCGTGGATATTCTTGATTGATTTGTAGCCATTGCTGATTAATGCTATCATTCCTTTCATTTAGAAAGTTGTGCAAAGTACAGCAAGCACGAATAATAAATGGTGCGTTGCCTACACGATTATCAATTCCCTTCCCAATGCGTCGAAAACGTGCTTTTAAATGGCCAAAAGCATTCTCTACAACTCGTCTACACTTTGATAATCGATAGTTGAACAGTTTTTGCTCGTCTGACAAGGTCATGGAAAATGCGTAAGGTTTCATTACATTGGTTGAAAATCTGAATGCTGAATCTCCCAAAATACATATTGGCATTTCCACAGCACCTATTTCTTTTTTATTTGCTTTCAAAATTGCGCTGTCATCCAGTACCTTCTTTAACAGGGATGAATTAAAAATTTGAGAATCATTGCAACGTCCAGGAGCACCAACGTTTATGTATAAAAAACGGTACCTGCATACAAGGTACGAAATATACTTTTATATGTATATGCATATATGTACATATGTAATAAACAAAAATTATACCTGAAATCTACAAGAGCCAAAAGTACTATAGAATACCACCCCTTGTAATTATAGTAGTCGGTGGCATCAGCTTGACTCGGTTTAATTTCGATATGGCACCCATCTTAAAATATTTATAAACCGAAATTCTTTTTATTATTGGTACAGAATATACATACATATTTCATATTGATTACATAAAATACATATTTCACAAGACTTGCTTTCTTTTCAATTGCAAACTCACCGATGGCTCCTAGACATTGCGGGAAACCGAGGCTATCAAATCCACTGACACATTCATCAAGAAGTTCTTGAGTTGGAGGCAATTTCTTAATGTACTGTGTGGACAACGCCTGCCACACTTCTTCACAAAATTCTAGCAAAATTGTACACACCGTTGATTTCCCAACGCCAAATAACTCAGAAACCACTCGGTACTCCCCGGATGAACTCAGCGTAAACAAAGCAATGGCTACGCGTTTTTGCAGACTTATTGCGTTTCTCCATTGTGTATCAACTTTGTTTAATTTCTCTAAAAAGCCACAGAGTATGTCAAAACTGGCGCGGGTCATACGAAAATGCCCTTTAAAGAATTGGTCATCACTGCAATTGAGTTCCCAAAAAGTAGATTGGCGTTTCTGTAAATTGGAAACGAGATTGGTCTACACAATGCTGTTCATATTTCACTTACCAACTTCCACAAAGATCTTTGAGTTGCATTTGTATCTAACAATGCAAGGAGCAATAGCTGTTGTTTTCGAAATTTTTGTAAAATTTCGAAATTCTTCTTTTTCCGGTTTTTAAGTACAGCCACTTTTGAATCAAAACACGTTCGCACTAACTGCAGCAGCTCGGTGTTTCTGTTATACAACACCAAACTCTTTTTAAAACATTTTTTTTCCATTTTTATTAATTTCCAAATCAAAATATGCGCGCATGAATGTAAACAATATTTTTTTTCTGCAACTGTCAAATGAATATTGAGTAGGCAATATTGAGTATGTGTGAACAGTAAAAATTTTATCTCAATAAACACAATATTGGCTCAATAAAAAATGGCTGTCTGAACAGGCTATTATACCCAGTTCAGACAGTACGCAATATTCAGCTTTTCTCAATAAAAGCCATTATTGAGCTCAATTTTCCATACAAAATCTTAATAATTAATTGATCAATAAACACAAAATTGCTTCAGATATTGAGTATGCTTTCAAATACAACACTGCGATAGTGTGTTTAGTGAGAATAGATAATTATCTGAATTGACAGCTGACGTATGAATATTAATAATAATATCAAGCAAAACATCAAAATATCAAACAAAACATACACAAATGGCGAGTCAGGTTGATGGTAAGTAGAAATGTTTAAAAAAATTATAAATTATGAATAAATTTATTTTCCATACATATGTTTATAGGTACAACAACCAAGAAAAGGCGGATGGGCTGGACTGAGGGAAGTGAAGCAGCCCTGTTAGATATGTGGCCAAGCAAATTGGATAGCCTCCGGGGACACAGAAAAAACGGGCACATATATGCAGAAATGGCCGACGAGTTAAGTCAGCAGGGGTACGCTTGTAGTCCACGGGACATACAAGTTAAGCTGCAGAACTTTACAGCTCGATACAGGTCTGTACATGAAATAAAAACAATATTTGAAATGTATAGAAACTCCTTATGAAACTGAAATTTTTACAGGAAAGAAAAGGCGGCAATGGGTGTATCTGGTAGATCCCCTTCTACATGGTCTCTTTATGGACGAGTCCATCAAATTATTGGAGGATTCAAGGCGAATTTGTTTACTGAGTTGACTCTTGAAAGTATTGACGGTAAGTGTTTTAAGAAAAATTGAGGTGAGAAATTATTATCTCGATTAAGAACAAAATCACAAACTCTATTGATTTGTAGGACAAAGTTTTATTTTTTAAAATATGTAAATTTAACTTGCTGTTCATACATTTTATACACATAACAAAACAAACTTTAAAATTAATGTAACTGTTATTTCTTGTTTCATTTACGCAGATTTATCCGATTCATCAATGTTGCCGTCGCCAAACACACCATTATCTGCCCCATCGTCGCCACTATCACCATGCACCCCGTCATCTGGGCCGAGTACCTCATCGTCCACTAAAGAGCCTGTAAAGAAAAAACGCAAATTTGATTTCCGAGAAGCCGTTTTGCAAAAATTCGATGATATCTCGCATGAAATTGCAGATCATTTAAAAAGAAGTGAGGAAAATGAAAAAGAATTGATCGAAATAGAAAAGAAGAAAACAGAGACTCTTAATAAAATTGCGGATGACAGACAATAAGGAGTTAAACAAGGCTTTAATCGCATTTCTTAATAAAAATTAATACATGTTAAAAAATAAATAGAAATGGCAATAAAGTTATTAAATAAAAACTGAAAAATATATTTGAACTGAAACTTAAAAAACATTATATTCATTGTTACTTACTGAAGTATGTACACAGGGATTGTCTTATGCCTTCAGCTGTGGGCTCGTTATCGCCAATCGTAACAGTATGTGCTGGAATGTCTCCATTTCGTGGATATTCTTGATTGTTTTGTAGCCATTGCTGATTAATGCTATCATTCCTTTCATTTAGAAAGTTGTGCAAAGTACAGCAAGCACGAATAATAAATGGTGCGTTGCCTACACGATTATCAATTCCCTTCCCAATGCGTCGAAAACGTGCTTTTAAATGGCCAAAAGCATTCTCTACAACTCGTCTACACTTTGATAATCGATAGTTGAACAGTTTTTGCTCGTCTGACAAGGTCATGGAAAATGCGTAAGGTTTCATTACATTGGTTGAAAATCTGAATGCTGAATCTCCCAAAATACATATTGGCATTTCCACAGCACCTATTTCTTTTTTATTTGCTTTCAAAATTTCGCTGTCATCCAGTACCTTCTTTAACAGGGATGAATTAAAAATTTGAGAATCATTGCAACGTCCAGGAGCACCAACGTTTATGTATAAAAAACGGTACCTGCATACAAGGTACGAAATATACTTTTATATGTATATGCATATATGTACATATGTAATAAACAAAAATTATACCTGAAATCTACAAGAGCCAAAAGTACTATAGAATACCACCCCTTGTAATTATAGTAGTCGGTGGCATCAGCTTGACTCGGTTTAATTTCGATATGGCACCCATCTTAAAATATTTATAAACCGAAATTCTTTTTATTATTGGTACAGAATATACATACATATTTCATATTGATTACATAAAATACATATTTCACAAGACTTGCTTTCTTTTCAATTGCAAACTCACCGATGGCTCCTAGACAATGCGGGAAACCGAGGCTATCAAATCCACTGACACATTCATCAAGAAGTTCTTGAGTTGGAGGCAATTTCTTAATGTACTGTGTGGACAACGCCTGCCACACTTCTTCACAAAATTCTAGCAAAATTGTATACACCGTTGATTTCCGAACGCCAAATAACTCAGAAACCACTCGGTACTCCCCGGATGAACTCAGCGTAAACAAAGCAATGGCTACGCGTTTTTGCAGACTTATTGCGCTTCTCCATTGTGTATCAACTTTGTTTAATTTCTCTAAAAAGCCACAGAGTATGTCAAAACTGGCGCGGGTCATACGAAAATGCCTTTTAAAGAATTGGTCATCACTGCAATTGCAATTGAGTTCCCAAAAAGTAGATTGGCGTTTCTGTAAATTGGAAACGAGATTGGTCTACACAATGCTGTTCATATTTCACTTACCAACTTCCACAAAGATCTTTGAGTTGCATTTGTATCTAACAATGCAAGGAGCAATAGCTGTTGTTTTCGAAATTTTTGTAAAATTTCGAAATTCTTCTTTTTCCGGTTTTTAAGTACAGCCACTTTTGAATCAAAACACGTTCGCACTAACTGCAGCAGCTCGGTGTTTCTGTTATACAACACCAAACTCTTTTTAAAACATTTTTTTCCATTTTTATTAATTTCCAAATTAAAATATGCGCGCATGAATGTAAACAATATTTTTTTTCTGCAACTGTCAAATGAATATTGAGTAGGCAATATTGAGTATGTGTGAACAGTAAAAATTTTATCTCAATAAACACAATATTGGCTCAATAAAAAATGGCTGTCTGAACAGGCTATTACTCGTTATCCAGCAAAAGGTATCGAAATTTGTAATGATGGCAGTCGATTATAAGCGAACGTTCGAAAGCAACCATTAGAGTTTTTACTCGAACGCAAGAAGCGTTCGAGTTATCGTTTTTTTGCAATCAAAACAAACAAAAATAAAAGTATACATACAGAAATATAAATTCATTTGTTTATTTATACTTGTGTTGTAGAAAGAAACAAACAAAAAGATAATTTCATTTGTATGTTTAAATCCCTTAATAATAAAATAGGAAATGTAAGTACCGAATTAAAAAAACACAAATATGTACATATAAACATAATTATATCAATAAATTTTTATTTTAGGTCAACAGTAATAAAAATAAATTATGCCCAAAAAGAGATATTGGCGTATTCTTCTTCGAATGACGTTAACGTTTTCATTCTCGTCGGATTCGGAAGAAGATGAATAAAACAAGAATTCCGGATTCATGTGTATTAATTTTCAACAAATTTCTTTTACACAAGCAACAAATTTCTTTTGCACAATATTAGCGCAGTTCATTATTTGGTGCAAATGTCTTGCGTAAGTGCGAATGCAAGAAATCGTTGCTTTTTCTTTGCAACCCAACAACAAAATATACAAGGTTGCACTCGCAATATTTTTGCATTTACGCATCGCTAATTACGTGTTGCTTTTTTCGCATGGGTATTGCGTTTGCAAAATTGACACTCGAACAGCTGACATTTTAAAACAAAGCAAACAAAAAATAGTAGAGATGAAGCCAGCAGCAATTACTAAAAGAATAAAACGTGAAAAATTAAAAATTGTGCATTAATTTATCAGCTGTTATTTGGAGTGCAATAAAATTTGTAAAGTTGTTAAAAAAGTTTGCTCAATATCAGTTGCAATATAATCGCAAACGCAAATAGTCGCAACCAAAAACGCACCAAACGCTGAGTACCGCTATTGTTTGTTTACCTTTTTTATTTGCATTTGTAGTGTTGTAAAACGAATTTATATGCGATTTTTGTCCAACACTACAAAACAAAATCGATTCGTTCAGTATCGGATAAAAGAATTAGCAAATAAAGTACGTTCGAAATTATCTTTCAATCGAATACAATTTCGATCACGACTGCCAGAATTAGCCCCCAGATAACTGTGTGCTAAGTAGACAGGTGTATTTTTATGTAGCTATGTGTACATTTTTCATCCCTTTCATTCTTCTTTGACGGCATTATAATACATTTTTTATAACTCATTTTACATCATATTGAATTGTGTAAAGGTGGGATCACAAGATTGCCGCAATGCACCAATTTTACACAATTTTTATTGGGCTGAATTGGAGCATAATAAAAAATTTGTCCCAATCAAATTCTCTGCAATCACATGATTGTGACATTTTACTGAAATTTTATTTTCGCAAATTGCCGCAAAACAATTTAGTACCAATAATTGCCGCATTATAGTCACACGATTGTTATATTATACGGCAACTGTGAGAAACAGCTGATGACAAACTTTGTTTTCCCAAAAAAAAAAAAAAAAAAAAAAATTAAATGTTAAAAATATGGTTTGTTCATTAAAAAGAAAGAAAATTGCTTCGGCTATTATTATAATGATGTGCGGACTGAAAAAAGCAAAAAATGAATAATAACAACAATTGAATTTTACTGATTGAAAAGCAGAAATCATGTTTGGAAGACGCGTTTAAACAGTTTTGAAACTAAATACATGCATACATATGTATATTATTGGCGCGTATTGTCTTCTTTGGTTGCCGCATGAGAACACAAATAATATTGGTGCATTTTTAGAATTTTTATTGGTGATTAGTTGTATGTCAATTGTTCACATGGTTGTCGCATCAGGGTTGTATTTGATTGGGACAAATAGGAACAACATTCGTTTTGGTTGCCGCATGAGCCAATAAATTGTGCTATCACACGATTGGCACACAAAATGTAACAAAAATTGGTGCATTGCGGCAATCGTATGATCCCACCTTAAGAACAAACAAAATGTAAATACAAATGCATACATAGATAAAACAATGTTTCATGGTTACATTTCAACCATAAAATAGGACTAATAATGTATCATACCCTTACCTACGCTTTTTCATGCAAAAATCTAATGCTGTTATCATTTCTATAACAAAAGACGGCATTTTCGCAAAATATATGCCGAAGAGCATTGTTTTAATTTTTTTTTTAATTATTATGGTAATTATATTTTCTTTTGATCGTAATCTCACTAATCTATTAAATCTTGTATTTTAGGAAAAAAATTACGAAATAATACACATTGTTTCTAAAAAATGGAATAACACTTTTTCCTTGCTGCATTGTTGAAAAACTTTATAATTTCTTAGCGTATTAACCCTTTGTATTGTTAGAAAAATTACATTGAAGTTTTTACACAATAATAATTTTTATGATACGTATGTACATATATGCAGTTTTGTTCTACTAATTTTAAGCCGTTCACAATATCCCTATTTAATTTTAATAAGTACACGACATCAACTTTGTTATAGCCGCAGTGACCAGGGAGGTTTCCGACTAACGTTATTGCGGCTATAACAAATGGCCCCACGTTGGGCGCCATTTATGTTATAGCCGCAGTGACAAGGTAAGGTTGGCTTAGTCGAGTAGGAATTGGGGTTGCAAATAAAATCACCGACGGATATTCCTGGCAACATGGTCGGGAGGGCAGTACGAGGGCAAAACCATCAGCCCCTCGTAACAATGGAAGCAGGGGTGGATGATGGACAATCAAATGGATGCAACACAAGGTGTAGTTTTTTTGTTTTAGTGTCAATAGTTTTTTTTTCGGTTCTGTAGGAAAAGTGAGTCATGAGTTTTATTGTTGATGTTTGTTAGTTTTTTTTTTATGTATAGCGTACCCAGGGAGAGGGTTGGAATCCACCCGAGAGAAATCATGCTCAATTACGTTAGTCGGAAACCTCCCTGGTCACTGCGGCTATAACAACTTTAAGGAAAATTTCACGTATATTTCAATAGCGGTATATCTGAAAGTAATTTTAACTATAAATGGGCAAAAATAAAAAAAAATTTCAAGTTTTTTAAAAAAAGTGAAAATGATGTTATGATGCAAAATGTGTCCTTCGATTCAGATATTGAAATCGGAGAAATGAAATTGCAAATTAAATAATATCAAAATATTCTTAATAGAAAAGATCTTCGACTTCAGTCAGAAATTGTACTCAACAAAGCAACCGCAGGTGGACCATCTGTCTGGCAATATTTCGGGCAAATGGTTAATCGAAAGAGAATGATATTTAAGTTAAATAAAAAAAATTATACTGTTCAAATATGAATTTAATTATTTATTTACTTGTAGTCAATTGTAGGGTCCAAAAATGAACCCTTTTTTCAAAATGTTTTCTGTCTTTTTCAGCTGTCTAAATACCGACAACATTTCATTGGTGCTAATCAACTCATCATTTTAAGAACTTTTCAAGTCTACTGATGATTTAATTAGCACCAACGAAATGTAGTCGGCATATAGACAACTGAAAAAGACAGAAAACGTTTTGAAAAAAGGGTTCAATTTTGGACCTGAATTAATAATATCTTATACTGTTCGTGATTTTAAGCTGATTTTCTGCCGGCGGCTTAAAGCCGCCGATAAAATCCCTCGGCGCAATGCTCTGGGAGCAAACTGCGTGTCAAGGCGAATTCATTGCATTATCCTTGCTGCGTGTACATAAATATGTGTTTGACAACCGATAAAGATCAATAACCTTTTAAAATGTTTTTCCTACAAGGACAATTAATCCATCATGTGTTGGAAACATCATTAATGTAAAAGTTTCGTTGGCTTTGTATGCAACAAAATTCAGGTGAGTTCAGAGTTTATTGCCAATTTATCGCCAAGGTGATAAATCAATAGCACAGAATACAGACTGTGATCAATAATATATCAAAACTGGCCACAAATAATTTTCTTATACATATACATATGTATTTACTAGGGAATGGTAAATCGATTTCGATTGTATTCGATAATCGATTTTCAGTCCTAAAAATCGATTGTTTTCTGATTGATTATGCATAGCCAACTTTATGCTGAAATCGATTTTGGGCGTCGATTAATCGAAACGGTAAGCCACAAGGCTAACAAAATTACCTGTTGTACAGGTTCGCCAACAACAACGTCTATTTCATTACTTACTGCAAGGAAAAGAAGTTTTTGTTATTGCTATAGAAAGCTACCGCCACTAAAGTTATTGAAGAGAAAACAAAGCAAGTATTTGGTTGTGAAAATTTTATCAAATAAAAAGTGCAATTGATAATACAAAATAAGTGAATATTAAAAAAAATTCCACCCAGCAACGTTTGGCACTATGTAAAAATTCGATTCGTAGTGAGTATTATATAAAATATATTAATCGACTTCAAAAAATCGAATTTGAGCTACGATTAATCGGTTAAATAATCGGAATGAAAAATGGTTGGTTACTTTCTGATGCCATTCCCTAATATGTACAGTCAAAGCCCGGTATAGCGAATACTCAGTTTAACGAATATCCGATAAAACGGGCGAAATTTTTACATTAACTGCCTTATATAGCGAATGGCAAAAAAAAAGAATCTCGATTTAACGAATGACAAAGCAAAATACATTAAAAAATCGTTACAGAATCGTAAGATTGTGGGTGTTTTTGACTTCTTTGCTTTGTATTGAAAGAACGCGTGTGATGCGTTGCTTTTTTCCTTAAAATTTCAGTAGTTTTGTTTGGTTCATTGTGAAAACGAGATGTCGATTTCTTAAGAAATTAATAATATGAATGAAATGTAATAATAAACCTACACATGTTAAGAGCATCCAAATATAAGTAAATATGTACATACAATTTATGATTTTTAATGAATTTACATATTAGAAATAAACACAATTCTTAAATAAACGTTAAAATATCAATAAAATTTTTATTTCTACACTAAGTTGTCAATACAATTAAATTTTGCTGTTTTTAAAACTGCGGACCACCGTCTTTTCTAAAATTTTAAGATAAAACATTACTGTTCGATATAACGAATAGTTCGGTATAACGAAAGGTCTGAACATTATATCATTCGTTAAACCGGGCTTTGACTGTATATGATTTCCTAATAATAATTTAGTCGAATAATCGTAATTATAACTAGAACTATGTATTGCCCTCCACATTTAAAAGTCAAAAATAATTTTGCAAACTTATTGCAATGTTTAGCAATTTTTGAATTAGGTTTTTTCACCACATATGTATGTATGTATGTATGTATGTATTTTATCAATAAAAAGTTGACATAATTATGTAAGTTTTTCCTAAAGTCAACGACATTAAAAATGCTTACATACTTAAACTTTATTTTTATATTGATAATGAAAATTGCAATGATAGATGAGAATGAAAGTTGCATAAAAATATTAGTTAAGCAAAAAATGAAAAAAATATAAGTAATTGTTTTGTATAAAAACCAAGTCTTTAATTGAAATCAAAACAGTTAAGTTTGGTATTCAACGACGAGTATTGAATGAAAAATTTCAAAATGAAATCATTTAGTATTGCGAGTATTGCTGTTTTGCTGTTTGCAGTAAGTTCTGCCCACGAAAATTCCTTAGAGGCAAAAGCGATGAGGCCTTCTCAATGGCTTTCACCTTTACAATTAGAACAAATTCCATCGGTCGAAGAAATCTCTTTGGAAAAATTGGAAAACATGTCAGCGGAAAAGGGTGCAGAAATTGTTGAGAAAATTTGTAAGCAAAATGTTTTTTATTTAAGATTTCTTATTAAAAAAAGTACGTCTTTTAGATCACTTGTCGCAAATTAATCAAAACTTAAGGCCCAACTTCGTGCCTAGCCCCAGTTCTACTCCAGTACATCTATATAAGCCAAGTGGTCAGAAGGTAACAACTACTTTGGATAAAATGGCTATAGCTACCAAGCAATTACCCGATATTGGAGAAAAAGAAGTTACCATTGTTATCACCGGTATGCCCTCCACTTCCGAAAGCGTAAAAAAAGCCAACAAGAAATTGATTGAGGCCTACCTACAGCGTTACAGCGCAAAGAGGCGTGAACCCGAGAAAGACAACCACTCTAGTGAGAAATCAAAGCGCTCCTCCAGCGAAGAAGACTCTCGTGAATGGAAAAAGCAAGAACCTTCAACAGGCAGTCTTGTTGTTAGTTAAAACAACGATTCATAGTAAAACTTGTATTTACCGACTTAACTTTTTCACAGGTAATTGATTTGGGTGCAAAACTGAACAACTTAAAACGTATGGCCTTGCTGGATAGTGACCAAACCGGTGCCATGATTGCATCCGCCATTATGGAAATGGCAGAGAAAAACGATATCGCTGATGAAAACATCCATATTGTTGCTCAAGGAATCGCTGCTCATGTTGCTGGTGCAGCTGGTAACGAATACTCTCGGCGCACTGGGCGCAAACTAAGACGTATCACTGCTTTAGATCCTTCGAAATTGTACGCTAAAGATCCTCGTACTTTGAATGGTTTGAAACGTGGCGATGCTGAATTAGTAGATGCCATCCACACCAATTCGTATGGTTTGGGCACCATTCAGCGCGTGGGTGATGTGGACTTCTATCCAAATGGTCCTTCAAATACCGTTCCTGGAGCGAAAAATATTGTTGAAGCTAGCATGCGTGCTACCCGCTACTTTGCCGAGTCCGTTCGACCTGGTAACGAACGCAACTTCCCATCAGTTGCCGCCAAATCATTGAAGGAATATTTGAACAATGATGGTTATGGAAGACGTGTTAACATGGGCATTGATACGGAGCACTATGCCAAAGGTGATTATATATTGGAAGTCAATGACCGCAGCCCATTTGGTAAGCGGGCACAAAAACCTTGGAAGCCTATCCAAGATAATGAATAAAAACTGATCAAACTGAATGTGCCTGAAAATATTTATGTATGTACATGTACACATGTCAACATTTTTTATAAATTTTAGAACATAAGTGTAAAAATGTAAGTTTAAAAACTGTAATTTCATTACTTTTAGATTGAGTTCTCCAGCATTGAAGCTTCAAGCATCGATCAATTTTATAAGTTTCTGAAATGTTTAATAATAAAGAACAATTTTAAAGGGATTCAATAAATGTTTTGATATTTTCAAACTGCTTTGATGTATATTGGTTGGTGTTGGTTTAGTAGTTATGCGGCTACCTGGTATCGAAGTATCTATGTATGTGTAGTTGTTCGCAGCAGCTGTGTAGAATTTCCCAAGTGTGTATGCTTTCATCTTACTCGACCTCTACACCAGCTATCAACTTAAGCATGACATGAACATGACGCCGCCATGTTTTTGTACATGGAGAACAAGTGCGTCCAACCATACATGTTAAATTCCAATAAGAATTAGCAATTGGTTTATATTCTCTAATTCATCAAACAACTAGAATTAGTTCCACTCCTTCCCATTAGATAATTTAAATTTTTATTCCATGGTAAAACTAATTGCAATTAGTTGCCATTAGAAAAAAATGGTTTAGCTTTACAATTAGAAATCTAACTGGCTTCTGCTAATGCAATTAGATATTCAATTAGAATCAATTATTTTTAGTAAATCGGATTACATTTTTGCAGAAGGAAGTACTGCTTCATTGTCAAAATTGACAGAGGAGGCTGAAAACCTGCATTTTATTTCGAATATGATGCATCAATACTTGAATGATGCTGATAAAATTTCCAATATATGGTCCAAATATCCTACATTAAAGGAAGTAGCAGTGTTTTGCAACACACCGCTTACTTCTTCAGGCCCTGTGGAGCGACTATTTTCCTTTTCGGGCATTATTAATAGTCCAAGGCGAGGTCGCTTGACGTACTTTTCTTTTGAAAAGCTCATATTGCTGAAAGCGAATATACCTATTCACTGTAGTTATTAAACAGTTAGTACGTACGTTAAATAGGTGTGCATTAAGGCGGGTCGATTTACTTTTCGACAATTTCCCTATGATTTCCGTATTCTATGGGTTATTCCATAAAAATTTGCCAAAGGAACCATACCTCTATCGTTAAAATCGAGTCCCATACTTTTTGTTGGTAGATTTTTCCCCAAATTGACGTTCGTATGAAATATTACCTACACGTTCACATCCATAACTCAAAAACTATCGATCGCCAGTAGGCGCGTTGGAAAGGTGAGCTCATTTTGATCAATTTACAAAAAAAAAAACCTCCAACATTGGTCCAACGGTTCAAAAGTTACGGGCATTTTTGTCCAAAGAAGGCGCTATGGCGACGACATTAGAGAGCCGTACGAAAACACCCAGACTTGAAAGCAAACAAGACTTTCAGAAAAAATAATAGCGGTTCTCATTCTTGATAGTAAACTCGATTGCACATTTGGTTAAAGTACCAGATTTGATTAAAGTACTAGTGTTTACATCACTGCAGCAACAAAATGTACTGAACTCTTATTTTCTACGCTGTGATTAAACAAGAAAAAATTAAGTCAAGTACGAGTCTGGCTCGCACTCTTAGGGTTCCGTACGTATGTATGTGTAATGTATGTATGGAATGGCGTATATGAATACATATGTATATTTTACAAATTTCATCTCTCTGTTTTTACAGCTACTTTATGTTGTATGTGGACACCTAGTAATTTTCCACTTGTTGTTGTAATTTGCTGTTGTAAGGCATCTGGGAATACATACACTGTGCGAATTTCTGCTCTCTATCTCTTACGGTTCGAGAGTTATAGATATTATTCTACGTTGTAAAGGGACACCTGGTAGTTTTACAGTTGTTGTTTTTAGCATATGTTGTTATGGAGCATATGTAAATATAGATATATTGTGCAAATTTCATCCCTCTATCTCTCACGGTTCGAGAGTAACGGCTAGTTGTTACTTTACGTTGTACAACAACATCCTGTGAAAATTTCAGCTTTCTAGCTCTTACCGTTTCGGAGAATGGACGTTGTGACGGACGGACGGACGTACTTGTCTCGGTAATAGGGTTCCGTTTCACTCTGATGAGCACGGAACCCTAAAAATCAAACAAAAAGCTTTAGTAAACATTGTAAAAAAATTACTGGGAATCACAGATATTCTGTGCTGTGTTGAGAAAATAAAAAATATAGAAAAAACAAATAAAAATATACTGTTGAAGAGAAAACGTGACAAAATTTACAACAAAAGGTGGACAGATAAAGAAATTTAGCAAGTTTTAGAATATATGCAAGAACATGCAGACTTTGAGGTAAGAGAGTCACTCGAGCTTTGTGGTAAAAATCGTAGTGAATATAGCAGAGTTGTAAAATTAGTATCAAGAGTGAGAACCGCTAATGTCTTTTTTCACATTTTGTCTTTTACTATACTCAAATTGAGTATATATATATATATATATATATATATATATATATATATATATATATATATATATATATATATATATATATATATATATATATATATATATATATATATATATATATATATATATATATATATATATATATATATATATATATATATATATATATATATATATATATATATATATATATATATATATATATATATATATATATATATATATATATATATATATATATTTTTTTTTTTTTTTTTTTTTTTTTTTTGATAATAGGTTGATAGATACTTTATTATCTCTTAATTTGAATTTTTGTAGAAAAAAAAATAAAAAGGGAAAAAAATCAAAAAGTTGGTTTTATGTGTTATTTTGTTTTAGCAATATCGCATGAATTCGACCGAATTCGATAAATTTGGGCTTAAACTCTTCGTTTTAAATTGTAAATTGAATTGTTAAGGTATGGAAATATCAAAAGAAGAATGCATTCATTTACACAAAATGAATGCATTACTTTAAAGCGCTGGAGACCAGCAAACTAAATCGTCTCCGGGTGCACTTCATGTTTTAAAAAATATTACAAGTTGAGATTGCAAGAAAACTTAAAAAACAAATTCTGGTGGGAATTAAAATTATGGAATGTGTCACAACAAGTGGAAATAAAAAACCAAATGAAAATTTGGTGGGAACCAAAAATCTGGAAACTGCAATAGTAAACAAAATAGACGTCAGCGAATATTGTGGGGACTAAAGCAGTGCAGCCGTCAACAGGTATGCCGCAGTAAGCTGCAGAAAAATCGTGGGAACCGCTGACCGGTAGTAGGAATAATTTTAGTATATAAGCTTTAACAAAATAAAAATAAAGAGGAGAAAAAATAATTTACTAAACCCGAAAGGTTGATTGATTTTATTTTACTCCAAGCTTGGTATAACTGCGGCACTCTTTGCCATTCCAAGGTGGTCGTCACTGCGGCATTCGTGCCTCGACCAAAAACAAAATCACTTAGTGACAAGCTATTCCTGTGGCAATTAGAGGTTACAGGGATAGCCCCAGTCACTATCACTTGTAGTTATTTCCTGTAGCAATTAGAGGCTGCAGGAGTAACTACAACATTTGGCGCAGCCGGTACACAGTGGTGTAAATAAAAGAAAAAGTGGTAAAAAGTCCGGAACTTTTAAACCACACAACGGATCTCGCTGAAAATTGAAGTAGTCATAGACAAGGAGTTATATTTTTTGTCTCAAGTCTTTTTAGGCCTATAGTTAAAACAGGGGCGGGGCTATGGGGGCTGAAAGTTACCTACCTCGAGTATAAAAAATTTTATGCAGCTTATAACTTTCTTATATCTTGGCCGATTTTAAAGAGTTTTACCTTTTTGTATTTTGCTTAGCAAGGCAAAGAAAAAATGTTATAAAACATGTTTTCATATCTCTTACAGTTTAAGAGATATTCGCTTTAGAATATTATTTTTTATTATTTTCGCCGCAACTTCTTTTGGTATTTTGCTTATATCTTTTTTGTTAAAATCTTGATTTTAATTTGTGGCCCACCGTTATATTCCTTATAAAATTCTAAGTGAGATAAGGTACCGTTTTATTAAAATATCTTGCTCGGATAAGTCATAAAATAGGTCTAAATTCAAAACTTTGAAATTTCACCGAAAAATTTTAATTTTTTACAAAAAAGGTGGCTTCATTATTTTTGAATTCGTAAAAAATTTTGTTGCAGCTTTTATACTTATTTTTACACGTAGCGAAAGGTAATCTCTTAAGAGTGTGTAAAAATGTTATTTTGTTTAATTTAAACTAAGTACCCTACAGTAGGCAGTGGTCGAAAATCATACATTTTTAAAACAATTTTCGGATATGTGGGCGTCTGAAAAGTTTTGCCAAAAGTGAAATGAAATTCTGTGAACGACGTTTTATTACAAAATCAGTTGGTATTGTTGCTGCAGAAGCTCAAGACATCCTAGATATAATTAGCGTTGCCAGACTGAGATTATTAAAAAAACTCAATTTTTGGAAGGGACAATTTTGAATTGCTAAAAAAATGGATTTATGATTTATATTTCTTTCTGAAATTTATGCTTTTATTTGAAAATTCAGTATTTTAATACGCTTTGAAAAATTATGCATGTATCTTTCATCGTCTTGCAGATATTCAAGTTTCACTTTGATTTTTATGTGCGAAAAACTATCCTTTTATTATTTTTTTCATTGTTTTCACGAATGTGACTTAAAAACATAAATAAAGTATAAATTTTTCCATATATTTGAAAAGAAGACACAAATTCCTTTCCAACGATATATAACATGTATACCTTTTTTAAATATTTGCACATTCGGGAACCACTAGAATACTACGCAACCAATACAAAGTAAACAAGTTTGGCGTTTTGAGAGACAGCCAGACATACGAATTAAATGCACTTACATAGTTCGGTTATAATCAAAAGGCCAAAAAATTCTTGATAATGCGTTTAAATATCTGAAATTCTACTTTCAAAAAGAAAACGATAACATAATAAAAGGTTCCAAAATCGAAAGGAAAAGTGATCATAAAGATAACAGATTTCTTTGAAATCTACACAAATAACGCGTATAATAAATGGAAGCATACCTTCTATTGAAACAATTCGGCAAGACGGTGATAACCGAAGCATTAAAAGCAAAAGCAGGTACATAAATCGGGCCAAAGCAGTGACAAAACAAGCAGAGGGTTCACCCCTCACAAAGGAAAATTTTGGCGGTACGTATAAAATGTCTATGCCAGAAGACAAATGCAGTAGTAATATTAAAAACGCTGAGCACTTCATGTCGAAAAAGAAGAAAAAAGAAGCGATGGTACTTGGTTACTTTGGAGATCAAATAAAAGATTCCTTTAAACGGACTTTGATGAAATTCCAGCAAAAAGAAGCGCTAAAAGTTGTGGACGTACTACCAACTGCATATCCAAAGAGATTAAGATATATAAATGGGGATGTGATGGATCATCTAGATTTTCTGAGTATAAGCAAATAAGCGATTCCAATGCAGACTTTTCCACGGTTCTAATGGCATCGTTAGTGCCATTACGGCTGCGGCTCTATAACAAAATTCCCACATCGAGTAAAAATTCATATTGTGATCTGTGGAAAAATAACACGCCAGGGTCTAAGTTTCTATGCCGGCCAATACGTTTTGAGTATATCAAAGAAAACAAACAAACAACTCAAATGCTTGTTAATGATATCAACCGCGAAATTTCCAACATGGCTTCCATTGATGTTTGCATATCTGGAAGAACGATTACTGTTTCTATTAAACCTTATCTAACCATGATATATGGAAAAGTCGCAAAGGCAATTACCGATACGAAATCAAACATGAATTGTAACGTACATATGTGGAAAGAAGAGTTTTTACTTAAATGATATTGATAGAAAAGTCCCATACAATTAAGATTCTCTTCAACTTGGAATATCGCCTCTTCATGCCCGTAAAATAATACTAGCTGTCATAAATAGTAAAAAAGTAATAAACACCGAAAAATTCGAAAAATATGCAAAAGAAATACTGACCTTAATTAATAATCTGTATTCGTGGAGACCATTAACACCAACCGTACACAAAGCTCTAACACATACAACAGAAATAATGGCGAACAATATTCTTCCCTTAGGGGAATTAACAGAGGAAGCTCAGGAAGCTAGAAACAGAGATATTAAGCAATATAGAATTTTTAAAACACGAAAGTGTTCAAAAACTGCTCAAAATAATGACCATAAAATGGTTACCAAAAATAACAATGGAAATAGAAAAGGATGATCCCGAAGGAATTGAAATTAAAACTCTTTTAAGTTATGACGCTTCCGATTATTTTAAAGAAAATTTGTATATTAAGTAGACAACACTGTTAGTATATTTTATGCTTTAATCAATAAATGAGAAATAATTTGTAAGATTTAAAGCTCAAACATTACTTAGTTAAAATAAAGTCGGTAAATCCTTTTAGTTTGCATTTTATATTTCTCCTATATTTATAAATTTTTTTTTGTGATGTGTTCGCTGGTTTAATTGAGATCCTTTTGAATCCATATGCTTTACGCCGTCCTGCATTCGGGCAACCCGCTTCTGCGAGTGATCCTTTATTTGATTGTTTTCTCTCTGCTTTGCCCCGCTGTACTCAGATTAAAAGCTTTTGCGCCCAATCAACTGCTTTTCATTGTCTTATCGAACAGTTGAATAAACAGGTATGCATATGGTTATATTGTTGTGGACAAAGAAATCTGTTATTTTTATGACCACTTTTCCTTTCGATTTTGGAACCTTTTATTATGTTATCATTTACTTTTTGAAAGTAGAATTTCAGGTATTTAAATGCATTATTAGGATTTTTTTGGCCTTTTGATTATAACCGAACTAAGTGCATTTAATTCGTATGTCTGGCTGTCTCTCAAAACGCCAAACTTGTTTACTTTGTATTGGTTGCGTAATATTCTAGTGGTTCCCGAATGTGCAAATATTAAAAAAAGGTATACATGTTATATATCGTTGGAAAGGAATATGTGTCTTCTTTTCAAATATATGGAAAAATTTATACTTTATTTATGTTTTTAAGTCACATTCGTGAAAACAATGAAAAAAATAATAAAAGGATAGTTTTTCGCACATAAAAATCAAAGTGAAACTTGAATATCTGCAAGACGATGAAAGATACATGCATAATTTTTCAAAGCGTATTAAAATACTGAATTTTCAAATAAAAGCATAAATTTCAGAAAGAAATATAAATCATAAATCCATTTTTTTAGCAATTCAAAATTGTTCCTTCCAAAAATTGAGTTTTTTTAATAATCTCAGTCTGGCAACGCTAATTATATCTAGGATGTCTTGAGCTTCTGCAGCAACAATACCAACTGATTTTGTAATAAAACGTCGTTCACAGAATTTCATTTCACTTTTGGCAAAACTTTTCAGACGCCCACATATCCGAAAATTGTTTTAAAAATGTATGATTTTCGACCACTGCCTACTGTAGGGTACTTAGTTTAAATTAAACAAAATAACATTTTTACACACTCTTAAGAGATTACCTTTCGCTACGTGTAAAAATAAGTATAAAAGCTGCAACAAAATTTTTTACGAATTCAAAAATAATGAAGCCACCTTTTTTGTAAAAAATTAAAATTTTTCGGTGAAATTTCAAAGTTTTGAATTTAGACCTATTTTATGACTTATCCGAGCAAGATATTTTAATAAAACGGTACCTTATCTCACTTAGAATTTTATAAGGAATATAACGGTGGGCCACAAATTAAAATCAAGATTTTAACAAAAAAGATATAAGCAAAATACCAAAAGAAGTTGCGGCGAAAATAATAAAAAATAATATTCTAAAGCGAATATCTCTTAAACTGTAAGAGATATGAAAACATGTTTTATAACATTTTTTCTTTGCCTTGCTAAGCAAAATACAAAAAGGTAAAACTCTTTAAAATCGGCCAAGATATAAGAAAGTTATAAGCTGCATAAAATTTTTTATACTCGAGGTAGGTAACTTTCAGCCCCCATAGCCCCGCCCCTGTTTTAACTATAGGCCTAAAAAGACTTGAGACAAAAAATATAACTCCTTGTCTATGACTACTTCAATTTTCAGCGAGATCCGTTGTGTGGTTTAAAAGTTCCGGACTTTTTACCACTTTTTCTTTTATTTACACCACTGTGCGGTATTTGCAATAAGGATTTTCAACTACTGTTGAGAATCTTTTATGGTGTAATACCATACCTTCCTAGCAAGGCAATTTTTTTTTTGAAAAAAAAATTTTTTTTTTGTCAACTTTAAATGTAAATTTTTCCGTACAAAGTTTTTTTTTGGTTTTGTTTCTTTTTTTTACACACCATACACACAATGGGTTGTTTTGAATACAAGATTTAAATTGTACAATCTTTAACCTTGCATTTTTGTTGAGTTGCCAGTTATATAATAAATATAAATAATTTGCAACCTAAATTGAAAAAAAATATGGGCACCTAGTCGATTAATAAGGTTTAACAAAAAACTTGTATGAATGTTTTTTTTCCTTTAGGTAGAAATATCGCTTCAATCAGCATAATAAATATAATTGCTTTGAAGGAGTCGTAACTAAAGCGGAACGTTTTTTTTTAATACCGTTGTTTCAAGAAAAAATTTAAGCGAGGAGAATTATAACAGTCTTAGAATGAAAATCTTATCGGTAAGCATTAATAAACTAAATAGATGGCTGGTCCCCAAGCGCAAACAGAGGAGCTGTTGACTAAGGTGAATGTATATAATCATAGTGTGGACAGCCTACAGGTACTAGTATGGTCTGAATTAAATAGGTTGAAGCCAAATAAAGAATATACAGAGGGATATTATAAGGAATCAAAAATTAACAAAGATAGAAGAAGTAGGTTACATACTACACTTAATAGGGGACTTAAATCAGGACCAGTCAGCAGAGTTTAATAGCAGAATCGAGGAACTCGAAAAAACTAGGACCCAATTAGAGCATCATTGCGAGAATCTCCGAAAACGGATAAATTACACTGACGAACTATTAGAAGAAGTAGCAGCAGAAAATGAAAGACTAGTAGAAACGCTGAAGGAAAAGGGGTTAAGCGAAAAGGATTTCACAGAACAACTTAAGCAAAAGCAACTTATAGAGACGAAGGATAATACTATACAAAGATTACAGACAGCGTTAGCTAACGCAAAACGGGAATTAGACGTTATCCACAAATCAGAGTCACCTACTCCCTCACTCAGTGCAGAAATATCAAATAGAAATCCAAAAAGTAGTCAATTTCCGTCAATTGTATTATTCAAGGCGGGTGTTGATTGTGCAGGAGAACAGATAGATCCAGAAAAAAATTACGAAGCAAATCAAGCAGAAGAAATACACACATTAAACGAATTATTAGAAGAAACAAAAACTATTATTCTTAACGCAAGAAAATCGGGTAGTAGAGGATACACCACCGAGACAAAGGCACGAAAATTAAACGAGTTAGACAATTTTAGTGAATTGTTCGAAAAATTAAATAAAGATAAGATTACTGACAAGCATGGGCTAGAGGAATTTAAGGCTTCACTACAAACAGCACGAAATATTTTGGAGAGACGGTCAACATCTCCAAAAGACAAGGACAAAATTTAAATTGTAGTGAGAACAACACAGTTAAAATGCCGGCCCTCTCAGAAATTACGAAAATTGTTAATAACATCGTGCCTACCTTTTTTTGGCACGGACGGACCTGACCTATCATCAGCGGTTTGTAGATTCACACAAGGGTAGAAAGAGAGCTCTTGGTAGACCAAAATGCTGAATTGACACAGAATATCATAGAATGTCTGAAATTGAGGTTGTTGGGGTCTGCATACTCCAGAATATCTGAGCTAAAGTTCAATTCAGTTGACGCGTTATGTAACCAAATAAAAAAATTGTACTTAAAAAAGAAAAGCTTGGACCAAATTAGGGAACAAATATTAAGCTGCAAACAGAACATTAGAGAAACAGCAAGTAAATTTGGGGATCGTCTTGAGACCTTGTTAAATAAAGCCATTAACGCAATCAGTACCGAATGGGCAGAGGAAAATAGTAGAAAAACTATGATAAAAGATTTCAAGCGTGTGGCAGTAAGAAGTTTCATTAAGGGTATAAGAGACCAGGCCCGCAGAGCAAAGTTTATTGGAAGTGAAACAGAAGAGCTTAGCACCCTGATTAAGGTAGTGGAAGATGCGGAAGCGTTGTTCGGAGAGCAACAACTTAGTCTTAATACAATTGCAACAGAAATACCCTGCGGTTTCTGCAATATACAGGGACATGAATGGAATAGTTGTAAAAAAAGATTGAATACACCGTATTGTATAAATTGTGGCCTGTATGGTCACGAGGTAGGTCCATTATGTAAGAGGAACGCGGGAGCACAGGGAGGCTGCGAATATTGTAAAAACAGAGGGCATACAGTTGAGGTATGTAGAAAGCGATTGGGCTCGTTGTATTGTAAACTTTGCTGGGTAAATGGCCACAAGGAAAATTCTTTTTGTAATCAAAGAGAAAATTGGTAGACAAATGCCCAAATGTACAGTAGGAGACCTCGTGATGCGGAAATAGGCGAAAGAAGTACTTCTAGGCCAGCACAGAACGGATTTGGCCCAACAAACACAAATCGAAATAACCGGCCGGAATGTTTTAAATGCCATCAAGTGGGTCACCTAGCTCGTGCATGTGGCAATAATGCCTCAGCCAATCGTCCAACCGAGCATGGAAATATCAGGGATGTTAGCCACAATTGGAGTAAAAGTAACATACTACAAAACTCGGGAAACGAACATGGACCCAGTTACAGCCAATAACTGGGGAACCAAAATCTTGCGATTCGACTTGGCTAAAGAAAGAAAATACAGTGAAGATGGAAAACAGGTTATCAAACTACAAGGATTATTGTAAAAAATTTGAAAAAAATGAAAATAGGAGAAGAGAGTCGGAGAGCGATTCGGAAATAGAAGAACATGAAATTATCACTCACAAGGCGGTAGTTCATGAACAAAGGAATATAGGAAAGAACTTGTCGAAAAATAAGGGGAAATGTGAATTGGATGACAAAGCAGAAGAAGAGGAAATAAAAGGAAAGATCACACTCGGAAGGGATATAATTGAAATAGAGGGCAAAACAAATGTCGGGCTGGAGATTCAGAAAAGCAATACACATACAGGAGGTATGACGAATGGTGAAACGGGGTCATCGGAGAATATGGATACAGTGTTCATCACGATACCTTGCGCCGAAGCCAGAGCGGGAAAGCTCGTCCTGCTGTTTGATACAGGTGCTGATTCTAGCATAATAAAGGAGGAAGCCATGAGGGTCTTCCCCAAAAAGAGTCAGTGGGAGTCAAAAAATGTATCGGGCGCTTTTGGGGGAAGTACAACTACCTTATTTGCAATTAAAATTAACGTGATAGGAAAGAAGCCAATGCCATGGGAATTTCATGTGGTGGCCCAAGGAAGTGGTTTTCCGGGGGATGGAATCCTTGGAAGAGATAACATTTGGAATAGAAGTATTATAAACACCCTGTCCAAAACCTTGAAGATATTTGAGAATGGTCAATTGATAAGGAGCTTCACCCTAGACGGCGCGCGAGGCAAAATGGTAGCCAATCCTCCGCAGGAGCTCAGAATTCAAAAAAGAGCCGTTACAATTGTTCCAATTGGAATTAGGTCAAACGAAGGAACAGTCGTGGTTCATAAGCAGGAGATATATCCAGGAGTATATATGGGTAATACTATAGTCAATATTAATAATGGCAAAGCAGAGGTACCCATTTTGAACTCGACCGAGGAGGATCTGCTCTTATCTGATGAAATAAAGGTACAATTTACAAGTCTGGATCACTATGTGGAACCCCAGTCCAAAAATATGAAACGGAATGTTGAAACAGGCAATAAAAGGAGAATCAAAGAGTTAAAGCCAATGCTGATGGCAGGAGGTAACTGGAACGACGAGGAAAGAGATTCTGTTAACAAAATATGTGAGCAATATCACGATGTATTTATGTTGGAAGGAGATGACCTCCCATTCACAACATTGGTAAAACATAAAATACCAACAAGATGGGAACAAGCACCAATCAATCGAAAACAATACAGATTACCTCAAGTTCACAGGGAAGAGATAAACCGACAGGTTTCTGAACTTTAAAAAGAGGGTGTCATAAGCCCAAGTGTGTCACCATGGAACTCACCCTTGTTGTTGGTGCCAAAGAAATCACACAAACGCCATTACCTATTGGGTCGTCACTTTACAGTATTTACCGATCACCAGCCTCTACGAGGGATAGCGAACCTCAAGGATCAAACCTCGAGGCTAGCGAGGTTCAGACATAAACTCTCTGAATATGAGTTTGACATCTTCTACAAACCGGGAGTAGCAAATCTGAATGCAGATGCGCTTAGCCGATTACCTCTCGAGTCACAAGAGATACAAGCGATAACGAGATCCCAAAAGAAAAAAAAACGATAGTAAGGTTTGCGAGAAAAATTCTTCTTCAGGTGTAGAGGGAAAAAACTCAGCTGCTGTCCTTACTAGAAAAGACGATATTCGGGAAG
Source organism: Sturmia bella (assembly GCA_963662145.1). Classification (NCBI taxonomy): domain Eukaryota; kingdom Metazoa; phylum Arthropoda; class Insecta; order Diptera; family Tachinidae; genus Sturmia; species Sturmia bella. The sequence goes on from OY759170.1 coordinate 27,681,783, forward strand.
TCCTCAGGTGTTTTCATGACTCACCCTTGGGAGGGCACCAGGGTAGTTGGAAAACGTACAGGAGACTGAAAAGGCAGTATTGGTGGAAGGGGATGATAAAGAATACATAAAAAATTGCCCTAAATGTCAGAAAAACAAAAGCGGACCTAGTAACAAAGAACCAATGATCCTGACTGACACTCCGTCAAGGCCATTTGAAAAAGTCTACATGGATATGGTTGGACCCCTACCCACCACTGCTTTGGGGAATAAATATATTCTAACGTTTCAGGATGATTTCTCGAAATTTTTCGTTTTCGCAGCAATGCCTGATGCAGAGGCCGAAACAGCAGCAAGAATTTTCTATAATGAAGTTATTACAAAATATGGCATCCCCACTAAACTGGTTACAGATAATGGAACGAATTTTACTTCCAGACTGTTCGGGAATGTATGCAAACTGCTCAAAATTAAGAAGCAGCATATATCTCCTTACCATCCACAAGCAAACGGATCCTTAGAAAGAAGTCACAGACCCTTGGCTGAGTATTTGCGCAGCTTCGCGAGGGAAGACGGAACAAATTGGGACCAGTGGTTGGCTCCGGCAATGCATGTCCATAATCACACGGACCACGCATCAACTAATCAAACTCCGTTCAAAATATTATATGGATTCGATGCCCCCCTGCCATCGAATCTAAAAGCAGCAAACCCATTGCATAACGCATACGACTACCCGCAGGTGCTGAAACTCCAAATTCAAAAAGCCTACGAATTGGTCCAGCAACATCAAGAAAAAGTAAAAAGGTTATCAAAAGAACGATACGATAGAAGTGCAAACCCCAGAACTTTCCACATAGGGGACAGAGTTCTTTTAAAAAATACGCATAGGAAAAATAAACTCTCACCATTGTGGGAGGGGCCGTATGAAATAAAAGGTTAATGTGCAGATTTTGGTGAAAGGAAAAAAGAAAACATTTCACCGAAACTTGGTAAAATTATTCAAGGGACAATAGAAAATGATGAGGATTTTGGATTCTGTTTAGTTTTCTTTTGTGTTTCGAGGAGTAAAAGGATATAGTACAGATAAAAGGCATACATGGATCTTCAGGTAAAGATTCATGCTAATGTCACTAGAAATTCAGACTTGTCTAACGTGGGGACCATCATAATAAAATGTAAGCATAAGGCAGGCAGACAACAACAAAGAGACCCAAACGAGAAGCGCTATTTTCGGTGAGTTCTTTTTTATGTGTATAAAATTCAAATAAAAACAATATAGAGAAGGTAAAATTATTTATTTCTTTTTATACCCTTCACATAAATGTGTAAGGGTATATATAAGTTTGTAATTCCGTTTGTAACGCATTGAAATATCCATCTAAGACCCCATAAAGTATATATATTCTGGATCAGCATCAATAGCGATTACGATTGAGCGATGTCCGTCTGTCCGTCCGTCTGTAGTCGTTGAAATACCGTTTCTGAGAAAACGGTTTGAGATAGAAACCTCATTCTTTCGCTAAAACGTGTTAAACCTCGGTAGTGGGTCTGCTATTGAAATTCAGCAAGATAGGTCCACGGATAGCCGAGATATATACAAAAAACCGGGTTTTGAGGGGTATTTTTTGCAATTTTTTTATTCAGATTTTTGAAAAAAAAATTTTTCTTAAAAACTAAGCCATATCATTTTCAGTGCCCATTAAATCCTAGAAATTAAGGAATTTTTGAAATCGGCCCATATATGTCCGACATATAGCGTCTCCCGATTTTTAAAGAAATCGGCTTTATAAGCCAAATAAAACAACTTTTGGCACCGAAGATTAATCAGAATGGTACATATAGGCTATTTAGAGGCAAAAGTGGAAAATTTTTCCACATCGGCCCATATACACTCGAGATATAGCGCCTCCCGTTTTCTCAAGAAGTCGGCTCTAAAAGCCAAATAAAACAACTTTTGGTACCAAAAATCGATCAGAATAGTACATATAAGGTGTTCAAAAGCAAAATTGGAAAATTTTTCAAATCGGTCCATATATATCTGAGATATAGCGACTCCCGATTTTTCAAGAAATCCGCTCTTTAAGCCAAATAAAGCAATTTTTGGCACTAAAAATCAATCAGAATGGTACATATAAACTATTTAGAGGCAAATGTGGAAAATTTTGGACATCGGCCCATATACACTCGAGATATAGTGCCTCAAATTTTCTCAAGAAGTCGGCTCTAAAAGCCAAATAAAACAACTTCTGGTACCAAAAATCGATCAGAATGGTACATATAAGGTGTTTAAAAGTAAAATTTGAAAATGTTTGCAATCGGTCCATATATACCTGAGATATAGCATCTCCCGATTTTTCAAGAAATCGGCTATATAAGCTAAATAAAACAACTTTTGGCACCAAAAATCAATCAGAACGATACATATAGGTTAGTCAGAAGCAAAACTGGAAATTTTTTTGTTATCGGCCCATATATGTTCGAGATATAGCGCCTCCCGATATCTCAAGAAGTCGGCCCTGGAAGCTAAACGAAACAGTTTTTTGCACAAAAAATTTTGTATGTATGTATGTATGTGTATATACGTTTGTATGTATGTATCTACATATGTATGTATGCATGTATGCATGCAAGTAGGTTAGCATAAACAATTTTTTTGCTTTGGTGTAAAAATGTGTATGTACATATGTATACACGAGCTTGAAAATAAAAGTGATATAAAGAATTGTTGAAAAAAGGGTACGCAATGAAATTCTTTTAAACAATTGCGTCTTCAAATTCATTCCCACAAAAAATCATTTTGTGTTTCCCTACGTACTTACATACATATGTACATACACACATACATACATGTGTATGATAATACGCAACAGATCATCAACAACGTGCACAAGAAAAAAATCATTTTGTGAAAAAAAGCAAGCAATGTAAATATGTATGCATGTATATACATATGTATGTATATAATCATTGTTTTATGGAACACACTGAAAATATTCAATAACAAAGAATTTATTTTAGAGTTTTCTATTATAGGTACATACATACATACGTATGCATGTACCCACATACGTAAGTAAATTGAAAAGAAAATCACACTTAATGGCAATGTTTAGCATTATAATTCAAAAATAATGCAATTATATGCAATTTTTTGTTAAATAAATTTTACTATAAAGTTAACTGATAAATAATTAAGAAATACATTTTGCTTTTCTTTATTTCATTGATATTAAAAAGAATTGGTGTCACCCAGTGGTTGAACTTGAGCATATTAAGAATTATTTAAATAAAAGTTTTGCAGCCTGTGTTAAATCCTGGTAGTGGATCTGATATTGAAATTCAGAAAAAATCGGCCCACTTAAAAGCCAAATAAAACAACTTTTCGCACCAAAAATCAATCAGAATGTATGTACCATTGTGAAGGGTATTTAAGATTCGGCCCAGCCGAATATAGCACTCTTACTTGTTTTTTCTCATTTACATTGTGGAGGGTGTAGGACAGATAACAACCCGAATCTTATGCTTATTGCCAAGTTTGTTTTTATTAATTTTTTCTAACGTTCCGCTGATGTTGATTTTTGCTGACGATGTTGGTTTGGGCAACAACTAAGTATGTCCAAAGTAAACATAGCCGACTCTGCATGGCAATAGTGTTTTGGTGCAGACGACTAGGGACGCAACAAGTTGTGCAAAAATTCAGGGTTGAAGGAAAATTGAAAAGTTTGTTTTTAATAAAATATAAAAGAAAGAAAGAACTCAGGAATTGGAAAAGAAAAAAAAAATTTTGCTAAGAAAAACCTTTAGAAAAGGAAATTCGTTTAAAAAGAAAGTATAAAAAAATGAAAACCTGTACTGAAGTAAATAATAATGATAAATATAAAAAGAAGGAATTTAAAAAAAAAACTATTCTGTTGAAAAAAAAAAACATTTGTTCATGTCGAAGACAGAATATTTTTATAAGAAAAACATAACTCTAAGACTCTAAAAAAAAACATTAATTTGACGTTAAACAGTATTTTATAATCAGAAAATAGTATAAACATTTAATAATGGTAATGTAAAACTAGAAAATAAAATTAATTTAACGTTAAATAATACTTTATAATCAGAAAATAGTATAAATATTTAGTAATGGTAATGTAAAAATATATAATAAAAAAAAATAATGTAAAGTAAAACAATATTTTTATAATCAGAAAATACTATTAATGCTTAATAATGGAAATGTAAAAATAGAAAATAAAAAATTAATTTAACGTCAAAACAATATTTCTATAATCAGAAAACAGTATAAATATTTACTAAGGATAATTCTATCAAATTAAACAACCGTCAGCGGATCCAATTTACGTACAGACTGCCTGATCCCAATTTCCTGTTGTTTCACCAATTTAAAGTCACTTCGCACTACGCTATTATTTCCAGAAAAACACTTAAGATACCATTAAGCGACTGCAACCATAACAAGCTAACACATCATTACATTTACATAAGCCTGTCAAACTCTTTCGTGACACATTCCATCTCCGCCGTGACACTTTTCTACATAAAACAAGAACCTTGCATGAAGATGCCCAATATAAGTTTTAAGGCGACGATACCTGTCGATATTATTAACACTCAACCTCGCCAAAATAATAGAGAAAGATGTCTCATGCTTCGACATTCTCTTCTGCAAAGGGGGGAGGGATGTTAAGGTATAGAAATATCAAAAGAAGAATGCATTCATTTACACAAAATGAATGCATTACTTTAAAGCGCTGGAGACCAGCAAACTAAATCGTCTCCGGTTGCACTTCATGTTTTAAAAAATATTGCAAGTTGAGATTGCAAGAAAACTTAAAAAACAAATTCTGGTGGGAATTAAAATTATGGAATGTGTCCCAACAAGTGGAAATAAAAAACCAAATGAAATTTTGATGGGAACCAAAAATCTGGAAAGTGCAATAGTAAACAAAATAGACGTCAGCGAATGTTGTGGGAACTAAAGCAGTGCAGCCGTCAACAGGTATGCCGCAGTAAGCTGCAGAAAAATCGTGGGAACCGCTGACCGGTAGTAGGAATAATTTTAGTATATAAGCTTTAACAAAATAAAAATAAAGAGGAGAAAAAATAATTTACTAAACCCAAAAGATTGATTGATTTTATTTTACTCCAAGCTTGGTATAACTGCGGCACTCTTTGCCATTCCAAGGTGGTCGTCACTGCGGCATTCGTGCCTCGACCAAAAACAAAATCACTTAGTGACAAGCTATTCCTGTGGCAATTAGAGGTTACAGGGATAGCCCCAGTCACTATCACTTGTAGTTATTTCCTGTAGCAATTAGAGGCTGCAGGAGTAACTACAACAGAATTAAATAATGGAATGAGCCAAAAACATGCCCATGAAAGTAATATTCTTGGACAAAATCATGAAAAAAATGGTCAAAAATTTGGACAAAAATGCCCGTAACTTTTGAACTTTTTACCAACAAAAAGTAGGGGACTCGATTTTAACGATAGAGGTATGGTTCCTTCGGCAAATTTTCATGGAATAACCCATAGAATACGCAAATCATAGGGAAATTGGTGAATTTTTTCACTCCCTACAAATCGACCCGCCCTAGTGTGCATATATGTATGTATGTAATACATGTAGTACATATTATAAGTAATATGTATGTGTGAAATTCATATTATGAATATTTTAGTTTTTTTTGTTTTTGAAAATATTAAAATAAGTGATTCTAATTCGAGCTAATTTAATATCTAATTGTATTAGAAGAATTCAATTAGATTTCTAATTGTAAAGGTAAACAAATTTAATGCTAATAATTGCAATTAGTTTTACCATTGGAATAGAAATTTAAATTATCTAATGGGAATTAGTTGAACTAATTCTAATGGTTTAATGAATTAGAGAATTTCGCAAAAGAAGGTTAGTTAGCAATCATTAACATTATCTAATCATTATTTAACATCTTTGGTCCAAACTATTCATAATTTTTTATTTACCGATGGGTTTACTTCATTCATATTTTTGCTTTATTTCAGTATTTTATGTATACAGTTATTATTATTATTATTATTATTATTATTATTATTATTATTATTATTATTATTATTATTATTATTATTATTATTATTATTATTATTTTTTTTTTTTTTTTTTTTGACGGTGAGGTAGGGTTTAAAATGCCTTCGCACTTACAGTGACCGTCGTCAACTGCATTGTGTGGTGTATCCACTAAAAAACTCCCTCCTCGTTTCTGGGGTGATCCTTATTATTATTATTATTATTATTATTATTATTATTATTATTATTATTATTATTATTATTATTATTATTATTATTATTATTATTATTATTATTATTATTATTATTATTATTATTATTATTATTATTATTATTATTATTATTATTATTATTATTATTATTATTATTATTATTATTATTATTATTATCATTATTATTATTATCTTCTTTATTCTCAACTGGATTAGTTGGGTATACATAAGTAATCTTAAAATTTATCTTAAAGAAAATTTCAAGTTCTAACTTTACATTGCACAGACTAGCATATAACTATATCACAGCGCAACTCTTAATATAAGAATGTAGATATATATGTATAGATTTTTCTTCTCCCTCTCACATCCCCATAAACTTTCGTACGATTCGTGTAGTAGCTAAAATCACTGCCTTCTGCATTTTCTGCCACAGGTGTTCCGGTATCTCAAGTTCTTTAAGGCTCTCGTGCAAAGTTTTTGGTATAAGTCCCGTACTTGAAATTATAATCGGGACTATTCTCACGCTATTGATATTCCACTGACTTTTAATTAATTATTATTATTATTATTATTATTATTATTATTATTATTATTATTATTATTATTATTATTATTATTATTATTATTATTATTATTTTTTTTTTTTTTTTTTTTTTTTTTTTTTTTTTTTTTTTTTTTTTTTTTTGACGGTGAGGTAGGGTTTAAAATGCCTTCGCACTTACAGTGACCGTCGTCAACTGCATTGTGTGGTGTATCCACTAAAAAACTCCCTCCTCTTTTCTGGGGTGATCCTTCCCGGGACCGCTATCTGCATTACTTCGGGAAGGCCCAGATCTACGTCCTCCAGGACTCTTCTCTATTTACCCACGTCTGGGCCCGTCATTTTGCTCATTCTGCTGGGCTGCGTCGAGATCGACCTTCTTCCGTTTTAGAATTAGCTCCACGTAATGTCTCACAGCATTCCAGCTGTTCTCGCTTTCCAGCATTTTGCCAACTATGTTATCGGGTCCAAAGTCGCCAACCTGAGACCTCAGTAAATCACGTTCAGTCTGCCACCTTGTGCAGCTGAAAAAAGTATGTTCTGCGTCATCTTCCGTAACCTCACAGTATATGCAGTAAGGATCTGCCACCCTACCCATCCGGTGCAGGTACTTTCGGAAATAACCGTGACCTGAGAGAAACTGAGTTAGGGAATAGTTGGTTTCCCCGAATCTCCTCTGGACCCACCCTTGAATGCTAGGAATAAGTGTTGCCGTCCATGCCCCATATTCTTCCGTTCGCCATCTGTTTTGCCATCTCTGGACGGTCCGTGATCTGAGGTCAGCGGCACTGAAATTAGCATTTATTTTCTTGGATTCCCAAGCCTCCTTTCTTTCTCGCGCCAGTAGGTCAATGGGTATCACTCCGCTTATCACCAAGATTGCAGCTCGTGATACTGTACGGTATGCTGAGGCAATCCGTAGTGCTGCTGTGCGCTGTACTGTCTCAAGCACTTTACGTCTAGTCTTTCCCACCAGCACGTCTCCCCAAATCTCACTCCCATATAAGAGTATTGAGTTAGTGATCTCCATAATCAGTCTTCTTTTGCTCTGTGTTGGTCCGCCGATATTCGCCATAAGTCTGGTAAGCATGCCGGTAACCCTTGCCGCCTTGGCGGCCGCATGCTGCACTTGAGCCCCGAAGGTAAGTCGGCAGTCCAAGGTCACGCCCAAATATCTGACCGATCTCTTTGTGACTAGAGACGTGTTGTCTATATGCATGCTGATCTCCAGTGGCATGTGGCTTCGCGTCATCAGCATCACCTCAGTCTTGTTCATGGCGAGCTGCAGTCCGTGGTCTTCCAGCCAGGTCTGGACTCTTATTACAACCTGATTTAACTTTCTTCTGCCATCGTCCACATCTCGTGCTGAGATGACTGCTGCTATATCATCAGCATATCCAACAAGGTGCGTGTCCTCTGGCATCTCTATTCTGAGGATCTCGTCGTAGCTGACGTTCCACAGAATGGGTCCTAGGATTGATCCCTGAGCTGCACCAGATGTGATTGTCATCCTTCTCTGTCCGTCTATCGTATCAAAGAGCAGCTCTCGGTCTCTGAGGTAGCTTCGGAGTATCCTTAGTAAATATCCAGGGGTTCGAAATCTATCTCTCAGAGATGCAATTACATCACTCCATCGCAGACTATTGAAGGCGTTCCGTACATCTAGCGTGGCTAAAACAATTATGCGCTTTGGATAGTAGCGTCTGTGCTGCGCATTGTTGAAGTGTTTGACTACATCTTCAACAGCTCCGAGCGTTGATCTGCCTGAACGGAATCCATGCTGCCTATCTGATAATCCACCAGCCGCCTCGATGGAATCCACCAACCTACGCTGCAGTAACTTTTCCAATAGCTTTCCAGTATTGTCCAGCAAGCAGATAGGGCGGTATGCTGACGCTTGCGTTGGATTTCCTCTACCCTTGTTGACCAGTATCAGTTTCTGCCTCTTCCAGCATCTTGGAAAAATACCCTGTGCTAAACAGGCATTATACATTGCGAGTATTTCCCCTGGTCGGTTCTCCACTAACAGTTTGAGTGCCTCCGTTGGTATTCCATCTGGTCCAGGAGCTTTACCCTTCTTAAGGCTCTTCGCTGCATGTCCGAGCTCCTCTTGGCTAAAATAAGAATATGGCTCGTCAGTTAGAGGTTCATGTTGCTCGTATGTGGGAGGATGTGTGGGGAATAGATCCTGGTCACAATTTTGTAGCCGACACCCCAAGGGTTGCTGTTTAGATCGCTGCGAAGTTCCTCCCATTTTGCTTTCTTACTGGACAAAATTGCGCGTTTTAGTGCCAAACGAGCCCGCTTGAAATCCTCAGCCTCCGACAGTGCTTCACCATATCGCCTAGCTCTAGTATATCTTCTTCTATTCCGGAGACAGGTTCGTCTAAGCTCAGCAATTCCTGGTGTCCACCAGTAAACTGGTCGTTTTTTCGGGTGTTGCGATAAGCGTGGCATTGATACGTTGCAACTCCGGGTAATGCGCCTCATCATCGCGTCTACTATAGAGGAGGCATCGGGATCTACTTGCCCCCTTAGGTTTTCATCGAAGCTGGCCAAGAATGCGGTGGGGTTCATCCTAGCTGCATTCCAATGGCGAGTGCTTGTAAATCTTGGCCAGGGTGCAAGATCCATTCTCGTTGTGAGGTTAAAACTTATGTATTGGTGATCACTTCCGGTATATTCCTCCAACACTTTCCATGCGCTGACCGCTCTAGACAGATCTTCGGTGACCAAAGTGATGTCTGGCGTTGTATATTCACAACCCGGTCTTCTGAAGGTAGAGGCATTGCCAGTGTTTGCCACCACTAGCCCTGTTCTGGCTGCCATATCCAAAATATATCTTCCCCTCGTATTCGTGTATGAGTCGCCCCATTCCACAGCTCTGGCATTAAAGTCGCCTGCTATTATGAAGGGTCCGCCTTTCTCGAGAACCATATCCTCAATAAGGTTTACTTTAGTCCTAAACTGTTCTATACTGTCACTAGGGGTACAGTAGCAACTCATTAGCGCAAAATGGGCGGTTTGCATATATGCGTAGCAATAACCAGCTCGACTCTGTTTTACCATGAGCCTACTTCCACTTGGAAGCCAGAGTGCTGCTGTCCCCGTCTCATTCTCTATATATGTACCTCGTTGTGTTTTTCTATATTGTTCACTAATTATCACTGCATCCGGTTGCCTTTCGTAAACCATCTGCTCAAGTAAGGTATCTGCTACCCGACTTCTATGCATGTTTGCCTGGAGAAATGTTATCATCTCCTGGCCAGCGGGCAACCCCTTGTACCTGGAAGGTGATCGGTACGGTCTCGTTTTTCCTCCGAGCAGTGAATACATTTTGCAGAAGCTTTGCATTCCTTCATTCTGTGGCCCGGATTGCCGCATCTTATGCACATGTCTCTTCTGTCCTGACCCGAGCAGTTCGTCTGTATATGTCCTACACCAAGGCAGCGGTAACATCTCTTGATGTCATCACATGTCCGCATCTTAGCTCGAATCCATCCGATTTTAACGTGGCCAACTTCAATGAGCTTTGATACGCTTTCAGCGGATAACGTAGCGAAGGCCCGCACTTGCTCCCTTACATTTGGCCTCGAGAGTCTTATCTGGATATCTTCACCTTTGTCGGGAAGTAGCTCCTGAATAGCCTTTTCTACTTCTTCCTTAAGGGTCAAGGAGTCCAGATCCCGTATCTCAATAGTTGCCCTTGGTTTTAGCTCAATGACGGACGCTGTTTCTTTTATGGATGCTCTCAGTTGCTGTACAAATTCTGGATTAATCTTCTCACCATTCTCGAGTTCTACGAGGATTGCCCCAGCCTTCGTCTTTCTGATTGACCTCGCGTTTAACGAATTGTCAGACGTTACTGCATTGCGCAGATCCTTTAGCACTTCCGCATAACTGTGGCTGCCTGTGGGTTTAACTAACACCGCCTCAGCCCTTGATCGTCGCGATCGCGGCCTGCCCTTCTGTTTCTGGCTTATTGATGGCTTCTCCTTACCATTCCTATAAGGAACAGTTTGCCAGGCTCCTTTTCTCGTCTCCGAAGGCTCGTTTACCAGTTCCTTTTCTCTAGGTTTTTTGGAACTCTCTGGTCCAAGAGGGCTGTTCGCCGCCCGTTTCGGCTTCACCGTCGCTGGGGTGGAAATGTCTACAGTACTTCCAGTTGCAATTTTCTCTCGCTGGTTGGATAGCTTCCTATCGCTTTCAGCGCTCTTCCATGAGCGTCTGCAATTCATCGTTACATCCAGCAACTCAGACATTCTTGATACACCTTCCTTTACATCCATACTGATGTTTTTCTGTCTTCTAAATGTTTGCTGCATTTTACTTATTATAGCCCGACATTGAGAAATTGCATCCTCTTCCATATTCCGCATTCTCCGTATCAGCTCTATCCGAGGAGAAGTGTCCAACGAAGGGATCTGTGTGTTTTCGCTTGGGGTACTTATCATTTCGCCGTCTGCTGCTGGAGTCGCAGTACCAGACTCACCTCGTCCTGAGATACTAGTTGGAGTATTCTGAGTGCTGTTCTTGTCCGTTGAGACCCTATCACTGCATTTGCTTGTCTTCCTCCTGGCGGCCTTCGCCACATCTTGAATTACTCCACTAGCAGCCTTACGCATAGCGGCGTCATCGTCGCGGGTCTCCGCACTAGCCACTCGTAGTTCTCTCCGGATTGGTGACCGCATCAGCGTTCCAGATGGTGTAAAAGGGTTTACATTCACGCCATCTGCTGTCTTTCTTCCGTTTTCTTCTTGTTCTTTGTTGTTGTTGTTGTGGTTCTCATTATTCATGTCTTATGGGTCCCAGCTTGAAGCCGTTATCTCCGCCTGAGTGTGCAGTTGCCAGTTGACCCCGAGGGTCCCTTTGCAAGCAGTGAGGTCCTCGGAAGGTTGACACAGGCCCTCATGAGTACCTGTGTTCAGAGCCGGTCGGGCACTAATTAGGAGTCTTCTCAACTAAACCTGCACTACCAACTAATGGTGTCAGGCATTGAGCGTTCCTCAAGCCCTTGCCAAGGTTTTAGAGGGACGGAGGTAGCCACCATATTAGCCCGTAAGCCATTTCAGCAGGATATCACTCCTGCCTACTAAAGTTACGGAATACTTAGGCTCCCAGCCCATTTGCGACTAATCCAAGATCATCTTGTCGATTCCATTTCCTTTTCAAGTCCGGTCCATCTTCATTCTATTCAGCTCAAATTCGCTGTACACACAGTTGGTTCACTCTCAACGGATGTTGAGTAGCTATCCAGTGGCGCCACAAGGAGGCCGTGCGACAACTTGATTTGAGCAAGAACAAGGATCGCTATCTGGCTATCCCCAAGTGGATAGCAATCAGTGCTTTACCTTGTATGCTCAAATCCACACCACCATTATTATTATTATTATTATTATTATTATTATTATTATTATTATTATTATTATTATTATAGAGTTTCCTTAATTTCTCAATCTCTGTGAGATTGGAAAATACCTATCCCAGGCTTTACCAAGGGATTAGGCTCTGATGTGCACAGATTATTTATAATCACAGCGCCAATCATAATTTTGCCATTGTTATTTTTTTTTATTATTATTATGTTATTTTTGTTATTATTATTATTATTATTATTATTATTATTATTATTATTATTATTATTATTATTATTATTATTATTATGAAGTCTACAAAGAGCGTGTTTGCAATGGGCCCAATAGGAGTGGACAGGGTCTATGCATTCGGTGCGGGAGCACTGGTCATAAGCTGAGAGAGTGTAGTAGCACCCCCAGATGCTGCCTATGTATAGAGGAAGGCTGCAAGCCAGTCGACCACATACCGGGTTCAGTACGATGCGCTGCCTACAGGAAACTTATCCAGCAGAAATGACGACATTATTACAAGCAAACCTCCACAGAAGTGTAACCGCTAGTGCCTTACTACTGATTGTCGCAGGTGCCTTCAACGCAAAGGCTTCAGAGTGGGGTGTGACCACTACGAATTCAAGGGGTAGGAGGATCCTAGACATGGGAGCAAGACTAGGCCTAGTGGTTGCAAATCAGGGCACAACTACCACTTTCAGAAGGCCAGGTTGCGAAGGCACGACCCCTGATATTACCTTGGCATCAGAGTCCCTCATGAATGGCTTAAGAGAATGGAAAGTAATAGAGGATTACACAGGCAGTGATCATCAGTATATTACATATCGAATTGCGATAAGTACTAGTAACAACAACGGTAATGCCAGAAAGGGGACTAGAAGATGGAATGTTTCGAGGTTACGACAGGCTGACTTACTAGCGGAGTTGGATGTCGCTTTTCCACCTCAACAACGCACGAACGACGTTCAGGCAGAAGGCACAATGGCAGCTATTGCACGCGCTTGCAATGCATCTATGCCAAGGGTCAGTGGCAGGGCTTCCAGAAAAGCTGTATATTGGTGGAACGATGAGATAAGACAGCTAATACAATTATGCCACCATCACCGAAGAAGATACACCAGAGCAAGACGGAATGGTCTGCACAATGAGCTTGCCCAGGAATATAAAAAGGCTCGAAAAGATCTTAAAGCGGCCATTGCAATAAGCAAGAAACGCAAATGGGAAGAATTGCGTGCTGACATAAACCGTGACCCATGGGGATTGGGCTACAAGCTGGTCATGAAAAAGCTTGGTGGTATGGCATCGTCGGTGGACCTATCAGCACGAAATCTGGAAAACGTGGTGAGTACACTTTTTCCAACCCATGAATTGAGAAACGAGATCGACACAGGAGCGCAGAGGGATGAGGATGTTCCACTTTTCACTGAGAGCGAATTAAAGGATGCAGCAAGAACCTTAAGGAACCAAAAAGCCCCTGGACCAGATGGAATTCCTGCGGAGGTATTGAAAATAATTGCGAATGAGCGACCATGGATTTTGCTCGAAATGTACAACAAGTGTCTAACAGAAGGTGTTTTCCCAAAGGCTTGGAAGATGCAGCGGTTGGTACTGATTGGGAAAGGCAAGGGTGACCCCGAGTCCGCTTCCTCATATCGCCCGCTTTGTATGTTGGATACAGCTGGTAAACTCCTAGAGAAGTTAATTAGGCCTCGCTTATTAGGGGCAGTGACGAATTCGGGTGGACTGTCTAATAGGCAATATGGCTTTCGACAGGGTAGGTCCACGGTAGATGCCATTGCTGATGTACTCAGGAGTGTGGAATCAGCACATAGTGGGAACCATTACTCCAGACAAATTGTGCTCTTGGCGACTCTTGACGTTAGGAATGCATTCAATAGCGCGAGGTGGGCCGATATAATCACTGCATTAGAGAGGCGCTTCCAAGTTCCACAGTATCTGATGGCGATGATACGTAGCTACCTCAGAGATCGTGTTCTTGTGTACGAAACTGAACACGGTGTAACGCGAAGACAGGTTACAGCAGGCGCAGCACAGGGATCTATATTAGGTCCAGACCTGTGGAACATCATGTATGATGAGATACTCTGCATTGATATGCCCGAGAACTCATATCTTGTTGGATATGCAGATGATATCGCTGCTGTGATAACAGCTAGGGATACGTCGGAGGCTCAGCGGAAGCTCAACCAGGTAATGATCAGAACTCAGACATGGATGACTGATCATGGCCTTAGCCTTGCTGCAGATAAGACCGAACTCATCATTCTAACGAAGAAGCACATTGATAAATCTGGGATAAGCCTTGCCGTCCATCGGCCATATGTTTGGCTCTGCCACCTCTGTTGCCACTGCTGTATGCTCTGCCTTCTTAGTTCTGCCGGCGTTTGTTGACCCTCGGTCCAATATTTCTGGTCCCATCTCTTTTTACGCTCGTTAGCAAGTAAATCCACGGGGATTGAGCTACTAATAACGAGCACAGCCGCCTCAGATACTGTTCTATAGGCCGACGCTGTCCTTAGGGCTGCCGTCCTCTGTACCGCGCTCAATGCCTTCCTGCGGTATTCCGCCTTTAGTGCGTCTGCCCATATTTCACATCCGTAAAGAAGGATTGACTGCACGGTACTCAGAAGTAATTTCCGCTTACTTGCAGTTGGGCCACCTACGTTAGCCATTAGTCTTGACAAGGCTGCAGTGGCCTTCCCCGCCTTCTCGACTGCATGGTTTATTTGACTCCAATAGGTCAATCTGGAGTCCAGATGTAGACCCAAATACTTCACCGTTCCCTTGGTTTGGAAGGTGTTGTCGACTGTGTGTATCGGCGTCTCGATAGGTATGTGCTTCTTCGTTAGAATGATGAGTTCGGTCTTATCTGCAGCAAGGCTAAGGCCATGATCAGTCATCCATGTCTGAGTTCTGATCATTACCTGGTTGAGCTTCCGCTATAATAATAATAATAATAATAATAATAATAATAATAATAATAATAATAATAATAATAATAATAATAATAATAATAATAATAATAATAATAATAATAATAATAATAATAATAATAATAATAATAATAATAATAATAATAATCCTTCTTTACGGATGTGAAATATGGGCAGACGCACTAATGGCGGAATACCGCAGGAAGGCATTGAGCGCGGTACAGAGGACGGCAGCCCTAAGGACAGCGTCGGCCTATAGAACAGTATCTGAGGCGGCTGTGCTCGTTATTAGTAGCTCAATCCCCGTGGATTTACTTGCTAACGAGCGTAAAAAGAGATGGGACCAGAAATATTGGACCGAGGGTCAACAAACGCCGGCAGAACTAAGAAGGCAGAGCATACAGCAGTGGCAACAGAGGTGGCAGAGCCAAACATATGGCCGATGGACGGCAAGGCTTATCCCAGATTTATCAATGTGGATAGACAGGAATTTTGGCGAAGTTAACTATTACCTAACGCAGTTACTGTCGGGGCATGGTTATTTCCGGAAGTACCTGCATCGGATGGGGAAAAGCGATAGTCCATGTTGTGTATACGGAGATGCGGATATGGATGACGCTGAGCACACCTTTTTCGAGTGCCGCAAGTGGAACTACGAAAGGGCTGATATTGAGACAAGCTATGGCCCACTGACGACACAGAGTGTCGTTGGAATCATGCTCAGAAGTGAGGAGAGCTGGCAACGTATAGCGGTTTTCATCGAAAGCATCCTCCGTAGGAAGAAGTTGGACTTGGATGCACGCGAGAATGGAGGCAGTTAAATCTGCAGTAGACAAAGCGGGCCCGACGGGGAACTAGCAGACGGAGAGTGGCAGATATAGCCCAAGGGAAGGGAGCCACACTGAAGTAATACGAGAGTAGTTCCAGTGTGGATGACTCCCATGGTAGATGGGGGGGCGGTTTTAGTTGGTAGTCTTTCGAGGAGTCCAACATCGCCTGTTGTGAAGAGTGACGACCTGGCAGGCATGCCTAAAAGCATTTCCCCTCCCCAACCCGCAAAAAAAAAAAATTATTATTATTATTATTATTATTATTATTATTATTATTATTATTATTATTATTATTATTATTATTATTATTATTATTATGGTGGTATGGGTGCGAGCATACAAGGCAAAGCACTGATCGCTGTCCGCTTGGGACGGCCAGTTAGCGATCCTTGTCACTGCTCAAATCAAGCTGTCGCACGGCCTCCTCGTGGCGCCACTGGATAGCTACTCAGCATCTGCTGAGGGTGAACTAACTGTGTGCACAGCGGAAAAGCAAAGCTAAAGCTTGCAACGTTGACAACCGGAGGGAGTAGGAACACGAATTGGAAAAAACAAACTGGAAATGATGAATTTGGGCTGACAACTGCGGCATTCTGTTACCTTAGTAAACGCAAGTGACATTTCGGAGAAACGGCTTTCAGGATAATGTTGCAGCTGCCTCCGTCCCGTTAAACCCATGGCAGGGCTTGTAGAACGCTCCAAGGATCGTAGTCACTAAACTGACCATGTAGGTTCGGTTGAGACGACTCCCGATTAATGTCTGGCCTGGCTCTGAACACGAGTACCCATAAGGTCTCGTGTCAACCCTCGCGAGGACCTCACTGCATAGCAAAGGGACCCTCGGGGCTTATAAAGGCGACTACATGACGACCAAGGATAACGGCTTCAAGTTGGGACCCAACAGAACAAAATGACAGAGAAAACACCAAACCTTAAAACCACAATAAATGAAGGAACCCCAAACCCCTTTCAACCCAGCGGCAAACTGGGAAGAAGTCCGTCCACAAAGAGGAGAAATGAACTTTCGCATATAGCGGTAACTGTACCCAAGGGAAATGAAGCGGCTTCCTCTATGGATATGACAAAGACTCCGAGAGCAGGCATGGTGACTAGTGAAACACCTACCACAAATAGTCGACAATCATCCAGAGACTCCCCTAACCAGGAGTTTATATCCAAAATGAGGCATGAGGAAGCTTCAGCTATAGAAAACATAAAGAAAGTTCTTGTGAAAATCAAGGCTGCCCTTCGAAGGCAAAAAAATATCAGCATGGATGTTAGAGATGGAATACAGGAGATTGATGAGCTAATCTGTATAGCTGAAACCAGCAGGACTAGCTGGATGAAAGTGGAAAAAGAAAAGCAGACAGATAACTACAATAATCGCGCTGAAGGCTTAGAACAGATGCCTCTAACTAGCTTAGCAAAGAGAACAGCAGAAAGCCAACTTGAACACGCAGAGGAAACAAAGAAAAGAAGAAATGGGGAGAGTAAGAATCTCGAAAAGTGGAAAATAGTAAGCCGCAGAGTAGCTGCTGAGCGAAAATCTAATCAGAAAGTAGAAAACAGTACTGTAGAAAAAACTACCAGAGAAAATCCCAAAAATCATGAAGAGAAATCGCGCCATAAATACAGGCCAGAAGCGCTCATAATAAAACCAATAGAGGGATACAGTTATGCGGATGTTCTTAAAACCTTGAGAGAAAAGGGAAACAAAGAATCTAATACAAAAATCAGAGCAATCAGAAAAACTAAAACTGGGGCAATGTTAATAGAGCTTGAAAAAGGCGAGCGAGTAAACCCGGAACTCTTTAATAAAGTGAAGGAAATAATGCAAGACTCAGCTGAAGTGCGCAGCGGCACAGCAAATGTCACATTAAACATCCGAGACTTAGACGCCCTAACAACCACTGAAGAGGTAGCTCGGGGCATTAAAGAGGCTATTAAAATAGAGGACAATGAAATAAAGAAAATTACGGTATCGAAACCAAATAGCAGAGAGTTGGTTCAGGCATATATTACAATGCCAGCAAAAGAGGCCGAAGAACTTCTGAGAGTCGAAAGGATTAAAATAGGATGGTGTAGGGTGAGAGTGAGATACCACATAACACGGAGTAAATGCTTTAAATGTTTCGGTACAGGCCACGAACAATGGAATTGTAGTGGACCAGATAGAAGAGGCCAAGGGCTATGCATACGATGCGGAAACACGGGGCATATGATGAAAAACTGCACCCAGGCACCCAAATGCTGTCTATGCGCAGAAGCAGGGTATGAACCCACTGATCACTTACCGGCCTCCGGAAAGTGCAGGGTGGCAAGAACACAGTGATGATGAAAATACTGCAGGCAAATATGCATAGAAGCAAGACAGCAAATGCGTTATTAGATCAAATCGTTGTAGAAAATCAGATAGACATTGTTATAATAAGCGAACAATATAGACCCAAAAATAATGGTCTATGGCTAGCCGATGAAACAAATACAGCGGCAATGTGGAAACCAAACGGTAGCGCCGCTAAAATAACACAAACTGGGAAGAAGAACTGTCTAGTATATATAAAGACAGAACAATGCACACTCATGAGTTGTTATTTAACACCTAGCGACTCGATAGAAGATTTTGAAAGGAAACTGAGCTCAATTGAGAGCACAGCTAGAGAAATTGGTGGACCATGGCTCATCGCCGGCGACTTTAATGCTAAGGCAACGGAATGGGGTGAACAAACCACAAATTCAAGAGGCCGCAAA
Source organism: Sturmia bella (assembly GCA_963662145.1). Taxonomy (NCBI): domain Eukaryota; kingdom Metazoa; phylum Arthropoda; class Insecta; order Diptera; family Tachinidae; genus Sturmia; species Sturmia bella. The sequence goes on from OY759170.1 coordinate 27,700,474, forward strand.
ATAATGGATATGGCAGGAAGTTTGGGCCTGGTTGTGGTAAATGTAGGTGGAAAAACCACATTTAGAAGACCAGGTTGTCAGGAAACTATCCCAGATATAACACTAGCCTCGGAAAGCATAGCGTCAAGAGTACAAAATTGGAAGGTAATGGAAGAATTTACTGCTAGTGATCATCAGTATATCACTTACGTACTAAATAAAGTAAACTGTCAGAGCCAAACAGGCCCGAAAAAATATCTTGGAACGAGAAGGTGGAATGTCTCTAAACTAAACACCGAGGCACTCATCGAAAATATAGACAGGCGCCTGGGAAACACAAATCAAGTCGGCAGCGTCTCTCAGACAGTAGAAAAGACAATGCAATGCATTATTAAAGGCTGTAATGCGTCAATGCCAAAAATCAGAGGCGGAGGAAGGAAAAAAGCAATGTACTGGTGGACATCCGAAATAGCTGAACTAAGGAAAACCTGCCTAAAGGCAAGAAGAAAATTTACAAGAGCGAGAAAAACAGGTCTAGCCGCAACGGAGCAACTATGTTATAAAAAAGCTAAGACGGAACTGAAACTGGCCATTGAAAGAAGCAAACGAATAGCGCTAGATGAACTAAGAAATGATATAAATAACAACCCTTGGGGACTTGGGTATAAGTTAGTTACCAAGAAACTTGCCGCAAAATCAGGAAGCGAGCCTATGGACTGCGAGACCGCAGAGTACGTTGTGAATACTCTTTTCCCAAATCATGAAGAATTCAACGCAGATTTCGAACACACAAATGAAACTCCACCGCCGTTCACTGAGGATGAACTCAGCCTAGCAGCCAGAAGCTTCAAGGGAAATAAAGCTCCCGGCCCGGATGGAGTACCGGCTGAAGTTGTAAAGTACTTAGTGGAAAAACGACCAAGCATGTTTCTGAAGATGTTTAATTTATGCTGGAAACACAGCATATTTCCCGAAATATGGAAAAAACAAAAACTCGTGTTGATCAACAAAGGAAAAGGAGATCCAACACAGCCATCAGCATATAGACCCCTATGTATGCTTGATGTAACCGGAAAACTTTTCGAGAAACTTATTAAAGAATGGCTCAACAGAGAGATTGAAAGAGCAGGAGGTTTATCGGTGAACCAGCATGGTTTTCGAAAAGGAAAATCTACGCTTGGAGCCCTGGAAGATGTGGTCCAGAGTGTCCAACAGGCTCAACAGGGAAACAACTACTCCAAGAAGATTGTGCTACTCGCGACACTGGATGTCCGAAATGCATTTAATAGCCTACAATGGAAGGATATTGTACGAGCGCTTAAAACGAGCTTTGGTATTCCAGCATACCTACTGAATATGATTAGAAGCTACCTCAGCGAACGCATCTTACTCTATGATACAGCAGATGGTTTAAAGGTAAAAAAATTATCATCAGGAGCTGCTCAGGGTTCCATACTGGGTCCAGACCTATGGAATATCACATATGATGAAATCCTTAGATTGGAAATGCCCGATGATTGCCACTTGGTAGGCTATGCAGATGACATTGCCGCTGTTGTAATCGCTAGAAATGTAGAGGATGCAAAACGAAAATTAAATATGGTAATGCTCCGTAGTAAAAGATGGTTAGAACAGCATGGCTTGAGTCTCGCTATAGAAAAAACAGAGCTAATACTACTGACAAAGAAACATATCCCACTGGAGATAGAGTTCGAAGTATTAGGATCGCAGATAATGACGACTAGTATGTTGAAATATCTAGGAGTAAGATTTGACAGCAGACTTAAATTTACCCATCAGATAAATCATGCAGCCAACAAAGCGGGAAGAACAGTCAGTTTTCTCAGTAGGCTAATGGCAAATGTAGGAGGACCAACACAACTCAAACGAAAATTGCTTATGGACACCACAAACTCAGTACTTTTGTATGGAAGCGAAGTGTGGGGCACATATCTAACAGCACAGAATAGGCGAAATATACTGTTAGCGGTACAAAGAACATCGGCATTAAGAATAGCCTCAGCAGATCGAACGGTCTCGCAAGAAGCCGTTTTTATAATCAGTGGCACAATTTCTATTGACTTATTGATCGAAGAGAGAGTCAAAATCTGGGCAGCACAAAAGCAGGGAAATGAAATCGACAAACAAGATCTGCGCATGGAAACTCTGAGGAAAGTCCAAGAGAAATGGAACAACTCTGCAAAAGGAAGGTGGACCGCAAAACTAATACCAAACGTAAATGAATGGTATAGTAGAAAAGAGGGAGAAATAAATTATTACATAACCCAAATGCTGTCAGGGCACGGATATTACCGGAAATACCTTTTTAATATCGGAAAAGTGGAAAACATGAGCTGCATATATAGCGACGGAGATATTGCAAACGATGGGAAATGCAGAGAACACAGCTAGAGTCAGATCTCGGAACAATAACTGCGGAAAATATAGTAGGTAAAATGTTACGTGGAAAGGAAGTATGGGAAAAAGTGGCGAAATATGCCGAATATATACTCAACAAACGCCGGCAACAAACGCCGGCAGAACTAAGAAGGCAGAGCATACAGCAGTGGCAACAGAGGTGGCAGAGCCAAACACATGGCCGATGGACGGCAAGGCTTATCCCAGATTTATCAATGTGGATAGACAGGAATTTTGGCGAAGTTAACTATTACCTAACGCAGTTACTGTCGGGGCATGGTTATTTCCGGAAGTACCTGCATCGGATGGGGAAAAGCGATAGTCCATGTTGTGTATACGGAGATGCGGATATGGATGACGCTGAGCACACCTTTTTCGAGTGCCACAAGTGGAACTACGAAAGGGCTGATATTGAGACAAGCTATGGCCCACTGACGACACAGAGTGTCGTTGGAATCATGCTCAGAAGTGAGGAGAGCTGGCAACGTATAGCGGTTTTCATCGAAAGCATCCTCCGTAGGAAGAAGTTGGACTTGGATGCACGCGAGAATGGAGGCAGTTAAATCTGCAGTAGACAAAGCGGGCCCGACGGGGAACTAGCAGACGGAGAGTGGCAGATATAGCCCAAGTGAAGGGAGCCACACTGAAGTAATACGAGAGTAGTTCCAGTGTGGATGACTCCCATGGTAGATGGGGGGGCGGTTTTAGTTGGTAGTCTTTCGAGGAGTCCAACATCGCCTGTTGTGAAGAGTGACGACCTGGCAGGCATGCGTAAAAGCATTTCCCCTCCCCAACCCGCAAAAAAAAAAAAAAAAAAAAAAAAAATTATTATTATTATTATTATTATTATTATTATTATTATTATTATTATTATTATTATTATTATTATTATTATTATTATTATTATTATTATTATTATTATTATTATTATTATTATTATTATTATTATTATTATTATTATTATTATTATTATTATTATTATATTAGAAGCCAATTCTGCGATACGATCAGAGAATCTGTGAAGGAAGCTTCGCGAGTAACAGAGCTGAAACATAGGATAACCGTCGAGATCAGGGATCTTGATTCTCTCGTGGAGCCGGAAGAGATCATTTCCGCTATCCGGGAGACTACGAAGAAAGAGGATGCGGATGTCAAGGTAAGAGTGACAAACAGGAATAGCAGAGAGCAGTGCCGAGCATTCGTAACAATGGAGGTAGAAATGGCAAACGTCATTCTTGAACTGCAGCGCATAAAGGTCGGCTGGACATACTGCAGAGTCAGGCAGGCAATTAATATTAAGCGATGTTACAGGTGCTTTGGAGTAGGACATACGCAAACAAACTGCAATGGGCCCAATAGGAGTGGACAGGGTCTATGCATTCGATGCGGGAGCACTGGTCATAAGCTGAGAGAGTGTAGTAGCACCCCCAGATGCTGCCTATGTATAGAGGAAGGCTGCAAGCCAGTCGACCACATACCGGGTTCAGTACGATGCGCTGCCTACAGGAAACTTATCCAGCAGAAATGACGACATTATTACAAGCAAACCTCCACAGAAGTGTAACCGCTAGTGCCTTACTACCCCAGATTATGATTGATCATAATGCCGGATTGGCGGTCATCAGCGAACAGCATAGTAGCCTGCAGAACGGCCAGTGGTTTGAGGATGCAACGCGAACTGCAGCCATTTGGCTGACGACTGGGACAAGATTCCAGATACTGGGGCATGGCTCGGGTGACGGCTTTGTATGGGTGACCGGTAGGGACTATACAGTAATAAGCTGCTATCTGACTCCGAGCGATCCCATAGATGCTTTTCAGACCAAGTTGAACTATATAGAGGATGCCGCTCTGGCAATAGGAGGAAACCTGATTGTCGCAGGTGACTTCAACGCAAAGGCTTCAGAGTGGGGTGTGACCACTACGAATTCAAGGGGTAGGAGGATCCTAGACATGGGAGCAAGACTAGGCCTAGTGGTTGCAAATCAGGGCACAACTACCACTTTCAGAAGGCCAGGTTGCGAAGGCACGACCCCTGATATTACCTTGGCATCAGAGTCCCTCATGAATGGCTTAAGAGAATGGAAAGTAATAGAGGATTACACAGGCAGTGATCATCAGTATATTACATATCGAATTGCGATAAGTACTAGTAACAACAACGGTAATGCCAGAAAGGGGACTAGAAGATGGAATGTTTCGAGGTTACGACAGGCTGACTTACTAGCGGAGTTGGATGTCGCTTTTCCACCTCAACAACGCACGAACGACGTTCAGGCAGAAGGCACAATGGCAGCTATTGCACGCGCTTGCAATGCATCTATGCCAAGGGTCAGTGGCAGGGCTTCCAGAAAAGCTGTATATTGGTGGAACGATGAGATAAGACAGCTAAGACAATTATGCCACCATCACCGAAGAAGATACACCAGAGCAAGACGGAATGGTCTGCACAATGAGCTTGCCCAGGAATATAAAAAGGCTCGAAAAGATCTTAAAGCGGCCATTGCAATAAGCAAGAAACGCAAATGGGAAGAATTGCGTGCTGACATAAACCGTGACCCATGGGGATTGGGCTACAAGCTGGTCATGAAAAAGCTTGGTGGTATGGCATCGTCGGTGGACCTATCAGCACGAAATCTGGAAAACGTGGTGAGTACACTTTTTCCAACCCATGAATTGAGAAACGAGATCGACACAGGAGCGCAGAGAGATGAGGATGTTCCACTTTTCACTGAGAGCGAATTAAAGGATGCAGCAAGAACCTTAAGGAACCAAAAAGCCCCTGGACCAGATGGAATTCCTGCGGAGGTATTGAAAATAATTGCGAATGAGCGACCATGGATTTTGCTCGAAATGTACAACAAGTGTCTAACAGAAGGTGTTTTCCCAAAGGCTTGGAAGATGCAGCGGTTAGTACTGATTGGGAAAGGCAAGGGTGACCCCGAGTCCGCTTCCTCATATCGCCCGCTTTGTATGTTGGATACAGCTGGTAAACTCCTAGAGAAGTTAATTAGGCCTCGCTTATTAGGGGCAGTGACGAATTCGGGTGGACTGTCTAATAGGCAATATGGCTTTCGACAGGGTAGGTCCACGGTAGATGCCATTGCTGATGTACTCAGGAGTGTGGAATCAGCACATAGTGGGAACCATTACTCCAGACAAATTGTGCTCTTGGCGACTCTTGACGTTAGGAATGCATTCAATAGCGCGAGGTGGGCCGATATAATCACTGCATTAGAGAGGCGCTTCCAAGTTCCACAGTATCTGATGGCGATGATACGTAGCTACCTCAGAGATCGTGTTCTTGTGTACGAAACTGAACACGGCGTAACGCGAAGACAGGTTACAGCAGGCGCAGCACAGGGATCTATATTAGGTCCAGACCTGTGGAACATCACGTATGATGAGATACTCTGCATTGATATGCCCGAGAACTCATATCTTGTTGGATATGCAGATGATATCGCTGCTGTGATAACAGCTAGGGATACGTCGGAGGCTCAGCGGAAGCTCAACCAGGTAATGATCAGAACTCAGACATGGATGACTGATCATGGCCTTAGCCTTGCTGCAGATAAGACCGAACTCTTCATTCTAACGAAGAAGCACATACCTATCGAGACGCCGCTACACACAGTCGACAACACCTTCCAAACCAAGGGAACGGTGAAGTATTTGGGTCTACATCTGGACTCCAGATTGACCTATTGGAGTCAAATAAACCATGCAGTCGAGAAGGCGGGGAAGGCCACTGCAGCCTTGTCAAGACTAATGGCTAACGTAGGTGGCCCAACTGCAAGTAAGCGGAAATTACTTCTGAGTACCGTGCAGTCAATCCTTCTTTACGGATGTGAAATATGGGCAGACGCACTAAAGGCGGAATACCGCAGGAAGGCATTGAGCGCGGTACAGAGGACGGCAGCCCTAAGGACAGCGTCGGCCTATAGAACAGTATCTGAGGCGGCTGTGCTCGTTATTAGTAGCTCAATCCCCGTGGATTTACTTGCTAACGAGCGTAAAAAGAGATGGGACCAGAAATATTGGACCGAGGGTCAACAAACGCCGGCAGAACTAAGAAGGCAGAGCATACAGCAGTGGCAACAGAGGTGGCAGAGCCAAACACATGGCCGATGGACGGCAAGGCTTATCCCAGATTTATCAATGTGGATAGACAGGAATTTTGGCGAAGTTAACTATTACCTAACGCAGTTACTGTCGGGGCATGGTTATTTCCGGAAGTACCTGCATCGGATGGGGAAAAGCGATAGTCCATGTTGTGTATACGGAGATGCGGATATGGATGACGCTGAGCACACCTTTTTCGAGTGCCACAAGTGGAACTACGAAAGGGCTGATATTGAGACAAGCTATGGCCCACTGACGACACAGAGTGTCGTTGGAATCATGCTCAGAAGTGAGGAGAGCTGGCAACGTATAGCGGTTTTCATCGAAAGCATCCTCCGTAGGAAGAAGTTGGACTTGGATGCACGCGAGAATGGAGGCAGTTAAATCTGCAGTAGACAAAGCGGGCCCGACGGGGAACTAGCAGACGGAGAGTGGCAGATATAGCCCAAGTGAAGGGAGCCACACTGAAGTAATACGAGAGTAGTTCCAGTGTGGATGACTCCCATGGTAGATGGGGGGGCGGTTTTAGTTGGTAGTCTTTCGAGGAGTCCAACATCGCCTGTTGTGAAGAGTGACGACCTGGCAGGCATGCGTAAAAGCATTTCCCCTCCCCAACCCGCAAAAAAAAAAAAAAATTATTATTATTATTATTATTATTATTATTATTATTATTATTATTATTATTATTATTATTATTATTATTATTCCGTGTGGAGTTTTTCCATTCTCCCATCGGACGCGTCCCCAGGTGGCGGATAGGGGAAATCTCAGCAGATCTTTTCAGGCCTGCAGGGAAGGTGGGAAATAAAACACCACCCGTGGACCAAAAATGGACGGCCGATCACCATGCCTGGTGCGGCCGATGATGATGGAGACGGAAAGAAACAGGATTAGTGGTACCAATTTGACGATCCGGAATTGATGCCTAGGGCTGACGGCTGCAGTATTCTAACATCTTAGTAAGCACTCTGAAACGGTGCTGAAACGGCTGTTAGGCTAATACTGTTGCCGCCTCCGTCCCGTTAAAACTGTGGCGAGGCTCCAGGTACGTTCTGACCACGTCGCCACTGAGGTAGCGGTAAGGGTGCAGTTGAGACGACTCCTGCTTTGCTCCGAGATCCTGGCTCTGAACATAGGCTCCCATGAGGATCTATGTCAACCCTAGCGTGGACCTCACTGCTTGCAAAGGGACCCACGGGGATCGCTTGAGGAGACCATACAACCGTGGAAGGATAGCGGCCTGGAGCGGGGACCCGAAAGCAATGATAGTTAATAGAACGCCCCCCCAAACCCCCCAAAATGTAGAAAAGAAGACAGGAAGAGCAGAGTTACAGGAAGAGAATCTAAGCTCACGAAGAAGCAGCAAGACTCTCCGATCACCCAATATAGTGGGTGTAGGAGCTCCGTCTGCTGCTGTGCCTTTAGCGGACAGGACTGTATCGGCGGAGAGCTCCTCTAACACCGATAAGGGAGCAGTATCGATGATAGAGGTTCAGCGACTGACTCCCGCTTCTGTCGCTTCACTGCCTGGAGTGCAGCGTCAGACTCCAGCCTCTGTCACTTCACTGAGTGGAGTGCAGCGCCAGACTCCCGTTTCTGCTGCTTTGCAGTATCAGGCAGAGATCACAGTGGAGGGAAACTTTTCCCCTCGCTTGGAGTCTATATATAAGCTTAGACAACTAGAGGAGAACACATTGGATAATTGCAGACAAGTGTTGAATAAGATGCAGCAGGCAATCAAAAAACAGAAGAATATTAGCAGAGATGTCCAGGACGGCGTTTCTGAATTAAGAGAGGCTTTCGATGTGATCAAACACTACAGGAAGCTTTGGATGACAACGGAAGCACAGAGGATAAAGGATGAACAGGAAAAGGTAACAGCGGGACGCCAATCCCAAGTGGAAAGTACACCTGTGACAGCTCACAGTAAGAGACCTGCCACAAGCCCAGCCGTCCCTGAGGCGACGAAGAGGACGAGGAAGAAGGAACCAAATGTATGGCAGAGGGTAACTAATAGGAAGCAGAGACCTGCTCACGGAGACGAACCCGGCCCCGAGGATGCGGCTGAGGTTCGGGGCGAAAGAAAGGAAGGAAGAACTAGGAAGAGAAACAGTAAGCCAGAACCTAAAAAACGTTTGGAGGCAGTGCTGATTAAGCCAGCTGAAGGAAGGAGCTACGCCGAAGTTCTACGACAACTGAAGAAGACCGTCAAGCCTGAAGATTCTGAGGTGACTGTGAGGTCAGTTAGGAAGACCAAAGACGGCTCGATCTTACTGGAACTTCTAGATGGCGGTAAAAGAAGCCAATTCTGCGATACGATCAGAGAATCTGTGAAGGAAGCTTCGCGAGTAACAGAGCTGAAACATAGGATAACCGTCGAGATCAGGGATCTTGATTCTCTCGTGGAGCCGGAAGAGATCATTTCCGCTATCCGGGAGACTACGAAGAAAGAGGATGCGGATGTCAAGGTAAGAGTGACAAACAGGAATAGCAGAGAGCAGTGCCGAGCATTCGTAACAATGGAGGTAGAAATGGCAAACGTCATTCTTGAACTGCAGCGCATAAAGGTCGGCTGGACATACTGCAGAGTCAGGCAGGCAATTAATATTAAGCGATGTTACAGGTGCTTTGGAGTAGGACATACGCAAACAAACTGCAATGGGCCCAATAGGAGTGGACAGGGTCTATGCATTCGATGCGGGAGCACTGGTCATAAGCTGAGAGAGTGTAGTAGCACCCCCAGATGCTGCCTATGTATAGAGGAAGGCTGCAAGCCAGTCGACCACATACCGGGTTCAGTACGATGCGCTGCCTACAGGAAACTTATCCAGCAGAAATGACGACATTATTACAAGCAAACCTCCACAGAAGTGTAACCGCTAGTGCCTTACTACCCCAGATTATGATTGATCATAATGCCGGATTGGCGGTCATCAGCGAACAGCATAGTAGCCTGCAGAACGGCCAGTGGTTTGAGGATGCAACGCGAACTGCAGCCATTTGGCTGACGACTGGGACAAGATTCCAGATACTGGGGCATGGCTCGGGTGACGGCTTTGTATGGGTGACCGGTAGGGACTATACAGTAATAAGCTGCTATCTGACTCCGAGCGATCCCATAGATGCTTTTCAGACCAAGTTGAACTATATAGAGGATGCCGCTCTGGCAATAGGAGGAAACCTGATTGTCGCAGGTGACTTCAACGCAAAGGCTTCAGAGTGGGGTGTGACCACTACGAATTCAAGGGGTAGGAGGATCCTAGACATGGGAGCAAGACTAGGCCTAGTGGTTGCAAATCAGGGCACAACTACCACTTTCAGAAGGCCAGGTTGCGAAGGCACGACCCCTGATATTACCTTGGCATCAGAGTCCCTCATGAATGGCTTAAGAGAATGGAAAGTAATAGAGGATTACACAGGCAGTGATCATCAGTATATTACATATCGAATTGCGATAAGTACTAGTAACAACAACGGTAATGCCAGAAAGGGGACTAGAAGATGGAATGTTTCGAGGTTACGACAGGCTGACTTACTAGCGGAGTTGGATGTCGCTTTTCCACCTCAACAACGCACGAACGACGTTCAGGCAGAAGGCACAATGGCAGCTATTGCACGCGCTTGCAATGCATCTATGCCAAGGGTCAGTGGCAGGGCTTCCAGAAAAGCTGTATATTGGTGGAACGATGAGATAAGACAGCTAAGACAATTATGCCACCATCACCGAAGAAGATACACCAGAGCAAGACGGAATGGTCTGCACAATGAGCTTGTCCAGGAATATAAAAAGGCTCGAAAAGATCTTAAAGCGGCCATTGCAATAAGCAAGAAACGCAAATGGGAAGAATTGCGTGCTGACATAAACCGTGACCCATGGGGATTGGGCTACAAGCTGGTCATGAAAAAGCTTGGTGGTATGGCATCGTCGGTGGACCTATCAGCACGAAATCTGGAAAACGTGGTGAGTACACTTTTTCCAACCCATGAATTGAGAAACGAGATCGACACAGGAGCGCAGAGAGATGAGGATGTTCCACTTTTCACTGAGAGCGAATTAAAGGATGCAGCAAGAACCTTAAGGAACCAAAAAGCCCCTGGACCAGATGGAATTCCTGCGGAGGTATTGAAAATAATTGCGAATGAGCGACCATGGATTTTGCTCGAAATGTACAACAAGTGTCTAACAGAAGGTGTTTTCCCAAAGGCTTGGAAGATGCAGCGGTTGGTACTGATTGGGAAAGGCAAGGGTGACCCCGAGTCCGCTTCCTCATATCGCCCGCTTTGTATGTTGGATACAGCTGGTAAACTCCTAGAGAAGTTAATTAGGCCTCGCTTATTAGGGGCAGTGACGAATTCGGGTGGACTGTCTAATAGGCAATATGGCTTTCGACAGGGTAGGTCCACGGTAGATGCCATTGCTGATGTACTCAGGAGTGTGGAATCAGCACATAGTGGGAACCATTACTCCAGACAAATTGTGCTCTTGGCGACTCTTGACGTTAGGAATGCATTCAATAGCGCGAGGTGGGCCGATATAATCACTGCATTAGAGAGGCGCTTCCAAGTTCCACAGTATCTGATGGCGATGATACGTAGCTACCTCAGAGATCGTGTTCTTGTGTACGAAACTGAACACGGTGTAACGCGAAGACAGGTTACAGCAGGCGCAGCACAGGGATCCATATTAGGTCCAGACCTGTGGAACATCATGTATGATGAGATACTCTGCATTGATATGCCCGAGAACTCATATCTTGTTGGATATGCAGATGATATCGCTGCTGTGATAACAGCTAGGGATACGTCGGAGGCTCAGCGGAAGCTCAACCAGGTAATGATCAGAACTCAGACATGGATGACTGATCATGGCCTTAGCCTTGCTGCAGATAAGACCGAACTCATCATTCTAACGAAGAAGCACATACCTATCGAGACGCCGATACACACAGTCGACAACACCTTCCAAACCAAGGGAACGGTGAAGTATTTGGGTCTACATCTGGACTCCAGATTGACCTATTGGAGTCAAATAAACCATGCAGTCGAGAAGGCGGGGAAGGCCACTGCAGCCTTGTCAAGACTAATGGCTAACGTAGGTGGCCCAACTGCAAGTAAGCGGAAATTACTTCTGAGTACCGTGCAGTCAATCCTTCTTTACGGATGTGAAATATGGGCAGACGCACTAAAGGCGGAATACCGCAGGAAGGCATTGAGCGCGGTACAGAGGACGGCAGCCCTAAGGACAGCGTCGGCCTATAGAACAGTATCTGAGGCGGCTGTGCTCGTTATTAGTAGCTCAATCCCCGTGGATTTACTTGCTAACGAGCGTAAAAAGAGATGGGACCAGAAATATTGGACCGAGGGTCAACAAACGCCGGCAGAACTAAGAAGGCAGAGCATACAGCAGTGGCAACAGAGGTGGCAGAGCCAAACACATGGCCGATGGACGGCAAGGCTTATCCCAGATTTATCAATGTGGATAGACAGGAATTTTGGCGAAGTTAACTATTACCTAACGCAGTTACTGTCGGGGCATGGTTATTTCCGGAAGTACCTGCATCGGATGGGGAAAAGCGATAGTCCATGTTGTGTATACGGAGATGCGGATATGGATGACGCTGAGCACACCTTTTTCGAGTGCCGCAAGTGGAACTACGAAAGGGCTGATATTGAGACAAGCTATGGCCCACTGACGACACAGAGTGTCGTTGGAATCATGCTCAGAAGTGAGGAGAGCTGGCAACGTATAGCGGTTTTCATCGAAAGCATCCTCCGTAGGAAGAAGTTGGACTTGGATGCACGCGAGAATGGAGGCAGTTAAATCTGCAGTAGACAAAGCGGGCCCGACGGGGAACTAGCAGACGGAGAGTGGCAGATATAGCCCAAGTGAAGGGAGCCACACTGAAGTAATACGAGAGTAGTTCCAGTGTGGATGACTCCCATGGTAGATGGGGGGGCGGTTTTAGTTGGTAGTCTTTCGAGGAGTCCAACATCGCCTGTTGTGAAGAGTGACGACCTGGCAGGCATGCGTAAAAGCATTTCCCCTCCCCAACCCGCAAAAAAAAAAAAAAAATTATTATTATTATTATTATTATTATTATTATTATTATTATTATTATTATTATTATTATTATTATTATTATTATTATTATTATTATTATTATTATTATCCGTGTGGAGGTTTTCCATTCTCCCATCGGACGCGTCCCCAGGTGGCGGATAGGGTAAATCTCAGCAGATCTTTTCAGGCCTGCAGGGAAGGTGGGAAATAAAACACCACCCGTGGACCAAAAATGGACGGCCGATCACCATGCCTGGTGCGGCCGATGATGATGGAGACGGAAAGAAACAGGATTAGTGGTACCAATTTGACGATCCGGAATTGATGCCTAGGGCTGACGGCTGCAGTATTCTAACATCTTAGTAAGCACTCTGAAACGGTGCTGAAACGGCTGTTAGGCTAATACTGTTGCCGCCTCCGTCCCGTTAAAACTGTGGCGAGGCTCCAGGTACGTTCTGACCACGTCGCCACTGAGGTAGCGGTAAGGGTGCAGTTGAGACGACTCCTGCTTTGCTCCGAGATCCTGGCTCTGAACATAGGCTCCCATGAGGATCTATGTCAACCCTAGCGTGGACCTCACTGCTTGCAAAGGGACCCACGGGGATCGCTTGAGGAGACCATACAACCGTGGAAGGATAGCGGCCTGGAGCGGGGACCCGAAAGCAATGATAGTTAATAGAACGCCCCCCCAAACCCCCCAAAATGTAGAAAAGAAGACAGGAAGAGCAGAGTTAGAGGAAGAGAATCTAAGCTCACGAAGAAGCAGCAAGACTCTCCGATCACCCAATATAGTGGGTGTAGGAGCTCCGTCTGCTGCTGTGCCTTTAGCGGACAGGACTGTATCGGCGGAGAGCTCCTCTAACACCGATAAGGGAGCAGTATCGATGATAGAGGTTCAGCGACTGACTCCCGCTTCTGTCGCTTCACTGCCTGGAGTGCAGCGTCAGACTCCAGCCTCTGTCACTTCACTGAGTGGAGTGCAGCGCCAGACTCCCGTTTCTGCTGCTTTGCAGTATCAGGCAGAGATCACAGTGGAGGGAAACTTTTCCCCTCGCTTGGAGTCTATATATAAGCTTAGACAACTAGAGGAGAACACATTGGATAATTGCAGACAAGTGTTGAATAAGATGCAGCAGGCAATCAAAAAACAGAAGAATATTAGCAGAGATGTCCAGGACGGCGTTTCTGAATTAAGAGAGGCTTTCGATGTGATCAAACACTACAGGAAGCTTTGGATGACAACGGAAGCACAGAGGATAAAGGATGAACAGGAAAAGGTAACAGCGGGACGCCAATCCCAAGTGGAAAGTACACCTGTGACAGCTCACAGTAAGAGACCTGCCACAAGCCCAGCCGTCCCTGAGGCGACGAAGAGGACGAGGAAGAAGGAACCAAATGTATGGCAGAGGGTAACTAATAGGAAGCAGAGACCTGCTCACGGAGACGAACCCGGCCCCGAGGATGCGGCTGAGGTTCGGGGCGAAAGAAAGGAAGGAAGAACTAGGAAGAGAAACAGTAAGCCAGAACCTAAAAAACGTTTGGAGGCAGTGCTGATTAAGCCAGCTGAAGGAAGGAGCTACGCCGAAGTTCTACGACAACTGAAGAAGACCGTCAAGCCTGAAGATTCTGAGGTGACTGTGAGGTCAGTTAGGAAGACCAAAGACGGTTCGATCTTACTGGAACTTCTAGATGGCGGTAAAAGAAGCCAATTCTGCGATACGATCAGAGAATCTGTGAAGGAAGCTTCGCGAGTAACAGAGCTGAAACATAGGATAACCGTCGAGATCAGGGATCTTGATTCTCTCGTGGAGCCGGAAGAGATCATTTCCGCTATCCGGGAGACTACGAAGAAAGAGGATGCGGATGTCAAGGTAAGAGTGACAAACAGGAATAGCAGAGAGCAGTGCCGAGCATTCGTAACAATGGAGGTAGAAATGGCAAACGTCATTCTTGAACTGCAGCGCATAAAGGTCGGCTGGACATACTGCAGAGTCAGGCAGGCAATCAATATTAAGCGATGTTACAGGTGCTTTGGAGTAGGACATACGCAAACAAACTGCAATGGGCCCAATAGGAGTGGACAGGGTCTATGCATTCGGTGCGGGAGCACTGGTCATAAGCTGAGAGAGTGTAGTAGCACCCCCAGATGCTGCCTATGTATAGAGGAAGGCTGCAAGCCAGTCGACCACATACCGGGTTCAGTACGATGCGCTGCCTACAGGAAACTTATCCAGCAGAAATGACGACATTATTACAAGCAAACCTCCACAGAAGTGTAACCGCTAGTGCCTTACTACCCCAGATTATGATTGATCATAATGCCGGATTGGCGGTCATCAGCGAACAGCATAGTAGCCTGCAGAACGGCCAGTGGTTTGAGGATGCAACGCGAACTGCAGCCATTTGGCTGACGACTGGGACAAGATTCCAGATACTGGGGCATGGCTCGGGTGACGGCTTTGTATGGGTGACCGGTAGGGACTATACAGTAATAAGCTGCTATCTGACTCCGAGCGATCCCATAGATGCTTTTCAGACCAAGTTGAACTATATCGAGGATGCCGCTCTGGCAATAGGAGGAAACCTGATTGTCGCAGGTGACTTCAACGCAAAGGCTTCAGAGTGGGGTGTGACCACTACGAATTCAAGGGGTAGGAGGATCCTAGACATGGGAGCAAGACTAGGCCTAGTGGTTGCAAATCAGGGCACAACTACCACTTTCAGAAGGCCAGGTTGCGAAGGCACGACCCCTGATATTACCTTGGCATCAGAGTCCCTCATGAATGGCTTAAGAGAATGGAAAGTAATAGAGGATTACACAGGCAGTGATCATCAGTATATTACATATCGAATTGCGATAAGTACTAGTAACAACAACGGTAATGCCAGAAAGGGGACTAGAAGATGGAATGTTTCGAGGTTACGACAGGCTGACTTACTAGCGGAGTTGGATGTCGCTTTTCCACCTCAACAACGCACGAACGACGTTCAGGCAGAAGGCACAATGGCAGCTATTGCACGCGCTTGCAATGCATCTATGCCAAGGGTCAGTGGCAGGGCTTCCAGAAAAGCTGTATATTGGTGGAACGATGAGATAAGACAGCTAAGACAATTATGCCACCATCACCGAAGAAGATACACCAGAGCAAGACGGAATGGTCTGCACAATGAGCTTGCCCAGGAATATAAAAAGGCTCGAAAAGATCTTAAAGCGGCCATTGCAATAAGCAAGAAACGCAAATGGGAAGAATTGCGTGCTGACATAAACCGTGACCCATGGGGATTGGGCTACAAGCTGGTCATGAAAAAGCTTGGTGGTATGGCATCGTCGGTGGACCTATCAGCACGAAATCTGGAAAACGTGGTGAGTACACTTTTTCCAACCCATGAATTGAGAAACGAGATCGATACAGGAGCGCAGAGAGATGAGGATGTTCCACTTTTCACTGAGAGCGAATTAAAGGATGCAGCAAGAACCTTAAGGAACCAAAAAGCCCCTGGACCAGATGGAATTCCTGCGGAGGTATTGAAAATAATTGCGAATGAGCGACCATGGATTTTGCTCGAAATGTACAACAAGTGTCTAACAGAAGGTGTTTTCCCAAAGGCTTGGAAGATGCAGCGGCTAGTACTGATTGGGAAAGGCAAGGGTGACCCCGAGTCCGCTTCCTCATATCGCCCGCTTTGTATGTTGGATACAGCTGGTAAACTCCTAGAGAAGTTAATTAGGCCTCGCTTATTAGGGGCAGTGACGAATTCGGGTGGACTGTCTAATAGGCAATATGGCTTTCGACAGGGTAGGTCCACGGTAGATGCCATTGCTGATGTACTCAGGAGTGTGGAATCAGCACATAGTGGGAACCATTACTCCAGACAAATTGTGCTCTTGGCGACTCTTGACGTTAGGAATGCATTCAATAGCGCGAGGTGGGCCGATATAATCACTGCATTAGAGAGGCGCTTCCAAGTTCCACAGTATCTGATGGCGATGATACGTAGCTACCTCAGAGATCGTGTTCTTGTGTACGAAACTGAACACGGTGTAACGCGAAGACAGGTTACAGCAGGCGCAGCACAGGGATCTATATTAGGTCCAGACCTGTGGAACATCATGTATGATGAGATACTCTGCATTGATATGCCCGAGAACTCATATCTTGTTGGATATGCAGATGATATCGCTGCTGTGATAACAGCTAGGGATACGTCGGAGGCTCAGCGGAAGCTCAACCAGGTAATGATCAGAACTCAGACATGGATGACTGATCATGGCCTTAGCCTTGCTGCAGATAAGACCGAACTCATCATTCTAACGAAGAAGCACATACCTATCGAGACGCCGATACACACAGTCGACAACACCTTCCAAACCAAGGGAACGGTGAAGTATTTGGGTCTACATCTGGACTCCAGATTGACCTATTGGAGTCAAATAAACCATGCAGTCGAGAAGGCGGGGAAGGCCACTGCAGCCTTGTCAAGACTAATGGCTAACGTAGGTGGCCCAACTGCAAGTAAGCGGAAATTACTTCTGAGTACCGTGCAGTCAATCCTTCTTTACGGATGTGAAATATGGGCAGACGCACTAAAGGCGGAATACCGCAGGAAGGCATTGAGCGCGGTACAGAGGACGGCAGCCCTAAGGACAGCGTCGGCCTATAGAACAGTATCTGAGGCGGCTGTGCTCGTTATTAGTAGCTCAATCCCCGTGGATTTACTTGCTAACGAGCGTAAAAAGAGATGGGACCAGAAATATTGGACCGAGGGTCAACAAACGCCGGCAGAACTAAGAAGGCAGAGCATACAGCAGTGGCAACAGAGGTGGCAGAGCCAAACACATGGCCGATGGACGGCAAGGCTTATCCCAGATTTATCAATGTGGATAGACAGGAATTTTGGCGAAGTTAACTATTACCTAACGCAGTTACTGTCGGGGCATGGTTATTTCCGGAAGTACCTGCATCGGATGGGGAAAAGCGATAGTCCATGTTGTGTATACGGAGATGCGGATATGGATGACGCTGAGCACACCTTTTTCGAGTGCCGCAAGTGGAACTACGAAAGGGCTGATATTGAGACAAGCTATGGCCCACTGACGACACAGAGTGTCGTTGGAATCATGCTCAGAAGTGAGGAGAGCTGGCAACGTATAGCGGTTTTCATCGAAAGCATCCTCCGTAGAAAGAAGTTGGACTTGGATGCACGCGAGAATGGAGGCAGTTAGATCTGCAGTAGACAAAGCGGGCCCGACGGGGAACTAGCAGACGGAGAGTGGCAGATATAGCCCAAGTGAAGGGAGCCACACTGAAGTAATACGAGAGTAGTTCCAGTGTGGATGACTCCCATGGTAGATGGGGGGGCGGTTTTAGTTGGTAGTCTTTCGAGGAGTCCAACATCGCCTGTTGTGAAGAGTGACGACCTGGCAGGCATGCGTAAAAGCATTTCCCCTCCCCAACCCGCAAAAAAAAAAAAAAAAAAAAAAAAAAAATTATTATTATTATTATTATTATCCAGTGTGGGGTTTGCTAGATCCTCCATCGGGACCCTCCCATGCGGCGAATTGGGGACGCTCGCCATGCCTTTTCCTGAAGGCATGGAGGGTACCAGGGAAAGAAAATACCTGGGGGTGACCAAAATCTAGTACGTCGGCGGACTGCAAGCGTCACGGACTATTGGATGATAAATGTTTATGAATAGACTGCATTCGGGCTGTCAGGCGTGGTAGTCTGAGACCTTAATATACTGGAGTGAAATCTGGTAGAAATGGCTCTCAGGATAATACCTCACTTGTCTTCCGTCCTGTTAAAACCTTGGCTAGGACTTGAGGAACGCTCTTTATGCCGTAGCTGTTAAGTTGGCCATGCAGGCTTAGTTGATACGAAATCCTAATTAGTGCCCGATCTGGCTCTGCACACTTGTTCCCATAAGGACTTGTGTCAACCCTCGTGAGGACCTCACTGCAAGCAAAGGGACCCTCAGGATCATTATAAGGGGCAACTGCATACACGGATAAGGATAACGACTTCAAGATGGGACCCAAATCAAACGAAAATGTCACAATCACAACTAGAAACCCCCAAAAATAAAGAAAGAAGCGAAATTTTAACACTATTCACCAGGAGTACAAAAACTAAAAGGTCACCTACAAAAATGAATGCTCCTGCAGTACACACTGTGGGAAAAACTCTTGATACACCGCAGAATGTAAGCAACGCAGACGTCCAGGCAGTTGCGCATAGCTCGCCTAAGCAAGAGTTTATTATAAAAATGCGGCTTTCGGAAGAAGAAGCTATTGAAGACTGCAAGAAAGTGCTTCGCAAAATGCGGACTGCGATGGCTAGACAGCGTAATATCAACATGGATGTCCAGAATGGAGTGATAGAGCTAGAAGAACTCATGGACGTCATCGCAAACTACCGAAGAAACTGGAAGACTGCTGAAACAGAAAGAGAAAGTTGCAGGCAAAAAGCAGATCAGGCAACTAGTGGAGCAGCAGTAGCAGAAAAAGCTACCAATCAATCGAATCCAGCTCACAACAAACGAAATGCGGAAAGCCCAGCTGAATACAACCATGGAAAAAAGCAGAAAAACACAAACAGTGATAGGGTCATCACACCAAACGTAACTGGGCGGTTGGGGAATGCAAAGACTCAAAAAAAGAGCGGAGATAAACGTAACCCCACAGAGAGCAACGAACACAAGAGAAAGCCCAAAATACGATCGGAAGCTGTAATAATTAAGCCACAAGGAGGTCACAGTTATGCTGACGTCCTCAGAAGCATCAGAGAAAATGTGAAACCTGAGGAGGCAGATGTTGCAGTGAAATCCATCAGGAAAACAAAAACAGGAGCAATTTTGCTCGTGATGGGAGAAGGAGGAAAGAAAGAAGAGTTTCGTAACTCTATAAAGGGAACTCTTAAGGATACAGCTGTAGTCCAAGACCTCAAGCCAAAAACCACAATAGAGATTCAAGACCTTGACTCTCTCTCTACGGAAGAAGAAGTACAAAAAGCTCTATGCAAAGAACTAGATATTGGAATAGGAGAAATGACGGTTCACCTGACAGCTATAAATAGTAGAGAACAGAGAAGAGCATTCGTATCCCTCCCAGAAACGTGTGCACAGAAACTTCTCCATACCGGAAGGATCAAAATCGCTTTAACAAACTGTAGACTCAGACATGCCGAAGAAAGAAAGCGCTGTTTCCGCTGTTTCGGAGTAGGTCACATGCAGTGGGAATGTAAAGGCCCCGATAGGAAGGGAATGGGACTTTGTATCAAGTGTGGCGAAAAGGGCCACAAAATAAAAGAGTGCAGAAACCAACCAAAGTGTTGCGTTTGCTCCCAAGATGGAGCTGGCAATGTCGACCACCTGCCAGGCTCAAAACACTGCAGAAAAAATAAGGAGAAGGCGCAATGAAAATTTTACAAGCAAACATGCATCGAGCAAAAGTAGCGCACGAGCTCCTACCGCAAATAACTCTAGAACAGAAGGCCCACATCATTGTTATAAGCGAACAGTACTCCAACATGGAAAATGGGATCTGGGTTGGAGACGAAACTGGAACAGCAGCAATATGGATCCCTCCTAGTAGCAACATGCGACCAAGGAGGAACGGAAAAGGAAAGGGGGTAGTGTGGATGCAGTTTGAAGAATTCACTCTACTAAGCTGTTACCTCACTCCCAGCGACAGCATTGATGAATTCCAGCGAAAACTCGACACCATCGAGGACATCGCTCGCAATATCGGAGGTAATCTCATTGTAGCAGGAGATTTCAACTCACAAGCAGTCGAATGGGGAATGCAGCAAACCAACTCAAGAGGCAGAAAAGTTCTCGAAATGGCCGCTGGAAATGGGCTAACGGTTGCAAATATGGGAAACGTAACCACATTCAGGCGCGCAGGGTGTGATGGTACTATACCTGATATAACACTGGTCTCTGAAGAACTAGCTGGCAAGATAGAGAACTGGAGGGTTCTGGAAACATACACAGCAAGCGATCATCAATACATCTCTTTCTCACTTAGAGATGGAAATGCTATAGCAGAACAAAATGGCAATACGTCCAACCGTAAATGGAACTTGAACAGGCTGAATCCCCCGGTACTGTTAGGTGAGATCGACAGGCAGGCGGAAGCAAGAGAAATAGATGGAGATGCTAACACCATAGTTAAGGCCGTTATGAATATCATCACAAGAGCATGTGATAAAGCAATGCCAAAGGTGAAGGGACCGAGAAACAAACCCGCAGTTCACTGGTGGAACGACGAAATAAACAGGTGCAGACGTGACTGCATTCATCATAGACGGATATTTACAAGAGCCAAACGCAGAGGCTCAGCTGATTTGGAACTGATGGAGTTCAGGAGCGCAAAGAAACGACTGCGAAATGCCATAAACAAAAGCAAGAAAGAAAAATGGGAGGAACTAAGAGAGGACATTAACCGAAATCCATGGGGACTTGGATACAAAATTGTCATGAAAAAACTGGGCAAAAAAAGCTCCGTGAATGACATGAACGCGGCGGATATGCTAAAAATAGTAGAAACCCTCTTTCCGAAACATGATGCGATAACAGGCGAGCAGCAAGATAGACTACATGAAAACGAAAATATTCCCCAATTCACCCAAGAAGAGCTCAAAACTGCAGCAAGAGATCTGAAAAACAACAGGGCACCCGGACCCGATGGCATTCCTAAAGGTAATAGCGAATAACAGACCACAGCTGCTGCTAGAAATGTATAACAGTTGTCTTAGGGAAGGGGTGTTCCCAAAAACATGGAAGAAACAGTCCCTAGTACTGGTCAGTAAAGGAAAAGGAGACCCAGAATCACCTTCCTCCTACAGACCACTATGCATGCTGAACACGGCAGGCAAACTCCTAGAGCGACTCATAAAATCTCGGCTGGAGGAATCGATTCAAGCAGCAGGAAATCTTTCAAGAAGACAATATGGATTTCGCAGAGGAAAATCCACAATTGACGCCCTAAGAGATGTTGTTCAAGCAGCCACAGCTTCTCAGCAGGGTAATCATCACTCAAGACCAGTGATCCTTTTGGCGACCTTGGATGTGAAAAATGCATTTAACAGCCTCAGATGGATAGACGTAATACGCGCCTTAGAGAGGAATTTTAACGTTCCAGAGTATCTCATGGGAGTGATAAGGAACTACTTAAAGGACAGGGTACTGCTATACAACACGTCTGAGGGTAGGAAAGAAATGAAGGTGACCTCAGGAGCTGCACAGGGATCTATGCTTGGACCTGATCTCTGGAATGCCACCTACGATGAAATACTGAAATTGGAGATGCCGGAAGGTACATACCTTGTTGGATACGCTGACGATATTGCAGCCGTTATCACAGCAAGGAACACCGACGATGCACAGCGTAGACTTCGACAAATGATGCTCAAAACCAGGAGCTGGCTGAATTCACATGGGCTGCAACTAGCAATGCAAAAAACGGAGCTTCTACTATTCACCAGGCGACAAATTTCTGTTGAGATAGATATGAGAATAGAGGATACGGTACTAACCACAAAAACATCGGTAAATTACCTGGGAATGAGATTAGACCCGAAACTGACATTCTCACGGCAGATTGAAAATGCAACGGAGAAAGCGGCAAAAATCGCAATGAAGCTCAGCCGACTTATGGCAAATATCGGAGGACCGGCACAAAGTAAGCGGAAGTTACTTATGGAAGCTTGTAATAGTATTCCCTTATATGGCAGCGAAGTCTGGGCTCAAACACTGAAGACAAAAAGCAGAGCCAAAATGCTACTGAGAGTGCAAAGAATATCAGCACTTCGGGTTACATCAGCATACTGCTCTGTATCAGCACTCGCAGTGTTGGTCATAGCCGGAATGAAGCCGATAGACCTACAGGCATTAGAACGGATGGAAATTTTCAACATTAAGGAAATCAGCCCACAACCAGCTGAAGAAATCGAAGCCATCAAGCGGAAGACAATGGAGAGGTGGCAGTCACGATGGAACGCCGAGAGATATGGAAAGTGGACCTACAGACTGATCCCTAATGTAACTAAATGGACCCAAAGGAAAACAGGAGAAGTCAACTATTACTTAACCCAGATGCTATCTGGGCATGGATATTTCCGTAGTTATTTACATCAAATGGGGAAATGTAACACACCATTCTGCATGTATGATCAAATACAAACCGTAGATGATTCTGAACACACATTTTTTGTATGTAGCCGATGGACAAATGATCGAGAAAGAATAAAGAGCAGGATAGGTGAAATAACACCCGAGAACATTGTAGAAAAAATGATTGACACAGAAGAGAACTGGAACGCGATCGCAGGATTCGTTGAGTCTGTACTGCGGGCGAAAAAAAGGGAACTGGATCTAGAAGGCAGAACCATCACAGAATAAAAGAGGCCTGACATAGGCTGTAAATGATGACGAGAACAACGAGGACAGAAACAAAGGGGGACCCACCTGGAAGTAATGCGAAAGCGGCTCCCAGGTGGAAAACATATCTCCAGTACGCCTAGGGTGGGTTTTTAGCCGGTAACCGTATATCGGAGTCCGGCATACGACATGGATGACGATCCATGTTAGATGCGTAACGCATTTTCCCATCCCACAACCCCAAAAAAAAAAAAAAAAAAAAATTATTATTATTATTATTATTATTATAAAAAAAATCCGTGTGGAGTTTTTCCATTCTCCCATCGGACGCGTCCCCAGGTGGCGGATAGGGGAAATCTCAGCAGATCTTTTCAGGCCTGCAGGGAAGGTGGGAAATAAAACACCACCCGTGGACCAAAAATGGACGGCCGATCACCATGCCTGGTGCGGCCGATGATGATGGAGACGGAAAGAAACAGGATTAGTGGTACCAATTTGACGATCCGGAATTGATGCCTAGGGCTGACGGCTGCAGTATTCTAACATCTTAGTAAGCACTCTGAAACGGTGCTGAAACGGCTGTTAGGCTAATGCTGTTGCCGCCTCCGTCCCGTTAAAACTGTGGCGAGGCTCCAGGTACGTTCTGACCACGTCGCCACTGAGGTAGCGGTAAGGGTGCAGTTGAGACGACTCCTGCTTTGCTCCGAGATCCTGGCTCTGAACATAGGCTCCCATGAGGATCTATGTCAACCCTAGCGTGGACCTCACTGCTTGCAAAGGGACCCACGGGGATCGCTTGAGGAGACCATACAACCGTGGAAGGATAGCGGCCTGGAGCGGGGACCCGAAAGCAATGATAGTTAATAGAACGCCCCCCCAAACCCCCCAAAATGTAGAAAAGAAGACAGGAAGAGCAGAGTTAGAGGAAGAGAATCTAAGCTCACGAAGAAGCAGCAAGACTCTCCGATCACCCAATATAGTGGGTGTAGGAGCTCCGTCTGCTGCTGTGCCTTTAGCGGACAGGACTGTATCGGCGGAGAGCTCCTCTAACACCGATAAGGGAGCAGTATCGATGATAGAGGTTCAGCGACTGACTCCCGCTTCTGTCGCTTCACTGCCTGGAGTGCAGCGTCAGACTCCAGCCTCTGTCACTTCACTGAGTGGAGTGCAGCGCCAGACTCCCGTTTCTGCTGCTTTGCAGTATCAGGCAGAGATCACAGTGGAGGGAAACTTTTCCCCTCGCTTGGAGTCTATATATAAGCTTAGACAACTAGAGGAGAACACATTGGATAATTGCAGACAAGTGTTGAATAAGATGCAGCAGGCAATCAAAAAACAGAAGAATATTAGCAGAGATGTCCAGGACGGCGTTTCTGAATTAAGAGAGGCTTTCGATGTGATCAAACACTACAGGAAGCTTTGGATGACAACGGAAGCACAGAGGATAAAGGATGAACAGGAAAAGGTAACAGCGGGACGCCAATCCCAAGTGGAAAGTACACCTGTGACAGCTCACAGTAAGAGACCTGCCACAAGCCCAGCCGTCCCTGAGGCGACGAAGAGGACGAGGAAGAAGGAACCAAATGTATGGCAGAGGGTAACTAATAGGAAGCAGAGACCTGCTCACGGAGACGAACCCGGCCCCGATGATGCGGCTGAGGTTCGGGGCGAAAGAAAGGAAAGAAGAACTAGGAAGAGAAACAGTAAGCCAGAACCTAAAAAACGTTTGGAGGCAGTGCTGATTAAGCCAGCTGAAGGAAGGAGCTACGCCGAAGTTCTACGACAACTGAAGAAGACCGTCAAGCCTGAAGATTCTGAGGTGCCTGTGAGGTCAGTTAGGAAGACCAAAGACGGCTCGATCTTACTGGAACTTCTAGATGGCGGTAAAAGAAGCCAATTCTGCGATACGATCAGAGAATCTGTGAAGGAAGCTTCGCGAGTAACAGAGCTGAAACATAGGATAACCGTCGAGATCAGGGATCTTGATTCTCTCGTGGAGCCAGAAGAGATCATTTCCGCTATCCGGGAGACTACGAAGAAAGAGGATGCGGATGTCAAGGTAAGAGTGACAAACAGGAATAGCAGAGAGCAGTGCCGAGCATTCGTAACAATGGAGGTAGAAATGGCAAACGTCATTCTTGAACTGCAGCGCATAAAGGTCGGCTGGACATACTGCAGAGTCAGGCAGGCAATTAATATTAAGCGATGTTACAGGTGCTTTGGAGTAGGACATACGCAAACAAACTGCAATGGGCCCAATAGGAGTGGACAGGGTCTATGCATTCGGTGCGGGAGCACTGGTCATAAGCTGAGAGAGTGTAGTAGCACCCCCAGATGCTGCCTATGTATAGAGGAAGGCTGCAAGCCAGTCGACCACATACCGGGTTCAGTACGATGCGCTGCCTACAGGAAACTTATCCAGCAGAAATGACGACATTATTACAAGCAAACCTCCACAGAAGTGTAACCGCTAGTGCCTTACTACCCCAGATTATGATTGATCATAATGCCGGATTGGCGGTCATCAGCGAACAGCATAGTAGCCTGCAGAACGGCCAGTGGTTTGAGGATGCAACGCGAACTGCAGCCATTTGGCTGACGACTGGGACAAGATTCCAGATACTGGGGCATGGCTCGGGTGACCGGTAGGGACTATACAGTAATAAGCTGCTATCTGACTCCGAGCGATCCCATAGATGCTTTTCAGACCAAGTTGAACTATAGCGAGGATGCCGCTCTGGCAATAGGAGGAAACCTGATTGTCGCAGGTGACTTCAACGCAAAGGCTTCAGAGTGGGGTGTGACCACTACGAATTCAAGGGGTAGGAGGATCCTAGACATGGGAGCAAGACTAGGCCTAGTGGTTGCAAATCAGGGCACAACTACCACTTTCAGAAGGCCAGGTTGCGAAGGCACGACCCCTGATATTACCTTGGCATCAGAGTCCCTCATGAATGGCTTAAGAGAATGGAAAGTAATAGAGGATTACACAGGCAGTGATCATCAGTATATTACATATCGAATTGCGATAAGTACTAGTAACAACAACGGTAATGCCAGAAAGGGGACTAGAAGATGGAATGTTTCGAGGTTACGACAGGCTGACTTACTAGCGGAGTTGGATGTCGCTTTTCCACGTCAACAACGCACGAACGACGTTCAGGCAGAAGGCACAATGGCAGCTATTGCACGCGCTTGCAATGCATCTATGCCAAGGGTCAGTGGCAGGGCTTCCAGAAAAGCTGTATATTGGTGGAACGATGAGATAAGACAGCTAAGACAATTATGCCACCATCACCGAAGAAGATACACCAGAGCAAGACGGAATGGTCTGCACAATGAGCTTGCCCAGGAATATAAAAAGGCTCGAAAAGATCTTAAAGCGGCCATTGCAATAAGCAAGAAACGCAAATGGGAAGAATTGCGTGCTGACATAAACCGTGACCCATGGGGATTGGGCTACAAGCTGGTCATGAAAAAGCTTGGTGGTATGGCATCGTCGGTGGACCTATCAGCACGAAATCTGGAAAACGTGGTGAGTACACTTTTTCCAACCCATGAATTGAGAAACGAGATCGACACAGGAGCGCAGAGAGATGAGGATGTTCCACTTTTCACTGAGAGCGAATTAAAGGATGCAGCAAGAACCTTAAGGAACCAAAAAGCCCCTGGACCAGATGGAATTCCTACGGAGGTATTGAAAATAATTGCGAATGAGCGACCATGGATTTTGCTCGAAATGTACAACAAGTGTCTAACAGAAGGTGTTTTCCCAAAGGCTTGGAAGATGCAGCGGTTGGTACTGATTGGGAAAGGCAAGGGTGACCCCGAGTCCGCTTCCTCATATCGCCCGCTTTGTATGTTGGATACAGCTGGTAAACTCCTAGAGAAGTTAATTAGGCCTCGCTTATTAGGGGCAGTGACGAATTCGGGTGGACTGTCTAATAGGCAATATGGCTTTCGACAGGGTAGGTCCACGGTAGATGCCATTGCTGATGTACTCAGGAGTGTGGAATCAGCACATAGTGGGAACCATTACTCCAGACAAATTGTGCTCTTGGCGACTCTTGACGTTAGGAATGCATTCAATAGCGCGAGGTGGGCCGATATAATCACTGCATTAGAGAGGCGCTTCCAAGTTCCACAGTATCTGATGGCGATGATACGTAGCTACCTCAGAGATCGTGTTCTTGTGTACGAAACTGAACACGGTGTAACGCGAAGACAGGTTACAGCAGGCGCAGCACAGGGATCTATATTAGGTCCAGACCTGTGGAACATCATGTATGATGAGATACTCTGCATTGATATGCCCGAGAACTCATATCTTGTTGGATATGCAGATGATATCGCTGCTGTGATAACAGCTAGAGATACGTCGGAGGCTCAGCGGAAGCTCAACCAGGTAATGATCAGAACTCAGACATGGATGACTGATCATGGCCTTAGCCTTGCTGCAGATAAGACCGAACTCATCATTCTAACGAAGAAGCACATACCTATCGAGACGCCGATACACACAGTCGACAAAACCTTCCAAACCAAGGGAACGGTGAAGTATTTGGGTCTACATCTGGACTCCAGATTGACCTATTGGAGTCAAATAAACCATGCAGTCGAGAAGGCGGGGAAGGCCACTGCAGCCTTGTCAAGACTAATGGCTAACGTAGGTGGCCCAACTGCAAGTAAGCGGAAATTACTTCTGAGTACCGTGCAGTCAATCCTTCTTTACGGATGTGAAATATGGGCAGACGCACTAAAGGCGGAATACCGCAGGAAGGCATTGAGCGCGGTACAGAGGACGGCAGCCCTAAGGACAGCGTCGGCCTATAGAACAGTATCTGAGGCGGCTGTGCTCGTTATTAGTAGCTCAATCCCCGTGGATTTACTTGCTAACGAGCGTAAAAAGAGATGGGACCAGAAATATTGGACCGAGGGTCAACAAACGCCGGCAGAACTAAGAAGGCAGAGCATACAGCAGTGGCAACAGAGGTGGCAGAGCCAAACACATGGCCGATGGACGGCAAGGCTTATCCCAGATTTATCAATGTGGATAGACAGGAATTTTGGCGAAGTTAACTATTACCTAACGCAGTTACTGTCGGGGCATGGTTATTTCCGGAAGTACCTGCATCGGATGGGGAAAAGCGATAGTCCATGTTGTGTATACGGAGATGCGGATATGGATGACGCTGAGCACACCTTTTTCGAGTGCCGCAAGTGGAACTACGAAAGGGCTGATATTGAGACAAGCTATGGCCCACTGACGACACAGAGTGTCGTTGGAATCATGCTCAGAAGTGAGGAGAGCTGGCAACGTATAGCGGTTTTCATCGAAAGCATCCTCCGTAGGAAGAAGTTGGACTTGAATGCACGCGAGAATGGAGGCAGTTAAATCTGAAGTAGACAAAGCGGGCCCGACGGGGAACTAGAAGACGGAGAGTGGCAGATATAGCCCAAGTGAAGGGAGCCACACTGAAGTAATACGAGAGTAGTTCCAGTGTGGATGACTCCCATGGTAGATGGGGGGGCGGTTTTAGTTGGTAGTCTTTCGAGGAGTCCAACATCGCCTGTTGTGAAGAGTGACGACCTGGCAGGCATGCGTAAAAGCATTTCCCCTCCCCAACCCGCAAAAAAAAAAAAAAATTATTATTATTATTATTTATGCTAGGTTGGTCCACTTGTGCAACCCCTTTCCCTCACGAGTTTAATACATCAAGAAACAGTACTAGCTCCTTCAGTGGAAGCCCTTGCAAGTCCATGTATACAGTTATTTCCGCTTAATTGAGTTTCCCGCTTTATTGCACTAAAAATCATGGAACGAAGTCATTCAGTATACCTGTCTATGTTAAAGTACCCGTTTAATGGAGTTCCGTTTAATTGAGTCACCCGCTTTATGCTTTCGCAAATTAAGACCGCATTGCGAAAAACAAGTGCAAATGTTTCGCTTAATTGATTATGTCTACTTAATTTTTTTTTTGCTTCACACACGTAAAAAAATATTTTGCGGCAAAAAGGTCATGGTTCTGTTCCTTCATGTTCTGTTCTGATTTTTATTTTGTTTTAATAAACCTAAACAATTTTTCAACCTAATATGTAGCTAAAGAAATGAGTTTTATTTTCCATATACGAACGGGGGTTTCGCTTTATTGCACATATTGCTCAATTAAGCGATTTTCGTTTAATTGCGTCGGCGATTGAATTAACCGAGTATCGCTTAATTTAGTTCCCGTTTAATTGCATCAAAAGTCGTGCATTTTTAGAAACTCAATTAAGCGGAAATAACTGTATATCCACTCAATTTTTGTATTTTTAAGTCCGTAAAATTATTTTTAAATTTTTCAAGCAGTTTTTATATCTTTGCGGTATTTTGCACGCAACATGAACATTAGCTGTCTTTATTAGCCATGAGCAATGTTCGACATCATGTTCATACCAAGTTCATCGCTAATGGAGACTCCTATTTACCCAAGGTAAATGCAGACCAGGTAGGTGAATTAGAATTCGCTTCACAACATACACAAGCTAACACATACTTTTGTTAGTGTAAAGCGATTTCTTTTTTTTATATAATTTTATAGTAAACTACATATGTATATGATTTACAGTTATTAATAATTTTATCGGGCTTTCTAGTTCGATTTTGATTTGATGATGAGCAGGAGGAAGAGTGTCGAACACTTTCTCTGTCGATGTCCACCTCTCACTGGCAAGAGAGCAGATTACCTGGGAAGACCGACACTAAATGGGCTACCGGAGCTGTCGGAATGCGGTTTGGACAGGGCGGACTCCTTCATCCGTTCATCGGGCTGGTTCAGGTCGGAACCGGCGGAAACTATGTAGGGCTTATCTCTCTACAGCCTGTTTGGGTATCACAACGGGACCTCTCTAGGACCCAAATCGGTCGGTCTCATGAGCGGCAGCCCACATAACATAACATAAGGATATTACTTGTTATATATATTATATGTAATTATATAGTTTACTGTATGAATTGTAATCAAGTTATGTAATGCATGCTTTAGGAACTATGGTATTCATGTTGAAGGTTAGTTAGTCTATTTTATTTTTTTCATGGCATGACATCTTGTCTACGCAATTGATCTAAGAGAGTGCGAATATCGTTTTTTTAAGATATGTTAGCACCATTGTTCTGAAAAAAAAAAACAAATCTGGCAACGATTTGCCACCGAACTACATGATTGTAAATTTGCGTAGTTTTTCTATTCATTTTCTTAAATTTTTTTTGATAGTCTAACGGTATAATCGTACGACTTTTTCCAGTGAATTTTCGAGAAAAGGAAAAAACTATCAATTAGCTATAAGGGAGTGTGTAAGAAAGCGTGGCGGAGCCAACATCAGTGATCGGACATTTGTCCAGAATAAAAGAAAAAATTAATAAAATAGAAAGGCACCCTGTGTAAAATAAAAGAAATTGAAAAATTAAACATTTTGGTGCAGTAAGCAAATTATTGTGACTTTTAACAAAATAGTTTTAATGAAAAAAAAAAAACATTATATTGACGCTCTTTTGGCCCTGCCAAACACCAGCTGGTAGAGAAGATAAAATTCAGCAACCAGTGTGCATTACAAGACAAATAAAGCCATCAACCACCATTGTGGAAAACCTGCAGAACTGCATCGTTGGAAGAGAACAAAAATAATAAGCCCAACGGCATAAGCATCCGAATAGGCATTAGCACGTCAGGTCCGACTTCGAACCAGCTGTAGGAATTCGATTCACCAAGATGCGCTTCTTACGTCCCTCTTTTCTCTTCGTTTTAATGCCAGAAGCCAGCGCTACACCTGTGGTTTGATTTGTAGATAAGTACCCCTTGTTAATAAAAGAAAATATCGCAGTGATTTTGTACACCTACCCCTCGTCAGTCAGGGCTACTTATGTTATTTGTATTTATACCGTGAAAATATGTATTCATAATTGATAAATAATTATTATCGAGAACATATTCTGTTAAGAGTGTGGGCATCATCTTTAAGCCAAAAAACAAAAAAATTTTTTTTTAATTAAAATAAAATTATATTCAATAGCCCTTGCAAGATTTTCTAAATTCATTTACCCATCACAATCCTATCACCAGAGTTTTTTTAACGCAAACATTCATATTTATTTGGTTCTCAAACATTGATAATTGCTAAAGTAAACGTTCTTAAATACCTGCTGCTATAGATCAGTAGAGATTAGTCAGTAACTATTTGAAACAAAATTGTAATTAGTAACCTCAAATGTAAAAGTAGAAAAAAACAAGTAAGAGTGCTATATTCGGCTGGGCCGAATCTTAAATACCCTTCACAATGGTACATACATTCTGATTGACTTTTGGTGCGAAAAGTTGTTTTATTTGGCTTTCAAAGCCGATTTCTTGAAATATCGGGAGACGCTATACCCCGGGTATATATGGGACGATTTTTTAAAAAAATCTGACCAAAAAAATTACCAAAAATACTCTTTAAAACCCGTTTTTTTTCATATATCTCGGCTATCCGTGGACCGAATACTGAATTTCAATAGCAGATTGATTTAACACATTTTACCGAAAGAATGAGGTTTCTATCTCAAAGCGTTTTCTCAGAAACGGTATTTCAACGACTACATACGGACTTCGCTTAATCGTAATTTCTATTGAATCAGATCCAGAATATATAAGTGTAAGAAACTCAGTTTAGTTCTTAATATTAACGATTTATTACAATTCAAGTTTTGCCCAATCGTTCTGGTACGGGTTGGTTTGCAGAGTGCTTTTGCTGTTACATTTTGCTTATTGAAATCTTAAGATAATGCGTAATTATAATTGTCCCAAAACCAATATTATTTATTGTACCGAGATATATATGTTTGTTGGTTTTATTATTAACGGGCTAGTCATTAAAAATGCATACGCAGTAACAATTGCAGCGATTGACTATTGTTTGTCCATCGCTATAATATACTGACAAACATACATCTCATTCAGAGGCAGTACCTTAAGAGTATAACATCTTTAAATAAATACACTACCATACCCCCCTCTTTAATTTCATTTTATCCCTTAGATTTTTTATTTTCCTTTTAAATCTATGTGGGAAACAAAATATTATTTTAACTTAAGAATACATAATTCAATCGTATACATGTGGTAAATTTTAATTTTATTCTTTATAACTGGGTGGTTTTCTTTCTCTTAAATTATATTTACTGTTTGGTTTTTCGTTATCATTAATAAAATTTTTTTCTATTTGACTTGAATTAGAATTATTTAGATTTTGTTCATCTTGATTATTACATTTGCTTTCAAAATTTTTGTCATAATCAATAGAATTACCGTAAAATTTCTGAAATGGAATTGATATTGATGAACAGGTTGATAATTTACCCGATTTATTAAACGATATAATTTGGTTTGCATGTCTTTTCCATATTTTATTGGACTCTGTTTTTATTAAATAAGTTTACTTGCCTAAAACTTTTAAAATGGTACCTTTCATCCAGAACACTTGTCCCAGTGTCGAATAATCTTTTACCATAACATTTTCGTTAACGACAAATTTTGTGTTTTTAGAGCCCTTGTGATATTTTATTTGGTTTTCTTGATTATTTTTTGCAAATTGACTAATATCTATTTTTTTAGTATCCACTTTTCTTTTTGGATTAATTAAATCTAATCTAGTTCTGAGTTTTCTCTTGTTAAACATCAGATAGGCTGGGGATACTCCCGTGCTTGCATGTGCAGTGTTTCGGTAGTCAAACAAAAATCGGCATAAGGCACTGTTAAATTCGGATAAGGGTGCGATTTTTAATGCACGTTTTAAAGCATTTTTAATTGTTTTCACAGCGTTTTCCGCTTGACCGTTTGTTGCTGGGTGCCCTACTGGCGTTAAACTATGTTTTATTCCATTTATATGCAAGAATTGCTTAAACTTACTTGAAACAAAAGCAGTTCCATTGTCTAAAACTATACGTTTTGGAAGACCATAACGAGCAAAAATTTTGCGTAGGACAGTTATTACTGCATCACTTGTTGTATTTGTACCCATGTCTATACACTCCACCCATTTACTGGTGCTATAAATCACTACCAAGCACCAACGTTTTAGAAATGGACCAAAAAAATCAATATGGATTCTGGACCAAGTCTCATCGCATCTAACCCAAGGAATCAGCTTCAGCTGAGGTGGATTTGGACGCGTCATCAAACAAGATTCACAAGATTTAGTTATTTCTTCCAAAGCTTTGCTTTGTCCCGGCCACCAACAACACTCTCGACCCATTGATTTCATTTTTATTATACCCATATGAGTAGCATTCAAATAATTCACTATGTCATGAGTCAATTTTTGTGGAATAATCACCCTATATCCCCAAAATAAGCACTTATTTTCTTCCGACAACTCATTTCTTTTCAAAAAATAGGGCAATAGCTTTGGATCAGAGCATTTACTTGGCCACCCAACCTTCATAAAATGTCTTACTTTTTGCAACAACGTATCATTGGCAGTCTCCTCGACAATCAGTTCAAAATTCAAAATTTTCTTTTCTTCAGGAAATTTTTGCAAATAATTTAAGTAAATGTTGTCGGGAAACTCTTCGAAAACGCAATTATCCTTTCTCGGATATCTTGAAAAATAATCCGCAACATTACTCTTAGATTTAACCCTTAAATGCATGAGGTCAGAACTTAGAATGGAAACTAGGCTATTCTTAAGTAAAAATGGTTGCTTATCACGAATCGAGCCTTTATTTTTTCTAGAAATCGATGGTTTTCCTGGAAAATCGGGAAAACACCAATTTTCTTAGTGTACCAAATATGGTACACTATGCATTTGCGATAAAAAAAATTTTTTGTTTTTTAGTTATTTTTTTATTATTTAAAAGATGTAAATGGAAAAATATATTATTAAAAAAGTGCATAAAAGTATAATACAATTAACTTTTCTTTGTTGTTAATTCATATAGTGTGATACTCGGCAAAACAGTTACGTTTTTCGTTCAGGCACAGGTGAATATAAAATTTTTTACATCCGAAAATTTAACGATTATTAAATTTTTTGTCTTCAACGCATTTTTGATTTTTACACCGAGCTCTTCCTTCGACAATTGGAAGATGAACGAAGCCATCAAATGACAAATTTTCAGATGGTTGATATTCATTTTGCACACGTGGAAGAAGTAAATCATGTCGATTACCTTTTTTTTCTTATGTACGTACATATGTGTTAGTACATGGGATACTTCCAAACGCAACGCCTTTTGAGTGATCGAAATAGGTGGGTTTGCTCTTTGAAAAAGTACCCATGCATTTACCATGGAAATGTCAAGTAAATGATAAAATATACTGATGTACCATTTACGACTTTTTAACCATATTTTAATTCGACCCAAGGAGGAGTCCATGAGCTCTACGGCGCCCATATGTAGGTTGTACTCTTTTATAATTTGGGGACAAGTAATCGTTTCCACTCTGTGTTCCTTCTTATTCCAACGCTCAACAGTGCAGGTGTCAGCATCAACACTATGTTCCGAAAGAAATGGTTTTGTGCCAACGAAAGTGGATACAAGATAAACGACCTTGTTATCTTTCCAGCTTATTGATGTCAAATCAATTCCATGAATATTTGCTGTAAACTCCGCGGAAATACCCCGCACCATTTTCATCATAGCCTTTGGATCAGGAAGTTTACATTTTTTTATACGATTTCGATGCTATGAATTCCTTGGGTACGAAGATGAATCAATAATAGTACAGAAGTATAATAATTGTCCATGTATATTACGTGATTCTTCGCGTGCTTGGCTAAATTGATCATTTGGAGCAATTTAAGAATCGACTGCATTTTCATTATTGTTATTATCTGTAGGAGTTGAAGTTATTTTAATTTTTTTTCGTGGAACCGTAGAATCCTTCTGCTCCATTAAATTTAGGTCTACTGATACTGATGAGCCAACATCAGGAATAGTGATTCCGGAAGCATGAAGACAAGACACATCTAGATCTTCTGTATTTAATATTAAATACAGAAGATCTAGATCATGTTCATCCAATATGGCATAATTAGTTTCAGCTCGATTTCGTACACGTTGAGGTACTTGGGTTTATCATTTAGCTCACCTAAGTCAAAATGCTCGCACTCGTTTTCTTCATCAGAACAGTTGCCATTGTTAGGTATCCCCATCACTTCATCATCACCCAAATCGTCAAACATTTCCGCTACTTCATCAACGTTGTACCTTTTTCCAGCAATAATAATGCTATCTATATCTAAATATGTACTTGTTATAATAAAATAAAAATAAATAACTAAAAAGAGCTAAAACAAGTCAAAAATTTACTTCCACCTTATACCTTGTTCATACATGTATTTCTAATTGAGATAATATTCAGTTTATTGACATAATATTTTTTGCGTTCATACATACATATATTGAGCTAACTCAATTACTATCTGACAGCTGAAAAAAAGTTGTTGTTTTTGTTTTGGTAGTGAGAAAAAAAGTGAAAAATATTTGCCAATAAGAAAAATGGAAGAAAAACTGCCTTTTATTAAAAAGATTTTAGTGTTGTACAATAAAAATATGGAACTTGTACAAGTAGTGCGTTCATGTTATGACTCCAAAGCGGCAATAATAAAAAGAAAGAGAAATAAAAATTTTGAAATGCTGCAATTTTTTATTTTTATTGTATTTATTTTTATTTTTTATTATTTTGTTTTGTTTGCTTTTGTTTACATTTATCACGTCATTCATTTCGCATTGTATACTTTTGCTTATTAAACACATCTTTTACAGTGTTGTGTTCCATCTTTTTCTCAATATTCAAAGCAATATAGAGTTTATTGAGCAATAACTTTATTGACTTTTTGTATGTAATATTGAGCTCAATAATGGACTTTATTGCGATTACCTCAATAAAGGCGCATGTATGAACATGGTATTACTATAATAGATTATATGTCCAGGTGCATGACGTACCATATAAGGTACATATACAAATAGCAAAAAAAACTACTTTTTCAATTCAAATCAGTTAAAAAGTAGGTATATTTCGCTGGGAAAAAGCCTATTGTATTCATTAAAACTTACCTTTTTTCAATATATGAATGGTGTAATTTTTTATTCACACTTTGATTTCACTTTTAAAATTTTGTGTAAAAAATGAGTACAGCCACTTCGACAGCTTACTGAAAACTAAACTAAAATAAAAGCAACGCACAACAACATTTGAATGAACCGTTATACTGTCTGCTTTAGTATAAATCACACAACGACACATTTGAGTTTAGTTTCTTAGATTACGGCACGTTAAAAAGCCAGCACCATATATGGTACGCTATGCATTTAAGGGTTAATATGACAAATGTCATACTGATACCCAGACAGTGTTAACGCAATGCGGTATTCCCTTTTTTGGACTAAATATGTGGTGAAGCGGCTTGTTGTCTGTCACTAATGTGAAACGCCGTCCGTAAATATAGTGGTGAAATTTCTTCACTCCAAACAGAATAGCTACTACTTCACGGTCCAGTTGCGAATATCGCTTTTCGGTTTCTGTCAAGGTTCTAGATGCGAACTCTATGGGTCGCTCTACACCCTTCTCATCAATTTGAGAAAGTACAGCACCTACCCCTACGGGGCTGGCATCAACCGTCAGCCGCGTGCTGAGCTTATCGTTAAAATGAGCTAAACAAATGTTAGCTAGCAATAAAGATTTTAGCTTCTTCATAGCGGAAGTGCAGTTATTATCCCAAATAAATTTGGTATTGGCTCGTAACAAATTGTGTAAGGGGCTTAGCAAGGTTGCCACATCCGGTAAAAAACGTCTGTAAAAATTTACAACGCCAAAGAAGGCTTGAAGTTCTTTCACATTCGTAGGGCTTGGAATGTTTTCTATCTCGCTAACTTTCTCTGGATTCATGTGTAATCCATGCCTGTCAATTATATGACCTAAATACTGTATTTTTTCACAAAAAAATACACATTTCTCTGCTGATAGTTTAAAACCAGCGTTACTTAACACCGTAAGAACTCGTTCTAATCTTTCTATATGTAATTTCCGATTAGGTGCGCTAATCAGAATGTCATCTAAAAAGACAACCACTCCATCTAACCCTGCTAAAAGAGAATCCATGAATCTGCTATACTGAAATAGACCTTTCGACGTGGAAATAGTAGTATATTTTCTTGAGACCTTATCTAATTCGATTTGTTGATATGCTATGCTTAGGTCCAATTTTGAAAACTCTTCTCCACCGTGTAATTTGGAAAAAATGTCTTCTATTCGAGGAAGTGGGTATTTTTCCACTTCCAATTGAGGATTGAGGGTGACTTTAAAATCCCCACAGATCCTAATACCACCTTTTTTTTACAATGGGAACAATTGGTGTACCCCACTCGCTGTAGTTAACTGGCTGTAAGACATTGATGTTTACTAAATTTTGTACCTCCGTTTCTACCTTGTTTTTAATCGCTAATGGTAATGGTCGTGGTCTAAAAAATTTCGGATGTGTTCCCTCTTTAATTTTCAGTGTTGCCTGACCACCCCTAAATAGCCTGACCACCCCTAAGCCCCCATCAAAAAGGCTTTCGAATTTGCTTGTAATTCGTTGAGCTATTGTGCTAGGAACACAATAGTTCAAATTACAAATCTCAATCTCAAATATTTTAAGGAAATTCCTACCCAACAATAATGGGCCACCATTTTCAATTACAATAAATGGAATTGCTTTTGTTTTATTTCCATATCTGACTTTAACTTCACAAACACCAATTGTTATTATCTTAGCACCATTATACGCTTTCAACAGAACACTTACTTTTCTCAGCTTATGGTTTTTTAAAAAGGATTTATAAAAATTTTCTGAAACAACATTTTGTTATTTACAACAAGTTTTACTTTTATAGGCCCATCCCTATCACTAATAACTTTATATAAACTCAAATCATTGTTATCTATAAAATTAAAATTTTTAGCACTGCATACCTTATTTAAGTGCCCTCTCTGCTTGCACTGATTACACTAGTAATTTTTAAACTTACAATTTTCGGACCTGTGATTGTTGTATCCACAAACTTTGCATCGCTCTGCTGTTGACTTACGCTGTTGTTGTTGTTGTTGCTGGTTTTGTCCTCGTTTATTACGTTTGATAAAATGTAAATTTTCTTCTTTCGCTTGTACAATCTCATACTGCTGCCTTGCGTACTCTATGTTATTAGCGATTTCCATAACTCATTCAAAAGAACATTCGACGGATTCCAAAAAAATTTTATCGCGGGCCGGACCCTTTTCCAACCCCATCACAAATTTGTCCCGAATGGATGTTTCTAAATTAGTTCCAAACTCGCAAGTAACCGCAAGTGACCTGACTCGCACTGCCCATTCATTCATTGTTTCATTCGCTTGTGATTGTTGTAGCGTTATAAAACTTGAAACGTTCTGCAAAACCTGACGTGGCAGTCTTAAAATGTTTTTTCATAGTTGCCACACAAACGTCGAATCTTCCACTTTTGCTGGACTTAACAAATTTGCCAACAGTATATATGATGCTTCACATAATGACGTCAGCAAGAGCGCTTTTTTCTTCGCTTCGTCCTTTATGTCATTGGCAATCAAAAACTGATCAAGTTGGTTTTGATACACACCGTAATTATTTTGCATGTGTTCAAAGAAAGGAACTTTTCCTAACATTGCTTTGGCCATTCTTTGAAACTTTTATATACATATTTGTCCTCGTCGCCACTGTAAGAAACTCAGTTTAGTTCTTAATATTAACGATTTATTACAATTCAAGTTTTGCCCAACCGTTCTGGTACGGGTTGGTTTGCAGAGTGCTTTTGCTGTTACATTTTGCTTATTGAAATCTTAAGATAATGCGTAATTATAATTGTCCCAAAACCAATATTATTTATTGTACCGAGATATATATGTTTGTTGGTTTTATTATTAACGGGCTAGTCATTAAAAATGCATACGCAGTAACAATTGCAGCGATTGACTATTGTTTGTCCATCGCTATAATATACTGACAAACATACATACATATTTACATCTCATTCAGAGGCAGTACCTTAAGAGTATAACATCTTTAAATAAATACACTACAATAAGTATACTTTATGGGGTCTTAGTAGTTATTTCAATGCGTTACATACGGAATCACATACTTATACATATATACCCTTACACATTTTTGTGAAGGGTATAATGAAAAGCCTAATTTCTTCATTTATTGCTACTCATACATGTGCATGTAGAAATTTTTTAATTTCTTGATCACTCTCATATGTGTATGTAAAAATTTGGTAATGAGAAATCTGCACACTTGAATATGAGACGCATGTATACGCTGTTAATACCCTGTCGGAAACGAAGTTAACTTTAAATTAACTTAAAACTAACTATTTTAGAGCAGGAAGTGGTTGACGCCTGGATTACTTCTAAATGCAAGCAACTGACTATTTTAACATGGTGATGTCCTAGGAAGTAGTCAATTGTCTAACGCTGCATTACTTTTCAACTAACTAAAGAGTTATTTACCGTGTATGTGTGTATGTTATTATTTGAATTTTGGGTTAACTCTGCACTACGTTTCAACTAGGTTACAACCAGTACACAAAAAGTGAATTACAAATCGATTATATTGTAACTAATTTGCAGCTAGTCCATAAAAGCTAACTTAAAGTCAACTATTTTAGTAGTTGACTACTCAATGTCCAACAGGGTAGGTATAGAGAAGCGGCAGCCACAACTACAGCAGTTGTAAAACAGTAAAGCATTTCTGGTTTACAGTGAGAGAACTCGATTTTGTATTTGTTAAATTGGTTGATGTAAAATGAGTTTATTTCAATATACATATGTATGTATGTATACTTATATATTAATTATATTGAACTACGCTGCAATACTTTTATTTAAATAATTCTTAATATGCTCAAGTTCAATCACTGGGTGACACCAATTCTTTTTAATATCAATTAAATAAAGGAAAGGAAAATGTATTTCTTAATTAGTTATCAGTTAACGTTTTAGTAAAATTTATTCAACAATAAATTGTATATAAGAACATTATTTTTATACCCTTCACATAAATGTGTAAGGGTATACATATATAAGTTTGTGATTCCGTTTGTAACGCATTGAAATATCCATCTAAGACCCCATAAAGTATATATATTCTGGATCAGCATCAATAGCGATTACGATTGAGCGATGTCCGTCTGTCCGTCTGTAGTCGTTGAAATACCGTTTCTGGGAAAACGGTTTAAGATAGAAACCTCATTCTTTCGCTAAAACGTGTTAAACCCCGGTAGTGGGTCTGCTATTGAAATTCAGTAAGATAGGTCCACGGATAGCCGAGATATATACAAAAAACCGGGTTTTGAGGGGTATTTTTTGCAATTTTTTTATTCAGATTTTTGAAAAAAAAATTTTTCTTAAAAACTAAGCCATATCATTTTCAGTGCCCATTAAATCCTAGAAATTAAGGAATTTTTGAAATCGGCCCATATATGTCCGAGATATAGCGTCTCCCGATTTTTAAAGAAATCGGCTTTATAAGCCAAATAAAACAACTTTTGGCACCGAAGATTAATCAGAATGGTACATATAGGCTATTTAGAGGCAAAAGTGGAAAATTTTTCCACATCGGCCCATATACACTCGAGATATAGCGCCTCCCGTTTTCTCAAGAAGTCGGCTCTAAAAGCCAAATAAAACAACTTTTGGTACCAAAAATCGATCAGAATAGTACATATAAGGTGTTCAAAAGCAAAATTGGAAAATTTTTCAAATCGGTCCATATATATCTGAGATATAGCGACTCCCGATTTTTCAAGAAATCCGCTCTTTAAGCCAAATAAAGCAATTTTTGGCACTAAAAATCAATCAGAATGGTACATATAAACTATTTAGAGGCAAATGTGGAAAATTTTGGACATCGGCCCATATACACTCGAGATATAGTGCCTCAAATTTTCTCAAGAAGTCGGCTCTAAAAGCCAAATAAAACAACTTCTGGTACCAAAAATCGATCAGAATGGTACATATAAGGTGTTTAAAAGTAAAATTTGAAAATGTTTGCAATCGGTCCATATATACCTGAGATATAGCATCTCCCGATTTTTCAAGAAATCGGCTATATAAGCTAAATAAAACAACTTTTGGCACCAAAAATCAATCAGAACGATACATATAGGTTAGTCAGAAGCAAAACTGGAAATTTTTTTGTTACGGCCCATATATGTTCGAGATATAGCGCCTCCCGATATCTCAAGAAGTCGGCCCTGGAAGCTAAACGAAACAGTTTTTTGCACAAAAAATTTTGTATGTATGTATGTATGTGTGTATGTGTGTATGTATGCATGTATGTATGTATGTGTATAAACGTTTGTATGTATGTATCTACATATGTATGTATGCATGTATGCATGCAAGTAGGTTAGCATAAACAATTTTTTTGCTTTGGTGTAAAAATGTGTATGTAGATATGTATACACGAGCTTGAAAATAAAAGTGATATAAAGAATTGTTGAAAAAAGGGTACGCAATGAAATTCTTTTAAACAATTGCGTCTTCAAATTCATTCCCACAAAAAATCATTTTGTGTTTCCCTACGTACTTACATACATATGTACATACACACATACATGTGTATGATAATACGCAACAGATCATCAACAACGTGCACAAGAAAAAAATCATTTTGTGAAAAAAAGCAAGCAATGTAAATATGTATGCATGTATATACATATGTATGTATATAATCATTGTTTTATGGAACACACTGAAAATATTCAATAACAAAGAATTTATTTTAGAGTTTTCTATTATAGGTACATACATACATACGTATGCATGTACCCACATACGTAAGTAAATTGAAAAGAAAATCACACTTAATGGCAATGTTTAGCATTATAATTCAAAAATAATGCAATTATATGCAATTTTTTGTTAAATAAATTTTACTATAAAGTTAACTGATAAATAATTAAGAAATACATTTTGCTTTTCTTTATTTCATTGATATTAAAAAGAATTGGTGTCACCCAGTGGTTGAACTTGAGCATATTAAGAATTATTTAAATAAAAGTTTTGCAGCCTGTGTTAAATCCTGGTAGTGGATCTGATATTGAAATTCAGAAAAAATCGGCCCACTTAAAAGCCAAATAAAACAACTTTTCGCACCAAAAATCAATCAGAATGTATGTACCATTGTGAAGGGTATTTAAGATTCGGCCCAGCCGAATATAGCACTCTTACTTGTTGAATTATAATGCTAAACATTGCCACTAAGTGGCAATATAAAGCATACGTACCTATAATAGAAAACTCTAAAATAAATTCTTTGCTATTGAATATTTTCAGTGTGGTTCATAAGACAATGATCATATACATACATACATACATTTTTACATCCCTTTACGGAATGTTTTTTTTTCTTGGGCACGTTGTTGATGATCTGTTGCGTAGAGTCTTATACACATGTGTATGTAAGTACGTAGCGATACACAAAATGATTTTTTGTGTGAATGAGTTTGAAGACGCAATTGTTTAAAAGAATTTCATTGCGTACCCTTTTTTTCAACAATTCTTTCCATCACTTTCATCTTCAAGCTCGTGTATACACATTTTTAAACCAAAGCAAAAAAATTGTTTATGCTAACCTACTTGCATACATACATACATACATACATACGTACATACATATATACATACATACATACATACATGATCGCAAATATTTTCGAATTTTGCTTTTAAACATTATATGTATGTATATGTATGTACCATTCTGATTGATTTTTGGTGCCAAAACTTGTTATATATGGCAAAAGTTTTTTTATTTGGCTTTTAGAGCCGACTTCTTGAAAAAACGGGAGGCGCTATATCTCGAGTGTATACGGGCCGATGTCGAAAAATTTTCCACTTTTGCTTTTAAATAGCCTATATATACCATTCTGATTGATCCTTGGTGCCAAAAGATGTTTTATTTGGCTTATAAAGCCGATTTCTTTAAAAATCG
Source organism: Sturmia bella (assembly GCA_963662145.1). Classification (NCBI taxonomy): domain Eukaryota; kingdom Metazoa; phylum Arthropoda; class Insecta; order Diptera; family Tachinidae; genus Sturmia; species Sturmia bella. The sequence continues at coordinate 27,743,453 of OY759170.1, forward strand.
GGAGACGCTATATCTCGGCTATATATGGGCCGATTTCAAAAATTCTTAAATTTTTGGTATTTAATCGGAACTAAAAATGATATGGCTTACTTTTTAAGAAAAAATTTTTTTTTCAAAAATCTGACTAAAAAAATGGCAAAAAATACCCCTCAAAACCCGATTTTTTGAATATATCTCGGCTATCCGTGGACCGATGTTACTAAATTTCTATAGCAGACCCACTACCGGGGTTTAACACGTTTTACCGAAAAAATGAGGTTTCTATCTCAAACCGTTTTCTCAGAAACGGCATTTCAACGACGACAAACGGACATCGCTCAATCGTAATCTCTATTGATGCTGATCCAGAATATATATATTTTATGGGGTCTTAGATGGATATTTCAATGCGTTACAAACGGAATCACAAACTTATATATAACCTTATACATTTATGTGAAGGGTATAAAAAACATATTTTCCTATCATTTAAGTCAAATTAGCTATCCAACCCAGCCAAAAGGGTTACGGTGATATACATATACATATATTCGTGTAGGTAGGCTTATCAAATACTCGAGATCCGGAGGCCTTCGAGAACTTCGATCAAACATGATAGGTGAGTGAGTGGCTTTACAATTCGTTCTTACATCATTAAATATTTGTTATTGCCATACAAATTTTTTCGAATCAAAAGTTATTTTCATTCGTGTCTGAATAACACTCATGGTCAGAATTGTAGATACGTCTGAAGGTAACTTTGAGAATTGAGATTCGTGAACTTTTACTTTTTTTGTATTATTGCACAATTATTTGAAATTAGTTTAGCTACATATTACCCTATCCCTACTATGCGGGTTGAAGTCACTAACAAGTTTATGAATTCGTGTTACTGATTATTATTGATTTACCTTAAATTTAAAAGCAAATTATTATTATTATTTTATTAAGTAGTATTTGTAATATACTTTATAAATACAAAAAGTTATTTATATCATGTTATGAGCTCTGCTCTAAATTAGTACTTCTAATAAATTTGACAAGATTTTTTCTAAAAACAACATGATTATACTCAGTCTTTAATTGATTTGGCATGGTATTATACAAATGTAATCCTTTATAAAATAGTGATTTCTGCATCGCACTAGTATTTGTTTTCTGAAGTCTAAAATCTGAAGCATTCCTCAGCCTGTATGGTTGGACTTCTCCTACATACTGCAATTGTTCAGTCAAATATTCTGGTGCCTCTCCTTTCTTCATTTTTTGGATAAAGTTTATAGTATTAAGCTCTAATCTTTGATTAATGTTTAGCCAGCATATAGTATTTAACATTAGATTTATTGATGTGAATCGGTTGCATTTAAGTATCGCTCGCATTGCTTTATTTTGTAATTTTTGTAGCCTTGTTATGTGTTGATTCGTGCAACATGTGTAAAGTATAGTTGATCCATATTCAAAGTGAGGTTTTATAATTGTATTATAGATGTTAACGGATGTGATAGTGCTCATTTTGTTTCTCATGCGTTTTTTTTTGCTAATATATTCGATGTGTTCGGTTAATTTTAATTCATTGTCGATTATGAAACCAAGGTATGTATTTAATACTATTAACGTTTTCTATCACCACATTATTGATTTTAAATTGTGTATTAGTGTTCAATTTATCTCCATTATTTTTGTTTTTGTTTCATTTAGTTTTAATTTGTTCATTTTTAGCCAGTTGATTATATTCTTGATATCTATCGACATATTTTCATAACACTTTTCGTTCGATTCTGCTTCTGTGAAAATTAGTGGATCACCTGCGTATAGGACAATTTCGCACTTTTGCAACACATTTTCCATATCGTTTATGTAAATTATGAACAACAGGGCACCTAAAATTGATCCCTGGGGCACACCATTGTCATTTACTAATGCTCTTGAGATTATATTATTTACTTTAGTTTTCTGTGTACGATTTGTTAAATATGACTGGAACCACATTCTGTTTTTTACATTTCCATTTATTTATCACATAGTTAATTGTTGTTTCACATGAATATTTACTTCGAAACCCCAATTAATACTTTGATAGCAATTTGTTATTTTCTAAGTACTTTTCTAACTGAGTTTTCACCACTTTTTCAAAAATCTTTTCACATGTTTTTAACGTATTTATTGGACGGTATTCCGCGCATTTTTTAGCGTTTTTAATTTTTTCAATGGGTGTTATAAAAGATTCTTTCCAACTTTCGGGAAATATACCCGACTCAAATGACGTATTTATAATATTAAGTAATATTTTGCCAGTCACATTCCAGTTGTCTGGTATTAGTTAGCAAACAGAAAAATATTTTTTTTTTCTTTCTACTTATAAGTTATACCATCCCAAATTGGTGAACTATGCCTATATAGTTTTTTTCACTAACATCATAGTGAACTAAAATCCAAATTGTGTTAATAATCTGATTTAAACCTAATAAGAAAAAAAAAAACAACTTCATTAATTGAATTGTTAGATGAATATTTTTTATTATCTAACAAATATCATTCAAATCATTTGGTAGCTTGTACTTACTAAATAGTTTGCCTTACACAAAACAAAAAAAAAAACCAAGTAATTAGTTCATAAATAAATATATACGTGAATAGACATATGTATATAGATATAAAATTGTTTGCATTACACTTTGCGTCAGGATCTACATAAATATGTCATGAATTAGATTGCCATCCTGAAAATAATTCTTTTTTCCAATTTTAATTTGTAGTGGTAATTGATTTCATACTTAAAAATTACGAATAGAAGGCTTTATTTAGTACCTCATTAATTGATATCAACAATCCGAATTTTGTAATAAAGTGATAAAGAATTATCCAAAATAATGGAGTAAATTAAGAGTTGTTTTCTTTTATTGGTTTGGTGATGTAGTGGAGTAGTTTAGGGGTCCTCACAAAATTTTGGTCACTTAGGACACTGGTAGTGGAAGGGTATAGAGACCAAGCTCGTCGCAAACACCTGACATAAATATATACAAATTACTGATAAAATGAATATTTATTTGATTTTTTTTTTAGTTTTTCTTCTCATCATGATCACATCGGGCTTCGTTGATTTATTAGTTACTGTGATTATGCTAGTCCCTTTCCGTGAAAAAAAAAACCTGTGAACACCTTATTATAAGAATTCTGGACTGCTCCCGCAGTCCATAATAAAAAAATAATAAAGGGAAGATATTTCCTTTTTGGTGAAAATATCCATATAGTAGCCTTTTCATGTGAATAGTTCCTGATATTTAGAGAACGTTCATGGTGAAAAAAAAAATTAACATCTATAATAGAAATTGCTCCACCGGCTAGAATAGACCAGTCATAGAACTATGTTAAATTTATATTTTAACAAAACATAACAATATATAAGATAATGGCGCCCAACGTGGGGCCCGAAATAACCTTAATGATAAGGAAAGTTCGGCCTCAATTTAATAGGTAATTTTTATTGTAATTATTAGATTTCAGTAGAAAAGCGGTATAGAAAAGAGAATTATACAGAAATAGATATTTTTTCTGGAATAACAGCCTGCTCTTGTATGGAACTTTCGGTTACTTGAGATTATATTCGAGTAAACGACCTACAAGACAACTGTTTGTACTTTTTTGGGGAATTTTTTTATTGGTGTATTTTTTCGAAAGACGTTTTGATTTGGGTAAGCTAATGATTCAAACTGCAATATGTCAGGATTGTTTTTCTACTGGAAAGTCCGTCCTAGGATAATGGAAGTTTTGATTTGAATTGCGAAATTCTGTCCGGACTTATTTTCTAATGCAATGAATAAAGTTCATTGTTGACGAGTAGTCAGATATGATGCAGTGGGAATGGTTGTATTACTTGAATCATTTATTTTATCAGTTTGTATATACCAATGTATAGAATTTTAGATCCACATGCACTAACCAAATGAAAGAAAATCACGTTACATGAAATCATTTTTGTTAAACGATATTACTTGATAATTAAAATGCATAATCAATTCTTTATTGCTTATTAAGCTCTTGATATTTCTCATTGGAATTCTTTTTGCTTCAAACGAAAAAAAAGAAAGACAATTTTTTTTTTTGCAACACATCTTGCTGACCTTTGTATCGGTATTCTCAATTGATATTGCGCATTGATATTTTAGGTTTTTATTTTAAATTCCTATTGAATAAATACGTTAGCAATTTCTCGAGGATTTATATCTCTAATTATAAATTGTTTGCGGAAATTGTGATTCCCTTGTCAAGTTATTGAACAATTTTAGTGCAGTGAAGGAAAAAATATGGCACTTATTCGATCTCCACCACATGAGACGTCCACAACAGCCTCATCTATGGGGGGATAGAATATATGTAGCATTTGTACCACGGCAATGTCCGAAAAAGATAGCTGTCTAATGATCGATAAATGTAATCACTCTTTTCAGCGATCATGCATTGAAAACCATTTAGATAATGCATCGGAGTGTCCTGATTGTAGAAGACCTTGTGATTTAGCTGATTTGAAAACTAGAAACTTAGCGAATACACAGGATGTTCAGGCCCAAAAAATTTTTAGAGGAAAAAATAGAGGAGCGATGTCCAAAACGTACAACACTCGAAGTAGAGGCAGAACAACAAGGCAGGATAGCCAACGACCTTTAGTAGAATTTGACAGTGAACTTCCAGAACAATTAGAGGAAAGTCAAGCTGCTACGCTCAATGTCAGTCCCATTAATGTTATCACTAATCAACTCAGTCAAATGATTGAGGCTACTATGGCTAGACTTTTAACTAATTTTACACTAGTACCGATAACACAAGCACCCGCATTTACTGCTGGTGGTTTAAATAGTCCTAACCGGGTTCCTAACGTACCTCCACAAGTAAATTCGGATAGAGCTCGAACTGAGCGTAATCACCCAACGCCATATGAGAATATGTCAGTTAATCAGCGCTCTGAAATAAATCACTTTTCGTAGGCAAGTAATCACCATTGCAGCACCCACAATAATACTAGTCGGCATAATAATTTTAGCCACTACCCCGGTGAGAATCTAAACAATCCACGGAATATTTCTAATAGTAGACAGAATCCTTTTTCTCTGTCACCATCGGCGAATTCGAATGCATCTCTTTTTCATCCAGATAAAATAACTGCAATCGTGCAAAGTTGGAACATTAAATTCGATGGCTCGACTTCAGGTCTCACCATTGAAGAATTTTTATATAGGATTAAGGTTAGGTTAACGTTCGTTAGGTTAACAAACCTGGAATAACTTTAATGGAGATTTTATTCCAATAGTGAAAAATTTTAATGTTTTACTATATGGTAAAGCCAAGGACTTTGAAATTTTATCTCGCAATCTCAGACCGTAAATACGACAGGATATTCTATACGTCCCAGTATACTCTTTATCTCACCTTCGCAGGCTAGTGCAAATGAGGGAAACATTTTTGAATGAGGATCATGTGAAGAAAAATTTAGGAATTCGTACACCATATTATCCAGTACATAAACGTCAGATTTCAGAATTGGAAGTGGAGGAAATGTCCACGTTGGTAGATCAGGAGATAGGAAACGCACACGTCGAAGAAGTTAATCGCATCGTAGGGAAAACAAATGTAAATTGCTGTTGGAATTGTGGGGATCAAGATCATTTTTGGTTTGATTGCTTACAGGACCGAACAATATTTTGTTACGGTTGTGGCCTGAAAGACCACAATATAAGCCACTATAAGCCACAGTGTCCGAAATGTGCCAATAAAAGAATAAATTTTGCAAAAAACTTAGTACCGCATCAAAAAAGTAGACACTTCCCAGTCGTCAATTGGCGATGTTAAACGGGAAAATGAAACTAAAACACCCGAACCTTCCAATCGCAATAGAACCAATAAAATCACAATTTTGAAGCGTAAGTCTGTGTCCACAGAGTCCGCTGATGATCTATCTAAAATTATTTTTCCTAAATTACCCTATCCCTTAGGTGGCAAAACTATGTTACCAAAAGAGAAAATATTTTTAATACTGATAGTATCACACTACAGTCACAACCTAAGAGATTGAGACAATATTACAAGCAACATAAACAAGGTAGAAATTTACTAGTCTCGGCTATTGTTAGTAATAGCGGTGATAATCGTTTTTACGCCAAAGTTTCGTTTTTAGCTTTTATTGAATATGGTCTTTTGGATACAGGGGCAAGTATTTCTTGTATAGGCGGTGAGCTCGCACAAACTAATTTTTCAACTTATAAAAATTTTTCTAAACACCGATCGCAAGTTAAAACAGCCGATGGAAACTTACAAGAAGTTGTAGGATGGTTATCGGTTGAAGTTAAGTTCCAGGAACAGAAACGACAGTTAAATCTTTTCATAATTCCGTCCATTAGGCAACGCCTTATTTTAGGCATTGATTTTTGGCAGAAGTTTCAGTTAATTCCTAATATTATAGAGTCTGTAGATATTGTCGATAAGCAGGAGCTAGTGGACAGTGAACCATTAATTTTTGATACTCAAAGAAGGGAAGTTGAGTCACCAGCAAAATTGAAGTCAAAAGCATCCGAAGGGGAATTCGAATGTTCTCTAACTTCTGATCAGCGTCAACAATTAGAGGCAATCGTTGCTTTATTTCCGAATTTTGAACAACAAGGTTTAGGAAGAACCAGCTTAATCACACATCACATCGATGTTGGAGATTCCAAACACATTAAGCAGCGATTTTATCCTGTATCTCCAGCGGTGGAAAAAGTTATCTTTGCTGAAATTGATCGCATGTTAACATTAGGAGTTATCGAAATATCACAGTCTCCCTGGAGCTCCCCGATGCGAATGGTAATAAAACCGAATAAGGTTCGTCTTTGTTTAGACGCAAGAAAACTAAACGCAGTCACGAAAAAGGATGCATATCCTCTTCCATCTATTGAGGGTATATTTTCAAGGTCACCACGAGCGAACTTCATAACTAAACTAGATTTGAAGGATGCTTATTGGCAAATTAAATTAGATGACTCCTCAAAGCCGTTAACAGCTTTTACTATTCCCGGACGCCCTCTTTATCAATTCACGGTAATGCCATTCGGGCTATGTAACGCGCCTTCAACTATGTGCCGCTTAGTCGACGAAATAATACCGTCTGATCTTCGGAATTCAGTTTTTGGTTATTTAGACGACCTGATAATTGTGTCAGAGGATTTCATCTCTCACTTATCCATTTTAGTTCGTGTTGCAGCAGAGCTACGAAGAGCTAATCTCACGTTAAACATTTCTAAGAGTAAATTTTGTGTTACACAAGTACCATACTTAGGGTATATTATAGGTAATGGAGGTATTTCGGTTGATCCACAAAAAGTCAGTGCTATTGTTAATTGGCCAGTCCCAAAAACTGTTAGGCAAGTACGAGGTTTTCTTGGTCTTGCAGGGTGGTATCGACGATTTGTTGAAAACTTTTCAGGTATAGTGTTTCCGATATCTGAAGTTATTTCGAAGAAGAAAAAATTTTGTTGGACACCAGAAGCTAACGCTGCTTTTCAGGAAATAAAAAAATTGTTAACCACAACACCCGTTTTGATTAATCCCGACTTTAAAAAAAAAAATTTTTTACATTGAGATGCTAGCGATTATGGCATTGGGGCCATATTAGCACAACACGATGAACAGGGAAATGAGCGACCAGTTGCATATATGAGCAAGAAACTTAATAGCGCGCAACGAAATTACAGTGTTACTGAGAGAGAATGTTTAGCTACTGTAGAAGCCATTCACCGTTTTCGATGCTACCTAGAACTTCAGGAGTTCGAAGTAATCACAGACCATTCCAGTCTTGTTTGGCTCCTACGACAACCGAACTTGACCGGTCGTTTAGCGCGGTGGGTATTCAAGTTGCAAGCCTTTAAATTCACGATTAGTCATCGTAATAGCCTTTTCACACTTATCAACATTTTCGTGGAACGTGTTTGTAGTAGTAGTTGGTAATAGTACATACTAGTAGTACTCGCTGCTGTTGTTGACTAAATTCCGAAGAAGAAAAAAAAAATTGTTGCTGATTGCTGGCTGTGCTGGTATGATGGCGGATGCTCCGGCTGTGGCTCGTCGGACGGCCAATCCAGCTGTATGCAGCTACTAAAAAAAATTATTATTACATACCAGCCTTTTCTTAACCACCAAATGAATCGATATAATTGTGAGGCCCGAAAGAAAAATAAGCACAAAAAATACATCCTCCGATTAACATACCTGATTGTCCTCACTTGCTCGTCCAACACAATTGCAACACAGCTACCAGATGTTGTGGTAGTATCGGCTGCCCTCCCTCTGTGATACACATGATGATTTGTTGCCGAGCTGAAATGTTAAAAATTATCCCCTGATTCGTTTCTCCCTAACCCCCCCCCCCCCCCTCCCCATCATCATCCCATATTTACCACTCTTACACTATTCCATCCTAATAAAATTGCAACTCTCAGAAAATTCAATTTTTTTGTATTCTCATTATAATAGTTTTTATTACTATAATAATAATATAATTAAAATATATTAAAAGGCGTGAACAATATGGCAAAAAGGAAATTAAATTGTGTCAGAAGGAACACGTATTTGATATAATTTTACACACAAACAGTAGACGTAACTATTAAATGTATTCGTTAGCAAGCTAACACCGAATGTTAATGGCTAACTTAGCCGCCTACGCTCTAATTTTCACCTCCCCTACGCCGTATGTGAGCTCACCTACCCGTAGCGAGAACGTAACGTTCCAAATGCAAACGTATGTAAATAACCAAATAAAAATGCGCAATCAGGTGTCTGCTCTAGCACCAAATACAATTTTACAAACGACGATTATTGTTACAATATAATTTCTGATGCAATTAAAATATATCCCCTACATATATGTGTCTTTTAGCACAGATGTGTAGAAGGATATGAAATTTAAAATAAACGTAGGTAAACCAATATAATATTTAACAATAAAATACGATTAAATGAAATAATATAATCAACACTAGCACTACTGATAACTCACATTGGGTTTCTGCTTCACCAACTTTTCTGACGTACCTCGCACCACCTTGCCGGAGTTTGCCGCTGCTATCACTGTACTGCCACTAACCTTTTGACGTGGTTGAACCAAATTTTTAGTTTTCGGCTGCAGTTCTAGCTGTCGTTATTTCCCCTCCTTAAGGGTTTTGCTGGGCCGGTCGGCGTTTTGGAGAGTTATTTATTTCCTCGGGTGGTTTTGCTGCAATTCAGTGAAGATTCCAGTAGATTTTGTTGAGTACCTTTTTGGCTCGTGGTATATTTGTTGCCTCGTTTTATGTATTTGTTGCAAAATTTTCTATTTTTGGATGTTTTGTTAAATAATTTCCCCTTCGTTAACTAGTTCTAGGTGTTGTAAGATTTCGTTAACTTGTTTTAGGTGTTGTAAGATTTCGTTAACTAGTTCTAAGTTTTGCAGGATTTCGTTAACTAGTTTTAAGTTTTGTGAGTTTTCGGTGCTGTGGTTGTTTTATGTGCTGCACGTGGGAACAAGAGCGCTGTGATCTATGGTTGCATACATATGTTGGCATTCATTAATGTTTAAACTGCATTTATTATTAATTCCGGTTACGTTGGTCACCAATAGTTTTGCAAACCAAATACTTTTCTTTATCACAAGGGGCAGTTGTAGTTCCACAGTAAATTTTTGCGTTTGCTGAGCAATTTCTTTTTGTTTCTTTCAATGAATACGATGTATTCAAATTTGGTTTTTGCTTGTTTTTCTTTTTTCTTTTATTTTTTGTTTTTGACTTGAATGTTAAAATTTTCTTAACAAAACACTAGCACTCAAACTCGTACCTTCCTTCTTAACGAACTATCCAAAAAGCGTCACCTTTTTTTCTCCATCTCACCATCATAACTCTCCTCGCCTTTTTTTTCACCAGCCATCTTTTTCTGCTATAATTTTTTTTTGTTTGCCGATTTGTTCTGGAATGTTCTTTTTTTTGACATCTGTTCTTTGCTTTCTTCTTTTGTTCATTCACTTTGGTTTGGTAGCTAAGACTCACAGTGGTGGCTATAAAAATTATTGCTGGTAATTGTATGTCACACCACAGGGTGCACGCGACATGTTGAAGATGTTGAAAATGTGAAACATGCGTTCACAGACAACATCTAACATCACATATACATACACAGCTGCCAAAATAAATAAAGCCACGTTTTGCAATAAAGACAATGGCCCATAACTATAGACATCGAAAAAGTATGCTTTAAGCAATTTTAAGTCACTGCCAAATAAAAGTATGCTTTTTGTCTACTATAGACGAGAAAAAGCCGACTTTACGCTCAAAAGTTTGCTCTAAACTTAAAACCAGCAGAAGTTGTCTTTAACTTATTTAGCAACAGCTTTGCTCAAGCAAATGTCACTTTTATATGTAAAAGCTTTATAATGAAAAATTTTTTAAATTAAATAATTAAATTAAAGATTTTTTAATAACTATTATTAATTAGAATTTTCTTTAAAATTTGACTTTTATCCAATTCGCTTTGATGTTTTTTGTTTACTTACTAATACAATCTTAAATTTATGTAGGTGTGTGTTCACATGTATACATAATTTTTGAGAGTCATCTTATTAGCGATGGGATTTTACATAAATTTGTAAGAGCTTGTATAATAAATATCTTGGCATTTTCGATAAATAATGTGGCACCCATTTAAAGCTGATTCAGCTTAAAGTCAACTTCAATTTCGACTATAGTTAGAAAAAAGTTAGCAGCATGTTTTAAAATTTAAGTTGTTGCTAAAAAGAACCGACTTTAGTGTTTGACTATAGTTAAGGCCCAATAGAAATATAATATAAATAGATTTTGAAGACAAAATAATAGTAGGATTAGCAGCAAGGCTTGCACCTAGACAAGCACTAGTAGACCAAAAAAAAAAAAAAAAAAAATAACTGCATACTGTCAAATTCTTCTCTCATTTGTTTTGTTAAACTGGTTTGTGAGTGTATACAAAAAACGAAATTACACAAATTTCGTAAAATAAATTTATTTAAACCACTTAAAAATTATTACTTTTTCTTCAGTTGTAGCTACAAAATCACTTGCGCATTTCTTAGAAATCAGAGCACGTTAAACGGCTTGTAAACAAACTTTTGACACTAAGCAGTTAATAAACAACGAGCAGCTGTTTTAGTGATTTTACCTGTTTAATCTGCATTGATTAGCAGTTAGCTTGCAAGAACAATCTCTACTACTAATGCAGTGTATAGAATCCATAAAAAGCTTGCTGGAGGAAGAAGATCATGAAGACATCATTTTGGACACAACTCCTTTTTTAATGATTTTGAATGTCATTAAATGTCAAAATTTACAGTGATGCCACTACAATTTTGTAATTTTTTTAGTGATGACACTAAAATAATCGAAAGATGTTGAGTGGAACAAAATGAGTTAGGAACATTTTATAAAGATGTTGAAAGATGTTGGTTTTTAGCCCTGTACATTTCTTATGGGGAAATTTCAACATCATCGCAAATTGATGGTAAATGTTAGATGTTGATAAGTGTGAAAAGGCTATAAGGGTAAAGAAAACGTTGTACCAGATGCATTGTCGCTTTGCTTTGAAGAAAATGTAGCCGAAATAACATTAATAGAACCAGAAATTGATTTAAACTCACCTCATTTTATGGACCAGGAATATCTTAATCTAAAGCAGAAGATTACCAGTGAACAAAGTAAGCACCCTGATTTGAAAGTCATCGAGCAATATGTCTACATAAGAACGGAACATTACTCGGGAGAAAAAGAGCAAGAACAAAATAGTTGGAAGTTATGGGTACCAGAAAAATTAAGAGCAAATGTTATTAAAAGAGCCCATGATGATCCTATATCCTCTCATGGTGGGATGGGTAAAACTATCGCTTTAATAAAAAGACATTTTTGTTGGCCTGGTTTAGCAAAGGAAGTTAGGCAGTATGTGAGTAAGTGCACCTAATGTTATTTTACGACCAGAAATGGGTAAGCAAGCCATATCGTACAGACCTTTTCAACGTTTATACATAGATCTGCTAGGACCATATCCAAGAAGTAAGACAGGAAATATTGGAATTTTAATTATTTTAGATCATGTGTCCAAATATCATTGGTTATTCCAGTTGTATAAATACTTTTAAGTTATATTATCTTCAATTATATTTAAACATATGGTATAATATTAACATAATTACTTTATGTTTTATTGAACCACGCTGTTATTTTAGTTTATGAAATCTCTTGTAATGTGTTGATGTGTCTTGTAATGTGTTGATGTGTCTAAGCGGCAAAAGTCTAAAATCATTAATTATAAAAAATAAATAATTAAATCAGCAAAATACAAAAAGGAGTAGTACCAATTGATAGACAATGATTTCGAATAAAACTGAACAAATTATGTCAAGTCCAGAAGTCCAATCAAAAGGAGAAATACCGCATTCAGTGGCCGTCGCAACAACAATTCCGCCTCTTAACCTCAAAGAAAGCAACATGTGCGCCACATGGAAGTCATGGAAAAATCAGTTCAAGGTATTTTTGAGGACCTCAAACCTTGAACTACAGTCTGATCAACGAAAAGTTGCATTATTGTTACACCACTTAGGACCGGACTGTTTCCAAATTTTCAACTCTTTCAATGAAGACATCGACACAGTTAAGTATTATGATCTACTCGCAAAACTAGACACGTATTTTATACCAAGAAAACAGGGCCTGAATGAATCCATTGAGGAATATGTGACGACATTAAAAAACCAAAGTTTGTTGTGTGAATTTTCAGACTTACGGGAAGACTTAGTAAAAGACATTTTTATCTGCGGTTTGCTACCACACTTTACTCAGATCAAGGAAAGATTACTAAGCGAAGGGAAAATTACACTTGAGAAAGCGTTAGAAATAGCTAAAAATATAAATTCCGCGAAGGAAACCACAAGCCAACTGCAACAAAAAACAAATTTTGTTGGTACTTTAAATAAGTCAGTTTTTAACAAAAAGCCAGTTCACCAACCACCATATGGTAATCTTTGCCAAAGCCGCTTTTACCAACTAAAAGATTCCCTTCATCCAGCGCACAACTACAACAGCAATGTAGCCGATGTGGTCAAGTACACAGGAAAAAGTGTCCGGCAGAAAATATTTATTGTCATACTAGCGGACCCGGCGAACTTCGTCTCGCCACAATTTTAAGCCTTCAGACAAACTTTAGAGTAATAATACGACACAAATGTTTAAATTTTCAATATGATTTATTTGATGTAATCAATAGAGAGCGATTTGATGAACAATGTTTTTCGTTTTTTTTTTCCGACGCAAAAACAAATAACGAAGACGGTTTCCCAACACGGGAACATGCAACGTATAGCTGACCGTGGGAAAAACAGGGAAATTCAAGATTAATCCCACAGACTTCGAGTGATTGGCCTTGCGATTGCTTGTCATCGCAAATGCCAATCGAACGGGGAACTGAATCCGCTTGAATTGGAAAGGAAGGTCAGTTGGAATAATGGGAATTCGTGGGATAAGGACTTCCTCTCCTTTGAATTTGCCCTTGATGATTGTCGCCTGAATCACATTGTTCATTAGGTTTTTGACGGACAGCCGCGTACCGTTGCACAATTTTGGAGGATTGAGATTCCGCAACATAATTATGATCGATCCCACCTTCAGCTATAAATTATGCGGGGGAGTTCCTGGTATATCAAGCGAGATCAAGAATTCCGTTGGGTAGTTAGTCGCTTCATTTTGATCGGTTACGGAGTCAACAGATTTGTACGTGTGCAGTTGCCCTGCGATTTGACTTTGAATAATTAAGTTTTAGCTATCCACGTACTTATTCTTCTCTGCTAGTATTGCCCGTTCAGCAATCCAATCGAGATTTTTGTAATTTTGTGGAATGCCGGGGAACACTTTGCTGATGAGTTCCTCCTTGGACGATGTGAATTCACAAAAATTTTCAGGGAACGATATCAATCCAGCCGAAACATCAATAGGAATTTCGCCGTTACCAAGCTCCAGCAGTTGTCTCGAGAATTCAGCAGCCAATGGGTCGTTCTGCAATGCGACTCTCATGTTTGTGGTCAATTGCAACTTCTGGACATGCCGCCACAAAGACGAAGATTTTAGGCATGCGTTAAGTTCATCCGCAGCAGAAGATTTCAGGATGACGGGAAGTGTTTGACGGAAATCTCCGGAGAGCAATATCAAAGCCCCACCAAATCGTCTTAAATCACCTCGTAGATCCTTCATTGTTCGATCAACTGCCTCCAAAGCTCGTTTATGCGCCATCGTGCATTCATCCCAAATGATGATTTTGCAATCTCGCATCAATTTGCCTGTCGCCGAATTCTTGGTTGGCTCGTCAATGTGTGATGATTCATCGGCAGCTTCAAAGCGGAATGTGCAATTCGACCGCCTTCCAACAATGTGGCAGCAATTCCAGAAGATGCAGCAGCCAACGCAATTTGTGATCTTGACCGAATTGTTGCCAGAATCAACGAAATGACGAATGTCTTGCCTGTCCCACCTGGAGCATCGAGAAAGTAAATGCCTCCTGTTCCATCGTTAACAACCTTCATTAGCGAATCGTACACGTTCTTCTGTTCGGGATTCAATAATGGCACATTTGTTCGGACTCTTTCAGCGAGCTCATCTTGATTGTAGGCTTTCTCTCGTTGCAATTCGGAATTGAATGCATCGTGGATCAAGCGATTGGGCGCTGGCAATCCTAATGTCGACAGGAGACTGCCGCACATGAGCAAGCACATGTTGTTGCGACTTCCAACCTTTATTTATATTTTTCATTTTTATATTTTTATGCCTTCATTAAAAAACCGGAATTCTGGAAGGAAAAATTGTTATCTGTTGGGATACCTTCCTTCGGAGAAATATAAAAATTGCATGCTATAATTTTCTTTAAACCCAGGTCTTTTTTTTTCTTTTATATTTAATAAGCTCTAACGCTCATGAGTGTATCCAGTTATGTTATTACCAATCATTAAACAATATCACGCCACGAGAATAAATATTTTTGTCCCTTTTTCGTAAGTACATGTTAAATCAGTTTTTGCTTTTGATAATTTTTTTTTATATCGGAATATGCCATACAGTTAGAATTCTTTTAACTACGCTTAACTTTATTGGTTTTCAAAAAGATCATTAACTACGAAAAGTAAAGTGGTTGAGCGAACAAGTGCCAAGCGCGGACGACAATAAGTTAATTTTTTCCTTATAAGTACAGTAATTTCTGAAGTTATTATTAAAAGAAAAAAAGCAAAAGACTTCTTGTTAAGGAAGTTGGAAAAATCTTGGAGAACTTCCAATAAAGCCTAGACAGCTTCAGTGGGAATAATTCGATGACAGAGAAGTTATCATTCTTTTTTTTCATAAATAACCCCAGCTGCCATAAGTCCACAAATATTATCAACGTGATCTTCTGTGCGTGGCCCAGCCTCGTGGTAAGAGGAAACCATACCTGCCTGGAACTTTGAACGGGTGCGCCACATCGCAACTAAAGTACTAAGATTTATCTCCAAGAGTGTAGCGAACCAACAAAATAAAAACGTATTTACCCACAAAACGATAGATCCTTGATAGGGTTATTCGTGTCAGAAAGCGAAGGTTGACAAATGCAAATTGGAATCTGCACGTCATTTCAACAAAGGGAAATAAGTTCGTATTAAATATTAACTAACCTAAAAATAACACTAGTTTTCTTTCGCATTCATATGATTTATATCTTTTGTGCATTTCCTCTTTATTTTTCTGAAAAGATTTTCAAATTAAAACTGTTACTATTAATTACATTAATTTACAATAATTTACATTAGACTAGAACGAATTTATATGTATAATGAATCGCATACCGTATTATTAACAATTACAATATTTTTTTACTAACATTTTGAACTGAGTGTATTAAATATCTTTAGCTCATATTCGATACTTTGCTTTAAAATTATTAATTTTTTTTTCCTCTGCCTTGAAAAATGCACTTTTAACGAAAGAGGAAAAAAAGAGAGATTCATCATCATCATGTACTCCAAGAATGCTGGGCCCATCATCTAAGAGACATCATGAATCGGAGCATAAAGCAGAATGTTGTTGTAAGTAAACGATATTTTTTTTGTATTTTGAATTATCTTTCATTCATATTTTGCACATTTATATTAATCTCATTATTGTTACCTATTAAATTAGTCTGCTAAGTTTTACATTCACTCATTTGAGTATTAGTTAGCGGGGATGATAATTACCGTACTAATCCACTTTACTTATTTATATTTGCCAATGTTAATGGTTTAATGTAATCTAGAAGTTACAAATTATCAATTATTGAATTACATCAGATGAAGCGCCTAAAAGGCTGAAATTATACTGCAAACCAGAAACCTTACTTTCAAAGTAGAAATTTATTAGTTTAATGAAAGTTAATAATAATTGCGCAGTAATCCGCAAATAGACATCATTTAAAGAAGATAGTAGTCTCATCCCCGGTAGTGTGTGACATTATTTTCTCTTATTATCATACTCATATTATCTCTGCTGTTGAGGCATGAGCCAAAGTTTATTTTTCTGTATTATACTTACTGTTAGTTTCTTTTTAATTAAATCTACCTTTATCGTTATGATTTCAATTGCATTCCTTTTTTTTAATAAAACTACGGATTTTTTTTTGTTATTTTGAAATGAAGCACTAAGCCTTTTTTTTTAATGGGAAGGACAACCAAGACACTTATGTAGGTATATTAGGTAAGGGAATTTTTATAGTTTAGAACAGAGAAAACTAATGGGTGATCTATCTGTTGTGGTGTTGATCAATTGGGTGGGAACATTGCACCCTTCATGACATGTAATCCAGTCATGGGCTTACGATCATTTCTTTTCCATATGCATATTTCTTGATTTGTTTTGTTCTACCTTTTTACCTTTCTTTTATTTACACTCTTAAATATTTTGGTATGCAATGAGAGTGTTATATGTTTACGCGATTATTAAACACACGGGTTAAGAACTAACCTACCGATAGCTAGCGGGACGACCTTTGTGCATGCTGCTTAACTTGTTATGTTTATTATGTTAATTTTCTTTTGAAGATGGACCATACGTATTTAGCTCAGCTGCAACGTCACTAGTTGCAATCGCGTAACAATGTCTTCGACCAGAACTAAAACTTCGTTTCGTATCTCTTCGTTAATTTCAAGATCGAAATTCAAAGTTGCCGTGCGAACTCTGTCCAAAATGTCGTCAGCCATATCGTCCTTGTATTTGTCAAACAATGCGGTTGGATTCGATGGATTACATGTGGCTATGATGATCGCAAACAATGTACGAATTTGATTCACTGGCGCAGAAACAATTGCATCGGCGAGCGTTAAGTCCCAATGTGAATCGTTTTCGAGCAAACTCAAACGTTGGCAAGCCTCCCAAAAAGTGGCGCACAGCACACCATCCACAGTACGAAGGGAATCGAAGGATGTGGGGCCTCTAATGTTCAGTAAAAGCAAGCGAAGATAGAAGAATTCGTCTTGGCGTGCATGAACTGTGTATATTCGTCCGAAGGCATCAGTCGAATAAACATCAGCGATGCCAGCAACAGTATCACCTTTTTTCCGGCGTTGGAAATTCTTCGATGCAGCGTTCCATGTGTAATAGCGTGGCATTTCAGAAAAGAGTAAAGTCGTTGCGAATGGATCGCTTTGGCATGTCGAAAAGAAATTTGTCAGTGTTGTCGCTGGTGGTCGTTCTGCTCTTAGCGCTGCATTTGCTTCTGTAAAGTAGACACGCTGACCGTTCTCCAAGTGAACTGCCAAATGTACGACAGTCGGGTGACGTTTGTGTATCGGACCCATTGAAAATTTAAATATTTGTGTCGTATTATTACTCTAAACTTTGTCTGAAGGTTTAAAATTGGGGCGAGACGAAGTTCGCCGGGTCCGTGGTCAAATAAGACCACTATCCAACTAAATTTGAGTAATCCAATAAGAAAATGTCTTCATTTCGATCTATTCATTATCTTTCGGATAATTGTGCTTTGCTTTAACACACACATGCATAATTCCCATAGAACACTAATATGAATATGTGAGTGATTTCTTACTCACTCTCTCGGTTTGGTTTGTTTGGTTTTTTCTTACAAAACAAATGTAAGTCAATGTACAACGCCATCTATCGGATTTCGGCATTGACGTCAATGAGGTGTATTACACCGGTTAGTTTGTAAGACGTCTCGTTACACTAAGAACTTTCATTTTTTTTTCATTTGGGAAGGCATTAAGTAATAATTGCACGCAAAATTTCATACAAAAAAATCAATTTGCGATTTTTCCAATTTTCCGCAATTTTCCATGATTTACACTAAGAACTTTCTATTTTCTGATTTGGAAAGCCATTAAGGAATAAAATTTCATACAAAAACTCAATTTTCGATTTTTCCAATTTTCCGACTTTTTCAGAGGGATTTTCCAAAATTTTCTTCCGTAAAGACCTTCTCCTTGAATATACGAATAACTGACAAAAAATTTTACAGAAATCGGCCTAGCCGTTATCATTTTATGAATTACTATACATTTTTTACACCATTTTTATATATATAGATATGCAGTAAGAAAGGTCATTTTGCTAAAATGTGTTTGTCAAAGTTGCCACAGTCGCAACAGAAAAGATTTGTGAAACAAATACAAAGGAAGTCTATCGATTATGTTTTAAGAATAAAGTATATACAAGTTCATTTTTTATTTTAGATTTCAATTGTAAAAATATAATTGGATTAACGTTAGCTAAACAAATGAATTTAATTAAAAATATAAACTTAATAACGTGTGATAAGATAATCGAAAACTATTCGCATGTGTTTGATGGTTTAGGCCACATCAAAACAGGTCATTTGGAATTAAAGCCAAATATTACACCTACAGTAAGAAAAATTACACCAAGAAAAATTCCTTTTAGTCTACAGGGCAAATTCAAAAATGAACTATATAGAATGGTTAGGCTTAACGTAATACAGCCTGTAAGAGAACCAACTGAATGGGTAAGCTCAATTGTTTTAGTTACTAAGCCAAATGGACAACTGAGAATTTGCTTAGACCCCCGCAACCTCAATAAAGCCATACTTCGTCCTCACTATCCGTTTCCTAATATAGAAGACTGTAAGACAAAACTTAGAAATTCCAAATTTTTCAGTACTCTGGCTGCCAACAGTGGCTTCTGGATGATTCCTTTAGATGAATATTCATCCAAATTGTGTACGTTTAACACTCCGCATGGCAGGTGTAGATTTTTGAGACTACCATTCGGAATAAATGCCGCTCCTGAAGTTTTTCATTCTGAAATAGTTAAATTTTTTGGCGATATTGACGGGTTGATTATATACATTGATGATTTTTTAATTTACGCTAAAACAATAGAAGAGCATAATAAAATATTAGAAAAGTATTGCAACGTGCAGATTTTTATTAAGAGAAATAAAGTTCATTGGGCACATATTTAATGAATCAGGTTTCAAGCCAGATGATGATAAATAAAGGCAATAATTGATATGCCCGTCCCAAAGAACGTTTCTGAATTACAACGCTTTTTGGGGATGATCAACTATCTGGGAAATTTTATTCCAAATTTATCATCTAAAAACAAACATTTAAGAGACTTGTTGAAAAAAAAAACATACAATGGCACTGGAATAAAGTCCAAGATGATGAATTTAATAATTTGAAAATAGAAATTACTAAAAGTCCCCTTCTTACTTATTTTGACCCAATCAAGCAATTAGTCTTGAGCGTAGATGCATCAAAATTTGCCGTCGGTGCTGCCATTATGCACAACAGACAACCTATTGCTTATGCCTCTGCGTCACTAACAAGTGCTCAAGAGAATTACGGTCAAATCGAAAAAGAGTTGCTTGCTATTCTCTTTGGGTGCACCAGGTTCCAACAATATCCGTATGGTAACAAAGGTTTAGTAGAAACAGATCATAAACCGCTAGTTTCTTTGTTTAATAGACCTTTATATAAAATACCAGCGAGACTTCAAAGGTTCATGCTTCGTCTGCAGTCTTATGATCTGACAGTTATCTACAAGCCGGACAAATAGTTGTACATAGCCGACACTCTTTCAAAATGCCCACTGAAAACAAGCGCGTTAACTGACAGTCATGATGAAATCACAGTTCATTGCAATTTTCTCAAAACACACCTTGAATTTCCTTTTTCAAATATTGATGGTGTTAAAGAACATAGTAATAACGATACAGTTTTTAAGAAAATTAAAAGCTACATACAAAATGGTTGGCCTAAATATAAAAAACTTGTTGATAAGGAGGTCATGCCTTATTTCAAAATAAGGGAAGAAATTCATACTATCGACGATATTCTTCTTAAAAATAATCAAGTTTTAGTTCCAAAGAGTCTCCAAACTTTAATATAAATAAAAAAAAAATAAATAATAAAATCAATGAAAGTCACATGGGAATACAAAGATCCCAAAGTCTAGCTAGACACTCAGTGTACTGGCCAAACATGTACAATGATATTTTTAATAAAATATCAAATTGTGAAATTTGTATGAAATATAAAATCGCAAAAACAAAACAAGAAATTTTGCTATATGACATTTATGGTATACCATGGTTTACAGTTGGTTGTGACCTCTTTGAATTCCAAGAGAAATACTACATATTAGTAGTCGATTACTTTTCTAAATTCATTGAAATAGAGCTCCTTAACTCTGGTTATTCTAGTAGACATGTGATTCTTAAGCTGAAATCTATATTTGCTAGACATGACATTCCAAACATGTTTATATCGGATAACGGGCCACCTTTCAATTCTAATGAATTTAAAGAATTCGCTATTGATTGGGGTATACAACATCAGACATCGAGCCCTTATTTACCAAGGTCGAACGGCCTTGCGGAACGGTCTATTCAAACAATTAAAAAACTTTTACACAAATGTCTTGAAAGTGGTACTGATCCATACATACTTAATTACCGTACTACACCTAAAGGGAACTTAATAGATTTGAAAAAATTCGCAAAAGACATTAATGAAATTAAGAAATCATCGAGACAGTATAACACTAATACAAAGAAATATAAACCCCTTAATACTGGCGGTAAGGTAATATTTAAAAGAAATCCCACTTCCTTTTGGTTTCCAGGAGAAGTATTAAGTACATGTTCGGAACCAAGATCATTTGTAATAAAAGATAAAGAAGGTTCTTTGTATAGAAGAAATGAAGAGCACATATCCAAAAAACCAGTAACCTTCTTAAACGCTCAGAGTAAAAATGAAAATATAACTGAAAACGCTGAATACCCGTTGAATGAAAATAGTGAAGATGAAAAAAGCAGAATGAGCACTGCTGATACGGATTTAAAGATTAAGAGCGAAAATGAGACTGACAGTGTTTACATAACACGACATGGAAGAAAAATAGTCGCACCAACTAGATTCACGCATACTAATCTCTAAGCCATCAAAAATATGCAGTATTATAAGATATTTAATTAAATGACTTATCTTGCGTATATTTAAATTGTTAAGCTATTTAAATATATAATTATCTTTGAAATTGAAATCAATGAATGTATATTTGAAAGGGAAGATGTTGTATAAATACTTTTAAGTTATATTATCTTCAATTATATTTAAACATATGGTATAATATTAACATAATTACTTTATGTTTTATTGATCCACCCTGTTATTTTAGTTTATGAAATCTCTTGTGTGTGTTGATATTGTTTGTGAATAAAGGCACTTGCTAATTGATACAGTATTTTTCTTTTAATTGACCCTGCGGTTAATTGGTTTCCACGCTTAATTGAACCACATGATTGGTCAAAAAAAATATTGCGTACGAGCACCATGTGAATTTCCTCGGATAATTGAACCCGGTTAATTGATTTTCCCGCTTAATTCGTTCAAAGTTCATGTCATCGAAAATAAATTTCCTCTTACTTTTACCCGGTTAATTGCATTGAAAAATAATTTGGCATTTTTGCACATACATATTTGACATCATTTGTGAAAAACACTGGGTGGCATCTCTACTACACACATATATGTACATTTTTTGCTGTTACTTGCATTTTTTTGTCGTTTAAGGTAAAAAAAATTATTTTGAATAACTTAAAGTGCACATATGCGATTTCTTTTAATTTTTAATCTTTAAATTAATAATTATGCGTGATTTCTGTAATTGAACAATCTGTTCAATTAAATAGGGTTCTTGTAGTTGAACGAATTGTTCAATTAAACGGGTGTCGGCTAATTGGTTCCCCGGTTAATTGAACAAAAAATTGTGCAAATTTTGATGTGCAATTAACCGAAAAATACTGTATAACAATTCCCATTGAAGAAATTTAATTCGATCGTTATTATAAATCATCTAGAAAATCAAATTTTTCATCTGTATGGAGTGCCGGAAATCATTGTTAGTGATAACGGATCTCAATCTCGCGCCCACGATTATAATGCATTCTTAACCAGTTTTGGAATTCAACACACTTATACAGCCGTTTATTCTCCTCAAAGCAATGCGTCAGAGCGTGTGAACAGATCTGTAATCGCCGGTATTAGAGCTTATCTAAAGAACGATCAACGAATTTGGGATGCAAATTTGTCTAAAATTAGTTGCTCCTTAAGAAACGCATACCATCAAGTAATACAGTGTTCACCATACCATGCACTATACAGGTTTGACATGATCACTCATGCCAGTTCATATAGTCTATTGCGAAACTTGCAAATGCTAGATGAGCCTTTATATATATTGTCTAGAGACGACAACCTACAGTTACGTCGTGCAGATATACGCAAAAATATTCGAAAGGTCTATGATATTAGTCGTAAGCAATACAATCTCAGATCTCGTCCCATAAGTTTTAAAATTGGTCAAGAGGTTTATCGAAGGAGCTTTGCACAGAGTAATGCTGAAAAGGGCATTAACGCTAAACTCTCTCCGCTATTTATCAAATGTCGAATTAGAGAAAAACTAGGATCCCATTAGTATTTACTTGAAGATTTGCAAGGTAGACTGGTAGGTACTTATCACTCGAAGGATATTCGTCCCTAGATCGATCTTTCTCTAGCCATTAATGTAATGAAATCATCATTATTGTCTAGTTTTGTAATGCATGCTTTAGGAACTATGGTATTCATGTTGAAGGTTAGTTGGTCTATTTTATTTTTTTCATGGCATGACATCCTGTCTACGCAATTGATCTAAAAGAGCGCAAATATCGTTTTTTTAAAATATGTTAGCACCATTGTTCTAAAAAAAAAAACAAATCTGGCAACGATTGGCCACCGAACTACATGATTGTAAATTTGTGTAGTTTTTCTATTAATTTTCTTAAATTTTTTTTGATAGTCTAACGGTATAATCGTACGACTTTTTCCAGTGAATTTTCGAGAAAAGGAAAAAACTATCAAATTAGTTATAAGGCGGCATTTTGATGGGAGTGTGTAAGAAAGCGTGGCGGAGCCAACATCAGTGATCGGACATTTGTCCAGAATAAAAGAAAAAATTAATAAAATAGAAAGGCACCCTTATACCCTGTGTAAAATAAAAGAAATTGAAAAATTAAACATTTTGGTGCAGTAAGCAAATTACTGTGACTTTAAACAAAATAGTTTTAATGAAAAAAACATTATATTGAAGCTCTTTAGACCCTGCCAAACACCAGCTGGTACAGAAGATAAAATTCAGCAACCAGTGTGCATTACAAGACAAATAAAGTCACCAACCACCATTGTGGAAAACCTGCAGAACTGCATCGTTGGAAGAGAACAAAAATAATAAGCCCAACGGCATAAGCATCCGAATAGGCATTAGCACGCCAGGTCCGACTTCGAACCAGCTGTAGGAATTCGATTCACCAAGAGGCGCTTCTTACGTCCCTCTTTTCTCTTCGTTTTAATGCCAGAAGCCAGCGCTACACCTGTGGTTTGATTTGTAGATAAGTACCCCTTGTTAATAAAAGAAAATATCGCAGTGATTTTGTACACCTACCCCTCGTCAGTCAGGGCTACTTATGTTATTTGTATTTATACCGTGAAAATATGTATTCATAATTGATAAGTAATTATTATCGAGAACATATTCTGATAAGAGTGTAGGCATCATCTTTAAGCCAAAAAACAAAAAAATTTTTTTTTAATTAAAATAAAATTATATTCAATAGCCCTTGCAAGATTTTCTAAATTCATTTACCCATCACAATTCTATCACCAGAGTTTTTTTAACATTGATAATTGCTCAAGTAAACGTTTTAAAATATCTGCTGCTATAGATCAGTAGAGATTAGTCAGTAACTATTTGAAACAAAATTGTAATTAGTAACCTCAAATGTAAAAGTAGAAAAAAAAATATTTTTTCTTATCATTTATGTCAAATTAGCTATCCAACCCAGCCAAAATGGTTACGGTGATATACATATTCGTGTAGGTAGGCATATCAAATATTTTCTTTTCAGCCCAGAAATAATACTTTTGTGTTACTCGAGATCCGGAGGCCTTCGAAAACTTCGATCAAACATGATAGGTGAGTGGCTTTACAATTCGTTCTTACATCATTAAATATTTGTTATTGCCATACAAATTTTTTCGAATCAAAAGTTATTTTCATTCGTGTCTGAATAACACTCATAGTCAGAATTTTAGATACGTCTGAAGGTAACTTTGAGAATTGAGATTCGTGAACTTTTACTTTTTTTGTATTATTGCACAATTATTTGAAATTAGTTTAGCTACATATTACCCTATCCCTACTATGCGGGTTGAAGTCACTAACAAGTTTATGAATTCGTGTTACTGAGTATTATTGATTTACCTTAAATTTAAAAGCAAACAGAAAAATATTTTTTTTTTCTTTCTACTTATAAGTTTTACCATCCCAAATTGGTGAACTATCCGTATATAGTTTTTTTCACTAACATCATAGTGAACTAAAATCCAAATTGTGTTAATAATCTGATTTAAACCTAATAAGAAAAAAAAAACAACTTCATTAATTGAATTGTTAGATGAATATTTTTTATTATCTAACAAATATCATTCAAATCATTTGGTAGCTTGTACTTACTAAATAGTTCGCCTTACACAAAACAAAAAAAAAAACCAAGTAATTAGTTCATAAATAAATATATACGTGAATAGACATATGTATATAGATATAAAATTGTTTGCATTACACTTTGCGTCAGGATCTACATAAATATGTCATGAATTAGATTGCCATCCTGAAAATAATTCTTTTTTCCAATTTTAATTTGTAGTGGTAATTGATTTCATACTTAAAAATTACGAATAGAAGGCTTTATTTAGTACCTCATTAATTGATATGAACAATCCTAATTTTGTAATAAAGTGATAAAGAATTACTCAAAATAATGGAGTAAATTAAGAGTTGTTTTCTTTCATTGGTTTGGTGATGTAGTGGAGTAGTTTAGGGGTCCTCACAAAATTTTGCTCACTTAGGACACTGGTAGTGGAAGGGTATAGAGACCAAGCTCGTCGCAAACACCTGACGATGCTTCCATAAATATATACAAATGACTGATAAAATGAGTATTTATTTGATTTTTTTTGTAGTTTTTCTTCTCATCATGATCACATCGGCCTTCGTTGATTTATTAGTTACTGTGATTATGCTAGTCCCTTTCCGTGAAAAAAAACCTGTGAACAGCTTATTAAGAAAAAAAAAGAGGGAGTCTATAATAACAGTAAAGTGTTATGTTCCTGTGGCTATAAGCTGTCCCGAATACGGTTGATTTTAGTATGGACCGAACCCCCCCACAACCGACTATGAGCTAGTTTCCATCAATGGCTCCCGCAGTCCATAATATATCTTCCTTTTTGGTGAAAATTTAAATTTAAAAGCAAACAGAAAAATATTTTTTTTTCTTTCGACTTATAAGTTTTACCATCCCATATTGGTGAACTATCCGTATATAGTTTTTTTCACTAACATCATAGTGAACTAAAATCCAAATTGTGTTAATAATGTGATTTAAACCTAATAAGAAAAAAAAACAACTTCATTAATTGAATTGTTAGATGAATTTTTTTTATTATCTAACAAATATTATAAGCTGTCCCGAATACGGTTGATTTTAGTATGGACCGAACCCCCCCACAACAGACTATGAGCTAGTTTCCATCAATGGCTCCCGCAGTCCATAATATATCTTCCTTTTTGGTGAAAATATGATATTTAGAGAACGTTCATGGTGAAAAAAAAATTAACATCTATAATAGAAATGGCTCCACCGGCTAGAATAGAACAGTCATAGAACTACGTTAAATTTATATTTTAACAAAACATAACATTATATAAGAGTTACTGTAGAAATACCGATTTGTTTGTTTGTCAATAATTATCATAGTTAGTCTTTAACAATCTTATAATATAATTTCGTTGTTCGTCCGGTTCTCTTTCCGCGGCTTCCTGAAGCCGTCTGCAGTCACAGAAAGATGAAATTTGGCATACGCAAACCTCATTTGCTCCACTGATGCAAGACGGAGCCCGATTTTTGATTTACGATCTGTGGGGCGTGGGCGTGGTCATTGAATGAACCATTGACTTTTTCTTATATTTTTTGCAGGAAACTTTTGCGTTTTTCTAATGACACTTTTTATATTTGAAGCCCTCTGTCTGAAGAGGATCATATCATTGTCAGATTTCGAATTTTCGGTCTCCAGGCTGTACATGTGTCTTATTTCATTATAAAACCCTCAATTATGCATTATGTATTTTTTAAAGAATTTTTATATTTTCAATATTACAACATACAATTTGTTATACTGAAAGTCCTTTCTCTGCCAGAAATCATAGTGGAATCAGATTTTAATACTGTTGAAAAGTAGAGATAAAAACAAAATATGAGACAAAAGTGAATAAAAAAGTACCAAAAAATTCCCTCATATAGATTCTCATACATTCAGGACATTGCATGTTGAATTTTATGTATCATCACATACATACATAATTATTTGTTAGTAATTATTCTGTTTTGTTTTGATTTTCAAGATTTGTTTGTAAAGTGATTTTAAGAACAATCATATTCTAAGAGAAAGTGACTGTTATTTACATTCATCTAAATAAATAGATAAAATAAATAAATAGATAAAAAATAATAAAATTGAGTTATTGGAATTTATTCTTCATTGTGCCCATTCGAATTGTATTCAACTAGATATTTACGGTGCGTTGCGCGTTATTTAAATTATCATTAAAGGAAGAAGTTATAACTACCTATTTGAAGTGAATTTATATAATGTTATAAATATAAAGATAAACTTCTATTTTTTACAAAAATCAAGTAATTAACTTAAGTTATTTTGAAAGCTACTCAAAGTCCTCTTTAAGGTAGGTTATATTTTGTTATGTACATCCAAAAAATTGTATGCGAATTTTGCGAAAAACTTTCATTGTCTATTATTTCGAAACACGTTTTTACGAATATTTCGTACAATGTATGTCAGTTTTCATATAAATAAGCAGAGATTTTTTCGGTGTTTGGTATCAACTGTTTCATACGTTTACATTTTACTATACATCGGATTGGTGGATGGTTTACAACCAGCAATACGTAAAACGCCGAGGACCTAAATCAGAGACGTAAATATATATAAGAGTATTCAATTGTCCTTTATTTTTTCCTATAAAAAAAATTCTGTAGAGGGCATGGAAAGACCCCTCCCACTGAATGATCTGCACTCGATTCTATTTTTAAACTCATTGAAGGGACCTACAGTTTAATACCGGCAGCGAAAGGCTAATGCAAGTAATTTATTAAAACAATAGCATTATTGAATTATTTACAAAACCTATTCGTAGATGCATGTCGGTTATAAGGTGTACCGCATTTAAGAAGTGTTTTGAAGGTTGGGTCTGGACGGTATCGAACCGAATACACCAACGACAACTTTGTCGATCCACGATGATCTGCAATTATTGATTTTTTCACTGACATTTCAAACCTAAATTTAAGTTCTGTAGACCTTTCAAAGTAGGAGAATATAAAAAAGTAATTTATTAAAACAAATTGAGAATATGTTCGACTTTTTCATTATATCTACGGCATTAACATATCAAAAAATATAAAAAATTTATTATATTACTTAAGAGTTTTTTTTCGTAGGCCTGTGTAATTTCTAATCTTTCAATACATATTTGGAAAAAATAAATAAATAATTATTACATCTGCAAAACGCAAAGAAAAAGAAAAATACAAAAGCAAATGAGAGAATTAATAGAAAAAAATGTATGAGCTAAAACGGGCAAAAATTGCTGACTGCAAACTGAGAAAGAATATTTGAGTTAATTTCTTATAAAGTGTTTTTTTTTTCAATAAAATGATTTAAACAAATTTGCTTATTTTGCTAGAGAAATAAAGAGTCAACTATTCATATACTTAAGAAATCTAAAACCTGTTGCTCTTTCCCTCGAAATATACTCTTCATTGAATTCCATGTGTCTGATACAATTACTAAACATACATAATTGGTACATATAACAAAAGCAACATATTATTCACCCTTATTCTGCGTTTCGATTCGGATCGAAATTTTCCGCGATCGGCAACTTTGGTATTCTGTGTTCAGTTTTTGGTTCAATTCAATTTGTTTCTTCGATTGTGTGTATTCCGCGTTACGATCGAAGCCACGCTTTTCTACGTTATGTATACACTAACGGAATTTTTTTCGATTTTTGTTGAAGCATTTAAAGTGAAATTAAAAAATTAAAAATATTTAAGTAAAAAAACAAATTAAATTGATTGTAAACGTTTTTGAACTTTTATTTAATTTATTACGGGTCGAAAACAACAACTCCTCAGAAGTACGAAAAGCTTGTAACTTTAATGGAAGCAAAGGATGATATTGCTTGTGGTTATTACAAGCGTCATAAGGAGGAAGTTAAAGCATTCTCACTTATGTATTTATGTTCGTCACTTTTTCGCTTTTATGCTTTATTAACATTTATTATTTATTTAATTATCATTCACACAATATTTAGTTTTAATTATTAATTTTTTGTGCACTAAATTTGCCTGTTTGCTGAAATCTTTACAAATTTGTTTATATTCGTTGTTTCTATTTCACACGTTTCACAACAAAAAACCTAGTTTAAACACATCCCACTCTTCTTCTTTCGATTCATTTTTTTTTTTTGCAAAATACCTACTTTCGATTCGAGCGTAACTGAGTGCGGGAACGTAATCGAAACGCAGAATAAGGGTGATTAAAAGTTTCAACTTCTAATTAAAGCTATAGATCGGAAAAATCAGGGCGGCGCGTTTTCTCTTCTCTCTTTTATTCTCTGTTATACTCTTTTTTACGTACGTGGTCACACACATTAAAGAGAATTTAACAGCATTAACAACAACGTATGTATGTAAAATTCATACAGCGCATATAATCACAAATTGTAATAGTATAGGGTGCAGCTATAGACCCAGATGAAGATTGTGTGATTTACATTTAAATCCATATCTAACCGAATTAAGTTTTATTTCTTTTTTGGTTTGCCGACCTTGAAATGAAAACGCAGCGAAAAAAAGTTGGACCAAAACTTAGTTAAGTCAGAAGAAATTTACAAATATACATGATGTCATCGAAACTTGATAAACCTACTTCATTCTTTTCATACTAATTCAATAAATTTTTAATTACTGGATGGATTTGGATGAAATTTAGCGATTTAATCGAAAACTATTTAGGCTTTCAAGTTTTGGATTAATAAGAAACTTCGTGCTTGCACAGTGAGCCAAATATGGTCATCTCGAATGTGTAAATTACAATGAACTTTTTTGTAATAAGATACATCTTAGTGGAAAGCTACTTTTTTGCTTCTTTGTAAATATATTCCTTTTTGTAAAAACGTACCTTCTCCAAAAGAAGTACTTTGATATAAATAAATAATAAATGTTAATAAAGCATAAAAGCGAAAAAGTGACGAACATAAATACATAAGTGAGAATGCTTTAACTTCCTCCTTATGACGCTTGTAATAACCACAAGCAATATCATCCTTTGCTTCCATTAAAGTTACAAGCTTTTCGTACTTCTGAGGAGTTGTTGTTTTCGACCCGTAATAAATTAAATAAAACTTCAAAAACGTTTACAATCAATTTAATTTGTTTTTTTACTTAAATATTTTTAATTTTTTAATTTCACTTTAAATGCTTCAACAAAAATCGAAAAAAATTCCGTTAGTGTATACATAACGTAGAAAAGCGTGGCTTCGATCGTAACGCGGAATACACACAATCGAAGAAACAAATTGAATTGAACCAAAAACTGAACACAGAATACCAAAGTTGCCGATCGCGGAAAATTTCGATCCGAATCGAAACGCAGAATAAGGGTGAATAATATGTTGCTTTTGTTATATGTACCAATTATGTATGTTTAGTAATTGTATCAGACACATGGAATTCAATGAAGAGTATATTTCGAGGGAAAGAGCAACAGGTTTTAGATTTCTTAAGTATATGAATAGTTGACTCTTTATTTCTCTAGCAAAATAAGCAAATTTGTTTAAATCATTTTATTGAAAAAAACACTTTATAAGAAATTAACTCAAATATTCTTTCTCAGTTTGCAGTCAGCAATTTTTGCCCGTTTTAGCTTATACATTTTTTTCTATTAATTCTCTCATTTGCTTTTGTATTTTTCTTTTTCTTTGCGTTTTGCAGATGTAATAATTATTTATTTATTTTTTCCAAATATGTATTGAAAGATTAGAAATTACACAGGCCTACGAAAAAAAACTCTTAAGTAATATAATAAATTTTTTATATTTTTTGATATGTTAATGCCGTAGATATAATGAAAAAGTCGAACATATTCTCAATTTGTTTTAATAAATTACTTTTTTATATTCTCCTACTTTGAAAGGTCTACAGAACTTAAATTTAGGTTTGAAATGTCAGTGAAAAAATCAATAATTGCAGATCATCGTGGATCGACAAAGTTGTCGTTGGTGTATTCGGTTCGATACCGTCCAGACCCAACCTTCAAAACACTTCTTAAATGCGGTACACCTTATAACCGACATGCATCTACGAATAGGTTTTGTAAATAATTCAATAATGCTATTGTTTTAATAAATTACTTGCATTAGCCTTTCGCTGCCGGTATTAAACTGTAGGTCCCTTCAATGAGTTTAAAAATAGAATCGAGTGCAGATCATTCAGTGGGAGGGGTCTTTCCATGCCCTCTACAGAATTTTTTTTATAGGAAAAAATAAAGGACAATTGAATACTCTTATATATATTTACGTCTCTGATTTAGGTCCTCGGCGTTTTACGTATTGCTGGTTGTAAACCATCCACCAATCCGATGTATAGTAAAATGTAAACGTATGAAACAGTTGATACCAAACACCGAAAAAATCTCTGCTTATTTATATGAAAACTGACATACATTGTACGAAATATTCGTAAAAACGTGTTTCGAAATAATAGACAATGAAAGTTTTTCGTAAAATTCGCATACAATTTTTTGGATGTACATAACAAAATATAACCTACCTTAAAGAGGACTTTGAGTAGCTTTCAAAATAACTTAAGTTAATTACTTGATTTTTGTAAAAAATAGAAGTTTATCTTTATATTTATAACATTATATAAATTCACTTCAAATAGGTAGTTATAACTTCTTCCTTTAATGATAATTTAAATAACGCGCAACGCACCGTAAATATCTAGTTGAATACAATTCGAATGGGCACAATGAAGAATAAATTCCAATAACTCAATTTTATTATTTTTTATCTATTTATTTATTTTATCTATTTATTTAGATGAATGTAAATAACAGTCACTTTCTCTTAGAATATGATTGTTCTTAAAATCACTTTACAAACAAATCTTGAAAATCAAAACAAAACAGAATAATTACTAACAAATAATTATGTATGTATGTGATGATACATAAAATTCAACATGCAATGTCCTGAATGTATGAGAATCTATATGAGGGAATTTTTTGGTACTTTTTTATTCACTTTTGTCTCATATTTTGTTTTTATCTCTACTTTTCAACAGTATTAAAATCTGATTCCACTATGATTTCTGGCAGAGAAAGGACTTTCAGTATAACAAATTGTATGTTGTAATATTGAAAATATAAAAATTCTTTAAAAAATACATAATGCATAATTGAGGGTTTTATAATGAAATAAGACACATGTACAGCCTGGAGACCAAAAATTCGAAATCTGACAATGATATGATCCTCTTCAGACAGAGGGCTTCAAATATAAAAAGTGTCATTAGAAAAACGCAAAAGTTTCCTGCAAAAAATATAAGAAAAAGTCAATGGTTCATTCAATGACCACGCCCACGCCCCACAGACCGAAAATCAAAAATCGGGCTCCGTCTTGCACCAGTGGAGCAAATGAGGTTGGGTATGCCAAATTTCATCTTTCTGCGACTGCAGACGGCTTCAGAAAGCCGCGGAAAGAGAACCGGACATACATCCGGACAAACAACGAAATTATATTATAAGATTGTTAAAGACTAACTATGAAAATTATTGACAAACAAACAAATCGGTATTTCTAAAGTAACTCTTATATAATGTTATGTTTTGTTAAAATATAAATTTTGTTCTATGACTGTTCCATTCTAGCCCGGTGGAGCCATTTCTATTATAGATGTTAATTTTTTTTTTTTCACCAGTGTCCTAAGTGACCAAAATTTTGTGAGGACCCCTAAACTACTCCACTACATCACCAAACCAATGAAATAAAACAACTCTTAATTTACTCAATTATTTTGGGTAATTCTTTATCACTTTATTACAAAATTAGGATTGTTCATATCACTTAATGAGGTACTAAAGCCTTCTATTCGTAATTTTCAAGTATGAAATCAATTACCACTACAAATTAAAATTGGAAAAAGGAATTATTTTCAGGATGGCAATCTAATTCATGACATATTTATGTAGATCCTGACGCAAAGTGTAGTGCAAACAATTTTATATCTATATACATATGTCTATTCACGTATATATTTATTTATGAACTAATTACTTGGTTTTTTTTTTTTTGTTTTGATATTTGTTAGATAATAAAAAAAATTCATCTAACAATTCAATTAATGAAGTTGTTTTTTTTTTCTTATTAGTTTTTAATCAGATTATTAACACAATTTGGATTTTAGTTCACTATGATGTTAGTGAAAAAAACTATATACGGATAGTTCACCAATTTGGGATGGTAAAACTTATAAGTAGAAAGAAAAAAAATATTTTTCTGTTTGCTTTTAAATTTAAGGTAAATCAATAATACTCAGTAACACGAATTCATAAACTTGTTAGTGACTTCAACCCGCATAGTAGGGATAGGGTAATATGTAGCTAAACTAATTTCAAATAATTGTGCAATAATACAAAAAAAGTAAAAGTTCACGAATCTCAATTCTCAAAGTTACCTTCAGACGTGTCTACAATTCTGACCATGAGTGTTATTCAGACACGAATGAAAATAACTTTTGATTCGAAAAAATTTGTATGGCAATAACAAATATTTAATGATGTAAGAACGAATTGTAAAGCCACTCACTCACCTATCATGTTTGATCGAAGTTCTCGAAGGCCTCCGGATCTCGAGTAACACGAAAGTATTATTTCTGGGCTGAAAAGAAAATATTTGATATGCCTACCTACACGAATATGTATATCACCATAACCCTTTTGGCTGGGTTGGATAGCTAATTTGACATAAATGATAGGAAAAAATATATTTTTTTTTCTACTTTTACATTTGAGGTTACTAAGTACAATTTTGTTTCAAATAGTTACTGACTAATCTCTACTGATCTATAGCAGCAGGTATTTAAAAACGTTTACTTGAGCAATTATCAATGTTTGAGAACCAAATAAATATGAATGTTTGCGTTAAAAAAACTCTGGTGATAGAATTGTGATGGGTAGATGAATTTAGAAAATCTTGCAAGGGCTATTTTATAATTTTATTTTAATATAAAAAAAAATTTTTTGTTTTTTGGCTTAAAGATGATGCCTACACTCTTATCACTCTTATATATATATACATATATATATATATATATATATATATATATATATATATATATATATATATATATATATATATATATATATATATATATATATATATATATATATATATATATATATATATATATATATATTAAAGACCAAACAACCTATCAGCAGTTTTCAAAAGTTTACAGGAGAGAGAAAAAACGTTATAAAATTGGAACTATTTGCAATATTGAACCGAAAATTATATATTATGATTAAAGTGAAACCAGAAGTATATATCGGTTGAGAAAGCTTTGTTTTTCTAAACACAGCTTATGATATGGCGCTTAGGTTATTTGGAATTGTAAAAACCTGAAACCAAACAACCTATCAGCAATACTAATTAGCATTCCTTTGAACACATGATTATAGTTTACATTAAATAATAATATTTAAAGTTTCTCTTACTTGTTTAAACAAAAAGTGCTTAAAGTTTGCTTAAATTACACTATGCAACAAAATTAAACTTTTATCATGATTTTTGATGATTTATTTTCCTCTTTATTTAATACGTCACGGCCTTTTAAAATAGAATTTTTTTAATTTTCCTAAAGTTTTTGATTTTTAAATAAAATTATAGG
This sequence comes from Sturmia bella, assembly GCA_963662145.1. Lineage (NCBI taxonomy): Eukaryota > Metazoa > Arthropoda > Insecta > Diptera > Tachinidae > Sturmia > Sturmia bella. The sequence goes on from OY759170.1 coordinate 27,778,106, forward strand.
TGGTTTTACAAAAAAATCTACTTTTTTATTTATTGCAATGTTATTAACTAAATAAAAAGTTAAATTAATTAAATTAAATAAAAAGAAAACATTTCATTAAATAAAGCTACCGCAAAAAAATTATTCAAAAGGTATGTTATCATAAAAGTAATGGCAGTCTGCCGGAAGCAAAGTTTTTAAATCTTGTAAATGTTGCCATTTCTTTTTGGAGATTTTTAACCTTTCAGAATGTAATAACTTAGGACGACGAATTTCAAAACGTGTAGCAGATTTTTGTGGTAAAAGCTGATAGTTGTCTTTAATAATAAAAGCAGATCTTTGTGGTAAAAGCTGATAGTTGTCTTTAATATTGATTTTGTAATGTATAGATCCTGTTGGGTCGTACGCCAAAACACGAATCATGTTGACTTTAGGGTCCCCAATCCTTTTTCCTAAAAAATCATTTTATTTAGGTAGAATGAAGTTAAATGGCAATAAAATAAAATAAATTACCAGGACGGATAGAAGTGTATCGCATTGGAAGATTTTCATAATCCTGGAAATAATCATGGTATAAGTGATGAACAGTAAGTGGATATGGATTTTGCCTTTTGAAAAACCTTCATATTCTTTACCGTTCATACGATTTTTCTTTCTTTCTTCTTTTTTGTTGACTTTTTTAGGAACTTGCATATCTGCCTCAAGATTATTTTCATTTATGGAATTCATTTTATTGCGTTTTAACACTTTTTTTATGTTCTTTTCGCTTCTAATAATAAATAAAATGTAATAAAACACAAACAACAACAAATCAAAAGTAACTGTGTTTCAAAAAAAAAAAAAAAAAAAAATTCAAATAAATGATTACTCTGATTTCTTTATCGTGAGTGCTGATAGGTTATTTGGTTTCAGAAAATTGTACACTTGCTGATATGGTATTTGGTAATAGCTTGGTTATTTCTAATATTAGAAGTTTAAAATTTTGCATGCATATGCTTTATGATATAGGGAATAATATTAAATAAAAAACTCAATTTTGAAAAATTTGCTGATAGGTTGTTTGGTCTTTAATGTGACGATATATATATATGTATATATATATATATATATATACATATATATATATATATAAATATATATATATATATAAATATATATATATATATATATGTATATATATATATATATATATATATATATATATATATATATATATATATATATATATATATATATATATATATATATATATATATATATATATATATATATATATATATATATATATATATATATATATATATTATATATATATATATATATGTTACTGTGAAAATAGTTTTGGACACTGCCTGGAAAATTAGGTGTCACTCTCTGAGCCAACCGCGTAAACAAAATAAATCCTAGTTGAAAATCGTACTTTTATTTTATTTACTCGAATAATTCAAAATACCGTAGAAAATGAAAAGAAATAAAACCAAGAAATTAGTATTTGGAAAGAAATTAGTATTTGGAATAGTACATATGGATATTTATTGTTACCGTAGTCATAGGAATCCAAAGTACAAGTATCTTACATGAAATTTCAGTAATCGGAACCAATATGGTAGGCTTTATTAATTAAGCTGTCATTAAATTTAGGCGTTGTTTAGGACAACTTTCAGCTTATGTTTATAAGTGAAAAAAGGGATAAATAAGTCCATCCCTGTTACTAATGCCAAAGGTTTAGTTATCCACTTTTGGCATTAACATTGCCGCCCCCCTTGCAGTGACTGCAATGGAAACGGATTACAAATACAGCTTAGTTGATTCCACGATATTGGTTTAAAAGTATAAATTTAAAAATTCAAAAATTTTAATATAATTAGTTTTTAAATTCATTTCATCTTAACAATAATTATGTTTACATAACTTCAATAAGTTTTGAGATTGATATCAAAATATAATACAATCTAGAATTGACTATATACTGTGTAGAAAAAAAATTTCAAACAAAAAAAAACCCAATTTAAAAATAATAAAAAGATAAGCGATATGTTTGGTATTTTGCCATATAGTACTCAAAAGTGCATTTGTAAAGTGTATGTTATAGTGGTTATTTGTATATGTATTTTTCCATTGTCCACCCAAATATAGTGCTTTGTGCGGTTGGGTATCCGCTTCTAGAAAAAACCCCTTCGCATATTACCTTTGAGTATAAATCCACCCCAATAACTATGTCAATAAGAGCAGACTCATAAAAATTTGAATCTGCTAAGAACAAATCCTTAAAGTTCCGTTTATATGTTTCTGGAAGCGATTGTGCAGGCGTACGGACTGGAATTCTGTTATCGACCCTGAAAGTGCCCTCTAATTTTGCATATGGATCATATCTTGACTTAAGGGTTATTGGACAGATAGTTTCTTCATGTAGTGTATATGCGGTCAAGTGCAATTTATCGATAAGTGCTTTGGAGACTCGGCTAAATGGAGTTCCGGAATGTAGCAGACAGCGAGCATAAGAAGTGGTTGAGCATATTTTGACCAATGCGGTAGGAAGAAGTACAATTGTATTTTGGCGCAAAATTTTGCTTAAGGAGGCTGAGGATGCAGTCGTTTTTGATGTGGTTTGCTCTTCTAATTTGGGTGACGACCGTATGTGCTTCTTGATTGTAGAAAGGTTAGGGTTAGGAGATCTCGAGCATGATCTTAAGCTAGAACGTGATTTTTAACTAACGGAGAGAATATCATTTTCTAATCCACGATGCACATGCAACAGCGTGTGATGAAACTTGTGGCAATGTTTGCATCCGTGCTTTGAAAAACATGTGCCGTCAGAGTGATCATGTGCCAAACAGTTGATACAATAACTGTTGTCACGCACAGCACGAATACGATCCGTCATGTTCATAGCTAAGAATTTTCGGCATGTTCTAAGAGGATGTGGACGGTTGCACAGACGACATGGAAATTTATATTTTGCTATGAAATCCTGAGACCGCGATTTGGATATTCTTTTCGCTGACGTTGATGAACCTTTAGGCATGATGAACTACAAAAGAGGAAAAAGAGAAGAAAAAAACAACGTTTTTGGAAAGTTCGAGAATCGCTGATTATTGTTCTGTGGGGAGCATTATAAGCTTGACAATAGGTCTTGTTATAACGCCTCTCTGAGTTAAAACATCAGCTACTCGGACTCGATTATCTGGTCCCGAGTATATTTTGACCACGCGACCTAACCGCCATGAATTTGGTGGAAGATTTTCCTCAGCAATAATTACTAGAACACCATCTTTTATATTGGTTTCAGGTTTCTTCCATTTATTGCGTTTATTCAATTCTTGTACATATTCATTTTTCCATCGATTACAAAAATTTTGATGGATTAACTTTAATCTCTGCCATCGATTTGTCATGGATATAGTCGAATCGTTTATTTGTGGGTCGATTGGAGCAAGAATAGGGGTTCTAATTAGGAAATGTCCTAGTGTTAACGAACAGAGATCTGATGGATCAGAAGACAAGGAAGAAATCGGCCTCGAATTTAAACACGATTCAATTTTTGTTAAAAGTGTGAAAAACTCTTCAAAAGTGTATTTGTAGGCACCTGCAATCTTTCTGAAATGTGTTTTAAAACTTTTTACGCCAGCTTCCCACAATCCAACCATATGTGGTGCACCAGCTGGAATAAAATGCCATGAAATATTTTGATGAGCGTAGTTCGATTCGACCTGTTGTTGGACTGTTTGAATAAACTCTCTAGACAGCACACGAGATGCGCCTACGAACGTCGTACCATTATCAGAATGGAGATGTAGTGGACACTCACGACGGGAAACAAATCGACTAAAAGCTGCCAGAAATGCCGGAGTAGAGAGGTCAGAGGTCGCTTCTAAGTGGATTGCTTTTGTCGAAAAACACACGAATAAGCATACGTAGCCCTTGGAAATTCGGCATGCTCGTCCAGAATAGCTTTTGATCTCAAACGGTCCAGCAAAGTCTAAGACTGTGTGCGTGAAAGGTCGCGAGATTTCGACTCTCTCAGGAGGCAAGGCGGCCATAATCTGTCTTTGGCACCTTCTTCTATATACTATGCAAGGCTTACATTTATTTGCAGTTGATTTTATCAGATTTTTTGCTTTTGGTATCCAGAACTGAGTTCGAAGAAGCCGCAGAACTAGTTGATTACCTCCGTGCAGGCTAATTTCGTGAATAAATTTTATCAAAAGACGTGAAAATTGTGCATTGTAAGGAAGTATCATAGGATGTTTTTCATCATAAGAAAGTCCACGGGAGGACTCTAATCGGCCGCAAGAACGAATTATCCCTTCTGCATCCAAAAATGGGTTAAGCGCTAAAATGCTACTTGATGTCGAAATGTATTTTTTGGCAGAAAGAGCCTTGTATTCATGAGGATAAAATGCTTTTTGACAAACAGTTATGAGTTGATTTCGAACAGAAATAATTTCTGAACTTGATAGTACTAGCGAATTTTTGAGAAATCTCGAGCGATGCGTTCTACAGAAAAAACGGTAAATATATGCCATGACACGAACGGCCCTATTATAAGACGAAAATCGCTCCAACACGTCATCGAAATTAAAAAAATATGAAAAATGAGCTCGGACTGGTTTGGCTTCGAGTTCAATGTCTGGGTAGTGAGCTATGTCTAAGTTTGCCCACTCAGATTTTGAGTTGTTGAGCCAGTGCGGCCCATGCCACCATAAGTTATTGTCGATTAACTCCTGAGGAGGTGACCCTCGGCTTGCCAAGTCAGCAGGATTAAATTCCGAAGCTACATGAAGCCATTGTGAAAAGTTTACTACTTGCGATATCTTTGAAACTCGATTTGCCACAAAGGTTTGCCAGCTGCACGGTGGTTTTGCCAACCCAGAAAGAACTATAGTCGAATCCGTCCAACAGCTTATGGTCGACCATTCAATATCGAGTTTGGGCATTAAATTTTCAATCATTTCCTCTAGAAGTACTGCCCCGCATAGCTCAAGTCTCGGAATGGACAAAGTTTTTATGGGAGCCACTTTAGTCTTAGCTGCAATTAGATTAGTAAAAACGGACGTCGAATCTTCGACTCGAACATATAAAGTTGCTGCGTATGCTTTTTCCGAAGCATCACAGAATCCATGAAATTGGACCTTGGCTTTTGGACAATAATCAATCCATCGAGGAATACGAATGGAATTGATGAAGTGATAATTATGTAGAAAGAGGTTCCATAGATGAAGTGAATCTGGAGTAAGCTCCTCATCCCAGCTAGTGCCGTCAACCCATATCTTTTGCATTAGTATTTTTGCACTGACAATGCATGGAGCAAGCCATCCCACTGGATCGAATAGTTTGGCTATTTGAGAGAGAACTTCTCTCTTAGTATATTTTGTCGCTGTCGGAAATGGACTAGCAACAAAATAGAACTCACCAGTACACGCATTCCACCGAATTCCTAACGTTTTACCAGAACTGCTGTCTTCAAACTTTAGAAAATCCTCATGAAGGAGATAGTCTGGCGGGATATCTGACAAAATATCTCTCGAATTAGAGGTCCACTTTCTCAGTGAAAACCCTGCGGAGTCCAGGGCGTGAAGGAGCTGAGCTTTTGCTTCCATAGCATCATGTTTTGTATGGGACCCTGCTAAGACATCATCGACGTACATTGCATTTCGAAGTATCGTACTTGCCATGAGTAGACTTCACGTCGTCTGATAGCTGCAATAGTGTGCGAATGGCCAAATAAGGTGCACAATTGACCCCAAACGTAACAGTTTTAAGTTCGTAATCACAAATAGGATTATTGGGACTACTTCGAAATAGTATTCTTTGATACGGAGTATGACCAGGATTCACTAAAATCTGCCGATACATTTTTTGAATATCGGCATTGAAAACGAATTTGAAAAAGCGCCATCGAATAATCAATAGGTTTGAGATAAAATTTTGCTGCGAAGCAGAATCTAAAATTGCCCGACATGGCACGAAAACACCAAATTAATTTTTTGTTAAAACCATCGCTGTTGCTAATAAAACACTGTTTTCATTACTGGAGTCTAAAATTTCATGAGGCAATAATGTCGATACGAGGGTAGATTGTGCTGCTATTGGTTGCTGTTTATTGGCTGCAAGAGACGGCTCAGCCGCAGATGGACTAACGATTGGTGGAAGCGAATCGACCCGATTTGCATTGTTATATTCAATATGTAGTAATGTGTGATGTCTCATGGAACAGTGATGACAGGGACCAGACTTGCACTTGAACAATCTATGACCCTTACGTAAACAATTAAGGCACAAATGCAGTCTTTTTAGTTCTTTATAACGTGCCGTGGGGGGCAAATTACTAAAGAGTGAACAATTTAATATGTTATGGTCATTTGCTTCACAAAAATTGCAGTTTGGAGTGCTTGTATTTGAAGCTATTAAAACTTTGTTTTAATAGGCTGACAAAGTTGTCAGCTGATCACTTTGCACTCCTTCTTCCCATTTGCCTTGGGACTGCGCATCAAGTTTGGAAACAATTATATGGGTTAAAAGTCCATCAGCAATTTGATCCTTTGTAGACATCGTCTCTAAAGCTCTTACATGCGCATTAAGTTTGTCACTCAAATGCCTTAAGCCTGAAGCCGATACCTTATCAACACCTTTAAGCCCGAAAATTCCTTTTATATGCGCCTGGAAATTCAGCAACTTATTATCAAAGCGATTCTTTAATAGTGTTATCGCTTTATCATAATTTTCATAATTCGGTTCCAACGAAATTGTATCCAACGCAGCTCCTGTTAGACACGCCCGAAGATGCTGGAATTTTTCGATTTTATTCAAGTCGGTGTCGCTTGCTACGACTGAAGTAAACATTGCGAAAAAATCAGGCCACTCCGTATACGACCCTGAAAATTGGGGTATTTTCAACTCCGGCAATCGGGTTTTGCGAACATTTGTAGAGTCATCCAACGAAAATTGACGAACCGTAAATGACTGTGGCAGTGATCGAATACTGTAGTTATTGTTGATTCTACGTTTAATTTTAGCCTTTACATCAAAATATATTGCCAAAAAACTTGAGCGTGAAGTACATTATCGTCAGAGCATTTTCCTTCCAAGTCTACGGATGTTTGTTCGAAGTGATGGTATAAGTTGTCGACGTAGTCAAGACGAACCAAAAGATCGGCCTTATCCATGCGATTCAGTTCATCAGTACTTAAGCTTGCGTTTATATCCTCAATTTGCTTACCAATCGATTTTACCTTTGCCGATACCTGCGACTCTTCGAGACTTTCTTGAGTTTGGTTGGACGCAGGCAAAGTGTTATTGCCTGGCATGATGTAGGCGTCGATAATCAATATATAAATTTCTTGATTTTATTAATATCTCAACTGATACTAATACGAAACGAAAGTTATTTGACGTTGATCACTGTTGAGGAACCTTCCCACAATATCATTCCTACAATCACTCATTTCAAACCAATACATTTACCACACACTCTTTTTCTTTTTACACTTCCTAACTCACATCAGTCACCATTATACACACAGTCCATTCGCACATCCCAAGCAGAACACTTTAACAAAACAGACAAAAGGCAAATGTAAAATTATACTAAAACAAATTCAAACGAATAAATTAATTAAACAGAATTTATGAACTAAAATCTAAGTGGCAAAGTGTTTTCATTTCAATCATATATGTACATATGTACTTAAATCTTGGACACATAGGTCCAAGAAGCATAACTTTTCATAAGGAAAAGTTTCCAATCCACCTGAACACACGGGTTCAGAAAACCAACACCTTTCAAAAGGAAAGGTTCATCACCATACCTTTGGTCCTTCGAACCCGATTTGAACCAGTGTCTATAGAAAACGTACAAAATCAAAAGTAAAAAATAGAAAAATACATACATATTACAGTTAATAAATACATACATATTCAAGTGCAAGAAGTTTGTGAAGAAATTTAAAAAAGCAGTTGCTGCCCTGGCAACAAACAAACAAAAACAAAAACAAGTAAGAGTGCTATATTCGGCTGGGCGGAATCTTAAATACCCTTCACAATGGTACATACATTCTGATTGATTTTTGGTGCGAAAAGTTGTTTTATTTGGCTTTTAAAGCCGATTTCTTGAAATATCGGGAGACGCTATATCTGGGCCGATTTTTTCTGAATTTCAATATCAGATCCACTACCGGGATTTAACACAGGCTGCAAAACTTTTATTTAAATAATTCTTAATATGCTCAAGTTCAACCACTGGGTGACACCAATTCTTTTTAATATCAATGAAATAAAGAAAAGCAAAATGTATTTCTTAATTATTTATCAGTTAACTTTATAGTAAAATTTATTTAACAAAAAATTGCATATAATTGCATTATTTTTGAATTATAATGCTAAACATTGCCATTAAGTGTGATTTTCTTTTCAATTTACTTACGTATGTATGTGTGGGTACATGCATACGTACATATGTATGTACATATAGTAGAAAACTCTAAAATAAATTTTTTGTTATTGAATATTTTCAGTGTGTTCCATAAAACAATGATTATATACATACATATATACATACCCTGCCAGCAAATTGGTAGTCGACTACTAAAATAATTAACTTCACGTTAACTTTTATGGACTAGCTTCAAATTAGCTACAATACAATCGAAACGTAGTGCAGAGTTCACCCAAAATTCAAATAATAACATACACACATACACGGTAAATAACTCTTGAATTAAATTGCTTATTGTCGCATTCGTTTTAAATGTAGCGATGGCTGAATGGGTTAAGGTGGCTGCTCACCAGTCTTGAGGCTTAGTGGTTCGAATCCCACCAGAGGCTAACAAAAAAAAAAAAAAGTGTGATGAAATTTAATTTAATAAAATATAATAACTATTACCACCGAAAAATGTAAAATCAGCCTTGATTTGTACATTTTTTTCTGTATGTACTGACTTTGAAGTAGTTAACTGGAAGTTAGTTGAAAAGTAATGCAGCGTCGGACAATTGACTACCTCCTAGGACATCGTAATGTTAAAATAGTCAGTCATCTCCATTGAAAATAATCTAAGTGTCAACCACCACCAGTTGTAAAAAAGTTAGCTTGTAATTCATTATTAGTTAACTGAGTTGCCGGCAGGGTACATACATATTTACATTGCTTGCTTTTAAAAAATTATATTTTTCTTGTGCACGTTGTTGATGATCTATTGCGTATCATCATACACATGTATGTGTGTATGTACATATGTAAGTGCGTAGGGATAAACAAAATGATTTTTTGTGTGAATGAATTTGAAGACGCAATTGTTTAAAAGAATTTCATTGCGTACCCTTTTTTCAACAATTCTTTATATCACTTTCATTTTCAAGCTCGTGTATACATATGTATGTACATACATACACATTTTTACACCAAAGCAAAAAAATTGTTTATGCTAACCTACTTGCATGCATACATACATACATACATATTAAGATACATACATACCTACATACATACATATGTATGTATGTATGTATGTATGTATGGATGTATGTGTATGTATGTATGGATGTATGTATGTATGCATGGTATATGCATACATCCATACATACATACATACATACATACAAAAGTTGTTTTATTTGGCTTTTAATGGCGACTTCTGGAGAAATCGTGTTGAGCGTTATCTGGGGTGCATATGGGCTGATGTCCAAAAATGTTCTAATTTTGCCTCTGAACAGCCTGTATGTACCATTCCGACAAATATTTAGTGCAAAAAACTGTTTCGTTTAGCTTCCAGGGCAGACTTCTTGAGATATCGGGAGGCGCTATATCTCGAACATATATGGGCCGATGACAAAAAGTTTTGTTTCTGACTAACCTATATGTATCATTCTAATTGATTTTTGGTGCCAAAAGTTGTTTTATTTAGCTTATAGAGCCGATTTCTTGAAAAATCGGCAGACGCTATATCTCAGGTATATATGGACCGATTGCAAACATTTTAAAATTTTGCTTTTAAACACCTTATATGTACCATTCTGATCGATTTTTGGTACCAAAAGTTGTTTTATTTGGCTTTTAGAGCCGACTTCTTGAGAAAACTTGAGGAGCTATATCTCGAGTGTATATCGGCCGATGTCCAAAATTTTCCACGTTTGCCTCTAGATAGTCTATATGTACCATTCTGATTGATTCTTGGTGCCAAAGATTGTTTTATTTGGCTTAAATAACGGATTTCTTGAAAAATCTGGAGTCGCTATATCTCAGATATATATGGACCGATTTCAAAAATTTTCCAATTTTGCTTTTAAGCACCTTATATGTTCCATTCTAATCGATTTTTGATAGCAAAAGTTGTTTTATTTGGCTTTTAGAGCCGACTTCTTGAGAAATCGGGAGACGCTATATCTCAGATATATATGGGCCGATTTCAAAAATTCTTCAGTTTCTAGGATTAAATGGGCACTAAAAATGATATGGCTTAGTTTTTAAGAAAAAATTTTTTTTCAAAAATCTGACTAAGGAAGTGGCAAAAAATACCCCTCAAAACCCGGTTTTTTGAATATATCTCGGCTATCCGTGGACCGATCTTACTGAATTTCAATAGCAGACCCACTACCGGGGTTTAACACGTTTTAGCGAAAGAATGAGGTTTCTATCTTAAACCGTTTTCTCAGAAACGGTATTTCAACGACTACAGACGGACAGACGGACCGACGGACAGACGGACATCGCTCAATCGTAATCGCTATTGATGCTGATCCAGAATATATATACTTTATGGGGTCTTAGATGATTATTTCAATGCGTTGCAAACGGAATCACAAACTTATATATATATATATATACCCTTACACATTTATGTGAAGGGTATAAAAACTGAGGATAAAACATACAGCATTAGCTTACAACTGAATCGTATTCATTAGGGAATCATAAAAAATAGAAAGCAAAGCAAGTGGTTGATTTCAAATGATAAAGTGCTAAAATACATGTTGCAAATTTAAGTTTGAAGCACATGTACAATCATTTGAATGTTTACAAGTGTGCGTGAATAATATTGTGCGTAAGCCTGTGCAGAAGTAAAACACCCTTAAAGAAAAGCAAGTAAGAAATACTCAGTGGGCGTGTTTATAACATTAATATATAGAGCAGAACAGAAGAATATTTGTGTCTAAGGCGCATGTCAATAAAGTTAACCGTTGATACGGAGTGCGCGAGTGTTTTCTTAAACTTCCCTGCCGGCAACTCAGTTAACTAATAATGAATTACAAGCTAACTTTTTTACAACTGGTGGTGGTTGACACTTAGATTATTTTCAATGGAGATGACTGACTATTTTAACATTACGATGTCCTAGGAGGTAGTCAATTGTCCGACGCTGCATTACTTTTCAACTAACTTCAAGTTAACTACTTCAAAGTCAGTACATACAGAAAAAAATGTACAAATCAAGGCTGATTTTACATTTTTTGGTGGTAATAGTTACTTATATTTTATTAAATTAAATTTCATCACACTTTTTTTTTTTTTTTTTTTTGTTAGCCTCTGGTGGGATTCGAACCACTAAGCCTCAAGACTGGTGAGCAGCCACCTTAACCCATTCAGCCATCGCTACATTTAAAACGAATGCGACAATAGGCAATTTAATTCAAGAGTTATTTACCGTGTATGTGTGTATGTTAGTATTTGAATTTTGAGTGAACTCTGCACTACGTTTCGATTGTATTGTAGCTAATTTGAAGCTAGTCCATAAAAGTTAACGTGAAGTTAATTATTTTGGTAGTCGACTACCAATTTGCTGGCAGGGTTATAAAAGAAACTTACTAACACAACATGCATTAATTAGCACGGTATCACATACATACATATATTTATTTGTGTGTTTATATATTTGTGAGGTTTACAACAACAAACAATACAATCGCATAGAAACAAAAGGAAAACGCAAGAATAATAAAATAAATCGTTTTAAATACATGTATATAGTGTTTCTGTATTGTTTTTTATTGGCAGCGAGAATATAAGAAGAAATAATAAATTTGTGTGTCGGTTTGTTTGTAAAGCAAATTTCGGTTGTGCTTAGAAATTGAATAAGCGAACGTTTTAACATTGTACTAGGGGCTCATAAATAAATTGAAGTCAATTTAACTGTTGAGATTCAAACAATTATATAAAAAATTCCGCGTCGGTGTGATTAGTACGAAAACTTAAAAGAGTCAGTGTCGGTCGTATTAATAAGAACACATCCATACATACACAAGAAATAGATTCGGGAGAAAACATTTCTACAAGCAGTTTGGCAGAGAACTTAGTCTGTGTATGTAAAAGTATTGGTGCGCGTGTATAAACGTATAACATATTGAGAAAAATATAACCGACAAGAAAGCTGTACGTAACATTGTAACCGTAACTACAGACGACAGGCGACATATAAGAAATTGTAAGTACAAAATTTTCTTATTTTAAACATTTTATTGAAATGAAGGCCATCCAATCTAAACGTCGCCTAGAGAAAGGCGCAATTACAAGAGCGCATACATTTGTTCAAAATCCGCCCGACGAATTAGATGCTGGGTTAATTGAGGCGCGATCACAGCACTTAGAGGCCGCGTGGAAGCAGCTACAATTTCTAACAGGGGAGCTTTATAGCTATGAGGATGAAGCTGGCTTCGTCGATCCTGAGGGGGAATTGGGAGAATATGAAGAGAAATACATTAACTGCATGGGGTGGTTTAAACGCGTATTACAGTCTTTTGATCCCATGACATCAACCCCAGATCCTCATACAGATATGTTTTCAAGATTGGCTGAACAACATTCTACCTTACTACAACGCTTAGATACACCGTCAGCGTCGCGCAATGATGATTTGCCTAAAATCAGAATAGAACCATTTTCCGGCGACTACAAGGAGTGGCCGGCGTTTAGAGATTTATTCTGTAGCGCAATAGATTCTAGACCGAATTTATCTGGTATTCAGAAGTTTCAATATCTGAAATCATTATTAAAGAATGATGCTGCTAGTCTCATAAGACACATTCAAATGTCTGAAAATTCGTATACTACTGCATGGGATCGGTTCAAAGAGCGGTTTGACCGACCTCGTCACATAGTCGCGTCGTATATAGATACGTTCATGAGTTTACTAACGATGAAAGAAGAAAATGGTGGCCTATTACGTAAAATTTCTGATACCTCAAATGAGGTGATTAGGGGCTTAGACGCGATTGATTGCAATGAGCGTGACCACTGGCTAGTTCACATCCTGCAAGGTAAAATAGACAATGAATCTCGTCGCAAGTGGGCAGAAAGATCGCGCGATGAAGCGAAACCTTCATTGTCGCAACTGCTAGAATTTTTAGATAAGCGTTGCGAAGAGCTGGGAGCAAAGGGTGCCTCCAGAGCCACACAAGTAAAACGAAATTCGTCGACATCATTTGTTTCCACCAACTTCATTCAAAATTGCTTCGATTGTGGGTCCACTGACCACTCCACTCACAAATGTCCGAATTTTATTGCACTTGGCATAGAAAAACGTCGTTCTCTAGTTAAAAAGAAGAACCTATGCTTTAATTGTTTGCGCAAGGGCCATTCCGCTGCTAGCTGCAGATCACAACACAAATGTCGCATCTGTGGCCGTGCGCATCACTCATCGTTGCATCTTGATCAAAAGGATCAGAAGCAAAACACTCACGTTGCAGTTGAATCAAACTCTTCAACTTGTAAAACTGTTTTACACGAATTTCCGAGTTCGCAGCAGGTATCACTGAATGCAGTTGTGTCTCAGTCTCATTCTACACTGCGTAAGGGGAAGAATCTCACACACCTCTTACCCACAGCTCTGGTGTATGTCAAAGATAATCAGGGCCGGCATACAACTTGTCGTTTATTACTTGACACTGCCTCAGAATTATCTTATATCACGGAAGATTGTATTAAACGTTTAGGTATACCTCGGACTAAATCTAGAATTACTCTTACTGGCATGTCGTCAGTTAAGGCAGAGTCAACTCGTGGTCATAGTTTTATACAAATACAGTCAAGAAATTCGATGCATACGCTAAGCGCGCAAGTCCACATTTTGGGGCGAATAACATCATCGCTTCCTAGGAGCACAATGGCTCACATCGATCAAGAAAAATTAGATGCCGTCCACCTTGCTGACCCATCGTTTTATCGTTCCGCACCCATTGACATTCTGCTTGGGGCAGATTACGTATGGGATGTCATTACTCAAGAAAAGCTGTTAGACGATACCGGCAACACAATTGCTGTATCAACAATATATGGCTGGGTGGTGACATCTATAATGTCATCAGATAAAAATCAATTATCATCGTCAGCATTGGTGACGCAGGTAGACAAAACACTTCAATTATTTTGGGAAATTGAAGAAATTGGCACAAAAGAAAATCCAAATTCCGACAACACAATAGTAGAAAATCACTTTAAAGAAACTCATGATCGGCATATAGATGGACGCTATATTGTACAACTTCCATTCAAGAAAGAAAATCCCACATTCAACAACACACTTCCGGGGGAGCTTGCTAGATTTAAATCAACAGAACGCAGGCTCGCTAAAAATCCACAACTCAAAGATGATTATTGCAAGTTTATGGGGGAATATCAAAGCTTGGGGCACATGCGGGAACTTTCTCTTAAAGAAACAGACGTCACAGATGGACACCTGTTTTATCTGCCTCATCATCCCATTGTTGGTCCCAAACTGCGCGTGGTATTTGACGGGTCATTTCAAGATCTTGACAACATTTCATTGAACGATAAGCTGCACGTTGGCCCCGCAATCCAGCGTAATTTATTTGCGGTGTGTTTCCGTTTTAGACTGCACAAATATGTGTTTTCGGCAGATATCGTGAAAATGTTCCGTCAGATCTGGGTCGCAGAAGAACATAGAAATTATCAAAGAATCTTATGGAGAAATGATCCAGGTGATATCCTGAAGCATTTTCAGCTATGCACCGTTACATATGGTACGGCATCAGCGCCTTATTTGGCGGTACGGGTATTGGAGCAACTAGCGAAGGACTATACTCAATCGCATCCATCGGCCTCACGGATATTATTGGAGGATTTTTATGTTGATGATGTTTTGACAGGCGATTCTTCAGAAACAAATCTTATGAACAAGCGAAGGGAACTAATAGATTTGCTTGCAAGGGCCAGATTGGAATTAAGTAAATGGGTGTCGAATTCTAAACGCATTAGTACAGAAACACCTGGGTTTCTAAGAAACGATGACGCTGAAATAACAAAGGTTCTTGGCATACATTGGAATGCGCAAGAAGATGTTATTCAATATAAACTTAATATGGAGACTACAACTCATGCTACAAAACGAAAACTAATTTCTGACGTTTCCAGAATATTCGACCCACTTGGTCTAATTTCTCCAGTCGTTATTAAATTCAAGATACTTTTTCAATACTTATGGTTGCTGAATCTCGCCTGGGATGATCCACTGCCAGAAAATGTCGCCAAACTGTGGGTACGATACAGGGATGACTTGCAGAACATAACAAATCTACGAATAGCTAGATATGTGCCAAATTCAAAATCAAAAATCGCGTTACACGGATTTTGCGATGCCTTCATGAAGGCTTATGCAGCAGTCATCTATTGCAGATTTGAAGATAACGAAGGTAATGTCAGCGTTAACTTGCTAGCTTCAAAGACTCGGGTAGCTCCACTCAAGCAAATTTCCCTTCCGCGGCTGGAATTATGTGGAGCCCTGTTGCTCACGCGATTAATGAAAACCATAGTTTCATTGCTCCCACACAAACAAATAGAGGTCAACGCATGGTGTGACTCTACCGTAGTTCTCTCCTGGTTGTCAATGCAACCAATAAAACTCAAAACTTTTGTCGGAAATCGCACGTCTGCAATTTTAGAATCGTTGCCGCGCAACGTATGGAGGCACGTAGGCACAAAACAGAATCCCGCCGACTGTGCTTCGCGAGGCATTATGGCAGATCAACTCATCGGGCATGAGTTATGGTGGTCGGGTCCTTCATTTTTAAAATCTGAAATTTTACAATGCGCACCTGAAAACCTACCACCAGTAGTAAACAATGACAGTATAAGCACCGAAATGAAGTCGTCAACAGAAACATTCACCGCAGCTATAGTTGCCACACGCCTACCATCGGAACCTTACATACATTCTTTAGAGCCTGTTGCTGGTAGAATATCACATTGGTACAAACTCATTCGTGTTGCGGCCTATGTTCAACGGTTTATTAACCTGTATGTATACAAGATCAAAAATCCTTCCGACCATCTGACGTTCAACGAAATTACCCATGGAAGAATTCTTTGTCTTCGAATGGCTCAGATTGGGTTCTTCAAACAGAAACATGGGTTACCGCAATTTAATCAACTTGACATCAACAGCAAAATGAATCAACTATCACCGTTTGTAGATAAGAACGGTTTACTCCGAGTCGGTGGACGTATATCGAATTCCAAACTTCCATTTGACACTCAGCATCCAGTGATTCTCCCTAAAAATCATCGTGTATCGATACTTATCCTCACCGAAGAGCACATTACCAACTTGCATCCAGGGGTATCATCACTTATGGTAATCGTTCGGCAAAGGTATTGGATCTTTGGGGCACGGAATATGATTCGAAAACTCACGCACCAATGCCTGAAATGCTTTCGACACGCAAAACATATAACACAACAAAAAATGGCCGAGCTGCTTAAAGTACGCGTCCAACAAGCATTTCCGTTTGAAAATACCGGCTGTGATTACGCGGGTCCATTCACACTAAAACTTCATCGCGGGCGTAATGCAAAAATGTCAAAGGGTTATATCTGTCTTTTCGTGTGCATGACCACAACCGCCATATATCTTGAACTTGTTACTGATATGACAACGGATTGTTTTTTGGCCGCATTACGGCGTCTCATGTCGCGACGTGGCAAATGCCGGCAGATTTACAGTGATAACGGCAAAAACTTTGTAGGTGCTCGACGCCATCTCGATGAAATGTATCAACAACTTTTTTCAGAAAATCATCAAAAAATTGTTGCCGAATCTCTAGCCAAAGAAGGCATCAGTTGGAATTTTATTCCCCCTTATTCACCACATTGGGGTGGACTCTGGGAGTCGGGAGTAAGATCCGTCAAACTCCATCTACGACGTGTAGTTGGTTCTACTACACTGACATTTGAACAAATGCATACACTACTGGCCCAAGTGGAGGCTGTAATAAATTCTAGGCCACTAGGGGCCACTACAGATACTGAAATTGGTTACCTGTCACCAGCACACTTCCTCATCGGCAGGCCTACAACAATGCTACCTGAAGGTGACCTTACTCATATTAACACTAACCGACTAGATTATTGGCAGAACCTTCAATGCATGTACCAAGGATTCTGGCGCAAATGGAGCCGAGAATATATAATATCTCTTCAACAGCGCCCAAAATGGGCTAACGAACAACCTAACATTTTGGAGGGCGATATTGTTCTTGTGAAAGAAGACAACACTCCACCAGCTACCTGGATTACGGCTAGGGTTAGCGAAACATTTCCGGGAAAAGATGGCCTCACCCGAGCTGTCTCACTCAAAACGTCCAACGGAACGATGACCAGGCCAATTACTAAACTTGTCAAACTTCCCTTATGCTGAAACACTCTTTCAGGGCCGCCCGGGATGTTGAGGAACCTTCCCACAATATCATTCCTACAATCACTCATTTCAAACCAATACATTTACCACACACTCTTTTTCTTTTTACACTTCCTAACTCACATCAGTCACCATTATACACACAGTCCATTCGCACATCCCAAGCAGAATACTTTAACAAAACAGACAAAAGGCAAATGTAAAATTATACTAAAACAAATTCAAACGAATAAATTAATTAAACAGAATTTATGAACTAAAATCTAAGTGGCAAAGTGTTTTCATTTCAATCATATATGTATGTACTTAAATCTTGGACACATAGGTCCAAGAAGCAAAACTTTTCATAAGGAAGAGTTTCCAATCCACCTGAACACACGGGTTCAAAAAATCAACACCTTTCAAAAGGAAAGGTTCATCACCAATCACGTCGGGGTCACCATTGTTTGAAGCCTGTAAGCTTTTGGAACGAAGTTCCTTAACGCGGCTTTCTGGTAGTGGAAATTAGTAGAAATCATCACGAAAGCGTGTGAGCTGTTTATATGTATTGGTGTACTGTCGAAAAGCAATTGTGTATGATTGGCGGTGTCTCCAATGACAGCAGCGGAGACACCTACCAATAAATATTAATTAGTTGATAACGTTCCAAAAATTTTAAGAATCATAAAATTTAAAAATTTCAAAAACAACACAAAATAAAACGTACAGATTTCACCTTGTATTACATTCAAAGATGAAAAAAAAACGTAAGAAACTTTGTTCCTAACGGGAGTCCCCCGACCGCATTTATTTTTTTACAGGCTTTTGTATGCGAAAAAGAACGAACGAAAAACTCTCCAAGTCAAATTTCAAAATATAAACTTATTGTTTCATAGCTATAATACGAATGAATGCAATTAACTTAAAAGAACAAAATGTAAAGCAGCAAGCGACAATTATGTGACAAAAAACTTTGTATGTACCTGCATTGTTTAACTGAACCGCTAAGCAATAAAAATTCTTTAACTTTGCTTCAGTTTTGTTTAACTTAATTGTGAAATTGTGAAAAATTTAGAGAACAATAAATTGTTTTGTAGAAATTATTAAAATGAGTAGCAAAAGTGATAAAAGGACTTCCAATTTCACTGCCACAGAAGTTGATTACCTTCTGGAAATAATAAAAAATCTAATTATGAAACCAAAAAAAAAAAAAAAACATGTGCCATTTTCTTACTTTGCAGAACAAACCCAAACTGTCAAAATCAAAACAAAAAACTTAAATCGATTTTAAATGGGTACGGCAGGCCGTTTAAGTCTGATTTAAATAGCATCTGTTTGACTCAATTTTGTATTTAGATCAAATTTAAATTGAAATGGTATTTAAAATCCAAGTCAAAAATTGGGGGTCATTAAGAATATTTTGATATTTTTTAAAATCCAATTCCATTTATCCGATTTCAATATATGAATAAGAGGACACATTTTGCTTCAAAAAATCATTTTCACTTGTTTTCAAATAAAATTTTTTTATTTTTGCCCATTTTCAGTTAGATTTTTGATTAGATGCAATACTTAAAATTGCGTTGAAATATACCGTTATTGAAATACAGTGAAATTTTTGTTAGAGTTGCAGTCTTGTACTTATTTAAATTTAATAATTATGCATTAGGTATATTCTGAACGGCACAATATTAGTAGAACAAAACTGCATAAAAATTATTATTGTGTAAAAACTACAATGTAATTTTTCTAACAATACAAAGGGGTTAATACAACTAAGAAATTTTAAAGTGTTTCAACAATGCAGAAGGAAAAAAGTGTTATGCCGTTTTTTAGAAAAAAAGTATTATTTCGCTTTTTTTCCTAAAATACGAGTTTTAATATTTAAGTGAGATTACGATCAAAAGAAAATGTAATTACCATAATAATTACAAAAAATTAAAACGATACTCTTCAATATATATTTTCTGAAAATGGCGTCTTTTGTTATAGAAACGATAACGGCATTAGATTTTTGTATTATGAATATAGGACATTATATCGTGTTGTATTTTATCCTGTTTCTTAGACATTTATATATTGTTACGGCAACACTAAAACTGATTTCTTCTAGAGTTGATATAAGGCATGATACAACTAACAAGGTACCCTTTTCGCTACAATAAGAACAACTTCAATAAAAATAACATGCATTTTGTTTTTGTACAACTTATGCAAACTGTCAAAAAGACGCCACTTCTACATTTACAGAAGAGAGATGCACTGAGATGTCGCGGATTTGCTACCTCGTTTTGGCTGCCTTTCATCTCTGCAATCTCTTGACAACCTAAAGTAGTCAGTTGATTAACGGTTTAGCTGACGAGGCTACCTTGTTAATTGTATCATGATATAAGGTACATACATTTTGTTTCTTCTAAAAGAATACAATATAACGAAAAATGAATTATAAAAAATGTACTATAATGCCGTCAAAGAAGAATGAAAGGGATGAAACTGTATTCATAGTTACATGAAAATGCAATTCAAAGCAATCGGCTGCCCAAATTAAGCCATTTTCAAGCCGCAAAATTTTTTGAAATCGGCGGCTGATTTTAAGCCGGCTTGCAGCCGAGGAAATCGTCGGCGGCGGCGCCTAAGCCAATCTCAGCCGACCCGGCGCAATGCTCCGACCAAGGTACTTCATTTCCAGGTAATCGCACAAGCACACCTGACTATTGTTTACAGGCCTGTATAAGGGCCGTGTCAGATAAAACTTTGTTGCTTTGCGTGACGTTTATAACTTTGAAAGAAAAGCGTAAAACAAAAAGTGTATGTCACAATAAAAACTTTGGCAAGACCCGCGCATTGTTTGTTTATCAATAAAATATTGAATATATAAAATATGTTATATATGTACTTATTTGTAGTTTTGTTTATTATATATTTCAAATGAATTTATTCATTACATTTATAAAATTTATTTATTTATTTGGAATTTTTTTTTTATTTCTGATGACGCCAAGAGAAACTGAAAGCAGCTAATTGTCAAAGCGTGCAAAAAGATGAAAGATGCCCAACTTTTTGCTTTGCGTCAAATAAAATTTATGTGTCAAGTGACATATACATGTACATTTATCTTAAATGTCAAAGCGTGTATGTAACGCAACGCGAAGCAAAAGTTTTATCTGACACGGCCTTAAATGTCAAAGGTTTGGTTATGAACGCTAAAAAACCGTTTCTTTTTGAAAATAAAAAAAAACGGTTGTGAAGTGAAAATTGTGCCAAAATTTATAAAATTTGAATCAAAAACAATTTAACAAAAAAACAAATTTAAGAAAAAAACTTAATAAATATACAACGTACTTTTAATGTGATAATTTAACTTATATCTTATAATTTTCTCAGATTTACGAAGATTTTATTGTCTATGATAAAGATGAATGCAAAAATATCTAGCGAATGGTGAACATGCGCCCCATACTCCTGGTATGGGGCGCAAAATTTAATAACCCTCTAGTTACTAAATTTTTATTGTTTTTAGCATTTGTTGCTACAGAGGACCGCCTACTACATACATATGTATATGAAGATTTAGAATCTTTATCTCTTACTTTTCTAAAGTTGCACCTCATTTTTAACAGTGTTCCGTTTTCGTTCTATTATTACGGAAATCTAAAAGGAACTATAGCAATTCATTGTGAATTATGTAGCAAAGTTAAAAAGACATTGCAGTCACGATCCTCATCCAAAATTGAGAAGTCTTCCATCTTGAGAACATTAACATCATGTTGTCATATTTCTACAACGCCGTCCATAAAATTTCATCCACTTAAAAATAAATAAAAACTACTACGGTAGGCATAATTTAGTACACCTATTATTGGTTCAAAAATAGTTACGTAAATTGATCCACAAGTGGCAATTTTTCTTGTAATTTTAAGGCCATAATCATAATAATTATTGTAAGTTTATTCAGCTCTTATTTGACGTATTTCTATGGAATATTTGTCAAATAAAAGTGTAATAAACCTTCAATAGTTTTTATGAATATGGGTGTTATTATTTATACAAAGCTGAAATCAAGCGGAAAAAAGCTTCCAAATACAAACATCTTGTTCACTTAATATTTTACAGAGTATAGAAAAAATTATTAATTATTTACAACACAAAAAGTTGTTTTTACGTTCTAACCGAGAGTCATCGGGCTCATATATTTTTAATGTGTTCCAAAAATTAATCATATTCAGCGTTACGTTCACCCACCACCTCAATATCAAGTTATATTTATTTCTTCATAGGTACATACATATGTAATTTTATACATCAGAGGCGACTCAGAAGCCTGTGGGTTGAAAAATATCAAAATAGTTCATTAAACCACACACAATGTTATACAATACTGTTATACATACCATTTTCCTCTTCCTCATTTGTAGCCTCTGGAGTTTTATGGTGTTTCCCAGACACTAATTGCCACAAATGTTTCCGGCCTGTACCACATTATTCAAAGTTGATTCCACCGATGATTTTATGCAGCTGCTACTCAACTTTGAACATACATTAAATTCTTTGTTGAGGAACAACACAAACAAACTTAAATTTTTATTTTTTCTAATAATTTTACACTATACATTTTAATTTGTGTGCGGCTGCCGATGATCAACTTTATAAATTTCTGAAAATGTATACACACCTTTGCATAACTAGAACAGCTGACTTTGACAGTTAATAGGGCTTTTCTACCAACAAAATACATTGTTGTTTGTTGGTGTTGTATTTGTTGTAGTTATGCGATTACCTGATATCGAGGTACCTTGGCTCTGACCACATTCTATTAACTTTAATTATTTCAACACAAGCCACAATAAACAAATTTCATACACAATATTTATAAACTGGTGTCACAGAGTACTTTGTACTGGTGTGACGTCACATAAAACAGATGATGTGTGAGCAAACATAACGGACCTGCGCAATGCGTTATCTGTTTTTCTTTGTTTCATGGGTCAAAGCAGTATATGTATACATATCTGCCTTTGTACTAAAACACTAAACTGCCTTGACTTGTTTTTTTAGTGGTCTTCTTACTGGCTTTGTACAGCTACCTGGTATTGAACAGCTGAATTTTGGTGCTACTTGCATTAGATACTGAAATATCGAATTACAGATTTGATCCTTTTATACTAGTTTTTGCCCCCTGACCAAAGTGTAAAACTCAGGATTTCTTAAAGGTACCAGACACCTGTCCGATTATTTTCAGTAAGTTTTTGACCCTTTAGAATAATATTTCGCTACTTGTATTAGACCGGGAAATATATGAAAAATTACCAATTTATCCCTTTTCTACCCTCTTTAAAAACCCACAAAATTGCATAATATAATTTTGTTTTTAGGAGTCTTAATTATTGTTTCACTTCTTTCCTACTCTCATCCGTCTCTACAATTAAAAAAATTACTAAAATTCTGTTTTACCCCTTTTGTTCCCCTAAAAACCAGGATCCGATTATTTTAGCAGGTTTTTGGGACCATTTGGAATTTTTCCGGTATTTGTATTAGGAGCGGAGATACAGAGTTACCGGTTTTTCCTTTTTTATCGCCCTTTTCCCTTTAAGAAAGTAAAAAATTTTATTACCTACTCGAGATTTTGTGGAGTGTACTTCTTCCCTGCTCCCATTCGTCTTTACAATTAAAAAATTACTAAAATTCTGTTTTTACCACTATCCTCCCCCTAAAATCTGGATTTCAAAAAAGTACCTGACACCTGTCCGATTATATTTAGTATTCATTTAGGACCTTTTGGATTTTTTCCGTTGCTTTTTTTCGAATTATAGAACTTTAAATTGCAATAAAACGATGGATTATTCGCTTGACATCTTGTGGCATTACATTTTAAATATGGTTTCTGGCATATGACCGCCACTGCTGGCGCGTCCAATTGTAGTCCAATCTGGACGTCCAATTTTCGATGACTTTTTCCAACATTTGTGGCCGTATGTCGGCAATAACACGGCAAATGTTGTATTCCAAATGGTCAAGCGTTTGTGGCTTATCCGCATAGACCAATTACTACATAGCCCCACAGAAAGTAATCTACCTGTGTTAAATCACAAGATCTTGGAGGCCAGTTCATGGGTCCAAAACGTGAAATTAGACGGTCACCAAACGTGTGTTTCATTAGATCTTACCTCTGGTAGGATTTAATTCGTAATCGTAATAAAATAAATTTTTAAGTCTAACAAAAATTTTTTTAGGTGTTTTAAGCTCTTATACATATACAATATTTAATACACATGAAATATTTTTTAGAAATATATCAGAAAAAATTGTAAATAAGAATTCCAAATAAAACAAATAACAATCTCATCTATAATTTTTGACCTTTATTGTTAAAATTAATAAAACTATTTTTTAAAGCTTTAGATTCTTTAAACAATTAAAGATTCCTGACGATGCTAACAAATTGTTAGCGAAATATCGAAAAATTAATAAAGAAAATTAAAAGACCTAAAGCTTTAAAACATAGTTTTATTAATTTTTACAAATAACAATCTATTATTCTAGAAGTTATTTTTTTCAGATGTGTTGCCAGCAGTCAATCGAGTTGCCATAATATTCAGATTTTAGAAAAAAGCAGGTAATCGGCACTTGGTTAATTTTGAGACTAAAAATCTGACAACAGTCTTCATAAGAAATATACTAGAGGCCTTAATACGGAGACAGAAACTTGGAACCAAAAAAAACAAAATTTTTACATAAAAGGCCTTGAATCCTATTTAACTGAAATAAATTAAATAACTCTTTTACTCATATTTGTATAACCAATGCCGACACACGTCAATAGGACCTTTTGAGCACCAGGGATATCTTCTTCATAATTAGTTTCTGGATTTTCCAATTTAAATGTTACAGAAAAGAAATCTCGTAAATGCTGCAGAAAATGTACCGTATAAGATGACAAAGGGCCTATTTTCAAAAGAAATTGTTAGTTACAAAATATATAGAACTTAATATATTTTACTCACCAGTCATAAATTTCGAAACATTTTTTTGTCCCAAAGTCATAAACAAACAAACTAGCCATTGATATGACGAATCTACACTTCCGCCACGATATACTTCTTCTAATAAACGCAATGCTGCTTCTTTACCCATATCCTCGGGTATTAGGGGATCTACAGACTCGTTTTTGACATGCGAGTTAACCTCTGCAGAAAACACTACACCTCCAGTAGTCTCAGCATGGAGACAAATGCCAAATCCTGGTGAACTGCCGGACAGTTTACCACGGTTTTGATCCGTGTAGATATAGACATCAGGTAAAAAGTTTAACATTACTCCTTTAGCTGATTCAACGGTGCGATTTGCCATAGCCGGCGATACTTTACAGGAATACACGCTTCCCCTAATACGTTTGACCATGCCTTGTTGAACAAACTGAATGGAACCCAATGCTTTACGTACGGGACATTTAAACAAAACTTCACCACCGCCCAACGGTGCAACACCGCGCTTGATAATTTTTAATTCCAAACCATCATCAACTATTAAAAAGCGTTTTAATACCGACAAAGCTGCTCCTTTCATATGATCTGGCGAAGGGTCATCTTTGCCATTGGTTATTCCTCTTAATGTTACATTTAGTGGTAATTTGCAAAATGGTCCCAAAGCAATCAACACATCTAAATAATAACCAATACTTCTCTCTAAACTACAGTCATGATGAATTTGGCCACCATGCAAGAGGCCAGGAGAAAACATCAATGATGTACCCGCGGGATTCAATTCAATTTTGGTACCATTTGTTAATCTGTCTAGAAGACGTATCAAACTAATTTCAAACTCTCTTAAACCAAGCTGCGACTCATTTTCCAAATTTATTTGTGTTATTTTAACTGATTTACCACTCAAAACAGACAACACCAAACGCTGTTTCAGAAAATTTCTTCCACGATATACCAAGCAGTTGCCCTCCTGTCCGTCTGGTGGCATTTTTGGGACTTTTTAATATATGTATGTATGTCTTACGGTATCAAGTTATTATTAGCATTTCTAATGTGTTTGTTATAAACGTGATCAGAGGTCGACGCCGATCGGCTAATAGCCGGCTTTCAGCCGCCGCCACAGAATACAACCAGAAGGGTCACCAGCTCTACCAGACTAAAAAAATGACCAATTTGCGGTACGGGTGAGTCTAGTGAAGGACAGAAAACATAAAAATCTTTATATAGCTATCTCTGTTTGTGGACTCCTCATTTGTTTACATTTGATTTTTGGTTAGGAAAATTCAGCGCAAATCGAATACAAACAGAACAGCTTTACAAGCACACAAGTAATAATTATTTGTATTTAATATTTTATTTCCATTGAGTACATCGCTAGCTATGCATGGAATATGTTTAAAACGTAGTTTTCAAAGCTTTTCATTTATGTTTTCTACTTTTTTCGTAAAAATTACAACAAAACCAATATTTTTCCAAACACTTTACAACAACAATTTTTCATTGTTTATGTTTGTTTTTGTATACACTAGTTGTTCTCACACACTCATGTTACCACGATTTTCTGCAATGCTCATCGCTGGCCCGTCCCCAAACAAATGATATGGCCCATGATACAATTAACAAGGTAGCCTCGTCAGCTAAACCGTTAATCAACTGACTACTTTAGGTTGTCAAGAGATTGCAGAGTTGATAGGCAGCCAAAACGAGATAGCAAATCCGCGACATCTCAGTGCATCTCTCTTCTGTAAATGTAGAAGTGGCGTCTTTTTGACAGTTTGCATAAGTTGTACAAAAACAAAACGCATGTTATTTTTATTGAAGTTGTTCTTATTGTAGCGAAAAGGTTACCTTGTTAGTTGTATCGTGATATGGCCATTTTACAAAAGTAATTTTTGGGATATCTGCACCTCGTTTCTGTATTTCTCGCACCGAGAAACTTTTCCGTTGAAGTGTGAAACAAAAAATTCCATCGTTTCTCGATTTGCGAGAAAAAAGTGTGTCTGTATTTCATTGCGAAAACAATCAAAACAAGTGTTGTATTCACTGGAATATTTCCATTGGTCAAACGTCAAATGAAAAATAAACGTCAAAAAGGAAAAATTATATGTCAAAAAATTTAGTGTTTTAAAAAGTAAAAAGAGAACTTTTTCTTGTTAAAAACAATAAATTATAAAAATAAAAAAATAAAACGTTTAGAGAAATTGTGTTAAAAAGAATAAAATATAAAAACAATACAATTTAAAAATAAAATTATAAACAAAATGTATACCGTTGCTGTAGTTGTTGCAGAAAATGATGACAGGAGGAACATGATGCGACTATATCGTCGGAAACTGAGGGACGCAACTGATCCGTTCAGCACTAAGAAAATAAATCTATGAAAGAATATGTGTTTATGTATTTATCTACAAAATATTACCTTTTTCCATTGTTCAGCAGTTTTTTCACTGCCACCCAAGGAGTTCAATGATGTTGTCAGTGACGCCCATTCCTCTTCCAAACTGGTGTAGGCGTTAGCTGCTCCAAACTGACCCCTTGCGAATTCTTAATTCCATGCCATATAATTCACTAGTTTCTGCTTCTGCTGCTTCGAAATTCGTTCGATTTTCTAAAATGATAATAAATAAAATTAACAAATATGTATGTACATGTTTATCCCAGGTGCACTGCTTTTAGCAATAAACACATTCGACACATTTTTAAATAAAACAGTATGAATCACATGCTCAATTTCAATTAAATGCAACGTTTTTACATATTTAAAACTTCACTATATTTATTTTTTTTAACAATGTAAGTATGTATTTAATACTTTTTTTAATGAAATTTTTACATCGACATATATATTAGTTTTTAAATGTTCTTTTTTTTTATTACTCACCTTTTCGGCTAATTTTGAATCCATAATAGTTTACAATATGTTTAATGATTTAATTAAAAAGGTTTGTGCTAAAAATGTTTATTTTGGTTATTTTTATTCTGATCAATTAATAGATTTTGTACACTTGTTGCTTCTTGCCTTGTTTTCGGATGAATGATTGAATGCGGATCATTTTGACAGTTCTTGCCGAAAAGTTCTCGCATTATTTGCATATAGAAACACTTTTATTCGTATCTTTCCAATATTTAACCAAAAACACTCATAATGACAGCTAGTTCTCATATGTCAATGATACAGAAACACTTGTGCGAGAAACTGACATTTTTGTTTCAATTTACATTGTTTTTGTGTCAATTCCCTTGTTCCATGTTAGAAATTTTTCGATACGAGAAATACAGAAACGAGGTACTGGTTATGTCTGTGCTCAAAACCGAGCCGTTTTGTTTCGGCTGAGCCAGAATTTCACAGCGCAGTCGTTTATTTTGAGATTTGGCACATTTTTATTTATGTAGGTCATTTATCATTATCAAAGGAAGTTCATTTCAGCGCTGAAATATTTTTCCTTAGTAAAATTTTTTTTAATAACTACTACATCCAGACTTTTTCGTAATGTGATTTTAACTCCTATTTATTGTTTTGCCTCCCTCTGGACTGTATTAAATAAAGCTAATTTGCTTCTTGATCTACATATGTAAGTATATATGTAGGTTTATTTTTCATAGACATCCATACATACATCAGATCCTGAAAATGAGTTGTAGGGATCGAAATATATACATAGATCAAGAGCACGTGAGTTTTACTTATTACGAATCAAAGGAATAGAACACAAAAAATTGCAGTTAAAAATACTAAGCATTGCTTTAGAAAAACGAAAATATATATACGTAGATAAAAATTTATTTTTCTGACAGCAAAACATTAAAAAAAATTTGTTGAATGAATGACATAAACTTTATAAATGAATGACATAAATATTTTGTATAGCTGTTTCTATTTTCTGTCTTTTTTTTAACCGCCAATTTTTAATATTTCGAACATCTTGTTAATATTTTTTGATTTTATTCATTCACATTTTGTTTA
Source organism: Sturmia bella (assembly GCA_963662145.1). NCBI lineage: Eukaryota > Metazoa > Arthropoda > Insecta > Diptera > Tachinidae > Sturmia > Sturmia bella. The sequence continues at coordinate 27,806,647 of OY759170.1, forward strand.
CTTTCTTATTATAACGTAAATACGTATATAGAGAATACAATTTTCATTTGTCTCTTATTTTCTTTGAATTTGCTTCTTTTGCTCGCATTTTTATTTAAACTTAACCCCCAATTTTTGACTTGGATTTTAAATGCCATTTCAATTTAAATTTGATTTAAATACAAAATTGAGTCAAACAGTTGCTATTTAAATCAAACTTAAACGGCCTGCACTTAAATGGGCATTTAAAATCGATTTAAGTTTTTGTACTGCCATATGATTTTGACAGTTTGGTTTTGTTCTGCAAATTAAGAAAATTGCACATGTTTTTTTTTGTTTCATAATTTGATTTTTTTTTATTGTATCCGGAAGGTAATCAACTACTGTGGCAGTGAAATTGGGATTCCTTTTATCACTTTTGCTACTCAATTTAATAATTTTTACAAAACAATTTATTATTTTCTAAACTTTTCACAATTTCACTTGCTTCCAAATATGTTTACAAAAATAATTTTAGACTGTAAAACAAAATGCTATTTTAAATCCAAATTAAATTTTAAGGAAAATTTACTAATTTTGTATTTAAATCCCAAGTCAAAAATCGGGGGTAAATCTAAAAAAAACCAGTGTTAAGCCCGTATGATACTTCATTTTTCTTTCATTAATTGGTATAGAATTGATAGAAAGAAACAGCAATTGCTAGAAAGAACCAAATATACAAAACGTAAACAAAACTGGCATCTTTTTTGTATGTGTTGTATTCTTTTTATTTCAAAAAAGCGCTAATAAATAAAAATTTTCCAAAAAAGAAGCGTTAAATCGCAAAAATTGTCCATAATTGTCAAGTTTGAAATGTCAATTTTAAGTTGAAAAATTTTACATTTTTTTTGACATAATCTCATTTTTTATCGATAACTTCAACAAAAATGTTGACAGTTTTGCATTTATCTTAATATAGCTGAACGCGTTGCACATACTAAATTCTACTATTACATTATATTTCCACTGTTCTCCAAAATTTGAACAATGCAAGAAAAATGTAGTGTCATACGGCTTTAGCGAACTAATAGCCGTTGATTTTTACTAAGCCGCCGTTGCCCAAAATTACCTCGGCTTCGACCACTGTTTACAACTTTAAATTGTTTTCAACACGTGTAAACAGAAATAAGCTGAAATCAGAATAATTCAATAAAAACCTAAACAAGTTTGTATGTAAATAAAAGTCGTATAAAATGAAGGTTAAAATGATAAGTCGTAATCCAGATGATTTTGTTCGTGAAACTAGGAACGAACTTCACAAGAGTAAGCTGATATAAATAATTCAGAATGGGTAAACACGGTTTTATGCAAACGTGTACTTGCAGCTCCTCGTAACTATGATCCATGTTTGCACCCTATGGAGTCTGTCAGAGAATACGTAAGAGCGATTAATGCTACTAAATTGGAAAGAATTTTCGCAAAGCCTTTTATTGCCAATCTAAGTGGACATCGTGATGGAGTTTCTTGCTTTGGCATGCATCCAAAAAGCTTATCAACTCTGGTCAGTGGAGCATATGATGGTGAAGTACGCATATGGGATATAGCGAATAAGCAAAGTGTGCGTAGTTTCGCCGCTCATGAAGGGTTTGTACGTGGCATATGCTTTGCGATGGGTGGCCAAAGGTTCTTTACAGTTGGTGATGACAAGACAATTAAGGTATGGAAGTCACAAGCTCCTGATGTAGGGGAGGAGGAAGAACCTATTAATACCATATTAAGTAGATTTATGATTATGGGTATATCACATCATGGTAATGATGCAAAGTTTGCTACATGTGGTGAATATTGCTCAATTTGGGATGAATCTCGTAATGATCCCTTAAAAAACTTGAAGTGGGGATTGGATTCTTTGCACGATGTTGCGTTTAATCCTGTGCAGAACTCATTGTTATCATGTTGTGGAAGTGATCGTAGTGTTATATTGTATGACTTAAGAGAAGCGAATCCCGTGCGAAAAATGGTACTCTCAATGAAGAGTAATAAATTGTCTTGGAATCCTATGGAAGCATTTAATTTTACGGTTGCCAATGAAGACTGCAAGTGAGTGTAACTAATTCAGAATAATTTAAATATAAAATAAGTTTATTTTGTTTTTTAGCCTTTATACCTTCGACACTCGCCAGCTAAGTAATCCCTTAAAAATTCACTTCAATCACGTATCTGCTGTTACGGATGTTGACTATTCTCCAACCGGTAAAGAATTTGTTTCGGGAAGTCACGACAAAACCGTGCGCATTTATCAAACCCACCAAAGTCACTCGCGTGAAATATATCACACTAAACGTATGCAGCACATTGTTTGTGTTGCTTGGTCATTGGACAACCGTTATGTTTTCACTGGTTCTGATGAAATGAACATTCGTATGTGGAAAGCCAAAGCAGCGGAAAAACTTGGTGCAATAAGGCCTCGAGAACGCGCTTCCTTTAATTATCAGGAAGCTCTTAAAGAAAAATATGCTGCCCATCCACAAATAAAACGTATTGCTAAACACCGACAACTTCCAAAAAGCATAATGAACAAACAAAAGAAAGCTCGAGTCGTTAAGGATAAGGAATTGCGCAAACAGGCTAATATACGCAAACACTCTAAGCCTGGCAGTGTACCTTTTGTTGCCGAAAAGAAAGGAGTTGTTTTAAATGAGGAAGTTTAGCTTGCTTTTATTATTTAATTTTATCTTTAAATATAAGTTTTGTTCTACGATTAATACAAATAAAAAGTTTAAAGCACCATTTTTGTATATACGTATTGATGAAACGATACCCCTAGATTATCGATACGATACAAAGATGCAACTAAAAGGGTAACAACAGGTATGCAAATTTTGCATACCTGTGAAAAAATTTATTGAATTATATGTAAAAAAAATAAGATTTTGGGTGCATGAAACCGTTTATGAATTCGCGATTTTATGTTCTGTGCAAAAACTTTCCTCTGGCAGCATTGTTTTACCAACATTTTCATAATTTTCTTCAACATCAAATTATTAATAAACTAAAAGCCTCCGGCAGACTTTGACGACAGTTTTGGGAGGTCCACGACCCCCTCTACAAACCTATGTATAGAACACATTTCTTTCATAGCCTGGCTCATTCTAAAGTTTCTCCGGCTATCTTATTAGTTGTATCATATGTGCACCCATTTTAATATTTTTGACAGGAATCAAATGTCTAAAATTCCGCAACGAAAGAAATGTATGAGCATTAATTTTCGTTTCAAGTTGAAAAGTCTCCACCAGTAGTTATAAAATACCTAGGGTGGTACTCAGCAACGGCAAATCTCGAAGTGTTCATTTTTACGGTTGCGCACTCGTAGAGTAAAACGGAACCCTATTGCTGAGACTTCTACGTCCGTCACAAGCGCCATTCTCGCAAACGGTAAGAGCTAGAGAGGTGAAATGTTCACAGTACATGTGGTATCCTACAACAACAAATGCTAAAAAAATAAAAAGTTAGAAACTAAAGGTAGTCACCATACAATAACTGTCAAAATCAGATGAAATTGGCTGTAATTTTTGAACCATAGGAGCTAGAAATCTGGAATTTAATATGCTATGTAACCACATAGGCTCTACAACAACAAATATCCAAAACAACAAAAAATTTAAAACTAAAAAGAGCTCTCATACTAGAAACTGAAAACTAGCTGTAACTTTGAACCATTGGAGCTAGAGAGCTGAAATTTTGGCAGGATATGTGGTTACAGAGGCTATACAACAACAAATACCAAAAACAACAAAAAGGTGGTCCCATACAAGAAACTAACTAGAAATTAGCTGTAAATTTGGGAATTGTAAGAGACTTGAAATTTGTACAATATTCGCAGTCACCAGGCATACACAACAACAAATACCAAAGAGGCCAAAAAGTGAAATTTTAAATGTCGCCCATTGTAAAACTTGACAATGAAATGTCAAAATCAAGGTACCTCGATAGCAGGGGGCTAATTCTGGCAGTCGTGATCGAAATTGTATTCGATTGATATCCGATACTGAACGCTTCTTGCGTTCGAGTAAAAACTCTCATGGTTGCTTTCGAACGTTCGCTTGTAATCGACTGCCGTCATTACAAATTTCGATATCTTTTGCTGGATAACGAGTGACAGAATCCCAAAAGTAAAAAAAAATCGCACGTTCGGCTAAAAACTCGCTCGTATGCGATTGGCAGAATTAGCCCCCTGTATAAATGTCAAACGTTTGTTTATGAACGTTAAAAACCGTTTCTTTTTGAAAACAAAAAACGGTAGTGAAGTGAAAATTGTGCCAAAATTTATAAAATTTGAATCAAAAACAATTTAATAAAAAAAAAAAATTTAAGAAAAACTTAATAAATATACAACGTACTTTTATGTGATAATTTAACTTATATCTTATAATTTTCTCAGATTTACGAAGATTTTATTGTCTATGATAAAGAGAAATATAAAAATATCTAGCGCATGATGAACGGAAGGTACCCATGGTATGGGGTACCCTCTAGTTACTAACTTTTGATTGTTTTTAGCATTTGTTGCTGCAGAGGACCGCCTAGTACATACATATGTATATGAAGATTTAGAATCTTTATCTCTTACATTTCAGAAATTGCAGCTCATTTTCAACAGTGTTCCGTTTTCGTTCTATTGCTACGGAAATCTAAAAGGAACTATAACAATTCATTGTGAATTATATAGCAAAGTTAAAAAGACATTGCAATCACGAACTTCACCCAAAATTGACAGGTCTTCCATCTGGAGAACATTAACTTCATGTTGTCATATTTCTACACTTAAAAATAGATAAAAACTACTACGACAGGCATAATTTAGTACACCTTTTGTATGTTCAAAAATAATTTCGTAAATTGATCCACAAATGGCAAATTTTCTTGTACTTTTATTATTTATACAAAGCTGAAATCAATCCTTCATTCTTTCTGCTTCTAAATACAAACATCTTGTTCACTTAATGTTTTACAGAGAACAGAAAAATTTTTTTATTATTTACAACACAAAAAAATTTTTTTTAGGTTCTAACCGAGAGTCATAGGGCTCATATATTTTTAATGTGTTCCAAGAATTAATCATACTCAGCGTTACGTTCACCCACCACCACAATATCAAGTTATATTTATATCTTCATATGTATGTATGTAATTTTGTACATCAAAGGCGACTTAGACGCCTGTGGGTTGAAAAATATCAAAATAGTTTATTAAACCACACACAATGTTAATATACTGTTATGCATACCATTTTCCTCTTCCTTATTTGTAGCCTCTAGAGTTTTATGGTGTTTGCCAGACAATAATTGCCACAAATGTTTCCGGCCTCTACCACATTATTTAAAGTTGATTCCACCAATGATTTTATGCAGCTGCTACTCAACTTTGGATATACATTAAATTCTTTGTTGAGGAACAATACAAACAAACTTAAATTTTTATTTTTTTCTAATAATTTTACACTATAAATTTTAATTTGTGTGAAGCTGCCGATGATCAACTTTATAAATTTCTGAAAATGCATACACACTTTTGCAAAACTAGAACAGCTGACTTTGACAGTTAATAGGGCTTTTCTACCAACAAAATACATTGTTAACATTTTTCTGAAAATTTTAATTTCTATTGAACTATGATAATTTTACATACATTTATATTAAACTACGTTTGAATTAAATTAAATTTTACTTTTCTTTACTTGATTAATATTGCTTTAAAAAGTGACAAAACAAGGGTTGAACTTGAGCCTGAAAACGTAGTTTAATATAAATGTATGTAAAATTATCATACAAATATGAACTTAATTATTTATTTGCTTTAAGAGCCAATTGAAATGTATTAATTCAGGTTTGAAAAGGTTCATTTTTGGACCTGAATTAAAATTATCATAGTTCAATAGAAATTAAAATTTTTAGTAAATGTTAACAAACAACGCATGGCTTGGCGTAAATGTTCAAGTTGTATCAATAAATGAGCATCTAGATCTCAATGACACAAACAAGAACACGTATGAAAAAGCTCTCATATAAAGAGCAAATAACAGTCTTCTGAGATGACAAAAAATCTTGCCTAGCAGACTGCAAAAATGTCATTGCTTTGGTTAATGTTGGTTAAGTATATAAATAGAAAGTAAAATTGCGTGAGCTTTGGTTGCCGAGTTGTTGAAGCGGCTGTGCCAAATTGTGAAATTTGACACGTCTAAAATTCATAGGGTGCTGATGAAGGGTGTTTGCTACCCAGAAACAGCCGGTTGTCCACCTAGCAAATAAATTTTACTTTTCTTTACTTAATTGATATTGATTAAAAAGTAGTGAAAACCCAAGGGCTGAACTTAAGCCTGAAAAAGTAATTCTGATAAAAATTGTAAAATGCAGTGTTAGAAATTGGTAATAGTTTCATTTTTAATGGAATAATTTAGTCAGTAAGGGGCGGGGGCAACTCCGATCTAAGGGAAGGTTTCTACAAATTATTAGCGACACAGAAACCCTAATTGTATTTTAGAGGGAGGGATGTCGCAACCGGCTTATAGCCTTTTCACACTTATCAACATCTACCATCAATTTGCGATGATGTTGAAATTTCCCCATAAGAAATATACAGGGCTAAAAACCAACATCTTTCAACATCTTTATAAAATGTTCCTAACTCATTCTGTTCCACTCAACATCTTTCGATTATTTTAGTGTCATCACTAAAAAATTACAAAATTGTAGTGGCATCACTGTAAATTTCGACATTCAAAATCATTAAAAAAGGAGTTGTGTCCAAAATGATGTCTTCATGATCTTCCTCCAGCAAGCTTTTTATGGATTCTATACACTGCATTAGTAGTAGAGATTGTTCTCGCAAGCTAACTGCTAATCAAGGCAGATTAAACAGGTAAAATCACTAAAACAGCTGCTCGTTGTTTATTAACTGCTTAGTGTCAAAAGTTTGTTTACAAGCCGTTTAACGTGCTCTGCACCTCGTTTCTGTATTTCTCGTATCGAGAAATTTCTAACATGGAACAAGGGAATTGACACAAAAACAATGTAAATTGAAACAAAAATGTCAGTTTCTCGCACAAGCGTTTCTGTATCATTGACATATGAGAACTAGCTGTCATTATGAGTGTTTTCCGTTAAATATTGGAAAGATACGAGTAAAAGTGTTTCTATATGAAAATAATGCGAGAACTTTTCGGCAAGAACTGTCAAAATGATCCGCATTTAATCATTCATCCGAAAGCAAGGCAAGAAGCAACAAGTGTACAAAATCTATTAATTGATCAAAATAAAAATAATCAAAATAAAAATTTTTGGCACAAACCTTTTTAATTAAAACATTAATACATAAAAAATAAAACGTTGCTCAAATACATTTTAGAACAAATTTTATATGAAAAATTTGTTGTAAAATGTGTTTCAACAATGTTTTATTTTTTATGAATACCGGTGTAAACATATTGTAAACTATTATGGATTCAAAATTAGCCGAAAAGGTGAGTAATAAAAGAAAGAACATTTAAAAACTAATATTTATGTGGATGTAAAAATTTTGTTAAAAAAAGTATTTAATACATACTTACATTGTTAAAAAAAATAAATATAGTGAAGTTTTAAATATGTAAAAACGTTGCATTTAATTGAAATTGAGCATGTGATTCATACTGTTTTATTTAAAAATGTGTCGAATGTGTTTATTGCTAAAAGCAGTGCACCTGGGATAAACATGTACATATGTATATATTTGTTAATTTTATTTATTATCATTTTAGAAAATCGAACGAATTTCGAAGCAGCAGAAGCAGAAACTAGTGAATTATATGGCATCGAATTTAGAATTCGCAAGAGGTCAGTTTGGAGCAGCTAACGCCTACACCAGTTTGAAAGAGGAATGGGCGTCACTGACAACATCATTGAACTCCTTGGGTGGCAGTGAAAAAACTGCTGAACAGTGGAAAAAAGTAATATTTTGTAGATAAATACATAAACACATTTTCTTTCATAGATTTATTTTCTTAGTGCTGAACGGATCAGTTGCGTCCCTCAGTTTCCGACGATATAGTCGCATCATGTTCCTCCTGTCATCATTTTCTGCAACAACTACAGCAACGGCATACATTTTGTTCATAATTTAATTTTTAAATTGTATTGTTTTTATATTTTATTCTTTTTAACACAATTTCTCTAAACGTTTTTTTTTATTTTTATATTTTATTGTTTTTAGGAAGAAAAAATTATTTTTTTACTTTTTAATACACAAAATTTTTTTGACATATAATTTTTCCTTTTTGACGTTTATTTTTCATTTGACGTTTGATCGATCGAAATATTCCAGTCAATACAACACTTGTTTTGAATGTTTTCGCACTGAAATACAGACACAATTTTTTCTCGCAAATCGAGAAACGATGGAATTTTTTGTTTCACACTTCAACGGAAAAGTTTCTCGATACGAGAAATACAGAAACGAGGTACTGATTTCTAAGAAATGCGCAAGTGATTTTGTAGCTACTATTGAAGAAAAAGTAAAATAAGCCAGTGATTTGGCTTCTTTTATTCCATAAAAAAGTAAAGTAATAATTTTTAAGTGGTTTAAATAAATTTATTTTACGAAATTTGTGTAATTTTGTTTTTTGTATACACTCACAAACCAGGGGCCAAATTCTGGCACTCGTGATTGAACGATTTCGTTATAGAATGCTGTGTGTTTGTTGCTCATTTTGTTTTTGCTCTGCATTGTTTTTATTATCGAGTATATTCGATCACGAATGCCAGAATCCGGCCCCAGTTTAACAAAACAAATGAGAGAAGAATTTGACAGTATGCAGTTATTTTTCTACCAACAACTCTCGTGTATTTTTTTTGGTCTGCTAGTGCTTGTACCTACTAAATCTGCCTTGCTGGTAATCCTACTATTATTTTGTCTTCAAAATCTATTTATATTATATTTTTATTGTCTTTCATGCAAAACGTTGCTTTATTTATTTTGGCAGCTCTGTATGTATATGTGATGTTAGATGTTGTGTGTGAACGCATCCCTGCCAGCAAATTGGTAGTCGACTACTAAAATAATTAACTTCACGTTAACTTTTATGGACTAGCTTCAAATTAGCTACAATACAATCGAAACGTAGTGCAGAGTTCACCCAAAATTCAAATACTAACATACACACATACACGGTAAATAACTCTTGAATTAAATTGCCTATTGTCGCATTCGTTTTAAATGTAGCGATGGCTGAATGGGTTAAGGTGGCTGCTCACCAGTCTTGAGGCTTAGTGGTTCGAATCCCACCAGAGGCTAACAAAAAAAAAAAAAAAAGTGTGATGAAATTTAATTTAATAAAATATAATAACTATTACCACCGAAAAATGTAAAATCAGCCTTGATTTGTACATTTTTTTCTGTATGTACTGACTTTGAAGTAGTTAACTTGAAGTTAGTTGAAAAGTAATGCAGCGTCGGACAATTGACTACCTCCTAGGACATCGTAATGTTAAAATAGTCAGTCATCTCCATTGAAAATAATCTAAGTGTCAACCACCACCAGTTGTAAAAAAGTTAGCTTATAATTCATTACTAGTTAACTGAGTTGCCGGCAGGGATGTTTCACATTTTCAACATCTTCAACACGTTCCACGAAAATGTTGATAAGTATGAAAAGGCTATTACCAACAGCCGGCATAGTTTGTGTGGCGGGGAAAATTCGGGCCTCACAATTCGTTTCGATTTTAACTTTTTATAAGACGCTGCACAGTGGTGTAAATAAAAGAAAAAGTGGTAAAAAGTCCGGAACTTTTAAACCACACAACGGATCTCGCTGAAAATTGAAGTAGTCATAGACAAGAAGTTATATTTTTTGCCTCAAGTCTTTTTAGGCCTATAGTTAAAACAGGGGCGGGGCTATGGGGGCTGAAAGTTACCCACCTCGGGTATAAAAAATTTTATGCAGCTTATGACTTTCTTATATCTTGGCCGATTTTAAAGATTTTTACCTTTTTGTATTTTGCTTAGCAAGGCAAAGAAAAAATGTTATGAAACATGTTTTCATATCTCTTACAGTTTAAGAGATATTCGCCTTAGAATATTATTTTTTATTATTTTCGCCGCAACTTCTTTTGGTTTTTTGCTTATATCTTTTTTGTTAAAATCTTGATTTTAATTTGTGGCCGTTATATTCCTTATAAAATTCTAAGTGAGATAAGGTACCGTTTTATTAAAATATCTTGGTCCGATAAGTCATAAAATAATTCAAAACTTTGAAATTTTTCACAAAAAAGGTGGCTTCATTATTTTTGAATTCGTAACAAATTTTGTTCCAGCTTTTATACTTATTTTTACACGTAGCGAAAGATAATCTCTTAAGAGTGTGTAAAAATTTTATTTTGTTTAATTTAAACTAACTACCCTACAGTAGGCAGTGGTCGAAAATCATCAATTTTTAAAACAATTTTCGGATATGTGGGCGTCTGAAAAGTTTTGCCAAAAGTGAAATGAAATTCCGTGAACGACGTTTTATTACAAAATCAGTTGGTATTATTGATGCAGAAGCTCGAGACATCCTAGATATAATTAGCGTTGCCAGACTGAGATTATTAAAAAAAGTCAATTTTTGGAAGGGACAATTTTGAATTGCTAAAAAAATGGATTTATGATTTATATTTCTTTCTGAAATTTATGCTTTTATTTTAAAATTTTGTATTTTAATACGTTTTGAAAAATTATGCATGTATCTTTCATCGTCTTGCAGATATTCATGTTTCACTTTGATTTTTATGTGCGAAAAACTATCCTTTTATTATTTTTTTCATTGTTTTCACGAATGTGACTTAAAAACATAAATAAAGTATAAATTTTTGCATATATTTGAAAAGAAGACACAAATTCCTTTCCAACGATATATAACATGTATACCTTTTTTAAATATTTGCACATTCGGGAACCACTAGAAAACTACGCAACCAATACAAAGTAAACAAGTTTGGCGTTTTGAGAGACAGCCAGACATACGAATTAAATGCACTTAGTTCGGTTATAATCAAAAGGCCAAAAAATTCTTGATAATGCGTTTAAATACCTGAAATTCTACTTTCAAAAAGAAAACGATAACATAATAAAAGGTTCCAAAATCGAAAGGAAAAGTGATCATAAAGATAACAGATTTCTTTGAAATCTACACAAATAACGCGTATAATAAATGGAAGCATACCTTCTATTGAAACAATTCGGCAAGACGGTGATAACCGAAGCATTAAAAGCAAAAGCAGGTACATAAATCGGGCCAAAGCAGTGACAAAACAAGCAGAGGGTTCACCCCTCACAAAGGAAAATTTTGGCGGTACGTATAAAATGTCTATCCCAGAAGACAAATGCAGTAGTAATATTAAAAACGCTGAGCACTTCATATCGAAAAAGAAGAAAAAAGAATAGATGGTACTTGGTTACTTTGGAGATCAAATAAAAGATTCCTTTAAACGGACTTTGATGAAATCACAGCAAAAAGAAGCGCTAAAAGTTGTGGACGTACTACCAACTGCATCTCCAAAGAGATTAAGATATATAAATGGGGATGTGATGGATCATCTAGATTTTCTGAGTATAAGCAAATAAGCGATTCCAATGCAGACTTTTCCACGGTTCTAATGGCATCGTTAGTGCCATTACGGCTGCGGCTCTATAACCAAATGCCCACATCGAGTAAAAATTCATATCGTGATCTGTGGAAAAATAACACGCCAGGGTCTAAGTTTCTATGCCGGCCAATACGTTTTGAGTATATCAACGAAAACAAACAAACAACTCAAATGCTTGTTAATGATATCAACCGCGAAATTTCCAACATGGCTTCCATTGATGTTTGCATATCTGGAAGAACGATTACTGTTTCTTTTAAACCTTATCTAACCATGATATATGGAAAAGTCGCAAAGGCAATTACCGATACGAAATCAAACATTAATTGTAACGTATGTGGAAAGAAGAGTATTGATTTAAATGATATTGATAGAAAAGTCCCATACAATGAAGATTCTCTTCAGCTTGGAATATCGCCTCTTCATGCCCGTAAAGTAATACTAGCTGTCATAAATAGTAAAAAAAGTAATAAACACCGAAAAATTCGAAAAATATGCAAAAGAAATACTGACCTTAATTAATAATCTGTATTCGTGGAGACCATTAACACCAACCGTACACAAAGCTCTAACACATACAACAGAAATAATGGCGAACAATATTCTTCCCTTAGGGGAATTAACAGAGGAAGCTCAGGAAGCTAGAAACAGAGATATTAAGCAGTATAGAATTTTTAAAACACGAAAGTGTTCAAAAACTGCTCAAAATAATGACCATTAAATGGTTACCAAAAATAACAATGGAAATAGAAAAGGATGATCCCGAAGGAATTGAAATTAAAACTCTTTTAAGTTATGACGCTTCCGATTATTTTAAAGAAAATTTGTATATTAAGTAGACAAAACTGTTAGTATATTTTATGCTTTAATCAATAAATGAGAAATAATTTGTAAGATTTAAAGCTCAAACATTACTTAATTAAAATAAAGTCGGTAAATCCTTTTAGTTTGCATTTTATATTTCTCCTATATTTATAAATTTTTTTTTTGATGTGTTCGCTGGTTTAATTGAGATCCTTTTGAATCCATATGCTTTACGCCGTCCTGCATACGGGCAACCCGCTTCTGCGAGTGATCCATCATTTGCTTGTTTTCTCTCTGCTTTGCCCCGCTGTATGCAGATTAAAAGCTTTTGCGCCCAATCAACTGCTTTTCATTGTCTTATCGAACAGTTGAATAAGCAGGTATGCATATGGTTATATTGTTGTGGACAAAGAAATCTGTTATTTTTATGATCACTTTTCCTTTCGATTTTGTTTTTCTTTTTGAAAGTAGAATTTCAGGTATTTAAATGCATTATCAAGAATTTTTTGGCCTTTTGATTATAACCGAACTAAGTGCATTTAATTCGTATGTCTGGCTGTCTCAAAACGCCAAATTTGTTTACTTTGTATTGGTTGCGTAGTATTCTAGTGGTTCCCGAATGTGCAAATATTTAAAAAAGGTATACATGTTATATATCGTTGGAAAGGAATTTGTGTCTTCTTTTCAAATATATGCAAAAATTTATACTTTATTTATGTTTTTAAGTCACATTCGTGAAAACAATGAAAAAAATAATAAAAGGATAGTTTTTCGCACATAAAAATCAAAGTGAAACTTGAATATCTGCAAGACGATGAAAGATACATGCATAATTTTTCAAAACGTATTAAAATACAAAATTTTCAAATAAAAGCATAAATTTCAGAAAGAAATATAAATCATAAATCCATTTTGTTAGCAATTCAAAATTGTCCCTTCCAAAAATTGACTTTTTTTGAATAAGCTCAGTCTGGCAACGCTAATTATATCTAGGATGTCTCGAGCTTCTGCAGCAATAATACCAACTGATTTTGTAATAAAACGTCGTTCACGGAATTTCATTTCACTTTTGGCAAAACTTTTCAGACGCCCACATATCCGAAAATTGTTTTAAAAATTGATGATTTTCGACCACTGCCTACTGTAGGGTACTTAGTTTAAATTAAACAAAATAAAATTTTTACACACTCTTAAGAGATTATCTTTCGCTACGTGTAAAAATAAGTATAAAAGCTGGAACAAAATTTTTTACGAATTCAAAAATAATGAAGCCACCTTTTTTGTGAAAAATTAAAATTTTTCGGTGAAATTTCAAAGTTTTGAATTAAGACCTATTTTATGACTTATCGGACCAAGATATTTTAATAAAACGGTACCTTATCTCACTTAGAATTTTATAAGGAATATAACGGTGGGCCACAAATTAAAATCAAGATTTTAACAAAAAAGATATAAGCAAAAAACCAAAAGAAGTTGCGGCGAAAATAATAAAAAATAATATTCTAAGGCGAATATCTCTTAAACTGTAAGAGATATGAAAACATGTTTCATAACATTTTTTTTTTGCCTTGCTAAGCAAAATACAAAAAGGTAAAAATCTTTAAAATCGGCCAAGATATGAGAAAGTTATAAGCTGCATAAAATTTTGTATACCCGAGGTGGGTAACTTTCAGCCCCCATAGCCCCGCCGCTGTTTTAACTATAGGCCTAAAAAGACTTGAGGCAAAAAATATAACTCCTTGTCTATGACTACTTCAATTTTCAGCGAGATCCGTTGTGTGGTTTAAAAGTTCCGGACTTTTTACCACTTTTTCTTTTATTTACACCACTGTGCAACGGTTTTTATAAGTTCATGTATACCTTACGATTCATACGCTAAAATTTAATGTTTTATTTTAGATCTTTGCTTCGAGTTCATGATGGAAGTTGAAATTCTACAAATTAATGGTGTTAATGAGCCCCATTACGTAATTGAGATAAATAAGGATGGTTCCTGTCTTTTTGGAGCCTTATGCTACTTGATTTATCGCCATCAAATATTCGCACAGGAGATTCGAGAAGAAGTTGTGAGACATGTGGTAAATAATTGGGAGGATTTCAAAATATTAACTTGCGATAGCTATGGGAACAATTATTTATTTGAAAGTAGCTACGTCAGGGAGATGTCAGTTTCCACTACATATGGCAGTTTATGTGAACTAATTGTAGCCGGACAGATTTATCCGTATATTTTTGAAGTCTACCGTGAGGGAAAACTTTACGTAAGGCATGGCAGGGAGAATAAGCCAGTAAAGAGGCTGCGTATTACAGGGAACCTTTCAGAAGGTCATTTTGATGCATATCAGCCATGTAGCCTAAAAAATGTTGCTACAACTTCAAATACTGTACAGCCTTCCCGAAAGCGACGTGCACGATTTTCAGAAAATATACGTAAGAAACAAATTGTTGTTGCTACGAAAAACTACAAAGCTAGCCATTTAGAAGCTAAGAGAGCTGCTGCGTCTGCGTATCAAAGGAAGACTCCTGAGGTACACAGAGCTGCAGTTTCTGCTTACCAAAAAAGTACTCCTGAGGTGCATAGAGCTGCAGTTTCTGCTTACCAAAAGAGTACTCCTGAGGTTCACAGAGCTGCAGTTTCTGCTTACCAAAAGAGTACTCCTGAGGTGCACAGAGCTGCAGTTTCTGCTTACCAAAAGAGTACTCCTGAGGTGCATAGAGCTGCAGTTTCTGCTTACCAAAAGAGTACTCCTGAGGTGCACAGAGCTGCAGTTTCTGCTTACCAAAAGAGTACTCCTGAGGTTCACAGAGCTGCAGTTTCTGCTTACCAAAAGAGTACTCCTGAAGTACACAAAGCTGCAGCTTCCAATTATCAAAGATCCAATCCTCAGTTTCATAAGGAAACACAATCTCAATACAGAACAAGACGACCTCTTGCTTGGAGAAATAAGAAAAATTCTGGGTTCGCTTATAATATAGATATTGACTATGAATGCGATAAAATAGTAGAATTGGGTAAAATGAGTCAAGTGCACTTACTGCAATGCCTTAAAGTGGAAGGAAGAATCAAATGGTATTTGCTGTAGTGGTGGTAAAGTTCAATTAGAACCATTAAGTAAACAACCAGATTTGTTGCATAGCTTAATAATTGATAAGCATCCGGAGCATTTCCATTTTTTAGCTAATATTCGTAAATATAATGCGTGTTTTCAAATGACGTCCTTTGGGGCAACAAAAGTTTTTGAACGTGGTTTTATGCCAACATTTAAAGTTCAGGGTCAGGTTTATCATTTAATTGGGAGTCTATTACCTCCAAAAGACAATCCCCAGTTCCTACAAATTTATTTTGTTGGTGAAGATAAGCAAGAAGCTAATATTAGGTGTACAAATTTTCCAGGTGTTAAACGGGGATTAGTGAAACAGTTGCAACATATGTTACATGAAGTAAATTCTTACGTTAAATAACTTAAGTCAGCCATGTTCCACAAGAATGTGAAAAATTTCAGGTTGTTATACGTGCCGACAAAAAGCCAAAAGAAGCCCACCCTGGTCGATTTAATGAGCCAGCATGCAGTGAGGTTGCTTTAGTTATAGTAGGCCAACAACTTGAAAAAAGAGATATCATTCTTCAAAGCCATGACAACAAATTGCACCGAATAAGTGAGCTTCATAGGTCGTACGATGCTTTGCAATATCCTCTTATGTTTTGCTATGGAGAAGATGGCTACGCTATTAATATTCCTTTGCGAGATCCAATAACTAAACGACCAAAAATAAGAAAGACCGTATCTGCGGCAAACTTTTACGCATACCGTATCATGGTAAGACCAGACTGTGATTACATATTTTATTATCGATCTCTTTTTAGTCAATATTTAGTTGACATGTATGCTAAAATAGAAACTGAGAGGTTGAACTATATAAGGTCCCACCAAAAAGTGCTACGGTCGGAAAACTACATTCACTTGCGTGATGCAGTGGGAAGAAATGATGTTAATGCTGCCCATTTAGGTCAAATAGTAGTACTTCCTTCGACTTTCACTGGTGGGCCTAGGTATATGCACGAAAAAACCCAAGATGCTATGACTTATGTTCGCAATTATGGTCGCCCTGATCTTTTCATTACATTTACATGTAACCCCAAGTGGCAAGATATAGCTAATGTTCTTTTGCAGTCACAAAAGCCCCACGATCGGCGTGATATAATTGGAAGAGTTTTTCATTTAAAAGTAAAAAAATTAATGGCTCTTTTGACAAAAGGAAGCATATTTGGTACAACACGATGCCACATGTACTCTGTAGAATGGCAAAAAAAAGGACTTCCTCACGTTCACATATTGGTTTGGTTAGAGCCAGCCAATTTCACCAAACAAAATTGACTCTGTTGTATGTGCAGAGATACCAAATCCAGCTCAAGATCCAGTTTTACACAATATAGTCAAAAGCAATATGATTCACGGACCGTGCGGTGCTGCAAACATGAATTGTCCATGCATGAAAGAAGGTAAATGCAAGAAAAAATACCCTAGAGAATGTATAAATGAAACACAGACAGGTGAAGATGGTTATCCAAAATACCGAAGAAGATCTCCGGATGCCGGCGGTTTTTCGGTTAAAGTTAACGACTTTGAAGTTGACAACCGGTGGGTTGTTCCGTATAATCCAGTGCTTTTACGTACTTTTGGCGCACATATAAATGTAGAGATTTGCAATTCGGTTAAATCCATTAAATACATTTGTAAATACGTAAACAAAGGTAGCAACCACGCAGCATTTTCTTTAGAAAATGAAAAAGATGAAGTCACTTTATATGAGACAGGTCGATATATTAGTAGCTCGGAAGCTGTTTGGAGAATATTGAGCTTTCCAATTCATGAGCGCTATCCGGCCGTATTTCATTTAGCCGTTCATCTCGAAAATGGTCAACGAATATATTTTACATCTGGAAATCTCATTCAGCGAATAAATAATCCTCCTCAGACAACACTTTTGGCGTTTTTTGAATTATGTAAATATGACAGTTTTGCTAAAACGATTCTTTATTCAGAAGTGCCGTCATATTTCGTTTGGAAAAATGGAAAGTTTGAAAGAAGAAAACGCGGAAAAAATGTTGATGGATGGGAAAACATTAAAAAAGATGATGTTCTTGGAAGAGTTTACACGATTCATCCAAATAATAGTGAGTGTTTCTACCTTAGATTGTTATTACATACCATTAGGGGACCAACATCATTTTCTGATTTAAAAACTGTAAATGGGGAAGTGCATTCTACTTTTCAGTCGGCATGTCTAGCAATGGGTTTACTAGAAGACGACATGCATTGGGACGCAGCTCTCGAAGAAGCAGCATTGAGCGACCATCCAGCAAAGCTTCGAGACCTTTTTGCAATTTTGTTAAGAAATTACCAAATTTCAAATGCTTCCACTCTTTGGGAAAAGCACAAAGATAATCTTTCGGAAGATGTAAGAAAACAATTCGAGTTGGAATTGGGTCAAGCGGTTCAAAATATTAATGACGTCTACAACAAATGCCTCATTTCAATTGAAGACGCATTATTATTAATTGGAGGAGAGCTTATAGATAAGTATGGTTTACCTTCACCAAGTAGACTACATGAAATTGCAACAAATGCAGAGCTTTTGGTAGAAACAAACTATCACGTTAACGCATTGAACAAAGAAGTAGCTTTTCACAAAAATTCTTTAACGGATGATCAAAAAAAGGTGTATAAAACGATTACAAAAAGCATAGAAAATTCGACGGGCCAATTACTTTTTCTTGATGCACCTGGCGGTACAGGAAAAACATTTCTCTTAAATCTTCTTTTAAAGAAAGTTCGAAGTCAAGGTAGCATAGCATTGGCAGTAGCATCATCAGGTATTGCTGCAACATTGTTGGTAGGGGGAAGAACGGCACATGCAACCTTTAAAATTCCACTGAATTTGAATCACATAGAAACTCCTGTGTGTAATATATCAAAACAGAGCAATTTAGCGGAGGTTATTCGAGTCTGCAAGCTAATTGTTTGGGATGAGAGTACAATGGCACACAAAGGCGCGCTTGAAGCACTTAACAGGACTTTGGAAGATATAAAATCAAACAGCTCTGTAATGGGAGGAATACCCGTATTATTAGCGGGAGATTTTCGACAAACCCTTCCGGTAATTCCTAGAGGAACTCGCGCAGATGAAGTGAAGGCATGCCTCAAATCATCATACTTGTGGAGCCTTATTACCAAAGTCTCACTCAAAAAAAATATGCGTGTTCATTTAAGAGGTGATTCCTCAGTAAAGGTATTTTCGGAAAATCTTCTTAAAATTGGGAACGGAGAATTTCCTAATATACAGAACAAAATAGTTTTTCCTGCTGAGCTTGGTACAATTGTAAGAGACTTGGATGAATTAATTGAAAACATATATCCCGACGTCAAGCAAATCGACAATAAGTCCAACAATTGGCTATGCGAACGAGCAATTTTAACACCGAAAAATGAAAGAGCGACTATAATAAATGATATTATATTAAAATCTTTTGTATCATTTGAAATGCAATACACATCAATAGACTCAGTTATAGAAATAGATGATGCTGTACATTATCCGATAGAATTTCTTAATTCACTTAATCCACCCGGATTTCCGCCACATAGCCTTACTTTAAAAGTGGGAACACCGGTTATGCTTCTCCGTAATTTTAAACCACCAAAGCTATGCAATGGTACCAGACTTCGCGTGAAAAAATTGTATAAGAATGTAGTAGAAGCTATAATTTTAACAGGTTGTGGACAGGGTGAATGTGTTTTCATTCCGCGTATACCTCTAATATCTAATGATTTTACTTTTGAGTTTAAGAGGTTGCAGTTTCCATTAAGTGTCATTTGCAATCACTATTAATAAATCGCAAGGACAGTCTTTAAAAGTTGCCGGTGTTGACTTAAGTGAAGAGTATTTCTCTCACGGTCAACTTTACGTAGCTTGCTCAAGAGTTAGTTCACCAAACAATCTTTACTTACTTTCACCAGGCGTAAAAACAAATAATGTTGTGTATAAAGAGGTCCTTCGATGAGATATGTAGTATTCATTATCTTTTCTTCTATTGTCCTTTTTATGTAATCTCCAAATACGGAGGGAAATCTCAAGTCTTCTGTCAAGCTCTCATCAAACCCACAAAAAATTAACATATTATCTGAAGTAATTTTTGCATAGACCGTGAACTATCAGTAAACTTCAATTTCAAAATCACCATTGCGCTAAGCTATTTCTTCGTGTAGCGATAGATATAATGAACTACACCAAAGGACTGGATTTAAATAGATCAAGCATAATACAGAGAAACTTAGGCTTAGATTCACAGTCATTAGTTAGCCGCTGAGAAGGTCGTGTGCCATGGCTGCAAATTTTAGTCTTAACTACAGTAACATATATAAATAAAAAACAGCTATGTAGAAACATTAAACCGAACGAAAAGAGCAAAAGCAATGAAATTAGATCCCACAAATAATTAATAGAAACAAGTTAGGTAATATCAGACAGATCGCCAATCCACATAGTTTAAGCTCGAGTAGCGTTTTGATTCCGGCAGTAGAACCTCGAAAGTGTTTCAACATGGGCCAAGCTGAAGGTTACCGGACGGGTCACAGGTTGCGGATAGTGAACGGCCTTTAAATATAAAGGTTAGCTGCGAATAAGTGTCGCAACGAATAAGCAGCCCCGGACAGTCAGCGGGTGTAAGAGTATGATTCAGCAACAAGACGAATGTGCGCTGTCCTTAAGTCTTAGTAAGCATACTTTCATCTCTCGAACTAAGTGGCTTTATTAAAAAATTTCGTATATTTCCAGCTACATATATGTCAGCGCCATTGAAATTCTAAGATCGTTGGACTAACATCACATATAAATAATATATTTTTTTAAATAATCATAAATAGTACATAGTCAAATAAGTATACACTCAGAATATTTTTGCAGTAACTGACCGTAGTTTATTCCAGAAGTAATCAGTGCAGTTATTTTTAAATGAAAAAACGTTTAAAGATGAACTTAATTTAACTTAATATAATGACCATATAAGAAAAAAAAAAAAAAAATTTTAACAAGTTGATTACGCATTAATTATTTGACAGTTAGAATAAAGTGAAAATCATTATTTTTACCGATTGGGTTCCATAGATTTTTTAACATTTAAATTCAAATGAAGTGATCAGTAAATTTAAATGAAAAATGAGGTTTCATTTATTTTAAATGAAGTTTCATTTATTTTAAAGAGTGTTTTCAGTTAATTTTACTGGCAAAGTTTTCTTTTCTGAGTGTATGTATGAATTGAATTTTAAATAAAGAATATTTTCACATTTGAAATACTCCTACTTCTGTTAACCGAGTTTCAGATATCATAAAGGTATACAAGATGAAAACTTGGCAAGATGGTTCATATGTTAACATTTTTTAGAAACATATTATTAAGTTATATTCGTCTAACTTTCTTACTTTTAGTACATAATTAACATGTATAATTAACATATATTATTTTCTCTTATATTTTTTAAGCTACGATTATTTTGTATATATGTATGGATTATTTCATTAAATAACATCCGCTAACAAAGTAGCGGGTAATATGCTAGTACAATTATAAAACCTCACTTTGAATATGGATCAACTATACTTTATACATGTTGCACGAATCAACACATAACAAGGCTACAAAAATTACAAAATAAAGCAATGCGAGCGATACTTAAATGCAACCGATTCACATCAATAAATCTAATGTTAAATACTATATGCTGGCTAAACATTAATCAAAGATTAGAGCTTAATACTATAAACTTTATCCAAAAAATGAAGAAAGGAGAGGCGCCAGAATATTTGACTGAACAATTGCAGTATGTAGGAGAAGTCCAACCATACAGGCTGAGGAATGCTTCAGATTTTAGACTTCAGAAAACAAATACTAGTGCGATGCAGAAATCACTATTCTATAAAGGATTACATTTGTATAATACTATGCCAAATCAATTAAAGACTGAGAATAATCATGTTGTTTTTAGAAAAAATCTTGTCAAATTTATTAGAAGTACTAATTTAGAGCAGAGCTCATAACATGATATAAATAACTTTTTGTATTTATAAAGTATATTACAAATACTACTTAATAAAATAATAATAATAATTTGCTTTTAAATTTAAGGTGAATCAATAATAATCAGTAACACGAATTCATAAACTTGTTAGTGACTTCAACCCGCATAGTAGGGATAGGGTAATATGTAGCTAAACTAATTTCAAATAATACAAAAAAAGTAAAAGTTCACGAATCTCAATTCTCAAAGTTACCTTCAGACGTGTGTACAATTCTGACCATGAGTGTTATTCAGACACGAATGAAAATAACTTTTGATTCGAAAAAATTTGTATGGCAATAACAAATATTTAATGATGTAAGAACGAATTGTAAAGCCACTCACTCACCTATAATGTTTGATCGAAGTTCTCGAAGGCCTCCGGATCTCGAGTAACACGAAAGTATTATTTCTGGGCTGAAAAGAAAATATTTGATAAGCCTACCTACACGAATATATATATCACCGTAACCCTTTTGGCTGGGTTGGATAGCTAATTTGACTTAAATGATAGGAAAATATGTTTTTTATACCCTTCACATAAATGTATAAGGTTATATATAAGTTTGTGATTCCGTTTGTACAGCATTGAAATATCCATCTAAGACCCCTTAAAGTATATATATTCTGGATCAGTATCAATAGAGATTACGATTGAGCGATGTCCGTCTGTCCGTCTGTAGTCGTTGAAATACCGTTTCTGAGAAAACGGTTTGAGATAGAAACCTCATTCGCTAAAACGTGTTAAACCCCGGTAGTGGGTCTGCTATAGAAATTTAGTAACATCGGTCCACGGATAGCCGAGATATATTCAAAAAACCGGGTTTTGAGGGGTATTTTTTTGCATTTTTTTAGTCAGATTTTTGAAAAAAAATTTTTTCTTAAAAAGTAAGCCATATCATTTTTAGTGCCCATTAAATCCCAAAAATTTAAGAATTTTTGAAATCGGCCCATATGTAGCCGAGATATAGCGTCTCCCGATTTTTAAAGAAATCGGCTTTATAAGCCAAATAAAACATCTTTTGGCACCAAGGATCAATCAGAATGGTATATATAGGCTATTTAAAAGCAAAAGTGGAAAATTTTTCGACATCGGCCCGTATACACTCGAGATATAGCGCCTCCCGTTTTCTCAAGAAGTCGGCTCTAAAAGCCAAATAAAACAACTTTTGGTACCAAAAATCGATCAGAATGGTACATATAAGGTATTTAAAAGCAAAATTTGAAAATGTCTGCAATTAGTCTATATATACCTGAGACATAGCGTCTCCCGATTTTTCAAGAAATCGGCTCTATAAGCTAAATATAACAAGTTTTGGCACCAAAAATCAATCAGAATGGTACATACATATATAATGTTTAAAAGCAAAATTCGAAAATATTTGCGATCATGTATGTATGTATGTATGTATGTATGTATATATGTATGTACGTATGTATGTATGTATGTATGTATGCAAGTAGGTTAGCATAAACAATTTTTTTGCTTTGGTTTAAAAATGTGTATACACGAGCTTGAAGATGAAAGTGATGGAAAGAATTGTTGAAAAAAAGAGTACGCAATGAAATTCTTTTAAACAATTGCGTCTTCAAACTCATTCACACAAAAAAATCATTTTGTGTATCTCTACGTACTTACATACATACACACATGTGTATAAGACTCTACGCAACAGATCATCAACAACGTGCCCAAGAAAAAAAAACATTCCGTAAAGGGATGTAAAAATGTATGTATGTATGAATATGATCATTGTTTTATGAACCACACTGAAAATATTCAATAGCAAAGAATTTATTTTAGAGTTTTCTATTATAGGTACGTATGCGTGTACCCACATACATTAGTAAATTGAAAAGAAAATCAGACTTAGTGGCAATGTTTAGCATTATAATTCAAAAATAATGTTCTTATATACAATTTATTGTTGAATAAATTTTACTAAAACGTTAACTGATAACTAATTAAGAAATACATTTTCCTTTCCTTTATTTAATTGATATTAAAAAGAATTGGTGTCACCCAGTGATTGAACTTGAGCATATTAAGAATCATGATACAACTAACAAGGTAGCCTTTTCGCTACAATAAGAACAACTTCAATAAAAATAACATGCATTTTGTTTTTGTACAACTTATGCAAACTGTCAAAACGACGCCACTTCTACATTTGCGTAAGAGAGATGCACTGAGCTTACGCGGATTTGCTACCTCGTTTTGGCTGCCTTTCCTCTCTGCAATCTCTTGACAACCTAAAGTAGTCAGTTGATTAACGGTTTAGCTGACGAGGCTACCTTGTTAATTGTATCATGATTAAGAATTATTTAAATAAAAGTATTGCAGCGTAGTTCAATATAATTAATATATAAGTATACATACATATGTATATTGAAATAAACTCATTTTACATCAACCATTTTAACAAATACAAAATCGAGTTCTCTCACGGTAAACCAGAAATGCTTTACTGTTTTACAACTGCTGTAGTTGTGGCTGCCGCTTCTTTATACCTACCCTGTCGGACATTGAGTAGTCGACTACTAAAATAGTTAACTTTAAGTTAACTTTTATGGACTAGCTGCAAATTAGTTACAATATAATCGATTTGTAATTCACTTTTTGTGTACTGGTTGTAACCTAGTTGAAACGTAGTGCAGAGTTAACCCAAAATTCAAATAATAACATGCACACATACACGGTAAATAACTCTTTAGTTAGTTGAAAAGTAATGCAGCGTTAGACAATTGACTACTTCCTAGGACATCACCATGTTAAAATAGTCAGTTGCTTGCATTTAGAAGTAATCCAGGCGTCAACCACTTCCTGCTCTAAAATAGTTAGTTTTAAGTTAATTTAAAGTTAACTTCGTTTCCGACAGGGTATTAACAGCGTATACATGCGTCTCATATTCAAGTGTGCAGATTTCTCATTACCAAATTTTTACATACACATATGAGAGTGATCAAGAAATTAAAAAATTTCTACATGCACATGTATGAGTAGCAATAAATGAAGAAATTAGGCTTTTCATTAAACCCTTCACAAAAATGTGTAAGGGTATACATATATGTATAAGTATGTGATTCCGTATGTAACGCATTGAAATAACTACTAAGACCCCATAAAGTATACTTATTGTAGTGTATTTATTTAAAGATGTTATACTCTTAAGGTACTGCCTCTGAATGAGATGTAAATATGTATGTTTGTCAGTATATACATATCTCGGTACAATAAATAATACTGGTTTTAGGACAATTATAATTACGCATTATCTTAAGATTTCAATAAGCAAAATGTAACAGCAAAAGCACTCTGCAAACCAACCCGTACCAGAACGGTTGGGCAAAACTTGAATTGTAATAAATCGTTAATATTAAGAACTAAACTGAGTTTCTTACAGTGGCGACGAGGACAAATATATAAAAGTTTCAAAGAATGGCCAAAGCAATGTTAGGAAAAGTTCCTTTCTTTGAACACATGCAAAATAATTACGGTGTGTATCAAAACCAACTTGATCAGTTTTTGATTGCCAATGACATAAAGGACGAAGCGAAGAAAAAAGCGCTCTTGCTGACGTCATTATGTGAAGCATCATATATACTGTTGGCAAATTTGTTAAGTCCAGCAAAAGTGGAAGATTCGACGTTTGTGTGGCAACTATGAAAAAACATTTTAAGACTGCCACGTCAGGTTTTGCAGAACGTTTCAAGTTTTATAACGCTACAACAATCACAAGCGAATGAAACAATGAATGAATGGGCAGTGCGAGTCAGGTCACTTGCGGTTACTTGCGAGTTTGGAACTAATTTAGAAACAGCCATTCGGGACAAATTTGTGATGGGGTTAGAAAAGGGTCCGGCCCGCGATAAAAATTTTTTGGAATCCGTCGAATGTTCTTTTGAATGAGTTATGGAAATCGCTAATAACATAGAGTACGCAAGGCAGCAGTATGAGATTGTACAAGCGAAAGAAGAAAATTTACATTTTATCAAACGTAATAAACGAGGACAAAACCAGCAACAACAACAACAGCGTAAGTCAACAGCAGAGCGATACAAAGTTTGTGGATACAACAATCACAGGTCCGAAAATTGTAAGTTTAAAAATTACTAGTGTAATCAGTGCAAGCAGAGAGGGCACTTAAATAAGGTATGCAGTGCTAAAAATTTTAATTTTATAGATAACAATGATTTGAGTTTATATAAAGTTATTAGTGATAGGGATGGGCCTATAAAAGTAAAAATTGTTGTAAATAACAAAATTTTTGAAATGGAGTTAGACACAGGATCGGAAAATAATGTTGTTTCAGAAAATTTTTATAAATCGTTTTTAGAAAACCATAAGCTGAGAAAAGTAAGTGTTCTATTGAAAGCGTATAATGGTGCTAAGATAATACCAATTGGTGTTTGTGAAGTTCAAGTCAGATATGGAAATAAAACAAAAGCAATTCCATTTATTGTAATTGAAAATGGTGGCCCATCATTGTTGGGTAGGAATTTCCTTAAAATATTTGAGATTGAGATTTGTAATTTGAACTATTGTGTTCCTAGCACAATAGCTCAACGAATTACAAGCAAATTCGAAAGCCTTTTTGATGGGGGCTTAGGGCTATTTAGGGGTGGTCAGGCAACACTGAAAATTAAAGAGGGAACACATCCGAAATTTTTTAGACCACGACCATTACCATTAGCGATTAAAAACAAGGTAGAAACGGAGATACAAAATTTAGTAAACATCAATGTCTTACAGCCAGTTAACTACAGCGAGTGGGGTACACCAATTGTTCCCATTGTAAAAAAAGGTGGTATTAGGATCTGTGGGGATTTTAAAGTCACCCTCAATCCTCAATTGGAAGTGGAAAAATACCCACTTCCTCGAATAGAAGACATTTTTTCCAAATTACACGGTGGAGAAGAGTTTTCAAAATTGGACCTAAGCATGGCATATCAACAAATCGAATTAGATGAGGTCTCAAGAAAATATACTACATTTTCCACGTCGAAAGGTCTATTTCAGTATAGCAGATTCATGGATTCTCTTTTAGCAGGGTTAGATGGAGTGGTTGTCTTTTTAGATGACATTCTGATTAGCGCACCTAATCGGAAATTACATATAGAAAGATTAGAACGAGTTCTTACGGTGTTAAGTAACGCTGGTTTTAAACTATCAGCAGAGAAATGCGTATTTTTTTCTGAAAAAATACAGTATTTAGGTCATATAATTGACAGGCTTGGATTACACATGAATCCAGAGAAAGTTAGCGAGATAGAAAACATTCCAAGCCCTACGAATGTGAAAGAACTTCAAGCCTTCTTAGGCGTTGTAAATTTTTACAGACGTTTTTACCGGATGTGGCAACCTTGCTAAGCCCCTTACACAATTTGTTACGAGTCAACACCAAATTTATTTGGGATAATAACTGCACTTCCGCTATGAAGAAGCTAAAATCTTTATTGCTAGCTAACATTTGTTTAGCTCATTTTAACGATAAGCTCAGCACGCGGCTGACGGTTGATGCCAGCCCCGTAGGGGTAGGTGCTGTACTTTCGCAAATTGATGTAGAGCGACCCATAGAGTTCGCATCTAGAACCTTGACAGAAACCGAAAAGCGATTTTCGCAACTGGACCGTGAAGCAGTAGCTATTCTGTTTGGAGTGAAGAAATTTCGGCGTTTCACATTAGTGACAGACAACAAGCAGCTTCACCACATATTTAGTCCAAAAAAGGGAATACCTGTAATGGCATCCAGCCGATGTCTGGGGTATCAGTATGACATTTGTCATATTAAATCTAAGAGTAATGTTGCGGATTATTTTTCAAGATATCCGAAAAAGGATAATTGCGTTTTCGAAGAGTTTCCCGACAACATTTACTTAAATTATTTGCAAAAATTTCCTGAAGAAAAGAAAATTTTGAACTGATTGTCGAGGAGACTGCCAATGATACGTTGTTGCAAAAAGACATTTTATGAAGGTTGGGTGGCCAAGCAAATGCTCTGATCCAAAGCTATTGCCCTATTTATTGAAAAGAAATGAGTTGTCGGAAGAAAATAAGTGTTTATTTTGGGGATATAGGGTGATTATTATTTTACTATTTACTTTTTTATCGTATTAGTCCTTTTGTCTTAATTTAGCTTTATGAATTAACATCTTAGCTCTAGCCTGTGCTGTTTGAAGCCTGAATTTTAATTCTGTTTCGTACGAATCGATATTGTATACAGATTCTATTTCACCGGTTTGTAAAAATGGAAACGTTGTAGGCAACTTGCCATAAACCAATTGAAATGGGCTATAGCCATGTACTGTGGATGTTGTCGTGTTAAAACAATAGGTATAGTATTGTAACCAATCGTCCCAGTCAACCTTGTCAGTCGATAAATAACTTCTGACAAATTCGTTAAAGGTTCTATGTGACCTTTCTACAGTACCTAACGTCTGATGATGGTAAGCTGTAGAGGTTTCGATTCCCAATAAACTACACATCTTATTCATTAGGCTATTCTTATATTCAGTTCCTAAATCTGTTAAAATTTTTCTAGGTGGTCCGTATGTCAAAATAAGGTTTTCGAAAATTGTTCTTGCTATCGTTTGCGCATTTTTATTTGGTACTGATACGGATATCAAATACTTAGACAAATCACAAATAATCGTTACAGCGTATTCATTTCCATGATTTGAGGATATAAATGGACCTATAGTGTCAATTATGACAGTGTCAAAGGCTTTATTTGGTGTATTCGTTATACTAAGAAGTTCCACATTTTTAGGAAGCGATTTATTTTTTTGACATAGTGAACAAGTTTTGACATATTTAATGACATCTTTTGTCATGTTATTCCAATAGCAATAGTTCCGCAGTTTATTTAATGTTCTCGTTACACCCGAGTGTCCTCCCGTTAAGGGTTCATTAAGGTAAAATTTTAATAGTTTCTCCTTTTCAGATTTATTTTTAATAAATTTTATTCTTGGCGTGATTAACGTATCTAGATACTTTTCTGCGTTATTTTTAAAATCTTCGACTGACACGTAGTTGAACATGTCGTCATTTAAAGATATTTGAACTTTATCAACTTTAGAATTTTTAGCTTCAAATTCTAGCTTTGACATTAATTGTTTTAGAACAATCTTGTCATTCAAAATACTATTGTCGATATTAAATTTATGCAATATTATGTTACCTTTTTTAAAAATTACTATTGGAGTTACTCTGCTGAGTTCAAATTTAATTAACGGAATTTTCTTTGCTTCTCTAAAATTTGTTTTTTCATACGCTTTTGGTTTGCATACACTAGTTAAACTTCTATTATCAGTACCTTTGCTACTTGCCTGTTTTGCACTCTGCATTTTTGCTTGATTTCGTGTCGTTACCATATACAAATTTGCCTCGTTTATATTTTTGATTGAGCTTATATCAATTATTGATAGTGCATCTGCTCCACAATTATCAGAACCTTTGATATATTTGATTTCGAAGTCATATTCTTCTATGTCCAATCTCATGCGAGTTAGTTACGAAGAAGGATTTTTAAGAGAAAAAAGATACGAAACCGGTTTATGGTCACTACGAATAACAAATTTCCTACCATATACGTAGGGTCGAAAATGATTAATGGCCCACTGAATTGCCGTCAATTCCTGTTCTATTGTGGACTTATGCGCCTCTCCTTTTATAAACGCGCGTAAAGCGAAAGAAATAGGCATTTGCTTGCCGTCATATTCTTGACTTAAAATAGCCCCACAAGAAATTTTGCTTGCGTCTGTTGTTATATAAAAATGGTATTTAATTTCTATTATTCGAACTTTTTCTTATATAATTATTTCTGTATTAAGTTTATTAGGCTCAAGTTCTTTCTATATTGTCTTTGTGATTGATATTAATTAAATTAGACAAAGAAGACATCAAAGACATTCAGCAGGGTGGACAACTAGTTGTTTCGAAGCCGCCACACTTTCTCGTCAGCACCCGTCTTTGAACTCAGGGGCTCATGTTTCTAAAGCGACAACCATGCCACTCAGCCACTCAAGTTATTGTATATTTTCTGTCTCAATTTTTAATTGTATCAAACACACCATTCATTTCTATTTGTCTATATTTACCGGGTGAGAGTTTCTCACCACAAAGGTAAGTAAGTTGTATTTCAACTTTTTATTTCATATATATAATTCTCATATTTTTATTTCATATATAATTCTCATATTGTTATTTGAAATTTCATTTCTTTTGATTTTTCAAATGTTCTGCTGTGCCCAGCGACTTTAATGGTATTTAATTTCTATTATTCGAACTTTTTCTCATATAATTATTTCTGTATTAAGTTTATTAGGCTCAAGTTCTTTGTATATTGTCTTTGTGATTGATATTAATTAGAAATGAATGGTGTGTTTGATACAATTCAAAATTGAGACAGAAAATATACAACAACTTGAGTGGCTGAGTGGCATGGTTGTCGCTTTAGAAACATGAGCCCCTGAGTTCAAAGACGGGTGCTGACGAGAAAGTGTGGCGGCTTCGAAACAACTAGTTGTCCACCCTGCTGAATGTCTTTGATGTCTTTTGTCTAATTTAATTAATATCAATCACAAAGACAATATAGAAAGAACTTGAGCCTAATAAACTTAATACAGAAATAGTTATGTATATAAAAATCTTTATTGAAATCTGGATATTTCAGAACTTTTGGCTTAAGGAGTGCAGTTTTTAAATACTGAAATGCTTTTTCACATTCTTGGACCAAATAAACTCTACCTTCTTACTTGTTAGCTGCGTAATGTATAAGGCATATTTCGCGAAATTGGGTACAAATTTTCTATAATAATTGCAAAATGCAATAAAGCGTTTGGCCTCCTCTGGATTCTTGGGGGTTGGAAAATCCTGAATGATTTTAAATTTAGATTCGTCGGGAAGAATACGTTGGTTGGTGCATTTGTGTCCGAGAAAAGCAACTTCGGTGCAGAAAAAATTACACTTTTGAGGATGTAGTTTTAAATTGTATTTTCTACACGTATCAAAAACATCACGCAAATTGTTGATCATGTGTTTTTCAGAGCAACCTATAACAATCCATATACAAAAATGCTTGGTCGGGCTTAAGAACTGCAAAAGCCAAGGACATCATTCGCTGGAATGAGTTTGGCGTGATCTTTAAGCCATAAGGAAGACGTTTAAAGCGATATGATACTTGTTGCGTGGAAAATGACGTTAAGTCTCTAGATTCCCCCTCCAGCTCTATCTGATGAAATCCTGACATGAGGTCCAGGCACGAAAAATACTTTGCTCTTCCCAATTGGTCAAGGATATCATCTATCCTTGGCAAAGGATATTTGTCTGCTGCTAATTTTTTATTAATCTGCCTGAAATCAAAAACCAAACGCCATCTCCTGTTACTATCATTTGGAAGCGAATTTTTTGGTACTAGAAGAACTGGGCTATTATGTTCCGATAGTGATGGTTCAATTATATCATCTTTTAGTAGTTTTTCCACCTGTCTATCTATTTCATGCTTTTGTGTTTGGGGAATGCGGTAATTTTTTATATAAGTTGGTGCTAGGTCTTTAACATGAAGGGTTTGCTTGTAAAAATTATTGGCTGTAATTTTCTCATGTTCGAGTGCAAAAACGTCCTTATAGTCTTCACATAATTGTAATAATTTATCTGACACAAATTCCGGAAAATTTTGTTTTAAAATATGAATTACCTCATCATTTCTATGTGTGTTGGACTTTTGTAAAGTAAAAATATTGTAATCGACCAAGTTTTCAAATCGTATTTGCCTATTTACAAACGTTACATTATTGCTTGTCGTATTTAAAATTTTAATGTATGGGTTTGCTCCCGAAATTACGCAATTTGGTACAAAGATACCAGATTCTAGTTCCTGATTTGGAATGAAATAAGATTGATTGGAATCCACACCATAAATCTTGCGGAAAGTCTTACAACGTGCAGGGATATTAAACTTGCGAGGGGTTTGCATGTCAACTATTGGTATTTCAATTTCATTCGGTGACTCTTTGGTACGAATTACTAAAAGGCTATTGTCATCACTATAATTCAAAATGCAGTTTTTTGCTTTTATAAAATTTAAACCAATAATACCATCACAAGGCATTGGAAAATTACCATCAACAATTACAAACTTGTGACTAATCGCATAGCCAATAAAGAAAATATTGCAATAAACTGTTCCGGTGCTATTAAAAACTCCATCCCCAACGCCTTTTATAGATATTATCTGATTCCTGTTTATTTTTGCACGATCTCCTAACCTATCAATTTTAATTAAAGAAATATAGTGCTTGATGAAATGCCTGCAATTGTGCTTAGTTGTACGTAACTGCAAAAGTTTAAATTCAGGCTGCAAATTCTTTTACAACTATAAGTACTACATCCATTTTCCCTTATATTTCTGTTAAAATTTCGTATTTTCTTGCTTATTTCTCTCCCCCTCCCCTCTGAGGGGCTTATTGGTTGTCCGAATCATGTTCTACTGCGCGTACATTCCTGTTATGTAATTTTGAATTATTCCGTTGTGACCGACGATTAGTATTAGTATTGTAACGAAAATTTCTATTATTATTGCTTGGGTTCTGATAATTCCTATTTCGATACGAATTGCTGTTGCTTCTATCGCTATTACTATTTACGTTATTCCTATTTCTGCCCCTATATCCATTGTAGTTTGTACCTCGGTACCTATTATTGGCATTATGTTGCGTTCTGACGTGAAATACTTGGTTACTTCCACTATCGTTTGCAACGCTAGTGAATTTGGCTGTCGCCTCGGAGATATTTTCAAATTTTCCCACTTCCATAATGAGTTTAACTTTCTCATTGCCAGCATTCTTAGCCATTGACTGCATGGCAATCTGCGTTGAGTATTTATTCGCCGTTTCTGATCCCAGACCATCTGCATATCTACGTTATTAAATGCGTTGGTATTTTTTATTCATTTGCCTTGTGTTTAAAATTTTGCATGTGATTGATTCTGCACTTTTGAGGAACGAAGCTTGACTATAATCTGCTCGATTGTACTTTCATTAGCTATGTAGTTTCTTGCAGTACCTACCAATTTTGTTTTTATTAACTGAATTGCTACTGCCTCATACGTGCCTTTCAATGTATCTAACAGAGTCAAAGCATCTACAAATAGCTGCAAATTTTCTACCTTTCCATCAAAATCTGGCAATATCTTGCAAGCCAGTTCAATGAATTGCATCACATTACGGTTCAGCCAACAATGGGGCTGAACAGTAACGTTGTCCAATCCTGCAATATTTTTCAAAGGAGAATTGTCCTCCTCGCTGTCGTCTTCCAGACTGATTCTAAAAGATTCATCCAATTCTGTTGGAACCTCGGCGTCAATATTCAGTCTCGAAAGAATATTTTTCAATTTCGACCTGACACAAGAAATAAGTTCCCCAAATTGTTTGTTGTCACTTTCATCTAATATGTGCCCTAAATTTCTGAAGGCCGCTACAATATGATTATGGTGAATTACCATCAAATCCAAATGTTTGTTTTGTGTCGCTTTGCTTGGTAGGCTAGTTTTGTTTAAACACTTGTACGATTTCTCGAACAAATTTCTATCATCTTGCAGTTGCGACAATATATCGGTCCCTAAAGTTTCTTTTCCCTGCTCCACACTCATTCGAGCTTAAAAATCATGACAAGGATTAAACGAAAACGCAAATGTTGTTAAAAAGGTAATATAGATTAAAATAAAATATGTTGTTAAAATGTATAAACATTAATGCTGAGGGGAGAAATATTATGAAAAATCAAGGAAAGTTTCATTCAACTTTAATAAATGCTCATTTTAAATGCATACCTAGTTCAGAGAAGCATATAGTTTATTTGAGATGATAATGAAAATATTGCGACCCGGTTACAATAGGTATGTACGTATTTCCCGACAACATTTACTTAAATTATTTGCAAAAATTTCCTGAAGAAAAGAAAATTTTGAACTGATTGTCGAGGAGACTGCCAATGATACGTTGTTGCAAAAAGACATTTTATGAAGGTTGGGTGGCCAAGCAAATGCTCTGATCCAAAGCTATTGCCCTATTTATTGAAAAGAAATGAGTTGTCGGAAGAAAATAAGTGTTTATTTTGGGGATATAGGGTGATTATTATTTTACTATTTACTTTTTTATCGTATTAGTCCTTTTGTCTTAATTTAGCTTTATGAATTAACATCTTAGCTCTAGCCTGTGCTGTTTGAAGCCTGAATTTTAATTCTGTTTCGTACGAATCGATATTGTATACAGATTCTATTTCACCGGTTTGTAAAAATGGAAACGTTGTAGGCAACTTGCCATAAACCAATTGAAATGGGCTATAGCCATGTACTGTGGATGTTGTCGTGTTAAAACAATAGGTATAGTATTGTAACCAATCGTCCCAGTCAACCTTGTCAGTCGATAAATAACTTCTGACAAATTCGTTAAAGGTTCTATGTGACCTTTCTACAGTACCTAACGTCTGATGATGGTAAGCTGTAGAGGTTTCGATTCCCAATAAACTACACATCTTATTCATTAGGCTATTCTTATATTCAGTTCCTAAATCTGTTAAAATTTTTCTAGGTGGTCCGTATGTCAAAATAAGGTTTTCGAAAATTGTTCTTGCTATCGTTTGCGCATTTTTATTTGGTACTGATACGGATATCAAATACTTAGACAAATCACAAATAATCGTTACAGCGTATTCATTTCCATGATTTGAGGATATAAATGGACCTATAGTGTCAATTATGACAGTGTCAAAGGCTTTATTTGGTGTATTCGTTATACTAAGAAGTTCCACATTTTTAGGAAGCGATTTATTTTTTTGACATAGTGAACAAGTTTTGACATATTTAATGACATCTTTTGTCATGTTATTCCAATAGCAATAGTTCCGCAGTTTATTTAATGTTCTCGTTACACCCGAGTGTCCTCCCGTTAAGGGTTCATTAAGGTAAAATTTTAATAGTTTCTCCTTTTCAGATTTATTTTTAATAAATTTTATTCTTGGCGTGATTAACGTATCTAGATACTTTTCTGCGTTATTTTTAAAATCTTCGACTGACACGTAGTTGAACATGTCGTCATTTAAAGATATTTGAACTTTATCAACTTTAGAATTTTTAGCTTCAAATTCTAGCTTTGACATTAATTGTTTTAGAACAATCTTGTCATTCAAAATACTATTGTCGATATTAAATTTATGCAATATTATGTTACCTTTTTTAAAAATTACTATTGGAGTTACTCTGCTGAGTTCAAATTTAATTAACGGAATTTTCTTTGCTTCTCTAAAATTTGTTTTTTCATACGCTTTTGGTTTGCATACACTAGTTAAACTTCTATTATCAGTACCTTTGCTACTTGCCTGTTTTGCACTCTGCATTTTTGCTTGATTTCGTGTCGTTACCATATACAAATTTGCCTCGTTTATATTTTTGATTGAGCTTATATCAATTATTGATAGTGCATCTGCTCCACAATTATCAGAACCTTTGATATATTTGATTTCGAAGTCATATTCTTCTATGTCCAATCTCATGCGAGTTAGTTACGAAGAAGGATTTTTAAGAGAAAAAAGATACGAAACCGGTTTATGGTCACTACGAATAACAAATTTCCTACCATATACGTAGGGTCGAAAATGATTAATGGCCCACTGAATTGCCATCAATTCCTGTTCTATTGTGGACTTATGCGCCTCTCCTTTTATAAACGCGCGTAAAGCGAAAGAAATAGGCATTTGCTTGCCGTCATATTCTTGACTTAAAATAGCCCCACAAGAAATTTTGCTTGCGTCTGTTGTTATATAAAAATGGTATTTAATTTCTATTATTCGAACTTTTTCTTATATAATTATTTCTGTATTAAGTTTATTAGGCTCAAGTTCTTTCTATATTGTCTTTGTGATTGATATTAATTAAATTAGACAAAGAAGACATCAAAGACATTCAGCAGGGTGGACAACTAGTTGTTTCGAAGCCGCCACACTTTCTCGTCAGCACCCGTCTTTGAACTCAGGGGCTCATGTTTCTAAAGCGACAACCATGCCACTCAGCCACTCAAGTTGTTGTATATTTTCTGTCTCAATTTTTAATTGTATCAAACACACCATTCATTTCTATTTGTCTATATTTACCGGGTGAGAGTTTCTCACCACAAAGGTAAGTAAGTTGTATTTCAACTTTTTATTTCATATATATAATTCTCATATTTTTATTTCATATATAATTCTCATATTGTTATTTGAAATTTCATTTCTTTTGATTTTTCAAATGTTCTGCTGTGCCCAGCGACTTTAATGGTATTTAATTTCTATTATTCGAACTTTTTCTCATATAATTATTTCTGTATTAAGTTTATTAGGCTCAAGTTCTTTGTATATTGTCTTTGTGATTGATATTAATGATTGATTCTAGCACATACACACATATGAATATGTATGTGAATGCGCACTCAATTAAAACCGAAAATCTTTACCCCCCGATTATGGTTCACAACATCTAAATGTTGTGTTGTAAGATTTACAACACAACTTACAACTCTTTTTGTGATTATGGTTCACAACATCTAGGTGTTGTGTATGTCACAGAGTTGTTTTTCATTTGTAGAGCATCTTTCCGCAAAAATACATGCCTGCACACAAAAAACTACCAAGTAAAGCCACACTTCCAGAGAGATGCACGCGCATGTTGCTTTCATTACACATACACAAGCGAAAAACAATAAATTTAGACGTTTCATTGTCAAGTTTTACAACAAAAAGACATGGAGTGTTGGATTTCATGTAACACCGCAACTACCGCGTAGAAATGCATTGGTAAAAATGAAAAGAATGAAAAACGTTTTTGCTAGAAAAGTACAAACAAAGCCATAAAAATGTATGTTAATGTTGATGTTTAATTTGGTTATGATAATGAAAGGACCAAAAAATTATAGATTGTATCCATTGCAACTACAAAATACAAAATAAAACTGTTTTGTAATCGAAAAATAAATGGGTAATAATTATCTGTATAGATGTATTTTTATTTATATTTTGTTAATAATTTTTAACAGTTAATTGTTTTTTTTTATATTTTTGCAAAACATTTTGTATGCACACTTACAAATTTTATAATTTTTTCGTAATTTAACTGGTAACATCAACAAGACAACACTTCAGTAGGTGTCGTAAGTTTTTGACAACATCTGATTATGTGTTGTAAGATTTTGACAACACTTGCCACAATAGTTGTAAACCATAATCACTTTTCAAAAAATACATACATAAATGAACAAATGTTGTGAACCATAATCGGGGCCTTAATCTTTGTTTCTTTTGTTTTTAAATTTACCATATATTCAGTTACGGTTTTAACTGTTTTCTTTTTACAGCTTTAGTTTTTATACCCTTCACATAAATGTGTAAGGGTATACATATATAAGTTTGTGATTCCGTTTGTATCGCATTGAAATATCCATCTAAGACCCCATAAAGTATATATATTCTGGATCAGCATCAATAGCGATTACGATTGAGCGATGTCCGTCTGTAGTCCTTGAAATACCGTTTCTGAGAAAACGGTTTGAGATAGAAACCTCATTCTTTCGCTAAAACGTGTCAAACCCCGGTAGTGGGTCTGCTATTGAAATTTAGTAAGATAGGTCCACGGATAGCCGAGATATATTAAAAAAACCGGGTTTTGAGGGGTATTTTTTGCAATTTTTTTATTCAGATTTTTGAAAAAACACATTTTTTCTTAAAAACCAAGCCATATAATTTTCAGTGCCCATTAAATCCTAGAAATTAAGGAATTTTTGAAATCGGCCCATATATATCCGAGATATAGCGTCTCCCGATTTTTAAAGAAATCGGCTTTATAAGCCAAATAAAACAACTTTTGGCACCGAAGATCAATCAGAATGGTACATATAGGCTATTTAGAGGCAAAAGTGGAAAATTTTTCCACATCGGCCCATATACACTCGAGATATAGCGCCTCCCGTTTTCTCAAGAAGTCGGCTCTAAAAGCCAAATAAAACAACTTTTGGTACCAAAAATCGATCACAATAGTACGTATAAGGTGTCTAAAAGCAAAATTGGAAAATTTTTGAAATCGGTCCATATATATCTGAGATATAGCGACTCCCGATTTTTCAAGAAATCCGCCCTTTAAGCCAAATAAAGCAATTTTTGGCACTAAAAATCAATCAGAATGGTACATATAGACTATTTAGATTCAAACGTGGAAAATTTTGGACATCGGCCCATATACACTCGAGATATAGCGCCTCAAATTTTCTCAAGAAGTCGGCTCTAAAAGCCAAATAAAACAACTTCTGGTACCAAAAATCGATCAGAATGGTACATATAAGGTGTTTAAAAATAAAATTTGAAAATGTCTGCAATTGGTCTATATATACTTGAGATATAGCATCTCCCGATTTTTCAAGAAATCGGCCCTATAAGCTAAATAAAACAACTTTTGGCACCAAAAATCAATCAGAACGATACATATAGGTTAGTCAGAAGCAAAACTGGAAATTTTTTTGTTATCGGCCCATATATGTTCGAGATATAGCGCCTCCCGATATCTCAAGAAGTCGGCCCTGGAAGCTAAACGAAACAGTTTTTTGCACTAAAAATTTGTCGGAATAGTACATATAGGCTGTTCAGAGGCAAAATTAGAACATTTTTGGACATCAGCCCATATGCACCCCAGATAACGCTCTTCACGATTTCTCCAGAAGTCGCCATTAAAAGCCAAATAAAACAACTTTTGTATGTATGTAGGTATGTATGTATGAATGGATGGATGTATGTATGCATGCATGCATGTATGTATGTGTATATACGTTTGTATGTATGTAGGTATGTATGTATCTTAATATGTATGTATGTATGCATGCAAGTAGGTTAGCATAAACAATTTTTTTGCTTTGGTGTAAAAATGTGTATGTATGTACATACATATGTATACACGAGCTTGAAAATGAAAGTCATGGAAAGAATTGTTGAAAAAAGAGTACGCAATGAAATTCTTTTAAACAATTGCGTCTTCAAATTCATTCACACGAAAATCATTTTGTGTATCCCTACGTACTTACATACATACACACATACATGTGTATGACGATACGCAACAGATCATCAACAACATGCACAAGAAAAAAATCAATTTTTAAAAGCAAGCAATGTAAATATGTACATATGTATGTATGTATATATGTATGTATATAATCATTGTTTTATGGAACACACTGAAAATATTCAATAACAAAGAATTTATTTTAGAGTTTTCTATTATAGGTACATACATACATACATACGTATGCATGTACCCACATACGTAAAATCACACTTAATGGCAATGTTTAGCATTATAATTCAAAAATAATGCACTTATATGCAATTTTTTGTTGAATAAATTTTACTATAACGTTAACTGATAAATAATTAAGAAATACATTTTGCTTTTCTTTATTTCATTGATATTAAAAAGAATTGGTGTCACCCAGTGGTTGAACTTGAGCAAATTAAGAATTATTTAAATAAAAGTTTTGCAGCCTGTGTTAAATCCCGGTAGTGGATCTGGGGGCTAATTCTGGCAATCGCATACGAGCGAGTTTTTATTCGAACGTGCGATTTTATTTACTTTTGGGATTCTGTCACTCGTTATCCAGCAAAAGGTATCGAAATTTGTAATGATGGCAGTCGCAAGAAGCGTTCGAGTTATAGTTTTTTGCAATCAAAACAAACAAAAAAATAAAAGTATACGTACAGAAATATAATTTCATTTGTTTATTTACACATGTGTTGTAGAAAGAAACAAACAAATAATTTCATTTGTATGTTTTAATCCCTTAATAATAAAATAGGAAATGTAAGTACTGAATTAAAAAAAAAAACAAATATGTATGTATAAACATAATTATATCAATAAATTTTTATTTTAGGTCAACAGGAATAAAAAAATAAATTATAAGAGATATTGGCAAATTTTATGGCTATCCACACAGACTTGGCGAAGGGCATATTGCCATACACTGCTCAAGTGAACCTTTGTCGAAAGATGACCCTCAAAGTCCAACTGTTGCAGAACATTATCAAATGCTTCTTTTGTTAGCCGAAAACACTTTTTAAACCTTTTTCAACACAAAAATAAATATATACATTGTATGTATATGTACATACATTCGTATATTATAAATATAAAATCCAATGTTTGTATTTGTTAAAACTTACTCATTATTTGCCAAACTAAGGGGATCAGTAGTGTCTCGTATTCTTCTTCGAATGACATTAACGTTTTCATTGTCCTCGGATTAGGAAGAAGATGAATAAAACAGGAATTCCGGATTCATATTAATTTTCAACAAATTTCTTTTACACAAGCAACAAATTTCTTTTGCACAATATTGTTTGTTTACCTTTTTTATTTGCATTTTTGGTGTTGTAAAACGAATTTATACGCGATTTTTGTCCAACACTATAAAACAAAATCGATTCGTTCAGTATCGGATAAAAGAATTAGAAAATAAAGTACGTTCGAAATTATCTTTCAATCGAATACAATTTCGATCACTACTGCCAGAATTACCCCACTGATATTGAAATTCAGAAAAAATCGGCCCATTTAAAAGCCAAATAAAACAACTTTTCGCACCAAAAATCAATCAGAATGTATGTACCATTGTGAAGGGTATTTAAGATTCGGCCCAGCCGAATATAGCACTCTTACTTGTTTTTTGTTTGTTTTGATTGCAAAAAAACGATAACTCGAACGCTTCTTGCGTTCGAATAAAAACTCTCATGGTTGCTTTTGAATGTTCGCTTGTAATCGACTGCCATCATTACAAATTACGATACCTTTTGCTGGATAACGAGTGACAGAATCCCAAAAGTAAAAAAAATCGCACGTTCGACTAAAAACTCGCTCGTATGCGATTGCCAGAATTAGCCCCCAGTTTGCAATATCAGGAGTGCAAATGAACAAATATTTTATAAAAATATTGTTTGTGTATTTTTTAAAATTTTATCAGTTTATTCATAATAATTATACAATGTTTTTTTTAACCTCTTATTTGGCAGATTTCTATAAAGTATTTGACATATAAAAGCTTAATATACATTGTATAACTTTTATGAATAAGACCCTTAGGATATGTAAGTTTTCAATACGAACGGAACCCAAAGTGTGCGAGCCAGCCTCGTACTTGACATAATTTATTAAACAAAATAAATAAATTGTTTTTTATAACTTAAAACTAATAAATTAGAAAAAAAGAGTAAAAAGGATTGACCGTAAATCTTTGGTGGAAAACCTTAATGATTCCATTGAACTGAAGGCTCAAATGAATGAAAAGAACAAGCAAGAGCTTTACAAAACTGGTGGTTGAGAAAAACCAGCCTCGCAAGTGTCAGCTCGTATGATCGCTGAAAGCATACGTACTCCGTAAACTGCATTTAAACCCTTTTTAATTAGTTACGTCTTAACAAAAATTGTAAATGTAGCCATATTAAACTTTCGCACAAAGTACGGTAATTTCATGTAGTTTAGCATTTCTTAAACTACCACTGCAAAACAAGTTGGTAGATTAAAGGCAGTCTACAATATATCAAAGTTTAAGGTTGATTCTAGTTTAATCAACCTAAGTTTTATTTTTATCATAAAAACTGGCTCTTAAGTGGAGCAAATTAAAATTCGAAACGCTACACTTCAATTAAAATCTTCCCCTAAATATGTATCTAAATACTGACATGACCATTATAAACATAACCGGTGCTTTTGCTTCTTCAAGAGCTACCACGCTCATATGTTTTGTTTTTTGCGGAGATATTGCACATTTTTTGTAAATGGCTCACTATTCTCACGACAAGTGGTTTTTTTTAGAAAATCCACCAACGAATTTTGCATCAACTGAACAATGTAGGCCATGTAACAGCTTTGCGAACTCATATTCTTTGGTGTTATAAGTTGTAATAATGGATTTTATAATTTCTTGGTAAATTTTATTTATAAATTTTATAAGTAGATGTACAATATCTTTGAAGAAACAATTTTAATTTTAAAAAATAGCAGTGTTCTCGAAATCGAGAGAACTAGGTTAGATAGGGGGCGTATGTCTAACTATATTTTGTCTTATTGGGTTCAATCTTAACCTACTGCAAGCGCATACTAAATAAAAATAGCATATAACAAATTAAAACGATATCTAATATACGCTTAAGACAATAAGTAAAAATAATAGCTAACACATGACTAAATGATCTCTAAACAAAATTTAAGGTGCTGAAGAGCAAAATTATTGAAAATCTTCTTGTTCTAATATTTCAAAATCACTCTCATCCGATGAATCTAAAGCAGTGACCAGACGTCTATTTGAGGAGTGCTGAGTAGGGTCACTTACGCCAACGCCCAACACTCCTTGAACTAAAGCGGACATAAGAGAGGCTGTAATTTTACTATTATTGGAGATGAAGGTGTAGCCTTGGGAAGGTCCTATCATATCTCCGAGCCTAGAAACTTCTTGCATACTCTCTGTCATGTCTGCTGGTCGTAGCGCTTTATACCCATCTACAGTTGTATGATCGGGAAATTGTAAGCCTTTCGAAAGACTTTCTTCTGATGAAGACGCTGATGTGGATAGTGAAGAATCACGTTTAAAGTAGCCTTTTTTATATTCTATAGCGTCGTTTGAATGTGAATATTTAACTAATGCATCTTTGGCGGGATTGGAGTTTTTTAGACGTGTCTCTGATTTAGACATTGGAACAATGGGCAGCAAATCATTTTGATCGTCGTCCGTTGAACTTTCATTCACTTCAGGTATAGCATCAGGTATCAGTAACTCCGAAGGAACTTCATCACTTTTGCTTTCATCGTCTTCGGCATCCTCAATGCGTGAGGATAGATCGTTGGCTTTTTCCAAAAAGGACATATTAGATTCGGTTTCCTCAGGCAAAAATTCGTCATCGAAATCGAATTCTGGTAGCTTTTCCGACCAGCCGAAATTCAAACCTAAGAGAAAAGAAGCAATTTTAGAGTTTTCAAAGAACGAAAACGAATGAAAGCGAAGATTATAATTTCAGTCATTCACAAAGAAAATTACTTTCACAAGATTTGTGTATGCGTCATACGCTGTTAGTTTTTAAGCACTATTATCATAAAGTGTGTTTTTTCAAGCGATATTTGTAAGAGAGCATTTTGTAAGAGAGCATAAAATTAATATTAATAACTGAGAACTCGCAATTTCTTGGTGGACAAATTTTACTCAGTCAAATTTTGCAGGTGTTTGAAACAGATGTTTTGGCTGCTTTTTCTTTCCATAACAAAGCAAACAAAAAGCAAATATATATATATATATATATATATATATATATATATATATATATATATATATATATATATATATATATATATATATATATATATATATATATATATGTATATATATATATATATATATATATATATATATATATATATTATATATATATATATATATATATATATATATATATATATACATATATAAATATATAAATATATATATATATATATATATATATATATATATATATATATATATATATATATATATATATATATATATATATATATATATATATATATATATATATATATATATATATATATATATATATATATATATATATATATATATATATATATATATATATATATATATATATATATATATATATATATATATATATATATATATATATATATATATATATATATATATTATTGGAAAAATATATTTCAATCAAGTACGATTTTGTTTAATAATTAATCTTTTGATTTGAATATATGTATACATAGATATTTTTTTCTTTAGTATAAAAAAACCTTTTCAACTGG
Organism: Sturmia bella; assembly: GCA_963662145.1. NCBI lineage: Eukaryota > Metazoa > Arthropoda > Insecta > Diptera > Tachinidae > Sturmia > Sturmia bella. The sequence continues at coordinate 27,850,063 of OY759170.1, forward strand.
AAACATTATTTTTATTGTTTAAATTTTTCTTTAAATAAATTGCTGATCAATATTATAAAAGGTTATGGGCGAACAGAAAGAAACGCATGGAATTCCTCAGTTTAATGGCCAGGGATTCGACGATTGGCAGTTTAGAGTTAAAATTCACCTAGACTCATTAGACCTTTTGGAAGTTCTAACCGACTCTCCGCCAGATGATGATGCTCTAAAAAACAACTTTTTGAAGAAAGATAAGAAAGCGATGGATAGAATTATAAGTTTTTTGCATGCAGACTGTTTTAGCTATGTTCGTGAAAAGAAACATGCTAAAGAAATGTGGGAAAGTTTGCAGTCTGCGTTTGCCAAGAAATCCGTAGTCAACCAGTTGATAATTAGAAAGCAGTTAGCAAAGCTGAAAATGAACGAAGGCGATTCAGTTCTAAGTCATATTTTATGTTTTGAAAACCTTATCCGGAAACTGAAGTCATCGGGTACAAATATACAAGAATGTGATGTCTTGGTTCAGTTCTTCTTGACACTACCAGAAAAATTTGATCCATTGGTGACAGCTCTACAGAACATGGATGAAGACAAGTTAACTTTCAATATAGCGAAGGAAAGATTAATTGCTGAAGAAACGAAGTTTTCAAATCGCCAAGAAGATGACATGCAAGATAGAACAGCGTTCGCAAGTAAGAAGACGTTCAAAAAGAATACACAATTTAGTGGAAAATGCTTCAAGTGCAGTAAGTATGGCCACAAATCTAAAGACTGCTGGCAGAAGAGTGCCCATTCTACCAAGAAAAATACAAAATCTGTGTCATTTATGGCATACAAAAATAATATTTTGAAGCCTAAAAGTAATGAAATCATTTTTAAGCTTGACTCAGGTGCCAGTGATCACATAGCTAATGATAAATCGATTTTTTCAAAACTTGAAGCATTAGATACTGCTATTGAGATCTTTGTGGCGAAAGACAGTCAGTCCATATTAGCAAAACATATTGGTGAAATCAAAGGTGTGAGTAATAAGGGTATAGAAATCACAATGAAAAATGTGCTCTTTGCTCCTGAATTAAGAGATAATTTATTATCCGTTCGAAAACTTGCGGGTTCTAATCTAACGGTTAATTTTAATGGAAATTCAGCCAATATATACAAAAATTCGCAAATAATTGCATCTGCACGACTAAGTGGAAATCTGTATGAAGTAACTTTAAATTTAAAAAATAGAAATGCATTATCATGCAGAATCAGTGATACTGTTTTATGGCATAGAAGACTTGGACATGCTGGTATAACTGGTATGGATAATTTGTTAAAACAAAAACTTATTGCGGAAAATGTAAAACCAAGGGAAATTGGTTTTTGCGACATCTGTACCGAGGCTAAGCAGTGTAGAAAGCCTTTCGATGGAAGCAGGCCCAGGACAAGCCATTGTTTGCAACAAATCCATTCAGATGTTTGTGGTCCAATTACACCAGCAGCCTGGGATGGATCGAAATATTTTATATCTTTTATAGACGATTTTAGCCATTTTGCCATGATTTACTGCATAAAGAAAAAGACGGAAGTCTTTCAAAAACTAAAAGAATATGAAGCCTTAGTTTCTGCAATGTTTCCGAGTAATAAAATTTCAACATTAACCATTGATCAGGGCACGGAATATCTATCTAATGAGCAACAAATATGGTACAAAAGTAAAGGCATTAAAATTGAACCTACAATTGCGTACACACCTCAACAAAACGGAGTGTCAGAGAGATTTAATAGGACTATTACTGAAAAAGTAAGGGCGATGTTATTGCAATCTGAAGTACCGAGGTATTTATGGAATGAAGCTGCTTATACTGCAGTATATATTATTAATAGAATTCCAACAAAAGCTCTGAATTATTCAAAAACACCAGCAGAATTGTGGTTTGGTACTATACCAAAACTAGGGAAGCTAAAAGTGTTTGGCTGCAAGGCATTTGCTTGGGTTCCCAATTCAAAAAGAAGTAAGCTAGATTCAAAGAGCATAGAGACCGTAATGGTCGGGTATGGCCCCAATGGATACAGGCTGTGGCTTAAAGCAGAACGAAAAGTTATCCTTGCAAGGGATGTAAAATTTGATGAAACTATTTTCTCATATGCAGAAAAGGAAAATGAGGTAGCTAATCCAATAATAATACAAAGCAGTCACGAGCCAGAGAGGGATGCTGATAATGCTCGAGCTGGTGGAAATAGTGAAGAAAATAAAAGTAACATTAATGAAATTGAAGAATCCGTTGAAGAAGTTGATACACAAGTATCTACAAGAGAAATACTTACTAGCGATGAAGATGAACAGAATGAAGGTGATGAACAAGTAATAAGCAATGTTAGAAGAAGCGAGAGAATAAAAAATTTACCTAGCAAACTGATGGGCTACATAAAGGGCTATGAAACAAAAATTTTTCAACCGTCTATTCCTGAAAATTTCAATGACATATTAGGGAGAGATGATGTGGATAAATGGCAAAAAGCTATTAATAGTGAGTTGGACTCTATGAAGAAAAATCGTGTTTGGGATCTTGTAAAAACTCCTCCAAAAACGAAATTACTAAAGTCAAGGTGGATTTTTAAAATAAAAGAAGATAGTAACGGAAATTCTTCAAAGTACAAGGCTCGATTGGTAGTTAAGGGATTTCTACAAAAACAAGGCATAGATTACTTTGAAACTTATGCTCCAGTTGCAAAGCTGACAACTATTAGAATTATTCTTGCTGTTGGAATTCACAGAGGCTACCACTTCCATCATCTTGATGTAAAAACAGCTTTCTTGCATGGTGATTTAAACGAAGATATTTTTATGGAAGTTCCTGAAGGTGTACATGGTGCTGAAAATTTGGTTTGCAAATTAAGGAAATCATTATATGGGCTGAAGCAGGCACCTAAATGTTGGAACGAGAAGCTCAATAATTTTTTGGTTGCTTTGGGATTTGAAAGATCAAAACATGACTATTGCCTCTATATTAAATCTAACGGGAAAAATGGAAATATTTTAATCCTTATCGTGTATGTCGATGACCTGTTAATAGCAGGCAGCAACATTGAAGATATAAAAATGCTGAAGGACAAACTATCAGAAAAGTTTGAGATGACAGATTGTGGACCTCTAAAGTTCTTCTTAGGAATGAATATGAGTTTTAAAGATGGAAAATTAGATATATCTCAAGAATTAAGCATACGAAAAGTATTAAACAAGTTCGGAATGGTAGACTGCAATGAAGTAAAATCACCCATGGAAAAGGGATTACAACTTGAAACTAATGTATCCAAGACAAGCATACAGCAGCCGTATCGTGAATTATTGGGTAGCTTAATGTACATTATGCTTTGTTCAAGACCTGACATTTGTTTTCAAGTGGGCTATTTGAGTCGGTTCCAACAAAATCCCAGCGAAGTTCACTGGCAACACCTGAAGCGGATCTTAAGGTATCTGAAAGGAACTCTCGAAATAAAACTGAAATTTTCAAAATATTCCGAAGAACCAATTTGTGGTTTTGCTGATGCAGATTGGGCATCAGATAAAATTGATCGGAAATCGGTAAGCGGTTACCTGTATCAAGTCTATGGCTGCACAGTTTCATGGTCTAGCAAGAAACAGCAAACAGTTGCAACTTCATCATCAGAAGCTGAATACATAGCTTTGAGCTTAGCTACAACTGAAGCAATTTGGATTCGGGGAATAATGGAAGACTTAAAAGAAATTTGTGATTATACTGTTCAACTGTTTGAAGACAATAGGGGATGTATTGGTATGGCAAACAATCTTGAAAGCAAGAGAGCGAAGCATATAGACATCAAACATCACTTCATAAGAGACAACATATTGAAAGGAAATATAGTTATACGACTTATTTATTTACCAAATCATTGGATGTCAACCGATTAATTAAACTTAGAAATGATATTAGATTAATCGATTGAGAGAGGGTATTGGAAAAATATATTTCAATCAAGTACGATTTTGTTTAATAATTAATTTTTTGATTTGAATATATGTATACATAGATATTTTTTTCTTTAGTATAAAAAAACCTTTTCAACTGGAAACATTATTTTTATTGTTTAAATTTTTCTTTAAATAAATTGCTGATCAATATTATAAAATATATATATATATATATAAATTCACCAATGAATCCGTCTCTGTGTATTCATGGACTCACCATTCGTGAATACTCAAAAAGTAAAATTAAAAAAAATTGTAAACCAAAAATAAGACTACCACCAATAAAAAAATAAAATAAAAAATAATAGAAAAAAAAGAAAAAAATAACACAAAAAATATAGATACATCTATCGAAAGCAAATAAAAGAGAGTTCGCAAAAATACTACCATAAAACTGAACAATGAGTGCGAATATCCTTAATGCACTCCAGCCTCCAGAGATCACGCAAAAATAAAATCATAAAAACTCAAAAAAAAATAAACTCAAAAAAGGAATGGTTACAATCAGAATGACAAAGATATGTCTGAATCGATATTAAATATTTTTATTTTGAATGGTGAGACGGTATAAAAAAAATGTTTGAAAGCAGTGGTGATGGTTCCCGTGGTTGTGGTTTCACTAGACCATTGGTGGCTGTTGTGCCGGGCCGAGAGCTAACGTCGCAGCGCGGTTTCGCTTCGCAAATATCCGGGACTTACGTTACCCTTAACGGTGGCCAAGTATCTCAGAGTCAAGTCGCGATTAGCAATTCAGGCTGAGCCTGAATTCTAAGACTGACTATGGCACTGAAACACTATTAGCTGTACCTCGTTTCTGTATTTCTCGCATCGAAAAATTTTTTACGTGGAACAAGGGAATTGCCACAAAAACAATGTAAATTGAAACAAAAATGTCCGTTTCTTGCACAAGTGTTTCTGTATCATTTATATGTGAGAAATAGCTGTCATTATGAGTGTTTTCCGTTAAATATTGGAAAGGTACGAGTAAAAGTGTTTCTGTATGCAAATAATGCGAGAACTTTTCCGAAAGAACTGTCAAAATGATCCGCATTGAATCATACATCCGAAAACAAGGCAAAAAGCAACAAGGTTACAAAATCTATTAATTGAATCAAAATAAAAATAATCAAAATAAAAATGTTTAACAAAAACCTTTTTAGTTAAAATATTAAACATATTCTAAACTATTATGGATTCAAAATTAGCCGAAAAGGTGAGTAATAAAAAAAGAACATTTAAAAACTAATATTTATGTGGATGTGAAAATTTTGTTAAAAAAAGTAGTAAATACATACTTACATTGTTAAAAAAAATAAATATAGTGAAGTTTTAAATATGTAAAAACGTTGCATTTAATTGAAATTGAGCATGTGATTCATACTGTTTTATTTAACAATTTGTCGGAAGTGTTTATTGCTAAAAGCAGAACACCTGGGATAAACATGTACATTAGAGCGGGTCAATTTGTATGGGACGGAAAAAATGAAAAAATCGCATATGCGGGAAGTAATCTACGAACAATTCTAAGAAAATTTGCCTAAGAAACTATGTGTGTAAAATCGATTCGGATGCCGCGATTTTTAAAGGGAAGTTTCATATTCAGGTTATAGAAAATTTTGTTAGAAAAACTTAAACAGATAGCTTATTTATGAGTGTGAGGGACCCACTGAGGGTAAAAAAACGCTAAGTTTTCTTCTAAACCCTTTGTTTTTACTTCTTATTTTTAAAGTACACTTATCCCTCGATTTACACAATACTTTTTTTAAGGTGTTAATCGAGGGAAAGGTATACTTTTGTTTGTTGACCATATATTGAAATAAAACTAAAATTATCCTTTAAGTTTTCTACGATTTATTGTTTTATTTGCAGTTATTAATTTAGCAATAAAATCAGAAAGAATAAAATAAATTTTAAGTGTATTGTTATTAATACAAAGTTAGTTTCTAGATTTGAAAAAAGAACTAAATAACTAAGTTTTTAAGTCCTGCCTGCTTTCCAAGCGTGGATTTTTTTTTCGACTAACATCAGTCACAGCCATAATACTTTCACGATTTTTTTCCGTTACGCGCCGAGAAACACTGGTTAAAAGTTTAACGCATCGTTCAGTTCCTTGAATGTGGCATGGAACTTGTGGGTCAGGAAGTGGTGGATCTTGAAATTCTAAATATTCCTTCAAATAGTCATACGGAATATCTCTTGTAATTGGTGGTTCTGATAAAATACTGTCATCATCTAAATCTATCATATTGAAATAATTGCAGCAGTCAAAATTAATTTTACATTTTTTGTACTCTCTAAGTTTTTCTGCATCGCAAAGTTTGTTACGGTAGTACAAAATTTTTTGTATTGCCTGGTCGCGTATTGATTTACGATCATCGTAAAGCATTGAAAGCATAACATTTTCTGGATGAGCAAAGTATGAGTTATTTTGAACTACAGAGTAAACAATTTGCCGCACATTCAAGGGAAGAAACTGTGTGAGGCGAATAAACTTAAATAAAAGCGTACTGCCGTAAATAACAGAATTGTAGTATTTGATGTTAAAGTACATGGGAACATAAACTCTTATTACGTACTCTGCTAGAGTTTTTAAGTAACTAGTGGGTGAACTTGTTGCGACGTACAATCGTAAAATTCTGCTGGCCTTGGTTAACCAACGGGAGTGCGCTACAGGTCCAGGCTTTATGTTAGCTAAGTCAACAGAAATAAAACCATTCGATATTGCTGAAGCCATTTGAAGCAAATGGCTTTAAAGAAAAAACATGTGTAAAATTTTATTTCAAAATAAAAGTACTCTTAAAGTTTGCGAATTGATAAATATTACATTTTTGCGTTTTCAAATGCGAAAATTTCATTAATTTAATATACAGAGGAAATTTTTTTTTTACACTCTTCAAGGTTTTTACTCGCTGATTGCACTGATGTTACGATCGTAAAAATCGAATGTGTCATATCGTTCGTAATACCGGGAAACCACTGTACCACTTTTCAAAAAATTAAACCTTCCAATTATTGTCAAAAAGCTAAAAATATAAGTTTTGTACATGTAATTTACTTCTATGTAAACATATTTGATACAATTTTTTATACTACCTAAAACTAAATTTCCCCTTAAAAATCGCGGCATCCAAATCGGTTTTAGACCCATACTTTCTTAAGCAAAGTTTCTCAAAATGATCCGTAGAACATTTTCCGCATATGCGATTTTTCGAAAAAAAAATCGACCCGCTCTAATGTACATACATATTTGTTAATTTTATTTATTTTTAGAAAATCGAATTTCGAAGCAGCAGAAGCAGAAACTAGTGGATTATATGGCATCGAATTTAGAATTCGCAACAGGTCAGTTTGGAGCAGCTAACGCCAACACCAGTTTGAAAGAGAAATGGGCGTCACTGACAATATCATTGAACTCCTTGGGTGGCAGTGAAGAAACTGCTGAACAATGGAAAAAGGTAAAATTTTGTAGATAAATACATAAACACATTTTCAGTTGCGTCCCTCAGTTTCCGACGATATAATCTCAGCATGTTCCTCCTGTCATCATTTTCTGCAACAACTACAGCAACGGCATACATTTTGTTTATAAGTTTATTTTTAAATTGTATTGTTTTTATATTTTATTCTTTTTAATACAATTTCTCTAAACGTTTTTTTTTTGTTATTTTTATATTTTATTCTTTTTTTGTTCCACCCTTTGGTAAATATTGTAAATAGTAGTATGTAGATAACAAATTAGTTTTATGTAATTTTAAGGTTAGTTTAATTTTTTTTACAACAACATGTATAATCGTCGTTCCGTGAGCAAGAACAAATGTAAAAACATGTCACCGAATATCTTTGTATTTAAACTATGTATATATTTAACGTCAGCAAGTTGCTTGTACTTTTTATCTAGATTAGAATAATACACATAGTTCTAAGTTGTTATTTTTTTTATTGTTCTTTTTTGGCATTTATTATCTCATTTTGAAGTCTCAATAAATTCAATTCAATTCTTTTTAAAAAGAAAAAAATCTTTTTTTACTTTTTAAAACACTAAATTTTTTTGACATATAATTTTTCCTTTTTGACGTTTATTTTTCATTTGACGTTTGATCAATGGAAATATTCCAGTGAATGCAACACTTGTTTTGATTGTTTTCGCAATGAAATACAGACACACTTTTTTCTCGCAAATCGAGAAACGATGGAATTTTTGTTTCACACTTCAACGGAAAAGTTTCTCGATGCGAGAAATACAGAAACGAGGTAATGGACTTTTGTCGCGAATGGGGTGATGTGACATCCGCCATGACTTACAAAATCTAGAACCCTTTATGTTTACTGAGCAGTAAACAAAACTCGTATTCTCCAACTAATCGTATTAAAACATATTATTAGCAAGATCCGACAACGAGCTCACAAATAAAATAAAATCGGTCAAATACCTTTGATCGGGCCCCACGTTGGGCGCCAAAAATTTAACTCTAATGATTCCCGGTAGGTTTATCGTTCGGCATTCACACGTTGATGTAAAAAAAAACAAATTTTACGAACACAATATCGTTTTCCTTCTCAAATAACACAGCCGAACTGCAGGAAACGATTGGACATGCGGTTCCGGGTTATCACGTATACGGACTATCTGTCACACTCGTATCTAACCAATCTTAGGCACGGCTATGGCTCGTCGGGCTTGCGCGGGTGCTCGTTGCAGATAGTCGCGTATAGTCAGTAATTTTACGTACCAGTGTTTCAAAACCAAGCGAACTACAAAAAAAAAGAAGCCTGACGACAAAAGATCGAATTTCAACCACTTGATGTTACGGAACCACTACAAATGCTTTCAGGGATTGGGATGGAGCCAATCCCGGCTGTGCCCTCCCTCCGCATTGGAGTTCAATGCTATTCCATGGTAGCGTAGAAGCCTGATGTGTTCACTACCCTTAAAAAAACACTCACCCACTCAAATACCTACCTTCACAGTTCTTAGCGTCTCATCGCTTCAACATAAAAACTAATTATTTTCTCAAAAAAAAGTTTCAGAAATGAAAGATTACATATATTCAGTCACACTTGTATCATTCGATTATAATCTTGTTAAAGTTATCTTAAACCAGCAAATAAATATATTTCATCAAATTCTAAAGCATCAAAAATTCATAATTTACTTAAACTCTGGCAAAAAAATAAGGCCTCCGAACAACCAGATGTCTCAGCCTAAAGGAGGGGCAAAAACTCCTAGGTTTCCTAAATTAGCGCTAATTTGGTTCAACCAGTCTCCCTAGACTAAGCTACCCTGTAGTTTCAAGGTAGGTACGACAATATTTCATAAGATTACGAGATATGGATGCGTATGCAAAGACAAAGCAAATACAATCGCTTCCCTATTCAGGGCTACGGCTAAGCATGCAACAGCATGCTTAGTAAACTATAAATACATTTATATTGAAAACCACTAATATAAAAACCTATGATAAAGGCTTATATTGCTTTCGAATTCACCAATGCAAATATATTATAAAAAATCATTTAATATCAAAAAAACTCAGACTATTCCACTTATGACTCTCTATTTTACCCTGTATGAAAATCTATTAAAAAGACACAATGATTTATAAAATAAATGAAATTGAACGTATGGCTTTCTATTTTACCGTGTCTGAAAGCCTACTAAAAAAACACCAAAAACTTTCACTTTGAACCCCCGCTAACTCCCCTGGACTTAACGTTGAATATAATTCGGAAAGAAATGTAAAGTGCAATTCGGACAGACTCGCAATACCCCCCTCGGACTCTTAAAAATTGCACGGACACACGCAAATCATTCGGACACAAAAAAAAACAGACAACTAAATAAACCCCCCTTTAATCGGAAAGACTGTGTTCTTCAAAACATCTTTAAACCGTCGGACTGAGAAATTATTTTAATATTCGGACTGACTGTGTACCGCGAAAATTTAACGTTGAATTGCAACAACAACAAAAAAACAAGGAATGGAAGGCAGCTAGCTCGATTAGCTTCGCCTTTTTGACAATTAATTAACCATAAAATACTCAGAACAAACAAGTCTACTTTACTTAGCTATTTAATTTTTCATGCTGAGATGGCTTCCTTCTCAAGGGGTTGATGTGACTGGCCTCGGGGTGTTGACCGTAGTTGCTGTATCTGGTGCTGCTATTGTTGTTGATGATGATGTTGCTGTATCTGGTGCTAAAGTTGTTGCAGCTGAAGGCGTTGGTGCTGAAATTGTTGCAGCTGAAAGCGTTGTTGCACTGATATTCAAAAGATGGCTTAGGCTTAGTGTCTCGGTTGCCATTATGTCGATATTCTTGTTTTGAAGTGCTGAACAGGTGCGCGGGAATTATTGCTGCAGCCGTCGTTGTTTTTATCGTCTGGTGTCCGGCAGGAATAGCGTAGTCGGCGTTTAAGTGCCTAACAGGCCTCCTGAAACCTGTCCAACAGAATTGGTTGGACGGCAGGTAGCCGGCCCGTTGTTCAAAGTTGCTGTAGTTGAGAGTGAACCAACTGTGTGTACAGCAAATTCGAGCTGAATCGAATGAAGATGGGCCGTATTTGAAAAGGAAATGAGATCAACAAGATGATTTTGGAATAGACGCAAATGGGCTGGGAGCTTAAGTATTCCGTAACTTCAGTAGGAAGGAGTGACATCCTGCTGAAATGGCTTGCGGGCTAATACGGTAGCTACCTCCGTCCCTCTAAAACCTTGGCAAGGGCTTGAAAAACGCTCGATGAATGGTACCATTGAGTTGGTAGTGCAAGTTTAGTTGAGATGACTCCTAATTAGTGCCCGACCGGCTCTGAACACAAGTACTCATGAGGGCTTGTGTCAACCTTCCGAGAAGATCACTGCTTGCAAAGGTACCCTCGGGGTCAATGGCAACTGCATACTCAGGCGGAGATAACGGCTTCAAGCTGGCACCCATACGACAAGATGAACAAAACCACTACAACAAGAACAAGAAGAAAATGGAAGAAAGAAAGCAGATAGCGTAAACGAAAACCCTTTCACACCATCCGAAACGCTGATGCGATCGCCAATACTGAGAGAACTACTAGTAGGTAGTGCGCAGACCCGCGGAGACGACACTGTTATGTGTAAAGCTACTAGTGGAGCAATTCAAGATGCGGCGAAGGCCACCAGGAGCACAACAAATAAAGGCAGTGGTAATGTGTTAATGGCTGAAAACAGTGCTCAGAATAGTCCAACTGGCATATCTGCAGGACGAGGTGAGCCTACTACTGCCACTCCAGCAGCAGACGGAAAGATAGGCACTCCAAGTGGAAGCACACAAATCCCTACGTTGGACACTTCTCCCCGGCTAGAGCTGATACGTAGAATGCGGAATATGGAAGAGGATGCAATTTCCCAATGTCGGGCTATAATAAGTAAAATGCAGCAAACATTTAGAAGACAAAAAAACATTAGTATGGAGGTAAAGGAAGGTGTGTCAAGAATGTCTGAGTTGCTAGATGTAACGATGAATTATAGACGCTCATGGAAGGGCGCTGAAAGCGATAGAAAGCTATACAACCAGTGAGAGAAAATTACAATTAGAAATATTGTAGTCATTTCCACCCCAGCGACGGTGAAGCCGAAACGTGCGGCAAATAGCCTTCTTGCCCCAGAGAGTTCCAAAAAACCTAGAGAAAAGGAACTGGTAGACGAGCCTCCCGATACGAGAAAAGGAGCCTAACAGAAACAGAAGGGCGGACCGCGATCGCGCCGACCAAAGACTGATTCGGTGCTAGTTAAACCTACAGGCAGCCACAGTTGTGCGGGGGTGCTAAAGGATCTGCGCAGTACAGTAACGTCTGGCAATTCGTTAAATGTGAGGTCAATCAGAAAGACGAAGGCTGGGGCCATCCTTGTAGAACTCGAGACTGGAGAGAAGATTAATCCAGAATTTGTACAGCAACTGAAAACATCCATACAAGAAACAGCGTCCGTCATCGAGCTGAAACCAAGAGTAACTATTGAGATACGGGATCTTGATTCCTTGACCCTTAAAGAAGAAGTAGAAGAGGCTATTCAGGAGCTACTTCCCGAAAAAGAAGAGGATATCCAGATAAGACTCACGGGGCCAAATATGAGGGAGCAGGTTCGGGCTTTCGCTACGTTATCCGCTGAAAGCGTGGCAAAACTCATTGAAGTTGGCCACGTTAAAATTGGATGGATTCGAACCAAAATACGGACATGTGAGGACATCAAGAGATGTTACCACTGCCTTGGTGTAGAACATATACAGACGAACTGCACGGGTCAGGACAGAAGAGACATATGCATAAGATGCGGTAATCCGGGTCACAGAATGAAGGAATGAGAAGCTACCGCAAGATGTATTCATTGTGCGGATGAAAAACGAGACCGGACCGACCACCTTCCGGGTACAAGGGGTTGTCCACTGTTCAGGAGATGATAGAATTTCTCCAGGCAAACATGCATAGAAGTCGGGTAGCAGATACCTTACTTGAGCAGATGGCTTACGAAAGGCAACCGGATGCAATCATAATCAGTGAACATACAGAAAAACACATCAAGGTACATATATTGATGATGACACGGGGACAGCAGCCCTCTGGCTACCAAGTGGAAGTAGGCTTACAGTAAAACAAAGCCGAGTTGTTTATTGCTACACATATATGCAGACTGACCAATTTGAGCTAATGAGTTGCTACTATACCCCTAGTGATAGTATAGAGCTATTTAGGACTAAGCTAGACCTTATTGAGGATATGATCCTCGAGACAGGTGGACCCTTCATAATAGCAGGCGACTTTAATGCCAGAGCTGTGGAATGGGGCGACTCATACACGAATACAAGGGGAAGATATATTTTGGATATGGCCGCCAGAATAGGGCTAGTGGTGGCAAACACAGGCAACGCCTCGACCGTCAGAAGACCGGGTTGTGAACACACCACGCCAGACATTACTTTGGTCACTGAAAATTTGTCCAGAGCAGTTAGCGAATGGAAAGTGTTGGAGGACTATACTGGAAGTGATCACCAATACATAAGCTTCAACTTAACAACTAGAATGGATCTTGCACCTTTGCCAAAATCTGTATGCACACGCCATTGTAGAAGAAGTAGATAAAACAATAGAGTCAGACAGTACTGATGATGATGAGTTTTTTTGAAATGCCTTATAATTCAAGTTATGTAGAAGAAAATTCAAATAAACAAAGTAAGGCAATATGTGGTCACTTGAAGAGCAAAGCTAAAGATATAAAGCAAATACCAGAAACAGCCAATGATACTACAAAATCAAAAGAACAAATTGTTGGTAGTAAGCAAGAACTTAGTTTTGTAAGTGATCGTACAAGAAGCAAAACCAAAAATAATATGCAAATTTCGGAGAGAGCAACCAGTGGATCGGAAATTAATGCAGTATTAATAAATACTGTTGGGTTTAATGGTAAAGAGTGTATTTCTGCAAACAGGTAGTTAAACTCGTTAAGTTTGGCAACAGCTGAAGGGCGTGCTTTTGTAGCTAATAGTAAAATACCCACAAACTATCAACAGGCTGTATCATGTCAAAAATCAGAGGAGTAGAAGCATGCAATGAATGAAAAATTCAGTTCACTTAAAGAAAATAATACTTGGCAACTGGTTGCCATCATCATTTTCGCATCAATGTCGGCTTCCAAAATTAAAACTTCCGAAGTTTGATGGAAGATACGCAGAATACTCTCGATTTATTACAACTTTTAAAATGCTAGTTCACGATGAAACTTGTATTCCCACTATCGATAAATTTAATTATTTACTAAACTGCGTAGAAGGCCAAGCTTTCGCACTAGGTTAACCTTTTCAAGTCACCGAAGAAAATTATCAAAGGGATCTACACTGCCTGAAAGATTGATATGACAATAAAACCCTAATTTTCATCGATCAAGTGAATTCTTTGTTTTCCGTAACACGAATTGTAAAGCCAAATGCTGCAGCTTTACAATCAATATTAGATTCCAACACTTCGAAGTTCTCTATTGTCGCTAGGTTCTGAAAAAGAAATCATGGATGCTATTATAATTCACATTCTTTTAACGAAAGTTGATTCAGAATCTAAAGCCGTTTATGACGAAAAGCAAGCCTTTGACAACTTGCCACCGTGGGACGATTGCTACGCAATTTTAAGTCCTCGTTGCCAATTTTTAGAAAGCAGATCAACCGAATCAGTTCACCATCTTGATCAAAAGTCCAAACCAAAAAACATCCGCCCAGGTTCATCGTTTGTTACTTCAAATTCTTTGTGTGATTATTGTAATGGAAAGGATCATTTGATATGACGTTGCCCTAACTATTTATCATTGCCAATACCACACCGGCATGATTTTGCAAAATCATCTAGCCTATGCATCAATTGTCTTCGTAAGGGTCACATGGTAGTAAAATGCCGATCCAAATCAGTCGTCTTTGCCGCGTGTCTCATCACACGTCGTTGCATAATTCAATCTCAACATCGCCATCAAATCAACAACATGTCTTAAACTCATCGTTCCATTCATCAGCAAAAATTTCGTCGTATCACAAATCTTCATCACCTATTGAGTCTTCACCATCGTTTCAAATCTCAACATCGTCGTTTAAACCATCTTCTGTAGGTTATCAAGCACCATTATCGCAGCTCGCACATAGTCCAGCACCTATTCACTTAACAAAAAACTCAGCCTCTACTACATATCGTCGCCGCATCTTACTTTCCATAGCCATCGTATTGTAAAGAGATATTTTCGGAATTTCGCAGCCCTGTCGGGCTCTTTTCGACTCATGTAATTTGTAATTTATTTGTAAATTATAATCTAACACAACAAGATGATAATATCTTATAAATGACAGTGCTAGTGAGTTAAGCATATATGCACACAAGAAGTGAAAAATATTATAAAATAAGTAGATAGTTGACAATTTGATATAAATATTGTTACGTTTTAACCTTTTCAAAACGTTTTCCGTAGATTCTTTAATTGTTACAACACTCACGTCTTCAGTTTACAATAATCAACAGTTCAACACTTTATTTATTTGAACACACTATACTTGTAAACACTTTACTAAGAACACTTTACTAAAAGAACAACACTTTCACTTAATCACTTTTTTATTACTTAAGACACTTTACACGTTAGCGCAGCTAAAAATCGACTGACTTTTCAGCGTTGAGCTTCGCTGCTTTTATACCTCCAATGATCATTACTAGAACATTCTAGACGTTTACAGAAGCTAATCACGCCACATCTATAGTGCGATGTGCGATGACTCATCATGAACAAAAGATATACACACACACCGACATACATGCGATGTGCTATGAATCATCATGAACAAAAGATATACACACACACCGACATACATACACGCGGCAGTAAAACTCAAGCATCTGAGTCGCGCACATCCATGCACACACGAATATTGTATCGTGCGGTGGTGGTTTCTTTTATTTCGCTGTTGTGCTTATTTATCCACACATGTGTGTCAGTATGTGCACACTCGCTGTGCTGCCGTTTTGTTTATCAACAAGCTTCTATGTATGCATGTGTGTATATACCTCCTGTGTTCATTTACAAATAATAACAAGACAATATACGCACATATAAAATAACGATGATTTAGTACGTTCTAGAACAATCACAATCGGTCCGTTCACGACCAAATTTGTAACACTGCCGCCCGCTCAAGCCTGTTCGTCCCGAACAGGCCCAGAACCACTACTTCCGTACCTTGCGAGTCGTTCTAAGTGTACAACCTTCATTTTGGATCGATGGCTGTTATGCTTCTGTATCCTGTATACAACGTCGTTCAACCTCTTAATCACCTTATACGGTCCATCCCAATGCGTTTGTAATTTGGGAGACAGTCCTTTCTTCCTTTGTGGGTTATATAGTAGAACCAGTTGTCCCTCGCGGAATCCGTCGGAATTAGCAGCTCGATCGTATCTGGCTTTCATTTTATCGCTGACTACTCGAATTCTGTTGCGTACAAATTCGTGTAGGTCGTGCAGGTCACTTTTCTCCTGTGAAGCATTCTCGGCATCCTCATTCTTCGGTACAGGTTTTATGCCAAATTCCAAATCGCCAGGCAATCTAAGTTCTGTTCCAAAGAAAATTTTTGCTGGTGTTTTAGACGTTGAGTCATGTACGGCGGACCTGTATGCCAACAAAAATTTTTGAATGTGCTCATCCCAGTCTCTCTGATGGTCGCTCACTACTTTCCTTAGGTATTCTTCCAGCGTGCGGTTAAATCTTTCAACCATACCGTCAGATTGCGGGTGAAGCGGTGTTGTTCTAGTTTTTCTTATGCCATAGAGCTCACACATTTCCTTAAAAATTGCAGACTCAAAGTTTCTGCCTTGATCGGAATGCAACTCCATCGGAACACCATATCTGCACACCCAATTATTGATGAAAACATTTACCACAGTTTGAGCCTCCTGGTTTGGTATGGGGTATACTTCTGGCCATTTGCTGAAATAGTCCATCACCACAAGGACATAACGATTACCGGCAGTACTGACTGGAAAAGGACCTGCTACATCCATAGCTATTCGCTCAAAGGGTGCACCCGAATTGTACTGCTGCAGGTGTGCTCGAGTTCTCCGTGCTGGACCCTTCGCCGCTATACATTCCTTACAGTTCGCAATCCAGTCGGCTACTGATTGTTGCGCTCCAACCCAGTAAAAACGCTGCTTTACCTTTTCCAGTGTTTTATTAACTCCAAGGTGACCACCACTGGGACCATTGTGGAACTCTCGCAAAACTTCCGGTATCTTAGATGATGGTACAACTATTAAGTTAGAAGTTGTTTTGCCATCCGCACTTTCCCATATACGGTATAAGCATCCGTCTACCAGCTGCAAGCTGCTCCATTGTGCCCAATAAGCTTTAGCGAGGGGGCTCTCAGCCGCCATTTCATTGCGTGCAGGCCTGCTATCTCTCTGTTTAGCAGTTATTATTTTGCTGAGCACCGGGTCATTTTTCTGCGCCGTTGGCCAGTCTTCGTGGGAGTCTATCTGCGTTAGCCGAACATCAATGACACACTCTTTCTGCTCGTTTCCCCATTGGTATGATCGTGACTTCTTGGTCAGCTGTTGTTGGCCTGCCCTTTTGCTCGGCCTCTGTCGAGATACGGATCTAGTACGCCTCCTGGGAGCTTTACAGTTGCGCTGAAAGTGGCCTGCCTTTCCGCAGTTAAAACACTTTGCTCGGCCTTTGTTCGAGCTTTCGGCCAACGCTTGCAACACTGCCTCTTTAATCGTACTGGCCAAGCCATCTCCTGGCTCATGAACTACCTCTAGCTCCCTTATTTTGTGGACCTGTGGCCTTGAAATTAGTCTGGCTGTCTCCTGGGCCAACGCAAATGAGACGGTTTCGGCGAATGACGGCTTTTGTGTTGCACATACAGCAAACTTAATGTCGGGATCTCGAATTCTGTTCACAAATGCCTCCGTCTTAAAATGGTCCAAAACGAGTAGCTCTCTCCAGGATAGCTAAGCTGCACCAGACGCTCAATCTCCATTGCGTAATCCTGAAGAGTTTCATTGCCTCTCTGCACTCTGCCTCTTAGCTCCATTCTGTGGATTTCCTTCTTGTGCTCTCCACCATACTTACGTTGCAGAGCTGCCATGATGACTTCATAATTATTTCTTGATGAAGCGGGCACCGTTTCCAGGACCCGTGCAGCGACACCCTTCAACGCCAAAATTAACTCAATGCATTTCTCATCCTCGCTCCATGCATTTTTATTGGCCACGGTTTCAAACTGAAACTGGAAAATGTTAAAAGGTGTGCTGCCATCAAAGGTGGGCGCTTTTATTCTGCTTGCGACTTCCCGAATGACTCGCACTGGCCCCTCCTGCAGTTGAAGATTTTGCATCCTAGCCTCCAGGCTATGAAGCTTTTGATCAACATCTTTTTCTAGGGCAACAAATTTTTCTCCCACTTCGTGAACATTTCGCTCCAAGCCGCACAATTTTTCTTCCATGGCATTCACTCTCTGGTCTATAGCCGAAGACAGTTTCATCAAATTTTCATTCGTTGTCGTATGCTTTGCGTTTATTTCTGCTAGAAGCATTTCATTATTCAATTTCATCATTACATTTGTTGCTTTGGACGCCTCTTTGATGGACTTGGAGTTTTCCAGCATGATGGATTTGGAGTTTTCTTCCATCTTCTGCATCATCATTGCAAACATAGCGTTGAAGTCCATATTGCTTGTAGCTGGTCGTGTACTCATCTCCAGTTCTTCTTTTTCTTCGAAGTCATGAGTATTGATGTCCAGACCCAACCGATCAAACTCCTCCATTAGCCTCTTCTGCAGCTCCACTTTGTTACCAGTTGTGGGCAGATCCAACTTGCACAACTCCTTTTTCAGTTGTTCCACTTTAAGCTCGTCGAACTTCATTTTACAATTTCACTTCTGACACCAATTGTTACGTTTTAACCTTTTCAAAACGTTTTCCGTAGATTCTTTAATTGTAATGAAGTTACAACACTCACGTCTTCAGTTTACAATAATCAACAGTTCAACACTTTATTTATTTGAACACACTATACTTGTAAACACTTTACTAAGAACACTTTACTAAAAGAACAACACTTTCACTTAATCACTTTTTTATTACTTAAGACACTTTACACGTTAGCGCAGCTAAAAATCGACTGACTTTTCAGCGTTGAGCTTCGCTGCTTTTATACCTCCAATGATCATTACTAGAACATTCTAGACGTTTACAGAAGCTAATCACGCCACATCTATAGTGCGATGACTCATCATGAACAAAAGATATACACACACACCGACATACATACACGCGGCAGTAAAACTCAAGCATCTGAGTCGCGCACATCCATGCACACACGAATATTGTATCGTGCGGTGGTGGTTTCTTTTATTTCGCTGTTGTGCTTATTTATCCACACATGTGTGTCAGTATGTGCACACTCGCTGTGCTGCCGTTTTGTTTATCAACAAGCTTCTATGTATGCATGTGTGTATATACCTCCTGTGTTCATTTACAAATAATAACAAGACAATATACGCACATATAAAATAACGATGATTTAGTACGTTCTAGAACAATCACAATCGGTCCGTTCACGACCAAATTTGTAACAATATGAATATGATAATAACTAGTAGTAAACTAAAAGATAAATGGTTAAGGTAAGGTGAGTTAAATTTATCGTAACTTAGGAATTATCATTTACAATAATATGAAGTATAATTATATAGAAATTCGAGCCAATACGCTTGTGGAATGAAAATATGAGAATTTGAATGTACAAGTGTGAAAAACATAATCAAAAGCTATGAAGATTGAAGGATTTATAAATAATTAAACAATTGGTTCGAAGTTACATCAACTAGTAGTAGTAGTAGCAAGAGCAACTATAATAATACCTCTATTATTAATTTAAAAATGAAACAGGATTACGAAGTGGAATTAAAAAATTTAAATAGCTCTTTGTTAAACAGATTTGCGTTGCCTAGTTATACCCTTCACATAAATGTGTAAGGGTATATATAAGTTTGTGATTCCGTTTGTAACGCATTGAAATATCCATCTAAGACCCCATAAAGTATATATATTCTGGATCAGCATCAATAGCGATTACGATTGAGCGATGTCCGTCTGTCCGTCTGTCCGTCTGTCCGTCTGTCCGTCGGTCCGTCTGTCCGTCTGTCCGTCTGTCCGTCTGTCCGTCTGTCCGTCTGTAGTCGTTGAAATACCGTTTCTGAGAAAACGGTTTGAGATAGAAACCTCATTCTTTCGCTAAAACGTGTGAAACCCCGGTAGTGGGTCTGCTATTGAAATTCAGTAAGATAGGTCCGCGGATAGCCGAGATATATTCAAAAAACCGGGTTTTGAGGGATATTTTGTGTAATTTTTGTATTCAGATTTTTGAAAAAAATTTTTTCTTAAAAACTAAACCATATCATTTTTAGTGCTCATTAAATCCTAGAAATGAAGGAATTTTTGAAATCGGCCCATATATATCCGAGATATAGCGTCTCCCGATTTTTAAAGAAATCGGCTTTATTAGCCAAATAAGACAACTTTTGGCACCGGAGATCAATCAAGATGGTATATATAGGCTATTTAGAGGCAAAAATGGAAAATTTTTCCACATCGGCCCATATACACTCGAGATATAGCGCCTCCCGTTTTCTCAAGAAGTCGGCTCTAAAAGCCAAATAAAACAACTTTTGGTATCAAAAATCGATTAGAATGGAACATATAAGGTGTTTAAAAGCAAAATTGGAAAATTTTTAAAATCGGTCCATATATATCTGAGATATAGCGACTCCTGATTTTTCAAGAAATCCGCTCTTTAAGCCAAATAAAGCAATTTTTGGCACTAAAAATCAATCAGAATGGTACATATAGACTATTTAGAGGCAAACGTGTAAAATTTTGGACATCGGCCCATATACACTCGAGATATAGCGCCTCAAGTTTTCTCAAGAAGTCGGCTCTAAAAGCCAAATAAAACAACTTTTGGTACCAAAAATCGATCAGAATGGTACATATAAGGTGTTTAAAAGCAAAATTTGAAAATGTCTGCAATCGGTCTATATATACCTGAGATATAGCGTCTCCCGATTTTTCAAGAAATCGGCTCTATAAGCTAAATAAAACAACTTTTGGCACCAAAAATCAATCAGAATGATACATATAGGTTAGTCAGAAGCAAAACTGGAAATCTTTTTGTCATCGGCCCATATATGTTCGAGATATAGCGCCTCCCGATATCTCAAGAAGTCGGGCCTGGAAGCTAAACGAAACAGTTTTTTGCACTAAATATTTGTCGGAATGGTACATACAGGCTGTTTAGGGGCAAAATTAGAACATTTTTGGACATCGGCCCATATGCACCCAACTTTTGGTACCAAAAATCGATCATAATGGTACATACATACATATGTAGCAAAATTCGAAAATATTTGCGATCATGTATGAATGTATGTACATATGTATGTATGTATGTATGTATGTATGTATGTATGTATGTATGTATGTATGTATGTATGTATGTATGTATGTATGTATGTATGTATGTATGTAGATACGTTTGTATGCATGTAGGTATGTATGTATCTACATACATATGTATGTATGCATGCAAGTATGTTAGCATAAACAATTTTTTTGCTTTGGTGTAAAAATGTGTATGTATGTACATACATATGTATACACGAGCTTGAAAATGAAAGTGATATAAAGAATTGTTGAAAAAAGGGTACGCAATGAAATTCTTTTAAACAATTGCGTCTTCAAATTCATTCACACAAAAAATCATTTTGGGTTTCCCTACGTACTTACATATGTACATACACACACATGTGTATGATGATACGCAATAGATCATCAACAACGTGCACAAGAAAAAAATAATTTTGTAAAAGCAAGCAATGTAAATATGTATGTATGTATATATGTATGTATATAATCATTGTTTTATGGAACACACTGAAAATATTCAATAATAAAGAATTTATTTTAGAGTTTTCTATTATAGATACATACATACATACATACGTATGCATGTACCCACATACGTAAGTAAATTGAAAAGAAAATCACACTTAATGGCAATGTTTAGCATTATAATTCAAAAATAATGCAATTATATGCAATTTTTTGTTAAATAAATTTTACTATAAAGTTAACTGATAAATAATTAAGAAATACATTTTGCTTTTCTTTATTTCATTGATATTAAAAAGAATTGGTGTCACCCAGTGGTTGAACTTGAGCATATTAGGAATTATTTAAATAAAAGTTTTGCAGACTGTGTTAAATCCCGGTAGTGGATCTGATATTGAAATTCAGAAAAAATCGGCCCATATATACCCCAGATATAGCGTCTCCCGATATTTCAAGAAATCGGCTTTAAAAGCCAAATAAAACAACTTTTCGCACCAAAAATCAATCAGAATGTATGTACCATTGTGAAGGGTATTTAAGATTCGGCCCAGCCGAATATAGCACTCTTACTTGTTTTTGAATATGATTTGGCAAGGTGTTCCAAAGACTGGTAGTATGTATTAAAAATTGTCGTTGAGATAAAAGGCTCCTATATTTTTGTTGGATAATATTCCTACCACGTTGAGATCTCGCAAAAATAATTCTATTGTATAAGTATGACGGTTGTTGCGAAGTGATAATTTTGTGAAGCAAGATGAGGCATTTGCATTTCAGGAGATTTTCGAATGTTATTTTATATATCAGATTTGAGTACGAATAAATATGATCACGGCGGCTTTTCTGAAATATATAACGTGCTATATTACTGTATACAACTTTGAGTTTACGTTGATCTACGCTATCACAATTTGCGTAAATTTCGCAGCCGTATAGGTGTTGAGTCCTTTATTGACCACATGGCACGAAGCTTACTGTAAACCCTACCAACGACAGTGTTGGTATGATCACTCCAGGACAGCCTATCATTAAAAATTACACCCAAGTTCGAAGCTGAGCTTACAAAATCGATAACGGTATCTCCAATCTTTATATGCAAATTGTCGGAAACTCTCCTGGATTTTGATAGACAAATACTTTGGGATTTTGACGAGTTGATGTGCAAACCATTGGCCGTAGCCCAGCAATTTATTTCTCTCAAATCGTTATTAATACTGTTCACACAGAAAGTTATTTCATCAATATTGGCGTAATTATAAATTTGCACATCATCAGCGTACATATGCATTTTACTTCTAATGGGAATATCAGGTAAATCATTTATGTAGAGGCAAAATAAAAGGGGTCATAATATAGAACCTTGTGGTATTCCTCTGTCAACGTTAAGTGAATCGGATATATTACCATTGACGTTCACTACTTGAGAACGGTTTGCAAGGTAGGAGGAAATAAGGTTGCAAGCCGAACTTGAAAAATTAAAATATTTCTGAAGCTTTGTTACCAAGATTGAGTGATCCACAGTGTCGAAAGCCTTACTGTGGTCAAGAAGTATCAAGAATGCCACCATATTGTCATCAAGCTTAGATCGCATATCTTCAACTACATCTGTTAAAACCGTTGTACAACTTTTGCCGCTCATGAAACCAGGTTGTCTTTCAGACAACAATTTTTTATTTGATAGATACTCATTAATTTGTTTGCACATAATTTTCTCGAATACCTTTGATAAAAAAAGTAGTATTGCTATTGGTCGGAACTCATTATTAGTCTTAGGAATGGGAATGATTATTGATGACTTCCACTTTTCAGGAAACGTTGACTTCGTTAGAATCGAGTTAAACAAGTGCGTGATATATGGTAGTAACTTCGGAGTCAAGGATTTCAAGAATATGGTATTGACGCCGTCTAAGCCAATTACATTAGATTTAACAGCAGAAAAACATTCAAGAACCTCAATATAGTGAACACAGCGAAAACTAAATGGATTTTCCACTGATACGAAGCAAAAATTGTCGTAAACGTTATTTTTTGGTGTGGATAAACTAATATTAACAAATTTACTATTAAGGGCGTTAACATCGACATCATGATCGCAAGAGGATAAGTTTTTATGGCCCACACCAATTTCGCGGATTTCCCTCCATTTAGCCTTGGTATCAACTGCGTTTGCGAATTTTTCCTGGTAGTACGCAGTCTTGGCTGACTGAATTCGTTTCCTAACTTCCCTTCTAGCAGAAGAGAAGCATTGCTTTCAGATCATCTGACCTAAATATTTTCCAACGTGAATATACCTCATCACGTCTTTTTATTAGTGCTTTGATTTCCATGCTAAACCATGGCGGTTGTCTGTGTCTGATACGTTTAGTTTTTACTGGAACACAAAGGTCAAATAAGTAATTTACGTTTTCTTCAATGAATGCGAGTTGAGCATCAACACTGTCAAAAAAATAAACCTGATCCCAGCAAATACTATCAGCGTAAATATTTAGTGTAGCAAAATCAATATTGTGCAAATCTCTATATGTAACGTAGGTATTATCCTTAGGCTCTAGCATGTCGTAGGTTAGAAATATGACGTCATGTCTGGAAAACACTGGTGCTGAAAGCTGATCGTAGAGCAGTACCTTAGATTTGTGGTTGACAAATATTGAGTCAATCTAACTGCTGGACATATTGTGATAGTGTGTGGGAATTTGAGTGTTAACAGGATAAAGATCTAGAGTATGCATAGGAGCAATTAAAGGGTTGTCAGCTAACAAATTATTGTTAAAATTACCCGCTATTATAATGACATCATATTGAACAGATAATTTCTCGAGAGTGGTAATGAGGGGATGAAAGTTTATACTGTTGCTAGCCCTGTAAACACTCCCTATCAATAATTTGTTACTGTCTAGAGTCGATATATCAATGAATAGATATTCGATTTCACTATCACAGCCATTTTTTATTACTACCTTACTTGTTATACCATTACGAATATATACCGCTACGCCACCGCCCCGAGCTGAAGTTTCAATACCGTTTATAGTAATTGTTCTATCAGAGCGGAAAAGTTTGTAACCTGGTAAATTAAAAATCGAATCCGGAATGCCTAATGGAAACCAACTTTCGGAGACGCATATTATATCAACATCGGATGAAACAAAAAGGTACTTAAACTCGTCCATTTTATTTACTAGACTTTGGGCATTTAGGTGCACGATTTTCAGACCAGTTTTAGCCCTAGAAAGTACTTTGATCATGAGATAAACGCAGTCTTCGGAACTATGCAAACTAGAATTTGACATCTATAACTGATATGCTGGCAACGCAAAAAGGTAGTGAACACGGAAAACCGTTAAAATAAGTAATGTTCAGATATAACAAAAAGCTGCACATAATACTGTATATTTGGTTAGTGAAAAACTTAAAAATAAATCTATTGATACAAATAACTACCATAAATGAGAGCAGTTTAAACTTCATTCTGGCTATTGTTAGTGGTGTTTTTTGAATCAAGAAATAATTCGTATAATTGTATAATATCATCAATACGTAGAATACTATTATCTTCGCACTTTCTGATGTAAACAATACCACGCATGGTGAATGCACTATCCAATAGTTTTCTTTTCCTAATACGATTTGCAGCACGAAATATTTGAAAATTTTCTTTTGTTAAATTTTCGTTAACATAAAATTTAGAATCAGAGCGAAGACCGAGCAATCTGAGTGTAAAAGAAAAATCTTTATTTATTTTTTTTATAATTTGCGAGCGATTTCAGAAAAAAGTTTTTGTCGTAAGAAGACCACATTTTGACTATTATTACTGCATCCCTTGAATTAGTTTTAATTCTATTATTATGATTTTGTAGACGATAAATAGATTTAATTGCGGGAGCAGTGGTGTTTATAGAGTTACAAATAATTTTAAAAATATCCATTAAGTTTTCATTTGGCTGGAAAGGGACTTCATTTATTCGTAACTCGCAGGCGACAGTTTTATTTTCTTGCTGTTTAATTTGTGTTTTTAAGGTTGATATTTCTTTTTGTAAGCTCTTCATTTCGATCGCGACTGTTTCTAAAGCGGATACTCTTTGGGTTATCTCTTGCATTTCAAACCTTATGTTATTGAAACTCTTTTCTAGATCCCTTAACAGTTCATCCTTATACTCATCAAGTTTTTTTTCCATAACTTTTATAAGCTGTTCTGTGAGTTTTTCAAAACGTTTATCCATTACTGTGATGATCTTAAAAGGTGAGTCAACATTTCT
This sequence comes from Sturmia bella, assembly GCA_963662145.1. Classification (NCBI taxonomy): domain Eukaryota; kingdom Metazoa; phylum Arthropoda; class Insecta; order Diptera; family Tachinidae; genus Sturmia; species Sturmia bella. The sequence goes on from OY759170.1 coordinate 27,875,708, forward strand.
TAACCGGGATGTAGCTAGTTGAGAATTTAACAAACTTTCTCTTAGGTTGTTCGTTGGAGTCATACAGGCAGTTGAAGTTTGAAACTCTTGACTGGTGCCAGATTCCATATTCGGTAGATCAGGTTGTAATCTTTTAGTATTTTTCTTGGACCTGACTGTGTTTAATCTTTTAGTAATTTTTGTATTTGTATTATATTTCTTTCTTTTTTTAGTATTGAGAGTAGTGACAGATGTGGAACAGATGTGGAATGATTTACGTGAGTACGTGCCACTAGGGCCCAACCTCACGGTGGTCAAACCACGTGGTGCAATCAAGACGTTACACCACCCCCCCCTTGCTCAGGAGTTGAGCTATCTAACCTCTGCTGCATTGCAATTCCCCAGACGGCTAAGGATACACGACTACCGTGGTAGCCCGAAGTTCCTAAGATCATCAGTCCTTGAACCAACGCTACTGCTCCCGCCAATCTGGTTCCTTACAAAGCAGCGTCTGTTGCTTAGCAACAGCACTACGGGCCCATTTGGGCGACCGAACATAGACCCGAGGGTCTATGATCAGTATAGCTACCAACGTTCCCTTCCATGCGAACTTATGGTAGCAACCACAGCCAGTACGTTTCAGCCAAGGAAGGCTCCTCAACCTATGACCGGCGAGATGACTCCGAAGAGTCATCCCGGGGCTCCGGTCCCCGTACTGCCGAATTGCCCCTCGGTGAGGGGTTTCAGCAAGTCCCTCAGGAGTCGCCGCCCTCCTTCAGGAAATGCCTAAGATTTTTGCCACCAAGACAGCCGAGGTATCGTGCACCCCTTCTACCCCGTTGACACTACACCAAGCTGGTTACGATCAGCAAGATGCATTTTGTGCCCCCGGGGGATGAGAGTAGTGACTGTTAATTTTCGGAGTTATTTGTTGTTTATTGTTGGTATGTTTGTAATTTTTATCCCTTATTTAATTCAATGCATCTCAAAATTCAGCCAGAGAATATCACAATTTATATGCAGTGGTTGTTGTCGTGGGTGTTGTTGTATTAATTGTGGTCTTACTGCTAATCACTGTCCTCTCACTGATAATCACTTTACATATAATAACAGAGTTTTTCTTTTTTTTTTTTTTTGCATGAAACAATTTCAAGCATTTACAAAATGTTTTTAATAGATATTTATTTAGTATTTGCTTGGATATTAGTTCTTTGGACAAATTAATTTATTTATTGCTTTTTTTCCTATTTAGTGTTTAATTTGCCAATATCAAGGCAGTTCGGTAGATATAGTTTTTGAAGAATTTTATGCGAGCTAATTAAAAACACGTCTGATCTTGTCAGCGTTCTCACGAACACGTTCGTGTTCGGAAATCAACTTGATCACTGAAGAAGCAGCCAAGCGTCTTCGTCTTGAACAGTACAAATCTCCTCAGGAGATAGCTGGTGTATCAGACATTCGATCCCAGCTGAAATATAGGATCACTGCAACCATTAAATCACGAATCTCCGAGTTCAAATTAACATCTACGTTTTGCGTCTCAAAATCAATCTCCTCACAACAACCAACAAAGCGCATGGATGAAGATTGGAATATTCCAGCTGATTTGCCACTTGCAGATCCACAATTTAATGTCCCACAGCGTATTGATCTACTTTTAAGTTCCGAAATTTTCTTCGATTTACTGTTAGATGGTGAATTCAGTATAGGTCATGGGATGCCTTCTTTAATTAATACAAGGTTAGGATGGATAATAGGAGGCAAAGTAGACTCTAAGCCATCAATTACGGTTTTGTCATGTTATGTGACCACTACTCAAGAATTAGATTAAATGTTGCAGACATTTTGGGAAATAAAGGAGCTGCCTCAAAATAAACCAATGAGGTCTCACGAAGAGGAGCAATGCGAATTGCATTATACAGAAAACACAGTTTGTGAAGCCAATGGAAGAGTTAAGGTACGCTTACCATTTAAGTACACAGCTAGCCAACTTGGCAGTTCGTTTGAAACTGCTCGTAGACGTTCCTTGTCTCTTGAAAGACGTCTTAAAAATGATGAAACCATAAGAAAGATGTACATAGATTTCATGCGCGAGTACATTAACCTTGGGCACATGTCAATAGTCAATTACGAATTTTTAAATTCACCGCACTATGTGATACCTCATCATTCAGTTTTGCGCCTTCAAGGTCCTTCCACCAAATTGAGAGTTGTCTTTGATGCTTCGGCCAAAACTTCAAATAAAATATCCTTGAATGACATTCTCATGGTTGGCCCAACTATTCAAGAGGATTTACTTTTACAAATGCTCTGTTTTCATTTTCATAAGTATGCTTTGTCAGCTGACATTTGCAAAATGTATCGGCAATTTTTGGTAGATGAAAGGGATCGGAATTTTCAAGTCATTGTCTGAAGGGACAATCCACAGAAAGCCTTAAATCTTTATCGTCTCAACACGGTGACTTATGGTACATCATCGGCGCCGATCCTTGCCACCCGAAGTCTTTCATTTATTGCTGACAAATATAAAGACAAGTTCCCTATTGGTTCGAAAGTTCTTAAAAATGATCTCTATGTAGACGACCTCCTAACAGGAGCATCTAACGTTGCTGAACTTTTACAAAAACGACTCGAAATAATACAAATCTTAGATGAAGCTGGCCTAAAATTATCTAAATGGAGTTCAAACTATCCTCAAACAAACTTTTCAAATCAGAAATTACTATTTAAAGTTGATAAAGAAAACGTAACTAAAGCCCTCGGAATGGCGTGGAAACCAGATGTAGATGTTTTTTGTTTTCGGTTTGAGTTTGTTAAGATTAAAAATCTAACAAAACGAACAATCATTTCAGTAATTGCACGAATCTTTGATGTATTGGGTTTTTAAGCCCCAGAGTAACTTCGTGCAAAATTTTAATTCAAGAGTTATGGAAGCAACAAATAAGTTGGGATTCACCCCTATGTGAAGGACTTAAAAATCGATGGGCCAAAATTGAAGATAAATTACCTCATGTTAATCAAATCGAAATGTCCAGACACGTAGGTATAAGTCCAAGCCAAGAATTCGAAATTCACGGTTTTTCGGATGCGTCGCAGTTAGCCTATGGATGCTGCATATACATTAGAATTAATGAGCCAAATCAATCTCAAGTCCGGTTACTTATCGCAAAATCAAGAGTAGCACCGGTGGTTCAACAGTCACTTCCCCGGCTAGAGTTGTGTGCCGCATTATTATTAAGCCGAACGTGGGAGAAAATCACGAATCAATTTCAAAACAACTACAATTATCGGATATACTTTTGGTCAGATTCCAAAATCGTCTTAAATTGGATTAAGAATCACTCATCATCGTTTGTTAGTTTCGTCGCTAACCGAGTTTCAGAAACTCAAAACATCACCTACAATGTTCAATGGCAGCATTTTACCATCAGAGCAGAATCCTGCTGATATCGTTTCGCGTGGCTGTCTAGCTGATGAAATATGTTCAACAATCTGGTTCACAGATTTGCAGCAGACTGTATTTGCAGCATAAATTGATCAGCTCAAGGCCGGTAAATTATTCCAGCCATCGTTACAAAAATTATCGCCATTTTTACATAACGTCCAAAGTTTCAAAAAACCATTGTCGATACTCAGAGTTGGTGGTAGATTGTCCCAATCAACGTTAGCGTACGACAGATGTGGAATGATTTACGTGAGTACCTGCCACTAGGGCCCAACCTCACGATGGTCAAACCACGTGGTGTAATCAAGACGTTACACCACCGCCCCCGAGCAGCCGGAACAACTGCTCGGGTGGCAATTTATTTGTTACGTTACTTGGCCATAACAAAACCCCTTGCTCAGGAGTTGAGCTATCTAACCTCTGCTGCATTGCAATTCCCCAGACGGCTAAGGATACACGACTACCGTGGTAGCCCGAAGTTCCTAAGATCATCAGTCCTTGAACCAACGCTAATGCTCCCGCCAATCCGGTTCCTTACAAAGCAGCGTCTGTTGCTTAGCAATAGCACTACGGGCCCATTTGGGCGACCGAACATAGACCCGAGGGTCTATGTTTAGTATGGCTACCAACGTTCCCTCCCATGCGAACTTATGGTAGCAACCACAGCCAGTACGTTTCAGCCAAGGAAGGCTCCTCAACCTATGACCGGCGAGATGACTCCGAAGAGTCATCACGGGGCTCCGGTCCCCATACTGCCGAATTGCCCCTCGGTGAGGGGTTTCAGCAAGTCCCTCAGAAGTCTCCGCCCTCCTTCAGGAAATGCCTAAGATTTTTAGCCACCAAGCCAGCCGAGGTATCCTGCACCCCTTCTACCCCGTTGACACGACACGGGTTACGATCAGCAAGATGCATATTGTGCCCCTGGGGGGACGGTACCATACGACAGTAAGTTGCCAGCACTGCTTCCACTCATCGCTTCACTTATCTATAGGAAAGATACCTTCATCTAAAGCACTTGCATGCAGGGCCGAAATTGCTCCTCGGAATTTCACGCCAAAAGGTTTGGATAATTAACGGCAGAGAAATTGCCAGAAAGGTTGTCCGAAACTGTGTGCATTGCTTTAAATATAAGCCCCGTCTTTTGCAGCAAATAATGGGCGACCTACCTTCTGATCGGCTGAATGGTCAGCGTCCCTTTCTCGTGTGTGGTGTCGACTTTTGTGTTCCATTCTATACATCTTATAGAATAAGGGGCAGACCACCATACAAAACTTACTTAGCCATTTTCGTCTGTTTTACCTCAAAGGCCATACACATAGAACTTGTTTCAGATTTGTCATCTAATAACTTTATTTTATGTATAAAAATATTTATTGGCAGACGTGGAGTTTCTCAGAAATTATATTGTGACAACGCTACAAACTTTGTTGGTACTCAGTCAAGGCTCAATCAGTTTAAGCAACATTTCTTTGAAAAGGATAATCTTAAAGCTCTGATGGAGTACACCGAAGTAACCGGCTTTCGATTCATGTTTATCCCACCCCGTTCACCCCATTTTGGTGGACTTTGGGAATCTGCAGTGAAGTCCACAAAAACCATTTTAGTCAAAAACATATCCAACGCAGACGTAACCTATAAAGAATTGCACACAATTGTCATCGAAGTCGAAGCTATTTTAAACTCCCGTCCGTTAGCACCACGATCTGACGATCCCAATAACGGTGAGGCATTAACACCTGCCCACATGCTAATTGGTTCATCTCTACATGCGTTACGTGATGAAAATTTAAATCACTACAAAAACATAAAGTATCTGAAGCGCTACCAACTAGTAACTTACTTAAAACAACAGTTTTGGGCACAATGGGTGCGTGACTATGTTCTTACGGCCTAATTCATAAACAGATTATAAGAGTGTTATAACCAACTGAAAAAAAACCAGAAAAGTGTATTCATAATCGACTTATAGCTTATTATGCTGCTTATAACCATCTTATAAATTGGAGATTTTTATTGTGGCCTCTACCCAACCTTATAGTTGGGTAGAGGCCACAATAAAAATAGTGAATAGTGAAAATTGTTGAATTAATGATTTTTTTATTTTAACACTATTTGTCAAATTTTTTGCTTCTTGAATGTGTATATGATTGTATTTCATTGCTTCTTATACCAAATTATCATTACACATTAAACTATGAAATTCGAAAATATGTACATACTTTAAATTCTAATATAGTAATATACAGTCATAAAGGCACTTTAACCCTGCAAAAATCATCTCATTTTTTTATCAAACAAATTTTTTTTTAGTTTTCATATAAATTACAAATATTTTGACGAATTATATCGATACAATACACAAAGAAATACAGACGTACACACATACATATGTATGTATAGTACTATCTCTTTTGCAAATTTGAATTGACATGTACATATGTATGCATGCATGCATACACATACATATCTACGCACAAACAACAGTGGGGATCCTGCCACTATTTACAATGTATGCACACGCATTGGCCTCTACCTAACTATAAGCGTTTGATAAAGAGACATTCGTTGAGTTGATGAAGAGTTACGAAGAAAGAATTTATCAATAAAATAATTTTAATAAAAGATATTTGCGAATTAAATAATATTTACCACTTTTCATTATGTTTTCATGAAAAATATTTGCAAATAATTATAGTGCTGCACAAACAAATGCTAGAGAGTAAGTAGTCGACTACTTTTGGTACCAGAACAAATGTGTTTAGAAATAATTTTTTTTACAATTCAAAGCCTTATATACATATTTTTCGCAATAAAAATAGGTAAACCAATAAATTATTTCATATTCGAACAAAATTATTTTATATAAGTAAATAGTATTTTGCATTTTTCGAAGCTACGCAAATAATCAGTTTCTTACATACATCTCATATATGCAGCACTAGGCACAAAATGAGAGTGAACATTGCATGGTATTGCCAACAATAAAGTACAAGAGTAACAAAAGAGTTTAATAGATATTTCACCCGTATACGCATCGAGAAAGTTTTCACAAACATCTTTTTTAGATTTATGAGATCAGTGTGGGTAGTTCATCAGGTGGAAATATAGAAACGAGATAATTTAGAAAATGTGAGTGTGTTAGCGTTAGTGGGTGTAGTGTAACTTGCATAAAATTGATTTCCTTTGTAAACAATACATTAAGCTTTTTGATGTTCCCCTAACTACATATGTATGTATGTTTGTAAATTCATATATACATATGTATTGTTTCTAAGAATTTACTTACCATTTAATTCTATTTTGATTACTTTAATATTATATTTTGTTGTTATAATAACAGCTAATATTAAGCCGGTTAACACCACCACAGAACCGGAGACAAAATTGCCTATCACTGCCAATACTGTCAAACAACCAGATGCAATGGCACAGAACATGGTGGGTCTAGCTTGCCGATATTTAACAACTCGGCATTGCAACGTTCCCACGTGGTTTTCGAACTCTGGTGGTATTTGCAGACGTAAAGTGCAATGAGTTTTAAAGAACCAGGAACATAGTATCATGAAAAATATAAGCCCCAAAGGTTGTATTTTTATCCTGCAAAAAAAACATAAATTTTATTACTTAAATTTTTTAATCAAAGCAGATTCTAATAATATACATATGAGCAAGGTCCAGGAACAGTACCGTTTTTTTATTTTCTGATCGCCGCTAAATTTATGGTTCAAAGTCGTAAGTATAATATATTGAAGGGATCAGCTAGCCCGGTAAGCGCTGATTTGCATTCAACATTTATTTACGTTGTATACACATTTCTTTAAATATACACATTTCTATCATTATAATAGAAATATTAGACCATATTTGAATGATCAATAGTTTCTAGATAAGTGTACAGGTTTAGGGCATGATTTTATTAGACTTGCAAGTATAATGAATGTTAAAGCGTTTAATTAACAATCTGATAAAGGGAATAATTTTGTTATTCTTTCATTTCAAAATTTTGTTTTGTTGTATTGTATATAAACAATTTTCAAAATCGTACTCATAAGAGTGAAAATGAAACCCTATTACTGAGCTTCTCCTAAACGGTAAGCTAGAGAACTTAAATTTTCACAATATTTGGGATTACCCGGCTATTAAAACAAATACTAAAAACAGCCAAAAATTAAAAGCTGAAGTGGGTCCCATACAAGAACCTGTAAAAATTAGCTCAAATTAGGTGTAACTTTTGAATCATAAGAGCTACAGAGATTAAATTTCCACAGGAGATATGGTTACATAGGCTCTACAAAAATAACAAAAAGTTAAGAACTAAAGTTGTTCCCATACAAGAAAAAATTATCTGCATCTTTTGAACCGTGTTAGAGATTTTAAATTTGCACAGGATATGCATTTAACAGGTCTACACAGCAGCAAATACCAAAAATAGCAAAAAGTAAAAATTTAAATGTTGTTGGGACATCCTTTAATTTGAAAATATAGCTTTTGTAGCGTGTCATACATGTCTATAATACCTTCTCCATGCATAGAACAAATAATAAACAAAAGAATAAAGAGTTAGTTACAACACACATGTTCTTTGCATATAGCAGTGTTGACAAACATTTGAGTGACATACTTTCACTCTCATTTCATATTGAGTAGTTTCTTTTAGAAGCGACCTCACGATTGGTCAAATGTAGATTATGACACAATCCTCCATAATAACAAATTAAAGTAGAATGAAATCACAGTAAAGTAGAATAAGTTAGAAAGGCTAAGCTTTATTTTCATAAGTAGTATATAAGCCTAGAATATTTAAAATAAAGACAGACTTGACTATCAAACGTAAACCGGCATACGTGCCTTGTTTTATTTTCAAGTTCCAAAAAGAATCTGTTGGCAGTCCCTTTGGACGCCTACCATTTGAGCTGTCCCCCTTGCCAGCTGGATAGAATTAAGTAAGGGATCTAGGGAAAAATCCTTTCTTTTAAATACAAATTGGTAACAAAAAACCCTCACATGGCGATCCTGGCCACTACGGACCAAAAGAACTATGAGGTGAGATGACTAGCGCAGACGTGGATGCAATTTTTAAACGCTGGGAAGAATATCTGAGACATCAAGAAGCCCTAGAAGAATACAAAAGAAGACAGCAACCGCTACAAAAAGAAAATAAAAAAAAGAAGCGAGGTGGAAAACAGTTTCAGCGACGCAAGGAGAAGGCAATACTACACAAACAACTAACATTGGCCACCACCATACAAGAAAAATCATTGCCAAAAATAAAATAAAAACTTTGCACAAAAATTCAGACAAATGAATAGCACATAAAAAAAAATTTTTTTCAATTAATATTTTACTTAATAAGTTTTTTTTTATATACAAATGGTAGGACCCATTTGGGGTCACAGAATACCAGATAAAATGGGAAATCCACAAAGCAAGGTGGAGATACAGGAAAACTTGTTAATAAAGGTGACACAGAGTAACACTGGTATTGTTTATAACATATAAGATCAACAAATATTTAAAGACTATCACCGGTATTCATAAAAAATAAAACATTGTTGAAATACATTTTAGAACAAACTTTTCATATCAAATTTGTTCTAAAATGTATTTGAGCAACATTTTATTTTTTATGAATACCAGTGTAAATATACACATACATACGAAACAACATTTGTAATAAAAACAAAAATGTTAACCACTAATAAAATATGGAAGAAAACATAGAAAAATTAAAAGAAATTCTAAAGAATCTAAAAAAAATCCAAGTAGAACATACACAAAGAAGACTATACAAGAAAAATTACAACAAATTGAAGACATAAACGAAGATTTTGATATAGCAGCAGATGAACAAAAGGACCCCGATTTATTGATAGCACTAAAGATACAATTTAAAAATATTTTTACAAATATTAAAGAACATTTAACTGAACACCAAAAGGATTCAGATACAGAACAACGAGTCACGGCATCGTTTAGCATAGAAACAACTTCAAAGGCTCTTCCCTTATTTGATGGCAGCTATGTCGAGTTAGAGAGTTTTTTGGTAACTGCAGAATTAATCAACAAACCCTTATGATGCAAAAATAGACTTTCTTCAATATGTTTACCATTCTAAACTAACCTCACAAGTGAGAACAGCAAAAAAAAAAACAAAGGTACAGAAGAAACCGAGATTTGCATCACTTAAGCAAATATGCATAACTAAAAACCATTGCAGATCCGTGTTTGCAAATGTTGCTAAATGCTAAAACAGCTGCTTGTTTTTCTACATTTCAACACGTAAGCTCCTGCGCTCAAAAAACTCTATGATGGCAAGGCCGCCACAAAACATGCCTGTGCTCATGATACAATTAACAAGGGAGCCTCGTCAGCTAAACCGTTAATCAACTGACTACTTTAGGTTGTCAAGAGATTGCAGAGATGAAAGGCTGCCAAAACGAGATAGCAAATCCGCATAAGCTCAGTGCATCTCTCTTCTGTAAATGTAGAAGTGGCGTCTTTTTGACAGTTTGCATAAGTTGTACAAAAACAAAATGCATGTTATTTTTATTGAAGTTGTTCTTATTGTAGCGAAAAGGCTACCTTGTTAGTTGTATCATGCCTGTGCTGGAAATAAATTAATGCTAACGTTGCTCAAAGAAGTATTTTCAAAATAGTAAAAAGTGAATATTATACCTATTATTATGCACCATTTTCATTAAATTTTATAAAATAAGCAAAAAATCGGGCGGCTGCTTCACGTGCAAATTTTATCGAAGGCATTGCTTTTCAAATATTGGTTGCGGCTTAGCTTATCTCAAGGCGAATCCATTACAGGTGCTTGCATACCAATTCGCTTCAGCATTTTTCCACGAATTTATCTTCTGAGTTGTCAAAGCCGATAGAAAACGACAACAAAACTTGTGACGTCTCGAGAGAAAATGATGAAGCGAATTGAATTGCGACCACCTATACTTGATTCGCCTTGGCTTATCTCATGCGGCAAACTCGCTGAATTAAATTTTGTAAACAAATAAATAAAACAGGGAAGAAAATGAATACGGAAGAAAGTAAAAATAAAATTAAGACAATTAAACAAAAAGTCAACAATAAAAGACGGCCAACGAAAAGATGAATAATGAAATTTTTGCAATTTGTTTTCTAAACTTCCTTCTCAATTTGCAAAACAAAAATATTTATATTTTCCGTTACTCTAAAATCAGCTGATATAACTATTTTGCTAAACACTTGAAAAAGACACTCACGCTTGGCAGCAAAAAATCATGCTATATCTGCTAAAATTGCAGATGTGCAACCAAGGGTGATTTCCGCTAACATATTAAACTACAAACATTTAAACGATGACAAACGTTTTGAAAGAATAGTGAATGAACTGCAATTAGACCGTAATGACAAATTTGCCAAAGCACAATTAATAGGAATATTTAAACAATATCAAAATGTTTTTCACCTAGAAGACGAAAAATTAAGCGTCAACAATTTTTACAAACAAAAAATAACAACCTCGGACAACACACCTGTTTACATAAAAAATTGAGTCAAGTACGAGGCTGGCTCGCACTCTTAGGCTTCCGTACGTATGCATGTGTAATGTATGTATGGAATGGTGTATGTGAATACATATGTATATTTTATAAATTTCATCTCTGTTTTTAAAGCTACTTTATGTTGTATTGGGACACCTAGTAATTTTCCACTTGTTGTTGTTTTTGTAATTTATTGTTGTAAGGCATCTGGGAATACATACACAGTGCGAATTTCGACTCTCTATCTCTTACGGTTCGAGAGTTATAGCTATTACTCTACATTGTAAAGGGACACCTGGTAGTTTTACAGTTGTTGTTGTTTTTAGCAAGTGTTGTTGTGGAGCATATGTGCATACACATATTGTGCAAATTTCATCCCTCTATCGCTCACAGTTCGAGAGTAACAGCTAATTGTTACTTTACGTTGTATAGGGACACCTGGTAGTTTTCAACTTGTTGTTTTTAGCATTTGTTATTGTATAAATACATACACTATGCAAATTTCAGCTCTCTATCTTTTACGGTTCGAGAGTTATGGCTAGTTGTAACTTTTCGTTGTATGGGGACACCTGGTAGTTTTCGACTTGTTGTTGGTTTTGTATTGTATTGTATTGTATTTGTATTGTATTATGGTATTGTAGCGGCAAGGTAGAACAACATTCTGTGAAAATTTCAGCTCTCTAGCTCTTACCGTTTCGGAGAATGGACGCTGTGACGGACGGACGAACGGACGTACTTGTCTCCGTAATAGGGTTCCGTTTCACTCTGATGAGTACGGAACCCTAAAAACTACAGATTGCCACATTCACATACTGACATAATTAATGAACAAGTACAAAAAATGCTTGATGATAATATAATAGAACCTTCAGTTAGTCCATACAATGCCCCACTCCTTTTAGTACGAAAGAAAAATATAGAAGATAAAAAGAAATGGAGACTTGTTGTAGATTTTAGAAAATTAAATGACAAGATCGTTAACGACAAATTTCCACTCACTAGACTAGAGGATATTTTGGACAAACTAGGCAGAACAAAATGGTTCTCAACACTAGACATGACTAGTTCTTTTCATCAAATTGAATTAGAAAACAGCTCCAGACCATTGACAGCTTTTTCCACACCACAAGGACATTTTCAATTTAAAAGACTCCCATTCGGACTAAAAATTTCTTCTAACAGTTTTCAACGTATGCTTACAATAGCATTATCAGGACTTGAATGCGAAGCATTTCTCTACGTAGATGACATTATTGTATATGGCTGTAGTTTAGCACACCATAACAAAAATTTAATAAAAGTGTTGGATATATTAGAAAAATATAATTTAAAGCTAAATCCAAAGAAATATGTTTTCTTGAGACCAGAAGTTATTTATCTAGGGTATTTAATAACAAAAACCGGCGTAAAAACATATCCATCAAAATTTAAAATAATAGAAAACTATCCCATACCAAAAAACGCGGACGAAGTAAGACGATTCGTTGCATTTTCTAATTATTACAGAAAATGTATACCCAACTTTGCTGACATTGCAACAGAATTAAACACACTTTTAAAGAAAAACACAAAATTTACATGGACAGAAAAATGCCAACATGCTTTTGAAGAATTGAAAGAAAAATTAATTAATCCACTAGTATTACAATATCCAAATTTTGATAAACCATTTATATTAACTACAGACGCATCAAATTACGCATTAGGAGCAGTATTATCTCAAGGCGAAATAGGTCAAGACTTACCAATCTCTTATGCTAGTAAATCACTACAAAAACACGACATTAATAAACCGGTGATAGAAAAAGAATTGTTAGCAATTCATTGGAGTATTAATTTTTTTAGACCATATCTCTATGGCAGGAAATTTATAGTAGTAATAGACCACAGACCATTAATTTCACTATTTTCACACAAAAATCCTTCGTCAAAAATGACAAGAATAAGACTAGATCTAAGTGATTATGACTTTACTATAATTTATAAAAAGGGAAAAATGAATACAAGTGCAGATGCACTTTCTAGAATTGAGTTAAATTCAGATATATTAAAACAAATGATACCAAAAGAAAATGATTACAAAGAAAATAAACTGCTAATAACAACAAGGGCTATGAAAAACAAAATAAATGAGGGGAATAAAATAACAAACGAAAATAACAGTATAAAGAAAAGTAAAATTGAGGCAAGTAATTTTAATAATAATAATAAAGCGCGCGCGGAAGAAGATAACGTGGAAACATGTATCTCTCAGAAGTCTGATCAACTTCAAATATGGGAATGTACATCCATTAATGACGTCAAGAATATAAATAAATTGCAATTTAATGAAATTAACAGAGACATACAGGATAAAGATATAATTATAGATAATAATATTGTACACATAGGACGTGATGATAATTCATCGAAACCAGTTTCGAATATGAAGAAATCACGTACTGAAACTAAGAATGAGAAGAGTATAGGATGTAACGATAATTCATCGAAACAAGATTCTATGAAGAAGTTACATACCAAAGATACACAAGATAATAATATGCATGAAAGATTCAGCGATAACTCAGCGAAACTAGATTCGATTCTGAGGAAACTTATATAAAAAATGAAAAAGGAAAATATAAAAGAATTAGCGCTGTCAAACAAAGATGAAATATTCAAAGTATATACAAAAGATGAAGTAAAAGAAGCATATGCGAAGATAAAAATAAATAATAAAAGTCCACAACTAAAAATATTAATTTACAATGCCCCAAAAAGAATAACAGATGCATTTTAAAATACAAACTAATTTATGAATTCCACAATACTACGCACTCAGGTCACTTAGGAATAAGAAAAACAATTATTAAACTAAAACAAAGATACATCTGGAAAAACATGAACAGAATGGTAAAGAAATTCGTATCATATTGTAACAATTGTAACAAAAATAAACAAACAAAACACATAAAAGAACCACTTACACACACAAACACACCAAGCAATAGTTTTGAAGTAATTTCAATTGATACTGTAGGACCTCTTCGTATTTCAAATGATTACCGCTACATTCTAACAATGCAGTGTGAATTGACAAAAATGTCGTCGCACACCCAATGCCGATGCAATTGTAACCACAAAGACATTGGTTGAACAGTTTATTTTAAAATATGGTCAATTCAAAGTACTTAAATCGGACAAAGGGACAGAATTCACAAATGAAATTATGAAAAACGTATGCGCGTTATTACAAATCAGACAGATCTTTTCAACACCTTATCACCATGAAACATTAGGTTCAATAGAAAGAAATCACAGAGTCCTTAATGAATTTTTGTTAACCACCGCTAATGATTACGAATGGGACAAATGGATTCCATACTTTACTTTTCCCTACAATACGGCACCACACATTGATACAGGATACACGCCTTTTGAGCTAGTGTACGGACGATTACCATGTCTGCCATCAGATATCCTATGTAATAAAACAAAGATTTATAATTACGAAGACTAGAGCTGCGAGTCAAATTACAATTTGCCCTAAACAGAGCAAAAGAATTATTAATAAAAACAAAAGAAAAAAGAATTTCAACCAGCAATAACAACAATAAAGCAAATTTTAATGTAGGAGACTTACGGCCTAATTCATAAACACATTATAAGAGTGTTTGTCACGATTCAAAACACCGTTGGCGAAGAGTCGAATAAACAACGGTGCGTTCCCACATAGGGCAAACCGTGTCCAATAACTGTGTGCTACACTGGTAGCTAACAATTTGTGCGCGGCTATGGCTCGTCGGGCTTGGGCGGGTGTTCGTTGCAGACAGTCAATGGATGTTTGAATATTTAATGTACCAGTGCCTAGTACCAAACCAATAACAAAAAAAAAAAAATAGGGGCCGAGAACGTCGAAAACCGGCGACTAGAACTCGTCCAATCGTTCGACTTTGGAATGGAGTCATGGATGTTGTTACAACCACAGGCGGTCCCTCCCGCAACATCGGTTCAACGATGCTGTACCTTGATAGTGCAGTGGCCTCAATATATTTGTCACTATCCCCGAATACACTTATTCAACCAACCTCAAATACTTACCCCAACCTAATTATTCACTTATGTTAAAAATAAAAAAATATATTGCATTCAATTCAGTTTACGAGTTCTTCTAATCTTAAGAGGTTATTACAAATCAAAATGATCTCATGATAGGATGGGTCAACAACTTAGCTGCGCGAAAAGAAAACACTCAAACACCTACATTAGCGCTAATGGTGGCGGAAAATATTACTTAGCTACAGGCGCGACTAAATTATCCCCCTTTGAATCGTTATCAAGCTGCACAACTCAATGATATAATATGGGCAAACCTGAGAGCAGTGTTGCCAAAGACACTCAGTCCCTTCTGTCGGAGTCCAGTGGTCTGTTTGCAACTTGATATGAATTAAGTCTATGGTTTTTTTTTTCTTATTTTACTCTTCAGTTCAAAACAAATTTAATATACTTAGTGGCAACTCAAGCTTAAATGATATAATTCAATTCAGAATACGAACAAGAATGATATTATAACTATTGAGATTGGTATCTTAGCGGTGGCAAGACCCATATAAAAGTAACTCAGCTTATAGCCCACGAAATACAGAATAATGACAAACTAGATTATTAAACGATTGTTCGATACGAGAACAACTTCTAACTGATCACCAAAACAAGGAAATCGGACTACTAAAAGGTTGTGGGCAAAATAAATCAGCGTATTCAAAGACTATTACTAAAAAGTTAGCCTAGCAAAAACTATTGAAAAATAAATCAGCCGGTTAAAAGACTGGTTAAAAATCAACATCAATTTATTGACAGACTATCGAACTGCGAGTAAGTTCAACCAAAATTGCCGAAAACAAAATTAGTGTATTGAGACAATAATGATACGCACTCAGTCCGTTAAGGACCATTGGATATGAAATCAGACTATTGGAAATTGAATTAGACTAAAGGTGGGATCATACGATTGCCGCAATGCACCAATTTTTGTTACATTTTGTGTGCCAATCGTGTGATAGCACAATTTATTGGCTCATGCGGCAACCAAAACGAATGTTGTTCCTATTTGTCCCAATCAAATACAACCCTGACGCGACAACCGTGTGAACACTTGACATACAACTAATCACCAATAAAAATTCTAAAAATGCACCAATATTTATTGTGTTCTCATGCGGCAACCAAAGAAGACAATGCCCGCTAATAATATATGTACATACATACTATGTATGATATACATACATATATAATATACATACATACTATGTATGAAACTAAATAAATGTATACATACATATATTTATTTAGTTTCAAAATTATTTAAACGCGTCTTCCATGATTTTTGCTTTTCAATCAGTAAAATTCAATTGTTACTATTCATTTTTTGCTTTTACAGCCCGCACAACATTATAATAATAGCCGAAGCAATTTTCTTTCTTTTTAATGAACAAACCATCTGCTACAACAGCTGTTTCTCAGAGTTGCCGTATAATATAACAATCGTGTGACTATAATGCGGCAATTATTGGTACTAAATTGTTTTGCGGCAATTTGCGACAATAAAATTTCAGTAAAATGTGACAATCATGTGATTGCAGAGAATTTGGTTGGGACAAATTTTTTATTGTGCTCCAATTCAGCCCAATAAAAATTGTGTAAAATTGGTGCATTGCGGCAATCGTGTGATCCCACCTTAAAACTGTTGCAGGACAATTTGGCCAAGAACTATTGCCAAAAGGCTTAGTCTGTTAAAGGCTATCATGAAATGACTCAGTTTATCAAAAAAAAATAAAAAAGCAAAAATGATTTAGTCCATCACATGACCGTTAAGAAAAATTATTCAGTCTGTTAAAGTCAACTGAAAAGGTATTTGGGTCGACTAAAAGGCAACCGAAAAATGATTGGGTCTATTGAAAGACTGTCGAAAAATTATTAAGTCCCTTAAAAGACTATTTAAAAGATATCGGTCTATTAAAAGACTACCGCAGAGGAGTTAGTCTATCAAAGAATACAGAAAAGGGATTTAATCTGCTAAAAGACTATTAGATATGACTAAGTCTCTTAAAAGCTTATCAAAAAAAAAAATTTAGTCTGTTGAAAGACTATTAGAAATGACTAAGTCTATTAAAAGATTATCAAAAGAAAATTTAGTCTGTTGAAGGACTATTAGAAATGACTAAGTCTATTAAAAGATTATCAAAAAAAGAATTTAGTCTGTTAAAAGGCTACTAGAAATGACTAAATCTATTAAAAGATTATCAAAAAAAGAATTTAGTCTGTTAAAAGACTATTAAAAATGACTAAGTCTATTAAAAGACTGTCAAAAAAAATTTCAACCTATTAGCTGCTAAAATAATGACCTTATGTTCCGCGGACCTCGCGGCGCGTAGACTTTGAATTGCAAAAAAAGAAACAACTACCACGACCGGTCTAGTTATACGATACTTAATCGATACTTAAATAACCACTAAAACACACAACTGTACTTATATATTTTCTTATACGTGGCGATGTCTTCTTCCTCGGGTAGGGCGTATGTGTCAGGTTTCGCTGTTGCTGGCTGCAGGTGTTGTGCCTGATGAGGTGAAACTGTTGTTGCTGCCTGTCGTTGTTGTGAGCTTTCGGTGATCTGCTCTCTATTTCACTGCTGGCCTACTTCAGTTGCTTCATTGACTAAGCTTGTTGATATTATGGCGACACTGCTGAACATGATGACTGGGGTGGTCTTGGTGATTGCCTAGCTGTTGACTGCTGTCGTGCTGGCGTTGCTATTCGGTTGCTTGAGCAGCAGGCTCCAAGCGAGACTGAGGTGGTCTTGGTGATTGCCTAGCTGTTGGCTGCTGTCGTGCTGGCGTTGCTATTCGGTTGCTTGAGCAGCAGGCTCCAAGCGAGACTGAGGTGGTCTTGGTGATTGCCTAGCTGTTGGCTGCTGTCGTGCTGGCGTTGCTATTCGGTTGCTTGAGCAGCAGGCTCCAAGCGAGACTGAGGTGGTCTTGGTGATTGCCCAGCTGTGCAATTATATGTTTTATTATGGTGCTCCCAATATTAAATGCCCTTGAAACACTGTACTACTCCGCTTCGATTTTATTGTAAATCAAGAACATGGAGCAAACAATACACACAATGGCTGCTGGCGTTAGCTGTCGGAGTTGGGGTGGTGGCGTTTGCTGTCGGAGTTGGGGTAGTGGCGTATGCTGTTTTGGGGTTGAGTGGTGTAGTTGTGGCTGCGGAGTTTTATGGTGTGCCCTCTGCTACAATGTTTCAGCCCGTCTGCTCCACCAGTATATAACAAAAGTGCTGTTTTTGTAGCGGGATGGTGGCAGTTTTGTTTGTGGGGACCGCTGATTGTTTCGCCTGCCGTTTAGAGTGGCATTTGGCCTTTCCGTTGCACTAACAATGGTGCCTAAAAATATGACTTGCTACCTGGTTAAGACGATAGCAATAGTCTTGATTTGCCGCTGTCGCAGCCTCGACGTGAGGTTTCTTTTGACGGCCACTGGCGGGTTTTGTTGTTGAAATCGGGCACGCCAAGAACCACTACGAGCACTTTGCTTGCTCCTGTTGATGGTGGGAATATTAATAAAAAAAACTCACTACTCAACACAACTTGTACCTACACCTCGTCGTGATACAATCCCACTTCCGAAATTCTTACCGCGCGTTCTACTCCAGTTAGCTCCGATGCACGTCCACCTTTTTCACTACCAGCACGAGAAAAAGAACGGAAGTTCCGGCTTGACGGCTGAAGTTGGCTTCTGCTTGACTGTCAAAATGACCACACCCTACCAGAGTTGCATTCTTTTTTACTTCGCCGCAATTTAGTTCGCAGGCGTGTTTACACTAATCTGGCCACGCTTGCCAGATCAATTGAACCATGTCATGACATGGGACACCACACTCCTTCCAGGGGCTAACTGGTTTTATCATATTCTCAACCCCAATTGCGAATATGATAAAAGGTGTTCTTTTCTCAGGCTTTTAGATCCTTCGCGTGGAATACTCCAGGTGACCTCCCTTGCAGGGTCTCTATCTCATACAGGCTATTTCCTACTTAGCTGACACCTGTTTGGCAAAGTCTGACAGTTGGAAGTTCCTGCGAAATACCACTTGTCCTACTTTGAATCGGACATTTCTGGTGCGAGTATTGTACTTTTTCGCATTGGACTCATAACTCCTATGTAATCCCTCTTTGATCTTTTCTCTAACTACTTCCGAAAATTCGTGCCTGTTCTCAAAACGCATGTCTGGTTCATCGACCGCTTTCAGTTTGCGCGCTAGCTTGTAAACAGAGGCATGGGTGACCATGTTGGTACCAAACAGTGCAAAATATGGGGTCATGCTAATCGCTGAATGTACTACTGACCGTAGGGCACACTCGATTTCACAGATATGCAGGTCCCATCCGTTGTGGTTTTCCCCTAGATAAGACCGAATCGCTGATAAAATAGACTGGTTCACACGTTCGGACGCGTTGGCCTGCCGTGCGTATACCCCCGTTTTCCTATGCTCGATTCCGAACGTAGTCATCAGGTCGGCAAACTCCTTACTGTTAAACTGTGGATCATTGTCTGATACTAACACTTCTGGACAACCGAATTTATAGAAAACTTCTGTTACTAGGAAATCTACTACTTTACGTACTTGCGCCTTGACCATGGCCTTCAACAGAACAAATTTGGTCACGTGGTCCAAAACAATGAATATATAGCTATTGCCTCTCTTTGAACGAACATAAGGGCCTAAAAAGTCTATTTAAATGCGTTGGAAGGGTTTCGATGCGTCAGCTTCCTTTCCCATCGGCGGTCTCAAAACAATATTTGACGGCTTACACTCCTTGCAGGTGTCACAGCTGTTGATAAAGCTGCGGACTTGCATGTTCAAATGGGGCCAATACAAATATTCCCTTATCCTGCGGATTGTTTTAGCTATGTCCCCATGAGCCATAATGGGTGTGCAATGTGCGCGTTCTATCACCTTGGCCGTTAGTGCTGCCGGAACCCATAGTTTCCAGGCGTGATCCTCAAGTAACACCTCTCCATTGTAAAAATTGGTCCTTTTGTAAACAAAATTATCTACTACCTTGACGTCTGGCAAATTATTTTTCTCCTCCAACACGGTGCGTATTAATTCCTTATAATCAGCTGCGCAGAACTCTGCGGAATTCAAATCAACAAGTGGTGAGCTGAGCTCGGCTAGTGCTTCTATAGTGTATCTGGACAGTGCGTCCGGAACAACGTTTTGCGTGCCTTTATCTCAAAAGAGTACGGCTGCAGTTGTAAGCTCCAGCGGGCTAACCTGCCTCTGAGATCTTTTTGGCTCATAAGCCATTTGAGGCTGGAGTGATCAGTGATCACTACGAACTGCATCAACTCAATGTATGGCCTAAATCTTTTTATTGCTGACACTACCGCTAGACATTCGCGCTCCGTAACCGAGTAATTTTTTTTGTGCTGCAGTCAATTTTTGTATCGGGTGTTCGCCTCAGGGTCTTCTTGGAAGAGAACGGTGCCAATTCCAATGTCAGAAGCATCGCATTGTATCTGGAAAGTTTTCGCGAAATCTGGGTGGCTTAAAACTGGACTTGTTAATAAACAATGTATTAATTGATCAAATGCTGCTCTGGCTTC
This sequence comes from Sturmia bella, assembly GCA_963662145.1. Taxonomy (NCBI): domain Eukaryota; kingdom Metazoa; phylum Arthropoda; class Insecta; order Diptera; family Tachinidae; genus Sturmia; species Sturmia bella. The sequence goes on from OY759170.1 coordinate 27,896,308, forward strand.
ACCGGTAAACTCAAACTTTTTTCCTTTCCTTAGGGTTTCGCAAATGGGTTCTGTTAACGTGGCGTAATCGCTGATGAATCTTCGGTACCATCCTGTAGTTCCCATAAAACTGCGTACCTGCTTGGGTGTTGTTGGGTACTTGAAATTTTGAATCGCGGAGATCTTGTCGGGATCTGGCCTTAAAATTCCTCCTCCAACGATATAACCTAAATATTTTACCTCTTTACAACAAAATTTCGATTTCTCCACGTTGATGGTCAAGCCCTCTGTGGACAAGCAATGTGCGACTTCTCTCAAAAGTTGGACATGCTCGACGAAACTGGACGATACCACTAACAAGTCATCCAAGTAGACAAAAACACGTTCGCGAAGGCGGGCTGGAATGACTTTGTCCATTAAACGACATAACCGCTGGGCCGCGTTGCAGAACCCGAACGGCATGACCGTGAAATGGTACAAAGGCCTTCCAGGTACCGTAAACGCCGTCTTTTCTCTACTGGAGACTGCTAGCGGTATCTGCCAGAACGCGTCCTTTAAATCTATGCTGGAAATAAAGTGAGTATCTCCAAGCCTACTGAGTAATCCTTCAATATTGGGTAACGGATATGCGTCCTTAATTGTGACATCGTTCAACTGCCTAGCATCCAAGCATATGCGTACCTTTTCGCCCTTTTGCACAAAGGTGACCCTATTATTCCAGGGACTCTCACTGGGTTCGATGACTCCTAGAGAAATCATCCTATCCAATTCTTTATACATGAGCTGCTGGACGGCTGGTGACACTGGGTAAAATTTCATTTTAATCGGCGTTGCATCGCCGGTATCGATCGTGTGCGTTTCTAATGTTGTTTTGCCAAGTCCTTTCTGGGTGAACGATGGAAACTCTTGGATAGCTTGATCCAATCTCTTTTGTAGGTCTGACGTTAATGCATGTTTCGGTGGGTAACCTGCCTCAGGCTCTCCCAACTCACTTTCTTTAGTTGTTAGTCCGCACGCCTCGAAACGAAAAACGTTGCGTTTATCGGCTTTTTCACATATTCTAGCTGATGCTATTTCTTTACGTTCCGGTTTCCTTTTTCTGAACCTTTGTCTAGCCTTCAAAATTCTTGGTGTTCCTTTGCCCATAATCCTTTCTCGTGCTGCTTCGTATTCCTGGAGCCGTTGATGGCAGGGTTTTCTACTTGGTATCGTTCCTCTATTGGTTATTGTGGTTTGGTCGCTGGATGTAATCTTGACTTGTTGTTTGTTCGTTACTAAGGGGTTAGATGTTAAGTCCCAATATGCATCCGTTTGTACTTCTACGCTGATAGATGTTAGGGTATAATGATCTGGAGGGCTTGAGTTTACGGGATCGGTGGCTGAGGTGTTGGAGGCTGATACTGGGTTGATGCATTCTTTGAACGACCATCCAACCCAACACGAGGATTGTTCAACAGCCGGTTTCCCTGGCAGTTGGGGCATTTCGGTGTTACCGTATTTGCATAACCGCATTTAAAACAGAATAGTTTCCTCCTGTCGGATGGGCAGTCCATGAACATATGGCATTCGACTTGGCAGTTCCAGCAGATTAACTTGCGTACCGGGGCTGTGAATGCTTTTATCTCAAAGTTTTCTTCTTGGTCTTTCCTCACTTCCAATTCGTACTCGTTGATTTGCTTCCCGGGGTATCTAGGGTTATTTGCTCATTGGCTATTCAACATATTTTCCGCTCTCCGACCTTCTGTCCTTAACTGACTCAAGCTGAATGGTCTAACAGCAAATAAAAGCTGTGACATCGCTGGCTTTAGGTTGCTCTTCAAAATATCCACTAGATCTTGTTCTAAAATCGGGTTGGTTTGTTGATTCCTCAAATGGATCACTGAATTGCAGAAATCGTCGAACGATTCAAGCGGTTGCTGACGTCGATCCAAAATTTTTGCGCTAGATATCGAAATCGCTCTCAAATTGGTGGAAGTACCTAACCAAAGCGTCTCTTAATGTTGGCCAATCAATAATATTGTTGTTCATCCTTCTATAGTCCCACAACCAATCTAAAGCTGGCCCACTAAGCATATGGTGAAAGCTCCTGATAACTTCTGAGTTTTCTACTCGGAAGACAAAGTCTTCAACACCAATTGTTTTTGTCGTCCCGTCGAATCTGAGTCCCCACTTATCTATTCGAAATGATGATTCTCCCATTGTATGCTGGTTTCTAGGTAAATGATAATTCTGAGCCTGATATGTCGGATATTGTCCTAGCGGTGGAGGTGGGTCGCTAAATCGTGGTCTTTGTTGCTGCGGGTAATCAGAGGCTGGTTGTGCTTCAGTGTTTACCCTCGGTGGCAGTTGTCTCCTAGTCCAGTCCTGGTAGTTTCGATGTTGAGGTGGCTGTTGTACGACATTCACGTTGCTGTATGGAAGTCGAGGTGGAGGCTGGCTAACATTTCTTGGCATAGCTGGTTCAGGTCGAGAGCTGTGTGTACGTTTACTGTTTCCATTATGCTGCGATATGGCGTTTACTGTTGCTCGTACAATACCGGGTATCAATTCTTCAATTCTAGCATCGACGGATCTGGGAATTTCTAACTGCCTTAAGCCTGTTAGAGCCGCTTGGGTCGCTTCTCTTTGCTCTGCCGTCGTTCTTGCTATCGCATTGCTATTATTTTCCCTAAATTCTTCCCTAATTTCACGGGCGGTGAGGCTGGAATACTCCGGTGACGGTATGGTTGTCTCAGTTGATATATCCGGTGAAGTCTCTAGCGCTTCTTCTTCTAGGCGTCGGCTCTGTTGATCTTCCTGGCCTGTACCCGTTACCGATAAAGTATGCCTGGGAATCGCTCCCAATGCTGAATATTCTACTGACGGTGTTTTTCTGTGCATATTGGCATTTTCCATTAGGCTAGCCGTCGTTGTGGTTGGCACGGTTGTAGTTGATGTCGTAACGGTGGCTGTAGTAATTGCTGCATTCATGTTGCTAGTATTGAGACCGCTTCGAGTTTTTACCATTACCTAACAAATCGCGGAGGCAATAATCTCTTGCCCTTCGAGAGCTTTTTAAAATGTACCGTTCAAACTCAAAATTCAAATATAAGTTCCAAATTTCAGCTAAAGTTCGCCGATTATTACCGTCACAGAAAAGAAAAGGTGCAAAATATTTTGTTCGCTTCAATCTATAGAGCAACTAAAAGTTTCAAGCCTCACTTGCTTGCAATACAAATTCAAAAATAAATAAGCTTCAATTCGTTGCTTGTAATATAAATTCAAAAATGGTCAAGCTCCAGTTCGGTGCTTGTAATCTAAATCCAAAAATAGTCAAGCTCCAGTTCGGCGCTTGTAATATAAATTCAAAAGTAAATATAATTAAACTGGTAACGACTTTAAGATCTATCCTAATCTAAAATTAAGTTAGGTAGCCAATTACTAATAATGAAATAATAAACGGTGAATTCCAGAATGTTTATTATCGCCTCGATTATCTTTCTATACGAAGAATTAAATAATGCTATCAATAAATTGTTCAAATCAAAACTTCAAAAGGTATACAAAAAATCACTAAATGTGTAGGTTGGTATTTGGGTGGTTGAATAAAAACGTAAAAAAAAATCAAAAGTCGAACGAAAGAAACGTCCACGTCACTTCTCGCTCACTAATGGTGCATTTGGAATGTCACGGTCCCTTGTCGAAGTCAAATGCAACACGGTATCATATAATGAATATCCCTTCAACTGTGGCCTATGTTATCGGAAATACGTCGCAATCATCTGGCATGGTCAAACCTACCACTGAGACATACGTATTCTCGAAAACTCTCTCCGGTAACCCCCGTCGCGAATGACTCGATTGATCACCGATCATGACTTACGTAGGCTACTTTAATCACGGCGGACACGAATTTAAAATCCCTTCATTCCCATTCCGAATGTCCCACTATATCTAATTTCAGAAAACATAATTTTTCGCGTTCCGTAGTTTGGAGTTGAATGATCCCTTCCCAAAGCATTCGAGCGATGTGCTCATAACGTCGCAAAGCAGGCATGATGTGTCTCATCTGCCGGGACTTACGCTACCAACTCATAGCCCCAAGCGCTGTGAGATGAAAACTTTCAAAACCAATTTCCGAAACAAAAAAAAAATCGATTTCGTTTCGGGCCCCACGTTGGGCGCCATAAAATATTAACTGTCACGATTCAAAACACCGTTGGCGAAGAGTCGAATAAACAACGGTGCGTTTCCATATAGGGCAAACCGTTTCCAATAACTGTGTGCTACACTGGTAGCTAACAATTTGTGCGCGGCTATGGCTCGTCGGACTTGGGCGGGTGTTCGTTTAATGTACCAGTGACTAGTACCAAACCAATAACAAAAAAAATAGGGGCCGAGAACGTCGAAAACCGGTGACTAGAACTCGTCCAATCGTTCGACTGTGGAATGGGGTCATGGATGTTGTTACAACCCCAGGCGGTCCCTCCCGCAACATCGGTTCAGTGGCCTCAATATATTTGTCACTATCCCCGAATACACTTATTCAACCAACTTCAAATACTTACCCCAACCTAATTATTCACTTATGTTAAAAATAAAATAATATATTGCATTCAATTCTGTTTCCGAGTTCTTACTTGGTCTATTATATTAATACTTCTCACACTTAAACTAATCTTAAGAGGTTATTACAAATCAAAATGATCTCATGATAGGATGGGTCAACAACTTAGCTGCGCGAAAAGAAAACACTCAAACACCTACATTAGCGCTAATGGTGGCGGAAAATATTACTTAGCTACAGGCGCGACTAAATTATCCCCCTTTGAATCGTTATCAAGCTGCACAACTCAATGATATAATATGGGCAAACCTGAGAGCAGTGTTGCCAAAGACACTCAGTCCCTTCTGTCGGAGTCCAGTGGTCTGTTTGCAACTTGATATGAATTAAGTCTATGGTTTTTTTTTTCTTATTTTACTCTTCAGTTCAAAACAAATTTAATATACTTAGTGGCAACTCAAGCTTAAATGATATAATTCAATTCAGAATACGAACAAGAATGATATTATAACTATTGAGATTGGTATCTTAGCGGTGGCAAGACCCATATAAAAGTAACTCAGCTTATAGCCCACGAAATACAGAATAATGACAAACTAGATTATTAAACGATTGTTCGATACGAGAACAACTTCTAACTGATCACCAAAACAAGGAAATCGGACTACTAAAAGGTTGTGGGCAAAATAAATCAGCTATTCAAAGACTATTACTAAAAAGTTAGCCTAGCAAAAACTATTGAAAAATAAATCAGCCGGTTAAAAGACTGGTTAAAAATCAACATCAACTTATTGACAGACTATCGAACTGCGAGTAAGTTCAACCAAAATTGCCGAAAACAAAATTAGTGTATTGAGACAATAATGATACGCACTCAGTCCGTTAAGGACCATTGGATATGAAATCAGACTATTGGAAATTGAATTAGACTAAAACTGTTGCAGGACAATTTGGCCAAGAACTATTGCCAAAAGGCTTACCCCCTAATTCATAAAAATTTCTTATTTCAGCTTATAAGCTGGTAATAGCTATCATACACTAACAGTGTTATTAGCAACTCATAAGAAATTCAATTCATAAACACATTATATGCGTGAAATAACTAATAAACTCTTTTATTAATTTTGTACTTTATTGTTGGCAATACCATGCAATGTTCACTCTCATTTTGTGCCTAGTGCTGCATATATGAGATGTATGTAAGAAACTGATTGTTTGAGTAGTTTCGAAAAATGCAAAATATTATTTACTTATACAACATACATTTGTTCGAATATGAAATAATTTATTGGTTTACCTATTTTTATTGCGAAAAATATGTATACAAGGCTTTGAATTGCAAAAAAAAATTGTTTCTAAACACATTTGTTTAACGAGTGGTACCAAAAGTACTCGACTACTTACTCTCTAGCATTTGTTTGTGTAGCACTATAATTATTTGCAAATATTTTTCATGAAAACATAATGAAAAGTGGTAAATATTATTTAATTCGCAAATATCTTTTATTAAAATTATTTTATTGATGAATTCTTTCTTCGCAACTCTTCATCAACTCAACGAATGTCTCTTTATCAAACGCTTATAGTTAAGTAGAGGCCAATGCATGTGTATACATTGTAAATGCAGGCAGGATCGCTACTGTTGTTTGTGCGTAGGTATGTATGTGTATGCATGCATGCCTATGTACATATGTATGTATTTCTTTGTGTATTGTATCGATACAAGTCGTCAAAATACTTGTTGTATTTTATGTGAAAACTAAAGAAAAATTAGTTTGATAAAAAAATGAGATGCTTTTTGCAGGGTTAATGTGTCTTTACGATTTTTACACCATATTATCAGTAGAATTTAACCGACTTACATACATACATATATTCGAATTTTATAGTTTAACGCGTAATGATGATTTGGTGTAAGAAACAATGAATTGCAATCATATGGACATATTTAAGAAGCAAAAATTGATAAATAGTGTTAAAATAAAAAAATCATCAATTCAATAATTTTCACTATTAAACGCTTATAGTTGGGTAGAGGCCACAATAAAAATATCCAATTTATGAGATGGTTATAAGCAGCATAATAAGCTATAAGTCGATTATGAATACACTTTTCGGGATTTTTGCTTATAAGTTGGTTATAATACTCTTATAATGTGTTTATGAATTAGGCCGTTAGTCTGTTAAAGGCTATCATGAAATGACTCAGTTTATCAAAAAAAATAAAAAAGCAAAAATGATTTAGTCCATCACATGACCGTTAAGAAAAATTATTCAGTCTGTTAAAGTCAACTGAAAACGTATTTGGGTCGACTAAAAGGCAACTGAAAAATGATTGGGTCTATTGAAAGACTGTCGAAAAATTATTAAGTCCCTTAAAAGACTATTTAAAAGATATCGGTCTATTAAAAGACAGAGGAGTTAGTCTATCAAAGAATACAGAAAAGGGATTTAATCTGCTAAAAGACTATTAGATATGACTAAGTCTCTTAAAAGCTTATCAAAAAAAAAAAAAATTTAGTCTGTTGAAAGACTATTAGAAATGACTTAAGTCTATTAAAAGATTATCAAAAGAAAATTTAGTCTGCTGAAGGACTATTAGAAATGACTAAGTCTATTAAAAGATTATCAAAAAAAGAATTTAGTCTGTTAAAAGGCTACTAGAAATGACTAAATCTATTAAAAGATTATCAAAAAAAGAATTTAGTCTGTTAAAAGACTATTAAAAATGACTAAGTCTATTAAAAGACTGTCAAAAAAAATTTCAACCTATTAGCTGCTAAAATAATGACCTTATGTTCCGCGGACCTCGCGGCGCGTAGACTTTGAATTGCAAAAAAAGAAACAACTACCACGACCGGTCTAGTTATACGATACTTAATCGATACTTAAATAACCACTAAAACACACAACTGTACTTATATATTTTCTTATACGTGGCGATGACTTCTTCATAAAATTCATATTATTTATGAAAGCTGTTCATATATTTTCATATTCATGAAATGCATGAAACTGTTTCACTATTTATGAAATATTTCATGCTTTCAAAAATTTTTTGTAAGTTCCCACTATTAAGATATGAATTTAATCATAAATGCTATGAATTCCATTCGTAAAGTAGTTCATAAATGATTTTCATTAATAGTATGAACATTTTTATAAATATTATTAATATTTCCTATGTAAAAACACCTGTTTCATTTCCCTACATTTTTTTAGATTTAATTCATAAATACTATGAAATATTTTTAAGATTTTATGAATGGTTACATATGTGTATTGTTTATAGAATATTCATGTGACAAATATATATGTATTTGAGTTATATGTCACGTTTTTTAGGACATAATTTCTAATTTATAAGTAATTATTCATAAAAAATATGAAAATGGTTACATACAATGTTGTAAAAAACCGGTTTGGCAATGATATTTCAAAAAGCAGGAGCAATTTCAGATATATGTATATGAAAGTTTTCCTAAAAACTAGGAACTCTAGAAATAAATGGCATTTTAACTAACGGTATAAAATTGTTAAGTGATGTTTGTTGAGCTATGTGTAAGAACAGTAGAAAAGATTATTTCTCTGTTCAACACATTTAAATTATAGAAGTATGTACACATACAAAATTTTAGTTTCGTGTCGGCGTGCATTGATTGCGCATCATAAAACAATAAAAACTTTATGCTAAAAAAGTTAATTAAGTTTTGGTTAAATAAGGGAATGAGTTTTGTAAAATGATTCCATGTTTTAAGTGCAATAAAGTGTTTTTAGATGTAAATGTATATATCTTACATTTACGAAGGCATCATTTATGTACATTTGAATGTACTTATGAAAATTGTCATCAATTATTTGATTACATTTATAGATTTAAAAGGCATTTTATGAAAAAACATAAAATTGAAAATAATATAAACGAACTACCAAACGGTCTTTTAATATCCACCAATGTAACCGCTATTCACCCTGATAGAATAGTTATTGTTATAAAAATCGATGACAATTCCACACGTTTTTAATGCGAAAAAATTAATACCCACCAATACAGACCACACTTCTTATCGCACAAAATCATTTCTGAAAAATCTGGTGAATATTATATTATAAACATCGAAGACATATTGGGACCAGCAGTAACGATTACAAAAATCGCGTTTGGAACATCATTTATAGGTACGATTGAAAGAATACTTTAAGCCGGAACAGTTATAAGAAAATTTAGTATGGAAAACGCACTGCAACGAAACGAACAATACCAAGACTTACTTTCGTCTTGGGACCTACTTCCACTTTTTGATAAACTAAAAGGTAATAAATATTTTTTCACATTATTTATTACAAAACCAAATAATTGTTCTTATTTTAAGCGCAACATTGATATGTTCCAGTATTTAAAGTAATAAAAACACACCAAATCGAAAAAGTTCTTGCAGATGTTCCCATTGGCCTAGCAATACTATTTGAACATTGTTTAGAAACCTGGAGATCAGAAATCAATTTGCCCTTAAATTCCATCTCAGATAACACCGGATAAAAATGGATTTATGTTTGATTTATTTAAAAAGCTATTAAAATATTTAAAACGTTTGAAAGCAAAAAAATATATTTAGTTTATATAATCTAAAAATCTCTGCATAAAACTCTTACAATTATATGTTTATGATTTACAATTCATGAAATAAAAACACAAAACTTCATATGTATATACTATGAAGCTCTTCATAAATATATATGACGCATTTTCATTTATACTATGTATAGAAAAACCAGTATTTTATATTTATATGAAATATTTCATAAATACTAGGATTTGGACATTGGAAAATTATTTATGAAAAATTTCATTATTGCTAAAAATTTTTCCATTAATTTTAGGTATTTTTCATAAAATGTTCATATGTAGTTACATCATAAAAAATGTTTCCCACTATTTTTTACTTTTTATGAACTTTATTATCGATGTCATGCAAAAGTTCCTAAATAGTCCGAAAATCGTTCATTGGCAAAATTTTCATAAAATATTCATAAATACTATGAACTTTTTTTTTGTGTGCAGGTTTCGCTGTTGCTGGCTGCAGGTGTTGTGCCTGATGAGGTGAAACTGTTGTTGCTGCCTGTCGTTGTTGTGAGCTTTCGGTGAACTGCTCTCTATTTCACTGCTGGCCTACTTCAGTTGCTTCATTGACTAAGCTTGTTGATATTATGGCGACACTGCTGAACATGATACTGGGGTGGTCTTGGTGATTGCCTAGCTGTTGGCTGCTGTCGTGCTGGCGTTGCTATTCGGTTGCTTGAGCAGCAGGCTCCAAGCGAGACTGAGGTGGTCTTGGTGATTGCCTAGCTGTTGGCTGCTGTCGTGCTGGCGTTGCTATTCGGTTGCTTGAGCAGCAGGCTCCAAGCGAGACTGAGGTGGTCTTGGTGATTGCCTAGCTCTTGGCTGCTGTCGTGCTGGCGTTGCTATTCGGTTGCTTGAGCAGCAGGCTCCAAGCGAGACTGAGGTGGTCTTGGTGATTGCCCAGCTGTGCAATTATATGTTTTATTATGGTGCTCCCAATATTAAATGCCCTTGAAACACTGTACTACTCCGCTTCGATTTTATTGTAAATCAAGAACATGGAGCAAACAATACACACAATGGCTGCTGGCGTTAGCTGTCGGAGGTGGGGTGGTGGCGTTTGCTGTCGGAGTTGGGGTAGTGGCGTATGCTGTTTTGGGGTTGAGTGGTATAGTTGTGGCTGCGGAGTTTTATGGTGTGCCCTCTGATACAATGTTTCAGCCCGTCTGCTCCACCAGTATATAACAAAAGTGCTGTTTTTGTAGCGGGATGGTGGCAGTTTTGTTTGTGGGGACCGCTGATTGTTTCGCCTGCCGTTTAGAGTGGCATTTGGCCTTTCCGTTGCACTAACAATGGTGCCTAAATATATGACTTGCTACCTGGTTAAGACGATAGCAATAGTCTTGATTTGCCGCTGTCGCAGCCTCGACGTGAGGTTTCTTTTGACGGCCACTGGCGGGTTTTGTTGTTGAAATCGGGCACACCAAGAACCACTACGAGCACTTTGCTTGCTCCTGTTGATGGTGGGAATATTAATAAAAAAAAACTCACTACTCAACACAACTTGTACCTACACCTCGTCGTGATACAATCCCACTTCCGAAATTCTTACCGCGCGTTCTACTCCAGTTAGCTCCGATGAACGTCCACCTTTTTCACTACCAGCACGAGAAAAAGAACGGAAGTTCCGGCTTGACGGCTGAAGTTGGCTTCTGCTTGACTGTCAAAATGACCACACCCTACCAGAGTTGCATTCTTTTTTACTTCGCCGCAATTTAGTTCGCAGGCGTGTTTACACTAATCTGGCCACGCTTGCCAGATCAATTGAACCATGTCATGACATGGGACATGTTATAAACAACTTATGAGCAAAAATCCATAAAAGTGTATTCATAATCGATTTATAGCTTATTATGCTGTTTATAACCATTTTATAAATTGGATATTTTTATTGTGGCCTCTACCCAACTATAAGCGTTTAATAGTGAACATTGTTGAATTGAGGATTTTTTATTTAACACTTTTTATCAAATTTTTTGCTTCGTGAATGTGTATATGATTGCATTTCATTGTTTCTTACACCAAATTATCATTACACATTAACTATGAAATTCGAAAATATGTACATCCTATGTACTTTAAATTCTACGAAATTCTAAGAATCAGTAATATACAGTCATAAAAGCATTTTAACCCTGCAAAAATCATCTCATTTTTTTATCAAACAAATTTTTCTTTAGTTTTCATATAAATTACAAATATTTTGACGAATTATATCGATACAATACACAAAGAAATACAGACGTACATACATACATATGTATGTATAGTACTATCTCTTTTGCAAATTTGAATTTACATGTACATATGTAGGTATGCATGCATACACATACATACATATCTACGCACAAACAACAGTAGCGATCCTGCCTGTATTTACAATGTATACACACGCATTGGCTTCTACTTAACTATAAGCGTTTGATAAAGAGACATTCGTTGAGTGGCGAAGAAAGAATTCATTACTAAAATAATTTTAATAAAAGATATTAGCGAATTAAATAATATTTACCACTTTTCATTATGTTTTCATGAAAAATATTTGCAAATAATTATGTATAGTGCTACACAAACAAATGCTAGAGAGTGAGTAGTCGACTACTTTTGGTACCAGTCGTTAAACAAATGTGTTTAGAAACAAAGAAGAAAGCGAAGAAAGAATTCATTACTAAAATAATTTTAATAAAAGATATTAGCGAATTAAATAATATTTACCACTTTTCATTATGTTTTCATGAAAAATATTTGCAAATAATTATAGTGCTACACAAACAAATGCTAGAGAGTGAGTAGTCGACTACTTTTGGTACCAGTCGTTAAACAAATGTGTTTAGAAACAAATTTTTTACGATTCGAAGTCTTGTATGTACATATTTTTCGTAATAAAAATATGTAAACCAATAAATTATTTCATATTCGAACAAAATTATGTTACATAAGTAAATAATATTTTGCATTTTTCGAAGCTACTCAGACAATCAGTTTCTTACATACATCTCATATATGCAGCACTAGGCTCAAAATGAGAGTGAACATTGCATGGTATTGCCAACAATAAAGTACAAAATTAATAAAAGAGTTTATTAGTTATTTCACGTATATAATGTGTTTCTGAATTGAATTTCTTATGAGTTGCTTATAACACTGTTAGTGTATGATAACTATTACCAGCTTATAAGCTGAAATAAGAAATCTTTATAAATTAGGGGGTTAGTTTTAATAAGAATAGAAAATAGAAAAAAGGGCCTAAGCCCATACAAAATAATCAGTAGAAAGGGTGTAAATAGTATAATAGATTATCACGGAAAAGAACAACAATATCAAAATAACAATTTAAAGAAATACAATACATTACTAGAATAAGACAATTTGTAATATGATAATTGAATTTTGTAATGGTATTATGGAGTTGATAAGAAAAATCATTTTTATAATTTTTCTCTTAAGGGTAAGGGTGTAGTGTGTCATACATGTCTATAATACCTGCACATGCATAGAACAAATAATAAACAAAAGAATAAAGAGTTAGTTACAACACACATGTTCTTTGCATATAGCAGTGTTGACAAACATTTCAGTGACATACTTTCACTCTCATTTCTTATTGAGAATTTTCTTTTAGAAGCGACCTCACGATTGGTCAAATGTAGATTATGACACAATCCTCCATAATAACAAATTAAAGTAGAATGAAATCACAGTAAAGTAGAATAAGTTAGAAAGGCTAAGCTTTATTTTCATAAGTAGTATATAAGCCTAGAATATTTAAAATAAAGACAGACTTGACTATCAAACGTAAACCGGCATACGTGCCTTGTTTTATTTTCAAGTTCCAAAAAGAATCTGTTGGCAGTCCCTTTGGACGCCTATCATTTGAGCTGTCCCCCTTGCCAGCTGGATAAAATTAAATAAGGGCTATAGGGAAAAATCCTTTCTTTTAAATACAAATTGGTAACAAAAAACCCTCACATTTTTGAACGGGGTATACAGTTACCAGGAATACACAACAACAAATATCTAAAATAGCAAAAAGCGTCCCCTCCATACGAGAACAACCTTTAATTTGAAAAATGGTTTTAGTTAAAATTTTTACAGTATATGTAGTTTGAGGGCCCCTACAATAACAGATTCCAAAAGGAGAAAAACTTCAAATTTAATTAGTATTCATAACCGATACATCTTTTAGTAATATTTAATAATAAAATAAAAAATATTCAAATATGAACTTAATTATTTATTTGCTTTAAGAGACAATTGAAATGTATTAATTCAGGTCCAAAAATAGTAGTAACCAATGGTAACTCGGTTGCAAAGAAAAGTAAGAGTTGCAAAACGAAAAGAAATGATTACTGTGTTAAAGGTTTGTTTGAACAGTTCTTATTCTCGTTTTGTTCATGGGAATTATGGAATAAGTAGTTAAGTTCCAAACAAACTTTTAGAAATTTTTCAAGTCTACTGATGAGTTGATTAACACCAATGAAATTTTGTCAGCATATAGACAGCTGAGAAATACAGTAAATATTTTGAAAAGGTTCATTTTTGGACCTGAATTAAAATAAAAAATATTTTTTGAAAAATTTGCTGGAAAATGTTTAATTTCCACGATGTAGTTTCTAAACGTACCAAAAGAGATACAAATGGCAGGAAAGTGCTTCTCAAAAAGCAAAATTGTTGAGACTTGCAATTTTTATATATATATATATATATATATATATATATATATATATATATATATATATATATATATATATATATATATATATATATATATATATATATATATATATATATATATATATATATATATATATATATATATATATATATATATATATATATATATATATATATATATATATATATATATATATATATATATATATATATATATATATATATATATATATATATATATATATATATATATATATATATATATATATATATATATATATATATATATATATATATATATATATATATATATATATATATATATATATATATATATATATATATATATATATATATATATATATATATATATATATATATATATTAATCCTCTGAATATATATATATATATATATATATATATATATATATATATATATATATATATATATATATATATATATATATATATATATATATATATATATATATATATATATATATATATATATATATATATATATATATATATATATATATATATATATATATATATATATATATATATATATATATATATATATATATATATATATATATATATATATATATATATATATATATATATATATATATATATATATATATATATATATATATATATATATATATATATATATATATATATATATATATATATTAAACGCTTAAAGACAACTGCACGGATTATTTTTAGCATAAATAGCAATCACTTACTGAACTAATCCTCTGAATATATATATATATATATATATATATATATATATAAGACAACTGCACGGATTATTTTTAGCATAAATAGCAATCACTTACTGAACTAATCCTCTGAATGTACGAAATATTGTAAGAAATATTTTAAAATATAATGGTTCGTACCAAAATATAGTTTTTTATATTGCCTATTAGTGTTTAGAGGAAATATTGTAACTATAAATGATGTTAATTGGGAGTGAAAAATATTTTGTTCATAAATATTAACACAAGAAAAATTAAATTTTTTAATACATACATATAAGAAATGATATAAAAAAAATGGGAGGCAAGCGTACACAATGTAATCCAATACTTAAACACGTATAAGAAGTTTTTACAAAAATTAAGGTTTTTATCTAGAGTCAAATATTGGGAGGAAACGTATGTAAAACCATAAAATAAGTACAGATTAGAGAAATAAAATGGAATATATTATTTATGGATATAAGAATAATGGAGGTAATTTTATCACAAAAGGTATAGAAAATAAGCACTTTTATGAAAAAATATTTAAAAATATATATATGTATATACAATAGTTACCAGATGTAGTAAAAAAAAAAAAAAAAGACATTAATTAAAAAGAAAAAAAAGAGAAGAGTATAATTTAAAAATAAGGAATTCAAAAAAAAAAGGCAAACATAACCTAATAGTCTTAAGAAAACATTAAGTTAAGAACTAATTATACAAATTGTTTTAGAAAAGAAGAAAAAAAATAAGCAGAAGAGATAAAAAACACATAAATATATTAATGATAATAATAATAACAATAATCAAATAATACTAATAATTATAACAATAAATAGACGAAAAACACTGACTGATGGAGTAACTTAACGCAGCAAAGGAGAAAAGCCAGCAAAACAGAAACGACGCGTTAACAAGCAGAGCTAACGCCACCTTCCATCCAACTACCAAAAATAACCAACAGCCAACGAAAACACCAGATTAAAAGATAGTTTTATGTCACCAGTTTTAAGTAGCAATGCCACAACATCAATCTCCACCATAAATCAACAATAACTAGTCGACAATAACTAGGCGACAGCCTCCCAGCTACCACTGCTCCATCGGGAATACCAAACCGACCAATACTCGCCAAACAATTGCTTAAAGCAGACTATGAAGCCATAGTAGTTTCATACCCAACACCGCCGTATTCGTAAATTGTGGATGCGAAACATCCCTGTCGAGGACGTTTCTTTTCCGAAAGAGGGGAGGGATGTTATGAGACATTTTCCCCCAACGAATAAATTCAGCTGAATCGCAAATTTATCAGCGGCAACAACAACAATAGAAATAACCAACACTGCTACCATGGGGAAAAACCAAAATAGCGACAACAATAGCAGTAGCAGTAAAACTGCTACAACAGGCAAATTTAATTCAACCAAAAACGGCAGCAATAATTAAGAACTGCAACAACAACAGCAAACGCTAAAACCTTTCAACAATTAGGCCGGTATCAATTACCAGCCCAAATTATGGGAACAACAGTCGGTTGGGATTCCCATGATCGCAGTAGCAGAAACAGGCTGTCGACAACCTATAAAAGCCAGAAGCAGCCAAAAAGAACGACTAGTGAAGAGTGATCAGATCAGTAATCAAAAGGTGACACAAGAACAAGAACCAAAATAAAAATAAATTAAATCAAACTAAACTAAACAAACGTGTGTTTTCTTTTCCTTCTCAAAAAAGATATCCTGCGATTCCTACGGGACCCTCCATGACCAAATAATAAAGCACTTATAGCCAGTACACAAAAAGTGAATTACAAATCGATTGTATTGTAGCTAATTTGAAGCTAGTCCATAAACTTTAACGTAAAATTAATTATTTTAGTAGTCGACTACTCAATGGCCGACAGGGAAAGTTCTGTGTTCGTACATGTCTAATGTACATATTAGACCTCTGCACAAATGGACCTGTCGCTAAAAGTACACATAAACTAGCTACTCATGAACACTTACTCAAAGAGTACTAAAATAAATTAAGTCAAGTACGAGGCTGGCTCGCACTCTTAGGGTTCCGTACGTATGTATGTGTAATGTAGGTATGGAATGGCGTATATGAATACATATGTATATCTTATAAATTTCATCTCTCTCTAATTTTAAAGCTACTTTATGTTGTATGGGGACACCTAGTAATTTTCCACATGTTGTTGTTGTTGTAAGGCATCTGGAAATACATACACTGTGCGAATTTCGACTCTCTATCTCTTACGGTTCGAGAGTTATAGCTATTACTCTACGTTGTATGGGGACACCTGGTAGTTTTACAGTTGTTGTTGTGTTCAGCAAGCATATGTGAATACACATATTGTGCAAATTTCATCAATCTGTCTCTCACGGGTCGAGAGTAACGGCTAGTTGTTACTTTACGTTGTATAGGGACACCTGGTAATTTTCGACTTGTTGTTGTTGTTTTTGGCATTTGTTATTGTAGGCCACATGCGAGTACATATATTGTTCACATTTCATCTCTCTGTCTCTTACAGTTTGGGAGTTACGGCTAATTTTTACTCTACGTTGTATAGGGACACCTGGTAGTTTTTGACATGTTGTTTATAGCATTTGTTGTTGTAGGGCATATGTAAACACATATATTCTGCGAATTTCAGCTCTTTGTCTTTTACAGTTTAGCAGCTACGGCTAATTGTTACTTTAGGTTGTATGAGGACACCTGGTACTTTTCAACTTATTGTTGTCTTTAGCATTTGTTGCTGTAAAGCATCTATAAATACATACACTATGCCAATTTCAGCTTTCTACCTTTTTTGGTTCGAGAGTTATAGCGAATTGCAACTTTTCGTTGTATGGGTACACCTGGTAGTTTTCGACTTGTTGTTGTTTTTAGTATTTGTTGTTGTAGCGGCAAGGTACAACAACATCCTGTGAAAATTTCAGCTCTCTAGCTCTTACCGTTTCGGAGAATGGACGCTGTGACCCTAAAAATAGGTACACATTTTTGAGTACAACAAAGTCATCGAATACGTATGTATTGGTTATTACTTGACTGTGTGTGTGTTAGGTAAGTACATGCTTGTTTTTTGCTCTCAACCGTATGTTGTATGAAGCGAACATGTCGAGTATGGCAAAACATCCAAACTTCACTTGGTACTTGCTGTATAAAGTTCTAAACACATAGACGACAGCAGACAGCAATATGTCAAAAATAAAATGCATGTGTTTAAATGAAAACGATTATTTTGACGCCAGCAGGGCAGCACGACTGCACAACAGCATTTGCTGCTGCTGCCAACTTAGGCTATTTTCTATTTTGACGGGCAGCAAATAAGCAAATATAGTGTTGCCGTTATATATATAAATTGGATAAATTAGAACAAAAACTTTTTTTTTTAATATTAAACACAAAAGAACATTGCAAAAATACAATAAATAAACAAATGTATGTGTTTTTATAGTTTTTTCGTGATATTATTACATTTTTCATCAATATTTTCAATTTTATTCATTATGAAATAAGAAATACGGCATCCCTGAAGTTAGCGTTGCTAAACTACACAGCTGTTCATTTTCAATATCAAAACAATTTTTTTCGTTTGAGCTAATTTTTTGTGATATTTTATTTAATTTTCATCCTGGTTGTTTTGAAAAAGTGTTCATCTTTTTCCATTAGCTGTTGTACACTTGTTTTGTAAATGCCCTCCTCATCACGGGTTATATTTACTGGGCGAACCAATCATCTTCAGTTTCTTGTATTATTCGTCTTATGGGCTTTATACACTTCAGCTGTAGTCTGAGCTATTTTAAAAATTGTTGTGATAAAATTCGCTAAATTTTCTTCGCTCATTTTTTATATTTTTAAACTTTGAATTTGTAATATTTATAAAAATTCGAAATTGATTTACACACCAGCTGATTATTATGTGTTGCTGTCTTCAAAATAATTAT
The DNA here is from genome assembly GCA_963662145.1 of Sturmia bella. Taxonomy (NCBI): domain Eukaryota; kingdom Metazoa; phylum Arthropoda; class Insecta; order Diptera; family Tachinidae; genus Sturmia; species Sturmia bella. The sequence continues at coordinate 27,914,834 of OY759170.1, forward strand.
GAAGCCGACTTCAGAGCAGCATTTGAAGTTGGCTGCACTGGAAGTTGGCAGCATTTGCAGTCTGCTGTCGTCTATGTGTTTAGAGCTTCAGGTGAAGTTTGGCAAATACAACAAACTGTTGTTATTTTGAGCATAAAGTGCTTTAGGACTTGAGTTCAATATAATTTCAACAGCGAGGCGTAATACAAGAAATGGAAGGGAATAAGGCAAGTTTATAATTTATTTAGATACCTATTTGATTTTCTTTCACATCACATAGATATTGTCGTAATATTTTCAAGTTATTATTACCTATTAAACTTATATGGAATATCATCCTTTTAAAAATAAAAATTTATTATTTTTTAACGCTTCAAACTGTTTATAATAACTGAAGATCCGTACATTATACATACATATGTATATGAATGTAAATGCAGTCAATAATATTAATACACTACTTTAAGCTTCGTTATACATAGAAATCATAGTTTTGATTTATTAACAAAAAACAAAATTTTTTTTAAGATATATTTCATTCTCTTTGTAGAGAGAAAAATACTTGCAGTACCGCAAGAAGTGAACATACTTTTTACGGTACTTCTTTTCGGTTGTTTACATTTTTATGTATTCATTTTTTCGGTACATAATAAACTTCGGCTGCTTGCTTGTTAGTATTTGTCAAACAAACATTATGTACTCTTCTCTGCTTGTGCTGTGAGAGAGAGAACAAATATCTACTACACTCGCTATCGAGTTTCACACATGCAAAAAAAAGTTACTCGCTGCAGATGTTTAGTGCATATGTACATACATATTTACTTGCAGGCTTAAAGCTAAGCCCATATATATATGTATGTATAATTCTTTTTCATTTAAGAGGTAGGTATATCTTGTATATTTTAAACAATTTATACGTATGCTTATGTGCACATACATACATATATACATCATACTTATGTATGTACGTACCTGTATATTATAATATGTGTATATTATAATATATGTGTTGCATATATACAGATTATAATATATAACGATATATTGTGAAATTTTATAATAACCAAAAACATTTTAAGTACTTACCATCCGCTGCCAAATTTCCCACAAATTAAAGAGTTTTCGGCAACCCTGACGTCAAATCAAAATGAAAGAAATAAAATTACATGTAGTTCTTTCAGGGTGCGTTGGTACATACTAAAAGTCTGCGCAAGACCACTTGGTTGTTTGTCAACACTGAAGACTATGCTGCAGTGTATATGACAATACTGTATAAAATCTGATTATTGCACACTACACCATATACAACCCTGCCGGCAACTCAGTTAACTAATAATGAATTACAAGCTAACTTTTTTACAACTGGTGGTGGTTGACACTTAAGCTTAGTTTAGACGATATGTTGAATCAGCATATTTATGCTGAAAATTTTGTTTAAGTGCCATCATATCGTGTAAACGCAAAATCTTTACCAGCATACGTATGTTTAACAACGTTTGCAAACAATTTGTTAACAACACCAACAGATATATGTTGGCAATTTTAGCATATCGTGTGAACAGTATGTTTTGAGTATTTGACTAATTTCCTGTGTATGTTAGCTGATATGCCATTTGTTGAAAATGCTGTTTAAGCTTTTCAGCATATATCTAATTTGTATGCATATTTGCTTGTTGAGCCGCCGACAATTTTCGTTTATGTAAATATACATATGTATATCTTCTTCAAAATTTGCAAACGAGCACAAACGTAATGAAATGAAATTCAATGAATTAATTGCTCTCAAAAAAAAAAACAATAAATAGTTCAAGGCGAATTCATACCAAATTCATACATGTACATATTTCATTACATATATTTCAAAGTGAACAAACAGCTAGAAGCCAAAATAATCACCTGTGTTTTAAGTCCAACTGGTATGAATTCTGCTTGAAATAGTTGGAATAATCAACAATCAACGGCAAGGCGTTGATTACATGCATACATCCGGATTTCAACCGGCGCCCCACTTTTGTTTTCAGCGTCTGCTACGATGAAAATTAATTGGCACATATCTTCGAAACTCTTATAATTCTTTGTACATATAATTTTGCACAAAAACCTTCATCTGCCCGCCGTTCTACCCATTTTCTTTTCCAAATTCGGCTTCTTTTTCCTTTTACTTCACTTTCATCACTATCAAAAACAAGGACTGCACAAGCAATAGCAAGCGATATTTCTTCCGAAGACATTTTTTTTTATTAAAAATACGAATTTTCTGCAATAACGCGTTGTATAAATAGAAAGTAGTATCAAACTTATTTTACAAGCAAATGTTAATACGATTCAGCATACATATATCACCATGTAATTATTAACATATCGTATAAACACAAAAATTGGATGCTAACTCTTATGTTGACATTCCATTTGCTGAAATATGTTGAATTAAAAAATTTGGTAGTTTCAGCATATAGTGTAAACACCTAGCATATGATATGTGATGACATATGCATTTGATGTTATTTTTAATCATACAGTTGTTAGCATATATATGCTGATTCAACATATCGTCTAAACTAAGCTTTAGATTATTTTCAATGGAGATGACTGACTATTTTAACATTACGATGTCCTAGGAGGTAGTCAATTGTCCGACGCTGCATTACTTTTCAACTAACTTCAAGTTAACTACTTCAAAGTCAGTACATACAGAAAAAAATGTACAAATCAAGGCTGATTTTACATTTTTCGGTGGCAATAGTTAGTTATTATATTTTATTAAATTAAATTTCATCACACTTTTTTTTTTTTTTTTTGTTAGCCTCTGGTGGGATTCGAACCACTAAGCCTCAAGACTGGTGAGCAGCCACCTTAACCCATTCAGCCATCGCTACATTTAAAACGAAAGCGACAATAGGCAATTTAATTCAAGAGTTATTTACCGTGTATGTGTGTATGTTAGTATTTGAATTTTGAGTGAACTCTGCACTACGTTTCGATTGTATTGTAGCTAGTTTGAAGCTAGTCCATAAAAGTTAACGTGAAGTTAATTATTTTAGTAGTCGACTACCAATTTGCTGGCAGGGAAAATCTAAGCGAGCGCACACAATAACAATACAACGAAAAAATTAAAGTGTGTTTGCTTTGTGTTTGGCCGATCAATAACACTACCTGCCATTTATTCGTGTATTTCTTTATTCGTCAAGCAATGATGGCTTGCAAAAATGTTATGTGTTACAGTAGGTTTTGTTGTTATTTGCTGTTTTAAAAGAGGCAGCAGTGTGACTGCTGTACATCATAGGCAATGTTGTCATTGTTATTATTGTTTTTCACTGTTAGCATTGTTAACCAGGTAGAAAAAAAAATTGGTTTTGTATTTGTTAAAATGGTTGAGCTTATTTCAATGCACATACACTTATATTTTAATTATATTGAACTGCGCTGTTATACTTTTATTATATAATTCTTAATATGCTCAAGTTCAACTCCTGGGGATACTGCCTATTTTTTTAATATCAAGTAAAGAAAAGGAAAATACATTTCATTATTATTTATCAACTGACGCTTTCATGAAATTTAATCAATAATAAATTGCATATACATAAGTTATTATTTTTTAATTATAATACTAAACATTGTCATTAATGGATGTATTTACATTCTTTGTTACTAAGGGTTGATTTCTTTCTTCGGCCACTCTGCAGGTTATCTGTTGCGTAGAGCAATACAGTATTTATCGGATATAAGAACATCTCATATAAGAACAAAACGCTTATAAGAAACATTTGCAAAAACACCATATCTTTTTAGTGATTTTCCTAACAAAAAAAGTTTCATATAAGAAAAACGCTTATAAGAAAAAAACTGATAAAATAACATTTTTCTTGAACACCAAAACCACAAAATGTATAGAAAAAGAATTTATATAAGAAACTTTCAAGGGCAACACTGAATTTATGTAGTTTGCATGGACAACTCTGTTTTCTAACAGTTTTACAACAACAACAACGTTTTTTTTTTTACTTTTAGTGCTCATGAGAAGTTTTTGTTTCTTGCCTCGTAAATAAATAAATAAATAGTACAAAATGAATTGTGTATGTACATGTATTTACTAAATATAATTTTTTTATACCCTTCACATAAATGTGTAAGGGTATATATAAGTTTGTGATTCCGTTTGTAACGCATTGAAATATCCATCTAAGACCCCATAAAGTATATATATTCTGGATCAGCATCAATAGCGATTACGATTGAGCGATGTCCGTCTGTCCGTCTGTAGTCGTTGAAATACCGTTTCTGAGAAAACGGTTTGAGATAGAAACCTCATTCTTTCGCTAAAACGTGTGAAACCCCGGTAGTGGGTCTGCTATTGAAATTCAGTAAGATAGGTCCACGGATAGCCGAGATATATTCAAAAAACCGGGTTTTGAGGGGTATTTTGTGCAATTTTTGTATTCAGATTTTTGAAAAAAAATTTTGTCTTAAAAACTAAACCATATCATTTTTAGTGCCCATTAAATCCTAGAAAAAAAGGAATTTTTGAAATCGGCCCATATATATCCGAGATATAGCGTCTCCCGATTTTTCAAGAAATCGGCTTTATAAGCCAAATAAGACAACTTTTGGCACCGAAGATCAATCAAAATGGTATATATAGGCTATTTAGAGGCAAAAGTGGAAAATTTTTCCACATCGGCCCATATACACTCGAGATATAGCGCCTCCCGTTTTCTCAAGAAGTCGGCTCTAAAAGCCAAATAAAACAACTTTTGGTATCAAAAATCGATTAGAATGGAACATATAAGGTGTTTAAAAGCAAAATTGGAAATTTTTTGAAATCGGTCCATATATATCTGAGATATAGCGACTCCTGATTTTTCAAGAAATCCGCTTTTTAAGCCAAATAAAGCAATTTTTGGCACTAAAAATCAATCAGAATGGTACATATAGACTATTTAGAGGCAAACGTGGAAAATTTTGGACATCGGCCCATATACACTCGAGATATAGCGCCTCAAGTTTTCTCAAGAAGTCGGCTCTAAAAGCCAAATAAAACAACTTTTGGTACCAAAAATCGATCAGAATGGTATATATAAGGTGTTTAAAAGCAAAATTTAAAAATGTATGCAATCGGTCTATATATACCTGAGATATAGCGTCTTCCGATTTTTCAAGAAATCGGCTCTATAAGCTAAATAAAACAACTTTTGGCACCAAAAATCAATCAGAATGATACATATAGGTTAGTCAGAAGCAAAACTGGAAATCTTTTTGTCATCGGCCCATATATGTTCGAGATATAGCGCCTCCCGATATCTCAAGAAGTCGGGCCTGGAAGCTAAACGAAACAGTTTTTTGCACTAAAAATTTGTCGGAATGGTACATACAGGCTGTTTAGGGGCAAAATTAGAAAATTTTTGGACATCGGCCCATATGCACCCAACTTTTGGTACCAAAAATCAATCATAATGGTACATACATATGTATATAATATTATATACATATGTATATAATATTTGCGATCATGTATGAATGTATGTATGTATGTATGTATGTATGTATGTATGTATGTATGTATGTATGTATGTATGTATGTATGTATGTAGATACGTTTGTATGCATGTAGGTATGTATGTATCTACATACATATGTATGTATGCATGCAAGTATGTTAGCATAAACAATTTTTTTGCTTTGTTGTAAAAATGTGTATGTATGTACATATGTATACACGAGCTTGAAAATGAAAGTGATATAAAGAATTGTTGAAAAAAGGGTACGCAATGAAATTCTTTTAAACAATTGCGTCTTCAAATTCATTCACACAAAAAATCATTTTGGGTTTCCCTACGTACTTACATATGTACATACACACACACATGTGTATGATGATACGCAATAGATCATCAACAACGTGCACAAGAAAAAAATAATTTTGTAAAAGCAAGCAATGTAAATATGTATGTATGTATATATGTATGTATATAATCATTGTTTTATGGAACACACTGAAAATATTCAATAATAAAGAATTTATTTTAGAGTTTTCTATTATAGATACATACATACATACGTATGCATGTACCCACATACGTAAGTAAATTGAAAAGAAAATCACACTTAATGGCAATGTTTAGCATTATAATTTAAAAATAATGCAATTATATGCAATTTTTTGTTAAATAAATTTTACTATAAAGTTAACTGATAAATAATTAACAAATACATTTTGCTTTTCTTTATTTCATTGATATTAAAAAGAATTGGTGTCACCCAGTGGTTGAACTTGAGCATATTAGGAATTATTTAAATAAAAGTTTTGCAGCCTGTGTTAAATCCCGGTAGTGGATCTGATATTGAAATTCAGAAAAAATCGGCCCATTTAAAAGCCAAATAAAACAACTTTTCGCACCAAAAATCAATCGGAATGTATGTACCATTGTGAAGGGTATTTAAGATTCGGCCCAGCCGAATATAGCACTCTTACTTGTTTTTTTTCAAATTGAAGTTGTCTAGTTTTGTATATCTATTTACTAAAGGGGTTAATAAAATAAAATTTGATTTGTTTTATTTTTCTATTTACATATATACATCTACGTATATACATAAAAAGGTTAAAAAAACTCGTATATTCATATAAGAAACAAATGCCTTATGGCTGTAGCTACTTATATAAGAAATAAGTTTCTTATATAAAATAATTGTATATAAGGAAGAAACGCTTATAAGAAACTTTTTTCGTGGATTTTTCAAGTTTCTTATATCCGATAAATACTGTATGATGATTTGTTACATGATGAGTACACACATGAATGGTGTTCACACACACATACGTGTGTATGTAGTAAATAAATAAAATAAATTTTTTGGTGCGAAAATATGAATCTTCAAACTGACTGAAGATGAAATTGCCGAAAATAATTTCATTGTGTATCCTTTTTTTCAACAATCCTTTACATCATCTTCAAACCAAACAAAAAAATTGTTTGTGCTTACCTAATTACATATGTATCTATAAGGCTTTACACAAAATATCATCAGCCACGTGTCTGAAGGAATACACCAAATGTACTAAAATATGATTAGTGTCATTACCAAAGGAAGAAAGATCATTCCATAGGGAAATATCCAATGAAACATAGGATAAGAAATAAATTTAAATGGTTTTATTATTATTATTATTTGGAAGACCTTTCTTAAAAAACAACATTTTTTTTTCTTTTTTCTTTTAAGATATGTATTTGTTATTTTATTTTAATTTCTGTTTTTAATTTCCATTCAAACTATTAGACGAAGAGTGATATGTACATACATACATACATACATATGTATTTTAAAACTAAAAATGTAAGAGAAAGACCTCTAGCTCAATTAATATAATAATAAATTAATAATTCTTCTTTTTTGCCATCAATTTTAGTTTATTATCTTTTGTTTTTGTATTGCCTCTTTTTGATAAAAAAGAGGCAATATAAAAACAAAAGATAATAAATATTAAAAACGAAAATAATATTAAAAAACATAGGAACAAAATAATTAAAATTATTTATTATTATAAAAATAATAGCTCAAATATACAACATAACATAAGAAGTTTATTCCCCTAAATATGTACATTTGTAATTATTACTAAGACTTATAAAACCAAACTTGCTGACTTGGCTCGGACTGTCTGTGAGAACAATTATGAAATTCTTTTGTTTAAAATGAATTTCAATAAACGATACTTGATACTTTGGCTGATGCGGCATAATTTTGATTGGAATATTTTTAGTTGTGAAGACTTGAATTCAATGTTAAAAATTAGAGCAGAATTTACCACCGAACGCACAACGCTTAAGTGAAGTAATAAAATAAAATTTGTTCTCCCACTGAGGATGAAAACCTTCAGTGTGTTACTGGCGCAGTCGGGTTTTGTTTTTTCGAAAAAAAAAATTAAGAACCACATTTATTAAAAAAAAGAAAAAAAATGCGGTCGGGGGACCCCCGTTAGGATCGAAGTTCCTTACGTTTTTGTTTCATCTTTGAATGTAATACAAGGTGAAATCTGTATGTTTTATTATGCGTTGTTTTTGAAATTTTTAAATTTTAAATACCAGCAAGCCGCGTTAAGAAACTTCGTTCCAAAAACAAAAAAAGAAAAGAATCTAACAGAGACTAAAGTGAAGTTCACAATTGAACAAGAACAACACAAAGAATAAAATAAAATTTAAAATAAAATTGAACATAACAAAAACGTTATAATAATTTATGGACGAGGTGGAAGAGTTGACCAACAAAATAAAAAACATTGATATTAGAAAAAGTGCAGAGATGGAGGCAGCGAGGGACAGACGAGACTTATTCCTACAAAATCTGAAGCTTCTGCAACCTTTCAACGGCGATAGGAGAGGTTTGGCACTCTTCATCGATAGCGTAACAGCTATCTTGCCAAGTGATCCTGCGACTTCATTGGAGGAACGCAGGCTATACTTCCATGGAATCACAAAAACGTTGAGGGGACCGGCGGTAGATGTCTTACGTCGTGAGCAGCCAACAGATTGGATGTCACTGAAACGTTTGCTGGTGGAGGAGTTTGGTGAGCAAATACCTATTAGTAGGCTAATTTTAGAGATAAGTAATATCAGATTTAAACGAAATGTGAAAGAGTTCTGTGAAAGATTAAATAATGAAGTATGTAGGGTAAAGGATGCTATTAAACTAAAGTCAGATGATTTGACAACTAGGAATTTTTTAAGTTCAGAATTAAATCAGGCATGCTTAACGCAATTAAAAATAGAATTGCCTAACCACTTAACAGCATTAATAAACGCAAATTTGGCTACCGATCTGAAAACTGCAATAAAGATTTTAGCGGAAAACGGTGAGCTGGAGCCTTCACCACATAGAGGTTATAGTAGAGACCAAAATAATAGCCAGTCTAATTCTTACCAAATACGGAATTTTCAAACTAGTTCTTTTGCAGATAGATTTTCAAGAAACAATGTTCCTCAAAACTATTCAGGAAATTACAGACGACATTTCGGTTCACGACAAAACACTAATAATTACGATTTAAACACTCCAGTAGTTAATTATCCTAAAAATAATCCTAGCAATTCACAAAATAATTTAAATTATCCTCAATATAATTATAACTATCAAAACCAAAAGAGACGTAGGGAATACGACTCAACACAATCAAGAATTAATCGTTATGGGCCACCAGTGCCTATGGAAGTTGATTCCGAAAATTTTCATGTACGGGCCTCGGCAAATTACCGAAAACAAAATTAAAAATTGAGAATGTGTTTTATACTTTTCTGATAGATACTGGGTCTTCTGTAAGTTTAATTAGACCTAGAATATTAAAAAGTGAAATTAGGATAGTAACCCCAATAAATGTAACTACTGTTGCAGGAAGGATAAAATTAATTGCTAAACAAGACATATTTGATGAGAAATATGGAAAACAATTGGAATTTTATGTTAATGAATTTTCAAATAATTATGATGGATTGATTGGTTTTGATAATTTGGTGAAATTGAATGCAGTAATTGATTTAGAAAAACAAACTATTAAATTAAACAAATGTGTTTATAGATTTATGGATGATGATGTGGACGAATATAATAATTTGGTAAATAATTTTGGTATAAATAATCTGGAGGAGGATCAAACTGAGAGTAAATTTAGAACACGTCATTTGAATGGTGAAGAGAAAACTGAATTGGATAAACTTTTAAACAAGTACCAATTGCTTTTCCATTCGGATGGTGACAAGTTAACATTTACTAACGCTATAAAACACAAAATCGTAACAAAGCATGAAAGTCCAATTTATGTTAAATCATATCGGTATCCACAGGTACATAAGGCGGAAGTTAACAAGCAGATAAAAGAAATGCTTGAGCAAAATCTAATAAGGCACAGTCAGTCTACTTATTCTGCTCCATTATGGGTGGTTCCAAAGAAAATGGACGCCTCAGGAGAAACCAAATGGAGAATTGTTATAGATTATCGCAAATTGAATGACATAACAATTGATGACCCATTTCCGATTCCGAATATGGACGAAATTTTGGATAAATTGGGTCGTTGTCTTTATTTTTCTACACTTGACTTGGCAAAGGGCTTTCATCAGGTGGAAATTGATAAAGCTAGCCAAGCGAAAACTGCTTTTTCTACGCAGGACGGCCATTATGAATTCCTTAGGATGCCTATGGGTTTAAAAAATGCACCCGCTACCTTTCAGCGGTTAATGAATTCTGTACTTAGTGATTTAGTGGGTACTCATTGTCTGGTTTATTTAGACGACATTATTGTCTTTGGTACCTCATTGCAGGAACTCTTAGCAATAGTATGGGCTACGAAATATTTTCGGCCTTATATCTATGGTAGAAAATTTATAATTAATAGTGATCACAAGCCTTTACAGTGGCTGCATAATTTGAAGGAGCCTAATGCAAAATTACAGCGTTGGAAAATAAGGTTAAATGAGTACGATTTCGATGTAAAGTACATCCCAGGGAAGGAAAATCGAGTAGCTGATGCTTTGTCGCGAATCAAGTACAACGAGTGTCATATGAACGATGTAGCTTCTAATTTGGCGACAATACACTCGGCGGACGAAGGTAGTTCGAATTTTATGTTCATATCAGAGAGACCATTAAATGTTTACCGTAGACAGTTTTTATTTAGGCAAGCTCCTGTGCAGAGAGAAGGTGTGAAAGTTATTTTTAAAAATACTAGAACTGTTGTGGACTATGTTGAAATGACACAAAAATTTGCAAAAGATTTTATTTTGAATAGGTTAGCTGGTGTAAATGCAGCAGTATATTTTGAAAGTGACGACGATTTTATACTTTTCCAGTCTGTATTTGCAAACGTAGTAAGGCAAACAGGGAAAAATCGTGTTGTTAGGACTACAAAACTATTGGAGGATATAACATGTTATGATAGATTTAAAGAAATTATTTTGACAATACACTTAAAAGGATTACATCAGGGAGTAGAAAAAATACAAGCAGAATTTAGAACGAAATACTATTATCCCAACTACGTTTCAGAAATTTCAAATATAATAAATAACTGCGACTTATGCAACGAATGTAAGTTTGATCATAGGACTACTAAAATGCCTTTCAAAGTCACACCTCCTACATACTATATTCGAGATAAATATGTTATTGATATTTGGAGATGGGACAAATCTTCATACCTCACCTGCATAGACATTTTCTCTAAATATGCTATGGTGGAGAATCTCAATCACACTAACTGGGTTGATGCTAAAAGAGCGTTATTGAAGATATTTAATACAATGTGTCCTCCAAAAGTAATTAAGACTGACCAAGATACTGGTTTAGTCAATGTTAGCTTAAAGGAATGGTACAGAACTTTGAACATAGAGCTTGAGGTCACAACAGGAAAAACTGGAATAGCGGATATTGAAAGATTTCACAGCACGTTAAATGATAAGTTAAGAATTATAAATACTGGAAATGACCAGGAATTAAAGCAAATAGCGATTGAACAAACAGTTTTCGCTTATAATCACATCATAATACATTCAACCAAAGGGGAGACCCCTTATAATATTTTTTTCAATAAACAACATCCAAAAAAAGATGCTCAGGCTATTAAGGTAAATAGAATAAATAATGCCAATAGAAAGAGGAAGGAATATCAAATAGATACAAGGTTCTTAGATGCAGAAAATTCTAGAAAACGGTTAGATAAGAAAGCAAATCCATTCAAAAGGGCCCAGGTCTTGCGTAAAGAGGGTGACGACCATTACATCGTTAAATTCAAAAATAGAATAACTAAAAAGTACAAAACACATTTTAAAAAGAAAAAATACTCTCATAATGACTCTTCTTCCAGAAATGAAAATACCAAAAATGATACTAGTGATCCTGGTATACCTGTTATTAATAGCAACGGTAGCGACACAGACGATTCAAATACAGGAAATAAACAGTGATCGGGGTTATTTAACGTTACAAGAAGGAATGGTTGAATTACCCGATAAGTATAATGAGTTCATTCTTAAAATAAACAAGACAGAAATTCAATTAGCCTATGATTTATTAGAAAAAGAATTTAATGAAAATCCATATTTACAGACAACCATGATTAGAAGATATCTCAAAATAGCAGACGCAGAACGGAAATTGTTTCATATTAGACACAAACGTGGACTTTTGAACGCTGTAGGCAGAGGCATTAAATTTTTGTTTGGAAACCTTGACGACGAAGACAGAATTGAAATTCAAAGTAGATTCAAGACAATAGAAGATAATTTATTGACTCAGGACGACTTAAGGTGGGATCATACGATTGCCGCAATGCACCAATTTTTGTTACATTTTGTGTGCCAATCGTGTGATAGCACAATTTATTGGCTCATGCGGCAACCAAAGCGAATATTGTTCCTATTTGTCCCAATCAAATACAACCCTGATGCGACAACCGTGTGAACACTTGACATACAACTATTCACCAATAAAAATTCTAAAAATGCACCAATATTTATTGTGTTCTCATGCGGCAACTAAAGAAGACAATACGCGCCAATAATATGCATATGTATACATGTATTTAGTTTCAAAACTGTTTAAACGCGTCTTCCAAACATGATTTCTGCTTTTCAATCAGTAAAATTCAATAGTTGTTACTATTCATTTTTTGCTTTTTTCAGCCCGCACAACATTATAATAATAGCCGAAGCAATTTTCTTTCTTTTTAATGAACAAACCATATTTTTAACATTTAATTAATTTTTTTTTTTTTGGGAAAACAAAGTTTGTCATCAGCTACAACAGCTGTTTCTCACAGTTGCCGTATAATATAACAATCGTGTGACTATAATGCGGCAATTATTGGTACTAAATTGTTTTGCGGCAATTTGCGACAATAAAAATTCAGTAAAATGTCACAATCATGTGATTGCAGAGAATTTGATTGGGACAAATTTTTTATTATGCTCCAATTCAGCCCAATAAAAATTGCGTAAAATTGGTGCATTGCGGCAATCGTGTGATCCCACCTTTACATAATATTGTATCGCACATAAACAACGAAACTAAATTTATTCGCGATTTGAGTAACGCTACAAATATATTGCAGAACCAAATTGTTAGGAAAGTGGTCTCAGATGGGTTTTTGGACAACGTAAAGAGTTATTATGAACACTTAAAAGACATCCAATTAGGACTAGTTTTAAGTAAACATGGTATTTTGAATCCAAAACTAATAGACCCAGATAGAATTTCTGAATTAGATACAAATCAATTTGAATTCATAAGAACTTTCTTATGGCAACAGGAAGACATATTGTATTTTATTACTCAAATCCCTAATACTATGAAAACTTATCCAATCTTGAAAATAATTCCATTTCCTACACTCAATAATCATACTGAACTGAATTTTGACATGAACAAAAAACTTACAAATGTTGAAAATGTAACTTATGAAATAAATGGTTCAAAAATTAAAAATTTAGAAAATAAGTGTATCAGAAATCTTCTTAATAAAAATGAAACTGAATGTGAGTTCAAAATAAATAATAAAAGAGAAATACTTTTTGTTGAACCTAACTTTATTGTAACTAAGAATATTGAAGAAACAATTATTAAACAAAACTGTAATGACCTACAACTTAAGATAAAAAATCATAACTTAATTTTCTTTCCAAATTGTAAAATTACCGTAAACGAAATTGTTTTTGAATCTTTTAAGGATAATAATGATTTTGTGTACGTACCATATGTTAATGATATTGTTAACAAGACATTGATGGAATTACCTAATACTAATTTAAGTGAATTAAAATTAAGCCTGCATAAAATGAAAATTGGAACTAATGTAACTTATGTAATTTTATCATTGATTGCAATTATTTTGATATTGATAATTTTCCTATATTACAAAAAAAATTGTGACGCAAACGGTCAAGGTGCTCGCGAGGACGCGAACGTTCTTGAAGGGGCGAGAAGTAACATAAGAAGCTTATTCCCCTAAATATGTACATTTGTAATTATTACTAAGACTTATAAAACCAAACTTGCTGACTTGGCTCGGACTGTCTGTGAGAACAATTATGAAATTCTTTTGTTTAAAATGAATTTCAATAAACGATACTTGATACTTTGGCTGATGCGGCATAATTTTGATTGGAATATTTTTAGTTGTTAAAAATTGAATTCAATGTTAAAAATTAGAGCAGAATTTACCACCGAACTAAGCACAACGCTTAAGTGAAGTAATAAAATAAAATTTGTTCTCCCACTGAGGATGAAAACCTTTAGTGTGTTACTTACATATGTACATATGTATATTTTTACTTGAAGAATAAAATCAACGATTTCACTGTAACACTTGTTGTGCTATTCATCACATGTTATTACGACGAGTAGGCATACATACATGAATGCTGTTCAATGAAGAAATTTGAGCAACTTTTCAAAAACTAAAATTGTCTTCGCGAAGAAATTGTCTTAAATTTTTGATGTGCACATGGCTACAAGATTTTTCACGTCGATGCTCGACTTCATTTATGAATACGCGATAAACTCTTGATTATCTTCATTTTTGAATAAAACTGAAAACCCTGCTCGCACTTCATAACCGAAGAGTGAGTAAAGCAAAATGTATTTTGTCTCATCATACATACATGAGGAGAACAAAACAAAATTTCACTCTTCATGTGTGTGAGTGATCAGTGAGTGAAGAATTGGAACTCTGGTCTGCGCACAACCACTTGGTTGTTTGTCAACACTGAAGACTATGCTGCAGTGTATATGATAATACTGTATAAAATCTGTTTATTGCAGACTACACCATATCAAACAACACGAACTGCCATTGATTCGTGTATTTGTTTATTCGTCAAGCAATGATGTCTTGCAAACATGTTTTGCGAAACAGTAGCTATTGTTGTTCTTTGCAGTTTAAATTTTTTTTGTATACACGTCATAACTGTGTTCAGCTTGTTACTTATCAGCTATGTTCTCTCATTGTTTATTATTGCTGTTGGCACACATTGTGTGTGTCATGCAAAACAAGAAGTCAGTACACTGAAGTATTTGCTCAAAAATAGAATGTCTTAAATAGCATTCAAGACAACATTTGCATCTGTTTAGTACATACATATGTTAAGGAAAGAAGTAAAACAGTGCAACCAACAACAAACAAACCAATTATTCGATGTGCGGTTGTGTGGTTGAGAAAAAACTAACACAAGCAAAACCAATACTGAAGAAAATCCCTGCTGTACATGCACATACATACATACTTATGTACATACAAGTAGTGTTACTACATAAGAAGATTTATATAATTTTTGAAGTTTTGTTTAGCTTAGGGTGCTTCCGTTGAATAGTGTTAGAGTCCATAGCGAACATAAGCAGAAATACCTCATTATAGAAAATGTATT
Organism: Sturmia bella; assembly: GCA_963662145.1. Taxonomy (NCBI): domain Eukaryota; kingdom Metazoa; phylum Arthropoda; class Insecta; order Diptera; family Tachinidae; genus Sturmia; species Sturmia bella. Next base: position 27,930,220 of record OY759170.1, read on the forward strand.
GACTGGACATTTTCAAACAATCCAAGCAACAATGTAGCAAAAATATACATACATATCACGATAAATAGTTTTCACGATGAAAATTTGCTTATGATTAAACGAAAAAATTTCACTATTACACACTTTGGTAAAGAAAAGTTTTCACTATTACACACTTTGGTAAAGGGTATAATAGACTCGGCATATTCGAATATAGCACTCTTACTTGTTAGCTTTGGGATTGGAGAAAAGAGCCATAAACTGAGAATTTGCTATATAAATTGCTCTATTTGGCAACCCTGCTTTCTTATTGAAATAGTTTGAACTATTATTAACTCCACCTTTTGAGTAGCAGCTTTTATGGTAGGAAAATAATGCCAATCTTTAGGTGGATGAATAATTATAGTCACTCGAAAGCGATAATAATTATTTAGGGGTTAAGGGAACCAAAAGAGAAAAGGGGGTTAATTTCTTTGGTTGTAGAATGGATGCTGAGCTCACCTTTTATAGTATGTGTTCCTTCAGGAAAACGGACAGGTAATTCTACCAACGTTATAATAATTTTATTTGATTAAAAAAAACGGTATAAGGATTACAGTGTGTTCCTTTAGTTGTTAAAAGGCGACTACTTAAAAGATTTCAAAAAATGTTCTTTCATTCTGGTTTTTCTTTCCAATAAATTCAACTGTTATACTACTTACAATCTACTTTACTCTTTCATTTTGGCGCACAAATTCAAATATTGCCAACTTATTGCTAAGGTTAATTTGTATTAAAAGGAATTAATTAATGTGCTGATTCCGACAGCTTTCAAGAAAAACAAAAAAATATATACAGAGGATTTAAGATATTGGCCTTGAAATTATGAGTGTCCAAAACGATTTTGGACACTTATATAAGAAACATTTTTCATTTTCTTTTCTGTTGTAATATACATACAACATAGTATATTCTTTCAAACAAATATAAATACATATAGCATAGATGTTCCCGCAAAGTTTTTTTTATACCCTTCACATAAATGTGTAAGGGTATATATAAGTTTGTGATTCCGTTTGTAACGCATTGAAATATCCATCTAAGACCCCATAAAGTATATATATTCTGGATCAGCATCAATAGCGATTACGATTGAGCGATGTACGTTTGTCCGTCTGTAGTCGTTGAAATACCGCTTCTGAGAAAACGGTTTGAGATAGAAACCTCATTCTTTCGCTAAGACGTGTTCAACCTCGGTAGTGGGTCTGCTATTGAAATTCAGTAAGATCGGTCCACGGATAGCCGAGATATATTCAAAAAAACGGGTTTTGAGGGGAATTTTTTTGGTCAGATTTTTGAAAAAAAATTTTTCTTAAAAAGTAAGCCATATCAGTTTTAGTGCCCATTAAATCCCGAAAATTGAAGAATTTTTGAAATCGGGCCATATATAGCTGAGATATAGCGTCTCCCGGATTTTAAGGAAATCGGCTTTATAATCCAAATAAAACAACTTTTGGCACCAAAGATCAATCAGAATGGTATATATAGGCTATTTAGAGGCAAAAGTGGAAAATTTTTCCACATCGGCCCATATACTCGAGATATAGCGCCTCCCGTTTTCTCAAGAAGTCGGCTCTAAAAGCCAAATAAAACAACTTTTGGTATCAAAAATCGATTGGAATGAAACATATAAGGTGTTTAAAAGCAAAATTGGAAAATTTTTGAAATCGGTCCATATATATCTGAGATATAGCGACTCCCGATTTTTCAAGAAATCCGCTCTTTAAGCCAAATAAAGCAATTTTTGGCACTAAAAATCAATCAGAATGGTACATATAGACTATTTAGAGGCAAACGTGGAAGATTTTGGACATCGGCCCATATACACTCGAGATATAGCGCCTCAAGTTTTCTAAAGAAGTCGGCTCTAAAAGCCAAATAATACAACTTTTGGTACCAAAAATCGATCAGAATGGTACATATAAGGTGTTTAAAAGCAAAATTTGAAAATGCCTGCAACCGGTCTATATATACCTGAGATATAGCATCTCCCGATCTTTCAAGAAATCGGCTCTATAAGCTAAATAAAACAACTTTTGGCACCAAAAATCAATCAGAACGATACATATAGACTAGTCAGAAGCAAAACTGGAAATTTTTTTGACATCGGCCTATATATGTTCGAGATATAGCGCCTCCTGATATCTCAAGAAGTCGGCCCAGGAAGCTAAACGAAACAGTTTTTTGCACAAAAAATTTGTCGGAAGGGTACATACAGGCTGCAAAATTAGAAAATTTTTGGACATCAGCCCATATGCACCCCAGCTAACGCTCCTCACGATTTTCCAAGAAGTCTGCATTAAAAGCCAAATAAAACAACTTTTGTATGTATGTATGTGTATATACGTTTGTATGTACAGTATTTATCGGATATAAGAACATCTCATATAAGAACAAAACGCTTATAAGAAACATTTGCAAAAACACCATATCTTTTTAGTTTCATATAAGAAAAACGCTTATAAGAAAAAAACTGATAAAAGAACATTTTTCTTGAACACCAAAACCACAAAATGTATAGAAAAAGAATTTATATAAGAAACTTTCAAGGGCAACACTGAATTTATGTAGTTTGCATGGACAACTCTGTTTTCTGACAGTTTTACAACAACAACGTTTTTTTTTTACTTTTAGTGCTCATGAAGTTTTTGTTTCTTGCCTCGTAAATAAATAAATAAATAGTAAATGAATTGTGTATGTACATGTATTTCATACATATAATTTTTTTTATTTTCAAATTGAGGTTGTCTAGTTTTTTATATCTATTTACTAAAGGAGTTAATAAAATAAAATTTGATTTTTTTTTATTTTTCTATTTACATACCTACATACATTTACGTACATAAAAAGGTAAAAAAGCTCGTATATTCATATAAGAAACAAATGCCTTATGGCCATAGCTACTTATATAAGAAATAAGATTCTTATATAAAATAATTGTATATAAGAAAGAAACGCTTATAAGAAACTTTTTTCGTGGATTTTTCAAGTTTCTTATATCCGATAAATACTGTATGTAGGTATGTATGTATCTACATTTGTATGTATGCATGCAAGTAGGTTATCATAAAAAATTTTGTTTGCTTTGGTGTAAAAATGTGTACATATGTATGTATACACAAGCTTGAAAATGAAAGTGATATAAAGAATTGTTGAAAAAAGGGTACGTAATGAAATTCTTTTAAACAATTGCGTCTTCAAATTCATTCACTCAAAAAATAATTTTGTGTTTCCCTACGTACTTACATATGTACATACATACATACATGTGTATGATGATACGCAACAGATCATCAACAACGTGCACAAGAAAAAAAACAGCAAGCAATGTAAATATGTATGTATGTATATAATCATTGTTTTATGGAACACACTGAAAATATTCAATAACAAAGAATTTATTTTAGAGTTTTCTATTATAGGTACATACATATGTACGTATGCATGTACCCACATTTATTAATTGAAAAGAAAATCACACTTAATTGCAATGTTTAGCATTATAATTCAAAAATAATGCACTTATATGAAATTTTTTGTTGAATAAATTTTACTATAACGTTAACTGATAAATAATTAAGAAATACATTTTGCTTTTCTTTATTTCATTGATATTAAAAAAAAATTGGTGTCACCCAGTGGTTGAACTTGAGCATATTAGGAATTATTTAAATAAAAGTTTTGCAGCCTACTTCAATATAATTACCCCCTAATTCATAAAAATTATAACAAGCTTATAAGACTGCTATTTGACATATTTGTATGGAAAATCTGTCAAATAAGAGCTTTATAAACCTGTTATAATTTTTATGAATTAGACGGTTAATATATAAGTATGCATACATATGTATATTGAAATAAACTCGTTTTAAATCAACCATTTTAACAAATACAAAATCGATTTCTCTCACTTTAAACCAGAAATGCTTTACTGTTTTACAACTGCTGTAGTTGTGGCTGCCGCTTCTCTATACCTACCCTGTTGGACTTTGAGTAGTCAACTACTAAAATAGTTGACTTTAAGTTAACTTTTAAGGACTAGCTTCAAATTAGCTACAGTATAATCGATTTGTAATTCACTTTTTGTGTACTGGTTATAACCTAGCTGAAACGTAGTGCAGAGTTAACCCAAAATTCAAATAATAACATACACACATGCATGGTATATAACTCTTTAATTAAACTGCCTATTGTCGCATTCGTTTTATATGTTGCGATGTTGGCTGCTCACCAGTCTTGAGGCCAGTCTCGATTACCTTTAGAGACTAACAAAAGAAAAGAAAGTAGGATGAAATTTAGAAATAATCCAGGCGTCAACCAGTTCCTGCTCTAAAATAGTTAGTTTTAGGTTAATTTAAAGTTAATTTCGTTTCCGACAGGGTATTAACAGCGTATACATGCGTCACATATTCAAGTGTGCAGCTTTTTCATTACCAAATTTTTACATACACATATGAGAGTGATCAAGATATTAAAAAATTTCTACATACACATACATACATAAATATATGAATAGCAAGAAATGAAGAAATTATCCTATTCATTGTACCCTTAACAAAAATATATATAAGTTTGTGATTCCGTATGTAACGCATTGGAATAACTACTAAGACTCCATAAAGTATATATATATATGTATGTGTGTGTGTGTATATACATATATATAAAGAAATTGATTCATGAACTCCTGCATTTGAACTACTGGCTTACATTATAAGAATGCATTATATGGAGCGTCTGGTGTAAAAAAAACAGATGTTAAAAAAATAGTTTAAAAAAGAAATTGAATGTGAAAAAGAAATGAAGAATTTAAAGCGAAACTAGATTCATTTACATGAATAATATTGTAAAGCGTATGGAATTGGCATTGAATTATAAACTTCAAATGTCATTTCTTTGATTACAGGTGAATAAATTAAATATTATAGCTGTTAAGAATTATATTGTAATTGTAATGTAATAAAAAACTTTGATTACAGAGAAACTCAGTTCTGTTTCATTATTTGGTGTACAATTTAAATCCTATTGGTGCATTACATTAAATATCATTATATATATATATATATATATATATATATAATTCTCAACAGCTATAATATTTAATTTATTCACCTGTAATCAAAGAAATGACATTTGAAGTTTATAATTCAATGCCAATTCCCTACGCTTTATTCATGTAAATGAATCTAGTTTCGCTTTAAATTCTTCACTTCTTTTTCACATTCAATTTCTTTTTTAAACTATTTTTTTAACATCTGTTTTTTTTACACCAGACGCTCCATATAATGCATTCTTATAATGTAAGCCAGTAGTTCAAATGCAGGAGTTCATGAATCAATTTCTTTACATCTCCCCACTCAGATAGAAAATAAGTTTTATTATTTATTTTCTATTTATTGCCTAATTTTAAGTGTTTTTCTTTTCATTTTCAAAAAATGGTGAAGGAGTTAACTTTGTAACGTGAAAGTAGTTTAACTCGGACTCTTTATGTCCCGTGTCTATTTTGTAGATTGAGTTTGAAATTTTTTCTAATATTTTAAATGGACCAATTCGTAATTGATTCATCTTTTTACAGTTTAATTTGTTTCCGTTTTCAACATATACCAAGTCTCCTTTTTTAAAGTCAACATAGTTCCTGTTTTTATCAAATAATTTTTTATTGTAATTGTGTGATTTTATCGTATTTTGTAGAGCTTTTTCTCTGTCTTTCATCCAGTTTTCATACTTCGAGTTTTGTTTTAATTCCACCGGTAAAAGCGCACTATTTGTGCCTTCCAAAATATATTTCGGCGAAAATCCTGTTACGGTATGTTCAGTTTCATTATATGCTCTTACACACTCCTTAGCTATTGTTGTCCATGCACGTTTATTGCTGTTTTCATTGAGCCTACATCTTATTTTATTCACAAGAGTTTGGTTTAGTCTTTCGTTCAGACCATTTGAAAATGGTGTATCCACTGCAGTAAAAATGATAGGTATAGATTTTTCTTTTAAATAGTTCTTGAACTCTTTTGAATTGATTCCAGGATACTGATCAGATAATACACTCCCAATGTTCTGATCTATTATTTCTTCAATGAGTTTAATGAAATCCTTTGCTGTTTGTGTTTTTGATGTGTGGATATACGCATATCTTGTGAAGTGATCAATCAGAAGATGCAAATATTTCTTTGTAGATCTCGAACCTCCAAAGCCACCAATAGTATCTATTGAAACTATTTCAAAAGGTCTTTTAGCTGGGCCCAAGTGTGACAGGAAACCAATTTTCCCTCTCCTCGACTTATTTTTAATACATGTTTCGCAGCTTTTGCAAATTTTTGTTATATTTTGCGTTAAGTTTTCCGCTGAGTAAACAGGACTTATCTTATTTTGTGTTTGCTTGATTCCTATATGACAAAATTGTTTGTGAACCTTTTCAATTAACTCTATGCTAAATTTTTCTGAGAGCTGGATTTTTTCTTTTTTTTCCGGACTTTTTGTAGTAAACATTATCTTTTAAAATGAAGCTGTTCTTATTTTCCATCAATTTTTTATTTTTCTGCTGGCCTATTAAAATTTCTTCAAGTGTGATAAAATTCACCACTTTAAGCTGTTCATCTTCATTTTCATGAGGCTCCAATACTGGGTTTCTACTCAAACAATCAGCTTCCAAATTTTGTTTTCCTGGTGCATATTTCACAACAAAATCGTATTGAGATAAATAATAAGTTAGATCACCCAATTCTTCATCGGTCCTTAATGTTCATATTTTCAAGCGGCTTGTGATCACAAAAGACTGTAAATTTTGTACCCAAAAGTCTATATTGCCAGTACTTAATAGCTTCTTTTATAGCTAAACATTCCAAGTAAACAGCTTTTTTTTTTTTTTTTTTTTTTGATTAGGTTTTAATTTTTTTGAAAAATATGCAACAGGTTTTATTTCATCATTTTCTTGTGGTTGCTTTAAAATTGCACCGACACCTTCAATGCTTGCATCAGTGTAAATGTATATCGGCAAGTTTTTGTCAAATATTGTTAAAATTGGTTTTGAGCAAAGCAATTTCTTTATATACTCAAACGAGTCATTACATTCTTTAGACCAGGTAAATTTTGTCCCTTTTCTCAATAAATTGTGTAGCGGATCTAAAAGCATTGAGCTCTTCTCTATGTATTTATTATAAAAATTAATTTTCCCTAAAAATTGCCGGACCTGTTTAGGAGTGTTTGGAACAGGAAAATCTTTTATTGAAATCAAGTTATCCTTTAGTGGGCGTATTGAGTTATTTTCTATAATATGACTCAAATACTTTACGGAATTTGCAGCAATTTTGCATTTTGATAACTTTAATCTGAAGCCTTCTTCCATTATAGAGTTTAAAAGTTTCTCCAAGTGAATGATATGTTCTTCAAAAGTATTTGAAAAAATTAAAATGTCATCTATATAATTGACTGTAAAATCTGAAAGTTTGTGTCTTCTTATAATATTGCTTAATATGCGTTGAAAAATTGCTGGCGATGTTTTCAAACCAAAAGGTAGGCATGTCCATTGAAAGTGGCCTTCCTGGGTTACAAACCCTGTTTTTTGTTTATCTTCAATTCGTAGTGGAATCGCCCAAAATGCCGAGTTTATGTCAAGCGTTGAGAAAAATTTACAATTTCTCGCTTTATCCAAGAGATCCTCAATTAGGGGAAAAGGTTGTGACTGAGGAACCACAATCTTGTTCAATTCTCTGAAGTCTATGCAAAGTCTTGTTTATTTACCATCTTCTTTCTTATAAGCTAAAGTAACTGGGGCAGCAAACGGGCTGTACGACTCCTCAATCAGATTTTTATTCAATAACTCTGAAACTTGTTTTTCTATTTCCGTTCTGTCCTCTATCGAACATCTATAGGGTCTCTTCATGCAATATCTATCTACCTTCAGGTAAATACGTGCCTCAAACTGCCTCACTGTGCCTGTATCATATTTATCCATCGCAAATATACTTTTAAAATTATTGATAAGTTTGCATATCTTTGACTGACACTCCCGGCTTAAAGTTTTCTACATTAATATGTTCATTAAAATTTATTTTATATATTTCATTTTTATATTTATTTTTCTCATTATTTTTTCTGCAGCTATTAGTTTTTCATTTATAAAAATTTTTTTTTCATCTCTATCAAGTTTTTGCGTAATTTTTAGATTTTCATCTTGATGTAATTTGAACTTCTTTATCATATTCAGTCCAATCAAAATATCGTATTTAAAATTTTTTTCTTCAATGACAAATAAATCCACATCTTCTCTAATTCGAATATTTTTATTCTTAATTTTATTGTTCCTTTTGTTCTTTTTCCACCATTAATAGTTTGGAGAACCATGCTATGTGCATTCAGTTTTTCATCTTTTAGTTTTAAAAGTTTTGAATTTATCAAAGAAACATTGGAACCGGAATCATATATTCCAACTGCCTCTATTTTATTTTTCAGTAACAATTTGATTTTTATTAATGGTGGTATATCTAGTTTTTTGGGCTCATGTTATTGAGTTCAGCCTCTATCTCCGAATTATGAACATATCTTATTTCATTCCTCTTTTCTGGTTGATTCCTTTCATTTTCTCTGAACCAGCAAGACTTCTCAGAATGATAGCGAAATCGCTTTCCTATTTTTTCACATATTTTGCAGGGTGTTTTTTCTTGGGACTTCTCTTTAGAACTTACGTTCGTACTTTTATTCCTTTCTGGGCAACTTCTGCTCATTAAATTCTCCAGACTTCTTAAGTCCTTAAAAAGATCGTTTGTTGTTTTCAAACTTTCCCTATTTATTTTGTCTGTTACCAAGTCTGGCAACCCCGTTGCAATTAGGTCAATAAGTGTTTTTGTATCAATCGATTTATTCAATTCCAATAAAATTCTTTCTTTTTTGAGAGCATACTCCAACAGAGATCCGCTATAATACTTAAAAGATAATGCATACTTCACTGGCACCCAACCTTTGTCTGCATACGTTTCGCAAAAACTACTTCTCCACTCAATCCACTCTGAACTTAGCGTTTGTTTTATGAGCATAGCGCTATACCAATCTAAACAAGATCCCTCCAAAAAAAATCTTAATACTTCTATCTTTTCTTCATCTTTCTCTATTTTCAACCGGACACATTCATTTTCAAAGGATTCTGTCCACTGTATAACATTCGAACTTTTGTCTGTGAATTTTTCTAAAATACATTTTTCGGATAATGCTTTCATACTATTTTTAGTATCATTGCTTTGCAAATTTTCTCTCTGTGTACCCACGCTACGTAGTATATTTTTTAAAGTCTCTTGTGAAATACCATCTGTATTAAAAAAATTTCTCCTCTAGTTGTTGCTCTTCAAGATAAAAGTCTCTGAATTGGACGTTTTCTTCCTCATCTACGTAAATCGCTGAAAGCTCGTCATCCATTTTCACCCAGACTCTTCTTGTTTGATGCCTCTGCTTAATAGAGTTTTTTACCTTTTTAAGCGCAGTAGTTTTCGATAACTCTGTGTGATATGTTATTCACATATGCTCCATAACAACACTTGCTAAAAACAACAACAACTGTAAAACTACCAGGTGTCCCTTTACAACGTAGAGTAATAGCTATAACTCTCGAACCGTAAGAGATAGAGAGTCGAAATTCGCACAGTGTATGTATTCCCAGATGCCTTACAATAATAAATTACAAAAACAACAACAAGTGGAAAATTACTAGGTGTCCCCGTACAACATAAAGTAGCTTTAAAAACAGAGAGATAAAATTTATAAAATATACATGTGTATTCACATACGCCATTCCATACATACATTATACATACATACGTACGGAACCCTCAGAGTACGAGCCAGCCTCGTACTTGACTTAATTTATTTATGTACATATGACAACTTTAATATCTTATTTGCCGTCTAGATTGACAATACCTAATTCAATTATTTCGAGCTTAAAACTTCACGTCTAGTTGTTTTTGTTTTACTTTTTATTGAGAAGAAGCTCAATGTGTTATGAAAGTATTTGCAGGAAATTATAAGAAAAGGATGCAAAACTAATATAATTTTTTAGAAAACACCAAAGAAAGCAAAACAGAATTAGACTAAAAATTTCTATATCTAAATGACAGAATACGAGAAGGGTCACCAGCTCTGCCGAATTACAAAAATTATCAATTTTCTGTCAAATTTCATGAAAGTGGCAGCCTTGCGGTGCTGGAGCATCCAGTGAACGACAGCAAACATGAAAATATTTATATAGCTATCTCTGTTGGTTAACTCCGCATTTGATTTTTGGTTAGAAAAATTCAGTGCAAATCTGATGCAAACAAAACAGCTTTGCAAGCAAACAAATAATAATTATCTGTATTTAATATTTTATTTGCATTGAGTATATCACTACCAGTACATAGAATATGTTTAAAACTTAGTTTTTAAAGCATTTCATTCATGTTTTCTTTTTTCGGAAAAATTACAACAAAACCAATATTTTTCCAAACACTTTACAAAAACATGTTTTCATTGTTTATGTTTGTCTTTGTGTACACTAGTTGGTCTCACACTCATGTTGCCACGATTTCCTGTACTGCACACTTCTGAATGTCCCCCAAACAAATGATATGGTCACTTTACAAAAGTCACTTTTGGGATATCTGTGTAGTCTGTGATCTAAATATTCTGCAACTATAACTTAGCATTTATGTATGTATACAATTCATTTACGGCAAAAGAATGTAAGCCTTCTATTACATGTTACAGGGAGACATTTCAGCTAAAAAATACCAAAAAAAAATTTATGATATAAAAATCTGCATGAGAGTTCTGGCGAGTTAGATATATCTGTTAGTGTTTTCTTGTCAAGTGTAGATCTCCCTTTTGCGCCGCCGAAAACTTCAAGCTCCAACTTCGGCAACATCAGCCGTCGGTTGATGTTACTGTTCAAGCGAATTCAGTTTAATCACCTTTCACACTCTATATTTTGCTGGGCCGTTTCACGCTATGCATAACTCTAAATGTACTTGAATCTCAATATGTACTTGTAGGACGGTTTTGATTTCTGTTGTCATAGAAATATGTGTAATTAATCTTTAAGATAAACAGTAATAAAATACATATGTATGCATTTACATGTACAAATTAATTTTCATTTGGTATTATTTATAAAAATTATTTTATATTGTTGAGCACTTATTGTACAAATCGCAATACAGACTTCGTAAAATAAACGTTTAACAGACATGAAATACTTCTGATAGGTCAAATTGTATTTACTTAAAAATTTTGTGTTCCTTTTCATGTTTGCTCTACTCAAATAGTAATTTGAAAATGTGGTTTTCTTTTGTTTTTATAGAAAAAAAAAATTAACTAAAATTGTACACGGCTATGGTTCTGCCAGAGATTGAAACATAAATGTTTAATTTTTTATATTTATTTGAATACATTTAGGCGGAAAAGGAATCTCAACTAATTTTCTTTCTGTATATGTGCACATATCGTCAGCTATATAACAGCAAACAAGGTTGACACGAGGTTTTCTCGAAATCTGCTCGATAGATTTTTTTTGATTTTAACCATTTATTTCTGAGTATGTTTTAAGCAAAAATTTTTACTTTTATAAGTTTTTGCCATTTTCTTTGAAAGTTATTGAGTTTTAACTGCCCTTGATATGTGCCGCATATCCAACTTTATCTCGAAAAGTGTAACTTTTATGCCCCACGTGTATGTATGTTTTTTCTCATATTTCTATTAAATTTGGTATAATATATATGGCAATCATATTATAGAATGTTGGCAATCAAAAATAACGTATCGTCGCATAAAAATCCAAAAGCCGTAACTGCAAAAGCCGCCCTACAAAATACCGAATTTAAAAGGGCATAAACTGAATTCGCCTTAAAGGCTGAATTGCAAAAAACTACTACTTCTGAAAATTTTAGTTTTATCTGATTTGACTAATAACCTAAAATTTTGCTTTGTTATGGTATTATTTTCATAAAATTTAATAATGTGGGTTAATAGTAGTTTTAAATTGTAATATTCCTTTGTAATATTTCCATGTATAAACAAAACCTACGACTCTAAATTATCACGTTGAAAAAGCCGGCCGACCATTCAAAATCCGACGGCGGCAGTTCCCGGTGAAATATATTAATAATGTGGCAACAAAAATGTTGCGTATAAAACACAGTCACGACTGCGTAATATTCGCAAGTCTAGCGCGTGACTGCATTCTATTGCCAAGATATTATATGCGAATTTTGACCGATTTGGTAAGAATCAGGGGAAAATTTTCAATATATGCATGTAAGTCTTACAGAAATTAATGCAATTCAATCAAAATAAGTAATGATTTTTCGTGACCACTTTCTATCGCCTGAGCAACATCAGCCGTCGGTTGATTTTACTGTTCAAGCGAATTCAGTTTAATCACCTTTCACACTCTATATTTTGCTGGGCCGTTTCACGCTATGCATAACTCTAAATGTACTTGAATCTCAATATGTACTTGTAGGACGGTTTTGATTTCTGTTGTCATAGAAATATGTGTAATTAATCTTTAAGATAAACAGTAATAAAATACATATGTATGCATTTACATGCACAAATTAATTTTCATTTGGTATTATTTATAAAAATTATTTTATATTGTTGAGCACTTATTGTACAAATCGCAATACAGACTTCGTAAAATAAACGTTTAACAGACATGAAATACTTCTGATAGGTCAAATCGTATTTACTTAAAAATTTTGTGTTCCTTTTCATGTTTGCTCTACTCAAATAGTAATTTGAAAATGTGGTTTTCTTTTGTTTTTATAGAAAAAAAAAATTAACTAAAATTGTACACGGCTATGGTTCTGCCAGAGATTGAAACATAAATGTTTAATTTTTTATATTTATTTGAACACATTTAGGCGGAAAAGGAATCTCAACTAATTTTCTTTCTGTATATGTGCACATATCGTCAGCTATATAACAGCAAACAAGGTTGACAAGAGGTTTTCTCGAAATCTGCTCGATAGATTTTTTTTGATTTTAACCATTTATTTCTGAGTATGTTTTAAGCAAAAATTTTTACTTTTATAAGTTTTTGCCATTTTCTTTGAAAGTTATTTAGTTTTAACTGCCCTTGATATGTGCCGCATATCCAACTTTATCTCGAAAAGTGTAACTTTTATGCCCCACGTGTATGTGTGTTTTTTCTCATATTTCTATTAAATTTGGTATAATATATATGGCAATCATATTATAGAATGTTGGCAATCAAAAATAACGTATCGTCGCATAAAAATCCAAAAGCCGTAACTGCAAAAGCCGCCCTACAAAATACCGAATTTAAGAGGGAATAAACTGAATTCGCCTTAAAGGCTGAATTGCAAAAAACTACTACTTCTGAAAATTTTAGTTTTATCTGATTTGACTAATAACCTAAAATTTTGCTTTGTTATGGTATTATTTTCATAAGATTTAATAATATGTGTTAATAGTAGTTTTAAATTGTAATATTCCATTGCAATATTTCCATGTGTAAACACAACCTACGACTCTAAATTATCACGTTGAAAAGGCCGGCCGACCATTAAAAATCCGACGGCGGCAGTTCCCGGGGAAATATATTAATAATGTGGCAACAAAAATGTTGCGTATAAAACACAGTCACGACTGCGTAATATTCGCAAGTCTAGCGCGTGACTGCATTCTATTGCCACCATATTATATGCGAATTTTGACCGATTTGGTAAGAATCAGGGGAAAATTTTCAATATATATATGTAAGTCTTACAGAAATTAATGCAATTCAATCAAAATAAGTAATGATTTTTCGTGACCACTTTCTATCGCCTGAGCATATATATATGTATATATATATATATATATATATATATATATATATATATATATATATATATATATATATATATATATATATATATATATATATATATATATATATATATATATATATATATATATATATATATATATACATATATATATGCTCAGGCGATAGAAAGTGGTCACGAAAAATCATTACTTATTTTGATTGAATTGCATTAATTTCTGTAAGACTTACATATATATATTGAAAATTTTCCCCTGATTCTTACCAAATCGGTCAAAATTCGCATATAATATGGTGGCAATAGAATGCAGTCACGCGCTAGACTTGCGAATATTACGCAGTCGTGACTGTGTTTTATACGCAACATTTTTGTTGCCACATTATTAATATATTTCCCCGGGAACTGCCGCCGTCGGATTTTTAATGGTCGGCCGGCCTTTTCAACGTGATAATTTAGAGTCGTAGGTTGTGTTTACACATGGAAATATTGCAATGGAATATTACAATTTAAAACTACTATTAACACATATTATTAAATCTTATGAAAATAATACCATAACAAAGCAAAATTTTATATATATATATATATATATATATATATTTATATATTTATATATATATATATATATATATATATTTATATATATATATATATATATATATATATATATATATATATATATATATATATATATATATATATATATATATATATATATATATATATATATATATATATATATATATATATATATATATATATATATATATATATATATATATATATATATATATATATATATATATATATATATATATATATATATATATATATATATATACATATATATATGCTCAGGCGATAGAAAGTGGTCACGAAAAATCATTACTTATTTTGATTGAATTGCATTAATTTCTGTAAGACTTACATATATATATTGAAAATTTTCCCCTGATTCTTACCAAATCGGTCAAAATTCGCATATAATATGGTGGCAATAGAATGCAGTCACGCGCTAGACTTGCGAATATTACGCAGTCGTGACTGTGTTTTATACGCAACATTTTTGTTGCCACATTATTAATATATTTCCCCGGGAACTGCCGCCGTCGGATTTTTAATGGTCGGCCGGCCTTTTCAACGTGATAATTTAGAGTCGTAGGTTGTGTTTACACATGGAAATATTGCAATGGAATATTACAATTTAAAACTACTATTAACACATATTATTAAATCTTATGAAAATAATACCATAACAAAGCAAAATTTTAGGTTATTAGTCAAATCAGATAAAACTAAAATTTTCAGAAGTAGTAGTTTTTTGCAATTCAGCCTTTAAGGCGAATTCAGTTTATTCCCTCTTAAATTCGGTATTTTGTAGGGCGGCTTTTGCAGTTACGGCTTTTGGATTTTTATGCGACGATACGTTATTTTTGATTGCCAACATTCTATAATATGATTGCCATATATATTATACCAAATTTAATAGAAATATGAGAAAAAACACACATACACGTGGGGCATAAAAGTTACACTTTTCGAGATAAAGTTGGATATGCGGCACATATCAAGGGCAGTTAAAACTAAATAACTTTCAAAGAAAATGGCAAAAACTTATAAAAGTAAAAATTTTTGCTTAAAACATACTCAGAAATAAATGGTTAAAATCAAAAAAAATCTATCGAGCAGATTTCGAGAAAACCTCTTGTCAACCTTGTTTGCTGTTATATAGCTGACGATATGTGCACATATACAGAAAGAAAATTAGTTGAGATTCCTTTTCCGCCTAAATGTGTTCAAATAAATATAAAAAATTAAACATTTATGTTTCAATCTCTGGCAGAACCATAGCCGTGTACAATTTTAGTTAATTTTTTTTTCTATAAAAACAAAAGAAAACCACATTTTCAAATTACTATTTGAGTAGAGCAAACATGAAAAGGAACACAAAATTTTTAAGTAAATACGATTTGACCTATCAGAAGTATTTCATGTCTGTTAAACGTTTATTTTACGAAGTCTGTATTGCGATTTGTACAATAAGTGCTCAACAATATAAAATAATTTTTATAAATAATACCAAATGAAAATTAATTTGTGCATGTAAATGCATACATATGTATTTTATTACTGTTTATCTTAAAGATTAATTACACATATTTCTATGACAACAGAAATCAAAACCGTCCTACAAGTACATATTGAGATTCAAGTACATTTAGAGTTATGCATAGCGTGAAACGGCCCAGCAAAATATAGAGTGTGAAAGGTGATTAAACTGAATTCGCTTGAACAGTAAAATCAACCGACGGCTGATGTTGCTCAGGCGATAGAAAGTGGTCACGAAAAATCATTACTTATTTTGATTGAATTGCATTAATTTCTGTAAGACTTACATGCATATATTGAAAATTTTCCCCTGATTCTTACCAAATCGGTCAAAATTCGCATATAATATCTTGGCAATAGAATGCAGTCACGCGCTAGACTTGCGAATATTACGCAGTCGTGACTGTGTTTTATACGCAACATTTTTGTTGCCACATTATTAATATATTTCACCGGGAACTGCCGCCGTCGGATTTTGAATGGTCGGCCGGCTTTTTCAACGTGATAATTTAGAGTCGTAGGTTTTGTTTATACATGGAAATATTACAAAGGAATATTACAATTTAAAACTACTATTAACCCACATTATTAAATTTTATGAAAATAATACCATAACAAAGCAAAATTTTAGGTTATTAGTCAAATCAGATAAAACTAAAATTTTCAGAAGTAGTAGTTTTTTGCAATTCAGCCTTTAAGGCGAATTCAGTTTATGCCCTTTTAAATTCGGTATTTTGTAGGGCGGCTTTTGCAGTTACGGCTTTTGGATTTTTATGCGACGATACGTTATTTTTGATTGCCAACATTCTATAATATGATTGCCATATATATTATACCAAATTTAATAGAAATATGAGAAAAAACATACATACACGTGGGGCATAAAAGTTACACTTTTCGAGATAAAGTTGGATATGCGGCACATATCAAGGGCAGTTAAAACTCAATAACTTTCAAAGAAAATGGCAAAAACTTATAAAAGTAAAAATTTTTGCTTAAAACATACTCAGAAATAAATGGTTAAAATCAAAAAAAATCTATCGAGCAGATTTCGAGAAAACCTCGTGTCAACCTTGTTTGCTGTTATATAGCTGACGATATGTGCACATATACAGAAAGAAAATTAGTTGAGATTCCTTTTCCGCCTAAATGTATTCAAATAAATATAAAAAATTAAACATTTATGTTTCAATCTCTGGCAGAACCATAGCCGTGTACAATTTTAGTTAATTTTTTTTTTCTATAAAAACAAAAGAAAACCACATTTTCAAATTACTATTTGAGTAGAGCAAACATGAAAAGGAACACAAAATTTTTAAGTAAATACAATTTGACCTATCAGAAGTATTTCATGTCTGTTAAACGTTTATTTTACGAAGTCTGTATTGCGATTTGTACAATAAGTGCTCAACAATATAAAATAATTTTTATAAATAATACCAAATGAAAATTAATTTGTACATGTAAATGCATACATATGTATTTTATTACTGTTTATCTTAAAGATTAATTACACATATTTCTATGACAACAGAAATCAAAACCGTCCTACAAGTACATATTGAGATTCAAGTACATTTAGAGTTATGCATAGCGTGAAACGGCCCAGCAAAATATAGAGTGTGAAAGGTGATTAAACTGAATTCGCTTGAACAGTAACATCAACCGACGGCTGATGTTGCCGAAGTTGGAGCTTGAAGTTTTCGGCGGCGCAAAAGGGAGATCTACACTTGACAAGAAAACACTAACAGATATATCTAACTCGCCAGAACTCTCATGCAGATTTTTATATCATAAATTTTTTTTTGGTATTTTTTAGCTGAAATGTCTCCCTGTAACATGTAATAGAAGGCTTACATTCTTTTGCCGTAAATGAATTGTATACATACATAAATGCTAAGTTATAGTTGCAGAATATTTAGATCACAGACTACACAGATATCCCAAAAGTGACTTTTGTAAAGTGACCATATCATTTGTTTGGGGGACATTCAGAAGTGTGCAGTACAGGAAATCGTGGCAACATGAGTGTGAGACCAACTAGTGTACACAAAGACAAACATAAACAATGAAAACATGTTTTTGTAAAGTGTTTGGAAAAATATTGGTTTTGTTGTAATTTTTCCGAAAAAAGAAAACATGAATGAAATGCTTTAAAAACTAAGTTTTAAACATATTCTATGTACTGGTAGTGATATACTCAATGCAAATAAAATATTAAATACAGATAATTATTATTTGTTTGCTTGCAAAGCTGTTTTGTTTGCATCAGATTTGCACTGAATTTTTCTAACCAAAAATCAAATGCGGAGTTAACCAACAGAGATAGCTATATAAATATTTTCATGTTTGCTGTCGTTCACTGGATGCTCCAGCACCGCAAGGCTGCCACTTTCATGAAATTTGACAGAAAATTGATAATTTTTGTAATTCGGCAGAGCTGGTGACCCTTCTCGTATTCTGTCATTTAGATATAGAAATTTTTAGTCTAATTCTGTTTTGCTTTCTTTGGTGTTTTCTAAAAAATTATATTAGTTTTGCATCCTTTTCTTATAATTTCCTGCAAATACTTTCATAACACATTGAGCTTCTTCTCAATAAAAAGTAAAACAAAAACAACTAGACGTGAAGTTTTAAGCTCGAAATAATTGAATTAGGTATTGTCAATCTAGACGGCAAATAAGATATTAAAGTTGTCATATGTACATAAATAAATTAAGTCAAGTACGAGGCTGGCTCGTACTCTGAGGGTTCCGTACGTATGTATGTATAATGTATGTATGGAATGGCGTATGTGAATACACATGTATATTTTATAAATTTTATCTCTCTGTTTTTAAAGCTACTTTATGTTGTACGGGGACATACGGGGACACCTAGTAATTTTCCACTTGTTGTTGTTTTTGTAATTTATTATTGTAAGGCATCTGGGAATACATACACTGTGCGAATTTCGACTCTCTATCTCTTACGGTTCGAGAGTTATAGCTATTACTCTACGTTGTAAAGGGACACCTGGTAGTTTTACAGTTGTTGTTGTTTTTAGCAAGTGTTGTTATGGAGCATATGTGAATAACATATCACACAGAGTTATCGAAAACTACTGCGCTTAAAAAGGTAAAAAACTCTATTAAGCAGAGGCATCAAACAAGAAGAGTCTGGGTGAAAATGGATGACGAGCTTTCAGCGATTTACGTAGATGAGGAAGAAAACGTCCAATTCAGAGACTTTTATCTTGAAGAGCAACAACTAGAGGAGAAATTTTTTTAATACAGATGGTATTTCACAAGAGACTTTAAAAAATATACTACGTAGCGTGGGTACACAGAGAGAAAATTTGCAAAGCAATGATACTAAAAATAGTATGAAAGCATTATCCGAAAAATGTATTTTAGAAAAATTCACAGACAAAAGTTCGAATGTTATACAGTGGACAGAATCCTTTGAAAATGAATGTGTCCGGTTGAAAATAGAGAAAGATGAAGAAAAGATAGAAGTATTAAGATTTTTTTTGGAGGGATCTTGTTTAGATTGGTATAGCGCTATGCTCATAAAACAAACGCTAAGTTCAGAGTGGATTGAGTGGAGAAGTAGTTTTTGCGAAACGTATGCAGACAAAGGTTGGGTGCCAGTGAAGTATGCATTATCTTTTAAGTATTATAGCGGATCTCTGTTGGAGTATGCTCTCAAAAAAGAAAGAATTTTATTGGAATTGAATAAATCGATTGATACAAAAACACTTATTGACCTAATTGCAACGGGGTTGCCAGACTTGGTAACAGACAAAATAAATAGGGAAAGTTTGAAAACAACAAACGATCTTTTTAAGGACTTAAGAAGTCTGGAGAATTTAATGAGCAGAAGTTGCCCAGAAAGGAATAAAAGTACGAACGTAAGTTCTAAAGAGAAGTCCCAAGAAAAAACACCCTGCAAAATATGTGAAAAAATAGGAAAGCGATTTCGCTATCATTCTGAGAAGTCTTGCTGGTTCAGAGAAAATGAAAGGAATCAACCAGAAAAGAGGAATGAAATAAGATATGTTCATAATTCGGAGATAGAGGCTGAACTCAATAACATGAGCCCAAAAAACTAGATATACCACCATTAATAAAAATCAAATTGTTACTGAAAAATAAAATAGAGGCAGTTGGAATATATGATTCCGGTTCCAATGTTTCTTTGATAAATTCAAAACTTTTAAAACTAAAAGATGAAAAACTGAATGCACATAGCATGGTTCTCCAAACTATTAATGGTGGAAAAAGAACAAAAGGAACAATAAAATTAAGAATAAAAATATTCGAATTAGAGAAGATGTGGATTTATTTGTCATTGAAGAAAAAAATTTTAAATACGATATTTTGATTGGACTGAATATGATAAAGAAGTTCAAATTACATCAAGATGAAAATCTAAAAATTACGCAAAAACTTGATAGAGATGAAAAAAAAATTTTTATAAATGAAAAACTAATAGCTGCAGAAAAAATAATGAGAAAAATAAATATAAAAATGAAATATATAAAATAAATTTTAATGAACATATTAATGTAGAAAACTTTAAGCCGGGAGTGTCAGTCAAAGATATGCAAACTTATCAATAATTTTAAAAGTATATTTGCGATGGATAAATATGATACAGGCACAGTGAGGCAGTTTGAGGCACGTATTTACCTGAAGGTAGATAGATATTGCATGAAGAGACCCTATAGATGTTCGATAGAGGACAGAACGGAAATAGAAAAACAAGTTTCAGAGTTATTGAATAAAAATCTGATTGAGGAGTCGTACAGCCCGTTTGCTGCCCCAGTTACTTTAGCTTATAAGAAAGAAGATGGTAAATAAACAAGACTTTGCATAGACTTCAGAGAATTGAACAAGATTGTGGTTCCTCAGTCACAACCTTTTCCCCTAATTGAGGATCTCTTGGATAAAGCGAGAAATTGTAAATTTTTCTCAACGCTTGACATAAACTCGGCATTTTGGGCGATTCCACTACGAATTGAAGATAAACAAAAAACAGGGTTTGTAACCCAGGAAGGCCACTTTCAATGGACATGCCTACCTTTTGGTTTGAAAACATCGCCAGCAATTTTTCAACGCATATTAAGCAATATTATAAGAAGACACAAACTTTCAGATTTTACAGTCAATTATATAGATGACATTTTAATTTTTTCAAATACTTTTGAAGAACATATCATTCACTTGGAGAAACTTTTAAACTCTATAATGGAAGAAGGCTTCAGATTAAAGTTATCAAAATGCAAAATTGCTGCAAATTCCGTAAAGTATTTGAGTCATATTATAGAAAATAACTCAATACGCCCACTAAAGGATAACTTGATTTCAATAAAAGATTTTCCTGTTCCAAACACTCCTAAACAGGTCCGGCAATTTTTAGGGAAAATTAATTTTTATAATAAATACATAGAGAAGAGCTCAATGCTTTTAGATCCGCTACACAATTTATTGAGAAAAGGGACAAAATTTACCTGGTCTAAAGAATGTAATGACTCGTTTGAGTATATAAAGAAATTGCTTTGCTCAAAACCAATTTTAACAATATTTGACAAAAACTTGCCGATATACATTTACACTGATGCAAGCATTGAAGGTGTCGGTGCAATTTTAAAGCAACCACAAGAAAATGATGAAATAAAACCTGTTGCATATTTTTCAAAAAAATTAAAACCTAATCAAAAAAAAAAAAAAAAAAAAAAGCTGTTTACTTGGAATGTTTAGCTATAAAAGAAGCTATTAAGTACTGGCAATATAGACTTTTGGGTACAAAATTTACAGTCTTTTGTGATCACAAGCCGCTTGAAAATATGAACATTAAGGACCGATGAAGAATTGGGTGATCTAACTTATTATTTATCTCAATACGATTTTGTTGTGAAATATGCACCAGGAAAACAAAATTTGGAAGCTGATTGTTTGAGTAGAAACCCAGTATTGGAGCCTCATGAAAATGAAGATGAACAGCTTAAAGTGGTGAATTTTATCACACTTGAAGAAATTTTAATAGGCCAGCAGAAAAATAAAAAATTGATGGAAAATAAGAACAGCTTCATTTTAAAAGATAATGTTTACTACAAAAAGTCCGGAAAAAAAAGAAAAAATCCAGCTCTCAGAAAAATTTAGCATAGAGTTAATTGAAAAGGTTCACAAACAATTTTGTCATATAGGAATCAAGCAAACACAAAATAAGATAAGTCCTGTTTACTCAGCGGAAAACTTAACGCAAAATATAACAAAAATTTGCAAAAGCTGCGAAACATGTATTAAAAATAAGTCGAGGAGAGGGAAAATTGGTTTCCTGTCACACTTGGGCCCAGCTAAAAGACCTTTTGAAATAGTTTCAATAGATACTATTGGTGGCTTTGGAGGTTCGAGATCTACAAAGAAATATTTGCATCTTCTGATTGATCACTTCACAAGATATGCGTATATCCACACATCAAAAACACAAACAGCAAAGGATTTCATTAAACTCATTGAAGAAATAATAGATCAGAACATTGGGAGTGTATTATCTGATCAGTATCCTGGAATCAATTCAAAAGAGTTCAAAAACTATTTAAAAGAAAAATCTATACCTATCATTTTTACTGCAGTGGATACACCATTTTCAAATGGTCTGAACGAAAGACTAAACCAAACTCTTGTGAATAAAATAAGATGTAGGCTCAATGAAAACAGCAATAAACGTGCATGGACAACAATAGCTAAGGAGTGTGTAAGAGCATATAATGAAACTGAACATACCGTAACAGGATTTTCGCCGAAATATATTTTGGAAGGCACAAATAGTGCGCTTTTACCGGTGGAATTAAAACAAAACTCGAAGTATGAAAACTGGATGAAAGACAGAGAAAAAGCTCTACAAAATACGATAAAATCACACAATTACAATAAAAAATTATTTGATAAAAACAGGAACTATGTTGACTTTAAAAAAGGAGACTTGGTATATGTTGAAAACGGAAACAAATTAAACCGTAAAAAGATGAATCAATTACGAATTGGTCCATTTAAAATATTAGAAAAAATTTCAAACTCAATCTACAAAATAGACACGGGACATAAAGAGTCCGAGTTAAACTACTTTCACGTTACAAAGTTAACTCCTTCACCATTTTTTGAAAATGAAAAGAAAAACACTTAAAATTAGGTAATAAATAGAAAATAAATAATAAAACTTATTTTCTATCTGAGTGGGGAGATGTAAAGAAATTGATTCATGAACTCCTGCATTTGAACTACTGGCTTACATTATAAGAATGCATTATATGGAGCGTCTGGTGTAAAAAAAACAGATGTTAAAAAAATAGTTTAAAAAAGAAATTGAATGTGAAAAAGAAGTGAAGAATTTAAAGCGAAACTAGATTCATTTACATGAATAATATTGTAAAGCGTAGGGAATTGGCATTGAATTATAAACTTCAAATGTCATTTCTTTGATTACAGGTGAATAAATTAAATATTATAGCTGTTAAGAATTATAAACTGCGTATAAAACACAGTCACGACTGCGTAATATTCGCAAGTCTAGCGCGTGACTGCATTCTATTGCCACCATATTATATGCGAATTTTGACCGATTTGGTAAGAATCAGGGGAAAATTTTCAATATATATATGTAAGTCTTACAGAAATTAATGCAATTCAATCAAAATAAGTAATGATTTTTTGTGACCACTTTCTATCGCCTGAGCATATATATATGTATATATATATATATATATATATATATATATATATATATATATATATATATATATATATATATATATATATATATATATATATATATATAATATATATATATATATATATATATATATATCTATATATATATATATATATATTATATATATATATATATATATATATATAATATATATATATATATATATATATATATATATATATATATATATATATATATATATATATATATATATATATATATATATATATAATATATATATATATATATATATATATATATATATATATATATATATATATATATATATATATATATATATATATATATATATATATATATATATATATATATATATATATATATATATATATATATATATATATATATAATATATATATATATATATATATATATATATATATATATATATATATATATATATATATATATATATATATATATATATATATATATATATATATATATATATATATATATATATATATATATATATATATATATATATATATATATATATATATATATATATATATATATTATATATACATATATATATATATATATATATATACATATATATATATATATATATATATATATATATATATATATATATATATATATATATATATATATATATATATATATATATATATATATATATATATATATATATATATATATATATATATATATATATATATATATATATATATATATATATATATATATATATATATATATATATATATATATATATATATATATATATATATATATATATATATATATATATATATATATATATATATATATATATATATATATATATATATATATATATATATATATATATATATATATATATATATATATATATATATATATATATATATATATATATATATATATATATATATATATATATATATATATATATATGTATATATATATATATATACATGGGTATGTATATATATACATGGGTATGTATATATATACATGGGTATGTATATATATACATGGGTATGTATATATATACATGGGTATGTATATATATACATGGGTATGTATATATAAAAATGGGTGATTTGTTCCTAATCTCTAAAACCTATTAAAATTAGTGAAAAACAAGAATTTTTAAGAACAAGAATTCATGTTTATTTTATTAAATCAAATATATAATGCTTATTTTCACAAGCATAGTAATTAATGATAAAAAAGATATGCACTCTAATCTTAAAAGTAATATAAATTATATGTATGGCAAGTTCAGGAACTAAAAAACTATGTTGTGACCAGTAAAAATTGTTTGTACGCGCTAAAGGGGAATTCACTTAAATCTTTAAGCTAGTGCTCGCAAACTATCGATACTATCGATGGTTTCAGACTTTTTTCTTTCATAAATACTTTTTTGTGATATGAACATACTTCGCAAAAATTAAATTTGACAAAAAAAATTTAAGTACATAAAATTTCAAATCGTGCTAAATGGAATTATATACCTTACTTATTGCACTCCATGCAGCTGCTCTTTTATTTTTGTTCCGATAGAGCAGCAAGGTTTTATTATATAAAAGCTAGTGGTTTTTAACTGCATTTATTAGCTTCTCTTCCATATCGCTTGTTTTAATAAATTGAAAATATTTGTAAACATAACAGTGATGATACTCAGTACGCAATCGATAAATCGGATCCAAATTTCGCTAATGAAAAAAGTGTTGTAAAAAACAATTACAATTTGTTTTATTCGTGAAAATGTTTATAAAATTTGTAACAAAACTTTTCTTTTTTATTAAATAAGTTTTTTTTGCAAAAGATTTTATAAATTATTATACGATATAAAAGGTATTTACCGATAACGGTAAGAGTAGGCACATCGTTGGTTATTAAAAACAGCTGACATTTTCTCATGACGCTTGTGACGCATATAAAAGTAGAAAGTAGGTCTACTTTATGCGTTCTACGCGTCTTCGCGTTCTATGCTTTGTGCTCTGTAACTTGTCACATACAAATGCACTTATCCTACTTTTTTGACAACCGCGTAAAAAGCGTCGACGGGTAGAAAGCGTACTGTGTAACTTCAGCTTTAAATGTTCAAAATTAATTGCAATCTACCATCTTCTTGTGCAAAAAAAAAATATTTTCGAGAAAAATCGTACGATTATACCGTTAGAATACAACAACAAAATCTACAACGAATTAGCAGAGAAAAGAAAACACACGAAAAGTTACAAGTCTGCAGATCGCTGCTGAAACGTTACCAGATTTTTTCTTTTGCAAACCAATGTTGCTAACAAAAATGACTTTATTGTTTACGCAGTTGACCCTATGTAGACAATAATGAAACCAATGGTGTTAGTAAAACATATTATACTCAAATCGCTCATTACAAACTAGCAGCAGCATGTAGCAGGCTTTTCACGATATAAAATGGGTTCAATCCCAAAAATGTGGCAAAAAGTCTGGCCCTTCTAAGCTAATGAATGCATTTTTGTGAAATTTGGAATATTTGTAGATATTTTTAGTATCATCTTCCTTTTCTTTTTTCATTTTTCGTTGCAAAGAAAAGTAAAAGTGTTGCAAAACGAAAAAAGAAATGTTTGCTGTTAAAGGTTTGTTTGAACATTTCTGATTCTCATTCTGTTCATGGGAATTATGGAATAAGTAGTTAAGTTTCAAACAAACTTTTAAGAATTTTTCAAGTCTACTGATGAGTTGATTAGCACCAACGAAATGTCGTCGGCATATAGACAGCTGAAAAATACAGCAAATATTTTTTGAAAAGGTTCATTTTTTGGACCTGAATTAATATTGTTACAATATTTTTGCTAATTTAGATGTTTTATATTGCCATTGGATTTGCGGCAAAATGTCAATCTAGCTTCCATTGTATTGATTGCGAAGTGTTTTCACTGTCTCTCGAAAGGATAAATGCATAAAAAAGTTAGACATGTTATATACTGTTGAAAGGAATTTTTTTGCATATATTTTAATTTTATAAACATTTTGAATGACATTTTCTTAAAAAAGTAAAATACAAATAAAGTTGTGTAGCAGCCCACATTTATCTAATAAGTATTATTTCTTACATTATTTTATTTTATATTATTTAAACTTAACGGATATGTCATTAAATACAACATTGCATATTTACATCTCTGCTTTTGGTTCAGAGTGCAACTCTTTATGATACTTTTGTATACACTTTTTATCATGATACAATTAACAAGGTAGCCTTTTCGCTACAATAAGAACAACTTCAATGAAAATAACATGCATTTAGTTTTTGTACAACTTATGCAAACTGTCAAAAAGACGCCACTTCTACATTTACAGAAGAGAGATGCACTGAGCTTACGCGGATTTGCTACCTCGTTTTGGCTGCCGTTCATCTCTGCAATCTCTTGACAACCTAAAGTAGTCAGATGATTAACGGTTTAGCTGACGAGGCTACCTTGTTAATTGTATCATGCTTTTTATGATACATGATTTTACAACCGCGTGAATGTAAATGTTTAGAATTAGTATAAAAGAAGCAGCATTTGTATGGAGAATTCAAGTAGAATTTTGAATTCAACCTTTTAAGAAATTATCCAGGCTTCTAAAGTACAGAATAAGAAATACCTAATAAAGTATTATTATTAAATTCGAATGAACATATACAATCTTCGAAATAAGATTATTTCAGTTGTAGTTTTACGCACCTGCCGATCAAATCGCAAATTGAGTACTCAAAGACGATGTATAAAAAGTGTAT
The DNA here is from genome assembly GCA_963662145.1 of Sturmia bella. Lineage (NCBI taxonomy): Eukaryota > Metazoa > Arthropoda > Insecta > Diptera > Tachinidae > Sturmia > Sturmia bella. Next base: position 27,957,685 of record OY759170.1, read on the forward strand.
AAAATTATATTCAACACTAAATTAAGTATAAGAAAATGTTCTTGTACAGTGAAAGGTTAATATAGGAATGTGCTAGTAGATACATACAAAATATTTAAGCGCCATAATTTTGTATTCGAAAAACATAGAATCACAAAACACTGTGATTACACTACACTTTACATTTGGATTGATTCAGGGCTATAAAATTCTTCAACACATTTGTTGAAAATAAATCTTATTTTCAATTCACATGAATATGTTTTTTATATTTTCATCTGAGCATTTTTGCACACTTCTATTTGCTCAAGGTTTTTTTAGTGCAAATAAGGAAAAATGAAGCAAAGTGCAAATGCATACATATTGTCGCTGTGTGAAAAAAAGCAGAGCATGTCTGTTCAAATTCGGTTCGTTTGCAGAGTTTGCACTACCATTGTGAAAACCCTGAGTTACTCTTCTATTCATTTGTTATTGTACGTATGTATGTATATGAATACCAATTTTTGTTAACGTTTCAATCGTTTGATTACTAATTTGTAGATGACGCATACAATAAGAAGTTTTTATGAGTTATACCGTAATAGAAAATTAAAAATAAATTACTTTTTAACTTACTGCGGTAATAGTCCAACTGTTAGCAAAGTTGCACCAAACATTTGAAAAGCTGGATTACGTGGCCAGGACCTAACACTTGCAACTTTTTTTATTTGAAACTTCTCAAATACTTTTGATTTTAATTTCTGCATTTTATCCAAATTGATGAAATTATCGTTGGCCGGTGAAATGATTTTTATTATATTCTGAGCTACAAGCAGAAGATTAAAAAATAGCAAATTAGTTTAATTACTAATAGTAAAAACGTAATATTTATTAAGTATACACTAAAAGAAAATTCACTTATTTGAAAGTTCACAATTCACAATGAAAGCGTTTTATTAAATTTCGTTTCTACCAGAGTAAGGAAATGCACAGCGCATAGCCACTCTCTTTTGGCGCATTTGCGCAAAGAGCAGAGCAGGGGTTCTGTGAAATGGTGAAATGAAAAGTTTTTTCACCATTTCATAGCAGTTTAGATTCGCGTTCTTTGAAAAAATACGTCAAAGCGTTTTCATGTGAAAACAACACTGGAATGAAACGGAATTTTTTCAGCGCTTCACAACGCTTCTGATTCTTGATTTGTGAAACAGTGCAACCAACTGTCAAAAAATTTTCATATGAAAAGATTTTTTTCACTGACAAAATATGCATGAACAACAAAAAAGTGTTGCTTAACCAGCGGTGATTTTGTGATTAAGAACTTCTTTTTTTGAACTTTTGTTTTCTCTTAACGCTTTTTTTTGCAAATGAAAAGTAGGCAACACTCAAAACACAATAAAAAAGAGAATTTGGCTATCACTAACTTTGTCTGCACAAGCCTACGGAAATATGTACAAAGCAAACAAATTAAATTAAAAACTTTATTTACTGCAATATTCCTGTAAGAAATGAATTAGAAAAACCTTTAATGTAGATTTCAATTTATTGTTGTGTTTTAAGTAATCATTAAATGTACATATAGTTTGTTAAAACTTATTATCACAAATGGTTTGTTTACATTTCACAAGAAACGGTAAGAGCTAGAAAGTTGAAATTTTCACAGGATGTTGTTGTACCTTGCCGCTACAAGAACAAATACTAAAAACAACAACAAGTCGAAAATCACCAAGTGTCCCCATACAACGAAAAGTTGCAATTAGCTATAACTCTCGAACCCAAAAAAGATAGAAAGCTGAAATTTGCATAGTGTATGTATTTATAGATGCTTTACAACAACAAATGCTAAAGACAACAACAAGTTGAAAACTACCAGGTGTCCTCAAACAACCTAAAGTAACAATTAGCCGTAGCTGCTAAACTATAAAGGACAAAGAGCTGAAATTCGCACAATATATGTGTTTACATATGCGCTGCAACAACAAATGCTAAAAACAACATGTCAAAAGCTGCCAGGTGTCCCTATACAACGTAGACTAAAAATTAGCCGTAACTCCCAAACTGTAAGAGCCAGAGAGATTAAATGTGAACAATATACGTACTCGCACGTGGCCTACAATAACAAATGCTAAAAACAACAACGTAAAGTAACAACTAGCCGTTACTCTCGACCCGTGAGAGACAGAGGAATGAAATTTGCACAATATGTGTATTCACATGTGCTGCACAACAACACTTGCTAAAAACAACAACAACTTTAAAACTACCAGGTGTCCCTTTACAACGTAGAGTAATAGCTATAACTCTCGAACCGTAAGAGATAGAGAGTCGAAATTCGCACAGTGTATGTATTCCCAGATGCCTTACAACAACAAATTACAACAAAAACAAGTGGAAAATTACTAGGTGTCCCCATACAGCATAAAGTAGCTTTAAAATCAGAGAGATGAAATTTATAAAATATACATATGTATTCACATACGCCATTCCATACATACATTACACATACATACGTACGAAACCCTAAGAGTGCGAGCCAGCCTCGTACTTGACTTAATTTATTTTCTCCTGTGGAAAAAAACACACATACATAGAATGCATGATATATAAAAATAAAAATAAACTTACATGATAGTTTATTCACTTTTGATTAAAAGGACAATTAAATTATTAAAGAAAATAATTTAAATGTATGTAGATGTCACTGTATTTGCGGTTGTGCTTTAAATAATCAATATTTGTATGTATGTAAGTATGTACGTATGTATGTGTAAAGTTTTGTTTACTGGCTTGACGTTTGCTACGAAATTTGTAAATCAATGTTGCAAAAGTTTCACAGCAACATATTTTTATTAAATAATCGCAATTTGTGTAAATGTGAAATGATTTACTCGTCGTACCAAAAGTTATGGATTTAAAAAAACCATGCATTTAATACAGCAAAGTTTTTTCATCGCTCACGTTGAGCATAAAGTACAATAATTTATAAAAAATTGTGTTCGCTGTATAATTTATAATAAAAAGCTTGGAAAGAATTAAGGTTACTTAAATTGCATAGAAAAAGGTGAAATTCCATTAGAAAGATTACATGTCGACCATCTTGGTCCGATGGATACAACATCCAAACAATACAAATATATCTTTTCAATGGTAGACGGGTTCTCGAAGTTTATTTGGCTTTTCCCGACTAAAAGCACTAGCAGCGACGAATGCATTAAGAAGTTACAAGTGTGGTCTGAAATATTTGGTCAACCGTATCGTATAATTAGCGATAAAGGTACTGCCTTTACGTCAGGTGCATTTAAGACGTATTGCGAAGAAAATAATATTCAGAATATTTCAACATCTACAGGTGTACCGCGGGGCAATTGCCAGATTGAGCGTGTAAATAGGGTAGTCTTGTCTGTAATTGCAAAATTATCATCGGATGAACCAGCTAAATGGTATAAATATGTCGGTATGGAACAAAACTGTATAAATTCATGCCTACATTGTTCGACACAATACACACCATTTGAAGTTTTGTTTGGCGTAAAAATGAGAAATAAAATCAGTAATGATCTACTTAAGGAGTTAGAAAATGAAATCTTTATGAATTTTAACCAACAACGGCAAGACGTACGAAGCAATGTCAAGAAGCAAATTGAAAAAGCGCAACATTCATATAAAAAGCAGTTTGATAAAAAACGTAAAATCGATAACAATTATGCTGTTGGCGACTTGGTGGCAATAAAACGCACACAATTTGTTGCTGGAAAAAAGTTGGCAAGCGACTATATCGGACCTTACAAGGTGGTAAAAGTGAAGAGCCATGGGCGATACGATGTTTGCAAAGCTGGTAATTTCGAAGGTACGAACCAGACCAGTACTAGCTCTGATCATATGAAATTTTGGAGATATTACGATGCTGATGAAGAAAGTTTGCTATCATCCGAGACGGACGATGAACAGGATGGCCGATTGTGAAGTGTGAAGCTTGCGTATAAAGAAGAGATAGAGAAGACGATCTGCAGTTAGAATAATAGAGAGAACGTGCATTTATTATATTATTTTAAGTTTGGCAAAGGCAGTTGTTAAGTAAAAGTTGAAAAGAACACACGTCGTTTAAAGTCGTAATAAAAGTTGTTGTTATAAATCGTTAAAGTAAATGTAGTAATCGAACCGCCGACGATTTGTAATTTTTCCTCACGATTGTTTAATTTAATAATCATTGTCAATTCAATAATTGATTTACTTATATATATATATATATATATACATATATATAGCAAGGGGGTGACAGTGTGATGGTGCGGACGTGTTTTTCAGGGCCGTTCCGCAGAATTTCTACCAAAATGGACAGATTTGTGTATAGGAAAATTTTAGAAAATAAGATTTTGCCATAAGCCGAGTGGAATATACCACTTCGATGGGCGTTTCAACGTGATAACGATCCGAAACACTCATCGAAGTTGGTGAAGGACTGGATACAATCGAAAAGGATTCAAGTGCTTGATTGGCCAGCCCAATCGCCCGATTTGAACCCAATCGAAAATGTATTTTCCATATTGAAGAGGAATTTTTGATCGAAACGATTTTCCGATAGAGACGATTTATTTTCGTGTCTGGAGGATGAATGGACACGCATAGATCCAAAAATAATTGATAATTTAATCAAATCTATGCCGCGTCGGTGCGCCGCAGTAATAAAAAATAAGGGTTATTATACCAAATATTAAAAGTTTCTTAGGTTTTGCCCAATGAATTTTTGAGTATTTTGTGTTGTTGTATTAAAAGAACCGTTAGGTGAGAGACATTACAAATCTTTTTTGTTGTAATTTTGTATGACACATTAACTAATAAAACTGCATTAAAGCATTCAATTGAAATATGTTAATTTAAATATAATTTGACTAGAAGCAAAACACCAAGCAGCGTTTTTTAGGTTTTGCCCAATACTGTATATATGTATATATATATATATATATATATATATATATATATATATATATATATATATATATATATATATATATATATATATATATATATATATATATATACAGGGTGGCCCAGAAAGACCGAAGTGGTGTGAATTGCTTATAACTTTTTATTTAAGAGATATTTTTTTAATTTTTTTTTTTTTAAATACATTAAATTTATGGGGAATATTTTTGGATTAGTTATTAAAAATGATATCCCGCAAGTGGTGGCCATATTCTGCTTCGCACAAATGTGCTCTTTCCAACACATTTTCCATGACCTTTCGCAAAACTTCCGGTGGTATGTTGTTAATTTCTTCTCGAATATTGGTTTTTAACTCCTCAATAGTCCTAGGCTTATTAACATAAACTTTTCCTTTTAAATAGCCCCAAAGAAAACAGTCTGGAGCGGTTAAATCCGGGGAACGCGGAGGCCAATTAAAATTGCTGTTACGAGAAATTATTCTTTCACCAAAGATGTCGCGTAAAAGAGTCATTGTGGCCCTCGCAGTGTGCGCTGTGGCTCCATCCTGTTGGAACCATATTTGCGGATGGTTTTCCACGGCTGGCCTTACAAAATTTTGCAACATGGCCCGATATCGATCACCATTGACGGAAATGGCGACACCTTGTTCATTTTCAAAAAAAAATGGGCCAATGATCCTTTCTGAAGAAACACCGCACCAAACGGTACACTTAACTGGGTGCAATTGTCGTTGATGAAGTACTCTCGGGTTTTCCGTAGCCCATATCCTACAGTTTTGCTTGTTAACGAACCCATTTAATTGAAAATGGGCTTCGTCACTCATTATTAAGTTATGAATAAAATTTGGATTCTCTTGTGCTTTTTGCTGGAAATAAATTGCATAGTCAAGTCGTTGCTGGTAATCTGTTGGTTTCAATTCTTGGACAAGTTGAATTTTGTATGGAAACAATCCTATGGTGTGCAAAATTCGCTGCAGCGACGTTCTTGAGAGTTGTGACGAACGTCTCCTGGTTGATGTTTCTGGATCCTCCCGAATACTCTCCTGTACCACTTGAATATTGTCAGCCGTGTGGACAGTTCGGCGTCTGCCGGGACCAGGAAGGTTCCTTACTGCTCCTTGTTCTCGAAAATTTGCAACCAGACGGTTTATTGTTGACTGAGAGGGTGCAACCCGCACATTAAATTGACGACGGTATGCACGCTGAGTCAACACAATGGACCGTTGATTTGAAAAGTAAATTTCAACAATTTGGGCACGTTGTTCAATTGTGTATTGCTCCATTATAAATTATCCAAGTCTTCTTTACAAAATACTGAAAAGAAAAGAAAAAAAAAATTATAATAAAAAAGTTATAAGGAATTCACACCACTTCGGTCTTTCTGGGCCACCCTGTATATATATATATATATATATATATATATATATATATATATATATATATATATATATATATATATATATATATATATATATATATACAGGGAATATATTGAATATATTGATGAATTCTCAAGAAACAAATTGTGCAATTGTTTCTTGAGAATTTAAAACGATTTTTAATAGGTCATTGCACTTATTTCTAGAGAAATGTTAAAAAAAAAGAGTTTTTAATAATTTTGTTTTGCTTTACATTTATTTCTAGGAAAATGCTTTCGTTAACTGAACTCAATAATTTTACTTTAATTTTAATAAATGTTCACCTTAACTCTTCCCCTCTTAAGTCGATTGTCATCAATCGATTTTTTCCTTATGGGGGTGTTGAAATTTGCAGAAATGGTCCATCTTTTACATTTGGGATATAACTCGAGGTTACGTGTGGTTTCGACAAGATGTACCATTTTCGCTTAAGGCTGAATGTTAACGTAATAGTTATAAGAAGAAGAGTTATAATTGCCACATCTGTACTCAAACTAATTACATTTGTGTTCTTGCTCTTACTTGTAAATATTTTAATGTTATCCTCATGCTGCAGTTGTTTAATATATAAGTTCTCGAGCTTTAAATCAAGCTCTGTATTATTATTATCTGTAATCTTTGTAATCATATTAGGTAAAACAAGTGTATCATATATCCTGAGATTTATATTAACATAAGTTTTATTTAGTACATTAATTTTACAGTTTTCGAATCTAATGAGAAACGTTCCTGTTTGTTTTATTTTTATTTTACTGCAGTCATGAGTTATAATTCCTTTGAAATTCTTAAATATAATTAATCCTTGAATTATTTCTGTAATTACAGTTCTTTCTGAATTTTCAAGTTCACATTCAGCTTCCTTAAAATCTAAAATATTTGATAGGCATTTATTATCTATTGCAATTAAATTCTTTTCCAGATTATCTTTAATGTTTATATTATAAATGTTGTTATTGCTATCAACCAATATTTCTGTTTCATTTAATACAATTGATTTGTTTTCAATATTTGGAAGCGGCTCAAATTTTATTTTTGACAAGATATTAGAAGAAAATTGGGGTATGAGCAATGTCAAAATGATATTGTTATTTTGAAAAAGTACCACAATCTTTATGTTACCATAACTATCGAAGTCTGTAATTATATCTAGTTCCTTTTGTGTCAGAATATCAGCTGGAATAACGCCTAACCTACAAGAAAAAATTATATGTCCGATATCTTCGACGTGATTGTTCAAAAGTAGAATGTCATTGTTAATTCTATATATGTGCTGAATGAATTGAACTTCATCCTCGAGTGTTTTGATTCTATTCTGCGTTTCGTATTGAAACTTATTAATGTAACTGCTAATGAGAGCTTGCTGTTTATTTATATGTGTCGTGATATTATTATTGATTGTTCCGTTAGTAACCTGTTCGTTGTCGTGTATTTTTGATATGGTTTCACGTATTTCCTGTTCGTCGTCGCTGTCCATGGATCCTGCAATTATTTTTAAGCCTTTTCCTATGACATTAAAAAGTCCTCTTTTTGATTTGGCTTTTATGTGAAGGTTATCAATTCGTGCACTGAGTAATATATAATTTTTGTTAATTGTATTGATAAGTTGTTTATCCTCAAAAGTAGTATCATTTAAAGTTCCTATGTTTCTGGAGATTAAGAGCATCGTCTCTTCATATGCAGTTAAGTTTATGAAATGTAAAACTTTATCGTAATAACTGATCGTCTTTTGTTCGCCTGTCTTAATAGGTATATGCCCATTATTCACACTTATTCTGCGTTTCGATTCGGATCGAAATTTTCCGCGATCGGCAACTTTGGTATTCTGTGTTCAGTTTTTGTTTCAATTCGATTTGTTTCTTCGATTGTGTGTATTCAGCGTTACGATCGAAGCCACGTTTTTCTAAGTTATGTATACACTAACGGAATTTTTTTCGATTTTTGTTGAAGCAATTAAAGTGAAATTAAAAAATTAAAAATAAGTAAAAATCAAATTAAATTGATTTGTAAGCATTTTTAATATAACCAAAGGTTTAAGGCCAAATTCATAATAATTATTGTAATTTTTTTAATCTCTTATTTGAAGTATTTCTACGGAATATTTGTCAAATAAACGTGTATTAACCTTTAATAGTTTTTATGAATATGGGTGTTAAGCTTTTATTTAATTTACTACAGGTCGAAAACAAGTTTTATTTTTGTGCCTCAATGTTGTAAAAATGTAATTAACAGGGGCACTAGGATTCGGCACACCAATATTTTGACCACAAATGCCTCACTTATGTATGTATTCATGTTCGTAACTTTTTCGCATTTATGCTTTATTAACTTTTATCATTTATTTAGTTATCATTCACACAATATTTAGTTTAAATTATTAATTGTTTGTGCACTAAATTTGACTTTTTGCTGCAATGTTTACAAATTTGTTTATATTCGTTGTTTCTATTTCACACGTTTCACAACAAAAAAAAACCTAGTTTATACACACACCTCTCTTCTTCTTTTTCTTTCGATTCAGTTTTTTTGCAGAATACCTACTTTCGATTCGAGCGTAACTGAGTGCGGGAACGTAATCGAAACGCAGAATAAGGGTGATTATTAGTCAGGTCCTGTACATCCAGTTGTTGTCCATTTGTCATCAGTATCCACATAAAAATTGCGAGAAGTTTCATTTTGCCCTAAAATTTAAATTTGATTAATTGTGTAGCATGCATCACGGACTATTCAAGATTGCTTAATATTGCTTTTGTGCACTATTCTTCCTGATCTGGTTTTAATAGTTGTATTAAAATTTTGTGCTACTATTTCTTTTTTATATTTAGCTGATAGCTTGTTACCTATCCTTTTGTTTATTTTAACAAAGACTTCGTCTCCCTCTGCATATTCTTTTGGGGGAGTTCTATTTGCATTATGGTATTCAATATCTTGTATTTGTTTCCTTTCTAATTTTTTTACTGTTTCTTCCCTTTCTTTAGCTAAAAGTTCAGGATTCGTACTTACGCGTCTCCCAAAAAATGCCTCAATTGGTTCTTTTTCCGTTACCGTATGGATAGATCGGTTGTACTCGTTTACAGATCTGTCTAGGAGTTCATGAAATGACCGGTGTATTTTTTCGGTTTGCAAACAACGCATTATTTCTTGCAAGGTTGAGTGAAAACGTTCTATTTGGCCATTAGAGCAACTTGTGTAGGGAGCAGTTTTGAATATTTTTATTCCGAATTCGTTCTCAATCATAAATTTGATTGATTCTGAGTTAAAGGACTTCTCGTTATCCATTATGAGGGTTTCTGGGGGTGAGTGCATAGAGAATATCTCTAAGCGGTTGTCTAATGTCTTCGGCCGCTCTAGATTTTATAGGTTTTGCTAAAGTGTATTTAGAGAATTTATCAATTGCCGTAAGTACAAGTTCTTTTCCAACTAAGAATATATCGAGGTGAACTATCTGCCCTGGAAATTGCGGAATGGGTGTTGGTTGGATCTGGGACTTCTCGTTATCCATTATGAGGGTTTCTGGGGGTGAGTGCATAGAGAATATCTCTAAGCGGTTGTCTAATGTCTTCGGCCGCTCTAGATTTTATAGGTTTTGCTAAAGTGTATTTAGAGAATTTATCAATTGCCGTAAGTACAAGTTCTTTTCCAACTAAGAATATATCGAGGTGAACTATCTGCCCTGGAAATTGCGGAATGGGTGTTGGTTGGATCTGGGGTTTTTGTGGATGCCGATAATATTTATTTTCTTTACATACGACACACTTTTTAATGAGGTTTTTAATTTTCCTTGACATTGCGGGAAAATAATGTTCTTCTAAAATTTGTAATTTATTCTCCCTTGCATTCCTATGAGCGCGTTTATGAAATTTGAGGATGATTTCCTCCTGTTCTTGGTCGCTTTTAATGTCCCTAACTTGTTTATTAGAAAATCTTACTTTGTAACTTCGGAAGTGGTCTAAAAATATTTCTTGTATTATTCCTAAGGTTGGTTCGGATCCTTTTACGCAATTAATAATTGATGGGTAAAGAAATTTTTTCTAAATTTGTACCAAATTTTCTGCGTTAAAGTGAGGTTGAGAAATAGTATGTCTGTGGTAACCAGGAAATACAATTTCGAATTTGTAATTGGGTATAGGAGCGTTTTCGAGGAAGATTTGATTTTTAATTGCATTTATGGGTGCATCAACGTGATATATTAAATTATGGGACGAACTTTCGGCGCTATTTGTTGCTATAGATAGTGTATGGATATTAGTTTCGGGTGGTATTCTTGAAAGGGCATCCGCGACGAGGTTCGCTTTTCCTGGTTTGTATAGGAGCTCGTAGTTGTATTCCTCTAGGATGGCCTTCCACCGCTTCATTTTGCTGTTGTTGTTCTTGTTGCTTAATGCATAGATAAGGGGTTGGTGATCGGTGTATATTTTTAGATTTGCCGGTCCATATAAGTAATTTCGGAATGAATTTAGTGCCCATATTATAGCGAGGAACTCCTTTTCATTAGCGGCGTAATGCTCTTCCGCTTTGTCGAGGGTTCTTGAAATGAAGGAAATTGGTTTATTATTCTGCGACAGAACTGCACCTAACGCAAATTTTGACGCATCAGTTGTAAGTTCTATATCTTTGGTGAAATCTGGGTGTGCTAGAATTATGTCTTCGGATACCAAAGAATTTTTTATTTTATTGAACGCTTCTTTAGCTTCCAGGTCAAAACTTATTGGAACGTGTGAAGATTTTTTCTTTGAAATCCTGCCTTCTTCCCCTCTTAGGAGCGATGTTAGGGGCTTGGCTAGCTTTGCGTAGTCTCTCACAAATCTTCGGTAGTAGCCTGATAAACCCAGAAAGGATCTAAGCTCCTTTAATGTTTTAGGTTCCGGAAATTTTGATATTGCTTCTACTTTGGTTGGGTTTGTTTTGATTCCATCCGCAGAAATAACATACCCTAAAAATTCGACTTCCTTATGCAAAAATTTGCATTTATCTAGTTGCACCTTCAAATTCGCGTCTTCTAAGGTTTTAAAAATTTTGTTAATATTGTCTATGTGCTCGTCTTCTGTCTTGCTGAATATAATGATGTCGTCTATATAGACATAACATCTCTTCCCAATATGATCACGGAGAATGTCGTCGAGGGCTCGCTGAAAGATCGAAGGGGCATTTTTCAACCCAAAGGGTAGTCTAGTAAATTCATTTTTACCGTTACACACGGAAAATGCAGTTTTTTCGTAGTCGGTGGGTTTCAGTGGGATTTGATGAAACCCGCTCTTAAGATCAACTACTGTGAAGAAATTATTTTCACGTAGTTGCGATGTGACGACATTTATTTCTGGTATTGGGTAACGATCTGAAATAGTTACAGAATTTAATTTGCGGTAGTCGATAACCATTCTATATCGTTTATTTCCTGCCGAATCAGGTTTCTTGCTAACAATCCATACAGGAGAATTGTATGGAGAGCGCGAAGGTTTAATTATGCCATCTTGTAATAGTTTATCTATTTGTTTTTCAATTTCGGATTTTAACGCAACTGGGTAGGGATAAAATCTGGTATACACAGGGGAGTCAGATTTTGTACGAATTTCTCCCACCACTTTAGTCGTAAAAGTCAGCCTTTCGTCAGGTTCTGTAAATAGTTTAGCATGCTTAGCGACAATCATACCTAATTTTTCTTTTTGTGATTGAGTCAAGTGATCATCTTGTATTTCAATTGAATTTAGAGGTGCATTTGATGCAAGTTGTTTCATCTTTATTCTCATACCATTTTTTATTTGCAGAAAATTCTTACCTACATGAACAACTGCATCGAGCTGCTTAAGTGTTTCATTTCCCAATATACCACTGAATGACTTTAATGATGGCATTAAGTAAAATTTAATTTTTTCTTCAATATTAAATAAGTTAGCGAAGGTGTGTTCTTTTATTTCCACATCACCTGCTACTGACTTTGCGTAAAAAATATTCTTATTTGCTAAAGGGTGTTTGACAAATTGTGGTTGGATATAATTTTTTGTTGACCCGGTATCGATCAGAATTTTAAGATTTTCGCCGCTCCTCGTTGTGAATTCAATGTAGGGCAACGAAGAGCTCGTCATTCTAAAAAAATGAATGTCATTAAATTCCAAATGTTGGTTTTGTAACGTTGGAGGTTCTTGAGTGGAGTCTAGGTAGTCGTTTAAAGTACTTTCTTCTTGTCTATCTTCTTCTTTGTCTATCTATCTATCTTCGGTGTTTGCTACATATTGTTGGCAGTCAGTGTCTAAATGAAAATTACGTGCTATTTTTCGTTGTGGTTGGTTTATTGATGGTGGAGGTCCATCTCTTATATAATTTGGACGTGGCCTATTCATATAATCGATTCTTCTAGTGCGTAGACTTTCATCCACATCCATCGGTTCTGGAATAGGTTGGGGTTTAGGACCTTGCGGTCTACGAGGTGGTTGTGTTTGGAAATCAAATCGTCCATTCTGAGGAAAACTATATTGAGGATTATTAGCTTGGATATTCTCGCGAGGCAATTGTGGGTTATAGGCAAGCTGAGGGAAGAATGTCATTGGACGTGAGCGAGGGGGAAGTTGTGGAGTGCGATAAGATTGGTGCGTATTATAATGATTACGTGGTGACTGGGTTTGCGAACTGTACCCGTTTCTGCCAAGATTGCTTCCATGAGCATAATTTGCTCGATATGTTTGGTTCTCAAGCTTCAAACACAGGTGAAGAGCTTGCGGGAGGTCTACCGGCTCTCTCATGCCAAGGAGCTTAGGGAGATCCCCATTTAGTCCTCTAACAAATGTATCGAGGGCTTTATTCCTATAGGTCTGAGTTAGTAAGCACACAGACTCATTTGACGCATTCAAACTCCCAAGTTTGTTTAGTGTTAAAGAAAGGTGTTTGTAGACACGTTGATAGAAATCTTGTACCGAGGACCTTCCTTGTATAAGCGAGGTCATCTGATACTCGAGGGTCGCTAGATCCCTCTTATCGGCGTAGTGTAATGATAAACACCTTGATATAGCTGCCCAATCTAGAGGGGTATTATACGATTCTAGAGCTATATCAGCTTCCCCTACTATTTTGTTTCTAATGGTATTCAATATACCATAATATCTAGGTGTACCCTTGGTGTTATCATAAATTTGTAGAACACGTTCTACACTCTTTTTCCAAGAGTTAAATTCACCTTGGTTTCCAGAAAATTCGCGTAGACACTTGACGATATCGGGGATCTTATCAAGATCTCCCAGGTTATTTCTATATTGTTCTTCGATAACTCAAATATGAACTAAATTGTTTATTTGCTTTAAGAGCCAATTGAAATGTATTAATTCAGGTCCAAAAAGGTTCGTTCTTCGATAACTTGATCCCTAATTGTATTTAGTCCTGAATCAGGATTTAGCGTTTCCCTAACTAGTTGTGGTCCTTGACGCGCAAGTACTTCTGTTGCTATATTAGAAATTAATGTGTTTAACTCGTCTAAACTGATTTGTGCATTAGGCGCACGGTTGCTACCTTGAGGAAGGACAGCAGGCCGTATTAGATTTTCAGGATTAGACATACATAATTAATTATCTTGATGTAGCCCCTTTTTCCTTCTAATTATTCAAGAAACTTTAGTTCTACGAATTTATTTGCAATATATTTTTATTCTATTCAAAATTATGTTTTATAGAAGTTTTTAAGTTTTATTTTACGAATAGCATATTTTTATTCTATATTATTTCTTTAATTTATCTCCACTTCTAATACCATATTCAAGATTATATTACATAGAAGTTTTTAAGTTTTATTTCACTAATTTATTTTCACTTTAAATAGTATATCTTTATTCTATATTTTTCTTTAATTTATCCTCGTTTTCAACACCAAAAAACAATCTTAAGCTATTAATTAATAAAAATACCTTACTTCTGGATAGCTGGCTGACACGTTATGTCTCCCCTTTTGCTGCTGCTACTAAGGCGCCGTTTTCTATCACGTTGTTTCCTTGGTTCAACTGCTTCGTCACGTCTTTTCGTCAGTAAGCTGGTTGATTCACAACTTGGCTTCTTCACTAAATGTTGTATATTTTTGTTCAGCTTTATCCCTTTAATTCTAATGGGGATTGATTCGTTGTTTCACACCACTTAAGTTTTATTTCACCAGAGCTTTTCTTCACAGTTTTTGCTTTAGATAATTCTGTTGTTCTTATTTAATTCTTACGGAATTTTTTAATTTTAACTTGGAAACAGGTATTGTATATTTTCCGTAAAAATATTACTGTTATTTATTACTGTCACTGTTTTTAATTTTTCACGGGTTTAACGTTAGCTACGTGACGTGCTTCTTAAGGACGAATTACACGATAGTGTCCGTTTTTATTTATTTTTTTTTACTCTTTTAAAGGATACCCGATTTATGTTTGCTCTTTTACGGGTTTTAACGTTAGCTACGCGACGTGCTTCTTGAGGACGAATTACGCGATAGACTACGTTTATTATTTTAATCCTCTAGAACATCGATTTTTAGTTCGAAAGGATACCCGATTTAGATTTACTCGGGCGCCAGTTATTGTTTCTCTTTATTAAAGAATTAAAAAAAACAACTTTTTTTCCGGTCAGCGCGACCGCACTTTATTGAAGTTAAAAATCAACTTAAAAATTATTTTATTTTAGTACTAATTATATTTTATATTTTTTGCTTAGTCTAGTACATTTGGAAAGTGGCATGATTATTTATTTTGCGGAATTAATTTCTTAGGAAACTTAGAACAATTTTTAATAAGTCGTTGCACTTATTTCCATAGAAATGTTAACGCGATTATTGACTTTGCACAATTTGTTTCTTGAGAATTTAAAACGATTTTTAATAGGTCATTACACTTATTTCTAGAGAAATGTTAAAAAAAAAAGTTTTTAATAATTTTGTTTTGCTTTACATTTATTTCTAGGAAAATGCTTTCGTTAACTGAACTCAATAATTTTACTTTAATTTTAATAAATGTTCACGTTAACTTATACAAGGTATACCTCTTAATTGAAAAATAATTATGCATACATATGTGTATATGTAGCTTTAAGCCTGCAAGTATGAACATATGTACCCTAGACATGTGTGAACGCAGAACTTTTATATACATATGATCATACATACTTATGTATGAATAACAATATTTTTAGTACTATTAATTACACTGTGCTAGTTGAAAAAACCGACAAACGGGGCACCCAGTGACTAAACATAATTCGGGTACGCTGAATTCAGTGGTGCTATCCGTTTTTCTAGGTTAGCTCGCGTTTTCGAGATTTACCGTTATTTTAAAAATGGAGGAGGTTGCACTACATGTATTGAACTAACTAAAAAAATTTTTCGTTTATTGAACTTTAATAAAAAACCATAATTCCGTCATAAAAAACCCTTTAGTCTGATATATAATTCATTAAAAAAATTTTTTTTTATAGAAAAAAAAATTTTTTTTTGCAACATCTTGAAATTTTGTGATCATTAAAACTGCATAAAAAATTGAAAAATTAAGCTATGCCAACAAATTTTCCCGTGTGTATAAAAAATTATGTTTGAAACAAAACGAGCTGTAAATGACCAAAATCTGTGGGCAACTTTTGATTTTATTCACAAAAGATGAAAAATTGTAGTTTCAACCTGTTACCAGACGAAGCCTCAAAAATTGAAAAAAAAATTTTTCTTGTTAACTAAAGTACATTTCTGCATGTTCATATAAATAGTTTTTTGTAATTATCTAACATTAAGATGTGTTAAAAAAGTGTTATGAAACCTTTTTGCATAATTTGTACTTCGCTTGAAGAGCACCTAGTGTTCATTGGAACACTAAATGGAAAGGCGTCTCTGTTATATGTTAAAGCGTTCAAAAAATTAAAAGTCAGAATGTCACTGAAAGTACATTTTCTGCATTGTCATGCAGAAAAGTTTAATGAGCAATCACCAGCCGAGTCCGATGAACACGGCGAGAGATTTCATCAAGTAACAGCCAGACTCGAACATTGGTATAGCGCAAAAAACTTGATTGCCTTTTAGGTGATATATATTGGAATCTGCAGGAGAAAGAAGAATAAACTTTAAAATAAAAAATAAATTTTAATTCACAAGAAAATATTTTTTTCAATTTTTAGGCTTCGGCTGGTAACAGGTTGAAACTACAATTTTTCATCTTTTGTGAATAAAATCAAAAGTTGCCCACAGATTTTGGTCATTTAAAGCTCGTTTTGTTTCAAACATAATTTCTTATATATACGGAAAAATTTATTAACATAGCTTAATTTTTCAATTTTTTATGCAGTTTTAAAGATCACAAAATTTCAAAATTTCTAAAAAACAAATTTTTTTAATGAATTATATATCAGATTAAAGGTTATCTTATTGCGGAGTTTCGGTTTTTTACTAAAGTTCTATAAACGAAAAATTTTTTAAGTTAGTTCAATACATGTAGTGCAACCTCCTCTATTTTTAAAATAACGGGAAATCTCGAAAACGCGAGCTAACCTAGAAAAACGGATAGCACCACTGAAAAGCGTACCCGAATTAGGTTTAGTCACTGGGTGTCCCGTTTGTCGGCAAAAAAAAAGTTCCAAATTCAAGCACAGTGTTATTAAGCACGTGTGTGTATAGTTTGTAAACTTCTTGCATAAGAAAAAGATTTAGATGGAAACAAGTATGCATGAATTTTGGTAAATTTTAAGTTAGTTTTGGTAGAAGTTTCGTTAAGGATGTGGCAGCCCTGCTTCTAAACATTCATTTAAGTGTGACGCAAACGTTCAGGGATAAACAAGTTGGTACCTACAATTTTTATTTACTTTATAGTGCATTTACATCTACGCCTTAAACAGGTTATAAGTTGTTTATCGTGATAAACTAGTTTGAGAAACTTGTTTATCCATATAAATCAAAAACAAGTTTTTAACTGGTTTTTGAGATAAGTTGGTTGATAACAACCACTTTTTGCAAATGCGAATCTATTTTTTATGCTTTCGTCTGGCAAGGCCAGGAGAATTTGACATAGAAAAAGAAAACAATAAAGAGGAAAATAAAACGGAAAACAATATTCTAAAATTAAATAATTTAAAAACTTTCACAATTCTTTATGTTACTAAAATACATAAAATTTAGGCATGGATGATGAAAATAAGAGGTGCTTCCTTATTTGCCACACTAAATAATTAATTTTATATTGAGTTTTATTCAATTAGTATGAAAAATACATAAATTTTTTTTCTGCAAAAGCCTCCATAGTACTATTTTATTTTTTATATTGAATTTATTGTAAATTATCAAACAAAATCAAGTAAACTGTCTAAAATGCTAGTGTAAATGGTATAGTTTATGAAACTAGCTTATGATCATAAACTAGTTTAGGAATTACTAGTGTCAATGTACTATTAAGCATTATACGAATAATTTAACAATACTAAAAACTTGTTCCCATATTCCCCATGGAAAAAATCTATGGGCATTTAACATAATAATTAAAGTTTAATCCAGTCTCCAGTTATTTAAATCATATTTTGAAGACGTAATTTTTTAACTTATTTGGCGAACTTCTGTGACTATTCTGTTGACAAAACATCTGACCTATTTCGAAAAACACCCGATTTAATTTTTATATTTTTTATATATGTATTACTCCTTAAAAGACGTTTAGAAAAAGAAACATCTTCATCAAAAGTTCGTAATTAATAAAATCTAGTAGGAAATAATCCTTACTGAATGTGTAAGAATATAATTCGGTCAATTTTAGCTTAATTATTATTTGCAGTTTTAATTTTATACCCTTTGCCAAAAGGGTATATATAGATTTGTCACAAAAGTCCAATTTTCGGGCACCGATTGTGAAGCCACACGTGCATACAATATTTTTAGTTCTATTAATAAATATTAATAGTACTAAAAATATTGTTATCCATGTATGTTGCTACGATTTTCTGTACTTCTGACTGGCCACCAAACAAATGATATGGCCACTTTTCAAGTCATATCCCTGCAAGAACAGTGTCGGTCATATGATCCATCATATGACCGACACTGCTGATGGGTTCATACATCAGCGTTTCTATCATTTTCTTAAGGGCAAAATGAAAAAACTGATGTAAACATTCGTGTACGTGTGATTTCGTTTTTGAAGCAGCGTTGCCAATTCAGAAAAATGATCATCCAAATTTTTTTGCAAAATGCCCACAACATTACATGCAATGCTATTAATTTCTTTATTGACAAATAAAAAAAGAATTTTTCGAAAATTTTCAAAAAACAATTCAAAGAGAATATAATAAACTATATTTAAAAAAAAATGGACAAATGAACCTAAAAAAACATTAATGCATAAACGTATTTCCAAATGAAATTACCAAATGAATAAGGGAAAATCAAAATACTAAAACAATCATTGTAATGGCAACGCTGAAACCTATAAAATTGCTTTGCATGTGTTAGTAATTAAGTTGTTAATGTGTTAGTTTCCATCAGCTATTTCTTGCAGGGATCTGTGTAGTCTGTGTTCCAAAGTTTCCCTTTAGACATTATTTACATTACTTATCTTTTTGTTGCAAAAAAGTTCCCTGCAAGAACAGTGTCGGTCATATGATCCATCATATGACAGAGACTGCTGATGGATTCATACATCAGTGTTTCTATCATTTTCTTAAGGGTAAAATGAAAAAACTGATGTAAACATTCGTGTACGTGTGAGTTATTTTTTTCACCAGCGTTACCACCTCAGCAAAGCGATCGTTCGAAATCTTTTTTTCAAAATGCCCACAAAATTACATGCAATGCTATTTGTTTCTTTATTACTAATTTAAAAAAAAGTTTTTTCGAAAAATGAAAAAAAAAACTATACAAGGAGAGCAGAATAAATTATTTTAGACATATTTAGATAAAATTAAGAGAAATACAGTAGTCAGTAGCAGTTTTTACAATAGAAAACTGAATCATATGGAAAAAAACATCCACAGTGTAACATTATAAGAAATGTTGTGTTACATGAGAGATCGGATAGTTCTTGGAATTAACAGCAAACGATTGCAAGAAAAACTGCTAGAAAAAGATGTTGATTTTGAAACTGCAGTGGAAATGTGCAGAGCGGCTGAGACATCAGAAGGGCAAACAAAAGTTATTCAAACAACAACAACCATACTCAAAGCCTACGGAGGCCAACAAGGAGAATGTTTTCTTAAATGCTTTTACGACAATGTCATAAGTATAGAAAAATTCATCATTTTGAATGAAAACCTATGTTCCATTTTGGATGCTACTACAATTGACAATTTATCAATGATAAAAAAGGTAAATGTGCTTAATACTATAAAAGAAAACAATACATCACAAAATTTTATCAGAGATAATATAGATGTTTTCAGTGGCACGGGGACTTTCCCTGGTCAATACAAAATAAGACTAATGGAGAATGCTATTCCTGTGGTTAAACCACCTAGAAGAGTTCCCTTAAAAATTATGCAGAATCTAAAAATTGTATTAGATATTTTGTTAAAAAAAAAACATAATCTCAAAAGTAAATGAACCACGTGCACAATTTAGTCATAATAGAAAAATCTGACGGTGCTTTGCGTCTATGTCTGGACCCAAAAAATCTAAACAAATATCTTAAAAAGGAACAATATTTAATACCAACATTGGAGGAAATGGCACCAAAATTAAAAAGTGCCAAGTTTTTTAGTGTATTAGATCTGAAAGAGAGTTTTTATCAAGTGGAACTAGACAAAGAGTCAAAGAAATTGTGCAGCTTTGCAACGCCATTCGGAACATTTCAATTTAATAGATTACCTTTTGGCTTAAGCGTTGCTCCAGAAGTTTTTCAAAAGAAAAACTTAGAAAATTTTTCTAATGTACCAAACATTTCTGTATACATATACTTTGCCGCAAAGTGGAATATTGAAATTATATTAAGTTCTCCCTACTATCCAAAATCAAACGGATTAGCCGAAAGGTCAGTTCAAATTATTAAAAATATTTTTAAAAAGGCAACAACACATGAGGAGTTATGCATTCAACTAATGGAATACAGAAACACTCCAACCCAAGATATGGATTTGGCTCCATCACAATTATTATTTAATCGTTTGCTAAGAACTAAACTACCAGTTTCTGAAACGAATGTTTACATCACTTTTTTCATTTTGCCCTTAAGAAAATGATAGAAACGCTGATGTATAAACCCATCAGCAGTGTCGGTCATATGATGGATCATATGACCGACACTGTTCTTGCAGGGTTATTCGTATGATTATTTGTTTTACTGGTCTATAAGTATTTCAACGTATGCTTAATAAAGCTATGTAATTATTAGCATGATACAACTAACTACCCTGCAAGAACAGTGTCGGTCATATGATCCATCATATGACCGACACTGCTGATGGATTCATACATCAGGGTTTCTATCATTTTCTTAAGGGCAAAATGAAAAAACTGATGTAAACATTCGTGTACGAGTGAGTTATTTTTTTAGCCAGCGTTACCACCTCAGCAAAGCGATCATTCGAAATCTATTTTACAAAATGCCCACAAAATTACATGCAACGCTATTTGTTTCTTTATTACTAATTAAAAAAAAAAGTTTTTTCGAAAAATTAAAAAAAAGCTATACAAGGAGAGCAGAATAAATTATTTTAGACATATTTAGATAAAATTAAGAGAAATGTCAGTAGCAGTTTTTACAATAGAAAACTGAATCATATGGAAAAAACATGCACAGCACTATTTTTTTTTCAAAGAAAATAAACAAATGAATCTATAAAAACAATAATGCATAAACGTAGTTCCAAATGAAATTACCAAACTAATACGGGAATATCAAAATATTAAAAAAATCATTGTAATGGCAACGCTGAAAGCTATAAAATTGCTTTGCCTGTGTTAGTAAATAAGCTGTTACTGTGTTAGTTTCCATCAGCCATTTCTTGCAGGGTAATTGTATAATGATTATTAGCTATGTTTTTATATTCACTAACATTAGGTGTAATTAACGCTTATACTATTTTTTAACAACAAAGAAGGCTATTTATATTGCATTTTAAATATATACTTACATAATTATAACAATACGTACATATGTAGTATGTATGCACCTATAGAAAAACACCAGAAACTTTTTCTACGTGAAATGTTTGTTTTAATTTCTTGGCAGTGTCGTTCCTTGACCTCTATTTGATTAATTTTGAGAATTATTTATAAAATTTTATATTAGTGATCAAACACAATTTTACTTTTAAAAATCACTTTCTTGTAGAAAAAAAAATGCTATTTTCGCATATGAACTTATACGTACCAATCAGGGGCCGATGTGATCCTGTCGGCGGCGGCTACTAAGCAAACTCTAGTTGGTAGCGGCCACGGCGAATCCATTACAGGTGCCCGCATACCAATTCGCTTTAACATTTTTCCACGATTTTATTTCTGTGAAGTTAACAACGAAAGATAATTACTTCTCAAAATTCAAGCAGCTCTCTCACTTTGCAGACGTGAAATGAGTATTTTCTCTTTGTAGACCAATTTTTCAGCGCTGCCACTCCAAAAAAAATTGTACTTTTTGGTGGTGCCAAGTCTGAAGAGCGCGGATGTGGCCGATTTTTCTGTGGAAATACGGCAATATCTAGAAAAGTTACTCAATTTACTCTTCTTCGTGTTGATATTTTAGCTCAAAACTTAACAACTAATTTTCGTGAAGTTAACAACGAAAGAACAATTTTTTTAAGAACCATATAAAAATTAAAAATTCTTAATGAAAATATAAAAAATAATAAAAAAAATTTAACCAATTTGATGCATTATGGTTTTATTAGTATTATAAGCCATTATATGTTCTAAAAAAATTTCGTTACAAGGCAAATACCTTGATTTGCCACGTGCATACAAATGGGCCCTAGGGTCCACCTATCAATTTGTTCGGGGACCGGACCTAATGTAGGTGAAAGAGGAGCGATTTACCTTTAATTTGATATATAACTCACATAGCCCAGAAGTTTTTGGTAGAACAAAGTTATGATTTTAAAAAAATTTTCTATATCACTCAATACACAAATGGGCCTCTAGGGTCCACCTATCAATTTGTTCGGGGACCGGACCTAATGTAGGTGAAAGAAGAGTTATTTACCTTTAATTTGATATATAGCTTACATAGCCCAGAAGTTTTTGGTAGAACAAAGTTATGATTTTAAAAAAATTTTCTATATCACTCAATACACAAATGGGCCTCTAGGGTCCACCTATCAATTTGTTCGGGGACCGGACCTAATGTAGGTGAAAAAAGAGTTATTTACCTTTAATTTGATATATAGCTTACATAGCCCAGAAGTTTTTGGTAGAACAAAGTTAAGATTTAAAAAAAAATTTTTTATATCACTCAATACACAAATGGGCCTCTAGGGTCCACCTATCAATTTGTTCGGGGACCGGACCTAATGTAGGTGAAAGAGGAGTTATTTACCTTTAATTTTATATATAGCTTACATAGCCCAGAAGTTTTTGGTAGAACAAAGTTATGATTTTAAAAAAATGGAAATCATAAGAATGGAAAAAAAAGATTTCAAAAACAGGGCGGCTGTACGACCAAAATTAATGCTTGCATCAAAAGCAAGCAAAAAAGTTCCCCAGAAAAAGAAAATATCTTTGGATAAGGGTAAAGAAAAACTTATATCGCAAGATAAGTTTTATTTATTTAAATTCGACTTGCTATTTTCTGAAGTTAATAACATGATTGATTCAATCTCATTCGGATTTTATGATGTCTTAGAAACATCAGATTGGAATTCTTTAAATGACGGAACTTGGTTGACTAATTTTGTGCTAGATGCCTGTCTTTTAGCAATTATAAAAGACAGCAGAGCAATAGATTGTTTTAGCATGCCTTGTCAATTTAATGAAATAAGCTTTGACAAAATTATTGTACTAATGCAAAACCAGCCAGAGATCATTTTCGTTCCAATTTTAAGTTTAGACCACTTTACTTTATGTGTTTTGAAATTTTCGACACATGAGTTTATGTATGTAAATTCCATGGAAGGTCGTAACGTTGGACGAAAGGTATATGATCTGTTCATAGTTAAAGTTAAGCACTGAAAAAAAGGTGTGGAAATATAATGAAATATCAGAAAGAAATATTCAAGGAGATAGTTCAAGTTGCGGAATATTTGTATTAATGTATGCAACGAAAATTTTGCAAAATGAGTCATTAAAATATTTATGGGAACCTTCAGATTTTAGAAAAAAAAAATGAAGGTATTACTATTAAAACATCAAGGCGACAGATCTAGATTGTCATTGTTGTAGCATGAAAAAGCAAAATTGCAACGCAATTGTATGCAAAGATTGCAAATATTATGTTTGTGAAAACTGTCTTCATAAACATAGGTTAGGAAATGCCAAAGTATGTAAAATAGTCCAACAAAATATATTATCACTGTGATTTTAAGTATTATAATCTGTGATATGATAAGACTTTTTGTTTGATAAGTCATAATCTTTATAAGCTGTGATATTACAAGATTTTATTGTTCAAGCAATCTAAATTTATAGCTTTAAGTATGTATATATATGGTATGTAGGCCTATTGGGGAGCCAGCCATAAAAAACAAATGGCAACGCGCAAGACATAGTACCTCATGGGTTGTGTGGAAATCTATGTGAGCTAATAATGATTTTTTTTCCAAGTTTTATTTATATTGTTTTTTATTATGTGTTTTGATGGTAGAGAAACAGTATAACTGTCATCCGTTTGTTAGCGTATGTGTGTTTGTGTTGTGTATTTTGACAGCAATACAAGCTAAATGCAGTAGTTAGCTGGGCTTGTAAGGCTACCTGGTATCAAGCTGCTTTGATCACAACGTGAAGAATTTATAATATATCATTTTCAGATTACAGCATAACTACAACGCTTCTTTTATGTTGCTGGTAGAAAGGCTTTAATAACTGCCACTCATTTGCGTTTGTATTGTGAATTTCTGGTATTTATTCAATTAGAAGCCGTAGTTAGCTGAGATCATGATACAATTAACAAGATAGCCTCGTCAGCTAAACCGTTAATCAACTGACTACTTTAGGTTGTCAAGAGATTGCAGAGATGAAAGGCAGCCAAAACGAGATAGCTAATCCGCGTAAGCTCAGTGCATCTCTCTTCTGTAAATGTAGAAGTGGCGTCTTTTTGACAGTTTGCATAAGTTGTACAAAAACAAAATGCATGTTATTTTTATTAAAGTTGTTCTTATTGTAGCGAAAAGGCTACCTTGTTAAAGCATGTTTCCACGACATATGCTTCGCTCTCTATTTGTGCTTAACACCCCAATCAGTAGCGAAGCAACGTGCTCCGCCATACAAAATTTTGAGAGCGAATGAAGTTGCTTCATTTTGAAGCTACTTGCGAAGCATGCAAAATGTCTGTCTTCTCTAATTTTAATCGCAAATTTATCTGTACTAATTGTCAAAATCATCTATTGTAAACAAAAGAAAAAAAAAACAAAAATATCCCGCGAAAAGTGAAAGTTAGTATTTTAATAGCAATAAAATAAGAAAAAAATTAAAATAACAATGAATAATAAGCAAAATTTTGTGAAAAATGCCATTATGGCTCGAAGAATTTCTTCCAAGCTACATTTTATGGAGTATTCAAGAGCATGCTCCAACCTACATATGGAGCTGAACAAGAAACGTTCCCAGCTTTTAGAGCAGCTGCAAATGCTTAACGTTCTTAAATTATCAATACCTTCGGAACGATTAGCTTGGAAAATAGTAAGTTGTACATATGTACATTAAAATGTACATATGTTGTTGTGAACAATTCGTGAGACATACATACATACATAAATATTTTTGGAATTAATGAAAATGTTTTGTTTCTTTATTAAAAACAACTGTCAAATCGAAGCACATATGTAAGTCATGATGCTTCGTAAATATTCACCCTTATTCTGCGTTTCGATTACGTTCCCGCACTCAGTTACGCTCGAATCGAAAGTAGGTATTCTGCAAAAAAACTGAATCGAAAGAAAAAGAAGAAGAGAGGTGTGTGTATAAACTAGGTTTTTTTTTTTGTTGTGAAACGTGTGAAATAGAAATAACGAATATAAACAAATTTGTAAACATTTCAGCAAAAAGTCAAATTTAGTGCACAAACAATTAATAATTTAAACTAAATATTGTGTGAATGATAATTAAATAAATAATAAATGTTAATAAAGCATAAAAGCGAAAAATTGATAGGTGGACCCTAGAGGCCCATTTGTGTATTGAGTGATATAGAAAATTTTTTTAAAATCATAACTTTGTTCTACCAAAAACTTCTGGGCTATGTAAATTATACATCAAATTAAAGGTGAAAACCTCCTCTTTCACCTACATTAGGTCCGGTCCCCGAAGAATTTGATAGGTGGACCCTAGAGGCCCATTTGTGTATTGAGTGATATAGAAAATTTTTTTAAAATCATAACTTTGTTCTACCAAAAACTTCTGGGCACAGAGTACACAGAGATGTTAAAACTGACATTTGAAAATGGCTCAAATCAACTTCTAGACAGATTGTGTAAAGAGCTAAGCTATAGTATGCATTTTTTACGAAAAATAAATGTAAACAAAACAAAAAATAACACGTTTTTGTGAACAACCACCACCGAAACAGCAAAAATTTAATAATTTAAAGTAAATTAAAAGCAAAAAATTGATAAAAAGTGGTCAACTAAAAGTCCTCTTTGACTTAGGATTTGATTATACATATTTGAGTGTTTGCAAATTGATTACGAAGAGCATGTATTTTTTGCTCACAAAACCACCACTACAAAGTAAAATTAAAGCAATATCTTTAAAGTTACAAAATAAAACACAATTAAATAATGTTTAGCACATTAAAAACAGTGAATACTATAAAGTTTTATATTATAAAAAACCATTTAATATACTTTTTAAGCATTCATCAATTTATAATACAAAAAACCTACACTTTTTCTGTAGAAAATGCTTTTTGTTTTGTTTTGATTACAAGTTCTCGAGCGATTGTGAAAACGAGACGTACAGAGCTTTGCGCTGACTTGCTATCTCATTCTGGTGGCGTTTCAGCTCTGTTCTACTTTGTGCTTCTGGGCTATGTAAATTATACATCAAATTAAAGGTGAATAACTCCTCTTTCACCTACATTAGGTCCGGTCCCCGAAGAATTTGATAGGTGGACCCTAGAGGCCCATTTGTATGCACGTGGCAAATCAAGGTATTTGCCTTGTAACGAAATTTTTTTAGAACATATAATGGCTTATAATACTAATAAAACCATAATGCATCAAATTGGTTAAATTTTTTTTATTATTTTTTATATTTTCATTAAGAATTTTTAATTTTTATATGGTTCTTAAAAAAATTGTTCTTTCGTTGTTAACTTCACGAAAATTAGTTGTTAAGTTTTGAGCTAAAATATCAACAAGAAGAAGAGTAAATTGAGTAACTTTTCTAGATATTGCCGTACTTCCACACAAAAATCGGCCACATCCGCGCTCTTCAGACTTGGCACCACCTAAAAGTACAATTTTTTTTGGAGTGGCAGCGCTGAAAAATTGGTCTGCAGAGAGTTTCAAAAAGTGCTGCCAAGTTTCGCACACGACAGTGATGCCAGAAGTAAGTAAGACTTCTACACATTTTTTTCACGGTGGTTCAAATATTAGGCATACATATGTATAAGGCAAATTTAAAATATCTTCATTTAAAATTAAATATATAATAAATTGATAGTTCTTTTTATATGTATGTACATAAACTCTTGTACACTTTAGATTTTGAATAAAATTAAAAAAAAAACGAAATTTTTTTATTTTTCTACTGTAAATTTTAATTTTGTTATTGAACTTCTGTGTTGTAATACATTTATATTAAATTACTTTTTCAGGCTCAAGTTCAACCCTTGGGTTTTCACTACTTTTTAATCAATATCAATTAAGTAAAGAAAAGTAAAATTTATTTGCTAGGTGGACAACCGGCTGTTTCTGGGTAGCAAACACCCTTCATCAGCACCCTATGAACTTTGGACGTGTCAAATTTCACAATTTTGGCACAGCCACTTTGACCACTCGGTAACCAAAGCTCACGCAATTTTACTTTCTATTTATATATTTCACTAACATTAACCAAAGCAATGACATTTTTGCAGTCTGTTATGGATGATTTTTTGTCATCTCAGAATACTGTTATTTGCTCTTTATATGAGAGATTTTTCATACATGATCTTGCTTTTATCATTGAAGATCTAGATTCTCATTTATTGATACAACTTGAACATTTACGCCAACCCATACGTTGTTTGTTAACATTTTATTGACATGTTCAATTTTACTGCACTATGATCATTTTACACACATTTATATTAAATTCCTTTTCAGGCTCAATTTCAATCCTTCGTTTATCACTTTTAAATCAAGAATAATTAAGTAAAGAAAAGTTAAATTTTATAATTAAGGGGACAACCGGCTATTTCTGTGTAGCAAACAGTTCAACATCATAAATGCGAAAAAGTTACGAACATGAATACATACATAAGTGAGGCATTTGTGGTCAAAATCACAGAATACTACCAGAAGGGTCACCAGCTCTACCAGACTACAAAAATTACCAATTTACTGCCAAATATATTGAAAGTGGCATCCTTACGGTACGTGTGGATCTAGTGAAGGACAGCAAACATGAAAATTTTTATATAGCTGTCTCTGTTGGTTGACTCCGCATTTGTTTACATTTGATTTTTGGTTAGAAAAATTCAGTGCAAATCTGATGCAAACAAAACAGCTTTGCAAGCAAACAAATAATAATTATTTGTATTTAATATTTTATTTCCATTGAGTACATCATTAGCTGTGCATGTAATATGTTTAAAACGTAGTTTTCAAAGCTTTTCATTTATGTTTTCTACTTTTTTCGTAAAAATTACAACAAAACCAATATTTTTCCAAACACTTTACAACAACATTTTTTCATTGTTTATGTTTGTTTTTGTATACACTAGTTGTTCTCACACACTCATGTTGCCACGATTTCCTGCACTGCTCATCGCTGGCCCGTCCCCAAACAAATGATATGGCCATTTAACAAAAGTCATTTTTGGGATATCTGGTTATGTCTGTGGTCAAAATATTGGTGTGCCGAATCCTAGTGCCCCTGTTAATTACATTTTTACAACATTGAGGCACAAAAATAAAACTTGTTTTCGACCTGTAGTAAATTAAATAAAAGCTTAACACCCATATTCATAAAAACTATTAAAGGTTTATTACACGTTTATTTGACAAATATTCCATAGAATGTTGCGGGGATGTAGGCCAAACCGGGTACGGATAGCATGCGGGGTTGTGCATACATGTAAGGATGTGTATACATACATATGCGTGCACGCTGTACACACAAAAAGAAAAAAAAATTCGGCGTGGGGACGTTCTGCAAGCAAGGTCGGGAGGAGGACCAAAATTGCAACCTACGGCCTTGAGTCCCTAAACTCGTAATTCTATAATGCAAGGAAGGGCCATATTCCAATAAATGGAGACAAACGCTCCGGCCCAGATCCTGAACGCGGTTAGGGGTAATTTCACATACATACTAGGGTGTGCGAGGGAATGTATGCATGTACTATAGCACATAAAAACATCTAAAACAAAAAGAAGTGAAGATTAGTTTTGATATTATATAAAACAATAAATAAATTAGAACGATACGTGCAATACAATACCTGGTACCAACATATGCGGTGTAATTGCGTCCTCATCACATCTGAAAATGAATTGAAATAAAATAAGAGAAAAAGTATACTTACCATCAGGTGTTGTGAGAAATAATAAGCGAATTTATCGAAGGCGGTGCTACACGTACTTATGACTGGCTGCTAGGAGTAGTAATAAAAAAAATAATAAAAACAAGCATCAGCCTGTGCATAAATACCCAAAAATGGTAATATTAGTTTGACGATTTTGGAGGTAGAGTAGTGGCAACAAAAAGCGTAAGAGTATTATCGCGTACACAAATTAATGAGAGTTTAGCAAAGTTAATATGAGAGTGTATACGCTGACAAATACCAGGGTTCAAAGAGGCAGGGAAAGTTAGTGAAGAATGGATTAATGGCAAAGCGACTAAAACATATAAGTACATTTGCGTATGGAAAATATGTATGCATATATCAGAAAAAAAAGATGGATTTTGGCGGGAAAAAAAAGTTATAGGTAGAAAGAAGTAAAGAATGGAATAGCAGTTGAATATTGGAAGGGAAAGAGAGTCAATACTTGCTAGGCAGGAAAGTAAAAATCATTTGCAAAGAAACCTTGTGAAGAGACAGTGCCATAGTAACTTAAACTACAGAGATAATAAATAAATCTATTAAAGGAATAATAAAAAAGTGTCTTACATCCCGAAGAAAGTCAAGGGATATTAAACAGAAGACGGAGAAAAATAAAAAGAAGCCTACGTAAGTTTCTAGGTTAAAATAAATGCGTAAGGCAGTAAGGAAAACTTACCCAAAGGTATTATTTATAGCTTGCAAGATTGATGACCTGCATCTTGGAAAGACCGAACCAGGCAAAAACTTCCGGAGTCGACGCAAGGTAGGCCGTAAAGTTTTAAGAATATTTCGTCAGGTGGTTCACAGAGTGGACAAAAATAAAATCCAAGTGCCACCAGACAGCAACGTAAAGAAAAAATGAACTGTGCTCCATAAGAAAAGATCGTGTGCACTGTCTACTTGAACAACTTATTTTCGGAAAGGAATTATCCGAGTAAAACAAAAAAAAAAAACCCAGAAGAAAATTTTACTCATATTGATTTTATTTACAGTATTGCAAAAAAACAAAAAAATTTATTATCGATTGTAATTAACGATAACTCTCGAATTCAACGTAAAGAAAATTTTGTGTCTAGTGTAGTGTTTTCTGTTGTGTGCGTCCATAAGTGTTCCTTGTGAGAAAATTAGTTCTCTGCAATAACAAAAGAAAAACGAATTTGAAAAAAAAAACAAAAATACAAAAAGAACGGAAAAGGTTAAACAAAAAAAAGGAGTCTAAATACTAAAATAGCGCAGCGCTGGCGATATTCAGAAATAAAAAGAATAACACGCCTATAGTAATTTGGCGTTTTGCCGTTGAATCAGATAAGAGATTAGGGAGCTCCTTCATCTCAGGAATTAAATAAATACGCGCGGTTGGCAATCGGAAAAGGAAGTGAATCGGAAACAGCTGCCATATTCGAGTAGTTAAACCTTTTTTTTTGTGAAGTTAGTAGTCACCTATGATGGTAGATGGTAACAAAATTTGTGTCTAGGGCAAAATAAGAGAAAAATATAAGTAAAAGATAAATTCGAAGAAGAAGAGATCAGAAAAAAAAAAGAGTCCGTTAATTTTGTATGTTTCAAGAGTTTTATATGTAAATGTATTGTTAGCTGTAAGAAGAAAATTATGTATAATTTTATTAATAAAAAAAAAAATGTTTGAATAAATTTTGGTGTTAGAGCAAAAAATAAAAAAAAAAAAAAAAAAAAAAAAAAAAAAAAAAAAATAAAAATAAAAAAAAAAAAAAAAAAAAAAAAAAATAAAAAAAAAAAAAAAAAAAAAAAAAAAAAAAAAAAAAAAAATAAAAAAAAAAAAAAAAAAAAAAAAAAAAAATAAAAAAAAAATGGCGCCCAAATAAAAAAAAAAAAAAAATTATAATCAGTAGTGTAGGAGATCTAAACACTAATCAATAGCCCACTAATTTAATTCATAGCCCAATATATTTTCACCATAGAGAAGAGAAAATTTACAACAAATGTCGTATCCGTTTTGCCATGGGTAAAAGTCCGATGTGCGAATAAGTTGTGACTTTCTTAGATCAGTGTGGAAAGTATACCCAGTTCAGACATTGGCAGGGAATGTTCGTAGGCAATGGTAAAATTTACCCTACATGTACACCTTTCCTTTGTTAAAAATTTGATATTGATAGTATTTTAGTGCAGTATGAGTTTTTAGTTGTGGAGCAGTGGTACGCCGGACGATATCCGTTCAAGCGCAGATCTTGAAGACCGTTGTGTCGAACCGAAGTACAAACTGGCCTCTGTAAAGTAAGAGAGTGTCTTAAACAGAGCACAATTAAAGATGTTAAAATTTTAAAATTTAGCCCTTTATTTAGTTATGACCTAAGGAACAGACCCATAAATGGCTCGTAAAGAGGGTCATGAAATAAAATAAACCGTCAACCCGCCGCTATTTTCAACAATCCCAGTTAAGAATATATAACAGAGGAAAAGTCAAACAATTATTAATAAAAATTTTGTCACGTTGTGTATAAAATTTAGCTAAAGTAAAAACATAGTGTAGTCTAACTTCATTAATTTTTTTTAATAAGTAAATAAAAAATACTGTAGTTTGCATTTATCTAATAAGTAATTAAATATACTAATTGGTTATTAACCACAGAGATAGATACGTTTTTATTTAGTAATCTAAGTACGTTTTTTTTCTTGTTTTATCACTAATCTAATATTTAAGTGCATGTCAACATTTTATGTATTTGTATGATTATATTATCGTCATTTTTACACTTCATTTTAATTATCTTACAAACTCCCCTTATTTAAAAACAAAAAAAAAAAAAAAAACAAAATAGTACATACTTCCAGTTTTCAAGCTATGACCACGGAACCTAGGTATAATACTAGAAAAAGAGCTTTAGAAAACAACCAATTAAATGAGTCAGTAAATATACCAAGTAAACAAAAGAAATTTGAGTTAAGCGAAACAACAATGGCATCAGAAAATATCAGGGATTTGTCAGACACAATTATGAATCCAATCAATCAGCAGAATACTAACCCTAGTTCACACAGTCATACACCATCAGTTGGCCAAAATCAGGCTACAGGAAGTACTGTGAACACGAGCACCACCTCAGCGGTTAATTTAAGAGAAAATACACCACAGAATGCGCAAAGTAATTTAGACGAGAAATTGAAAGCAATAGTACAAAACGAAGTTAGTGATGTTAGGAGGTCGATAAGCGAACTTACGCAAATAATAAAAGAACTATCAGCAAGTAGTATGCGAACACAAGAATCAATAAATAATCCTAGCAGTTCAAATAGTTGGAATAGAGGTTTGTATTTTGAGAACAGGCTTACCGGTCAGAATAGATCACAAATAGATACTAATACAGGAAATGTTAGGGTTAACGACTACAACCGCCAAATCCAAGGCGTAGGTAATGGCAACGGTGATGGATTCACTCCAAGTAGGCGTTTATCAGCCGAAAATAGTCAAAGTTCAGAAAAAATTACCATTCATGTTGATAAGTGGGGCATAGTATTTAACGGCAACAATACTCACATGAGTGTGGAAGATTTCATTTTTCGAATAGAACACCTCCAAGCACATTATGGGATAAGCTGGGGAGAAATATTAAGAGATTTTCACCTACTAGTCTCAGGACCCGCAAGGGACTGGTACTGGCTACTAGTTCGCACCAGAAATGGTCTTCAATGGCCAGCTTTCCGCGCTGAGTTATTGAATCAATACCAAACTAAAACATCCAATTTTGAAATTATGAGAGATTTAGTAGAACGCAAACAACAATCAAATGAGACTCTTGATGGATTTTTCCATGCTATGAATAAATTACGCTCTCGCCTAATGCAAAGTATTCCCGAATACGACATGATAAAAATATTAAAGAGAAATGTAAAAGAAAGCATAGCCAAAATTGTGTATCCCATTTCTGTATCTTCTGTCGAGCAACTGAGAATAGAATGCTTAGAAGCAGAGCGAAATTTTTTAAAAAAAGAGCCAAGAAATCTTGTACCGGAACGATTTGGTCAGTCACACAGAACAGTAAAAGTAGCCAACGAAATAATATACCAAGAGGATGAAACGGAAGGAGTACGAAGTGAGGAAGAGTTGGCGGCAATCAAAATAAACACCAACCAGCAACAAATAGTGTGTTGGAATTGTAAAACTCCAGGCCACGGTTTCCGAAATTGTAACTCAACTGAAAGAACACTGTTCTGCTTTAAATGCGGTAAACCGGGAGTAATCGCGCCAAAGTGTCCTGATTGTCAGCGGGAAAACATATCGGCGGACGTACGAAGCAGGGGGAATGTACGTCCATCAAAAGCCCCCCAAGAAAATTAGATAAACAACAAATCCAAATCGAAATAGAGAAGAATCGTGAAGAACATATGCCCAACATTAGACACTATCTACCATTAAGTACTAGGCAAGCATACTATGAGCAAGTAAGAGCAAAAATATTCCATACAGAGCGAACAACTAAGCCTATATCGAAGCGTATACGTAAAGTCAGGGAAATTTATAAAAGAAAACGCGAAGCTAAAACACTAATTACAGAGGCAGTTAATAGAGTAAGTGATAGTAAAATCGATCCTAGAGTTTATGTAGCAGTGGAAATAAATGGAAAATCAATGTCAGGGTTATTAGATAGCGGTGCATCTGTTAGCATATTAGGTCGCGAATGCAGAGAAATTGTTGAAGAAGTCGGACTCGAATTATCTCCCATCTTTTCGAACGTAAAAACGGCAAGTGGCCAACAACACAGGATTCTGGGTAAAGCAAAGACAACAGTGAAGTACTTAGATCATGAGCATAATATGGTAATGTACCTGTGTCCTGATTTAGAGCAATCATTGTATCTCGGAATAGATTTTTGGCGAGCCTTTAATCTAGCTCCAGATATTGTTAATGCGGAAACCCTCGAATTGGATAAGATAGCCGAAAATTATAACATAAACAAACAAGAAAACAAATTAGAGCCACATTCTCTAGATGAACAGCAAAGACAAAAATTAAATGAGGTTATAGCTAAATTCGATACTTTTGAACAAAAAGGTTTAGGCAAAACAAAAGTGGAAAAACACGTAATTAAACTGATAGAAGGGGCAGAGCCAGTAAAAGACCGTTATTACCCGATCTCACCAGCAATGCAGGAAATAACGTATAGGGAAATAGACAATATGCTAGCTTTGAAAGTAATAGAGCCCAGCGATAGTCCATGGTCAAATAGAACGACAATAGTAAAAAAACCAGGAAAAAACCGTTTTTGCCTCGATGCACGAAAGCTGAATAAGTTAACCGTTAAAGATGCATATCCGCTGCAAAATATCGACGGCATTTTAAGTAGGATTGATGAGACTTATTTTATAAGCAGTGTTGATTTAAAATACGCATTTTGGCAAATCGAATTGGATAAAGAAAGTAGACCCTATACAGCCTTTACCGTCCCTGGCAGACCTTTATATCAATTTCGAGTGATGCCATTCGGGCTATGTAACGCTGCGCAACGCTTGTGTCGATTAATGGACAAAGTTGTCCCACAACATTTAAAAGACAACGTTTTCGTCTATTTGGACGACCTATTGATCATCTCAAATGATTTCGAGAAACATTTACAGCTATTAGAGGAAATTGCAAGTTGCTTGAAAAACGCGAATTTAACTATAGGCTTACGCAAATCACAATTTTGTTTTCAAAGACTTAAATATTTAGGATTCATAGTAGGTGGAGGCCTGTTAAAAACTGATCCTGATAAAGTGCAGGCAATAAGGGAAATAAAAGTACCGAAATCATTGCGAGAGGTGCGAAGCTTTATGGGGGCAGCAGGTTGGTACCGTAGATTTATAAAAAACTTTGCAACGATTTCTGCACCCTTGACCGATATGTTGAAAAAAAGTCCAAAGTTCCAAATGACACCAGAGGCTGTGTCGGCATTTGAAAGTTTAAAGAAAGCTCTTACGTCAGCGCCTGTGTTACGACACGCTGATTTTTCAAAACGCTTTTACATCCAGTGTGACGCTAGTAACCAAGGGATAGGTGCGGTATTATTTCAAATCAATGGTGAGAGTGACGAGCATCCAATTGCCTTCTATTCTCAAAAACTCAATGCATGTCAACGGAATTACACAGTAACAGAAAAAGAGTGTCTCGCGGCTGTAATGGCAGTCAAGAAATTTAGACAGTACGTCGAAATGATGCCATTTACCATCATAACCGACCACGCGAGCCTAAAATGGTTAATGACACTGAAAGACCTTACAGGGCGATTAGCAAGATGGTCATTACAGTTGCAGGCATTTGATTTTGAAATACAGCACCGAAAGGGGTCAGAAAATATAGTTGCTGATATGTTATCGAGATCAGCAGCCGCAATGCAAGTTGAGGACATAAATAATAATGATATATTAGATTTTGAAACGACGGAATTTGAGAGCGAAGAGTATTTAAAATTGATCCAGCACATACAAAATAACGCCGAAAGGCTACCAGACATAAAGGTGGAAAATGGGCTAATATACAAAAAAACTGGATTTGGTCCTTTCCTCGAAGAGCAATGGAAACTATGGATTCCAGATACCATTACGCTGCCACTAATCGAAAAAGCTCACGCCGACGTGACATCTGCTCATGGAGGAGTGGCAAAAACGCTAGAACGACTGAAAAGACAATATTATTGGCCAAAAATGGTAGCACAAGTTAAGAGCTTTATAGCAAACTGCCAAATTTGCAAAGAAACGAAACCGTGCAACGTAAACTTGCGCCCTGAAATTGGCAAACAAATAGTAACTGAAAGACCTTTTCAGAAACTATATATCGATTTTATGGGAAAATACCCCCGCTCCAAAAAGGGAAATTGTTATATTTTCATAATAGTCGATCACTTCACGAAATTTACCTTTTTAAAAGCAATGCGAGAAGCAACCACCAATGCTGTAATAAATTTTCTGGTACACGAAATATTTCATAAATTTGGGGTCCCAGAAATAATACATAGTGACAATGGTAGTCAATTTATATCAAAAAGTTTTGAAAACCTAATGAAAGCCTACAAAATTACGCACCTAAGAACCGCCGTATATTCCCCTCAGAGTAATGCCAGCGAGCGAGTAAATCAATCGGTCTTAGCTGCAATAAGAGCGTACTTGAACCAAGATCATCGTGAATGGGATATGTACCTCCCAGAAATCGAGAGTGCGCTAAGAACGTCAATTCACACCGCGACTGGAACGACTCCGTTTTTCGCACTGTTTGGGTACCACATGTTCACCAGCGGAAGTGACTATAAATTAGCAAGAAAGTTAAAGTCTCTCACAGACCACAAAATTGTTGAATTAGGCCGAAATGAAAAAGGCGAAATTATAAGAGAACAAATTAAAGAAAATATGCAAAAAGCCTATGAGAAGAGCGCACAACGTTACAATAGAGGTGCACGTATAGTAAAGTTTTTACCTGGACAGGAAGTTTACCGTAGGAACACCATTCTTAGCAACTTTAGCAAAAATGTTAATTCCAAATTTTGTAAGAAATTTCTAAAATGTAGGGTAGTTAAGTCAGTCGGTAATAACATGTATGAGTTAGAGACACTACAAGGAAAGTCAGTAGGGACTTATCATGCCAAAGATATTAAACAGTGAAATGCGTATATTTAAAGCAAATGAGAATACGAAATTAAGAACAAACAGCCTAGTGGAAAGTTAGCTAAGGCACACCAAAGTATAGTATAAGATCTGCTACAGTAGTAGGAAAGGCTAAGAATCTTACCGTGGCAATAAACCTTCAATCCCTAATGCTGCTGCGCTGCAAAATTATGAAATGTACTTCCGTCGTTCATGATCAGGTCACACATGAATCTAGAAATCAATAAACAGTATGAAAAAAAAAAAAAATTATAGAAATCGCTACACAATTATACCTTTTTCCAATAACAAGTACCGCATTCAGTATTGAAACCAAAAAGTATGAAAACAAGGTGCGTCCATCACTGTACCTAATGATTAAAAAACAAGTTTGTGCTTCTAACAAGAATAGAGGGCAAAAACTATTGGCAAATATCTGGAAAGATATAATCGCTATGCAATGTGTGATGTGTAATATCGAAGTGCAATATTGGTTGAGAATAAATCAAATGTAGTTTAGTATGCAATAAAGCACATACAATGTGTGCGTATATACTGTGTTGCACACAATCGTGAAAACCATTTCGCCAATATTGACACTCCGAATAATGTTTGCATATCAAGAAAATAAATGCAACTATCAACAGGCAAATCTAGCCAGTACCAATAGTTTAAGCACATATTTTTGGGCTGATGAGTTGCCCGGCTTTTGAGATATCAGGGTGTGGGAGTTCCCCACGTTGCAGCGCGTATCATTACCCGCACACCGCTTCCCTTGGTTGATCACACGAAAGCGGAGTTTTGTTGCGGGGATGTAGGCCAAACCGGGTACGGATAGCATGCGGGGTTGTGCATACATGTAAGGATGTGTATACATACATATGCGTGCACGCTGTACACACAAAAAGAAAAAAAAATTCGGCGTGGGGACGTTCTGCAAGCAAGGTCGGGAGGAGGACCAAAATTGCAACCTACGGCCTTGAGTCCCTAAACTCGTAATTCTATAATGCAAGGAAGGGCCATATTCCAATAAATGGAGACAAACGCTCCGGCCCAGATCCTGAACGCGGTTAGGGGTAATTTCACATACATACTAGGGTGTGCGAGGGAATGTATGCATGTACTATAGCACATAAAAACATCTAAAACAAAAAGAAGTGAAGATTAGTTTTGATATTATATAAAACAATAAATAAATTAGAACGATACGTGCAATACAATACCTGGTACCAACATATGCGGTGTAATTGCGTCCTCATCACATCTGAAAATGAATTGAAATAAAATAAGAGAAAAAGTATACTTACCATCAGGTGTTGTGAGAAATAATAAGCGAATTTATCGAAGGCGGTGCTACACGTACTTATGACTGGCTGCTAGGAGTAGTAATAAAAAAAATAATAAAAACAAGCATCAGCCTGTGCATAAATACCCAAAAATGGTAATATTAGTTTGACGATTTTGGAGGTAGAGTAGTGGCAACAAAAAGCGTAAGAGTATTATCGCGTA
Source organism: Sturmia bella (assembly GCA_963662145.1). Taxonomy (NCBI): domain Eukaryota; kingdom Metazoa; phylum Arthropoda; class Insecta; order Diptera; family Tachinidae; genus Sturmia; species Sturmia bella. The sequence continues at coordinate 27,995,895 of OY759170.1, forward strand.
CACAAATTAATGAGAGTTTAGCAAAGTTAATATGAGAGTGTATACGCTGACAAATACCAGGGTTCAAAGAGGCAGGGAAAGTTAGTGAAGAATGGATTAATGGCAAAGCGACTAAAACATATAAGTACATTTGCGTATGGAAAATATGTATGCATATATCAGAAAAAAAAGATGGATTTTGGCGGGAAAAAAAAGTTATAGGTAGAAAGAAGTAAAGAATGGAATAGCAGTTGAATATTGGAAGGGAAAGAGAGTCAATACTTGCTAGGCAGGAAAGTAAAAATCATTTGCAAAGAAACCTTGTGAAGAGACAGTGCCATAGTAACTTAAACTACAGAGATAATAAATAAATCTATTAAAGGAATAATAAAAAAGTGTCTTACATCCCGAAGAAAGTCAAGGGATATTAAACAGAAGACGGAGAAAAATAAAAAGAAGCCTACGTAAGTTTCTAGGTTAAAATAAATGCGTAAGGCAGTAAGGAAAACTTACCCAAAGGTATTATTTATAGCTTGCAAGATTGATGACCTGCATCTTGGAAAGACCGAACCAGGCAAAAACTTCCGGAGTCGACGCAAGGTAGGCCGTAAAGTTTTAAGAATATTTCGTCAGGTGGTTCACAGAGTGGACAAAAATAAAATCCAAGTGCCACCAGACAGCAACGTAAAGAAAAAATGAACTGTGCTCCATAAGAAAAGATCGTGTGCACTGTCTACTTGAACAACTTATTTTCGGAAAGGAATTATCCGAGTAAAACAAAAAAAAAAAACCCAGAAGAAAATTTTACTCATATTGATTTTATTTACAGTATTGCAAAAAAACAAAAAAATTTATTATCGATTGTAATTAACGATAACTCTCGAATTCAACGTAAAGAAAATTTTGTGTCTAGTGTAGTGTTTTCTGTTGTGTGCGTCCATAAGTGTTCCTTGTGAGAAAATTAGTTCTCTGCAATAACAAAAGAAAAACGAATTTGAAAAAAAAAACAAAAATACAAAAAGAACGGAAAAGGTTAAACAAAAAAAAGGAGTCTAAATACTAAAATAGCGCAGCGCTGGCGATATTCAGAAATAAAAAGAATAACACGCCTATAGTAATTTGGCGTTTTGCCGTTGAATCAGATAAGAGATTAGGGAGCTCCTTCATCTCAGGAATTAAATAAATACGCGCGGTTGGCAATCGGAAAAGGAAGTGAATCGGAAACAGCTGCCATATTCGAGTAGTTAAACCTTTTTTTTTGTGAAGTTAGTAGTCACCTATGATGGTAGATGGTAACAAAATTTGTGTCTAGGGCAAAATAAGAGAAAAATATAAGTAAAAGATAAATTCGAAGAAGAAGAGATCAGAAAAAAAAAGAGTCCGTTAATTTTGTATGTTTCAAGAGTTTTATATGTAAATGTATTGTTAGCTGTAAGAAGAAAATTATGTATAATTTTATTAATAAAAAAAAAAATGTTTGAATAAATTTTGGTGTTAGAGCAAAAATGATGGAGTAAAAAGTCAAAATGTGGGATTGTGGAAAATAGAGAGGGCGACGTATGATGGGTTAAGGGGCTACAATAAAATAGGAAGTGGACCGTTGTAGTCGAGGTAGGGAAGGGCGACAGGAGATTACACATGCTCCCCGTTTATGGTTTGTTCCAATTATGTATAAGTGTTTATTGAGCCGATGTCCAACAGAGAATGTCCATATCTCTAAAAAAAAATTTTTTGGTACTGTAACGAGCTTTGGTCCTCCAGGTTGAGAACACACCTCTGAGTAAAGCCGAATTGAGTTAGTCTGGCGACTCAACAAAGTAAAGTGATTCTTGTCGTTACCAGTAACAAGAAATACTTCAAATAAGAGCTTAAAAAACTTACAATAATTATTATGAATATGGTTATATTAAAAATGCTTACAAATCAATTTAATTTGTTTTTTTACTTACATATTTTTAATTTTTTAATTTCACTTTAATTGCTTCAACAAAAATCGAAAAAATTCCGTTAGTGTATACATAACTTAGAAAAACGTGGCTTCGATCGTAACGCGGAATACACACAATCGAAGAAACAAATCGAATTGAAACAAAAACTGAACACAGAATACCAAAGTTGCCGATCGCGGAAAATTTCGATCCGAATCGAAACGCAGAATAAGGGTGATTATAAAGAGAGCGAAGCGGGTGATTCAACTCGTAATGGAAACATGCTTTTAGTTGTATCATGGCTGGGATAATGAGATCACCTGGTATTATTGCTCCTTGAACCACTATTTGCAAAAAGTGCTGCCAAGTTTCGCATACAACAGCGATGCCAGAAGTAAGTAAGACTTGTACACCCTTTTTTCACGGTGGTTCAAATATAAGGCATACATATGTATAAGGCAAAAGTAAAACATCTTTTAAAATTAATGATATAATAAATTGATAGTTCTTTTTATATGTATGTACATAAACTCTTGTACATTTCAGGTTTTGAATAAAATTAAAAAAAAACTAAATTATTTTATATTCTTTTTATTCAAATAAACATATCACACCTTTTATTGTTATGAAATAGTTTTTCTGCCTTAATCGTTTTTCATCACATACCTGAATGTTTGTTCTAAAATCAAAGCTTAGCTTGTTGGTTTTAAAATGAGGCAATAAAACTAATATTTACTGAAAGTTTTTGTAAAATTTTTGGTAGTGTATTTATATACATATGAAGAAAAAACAAATTGTCACATTTTATTATTGTTTTTAGTATAAATACAAGAAGGAACATTTTCAAAAACTTTACAAAAACGGGCAGTTGGACAAAGAATTTTCGTTTTTGTTTATAAAATTGTATTTAAAGTCTAAAATGTAATTTTTTTTCAAAACAAGTTTTACTACGTTTTTTTCGGTGTTCGTATGCATTATTTTAGCTGTGTATTTTTTCAAAATTTATATAAATTGTCAATGAAAATTTAAGTACTTATATATATCACAAGTGTTTTAGGCCTTTGTGTTGCTTTTTGTCATTTTCATCATGCCTATATGCCGCGACATTTGGTTGTCACCACTTAACTCCTGGCATTGCTCACAATATTAGTGAAATATACTAAATTTAAAAAAAGTTCTTTTGTTTAGCGAATTTTTGCTCTCCATTGTTTCTTTATACTTAAAATTAAAATTATTGGATTTTTATTTTAAAAGGATAACGTTAGTTCTTAAATCAAAGCTAAGTTTGTTTAGTTTTAAAATGAGGCAATAAAAGGAATATTCAAACGAAGAATTTTCGTTTCTGTTTTTAAAATTTTATTGAAAATTATAAACGTAAATTTTTTTCAAAATGGCTTCAGCTTTAAATTATATATTTGAGCTAGGTCAATTATTGCTAAACGGTTCTAAAATTTGATTTAATATATTTCTTCGCCAATCATTTTAGAAATTTTTACGAAAATTTTTGCAGCCGGTTTTTGCATAAAGTGCTTCTCTAAGAAGTGTTAGCAAACATTGCATAAATCAGCGATGCCAGAAGAAAATACAATTTATATACCCTTTTCTCAGTCTGGCAGCAACATTTTATACATTTCTGCACATTCGTGAGAAAGCACTCAATTTTCTGCAAAATTTTGAGAATTTTTTCTCTCTCTCTTTTTGCAGAAAAAAAATTATCTTTTCTTGTTATCTTCTCTTATCTTATTTACATTTTAGACTTTAAATACAATTTTATACACAAAAACGAAAATTCTTTGTCCAACTGCCCGTTTTTGTAAAGTTTTTGAAAATTTTCTTTCTTGTATTTATTTGAAAACAATAATAAAATGTGACAATTTGTTTTTTCTTCATATGTATATAAATACACGACTAAAAATTTTACAAAACCTTTCAGTAAATATTATTTTTATTGCCTAATTTTAAAACCAACAAGTATGTGATGAAAAACGATTTCATAACAATAAAAGGTGTGATGTGTTTATTTGAATAAAAAGAATATAAAAAAAATTTCGTTTTTTTTTTTAATTTTATTCAAAACCTAAAATGTACAAGAGTTTATGTACATACATATAAAAAGAACTATCAATTTATTATATCATTAATTTTAAAAGAAGATATTTTACTTTTGCCTAAATCAGAATTTTTAAACTTGCCTGATTTTAACAAGTACTTTGACGCCTTTTCGGCTGTGCATAAATCAAATTTTTAAACTTGCCTGATTTTAACAAGTACTTTGCCACACTGCAGATTCTTCTTTTATTCTTTAAATTGTTTTGCATTTTATTGTGTTTCGTTTTTTCATTCAAAACATTTAAAGAATTTATAATTATTTCAAACAATGCATCATTTCGTTTTGAAACCATCTGCAAATCAGCCAAAAATGGCCAATTAATTAGTACGGACCTTAAAATATCAATATTAAAATTTGTTTTACGACCTCCCATTGGTAAACCAGTCCTATTTAAAAGAAAAACTCTTGCAGCCAGTCCTCCTTCCAAGAATTACAAGTTATCCAGCCCTAGATTAAAGGATATTAAAGTTTACATCATTATATTCGCACAACTTTACTTATTTTTCAATTTATTTATAATTAAAATATACATACATTTTTCAATCCATTATAATAACACAATTTTATTTATTTTTCAATTTATTTATTATTAAAATTTTTCAATCAACATATTCCAATACAAAATATTAAAAATATGATTCCGCACATATTTGTACACAGAGCCCAAAATGTAAAGCGGCACTTACTTTCAATTACCAAAGTGTGAAATGCCACTTTTTAATCCAGTGCAAACAGTGTGACCACGACTACCAAAAATAGCTTGTAATATTACTACCTTTATACAAGTACTTTTTTAATGCATATTATAATTCGCAAAAATGCGTATTTTACTGTTCAATGTCGCAAAATTACTATCATTTAAATTGATTGGGAGTCTGTTAAATTAAACAGATAGTAATTTTTCGCATTTGTAGCAGCTGTGAGGGTCACACTGATTGCAACCTATTTAATACACATTGTAACACATTTTGTCCGTTCATGGCACAACAAAAATTCGTTGTGACTTACCTTAAGCACGCGTTCTGATGGCAATAAAAATCCTGCAAATAAATATATTAAAAAAGAAAAAGTAATTTTCATTAATATATTTGCTTGTAATTTTTCACATTCACCACTCTGTGACTTTCACAACACAAAAATTAGTTTTGTTGCCACATTTTTGATACGAATAAGTTGTACCATGATACAATTAACAAGGTAGCCTCGTCAGATAAACCGTTAATCAATTGACTACTTTAGGTTGTCAAGAGATTGCAGAGAGGAAAGGCAGCAAATCCGCGTTAGCTCAGTGCATCTCTCTTCTGCAAATGTAGAAGTGGCGTCGTTTTGACAGTCCACCTAGGGTCCACCTATCAAATTCTTCGGGGACCGGACCTAATGTAGATGAAAGAGGAGTTATTCACCTTTAATTTGATGTATAATTTACATAGCCCAGAAGTTTTTGGTAGAACAAAGTTATGATTTTAAAAAAATTTTCTATATCACTCAATACACAAATGGGCCTCTAGGGTCCACCTATCAAATTCTTCGGGGACCGGACCTAATGTAGATGAAAGAGGAGTTATTCACCTTTAATTTGATGTATAATTTACATAGCCCAGAAGTTTTTGGTAGAACAAAGTTATGATTTTAAAAAAATTTTCTATATCACTCAATACACAAATGGGCCTCTAGGGTCCACCTATCAAATTCTTCGGGGACCGGACCTAATGTATATGAAAGAGGAGTTATTCACCTTTAATTTGATGTATAATTTACATAGCCCAGAAGTTTTTGGTAGAACAAAGTTATGATTTTAAAAAAATTTTCTATATCACTCAATACACAAATGGGCCTCTAGGGTCCACCTATCAAATTCTTCGGGGACCGGACCTAATGTAGGTGAAAGAGGAGGTTTACACCTTTAATTTGATGTATAAACTACATAGCCCAGAAGTTTTTGGTAGAACAAAGTTATGATTTTAAAAAAATTTTCTATATCACTCAATACACAAATGGGCCTCTAGGGTCCACCTATCAAATTCTTCGGGGACCGGGCCTAATGTAGGTGAAAGAGGAGGTTTTCACCTTTAATTTGATGTATAAATTACATAGCCCAGAAGTTTTTGGTAGAACAAAGTTATGATTTTAAAAAAATTTTCTATATCACTCAATACACAAATGGGCCTCTAGGGTCCACCTATCAAATTCTTCGGGGACCGGACCTAATGTAGTTGAAAGAGGAGGTTTTCACCTTTAATTTGATGTATAAATTACATAGCCCAGAAGTTTTTGGTAGAACAAAGTTATGATTTTAAAAAAATTTTCTATATCACTCAATACACAAATGGGCCTCTAGGGTCCACCTATCAATTTTTTTAAAATCATAACTTTGTTCTACCAAAAACTTCTGGGCTATGTAAATTATACATCAAATTAAAGGTGAATAACTCCTCTTTCATCTACATTAGGTCCGGTCCCCGAAGAATTTGATAGGTGGACCCTAGAGGCCCATTTGTGTATTGAGTGATATAGAAAATTTTTTTAAAATCATAACTTTGTTCTACCAAAAACTTCTGGGCTATGTAAATTATACATCAAATTAAAGGTGAAAACCTCCTCTTTCACCTACATTAGGTCCGGTCCCCGAAGAATTTGATAGGTGGACCCTAGAGGCCCATTTGTGTATTGAGTGATATAGAAAATTTTTTTAAAATTATAACTTTGTTCTACCAAAAACTTCTGGGCTATGTAATTTATACATCAAATTAAAGGCAAAAACCTCCTCTTTCACTTACATTAGGTCCGGTCCCCGAAGAATTTGATAGGTGGACCCTAGAGGCCCATTTGTGTATTGAGTGATATAGAAAATTTTTTTAAAATTATAACTTTGTTCTACCAAAAACTTCTGGGCTATGTAAATTATACATCAAATTAAAGGTGAAAACCTTCTCTTTATCTACATTAGGTCCGGTCCCCGAAGAATTTGATAGGTGGACCCTAGAGGCCCATTTGTGTATTGAGTGATATAGAAAATTTTTTTAAAATTATAACTTTGTTCTACCAAAAACTTCTGGGCTATGTAATTTATACATCAAATTAAAGGTGAAAACCTCTCCTTTCACCTACTTTAGGTCCGGTCCCCGAAGAATTTGATAGGTGGACCCTAGAGGCCCATTTGTGTATTGAGTGATATAGAAAATTTTTTTAAAATCATAACTTTGTTCTACCAAAAACTTCTGGGCTATGTAATTTATACATCAAACTAAAGGTGGAAACCTCTTCTTTCACCTACATTAGGTCCGGTCCCCGAAGAATTTGATAGGTGGACCCTAGAGGCCCATTTGTGTATTGAGTGATATAGAAAATTTTTTTAAAATCATAACTTTGTTTTACCAAAAACTTCTGGGCTATGTAATTTATACATCAAATTAAAGGTGAAAACCTCCTCTTTCATCTACATTAGGTCCGGTCCCCGAAGAATTTGATAGGTGGACCCTAGAGGCCCATTTGTGTATTGAGTGATATAGAAAATTTTTTTAAAATCATAACTTTGTTCTACCAAAAACTTCTGGGCTATGTAATTTATACATCAAATTAAAGGTGAAAACCTCCTCTTTCACCTACATTAGGTCCGGTCCCCGAAGAATTTGATAGGTGGACCCTAGAGGCCCATTTGTATGCACGTGGCAAATCAAGGTATTTGCCTTGTAACGACATTTTTTTAGAACATATAATGGCTTATAATACTAATAAAACCATAATGCATCAAATTGGTTAAATTTTTTTTATTATTTTTTATATTTTCATTAAGAATTTTTAATTTTTATATGGTTCTTAAAAAAATTGTTCTTTCGTTGTTAACTTCACGAAAATTAGTTGTTAAGTTTTGAGCTAAGATATCAACAAGAAGAAGAGTAAATTGAGTAACTTTTCTAGATATTGCCGTACTTCCACACAAAAATCGGCCACATCCGCGCTCTTCAGACTTGGCACCACCTAAAAGTACAATTTTTTTTGGAGTGGCAGCGCTGAAAAATTGGTCTGCAAAGAGAAAATACTCATTTCACGTCTGCAAAGTGAGAGAGCTGTTTGAAATTTGAGTAGTTGTTATCTTTCGTTGTTAACTTCACGGAAATATATTAACGTTGTTTTTTCGGTCACATTTTTTTGACAACTCAATTTACTAATGCAAAAACAAAATACAGGGCAGATTTTGTTGTTGTAGACTTGGCACCACCTGATAAATTAATTCGCCTTGTTCTTATTGTAGCCATGATACAACTAACAAGGTAGCCTTTTCGCTACAATAAGAACAACTTCAATAAAAATAACATGAATTTTGTTTTTGTACAACTTATACAAACTGTCAAAACGACGCCACTTCTACATTTGCGTAAGAGAGATGCACTGAGCTTACGCGGATTTGCTACCTCGTTTTGGCTGCCTTTTCTCTCTGCAATCTCTTGACAACCTAAAGTAGTCAGTTGATTAACGGTTTAGCTGACGAGGCTACCTTGTTAATTGTATCATGATTGTAGCGAAAAGGCTACCTTGTTAGTTGTATCATGAGTTGTACCAATTCGGTTGCCAGAAAGTGCTGCCAAGATGTTACAACCCCATGATTTAAAGTCATGCCTTTTCTTCACTCTTCAAAATCGAAAATTTGTATTGCCGTTAAATCCAAGTTTATTATCACTTTCCATTGAAAATTTCTCAAATAGAAGTATAATAAAACTTAGATATTAATTATGCATGAGGTCATAAATTTATTGCAATTTAAGAAATATGTAAGAATAGAAGTGCTGCCAAGTAGAACTGTAGTGGCATCGCCTATTTGGTAGCTACAATCTTTCTGGCAACACCGATTCTGCACCATTTTTAAGGGTGGCTTTGTAGCAGACGGACAAGCGCGATTTAGAATGTTTCAAGGAACCAAAAATACTAATACTGTAAGTATTTTTTTTATAAAATTCTTTATATTTATTTATCTAATATTATGTTTATTTCTTTGCAGATGTACCGGTGCCCACATTGCAACAACAGGTTGTGGGTGGCCTGTAAAATAAAAAAAATTTAAAGAACCTGCGGTACCGGCTGTGCTTTATCAATGACCACAATTTGGGTGGCCTATGCAACCAGTTGGCTATGGCCAGCCGTATTTGGCAGGTCCACCTGCACCATTTGCAGCAGCTGCTGCACCATCTGCAGATATGGTAAGTTTTTTTATACAATTTTTTATATATTTTAACATATATTATGTTTTATTTTCAGATTTATATGTGCCCAAATTGTAGCATCCGTCTATGTGACCTGCAAAATAAAGAAGTATAAGGAAGCAGAAAAGAAGTCTGCGGCACAAGTTTCGCCCTACTTGTGCACCACTCAGAGTATCAGGGGATGCAGCAAGTGGTGCTGGTCCAGGTGCATCAGATGGTGCTGCTCCAGGTCCTCCTAAATATGGCCACAGTTTGGTTGGGCAACGTATTATGGGCCCCCACAACTGCAGCCATATTTAGGAGGACCTGGATCAGCACCACCTGGGGGAGCACCTGGAGCAGCACCACTTGCTGCATCCCCTGATACTCTGAGTGGTGCTTAACCCTTCCAGGCCTAAGCTCTTTTTTTTTTATAATAAATAAGTTCATATTTAGTTCTTTAGACATACATATGTATATGCTTGTATGGAAAAAAATTTAATAACAGCATATTACAAATTTTGTATTTAAATTTCCATAAAAAATTTTTAATTTGCTGTTATTAAATTTTTTTGCATGCAGGCAATAATATTTATTTGATCTTTATAATTATTTGGAAAACTATCAGAGTAGGAAAATGCGCACTCTTTTGCGCTTTGCGCACTCTTTTCATGCGCACTCTTTTTGCGCAATGCGCAAAAGAGCAGAGCCAAAAAAAGGAGCAATTGGTTTGGCGCATTGCGCTTGCTCCTTTTTTTGAGGCGCCACTCTTTGCGCAATGCGTATCTATTTTTTTATTTTTCGCTCTTTTGCTCTGCGCATTGCGCAAATTGAGTGGCGCATTGCTCTTGCTCTTTTTGATAGCAACAGTGGTTTGAACTGTAAGTAGTTAAAAAATGTAATTTAAGAAATTTTGCACGTATGTATTAAGAATTAAGTTATTACATGCATACGTACATACATATGCATGTTTTTAAAGTGTTTTTGAAGACTTTTGTATGGAAAATTAAAAATTAGAGTTTTTTTTAATAATCTATAAATTGTGTTGCTACCTGTGTATGTATACATTTTTATACATAGATATGTACATATGTAGGTATGCACTATGAATACATATACACTCACATTAGTATGTGCACATGGATATGTATATATGTATGTATGTATTTTTCTTTGTAGAACACTGCATTTCAGGTGTATACTTATTTTAATAATTCAGGATGGACAAAACGTCTACCCGAAAAGTGGATTTTTGGACGTTCATTCGCACATACACACATATGTATGTATGTATATATGTATGTATGTATGTTTATGTATCTATGCATGTATGTATGTATTTGGATAAGCATAAAAAGGAAAGTCTTGTATAGAGAACAACACCACATGTAACCTTTTGTGTGCAGGTATAAATTTGCGGCAGTTAGAAGAACAATATAAAAAAAGGTCATGTATGTATGTGTTATATTATTTAATAGAAAATTAAGGCCCCGATTATGGTTCACAACATTTGTTCATTTATGTATGTATTTTTTGAAAAGTGATTATGGTTTACAACTATTGTGTTAAGTGTTGTCAAAATCTTACAACACATAATCAGATGTTGTCAAAAACTTACGACACCTACTGAAGTGTTGTTTGTTGATGTTACCAGTTAAATTACGAAAAAATTATAAAATTTGTAAGTGTGCATACAAAATGTTTTGCAAAAATATAAAAAAACAATTGTTAAAATTTATTAACAAAATATAAATAAAAATACATCTATACACATAATTATTACCCATTTTTCGATTACAAAACAGTTTTATTTTGTAGTTGCAATGGATTTAAACTGCAATCTATAATTGTTTGGTCCTTTCATTATCATAACCAAATTAAACATCAACATTAACATGAATTTTTATGGCTTTGTTTGTACTTTTCTAGCAAAAACGTTTTTCATTTTTACTAATGCATTTCTACGCGGTAGTTGCGGTGTTACATGAAATCCAACACTCCATGTCTTTTTGTTGTAAAACTTGACAATGAAACGTCAAAATTTATTGTTTTTCGCTTGTGTATGTGTAATGAAAGCAACGTACGCGTGCATCTTTCTGGAAGTCTGCCTTTACTTGGTAGTTTTTTGTGTGCAGGCATGTATTTTTGCGGAAAGATGCTCTACAAATGAAAAACAACTCTGTGACATACACAACACCTAGATGTTGTGAACCATAATCACAAAAAGAGTTGTAAGTTGTGTTGTAAATCTTACAACACAACATTTAGATGTTGTGAACCATAATCGGGGGGTAAAGATTTTCGGTTTTAATTGAGTGCGCATTCACATACATATTCATATGTGTGTATGTGCGCATGTTATGCAGGATGGGCACAGCGTTGTCAACTTGTTTTATTTGATACCATTTTCAGTGCTTTTAAATATTGTCGACGGAAATAAGCCGTAAGTCAGCAATTTGTGCTTCTTTAATTTTGTTGGAATTAAAGATGTGTTGTATATAGCCAACATGCAGAGGTTGAATGCGTTTATGTAATAATTTAGTTCAAATCTAAAATTTTCATAAATAAGTTATTGTTTTACATAAACTTGAAACTACGTTATAAAAGAAAGAAAGTAATGATATAAATGCACACATAATGGTTATTATCGTATTTTTGGATGTTCACTGAATAAAGTTTGTTATCATTGTGTTCTTTGTTTTAATTTTCCATTTATAGTTGCCTTAGAAAGGTAAGGAAGAAAATCCTAAAATTTTTTAAATGTACAATTATGTAAAAAGAACTTATTGTAGTTTCAAATAAAATGATTTATTTTCAAGAATAGGCTATAATATTGTCTAAAATTTGGTGCTTTTGAATTTCAAAAATTAATTATAGTTAGCAACATTTTGCAAATGATATTTTTGTTTTCGTTGCAACCAATGTTGCCGGTATAATTCAAACTCATTTCCCAAGCTAAGATGTTTAAATCTCATATGAAACGATTATTTTGATATGTTCTTCTGCTATAAAAACTTATTAAATTTTAAGAAAAAAAAATTAATAATGACTGGTATTAAGAAGTATGGGTAATATATTCGGTTGGGCCATGTAATAAGTAATATAAGCGATACTAACCATATATGTAAATACAGTACAATTCAAAAGTTGTAGCAAAAATTTTTAATAATGACAATTTAGAATGCATGTATTGAATACACATGTACCTGTTATATCATATTACTTCCATTCGCATGATCATAAAAACTTTTTGTTTGATACAAATTATGCATAAAAATTTTGCGTTTTGATTTGGAGATTTCATAGAACTTCATTTTTTAACTTGGAGGTATAAGCTTTCTGGCAACACTAATAATAAAATAAGAAATGGCTGACGTCATCATCTGCACATGTGTGGTGTTATGTTTGTATACCCTGCAGGTAAAGTTACATTTGAGTTCAGAGTGTTTGAACATCAGTTTTTCTTTCATAAGTATATCAAACTATTGATTTTAACATTAGGTTGCCATAGCAGTCACCTGGGTTCATTGATTGAGGTCAAATTCGTTCCTCCAAATTTTATATACTAATTTTGTTTGTCTTCATTTAGCTTTATTTGAGAACATGAAAGACTTTTTCGTTTTCTAATAGCCTCAGTCTGCATTCGAACTTCTTAAGATAAAAGCATGTTTCCATTACGAGTTGAATCACCCGCTTCGCTCTCTTTATAAGATTTACGAAGCATGCTGTTTACATGACTTACCTTTGTGCTTCGATTTGACAGTTGTTTTTAATAAAGAAACAAAACATTTTCATTATTTCCAAAAATATTTGTCTCATAAATTGTTCACAACAACATATATATGTACATTTTAATGTACATACATATGTACCTATAGATAACACAACTTACTATTTTCCAAGCTAATCGTTCCGAAATTATTGATAATTTAAGAACGTTAAGCATTTGCAGCTGCTCTAAAAGCTGGGAACGTTTCTTGTTCAGCTCCATATGTAGGTTGGAGCATGCTCTTGAATACTCCATAAAATGTAGCTTGGAAGAAATTCTTCGGGCCATAATAGCATTTTTCACAAAATTTTGCCTATAGTTCATTGTAATTTTCACTTTTTTCTTATTTTATTGCTATTAAAAACTAACTTTCACTTTTCGCGGGATATTTTTGTTTTTCTTTCTTTTGTTTACAATAGATGATTTTGAAAATTAGTTTAGACAAATTTGCGATTAAAATTAGAGAAGACAGACATTTTGCATGCTTCGCAAGTAGCTTCAACATGAAGCAACTTCATTCGCTCTCAAAATTTTGTATGGCGAAGAACGTTGCTTCGCTACTGATTGGGGTGTTAAGCACAAATAGAGAGCGAAGCATATGTCGTGGAGACATGCTTTAAAATTGGATTTTGTTCAGTAATTTCACTTGCAAGTTGAATCCTAGATTTTTTTCCATAGCGAGGTATCGCATTATAAAATGTTATTGCAAAAATTAGCAAATGGGTGTAATTGCCTCCTAACATCGACTTAAATTAAGAGCAAGTCTCAATTATTTCCGTTTTTCTTTCTCCTATTGCAACCAGCAGGGTAATTCTTTTTAATTCTCCTTGTACATATGTAGCATACATGTGTGTATATGTATCTACGTACTTTGTTTAAGACGATAACAGCGCATATTCATGGAAACGTACAATATGTACACTGCACATATAAAAGAATGAATATGTGACCTTTCGATAAACACATGGTTATCTATACACATGTACATATGTATATTTTCTACCAATTTAAGTAACATTAGTACCAAAACAATAAGTTTACAAACATACATATCTACATACAAATAAATGTGTGTAAACATGTATGTATGTATGTTCACAGTCATATATATGTAAATACATACATATATATACACATATATATATATATATATATATATATATATATATATATATATATATATATATATATATATATATATATATATATATATATATATATATTGAAAATACATAGGTTACTGGTTAGCATAATTATACATAGATCAATATTTCAAATTCCAACTTCAGTTTTTTCTGGCTAAAAAAAAACAAACAACAAGCATTTTAACACCTGAAATACTTTTCAAAACAAATAGACAATATAATTTTTCTATGCACATTTTAGACTTACTAGCAAATTTAAGTTGATTTGTACCACAGTAAAGGAGCAATGCGCATTTTTGGCGCTTTTTGGCTCTTTTGCGCACAAAAAAAGAGCAGAGCCAAAAAGCGCATGGCGCATTGCTCTTTTTTGGCGCTGCTCTTTTAAAGGCGCAGAGCAAGAATATATGCGCAGAGCAAGCGCAATCATAAGTCTGCTCTGCTCTTTGCGCAAATGCGCCAAAAGAGCGAAAAAGAGTGGCTCTGCGCTGCGCATTTTCTTACTCTGCATTAAACAAAGCAATGACATTTTTGCAGTCTATTATGGATGATTTTCAGTCATCTCAGAAGACTGTTAATTGCTCTTTATATGAGAGATTTTTCATACATGTTCTTGCTTTTATCATTGAAGATCTAGATGCTCATTTATTAATACAACTTGAACATTTACGCCAACCCATAGGTTGTTTGTTAACATTTTATTGACATTTAACGTATAGTTTATTTGATCTTTTCTTTTATTTTGATAATAAATTAAATTTTTGAGGCTTAAGATCTTTTTTATAAAAATGTTTGTAACAAAAAAGGAAGGATAATTAATTATTTTTCAAAACATAGCAGAAATATTATAATGAACACAGCTAGGAATCTTATATCAAGAGTTCTCACAATTAGTGATGAGGAGTTTTTAAGAAAAAAACATTAATGAAATCAGGGAAATATTACAAGATTATGATTTTCCATTAAAATTAGCTAACAGACTTATAAATCAGTTTAAAAATAGAAATTCCATAAACACTAATAATTTATCAGAACCCAGGACTTATAAAACATTAACATACATACCAGGATTATCAGAAAGATTAGCCAGATCAGAAATTTTTGATAGATTAAAATATAAAATAGCGCATAGAAGTTATAATACATTGGATAAATTGTTTAGTAAAACTAAGGATAGAAATAGTAAATGGGATAGTTCGAATGTGGTATATAAAATCCCTTGTCACGGCAATGATCAGGAGAATTGTGACAAAGTATATATAGGAACAACTAAAAATAAATTACGAACTAGAATTGCAGGACATAAATCAGACCAGAGATACAGGGATATTAATACTCAGAAGACAGCATTATCTTCTCATTGTGCTAGATCAAATCATTATCCTCATTTTGAAAATGTTTCAATATTAAAAACAGAAAATAATTATAAGAAACGTTTTATGTTAGAAATGTTAGAGATACTCCAATATCACATAGAATGAATTTTAAAATAGATACAGAGAATGTAGCACAGAATTATAGATATTTAGTCAGTAAGAAATTAAATACATAATGTGAAATGCAATATTATAAGTATAATGTTAACACAGTTTTTAAAAAATGTACATAGTTCTTAAGTAACATTTGTTCTCTACATTTAATTTAATACACAACATGTTTGAGATATTAATAAAACAAATGTTAGTCGTAGAATTATAATTATTTGGTTTGAATATGTATAAATTTTTCATTAAGGTGTAAATATTTTTAAAAATTTTTCTTTGAGTTTAAATTTTTGAATTTTGGAATGTTGAATTTTTATAACTCAAAACTTTTTTCATTGTTATTTTTAAAATAATACTAAAAAATATTCCTAAAGAAGCCAACAAATTGTGGGCGAAATATCGAAATAAATAAATATATTTGTTTTTTGTTACAAACATTTTTATAAAAAAGATTTTAAGCCTTAAAATTTAATATATTATTTTATTGACATTTTTAATTTTATTGCACTATGCTAATTTTACACACATTTATATTAAATTCCTTTTCAGGCTCAATTTCAACCCTTCGTTTATCACTTTTAAATCAAGAATAATTAAGTAAAGAAAAGTAAATTTTATAGCTAGGTGGACAACCGGTTGTTTTTGGGTAGAAAACACAGTTCATCAGCACTCTGAGAACTTTGAACGTGTTAAATTTCACAATTTTGGCACAGCCACTTTAACCACTCGGCAACCAAAGCTCACGCAATTTTACTTTCTATTTACATACTTCACTAACATTAAACAAAGCAATGACATTTTTGCAGTCTATTATGGATGATTTTTTGTCATCTTAGTAGACTGTTATTTGCTCTTTAGATGACAGATTTTTCATACATGTTCTTGCTTTTATCATTGAAGATCTAGATGCTCATTTATTAATACAACTTGAACATTTACGCCAACCCAAACGTTGTTTGTTAACATTTTATTGACATGTTCAATTTTACTGCACTATGATCATTTTACACACATTTATATTAAATTCCTTTTCAGGCTCAATTTCAACCCTTCGTTTATCACTTTTAAATCAAGAATAATTGAGTAAAGAAAAGTAAAATTTTATAATTAAGTGGACAACCGGCTGTTTTTGGGTAGCAAACACACTTCATCAGCACTCTGAGAACTTTGAACGTGTTAAATTTCACAATTTTGGCACAGCCACTTTAACCACTCGGCAACCAAAGCTCACGCAATTTTACTTTCTATTTATATACTTCACTAACATTAAACAAAGCAATGACATTTTTGCAGTCTATTATGGATGATTTTTTGTCATCTTAGTAGACTGTTATTTGCTCATTAGATGAGAGATTTTTCATACATGATCTTGCTTTTATCATTGAAGATCTATATGCTCATTTATTGATACAACTTGAACATTTACGCCAACCCATACGTTGTTTGTTAACATTTTATTGAAATGTTCAATTTTACTGCACTATGATCATTTTACACACATTTATATTAAATTCCTTTTAAGGCTCAATTTCAACCCTTCGTTTATCACTTTTAAATCAAGAATAATTAAGTAAAGAAAAGTTAAATTTGATAATTAAAGGGACAACCGGCTGTTTCTGTGTAGCAAAAATTTCATCAGCACTCTGAGAACTTTGAACGTCTCAAATTTCACAATTTTGGCACAGCCGCTTTAACCACTCGGCAACCAAAGCTCACGCAATTTTACTTTCTATTTATATACTTCACTAACATTAAACAAAGCAATGACATTTTTGCAGTCTATTATGAATGATTTTTTGTCATCTCAGAAGACTGTTATTTGCTCTTTATATGAGAGATTTTTCATACATGATCTTGCTTTTATCATTGAAGATCTAGATGCTCATTTATTAATACAACTTGAACATTTACGCCAACCCATACGTTGTTTGTTAACATTTTATTGAGATTTTAAATTTTATTGCATTATGATAATTTTACACACATTTATATTAAATTCCTTTTCAGGCTAATTTTAACCCTTCGTTTATCACTTTTAAATCAAGAATAATTAAGAAAAAAGTAAAATTTTATAGCTAGGTGGACAACCGGCTGTTTTTGGGTAGCAAACACACTTCATCAGCACCCTATGAACTTTGAACGTGTCAAATTTCACAATTTTGGCACAGTCGCTTTAACCACTCGGCAACCAAAGCTCACACAATTTTACTTTCTATTTATATACTTCACTAACATTAACCAAAGCAATGATATTTTTGCAGTCTATTATGGATGATTTTTTGTCATCTCCGAAGACTGTTATTTGCTCTTTATATGAGAGATTTTTCATACATGATCTTGCTTTTATCATTGAAGATCTAGATGCTCATTTATTAATACAACTTGAACATTTACGCCAACCCATACGTTGTTTGTTAACATTTTATTGACATGTTCAATTTTACTGCACTATGATCATTTTACACACATTTATATTAAATTCCTTTTCAGGCTCAATTTCACCCCTTAGTTTATCACTTTTAAATCAAGAATAATTAAGTAAAGAAAAGTAAAATTTTATGATTAAGTGGACAACCGGCTGTTTCTGGGTAGCAAACACACTTCATCAGCACTCTGAGAACTTTGAACGTCTCAAATTTCACAATTTTGGCACAGCCACTTTAACCACTCGGCAACCAAAGCTCACGCAATTATGCTTTCTATTTATATACTTCACTAACATTAACCAAAGCGATGACATTTTTGCAGTCTATTATGGATGATTTTTTGTCATCTCAGAAGACTGTTATTTGCTCTTTATATGAGAGCTTTTTCACACATGTTCTTACTTACAATTTTACTTTCTATTTACATACTTCACTAACATTAAACAAAGCAATGACATTTTTGCAGTCTATTATGGATGATTTTTTGTCATCTCAGAAGACTGTTATTTGCTCTTTATATGAGAGATTTTTCATACATGATCTTGCTTTTATAATTGAAGATCTAGATGCTCATTTATTAATACAACTTGAACATTTACGCCAACCCATACGTTGTTTGTTAACATTTTATTGACATGTTCAATTTTATTGCACTATGATCATTTTACACACATTTATATTAAATTCCTTTTCAGGCTCAATTTCAACCCTTCGTTTATCACTTTTAAATCAAGAATAATTGAGTAAAGAAAAGTAAAATTTTATAATTAAGTGGACAACCGGCTGTTTTTGGGTAGCAAACACACTTCATCAGCACTCTGAGAACTTTGAACGTGTTAAATTTCACAATTTTGGCACAGCCACTTTAACCACTCGGCAACCAAAGCTCACGCAATTTTACTTTCTATTTATATACTTCACTAACATTAAACAAAGCAATGACATTTTTGCAGTCTATTATGGATGATTTTTTGTCATCTTAGAAGACTGTTATTTGCTCTTTAGATGAGAGATTTTTCATACATGTTCTTGCTTTTATCATTGAAGATCTAGATGCTCATTTATTAATACAACTTGAACATTTACGCCAACCCAAACGTTGTTTGTTAGCATTTTATTGACATGTTCAATTTTACTGCACTATGATCACTTTACACACATTTATATTAAATTCCTTTTCAGGCTCAATTTCAACCCTTCGTTTATCACTTTTAAATCAAGAATAATTGAGTAAAGAAAAGTAAAATTTTATAATTAAGTGGACAACCGGCTGTTTTTGGGTAGCAAACACACTTCATCAGCACCCTATGAACTTTGAACGTGTCAAATTTCACAATTTTGGCACAGTCGCTTTAACCACTCGGCAACCAAAGCTCACGCAATTTTACTTTCTATTTATATACTTCACTAACATTAAACAAAGCAATGACATTTTTGCAGTCTATTATGAATGATTTTTTGTCATCTCAGAAGACTGTTATTTGCTCTTTATATGAGAGATTTTTCATACATGATCTTGCTTTTATCATTGAAGATCTAGATGCTCATTTATTAATACAACTTGAACATTTACGCCAACCCATACGTTGTTTGTTAACATTTTATTGAAATTTTAAATTTTATTGCATTATGATAATTTTACACACATTTATATTAAATTCCTTTTCAGGCTAATTTTAACCCTTCGTTTATCACTTTTAAATCAAGAATAATTAAGAAAAAAGTAAAATTTTATAGCTAGGTGGACAACCGGCTGTTTTTGGGTAGCAAACACACTTCATCAGCACCCTATGAACTTTGAACGTGTCAAATTTCACAATTTTGGCACAGTCGCTTTAACCACTCGGCAACCAAAGCTCACACAATTTTACTTTCTATTTATATACTTCACTAACATTAACCAAAGCAATGATATTTTTGCAGTCTATTATGGATGATTTTTTGTCATCTCCGAAGACTGTTATTTGCTCTTTATATGAGAGATTTTTCATACATGATCTTGCTTTTACCATTGAAGATCTAGATGCTCATTTATTAATACAACTTGAACATTTACGCCAACCCATACGTTGTTTGTTAACATTTTATTGACATGTTCAATTTTACTGCACTATGATCATTTTACACACATTTATATTAAATTCCTTTTCAGGCTCAATTTCACCCCTTAGTTTATCACTTTTAAATCAAGAATAATTAAGTAAAGAAAAGTAAAATTTTATGATTAAGTGGACAACCGGCTGTTTCTGGGTAGCAAACACACTTCATCAGCACTCTGAGAACTTTGAACGTCTCAAATTTCACAATTTTGGCACAGCCACTTTAACCACTCGGCAACCAAAGCTCACGCAATTATGCTTTCTATTTATATACTTCACTAACATTAACCAAAGCAATGACATTTTTGCAGTCTATTATGGATGATTTTTTGTCATCTCAGAAGACTGTTATTTGCTCTTTATATGAGAGCTTTTTCACACATGTTCTTACTTATATAATTGAAGATCTAGATGCTCATTTATTGATACAACTTGAACATTTACGCCAACAGCTACGTTGTTTGTTAGCATTTTATTGACATGTTCAATTTTACTGCATTATGATAATTTTACACACATTTATATTAAATTCCTTTTCAGGCTCAATTTCAACCCTTGGTTTAACACTTTTAAATCAAGATTAATTAAGTAAGGAAAAGTAAAATTTTATAACTAAGTGGGCAACCGGCTGTTTCTGTGTAGCAAACACACTTCATCAGCACTCTGAGAACTTTGAACGTGTCAAATTTCACAATTTTGGCACATCCACTTTAACCACTCGGCAACCAAAGCTCACGCAATTTTACTTTCTATTTATATATTTCACTAACATTAACCAAAGCAAATTCATTTTTGCAGTCTGTTACGGATGATTTTTTGTCATCTCAGAAGACTGTTATTTGCTCTTTATATGAGAGATTTTTCATACATGATCTTGCTTTTATCATTGAAGATCTAGATACTCATTTATTAATACAACTTGAACATTTACGCCAACCCATATGTTGTTTGTTAACATTTTATTGACATGTTCAATTTTACTGCACTATGATAATTTTACACACATTTATATTAAATTCTTTTAAAGGCTCAATTTCAACCCTTCGTTTATCACTTTTAAATCAAGAATAATTAAGTAAGGAAAAGTAAAATTTTATAATTAAGGGGACAACTGGCTGTTTCTGTGTAGCAAACACACTTCATCAGCACTCTGAGAACTTTGAACGTCTCAAATTTCACAATTTTGGCACAGCCACTTTGACCACTCGGTAACCAAAGCTCACGCAATTTTACTTTCTATTTATATATTTCACTAACATTAACCAAAGCAATGACATTTTTGCAGTCTATTATGAATGATTTTTTGTCATCTCAGAAGACTGTTATTTGCTCTTTATATGAGAGATTTTTCATACATGATCTTGCTTTTATCATTGAAGATCTAGATGCTCATTTATTAATACAACTTGAACATTTACGCCAACCCATACGTTGTTTGTTAACATTTTATTGAAATTTTAAATTTTATTGCATTATGATAATTTTACACACATTTATATTAAATTCCTTTTCAGGCTAATTTTAACCCTTCGTTTATCACTTTTAAATCAAGAATAATTAAGAAAAAAGTAAAATTTTATAGCTAGGTGGACAACCGGCTGTTTTTGGGTAGCAAACACACTTCATCAGCACCCTATGAACTTTGAACGTGTCAAATTTCACAATTTTGGCACAGTCGCTTTAACCACTCGGCAACCAAAGCTCACACAATTTTACTTTCTATTTATATACTTCACTAACATTAACCAAAGCAATGATATTTTTGCAGTCTATTATGGATGATTTTTTGTCATCTCCGAAGACTGTTATTTGCTCTTTATATGAGAGATTTTTCATACATGATCTTGCTTTTACCATTGAAGATCTAGATGCTCATTTATTAATACAACTTGAACATTTACGCCAACCCATACGTTGTTTGTTAACATTTTATTGACATGTTCAATTTTACTGCACTATGATCATTTTACACACATTTATATTAAATTCCTTTTCAGGCTCAATTTCACCCCTTAGTTTATCACTTTTAAATCAAGAATAATTAAGTAAAGAAAAGTAAAATTTTATGATTAAGTGGACAACCGGCTGTTTCTGGGTAGCAAACACACTTCATCAGCACTCTGAGAACTTTGAACGTCTCAAATTTCACAATTTTGGCACAGCCACTTTAACCACTCGGCAACCAAAGCTCACGCAATTATGCTTTCTATTTATATACTTCACTAACATTAACCAAAGCAATGACATTTTTGCAGTCTATTATGGATGATTTTTTGTCATCTCAGAAGACTGTTATTTGCTCTTTATATGAGAGCTTTTTCACACATGTTCTTACTTATATAATTGAAGATCTAGATGCTCATTTATTGATACAACTTGAACATTTACGCCAACAGCTACGTTGTTTGTTAGCATTTTATTGACATGTTCAATTTTACTGCATTATGATAATTTTACACACATTTATATTAAATTCCTTTTCAGGCTCAATTTCAACCCTTGGTTTAACACTTTTAAATCAAGATTAATTAAGTAAGGAAAAGTAAAATTTTATAACTAAGTGGGCAACCGGCTGTTTCTGTGTAGCAAACACACTTCATCAGCACTCTGAGAACTTTGAACGTGTCAAATTTCACAATTTTGGCACATCCACTTTAACCACTCGGCAACCAAAGCTCACGCAATTTTACTTTCTATTTATATATTTCACTAACATTAACCAAAGCAAATTCATTTTTGCAGTCTGTTACGGATGATTTTTTGTCATCTCAGAAGACTGTTATTTGCTCTTTATATGAGAGATTTTTCATACATGATCTTGCTTTTATCATTGAAGATCTAGATACTCATTTATTAATACAACTTGAACATTTACGCCAACCCATATGTTGTTTGTTAACATTTTATTGACATGTTCAATTTTACTGCACTATGATAATTTTACACACATTTATATTAAATTCTTTTAAAGGCTCAATTTCAACCCTTCGTTTATCACTTTTAAATCAAGAATAATTAAGTAAGGAAAAGTAAAATTTTATAATTAAGGGGACAACTGGCTGTTTCTGTGTAGCAAACACACTTCATCAGCACTCTGAGAACTTTGAACGTCTCAAATTTCACAATTTTGGCACAGCCACTTTGACCACTCGGTAACCAAAGCTCACGCAATTTTACTTTCTATTTATATATTTCACTAACATTAACCAAAGCAATGACATTTTTGCAGTCTGTTATGGATGATTTTTTGTCATCTCAGAATACTGTTATTTGCTCTTTATATGAGAGATTTTTCATACATGATCTTGCTTTTATCATTGAAGATCTAGATTCTCATTTATTGATACAACTTGAACATTTACGCCAACCCATACGTTGTTTGTTAACATTTTATTGACATGTTCAATTTTACTGCACTACGATCATTTTACACACATTTATATTAAATTCCTTTTCAGGCTCAATTTCAATCCTTCGTTTATCACTTTTAAATCAAGAATAATTAAGTAAAGAAAAGTTAAATTTTATAATTAAGGGGACAACCGGCTATTTCTGTGTAGCAAACAGTTCATCAGCACTCTGAGAACTTTGAACGTGTCAAATTTCACAATTTTGGCACAGCCACTTTATCCACTCGGCAACCAAAGCTCACGCAATTTTACTTTCTATTTATATACTTCACTAACATTAACCAAAGCAATGCCATTTTTGCAGTCTGTTATGGATGACTTTTTGTCATCTCAGAAGACTGTTATTTGCTCTTTATATGAGAGCTTTTTCACACATGTTCTTGCTTATATCATTGAAGATCTAGATGCTCATTTATTGATACAAATTGAAAATTTACTCCAACCCATACGTTGTTTGTTAACATTTTATTGAAATTTTTAATTTTATTGCACTATGATAATTTTACACACATTTATATTAAATTCCTTTTCAGGCTCAATTTCAACCCTTGGTTTAACACTTTTAAATCAAGATTAATTAAGTAAGGAAAAGTAAAATTTTATAACTAAGTGGACAACCGGCTGTTTCTGTGTAGCAAACACACTTCATCAGCACTCTGAGAACTTTGAACGTGTCAAATTTCACAATTTTGGCACATCCACTTTAACCACTCGGCAACCAAAGCTCACGCAATTTTACTTTCTATTTATATATTTCACTAACATTAACCAAAGCAAATTCATTTTTGCAGTCTGTTACGGATGATTTTTTGTCATCTCAGAAGACTGTTATTTGCTCTTTATATGAGAGATTTTTCATACATGATCTTGCATTTATCATTGAAGATCTAGATACTCATTTATTAATACAACTTGAACATTTACGCCAACCCATATGTTGTTTGTAAACATTTTATTGACATGTTCAATTTTACTGCACTATGATCATTTTACACACATTTATATTAAATTCTTTTAAAGGCTCAATTTCAACCCTTCGTTTATCACTTTTAAATCAAGAATAATTAAGTAAGGAAAAGTAAAATTTTATAATTAAGGGGACAACTGGCTGTTTCTGTGTAGCAAACACACTTCATCAGCACTCTGAGAACTTTGAACGTCTCAAATTTCACAATTTTGGCACAGCCACTTTAACCACTCGGCAACCAAAGCTCACACAATTTTACATTCTATTTATATACTTCACTAACATTAACCAAAGCAATGACATTTTTGCAGTCTATTATGGATGACTTTTTGTCATCTCAGAAGACTGTTATTTGCTCTTTATATGAGAGCTTTTTCACACATGTTCTTGCGTATATCATTGAAGATCTAGATGCTCATTTATTGATACAACTTGAACATTTACGCCAACCCATACGTTGTTTGGTAACATTTTATTGACATGTTCAATTTGATTGCACTATGATAATTTTACACACATTTATATTAAATTCCTTTTCAGGCTCAATTTTAACCCTTGGTTTAACACTTTTAAATCAAGATTAATTAAGTAAAGAAAAGTAACATTTTATAATTAAGTGGACAACCGGCTGTTTCTGTGTAGCAAACACGCTTCATCAGCACTCTGAGAACTTTGAACGTCTCAAATTTCACAATTTTGGCACAGCCACTTTAACCACTCGGCAACCAAAGCTCACACAATTTTACATTCTATTTATATACTTCACTAACATTAACCAAAGCAATGACATTTTTGCAGTCTATTATGGATGACTTTTTGTCATCTCAGAAGACTGTTATTTGCTCTTTATATGAGAGCTTTTTCACACATGTTCTTGCGTATATCATTGAAGATCTAGATGCTCATTTATTGATACAACTTGAACATTTACGCCAACCCATACGTTGTTTGGTAACATTTTATTGACATGTTCAATTTGATTGCACTATGATAATTTTACACACATTTATATTAAATTCCTTTTCAGGCTCAATTTTAACCCTTTGTTTAACACTTTTAAATCAAGATTAATTAAGTAAAGAAAAGTAACATTTTATAATTAAGTGGACAACCGGCTGTTTCTGTGTAGCAAACACGCTTCATCAGCACTCTGAAAACTTTGAACGTCTCAAATTTCACAATTTTGGCACAGCCACTTTAACCACTCGGCAACCAAAGCTCACACAATTTTACATTCTATTTATATACTTCACTAACATTAACCAAAGCAATGACATTTTTGCAGTCTATTATGGATGACTTTTTGTCATCTCAGAAGACTGTTATTTGCTCTTTATATGAGAGATTTTTCATACATGATCTTGCTTTTATCATTGAAGATCTAGATGCTCATTTATTAATACAACTTGAAGATTTACGCCAACGTATACGTTATTTGTTAACATTTTATTGACATGTTCAATTTTACTGCACTATGATAATTTTACACACATTTATATTAAATTCCTTTTCAGGCTCAATTTCAACCCTTCGTTTATCACTTTCAAATCAAGAATAATTAAGTAAGGAAAAGTAAAATTTTATAACTAAGTGGACAACCGGATGTTTCTGGGTAGCAAACACACTTCATCAGCACTCTGAGAACTTTGAACGTCTCAAATTTCACAATTTTGGCACAGCCACTTTAACCACTCGGCAACCAAAGCTCACGCAATTTTATTTTCTATTTATATACTTCACTAACATTAACCAAAGCAATGACATTTTTGCAGTCTATTATGGATGATTTTTTGTCATCTCAGAATACTGTTATTTGCTCTTTATATGAGAGATTTTTCATACATGATCTTGCTTTTATCATTGAATATCTATATGCTCATTTATTGATACAACTTGAACATTTACGCCAACCCATACGTTGTTTGTTAACATTTTATTGAAATGTTCAATTTTACTGCACTATGATCATTTTACACACATTTATATTAAATTCCTTTTAAGGCTCAATTTCAACCCTTCGTTTATCACTTTTAAATCAAGAATACTTAAGTAAAGAAAAGTTAAATTTGATAATTAAGGGGACAACCGGCTGTTTCTGTGTAGCAAACAGTTCATCAGCACTCTGAGAACTTTGAACGTCTCAAATTTCACAATTTTGGCACAGCCGCTTTAACCACTCGGCAACCAAAGCTCACGCAATTGTACTTTCTATTTATATACTTCACTAACATTTATCAAAGCAATGACATTTTTGCAGTCTGTTATGGATGACTTTTTGTCATCTCAGAAGACTGTTATTTGCTCTTTATATGAGAGATTTTTCATACATGATCTTGCTTATATCATTGAAGATCTAGATGCTCATTTATTGATACAAATTGAACATTTACTCCAACCCATACGTTGTTTGTTAACATTTTATTGAAATTTGTAATTTTATTGCACTATGATAATTTTACAAACATTTATATTAAATTCCTTTTCAGGCTCAATTTCAACCCTTGGTTTAACACTTTAAAATCAAGATTAATTAAGTAAGGAAAAGTAAAATTTTATAGCTAAGTGGGCAACCGGCTGTTTCTGTGTAGCAAACACACTTCATCAGCACTCTGAGAACTTTGAACGTCTCAAATTTCACAATTTTGGCACAGCCACTTTAACCACTCGGCAACCAAAGCTCACGCAATTTTACTTTCTATTTATATATTTCACTAACATTAACCAAAGCAATGTCATTTTTGCAGTCTGTTATGGATGATTTTTTGTCATCTCAGAATACTGTTATTTGCTCTTTATATGAGAGATTTTTCAAACATGATCTTGCTTTTATCATTGAAGATCTAGATGCTCATTTATTGTTACAACTTGAACATTTACGCCAACCCATACGTTGTTTGTTAACATTTTATTGACATGTTCAATTTTACTGCACTATGATCATTTTACACACATTTATATTAAATTCCTTTTCAGGCTCAATTTCAATCCTTCGTTTATCACTTTTAAATCAAGAATAATTAAGTAAAGAAAAGTTAAATTTTATAATTAAGGGGACAACCGGCTATTTCTGTGTAGCAAACAGTTCATCAGCACTCTGAGAACTTTGAACGTCTCAAATTTCACAATTTTGGCACAGCCACTTTAACCACTCGGCAACCAAAGCTCACGCAATTTTACTTTCTATTTATATACTTCACTAACATTAACCAAAGCAATGCCATTTTTGCAGTCTGTTATGGATGACTTTTTGTCATCTCAGAAGACTGTTATTTGCTCTTTATATGATAGCTTTTTCACACATGTTCTTGCTTATATCATTGAAGATCTAGATGCTCATTTATTGATACAAATTGAACATTTTATTGCACTATGATAATTTTACACACATTTATATTAAATTACTTTTCAGGCTCAATTTCAACCCTTCGTTTATCACTTTTAAATCAAGAATAATTAAGTAAGGAAAAGTAAAATTTTATAATTAAGGGGACAACCGGCTGTTTCTGTGTAGCAAACACACTTCATCAGCACTCTGAGAACTTTGAACGTCTCAAATTTCACAATTTTGGCACAGCCACTTTTACCACTCGGCAACCAAAGCTCACGCAATTTTACTTTCTATTTATATATTTCACTAACATTAACCAAAGCAATGACATTTTTGCAGTCTGTTATGGATGATTTTTTGTCATCTCAGAAGACTGTTATTTGCTCTTTATATGAGAGATTTTTCATACATGATCTTGCTTTTATCATTGAAGATCTAGATGCTCATTTATTAATACAACTTGAACATTTACGCCAACCCATACGTTGTTTGTTAACATTTTATTGACATGTTCAATTTTACTGCACTATGATCATTTTACACACATTTATATTAAATTCCTTTTCAGGCTCAATTTCAACCCTTCGTTTATCACTTTTAAATCAAGAATAATTAAGTAAGGAAAAGTAAAATTTTATAATTAAGGGGACAACCGGCTGTTTCTGTGTAGCAAACGGTTCATCAGCACTCTGAGAACTTTGAACGTCTCAAATTTCACAATTTTGGCACAACCACTTTATCCACTCGGCAACCAAAGCTCACGCAATTTTACTTTCTATTTATATACTTCACTAACATTAACCAAAGCAGTGACATTTTTGCAGTCTATTATGGATGACTTTTTGTCATCTCAGAAGACTGTTATTTGCTCTTTATATGAGAGCTTTTTCACACATGTTCTTGCGTATATCATTGAAGATCTATATGCTCATTTATTGATACAACTTGAACATTTACGCCAACCCATACGTTGTTTGTTAACATTTTATTGAAATTTTTAATTTTATTGCACTATGTGCATTTTACACACATTTCTATTAAATTCCTTTTCAGGCTCAATTTCAACCCTTGGTTTAACACTTTTAAATCAAGATTAATTAAGTAAAGAAAAGTAACATTTTATAATTAAGTGGACAACCGGCTGTTTCTGTGTAGCAAACACACTTCATCAGCACTCTGAGAACTTTGAACGTCTCAAATTTCACAATTTTGGCACAGCCACTTTAACCACTCGGCAACCAAAGCTCACACAATTTTACATTCTATTTATATACTTCACTAACATTAACCAAAGCAATGACATTTTTGCAGTCTATTATGGATGATTTTTTGTCATCTCAGAATACTGTTATTTGCTCTTTATATGAGAGATTTTTCATACATGATCTTGCTTTTATTATTGAAGATCTATATGCTCATTTATTGATACAACTTGAACATTTACGCCAACCCATACGTTGTTTGTTAACATTTTATTGAAATGTTCAATTTTACTGCACTATGATCATTTTACACACATTTATATTAAATTCCTTTTAAGGCTCAATTTCAACCCTTCGTTTATCACTTTTAAATCAAGAATAATTAAGTAAAGAAAAGTTAAATTTGATAATTAAAGGGACAACCGGCTGTTTCTGTGTAGCAAACAGTTCATCAGAACTCTGAGAACTTTGAACGTCTCAAATTTCACAATTTTGGCACAGCCGCTTTAACCACTCGGCAACCAAAGCTCACGCAATTGTACTTTCTATTTATATACTTCACTAACATTTAAAATTTTGACATTTTGACATTTCGACATTTTGACATTTTGATATTTTGACATTTTGACATTACGACATTTTGACATTTCGACATTTTGACATTTCGACATTTTGACATTTCGACATTTTGACATTTTGACATTTCGACATTTTGACATTTTGACATTTCGACATTTTGACATTTTGACATTTCGACATTTTGACATTTCGACATTTTGACATTTCGACATTTTGACATTTCGATATTTTGACATTTCGACATTTCGACATTTTGACATTTCGACATTTTGACATTCCGACATTTTGACATTTCGACATTTCGACATTTTGACATTTTGACATTTCGACATTTTGACATTTCGACATTTTGACATTTCGACATTTTGACATTTCGACATTTTGACAATTTGACATTTCGACATTTCGACATTTTGACATTTTGACATTTCGACATTTTGACATTTCGACATTTCGACATTTTGACATTTCGACATTTTGACATTCCGACATTTTGACATTTCGACATTTTGACATTCCGACATTTTGACATTTCGACATTTCGACATTTTGACATTTTGACATTTTGACATTTCGACATTTTGACATTTCGACATTTTGACATTTTGACATTTCGACATTTCGACATTTCGACATTTTGACATTTTGACATTTCTACATTTTGACATTTCGACATTTTGACATTTCGACATTTTGACATTTCGACATTTTGACATTTTGACATTTCGACATTTTGACATTTCGACATTTTGACATTTTGACATTTCGACATTTTGACATTTTGACATTTCGACATTTCGACATTTCGACATTTTGACATTTCGACATTTTGACATTTCGACATTTTGACATTTTGACATTTCGACATTTTGATATTTCGACATTTTGACATTTCGACATTTTGACAATTTGACATTTCGACATTTCGAAATTTTGACATTTTGACATTTCGACATTTTGACATTTTTACATTTCGACATTTTGACATTTAGACATTTTGACATTTTGACATTTCGACATTTTGACATTTCGACATTTTGACATTCCGACATTTTGACATTTCGACATTTTGACATTTTGACATTTCGACATTTTGAAATTTCGACATTTTGACATTTCGTCATTTTGACATTTCGACATTTTGACATTTTGACATTTCGACATTGTGACATTTTGACATTTCGATATTTTGACATTTTGACATTTCGACATTTTGACATTTCGACATTTCGACATTTTGACATTTCGACATTTTGACATTTCGACATTTTGACATTTCGACATTTTGACATTTTGACATTTTGACATTTCGACATTTTGACATTTTGACATTTCGACATTTTGACATTTTGACATTTCGACATTTTGACATTTTGACATTTCGATATATTGACATTTTGACATTTCGACATTTTGACATTTTGACATTTCGACATTTTGACATTTCGTCATTTTGACATTTTGACATTTCGACATTTTGACATTTCGACATTTTGACATTTTGACATTTTGACATTTCGACATTTTGACATTTCGATATTTCGACATTTTGACATTTCGACATTTTGACATTTCGTCATTTTGACATTTTGACATTTCGACATTTTGACATTTCGACATTTTGACATTTTGACATTTTGACATTTCGACATTTTGACATTTCGACATTTTGACATTTCGACATTTTGACATTCCGACATTTTGACATTTCGACATTTTGACATTCCGACATTTTGACATTTCGACATTTCGACATTTTGACATTTTGACATTTTGACATTTCGACATTTTGACATTTCGACATTTTGACATTTCGACATTTTGACATTTTAACATTTCGTCATTTTGACATTTCGACATTTTGACATTTTGACATTTCGACATTTTGACATTTTGACATTTCGATATTTTGACATTTTGACATTTCGACATTTTGACATTTTGACATTTCGACATTTTGACATTTCGTCATTTTGACATTTTGACATTTCGACATTTTGACATTTCGACATTTTGACATTTTGACATTTTGACATTTCGACATTTTGACATTTTGACATTTCGATATTTTGACATTTTGACATTTCGACATTTTGACATTTCGATATTTTGACATGTCGACATTTTGACATTTTGATATTTTGACATTTTGACATTTTGACATTACGACATTTTGACATTTCGACATTTTGACATTTCGACATTTTGACATTTCGACATTTTGACATTTTGACATTTTGACATTTCGACATTTTGACATTTTGACATTTCGACATTTTGACATTTTGACATTTCGACATTTTGACATTTCGACATTTTGACATTTCGACATTTTGACATTTCGATATTTTGACATTTCGACATTTTGACATTTCGACATTTTGACATTTCGACATTTTGACATTCCGACATTTTGACATTTCGACATTTCGACATTTCGACATTTTGACATTTTGACATTTCGACATTTTGACATTTCGACATTTTGACATTTCGACATTTTGACATTTCGACATTTTGACAATTTGACATTTCGACATTTTGACATTTTGACATTTCGACATTTTGACATTTCGACATTTTGACATTTCGACATTTTGACATTTCGACATTTTGACATTCCGACATTTTGACATTTCGACATTTTGACATTCCGACATTTTGACATTTCGACATTTCGACATTTTGACATTTTGACATTTTGACATTTCGACATTTTGACATTTCGACATTTTGACATTTCGACATTTTGACATTTTGACATTTTGACATTTCGTCATTTTGACATTTCGACATTTTGACATTTTGACATTTCGACATTTTGACATTTTGACATTTCGATATTTTGACATTTTGACATTTCGACATTTTGACATTTTGACATTTCGACATTTTGACATTTCGTCATTTTGACATTTTGACATTTCGACATTTTGACATTTCGACATTTTGACATTTTGACATTTTGACATTTCGACATTTTGACATTTTGACATTTCGATATTTTGACATTTTGACATTTCGACATTTTGACATTTTGACATTTCGACATTTTGACATTTTGACATTTCGACATTTTGACATTTCGATATTTTGACATTTCGACATTTTGACATTTCGACATTTTGACATTTTGACATTTCGACATTTTGACATTTTGACATTTCGACATTTCGACATTTTGACATTTCAACATTTTGACATTTCGTCATTTTGACATTTCGACATTTTGACATTTCGACATTTTGACATTTTGACATTTCGACATTTTGACATTTCGACATTTCGACATTTTGACATTTCGACATTTTGACATTTCGACATTTTGACATTTTGACATTTCGACATTTTGACATTTTGACATTTTAACATTTCGACATTTCGACATTTCGACATTTTGACATTTTGACATTTCGACATTTCGACATTTCGACATTTTGACATTTTGACATTTTGACATTTCGACATTTTGACATTTGACATTTTGACATTTCGACATTTTGACATTTTGACATTTCGACATTTTGACATTTCGACATTTTGAAATTTCGACATTTTGACATTTTGACATTTCGATATTTTGACATTTCGACATTTTAACATTTCGATATTTTGACATTTCGACATTTTGACATTTTGACATTTCGACATTTTGACATTTCGACATTTTGACATTCCGACATTTTGACATTTCGACATTTCGACATTTTGACATTTTGACATTTCGACATTTTGACATTTCGACATATTGACATTTCGACATTTTGACATTTCAACATTTTGACATTTTGACATTTCGACATTTTGACGTTTCGATATTTTGACATTTCGACATTTTAACATTTCGACATTTTGACATTTCGACATTTTGACAATTTGACATTTCGACATTTCGACATATTGACATTTTAACATTTCGACATTTCGACATTTTGACATTTCGACATTTTGACATTCCGACATTTTGACATTTCGACATTTTGACATTTTGACATTTTGACATTTCGACATTTTGACATTTCGTCATTTTGACATTTTGACATTTCGACATTTTGACATTTTGACATTTCGACATTTTGACATTTTGACATTTTAACATTTCGACATTTTGACATTTCGACATTTTGACATTTCGTCATTTTGACATTTTGACATTTCGACATTTTGACATTTTGACATTTCGACATTTTGACATTTTGACATTTTAACATTTCGACATTTTGACATTTCGACATTTTGACATTTCGACATTTTGACATTTTGACATTTAGACATTTTGACATTTCGACATTTTGACATTTTGACATTTGACATTTTGACATTTTGACATTTCGACATTTTGACATTTTGACAATTCGAAATTTTGACATTTTGACATTTCGACATTTTGACATTTTGACATTTCGACATTTTGACGTTGTGACATTTCGACATTTTGACATTTCAACATTTTGACATTTCGACATGTCGACATTTTGACATTCCGACATTTTGACATTTTGACATTTCGTCATTTTGACATTTTGACATTTCGACATTTTGACATTTTGACATTTCGACATTTTGACATTTTGACATTTTGACATTTTGACATTTCGACATTTTGACATTTCGACATTTTGACATTTGACATTTTGACATTTCGACATTTTGACATTTTGACAATTCGAAATTTTGACATTTTGACATTTTGACATTTTGACATTTCGACATTTTGACATTTCGACATTTTGACGTTGTGACATTTCGACATTTTGACATTTTGACATTTCAACATTTTGACATTTCGACATGTCGACATTTTGACATTCCGACATTTTGACATTTTGACATTTCGACATTTTGACATTTTGACATTTCGACATTTTGACATTTCGACATTTCGACATTTTGACATTTTGACATTTCGACATTTTGACATTTCGACATTTTGACATTTTGACATTTTGACATTTCGACATTTTGACATTTTGACATTTCGACATTTCGACATTTCGACATTTTGACATTTCGACATTTTGACATTTCGACATTTTGATATTTCGACATTTTGTCATTTCGACATTTTGACATTTTGACAATTTGACATTTCGACATTTCGACATTTTGACATTTTGACATTTTGACATTTTGACATTTCGACATTTTGACATTTTGACATTTCGACATTTTGACATTTTGACATTTTGACATTTCGACATTTTGACATTTCGACATTTTGACGTTGTGACATTTCGACATTTTGACATTTTGACATTTCAACATTTTGACATTTCGACATGTCGACATTTTGACATTCCGACATTTTGACATTTTGACATTTCGACATTTTGACATTTTGACATTTCGACATTTTGACATTTCGACATTTCGACATTTTGACATTTCGACATTTTGACATTTTGACATTTCGACATTTTGACATTTAGACATTTTGACATTTCGACATTTTGACATTTCGACATTTTGACATTCCGACATTTTGACATTTTGACATTTCGACATTTTGACATTTCGACATTTTGACATTTCGACATTTCGACATTTCGACATTTTGACATTTTGACATTTCGACATTTTGACATTTCGACATTTTGACATTTTGACATTTCGACATTTCGACATTTTGACATTTCGACATTTTGACATTTCGACATTTTGACAATTTGACATTTCGACATTTTGACAATTTGACATTTCGACATTTTGATATTTCGACATTTTGACATTTCGACATTTTGACATTTCGACATTTTGACAATTTGACATTTCGACATTTCGAAATTTTGACATTTTGACATTTCGACATTTTGACATTTCGACATTTTGACATTTAGACATTTTGACATTTCGACATTTTGACATTTCGACATTTTGACATTCCGACATTTTGACATTTTGACATTTCGACATTTTGACATTTCGACATTTTGACATTTCGTCATTTTGACATTTTGACATTTCGACATTTTGACATTTCGACATTTTGACATTTTGACATTTTGACATTTCGACATTTTGACATTTTGACATTTCGATATTTTGACATTTTGACATTTCGACATTTTGACATTTTGACATTTTGACATTTCGACATTTTGACATTTTGACATTTCGACATTTTGACATTTCGATATTTTGACATTTCGACAATTTGACATTTCGACATTTTGACATTTTGACATTTCGACATTTCGACATTTCGACATTTCGACATTTCGACATTTCGACATTTTGACATTTCAACATTTTGACATTTCGTCATTTTGACATTTTGACATTTCGACATTTTGACATTTCGACATTTTGACATTTTGACATTTCGACATTTTGACATTTCGACATTTCGACATTTTGACATTTCGACATTTTGACATTTCGACATTTTGACATTTCGACATTTTGACATTTTGACATTTTAACATTTCGACATTTTGACATTTTGACATTTTGACATTTCGATATTTTGACATTTTGACATTTCGACATTTTGACATTTCGACATTTTGACATTTCGACATTTGACATTTTGACATTTTGACATTTCGACATTTTGACATTTTGACATTTCGACATTTTGACATTTTGACATTTCGACATTTTGACATTTTGCCATTTTGACCTTTTGACATTTCGACATTTTGACATTTCGACATTTTGACATATTGACATTTCTACATTTCGACATTTTGACATTTTGATATTTTGACATTTTGACATTTCGATATTTTGACATTTCGACATTTTGACATTTTGACATTTCGACATTTTGACATTTTGACATTTCGACATTTTGACATTTCGTCATTTTGACATTTTGACATTTCGACATTTTGACATTTCGACATTTTGACATTTTGACATTTCGACATTTTGACATTTCGACATTTTGACATTTTGACATTTCGACATTTCGACATATTGACATTTTGACATTTTGACATTTTGACATTTCGACATTTTGACATTTCGACATTTCGACATTTTGACATTTCGTCATTTTGACATTTTGACATTTCGACATTTTGACATTTCGACATTTTGACATTTTGATATTTCGACATTTTGACATTTTGACATTTCGACATTTTGACATTTTGACATTTCGACATTTTGACATTTTGACATTTCGACATTTTGACATTTCGATATTTTGACATTTTGACATTTTGACATTTCGACATTTTGACATTTTGACATTTCGACATTTTGACATTTTGACATTTCGACATTTTGACATTTTGATATTTCGACATTTTGACATTTCGACATTTTGACATTTTGACATTTCGACATTTCGACATTTTGACATTTCGACATTTTGACATTTTGACATTTCGACATTTTGACATTTCGACATTTTGACATTTCGAAATTTTGACATTTTGACATTTTGACATTTCGATATTTTAACATTTCGACATTTTGACATTTCGTCATATTGACATTTCGACATTTTGACATTTCGACATTTTGACATTTTGACATTTCGATATTTTGACATTTCGACATTTCGACATTTTGACATTTCGACATTTTGACATTTCGACATTTTGACATTTCGACATTTTGACATTTTGACATTTTAACATTTCGACATTTTGACATTTTGACATTTTGACATTTCGACATTTTGACATTTTGACATTTTGACATTTCGACATTTTGACATTTTGACATTTTGACATTTCGACATTTTGACATTTCGACATTTTGACATTTCGACATTTTGACATTTTGACATTTCGACATTTTGACATTTCGACATTTTGACATTGCGTCATTTTGACATTTCGACATTTTGACATTTTGACATTTTGACATTTCGACATTTTGACATTTCGATATTTTGACATTTTGACATTTCGACATTTTGACATTTCGACATTTCGACATTTTGACATTTTGACATTTCGACATTTTGACATTTCGACATTTTGACATTTCGACATTTTGACATTTCGACATTTTGACATTTTGACATTTTGACATTTCGACATTTTGACATTTTGACATTTCGATATTTTGACATTTTGACATTTCGACATTTTGACATTTTGACATTTCGACATTTTGACATTTCGACATTTTGACATTTCGATATTTTGACATTTCGACATTTTGACATTTTGACATTTTGACATTTCGACATTTTGACATTTTGACATTTCGACATTTTGACATTTCAACATTTTGACATTTCGTCATTTTGACATTTCGACATTTTGACATTTTGACATTTCGACATTTTGACATTTTGACATTTCGACATTTTGACATTTTGCCATTTTGACCTTTTGACATTTCGACATTTTGACATTTCGACATTTTGACATATTGACATTTCTACATTTCGACATTTTGACATTTTGATATTGTGACATTTTGACATTTCGATATTTTGACATTTCGACATTTTGACATTTTGACATTTTGACATTTCGACATTTTGACATTTTGACATTTCGACATTTTGACATTTCGACATTTTGACATTTCGACATTTTGACATTTTGACATTTCGACATTTTGACATTTCGTCATTTTGACATTTTGACATTTCGACATTTTGACATTTCGACATTTTGACATTTTGACATTTCGACATTTTGACATTTCGACATTTTGACATTTTGACATTTCGACATTTCGACATATTGACATTTTGACATTTTGACATTTTGACATTTCGACATTTTGACATTTCGACATTTCGACATTTTGACATTTCGTCATTTTGACATTTTGACATTTTGACATTTCGACATTTTGACATTTTGATATTTCGACATTTTGACATTTTGACATTTCGACATTTTGACATTTTGACATTTCGACATTTTGACATTTTGACATTTCGACATTTTGACATTTCATCTCCGTGAAGATAACAAACTAAGATAACAAACTACTCAAATTTGCAGTGAGTAAAATAGCGATTCTCGCTTTGCAGACTGTATGCAGATGAGAAATGAGTGTTTCATCTTTGCAGACCACATTCTCTGTAGTACCAAGTCCAAGAAGTGGCATTTTCCGTGGTACCAAATCGAAAAAAATGGGGTTTTCTGAGCTACCAGATGTGAAAAGTGTTAATTTTGGTGCTTTTTTTCGGCAAAATCTACAAAATTCACTCTTCTTCTTGGTTTCTGTGTGCAGATTTCATGGGAGAGGATTTTGAGAGAATTTGGAAGTTAACAAACTACTTTATCAAACTACTACTATGTAAAATATTAACCATTTTCAATTGATTGTTAATTAATGAAATGATGAAAATTAATAAAAAAAAAATTGTTCATTGCATAGATTATGTTCTACCTTAAATTATAAGCCATTATACATATTCTAAAAAAGCCGCTATATTGCAATACAGTTGAATTTATAACAAAACACAAATGGGCCTCTAGGGTCCACCTATCAAATTCTTCGGGGACCGGGCCTAATGTAGGTGAAAGAGGAGGTTTTCACCTTTAATTTGATGTATAATTTACATAGCCCAGAAGTTTTTGGTAGAACAAAGTTATGATTTTAAAAAAATTTTCTATATCACTCAATACACAAATGGGCCTCTAGGGTCCACCTATCAAATTCTTCGGGGACCGGACCTAATGTAGGTGAAAGAGGAGGTTTTCACCTTTAATTTGATGTATAATTTACATAGCCCAGAAGTTTTTGCTAGAACAAAATATTGATTTTAAAAAAATTTTCCATATCACTCAATACACAAATCGGCCTCTAGGGTCCACCTATCAAATTCTTCGGGGACCGGACCTAATGTAGGTGAAAGAGGAGTTATTTGCCTTTAATTTGATGTATAATTTACATAGCCCAGAAGTTTTTGCTAGAACAAAATATTGATTTTAAAAAAATTTTCCATATCACTCAATACACAAATCGGCCTCTAGGGTCCACCTATCAAATTCTTCGGGGACCGGACCTAATGTAGGTGAAAGAGGAGTTATTTGCCTTTAATTTGATGTATAATTTACATAGCCCAGAAGTTTTTGCTAGAACAAAATATTGATTTTAAAAAAATTTTCCATATCACTCAATACACAAATCGGCCTCTAGGGTCCACCTATCAAATTCTTCGGGGACCGGACCTAATGTAGGTGAAAGAGGAGTTATTTGCCTTTAATTTGATGTATAATTTACATAGCCCAGAAGTTTTTGCTAGAACAAAATATTGATTTTAAAAAAATTTTCCATATCACTCAATACACAAATCGGCCTCTAGGGTCCACCTATCAAATTCTTCGGGGACCGGACCTAATGTAGGTGAAAGAGGAGTTATTTGCCTTTAATTTGATGTATAATTTACATAGCCCAGAAGTTTTTGCTAGAACAAAATATTGATTTTAAAAAAATTTCATTCTGGCATTACTTCTGCTACACTGAACGTGGCAGCACTTTATTGTTCTAAATGGCAAATAAAACAAAATTTTGCATTACCAAAAAAAAATAAAAAAATTACAGCGCTACAATTTTATAGGCAAAAGAGGATGTTTTTACCATCAATTTGATATATAGTTTAAATATGTTTTTTAATGAAATATGTTGATTTGTATAACACATTTGACGATTTTCGAATTCATGAATTATTTACTAAGATTTCTGGCATCACAGATAGTAGTAAAAATTCTTCCACCTTCATTCTGGCATCACTTGTGCTACACTGAATGTGGCAGCACTTTATTGTTCTAAATGTCAAATAGAACAAAATTTACAGCAACAACAAAAAATTTCAGAGCTACAATTTTATTATTTTATTTTTTTATTATAATTTATATTTTATTATAAATTTATTACGGTTCAAAACAGCTACTTTTTTAACGTATAGGGGTTTTTTAGCTAGTTTTTTGTTCATTGTGGTGAACGGGTCAAAGTTGTTTAATTTTGTTTTTTTCGCTACGAAACATTTTATATTAATCCTATCGCAGTAATTATGGGTGATGTTCAAATGTTAATGGAAATGGGGTTTCCCAAAGAAAGAGCGTAATTAATGCATTAATAAAATGCCGGTTGTGATTTTTATTAATTGTGTTTTCTAGGGACTACGCCATGAAAGTTACGAATTACAAAGGAGTTGAACCGGCTATGGAATGGTTGCTTAATGGTTAATGAAAATCTTTCTGCCGTACGTGTGTTCATTCAGATGAAAACTGGCAGTGAAATGCCATTTGGACTAATGACAACTTTTCCTCGCAAAGTTTTCGAATATGATGACTATGAAAAACCACTAGGGGTTCTAGGCTTGGTGCCATCGGCTGTCCTTATAATGACCAAAGCGAATATTTGAATTATACCTATATCTAAAGAGATTTTCGCAAAAAAGTAAAGCTTGAACTTTTTCAAGTCATCTATTTTTTTTAAAAGGATCTTTTCGATTTTAATATACGTATGTACGTAAACGTACATAAGGTGTTTTTATATTGCTTGGTAGGTAATTTCATTATATCGAATAAATCGTACCGGAAAAACTATGGACATAAATAATATTGTTTTGGACTAAAATTATTTAACAAAATGCATATGTAGATACATATATTTAGAAACATGGT
This sequence comes from Sturmia bella, assembly GCA_963662145.1. Taxonomy (NCBI): domain Eukaryota; kingdom Metazoa; phylum Arthropoda; class Insecta; order Diptera; family Tachinidae; genus Sturmia; species Sturmia bella. The sequence continues at coordinate 28,037,053 of OY759170.1, forward strand.
AGTGAAAGTGAATTCATTTTATAAATTTAGGGAAGTGCAAAATATGATGCATACAAATTATTACAAATTATCGCCATTTTTCCGTGTACGAAAGTATTTTCAAAAAACTTAACTGGCAACACTATTTAAGACTAACGTTTTTGCATGCTCAGCAAGCACAGTGTTACCAATTTCTAAATAACGCAATGATAATCAAAAAGTATCGCTAAAGAATCTTCTGGAAGTGTTTACAGCTAATTATACCTATAGTAAGAACGAAAACAGGAAAATATATATTTTTTATACAATTAAAATAAATTGCATAGATTTCCACACAACCCTGGAGGTACTATGCCATGCGCGTTGCCACTTTTTTTTTATGGCTGGCTCCCCAATAGGCCTACATACCATATACTGCTTAAAATTATTAAATAAATAATTATTAAATAAATAAATTATTAAATAAATAAATAAATAATCGCCTTAAAGGCTGAATTGCATGCATTAATAAATAATCGCCTTAAAGGCTGAATTGCATGATTAAAATTAAACAAGTCTTATCGCATCACAGCTTATAATGCCTATAATCACAATGATAATATATTTTGTTCAATTATTTTGCACATGTTGGAATTTCCAAACCTATGTTTATGAGTGCAGTTTTCACAAACATAATATTTGCAGTCTTTGCAGACAGTTGCTTTGCAATTTTCCCTTTTCATATTGCAACAATGACAACAAAATCTTGATCTGTCGCCTTGATGCTTCAATAGTAACGTTTTCATTTTCTTTCTGAAATCTGAAGGTTTCCATAAATTTTTTAATGGTTCATTTTTCAGAATTTTCATTGCATACATTAATACAAAAATTCCACAACTTGAACCATCTTTTTGAATATCTCTATCTGATATTTCATTATATTTCCACACTTTTTTTTCAGTGCTTAGCTTTGCCATGAAGAGGTTATATACTTGTTGTCCAATACTACCAGTTTTTCCAGAATTTATATACAGAAATTCATGCGTCGAAAATTTCAGAACACATAAAGTAAAGTGATCTGAACTCAACATTGGAACAAAAATCATTTCTGGCTGGTTTTGTATTAACAAATTAATTTTGTCAAAGTTTATTTCATCAAACTGACAAGGCATGCTAAAACAATCTATTGATCTGCTGTCTTTTATGATTGCTAAAAGACAAGCATCTAGCACGAAATTAGTCAACCAAATTGCATCATTCAAAGAATTCCAATCGGATGTTTCTAAGATATCATAAAATCCGAATGCGATTGAATCACTCATGTTATTAACTTCAGAAAATAACAAATCGAATTTAAATAAATAAAACTTATCTTGAGATACCTTTTTACCTTTTCCCTTGTTCAAAGTTATTTTCTGGGGAACTTTTTTACTTGCCTTTGAGGCAAGCATTAATTTCGGCCGTATTGCCGTCCTTTTTCTGAAGTCTTTCTTTTTCCATTCTTCTTCAGGTTCAATAAAGGAGCTAGTTTTTAAATAACTATGGTCGCTCTCTATTACCTCCAAACTCATATCTTTATTAACGATAGGAGTCGAACAAACATAGGAATGTTCTCTTTTGTTACTAATACTTTTTTCGTTCTTTTCCAGAATATCGAAACTTGCAGCTAGAATGTCTTCAATTTCTTCTGAAATGTGCCCAAACATTCTATAAATATATCTTAATTCTTTTAAAGTACTAAGATAGTCGATTCTCATAACTTTTACAAAAACGTCTGCTCTTACAGATTTTTGCGGTAAGATAATATGCTTTTGTAAAAAATAAGAAAATTCAACAGGAGCATTACTTACATGTTTTCCTGATGGATCAACATGAGTACCCATAATATTGGTCCATAGGACAATAAATGAACAGTACTTATTTAGTATAAATATGCACATTTCGTCGTTACGATATTCATTTATATCCTGTCCTTTGTTTATGTCTTTAATATCATTTTCAATTTCATGATAAACTGCATAAAACATTTTCCTAAACGGACTATTCATTGCAATTGATTCCATATATTGCTTTTGTTCGTCCTCAGGAACAGTGTACTCTTTCCCAGGGATGTCATCATTGAACATTCCTGGTGCACGTTCTCGCACTATTGCAAAGCTCCTTTCAAAAGAAGGAGATTTGTATGGCGTAAGTAAAACAATAAATATATGTTTAAACCAATATTGAGCTTCTTCAATAGAAGTTAAGCTAAAGGCGGCTATCAGAGCATATTTTAATAAAGGCCTTAAAATATGTTTTCTGCCCAACTTTGCATCTAAATCCTTGCAAATAATATGGATATAATGACATTTACACCATTGCAGCAAGACAAAGTCTGGTTTCATGTTTGGATTCACTTTAATGTTATTCAAATATCTAGCACAAGCATTAAGGTATTCCAACAAAGTTTGGTTGTTAAAGCTTTTTATTACTGCACCATATAATGCTGCGCTTACATCGGTGCATACTCTCTTGCAGTAAGGCCATTTAAATTGGTATTTAACTTTATTTTCTCTTAAAAATAGTTTTAATGTGTCTAAAAATACACATATTGCATCTCGTGTGTGTCGAGATAGAATCGCTTCAGCGATTGGTAGTACTTTTTTTAGCTTAGAATTGTGAATTATCATTTTATAAGTTAAAATTCTTTTCTCAGCACATTGTAGTTGTTTTACACTTTCACCTGAAGCATCCAGATGTAATGTAAAGTTACAATCTTCAAGAATTTGTGTATTACTTGAAATTGTCTCAAATGTTAATTGGTCCCATGTATATACTGTAAATGGCGAAGCAACTAAATGTATATAATTTTTATATGGGCCAGTCTTCATTAAAAGAAGGGAGAATAATGGATCTGAATGATAATAGAAATCAAAATTTCCTTCAGATTTACATTTTCTCAAAGTCTCCAAATTATGAATGCCTTGCAAATTTCCTTTTTCAGCAATATCATCAGCCGCATTCAAAATTTGTTTCTTTCTGAATAAGTATGCTTTATTGTCTTTGAGTTTACTTTTGAAAACACATCTTTTCACTCCTCTTATTTGCCCAACATGCATTTCGTTCTCAGCATGTTGAATCTCATTCGTTCTATAAACAGTAACACTTCCAATAGAACTTATTTCAAAACGAAAAGTTGTGCAGTCATTAAATCTGCAATATGCGTATATGAAAGTATTATCTTTTATTGTTTTGAAGCAATAAAAACATAAAATGCAAACATTATTACGTTTTAAATATTCTTCTCGAACTATGTCTTCGAGAAACTTCTTTCGAGTAATTTTTGTATCACTTAAATTACTCAGATCATTTAAGTCGATTGAAAAACAACAATCTAAGATATTTCTTCGAAATATACGTTTGGGTTTCAAGGATTTTGTCTCGCCCCTTAGCACAACTCTGTTGCACTTTTCATCTGGGTTAGATTCTTTTCTGTATTTTAAAAACTTTGAAGCATGCAGTGAATCTTCAGATATTTCAAATGGTCCCAAAGTTCTATCATGTTTATTGCTTGTTAATTTGGATTTATTATTAGAATTGTCAAAAACATTTTGTTTACAACCTACTTCTTTATCATCAGTTATAAACTGACTTACTTTTTCCAACTTATTGCTTGTTAATTTGGATTTATTATTAGAATTGTCAAAAACATTTTGTTTACAACCTACTTCTTTATCATCAGTTATAAACTGACTTACTTTTTCCAACTTATTTTTAACTTGGTCAAAATCGAATTTGAACTCTTTAAATAATTCAATGTGTTCATACACATCGTCATGGAATTTATTATTTGTCTCACTTGAACACATTTCCTTTTTTATGTTGCTTTGCACATCTAAAATTTCCTCAACAAGATTGCATTCATCCATTAGTATTGGCGTGCAATGCAGTACTGTTGGGAAACAACTTGAATTCATATTCTCATTCTGAATATCAATAACACTTTGAATATGTGTGAGTGTGCCATCCACAGGTAAAGCAGCAAATTCATTCGCACTTTTCATATTGACATTGCTCTCATCTGTTAGTCCAGATGTACAATGTTGTTCTATTGGAAAAAGAGTTGGATTGATATCCAAAGTTTCTTTGTGGCTTGGACTAAAATTCAAGCCCTTATTATGAACATTATCGTTAATAATTGAAACTTCAATATTTTCGTTAATAATTACTTCATCAGAAGTGCCTAAATCAGATTTGTTGACCTTGCCTGATTTTAACAAGTACTTTGCCATACTACAGATTTTTCTTTTATTCTTCAAATTGTTTTGAATTCTGGAGTGTTTCTCCTTTTCACCCAAAACATTTAAAGAATTTATAATGATGTCAAATAATGCATCATTTTTTTTCGAAACAATCTGCAACTTATCCAAAAATGGACAGTTAATTAGAATGGACTTTAAATTATTAGGGTTAAAATTTACCTTACGACCTCCCATTGCAAGTCAGCCAGTCCTAGATACAAAAAAGAAAATTAATAGTAAATTTTAAACGATATATAATTTTTTATTTTTATTCAACACAATTTCAAACAATGTGCAATATAACATTTTTGACTTTTATTCATCACAACCACAGAACTAATACAATTTATTCAAAACTTATTGTTAATGTCTGCATTCCTTCACGTGTGTCGGGGCTCAATCTTTTTTGCTTACCTTCTACAATGCCTGTGGAGTGCTGTGGTGTACGTCTAAAGAAAAAATAAAGAAAAATTAATACATTTATATTACTTTTTCAGGCTTTAACCATTTAAAAGTGTTAAACAAAACAAAAAATGCTTTTTATCACAAAAAATATTATTGTGGTTTGTAGTGTATACATACTTAGGTTTACTACTGTAGCAATTTAAGAATTTTGTATTAAGAATTTCAGCCATTAACCTAAAAGCCAATGACTTAATGTTTTTATGTTGGGTCAGCATTAATAAGTATTCAAGTAATTTTTGTTTGTGTAAAAATAATTTTTAGAAGAATGAAAACTGTAATATGAGGTTCGATTGAATGTAATAAACTGTGGGCATGGGAATTGTTTAAAAATCCATATGTATACTTTATATTGATTTTGTTGCCCGAAAGAATTTCATATCAAACAATGTGCAATAATGTTTTTCACGTGCCAATGGTTTATGGGAACCAAAACTAAATTTGCTAAAACCATGGGAACAACAAATCAAATATTGAACTGTTGGTATCCCAAAATAATGCTGACCTATAGAATAAGTTAGTATATAAGTTGACAATTTTGGAAAATAAAGGCAGAAAGAATTAATCAAGCTAAAGAAAAGGAAGCTAAATTTCTTTCTCTTAAAATCGGCACTTCTGGTGCTGAAGGAAAGCGGCTGCAGAGCTTAGAAGTACTGAAAATACACACACACTCACCACAGGTTCATACTAAATTTGCGGATGGCACACTCACACATATTCTAAGTGTTATTGATATTGATATTATTGAAATATGCGGTTTTGCATTATCACTTACCTTCAACTATTCCAATGCCTGTTGAACTCGTTGTTCCTAAGTGTGAAAAATGAAAAAAGAAAAATTAAAATATAATTTATACACACTCACACATATTCTAAGTGTTATTGATTTCAGAATGAATGAATGAAATATGCTTCACTTACCTTCAACTATTCCAATGCCTGTTGAACTTGTTGTTCCTAAGTGTGGAAAGAAAAATTAAAATAGAATTTATAATAAATAAAATAAATTTATAATAAAATGTAATTTATAATAAAATAATAAAATTGTAGCTCTGAAATTTTTTTTATTTTGTTGCTGTAAATTTTGTTCTATTTGACATTTAGAACAATAAAGTGCTGCCACATTCAGTGTAGCACAAGTGATGCCAGAATGAAGGTGGAAGAATTTTTACTACTATCTGTGATGCCAGAAATCTTAGTAAATAATTCATGAATTCGAAAATCGTCAAATGTGTTATACAAATCAACATATTTCATTAAAAAACATATTTAAACTATATATCAAATTGATGGTAAAAACATCCTCTTTTACCTATAAAATTGTAGCGCTGTAATTTTTTTATTTTTTTTTTGGTAATTCAAAATTTTGTTTTATTTGCCATTTAGAACAATAAAGTGCTGCCACGTTCAGTGTAGCAGAAGTAATGCCAGAATAAAATTTTTTTAAAATCAATACTTTGTTCTAGCAAAAACTTCTGGGCTATATAATTTATACATCAAATTAAAGGTGAAAACCTACTCTTTCACCTACATTAGGTCCGGTCCCCGAAGAATTTGATAGGTGGACCCTAGAGGCCCATTTGTGTATTGAGTGATATAGAAAATTTTTTTAAAATCATAACTTTGTTCTAGCAAAAACTTCTGGGCTATGTAAATTATACATCAAATTAAAGGTGAAAACCTCCTCTTTCACCTACATTAGGTCCGGTCCCCGAAGAATTTGATAGGTGGACCCTAGAGGCCCATTTGTGTATTGAGTGATATAGAAAATTTTTTTAAAATCATAACTTTGTTCTAGCAAAAACTTCTGGGCTATGTAAATTATACATCAAATTAAAGGTGAAAACCTCCTCTTTCACCTACATTAGGCCCGGTCCCCGAAGAATTTGATAGGTGGACCCTAGAGGCCCATTTGTGTTTTGTTATAAATTCAACTGTATTGCAATATAGCGGCTTTTTTAGAATATGTATAATGGCTTATAATTTAAGGTAGAACATAATCTATGCAATGATCAATTTTTTTTTATTAATTTTCATCATTTCATTAATTAACAATCAATTGAAAATGGTTAATATTTTACATAGTAGTAGTTTGATAAAGTAGTTTGTTAACTTCCAAATTCTCTCAAAATCCTCTCCCATGAAATCTGCACACAGAAACCAAGAAGAAGAGTGAATTTTGTAGATTTTGCCGGAAAAAAGCACTAAAGTAATACTTTTTACAGTTGGTAGCACAGTCAGTATTTTCTCATCTGCAAACAGTGAGAGAATTAGTTTTCCTTTCTGTAAAATTTGAGTACTTTGTTATGTCTTTCTGCAAAATTTGAGTAGTTTGTTAACTTTTAGTTTGTTATCTTCTCGTCCGTTGACATTTCGATATTTTGACATTTTGACATTTTGACATTTCGACATTTTGACATTTTGACATTTCGACATTTTGACATTTTGACATTTCGACATTTTGACATTTTGATATTTCGACATTTTGACATTTCGACATTTTGACATTTTGACATTTCGACATTTTGACATTTTGACATTTCGACATTTTGACATTTCGACATTTTGACATTTTGACATTTCGACATTTTGACATTTCGACATTTTGACATTTCGAAATTTTGACATTTTGACATTTTGACATTTCGATATTTTAACATTTCGACATTTTGACATTTCGTCATATTGACATTTCGACATTTTGACATTTCGACATTTTGACATTTTGACATTTCGACATTTTGACATTTCGACATTTCGACATTTTGACATTTCGACATTTTGACATTTCGACATTTTGACATTTCGACATTTTGACATTTTGACATTTTAACATTTCGACATTTTGACATTTTGACATTTTGACATTTTGACATTTCGACATTTTGACATTTTGACATTTTGACATTTCGACATTTTGACATTTTGACATTTTGACATTTCGACATTTTGACATTTCGACATTTTGACATTTCGACATTTTGACATTTTGACATTTCGACATTTTGACATTTCGACATTTTGACATTGCGTCATTTTGACATTTCGACATTTTGACATTTTGACATTTTGACATTTCGACATTTTGACATTTCGATATTTTGACATTTTGACATTTCGACATTTTGACATTTCGACATTTCGACATTTTGACATTTTGACATTTCGACATTTTGACATTTCGACATTTTGACATTTCGACATTTTGACATTTCGACATTTTGACATTTTGACATTTTGACATTTCGACATTTTGACATTTTGACATTTCGATATTTTGACATTTTGACATTTCGACATTTTGACATTTTGACATTTCGACATTTTGACATTTTGACATTTCGACATTTTGACATTTCGATATTTTGACATTTCGACATTTTGACATTTTGACATTTCGACATTTTGACATTTTGACATTTCGACATTTCGACATTTTGACATTTCAACATTTTGACATTTCGTCATTTTGACATTTCGACATTTTGACATTTTGACATTTCGACATTTTGACATTTCGACATTTTGACATTTCGACATTTTGACATTTCGACATTTTGACAATTTGACATTTCGACATATTGACATTTTGACATTTCGACATTTTGACATTTCGACATTTGACATTTCGACATTTCGACATTTTGACAATCCGACATTTTGACATTTCGACATTTTGACATTTTGACATTTTGACATTTCGACATTTTGACATTTCGTCATTTTGACATTTCGACATTTTGACATTTCGACATTTTGACATTTTGACATTTTGACATTTCGACATTTTGACATTTCGACATTTTGACATTTCGACATTTTGACATTTTGACATTTAGACATTTTGACATTTCGACATTTTGACATTTGACATTTTGACATTTTGACATTTCGACATTTTGACATTTTGACAATTCGACATTTTGACATTTCGACATTTTGACATTTTGACATTTTGACATTTCGACTTGACATTGTGACATTTCGACATTTTGACATTTTGACATTTCGACATTTCAACATTTTGACATTTCGACATGTCGACATTTTGACATTCCGACATTTTGACATTTCGACATTTCGACATTTTGACATTTCGACATTTTGACATTTCGACATTTTGACATTTCGACATTTTGACATTTTGACATTTTAACATTTCGACATTTGAAATTTTGACATTTTGACATTTCGACATTTTGACATTTTGACATTTCGACATTTTGACATTTTGACATTTCGACATTTTGACATTTCGACATTTTGACATTTCGACATTTTGACATTTTGACATTTTGACATTTCGACATTTCGACATTTTGACATTTCGACATTTTGACATTGCGTCATTTTGACATTTCGACATTTTGACATTTTGACATTTTGACATTTCGACATTTTGACATTTCGATATTTTGACATTTTGACATTTCGACATTTTGACATTTCGACATTTCGACATTTTGACATTTTGACATTTCGACATTTTGACATTTCGACATTTTGACATTTCGACATTTTGACATTTCGACATTTTGACATTTTGACATTTTGACATTTCGACATTTTGACATTTTGACATTTCGATATTTTGACATTTTGACATTTCGACATTTTGACATTTTGACATTTCGACATTTTGACATTTCGATATTTTGACATTTCGACATTTTGACATTTTGACATTTCGACATTTTGACATTTTGACATTTCGACATTTCGACATTTTGACATTTCAACATTTTGACATTTCGTCATTTTGACATTTCGACATTTTGACATTTTGACATTTCGACATTTTGACATTTCGACATTTTGACATTTCGACATTTTGACATTTCGACATTTTGACAATTTGACATTTCGACATTTCGGCATATTGACATTTTGACATTTCGACATTTTGACATTTCGACATTTTGACATTTCGACATTTCGACATTTTGACAATCCGACATTTTGACATTTCGACATTTTGACATTTCGACATTTTGACATTTCGACATTTTGACATTTCGTCATTTTGACATTTTGACATTTCGACATTTTGACATTTCGACATTTTGACATTTTGACATTTTGACATTTCGACATTTTGACATTTCGACATTTTGACATTTTGACATTTAGACATTTTGACATTTCGACATTTTGACATTTCGACATTTTGACATTTGACATTTTGACATTTTTTCATTTCGACATTTTGACATTTTGACAATTCGACATTTTGACATTTCGACATTTTGACATTTTGACATTTCGACATTTTGACATTTCGACATTTTGACATTGTGACATTTCGACATTTTGACATTTTGACATTTCGACATTTCAACATTTTGACATTTCGACATGTCGACATTTTGACATTCCGACATTTTGACATTTTGACATTTTGACATTTCGACATTTTGACATTTTGACATTTCGACATTTCGACATTTCGACATTTTGACATTTTGACATTTCTACATTTTGACATTTCGACATTTTGACATTTTGACATTTTGACATTTTGACATTTTGACATTTCGACATTTCGTCATTTCGAAATTTTGACATTTCGACATTTTGACATTTCGACATTTTGACATTTTGACATTTCGACATTTTGATATTTCGACATTTTGACATTTCGACATTTTGCCAATTTGACATTTGACATTTCGAAATTTTGACATTTTGACATTTCGACATTTTGACATTTTTACATTTCGACATTTTGACATTTCGACATTTTGACATTTCGACAATTTGACATTCCGACATTTTGACATTTCGACATTTTGACATTTCGACATTTTGACATTTCGACATTTTGACATTTCGTCATTTTGACATTTCGACATTTTGACATTTTGACATTTCGACATTTTGACATTTTGACATTTCGATATTTTGACATTTTGACATTTCGACATTTTGACATTTCGACATTTCGACATTTTGACATTTTGACATTTCGACATTTTGACATTTTGACATTTCGACATTTTGACATTTCGACATTTTGACATTTCGTCATTTTGACATTTTGACATTTCGACATTTTGACATTTCGACATTTTGACATTTTGACATTTCGACATTTTGACATTTTGACATTTCGATATTTTGACATTTTGACATTTCGACATTTTGACATTTTGACATTTCGACATTTTGTCATTTCGATATTTTGACATTTCGACATTTTGACATTTCGACATTTTGACATTTCGACATTTTGACATTTTGACATTTCGACATTTCGACATTTTGACATTTCAACATTTTGACATTTCGTCATTTTGACATTTCGACATTTTGACATTTCGACATTTTGACATTTTGACATTTCGACATTTCGACATTTTGACATTTCAACATTTTGACATTTCGTCATTTTGACATTTCGACATTTTGACATTTTGACATTTCGACATTTTGACATTTCGACATTTTGACATTTCGACATTTTGACATTTCGACATTTTGACAATTTGACATTTCGACATATTGACATTTTGACATTTCGACATTTTGACATTTCGACATTTGACATTTCGACATTTCGACATTTTGACAATCCGACATTTTGACATTTCGACATTTTGACATTTTGACATTTTGACATTTTGACATTTCGACATTTTGACATTTCGTCATTTTGACATTTTGACATTTCGACATTTTGACATTTCGACATTTTGACATTTTGACATTTTGACATTTCGACATTTTGACATTTCGACATTTCGACATTTTGACATTTTGACATTTCGACATTTTGACATTTCAACATTTTGACATTTCGTCATTTTGACATTTCGACATTTTGACATTTCGACATTTTGACATTTTGACATTTCGACATTTTGACATTTCGACATTTTGACATTGTGACATTTCGACATTTTGACATTTTGACATTTCGACATTTCGACATTTTGACATTTTGACATTTCGACATTTTGACATTTCGACATTTTGACATTGTGACATTTTGACATTTTGACATTTCGATATTTTGACATTTTGACATTTCGACATTTTGACATTTTGACATTTCGACATTTTGACATTTCGACATTTTGACATTTCGATATTTTGACATTTCGACATTTTGACATTTTGACATTTCGACATTTTGACATTTTGACATTTCGACATTTCGACATTTCGACATTTTGACATTTCAACATTTTGACATTTCGTCATTTTGACATTTCGACATTTTGACATTTTGACATTTCGACATTTTGACATTTCGACATTTTGACATTTCGACATTTTGACATTTCGACATTTTGACAATTTGACATTTCGACATATTGACATTTTGACATTTCGACATTTTGACATTTCGACATTTGACATTTCGACATTTCGACATTTTGACAATCCGACATTTTGACATTTCGACATTTTGACATTTTGACATTTTGACATTTTGACATTTCGACATTTTGACATTTCGTCATTTTGACATTTTGACATTTCGACATTTTGACATTTCGACATTTTGACATTTTGACATTTTGACATTTCGACATTTTGACATTTCGACATTTCGACATTTTGACATTTCGACATTTTGACATTTTGACATTTAGACATTTTGACATTTCGACATTTTGACATTTCGACATTTTGACATTTGACATTTTGACATTTTGACATTTCGACATTTTGACATTTTGACAATTCGACATTTTGACATTTCGACATTTTGACATTTTGACATTTCGACATTTTGACATTTCGACTTGACATTGTGACATTTCGACATTTTGACATTTTGACATTTCGACATTTCAACATTTTGACATTTCGATATGTCGACATTTTGACATTCCGACATTTTGACATTTCGACATTTCGACATTTTGACATTTCGACATTTTGACATTTCGACATTTTGACATTTTGACATTTTAACATTTCGACATTTTGACATTTTGACATTTTGACATTTCGACATTTTGACATTTTGACATTTTGACATTTCGACATTTTGACATTTTGACATTTTGACATTTCGACATTTTGACATTTCGACATTTTGAAATTTCGACATTTTGACATTTTGACATTTCGACATTTTGACATTTCGACATTTTGACATTTCGACATTTTGACATTGCGTCATTTTGACATTTCGACATTTTGACATTTTGACATTTCGACATTTTGACATTTCGATATTTTGACATTTTGACATTTCGACATTTTGACATTTCGACATTTCGACATTTTGACATTTTGACATTTCGACATTTTGACATTTCGACATTTTGACATTTCGACATTTTGACATTTCGACATTTTGACATTTTGACATTTTGACATTTCGACATTTTGACATTTTGACATTTCGATATTTTGACATTTTGACATTTCGACATTTTGACATTTTGACATTTCGATATTTTGACATTTTGACATTTCAACATTTTGACATTTCGATATTTTGACATTTCGACATTTTGACATTTTGACATTTCGACATTTTGACATTTTGACATTTCGACATTTCGACATTTTGACATTTCAACATTTTGACATTTCGTCATTTTGACATTTTGACATTTTGACATTTCGACATTTTGACATTTCGACATTTTGACATTTCGACATTTTGACATTTCGACATTTTGACAATTTGACATTTCGACATTTCGACATATTGACATTTTGACATTTCGACATTTTGACATTTCGACATTTTGACATTTCGACATTTCGACATTTTGACAATCCGACATTTTGACATTTCGACATTTTGACATTTTGACATTTTGACATTTCGACATTTTGACATTTCGACATTTTGACATTTCGTCATTTTGACATTTTGACATTTCGACATTTTGACATTTCGACATTTTGACATTTTGACATTTTGACATTTCGACATTTTGACATTTCGACATTTTGACATTTTGACATTTAGACATTTTGACATTTCGACATTTTGACATTTCGACATTTTGACATTTGACATTTTGACATTTTGACATTTCGACATTTTGACATTTTGACAATTCGACATTTTGACATTTCGACATTTTGACATTTTGACATTTCGACATTTTGACATTTCGACATTTTGACATTGTGACATTTCGACATTTTGACATTTTGACATTTCGACATTTCAACATTTTGACATTTCGACATGTCGACATTTTGACATTCCGACATTTTGACATTTTGACATTTTGACATTTCGACATTTTGACATTTTGACATTTTGACATTTCGACATTTCGACATTTCGACATTTTGACATTTTGACATTTCTACATTTTGACATTTCGACATTTTGACATTTTGACATTTTGACATTTTGACATTTCGACATTTCGTCATTTCGAAATTTTGACATTTCGACATTTTGACATTTCGACATTTTGACATTTCGACATTTTGATATTTCGACATTTTGACATTTGACATTTCGAAATTTTGACATTTTGACATTTCGACATTTTGACATTTTTACATTTCGACATTTTGACATTTCGACATTTTGACATTTCGACAATTTGACATTCCGACATTTTGACATTTCGACATTTTGACATTTCGACATTTTGACATTTCGACATTTTGACATTTCGTCATTTTGACATTTCGACATTTTGACATTTTGACATTTCGACATTTTGACATTTTGACATTTCGATATTTTGACATTTTGACATTTCGACATTTTGACATTTCGACATTTCGACATTTTGACATTTTGACATTTCGACATTTTGACATTTTGACATTTCGACATTTTGACATTTCGACATTTTGACATTTCGTCATTTTGACATTTTGACATTTCGACATTTTGACATTTCGACATTTTGACATTTTGACATTTCGACATTTTGACATTTTGACATTTCGATATTTTGACATTTTGACATTTCGACATTTTGACATTTTGACATTTTGACATTTCGACATTTTGTCATTTCGATATTTTGACATTTCGACATTTTGACATTTCGACATTTTGACATTTCGACATTTTGACATTTCGACATTTCGACATTTTGACATTTCAACATTTTGACATTTCGTCATTTTGACATTTCGACATTTTGACATTTCGACATTTTGACATTTTGACATTTCGACATTTTGACATTTCGACATTTCGACATTTTGACATTTCGACATTTTGACATTTCGACATTTTGACATTTTGACATTTCGACATTTTGACATTTTGACATTTTGACATTTTAACATTTCGACATTTTGACATTTTGACATTTCGACATTTTGACATTTTGACATTTCGACATTTCGACATTTTGACATTTTGACATTTTGACATTTCGACATTTTGACATTTCGACATTTGACATTTCGACATTTTGACATTTTGACATTTCGACATTTTGACATTTTGACATTTCGACATTTTGACATTTCGACATTTTGACAATTCGACATTTTGACATTTTGACATTTCGATATTTTGACATTTCGACATTTTAACATTTCGATATTTTGACATTTCGACATTTTGACATTTTGACATTTCGACATTTTGACATTTCGACATTTTGACATTTTGACATTTCGACATTTTGACATATCGACATTTTGACATTTCGACATTTTGACATTCCGACATTTTGACATTTCGACATTTCGACATTTTGACATTTTGACATTTTGACATTTCGACATTTTGACATTTTGACATTTCGACATTTTGACATTTTGACATTTCGACATTTTGACATTTCGATATTTTGACATTTCGACATTTTGACATTTTGACATTTTGACATTTCAACATTTTGACATATCGACATTTTGACATTTCGACATTTTGACATTCCGACATTTTGACATTTCGACATTTCGACATTTCGATATTTTGACATTTTGACATTTCGACATTTTGACATTTTGACATTTCGACATTTTGACATTTTGACATTTCGACATTTTGACATTTCGATATTTTGACATTTCGTAATTTTGACATTTTGACATTTTGACATTTCGACATTTTGACATTTCAACATTTTGACATTTCGTCATTTTGACATTTCGACATTTTGACATTTCGACATTTTGACATTTTGACATTTCGACATTTTGACATTTCGACATTTTGACATTGTGACATTTCGACATTTTGACATTTTGACATTTCGACATTTCGACATTTTGACATTTTGACATTTCGACATTTTGACATTTTGACATTTCGACATTTCAACATTTTGACATTTCGTCATTTTGACATTTCGACATTTTGACATTTCGACATTTTGACATTTCGACATTTTGACATTTTGACATTTCGACATTTTGACATTTCGACATTTCGACATTTCGACATTTTGACATTTTGACATTTTGACATTTCGACATTTTGACATTTCGACATTTTGACATTGTGACATTTCGACATTTCGACATTTTGACATTTCAACATTTTGACATTTCGTCATTTTGACATTTCGACATTTTGACATTTCAACATTTTGACATTTTGACATTTCGACATTTTGACATTTCGTCATTTTGACATTTCGACATTTTGACATTTCGACATTTTGACATTTCGACATTTTGACATTGTGACATTTCGACATTTTGACATTTTGACATTTCGACATTTCGACATTTTGACATTTTGACATTTCGACATTTTGACATTTCGACATTTTGACATTGTGACATTTCGACATTTTGACATTTTGACATTTCGACATTTTGACATTTCAACATTTTGACATTTCGTCATTTTGACATTTCGACATTTTGACATTTCGACATTTTGACATTTTGACATTTCGACATTTTGACATTTCGACATTTTGACATTGTGACATTTCGACATTTTTACATTTTGACATTTCGACATTTCAACATTTTGACATTTCGTCATTTTGACATTTCGACATTTTGACATTTCGACATTTTGACATTTTGACATTTCGACATTTTGAAATTTTGACATTTTGACATTTCGACATTTTGACATTTCGACATTTTGACATTTTGACATTTAGACATTTTGACATTTCGACATTTTGACATTTCGACATTTTGACATTTGACATTTTGACATTTTGACATTTCGACATTTTGACTTTTTGACAATTCGACATTTTGACATTTCGACATTTTGACATTTTGACATTTCGACATTTTGACATTGTGACATTTCGACATTTTGACATTTTGACATTTCGACATTTCAACATTTTGACATTTCGACATGTCGACATTTTGACATTCCGACATTTTGACATTTTGACATTTTGACATTTCGACATTTTGACATTTTGACATTTTGACATTTCGACATTTCGACATTTCGACATTTTGACATTTTGACATTTCTACATTTTGACATTTTGACATTTCGACATTTTGACATTTTGACATTTTGACATTTCGACATTTCGTCATTTCGAAATTTTGACATTTCGACATTTTGACATTTCGACATTTTGACATTTTGACATTTCGACATTTTGATATTTCGACATTTTGACATTTCGACATTTTGCCAATTTGACATTTGACATTTCGAAATTTTGACATTTTGACATTTCGACATTTTGACATTTCGACAATTTGACATTCCGACATTTTGACATTTCGACATTTTGACATTTCGACATTTTGACATTTAGACATTTTGACATTTCGTCATTTTGACATTTCGACATTTTGACATTTTGTCATTTTGACATTTCGACACTTTGACATTTTGACATTTCGATATTTTGACATTTTGACATTTCGACATTTTGACATTTCGACATTTCGACATTTTGACATTTTGACATTTCGACATTTTGACATTTTGACATTTCGACATTTTGACATTTCGACATTTTGACATTTCGTCATTTTGACATTTCGACATTTTGACATTTCGACATTTTGACATTTTGACATTTCGACATTTTGACATTTTGACATTTCGATATTTTGACATTTTGACATTTCGACATTTTGACATTTTGACATTTTGACATTTTGACATTTCGACATTTTGTCATTTCGATATTTTGACATTTCGACATTTTGACATTTCGACATTTTGACATTTCGACATTTTGACATTTTGACATTTCGACATTTTGACATTTCAACATTTTGACATTTCGTCATTTTGACATTTCGACATTTTGACATTTCGACATTTTGACATTTTGACATTTCGACATTTTGACATTTCGACATTTCGACATTTTGACATTTCGACATTTTGACATTTCGACATTTTGACATTTTGACATTTCGACATTTTGACATTTTGACATTTTGACATTTTAACATTTCGACATTTTGACATTTTGACATTTTGACATTTCGACATTTTGACATTTTGACATTTCGACATTTCGACATTTTGACATTTTGACATTTCGACATTTTGACATTTCGACATTTGACATTTTGACATTTCGACATTTTGACATTTTGACATTTCGACATTTTGACATTTTGACATTTCGACATTTTGACATTTCGACATTTTGACATTTTGACATTTCGACATTTTGACATTTTGACATTTCGATATTTTGACATTTCGACATTTTAACATTTCGATATTTTGACATTTCGACATTTTGACATTTTGACATTTCGACATTTTGACATTTCGACATCTTGACATTTCGACATTTTGACATATCGACATTTTGACATTTCGACATTTTGACATTCCGACATTTTGACATTTCGACATTTCGACATTTTGACATTTTGACATTTCGACATTTTGACATTTCGACATTTTGACATTTCGACATTTTGACATTTCGACATTTTGACATTTCGACATTTTGACATTTCGATATTTTGACATTTCGACATTTTAACATTTCGATATTTTGACATTTCGACATTTTGAAATTTTGACATTTCGACATTTCGACATTTTGACATTTTGACATTTCGACATTTTGACATTTCGACATTTTGACATTTCGACATTTTGACATTCCGACATTTTGACATTTCGACATTTTGACATTTTGACATTTCGACATTTTGACATTTCGACATTTTGGCATTTCGACATTTTGACATTTCGACATTTTGACAATTTGACATTTCGACATTTCGACATATTGACATTTTAACATTTCGACATTTCGACATTTTGACATTTCGACATTTTGACATTTCGTCATTTTGACATTTTGACATTTCGACATTTTGACATTTTGACATTTCGACATTTTGACATTTTGACATTTTAACATTTCGACATTTTGACATTTCGACATTTTGACATTTCGACATTTTGACATTTTGACATTTAGACATTTTGACATTTCGACATTTTGACATTTCGACATTTTGACATTTCGACATTTTGACATTTGACATTTTGACATTTCGACATTTTGACAATTCGAAATTTTGACATTTTGACATTTCGACATTTTGACATTTTGACATTTCGACATTTTGACGTTGTGACATTTCGACATTTTGACATTTTGACATTTCAACATTTTGACATTTCGACATGTCGACATTTTGACATTCCGACATTTTGACATTTTGACATTTCGACATTTTGACATTTTGACATTTCGACTTTTTGACATTTTGACGTTTCGACATTTTGACATTTCGACATTTCGACATTTCGACATTTTGACATTTTGACATTTCGACATTTTGACATTTTTACATTTCGACATTTTGACATTTCGACATTTCGACATTTCGACATTTTGACATTTCGACATTTTGACATTTCGACATTTTGACAATTTGATATTTCGACATTTTGATATTTCGACATTTTAACATTTCGACATTTTGACATTTTGACATTTCGACATTTTGACAATTTGACATTTCGACATTTCGAAATTTTGACATTTTGACATTTCGACATTTTGACATTTTGACATTTCGACATTTTGACATTTAGACATATTGACATTTCGACATTTTGACATTTCGACATTTTGACATTCCGACATTTTGACATTTTGACATTTCGACATTTTGACATTTCGACATTTTGACATTTCGTCATTTTGACATTTTGACATTTCGACATTTTGACATTTCGACATTTTGACATTTTGACATTTCGACATTTTGACATTTTGACATTTCGATATTTTGACATTTTGACATTTCGACATTTTGACATTTTGACATTTCGACATTTTGACATTTCGATATTTTGACATTTTGACATTTCGACATTTTGACATTTCGACATTTGACATTTTGACATTTTGACATTTCGACATTTTGACATTTTGACATTTCAACATTTTGACATTTTGACATTTCGATATTTTGACATTTTGCCATTTTGACCTTTTGACATTTCGACATTTTGACATTTCGACATTTTGACATTTTGACATTTCTACATTTCGACCTTTTGACATTTTGATATTTTGACATTTTGACATTTTGACATTACGACATTTTGACATTTCGACATTTTGACATTTCGAAATTTTGACATTTCGACATTTTGACATTTTGACATTTCGACATTTTGACATTTTGACATTTCGACATTTTGACATTTCGACATTTTGACATTTTGACATTTCGATATTTTGACATTTCGACATTTTGACATTTCGACATTTTGACATTTCGACATTTTGACATTTCGACATTTTGACATTTCGATATTTCGATATTTTGACATTTCGACATTTTGACATTTTGACATTTTGACATTTCGACATTTTGACATTTCGACATTTTGACATTTTGACATTTCGACATTTTGACATTTCGTCATTTTGACATTTTGACATTTCGACATTTTGACATTTCGACATTTTGACATTTTGACATTTCGACATTTTGACATTTTGACATTTCGACATTGTGACATTTTGACATTTTGACATTTCGACATTTTGACATTTTGACATTTCGACATTTCGACATTTTGACATTTTGACATTTTGACATTTCGACATTTTGACATTTCGACATTTTGACATTTCGACATTTTGACATTTCGACATTTTGACAATTTGACATTTCGACATTTCGACATATTGACATTTTGACATTTTGACATTTTGACATTTCGACATTTCGACATTTCGACATTTTGACATTTCGTCATTTTGACATTTTGACATTTCGACATTTTGACATTTCGACATTTTGACATTTCGACATTTTGACATTTTGATATTTCGACATTTTGACATTTCGACATTTTGACATTTTGACATTTCGACATTTTGACATTTTGACATTTCGACATTTTGACATTTCGATATTTTGACATTTTGACATTTTGACATTTCGACAATTTGACATTTTGACATTTCGACATTTCGACATTTTGACATTTCGACATTTTGACATTTTGACATTTCGACATTTTGACATTTTGACATTTCGACATTTCGACATTTTGACATTTCGACATTTTGACATTTTGACATTTTGACATTTCGACATTTTGACATTTCGATATTTTGACATTTTGACATTTCGATATTTTAACATTTCGACATTTTGACATTTCGACATTTTGACATTTCGACATTTTGACATTTCGATATTTTGACATTTCGACATTTTGACATTTCGACATTTTGACATTTCGATATTTTGACATTTTGACATTTCGATATTTTAACATTTCGACATTTTGACATTTTGACATTTTGACATTTCGACATTATGACATTTCGACATTTTGACATTTCGACATTTCGACATTTCGACATTTTGACATTTCGACATTTTGACATTTTGACATTTCGACATTTCGACATTTTGACATTTTGACATTTCGACATTTTGACATTTCGACATTTGACATTTTGACATTTTGACATTTCGACATTTTTACATTTTGACATTTCGACATTTTGACATTTTGCCATTTTGACATTTTGACATTTTGACATTTCGACATTTTGACATTTTGACATTTCGACATTTTGACATTTTGATATTTCGACATTTTGACATTTTGACATTACGACATTATGACATTTCGACATTTTGACATTTCGACATTTTGACATTTCGACATTTTGACATTTCGACATTTTGACATTTTGACATTTCGACATTTTGACATTTTGACATTTCGACATTTTGACATTTCGATATTTTGACATTTCGACATTTTGACATTTCGACATTTTGACATTTCGACATTTTGACATTTTAACATTTCGACATTTTGACATTTTGACATTTCGACATTTTGACATTTCGACATTTCGACAATTTGACATTTCGACATTTTGACATTTCGACATTTTGAAATTTTGACATTTTGACATTTCGACATTTTGACATTTTGACATTTTGAAATTTCGACATTTTGACATTTTGACATTTTGACATTTCGACATTTCGACATTTTGACATTTTGACATTTCGACATTTTGACATTTCGACATTTGACATTTTGACATTTTGACATTTCGACATTTTGACATTTTGACATTTCGACATTTTGACATTTTGACATTTCGACATTTTGACATTTTGCCATTTTGACATTTTGACAGTTTGACATTTCGACATTTTGACATTGCGACATTTCGACATTTTGACATTTTGACATTTCGACATTTTGACATATCGACATTTTGTCATTTTGCCATTTCGACATTTTGACATTTTGACATTTTGACCTTTCGACATTTTGACATTTTGACATTTCAACATTTTGACATTTTGACATTTCGATATTTTGACATTTCGACATTTTGACATTTCGACATTTTGACATTTTGACATTTCGACATTTTGACATTTCGATATTTTGACATTTCGACATTTTGACATTTCGACATTTTGACATTTCAACATTTTGACATTTCGACATTTTAATATTTTGACATTTTGACATTTCGACATTTTGACATTTGACATTTCGACATTTTGACATTTTGACATTTCGACATTTTGTCATTTCGACATTTCGACATTTTGACATTTTGACATTTTGACATTTTGACATTTCGACATTTTGACATTTTGACATTTCGACATTTTGACATTTCGACATTTTGACATTTCGACATTTTGACATTTTGACATTTTGACATTTCGACATTTTAATATTTTGACATTTTGACATTTTGATATTTTGACATTTGACATTTCGACATTTTGACATTTTGACATTTTGACATTTCGACATTTTGACATTTCGACATTTCGACATTTTGACATTTTGACATTTTGACATTTCGACATTTTGACATTTTGACCTTTCGACATTTTGACATTTCGACATTTTGACATTTTGACATTTCGACATTTTGACATTTCGACATTTTGACATTTTGACATTTCGACATTTTGACATTTCGACATTTTGACATTTCGATATTTTGACATTTCGACATTTTGACATTTCGACATTTTGACATTTTGACATTTCGACATTTCGACATTTCGACATTTCGACATTTTGACATTTCGACATTTTGACATTTCGTCATTTTGACATTTCGACATTTTGACATTTCGACATTTTGACATTTTGACATTTCGACATTTTGACATTTCGACATTTTGACATTTTGACATTTCGACATTTTGACATTTTGACATTTTGACATGTCGACATTTTGACATTTTGACATTTCGACATTTTGACATTTTGACATTTCGACATTTTGACATTTCGACATTTTGACATTTCGACATTTTGACATTTCGACATTTTGACATTTTGACATTTCGACATTTTGACATTTGACATTTCGACATTTTGCCATTTCGACATTTTGACATTTCGACATTTTGACATTTCGACATTTTGACATTTTGACATTTCGACATTTCGACATTTCGACATTTTGACATTTCGACATTTCGACATTTTGACATTTCGACATTTTGACATTTCGACATTTCGACATTTTGACATTTTGACATTTCGACATTTTGACATTTCGACATTTTGACATTTCGACATTTTGACATTTCGACATTTTAATATTTCGACATTTTGACATTTCGACATTTTGTCAATTTGACATTTCGACATTTCGAAATTTTGACATTTTGACATTTCGACATTTTGACATTTTGACATTTCGACATTTTGACATTTAGACATTTTGAAATTTCGATATTTTGACATTTCGACATTTTGACATTCCGACATTTTGACATTTCGACATTTTGACATTTCGACATTTTGACATTTTGACATTTTGACATTTCGACATTTTAATATTTTGACATTTTGATATTTTGACATTTTGACATTACGACATTTTGACATTTTGACATTTTGACATTTCGACATTTTGACATTTTGACATTTTGACATTTCGACATTTTGACATTTTGACATTTCACATTTCGACATTTTGACATTTTGACATTTCGACATTTTGACATTTTGACATTTTGATATTTTGACATTTTGACATTTTGACATTACGACATTTTGACATTTCGACATTTTGACATTTCGACATTTTGACATTTCAACATTTCGATATTTTGACATTTCGACATTTTGACATTTTGACCTTTCGACATTTTGACATTTCGACATTTTGACATTTTGACATTTCGACATTTTGACATTTCGACATTTTGACATTTCGACATTTTGACATTTCGACATTCTGACATTTCGATATTTTGACATTTCGACATTTTGACATTTCAACATTTTGACATTTTGACATTTCGACATTTTGACATTTCGACATTTTGACATTTCGACATTTTGACATTTTGACATTTCGACATTTTAACATTTCGATATTTTGACATTTCGACATTTTGACCTTTCGACATTTTGACATTTCGACATTTTGACATTTTGACATTTCGACATTTTGACATTTCGACATTTTGACATTTTGACATTTCGACATTTTGACATTTCGATATTTTGACATTTCGACATTTTGACATTTCGACATTTTGACATTTTGACATTTCAACATTTTGACATTTCGACATTTCGACATTTTGACATTTCGACATTTTGACATTTCGTCATTTTGACATTTTGACATTTCGACATTTTGACATTTTGACATTTCGACATTTTGACATTTTGACATTTCGACATTTTGACATTTTGACATTTTGACATTTCGACATTTTGACATTTAGACATTTTGAAATTTCGATATTTTGACATTTCGACATTTTGACATTCCGACATTTTGACATTTCGACTTTTCGACATTTTGACATTTTGACATTTCGTCATTTTGACATTTTGACATTTCGACATTTTGACATTTTGACATTTCGACATTTTGACATTTTGACATTTCGACATTTTGACATTTTGACATTTTGACATTTCGACATTTTGACATTTTGACATTTCGACATTTTGACATTTCGATATTTTGACATTTTGACATTTTGACATTTCGACATTTTGACATTTTGACATTTCGACATTTCGACATTTTGACATTCCGACATTTTGACATTTCGACATTTCGACATTTTGACATTTTGACATTTCGTCATTTTGACATTTTGACATTTCGACATTTTGACATTTCGACATTTTGACATTTCGACATTTTGACATTTTGACATTTGACATTTCGACATTTTGCCATTTCGACATTTTGACATTTCGACATTTTGACATTTTAACATTTCGACATTTTGACATTTGACATTTCGACATTTTGCCATTTCGACATTTTGACATTTCGACATTTTGACATTTCGACATTTTGACATTTTGACATTTCGACATTTCGACATTTTGACATTTCGACATTTCGACATTTCGACATTTTGACATTTTGACATTTCGACATTTTGACATTTTGACATTTCGACATTTCGACATTTTGACATTTTGACATTTCGACATTTTGACATTTCGACATTTTGACATTTCGACATTTTGACATTTCGACATTTTGACATTTTGACATTTTGACATTTTGACATTTTGACATTTCGACATTTTGACATTTTGACATTTCGACATTTCGACATTTTGACATTTTGACATTTCGACATTTTGACATTTCGACATTTTGACATTTCGACATTTTGACATTTCGACATTTTGACATTTTGACATTTCGACATTTTGACATTTGACATTTCGACATTTTGCCATTTCGACATTTTGACATTTCGACATTTTGACATTTCGACATTTTGACATTTTGACATTTCGACATTTCGACATTTCGACATTTTGACATTTCGACATTTCGACATTTTGACATTTCGACATTTTGACATTTCGACATTTCGACATTTTGACATTTTGACATTTCGACATTTTGACATTTCGACATTTTGACATTTCGACATTTTGATATTTCGACATTTTAATATTTCGACATTTTGTCAATTTGACATTTCGACATTTCGAAATTTTGACATTTTGACATTTCGACATTTTGACATTTTGACATTTCGACATTTTGACATTTAGACATTTTGAAATTTCGATATTTTGACATTTCGACATTTTGACATTCCGACATTTTGACATTTCGACTTTTCGACATTTTGACATTTTGACAATTCGTCATTTTGACATTTTGACATTTCGACATTTTGACATTTCGACATTTTGACATTTTGACATTTCGACATTTTGACATTTTGACATTTTGACATTTCGACATTTTGACATTTTGACATTTCGACATTTTGACATTTCGATATTTTGACATTTTGACATTTTGACATTTCGACATTTTGCCATTTTGACATTTCGACATTTCGACATTTTGACATTCCGACATTTTGACATTTCGACATTTCGACATTTTGACATTTTGACATTTCGTCATTTTGACATTTTGACATTTCGACATTTTGACATTTCGACATTTTGACATTTCGACATTTTGACATTTTGACATTTCGACATTTTGACATTTCGACATTTTGACATTTCGATATTTTGACATTTTGACATTTTGACATTTCGATATTTTAACATTTCGACATTTTGACATTTCGACATTTCGACATTTTGACATTTCGACATTTCGACATTTTGACATTTTGACATTTCGACATTTTGACATTTTGACATTTTGATATTTTGACATTTCGATATTTTGACATTTCGACATTTTGACATTTCGACATTTTGACATTTCGATATTTTGACATTTCGACATTTTGACATTTCGACATTTTAAAATTTTGACATTTTGACATTTCGACATTTTGACATTTTGACATTTCGACATTTTGACATTTTGACATTTCGACATTTTGACATTTCGACATTTTGACATTTCGACATTTTGACATTTCGACATTTCGACATTTCGACATTTTGACATTTTGACATTTCGACATTTTGACATTTCGACATTTGACATTTTGACATTTTGACATTTTGACATTTCGACATTTTGACATTTTGCCATTTTGACATTTTGACATTTTGACATTTCGACATTTTGACATTTTGACATTTCTACATTTCGACATTTTGACATTTTGATATTTCAACATTTTGACATTACGACATTATGACATTTCGACATTTTGACATTTCGACATTTTGACATTTCGACATTTTGACATTTTGACATTTCGACATTTTGACATTTCGACATTTTGACATTTCGACATTTTGACATTTTGACATTTCGACCTTTTTGACATTTTGACATTTCGACATTTTGACATTTCGACATTTTGACATTTTAACATTTCGACATTTTGACATTTCGACATTTTGACATTTCGACATTTTAATATTTCGACATTTTGACATTTCGACATTTTGTCAATTTGACATTTCGACATTTCGAAATTTTGACATTTTAACATTTCGACATTTTGACATTTTGACATTTCGACATTTTGACATTTAGACATTTTGAAATTTCGATATTTTGACATTTCGACATTTTGACATTCCGACATTTTGACATTTCGACATTTCGACATTTTGACATTTTGACATTTCGTCATTTTGACATTTTGACATTTCGACATTTTGACATTTCGACATTTTGACATTTTGACATTTTGACATTTCGACATTTTGACATTTTGACATTTCGACATTTTGACATTTTGACATTTCGACATTTTGACATTTCGATATTTTGACATTTTGACATTTTGACATTTTGACATTTCGACATTTCGACATTTTGACATTTCGACATTTTGACATTTTGACATTTCGACATTTTGACATTTTGACATTTCGACATTTCGACATTTTGACATTTCGACATTTTGACATTTTGACATTTCGACATTTTGACATTTCGACATTTTGACATTTCGATATTTTGACATTTTGACATTTCGATATTTTAACATTTCGACATTTTGACATTTCGACATTTCGACATTTTGACATTTCGACATTTTGACATTTTGACATTTCGACATTTTGACATTTTGACATTTTGATATTTTGACATTTCGATATTTTGACATTTCGACATTTTGACATTTTGACATTTCGACATTTTGACATTTCGATATTTTGACATTTCGACATTTTGACATTTCGACATTTTAAAATTTTGACATTTTGACATTTCGACATTTTGACATTTTGACATTTCGACATTTTGACATTTTGACATTTCGACATTTTGACATTTCGACATTTTGACATTTCGACATTTCGACATTTTGACATTTTGACATTTCGACATTTTGACATTTCGACATTTGACATTTTGACATTTCGACATTTTGACATTTTGCCATTTTGACATTTTGACATTTTGACATTTTGACATTTCGACATTTTGACATTTTGACATTTCTACATTTCGACATTTTGACATTTTGATATTTCAACATTTTGACATTTTGACATTACGACATTATGACATTTCGACATTTTGACATTTCGACATTTTGACATTTCGACATTTTGACATTTTGACATTTTGACATTTCGACATTTTGACATTTCGACATTTTGACATTTTGATATTTCGACATTTTGACATTTTGACATTTCGACATTTTGACATTTCGACATTTTGACATTTTAACATTTCGACATTTTGACATTTTGACATTTCGACATTTTGACATTTGGACATTTCGACATTTTGACATTTCGACATTTTGACATTTCGACATTTTGAAATTTTGACATTTTGACATTTCGACATTTTGACATTTTGACATTTTGAAATTTCGACATTTTGACATTTTGACATTTTGACATTTCGACATTTCGACATTTTGACATTTTGACATTTCGACATTTTGACATTTCGACATTTGACATTTCGACATTTTGACATTTCGACATTTTGACATTTTGACATTTCGACATTTTGACATTTTGCCATTTTGACATTTTGACATTTTGACATTTCGACATTTTGACATTGCGACATTTCGACATTTTGACATTTTGACATTTTGACATTTTGACATTTCGACATTTTGACATATCGACATTTTGTCATTTTGCCATTTCGACATTTTGACATTTTGACATTTTGACATTTCGACATTTTGACATTTTGACATTTCAACATTTTGACATTTTGACATTTCGATATTTTGACATTTCGACATTTTGACATTTCGACATTTTGACATTTCGACATTTTGACATTTTGACATTTTGACATTTTGACATTTTGACATTTTGACATTTCGACATTTTGACATTTTGACATTTTGACATTTCGACATTTTGACATTTTGACATTTTGACATTTCGACATTTTGACATTTTGACATTTCACATTTCGACATTTTGATATTTTGACATTTTGACATTTTGACATTTCGACATTTTGACATTTCGACATTTGACATTTTGACATTTTGACATTTTGACATTTTGACATTTCGACATTTTGACATTTTGACATTTCGACATTTTGACATTTTGACATTTCGACATTTTGACATTTTGCCATTTTGACATTTTTACATTTTGACATTTCGACATTTCGACATTTTGACATTTGACATTTTCACATTTTGACATTTCGACATTTTGACATTTTGACATTTCGACATTTTAATATTTTGACATTTTGACATTTCGACATTTTGACATTTGACATTTCGACATTTTGACATTTTGACATTTCGACATTTCGACATTTCGACATTTTGACATTTTGACATTTTGACATTTTGACATTTTGACATTTCGACATTTTGACATTTTGACATTTTGACATTTCGACATTTTGACATTTTGACATTTCGACATTTTGACATTTTGACATTTCACATTTCGACATTTTGACATTTTGACATTTTGACATTTCGACATTTTGACATTTCGACATTTGACATTTTGACATTTTGACATTTCGACATTTTGACATTTTGACATTTCGACATTTTGACATTTTGACATTTCGACATTTTGACATTTTGCCATTTTGACATTTCGACATTTTGACATTTTGACATTTTGACATTTCGACATTTTGACATTTTGATATTTCGACATCTTGACATTTTGACATTACGACATTTTGACATTTCGACATTTTGACATTTCGACATTTTGACATTTCGACATTTTGACATTTTGACATTTCGACATTTTGACATTTTGACATTTCGACATTTTGACATTTCGACATTTTGACGTTTTGACATTTCGACATTTTGACATTTTGACATTTCGATATTTTGACATTTCGACATTTTAACATTTCGATATTTTGACATTTCGACATTTTGACATTTCGACATTTTGACATTTCGACATTTTGACATTTTGACATTTCGACATTTTGACATTTTGATATTTCGACATCTTGACATTTTGACATTACGACATTTTGACATTTTGACATTTCGACATTTTGACATTTTGATATTTCGACATCTTGACATTTTGACATTACGACATTTTGACATTTCGACATTTTGACATTTCGACATTTTGACATTTCGACATTTTGACATTTTGACATTTCGACATTTTGACATTTTGACATTTCGACATTTTGACATTTCGACATTTTGACGTTTTGACATTTCGACATTTTGACATTTTGACATTTCGATATTTTGACATTTCGACATTTTAACATTTCGATATTTTGACATTTCGACATTTTGACATTTCGACATTTTGACATTTCGACATTTTGACATTTTGACATTTCGACATTTTGACATTTCGATATTTTGACATTTCGACATTTTGACATTTCGACATTTTGACATTTTGACATTTTGACATTTTGACATTTTGACGTTTTGACATTTCGACATTTTGACATTTCGATATTTTGACATTTCGACATTTTGACATTTTGACATTTCGACATTTTGACATTTCGACATTTTGACATTTCGACATTTTGACATTTCGACATTTTGACATTTTGACATTTCGACATTTTGACATTTCGACATTTTGACATTTTGACATTTCGACATTTTGACATTTCGATATTTTGACATTTTGACATTTTGACATTTCGACATTTTGACATTTTGACATTTCGACATTTTGACATTTCGACATTTTGACGATTTGACATTTCGACATTTTGACATTTTGACATTTCGATATTTTGACATTTCGACATTTTAACATTTCGATATTTTGACATTTCGACATTTTGACATTTCGACATTTTGACATTTCGACATTTTGACATTTTGACATTTCGACATTTTGACATTTCGACATTTTGACATTTCGACATTTTGACATTTTGACATTTCGACATTTTGACATTTTGACATTTTGACATTTCGACATTTTAATATTTTGACATTTTGACATTTCGACATTTTGACATTTGACATTTCGACATTTTGACATTTTGACATTTCGACATTTCGACATTTTGACATTTCGATATTTTGACATTTCGACATTTTAACATTTCGATATTTTGACATTTCGACATTTTGACATTTCGACATTTTGACATTTCGACATTTTGACATTTTGACATTTCGACATTTTGACATTTCGATATTTTGACATTTCGACATTTTGACATTTCGACATTTTGACATTTTGACATTTTGACATTTTGACGTTTTGACATTTCGACATTTTGACATTTCGACATTTTGACGTTTTGACATTTCGACATTTTGACATTTTGACATTTCGATATTTTGACATTTCGACATTTTAACATTTCGATATTTTGACATTTCGACATTTTGACATTTCGACATTTTGACATTTCGACATTTTGACATTTTGACATTTCGACATTTTGACATTTCGATATTTTGACATTTCGACATTTTGACATTTCGACATTTTGACATTTTGACATTTTGACATTTTGACATTTTGACATTTTGACGTTTTGACATTTCGACATTTTGACATTTTGACATTTCGATATTTTGACATTTCGACATTTTGACATTTTGACATTTCGACATTTTGACATTTCGACATTTTGACATTTCGACATTTTGACATTTTGACATTTCGACATTTTGACATTTTGACATTTCGACATTTTGACATTTCGACATTTTGACATTTTGACATTTCGACATTTTGACATTTCGATATTTTGACATTTTGACATTTTGACATTTCGACATTTTGACATTTTGACATTTCGACATTTTGACATTTCGACATTTTGACGTTTTGACATTTCGACATTTTGACATTTTGACATTTCGATATTTTGACATTTCGACATTTTAACATTTCGATATTTTGACATTTCGACATTTTGACATTTCGACATTTTGACATTTCGACATTTTGACATTTTGACATTTCGACATTTTGACATTTGGACATTTTGACATTTCGACATTTTGACATTTTGACATTTCGACATTTTAATATTTTGACATTTTGACATTTCGACATTTTGACATTTGACATTTCGACATTTTGACATTTTGACATTTCGACATTTTGACACTTCGACATTTCGACATTTTGACATTTTGACATTTTGACATTTTGACATTTCGACATTTTGACATTTTGACATTTTGACATTTTGACATTTCGACATTTTGACATTTTGACATTTCGACATTTTGACTTTTTGACATTTCACATTTCGACATTTTGACATTTTGACATTTCGACATTTTGACATTTCGACATTTGACATTTTGACATTTTGACATTTTGACATTTCGACATTTTGACATTTTGACATTTCGACATTTTGACATTTTGACATTTCGACATTTTGACATTTTGCCATTTTGACATTTCGACATTTTGACATTTTGACATTTCGACATTTTGACATTTTGATATTTCGACATCTTGACATTTTGACATTACGACATTTTGACATTTCGACATTTTGACATTTCGACATTTTGACATTTCGACATTTTGACATTTTGACATTTCGACATTTTGACATTTTGACATTTCGACATTTTGACATTTCGACATTTTGACGTTTTGACATTTCGACATTTTGACATTTTGACATTTCGACATTTTGACATTTCGACATTTTGACATTTTGACATTTCGACATTTTGACATTTTGACATTTCGACATTTTGACATTTCGACATTTTGACATTTTGACATTTTGACATTTCGACATTTTGACATTTTGATATTTCGACATCTTGACATTTTGACATTACGACATTTTGACATTTTGACATTTCGACATTTTGACATTTTGATATTTCGACATCTTGACATTTTGACATTACGACATTTTGACATTTCGACATTTTGACATTTTGACATTTTGACATTTTGACATTTTGACGTTTTGACATTTCGACATTTTGACATTTTGACATTTCGATATTTTGACATTTCGACATTTTGACATTTTGACATTTCGACATTTTGACATTTCGACATTTTGACATTTCGACATTTTGACATTTCGACATTTTGACATTTTGACATTTCGACATTTTGACATTTCGACATTTTGACATTTTGACATTTCGACATTTTGACATTTCGATATTTTGACATTTTGACATTTTGACATTTCGACATTTTGACATTTCGACATTTTGACATTTCGACATTTTGACGTTTTGACATTTCGACATTTTGACATTTTGACATTTCGATATTTTGACATTTCGACATTTTAACATTTCGATATTTTGACATTTCGACATTTTGACATTTCGACATTTTGACATTTCGACATTTTGACATTTTGACATTTCGACATTTTGACATTTCGACATTTTGACATTTCGACATTTTGACATTTTGACATTTCGACATTTTGACATTTTGACATTTTGACATTTCGACATTTTAATATTTTGACATTTTGACATTTCGACATTTTGACATTTGACATTTCGACATTTTGACATTTTGACATTTCGACATTTTGACATTTCGATATTTTGACATTTCGACATTTTAACATTTCGATATTTTGACATTTCGACATTTTGACATTTCGACATTTTGACATTTCGACATTTTGACATTTTGACATTTCGACATTTTGACATTTCGATATTTTGACATTTCGACATTTTGACATTTCGACATTTTGACATTTTGACATTTTGACATTTTGACATTTTGACGTTTTGACATTTCGACATTTTGACATTTCGACATTTTGACGTTTTGACATTTCGACATTTTGACATTTTGACATTTCGATATTTTGACATTTCGACATTTTAACATTTCGATATTTTGACATTTCGACATTTTGACATTTCGACATTTTGACATTTCGACATTTTGACATTTTGACATTTCGACATTTTGACATTTCGATATTTTGACATTTCGACATTTTGACATTTCGACATTTTGACATTTTGACATTTTGACATTTTGACGTTTTGACATTTCGACATTTTGACATTTTGACATTTCGATATTTTGACATTTCGACATTTTGACATTTTGACATTTCGACATTTTGACATTTCGACATTTTGACATTTCGACATTTTGACATTTCGACATTTTGACATTTTGACATTTCGACATTTTGACATTTCGACATTTTGACATTTTGACATTTCGACATTTTGACATTTCGATATTTTGACATTTTGACATTTTGACATTTCGACATTTTGACATTTTGACATTTCGACATTTTGACATTTCGACATTTTGACGTTTTGACATTTCGACATTTTGACATTTTGACATTTCGATATTTTGACATTTCGACATTTTAACATTTCGATATTTTGACATTTCGACATTTTGACATTTCGACATTTTGACATTTCGACATTTTGACATTTTGACATTTCGACATTTTGACATTTCGACATTTTGACATTTCGACATTTTGACATTTTGACATTTCGACATTTTGACATTTTGACATTTCGACATTTTAATATTTTGACATTTTGACATTTCGACATTTTGACATTTGACATTTCGACATTTTGACATTTTGACATTTCGACATTTTGACATTTCGACATTTCGACATTTTGACATTTTGACATTTTGACATTTCGACATTTTGACATTTTGACATTTTGACATTTCGACATTTTGACATTTTGACATTTCGACATTTTGACATTTTGACATTTCACATTTCGACATTTTGACATTTTGACATTTCGACATTTTGACATTTCGACATTTGACATTTTGACATTTTGACATTTTGACATTTCGACATTTTGACATTTTGACATTTCGACATTTTGACATTTTGACATTTCGACATTTTGACATTTTGCCATTTTGACATTTCGACATTTTGACATTTTGACATTTTGACATTTCGACATTTTGACATTTTGATATTTCGACATCTTGACATTTTGACATTACGACATTTTGACATTTCGACATTTTGACATTTCGACATTTTGACATTTCGACATTTTGACATTTTGACATTTCGACATTTTGACATTTTGACATTTCGACATTTTGACATTTCGACATTTTGACGTTTTGACATTTCGACATTTTGACATTTTGACATTTCGACATTTTGACATTTCGACATTTTGACATTTTGACATTTCGACATTTTGACATTTTGACATTTCGACATTTTGACATTTCGACATTTTGACATTTTGACATTTTGACATTTCGACATTTTGACATTTTGATATTTCGACATCTTGACATTTTGACATTACGACATTTTGACATTTTGACATTTCGACATTTTGACATTTTGATATTTCGACATCTTGACATTACGACATTTTGACATTTCGACATTTTGACATTTCGACATTTTGACATTTCGACATTTTGACATTTTGACATTTCGACATTTTGACATTTTGACATTTCGACATTTTGACATTTCGACATTTTGACGTTTTGACATTTCGACATTTTGACATTTTGACATTTCGATATTTTGACATTTCGACATTTTAACATTTCGATATTTTGACATTTCGACATTTTGACATTTCGACATTTTGACATTTCGACATTTTGACATTTTGACATTTTGACATTTCGACATTTTGACATTTCGATATTTTGACATTTCGACATTTTGACATTTCGACATTTTGACATTTTGACATTTTGACATTTTGACATTTTGACATTTCGACATTTTGACATTTCGACATTTTGACATTTCGACATTTTGACATTTCGACATTTTGACATATCGACATTTTGGCAATTTGACATTTCGACATTTCGATATTTTGACATTTCGACATTTTGACATTTCGACATTTTGACATTTTGATATTTCGACATTTTGACATTTCGACATTTTGACATTTCGACATTTCGACATTTTGACACTTTGACATTTAGACATTTTGACATTTCGTCATTTTGACATTTTGACATTTCGACATTTTGACATTTCGACATTTTGACATTTTGACATTTCGACATTTTGACATTTTGACATTTCGACATTTTGACATTTTGACATTTCGACATTTTGACATTTTGACATTTCGACATTTTGACATTTCGACATTTTGACATTTCGACATTTTGGCAATTTGACATTTCGACATTTCGATATTTTGACATTTCGACATTTTGACATTTCGACATTTTGACATTTTGATATTTCGACATTTTGACATTTCGACATTTTGACATTTCGACATTTCGACACTTTGACATTTTGACATTTAGACATTTTGACATTTCGACATTTTGACATTTTGACATTTCGACATTTTGACATTTTTACATTTCGACATTTTGACATTTTGACAATTCGACATTTCGACATTTTGCCATTTTGACATTTTGACATTTCGACATTTTGACATTTCGACATTTTAAAATTTTGACATTTTGACATTTCGACATTTTGACATTTCGATATTTTGACATTTTGACATTTCGACATTTTGACATTTCGACATTTCGACATTTTGACATTTCGACATTTTGACATTTCGACATTTTGACATTTTGACATTTAACATTTCGACATTTTGACATTTTGACATTTTGAAATTTTGACATTTCGATATTTTGACATTTCGACATTTTGACATTTCGACATTTTGACATTTCGACATTTTGACATTTTGACATTTCGTCATTTTAAAATTTTGACATTTTGACATTTCGACATTTTGACATTTTGACATTTCGACATTTTGACATTGCGACATTGCGACATTTTGACATTTTGACATTTTGACATTTCGCTATTTTGACATTTTGACATTTCGACATTTTGACATTTTGACATTTCGACATTTTGACATTTCGACATTTTGACATTTTGACATTTCGACATTTTGACAATTCGACATTTTGACATTTCAACCTTTTGACATTTTGACATTTCGATATTTTGACATTTCGACATTTTGACATTTCGACATTTTGACATTTTGACATTTCGACATTTTGACATTTCGACATTTTGACATTTCGATATTTTGACATTTCGACATTTTGACATTTCGACATTTTGACATTTCGACATTTTAAAATTTTGACATTTCGACATTTTGACATTTTGACATTTCGACATTTTGACATTTTGACATTTCGACATTTTGACATTTTGACATTTCGACATTTTGACATTTCGATATTTTGACATTTTGACATTTCGATATTTTAACATTTCGACATTTTGACATTTCGACATTTTGACATTTTGACATTTTGACATTTTGACATTTCGATATTTTGACATTTCGACATTTTGACATTTCGACATTTTGACATTTTGACATTTCGACATTTCGACATTTTGACATTTCGACATTTTGACATTTTGACATTTCGACATTTTGACATTTCGACATTTTGACATTTCGATATTTTGACATTTTGACATTTCGATATTTTAACATTTCGACATTTTGACATTTCGACATTTTGACTTTTGACATTTTAAAATTTTGACATTTCGATATTTTGACATTTCGACATTTTGACATTTCGACATTTTGACATTTCGACATTTTGACATTTCGATATTTTGACATTTCGACATTTTGACATTTCGACATTTTGACATTTCGACATTTTGACATTTTGACATTTCGACATTTTAAAATTTTGACATTTTGACATTTCGACATTTTGACATTTCGACATTTTGACATTTCGATATTTTGACATTTTGACATTTCGATATTTTAACATTTCGACATTTTGACATTTCGACATTTTGACATTTTGACATTTTAAAATTTTGACATTTTGACATTTCGATATTTTGACATTTCGACATTTTGACATTTCGACATTTTGACATTTCGACATTTTGACATTTCGATATTTTGACATTTCGACATTTTGACATTTCGACATTTTGACATTTCGACATTTTGACATTTTGACATTTCGACATTTTAAAATTTTGACATTTTGACATTTCGACATTTTGACATTTCGACATTTTGACATTTCGACATTTTGACATTTCGACATTTTGACATTTTGACATTTCGACATTTTGACATTTCGACATTTTGACATTTTGCCATTTTGACATTTTGACATTTTGACATTTTGACATTTCGACATTTTGACATTTCGACATTTTGACATTTTGACATTTTGACATTTCGACATTTTGACATTTTGACATTTTGATATTTCGACATTTTGACATTACGACATTTTGACATTTTGACATTTCGACATTTTGACATTTCGACATTTTGACATTTTGCCATTTTGACATTTTGACATTTTGACATTTTGACATTTCGACATTTTGACATTTCGACATTTTGACATTTCGACATTTTGACATTTCGACATTTTGACATTTCGACATTTTGACATTTTGACATTTCGACATTTTAAAATTTTGACATTTCGACATTTTGACATTTCGACATTTTGACATTTCGACATTTTGACATTTCGACATTTTGACATTTTGACATTTCGACATTTTGACATTTCGACATTTTGACATTTTGCCATTTTGACATTTTGACATTTTGACATTTTGACATTTCGACATTTTGACATTTCGACATTTTGACATTTCGACATTTTGACATTTTGACATTTCGGTATTTTGATATTTTGACATTTCGATATTTTGACATTTTGACATTTCGACATTTTGACATTTTGACATTTCGATATTTTGACATTTCGACATTTTAACATTTCGATATTTTGACATTTCGACATTTTGAAATTTCGACATTTTGACATTTTGACATTTCGACATTTTGACATTTCGATATTTTGACATTTCGACATTTTGACATTTCGACATTTCGACATTTTGACATATCGACATTTTGACATTTCGACATTTTGACATTTCGACATTTTGACATTTCGACATTTTGGCAATTTGACATTTCGAGATTTTGACATTTCTATATTTTGACATTTCGACATTTTGACATTTCGACATTTTGACATTTCGACATTTTGACTTTTCGACATTTCGACATTTTGACATTTTGACATTTCGTCATTTTGACATTTTGACATTTCGACATTTTGACATTTCGACATTTTGACATTTTGACATTTCGAGATTTTGACATTTTGACATTTCGACATTTTGACATTTTTACATTTCGACATTTTGACATTTTGCCATTTCGACATTTTGACATTTCGACATTTTGACATTTCGACATTTTGACATTTTGACATTTTGACATTTTGACATTTCGACATTTTGACATTTTGACATTTCGACATTTTGACATTTTGACATTTCGACACTTCGACATTTTGCCATTTTGACATTTCGACATTTTGACATTTCGACATTTTGACTTTTCGACATTTCGACATTTTGACATTTTGACATTTTGACATTTCGACATTTTGACATTTCGACATTTTGACATTTCGACATTTCGACATTTTGCCATTTCGACATTTTGACATTTCGACATTTTGACATTTTGACATTTTGACATTTCGACATTTTGACATTTTGACATTTCGACATTTTGACATTTTGACATTTCGACACTTCGACATTTTGACATTTCGACATTTTGACATTTCGACATTTTGACATTTCGACATTTTGACATTTCGACATTTTGACATTTTGACATTTCAACATTTTGACATTTCGATATTTTAACATTTCGACATTTTGACATTTCGACATTTTGACATTTCGATATTTTGACATTTCGACATTTTGACAATTCGACATTTTGACATTTCGACATTTTGACATTTCGACATTTTAAAATTTTGACATTTTGACATTTCGACATTTTGACATTTTGACATTTCGACTTTTTGACATTTCGACATTTCGACATTTTGACATTTCGACATTTTGACATTTCGACATTTTAACATTTCGACATTTTGACATTTTGACATTTCGACATTTTGACATTTTGAAATTTCGACATTTTGACATTTCGACATTTTGACATTTTGACATTTCGACATTTCGACATTTTGACATTTTGACATTTCGACATTTCGACATTTTGACATTTTGACATTTCGACATTTTGACATTTCGACATTTGACATTTTGACATTTCGACGTTTTGACATTTTGCCATTTTGACATTTTGACATTTTGACATTTCGACATTTTGACATTTTGACATTTCGACATTTTGACATTTCGACATTTTGACATTTTGACATTTCGATATTTTGACATTTCGATATTTTGACATTTCGACATTTTAACATTTCGATATTTTGACATTTCGACATTTTGACATTTTTACATGTCGACATTTTGACATTTCGACATTTTGACATTTCGATATTTTGACATTTCGACATTTTGACATTTTGACATTTCGACATTTTGACATTTTGACATTTCGACATTTTGACATTTCGACATTTTGACATTTTGACATTTTGACATTTCATTTATATTAAATTACGACATTTTGACATTTTGACATTTCGACATTTTGACATTTCGACATTTTGACATTTTGACATTTCGACATTTTGACATTTTGACATTTCGATATTTTGACATTTCGACATTTTGACATTTTGACATTTCGACATTTTGACATTTCGACATTTTACATTTCGACATTTTGACATTTTGACATTTCGACATTTTGACATTTTGACATTTCGACATTTTGACATTTTGACATTTCGACATTTTGACATTTCGATATTT
This sequence comes from Sturmia bella, assembly GCA_963662145.1. NCBI lineage: Eukaryota > Metazoa > Arthropoda > Insecta > Diptera > Tachinidae > Sturmia > Sturmia bella. The sequence goes on from OY759170.1 coordinate 28,078,196, forward strand.
TGACATTTCGACATTTTAACATTACGATATGTTGACATTTCGACATTTTGACATTTTTACATTTCGACATTTTGACATTTCGACATTCTGAAATTTCGACATTTTGACATTTCGACATTTTAGCAATTTGACATTTCGACATTTTGACATTTCGATATTTTGACATTTCAACATTTTGACATTTCGACATTTTGACATTTCGACATTTTGACATTTCGACATTTTGACATTTTGACATTTCAACATTTTGACATTTCGTCATTTTGACATTTCGACATTTTGACATTTCGACATTTTGACATTTTGACATTTCGACATTTTGACATTTTGACATTTCGACATTTTGACATTTTGCCATTTCGACATTTTGACATTTCGACATTTTGACATTTTGACATTTTGACATTTCGACATTTCGACATTTTGCCATTTTGACATTTTGACATTTCGACATTTTGACATTTCGACATTTTGACATTTCGACATTTTGACATTTCGACATTTTGACATTTCGACATTTTGACATTTCGACATTTTGACAATTTGACATTTCGACATTTCGACATTTTGACATTTTGACATTTCGACATTTTGACATTTCGACATTTTGACATTTCGACATTTTGACATTTCGACATTTTGACATTCCGACATTTTGACATTTCGACATTTTGACATTTTGACATTTCGACATTTTGACATTTCGACATTTTGACATTTCGTCATTTTGACATTTTGACATTTCGACATTTTGACATTTCGACATTTTGACATTTCGACATTTTGATATTTTGACATTTCGACATTTTGACATTTCGACATTTTGACATTTCGACATTTTGACATTTCGACATATTGACATTTTGACATTTCGACATTTCGACATTTCGACATTTTGACATTTTGACATTTCGACATTTCGACATTTCGACATTTTGACATTTTGACATTTCGACATTTTGACATTTCGACATTTGACATTTTGACATTTTGACATTTCGACATTTTGACATTTTGACATTTCTACATTTTGACATTTCGACATTTTGGCATTTTGACATTTCGACATTTTGACATTTGCCATTTCGACATTTTGACATTTTGACATTTCGACATTTTGACATTTCGACATTTTGACATTTTGACATTTTGACATTTCGACATTTTGACATTTTGACATTTCGACATTTTGACATTTCGACATTTTGACATTTTGACATTTCGACACTTTGACATTTTGACATTTCGACATTTTGACATTTTGACATTTCGACATTTTGACATTTCGACATTTTGACATTTCGACATTTTGAAATTTCGACATTTCGACATTTCGACATTTTGACATTTCGACATTTTGACATTTTGATATTTCGACATTTTGACATTTCGACATTTTGACATTTCGAAATTTTGACATTTTGACATTTTGACATTTCGACATTTTGACATTTCGATATTTTGACATTTCGACATTTTGACATTTCGACATTTTGACATTTCGACATTTTGACATTTCGACATTTTGACATTTCGACATTTTGGCAATTTGACATTTCGACATTTTGACATTTCGACATTTTGACATTTCGACATTTTGACATTTCGACATTTCGACATTTTGACATTTTGACATTTCGACATTTCGACATTTTGACATTTCGACATTTTGACATTTCGACATTTTTACATTTCGACATTTTGACATTTCGACATTTTTACATTTCGACATTTTGACATTCCGACATTTTGACATTTTAACATTTCGACATTTTGACATTTCGACATTTCGACATTTTTACATTTCGACATTTTGACATTCCGACATTTTGACATTTTGACATTTTGACATTTTGACATTTTGACATTTCGACATTTTGACATTTCGACATTTTGACATTTTGACATTTCGACATTTTGACATTTCGACATTTTGGCATTTTGACATTTCGACATTTTGACATTTGCCATTTCGACATTTTGACATTTTGACATTTCGACATTTTGACATTTCGACATTTTGACATTTTGACATTTCGACATTTTGACATTTTGACATTTCGACGTTTTGACATTTTGCCATTTTGACATTTTGACATTTTGACATTTCGACATTTTGACATTTCGACATTTTGACATTTCGACATTTCGATATTTTGACATTTCGACATTTTAACATTTCGATATTTTGACATTTCGACATTTTGACATTTTTACATGTCGACATTTTGACATTTCGACATTTTGACATTTCGATATTTTGACATTTCGACATTTTGACATTTTGACATTTTGACATTTCGACATTTTGACATTTTGACATTTCGACATTTTGACATTTTGACATTTCATTTATATTAAATTACGACATTTTGACATTTTGACATTTCGACATTTTGACATTTCGACATTTTGACATTTTGACATTTCGACATTTTGACATTTCGATATTTTGACATTTCGACATATTAACATTTCGATATTTTGACATTTCGACATTTTGACATTTTTACATGTCGACATTTTGACATTTCGACATTTTGACATTTTGACATTTCGATATTTTGACATTTCGACATTTTGACATTTTGACATTTCGACATTTTGACATTTCGACATTTTGACATTTTGACATTTCGACATTTTGGTATTTTGACATTTCGACATTTCGACATTTTGACATTTCGACATTTTGACATTTCGATATTTTGACATTTCGACATTTTAACATTACGATATGTTGACATTTCGACATTTTGACATTTTTACATTTCGACATTTTGACATTTCGACATTCTGACATTTCGACATTTTGACATTTCGACATTTTAGCAATTTGACATTTCGACATTTTGACATTTCGATATTTTGACATTTCGACATTTTGACATTTCGACATTTTGACATTTCGACATTTTGACATTTTGACATTTCGACATTTTGACATTTCGACATTTTGACATTTTGACATTTCGACATTTTGACATTTCGACATTTTGACATTTCGACATTTTGAAATTTCGACATTTCGACATTTCGAAATTTTGACATTTTGACATTTCGACATTTTGACATTTTGACATTTCGACATTTTGACATTTCGACATTTTGACATTTCGACATTTTGACATTTCGACATTTTGACATTTCGAAATTTTGACATTTTGACATTTTGACATTTCGACATTTTGACATTTTGACATTTCGACATTTTGACATTTCGACATTTTGACATTTCGACATTTTGACATTTCGACATTTCGTCATTTTGACATTTTGACATTTTGACATTTCGACATTTTAACATTTCGACATTTTGACATTTCGACATTTCGACATTTTTACATTTCGACATTTTGACATTCCGACATTTTGACATTTTGACATTTTGACATTTCGACATTTTGACATTTCGACATTTTGACATTTTGACATTTCGACATTTTGACATTTCGACATTTTGGCATTTTGACATTTTGACATTTGCCATTTCGACATTTTGACATTTTGACATTTCGACATTTTGACATTTCGACATTTTGACATTTTGACATTTTGACATTTCGACATTTTGACATTTTGACATTTCGACGTTTTGACATTTTGCCATTTTGACATTTTGACATTTTGACATTTTGACATTTTGACATTTCGACATTTTGACATTTCGACATTTTGACATTTCGACATTTTGACATTTTGACATTTCGATATTTTGACATTTCGATATTTTGACATTTCGACATTTTAACATTTCGATATTTTGACATTTCGACATTTTGACATTTTTACATGTCGACATTTTGACATTTCGACATTTTGACATTTCGCGGACGAGAAGATAACAACGAAAAGATAACAACTTTTTTTCTGCAAAAAGAGAGAGAGAAAAAATTCTCAAAATTTTGCAGAAAATTGAGTGCTTTCTCACGAATGTGCAGAAATGTATAAAATGTTGCTGCCAGACTGAGAAAAGGGTATATAAATTGTATTTTCTTCTGGCATCGCTGATTTATGCAATGTTTGGTAGCACTTCTTAGAGAAAAGCACATTATGCATAACCGGCTGCAAAAATTTTCGTAAAAATTTCTATAATGATTGGCGAAGAAATATTTTAAATCAAATTTTGGAACCGTTTAGCAATAATTGACCGAACTCAAATATATAATTTAAAGCTGAAGCCATTTTGAAAAAAATTTGCATTTTTAATTTTGAATAAAATTTTAAAAACAGAAACGAAAATTCTTCGTTTGAATATTCCTTTTATTGCCTCATTTTAAAACTAAACAAACTTAGCTTTGATTTAAGAACTAACGTTATCCTTTAAAAAAAAATCCAATAATTTTAATTTTAAGTATAAAGAAACAATGGAGAGCAAAAATTCGCTAAACAAAAGACCTTTTTTTAAATTTAGTATATTTCACTAACATTGTGAGCAATGCCAGGAGTTAAGTGGTGACAACGAAATGTCGCGCCATATAGACATGATGAAAATGACAAACAGCAACACAAAGGCCTAAAACACTTGTGATATCTATAAGTACTTAAATTTTTATTGAAAATTTATGTAAATTTCGAAAAAATACACAGCTAAAAAATGCATACGAACACTGAAAAAAACGTAGTAAAACTTGTTTTGAAAAAAATTTACATTTTAGACTTTTAATACAATTTTATAAACAAAAACGAAAATTCTTTGTCCAACTGCCCGTCTTTGTAAAGTTTTTGAAAATTTTCTTTCTTGTATTTATACTGAAAACAATAATAAAATGTGACAATTTGTTTTTTCTTCATACGTATATAAATACACTACTAAAAATTTTTAAAAATTTTACAAAAACTTTCAGTAAATATTATTTTTATTGCCTCATTTTAAAACCAACAAGCTAAGCTTTGATTTTAGAACGAACATTCAGGTTGTGATGAAAAACGATTAAGGCAGAAAAACAATTTCATAACAATAAAAGGTGTGATTTGTTTATTTGAATAAAAAGAATATAAAAAAATTTCGTTTTTTTTTAATTTTATTCAAAATCTAAAGTGTACAAGACTTTATGTACATACATATAAAAAGAACTATCAATTTATTATATAATTAATTTTAAATGAAGATATTTTAAATTTGCCTTATACATATGTATGCCTAATATTTGAACCACCGTGAAAAAAATGTGTCTTACTTACTTCTGGCATCACTGTCGTGTGCGAAACTTGGCAGCACTTTTTGAAACTCTCTGCAGACCAATTTTTCAGCGCTGCCACTCCAAAAAAAAGTACTTTTAGGTGGTGCCAAGTCTGAAGAGCGCGGATGTGGCCGATTTTTGTGTGGAAGTACGGCAATATCTAGAAAAGTTACTCAATTTACTCTTCTTCTTGTTGATATTTTAGCTCAAAACTTAACAACTAATTTTCGTGAAGTTAACAACGAAACGACAAATTTTTTACGAACCATATAAAAATTAAAAATTCTTAATGAAAATATAAAAAATAATAAAAAAAATTTAACCAATTTGATGCATTATGGTTTTATTAGTATTATAAGCCATTATATGTCCTAAAAAAATTTCGTTACAAGGCAAATACCTTGATTTGCCACGTGCATACAAATGGGCCTCTAGGGTCCACCTATCAAATTCTTCGGGGACCGGACCTTATGTAGATGAAAGAGGAGTTATTTACCTTTAATTTGATATATAACTTACATAGCCCAGAAGTTTTTGGTAGAACAAAGTTATGATTTTAAAAAAATTTTCTATATCACTCAATACACAAATGGGCCTCTAGGGTCCACCTATCAAATTCTTCGGAGACCGGACCTAATGTAGGTGAAAGAGGAGGTTTTCACCTTTAATTTGATGTATAATTTACATAGCCCAGAAGTTTTTGGTAGAACAAAGTTATGATTTTAAAAAAATTTTCTATATCACTCAATACACAAATGGGCCTCTAGGGTCCACCTATCCAATTCTTCGGGGACCGGACCTAATGTAGGTGAAAGAGGAGTTATTCACCTTTAATTTGATGTATAATTTACATAGCCCAGAAGTTTTTGGTAGAACAAAGTTATGATTTTAAAAAAATTTTCTATATCACTCAATACACAAATGGGCCTCTAGGGTCCACCTATCCAATTCTTCGGGGACCGGACCTAATGTAGGTGAAAGAGGAGTTATTCACCTTTAATTTGATGTATAATTTACATAGCCCAGAAGTTTTTGGTAGAACAAAGTTATGATTTTAAAAAAATTTTCTATATCACTCAATACACAAATGGGCCTCTAGGGTCCACCTATCCAATTCTTCGGGGACCGGACCTAATGTAGGTGAAAGAGGAGTTATTCACCTTTAATTTGATGTATAATTTACATAGCCCAGAAGTTTTTGGTAGAACAAAGTTATGATTTTAAAAAAATTTTCTATATCACTCAATACACAAATGGGCCTCTAGGGTCCACCTATCAAATTCTTCGGGGACCGGACCTAATGTAGGTAAAAGAAGAGTTATTCACCTTTAATTTGATGTATAATTTACATAGCCCAGAAGTTTTTGGTAGAACAAAGTTATGATTTTAAAAAAATTTTCTATATCACTCAATACACAAATGGGCCTCTAGGGTCCACCTATCCAATTCTTCGGGGACCGGACCTAATGTAGGTGAAAGAGGAGTTATTCACCTTTAATTTGATGTATAATTTACATAGCCCAGAAGTTTTTGGTAGAACAAAGTTATGATTTTAAAAAAATTTTCTATATCACTCAATACACAAATGGGCCTCTAGGGTCCACCTATCCAATTCTTCGGGGACCGGACCTAATGTAGGTGAAAGAGGAGTTATTCACCTTTAATTTGATGTATAATTTACATAGCCCAGAAGTTTTTGGTAGAACAAAGTTATGATTTTAAAAAAATTTTCTATATCACTCAATACACAAATGGGCCTCTAGGGTCCACCTATCAAATTCTTCGGGGACCGGACCTAATGTAGGTAAAAGAAGAGTTATTCACCTTTAATTTGATGTATAATTTACATAGCCCAGAAGTTTTTGGTAGAACAAAGTTATGATTTTAAAAAAATTTTCTATATCACTCAATACACAAATGGGCCTCTAGGGTCCACCTATCCAATTCTTCGGGGACCGGACCTAATGTAGGTGAAAGAGGAGTTATTCACCTTTAATTTGATGTATAATTTACATAGCCCAGAAGTTTTTGGTAGAACAAAGTTATGATTTTAAAAAAATTTTCTATATCACTCAATACACAAATGGGCCTCTAGGGTCCACCTATCCAATTCTTCGGGGACCGGACCTAATGTAGGTGAAAGAGGAGTTATTCACCTTTAATTTGATGTATAATTTACATAGCCCAGAAGTTTTTGGTAGAACAAAGTTATGATTTTAAAAAAATTTTCTATATCACTCAATACACAAATGGGCCTCTAGGGTCCACCTATCCAATTCTTCGGGGACCGGACCTAATGTAGGTGAAAGAGGAGTTATTCACCTTTAATTTGATGTATAATTTACATAGCCCAGAAGTTTTTGGTAGAACAAAGTTATGATTTTAAAAAAATTTTCTATATCACTCAATACACAAATGGGCCTCTAGGGTCCACCTATCAAATTCTTCGGGGACCGGACCTAATGTAGGTAAAAGAAGAGTTATTCACCTTTAATTTGATGTATAATTTACATAGCCCAGAAGTTTTTGGTAGAACAAAGTTATGATTTTAAAAAAATTTTCTATATCACTCAATACACAAATGGGCCTCTAGGGTCCACCTATCAAATTCTTCGGGGACCGGACCTAATGTAGGTAAAAGAGGAGTTATTCACCTTTAATTTGATGTATAATTTACATAGCCCAGAAGTTTTTGGTAGAACAAAGTTATGATTTTAAAAAAATTTTCTATATCACTCAATACACAAATGGGCCTCTAGGGTCCACCTATCAAATTCTTCGGGGACCGGACCTAATGTAGGTAAAAGAGGAGTTATTCACCTTTAATTTGATGTATAATTTACATAGCCCAGAAGTTTTTGGTAGAACAAAGTTATGATTTTAAAAAAATTTTCTATATCACTCAATACACAAATGGGCCTCTAGGGTCCACCTATCAAATTCTTCGGGGACCGGACCTAATGTAGGTGAAAGAAGAGATTTTCACCTTTAATTTGATGTATAAATGACATAGCCCAGAAGTTTTTGGTAGAACAAAGTTATGATTTTAAAAAAATTTTCTATATCACTCAATACACAAATGGGCCTCTAGGGTCCACCTATCACATTCTTCGGGAACCGGACCTAATGTAGGTGAAAGAGGAGGTTTTCGCCTTTAATTTGATGTATAAATTACATAGCCCAGAAGTTTTGGTAGAACAAAGTTATGATTTTAAAAAAATTGATAGGTGGACCCTAGAGGCCCATTTGTGTATTGAGTGATATAGAAAATTTTTTTAAAATCATAACTTTGTTCTACCAAAAACTTCTGGGCTATGTAAATTATACATCAAATTAAAGGTGAATAACTCCTCTTTCACCTACATTAGGTCCGGTCCCCGAAGAATTGGATAGGTGGACCCTAGAGGCCCATTTGTGTATTGAGTGATATAGAAAATTTTTTTAAAATCATAACTTTGTTCTACCAAAAACTTCTGGGCTATGTAAATTATACATCAAATTAAAGGTGAATAACTCCTCTTTTACCTACATTAGGTCCGGTCCCCGAAGAATTTGATAGGTGGACCCTAGAGGCCCATTTGTGTATTGAGTGATATAGAAAATTTTTTTAAAATCATAACTTTGTTCTACCAAAAACTTCTGGGCTATGTAAATTATACATCAAATTAAAGGTGAATAACTCCTCTTTCACCTACATTAGGTCCGGTCCCCGAAGAATTGGATAGGTGGACCCTAGAGGCCCATTTGTGTATTGAGTGATATAGAAAATTTTTTTAAAATCATAACTTTGTTCTACCAAAAACTTCTGGGCTATGTAAATTATACATCAAATTAAAGGTGAATAACTCCTCTTTCATCTACATTAGGTCCGGTCCCCGAAGAATTTGATAGGTGAACCCTAGAGGCCCATTTGTGTATTGAGTGATATAGAAAATTTTTTTAAAATCATAACTTTGTTCTACCAAAAACTTCTGGGCTATGTAAATTATACATCAAATTAAAGGTGAATAACTCCTCTTTCATCTACATTTGGTCCGGTCCCCGAAGAATTTGATAGGTGAACCCTAGAGGCCCATTTGTGTATTGAGTGATATAGAAAATTTTTTTAAAATCATAACTTTGTTCTACCAAAAACTTCTGGGCTATGTAAGTTATATATCAAATTAAAGGTAAATAACTCCTCTTTCATCTACATAAGGTCCGGTCCCCGAAGAATTTGATAGGTGGACCCTAGAGGCCCATTTCTATGCACGTGGAAAATCAAGGTATTTGCCTTGTAACGACATTTTTTTAGAACATATAATGGCTTATAATACTAATAAAACTATAATGCATCAAATTGGTTAAATTTTTTTTATTATTTTTTATATTTTCATTAAGAATTTTTAATTTTTATATGGTTCGTAAAAAATTTGTTCTTTCGTTGTTAACTTCACGAAAATTAGTTGTTAAGTTTTGAGCTAAGATATCAACAAGAAGAAGAGTAAATTGAGTAACTTTTCTAGATATTGCCGTACTTCCACACAAAAATCGGCCACATCCGCGCTCTTCAGACTTGGCACCACCTAAAAGTACAATTTTTTTGGAGTGGCAGCGCTGAAAAATTGGTCTGCAAAGAGAAAATACTCATTTCACGTCTGCAAAGTGAGAGAGCTGTTTGAAATTTGAGTAGTTGTTATCTTTCGTTGTTAACTTCACGGAAATTGACATTTCGATATTTTGACATTTCGACATTTTGACATTTTGCGGACGAGAAGATAACAACGAAAAGATAACAACTTTTTTTCTGCAAAAAGAGAGAGAGAAAAAATTCTCAAAATTTTGCAGAAAATTGAGTGCTTTCTCACGAATGTGCAGAAATGTATAAAATGTTGCTGCCAGACTGAGAAAAGGGTATATAAATTGTATTTTCTTCTGGCATCGCTGATTTATGCAATGTTTGGTAGCACTTCTTAGAGAAAAGCACATTATGCATAACCGGCTGCAAAAATTTTCGTAAAAATTTCTATAATGATTGGCGAAGAAATATATTAAATCAAATTTTGGAACCGTTTAGCAATAATTGACCGAACTCAAATATATAATTTAAAGCTGAAGCCATTTTGAAAAAAATTTGCATTTTTAATTTTGAATAAAATTTTAAAAACAGAAACGAAAATTCTTCGTTTGAATATTCCTTTTATTGCCTCATTTTAAAACTAAACAAACTTAGCTTTGATTTAAGAACTAACGTTATCCTTTAAAAAAAAATCCAATAATTTTAATTTTAAGTATAAAGAAACAATGGAGAGCAAAAATTCGCTAAACAAAAGACCTTTTTTTAAATTTAGTATATTTCACTAACATTGTGAGCAATGCCAGGGGTTAAGTGGTGACAACGAAATGTCGCGCCATATAGACATGATGAAAATGACAAACAGCAACACAAAGGCCTAAAACACTTGTGATACCTATAAGTACTTAAATTTTTATTGAAAATTTATGTAAATTTCGAAAAAATACACAGCTAAAAAATGCATACGAACACTGAAAAAAACGTAGTAAAACTTGTTTTGAAAAAAATTTACATTTTAGACTTTAAGTACAATTTTATAAACAAAAACGAAAATTCTTTGTCCAACTGCCCGTCTTTGTAAAGTTTTTGAAAATTTTCTTTCTTGTATTTATACTGAAAACAATAATAAAATGTGACAATTTGTTTTTTCTTCATACGTATATAAATACACTACTAAAAATTTTTAAAAATTTTACAAAAACTTTCAGTAAATATTATTTTTATTGCCTCATTTTAAAACCAACAAGCTAAGCTTTGATTTTAGAACGAACATTCAGGTTGTGATGAAAAACGATTAAGGCAGAAAAACAATTTCATAACAATAAAAGGTGTGATTTGTTTATTTGAATAAAAAGAATATAAAAAAATTTCGTTTTTTTTTAATTTTATTCAAAATCTAAAGTGTACAAGACTTTATGTACATACATATAAAAAGAACTATCAATTTATTATATAATTAATTTTAAATGAAGATATTTTAAATTTGCCTTATACATATGTATGCCTAATATTTGAACCACCGTGAAAAAAATGTGTCTTACTTACTTCTGGCATCACTGTCGTGTGCGAAACTTGGCAGCACTTTTTGAAACTCTCTGCAGACCAATTTTTCAGCGCTGCCACTCCAAAAAAAAAGTACTTTTAGGTGGTGCCAAGTCTGAAGAGCGCGGATGTGGCCGATTTTTGTGTGGAAGTACGGCAATATCTAGAAAAGTTACTCAATTTACTCTTCTTCTTGTTGATATTTTAGCTCAAAACTTAACAACTAATTTTCGTGAAGTTAACAACGAAACGACAAATTTTTTACGAACCATATAAAAATTAAAAATTCTTAATGAAAATATAAAAAATAATAAAAAAAATTTAACCAATTTGATGCATTATGGTTTTATTAGTATTATAAGCCATTATATGTTCTAAAAAAATGTCGTTACAAGGCAAATACCTTGATTTTCCACGTGCATACAAATGGGCCTCTAGGGTCCACCTATCAAATTCTTCGGGGACCGGACCTTATGTAGATGAAAGAGGAGTTATTTACCTTTAATTTGATACATAACTTACATAGCCCAGAAGTTTTTGGTAGAACAAAGTTATGATTTTAAAAAAATTTTCTATATCACTCAATACACAAATGGGCCTCTAGGGTCCACCTATCAAATTCTTCGGAGACCGGACCTAATGTAGTTGAAAGAGGAGGTTTTCACCTTTAATTTGATGTATAAATAACATAGCCCAGAAGTTTTTGGTAGAACAAAGTTATGATTTTAAAAAAATTTTCTATATCACTCAATACACAAATGGGCCTCTAGGGTCCACCTATCAAATTCTTCAAGGACCGGACCTAATGTAGGTGAAAGAAGAGGTTTTAACCTTTAATTTGAAGTATAAATTACATAGCCCAGAAGTTTTTGGTAGAACAAAGTTATGATTTTAAAAAAATTTTCTATATCACTCAATACACAAATGGGCCTGTAGGGTCCACCTATCAAATTCTTCAAGGACCGGACCTAATGTAGGTGAAAAAGGAGGTTTTCACCTTTAATTTGATGTATAAAATACATAGCCCAGAAGTTTTTGGTAGAACAAAGTTATGATTTTAAAAAAAATAGAAAATTTTTTTAAAATCATAACTTTGTTTTACCAAAAACTTCTGGGCTATGTAATTTATACATCAAATTTAAGGTAAAAACCTTCTCTTTTACTTACATTAGGTCCGGTCCCCGAAGAATTTGATAGGTGGACCCTAGAGGCCCATTTGTGTATTGAGTGATATAGAAAATGTTTTTAAAATCATAACTTTGTTCTACCAAAAACTTCTGGGCTATGTAAGTTATACATCAAATTAAAGGTAAATAGCTCCTCTTTCATCTACATTAGGTCCGGTCCCCGAAGAATTTGATAGGTGGACCCTAGAGGCCCATTTGTGTATTGAGTGATATAGAAAATTTTTTTAAAATCATAACTTTGTTTTACCAAAAACTTCTGGGCTATGTAATTTATAAATCAAATTAAAGGTAAAAACCTTCTTTTTTACTTACATTAGGTCCGGACCCCGAAGAATTTGATAGGTGGACCCTAGAGGCCCATTTGTGTATTGAGTGATATAGAAAATTTTTTTAAAATCATAACTTTGTTCTACCAAAAACTTCTGGGCTATGTAAGTTATACATCAAATTAAAGGTAAATAGCTCCTCTTTCATCTACATTAGGTCCGATCCCCGAAGAATGTGATAGGTGGACCCTAGAGGCCCATTTGTGTATTGAGTGATATAGAAAATTTTTTTAAAATCATAACTTTGTTCTACCAAAAACTTCTGGGCTATGTAAATTATACATCAAATTAAAGGTGAATAACTCTTCTTTCATCTACATTAGGTCCGGTCCCCGAAGAATTTGATAGGTGGACCCTAGAGGCCCATTTGTGTATTGAGTGATATAGAAAATTTTTTTAAAATCATAACTTTGTTTTACCAAAAACTTCTGGGCTATGTAATTTATAAATCAAATTAAAGGTAAAAACCTTCTTTTTTACTTACATTAGGTCCGGACCCCGAAGAATTTGATAGGTGGACCCTAGAGGCCCATTTGTGTATTGAGTGATATAGAAAATTTTTTTAAAATCATAACTTTGTTCTACCAAAAACTTCTGGGCTATGTAAGTTATACATCAAATTAAAGGTAAATAGCTCCTCTTTCATCTACATTAGGTCCGATCCCCGAAGAATGTGATAGGTGGACCCTAGAGGCCCATTTGTGTATTGAGTGATATAGAAAATTTTTTTAAAATCATAACTTTGTTCTACCAAAAACTTCTGGGCTATGTAAATTATACATCAAATTAAAGGTGAATAACTCTTCTTTCATCTACATTAGGTCCGGTCCCCGAAGAATTTGATAGGTGGACCCTAGAGGCCCATTTGTGTATTGAGTGATATAGAAAATTTTTTTAAAATCATAACTTTGTTTTACCAAAAACTTCTGGGCTATGTAATTTATAAATCAAATTAAAGGTAAAAACCTTCTTTTTTACTTACATTAGGTCCGGACCCCGAAGAATTTGATAGGTGGACCCTAGAGGCCCATTTGTGTATTGAGTGATATAGAAAATTTTTTTAAAATCATAACTTTGTTCTACCAAAAACTTCTGGGCTATGTAAGTTATACATCAAATTAAAGGTAAATAGCTCCTCTTTCATCTACATTAGGTCCGATCCCCGAAGAATGTGATAGGTGGACCCTAGAGGCCCATTTGTGTATTGAGTGATATAGAAAATTTTTTTAAAATCATAACTTTGTTCTACCAAAAACTTCTGGGCTATGTAATTTATACATCAAATTAAAGGTGAAAACCTCCTCTTTCACCTACATTAGGTCCGGTCCCCGAAGAATTTGATAGGTGGACCCTAGAGGCCCATTTGTGTATTGAGTGATATAGAAAATTTTTTTAAAATCATAACTTTGTTCTACCAAAAACTTCTGGGCTATGTAATTTATACATCAAATTAAAGGTAAAAACCTCCTCTTTCACCTACATTAGGTCCGGTCCCCGAAGAATTTGATAGGTGGACCCTAGAGGCCCATTTGTGTATTGAGTGATATAGAAAATTTTTTTAAAATCATAACTTTGTTCTACCAAAAACTTCTGGGCTATGTAATTTATACATCAAATTAAAGGTGAAAACCTCCTCTTTCACCTTCATTAGGTCCGGTCCCCGAAGAATTTGATAGGTGGACCCTAGAGGCCCATTTGTGTATTGAGTGATATAGAAAATTTTTTTAAAATCATAACTTTGTTTTACCAAAAACTTCTGGGCTATGTAATTTATACATTAAATTAAAGGTGAAAACCTCCTCTTTCACCTACATTAGGTCCGGTCCCCGAAGAATTTGATAGGTGGACCCTAGAGGCCCATTTGTGTATTGAGTGATATAGAAAATTTTTTTAAAATCATAACTTTGTTCTACCAAAAACTTCTGGGCTATGTAATTTATACATCAAATTAAAGGTGAAAACCTCCTCTTTCACCTACATTAGGTCCGGTCCCCGAAGAATTTGATAGGTGGACCCTAGAGGCCCATTTGTGTATTGAGTGATATAGAAAATTTTTTTAAAATCATAACTTTGTTCTACCAAAAACTTCTGGGCTATGTAATTTATACATCAAATTAAAGGTGAAAACCTCCTCTTTCACCTACATTAGGTCCGGTCCCCGAAGAATTTGATAGGTGGACCCTAGAGGCCCATTTGTGTATTGAGTGATATAGAAAATTTTTTTAAAATCATAACTTTGTTCTACCAAAAACTTCTGGGCTATGTAATTTATACATCAAATTAAAGGTGAAAACCTCCTCTTTCACCTACATTAGGTCCGGTCCCCGAAGAATTTGATAGGTGGACCCTAGAGGCCCATTTGTGTATTGAGTGATATAGAAAATTTTTTTAAAATCATAACTTTGTTCTACCAAAAACTTCTGGGCTATGTAATTTATACATCAAATTAAAGGTTAAAACCTCCTCTTTCACCTACATTAGGTCCGGTCCCCGAAGAATTTGATAGGTGGACCCTAGAGGCCCATTTGTGTATTGAGTGATATAGAAAATTTTTTTAAAATCATAACTTTGTTCTACCAAAAACTTCTGGGCTATGTAATTTATACATCAAATTAAAGGTGAAAACCTCCTCTTTCACCTACATTAGGTCCGGTCCCCGAAGAATTTGATAGGTGGACCCTAGAGGCCCATTTGTGTATTGAGTGATATAGAAAATTTTTTTAAAATCATAACTTTGTTCTACCAAAAACTTCTGGGCTATGTAATTTATACATCAAATTAAAGGTGAAAACCTCCTCTTTCACCTACATTAGGTCCGGTCCCCGAAGAATTTGATAGGTGGACCCTAGAGGCCCATTTGTATGCACGTGGAAAATCAAGGTATTTGCCTTGTAACGACATTTTTTTAGAACATATAATGGCTTATAATACTAATAAAACTATAATGCATCAAATTGGTTAAATTTTTTTTATTATTTTTTATATTTTCATTAAGAATTTTTAATTTTTATATGGTTCGTAAAAAATTTGTTTTTTCGTTGTTAACTTCACGAAAATTAGTTGTTAAGTTTTGAGCTAAGATATCAACAAGAAGAAGAGTAAATTGAGTAACTTTTCTAGATATTGCCGTACTTCCACACAAAAATCGGCCACATCCGCGCTCTTCAGACTTGGCACCACCTAAAAGTACAATTTTTTTTGGAGTGGCAGCGCTGAAAAATTGGTCTGCAAAGAGAAAATACTCATTTCACGTCTGCAAAGTGAGAGAGCTGTTTGAAATTTGAGTAGTTGTTATCTTTCGTTGTTAACTTCACGGAAATCGACATTTTGCCATTTTGACATTTTGACATTTCGACATTTTGACATTTCGACATTTTGACATTTCGACATTTTGACATTTCGACATTTTGACATTTTGACATTTCGACATTTTGACATTTCGACATTTTGACAATTTGACATTTCGACATTTCGACATTTTGACATTTTGACATTTCGACATTTTGACATTTCGACAATTTGACATTTCGACATTTTGACATTTCGACATTTTGACATTCCGACATTTTGACATTTCGACATTTTGACATTTTGACATTTCGACATTTTGACATTTCGACATTTTGACATTTCGTCATTTTGACATTTTGACATTTCGACATTTTGACATTTCGACATTTTGACATTTCGACATTTTGACATTTTGACATTTCGACATTTTGACATTTCGACATTTTGACATTTCGACATTTTGACATTTTGACATTTCGACATTTCGACATTTCGACATTTTGACATATTGACATTTCGACATTTCGACATTTCGACATTTTGACATTTTGACCTTTTGACATTTCGACATTTTGACATTTCGACATATGACATTTTGACATTTTGACATTTCGACATTTTGACATTTTGACATTTCTACATTTTGACATTTTGACATTTCGACATTTTGGCATTTTGACATTTCGACATTTTGACATTTGCCATTTCGACATTTTGACATTTTGACATTTCGACATTTTGACATTTCGACATTTTGACATTTTGACATTTTGACATTTCGACATTTTGACATTTTGACATTTCGACGTTTTGACATTTTGCCATTTTGACATTTTGACATTTTGACATTTTGACATTTTGACATTTCGACATTTTGACATTTCGACATTTTGACATTTCGACATTTTGACATTTTGACATTTCGATATTTTGACATTTCGATATTTTGACATTTCGACATTTTAACATTTCGATATTTTGACATTTCGACATTTTGACATTTTTACATGTCGACATTTTGACATTTCGACATTTTGACATTTCGATATTTTGACATTTCGACATTTTGAAATTTGAGTAGTTGTTATCTTTCGTTGTTAACTTCACGGAAATCGACATTTTGCCATTTTGACATTTTGACATTTCGACATTTTGACATTTCGACATTTTGACATTTCGACATTTTGACATTTCGACATTTTGACATTTTGACATTTCGACATTTTGACATTTCGACATTTTGACAATTTGACATTTCGACATTTCGACATTTTGACATTTTGACATTTCGACATTTTGACATTTCGACAATTTGACATTTCGACATTTTGACATTTCGACATTTTGACATTCCGACATTTTGACATTTCGACATTTTGACATTTTGACATTTCGACATTTTGACATTTCGACATTTTGACATTTCGTCATTTTGACATTTTGACATTTCGACATTTTGACATTTCGACATTTTGACATTTCGACATTTTGACATTTTGACATTTCGACATTTTGACATTTCGACATTTTGACATTTCGACATTTTGACATTTTGACATTTCGACATTTCGACATTTCGACATTTTGACATATTGACATTTCGACATTTCGACATTTCGACATTTTGACATTTTGACCTTTTGACATTTCGACATTTTGACATTTCGACATATGACATTTTGACATTTTGACATTTCGACATTTTGACATTTTGACATTTCT
Source organism: Sturmia bella (assembly GCA_963662145.1). NCBI lineage: Eukaryota > Metazoa > Arthropoda > Insecta > Diptera > Tachinidae > Sturmia > Sturmia bella. The sequence goes on from OY759170.1 coordinate 28,096,002, forward strand.
ACATTTTGACATTTTGACATTTCGACATTTTGGCATTTTGACATTTCGACATTTTGACATTTGCCATTTCGACATTTTGACATTTTGACATTTCGACATTTTGACATTTCGACATTTTGACATTTTGACATTTTGACATTTCGACATTTTGACATTTTGACATTTCGACGTTTTGACATTTTGCCATTTTGACATTTTGACATTTTGACATTTTGACATTTTGACATTTCGACATTTTGACATTTCGACATTTTGACATTTCGACATTTTGACATTTTGACATTTCGATATTTTGACATTTCGATATTTTGACATTTCGACATTTTAACATTTCGATATTTTGACATTTCGACATTTTGACATTTTTACATGTCGACATTTTGACATTTCGACATTTTGACATTTCGATATTTTGACATTTCGACATTTTGACATTTCGACATTTTGACATTTCGACATTTTGACATTTCGACATTTCGTCATTTTGACATTTTGACATTTCGACATTTTAACATTTCGACATTTTGACATTTCGACATTTTTACATTTCGACATTTTGACATTCCGACATTTTGACATTTCGACATTTTGACATTTTGACATTTAGACATTTTGACATTTTGACATTTCGACATTTTGACATTTCGACATTTTGACATTTCGACATTTCGACATTTTGACATTTCGACATTTCGACATTTTGACATTTCGACATTTTGACATTTTGATATTTCGACATTTTGACATTTCGACATTTTGACATTTCGAAATTTTGACATTTCGAAATTTTGACATTTTGACATTTCGACATTTTGATATTTCGAAATTTTGACATTTCGACATTTTGACATTTCGACATTTTGACAATTTGACATTTCGACATTTCGACATTTTGACATTTCGACATTTTGACATTTTGACATTTCGACATTTTTACATTTCGACATTTTGACAATTTGACATTTTGACATTTCGACATTTCGACATTTTGACATTTCGACATTTCGACATTTTGACATTTCGACATTTCGACATTTCGACATTTTGACATTTCGACATTTTGACATTTCGACATTTTGACAATTTGACATTTTGACATTTCGACATTTTGACATTTCGACATTTTGACATTTTGACATTTCGACATTTTGACATTTCGACATTTTGACATTTCGACATTTCGACATTTTGACATTTCGACATTTTGACATTTCGACATTTCGACATTTTGACATTTCGACATTTCGACATTTCGACATTTTGACATTTCGACATTTTTACATTTCGACATTTTGACATTCCGACATTTTGACATTTCGACATTAGGTCCGGTCCCCGAAGAATTTGATAGGTGGACCCTAGAGGCCCATTTGTGTATTGAGTGATATAGAAATTTTTTTTAAAATCAATACTTTGTTCTACCAAAAACTTCTGGGCTATGTAATTTATACATCAAATTAAAGGTGAAAACCTCATCTTTCACCTACATTAGGTCCGGTCCCCGAAGAATTTGATAGGTGGACCCTAGAGGCCCATTTGTGTATTGAGTGATATAGAAAATTTTTTTAAAATCATAACTTTGTTCTACCAAAAACTTCTGGGCTATGTAATTTATACATCAAATTAAAGGTGAAAACTTCTTCTTTCACCTACATTAGGTCCGGTCCCCGAAGAATTTGATAGGTGGACCCTAGAGGCCCATTTGTGTATTGAGTGATATAGAAATTTTTTTTAAAATCATAACTTTGTTCTACCAAAAACTTCTGGGCTATGTAATTTATACATCAAATTAAAGGTGAAAACCTCCTCTTTCACCTTCATTAGGTCCGGTCCCCGAAGAATTTGATAGGTGGACCCTAGAGGCCCATTTATGTATTGAGTGATATAGAAAATTTTTTTAAAATCATAACTTTGTTCTACCAAAAACTTCTGGGCTATGTAAGTTATATATCAAATTAAAGGTAAATAGCTCCTCTTTCATCTACATAAGGTCCGGTCCCCGAAGAATTTGATAGGTGGACCCTAGAGGCCCATTTGTATGCACGTGGAAAATCAAGGTATTTGCCTTGTAACGACATTTTTTTAGAACATATAATGGCTTATAATACTAATAAAACTATAATGCATCAAATTGGTTAAATTTTTTTTATTATTTTTTATATTTTCATTAAGAATTTTTAATTTTTATATGGTTCGTAAAAAATTTGTTCTTTCGTTGTTAACTTCACGAAAATTAGTTGTTAAGTTTTGAGCTAAGATATCAACAAGAAGAAGAGTAAATAGAGTAACTTTTCTAGATATTGCCGTACTTCCACACAAAAATCGGCCACATCCGCGCTCTTCAGACTTGGCACCACCTAAAAGTACAATTTTTTTTGGAGTGGCAGCGCTGAAAAATTGGTCTGCAAAGAGAAAATACTCATTTCACGTCTGCAAAGTGAGAGAGCTGTTTGAAATTTGAGTAGTTGTTATCTTTCGTTGTTAACTTCACGGAAATCGACATTTTGCCATTTTGACATTTTGACATTTCGACATTTTGACATTTCGACATTTTGACATTTCGACATTTTGACATTTCGACATTTTGACATTTTGACATTTCGACATTTTGACATTTCGACATTTTGACAATTTGACATTTCGACATTTCGACATTTTGACATTTTGACATTTCGACATTTTGACATTTCGACAATTTGACATTTCGACATTTTGACATTTCGACATTTTGACATTCCGACATTTTGACATTTCGACATTTTGACATTTTGACATTTCGACATTTTGACATTTCGACATTTTGACATTTCGTCATTTTGACATTTTGACATTTCGACATTTTGACATTTCGACATTTTGACATTTCGACATTTTGACATTTTGACATTTCGACATTTTGACATTTCGACATTTTGACATTTCGACATTTTGACATTTTGACATTTCGACATTTCGACATTTCGACATTTTGACATATTGACATTTCGACATTTCGACATTTCGACATTTTGACATTTTGACCTTTTGACATTTCGACATTTTGACATTTCGACATATGACATTTTGACATTTTGACATTTCGACATTTTGACATTTTGACATTTCTACATTTTGACATTTTGACATTTCGACATTTTGGCATTTTGACATTTCGACATTTTGACATTTGCCATTTCGACATTTTGACATTTTGACATTTCGACATTTTGACATTTCGACATTTTGACATTTTGACATTTCGACATTTTGACATTTTGACATTTCGACATTTTGACATTTCGACATTTCGACATTTTGACATTTTGACATTTCGACATTTTGACATTTTGACATTTCGACATTTTGACATTTTGACATTTCGACATTTTGACATTTCGACATTTTGACATTTCGACATTTTGACATTTCGACATTTTGAAATTTCGACATTTCGACATTTTGACATTTCGACATTTTGACATTTTGATATTTCGACATTTTGACATTTCGACATTTTGACATTTCGAAATTTTGACATTTTGACATTTTGACATTTCGACATTTCGACATTTTAACATTTCGACATTTTGACATTTCGACATTTCGACATTTTTACATTTCGACATTTTGACATTCCGACATTTTGACATTTCGACATTTTGACATTTTGACATTTTGACATTTCGACATTTTGACATTTCGACATTTTGACATTTTGACATTTCGACATTTTGACATTTCGACATTTTGGCATTTTGACATTTCGACATTTTGACATTTGCCATTTCGACATTTTGACATTTTGACATTTCGACATTTTGACATTTCGACATTTTGACATTTTGACATTTTGACATTTCGACATTTTGACATTTTGACATTTCGACATTTTGACATTTCCACATTTTGACATTTTGACATTTCGACATTTTGACATTTTGACATTTCGACATTTTGACATTTTGACATTTTGACATTTCGACATTTTGACATTTCGACATTTTGACATTTCGACATTTTGAAATTTCGACATTTCGACATTTTGACATTTCGACATTTTGACATTTTGATATTTCGACATTTTGACATTTCGACATTTTGACATTTCGAAATTTTGACATTTTGACATTTTGACATTTCGACATTTTGACATTTTGACATTTCGACATTTTGACATTTCGATATTTTGACATTTCGACATTTTGACATTTCGACATTTTGACATTTCGACATTTTGACATTTCGACATTTTGACATTTCGACATTTTGACATTTCGACATTTTGGCAATTTGACATTTCGACATTTTGACATTTCGACATTTTGACATTTTGACATTTCGACATTTTGACATTTCGACATTTTGACATTTTGACATTTCGACATTTCGACATTTTGACATTTCGACATTTTGACATTTCGACATTTCGACATTTTTACATTTCGACATTTTGACATTTCGACATTTTTACATTTCGACATTTTGACATTCCGACATTTTGACATTTCGACATTTTGACATTTCGACATTTCGTCATTTTGACATTTTGACATTTCGACATTTTAACATTTCGACATTTTGACATTTCGACATTTTTACATTTCGACATTTTGACATTCCGACATTTTGACATTTCGACATTTTGACATTTTGACATTTAGACATTTTGACATTTTGACATTTCGACATTTTGACATTTCGACATTTTGACATTTCGACATTTCGACATTTTGACATTTCGACATTTCGACATTTTGACATTTCGACATTTTGACATTTTGATATTTCGACATTTTGACATTTCGACATTTTGACATTTCGAAATTTTGACATTTCGAAATTTTGACATTTTGACATTTCGACATTTTGATATTTCGAAATTTTGACATTTCGACATTTTGACATTTCGACATTTTGACAATTTGACATTTCGACATTTCGACATTTTGACATTTCGACATTTTGACATTTTGACATTTCGACATTTTTACATTTCGACATTTTGACAATTTGACATTTTGACATTTCGACATTTCGACATTTTGACATTTCGACATTTCGACATTTTGACATTTCGACATTTCGACATTTCGACATTTTGACATTTCGACATTTTGACATTTCGACATTTTGACAATTTGACATTTTGACATTTCGACATTTTGACATTTCGACATTTTGACATTTTGACATTTCGACATTTTGACATTTCGACATTTTGACATTTCGACATTTCGACATTTTGACATTTCGACATTTTGACATTTCGACATTTCGACATTTTGACATTTCGACATTTCGACATTTCGACATTTTGACATTTCGACATTTTTACATTTCGACATTTTGACATTCCGACATTTTGACATTTCGACATTTTGACATTTCGACATTTTGACATTTCGACATTTTGACATTTCGACATTTTGACATTTCGACATTTCGACATTTTGACATTTCGACATTTCGACATTTTGACATTTTGACATTTCGACATTTCGACATTTCGACATTTTTACATTTAGACATTTTGACATTCCGACATTTTGACATTTCGACATTTTGACATTTCGACATTTTGACATTTTGACATTTCGACATTTTGACATTTCGACATTTTGACATTTCGACATTTCGACATTTTGACATTTCGACATTTCGACATTTTGACATTTCGACATTTTGACATTTTGATATTTTGATATTTCGACATTTTGACATTTTGACATTTCGACATTTTGACATTTTGACATTTCGACATTTTGACATTTCGACATTTTGACATTTCGACAATTTTGATATTTCGAAATTTTGACATTTCGACATTTTGACATTTCGACATTTTGACATTTCGACATTTTGACATTTCGACATTTCGACATTTTGACATTTCGACATTTTGACATTTTGACATTTCGACATTTTGACATTTTGACATTTCGACATTTTGACAATTTGACATTTCGACATTTCGACATTTTGACATTTTGACAATTCGACATTTTGACATTTCGACATTTTGACATTTTGACATTTCGACATTTCGACATTTTGACATTTCGACATTTTGACATTTTGATATTTCGACATTTTGACATTTCGACATTTCGACATTTTGACATTTCGAAATTTTGACATTTCGACATTTTGACATTTCGACATTTTGACAATTTGACATTTCGACATTTCGACATTTTGACATTTCGACATTTTGACATTTCGACATTTTGACATTTCGACATTTCGACATTTTTACATTTTGACATTCCGTCATTTTGACATTTCGACATTTTGACATTTTGACATTTCGACATTTTGACATTTCGACATTTTGACATTTCGACATTTCGACATTTTGACATTTCGACATTTTGACATTTCGACATTTTGATATTTCGACATTTTGACATTTCGACATTTTGACATTTCGAAATTTTGACATTTTGACATTTCGACATTTTGATATTTCGAAATTTTGACATTTCGACATTTTGACATTTCGACATTTTGACATTTCGACATTTTGACAATTTGACATTTCGACATTTTGACATTTCGACATTTTGACATTTCGACATTTCGACATTTTTACATTTCGACATTTTGACATTCCGACATTTTGACATTTCGACATTTCGACATTTTGACATTTCGACATTTCGACATTTCGACATTTCGACATTTTGACATTTTGACATTTCGACATTTCGACATTTCGACATTTTTACATTTAGACATTTTGACATTCCGACATTTTGACATTTCGACATTTTGACATTTCGACATTTTGACATTTTGACATTTCGACATTTTGACATTTCGACATTTTGACATTTCGACATTTTGACATTTTGACATTTCGACATTTCGACATTTTGACATTTCGACATTTTGACATTTTGACATTTCGACATTTTGACATTCCGACATTTTGACATTTCGACATTTTGACATTTCGACATTTTGACAATTTTGATATTTCGAAATTTTGACATTTCGACATTTTGACATTTCGACATTTTGACATTTTGACATTTCGACATTTTGACATTTCGACATTTTGACATTTCGACATTTTGACATTTCGACATTTTGACATTTCGAGATTTTGACATTTTGACATTTCGACATTTTGACATTTCGACAATTTGACATTTCGACATTTTGACATTTCGACATTTTGACATTTCGACATTTTTACATTTCGACATTTTGACATTCCGACATTTTGACATTTCGACATTTTGACATTTCGACATTTTGACATTTCGACATTTTGACATTTCGACATTTTGACATTTCGACATTTCGACATTTTGACATTTCGACATTTCGACATTTTGACATTTTGACATTTCGACATTTCGACATTTCGACATTTTTACATTTAGACATTTTGACATTCCGACATTTTGACATTTCGACATTTTGACATTTCGACATTTTGACATTTTGACATTTCGACATTTTGACATTTCGACATTTTGACATTTCGACATTTTGACATTTTGACATTTCGACATTTCGACATTTTGACATTTCGACATTTTGACATTTTGACATTTCGACATTTTGACATTCCGACATTTTGACATTTCGACATTTTGACATTTCGACATTTTGACAATTTTGATATTTCGAAATTTTGACATTTCGACATTTTGACATTTCGACATTTTGACATTTTGACATTTCGACATTTTGACATTTCGACATTTTGACATTTCGACATTTTGACATTTCGACATTTTGACATTTCGAAATTTTGACATTTTGACATTTCGACATTTCGACATTTTGACATTTCGACAATTTGACATTTCGACATTTTGACATTTCGACATTTTGACATTTCGACATTTTTACATTTCGACATTTTGACATTCCGACATTTTGACATTTCGACATTTTGACATTTTGACATTTCGACATTTTGACATTTCGACATTTTGACATTTCGACATTTCGACATTTTGACATTTCGACATTTCGACATTTCGACATTTCGACATTTTGACATTTCGACATTTTGACATTTTGATATATCGACATTTTGACATTTCGACATTTTGACATTCCGACATTTTGACATTTCGACATTTTGACATTTCGACATTTTGACATTTTGACATTTCGACATTTCGACATTTTGACATTTCGACATTTTGACATTTTGACATTTCGACATTTTGACATTCCGACATTTTGACATTTCGACATTTTGACATTTCGACATTTTGACAATTTTGATATTTCGAAATTTTGACATTTCGACATTTTGACATTTCGACATTTTGACATTTCGACATTTTGACATTTCGACATTTCGACATTTTGACATTTCGACATTTTGACATTTTGACATTTTGACATTTCGACATTTTAACATTTCGACATTTTGACATTTTGACATTTTGACATTTTGACATTTTGACATTTTGACATTTCGACATTTTGACATTTCGACATTTCGACATTTTGACATTTTTACATTTTGACATTTCGACATTTTGACATTTTGACATTTCGACATTTTGACATTTCGACATTTTGACATTTCGACATTTTGACATTTTGACATTTCGACATTTCGACATTTTGACATTTCGACATTTTGACATTTTGACATTTCGACATTTTGACATTCCGACATTTTGACATTTCGACATTTTGACATTTCGACATTTTCACAATTTTGATATTTCGAAATTTTGACATTTCGACATTTTGACATTTCGACATTTTGACATTTTGACATTTCGACATTTTGACATTTCGACATTTTGACATTTCGACATTTTGACATTTCGACATTTTGACATTTCGAAATTTTGACATTTTGACATTTCGACATTTCGACATTTTGACATTTCGACAATTTGACATTTCGACATTTTGACATTTCGACATTTTGACATTTCGACATTTCGACATTTCGACATTTTGACATTCCGACATTTTGACATTTCGACATTTTGACATTTTGACATTTCGACATTTTGACATTTCGACATTTTGACATTTCGACATTTCGACATTTTGACATTTCGACATTTCGACATTTCGACATTTTGACATTTCGACATTTTGACATTTTGATATATCGACATTTTGACATTTCGACATTTTGACATTCCGACATTTTGACATTTCGACATTTTGACATTTCGACATTTTGACATTTCGACATTTTGACATTTTGACATTTCGACATTTCGACATTTTGACATTTCGACATTTTGACATTTTGACATTTCGACATTTTGACATTCCGACATTTTGACATTTCGACATTTTGACATTTCGACATTTTGACAATTTTGATATTTCGAAATTTTGACATTTCGACATTTTGACATTTCGACATTTTGACATTTCGACATTTTGACATTTCGACATTTCGACATTTTGACATTTTGACATTTTGACATTTTGACATTTTGACATTTCGACATTTTGACATTTCGACATTTTGACATTTTGACATTTTGACATTTTGAGATTTTGACATTTCGACATTTTGACATTTCGACATTTCGACATTTTGACATTTTTACATTTTGACATTTCGACATTTTGACATTTTGACATTTCGACATTTTGACATTTCGACATTTTGACATTTTGACATTTCGACATTTTGACATTTCGACATTTTGACATTTCGACATTTTAAAATTTAACATTTCGACATTTTGACATTTTGACATTTTGACATTTCGACATTTTGACATATTGACATTTTGACATTTCGACATTTTGACATTTTGACATTTCGACATTTTGACATTTCGACATTTTGACATTTCGACATTTTGACATTTCGACATTTTGACATTTCGTCACTTTGACATTTTGACATTTTGACATTTCGACATTTTGACATTTCGACATTTCGACATTTTGACATTTTGACATTTCGACATTTTGACATTTCGTCATTTTGACATTTCGACATTTTGACATTTTGACATATCGACATTTTGACATTTTGACATTTCGACATTTTGACATTTTGACATTTCGACATTTTGACATTTTGACATTTTGACATTTCGACATTTCGACATTTTGACATTTTGACATTTTGACATTTCGACATTTTGACATTTCGACATTTCGACATTTTGACATTTTGACATTTTGACATTTTGACATTTTGACATTTTGACATTTTGACATTTCGACATTTTGACATTTTGACATTTCGACATTTTGACATTTAGACATTTCGACATTTTGACATTTTGACATCTTTACATTTCGACATTTTGATATTTTGACATTTTGACATTTCGACATTTTGACATTTCGACATTTTGACATTTCAACATTTTGACATTTCGACATTTTGACATTTTGACATTTTGACATTTCGACATTTTAACATTTTAACATTTCGACATTTTGACATTTTGACATTTCGACATTTTGACATTTCGACATTTTGACATTTCGACATTTTGACATTTTGACATTTCGACATTTTGACATTTCGTCATTTTGACATTTTGACATTTTGACATTTCAACATTTTGACATTTCGACATTTTTATTGAAATGAGTTTATTGAACAGACTAAATTGAAAGTTTTTGTTTTTCTCTACAGTATAAATTTAGACTACTATTCATGTATATAAAATATACATTTACATTAAGTACAAAGTGCATGAGTAAAAAGGATGTTCCCATTCTCTTCTCAACACTCTCCCTGAATGGTGAAATTGTCGTATAACTTTCAAATTTTTCTCTTGCACTTTTTACATCAAATTAACAGGATCAAATTATACATTCCATTAATTTTCAAAACATTAAAAATATTATCAATAACAATATTATATAAGCCCAAATTTATTTGTTAAATATTCCAACTTTTGAGTTGTAACAGCTTTTGTAAAGATATCTGCGACCATCTCATTTGTAGGAATGTACTTCAGAACGATACTCTTGTCATCTATTTTTTGACGAATGAATTTACTTTTAATGTCCACATGTTTCGTTCGAGGAGAATAATTATGATTTTGTGCGACTTGAATTGCACCTTTATTATCGCAAAATAAAGTAACTCCAATTTGAGGAATTTTGCTTAATTCGGCTTCTAAACGCTTTAACCAAACGGATTCTTGTATTGCAGCAGTAAGCGACATAAATTCGGCCTCTGTTGAAGACAATGCAACCGTCTTTTGTTTCTTTGTATTCCTGTAGTTGTATAACCTGTAGTTGAGTGACGGTCATCTAAATTCCCAGCCCAATCTGCATCGCAATAACCAGTTATTTCATCATCTGGTTCCTTTTTATAAACTATACCTTTTTCAATCGTGCCTTTCAAATATCGCATTATTCTTTTAACAGCGTCCCAATGTACTATAATGATTCTTGCCAGGGAATACTCACTCGGATAACCAGGATATAATGAAACTCATTAGACTTTCAATAAGTAACTTAAAATTTATTAGGCATAATTCCAACCAACACCGGATCAAAGAAATACCAAGCGAATTCCAGAAATACTTAGTTCAATATAAATAACCAAATGTTCTGTAGAAAATAAGTTTTACAAGCTTCCAGCAGTTAGATCTCGTTGACGTCAAGAACCAGAATGCCCGCGTTCTCGTCTCCTTAAATTGAAATAGTTTTAGTGGATATTAATGTATTATCACTACTATGCCTGAGACCTATGGCCATTAGTGTCTCTGTGCACTACTACTATTGTGCCTGGGACCTATGGCTATTGGTAACCAGTAGATACCCTGTACACCACTACTTGAGTTGGGTTTGTGTTGAGTATATTGTGGCTGCTAGTGAAGCTGTTACAAACTTGCGCCTAGCTGTCCACACACCAAGGCAGACAAAGCCCAACTGAAGTATTAGTAATAGCTTAAGACAACAGTACTGATACTGGTATTGTAGTAGTGAGTAAATTGAACAACGTGTGCAAATGCAAAGAAAAGCGTATGTAAATGTGTGAGACTTAGCTGGGGTTTATCTCGCTCGCTTTTAACATAGAATGAGAGAGAGAGAATACTCTCTAACCAAAACTGTTCCCATTTTCTACTGATAATTACTCTTTAAATGTAAATGTAAAATACTAATAAGGTATGTGTATAGGTATACGCGTGTGCTTATATGCTAGCTGTAAATGATAATAATCTACCTCCATACACATACATATGTATGTCAATATTCAATAATCTACAAATATATATAATAACGGTATGGAATTCAAAAATAAATCAGATAATATGTACACTTCAAAATAAAAAATCTTCTGAGTAACAAAGTGTTAACCCATTTCGTACCTAATTATAATCTAAAAATCTATACTTATGTATATACACATATGTAACGAAGCTTCGTTACATCTCCCTCTTGGTTTCTTTTTTTTCTTTTCTTCATAGCATACCAACGTCATCTCTAGGCTTCGGAAAGATTAATTTTTCTCGATTGAAGATTAGCCAGACATCCAAGGAACTTCGAATATATATTGCCACCTCGATACCATCCACATACTTTTTGAACCTGGTACGCCTTCCGGGATTAATGGGTTCAAGAGAAGATAGTATATGCATGATGAGTTTATTCCGAAAGTCATGCTCTTCATCTTCGATACCCAGGTCTCTTACTAATTGAGTAAGACTATCAGACTTCGGAGGTTTATACACCACGAGATCATGGAGGTCTAACCTTGGTAAAGTTATTACTGATGTAACTTGGGGTTTGTTGGGGTAGCCGCCTAAAAGTATAGTTTGGCGACGTTTCTGCTTTTCCTTCTCTATCACTTGTCGAAAACGTGCGCAACTTTTCTTGAATTTGTCTTCAGACATCTCTGCTATTGGTGTGATATGGCTTAAGATCTTTCACATGGGCGGTGAGTTTCCTCTTTTTATTTGTAGTGTCAGCTAGTTCAACAACAACTGGTGATATGAATTTATTGACTACGTATGGACCGTCGTATTTAGGGGCCAATTTAGCTGCGAAGTAATCAACGGCTTTCGATAACACGTGTTTCTTTACCAGTATTTGATCGTTCTTTTTGGGCGACCATTCACGACGTCTTAAGTTGTAATGAAATGCTTGTTTCTCGGCGCAATTTTGTAAATTCGTGCGGACTATTTGGAAAATGTTTTGCAAATAGCGGTAGACTGTATCTAAGTTGAACTCGGTAACTGCTGACGGTGAGTTCGTCTTTACATCGAAAAGAGTATTAGGAAGGCGCAATTCCCTACCGAGTGTCAGATAGGCTGGACTATACTGGGTGGATGATTGTTTACTCGAGTTTATGGCTAAAGTTAATTCGGGCAGGTGATCGTCCCATTTCCTCTGGTTGCTCTCAGTATATTGTGCGATCATGGTTTTAATAATCCTATTCGTTCTCTCGGTGGGGTTTTCCTGGGGTGCGTAGGGTGCGGTGAATCGTTGAGTTACCCCAATTTTTTTTAGGTAGTTTTGACATTCTCGGCTATTAAACTGAGTACCATTGTCCGTTACCAGTACATGTGGTACTCCAAAACGAGATAAAATACGCTCTCGGAAAGCTTTCAGGAAAGTTTGAGTGGTTGCTTTTCTGACTGCAATGAACTCGGACCATTTCGTGAACTTATCGTGGAAGACGATCAGGTATGTATTACCGTGAATAGATCGTGGTAAAGGCCCAACGAAATCGGCACACACGGTATGGCCGGGGCAAGGAGCTTGATGTGTACGCATTTTACCAGCTGGTGCTTGTTGTAGTGGTTTAAATCGTTGGCAAGTTTCACAATTCCTTACGTATTTGGTTATGTCGCGGAAAAGACCGGGCCAATAGTAGAGTTTAGTTATACGGGCAATAGTTTTATTTATGCCTAAATGACCTGCAGTAATGTCGTCGTGGCATTCTTTAAGGACTCGAAGTCTGTCGGATTTTGAAACTACCAGTTTCCATGGGACCGGGTCTTCGACGTTGTAACACGATGAGTCGTAGATATGTCTTCTCAGGTTACCTTTCTCATCAATTTGATAGTCGGGACATTGTTCTGGGTGCTCACGGACTAGCTGATACTTTTTCTGATACCAGTGATCGTTATTGTCTAGACGGTCTCGGATAGTTTGTATGGCGGGAGTTATATGTGTTGACGATACTGGAGCTCGTGAGAGCGCATCGGCGATAACGTTAAAGCTGCCCTTCCTATATCGGATTTCATAATCGAATTGCATTAGCTCTAGGGCCCATCGCGCTATTCTGCCAGAAGGTGATTGAATCGAATTTAGCCACTTCAGTGATTGATGATCAGTTAGGATGACAAAGTGGTATCCTTCGAGGTAATGCCTCATTTTTCGAATACCCCAAATTATGGCCAGGCATTCCTTCTCAGTGACTGTGTAGTTACGTTCCGCAGCTAGTAACGTGCGGCTAGCGTAAGAGATTACTCTTTCACCATCTTCGTGCTCCTGGGTAAGAACTGCACCTAACCCCACATCGCTGGCATCCGTTTGCAGAGTAAAGGTACGGGTGAAAACGGGACAAGTCAGAGCGGGTGCTTCGATGAGCTTTTGTTTTATTTCTTCGAAAGTTTTCTGCTGGCAGGTTCCCCACTCCCATTTCTTTCCTTTCTTCAAAAGTTCGTTCAAAGGGGCAGTCAGAGTCGAGAAGTTGGGTACGAAACGTCGGTACCATGCTGCCGTATTTAAAAATGATCTTAACTCCTTTAGTGTAGTGGGTTCAGGTAAAGCCAAAATTGCACTCACCTTTTCAGGATCTGTGTGTATACTAAAAGTCTGCGCAAGACCACTTGGTTGTTTGTCAACACTGAAGACTATGCTGCAGTGTATATGACAATACTGTATAAAATCTGATTATTGCACACTACAGCATATACAAAATCTAAGCGAGCGCACACAATAACAATACAACGAAAAAATTAAAGTTTGTTTGTTTTGTGTTTGGCCGATCAATAACACGACCTGCCATTTATTCGTGTATTTGTTTATTCGTCAAGCCATGATGTCTTGCAAAAATGTTATGTGTTACAGCAGGTTTTGTTGTTATTTGCTGTTTTAAAAGAGGCAGCAGAGTATTTGCTGTACATCATAGGCTATGGTGTCATTGTTATTATTGTTTTTCACTGTTAGCATTGTTAACCATGTAGATAATTGATACACATAAACAAAGCCTTTGTGAGTGAAAAATATTGGCAAATATGTGCATAAGTACATATATATGTACATACATACATACATACATATGTATTTTAAAACTAAAAATGTAAGAGAAAGACCTCCAGCCCAATTAATATAATAATAAATTAATAATTCTTCTTTTTTGCCATCAATTTTAGTTTATTATCTTTTGTTTTTGTATTGCCTCTTTTTGATCAAAAAGAGGCAATATAAAAACAAAAGATAATAATAAATATTAAAAACGAAAATAATATTAAAAAACGTAGGAACAAAATAATTAAAATTATTTAGTATTATAAAAAGAATAGCTCAAATATACATACATATGTATGTGTATCACTTCATAACCGAAGTGAGTAAAGCAAAATGTATTTTGTCTCATCATACATGAGGAGAACAAAACAAAAAAAAATTTCACTCTTCATGTGTGTGAGTGAAGAATTGGAACTCTGGTCTGCGCACAACCACTTGGTTGTTTGTCAACACTGAAGACTATGCTGCAGTGTATATGACAATACTGTATAAAATCTGACTATTGCAGACTACACCAACTGCCATTGATTCGTCAAGCAATGAAGTCTTGCAAAGATGTTATGTGAGACAGTAGCTTGTTCAGTTTGTTACTCATCAGCTATGTTCTCTCATTGTTTATTATTGTTGATGGCACATATTGTGTGTGTCATGCAAAACAAGAAGTAAGTGCACTGAAGTATTTGCTAAAAAAATAGAATGTCTTAAATAGCATTCAAGACAACATTTGCATCAGTCTAGTGTATACCTTCTTCGCTAATCACGTGGCCCAAATATTTAATCGTCCTTTTTGCGAATGAACATTTATCGGGATTTATGCGCAGCTTAGCAGAAATTAGACGATTGAAGACGATTTTTAAATTGCGTAAATGTTCTTCGAGGGTCCTGCCTAACACTACGATATCGTCGAGGTAGGCAAAAGCAAAAGAGTCGAGATCGGTATCAATCACTGCATCTAATGCCCTCTGAAAGGTAGCCGAAGCCGAGTGTGGCCGAAAGGCATGACGCACCATTGGAAAAGGCCGCGACCTGGAACAGTGAAAGCGGTGTAACTCCTACTTTCTGGGGCCATAGGTATTTGCCAATATCCGTTTCGGAGATCGATAGTACTAAAATATTTACTGTCCCGTAACTTCTCCAAGATTGAGTTAATTTGTGGAAGTGGATACGCATCGCGAATAGAGTTTTCGTTTATTTGTCGAAAGTCGACACACAGTCTCCAGTCATTATTCTTTTTTCGTACGAGGACAATCGGTGAACTATATGGGCTCTTTGATGGTTCGATCTTACCCTCTTGTAATAAGGTGTCTATCTGTTTATTGATAATCTCTTGCATTGCCGGGTTCCGCGGATAGTACCTTTGACGTAGCGGGCGTGAATGCTTCATGGTGATGACATGTTGAGTAACCGGGGACGGCCCGTCAATATTTTCAAAGCGAGGTAGCTCGACTGATAAAAACTTCGAAATTACTTCTTCCGTCTCATCTTTGCCTTTCTCCTCAGTCAGTGATTTCGGCTGTAACGAACTTATTAGAATATTATTCATACTGTTGGACTTACTAAAATCTTTTCCTCTCTTATGGGGAATGACGTGCAATTCCCGCCCAGTCTGTTGTAGGAAATCTGTCCCCAGAATAATCGGATCAATACTATTTTTTAGGACAATAAAATTATGCCGATATGTGACACCATTCATCGTAAGCCACGTGGTTACTAACCCCTCCACGGGTATTTTTGATCTATCTGCTAAGTGTAAAACTGGAAAATCTGCTGTAGTTATGGGAATTTGTAGATTCTTTACTATTGACAACTCTATGCACGAATGTGTAGCGCCAGTATCTACAATTGTTGAAATTTTTTTGTTTCTTATTTTTATCCATGTTTTTAAACGGTTGTCTTCGTCAAGTTCGATTTTTATTGGAAAGGATAATGATTTTAGAGACCTTCTGTCCTTCCCTCTGCCCGAGGGTCTCTGTTTGAGTTTTCCGCGTTATAACGGCAACAGTCTACCGTTTTCACGCCTCTCTTACCGCAATCCCAGCAGAACAGTACCTGGGGCTTATTACACCTCGCTCGGTTATGACCTTGCTCTCCACAACGATAGCACACAAAATTCGAATTTTCAACTGTAACGACGGTCTGCACGCGGCGAAAAGGTCTTATTTGCTTATTTTCTTCTGCTCTAATATTTTCGTATTCTTGGGCCAACACGATTAGGTCTCTCAGTTTGCTAAACTCATTTCTTTTGATATAGATCTTGTACTCCGCTCTGCAATTTTTATAAATTCGGTCTAACTGCTGGTTTAATGTTAAATCGGCCCACCTCATTAGTGACTGTAGCTCTGTTACGTATGCAACAAAACTTTCATTAGCTTTCAGGCTTCGATTCCTAATCGAATCCTCCAAGTTTTCGAAAAATCGGCTTGGCAAAAAAAATAGCTTGAAATCTTCTACAAAATCAGTGTATGTATCCCAATTAATTTTATTATTTCGATACCAGGCTAAAGCTTCGCCTCTTAACAGCTCTGGCATGAAGTTTAATAATGACGTTTGTGGGATAGAATAACACGTGGCTAACTCTTCAATTCTTTCCAGAAAGCATAGCGGTTCTTTGCCGCCATCATACTTTACGCCCCACTTCCGTACTTTATCACAAAGTTCCGCAATATTCGTATAATTTTCGCCTTCTTCGTGCATTGATAGGGCTGGCGAAACAACTTGACAATCTCTCTGATCTGGAACCTTTAATTCCCTATTAGCCTCATGTGCCGCTCTCAATTTCTGGATTAGATTCATGATCTGGAGGGATATCGCCTTTAACAAGGTAGGCTCTGAGTCGAACCCGCATATCATCAACACTACCATCACTCTCAATGCGTAGCTCCTTCAAACAATCTGCCAATACGTCCTTTTTTAAGAAATTAATAAATGATCGACTCATTCTCACTACTGGATTCTTGCTATTGGACTTGAACTTTTATACGAGTAAAATTTATTTCAATATGATTGATTCCTATAATTTTCACAGTCCCTGCTCGGGCGCTATTTATAATGATTCTTGCCAGGGAATACTCACTCGGATAACCAGGATATAATGAAACTCATTAGACTTTCAATAAGTAACTTAAAATTTATTAGGCATAATTCCAACCAACACCGGATCAAAGAAATACCAAGCGATTTCCAGAAATACTTAGTTCAATATAACCAAATGTTCTGTAGAAAATAAGTTTTACAAGCGTCCAGCAGTTAGATCTCGTTGACGTCAAGAACCAGAATGCCCGCGTTCTCGTCTCCTTACATTGAAATAGTTTTAGTGGATATTAATGTATTATCACTACTATGCCTGAGACCTATGGCCATTAGTGTCTCTGTGCACTACTACTATTGTGCCTGGGACCTATGGCTATTGGTAACCAGTAGATACACCACTACTTGAGTTGGGTTTGTGTTGAGTATATTGTGGCTGCTAGTGAAGCTGTTACAAACTTGCGCCTAGCTGTCCACACACCAAGGCAGACAAAGCCCAACTGAAGTATTAGTAATAGCTTAAGACAACAGTACTGATACTGGTATTGTAGTAGTGAGTAAATTGAACAACGTGTGCAAATGCAAAGAAAAGCGTATGTAAATGTGTGAGACTTAGCTGGGGTTTATCTCGCTCGCTTTTAACATAGAATGAGAGAGAGAATACTCTCTAACCAAAACTGTTCCCATTTTCTACTGATAATTACTCTTTAAATGTAAATGTAAAATACTAATAAGGTATGTGTATAGGTATACGCGTGTGCTTACATGCTAGCTGCAAATGATAATAATCTACCTCCATACACATACATATGTATGTCAATATTCAATAATCTACAAATATATATAATAACGGTATGGAATTCAAAAATAAATCAGATAATATGTACACTTCAAAATAAAAAATCTTCTGAGTAACAAAATGACCTTGACATGACCTTGACTTGACCTTGACTTGACCTTGACTTGACCTTGGCTTGACCTTGACATGACCTTCACTTGACCTTGACTTGACCTTGACTTGACCTTGACTTGACCTTGACTCGACCTTGAATTGACCTTAACCTGACCTTGACTTGACCTTCACATGACCTTGACTTGACCTTGACTAGACCATCACTTGACCTTGACTTGACCTTGACTTGACCTTGACTTGACCTTGACATGACCTTGACATGACCTTGACATGACCTTGACTCGACCTTGGCATGACCTTGACTTGACCTTGACTTGACCTTCACTTGACCTTCACTTGACCTTGACTTGACCTTGACTTGACCTTGACATGACCCTGACTTGACCTTGACATGACTTTGACTTGACCTTGACTTGACTTGACCTTGACATGACCTTGACTCGACCTTTACATGACCTTGACATAACCGTGACTTGACCTTGACTTGACCTTGACTTGACCTTGACTTGAACTTGACTTAACCTTGACTTGACCTTGACTTGACTTTGACTTGACCTTGACTTAACTTGACTCGACCTTGACTTGACCTTGACTTGACCTTGACATGACCTTGACTTGACCTTGACTTGACCTTCACTTGACCTTCACTTGACCTTGACTTGACCTTGACTCAACCTTGACTTGACCTTGACTTGACCTTGACATGACCTTGACATGACCTTGACTTGACCTCGACTTGACCTTGACTTGACCTTGACCTTGACTTGACCTTGACCTTGACTTGACCTTGGCTTGACCTTGACTTGACCCTGACTTGACCTTGACATGACCTTCACTTGACCTTGACTTGACCTTGACTTGACCTTGACTCGACCTTGAATTGACCTTAACCTGACCTTGACTTGACCTTGACATGACCTTGACTTGACCTTGATTTGACCTTGACTTGACCTTGACTGGACCTTGACTTGACCATCACTTGACCTTGACTTGACCTTGACATGACCTTGACATGACCTTGACTTGACTTGACCTTGACATGACCCTGACTTGACCTTGACATGACCTTGACTTGACCTTGACTTGACCTTGACATGACCTTGACTTGACCTTGACATGACCTTGACATGACCTTGACTTGACCTTGACTTGACCTTGACTTGACCTTGACATGACCTTGACTTGACCTTCACTGGACCTTGACATGACCTTGACTTGACCTTGACCTGACCTTGACATGAGCTTGACTTGACCTTGACTTGACCTTGACTTGACCTTGACTTGACCTTGACTTGACCTTGACTCGACCTTGAGTTGACCTTGACCTGACCTTGACATGACCTTGACTTGGCCTTGACTTGACCTTGACCTGACCTAGACATGACCTTGACTTGACCTTGACTTGACCTTGACTTGACCTTGACTTGACCTTGACTTGACCTTGTCTTGACCTTGACTTAACCTTGACTTAACCTTGACTTGACCTTGACTTGACCTTGACCTTGACATGACCTTGACTTGACCTTGACTTGACCATGACTTGACCTTCACTTGACCTTGACTTGACCTTGACTTGACCTTCACTGGACCTTGACTTGACCTTGACTTGACCTTGACTTGACCTTGACTTGACCTTGACTTGTCCTTCACTTGACCTTGACTTGACCTTGACATGACCTTCACTTGACCTTGACTTGACCTTGACTTGACCTTGACTCGACCTTGAATTGACCTTAACCTGACCTTGACTTGACCTTGACATGACCTTGACTTGACCTTGATTTGACCTTGACTTGACCTTGACTGGACCTTGACTTGACCATCACTTGACCTTGACTTGACCTTGACATGACCTTGACATGACCTTGACTTGACTTGACCTTGACATGACCCTGACTTGACCTTGACATGACCTTGACTTGACCTTGACTTGACCTTGACATGACCTTGACTTGACCTTGACATGACCTTGACATGACCTTGACTTGACCTTGACTTGACCTTCACTTGACCTTCACTTGACCTTCACTTGACCTTGACTTGACCTTGACATGACCCTGACTTGACCTTGACATGACTTTGACTTGACCTTGACTTGACCTTGACTTGACCTTCACTTGACCTTGACTTGACCTTGACTTGACCTTGACATGACACTGACTTGACCTTGACATGACCTTGACCTTGACATGACCTTGGCTTGACTTTGACTTGACCCTGACTTGACCTTGACATGACCTTCACTTGACCTTGACTTGACCTCGACTTGACCTTGACTTGAAGTTGAGTTGACCTTGACATGACCTTGACATGACCTTGACTTGACCTTGACTTGACCTTCACTTGACCTTGACTTGACCTCGACTTGACCTTGACTTGACCTTGACTTGACCTTGACTCGACCTTGACTTGACCTTGTCCTGACCTTGACATGACCTTGACTTGACCTTGACTTGACCTTGACTTTACCTTGACTGGACCTTGACTTGACCCTGACTTGACCTTGACATGACCCTGACTTGACCTTGACATGACCTTGACTTGACCTTGACTTGACCATCACTTGACCTTGACTTGACCTTGACATGACCTTGACATGACCTTGACATGACCCTGACTTGACCTTGACATGACCTTGACTTGACCTTGACTTGCCTTGACATGACCTTGACTTGACCTTGACATGACCTTGACTTGACCATCACTTGACCTTGACTTGACCTTGACATGACCTTGACATGACCTTGACTTGACCTTGACTTGACCTTGACTTGACCTTGACATGACCCTGAATTGACCTTGACATGACCTTGACATGACCTTGACTTGACCCTGACATGACCTTGACATGACCTGGACTTGACCTTGACTTGACCTTGACTCGACCTTGACTTGACCTTGACTCGACCTTGACTTGACCTTGACATCACCTTGACTTGACCTTGACTTGACGTTGACATGACCTTGGCATGACCTTGACTTGACCCTGACTTGACCTTGACATGACCTTCACTTGACCTTGACTTGACCTTGACTTGACCTTGACATGACCCTGACTTGACCTTGACATGATCTTGACTTGACCTTGACTTGACCTTGACTTGACCTTGACATGACCTTGACTTGACCCTGACTTGACCTTGACATGACCTTGACTTGACCTTGACTTGACCTTGACATGACCTTGGCTTGTCCCTGACTTGACCTTGACTTGACCTTGACATGACCTTGACTTGACCTTGACTTGACCTTGACATGACCCTGACTTGACCTTGACTTGACCTTGACTTGACCTTGACATGACCTTGACATGACCTTGGCTTGACCTTGACGTGAGTTTGACTTGACCTTGACATGACCTTGACTTGACCTTGACTTGACCATCACTTGACCTTGACTTGACCTTGACATGACCTTGACATGACCTTGACTTGACCTTGACTTGACCTTGACTTGACCTTGACTTGACCTTGACTTGACCTTGACTTGACCTTGACATGAACCTGACTTGACCTTGACTTGACCTTGACATGACCTTGACTCGACCTTGACTTGACCTTGACCTGACCTTGACATGACCTTGACTTGACCTTGACTTGACCTTGACTCGACCTTGAATTGACCTTAACCTGACCTTGACTTGACCTTGACATGACCTTGACTTGACCTTGACTTTGACCATCACTTGACCTTGACTTGACCTTGACATGACCTTGACATGACCTTGACTTGACCTTGACTTGACCTTGACTTGACCTTGACTTGACCTTGACTTGACTTTGACTTGACCTTGACATGAACCTGACTTGACCTTGACTCGACCTTGACTTGACCTTGACCTGACCTTGACATGACCTTGACTTGACCTTGACTTGACCTTGACTCGACCTTGAATTGACCTTAACCTGACCTTCACTTGACCTTGACATGACCTTGACTTGACCTTGACTTGACCACCACTTGGCCTTGACATGACCTTGACTTGACCTTGACATGACCTTGACATGACCTTGACTTGACGTTGACATGACCTTGACATGACATTGACTTGACCTTGACTCAACTTTGACTTGACCTTGACTTGACCATCACTTGACCTTGACATGACCTTGACATGACCTTGACTTGACCTCGACTTGACCTTGACTTGACTTTGACTTGACCTTGACATGAACCTGACTTGACCTTGACTCGACCTTGACTTGACCTTGACCTGACCTTGACATGACCTTGACTTGACCTTGACTTGACCTTGACTCGACCTTGAATTGACCTTAACCTGACCTTCACTTGACCTTGACATGACCTTGACTTGACCTTGACTTGACCACCACTTGGCCTTGACATGACCTTGACTTGACCTTGACATGACCTTGACATGACCTTGACTTGACGTTGACATGACCTTGACTTGACCTTGACTTGACCTTGACTCGACCTTGACTTGACCTTGACATGACCTTGACCTGACCTTTACTTGACCTTGACATGACCTTGACTTGACCTTGACTTGACCTTGACATGACCTTGACTTGACCTTGACTTGACCTTCACTTGACCTTCACTTGACCTTCACTTGACCTTGACTTGACCCTGACCTTGACATGACCCTGACTTGACCTTGACATGACTTTGACTTGACCTTCACTTGACCTTGACATGACCCTGACTTGACCTTGACATGACCTTCACTTGACCTTGACTTGACCTCGACTTGACCTTGACTTGAAGTTGACTTGACCTTGACTTGACCCTGACTTGAACTTGACATGACCTTCACTTGACCTGGACTTGACCTCGACTTGACCTTGACTTGACCTTGACTTGACTCGACCTTGACTTGACCTTGACCTGACCTTGACATGACCTTGACTTGTCCTTGACTTGACCTTGACCTGACCTTGACATGACCTTGACTTGACCTTGACTTGACCTTGACTCGACCTTGAATTGACCTTAACCTGACCTTGGCATGACCTTGACTTGACCTTGACATGACCCTGACTTGACCTTGACATGACCTTGAATTGACTTTGACTTGACCTTGACTTGACCTTGACCTGACTTTGACATGACCTTGACTTGACCTTGACTTGACGTTGACATGACCTTGACATGACCTTGACTTGACCCTGACTTGACCTTGACATGACCTTCACTTGACCTCGACTTGACCTTGACTCGACCTTGACTTGACGTTGACTTGACCCTGACCTGACCTTGACATGACCTTGACTTGACCTTGACTTGACCTTGACCTGACCTTGACATGAACTTTACCTTGACATGACCTTGACTTGACCTTGACATGATCTTGACTTGACCTTGAACTGACCTTGACTTGACCTTGACTTGACCTTGACTTTACCTTGACTGGACCTTGACTTGACCCTGACTTGACCTTGACATGACCCTGACTTGACCTTGACATGACCTTGACATGACCTTGACTTGACCCTGACTTGACCTAGACATGACCTTGACTCGACCCTGACCTGACCTTGACATGACAAATGTTCTGTAGACCTTGACTTGACCTTCACTTGACCTTGACTTGACCTTGACTTGACCTTGACATGACCCTGACTTGACCTTGACATTACTTTGACTTGACCTTGACTTGACTTGACCTTGACTTGAACTTGACTTAACCTTGACTTGACCTTGACTTGACTTTGACTTGACCTTGACCTTGACATGACTTTGACTTAACCTTGATTTAACTTGACCTTGACTTGACCTTGACATGACCTTGACTTGACCTTGACTTGACCTTGACTTGACCTTGACATGACCTTGGCTTGTCCCTGACTTGACCTTGACATGACCTTGACTTGACCTTGACTTGACCTTGACATGACCCTGACCTGACCTTGACTTGACCTTGACTTGACCTTGACATGACCTTGACATGACCTTGGCTTGACCTTGACGTGACTTTGACTTGACCTTGACATGACCTTGACTTGACCTTGACTTGACCATCACTTGACCTTGACTTGACCTTGACATGACCTTGACATGACCTTGACTTGACCTTGACTTGACCTTGACTTGACCTTGACTTGACCTTGACTTGACCTTGACTTGACCTTGACATGAACCTGACTTGACCTTGACTTGACCTTGACATGACCTTGACTCGACCTTGACTTGACCTTGACCTGACCTTGACATGACCTTGACTTGACCTTGACTTGACCTTGACTCGACCTTGAATTGACCTTAACCTGACCTTGACTTGACCTTGACATGACCTTGACATGACCTTGACATGACCTTGACTTGACCTTGACTTGACCTTGACTTGACCTTGACTTGACCTTGACTTGACCTTGACTTGACCTTGACTTGACCTTGACTTGACCTTGACTTGACCTTGACTTGACCTTGACATGAACCTGACTTGACCTTGACCTGACCTTGACATGACCTTGACTTGACCTTGACTTGACCTTGACTCGACCTTGAATTGACCTTAACCTGACCTTCACTTGACCTTGACTTGACCACCACTTGACCTTGACTTGACCTTGACATGACCTTGACATGACCTTGACTTGACCTTGACTCGACCTTGACTTGACCTTGACATGACCTTGACATGACCTTGACTTGACGTTGACATGACCTTGACATGACATTGACTTGACCTTGACTTGACCATCACTTGACCTTGACATGACCTTGACATGACCTTGACTTGACCTCGACTTGACCTTGACTTGACCTTGACCTGACCTTGACATGACCTTGACTTGACCTTGACTTGACCTTGACCTGACCTTGACATGACCTTGACTTGACCTTGACTTGACCTTGACTTGACCTTGACATGATCTTGACTTGACCTTGACTTGACCTTGACTTGACCTTGGCTTGACCTTGACTTGACCCTGACTTGACCTTGACATGACCTTCATTTGACCTTGACTTGACCTTGACTTGACCTTGACTTGACCTTGACATGACCTTGATTTGACCTTGACTTGACCATTACTTGACCTTGACTTGACCTTGACATGACCTTGACATGACCTTGACTTGACCTTGACTTGACCTTGACTCGACCTTGACTTGACCTTGACATGACCTTGACCTGACCTTTACTTGACCTTGACATGACCTTGACTTGACCTTGACTTGACCTTGACATGACCTTGACTTGACCTTGACATGACGTTGACATGACCTTGACTTGACCTTGACTTGACCTTCACTTGACCTTCACTTGACCTTCACTTGACCTTGACTTGACCCTGACCTTGACATGACCCTGACTTGACCTTGACATGACTTTGACTTGACCTTCACTTGACCTTGACATGACCCTGACTTGACCTTGACATGACCTTCACTTGACCTTGACTTGACCTCGACTTGACCTTGACTTGAAGTTGACTTGACCTTGACTTGACCCTGACTTGAACTTGACATGACCTTCACTTGACCTGGACTTGACCTCGACTTGACCTTGACTTGACCTTGACTTGACCTTGACTCGACCTTGACTTGACCTTGACCTGACCTTGACATGACCTTGACTTGTCCTTGACTTGACCTTGACCTGACCTTGACATGACCTTGACTTGACCTTGACTTGACCTTGACTCGACCTTGAATTGACCTTAACCTGACCTTGGCATGACCTTGACTTGACCTTGACATGACCCTGACTTGACCTTGACATGACCTTGAATTGACTTTGACTTGCCCTTGACATGATCTTGACTTGACCTTGACTTGACCTCGACTTGACCTTGACTTGACCTTGACTCGACCTGACCTTGACATGACCTTGACTTGACCTTGACTTGACCTTGACTTGACCTTGACTTGACCTTGACTTGACCTTGATATGACCTTGACTTGACCTTGAATTGACCTTGACTTGACCTTGACTTGACCTTGACCTGACTTTGACATGACCTTGACTTGACCTTGACTTGACGTTGACATGACCTTGACATGACCTTGACTTGACCCTGACTTGACCTTGACATGACCTTCACTTGACCTCGACTTGACCTTGACTCGACCTTGACTTGACGTTGACTTGACCCTGACCTGACCTTGACATGACCTTGACTTGACCTTGACTTGACCTTGACCTGACCTTGACATGAACTTTACCTTGACATGACCTTGACTTGACCTTGACATGATCTTGACTTGACCTTGAACTGACCTTGACTTGACCTTGACTTGACCTTGACTTTACCTTGACTGGACCTTGACTTGACCCTGACTTGACCTTGACATGACCCTGACTTGACCTTGACATGACCTTGACATGACCTTGACTTGACCCTGACTTGACCTAGACATGACCTTGACTCGACCCTGACCTGACCTTGACATGACCTTCACTTGACCTCGACTTGACCTTGACTTGTCCTTGACTTGACCTTGACTCGACCTTGACTCGACCTTGACTTGACCCTGACCTGACCTTGACATGACCTTGACTTGACCTTGACTTGACCTTGACCTGACCTTGACATGACCTTGACTTGACCCTGACTTGACCTTGACATGACCCTGACTTGACCTTGACATGACCTTAACTTGACCTTGACTTGACCTTGACTTGACCTTGACATGACCTTGACATGACCTTGGCTTGACCCTGACTTGACCTTGACTTGACCTTGACATGACCTTGACTTGACCTTGACTTGACCTTGACATGACCTTGACATGACCTTGACTTGACCTTGACTTGACCTTGACATGACCTTGATATGACCTTGGCTTGACCTTGACGTGACCTTGACTTGACCTTGACATGACCTTGACTTGACCTTGACATGACCTTGACATGACCTTGACTTGACCTTGACTTGACCTTGACTTGACCTTGGCTTGACCTTGACTTGACCTTGACTTGACCCTGACTTGACCTTGACATGACCTTCACTTGACCTTGACTTGACCTTCACATGACCTTGACTTGACCTTGACTAGACCATCACTTGACCTTGACTAGACCATTACTTGACCTTGACTTGACCTTGACATGACCTTGACTTGACCTTGACATGACTTTGACTTGACCTTGACTTGACTTGACCTTGACATGACCTTGACTCGACCTTGACATGACCTTGACTTGACCTTGACTTGACCTTCACTTGACCTTGACTTGACCTTGACTTGACCTTGACATGACCCTGACTTGACCTTGACATTACTTTGACTTGACCTTGACTTGACTTGACCTTGACTTGAACTTGACTTAACCTTGACTTGACCTTGACTTGACTTTGACTTGACCTTGACCTTGACATGACTTTGACTTGACCTTGATTTAACTTGACCTTGACTTGACCTTGACTCGACCTTGACTTGACCTTGACTTGACCTTGACATGACCTTGACTTGACCTTGACTTGACCTTGACTTGACCTTCACTTGACCTTCACTTGACCTTGACTTGACCTCGACTTGACCTTGACTTGACCTTGACCTGACCTTGACATGACCTTGACTTGACCTTGACTTGACCTTGACATGACCTTGACTTGACTTGACCTTGACTTGACCTTGGCTTGACCTTGACTTGACCCTGACTTGACCTTGACATGACCTTCACTTGACCTTGACTTGACCTTGACTTGACCTTGACTCGACCTTGAATTAACCTTAACCTGACCTTGACTTGACCTTGACATGACCTTGACTTGACCTTGACTTGACCTTGACTTGACCTTGACTTGACCTTGACTTGACCTTGACATGACCCTGACTTGACCTTGACATGACCTTGATTTGACCTTGACTTGACCTTGACATGACCTTGACTTGACCTTGACATGACCTTGACATGACCTTGACTTGACCTTGACTTGACCTTGACTTGACCTTCACTTGACCTTCACTTGACCTTCACTTGACATTGACTTGACCTTGACATGACCCTGACTTGACCTTGATATGACTTTGACTTGACCTTGACTTGACCTTGACTTGACCTTCACTTGACCTTGACTTGACCTTGAATTGACCTTGACATGACCCTGACTTGACCTTGACATGACTTTGACTTGACCCTGACTTGACCTTGACATGACCTTCACTTGACCTTGACTTGACCTCGACTTGACCTTGACTTGAAGTTGACTTGACCTTGACGTTGACATGACCTTGACAAGACCTTCACTTGACCTTGACTTGACCTCGACTTGACCTTGACTTGACCTTGACTTGACCTTGACTCCACCTTGACTTGACCTTGACTTGACCTTGACTGGACCTTGACTTGACCCTGACTTGACCTTGACATGACCTTGACTTGACCTTGACTTGCCCTTGACTTGACCTTGACATGACCTTGACTTGACCATCACTTGACCTTGACTTGACCTTGACATGACCTTGAAATGACCTTGACATGACCTTGACTTGACCTTGACTTGACCTTGACATGACCTTGACATGACCTTGACTTGACCATCACTTGACCTTGACTTGACCTTGACTCGACCTTGAATTGACCTTAACCTGACCTTGACTTGACCTTGACATGACCTTGACTTGACCTTGACTTGACCATCACTTGACCTTGACTTGACCTTGACATGACCTTGACATGACCTTGACTTGACCTTGACTTGACCTTGACATGACCTTGACATGACCTTGACTTGACCTTGACTTGACCTTGACTTGACCTTGACTTGACTTGACCTTGACATGACCTTGACTCGACCTTGACTTGACCTTGACCTGACCTTGACATGACCTTGACTTGACCTTGACTTGACCTTTACATGACCTTGACATGACCGTGACTTGACCTTGACTTGACCTTGACTTGACCTTGACTCGACCTTGAATTGACGTTAACCTGACCTTGACTTGACCTTGACATGACCTTGACTTGACCTTGACTTGACCATCACTTGACCTTGACTTGACCTTGACATGACCTTGACATGACCTTGACTTGACCTTGACTCGACCTTGACTTGACCTTGACATGACCTTGACATGACCTTGACATGACCTTGACTTGATCTTGACTCAACTTTGACTTGACCTTGACTTGACCATCACTTGACCTTGACTTGACCTTGACATGACCTTGACATAACCTTGACTTGACCTCGACTTGACCTTGACTTGACCTTGACCTGACCTTGACATGACCTTGACTTGACCTTGACTTTGACTTGACTTGACCTTGACATGACCTTGACTCGACCTTGACTTGACCTTGACCTGACCTTGACATGACCTTGACATGACCTTCACTTGACGTTGACTTGACCTTGACTTGACCTTGACTTGACCTTGACATGACCTTGATTTGACCTTGACTTGACCATCACTTGACCTTGACTTGATCTTGACATGACCTTGACATGACCTTGACTTGACCTTGACTTGACCTTGACTCGACCTTGACTTGACCTTGACATGACCTTGACCTGACCTTTACTTGACCTTGACTTGACCTTGACATGACCCTGACTTGACCTTGACATGACCTTGACTTGACCTTGACTTGACCTTGACATGACCTTGACTTGACCTTGACATGACGTTGACATGACCTTGACTTGACCTTGACTTGACCTTGACTTGACCTTGACTTGACCTTCACTTGACCTTCACTTGACCTTCACTTGACCTTGACTTGACCTTGACCTTGACATGACCCTGACTTGACCTTGACATGAATTTGACTTGACCTTCACTTGGCCTTCACTTGACCTTGACTTGACCTTGACTTGACCTTGACTTGACCTTGACCTGACCTTGACATGCCCTTGACTTGACCTTGACTTGACGTTGACATGACCTTGACATAACCTTGACTTGACCCTGACTTGACCTTGACATGACCTTCACTTGACCTTGACTTGACCTCGACTTGACCTTGACTTGACCATGACTTGACCTTGACTTGACCTTGACTCGACCTTGACTTGACCTTGACCTGACCTTGACATGACCTTGACTTGTCCTTGACTTGACTTTGACCTGACCTTGACATGACCTTGACTTGACCTTGACTTGACCTTGACTTGACCTTGACTTGACCTTGACTCGACCTTGAATTGACCTTAACCTGACCTTTGCATGACCCTGACTTGACCTTGACATGACCGTGAATTGACTTTGACTTGCCCTTGACATGATCTTGACTTGACCTTGACTTGACCTTGACATGACCTTCAGTTGACCTTGACTTGACCTCGACTTGACCTTGACTTGACCTTGACTCGACCTGACCTTGACATGACCTTGACTTGACCTTGACTTGACCTTGACCTGACCTTGACATGACCTTGACTTGACCTTGACTTGACCTTGACTTGACCTTGACTTGACCTTGACTTGACCTTGACTTGACCTTGAATTGACCTTAACCTGACCTTGACATGACCTTGACTTGACCTTGACCTGACCTTGACATGACCTTGACTTGACCTTGCCTTGACGTTGACATGACCTTGACATGACCTTGACTTGACCCTGACTTGACCTTGACATGACCTTCACTTGACCTCGACTTGACCTTGACTCGACCTTGACTTGACGTTGACTTGACCCTGACCTGACCTTGACATGACCTTGACTTGACCTTGATTTGACCTTGACCTGACCTTGACATGAACTTTACCTTGACATGACCTTGACTTGACCTTGACATGATCTTGACTTGACCTTGAACTGACCTTGACTTGACCTTGACTTGACCTTGACTTTACCTTGACTGGACCTTGACTTGACCCTGACTTGACCTTGACATGACCCTGACTTGACCTTGACATGACCTTGACTTGACCTTGACTTGCCCTTGACTTGACCTTGACCTGACCTTGACATGACCTTGACTTGACCTTGACTTGACCTTGACATGACCTTGACTTGACCCTGACTTGACCTTGACATGACCCTGACTTGACCTAGACATGACCTTGACTCGACCTTGACTCGACCTTGACTTGACCCTGACCTGACCTTGACACGACCTTCACTTGACCTCGACTTGACCTTGACTTGTCCTTGACTTGACCTTGACTCGACCTTGACTCGACCGTGACTTGACCCTGACCTGACCTTGACATGACCTTGACTTGACCTTGACTTGACCTTAACTTGACCTTGACCTGACCTTGACATGACCTTGACTTGACCTTGACATGACCTTGACTTGACCCTGACTTGACCTTGACATGACCCTGACTTGACCTTGACTTGACCTTGACTTGACCTTGACATGACCTTGGCTTGACCCTGACTTGACCTTGACTTGTCCTTGACATGACCTTGACTTGACCTTGACTTGACCATCACTTGACCTTGACTTGACCTTGACATGACCTTGACATGACATTGACTTGACCTTGACTTGACCTTGACATGACGCTGACTTGACCTTGACATGACCTTGACTTGACCTTGACTTGCCCTTGACTTGACCTTGAATTGACCTTGACATGACCTTGACTTGACCTTGACTTGACCTTGACATGACCTTGACTTGACCCTGACTTGACCTTGACATGACCCTGACTTGATCTAGACATGACCTTGACTCGACCTTGACTTGACCCTGACCTGACCTTGACATGACCTTCACTTGACCTCGACTTGACCTTGACTTGTCCTTGACTTGACCTTGACTTGACCTTGACTCGACCTTGACTCGACCTTGACTTGACCCTGACCTGACCTTGACATGACCTTGACTTGACCTTGACTTGACCTTGACTTGACCTTGACCTGACCTTGACATGACCTTGACTTGACCTTGACATGACCTTGACTTGACCCTGACTTGACCTTGACATGACCCTGACTTGACCTTGACATGACCTTAACTTGACCTTGACTTGACCTTGACATGACCTTGACTTGACCCTGACTTGACCTTGACATGACCCTGACTTGACCTTGACATGATCTTAACTTGACCTTGACTTGACCTTGACTTGACCTTGACTTGACCTTGACTTGACCTTGACATGACCTTGACATGACCTTGGCTTGACCTTGACGTGACCTTGACTTGACCTTGACATGACCTTGACTTGACCTTGACTTGACCATCACTTGACCTTGACTTGCCCTTGACTTGACCTTGAATTGACCTTGACATGACCTTGACTTGACCTTGACTTGACCATCACTTGACCTTGACTTGACCTTGACTTGACCTTGACTTGACCTTGACCTGACCTTGACATGACCTTGACTTGACCTTGACATGACCTTGACTTGACCCTGACTTGACCTTGACATGACCCTGACTTGACCTTGACATGACCTTAACTTGACCTTGACTTGACCTTGACATGACCTTGACTTGACCCTGACTTGACCTTGACATGACCCTGACTTGACATGACCTTAACTTGACCTTGATTTGACCTTGACTTGACCTTGACTTGCCCTTGACTTGACCTTGAATTGACCTTGACATGACCTTGACTTGACCTTGACTTGACCTTGACTTGACCATCACTTGACCTTGGCTTGACCTTGACGTGACCTTGACTTGACCTTGACTTGACCATCACTTGACCTTGACTTGACCTTGACTTGACTTGACCTTGACTTGACCTTGACCTGACCTTGACATGACCTTGACTTGACCTTGACATGACCTTGACTTGACCCTGACTTGACCTTGACATGACCCTGACTTGACCTTGACATGACCTTAACCTGACCTTGACTTGACCTTGACATGACCTTGACTTGACCCTGACTTGACCTTGACATGACCCTGACTTGACCTTGACATGACCCTGACTTGACCTTGACATGACCTTAACTTGACCTTGACTTGACCTTGACTTGACCTTGACTTGCCCTTGACTTGACATTGAATTGACCTTGACATGACCTTGACTTGACCCTGACTTGACCTTGACATGACCCTGACTTGACCTAGACATGACCTTGACTCGACCTTGACTTGACCCTGACCTGACCTTGACATGACCTTGACATGACCTTGACTTGACCATGACTTGACCTTGACTTGACTTGACCTTGGCTTGAACTTGACTTGACCTTGACTTGACCCTGACTTGACCTTGACATGATCTTCACTTGACCTTGACTTGACCTTGACTTGACTCGACCTTGAATTGACCTTAACCTGACCTTGACTTGACCTTCACATGACCTTGACTTGGCCTTGACTAGACCATCACTTGACCTTGACTTGACCTTGACATGACCTTGACATGACCTTGACTTGACCTTGACTTGACCTTGACATGACCTTGACATGACCTTGACTTGACCTTGACTTGACCTTCACTTGACCTTCACTTGACCTTGACTTGACCTTGACTTGACCTTGACATGACCCTGACTTGACCTTGATATGACTTTGACTTGACCTTGACTTGACTTGACCTTGACATGACCTTGACTCGACCTTGACATGACCTTGACTTGACCTTGACTTGACCTTTACATGACCTTGACATGACCGTGACTTGACCTTGACTTGACCTTGACTTGACCTTGACTTGAACTTGACTTAACATTGACATGACCTTGACTTGACTTTGACTTGACCTTGACATGACTTTGACTTGACCTTGACTTGACCTTGACTCGACCTTGACTTGACCTTGACTTGACGTTGACATGACCTTGACTTGACCTTGACTTGACCTTCACTTGACCTTCACTTGACCTTGACTTGACCTTGACTCAACCTTGACTTGACCTTGACTTGACCTTGACATGATCTTGACATGACCTTGACTTGACCTCGACTTGACCTTGACTTGACCTTGACCTGACCTTGACATGACCTTGACTTGACCTTGACTTGACCTTGACATGACCTTGACTTGACTTGACCTTGACTTGACCTTGGCTTGACCTTGACTTGACCCTGACTTGACCTTGACATGACCTTCACTTGACCTTGACTTGACCTTGACTCGACCTTGAATTGACCTTAACCTGACCTTGACTTGACCTTGACATGACCTTGAATTGACCTTGACTTGACCTTGACATGACCTTGACTTGACCTTGATTTGACCCTGACTTGACCTTGACTTGACCTTGACTTGACCTTGACTTGACCATCACTTGACCTTGACTTGACCTTGACATGACCTTGACATGACCTTGACTTGACCTTGACTTGACCTTGACTCGACCTTGACTTGACCTTGACTTGACCTTGACCTGACTTTTACTTGACCTTGACTTGACCTTGACATGACCTTGACTTGACCTTGACATGACCTTGACATGACCTTGACTTGACCTTGACTTGACCTTGACTTGACCTTCACTTGACCTTCACATGACCTTGACTTGACCTTGACTAGACCATCACTTGACCTTGACATGACCTTGACATGACCTTGACATGACTTTGACTTGACCTTGACTTGACTTGACCTTGACATGACCTTGACTCGACCTTGACATGACCTTGACTTGACCTTGACTTGACCTTGACTTGACCTTGACTTGACCTTGACCTTGACTCGACCTTGAATTGACCTTAACCTGACCTTGGCATGACCTTGACTTGACCTTGACATGACCCTGACTTGACCTTGACATGACCTTGAATTGACTTTGACTTGCCCTTGACATGATCTTGACTTGACCTTGATTTGACCTTGACATGACCTTCAGTTGACCTTGACTTGACCTCGACTTGACTTTGACTTGACCTTGAATTGACCTTGACATGACCTTGACTTGACCTTGATTTGACCCTGACTTGACCTTGATTTGACCTTGACTTGACCTTGACTTGACCATCACTTGACCTTGACTTGACCTTGACATGACCTTGACATGACCTTGACTTGACCTTGACTTGACCTTGACTCGACCTTGACTTGACCTTGACTTGACCTTCACTTGACCTTCACTTGACCTTGACTTGACCTTGACATGACCCTGACTTGACCTTGACATGACTTTGACTTGACCTTGACTTGACCTTGACTTGACCTTGACATGACCCTGACTTGACCTTGACATGACCTTGCCATGACCTTGGCTTGACTTTGACTTGACCCTGACTTGACCTTGACATGACCTTCACTTGACCTTGACTTGACCTCCACTTGACCTTGACTTGAAGTTGACTTGACCTTGACGTTGACATGACCTTGACATGACCTTGACTTGACCCTGACTTGACCTTGACATGACCTTCACTTGACCTTGACTTGACCTCGACTTGACCCTGACTTGATCTTGGCTTGACCTTGACTTGACCCTGACTTGACCTTGACATGACCTTCACTTGACCTTGACTTGACCTTGACTTGACCTTGACTTGACCTTGACATGACCTTGATTTGACCTTGACTTGACCATTACTTGACCTTGACTTGACCTTGACATGACCTTGAAATGACCTTGACTTGACCTTGACTTGACCTTGACTCGACCTTAACTTGACCTTGACATGACCTTGACTTGACCTTGACATGACGTTGACATGACCTTGACTTGACCTTGACTTGACCTTGACTTGACCTTCACTTGACCTTCACTTGACTTTGACTTGACCTTGACCTTGACATGACCCTGACTTGACCTTGACATGACTTTGACTTGACTTTCACTTGACCTTCACTTGACCTTGACTTGACCTTGACATGACCTTCACTTGACCTTGACTTGACCTCGACTTGACCTTGACTTGAAGTTGACTTGACCTTGACTTGACCTTGACCTGACCTTGACATGCCCTTGACTTGACCTTGACTTGACCCTGACTTGACCTTGACATGACCTTCACTTGACCTTGACTTGACCTCGACTTGACCTTGACTTGACCTTGACTTGACCTTGACTTGACCTTGACTCGACCTTGACTTGACCTTGACCTGACCTTGACATGACCTTGACTTGTCCTTGACTTGACCTTGACCTGACCTTGACATGACCTTGACTTGACCTTGACTTGACCTTGACTTGACCTTGATGTGACCTTGACTTGACCTTGACTTGACCTTGACATGACCTTCAGTTGACCTTGACTTGACCTCGACTTGACCTTGACTTGACCTTGACTCGACCTGACCTTGACATGACCTTGACTTGACCTTGACTTGACCTTGACTTGACCTTGAATTGACCTTAACCTGACCTTGAATTGACCTTAACCTGACCTTGGCATGACCTTGACTTGACCTTGACATGACCCTGACTTGACCTTGACATGACCTTGAATTGACTTTGACTTGCCCTTGACATGATCTTGACTTGACCTTGATTTGACCTTGACATGACCTTCAGTTGACCTTGACTTGACCTCGACTTGACCTTGACTTGACCTTGACTCGACCTGACCTTGACATGACCTTGACTTGACCTTGACTTGACCTTGACTTGACCTTGAATTGACCTTAACCTGACCTTGACATGACCTTCACTTGACCTAGACTTGACCTTGACTCGACCTTGACTTGACGTTGACTTGACCCTGACCTGACCTTGACATGACCTTGACTTGACCTTGACTTGACCTTGACCTGACCTTGACATGAACTTTACCTTGACATGACCTTGACTTGACCTTGACATGATCTTGACTTGACCTTGAACTGACCTTGACTTGACCTTGACTTGACTTTGACTTTACCTTGACTGGACCTTGACTTGACCCTGACTTGACCTTGACTTGCCCTTGACTTGACCTTGACATGACCTTGACTTGACCTTGACTTGACCATCACTTGACCTTGACTTGACCTTGTCATGACCTTGACATGACCTTGACTTGACCATCACTTGACCTTGACTTGACCTTGACATGACCTTGACATGACCTGACTTGACCTTGACATGACCCTGACTTGACCTAGACATGACCTTGACTCGACCTTGACTCGACCTTGACTTGACCCTGACCTGACCTTGACACGACCTTCACTTGACCTCGACTTGACCTTGACTTGTCCTTGACTTGACCTTGACTCGACCTTGACTCGACCGTGACTTGACCCTGACCTGACCTTGACATGACCTTGACTTGACCTTGACTTGACCTTAACTTGACCTTGACCTGACCTTGACATGACCTTGACTTGACCTTGACATGACCTTGACTTGACCCTGACTTGACCTTGACATGACCCTGACTTGACCTTGACTTGACCTTGACTTGACCTTGACATGACCTTGGCTTGACCCTGACTTGACCTTGACTTGTCCTTGACATGACCTTGACTTGACCTTGACTTGACCATCACTTGACCTTGACTTGACCTTGACATGACCTTGACATGACATTGACTTGACCTTGACTTGACCTTGACATGACCTTGACTTGACCTTGACTTGCCCTTGACTTGACCTTGAATTGACCTTGACATGACCTTGACTTGACCTTGACTTGACCTTGACATGACCTTGACTTGACCCTGACTTGACCTTGACATGACCCTGACTTGATCTAGACATGACCTTGACTCGACCTTGACTTGACCCTGACCTGACCTTGACATGACCTTCACTTGACCTCGACTTGACCTTGACTTGTCTTTGACTTGACCTTGACTTGACCTTGACTCGACCTTGACTCGACCTTGACTTGACCCTGACCTGACCTTGACATGACCTTGACTTGACCTTGACTTGACCTTGACTTGACCTTGACCTGACCTTGACATGACCTTGACTTGACCTTGACATGACCTTGACTTGACCCTGACTTGACCTTGACATGACCCTGACTTGACCTTGACATGACCTTAACTTGACCTTGACTTGACCTTGACATGACCTTGACTTGACCCTGACTTGACCTTGACATGACCCTGACTTGACCTTGACATGACCTTAACTTGACCTTGACTTGACCTTGACTTGACCTTGACTTGACCTTGACTTGAACTTGACATGACCTTGACATGACCTTGGCTTGACCTTGACGTGACCTTGACTTGACCTTGACATGACCTTGACTTGACCTTGACTTGACCATCACTTGACCTTGACTTGCCCTTGACTTGACCTTGAATTGACCTTGACATGACCTTGACTTGACCTTGACTTGACCATCACTTGACCTTGACTTGACCTTGACTTGACCTTGACTTGACCTTGACCTGACCTTGACATGACCTTGACTTGACCTTGACATGACCTTGACTTGACCCTGACTTGACCTTGACATGACCCTGACTTGACCTTGACATGACCTTAACTTGACCTTGACTTGACCTTGACATGACCTTGACTTGACCCTGACTTGACCTTGACATGACCCTGACTTGACATGACCTTAACTTGACCTTGATTTGACCTTGACTTGACCTTGACTTGCCCTTGACTTGACCTTGACTTGACCTTGACTTGACCATCACTTGACCTTGGCTTGACCTTGACGTGACCTTGACTTGACCTTGACCTGACCTTGACATGACCTTGACTTGACCTTGACATGACCTTGACTTGACCCTGACTTGACCTTGACATGACCCTGACTTGACCTTGACATGACCTTAACCTGACCTTGACTTGACCTTGACATGACCTTGACTTGACCCTGACTTGACCTTGACATGACCCTGACTTGACCTTGACATGACCCTGACTTGACCTTGACATGACCTTAACTTGACCTTGACTTGACCTTGACTTGACCTTGACTTGACATTGAATTGACCTTGACATGACCTTGACTTGACCCTGACTTGACCTTGACATGACCCTGACTTGACCTAGACATGACCTTGACTCGACCTTGACTTGACCCTGACCTGACCTTGACATGACCTTGACATGACCTTGACTTGACCATGACTTGACCTTGACTTGACTTGACCTTGGCTTGAACTTGACTTGACCTTGACTTGACCCTGACTTGACCTTGACATGATCTTCACTTGACCTTGACTTGACCTTGACTTGACTCGACCTTGAATTGACCTTAACCTGACCTTGACTTGACCTTCACATGACCTTGACTTGGCCTTGACTAGACCATCACTTGACCTTGACTTGACCTTGACATGACCTTGACATGACCTTGACTTGACCTTGACTTGACCTTGACATGACCTTGACATGACCTTGACTTGACCTTGACTTGACCTTCACTTGACCTTCACTTGACCTTGACTTGACCTTGACTTGACCTTGACATGACCCTGACTTGACCTTGATATGACTTTGACTTGACCTTGACTTGACCTTGACTTGACCTTTACATGACCTTGACATGACCGTGACTTGACCTTGACTTGACCTTGACTTGAACTTGACTTAACATTGACATGACCTTGACTTGACTTTGACTTGACCTTGACCTTGACATGACTTTGACTTGACCTTGACTTGACCTTGACTCGACCTTGACTTGACCTTGACTTGACGTTGACATGACCTTGACTTGACCTTGACTTGACCTTCACTTGACCTTCACTTGACCTTGACTTGACCTTGACTCAACCTTGACTTGACCTTGACTTGACCTTGACATGATCTTGACATGACCTTGACTTGACCTCGACTTGACCTTGACTTGACCTTGACCTGACCTTGACATGACCTTGACTTGACCTTGACCTGACTTTTACTTGACCTTGACTTGACCTTGACATGACCTTGACATGACCTTGACTTGACCTTGACTTGACCTTCACTTGACCTTCACATGACCTTGACTTGACCTTGACTAGACCATCACTTGACCTTGACATGACCTTGACATGACCTTGACATGACTTTGACTTGACCTTGACTCGACCTTGACATGACCTTGACTTGACCTTGACTTGACCTTGACTTGACCTTGACTTGACCTTGACTTGACCATCACTTGACCTTGACTTGACCTTGACATGACCTTGACATGACCTTGACTTGACCTTGACTTGACCTTGACTCGACCTTGACTTGACCTTGACTTGACCTTGACCTGACTTTTACTTGACCTTGACTTGACCTTGACATGACCTTGACATGACCTTGACTTGACCTTGACTTGACCTTCACTTGACCTTCACATGACCTTGACTTGACCTTGACTAGACCATCACTTGACCTTGACATGACCTTGACATGACCTTGACATGACTTTGACTTGACCTTGACTCGACCTTGACATGACCTTGACTTGACCTTGACTTGACCTTGACTTGACCTTGACTTGACCTTGATGTGACCTTGACTTGACCTTGACTTGACCTTGACTCGACCTTGAATTGACCTTAACCTGACCTTGGCATGACCTTGACTTGACCTTGACATGACCCTGACTTGACCTTGACATGACCTTGAATTGACTTTGACTTGCCCTTGACATGATCTTGACTTGACCTTGATTTGACCTTGACATGACCTTCAGTTGACCTTGACTTGACCTCGACTTGACTTTGACTTGACCTTGACTTGACCTTGACATGACCTTGACTTGACCTTGATTTGACCCTGACTTGACCTTGATTTGACCTTGACTTGACCTTGACTTGACCATCACTTGACCTTGACTTGACCTTGACATGACCTTGACATGACCTTGACTTGACCTTGACTTGACCTTGACTCGACCTTGACTTGACCTTGACTTGACCTTCACTTGACCTTCACTTGACCTTCACTTGACCTTGACTTGACCTTGACATGACCCTGACTTGACCTTGACATGACTTTGACTTGACCTTGACTTGACCTTGACTTGACCTTGACATGACCCTGACTTGACCTTGACATGACCTTGCCATGACCTTGGCTTGACTTTGACTTGACCCTGACTTGACCTCCACTTGACCTTGACTTGAAGTTGACTTGACCTTGACGTTGACATGACCTTGACATGACCTTGACTTGACCCTGACTTGACCTTGACATGACCTTCACTTGACCTTGACTTGACCTCGACTTGACCCTGACTTGATCTTGGCTTGACCTTGACTTGACCCTGACTTGACCTTGACATGACCTTCACTTGACCTTGACTTGATCTTGACTTGACCTTGACTTGACCTTGACATGACCTTGATTTGACCTTGACTTGACCATTACTTGACCTTGACTTGACCTTGACATGACCTTGAAATGACCTTGACTTGACCTTGACTTGACCTTGACTCGACCTTAACTTGACCTTGACATGACCTTGACTTGACCTTGACATGACGTTGACATTACCTTGACTTGACCTTGACTTGACCTTGACTTGACCTTCACTTGACCTTCACTTGACTTTGACTTGACCTTGACCTTGACATGACCCTGACTTGACCTTGACATGACTTTGACTTGACCTTCACTTGACCTTCACTTGACCTTGACTTGACCTTGACATGACCTTCACTTGACCTTGACTTGACCTCGACTTGACCTTGACTTGAAGTTGACTTGACCTTGACTTGACCTTGACCTGACCTTGACATGCCCTTGACTTGACCTTGACTTGACCCTGACTTGACCTTGACATGACCTTCACTTGACCTTGACTTGACCTCGACTTGACCTTTACTTGACCTTGACTTGACCTTGACTCGACCTTGACTTGACCTTGACCTGACCTTGACATGACCTTGACTTGTCCTTGACTTGACCTTGACCTGACCTTGACATGACCTTGACTTGACCTTGACTTGACCTTGACTTGACCTTGATGTGACCTTGACTTGACCTTGACTTGACCTTGACTCGACCTTGAATTGACCTTAACCTGACCTTGGCATGACCTTGACTTGACCTTGACATGACCCTGACTTGACCTTGACATGACCTTGAATTGACTTTGACTTGCCCTTGACATGATCTTGACTTGACCTTGATTTGACCTTGACATGACCTTCAGTTGACCTTGACTTGACCTCGACTTGACCTTGACTTGACCTTGACTCGACCTGACCTTGACATGACCTTGACTTGACCTTGACTTGACCTTGACTTGACCTTGAATTGACCTTAACCTGACCTTGACATGACCTTCACTTGACCTCGACTTGACCTTGACTCGACCTTGACTTGACGTTGACTTGACCCTGACCTGACCTTGACATGACCTTGACTTGACCTTGACTTGACCTTGACCTGACCTTGACATGAACTTTACCTTGACATGACCTTGACTTGACCTTGACATGATCTTGACTTGACCTTGAACTGACCTTGACTTGACCTTGACTTGACTTTGACTTTACCTTGACTGGACCTTGACTTGACCCTGACTTGACCTTGACTTGCCCTTGACTTGACCTTGACATGACCTTGACTTGACCTTGACTTGACCATCACTTGACCTTGACTTGACCTTGTCATGACCTTGACATGACCTTGACTTGACCATCACTTGACCTTGACTTGACCTTGACATGACCTTGACATGACCTTGACTTGACCTTGACTTGACCTTGACTTGACCTTGACTTGACCTTGACTCGACCTTGAATTGACCTTAACCTGACCTTGGCATGACCTTGACTTGACCTTGACTTGACCTTGACTTGACCTTGACATGACCTTGAATTGACTTTGACTTGCCCTTGACATGATCTTGACTTGACCTTGACTTGACCTTGACATGACCTTCAGTTGACCTTGACTTGACCTCGAATTGACCTTGACTTGACCTTGACCTTGACTTGACCTTGATATGACCTTGACTTGACCTTGACTTGACCTTGACTTGACCTTGAATTGACCTTAACCTGACCTTGACATGATCTTGACTTGACCTTGACATGACCTTGACTTGACCTTGACTTGCCCTTGACTTGACCTTGAATTGACCTTGACATGACCTTGACTTGACCTTGACTTGACCTTGACATGACCTTGACTTGACCCTGACTTGACCTTGACATGACCCTGACTTGATCTAGACATGACCTTGACTCGACCTTGACTTGACCCTGACCTGACCTTGACATGACCTTCACTTGACCTCGACTTGACCTTGACTTGACCTTGACTTGACCTTGACTCGACCTTGACTCGACCTTGACTTGACCCTGACCTGACCTTGACATGACCTTGACTTGACCTTGACTTGACCTTGACTTGACCTTGACCTGACCTTGACATGACCTTGACTTGACCTTGACATGACCTTGACTTGACCCTGACTTGACCTTGACATGACCCTGACTTGACCTTGACATGACCTTAACTTGACCTTGACTTGACCTTGACATGACCTTGACTTGACCCTGACTTGACCTTGACATGACCCTGACTTGACCTTGACATGACCTTAACTTGACCTTGACTTGACCTTGACTTGACCTTGACTTGACCTTGACTTGACCTTAACATGACCTTGACATGACCTTGGCTTGACCTTGACGTGACCTTGACTTGACCTTGACATGACCTTGACTTGACCTTGACTTGACCATCACTTGACCTTGACTTGCCCTTGACTTGACCTTGAATTGACCTTGACATGACCTTGACTTGACCTTGACTTGACCATCACTTGACCTTGACTTGACCTTGACTTGACCTTGACTTGACCTTGACCTGACCTTGACATGACCTTGACTTGACCTTGACATGACCTTGACTTGACCCTGACTTGACCTTGACATGACCCTGACTTGACCTTGACATGACCTTAACTTGACCTTGACTTGACCTTGACATGACCTTGACTTGACCCTGACTTGACCTTGACATGACCCTGACTTGACATGACCTTAACTTGACCTTGATTTGACCTTGACTTGACCTTGACTTGCCCTTGAC
Organism: Sturmia bella; assembly: GCA_963662145.1. Lineage (NCBI taxonomy): Eukaryota > Metazoa > Arthropoda > Insecta > Diptera > Tachinidae > Sturmia > Sturmia bella. The sequence goes on from OY759170.1 coordinate 28,140,784, forward strand.
TTGACCTTGAATTGACCTTGACATGACCTTGACTTGACCTTGACTTGACCTTGACTTGACCATCACTTGACCTTGGCTTGACCTTGACGTGACCTTGACTTGACCTTGACTTGACCATCACTTGACCTTGACTTGACCTTGACTTGACTTGACCTTGACTTGACCTTGACCTGACCTTGACATGACCTTGACTTGACCTTGACATGACCTTGACTTGACCCTGACTTGACCTTGACATGACCCTGACTTGACCTTGACATGACCTTAACTTGACCTTGACTTGACCTTGACATGACCTTGACTTGACCCTGACTTGACCTTGACATGACCCTGACTTGACCTTGACATGACCCTGACTTGACCTTGACATGACCTTAACTTGACCTTGACTTGACCTTGACTTGACCTTGACTTGCCCTTGACATGACATTGAATTGACCTTGACATGACCTTGACTTGACCCTGACTTGACCTAGACATGACCTTGACTCGACCTTGACTTGACCCTGACCTGACCTTGACATGACCTTGACATGACCTTGACTTGACCATGACTTGACCTTGACTTGACTTGACCTTGGCTTGAACTTGACTTGACCTTGACTTGACCCTGACTTGACCTTGACATGATCTTCACTTGACCTTGACTTGACCTTGACTTGACTCGACCTTGAATTGACCTTAACCTGACCTTGACTTGACCTTCACATGACCTTGACTTGGCCTTGACTAGACCATCACTTGACCTTGACTTGACCTTGACTCGACCTTGACTCGACCTTGACTTGACCCTGACCTGACCTTGACATGACCTTGACTTGACCTTGACTTGACCTTGACTTGACCTTGACCTGACCTTGACATGACCTTGACTTGACCTTGACATGACCTTGACTTGACCCTGACTTGACCTTGACATGACCCTGACTTGACCTTGACATGACCTTAACTTGACCTTGACTTGACCTTGACATGACCTTGACTTGACCCTGACTTGACCTTGACATGACCCTGACTTGACCTTGACATGACCTTAACTTGACCTTGACTTGACCTTGACTTGACCTTGACTTGACCTTGACTTGACCTTAACATGACCTTGACATGACCTTGGCTTGACCTTGACGTGACCTTGACTTGACCTTGACATGACCTTGACTTGACCTTGACTTGACCATCACTTGACCTTGACTTGCCCTTGACTTGACCTTGAATTGACCTTGACATGACCTTGACTTGACCTTGACTTGACCATCACTTGACCTTGACTTGACCTTGACTTGACCTTGACTTGACCTTGACCTGACCTTGACATGACCTTGACTTGACCTTGACATGACCTTGACTTGACCCTGACTTGACCTTGACATGACCCTGACTTGACCTTGACATGACCTTAACTTGACCTTGACTTGACCTTGACATGACCTTGACTTGACCCTGACTTGACCTTGACATGACCCTGACTTGACATGACCTTAACTTGACCTTGATTTGACCTTGACTTGACCTTGACTTGCCCTTGACTTGACCTTGAATTGACCTTGACATGACCTTGACTTGACCTTGACTTGACCTTGACTTGACCATCACTTGACCTTGGCTTGACCTTGACGTGACCTTGACTTGACCTTGACTTGACCATCACTTGACCTTGACTTGACCTTGACTTGACTTGACCTTGACTTGACCTTGACCTGACCTTGACATGACCTTGACTTGACCTTGACATGACCTTGACTTGACCCTGACTTGACCTTGACATGACCCTGACTTGACCTTGACATGACCTTAACTTGACCTTGACTTGACCTTGACATGACCTTGACTTGACCCTGACTTGACCTTGACATGACCCTGACTTGACCTTGACATGACCCTGACTTGACCTTGACATGACCTTAACTTGACCTTGACTTGACCTTGACTTGACCTTGACTTGCCCTTGACTTGACATTGAATTGACCTTGACATGACCTTGACTTGACCCTGACTTGACCTAGACATGACCTTGACTCGACCTTGACTTGACCCTGACCTGACCTTGACATGACCTTGACATGACCTTGACTTGACCATGACTTGACCTTGACTTGACTTGACCTTGGCTTGAACTTGACTTGACCTTGACTTGACCCTGACTTGACCTTGACATGATCTTCACTTGACCTTGACTTGACCTTGACTTGACTCGACCTTGAATTGACCTTAACCTGACCTTGACTTGACCTTCACATGACCTTGACTTGGCCTTGACTAGACCATCACTTGACCTTGACTTGACCTTGACATGACCTTGACATGACCTTGACTTGACCTTGACTTGACCTTGACATGACCTTGACATGACCTTGACTTGACCTTGACTTGACCTTCACTTGACCTTCACTTGACCTTGACTTGACCTTGACTTGACCTTGACATGACCCTGACTTGACCTTGATATGACTTTGACTTGACCTTGACTTGACTTGACCTTGACATGACCTTGACTCGACCTTGACATGACCTTGACTTGACCTTGACTTGACCTTTACATGACCTTGACATGACCGTGACTTGACCTTGACTTGACCTTGACTTGACCTTGACTTGAACTTGACTTAACATTGACATGACCTTGACTTGACTTTGACTTGACCTTGACCTTGACATGACTTTGACTTGACCTTGACTTGACCTTGACTCGACCTTGACTTGACCTTGACTTGACGTTGACATGACCTTGACTTGACCTTGACTTGACCTTCACTTGACCTTCACTTGACCTTGACTTGACCTTGACTCAACCTTGACTTGACCTTGACTTGACCTTGACATGATCTTGACATGACCTTGACTTGACCTCGACTTGACCTTGACTAGACCTTGACCTGACCTTGACATGACCTTGACTCGACCTTGAATTGACCTTAACCTGACCTTGAATCGACCTTGACTTGACCTTGACATGACCTTGACTTGACCTTGATTTGACCCTGACTTGACCTTGACTTGACCTTGACTTGACCTTGACTTGACCATCACTTGACCTTGACTTGACCTTGACATGACCTTGACATGACCTTGACTTGACCTTGACTTGACCTTGACTCGACCTTGACTTGACCTTGACTTGACCTTGACCTGACTTTTACTTGACCTTGACTTGACCTTGACATGACCTTGACTTGACCTTGACATGACCTTGACATGACCTTGACTTGACCTTGACTTGACCTTGACTTGACCTTCACTTGACCTTCACATGACCTTGACTTGACCTTGACTAGACCATCACTTGACCTTGACATGACCTTGACATGACCTTGACATGACTTTGACTTGACCTTGACTTGACTTGACCTTGACATGACCTTGACTCGACCTTGACATGACCTTGACTTGACCTTGACTTGACCTTGACTTGACCTTGACTTGACCTTGATGTGACCTTGACTTGACCTTGACTCGACCTTGAATTGACCTTAACCTGACCTTGGCATGACCTTGACTTGACCTTGACATGACCCTGACTTGACCTTGACATGACCTTGAATTGACTTTGACTTGCCCTTGACATGATCTTGACTTGACCTTGATTTGACCTTGACATGACCTTCAGTTGACCTTGACTTGACCTCGACTTGACTTTGACTTGACCTTGACTTGACCTTGACATGACCTTGACTTGACCTTGATTTGACCCTGACTTGACCTTGATTTGACCTTGACTTGACCTTGACTTGACCATCACTTGACCTTGACTTGACCTTGACATGAGCTTGACATGACCTTGACTTGACCTTGACTTGACCTTCACTTGACCTTCACTTGACCTTCACTTGACCTTGACTTGACCTTGACATGACCCTGACTTGACCTTGACATGACTTTGACTTGACCTTGACTTGACCTTGACTTGACCTTGACATGACCCTGACTTGACCTTGACATGACCTTGCCATGACCTTGGCTTGACTTTGACTTGACCCTGACTTGACCTTGACATGACCTTCACTTGACCTTGACTTGACCTCCACTTGACCTTGACTTGAAGTTGACTTGACCTTGACGTTGACATGACCTTGACATGACCTTGACTTGACCCTGACTTGACCTTGACATGACCTTCACTTGACCTTGACTTGACCTCGACTTGACCCTGACTTGATCTTGGCTTGACCTTGACTTGACCCTGACTTGACCTTGACATGACCTTCACTTGACCTTGACTTGACCTTGACTTGACCTTGACTTGACCTTGACATGACCTTGATTTGACCTTGACTTGACCATTACTTGACCTTGACTTGACCTTGACATGACCTTGAAATGACCTTGACTTGACCTTGACTTGACCTTGACTCGACCTTAACTTGACCTTGACATGACCTTGACTTGACCTTGACATGACGTTGACATGACCTTGACTTGACCTTGACTTGACCTTGACTTGACCTTCACTTGACCTTCACTTGACTTTGACTTGACCTTGACCTTGACATGACCCTGACTTGACCTTGACATGACTTTGACTTGACCTTCACTTGACCTTCACTTGACCTTGACTTGACCTTGACATGACCTTCACTTGACCTTGACTTGACCTCGACTTGACTTTGACTTGACCTTGACTTGACCTTGACTTGACCCTAACCTGACCTTGGCATGACCTTGACTTGACCTTGACATGACCCTGACTTGACCTTGACATGACCTTGAATTGACTTTGACTTGCCCTTGACTTGACCTTGACTTGACCTTCACTTGACCTTCACTTGACCTTCACTTGACCTTGACTTGACCTTGACATGACCCTGACTTGACCTTGACATGACTTTGACTTGACCTTGACTTGACCTTGACTTGACCTTGACATGACCCTGACTTGACCTTGACATGACCTTGCCATGACCTTGGCTTGACTTTGACTTGACCCTGACTTGACCTTGACATGACCTTCACTTGACCTTGACTTGACCTCCACTTGACCTTGACTTGAAGTTGACTTGACCTTGACGTTGACATGACCTTGACATGACCTTGACTTGACCCTGACTTGACCTTGACATGACCTTCACTTGACCTTGACTTGACCTCGACTTGACCCTGACTTGATCTTGGCTTGACCTTGACTTGACCCTGACTTGACCTTGACATGACCTTCACTTGACCTTGACTTGACCTTGACTTGACCTTGACCTGACCTTGACATGCCCATGACTTGACCTTGACTTGACCCCGACTTGACCTTGACATGACCTTCACTTGACTTTGACTTGACCTCGACTTGACCTTGACTTGACCTTGACTTGACCTTGACTCGACCTTGACTTGACCTTGACCTGACCTTGACATGACCTTGACTTGTCCTTGACTTGACCTTGACCTGACCTTGACATGACCTTGACTTGACCTTGACTTGACCTTGACTTGACCTTGATGTGACCTTGACTTGACCTTGACTTGACCTTGACTCGACCTTGAATTGACCTTAACCTGACCTTGGCATGACCTTGACTTGACCTTGACATGACCCTGACTTGACCTTGACATGACCTTGAATTGACTTTGACTTGCCCTTGACATGATCTTGACTTGACCTTGATTTGACCTTGACATGACCTTCAGTTGACCTTGACTTGACCTCGACTTGACCTTGACTTGACCTTGACTCGACCTGACCTTGACATGACCTTGACTTGACCTTGACTTGACCTTGACTTGACCTTGAATTGACCTTAACCTGACCTTGACATGACCTTCACTTGACCTCGACTTGACCTTGACTCGACCTTGACTTGACGTTGACTTGACCCTGACCTGACCTTGACATGACCTTGACTTGACCTTGACTTGACCTTGACCTGACCTTGACATGAACTTTACCTTGACATGACCTTGACTTGACCTTGACATGATCTTGACTTGACCTTGAACTGACCTTGACTTGACCTTGACTTGACTTTGACTTTACCTTGACTGGACCTTGACTTGACCCTGACTTGACCTTGACTTGCCCTTGACTTGACCTTGACATGACCTTGACTTGACCTTGACTTGACCATCACTTGACCTTGACTTGACCTTGTCATGACCTTGACATGACCTTGACTTGACCATCACTTGACCTTGACTTGACCTTGACATGACCTTGACATGACCTTGACTTGACCTTGACTTGACCTTGACTTGACCTTGACTTGACCTTGACTCGACCTTGAATTGACCTTAACCTGACCTTGGCATGACCTTGACTTGACCTTGACTTGACCTTGACATGACCTTGAATTGACTTTGACTTGCCCTTGACATGATCTTGACTTGACCTTGACTTGACCTTGACATGACCTTCAGTTGACCTTGACTTGACCTCGAATTGACCTTGACTTGACCTTGACCTTGACTTGACCTTGATATGACCTTGACTTGACCTTGACTTGACCTTGACTTGACCTTGAATTGACCTTAACCTGACCTTGACATGACCTTGACTTGACCTTGACTTGACCTTGACCTGACCTTGACATGACCTTGACTTGACCTTGACTTGACGTTGACATGACCTTGACATGACCTTGACATGACCTTGACTTGACCCTGACTTGACCTTGACATGACCTTCACTTGACCTCGACTTGACCTTGACTCGACCTTGACTTGACGTTGACTTGACCCTGACCTGACCTTGACATGACCTTGACTTGACCTTGACTTGACCTTGACCTGACCTTGACATGAACTTTACCTTGACATGACCTTGACTTGACCTTGACATGATCTTGACTTGACCTTGAACTGACCTTGACTTGACCTTGACTTGACCTTGACTTGACCTTGACTTTACCTTGACTGGACCTTGACTTGACCCTGACTTGACCTTGACATGACCCTGACTTGACCTTGACATGACCTTGACTTGACCTTGACTTGCCCTTGACTTGACTTTGACCTGACCTTGACATGACCTTGACTTGAACTTGACTTGACCTTGACATGACCTTGACTTGACACTGACTTGACCTTGACATGACCCTGACTTGACCTAGACATGACCTTGACTCGACCTTGACTCGACCTTGACTTGACCCTGACCTGACCTTGACATGACCTTCATTTGACCTCGACTTGACCTTGACTTGTTCTTGACTTGACCTTGACTCGACCTTGACTCGACCTTGACTTGACCCTGACCTGACCTTGGCATGACCTTGACTTGACCTTGACTTGACCTTGACCTGACCTTGACATGACCTTGACTTGACCCTGACTTGACCTTGACATGACCCTGACTTGACCTTGACATGACCTTAACTTGACCTTGACTTGACCTTGACTTGACCTTGACACAAACTTGACATGACCTTGGCTTGACCTTGACTTGACCTTGACATGACCTTGACTTGACCTTGACTTGACCTTGACATGACCTTGACATGACCTTGACTTGACCTTGACTTGACCTTGACTTGACCTTGACATGACCTTGACATGACCTTGGCTTGACCTTGACTTGACCATCCCTTGACCTTGACTTGACCTTGACATGACCTTGACATGACCTTGACTTGACCTTGACTTGACCTTGACTTGACCTTGGCTTGACCTTGACTTGACCTTGACTTGACCCTGACTTGACCTTGACATGACCTTCACTTGACCTTGACTTGACCTTGACTTGACCTTGACTCGACCTTGAATTGAACTTAACCTGACCTTGACTTGACCTTCACATGACCTTGACTTGACCTTGACTAGAACATCACTTGACCTTGACTTGACCTTGACTTGACCTTGACTTGACCTTGACATGACCTTGACATGACCTTGACATGACTTTGACTTGACCTTGACTTGACTTGACCTTGACATGACCTTGACTCGACCTTGACATGACCTTGACTTGACCTTGACTTGACCTTGACATGTCCCTGACTTGACCTTGACATTACTTTGACTTGACCTTGACTTGACTTGACCTTGACATGACCTTGACTTGACCTTGACTTGACCTTGACCTGACCTTGACATGACCTTGACTTGACCTTGACTTGACCTTGACATGACCTTGACTTGACTTGACCTTGACTTGACCTTGGCTTGACCTTGACTTGACCTTCACTTGACCTTGACTTGACCTTGACTTGACCTTGACATGACCTTGACTTGACTTGACCTTGACTTGACCTTGGCTTGACCTTGACTTGACCCTGACTTGACCTTGACATGACCTTCACTTGACCTTGACTTGACCTTGACTTGACCTTGACTTGACCTTGACTCGACCTTGAATTGACCTTAACCTGACCTTGACTTGACCTTGACATGACCTTGACTTGACCTTGACTTGACCTTGACATGACCTTGACTTGACCTTGATTTGACCTTGACTTGACCTTGACTTGACCTTGACTTGACCATCACTGGACCTTGACTTGACCTTGACATGACCTTGACCTGACTTTTACTTGACCTTGACTTGACCTTGACATGACCCTGACTTGACGTTGACATGACCTTGATTTGACCTTGACTTGACCTTGACATGACATTGACTTGACCTTGACTTGACCTTGGCTTGACCTTGACTTGACCTTGACTTGACTCGACCTTGACTTTGACTTGACCTTGACCTTGACATGACCTTAACATGACCTTGACATGACCTTCACTTGACCTTGACTTGACCTCGACTTGACCTAGACTTGACCTTGACTTGACCTTGACTTGACTCGACCTTGACTCGACCTTGACCTGACCTTGACATGACCTTGACTTGACTTGACCTTGACATGACCTTGACTTGACCTTGACTTGACCTTGACTTGACCTTCACTTGACCTTGACCTGATCTTGACATGACCTTGACTTGACCTTGACATGACCTTGACTTGACCTTGACTTGACCATCACTTGACCTTGACTTGACCTTGACATGAACTTGACATGACCTTGACTTGACCTTGACATGACCTTGACTTGACCTTGACTTGACCTTGACATGACCTTGACTTGACCTTGATTTGATCTTGACTTGACCTTGACTTGACCAACACTTGACCTTGACTTGACCTTGACATGACCTTGACATGACCTTGACTTGACCTTGACTTGAACTTGACTCGACCTTGACTTGACCTTGACTTGACCTTGACATGACCCTGACTTGACCTTGACATGACCTTGACTTGACCTTGACTTGACTCGACCTTGACATGACCTTGACATGACCTTGACTTGACCTTGACTTGACCTTGACTTGACCTTGGCTTGACCTTGACTTGACCCTGACTTGACCTTGACATGACCTTGACTTGACCTTGACATGACCTTGGCTTGACCTTGACTTGACCCTGACTTGACCTTGACATGACCTTGACTTGACTTCGACTTGACCTTGACTTGAAGTTGACTTGACCTTGACTTGACCTTGACTCGACCTTGACTTGACCTTGACCTGACTTTGACATGACCTTGACTTGACCTTGATTTGACGTTGACATGACCTTGACATGACCTTGACTTGACCCTGACTTGACCTTCACTTGACCTTGACTTGACCTCGACTTGACCTTGACTTGACCTTGACTTGACTCGACCTTGACTTGACCTTGACATGACCTTGACTTGACCCTGACTTGACCTTGACATGACCTTCACTTGACCTTGACTTGACCTTGACTCGACCTTGAATTGACCTTAACCTGACCTTGACATGACCTTGACTTGACCTTGACTTGACCTTGACATTGCCCTGACTTGACCTTGACATGACCTTGACTTGACCTTGACTTGACCTTCACATGATCTTGACTTGACCTTGACTTGACCTTGACTTGACCTTGACATGACCTTGACTTGACCTTGACTTGACCTTGACTTGACCTTGACTTGACCTTGACTTGACCTTGACATGACCTTGACTTGACCTTGACATGACCTTGACATGACCTTGACTTGACCTTGACTTGACCTTGACTCGACCTTGACTTGACCTTGACTGGACCTTGACTTGACCTTGACTTGACCTTGACTTGAGCTTGACATGACCCTGACTTGACCTTGACATGACCTTGACTTGACCTTGACATGACCTTGACATGACCTTGACTTGACCTTGAAATGACCTTGACATGACCTTGACTTGACCTTGACTTGACCTTGACTTGACCTTCACTTGAACTTCACTTGACCTTGACTTGACCTTGACATGACCTTGACTTGACCTTGACTTGACGTTGACATGACCTTGACATGACCTTGACTTGACCCTGACTTGACCTTACATGACCTTCACTTGACCTTGACTTGACTTTACCTTGACTTGACCCTGACTTGAGCTTGACATAACCTTCACTCGACCTTGACTTGACCTTGACCTCACCTTCACTTGACCTTGACTGGACCTTGACTTGACCTTGACTTGACCTTGACTTGACCCTGACTTGAGCTTGACATGACCTTCACTTGACCTTGACTTGATCTTGACATGACCTTGTAATGACCTTGACTTGACCTCGATTTGACCTTGACTTGACCTTAGCTTGAAATTGACCTTGACTTGACCTTGACATGACCTTGACTTGACCTTGACTTGACCTTAACTTGACCTTGACACGACCTTGACATGACCTTGACTTGACCTTGACTTGACCTTGACTTGACCTTGACTTGACCTTGACTTGACCATGACATGACCTTGACTTCACCTTGACTTGACCTTGACTTGACATTGACTTGACCTTGACATGATCTTGACGTGACCTTGACTTGACCTTGACATGACCTCGACTTGACCTTGAACTGACCCTGACCTGACCTTGGCATGACCTTGACTTGACCTTGACTTGACCTTGACCTGACCTTGACATGACCTTGACTTGACCCTGACTTGACCTTGACATGACCCTGACTTGACCTTGACATGACCTTAACTTGACCTTGACTTGACCTTGACTTGACCTTGACATAAACTTGACATGACCTTGGCTTGACCCTGACTTGACCTTGACTTGACCTTGACATGACCTTGACTTGACCTTGACTTGACCTTGACATGACCTTGACATGACCTTGACTTGACCTTGACTTGACCTTGACTTGACCTTGACTTGACCTTGACATGACCTTGACATGACCTTGGCTTGACCTTGACTTGACCATCCCTTGACCTTGACTTGACCTTGACATGACCTTGACATGACCTTGACTTGACCTTGACTTGACCTTGACTTGACCTTGGCTTGACCTTGACTTGACCTTGACTTGACCCTGACTTGACCTTGACATGACCTTCACTTGACCTTGACTTGACCTTGACTTGACCTTGACTCGACCTTGAATTGAACTTAACCTGACCTTGACTTGACCTTCACATGACCTTGACTTGACTTTGACTAGAACATCACTTGACCTTGACTTGACCTTGACTTGACCTTGACTTGACCTTGACATGACCTTGACATGACCTTGACATGACTTTGACTTGACCTTGACTTGACTTGACCTTGACATGACCTTGACTCGACCTTGACATGACCTTGACTTGACCTTGACTTGACCTTCACTTGACCTTCACTTGACCTTGACTTGACCTTGACTTGACCTTGACATGTCCCTGAGTTGACCTTGACATTACTTTGACTTGACCTTGACTTGACTTGACCTTGACATGACCTTGACTTGACCTTGACTTGACCTTGACCTGACCTTGACATGACCTTGACTTGACCTTGACTTGACCTTGACATGACCTTGACTTGACTTGACCTTGGCTTGACCTTGACTTGACTTGACCTTGACTTGACCTTGGCTTGACCTTGACTTGACCCTGACTTGACCTTGACATGACCTTCACTTGACCTTGACTTGACCTTGACTTGACCTTGACTTGACCTTGACTCGACCTTGAATTGACCTTAACCTGACCTTGACTTGACCTTGACATGACCTTGACTTGACCTTGACTTGACCTTGACATGACCTTGACTTGACCTTGATTTGACCTTGACTTGACCTTGACTTGACCTTGACTTGACCATCACTTGACCTTGACTTGACCTTGACATGACCTTGACCTGACTTTTACTTGACCTTGACTTGACCTTGACATGACCCTGACTTGACGTTGACATGACCTTGATTTGACCTTGACTTGACCTTGACATGACATTGACTTGACCTTGACTTGACCTTGGCTTGACCTTGACTTGACCTTGACTTGACCTTGACTTGACTCGACCTTGACTTTGACTTGACCTTGACCTTGACCTTGACATGACCTTAACATGACCTTGACATGACCTTCACTTGACCTTGACTTGACCTCGACTTGACCTAGACTTGACCTTGACTTGACCTTGACTTGATTCGACCTTGACTCGACCTTGACCTGACCTTGACATAACCTTGACTTGACTTGACCTTGACATGACCTTGACTTGACCTTGACTTGACCTTGACTTGACCTTCACTTGACCTTGACCTGATCTTGACATGACCTTGACTTGACCTTGACATGACCTTGACTTGACCTTGACTTGACCATCACTTGACCTTGACTTGACCTTGACATGAACTTGACATGACCTTGACTTGACCTTGACATGACCTTGACTTGACCTTGACTTGACCTTGACATGACCTTGACTTGACCTTGATTTGATCTTGACTTGACCTTGACTTGACCAACACTTGACCTTGACTTGACCTTGACATGACCTTGACATGACCTTGACTTGACCTTGACTTGAACTTGACTCGACCTTGACTTGACCTTGACTTGACCTTGACATGACCCTGACTTGACCTTGACATGACCTTGACATGACCTTGACTTGACCTTGACTTGACCTTGACTTGACCTTGGCTTGACCTTGACTTGACCCTGACTTGACCTTGACATGACCCTGACTTGACCTTGACATGACCTTGGCTTGACCTTGACTTGACCCTGACTTGACCTTGACATGACCTTGACTTGACTTCGACTTCGACTTGACCTTGACTTGAAGCTGACTTGACCTTGACTTGACCTTGACTCGACCTTGACTTGACCTTGACCTGACTTTGACATGACCTTGACTTGACCTTGATTTGACGTTGACATGACCTTGACATGACCTTGACTTGACCCTGACTTGACCTTCACTTGACCTTGACTTGACCTCGACTTGACCTTGACTTGACCTTGACTTGACTCGACCTTGACTTGACCTTGACATGACCTTGACTTGACCTTGACTTGACCTTGACTTGACCTTGGCTTGACCTTGACTTGACCCTGACTTGACCTTGACATGACCTTCACTTGACCTTGACTTGACCTTGACTCGACCTTGAATTGACCTTAACCTGACCTTGACATGACCTTGACTTGACCTTGACTTGACCTTGACATTGCCCTGACTTGACCTTGACATGACCTTGACTTGACCTTGACTTGACCTTCACATGATCTTGACTTGACCTTGACTTGACCTTGACTTGACCTTGACATGACCTTGACATGACCTTGACTTGACATTGACTTGACCTTGACTTGACCTTGACTTGACCTTGACTTGACCTTGACATGACCTTGACTTGACCTTGACATGACCTTGACATGACCTTGACTTGACCTTGACTTGACCTTGACTCGACCTTGACTTGACCTTGACTGGACCTTGACTTGACCTTGACTTGACCTTGACTTGAGCTTGACATGACCCTGACTTGACCTTGACATGACCTTGACTTGACCTTGACTTGACCTTGACATGACCTTGACATGACCTTGACTTGACCTTGAAATGACCTTGACATGACCTTGACTTGACCTTGACTTGACCTTGACTTGACCTTCACTTGAACTTCACTTGACCTTGACTTGACCTTGACATGACCTTGACTTGACCTTGACTTGACGTTGACATGACCTTGACATGACCTTGACTTGACCCTGACTTGACCTTACATGACCTTCACTTGACCTTGACTTGACTTTACCTTGACTTGACCCTGACTTGAGCTTGACATAACCTTCACTCGACCTTGACTTGACCTTGACCTCACCTTCACTTGACCTTGACTGGACCTTGACTTGACCTTGACTTGACCTTGACTTGACCGTGACTTGAGCTTGACATGACCTTCACTTGACCTTGACTTGATCTTGACATGACCTTGTAATGACCTTGACTTGACCTCGATTTGACCTTGACTTGACCTTAGCTTGAAATTGACCTTGACTTGACCTTGACTTGACCTTAACTTGACCTTGACACGACCTTGACATGACCTTGACACGACCTTGACATGACCTTGACTTGACCTTGACTTGACCTTGACTTGACCTTGACTTGACCTTGACTTGACCATGACATGACCTTGACTTGACCTTGACTTGACCTTGACTTGACCTTGACTTGACATTGACTTGACCTTGACTTGATCTTGACGTGACCTTGACTTGACCTTGACATGACCTCGACTTGACCTTGAACTGACCTTGACTTGACCTTGACTTGACCTTGACTTGACCCTGACTTGACCTTGACATGACCTTGACTTGACCTTGACTTGACCTTGACTTGACCTTGACTTGACCTTGACTCGACCTTGACTTGACCTTGACATGACCCTGACTTGACCTTGACATGACCTTGACTTGACCTTGACTTGACCTTGACATGACCTTGACTTGACCTTGACATGACCTTGACATGACCTTGACTTGACCTTGACTTGACCTTGACATGACCTTGACTTGACCTTGACTTAACCTTGACTTGACCTTGACTTGACTTTGACTTGACCTTGACCTTGACATGACTTTGACTTGACCCTGATTTAATTTGACCTTGACTTGACCTTGACTCGACCTTGACTTGACCTTGACTTGACCTTGACTTGACCTTGACTTGACCTTCACTTGACCTTCACTTGACCTTGACTTGACCTCGACTTGACCTTGACTTGACCTTGACCTGACCTTGACATGACCTTGACTTGACCTTGACTTGACCTTGACTTGACCTTGGCTTGACCTTGACTTGACCCTGACTTGACCTTGACATGACCTTCACTTGACCTTGACTTGACCTTGACTTGACCTTGACTCGACCTTGAATTGACCTTAACCTGACCTTGACTTGACCTTGACATGACCTTGACTTGACCTTGACTTGACCTTGACTTGACCTTGACTTGACCTTGACTTGACCTTGACATGACCCTGACTTGACCTTGACATGACCTTGATTTGACCTTGACTTGACCTTGACATGACCTTGACTTGACCTTGACATGACCTTGACATGACCTTGACTTGACCTTGACTTGACCTTGACTTGACCTTCACTTGACCTTGACTTGACCTTGACATGACCCTGACTTGACCTTGACATGACTTTGACTTGACCTTGACTTGACCTTGACTTGACCTTCACTTGACCTTGACTTGACCTTGAATTGACCTTGACATGACCCTGACTTGACCTTGACATGACCTTGACATGACCTTGACATGACTTTGACTTGACCCTGACTTGACCTTGACATGACCTTCACTTGACCTTGACTTGACCTCGACTTGACCTTGACTTGAAGTTGACTTGACCTTGACGTTGACATGACCTTGACAAGACCTTCACTTGACCTTGACTTGACCTCGACTTGACCTTGACTTGACCTTGACTTGACCTTGACTCCACCTTGACTTGACCTTGACTTGACCTTGACTGGACCTTGACTTGACCCTGACTTGACCTTGACATGACCTTGACTTGACCTTGACTTGCCCTTGACTTGACCTTGACATGACCTTGACTTGACCATCACTTGACCTTGACTTGACCTTGACATGACCTTGAAATGACCTTGACATGACCTTGACTTGACCTTGACTTGACCTTGACATGACCTTGACATGACCTTGACTTGACCATCACTTGACCTTGACTTGACCTTGACTCGACCTTGAATTGACCTTAACCTGACCTTGACTTGACCTTGACATGACCTTGACTTGACCTTGACTTGACCATCACTTGACCTTGACTTGACCTTGACA
This sequence comes from Sturmia bella, assembly GCA_963662145.1. Classification (NCBI taxonomy): domain Eukaryota; kingdom Metazoa; phylum Arthropoda; class Insecta; order Diptera; family Tachinidae; genus Sturmia; species Sturmia bella. Next base: position 28,156,820 of record OY759170.1, read on the forward strand.
TGACCTTGACATGACCTTGACTTGACCTTGACTTGACCTTGACATGACCTTGACATGACCTTGACTTGACCTTGACTTGACCTTGACTTGACTTGACCTTGACATGACCTTGACTCGACCTTGACTTGACCTTGACCTGACCTTGACATGACCTTGACTTGACCTTGACTTGACCTTTACATGACCTTGACATGACCGTGACTTGACCTTGACTTGACCTTGACTCGACCTTGAATTGACGTTAACCTGACCTTGACTTGACCTTGACATGACCTTGACTTGACCTTGACTTGACCATCACTTGACCTTGACTTGACCTTGACATGACCTTGACATGACCTTGACTTGACCTTGACTCGACCTTGACTTGACCTTGACATGACCTTGACATGACCTTGACATGACCTTGACTTGATCTTGACTCAACTTTGACTTGACCTTGACTTGACCATCACTTGACCTTGACTTGACCTTGACATGACCTTGACATAACCTTGACTTGACCTCGACTTGACCTTGACTTGACCTTGACCTGACCTTGACATGACCTTGACTTGACCTTGACTTGACCTTGACCTTGACTTTGACTTGACTTGACCTTGACATGACCTTGACTCGACCTTGACTTGACCTTGACCTGACCTTGACATGACCTTGACATGACCTTCACTTGACCTTGACTTGACCTTGACTTGACCTTGACTTGACCTTGACATGACCTTGATTTGACCTTGACTTGACCATCACTTGACCTTGACTTGATCTTGACATGACCTTGACATGACCTTGACTTGACCTTGACTTGACCTTGACTCGACCTTGACTTGACCTTGACATGACCTTGACCTGACCTTTACTTGACCTTGACTTGACCTTGACATGACCCTGACTTGACCTTGACATGACCTTGACTTGACCTTGACTTGACCTTGACATGACCTTGACTTGACCTTGACATGACGTTGACATGACCTTGACTTGACCTTGACTTGACCTTGACTTGACCTTGACTTGACCTTCACTTGACCTTCACTTGACCTTCACTTGACCTTGACTTGACCTTGACCTTGACATGACCCTGACTTGACCTTGACATGACTTTGACTTGACCTTCACTTGACCTTCACTTGACCTTGACTTGACCTTGACTTGACCTTGACTTGACCTTGACCTGACCTTGACATGCCCTTGACTTGACCTTGACTTGACGTTGACATGACCTTGACATAACCTTGACTTGACCCTGACTTGACCTTGACATGACCTTCACTTGACCTTGACTTGACCTCGACTTGACCTTGACTTGACCATGACTTGACCTTGACTTGACCTTGACTCGACCTTGACTTGACCTTGACCTGACCTTGACATGACCTTGACTTGTCCTTGACTTGACTTTGACCTGACCTTGACATGACCTTGACTTGACCTTGACTTGACCTTGACTTGACCTTGACTCGACCTTGAATTGACCTTAACCTGACCTTTGCATGACCCTGACTTGACCTTGACATGACCTTGAATTGACTTTGACTTGCCCTTGACATGATCTTGACTTGACCTTGACTTGACCTTGACATGACCTTCAGTTGACCTTGACTTGACCTCGACTTGACCTTGACTTGACCTTGACTCGACCTGACCTTGACATGACCTTGACTTGACCTTGACTTGACCTTGACCTGACCTTGACATGACCTTGACTTGACCTTGACTTGACCTTGACTTGACCTTGACTTGACCTTGACTTGACCTTGACTTGACCTTGAATTGACCTTAACCTGACCTTGACATGACCTTGACTTGACCTTGACCTGACCTTGACATGACCTTGACTTGACCTTGACTTGACGTTGACATGACCTTGACATGACCTTGACTTGACCCTGACTTGACCTTGACATGACCTTCACTTGACCTCGACTTGACCTTGACTCGACCTTGACTTGACGTTGACTTGACCCTGACCTGACCTTGACATGACCTTGACTTGACCTTGATTTGACCTTGACCTGACCTTGACATGAACTTTACCTTGACATGACCTTGACTTGACCTTGACATGATCTTGACTTGACCTTGAACTGACCTTGACTTGACCTTGACTTGACCTTGACTTTACCTTGACTGGACCTTGACTTGACCCTGACTTGACCTTGGCATGACCCTGACTTGACCTTGACATGACCTTGACTTGACCTTGACTTGCCCTTGACTTGACCTTGACCTGACCTTGACATGACCTTGACTTGACCTTGACTTGACCTTGACATGACCTTGACTTGACCCTGACTTGACCTTGACATGACCCTGACTTGACCTAGACATGACCTTGACTCGACCTTGACTCGACCTTGACTTGACCCTGACCTGACCTTGACACGACCTTCACTTGACCTCGACTTGACCTTGACTTGTCCTTGACTTGACCTTGACTCGACCTTGACTCGACCGTGACTTGACCCTGACCTGACCTTGACATGACCTTGACTTGACCTTGACTTGACCTTAACTTGACCTTGACCTGACCTTGACATGACCTTGACTTGACCTTGACATGACCTTGACTTGACCCTGACTTGACCTTGACATGACCCTGACTTGACCTTGACTTGACCTTGACTTGACCTTGACATGACCTTGGCTTGACCCTGACTTGACCTTGACTTGTCCTTGACATGACCTTGACTTGACCTTGACTTGACCATCACTTGACCTTGACTTGACCTTGACATGACCTTGACATGACATTGACTTGACCTTGACTTGACCTTGACATGACGCTGACTTGACCTTGACATGACCTTGACTTGACCTTGACTTGCCCTTGACTTGACCTTGAATTGACCTTGACATGACCTTGACTTGACCTTGACTTGACCTTGACATGACCTTGACTTGACCCTGACTTGACCTTGACATGACCCTGACTTGATCTAGACATGACCTTGACTCGACCTTGACTTGACCCTGACCTGACCTTGACATGACCTTCACTTGACCTCGACTTGACCTTGACTTGTCCTTGACTTGACCTTGACTTGACCTTGACTCGACCTTGACTCGACCTTGACTTGACCCTGACCTGACCTTGACATGACCTTGACTTGACCTTGACTTGACCTTGACTTGACCTTGACCTGACCTTGACATGACCTTGACTTGACCTTGACATGACCTTGACTTGACCCTGACTTGACCTTGACATGACCCTGACTTGACCTTGACATGACCTTAACTTGACCTTGACTTGACCTTGACATGACCTTGACTTGACCCTGACTTGACCTTGACATGACCCTGACTTGACCTTGACATGACCTTAACTTGACCTTGACTTGACCTTGACTTGACCTTGACTTGACCTTGACTTGACCTTGACTTGACCTTGACATGACCTTGACATGACCTTGGCTTGACCTTGACGTGACCTTGACTTGACCTTGACATGACCTTGACTTGACCTTGACTTGACCATCACTTGACCTTGACTTGCCCTTGACTTGACCTTGAATTGACCTTGACATGACCTTGACTTGACCTTGACTTGACCATCACTTGACCTTGACTTGACCTTGACTTGACCTTGACTTGACCTTGACCTGACCTTGACATGACCTTGACTTGACCTTGACATGACCTTGACTTGACCCTGACTTGACCTTGACATGACCTTAACTTGACCTTGACTTGACCTTGACATGACCTTGACTTGACCCTGACTTGACCTTGACATGACCCTGACTTGACATGACCTTAACTTGACCTTGATTTGACCTTGACTTGACCTTGACTTGCCCTTGACTTGACCTTGAATTGACCTTGACATGACCTTGACTTGACCTTGACTTGACCTTGACTTGACCATCACTTGACCTTGGCTTGACCTTGACGTGACCTTGACTTGACCTTGACTTGACCATCACTTGACCTTGACTTGACCTTGACTTGACTTGACCTTGACTTGACCTTGACCTGACCTGACCTTGACATGACCTTGACTTGACCTTGACATGACCTTGACTTGACCCTGACTTGACCTTGACATGACCCTGACTTGACCTTGACATGACCTAAACTTGACCTTGACTTGACCTTGACATGACCTTGACTTGACCCTGACTTGACCTTGACATGACCCTGACTTGACCTTGACATGACCCTGACTTGACCTTGACATGACCTTAACTTGACCTTGACTTGACCTTGACTTGACCTTGACTTGCCCTTGACTTGACATTGAATTGACCTTGACATGACCTTGACTTGACCCTGACTTGACCTTGACATGACCCTGACTTGACCTAGACATGACCTTGACTCGACCTTGACTTGACCCTGACCTGACCTTGACATGACCTTGACATGACCTTGACTTGACCATGACTTGACCTTGACTTGACTTGACCTTGGCTTGAACTTGACTTGACCTTGACTTGACCCTGACTTGACCTTGACATGATCTTCACTTGACCTTGACTTGACCTTGACTTGACTCGACCTTGAATTGACCTTAACCTGACCTTGACTTGACCTTCACATGACCTTGACTTGGCCTTGACTAGACCATCACTTGACCTTGACTTGACCTTGACATGACCTTGACATGACCTTGACTTGACCTTGACTTGACCTTGACATGACCTTGACATGACCTTGACTTGACCTTGACTTGACCTTCACTTGACCTTCACTTGACCTTGACTTGACCTTGACTTGACCTTGACATGACCCTGACTTGACCTTGATATGACTTTGACTTGACCTTGACTTGACTTGACCTTGACATGACCTTGACTCGACCTTGACATGACCTTGACTTGACCTTGACTTGACCTTTACATGACCTTGACATGACCGTGACTTGACCTTGACTTGACCTTGACTTGACCTTGACTTGAACTTGACTTAACATTGACATGACCTTGACTTGACTTTGACTTGACCTTGACCTTGACATGACTTTGACTTGACCTTGACTTGACCTTGACTCGACCTTGACTTGACCTTGACTTGACGTTGACATGACCTTGACTTGACCTTGACTTGACCTTCACTTGACCTTCACTTGACCTTGACTTGACCTTGACTCAACCTTGACTTGACCTTGACTTGACCTTGACATGATCTTGACATGACCTTGACTTGACCTCGACTTGACCTTGACTTGACCTTGACCTGACCTTGACATGACCTTGACTTGACCTTGACTTGACCTTGACATGACCTTGACTTGACTTGACCTTGACTTGACCTTGGCTTGACCTTGACTTGACCCTGACTTGACCTTGACATGACCTTCACTTGACCTTGACTTGACCTTGACTCGACCTTGAATTGACCTTAACCTGACCTTGACTTGACCTTGACATGACCTTGAATTGACCTTGACTTGACCTTGACATGACCTTGACTTGACCTTGATTTGACCCTGACTTGACCTTGACTTGACCTTGACTTGACCTTGACTTGACCATCACTTGACCTTGACTTGACCTTGACATGACCTTGACATGACCTTGACTTGACCTTGACTTGACCTTGACTCGACCTTGACTTGACCTTGACTTGACCTTGACCTGACTTTTACTTGACCTTGACTTGACCTTGACATGACCTTGACTTGACCTTGACATGACCTTGACATGACCTTGACTTGACCTTGACTTGACCTTGACTTGACCTTCACATGACCTTGACTTGACCTTGACTAGACCATCACTTGACCTTGACATGACCTTGACATGACCTTGACATGACTTTGACTTGACCTTGACTTGACTTGACCTTGACATGACCTTGACTCGACCTTGACATGACCTTGACTTGACCTTGACTTGACCTTGACTTGACCTTGACTTGACCTTGACTTGACCTTGATGTGACCTTGACTTGACCTTGACTTGACCTTGACTCGACCTTGAATTGACCTTAACCTGACCTTGGCATGACCTTGACTTGACCTTGACATGACCCTGACTTGACCTTGACATGACCTTGAATTGACTTTGACTTGCCCTTGACATGATCTTGACTTGACCTTGATTTGACCTTGACATGACCTTCAGTTGACCTTGACTTGACCTCGACTTGACTTTGACTTGACCTTGACTTGACCTTGACATGACCTTGACATGACCTTGATTTGACCCTGACTTGACCTTGATTTGACCTTGACTTGACCTTGACTTGACCATCACTTGACCTTGACTTGACCTTGACATGACCTTGACATGACCTTGACTTGACCTTGACTTGACCTTGACTCGACCTTGACTTGACCTTGACTTGACCTTCACTTGACCTTCACTTGACCTTCCCTTGACCTTGACTTGACCTTGACATGACCCTGACTTGACCTTGACATGACTTGGACTTGACCTTGACTTGACCTTGACTTGACCTTGACATGACCCTGACTTGACCTTGACATGACCTTGCCATGACCTTGGCTTGACTTTGACTTGACCCTGACTTGACCTTGACATGACCTTCACTTGACCTTGACTTGACCTCCACTTGACCTTATCTTGAAGTTGACTTGACCTTGACGTTGACATGACCTTGACATGACCTTGACTTGACCCTGACTTGACCTTGACATGACCTTCACTTGACCTTGACTTGACCTCGACTTGACCCTGACTTGATCTTGGCTTGACCTTGACTTGACCCTGACTTGACCTTGACATGACCTTCACTTGACCTTGACTTGACCTTGACTTGACCTTGACTTGACCTTGACATGACCTTGATTTGACCTTGACTTGACCATTACTTGACCTTGACTTGACCTTGACATGACCTTGAAATGACCTTGACTTGACCTTGACTTGACCTTGACTCGACCTTAACTTGACCTTGACATGACCTTGACCTGACCTTTACTTGACCTTGACATGACCTTGACTTGACCTTGACATGACGTTGACATGACCTTGACTTGACCTTGACTTGACCTTGACTTGACCTTCACTTGACCTTCACTTGACTTTGACTTGACCTTGACCTTGACATGACCCTGACTTGACCTTGACATGACTTTGACTTGATTTTCACTTGACCTTCACTTGACCTTGACTTGACCTTGACATGACCCTGACTTGACCTTGACATGACCTTCACTTGACCTTGACTTGACCCTGACTTGACCTTGACATGACCTTCACTTGACCTTGACTTGACCTCGACTTGACCTTGACTTGACCTTGACTTGACCTTGACTCGACCTTGACTTGACCTTGACCTGACCTTGACATGACCTTGACTTGTCCTTGACTTGACCTTGACCTGACCTTGACATGACCTTGACTTGACCTTGACTTGACCTTGACTTGACCTTGATGTGACCTTGACTTGATCTTGACTTGACCTTGACTCGACCTTGAATTGACCTTAACCTGACCTTGGCATGACCTTGACTTGACCTTGACATGACCCTGACTTGACCTTGACATGACCTTGAATTGACTTTGACTTGCCCTTGACATGATCTTGACTTGACCTTGATTTGACCTTGACATGACCTTCAGTTGACCTTGACTTGACCTCGACTTGACCTTGACTTGACCTTGACTCGACCTGACCTTGACATGACCTTGACTTGACCTTGACTTGACCTTGACTTGACCTTGAATTGACCTTAACCTGACCTTGACATGACCTTCACTTGACCTCGACTTGACCTTGACTCGACCTTGACTTGACGTTGACTTGACCCTGACCTGACCTTGACATGACCTTGACTTGACCTTGACTTGACCTTGACCTGACCTTGACATGAACTTTACCATGACATGACCTTGACTTGACCTTGACATGATCTTGACTTGACCTTGAACTGACCTTGACTTGACCTAGACTTGACTTTGACTTTACCTTGACTGGACCTTGACTTGACCCTGACTTGACCTTGACTTGCCCTTGACTTGACCTTGACATGACCTTGACTTGACCTTGACTTGACCATCACTTGACCTTGACTTGACCTTGTCATGACCTTGACATGACCTTGACTTGACCATCACTTGACCTTGACTTGACCTTGACATGACCGTGACATGACCTTGACTTGACCTTGACTTGACCTTGACTTGACCTTGACTTGACCTTGACTCGACCTTGAATTGACCTTAACCTGACCTTGGCATGACCTTGACTTGACCTTGACTTGACCTTGACATGACCTTGAATTGACTTTGACTTGCCCTTGACATGATCTTGACTTGACCTTGACTTGACCTTGACATGACCTTCAGTTGACCTTGACTTGACCTCGAATTGACCTTGACTTGACCTTGACCTTGACTTGACCTTGATATGACCTTGACTTGACCTTGACTTGACCTTGACTTGACCTTGACTTGACCTTGAATTGACCTTAACCTGACCTTGACATGACCTTGACTTGACCTTGACTTGACCTTGACCTGACCTTGACATGACCTTGACTTGACCTTGACTTGACGTTGACATGACCTTGACATGACCTTGACATGACCTTGACTTGACCCTGACTTGACCTTGACATGACCTTCACTTGACCTCGACTTGACCTTGACTCGACCTTGACTTGACGTTGACTTGACCCTGACCTGACCTTGACATGACCTTGACTTGACCTTGACTTGACCTTGACCTGACCTTGACATGAACTTTACCTTGACATGACCTTGACTTGACCTTGACATGATCTTGACTTGACCTTGAACTGACCTTGACTTGACCTTGACTTGACCTTGACTTTACCTTGACTGGACCTTGACTTGACCCTGACTTGACCTTGACATGACCCTGACTTGACCTTGACATGACCTTGACTTGACCTTGACTTGCCCTTGACTTGACTTTGACCTGACCTTGACATGACCTTGACTTGAACTTGACTTGACCTTGACATGACCTTGACTTGACCCTGACTTGACCTTGACATGACCCTGACTTGACCTAGACATGACCTTGACTCGACCTTGACTCGACCTTGACTTGACCCTGACCTGACCTTGACATGACCTTCATTTGACCTCGACTTGACCTTGACTTGTTCTTGACTTGACCTTGACTCGACCTTGACTCGACCTTGACTTGACCCTGACCTGACCTTGGCATGACCTTGACTTGACCTTGACTTGACCTTGACCTGACCTTGACATGACCTTGACTTGACCCTGACTTGACCTTGACATGACCCTGACTTGACCTTGACATGACCTTAACTTGACCTTGACTTGACCTTGACTTGACCTTGACATAAACTTGACATAACCTTGGCTTGACCCTGACTTGACCTTGACTTGACCTTGACATGACCTTGACTTGACCTTGACTTGACCTTGACATGACCTTGACATGACCTTGACTTGACCTTGACTTGACCTTGACTTGACCTTGACTTGACCTTGACATGACCTTGACATGACCTTGGCTTGACCTTGACTTGACCATCCCTTGACCTTGACTTGACCTTGACATGACCTTGACATGACCTTGACTTGACCTTGACTTGACCTTGACTTGACCTTGGCTTGACCTTGACTTGACCTTGACTTGACCCTGACTTGACCTTGACATGACCTTCACTTGACCTTGACTTGACCTTGACTTGACATTGACTCGACCTTGAATTGAACTTAACCTGACCTTGACTTGACCTTCACATGACCTTGACTTGACCTTGACTAGAACATCACTTGACCTTGACTTGACCTTGACTTGACCTTGACATGACCTTGACATGACCTTGACATGACTTTGACTTGACCTTGACTTGACTTGACCTTGACATGACCTTGACTCGACCTTGACATGACCTTGACTTGACCTTGACTTGACCTTCACTTGACCTTCACTTGACCTTGACTTGACCTTGACTTGACCTTGACATGTCCCTGACTTGACCTTGACATTACTTTGACTTGACCTTGACTTGACTTGACCTTGACATGACCTTGACTTGACCTTGACTTGACCTTGACCTGACCTTGACATGACCTTGACTTGAACTTGACTTGACCTTGACATGACCTTGACTTGACTTGACCTTGACTTGACCTTGGCTTGACCTTGACTTGACCTTCACTTGACCTTGACTTGACCTTGACTTGACCTTGACATGACCTTGACTTGACTTGACCTTGACTTGACCTTGGCTTGACCTTGACTTGACCCTGACTTGACCTTGACATGACCTTCACTTGACCTTGACTTGACCTTGACTTGACCTTGACTTGACCTTGACTCGACCTTGAATTGACCTTAACCTGACCTTGACTTGACCTTGACATGACCTTGACTTGACCTTGACTTGACCTTGACATGACCTTGACTTGACCTTGATTTGACCTTGACTTGACCTTGACTTGACCTTGACTTGACTATCACTTGACCTTGACTTGACCTTGACATGACCTTGACCTGACTTTTACTTGACCTTGACTTGACCTTGACATGACCCTGACTTGACGTTGACATGACCTTGATTTGACCTTGACTTGACCTTGACATGACATTGACTTGACCTTGACTTGACCTTGGCTTGACCTTGACTTGACCTTGACTTGACCTTGACTTGACTCGACCTTGACTTTGACTTGACCTTGACCTTGACATGACCTTAACATGACCTTGACATGACCTTCACTTGACCTTGACTTGACCTCGACTTGACCTAGACTTGACCTTGACTTGACCTTGACTTGACTCGACCTTGACTCGACCTTGACCTGACCTTGACATGACCTTGACTTGACTTGACCTTGACATGACCTTGACTTGACCTTGACTTGACCTTGACTTGACCTTCACTTGACCTTGACCTGATCTTGACATGACCTTGACTTGACCTTGACATGACCTTGACTTGACCTTGACTTGACCATCACTTGACCTTGACTTGACCTTGACATGAACTTGACATGACCTTGACTTGACCTTGACATGACCTTGACTTGACCTTGACTTGACCTTGACATGACCTTGACTTGACCTTGATTTGATCTTGACTTGACCTTGACTTGACCAACACTTGACCTTGACTTGACCTTGACATGACCTTGACATGACCTTGACTTGACCTTGACTTGAACTTGACTCGACCTTGACTTGACCTTGACTTGACCTTGACATGACCCTGACTTGACCTTGACATGACCTTGACTTGACCTTGACTTGACTCGACCTTGACATGACCTTGACATGACCTTGACTTGACCTTGACTTGACCTTGACTTGACCTTGGCTTGACCTTGACTTGACCCTGACTTGACCTTGACATGACCCTGACTTGACCTTGACATGACCTTGGCTTGACCTTGACTTGACCCTGACTTGACCTTGACATGACCTTGACTTGACTTCGACTTGACCTTGACTTGAAGTTGACTTGACCTTGACTTGACCTTGACTCGACCTTGACTTGACCTTGACCTGACTTTGACATGACCTTGACTTGACCTTGAGTTGACGTTGACATGACCTTGACATGACCTTGACTTGACCCTGACTTGACCTTCACTTGACCTTGACTTGACCTCGACTTGACCTTGACTTGACCTTGACTTGACTCGACCTTGACTTGACCTTGACATGACCTTGACTTGACCTTGACTTGACCTTGACTTGACCTTGGCTTGACCTTGACTTGACCCTGACTTGACCTTGACATGACCTTCACTTGACCTTGACTTGACCTTGACTCGACCTTGAATTGACCTTAACCTGACCTTGACATGACCTTGACTTGACCTTGACTTGACCTTGACATTGCCCTGTCTTGACCTTGACATGACCTTAACTTGACCTTGACTTGACCTTCACATGATCTTGACTTGACCTTGACTTGACCTTGACTTGACCTTGACATGACCTTGACTTGACCTTGACTTGACCTTGACTTGACCTTGACTTGACCTTGACATGACCTTGACTTGACCTTGACATGACCTTGACATGACCTTGACTTGACCTTGACTTGACCTTGACTCGACCTTGACTTGACCTTGACTGGACCTTGACTTGACCTTGACTTGACCTTGACTTGAGCTTGACATGACCCTGACTTGACCTTGACATGACCTTGACTTGACCTTGACTTGACCTTGACATGACCTTGACATGACCTTGACTTGACCTTGAAATGACCTTGACATGACCTTGACTTGACCTTGACTTGACCTTGACTTGACCTTCACTTGAACTTCACTTGACCTTGACTTGACCTTGACATGACCTTGACTTGACCTTGACTTGACGTTGACATGACCTTGACATGACCTTGACTTGACCCTGACTTGACCTTACATGACCTTCACTTGACCTTGACTTGACTTTACCTTGACTTGACCCTGACTTGAGCTTGACATAACCTTCACTCGACTTTGACTTGACCTTGACCTCACCTTCACTTGACCTTGACTGGACCTTGACTTGACCTTGACTTGACCTTGACTTGACCCTGACTTGACCTTGACATGACCTTGACTTGACCTTGACATGACCTTAACTTGACCTTGACTTGACCTTGACTTGACCTTGACATAAACTTGACATGACCTTGGCTTGACCTTGACTTGATCTTGACTTGACCTTGACTTGATCTTGACATGACCTTGACTTGACCTTGACTTGACCTTGACATGACCTTGACATGACCTTGACTTGACCTTGACTTGACCTTGACATGACCTTGACATGACCTTGGCTTGACCTTGACTTGACCATCCCTTGACCTTGACTTGACCTTGACATGACCTTGACATGACCTTGACTTGACCTTGACTTGACCTTGACTTGACCTTGGCTTGACCTTGACTTGACCTTGACTTGACCCTGACTTGACCTTGACATGACCTTCACTTGACCTTGACTTGACCTTAACTTGACCTTGACACGACCTTGACATGACCTTGACTTGACCTTGACTTGACCTTGACTTGACCTTGACTTGACCTTGACTTGACCTTGACTTGACCTTGACTTGACCTTGACTTGACCTTGACTTGACCTTGACTTGACCTTGACACGACCTTGACATGACCTTGACTTGACCTTGACTTGACCTTGACTTGACCTTGACTTGACCTTGACTTGACCATGACATAACCTTGACTTGACCTTGACTTGACCTTGACTTGACATTGACTTGACCTTGACATGATCTTGACGTGACCTTGACTTGACCTTGACATGACCTCGACTTGACCTTGAACTGACCCTGACCTGACCTTGGCATGACCTTGACTTGACCTTGACTTGACCTTGACCTGACCTTGACATGACCTTGACTTGACCCTGACTTGACCTTGACATGACCTTGACTTGACCTTGACATGACCTTAACTTGACCTTGACTTGACCTTGACTTGACCTTGACATAAACTTGACATGACCTTGGCTTGACCCTGACTTGACCTTGACTTGACCTTGACATGACCTTGACTTGACCTTGACTTGACCTTGACATGACCTTGACATGACCTTGACTTGACCTTGACTTGACCTTGACATGACCTTGACATGACCTTGGCTTGACCTTGACTTGACCATCCCTTGACCTTGACTTGACCTTGACATGACCTTGACATGACCTTGACTTGACCTTGACTTGACCTTGACTTGACCTTGGCTTGACCTTGACTTGACCTTGACTTGACCCTGACTTGACCTTGACATGACCTTCACTTGACCTTGACTTGACCTTGACTTGACCTTGACTCGACCTTGAATTGAACTTAACCTGACCTTGACTTGACCTTCACATGACCTTGACTTGACTTTGACTAGAACATCACTTGACCTTGACTTGACCTTGACTTGACCTTGACTTGACCTTGACATGACCTTGACATGACCTTGACATGACTTTGACTTGACCTTGACTTGACTTGACCTTGACATGACCTTGACTCGACCTTGACATGACCTTGACTTGACCTTGACTTGACCTTCACTTGACCTTCACTTGACCTTGACTTGACCTTGACTTGACCTTGACATGTCCCTGACTTGACCTTGACATTACTTTGACTTGACCTTGACTTGACCTTGACCTGACCTTGACATGACCTTGACTTGACCTTGACTTGACCTTGACCTGACCTTGACATGACCTTGACTTGACCTTGACTTGACCTTGACATGACCTTGACTTGACTTGACCTTGACTTGACCTTGGCTTGACCTTGACTTGACCTTCACTTGACCTTGACTTGACCTTGACTTGACCTTGACTTGACCTTGACATGACCTTGACTTGACTTGACCTTGACTTGACCTTGGCTTGACCTTGACTTGACCCTGACTTGACCTTGACATGACCTTCACTTGACCTTGACTTGACCCTGACTTGACCTTGACTTGACCTTGACTCGACCTTGAATTGACCTTAACCTGACCTTGACTTGACCTTGACATGACCTTGACTTGACCTTGACTTGACCTTGACATGACCTTGACTTGACCTTGATTTGACCTTGACTTGACCTTGACTTGACCTTGACTTGACCATCACTTGACCTTGACTTGACCTTGACATGACCTTGACCTGACTTTTACTTGACCTTGACTTGACCTTGACATGACCCTGACTTGACGTTGACATGACCTTGATTTGACCTTGACTTGACCTTGACATGACATTGACTTGACCTTGACTTGACCTTGGCTTGACCTTGACTTGACCTTGACTTGACCTTGACTTGACTCGACCTTGACTTTGACTTGACCTTGACCTTGACATGACCTTAACATGACCTTGACATGACCTTCACTTGACCTTGACTTGACCTCGACTTGACCTAGACTTGACCTTGCTTTACCTTGACTTGACTCGACCTTGACCTGACCTTGACATGACCTTGACTTGACTTGACCTTGACATGACCTTGACTTGACCTTGACTTGACCTTGACTTGACCTTCACTTGACCTTGACCTGATCTTGACATGACCTTGACTTGACCTTGACATGACCTTGACTTGACCTTGACTTGACCATCACTTGACCTTGACTTGACCTTGACATGAACTTGACATGACCTTGACTTGACCTTGACATGACCTTGACTTGACCTTGACTTGACCTTGACATGACCTTGACTTGACCTTGATTTGATCTTGACTTGACCTTGACTTGACCAACACTTGACCTTGACTTGACCTTGACATGACCTTGACATGACCTTGACTTGACCTTGACTTGAACTTGACTCGACCTTGACTTGACCTTGACTTGACCTTGACATGACCCTGACTTGACCTTGACATGACCTTGACTTGACCTTGACATGACCTTGACATGACCTTGACTTGACCTTGACTTGACCTTGACTTGACCTTGGCTTGACCTTGACTTGACCCTGACTTGACCTTGACATGACCCTGACTTGACCTTGACATGACCTTGGCTTGACCTTGACTTGACCCTGACTTGACCTTGACATGACCTTGACTTGACTTCGACTTGACCTTGACTTGAAGTTGACTTGACCTTGACTTGACCTTGACTCGACCTTGACTTGACCTTGACCTGACTTTGACATGACCTTGACTTGACCTTGATTTGACGTTGACATGACCTTGACTTGACCCTGACTTGACCTTCACTTGACCTTGACTTGACCTCGACTTGACCTTGACTTGACCTTGACTTGACTCGACCTTGACTTGACCTTGACATGACCTTGACTTGACCTTGACTTGACCTTGACTTGACCTTGGCTTGACCTTGACTTGACCCTGACTTGACCTTGACACGACCTTCACTTGACCTTGACTTGACCTTGACTCGACCTTGAATTGACCTTGACCTGACCTTGACATGACCTTGACTTGACCTTGACTTGACCTTGACATTGCCCTGACTTGACCTTGACATGACCTTGACTTGACCTTGACTTGACCTTCACATGATCTTGACTTGACCTTGACTTGACCTTGACTTGACCTTGACATGACCTTGACATGACCTTGACTTGACCTTGACTTGACCTTGACTTGACCTTGACTTGACCTTGACTTGACCTTGACATGACCTTGACTTGACCTTGACATGACCTTGACATGACCTTGACTTGACCTTGACTTGACCTTGACTCGACCTTGACTTGACCTTGACTGGACCTTGACTTGACCTTGACTTGACCTTGACTTGAGCTTGACATGACCCTGACTTGACCTTGACATGACCTTGACTTGACCTTGACTTGACCTTGACATGACCTTGACATGACCTTGACTTGACCTTGACTTGACCTTGACTTGACCTTCACTTGAACTTCACTTGACCTTGACTTGACCTTGACATGACCTTGACTTGACCTTGACTTGACGTTGACATGACCTTGACATGACCTTGACTTGACCCTGACTTGACCTTACATGACCTTCACTTGACCTTGACTTGACTTTACCTTGACTTGACCCTGACTTGAGCTTGACATAACTTTCACTCGACCTTGACTTGACCTTGACCTCACCTTCACTTGACCTTGACTGGACCTTGACTTGACCTTGACTTGACCTTGACTTGACCCTGACTTGAGCTTGACATGACCTTCACTTGACCTTGACTTGATCTTGACATGACCTTGTAATGACCTTGACTTGACCTCGATTTGACCTTGACTTGACCTTAGCTTGAAATTGACCTTGACTTGACCTTGACTTGACCTTAGCTTGAAATTGACCTTGACTTGACCTTGACTTGACCTTAACTTGACCTTGACACGACCTTGACATGACCTTGACACGACCTTGACATGACCTTGACTTGACCTTGACTTGACCTTGACTTGACCTTGACTTGACCTTGACTTGACCATGACATGACCTTGACTTGACCTTGACTTGACCTTGACTTGACATTGACTTGACCTTGACATGATCTTGACGTGACCTTGACTTGACCTTGACATGACCTCGACTTGACCTTGAACTGACCTTGACTTGACCTTGACTTGACCTTGACTTGACCCTGACTTGACCTTGACATGACCTTGACTTGACCTTGACTTGACCTTGACTTGACCTTGACTCGACCTTGACTTGACCTTGACTTCACCTTGACCTGACCTTTACTTGACCTTGACTTGACCTTGACATGACCCTGACTTGACCTTGACATGACCTTGACTTGACCTTGACATGACCTTGACATGACCTTGACTTGACCTTGACTTGACCTTGACTTGACCTTCACTTGACCTTCACTTGACCTTGACTTGACCTTGACTTGACGTTGACATGACCTTAACATGACCTTGACTTGACTCTGACTTGACCTTGACATGACCTTCACTTGACCTTGACTTGACCTCAACTTGACCTTGACTCGACCTTGACTTGACCTTGACCTGACCTTGACATGACCTTGACTTGACCTTGACTTGACCTTGACATGACTTTCACTTGATCTTGACTTGACCGTGACTTGACCTTGACTTGACCTTGACTTGACCTTGACATGACCTTGACTTGACCTTGACTTGACCATCACTTGCCTTTGACTTGACCTTGACATGACCTTGACATGACCTTGACTTGACCTTGACTTGTCCTTGACTCGACCTTGACTTGACCTTGACCTGACCTTTACATGACCTTGACCTGACCTTGACATGACCCTGACTTGACCTTGACTTGACCTTGACATGACCTTGACTTGACCTTGACTTGACCCTGACTTGAGCTTGACATGACCTTCACTTGACCTTGACTTGATCTTGACATGACCTTGTAATGACCTTGACTTGACCTCGATTTGACCTTGACTTGACCTTGACATGACCTTGACTTGACCTTAACTTGAAATTGACCTTGACTTGACCTTGACATGACCTTCACTTGACCTTGACTTGACCTTGACTTGACCTTAACTTGACCTTGACATGACCTTGACATGACCTTGACTTGACCTTGACTTGACCTTGACTTGACCTTGACTTGACCTTGACTTGACCTTGACATGATCTTGACGTGACCTTGACTTGACCTTGACATGACCACGACTTGACCTTGAACTGACCTTGACTTGACCTTGACTTGACCCTGACTTGACCTTGACATGACCTTGACTTGGGCTTGAGTTGACCTTGACTTGACCTTGACATGCCCTTGACTTGACCTTGACATGACCTTGACATGACCTTGACTTGACCTTGACTTGACCTTGACTCGACCTTGACTTGACCTTGACTTCACCTTGACCTGACCTTTACTTGACCTTGACATGACCCTGACTTGACCTTGACATGACCTTGACTTGACCTTGACTTGACCTTGACATGACCTTGACATGACCTTGACATGACCTTGACCTGACCTTGACTTGACGTTGACATGACCTTGACATGACCTTGACTTGACCCTGACTTGACCTTGACATGACCTTCACTTGACCTTGACTTGACCTCAACTTGACCTTGACTTGACCTTGTTTCGACCTTGACTTGACCTTGACCTGACCTTGACATGACCTTGACTTGACCTTGACTTGACCTTGGCTTGACCTTGACTTGACCCTGACTTGACCTTGACATGACTTTCACTTGACCTTGACTTGACTTAACCTTGACTTGACCTTGACTTGACCTTGACATGACCCTGGCTTGACCTTGACATGACCTTGACTTGACCTTGACTTGACCTTGACATGACCTTGACATGACCTTGATTTGACCTTGACTTGACCTTGACTTGACCTTGACATGACCTTGACTTGACCTTGACTTGACCATCACTTGACCTTGACTTGACCTTGACACGACCTTGACTTGACCTTGACTTGACCATCACTTGACCTTGACTTGACCTTGACTTGACCATCACTTGACCTTGACTTGACCTTGACTTGACCTTGACTCGACCTTGACTTGACCTTGACTTGACCTTGACCTGACCTTTACTTGACCTTGACTTGACCTTGACATGACCCTGACTTGACCTTGACATGACCTTGACTTGACCTTGACTTGACCTTGACATGACCTTGACATGACCTTGACTTGACCTTAACATGACCTTGACATGACCTTGACTTGACCTTGACTTGACCTTGACTTGACCTTCACTTGACCTTGACTTGACCTTGACTCGACCTTGAATTGACCTTGACTTGACCTTGACTTGACCTTGACTTGACCTTGACTTGACCTTGACTTGACCTTGACTTGACCTTGACATGCCCTCGACTTGACCTTGAACTGACCTTGACTTGACCTTGACATGACCTTGACATGACCTTGACTTGACCTTGACTTGACTTTGACTTGACCTTGACTTGACCTTGACATGACCTTGACTTGACCTTGACTTGACCTTCACCTGACCTTCACTTGACCTTGACTTGACCTTGACTCGACCTTGACATCACCTTGACTTGACCTTGACTTGACATAAACATGACCTTGACTTGACCTT
The DNA here is from genome assembly GCA_963662145.1 of Sturmia bella. Taxonomy (NCBI): domain Eukaryota; kingdom Metazoa; phylum Arthropoda; class Insecta; order Diptera; family Tachinidae; genus Sturmia; species Sturmia bella. Next base: position 28,176,232 of record OY759170.1, read on the forward strand.
CACTTGACCTTGACTTGACGTTGACTTGACCTTGAGTCGACCTTGGCTTGACCTTGACCTGACCTTGACATGACCTTGACTTGACCTTGACATACCCTTAACATGACCTTGACTTGACCTTGACTTCAGCTTGACTTGAATTTGACATGACCTCGACTTGACCTTGACTTGACCTTAACTTGACCTTGACTTGACCTTGACTTGACCTTGACCTTGACTCGACCTTGACTTGACATTGACATGACCTTGACTTGACCTTGACTTGACCTTGACTTGACCTTGACTCGACCTTGAATTCACCTTAACCTGACTTTGGGATGACCTTGAATTGACCTTAACCTGACCTTGACATGACCTTGACTTGACCTTGACTTGACTTTGACTTGAGCTTGACTTGACCTTGACATGACCTTGACTTGACCTTGACTTGACCTTGACTCGACCCTCACTTGACCTTGACATGACCTTCACTTGACCTTGACTTGACCTCGACTTGACCTTGACTTGAAGTTGACTTGACCTTCACTTGACCTTGACTCGACCTTGACTTGACCTTGACCTGACCTTGACATGACCTTGACTTGACCTTGACATGACCTTCACTTGACCTTGACTTGACCTCGACTTGACCTCGACTTGACCTTGACTTGACCTTGACATGACCCTGACTTGATCTTGACATGACTTTAACTTGACCTTGACTTGATTTGACCTTGACATGACCTTGATTCGACCTTGACTTGACCTTGACCTGACCTTGACTTGACCTTGACTTGACCTTGACATGACCGTGACTTGACCTTGACTTGACTTTGACTTGACTTGAACTTGGCTTAGCCTTGACTTGACCTTGACTTGACCTTGACCTTGACTCGACCTTGACTTGACCTTGACCTGACCTTGACATGACCTTGACTTGACCTTGACTTGACCTTTACTTGACCTTGACATAACCTTGACATGACCTTGACTTGACCTTAACTTGACCTTGACTTGACCTTGACTTTACCTTGACTTGAGCTTGACTTGACCTTGACATGACCTCGACTTGACCTTGACTTGACCTTGACATGACCTTGACTTGACCTTGACTTGACCTTGACTTGACCTTTACTTGACCTTGACATGACCTTGACTTGACCTTGACTTGACCTTAACTTGACCTTGACTTGACCTTGACTTTACCTTGACTTGAGCTTGACTTGACCTTGACATGACCTCGACTTGACCTTGACTTGACCTTGACATGACCTTGACTTGACCTTGAATTACCTTGACTTGACCTTGCCTTGACCTTGACTTGACCTTGTCTTGACCTTGACTTGACCTTGACTTGACCTTGACTTGACCTTGACTTGACCTTGAATTACCTTGACTTGACCTTGACTTGACCTTGACTTGACCTTGTCTTGACCTTGACTTGACCTTGACTTGACCTTGACTTGACCTTGACTTGACCTTGACATGACCTCGACTTGACCTTGAACTAACCTTGACTCGACCTTGACTTGACCTTGACCTGACCTTGACATGACCTTGACTTGACCTTGACTTGACCTTGACATGACCTTGACATGACCGTGACTTGACCTTGACTTGACTTTGACTTGACTTGAACTTGGCTTAGCCTTGACTTGACCTTGACTTGACGTTGACTTGACCTTGACCTTGACTCGACCTTGACTTGACCTTGACTTGACCTTTACTTGACCTTGACATGACCTTGACTTGACCTTGACTTGACCTTAACTTGACCTTGACTTGACCTTGACTTTACCTTGACATGACCTTGACTTGACCTTGAATTACCTTGACTTGACCTTGACTTGACCTTGACTTGACCTTGTCTTGACCTTGACTTGACCTTGACTTGACCTTGACTTGACCTTGACTTGACCTTGAACTAACCTTGACTCGACCTTGAACTAACCTTGACTCGAACTTGACTTGAACTTGACCTGACCTTGACAGGACCTTGACTTGACCTTGACTTGACGTTGACATGACCTTGACATTACCTTGACTTGACTCTGACTTGACCTTGACATGACCTTCACTTGACCTTGACTTGACCTCGACTTGACCTTGACTTGACCTTGACTTGACCTTGACATGACCCTGACTTGACCTTGACATGACTTTGACTTGACCTTGACCTGACCTTGACTTGACCTTGACTTGACCTTGACATGACCTTGACATGACCGTGACTTGACCTTGACTTGACTTTGACTTGACTTGAACTTGGCTTAGCCTTGACTTGACCTTGACTTGACGTTGACTTGACCTTGACCTTGACTCGACCTTGACTTGACCTTGACATGACCTTGACTTGACCTTGACTTGACCTTTACTTGACCTTGACATGACCTTGACTTGACCTTGACTTGACCTTAACTTGACCTTGACTTGACCTTGACTTTACCTTGAATTGAGCTTGACTTGACCTTGACATGACCTCGACTTGACCTTGACTTGACCTTGACATGACCTTGACTTGACCTTGACTTGACCTTGACTTGACCTTGTCTTGACCTTGACTTGACCTTGACTTGACCTTGACTTGACCTTGACCTTGACTTGACCTTGACATGACCTCGACTTGACCTTGAACTAACCTTGACTCGACCTTGACTTGACCTTGACCTGACCTTGACATGACCTTGACTTGACCTTGACTTGACGTTGACATGACCTTGACATTACCTTGACTTGACTCTGACTTGACCTTGACATGACCTTCACTTGACCTTGACTTGACCTTGACTTGACCTTGACATGACCCTGACTTGACCTTGACATGACTTTGACTTGACCTTGACTTGACTTGACCTTGACATGACCTTGACTTGACTTTGACATGACCTAGACATGACCTTGACTTGACCTTGACTTGACCTTGTCTTGACCTTCACTTGACCTTCACTTGACCTTGACTTGACCTTGACTTGACCTTGACATGACCCTGACTTGACCTTGACATGACCTTGGCTTGACGTTGACTTGACCCTGACTTGACCTTGACATGACTTTCACTTGACCTTGACTTGACCTCGACTTGACCTTGACTTGAAGTTGACTTGACCTTGACTTGACCTTGACCTGACCTTGACATGACCTTGACTTGACCTTGACTTGACGTTGACATGACCTTGACATGACCTTGATTTGACCCTGACTTGACCTTGACTTGACCTCGACTTGACCTTGACTTGACCTTGACTCGACCTTGACTTGACCTTGACCTGACCTTGACATGACCTTGACTTGACCTTGACTTGACCTTGACCTGACCTTGACATGACCTTGACTTGACCTTGACTTGACCTTGACTTGACCTCGACTTGACCTTGACTTGAAGTTGACTTGACCTTGACTTGACCTTGACTTGACCTTGACCTGACCTTGACATGACCTTGACTTGACCTTGACTTGACGATGACATGACCTTGACATGACCTTGACTTGACCCTGACTTGACCTTGACATGACCTTCACTTGACCTTGACTTGACCTCGACTTGACCTTGACTTGACCTTGATTCGACCTTGACTTGACCTTGACCTGACCTTGACATGACCTTGACTTGACCTTGACTTGACCTTGACCTGACCTTGACTTGACCTTGACTTGACCTTGACATGACCTTGACTTGACCTTGACTTGACCTTGACTTGACCTTGACATGATCTTGACTTGACCTTGACTTGACCTTGACATGACCTCGACTTGACCTTGAACTGACCTTGACTTGACCTTGACTTGACCCTGACTTGACCTTGACATGACCTTCACTTGACCTTGACTTGACCTTGACTTGACCTTGACTCAACCTTGAATTTACCTTAACCTGACCTTGACTTGACCTTGACTTGACGTTGACATGACCTTGACATGACCTTGACTTGACCCTGACCCGACCTTGACTTGACCTTGACCATCACTTGACCTTGACTTGACCTTGACATGACCTTGACATGACCTTGACTGGACCTCGACTTGACCTTGACATGACCTTGACTTGACCTTGACTCGACCTTGACTTGACCTCGACCTGACCTTCACATGACCTTGACTTGACCTTGACTTGACCTAGACATGACCTTGACTGGACCTCGACTTGACTTTGACTTGACCTTGACTTGACCTTGACTCGACCTTGACTTGACCTTGACCTGACCTTGACCTGACCTTGACATGACCTTGACTTGACCTTGACCTGACCTTGACATGACCTTGACTTGACCTTGACTTGACCTTGACTTGACCTTGACATGACCTTGACTTGACCTTGATTTGACCTTGACTTGACCTTGACTTGACCCTGACTTGACCTTGACCTTGACTTGACCTTGACTTGACCTTGACTTGACCTTGACATGACCTTGACTTGACCTTGACTTGACCATCACTTGACCTTGACTTGACCTTGACATGACCTTGACATGACCTTGATTTGACCTTGACTTGACCTTGACTCGACCTTGACTTGACCTTGACTTGAACTTGACTTGACCTTGACTTGACCTTGACATGACCTTGACTTGACCTTGACATGACCTTGACATGACCTTGACTTGACCTTGACTTGACCTTGACTTGACCTTCACTTGACCTTCACTTGACCTTGACTTGACCTTGACTCGACCTTCACTTGACCTTGACTTGACCTTGACTTGACCTTGACTTGACCTTGACTTGACCTTGACATGACCTCGACTTGACCTTGAACTGACCTTGACTTGACCTTGACATGACCTTGACATGACCTTGACTTGACCTTGACTTGACTTTGACTTGACCTTGACTTGACCTTGACTTGACCTTTACTTGACCTTGACTTGACCTTGACTTGACCTTGACTTGACCTTCACCTGACCTTCACTTGACCTTGACTTGACCTTGACTTGACATAAACATGACCTTGACTTGACGTTGTTTTGACCTTGACCTTGACTCGACCTTGACTTGACCTTGACCTGACCTTGACATGACCTTGACTTGACCTTGACTTGACCTTGACTTGACCTTGACATAACCTTGACATGACCTTGACTTTACCTTGACTTGACCTTGACTTGACCTTAACTTGACCTTGACTTGAACTTGACTTGAGCTTGACTTGAATTTAACATGACCTTGACTTGACCTTGACTTGACCTTGACTTGACCTTGACTCGACCTTGACTTGACCTTGACATGACCTTGACTTGAAGTTGACTTGACCTTCACTTGACCTTGACTCGACCTTGACTTGACCTGACCATGACATGACCTTGATTTGACCTTGACTTGACCTTGACATGACCTTCACTTGACCTTGACTTGACCTCGACTTGACCTTGACTTGACCTTGACTTGACCTTGACGTTGACTTGACCTTGACATGACCCTGACTTGATCTTGACATGACTTTGACTTGACCTTGACATGACCTTGACTTGACCTTGACTTGACCTTGACTTGACCTTAACTTGACCTTGACTTGAACTTGACTTGAGCTTGACTTGAATTTAACATGACCTTGACTTGACCTTGACTTGACCTTGACTTGACCTTGACTCGACCTTGAATTGACCTTAACCTGACTTTGGGATGACCTTGAATTGACCTTAACCTGACCTTGACATGACCTTGACTTGACCTTGACTTGACTTTGACTTGAGCTTGACTTGACCTTGACATGACCTTGACTTGACCTTGACTTGACCTTGACTTGACCCTTACTTGACCTTGACATGACCTTCACTTGACCTTGACTTGACCTCGTCTTGACCTTGACTTGAAGTTGACTTGACCTTCACTTGACCTTGACTCGACCTTGACTTGACCTGACCATGACATGACCTTGATTTGACCTTGACTTGACCTTGACATGACCTTCACTTGACCTTGACTTGACCTCGACTTGACCTTGACTTGACCTTGACTTGACCTTGACGTTGACTTGACCTTGACATGACCCTGACTTGATCTTGACATGACTTTGACTTGACCTTGACTCGACCTTGACTTGACCTTGACCTGACCTTGACTTGACCTTGACTTGACCTTGACATGACCGTGACTTGACCTTGACTTGACTTTGACTTGACTTGAACTTGGCTTAGCCTTGACTTGACCTTGACTTGACGTTGACTTGACCTTGACCTGACCTTGACATGACCTTGACTTGACCTTGACTTGACCTTGACTTGACCTTGACATAACCTTGACATGACCTTGACTTGACGTTGACTTGACCTTGACTTGACCTTAACTTGACCTTGACTTGACCTTGACTTTACCTTGACTTGACCTTGACTTGACCTTGACATGACCCTGACTTGACCTTGACATGACCTTCACTTGACCTTGACTTGACCTTGACTTGACCTTGACTCGACCTTGACTTGACCTTGACTTGACCTTGACCTGACCTTGACATGACCTTGACTTGACCTTGACTTGACGTTGACATGACCTTGACATGACCTTGACTTGACCCTGACTTGACCTTGACATGACCTTCACTTGACCTTGACTTGACCTCGACTTGACCTTGACTTGACCTTGACTCGACCTTGACTTGACCTTGACTCGACCTTGACTTGACCTTGACCTGACCTTGACATGACCTTGACTTGACCTTGACTTGACCTCGACTTGACCTTGACCTGACCTTGACATGACCTTGACTTGACCTTGACTTGACGTTGACATGACCTTGACATGACCTTGACTTGACCCTGACTTGACCTTGACATGACCTTTACTTGACCTTGACTTGACCTCGACTTGACCTTGACTTGACCTTGACTTGACCTTGACTCGACCTTGACTTGACCTTGACCTGACCTTGACATGACCTTGACTTGACCTTGACTTGACCTGACCTTGACATGACCTTGACTTGACCTTGACTTGACCTTGACTTGACCTTGACTTGACCTTGACATGACCTCGACTTGACCTTGAACTGACCTTGACTTGACCTTGACTTGACCTTGACTTGACCTTGACTTGACCTTGACATGACCTTCACTTGACCTTGACTTGACCTTGACTTGACCTTGACTCAACCTTGAATTGACCTTCACCTGACCTTGACTTGACCTTGACTTGACCTTGACTTGACGTTGACATGACCTTGACATGACCTTGACTTGACCCTGACCCGACCTGGACATGACCTTGACATGACCTTGACTGGACCTCGACTTGACCTTGACATGACCTTGACTTGACCTTGACTCGACCTTGACTTGACCTCGACCTGACCTTGACATGACCTTGACTTGACCTTGACTTGACCTTGACATGACCTTGACTGGACCTCGACTTGACCTTGACTTGACCTTGACTTGACCTTGACTCGACCTTGACTTGACCTTGACCTGACCTTGACCTGACCTTGACATGAACTTGACTTGACCTTGACCTGACCTTGACATGACCTTGACTTGACCTTGACTTGACCTTGACATGACCTTGACTTGACCTTGATTTGACCTTGACTTGACCTTGACTTGACCTTGACCTTGACTTGACTTTGACTTGACCTTGACTTGACCTTGACATGACCTTGATTTGACCTTGACTTGACCTTGACTCGACCTTGACTTGACCTTGACTTGAACTTGACTTGACCTTGACTTGACCTTGACATGACCTTGACTTGACCTTGACATGACCTTGACATGACCTTGACTTGACCTTGACTTGACCTTGACTTGACCTTCACTTGACCTTCACTTGACCTTGACTTGACCTTGACTCGACCTTGACTTGACCTTGACTTGACCTTGACTTGACCTTGACTTGACCTTGACTTGACCTTGACTTGACCTTGACATGACCTCGACTTGAGCTTGAACTGACCTTGACTTGACCTTGACATGACCTTGACATGACCTTGACTTGACCTTGACTTGACTGTGACTTGACCTTGACTTGACCTTGACTTGACCTTGACTTGAGCTTGACTTGAATTTGACATGACCTCGACTTGACCTTGACTTGACCTTGACCTTGACTTGACCTTGACTCGACCTTGACTTGACCTTGACATGACCTTGACTTGACCTTGACTTGACCTTGACCTTGACTCGACCTTGAATTGACCTTAACCTGACTTTGGGATGACCTTGAATTGACCTTGACATGACCTTGACTTGACATTGACTTGACTTTGACTTGAGCTTGACTTGACCTTGACATGACCTTGACATGACCTTGACTTGACCTTGACTTGACCTTGACTTGACCCTCACTTGACCTTGACATGACCTTCACTTGACCTTGACTTGACCTCGACTTGACCTTGACTTGAAGTTGACTTGACCTTCACTTGACCTTGACTCGACCTTGACTTGACCTGACCATGACATGACCTTGATTTGACCTTGACTTGACCTTGACATGACCTTCACTTGACCTTGACTTGACCTTGACTTGACCTTGACTTGACCTTGACTTGACCTTGACATGACCTTGAATTGACCTTGACTTGACCATCACTTGACCTTGACTTGACCTTGACATGACCTTGACATGACCTTGATTTGACCTTGACTTGACCTTGACTCGACCTTGACTTGACCTTGACTTGAACTTGACTTGACCTTGACTTGACCTTGACCTGACCTTGACTTGACCTTGACTTGACCTTGACATGACCGTGACTTGACCTTGACTTGACTTTGACTTGACTTGAACTTGGCTTAGCCTTGACTTGACCTTGACTTGACGTTGACTTGACCTTGACCTGACCTTGACATGACCTTGACTTGACCTTGACTTGACCTTGACTTGACCTTGACATAACCTTGACATGACCTTGACTTGACGTTGACTTGACCTTGACTTGACCTTAACTTGACCTTGACTTGACCTTGACTTTACCTTGACTTGACCTTGACTTGACCTTGACATGACCCTGACTTGACCTTGACATGACCTTCACTTGACCTTGACTTGACCTTGACTTGACCTTGACTCGACCTTGACTTGACCTTGACTTGACCTTGACCTGACCTTGACATGACCTTGACTTGACCTTGACTTGACGTTGACATGACCTTGACATGACCTTGACTTGACCCTGACTTGACCTTGACATGACCTTCACTTGACCTTGACTTGACCTCGACTTGACCTTGACTTGACCTTGACTCGACCTTGACTTGACCTTGACTCGACCTTGACTTGACCTTGACCTGACCTTGACATGACCTTGACTTGACCTTGACTTGACCTCGACTTGACCTTGACCTGACCTTGACATGACCTTGACTTGACCTTGACTTGACGTTGACATGACCTTGACATGACCTTGACTTGACCCTGACTTGACCTTGACATGACCTTTACTTGACCTTGACTTGACCTCGACTTGACCTTGACTTGACCTTGACTTGACCTTGACTCGACCTTGACTTGACCTTGACCTGACCTTGACATGACCTTGACTTGACCTTGACTTGACCTGACCTTGACATGACCTTGACTTGACCTTGACTTGACCTTGACTTGACCTTGACTTGACCTTGACTTGACCTTGACATGACCTCGACTTGACCTTGAACTGACCTTGACTTGACCTTGACTTGACCTTGACTTGACCCTGACTTGACCTTGACATGACCTTCACTTGACCTTGACTTGACCTTGACTTGACCTTGACTCAACCTTGAATTGACCTTCACCTGACCTTGACTTGACCTTGACTTGACGTTGACATGACCTTGACATGACCTTGACTTGACCCTGACCCGACCTGGACATGACCTTGACATGACCTTGACTGGACCTCGACTTGACCTTGACATGACCTTGACTTGACCTTGACTCGACCTTGACTTGACCTCGACCTGACCTTGACATGACCTTGACTTGACCTTGACTTGACCTTGACATGACCTTGACTGGACCTCGACTTGACCTTGACTTGACCTTGACTTGACCTTGACTCGACCTTGACTTGACCTTGACCTGACCTTGACCTGACCTTGACATGAACTTGACTTGACCTTGACCTGACCTTGACATGACCTTGACTTGACCTTGACTTGACCTTGACATGACCTTGACTTGACCTTGATTTGACCTTGACTTGACCTTGACTTGACCTTGACCTTGACCTTGACTTGACTTTGACTTGACCTTGACTTGACCTTGACATGACCTTGATTTGACCTTGACTTGACCTTGACTCGACCTTGACTTGACCTTGACTTGAACTTGACTTGACCTTGACTTGACCTTGACATGACCTTGACTTGACCTTGACATGACCTTGACATGACCTTGACTTGACCTTGACTTGACCTTGACTTGACCTTCACTTGACCTTCACTTGACCTTGACTTGACCTTGACTCGACCTTGACTTGACCTTGACTTGACCTTGACTTGACCTTGACTTGACCTTGACTTGACCTTGACTTGACCTTGACATGACCTCGACTTGAGCTTGAACTGACCTTGACTTGACCTTGACATGACCTTGACATGACCTTGACTTGACCTTGACTTGACTGTGACTTGACCTTGACTTGACCCTGACATGACCTTGACTTGACCTTTACTTGACCTTGACTTGACCTTGACTTGACCTTCACCTGACCTTCACTTGACCTTGACTTGACCTTGACTCGACCTTGACATCACCTTGACTTGACCTTGACTTGACATAAACATGACCTTGACTTGACCTTCACTTGACCTTGACTTGACCTTGACTTGACCTTGACTTGACGTTGACTTGACCTTGACCTTGACCTGACCTTGACATGAACTTGACTTGACCTTGACCTGACCTTGACATGACCTTGACTTGACCTTGACTTGACCTTGACATGACCTTGACTTGACCTTGATTTGACCTTGACATAACCTTGACATGACCTTGACTTGACCTTGACTTGACTTTGACTTGACCTTAACTTGACCTTGACTTGACCTTGACTTGAGCTTGACTTGAATTTGACATGACCTCGACTTGACCTTGACTTGACCTTGACCTTGACTTGACCTTGACTCGACCTTGACTTGACCTTGACATGACCTTGACTTGACCTTGACTTGACCTTGACCTTGACTCGACCTTGAATTGACCTTAACCTGACTTTGGGATGACCTTGAATTGACCTTGACATGACCTTGACTTGACATTGACTTGACTTTGACTTGAGCTTGACTTGACCTTGACATGACCTTGACATGACCTTGACTTGACCTTGACTTGACCTTGACTTGACCCTCACTTGACCTTGACATGACCTTCACTTGACCTTGACTTGACCTCGACTTGACCTTGACTTGAAGTTGACTTGACCTTCACTTGACCTTGACTCGACCTTGACTTGACCTGACCATGACATGACCTTGATTTGACCTTGACTTGACCTTGACATGACCTTCACTTGACCTTGACTTGACCTTGACTTGACCTTGACTTGACCTTGACTTGACCTTGACATGACCTTGACTTGACCTTGACTTGACCATCACTTGACCTTGACTTGACCTTGACATGACCTTGACATGACCTTGATTTGACCTTGACTTGACCTTGACTCGACCTTGACTTGACCTTGACTTGAACTTGACTTGACCTTGACTTGACCTTGACATGACCTTGACTTGACCTTGACATGACCTTGACATGACCTTGACTTGACCTTGACTTGACCTTGACTTGACCTTCACTTGACCTTCACTTGACCTTGACTTGACCTTGACTCGACCTTGACTTGACCTTGACATGACCTTGACTTGACCTTGACTTGACCTTGACCTTGACTCGACCTTGAATTGACCTTAACCTGACTTTGGGATGACCTTGAATTGACCTTGACATGACCTTGACTTGACATTGACTTGACTTTGACTTGAGCTTGACTTGACCTTGACATGACCTTGACATGACCTTGACTTGACCTTGACTTGACCTTGACTTGACCCTCACTTGACCTTGACATGACCTTCACTTGACCTTGACTTGACCTCGACTTGACCTTGACTTGAAGTTGACTTGACCTTCACTTGACCTTGACTCGACCTTGACTTGACCTGACCATGACATGACCTTGATTTGACCTTGACTTGACCTTGACATGACCTTCACTTGACCTTGACTTGACCTTGACTTGACCTTGACATGACCTTCACTTGACCTTGACTTGACCTTGACTTGACCTTGACTTGACCTTGACTTGACCTTGACATGACCTTGACTTGACCTTGACTTGACTGTGACTTGACCTTGACTTGACCCTGACATGACCTTGACTTGACCTTTACTTGACCTTGACTTGACCTTGACTTGACCTTCACCTGACCTTCACTTGACCTTGACTTGACCTTGACTCGACCTTGACATCACCTTGACTTGACCTTGACTTGACATAAACATGACCTTGACTTGACCTTCACTTGACCTTGACTCGACCTTGACTTGACCTGACCATGACATGACCTTGATTTGACCTTGACTTGACCTTGACATGACCTTCACTTGACCTTGACTTGACCTTGACTTGACCTTGACATGACCTTCACTTGACCTTGACATGACCTTGACTTGACCTTGACTTGACCATCACTTGACCTTGACTTGACCTTGACATGACCTTGACATGACCTTGATTTGACCTTGACTTGACCTTGACTCGACCTTGACTTGACCTTGACTTGACCTTGACTTGACCTTGACTTGACCTTGACTTGACCTTGACTTGACCTTGACTTGACCTTGACTTGACCTTGACATGACCTCGACTTGAGCTTGAACTGACCTTGACTTGACCTTGACATGACCTTGACATGACCTTGACTTGACCTTGACTTGACTGTGACTTGACCTTGACTTGACCCTGACATGACCTTGACTTGACCTTTACTTGACCTTGACTTGACCTTGACTTGACCTTCACCTGACCTTCACTTGACCTTGACTTGACCTTGACTCGACCTTGACATCACCTTGACTTGACCTTGACTTGACATAAACATGACCTTGACTTGACCTTCACTTGACCTTGACTTGACCTTGACTTGACCTTGACTTGACCTTGACTTGACGTTGACTTGACCTTGACCTTGACCTGACCTTGACATGAACTTGACTTGACCTTGACCTGACCTTGACATGACCTTGACTTGACCTTGACTTGACCTTGACATGACCTTGACTTGACCTTGATTTGACCTTGACATAACCTTGACATGACCTTGACTTGACCTTGACTTGACTTTGACTTGACCTTAACTTGACCTTGACTTGACCTTGACTTGAGCTTGACTTGAATTTGACATGACCTCGACTTGACCTTGACTTGACCTTGACCTTGACTTGACCTTGACTCGACCTTGACTTGACCTTGACATGACCTTGACTTGACCTTGACTTGACCTTGACCTTGACTCGACCTTGAATTGACCTTAACCTGACTTTGGGATGACCTTGAATTGACCTTGACATGACCTTGACTTGACATTGACTTGACTTTGACTTGAGCTTGACTTGACCTTGACATGACCTTGACATGACCTTGACTTGACCTTGACATGACCTTCACTTGACCTTGACTTGACCTCGACTTGACCTTGACTTGAAGTTGACTTGACCTTCACTTGACCTTGACTCGACCTTGACTTGACCTGACCATGACATGACCTTGATTTGACCTTGACTTGACCTTGACATGACCTTCACTTGACCTTGACTTGACCTTGACTTGACCTTGACTTGACCTTGACTTGACCTTGACATGACCTTGACTTGACCTTGACTTGACCATCACTTGACCTTGACTTGACCTTGACATGACCTTGACATGACCTTGATTTGACCTTGACTTGACCTTGACTCGACCTTGACTTGACCTTGACTTGAACTTGACTTGACCTTGACTTGACCTTGACATGACCTTTACTTGACCTTGACATGACCTTGACATGACCTTGACTTGACCTTGACTTGACCTTGACTTGACCTTCACTTGACCTTCACTTGACCTTGACTTGACCTTGACTCGACCTTGACTTGACCTTGACATGACCTTGACTTGACCTTGACTTGACCTTGACCTTGACTCGACCTTGAATTGACCTTAACCTGACTTTGGGATGACCTTGAATTGACCTTGACATGACCTTGACTTGACATTGACTTGACTTTGACTTGAGCTTGACTTGACCTTGACATGACCTTGACATGACCTTGACTTGACCTTGACTTGACCTTGACCCTCACTTGACCTTGACATGACCTTCACTTGACCTTGACTTGACCTCGACTTGACCTTGACTTGAAGTTGACTTGACCTTCACTTGACCTTGACTCGACCTTGACTTGACCTGACCATGACATGACCTTGATTTGACCTTGACTTGACCTTGACATGACCTTCACTTGACCTTGACTTGACCTTGACTTGACCTTGACATGACCTTCACTTGACCTTGACTTGACCTTGACTTGACCTTGACTTGACCTTGACTTGACCTTGACATGACCTTGACTTGACCTTGACTTGACCATCACTTGACCTTGACTTGACCTTGACATGACCTTGACATGACCTTGATTTGACCTTGACTTGACCTTGACTCGACCTTGACTTGACCTTGACTTGAACTTGACTTGACCTTGACCTGACCATGACATGACCTTGATTTGACCTTGACTTGACCTTGACATGACCTTCACTTGACCTTGACTTGACCTTGACTTGACCTTGACTTGACCTTGACTTGACCTTGACATGACCTTGACTTGACCTTGACTTGACCATCACTTGACCTTGACTTGACCTTGACATGACCTTGACATGACCTTGATTTGACCTTGACTTGACCTTGACTCGACCTTGACTTGACCTTGACTTGAACTTGACTTGACCTTGACTTGACCTTGACATGACCTTGAATTGACCTTGACATGACCTTGACATGACCTTGACTTGACCTTGACTTGACCTTGACTTGACCTTCACTTGACCTTCACTTGACCTTGACTTGACCTTGACTCGACCTTGACTTGACCTTGACTTGACCTTGACTTGACCTTGACATGACCTCGAATTGACCTTGAACTGACCTTGACTTGACCTTGACATGACCTTGACATGACCTTGACTTGACCTTGACTTGACTTTGACTTGACCTTGACTTGACCTTGACATGACCTTGACTTGACCTTTACTTGACCTTGACTTGACCTTGACATGACCTTGACTTGACCTTCACCTGACCTTCACTTGACCTTGACTTGACCTTGACTCGACCTTGACATCACCTTGACTTGACCTTGACTTGACATAAACATGACCTTGACTTGACCTTGACTTGACGTTGTTTTGACCTTGACCTTGAATCGACCTTGACTTGACCTTGACCTGACCTTGACATGACCTTGACTTGACCTTGACTTGACCTTGACTTGACCTTGACTTGACCTCGACTTGACCTTGACTTGACCTTGACTCGACCTTGACTTGACCTTGACTTGACCCTCACTTGACCTTGACATGACCTTCACTTGACCTTGACTTGACCTCGTCTTGACCTTGACTTGAAGTTGACTTGACCTTCACTTGACCTTGACTCGACCTTGACTTGACCTGACCATGACATGACCTTGACTTGACCTCGACTTGACCTTGACTTGACCTTGACTTGACCTTGACTTGACCTTGACGTTGACTTGACCTTGACATGACCCTGACTTGATCTTGACATGACTTTGACTTGACCTTGACTCGACCTTGACTTGACCTTGACCTGACCTTGACTTGACCTTGACTTGACCTTGACATGACCGTGACTTGACCTTGACTTGACTTTGACTTGACTTGAACTTGGCTTAGCCTTGACTTGACCTTGACTTGACGTTGACTTGACCTTGACCTGACCTTGACATGACCTTGACTTGACCTTGACTTGACCTTGACTTGACCTTGACATAACCTTGACATGACCTTGACTTGACGTTGACTTGACCTTGACTTGACCTTAACTTGACCTTGACTTGACCTTGACTTTACCTTGACTTGACCTTGACTTGACCTTGACATGACCCTGACTTGACCTTGACATGACCTTGGCTTGACGTTGACTTGACCCTGACTTGACCTTGACATGACCTTCACTTGACCTTGACTTGAAGTTGACTTGACCTTGACTTGACCTTGACTCGACCTTGACTTGACCTTGACTTGACCTTGACCTGACCTTGACATGACCTTGACTTGACCTTGACTTGACGTTGACATGACCTTGACATGACCTTGACTTGACCCTGACTTGACCTTGACATGACCTTCACTTGACCTTGACTTGACCTCGACTTGACCTTGACTTGACCTTGACTCGACCTTGACTTGACCTTGACTCGACCTTGACTTGACCTTGACCTGACCTTGACATGACCTTGACTTGACCTTGACTTGACCTCGACTTGACCTTGACCTGACCTTGACATGACCTTGACTTGACCTTGACTTGACGTTGACATGACCTTGACATGACCTTGACTTGACCCTGACTTGACCTTGACATGACCTTTACTTGACCTTGACTTGACCTCGACTTGACCTTGACTTGACCTTGACTTGACCTTGACTCGACCTTGACTTGACCTTGACCTGACCTTGACATGACCTTGACTTGACCTTGACTTGACCTTGACCTGACCTTGACATGACCTTGACTTGACCTTGACTTGACCTTGACATGACCTTGACTTGACCTTGACTTGACCTTGACTTGACCTTGACTTGACCTTGACATGACCTCGACTTGACCTTGAACTGACCTTGACTTGACCTTGACTTGACCTTGACTTGACCTTGACTTGACCCTGACTTGACCTTGACATGACCTTCACTTGACCTTGACTTGACCTTGACTTGACCTTGACTCAACCTTGAATTGACCTTCACCTGACCTTGACTTGACCTTGACTTGACCTTGACTTGACGTTGACATGACCTTGACATGACCTTGACTTGACCCTGACCCGACCTGGACATGACCTTGACATGACCTTGACTTGACCTTGACTCGACCTTGACTTGACCTCGACCTGACCTTGACATGACCTTGACTTGACCTTGACTTGACCTTGACATGACCTTGACTGGACCTCGACTTGACCTTGACTTGACCTTGACTTGACCTTGACTCGACCTTGACTTGACCTTGACCTGACCTTGACCTGACCTTGACCTGACCTTGACATGACCTTGACTTGACCTTGACTTGACCTTGACATGACCTTGACTTGACCTTGATTTGACCTTGACTTGACCTTGACTTGACCTTGACCTTGACTTGACCTTGACTTGACCTTGACTTGACCTTGACATGACCTTGACTTGACCTTGACTTGACCATCACTTGAACTTGACTTGACCTTGACATGACCTTGACATGACCTTGATTTGACCTTGACTTGACCTTGACTCGACCTTGACTTGACCTTGACATGACCTTGACATGACCTTGACTTGACCTTGACTTGACCTTGACTTGACCTTCACTTGACCTTCACTTGACCTTGACTTGACCTTGACTCGACCTTGACTTGACCTTGACTTGACCTTGACTTGACCTTGACTTGACCTTGACTTGACCTTGACTTGACCTTGACATGACCTCGACTTGAGCTTGAACTGACCTTGACTTGACCTTGACATGACCTTGACATGACCTTGACTTGACCTTGACTTGACTTTGACTTGACCTTGACTTGGCCTTGACATGACCTTGACTTGACCTTTACTTGACCTTGACTTGAGCTTGACTTGAATTTGACATGACCTCGACTTGACCTTGACTTGACCTTGACCTTGACTTGACCTTGACTCGACCTTGACTTGACCTTGACATGACCTTGACTTGACCTTGACTTGACCTTGACTTGACCTTGACTCGACCTTGAATTGACCTTAACCTGACTTTGGGATGACCTTGAATTGACCTTGACATGACCTTGACTTGACATTGACTTGACTTTGACTTGAGCTTGACTTGACCTTGACATGACCTTGACATGACCTTGACTTGACCTTGACTTGACCTTGACTTGACCCTCACTTGACCTTGACATGACCTTCACTTGACCTTGACTTGACCTCGACTTGACCTTGACTTGAAGTTGACTTGACCTTCACTTGACCTTGACTCGACCTTGACTTGACCTGACCATGACATGACCTTGATTTGACCTTGACTTGACCTTGACATGACCTTCACTTGACCTTGACTTGACCTTGACTTGACCTTGACTTGACCTTGACATGACCTTGACTTGACCTTGACTTGACCTTGACTTGACCTTGACTTGACCTTCACCTGACCTTTACTTGACCTTGACTTGACCTTGACTCGACCTTGACATCACCTTGACTTGACCTTGACTTGACATAAACATGACCTTGACTTGACCTTCACTTGACCTTGACTTGACCTTGACTTGACCTTGACTTGACCTTGACTTGACGTTGACTTGACCTTGACCTGACCTTGACATGACCTTGACTTGACCTTGACTTGACCTTGACTTGACCTTGACATAACCTTGACATGACCTTGACTTGACCTTGACTTGACTTTGACTTGACCTTAACTTGACCTTGACTTGACCTTGACTTGAGCTTGACTTGAATTTGACATGACCTCGACTTGACCTTGACTTGACCTTGACCTTGACTTGACCTTGACTCGACCTTGACTTGACCTTGACATGACCTTGACTTGACCTTGACTTGACCTTGACTTGACCTTGACTCGACCTTGAATTGACCTTAACCTGACTTTGGGATGACCTTGAATTGACCTTGACATGACCTTGACTTGACATTGACTTGACTTTGACTTGAGCTTGACTTGACCTTGACATGACCTTGACATGACCTTGACTTGACCTTGACTTGACCTTGACTTGACCTTGACTTGACCCTCACTTGACCTTGACATGACCTTCACTTGACCTTGACTTGACCTCGACTTGACCTTGACTTGAAGTTGACTTGACCTTCACTTGACCTTGACTCGACCTTGACTTGACCTGACCATGACATGACCTTGATTTGACCTTGACTTGACCTTGACATGACCTTCACTTGACCTTG
Organism: Sturmia bella; assembly: GCA_963662145.1. Classification (NCBI taxonomy): domain Eukaryota; kingdom Metazoa; phylum Arthropoda; class Insecta; order Diptera; family Tachinidae; genus Sturmia; species Sturmia bella. The sequence goes on from OY759170.1 coordinate 28,195,352, forward strand.
ACTTGACCTTGACTTGACCTTGACTTGACCTTGACTTGACCTTGACATGACCTTGACTTGACCTTGACTTGAACATCACTTGACCTTGACTTGACCTTGACATGACCTTGACATGACCTTGATTTGACCTTGACTTGACCTTGACTCGACCTTGACTTGACCTTGACTTGAACTTGACTTGACCTTGACTTGACCTTGACATGACCTTGACTTGACCTTGACATGACCTTGACATGACCTTGACTTGACCTTGACATGACCTTGACTTGACCTTGACTCGACCTTGACATCACCTTGACTTGACCTTGACTTGACATAAACATGACCTTGACTTGACCTTGACTTGACGTTGTTTTGACCTTGACCTTGAATCGACCTTGACTTGACCTTGACCTGACCTTGACATGACCTTGACTTGACCTTGACTTGACCTTGACTTGACCTTGACTTGACCTTAACTTGACCTTGACTTGAACTTGACTTGAGCTTGACTTGAATTTAACATGACCTCGACTTGACCTTGACTTGACCTTGACTCGACCTTGACTTGACCTTGACATGACCTTGACTTGACCTTGACTTGACCTTGACTTGACCTTGACTCGACCTTGAATTGACCTTAACCTGACTTTGGGATGACCTTGAATTGACCTTAACCTGACCTTGACATGACCTTGACTTGACCTTGACTTGACTTTGACTTGAGCTTGACTTGACCTTGACATGACCTTGACTTGACCTTGACTTGACCTTGACTTGACCCTCACTTGACCTTGACATGACCATCACTTGACCTTGACTTGACCTCGTCTTGACCTTGACTTGAAGTTGACTTGACCTTCACTTGACCTTGACTCGACCTTGACTTGACCTTGACATGACCTTCACTTGACCTTGACGTTGACTTGACCTTGACATGACCCTGACTTGATCTTGACATGACTTTGACTTGATCTTGACTCGACCTTGACTTGACCTTGACCTGACCTTGACTTGACCTTGACTTGACCTTGATATGACCGTGACTTGACCTTGACTTGACTTTGACTTGACTTGAACTTGGCTTAGCCTTGACTTGACCTTGACTTGACGTTGACTTGACCTTGACCTGACCTTGACATGACCTTGACTTGACCTTGACTTGACCTTGACTTGACCTTGACTTGACCTTGACACAACCTTGACATGACCTTGACTTGACGTTGACTTGACCTTGACTTGACCTTAACTTGACCTTGACTTGACCTTGACTTGACCTTGACTTTACCTTGACTTGACCTTGACTTGACGTTGACATGACCCTGACTTGACCTTGACATGACCTTGGCTTGACGTTGACTTGACCCTGACTTGACCTTGACATGACCTTCACTTGACCTTGACTTGAAGTTGACTTGACCTTGACTTGACCTTGACTCGACCTTGACTTGACCTTGACTTGACCTTGACCTGACCTTGACATGACCTTGACTTGACCTTGACTTGACGTTTACATGACCTTGACATGACCTTGACTTGATCCTGACTTGACCTTGACATGACCTTCACTTGACCTTGACTTGACCTCGACTTGACCTTGACTTGACCTTGACTCGACCTTGACTTGACCTTGACTCGACCTTGACTTGACCTTGACCTGACCTTGACATGACCTCGACTTGACCTTGACCTGACCTTGACATGACCTTGACTTGACCTTGACTTGACGTTGACATGACCTTGACATGACCTTGACTTGACCCTGACTTGAACTTGACATGACCTTTACTTGACCTTGACTTGACCTCGACTTGACCTTGACTTGACCTTGACTTGACCTTGACATGACCTTGACTTGACCTTGACTTGACCTTGACCTGACCTTGACATGACCTTGACTTGACCTTGACTTGACCTTGACATGACCTTGACTTGACCTTGACTTGACCTTGACATGACCTAGACTTGACCTTGAACTGACCTTGACTTGACCTTGACTTGACCTTGACTTGACCTTGACTTGACCCTGACTTGACCTTGACATGACCTTCACTTGACCTTGACTTGACCTTGACTTGACCTTGACTCAACCTTGAATTGACCTTCACCTGACCTTGACTTGACCTTGACTTGACGTTGACATGACCTTGACATGACGTTGACTTGACCCTGACCCGACCTGGACATGACCTTGACATGACCTTGACATGACCTTGACTTGACCTTGACTTGACCTTGACATGACCTTGACTGGACCTCGACTTGACCTTGACTTGACCTTGACTTGACCTTGACTTGACCTTGACATGACCTTGACTGGACCTCGACTTGACCTTGACTTGACCTTGACTTGACCTTGACTCGACCTTGACTTGACCTTGACCTGACCTTGACCTGACCTTGACATGACCTTGACTTGACCTTGACCTGACCTTGACATGACCTTGACTTGACCTTGACTTGACCTTGACTTGACCTTGACATGACCTTGACTTGACCTTGACATGACCTTGACTTGACCTTGACTTGACCTTGACTTGACCTTGACTCGACCTTGCATTGACCTTAACCTGACTTTGGGATGACCTTGAATTGACCTTGACATGACCTTGACTTGACATTGACTTGACTTTGACTTGAGCTTGACTTGACCTTGACATGACCTTGACATGACCTTGACTTGACCTTGACTTGACCTTGACTTGACCTTGACATGACCTTGACCTGACCTTGACATGACCTTGACTTGACCTTCACTTGACCTTGACTTGACCTTGACTTGACCTTGACTCAACCTTGAATTGACCTTCACCTGACCTTGACTTGACCTTGACTTGACGTTGACATGACCTTGACATGACGTTGACTTGACCCTGACCCGACCTGGACATGACCTTGACATGACCTTGACATGACCTTGACTTGACCTTGACTTGACCTTGACATGACCTTGACTGGACCTCGACTTGACCTTGACTTGACCTTGACTTGACCTTGACTTGACCTTGACATGACCTTGACTTGACCCTGACTTGACCTTGACATGACCTTCACTTGACCTTGACTTGACCTTGACTTGACCTTGACTCAACCTTGAATTGACCTTCACCTGACCTTGACTTGACCTTGACTTGACGTTGACATGACCTTGACATGACGTTGACTTGACCCTGACCCGACCTGGACATCACCTTGACATGACCTTGACATGACCTTGACTTGACCTTGACTTGACCTTGACATGACCTTGACTGGACCTCGACTTGACCTTGACTTGACCTTGACTTGACCTTGACTCAACCTTGAATTGACCTTCACCTGACCTTGACTTGACCTTGACTTGACGTTGACATGACCTTGACATGACGTTGACTTGACCCTGACCCGACCTGGACATGACCTTGACATGACCTTGACATGACCTTGACTTGACCTTGACTTGACCTTGACTTGACCTTGACTTGACCCTGACTTGACCTTGACATGACCTTCACTTGACCTTGACTTGACCTTGACTTGACCTTGACTCAACCTTGAATTGACCTTCACCTGACCTTGACTTGACCTTGACTTGACGTTGACATGACCTTGACATGACGTTGACTTGACCCTGACCCGACCTGGACATGACCTTGACATGACCTTGACATGACCTTGACTTGACCTTGACTTGACCTTGACATGACCTTGACTGGACCTCGACTTGACCTTGACTTGACCTTGACTTGACCTTGACTTGACCTTGACATGACCTTGACTGGACCTCGACTTGACCTTGACTTGACCTTGACTTGACCTTGACTTGACCTTGACATGACCTTGACTGGACCTCGACTTGACCTTGACTTGACCTTGACTTGACCTTGACCTGACCTTGACATGACCTTGACTTGACCTTGACTTGACCTTGACTTGACCTTGACATGACCTTGACCTGACCTTGACATGACCTTGACTTGACCTTGACTTGACCTTGACTTGACCTTGACATGACCTTGACTTGACCTTGACATGACCTTGACTTGACCTTGACTTGACCTTGACTTGACCTTGACTCGACCTTGCATTGACCTTAACCTGACTTTGGGATGACCTTGAATTGACCTTGACATGACCTTGACTTGACATTGACTTGACTTTGACTTGAGCTTGACTTGACCTTGACATGACCTTGACATGACCTTGACTTGACCTTGACTTGACCTTGACTTGACCCTCACTTGACCTTGACATGACCTTCACTTGACCTTGACTTGACCTCGACTTGACCTTGACTTGAAGTTGACTTGACCTTCACTTGACCTTGACTCGACCTTGACTTGACCTGACCATGACATGACCTTGATTTGACCTTGACTTGACCTTGACATGACCTTCACTTGACCTTGACTTGACCTCGACTTGACCTTGACTTGACCTTGACGTTGACTTGACCTTGGCATGACCCTGACTTTATCTTGACATGACTTTGACTTGACCTTGACTTGATTTGACCTTGACATGACCTTGACTCGACCTTGACTTGACCTTGACATGACCGTGACTTGACCTTGACTTGACTTGAACTTGGCTTAGCCTTGACTTGACCTTGACTTGACGTTGACTTGACCTTGACCTTGACTCGACCTTGACTTGACCTTGACCTGACCTTGACATGACCTTGACTTGACCTTGACTTGACCTTGACTTGACCTTGACATAACCTTGACATGACCTTGACATGACCTTGACTTGACCTTGACCTGACCTTGACATGACCTTGACTTGACCTTGACTTGACCTTGACATGACCTTGACTTGACCTTGATTTGACCTTGACTTGACCTTGACTTGACCTTGACCTTGACCTTGACTTGACCTTGACTTGACCTTGACTTGACCTTGACTTGACCTTGACATGACCTTGACTTGACCTTGACTTGACCATCACTTGAACTTGACTTGACCTTGACATGACCTTGATTTGACCTTGACTTGACCTTGACTCGACCTTGACTTGACCTTGACTTGAACTTGACTTGACCTTGACTTGACCTTGACATGACCTTGACTTGACCTTGACATGACCTTGACATGACCTTGACTTGACCTTGACTTGACCTTGACTTGAACTTCACTTGACCTTCACTTGACCTTGACTTGACCTTGACTCGACCTTGACTTGACCTTGACTTGACCTTGACTTGACCTTGACTTGACCTTGACTTGACCTTGACTTGACCTTGACATGACCTTGACATGACCTTGACTTGACCTTGACTTGACTTTGACTTGACCTTGACTTGACCTTGACATGACCTTGACTTGACCTTTACTTGACCTTGACTTGACCTTGACTTGACCTTGACTTGACCTTCACCTGACCTTCACTTGACCTTGACTTGACCTTGACTCGACCTTGACATCACCTTGACTTGACCTTGACTTGACCTTGACTTGACATAAACATGACCTTGACTTGACCTTGACTTGACCTTGACTTGACCTTGACTTGACCTTGACTTGACGTTGACTTGACCTTGACCTGACCTTGACATGACCTTGACTTGACCTTGACTTGACCTTGACTTGACCTTGACATAACCTTGACATGACCTTGACTTGACCTTGACTTGACTTTGACTTGACCTTAACTTGACCTTGACTTGACCTTGACTTGAGCTTGACTTGAATTTGACATGACCTCGACTTGACCTTGACTTGACCTTGACTTGACCTTGACCTTGACTTGACCTTGACTCGACCTTGACTTGACCTTGACATGACCTTGACTTGACCTTGACTTGACCTTGACTTGACCTTGACTCGACCTTGAATTGACCTTAACCTGACTTTGGGATGACCTTGAATTGACCTTGACATGACCTTGACTTGACATTGACTTGACTTTGACTTGAGCTTGACTTGACCTTGACATGACCTTGACATGACCTTGACTTGACCTTGACTTGACCTTGACTTGACCCTCACTTGACCTTGACATGACCTTCACTTGACCTTGACTTGACCTCGACTTGACCTTGACTTGAAGTTGACTTGACCTTCACTTGACCTTGACTCGACCTTGACTTGACCTGACCATGACATGACCTTGATTTGACCTTGACTTGACCTTGACATGACCTTCACTTGACCTTGACTTGACCTTGACTTGACCTTGACTTGACCTTGACTTGACCTTGACATGACCTTGACTTGACCTTGACTTGACCATCACTTGACCTTGACTTGACCTTGACATGACCTTGACATGACCTTGATTTGACCTTGACTTGACCTTGACTCGACCTTGACTTGACCTTGACTTGAACTTGACTTGACCTTGACTTGACCTTGACATGACCTTGACTTGACCTTGACATGACCTTGACATGACCTTGACTTGACCTTGACTTGACCTTGACTTGACCTTCACTTGACCTTCACTTGACCTTGACTTGACCTTGACTCGACCTTGACTTGACCTTGACTTGACCTTGACTTGACCTTGACTTGACCTTGACTTGACCTTGACATGACCTTGACTTGACCTTGAACTGACCTTGACTTGACCTTGACATGACCTTGACATGACCTTGACTTGACCTTGACTTGACTTTGACTTGACCTTGACTTGACCTTGACATGACCTTGACTTGACCTTTACTTGACCTTGACTTGACCTTGACTTGACCTTGACTTGACCTTCACCTGACCTTCACTTGACCTTGACTTGACCTTGACTCGACCTTGACATCACCTTGACTTGACCTTGACTTGACGTTGTTTTGACCTTGACCTTGAATCGACCTTGACTTGACCTTGACCTGACCTTGACATGACCTTGACTTGACCTTGACTTGACCTTGACTTGACCTTGACTTGACCTTAACTTGACCTTGACTTGAACTTGACTTGAGCTTGACTTGAATTTAACATGACCTCGACTTGACCTTGACTTGACCTTGACTTAACCTTGACCTTGACTTGACCTTGACTCGACCTTGACTTGACCTTGACATGACCCTGACTTGACCTTGACTTGACCTTGACTTGACCTTGACTCGACCTTGAATTGACCTTAACCTGACTTTGGGATGACCTTGAATTGACCTTAACCTGACCTTGACATGACCTTGACTTGACCTTGACTTGACTTTGACTTGAGCTTGACTTGACCTTGACATGACCTTGACTTGACCTTGACTTGACCTTGACTTGACCCTCACTTGACCTTGACATGACCTTCACTTGACCTTGACTTGACCTCGTCTTGACCTTGACTTGAAGTTGACTTGACCTTCACTTGACCTTGACTCGACCTTGACTTGACCTGACCATGACATGACCTTGATTTGACCTTGACTTGACCTTGACATGACCTTCACTTGACCTTGACTTGACCTCGACTTGACCTTGACTTGACCTTGACTTGACCTTGACGTTGACTTGACCTTGACATGACCCTGACTTGATCTTGACATGACTTTGACTTGATCTTGACTCGACCTTGACTTGACCTTGACCTGACCTTGACTTGACCTTGACTTGACCTTGACATGACCGTGACTTGACCTTGACTTGACTTTGACTTGACTTGAACTTGGCTTAGCCTTGACTTGACCTTGACTTGACGTTGACTTGACCTTGACCTGACCTTGACTTGACCTTGACTTGACCTTGACTTGACCTTGACATAACCTTGACATGACCTTGACTTGACGTTGACTTGACCTTGACTTGACCTTAACTTGACCTTGACTTGACCTTGACTTGACCTTGACTTTACCTTGACTTGACCTTGACTTGACCTTGACATGACCCTGACTTGACCTTGACATGACCTTGGCTTGACGTTGACTTGACCCTGACTTGACCTTGACATGACCTTCACTTGACCTTGACTTGAAGTTGACTTGACCTTGACTTGACCTTGACTCGACCTTGACTTGACCTTGATTTGACGTTGACCTGACCTTGACATGACCTTGACTTGACCTTGACTTGACGTTGACATGACCTTGACATGACCTTGACTTGACCCTGACTTGACCTTGACATGACCTTCACTTGACCTTGACTTGACCTCGACTTGACCTTGACTTGACCTTGACTCGACCTTGACTTGACCTTGACTCGACCTTGACTTGACCTTGACCTGACCTTGACATGACCTTGACTTGACCTTGACTTGACCTCGACTTGACCTTGACCTGACCTTGACATGACCTTGACTTGACCTTGACTTGACGTTGACATGACCTTGACATGACCTTGACTTGACCCTGACTTGACCTTGACATGACCTTTACTTGACCTTGACTTGACCTCGACTTGACCTTGACTTGACCTTGACTTGACCTTGACATGACCTTGCCTTGACCTTGACTTGACCTTGACCTGACCTTGACATGACCTTGACTTGACCTTGACTTGACCTTGACATGACCTTGACTTGACCTTGACTTGACCTTGACTTGACCTTGACATGACCTAGACTTGACCTTGAACTGACCTTGACTTGACCTTGACTTGACCTTGACTTGACCCTGACTTGACCTTGACATGACCTTCACTTGACCTTGACTTGACCTTGACTCAACCTTGAATTGACCTTCACCTGACCTTGACTTGACCTTGACTTGACGTTGACATGACCTTGACATGACCTTGACTTGACCCTGACCCGACCTGGACATGACCTTGACATGACCTTGACATGACCTTGACTTGACCTTGACATGACCTTGACTGGACCTCGACTTGACCTTGACTTGACCTTGACTTGACCTTGACTTGACCTTGACTCGACCTTGACTTGACCTTGACCTGACCTTGACCTGACCTTGACATGACCTTGACTTGACCTTGACTCGACCTTGACTTGACCTCGACCTGACCTTGACATGACCTTGACTTGACCTTGACTTGACCTTGACATGACCTTGACTGGACCTCGACTTGACCTTGACTTGACCTTGACTTGACCTTGACTCGACCTTGACTTGACCTTGACCTGACCTTGACCTGACCTTGACATGACCTTGACTTGACCTTGACCTGACCTTGACATGACCTTGACTTGACCTTGACTTGACCTTGACTTGACCTTGACATGACCTTGACTTGACCTTGATTTGACCTTGACTTGACCTTGACTTGACCTTGACCTTGACTTGACCTTGACTTGACCTTGACTTGACCTTGACTTGACCTTGACTTGACCTTGACATGACCTTGACTTGACCTTGACTTGACCATCACTTGAACTTGACTTGACCTTGACATGACCTTGACATGACCTTGATTTGACCTTGACTTGACCTTGACTCGACCTTGACTTGACCTTGACTTGAACTTGACTTGACCTTGACTTGACCTTGACATGACCTTGACTTGACCTTGACATGACCTTGACATGACCTTGACTTGACCTTGACTTGACCTTGACTTGACCTTCACTTGACCTTCACTTGACCTTGACTTGACCTTGACTCGACCTTGACTTGACCTTGACTTGACCTTGACTTGACCTTGACATGACCTCGACTTGAGCTTGAACTGACCTTGACTTGACCTTGACATGACCTAGACTTGACCTTGACTTGACCTTGACTTGACTTTGACTTGACCTTGACTTGACCTTGACATGACCTTGACTTGACCTTTACTTGACCTTGACTTGACCTTGACTTGACCTTGACTTGACCTTCACCTGACCTTCACTTGACCTTGACTTGACCTTGACTCGACCTTGACATCACCTTGACTTGACCTTGACTTGACATAAACATGACCTTGACTTGACCTTCACTTGACCTTGACTTGACCTTGACTTGACCTTGACTTGACCTTGACTTGACCTTGACTTGACGTTGACTTGACCTTGACCTTGACTTGACCTTGACCTGACCTTGACATGACCTTGACTTGACCTTGACTTGACCTTGACATAACCTTGACATGACCTTGACTTGACCTTGACTTGACCTTGACTTGACTTTGACTTAACCTTAACTTGACCTTGACTTGACCTTGACCTTGACTTGACCTTGACTCGACCTTGACTTGACCTTGACATGACCTTGACTTGACCTTGACTTGACCTTGACTTGACCTTGACTCGACCTTGAATTGGCCTTAACCTGACTTTGGGATGACCTTGAATTGACCTTGACATGACCTTGACTTGACATTGACTTGACTTTGACTTGAGCTTGACTTGACCTTGACATGACCTTGACATGACCTTGACTTGACCTTGACTTGACCTTGACTTGACCCTCACTTGACCTTGACATGACCTTCACTTGACCTTGACTTGACCTCGACTTGACTTGAAGTTGACTTGACCTTCACTTGACCTTGACTCGACCTTGACTTGACCTGACCATGACATGACCTTGATTTGACCTTGACTTGACCTTGACATGACCTTCACTTGACCTTGACGTTGACTTGACCTTGGCATGACCCTGACTTTATCTTGACATGACTTTGACTTGACCTTGACTTGATTTGACCTTGACATGACCTTGACTCGACCTTGACTTGACCTTGACCTGACCTTGACTTGACCTTGACTTGACCTTGATATGACCTTGACATGACCGTGACTTGACCTTGACTTGACTTGAACTTGGCTTAGCCTTGACTTGACCTTGACTTGACGTTGACTTGACCTTGACCTTGACTCGACCTTGACTTGACCTTGACCTGACCTTGACATGACCTTGACTTGACCTTGACTTGACCTTGACTTGACCTTGACATAACCTTGACATGACCTTGACTTGACCTTGACTTGACCTTGACTTGACCTTAACTTGACCTTGACTTGACCTTGACTTTACCTTGACTTGAGCTTGACTTGACCTTGACATGACCTCGACTTGACCTTGAGTTGACCTTGACCTTGACATGACCTTGACTTGACCTTGACTTGACCTTGATTTGACCTCGACTTGACCTTGAACTAACCTTGACTCGACCTTGACTTGACCTTGACCTGACCTTGACATGACCTTGACTTGACCTTGACTTGACGTTGACATGACCTTGAGATTACCTTGACTTGACCCTGACTTGACCTTGACATGACCTTCACTTGACCTTGACTTGACTTCGACTTGACCTTGACTTGACCTTGACTTGACCTTGACATGACCCTGACTTGACCTTGACATGACTTTGACTTGACCTTGACTTGACTTGACCTTGACATGACCTTGACTTGACTTTGACATGACCTAGACATGACCTTGACTTGACCTTGACTTGACCTTCACTTGACCTTCACTTGACCTTGACTTGACCTTGACTTGACCTTGACATGACCCTGACTTGACCTTGACATGACCTTGGCTTGACGTTGACTTGACCCTGACTTGACCTTGACATGACCTTCACTTGACCTTGACTTGACCTCGACTTGACCTTGACTTGACCTTGACTTGACCTTGACCTGACCTTGACATGACCTTGACTTGACCTTGACTTGACGTTGACATGACCTTGACATGACCTTGACTTGACCCTGACTTGACCTTGACATGACCTTCACTTGACCTTGACTTGACCTCGACTTGACCTTGACTTGACCTTGACTTGACCTTGACATGACCTTGACTTGACCTTGACCTGACCTTGACATGACCTTGACTTGACCTTGACTTGATCTCGACTTGACCTTGACTTGAAGTTGACTTGACCTTGACTTGACCTTGACTTGACCTTGACCTGACCTTGACATGACCTTGACTTGACCTTGACTTGACGTTGACATGACCTTGACATGACCTTGACTTGACCCTGACTTGACCTTGACATGACCTTCACTTGACCTTGACTTGACCTCGACTTGACCTTGACTTGACCTTGACTTGACCTTGACTCGACCTTGACTTGACCTTGACCTGACCTTGACATGACCTTGACTTGACCTTGACTTGACCTTGACCTGACCTTGACATGACCTTGACTTGATCTTGACTTGACCTTGACATGACCTTGACTTGACCTTGACTTGACCTTGACTTGACCTTGACTTGACCTTGACATGATCTTGACTTGACCTTGACTTGACCTTGACATGACCTCGACTTGACCTTGAACTGACCTTGACTTGACCTTGACTTGACCCTGACTTGACCTTGACATGACCTTCACTTGACCTTGACTTGACCTTGACTTGACCTTGACTTGACCTTGACTCAACCTTGAATTGACCTTAACCTGACCTTGACTTGACCTTGACTTGACGTTGACATGACCTTGACATGACCTTGACTTGACCCTGACCCGACCTTGACTTGACCCTGACATGACCTTCACTTGACCTTGACATGACCTCGACTTGACCTTGACTTGAAGTTGACTTAACCTTGACTTGACCTTGACCTGACCTTGACTTGACCTTGACTTGACCTTGACTTGACGTTGACATGACCTTGACATGACCTTGACTTGACCCTGACTTGACCTTGACATGACATTCACTTGACCTTGACTTGACCTCGACTTGACCTTGACGTGACCTTGACTTGACCTTGACTCGACCTTGACTTGACCTTGACCTGACCTTGACATGACCTTAACTTGACCTTGACCTGACCTTGACATGAACTTGAATTGACCTTGACATGACCCTGACTTGACCTTGACATGACCTTGGCTTGACTTTGACTTGACCCTGACTTGACCTTGACTTGAAGTTGACTTGACCTTGACTTGACCTTGACTTGACCTTGACATGAACTTGACATGACCGTGACTTGACCTTGACTTGACTTGAACTTGGCTTAGCCTTGACTTGACGTTGACTTGACCTTGACCTGACCTTGACATGACCTTGACTTGACCTTGACTTGACCTTGACTCGACCTTGACTTGACCTTGATTTGACCTTGACCTTGACTTGACCTTGACTCGACCTTGACTTGACCTTGACATGACCTTGACTTGACCTTGACTTGACCTTGACTTGACCTTGACTTGACCTTGACTCGACCTTGAATTGACCTTAACCTGACTTTGGGATGACCTTGAATTGACCTTAACCTGACCTTGACATGACCTTGACTTGACCTTGACTTGACTTTGACTTGAGCTTGACTTGACCTTGACATGACCTTGACTTGACCTTGACTTGACCTTGACTTGACCCTCACTTGACCTTGACATGACCTTCACTTGACCTTGACTTGACCTCGACTTGACCTTGACTTGAAGTTGACTTGACCTTCACTTGACCTTGACTCGACCTTGACTTGACCTGACCCTGACATGACCTTGATTTGACCTTGACTTGACCTCGACTTGACCTTGACGTTGACTTGACCTTGACATGACCCTGACTTTATCTTGACATGACTTTGACTTGACCTTGACTTGATTTGACCTTGACATGACCTTGACTCGACCTTGACTTGACCTTGACCTGACCTTGACTTGACCTTGACTTGACCTTGTCTTGACCTTGACTTGACCTTGACTTGACCTTGACTTGACCTTGACTTGACCTTGACATGACCTCGACTTGACCTTGACTCGACCTTGACTTGACCTTGACCTGACCTTGACATGACCTTGACTTGACCTTGACATGACCTTGACTTGACCTTGACTTGACGTTGACATGACCTTGACATGACCTTGACTTGACCCTGACTTGACCTTGACATGACCTTCACTTGACCTTGACTTGACCCCGACTTGACCTTGACTTGACCTTGACTTGACCTTGACTCGACCTTGACTTGACCTTGACCTGACCTTGACATGACCTTGACTTGACCTTGACATGATCTTGACTTGACCTTGACTTGACCTTGACATGACCTCGACTTGACCTTGAACTGACCTTGACTTGACCTTGATTTGACCCTGACTTGACCTTGACATGACCTTCACTTGACCTTGACTTGACCTTGACTTGACCTTGACTTGACCTTGACTTGACCTTGACTCAACCTTGAATTGACCTTAACCTGACCTTGACTTGATCTTGACTTGACCTTGACATGACCCTGACTTGACCTTGACATGACTTTGACTTGACCTTGACTTGACTTTGACATGACCTAGACATGACCTTGACTTGACCTTGACTTGACCTTGACATGACCCTGACTTGACCTTGACATGACCTTGGCTTGACGTTGACTTGACCCTGACTTGACCTTGACATGACCTTCACTTGACCTTGACTTGACCTCGACTTGACCTTGACTTGACCTTGACTTGACCTTGACTCGACCTTGACTTGACCTTGACTTGACCTTGACCTGACCTTGACATGACCTTGACTTGACCTTGACTTGACGTTGACATGACCTTGACATGACCTTGACTTGACCCTGACTTGACCTTGACATGACCTTCACTTGACCTTGACTTGACCCCGACTTGACCTTGACTTGACCTTGACTTGACCTTGACTCGACCTTGACTTGACCTTGACATGACCCTGACTTGACCTTGACATGACTTTGACTTGACCTTGACTTGACTTTGACATGACCTAGACATGACCTTGACTTGACCTTGACTTGACCTTGACTTGACCTTGACATGACCTTCACTTCACCTTGACTTGACCTCGACTTGACCTTGACTTGACCTTGACTTGACCTTGACTCGACCTTGACTTGACCTTGACTTGACCTCGACTTGACCTTGACTTGACCTTGACTTGACCTTGACTCGACCTTGACTTGACCTTGACATGACCTTGACTTGACCTTGACCTGACCTTGACATGACCTTGACTTGACCTTGACTTGACGTTGACATGACCTTGACATGACCTTGACTTGACCCTGACTTGACCTTGACATGACCTTCACTTGACCTTGACTTGACCCCGACTTGACCTTGACTTGACCTTGACTTGACCTTGACTCGACCTTGACTTGACCTTGACATGACCCTGACTTGACCTTGACATGACTTTGACTTGACCTTGACTTGACTTTGACATGACCTAGACATGACCTTGACTTGACCTTGACATGACCTTGACATGACCCTGACTTGACCTTGACATGACCTTGGCATGACCTTCACTTGACACTGACTTGACCTTGACATGACCTTCACTTGACCTTGACTTGACCTCGACTTGACCTTGACTTGACCTTGACTTGACCTTGACTCGACCTTGACTTGACCTTGACTTGACCTTGACCTGACCTGACCTTGACATGACCTTGACTTGACCTTGACTTGACCTTGACTTGACCTTGACATGACCCTGACTTGACCTTGACATGACCTTGGCTTGACGTTGACTTGACCCTGACTTGACCTTGACATGACCTTCACTTGACCTTGACTTGACCTCGACTTGACCTTGACTTGACTTCGACTTGACCTTGACTAGACCTTGACTTGACCTTGACATGACCCTGACTTGACCTTGACATGACTTTGACTTGACCTTGACTTGACTTTGACATGACCTAGACATGACCTTGACTTGACCTTGACTTGACCTTGACATGACCCTGACTTGACCTTGACATGACCTTGGCTTGACGTTGACTTGACCCTGACTTGACCTTGACATGACCTTCACTTGACCTTGACTTGACCTTGACTTGACGTTGACATGACCTTGACATGACCTTGACTTGACCCTGACTTGACCTTGACATGACCTTCACTTGACCTTGACTTGACCCCGACTTGACCTTGACTTGACCTTGACTTGACCTTGACTCGACCTTGACTTGACCTTGACCTGACCTTGACATGACCTTGACTTGACCTTGACTTGACCTCGACTTGACTTTGACTTGAAGTTGACTTGACCTTGAGTTGACCTTGACTTGACCTTGACCTGACCTTGACATGACCTTGACTTGACCTTGACTTGACGTTGACATGACTTTGACATGACCTTGACTCGACTTTGACTTGACCTTGACATGACCTTGACTTGACCTTGACTTGACGTTGACATGACCTTGACTTGACCCTGACTTGACCTTGACATGACCTTCACTTGACCTTGACTTGACCTCGACTTGACCTTGACTTGACCTTGACTTGACCTTGACTCGACCTTGACTTGACATTGACCTGACCTTGACATGACCTTGACTTGACCTTGACTTGACCTTGACTTGACCTTGACTTGACCTTGACATGACCTTGACATGACCTTGACTTGACCTTGACTTGACCTTGACATGACCTTGACTTGACCTTGACTTGACCTTGACTTGACCTTGGCTTGACCTTGACTTGACCCTGACTTGACCTTGACATGACCTTCACTTTACCTTGACTTGACCTTGACTTGACCTTGAATTGACCTTAACCTGACCTTGATATGACCTTGATATGACCTTGACTTGACCTTGACTTGACCTTCACATGACCCTGACTTGACCTTGACATGACCTTGACTTGACCTTGACATGATCTTGACTTGACCTTGACTTGACCTTGACTTGACCTTGACTTGACCTTGACATGACCTCGACTTGACCTTGAACTGACCTTGACTTGACCTTGACATGACCTTGACCTTCACTTGACCTTCACTTGACCTTGACTTGACCTTGACTTGACCATCACTTGACCTTGACTTGACTTGACCTTGACTTGACCTTGACTTGACCTTGACATGACTTTGACTTGACCTTGACTTGACCTTGACTTGACCTTGACTCGACCTTGACTTGACCTTGACATGACCTTGACCTTCACTTGACCTTCACTTTACCTTGACTTGACCTTGACATGACCTCGACTTGACCTTGAACTGACCTTGACTTGACCTTGACTTGACCTTGACTTGACCTTGACATGACCTTGACCTTCACTTGACCTTCACTTGACTTTGACTTGACCTTGACTTGACCATCACTTGACCTTGACTTGACCTTGACATGACCTTGACTTGACCTTGACTTGACCATCACTTGACCTTGACTTGACCTTGACATGACCTTGACTTGACCTTGACTTGACCTTCACTTGACCTTGACTTGACCTTGATATTACCCTGACTTGACCTTGACATGACTTTGACTTGACCTTGACTTGACTTGACCTTGACATGACCTTGACTCGACCTTCACCTGACCTTGACATGACCTTGACTTGACTTGACCTTGACATGACCTAGACATGACCTTGACTTGACCTTGACTTGACCTTCACTTGACCTTCACTAGACCTTGACTTGACCTTGACTTGACCTTGACTTGACCTTGACATGACCCTGACTTGACCTTGACATGACCTTCACTTGACCTTGACTTGACCTCGACTTGACCTTGACTTGAAGTTGACTTGACCTTGACTTGACCTTGACTCGACCTTGACTTGACCTTGACCTGACCTTGACATGACCTTGACTTGACCTTGACTTGACGTTGACATGACCTTGACTTGACCCTAACTTGACCTTGGCATGACCTTCACTTGACCTCGACTTGACCTTGACTTGACCTTGACTTGACCTTGACTCGACCTTGACTTGACCTTGACCTGACCTTGACATGACCTTGACTTGAACTTGACTTGACCTTGACCTTTACTTGACGTTGACATGACCTTGACATGACCTTGATATGACCTTCACTTGACCTTGACTTGACCTCGACTTGACCTTTACATGACCTTGGCATGACCTTGACTTGACCGTGACATGACCTTGACTTGACCTTGACTTGACCTTGTCTTGACCTTGACTTGATCTTGACTTGACCTTGACTTGACCTTGACTTGATCTTGACTCGACTTTGACTTGACCTTGACCTTTACTTGACGTTGACATGACCTTGACATGACCTTGACTTGACCCTGACTTGACCTTGATATGACCTTCACTTGACCTTGACTTGACCTCGACTTGACCTTGACTTGACCTCGACTTGACCTTGACTTGACCTTGACCTTGACTTGTCCTTGACATGACCTTGACTTGAACTTGACATGACTTTGACTTGACCTTGACTTGACCTTGACTTGACCTTGACTTGACCTTGACTCGACCTTGACTTGACCTTGACCTGACCTTGACATGACCTTGACTTGACCTTGACTTGACGTTGACATGACCTTGACTTGACCCTAACTTGACCTTGGCATGACCTTCACTTGACCTTGACTTGACCTCGACTTGACCTTGACTTGACCTTGACTTGACCTTGACTCGACCTTGACTTGACCTTGACCTGACCTTGACATGACCTTGACTTGAACTTGACTTGACCTTGACCTGACCTTGACATGACCTTGACTTGACCTTGACATGACCCTGACTTGACCTTGACATGACCTTGACATGATCTTGACATGACCTTGACTTGACCTTGACATGACCTTGACTTGACCTTGACATGACCTTGACTTGACCTTGAATTGACCTTAACCTGACCTTGACATGACCTTGACCTGACCTTGACATGATCTTGACATGACCTTGACTTGACCTTGACATGACCTCGACTTGACCTTGACTTGACCTTGACTTGACCTTGACTCGACCTTGACTTGACCTTGACCTGACCTTGACATGACCTTGACTTGAACTTGACTTGACCTTGAACTGACCTTGACATGACCTTGACTTGACCTTGACTTGACCTTGACTTGACCTTGACATGACCTTGACTTGACCTTGACTTGACCTTGACTCGACCTTGAATTGACCTTAACCTGACCTTGACATGACCTTGACCTGACCTTGACTTGACCTTGACTTGACCTTGACTTGACGTTGACATGACCTTGACTTGACCCTAACTTGACCTTGGCATGACCTTCACTTGACCTTGACTTGACCTCGACTTGACCTTGACTTGACCTTGACTTGACCTTGACTCGACCTTGACTTGACCTTGACCTGACCTTGACATGACCTTGACTTGAACTTGACTTGACCTTGACCTGACCTTGACATGACCTTGACTTGACCTTGACATGACCCTGACTTGACCTTGACATGACCTTGACATGATCTTGACATGACCTTGACTTGACCTTGACATGACCTCGACTTGACCTTGAACTGACCTTGACTTGACCTTGACTTGACCTTAACTTGACCTTAACTTGACCTTGACTTGACCCTGACTTGACCTTGACATGACCCTGACTTGACCTTGACATGACCTTGACTTGACCTTGACTTGACCTTGACATGACCTTGACTTGACCTTGACTTGACCTTGAGTTGACCTTGAATTGAACTTGACTTGACCTTGACATGACCTTGACTTGACCTTGACTTGACCATGACTTGACCTTGACTTGACCTTGATATGACCTTGACATGAGCTTGACTTGACCTTGACTTGACTTTGACTCGACCTTGACTTGACCTTGACCTGACCTTTACTTGACCTTGACATGACATTGACTTAACCTTGACTTGACCTTGACATGACCTTGACATGACCTTGACATGACCTTGACTTGACCCTGACATGACCTTGACATGACCTTGACTTGACCTTGACTTGACCTTGACTTGACCTTGACATGACCTTGACTTGAACTTGACATGACTTTGACTTGACCTTGACTTGACTTGACCTTGACATGACCTAGACATGACCTTGACTTGACCTTGACTTGACCTTGACTTGACCTTGACATGACTCGACTTGACCTTGAACTGACCTTGACTTGACCTTGACTTGACCTTGACTTGACCTTGACTTGACCCTGACTTGACCTTGACATGACCTTCACTTGACCTTGACTTGACCTTGACTTGACCTTGACTTGACCTTGACTTGACGTTGACATGACCTTGACATGACCTTGACTTGACCCTGACCCGACCTTGACATGACCTTGACATGACCTTGACTGGACCTCGACTTGACCTTGACATGACCTTGACTTGACCTCGACCTGACCTTGACATGACCTTGACTTGACCTTGACTTGACCTTGACATGACCTTGACTGGACCTCGACTTGACCTTGACTTGACCTTGACTTGACCTTGACCTTGACTCGACCTTGACTTGACCTTGACCTGACCTTGACATGACCTTGACTTGACCTTGACCTGACCTTGACATGACCTTGACTTGACCTTGACTTGACCTTGACTTGACCTTGACATGACCTTGACTTGACCTTGACATGACCTTGACTTGACCTTGACTTGACCATCACTTGACCTTGACTTGACCTTGACATGACCTTGACATGACCTTGATTTGACCTTGACTTGACCTTGACTCGACCTTGACTTGACCTTGACTTGAACTTGACTTGACCTTGACTTGACCTTGACATGACCTTGACTTGACCTTGACATGACCTTGACATGACCTTGACATGACCTTGACATGACCTTGACTTGACCTTGACTTGACCTTGACTTGACCTTCACTTGACCTTCACTTGACCTTGACTTGACCTTGACTCGACCTTGACTTGACCTTGACTTGACCTTCACTTGATCTTGACTTGACCTTGACTTGACCTTGACTTGACCTTGACTTGACCTTGACTTGACCTTGACATGACCTCGACTTGACCTTGAACTGACCTTGACTTGACCTTGACCTTGACTTGACCTTGACCTTGACTTGACCTTGAACTGACCTTGACTTGACCTTGACATGAGCTTGACATGACCTTGACTTGACTTTGACTTGACATGGCCTTGACTTGACCTTTACTTGACCTTGACTTGACCTTGACATGACCTTGACTGGACCTTGACTTGACCTTGACTTGACCTTCACCTGACCTTCACTTGACCTTGACTTGACCTTGACTCGACCTTGACATCACCTTGACTTGACCTTGACATGACCTTGACTTGACCTTGACTTAACCTTCACTTGACCTTCACTTGACCTTGACTTGACCTTGACTCGACCTTGACTTGACCTTGACTTGACCTTGACTTGACCTTGACTTGACCTTGACTTGACCTTGACTTGACCTTGACATGACCTCGACTTGACCTTGACTTGACTTTGACTTGACCTTGACTTGACCTTGACATGACCTTGACTTGACCTTTACTTGACCTTGACTTGACCTTGACTTGACCTTGACTTGACCTTCACCTGACCTTCACTTGACCTTGACTTGACCTTGACTCGACCTTGACATCACCTTGACTTGACCTTGACTTGACCTTGACATGATCTTGACTTGACCTTGACTTGACCTTGACATGACCTTGACTGGACCTCGACTTGACCTTGACTTGACCTTGACTTGACCTTGACTCGACCTTGACTTGACCTTGACATGACCTTGACCTGACCTTGACATGACCTTGACTTGACCTTGACCTGACCTTGACATGACCTTGACTTGACCTTGATTTGACCTTGACTTGACCTTGACTTGACCTTGACCTTGACTTGACCTTGACCTTGACTTGACCTTGAACTGACCTTGACTTGACCTTGACATGACCTTGACATGACCTTGACTTGACTTTGACTTGACCTTGACTTGACCTTGACATGACCTTGACATGACCTTGACTTGACCTTTACTTGACCTTGACTTGACCTTGACTTGACCTTGACTTGACCTTCACCTGACCTTCACTTGACCATCACTTGACCTTGACTTGACCTTGACATGACCTTGACTTGACCTTGACTTGACCTTGACATGACCTTGACTTGACCTTGACTTGACCTTGACTCAACATTGACTTGACCTTGACATGACCTTGACCTTCACTTGACCTTCACTTGACCTTGACATTACCCTGACTTGACCTTGACATGACTTTGACTTGACCTTGACTTGACTTGACCTTGACATGACTTTGACTTGACCTTGACTTGACTTGACCTTGACATGACCTTGACTCGACCTTCACCTGACCTTGACATGACCTTGACTTGACCTTGACTTGACCTTGACTTGACCTTGACATGATCTTGACTTGACCTTGACTTGACCTTGACTTGACCTTGACATGACCTCGACTTGACCTTGAACTGACCTTGACTTGACCTTGACTTGACCTTGACTTGACCTTGATATGACCTTGATATGACCTTGACTTGACCTTGACATGACCTTGACTTGACCCTGACCCGACCTTGACTTGACCCTGACTTGACCTTGACATGACCTTCACTTGACCTTGACTTGACCTCGACTTGACCTTGACTTGAAGTTGACTTAACCTTGACTTGACCTTGACCTGACCTTGACTTGACCTTGACTTGACCTTGACTTGACGTTGACATGTCCTTGACATGACCTTGACTTGACCCTGACTTGACCTTGACATGACCTTCACTTGACCTTGACTTGACCTCGACTTGACCTTGACTTGACCTTGACTTGACCTTGACTCGACCTTGACTTGACCTTGACCTGACCTTGACATGACCTTGACTTGACCTTGACCTGACCTTGACATGAACTTGAATTGACCTTGACATGACCCTGACTTGACCTTGACATGACTTTGGCTTGACTTTGACTTGACCCTGACTTGACCTTGACTTGAAGTTGACTTGACCTTGACTTGACCTTGACCTGACCTTGACATGACCTTGACTTGACCTTGACTTGACATTGACATGACCTTGACATGACCTTGACTTGACCCTGACTAGACCTTGACATGACCTTCACTTGACCTTGACTTGACCTCGACTTGACCTTGACTTGACCTTGACTCGACCTTGACTTGACCTTGACCTGACCTTGACATGACCTTGACTTGACCTTGACCTGACCTTGACATGATCTTGACTTGACCTTGACTTGACCTTGACTTGACCTTGACATGACCTTGACTTGACCTTGACTTGACCTTGAATTGAACTTAACCTGACCTTGACATGACCTTGACTTGACCTTGACATGACCCTGACTTGACCTTGACATGACCTTGACTTGACCTTGACTTGACCTTGACATGATCTTGACTTGACCTTGAATTGACCTTGACATGACCTCGACTTGACCTTGACATGACCTCGACTTGACCTTGAACTGACCTTGACTTGACCTTGACCTTACCTTGACTTGACCTTGACTTGACCTTGACTTGACCCTGACTTGACATGACCCTGACTTGACCTTGACATGATCTTGACTTGACCTTGACTTGCCGTTGACTTGACCTTGACAAGCCCTTGACATGACCTTGACTTGACCTTGACTTGACCTTGACTTGACCTTGAAATGGCCTTGACTTGACATTGACTTGACCATCACTTGACCTTGACTTGACCTTGACATGACCTTGACTTGACCTTGACTTGACCTTGACTCGACCTTGACTTGACCTTGACTTGGCCTTGAGCTGACCTTTACTTGACCTTGATTGACCTTGACATGACCCTGACTTGACCTTGACATGACCTTGACTTAACCTTGACTTGACCTTGACATGACCTTGACATGACCTTGACTTGACCCTGACATGACCTTGACATGACCTTGACATGACCTTGAATTGACCTTGACTTGACCTTGACTTGACCTTCACTTGACCTTCACTTGACCTTGACTTGACCTTGACTCGACTTTGACTTGACCTTGACATGACCTTGACTTGACCTTGACTTGACGTTGACATGACCTTGACTTGACCCTGACTTGACCTTGACATGACCTTCACTTGACCTTGACTTGACCTCGACTTGACCTTGACTTGACCTTGACTTGACCTTGACTCGACCTTGACTTGACATTGACCTGACCTTGACATGACCTTGACTTGACCTTGACTTGACCTTGACTTGACCTTGACTTGACCTTGACATGACCTTGACATGACCTTGACTTGACCTTGACTTGACCTTGACATGACCTTGACTTGTCCTTGACTTGACCTTGACTTGACCTTGGCTTGACCTTGACTTGACCCTGACTTGACCTTGACATGACCTTCACTTGACCTTGACTTTACCCTGACTTGACCTTGACTCGACCTTGAATTGACCTTAACCTGACCTTGATATGACCTTGATATGACCTTCACATGACCCTGACTTGACCTTGACATGACCTTGACTTGACCTTGACATGATCTTGACTTGACCTTGACTTGACCTTGACATGACCTCGACTTGACCTTGAACTGACCTTGACTTGACCTTGACATGACCTTGACCTTCTCTTGACCTTCACTTGACCTTCACTTGACTTTGACTTGACCTTGACTTGACCATCACTTGACCTTGACTTGACTTGACCTTGACTTGACCTTGACTTGACCTTGACATGACCTTGACTTGACCTTGACTTGACCTTGACTTGACCTTGACTCGACCTTGACTTGACCTTGACATGACCTTGACCTTCACTTGACCTTCACTTGACCTTGACTTGACCTTGACTTGACCTTGACTTGACCTTGACTTGACCTTGACTTGACCTTGACTTGACCTTGACATGATCTTGACTTGACCTTGACATGACCTTGACCTTCACTTGACCTTCACTTGACCTTGACTTGACCTTGACTTGACCATCACTTGACCTTGACTTGACTTGACCTTGACTTGACCTTGACTTGACCTTGACATGACCTTGACTTGACCTTGACTTGACCTTGACTTGACCTTTACTCGACCTTGACTTGACCTTGACATGACCTTGACCTTCACTTGACCACGACTTGACCTTGAACTGACCTTGACTTGACCTTGACTTGACCTTGACTTGACCTTGACATGACCTTGACCTTCACTTGACCTTGACTTGACCTTGACTTGACCATCACTTGACCTTGACTTGACCTTGACATGACCTTGACTTGACCTTGACTTGACCTTGATTTGACCATCACTTGACCTTGACTTGACCTTGACATGACCTTGACTTGACCTTGACTTGACCTTGACTTGACCTTGACTCGACATTGACTTGACCTTGACATGACCTTGACCTTCACTTGACCTTGACTTGACCTTGACATTACCCTGACTTGACCTTGACATGACTTTGACTTGACCTTGACTTGACTTGACCTTGACATGACCTTGACTCGACCTTCACCTGACCTTGACATGACCTTGACTTGACCTTGACTTGACCTTGACTTGACCATCACTTGACCTTGACTTGACCTTGACATGACCTTGACTTGACCTTGACTTGACCTTGACTCGACCTTGACTTGACATTGACCTGACCTTGACATGACCTTGACTTGACCTTGACTTGACCTTGACTTGACCTTGACATGACCTTGACATGACCTTGACTTGACCTTGACTTGACCTTGACATGACCTTGACTTGACCTTGACTTGACCTTGACTTGACCTTGACTCGACATTGACTTGACCTTGACATGACCTTGACCTTCACTTGACCTTGACTTGACCTTGACATTACCCTGACTTGACCTTGACATGACTTTGACTTGACCTTGACTTGACTTGACCTTGACATGACCTTGACTCGACCTTCACCTGACCTTGACATGACCTTGACTTGACCTTGACTTGACCTTTACATGACCTTGACATGACCGTGACTTGACCTTGACTTGACCATGACTTGACCTTGACTTGAACTTGATATGACCTTCACTTGACCTTGACTTGACCTCGACTTGACCTTGACTTGACCTTGACCTTGACTTGACCTTGACATGACCTTGACTTGAACTTGACATGACTTTGACTTGACCTTGACTTGACTTGACCTTGACATGACCTAGACATGACCTTGACTTGACCTTGACTTGACCTTGACTTGACCTTCACTTGACCTTCACTAGACCTTGACTTGACCTTGACTTGACCTTGACATGACCCTGACTTGACCTTGACATGACCTTCACTTGACCTTGACTTGACCTCGACTTGACCTTGACTTGAAGTTGACTTGACCTTGACTTGACCTTGACTCGACCTTGACTTGACCTTGACCTGACCTTGACATGACCTTGACTTGACCTTGACTTGACGTTGACATGACCTTGACTTGACCCTAACTTGACCTTGGCATGACCTTCACTTGACCTTGACTTGACCTCGACTTGACCTTGACTTGACCTTGACTTGACCTTGACTCGACCTTGACTTGACCTTGAGATGACCTTGACTTGAACTTGACTTAACCTTGACCTGACCTTGACATGACCTTGACTTGATCTTTACTTGACGTTGACATGACCTTGACATGACCTTGACTTGACCCTGACTTGACCTTGATATGACCTTCACTTGACCTTGACTTGACCTCGACTTGACCTTTACATGACCTTGGCATAACCTTGACTTGACCGTGACTTGACCGTGACATGACCTTGACTTGACCTTGACTTGACCTTGACTTGACCTTGACTTGACCTTGACTTGACCTTGTCTTGACCTTGACTTGATCTTGACTTGACCTTGACTTGACCTTGACTTGATCTTGACTCGACTTTGACTTGACCTTGACCTGACCTTGACATGACCTTGACCTTTACTTGACGTTGACATGACCTTGACATGACCTTGACTTGACCCTGACTTGACCTTGATATGACCTTCACTTGACCTTGACTTGACCTCGACTTGACCTTGACTTGACCTTGACCTTGACTTGACCTTGACATGACCTTGACTTGAACTTGACATGACTTTGACTTGACCTTGACTTGACTTGACCTTGACATGACCTAGACATGACCTTGACTTGACCTTGACTTGACCTTGACTTGACCTTCACTTGACCTTCACTAGACCTTGACTTGACCTTGACTTGACCTTGACATTGCCCTGACTTGACCTTGACATGACCTTCACTTGACCTTGACTTGACCTCGACTTAACCTTGACTTGAAGTTGACTTGACCTTGACTTGACCTTGACTCGACCTTGACTTGACCTTGACCTGACCTTGACATGACCTTGACTTGACCTTGACTTGACGTTGACATGACCTTGACTTGACCCTAACTTGACCTTGGCATGACCTTCACTTGACCTTGACTTGACCTCGACTTGACCTTGACTTGACCTTGACTTGACCTTGACTCGACCTTGACTTGACCTTGACCTGACCTTGACATGACCTTGACTTGAAATTGACTTGACCTTGACCTGACCTTGACATGACCTTGACTTGACCTTGACTTGACCTTGACTTGACCTTGACATGACCTTGACTTGACCTTGACTTGACCTTGACTCGACCTTGAATTGACCTTAACCTGACCTTGACATGACCTTGACCTGACCTTGACTTGACCTCGACTTGACCTTGACATGACCCTGACTTGACCTTGACATGACCTTGACTTGACCTTGACTTGACCTTGACATGATCTTGACATGACCTTGACTTGACCTTCACATGACCTCGACTTGACCTTGAACTGACCTTGACTTGACCTTGACTTGACCTTAACTTGACCTTAACTTGACCTTGACTTGACCCTGACTTGACCTTGACATGACCCTGACTTGACCTTGACATGACCTTGACTTGACCTTGACTTGACCTTGACTTGACCTTGACATGACCTTGACTTGACCTTGACTTGACCTTGACTTGACCTTGACTTGACCTTGACATGACCTTGACTTGACCTTGACTTGACCATGACTTGACCTTGACTTGACCTTGATATGACCTTGACATGAGCTTGACTTGACCTTGACTTGACTTTGACTCGACCTTGACTTGACCTTGACCTGACCTTTACTTGACCTTGACTTGACCTTGACATGACCCTGACTTGACCTTGACATGACCTTGACTTAACCTTGACTTGACCTTGACATGACCTTGACATGACCTTGACTTGACCCTGACATGACCTTGACATGACCTTGACTTGACCTTGACTTGACCTTGACCTTCACTTGACCTTCACTTGACCTTGACATGACCTTGACATGACCTTGACTTGACCATGACTTAACCTTGACTTGACCTTGACATGACCTTGACATGACCTTGACTTGACCCTGACATGACCTTGACATGACCTTGACTTGACACTGACTTGAGCTTGACATGACCTTCACTCGACCTTGACTTGACCTTGACCTCACCTTCACTTGACCTTGACTGGACCTTGACTTGACCTTGACTTGACCTTGACCTGACCTTGACATGACCTTGACTTGACCTTGACTTGACGTTGACATGACCTTGACTTGACCCTAACTTGACCTTGGCATGACCTTCACTTGACCTTGACTTGACCTCGACTTGACCTTGACTTGACCTTGACTTGACCTTGACTCGACCTTGACTTGACCTTGACCTGACCTTGACATGACCTTGACTTGAACTTGACTTGACCTTGACCTGACCTTGACATGACCTTGACTTGACCTTGACTTGACCTTGACTTGACCTTGACTTGACCTTGCCATGACCTTGACTTGACCTTGACTTGACCTTGACTCGACCTTGAATTGACCTTAACCTGACCTTGACATGACCTTGACCTGACCTTGACTTGACCTTGACTTGACCTTGACATGACCCTGACTTGACCTTAACATGACCTTGACTTGACCTTGACTTGACCTTGACATTATCTTGACATGACCTTGACTTGACCTTCACATGACCTCGACTTGACCTTGAACTGACCTTGACTTGACCTTGACTTGACCTTAACTTGACCTTAACTTGACCTTGACTTGACCCTGACTTGACCTTGACATACATGACCCTGACTTGACCTTGACATGACCTTGACTTGACCTTGACTTGACCTTGACTTGACCTTGACATGACCTTGACTTGACCTTGACTAGACCTTGACTTGACCTTGACTTGACCTTGACATGACCTTGACTTGACCTTGACTTGACCATGACTTGACCTTGACTTGACCTTGATATGACCTTGACATGAGCTTGACTTGACCTTGACTTGACTTTGACTCGACCTTGACTTGACCTTGACATGACCCTGACTTGACCTTGACATGACCCTGACTTGACCTTGACATGACCTTGACTTGACCTTGACTTGACCTTGACTTGACCTTGACATGACCTTGACTTGACCTTGACTAGACCTTGACTTGACCTTGACTTGACCTTGACATGACCTTGACTTGACCTTGACTTGACCATGACTTGACCTTGACTTGACCTTGATATGACCTTGACATGAGCTTGACTTGACCTTGACTTGACTTTGACTCGACCTTGACTTGACCTTGACATGACCCTGACTTGACCTTGACATGACCTTGACTTAACCTTGACTTGACCTTGACATGACCTTGACATGACCTTGACATGACCTTGACTTGACCCTGACATGACCTTGACATGACCTTGACTTGACCTTGACTTGACCTTGACTTGACCTTTACTTGACCTTCACTTGACCTTGACATGACCTTCACTCGACCTTGACTTGACCTTGACCTCACCTTCACTTGACCTTGACTGGACCTTGACTTGACCTTGACTTGACCCTGACTTGAGCTTGACATGACCTACACTTGACCTTGACTTGACCTTGACATGACCTTGTAATGACCTTGACTTGACCTCGATTTGACCTTGACTTGACCTTGACATGACCTTGACTTGACCTTGACTTGAGCTTGACTTGACGTTAACTTGACCTTGACATGACCTTGACATGACCTTGACTTGACCTTGACTTGACCTTGATTTGACCATGACTTGACCTTGACTTGACCTTGACTTGACCTTGACTTGACCTTGACCTGACCTTGACTTGACCTTGACATGACCTTGACTTGACGTTGACATGACCTTGACATGACTTTGACATGACCGTGACATGACCTTGACTTGACCTTGACTTGACCTTGACTTGCCCTTGACATGACCTTGACTTGACCTTCACTTGACCTTGACTTGACCTTGACATGACCTTGACTTGACCTTAACTTGACCTTGATTTGACCTTGACTTGACCTTGACATGACCTTGACTTGACCTTGACTTGACCTTGACATGCCCTTGACATGAGCTTTACTTGACCTTGACTTGACCTTGATTTGACCTTGACCTGGACTTGACTTTGACTTGATCTTGACTTGACCTTGACTAGACCTTGACCTGACTTTGACATGACCTTGACATGACCTTGACTTGACCTTGACTTGACCTTGACATGACCTTGACTTGACCTTGACTTGACCTTGACTTGACCTTGACTTGACCTTGACATGACCTTGACTTGACCTTGACTTGACCTTGACATGCCCTTGACATGAGCTTTACTTGACCTTGACTTGACCTTGACTTGACCTTGACCTGGACTTGACTTTGACATGATCTTGACTTGACCTTGACTTGCCGTTGACTTGACCTTGACAAGCCCTTGACATGACCTTGACTTGACCTTGACTTGACCTTGACTTGACCTTGACTTGACCTTGACTTGACCTCGACTTGACCTTGACTTGACCTTGACTTGACCTTGACTCGACCTGGACTTGACCTTGACTTGACCTTGACCTGACCTTGACATGACCTTGACTTGACCTTGACTTGACGTTGACATGACCTTGACATGACCTTGACTTGACCCTGACTTGACCTTGACATGACCTTCACTTGACCTTGACTTGACCTCGACTTGATCTTGACTTGACCTTGACTTGACCTTGACTCGACCTTGACTTGACCTTGACCTGACCTTGACATGACCTTGACTTGACCTTGACTTGACCTCGACTTGACTTTGACTTGAAGTTGACTTGACCTTGACCTGACCTTGACATGACCTTGACTTGACCTTGACTTGACGTTGACATGACCTTGACATGACCTTGACTTGACCCTGACTTGACCTTGACATGACCTTCACTTGACCTTGACTTGACCTCGACTTGACCTTGACTTGACCTTGACTTGACCTTGACTCGACCTTGACTTGACCTTGACCTGACCTTGACATGACCTTGACTTGACCTTGACTTGACCTTGACCTGACCTTGACATGACCTTGACTTGACCTTGACATGACCTTGACTTGACCTTGACTTGACCTTGACTTGACCTTGACTTGACCTTGACATGATCTTGACTTGACCTTGACTTTACCTTGACATGACCTCGACTTGACCTTGAACTGACCTTGACTTGACCTTGACTTGACCTTGACCTGACCTTGACATGACCTTGACATGACCTTGACTTGACCTTGACTTGACCTCGACTTGACTTTGACTTGAAGTTGACTTGACCTTGACTTGACCTTGACTTGACCTTGACCTGACCTTGACATGACCTTGACTTGACCTTGACTTGACGTTGACATGACCTTGACATGACCTTGACTTGACCCTGACTTGACCTTGACATGACCTTCACTTGACCTTGACTTGACCTCGACTTGACCTTGACTTGACCTTGACTTGACCTTAACCTGACCATGACTTGACCTTGACCTTGACTTGACGTTGACATGACCTTGACATGACCTTGACTTGACCCTGACCCGACCTTGACTTGACCCTGACTTGACCTTGACATGACCTTCACTTGACCTTGACTTGACCTCGACTTGACCTTGACTTGAAGTTGACTTAACCTTGACTTGACCTTGACCTGACCTTGACTTGACCTTGACTTGACCTTGACTTGACGTTGACATGACCTTGACATGACCTTGACTTGACCCTGACTTGACCTTGACTTGACCTCGACTTGACCTTGACTTGACCTTGACGTGACCTTGACTCGACCTTGACTTGACCTTGACCTGACCTTGACATGACCTTGACTTGACCTTGACCTGACCTTGACATGAACTTGAATTGACCTTGACATGACCCTGACTTGACCTTGACATGACCTTGGCTTGACTTTGACTTGACCCTGACTTGACCTTGACTTGAAGTTGACTTGACCTTGACTTGACCTTGACCTGACCTTGACATGACCTTGACTTGACCTTGACTTGACGTTGACATGACCTTGACATGACCTTGACTTGACCCTGACTAGACCTTGACATGACCTTCACTTGACCTTGACTTGACCTCGACTTGACCTTGACTCAACCTTGGCTTGACCTTGACCTGACCTTGACATGACCTTGACTTGACCTTGACCTGACCTTGACATGATCTTGACTTGACCTTGACTTGACCTTGACTTGACCTTGACATGACCTTGACTTGACCTTGACTTGACCTTGACTCGACCTTGAATTGAACTTAACCTGACCTTGACATGACCTTGACTTGACCTTGACATGACCCTGACTTGACCTTGACATGACCTTGACTTGACCTTGACATGATCTTGACTTGACCTTGAATTGACCTTGACATGACCTCGACTTGACCTTGACATGACCTCGACTTGACCTTGAACTGACCTTGACTTGACCTTGACCTTACCTTGACTTGACCTTGACTTGACCCTGACTTGACATGACCCTGACTTGACCTTGATATGATCTTGACTTGACCTTGACTTGCCGTTGACTTGACCTTGACAAGCCCTTGACATGACCTTGACTTGACCTTGACTTGACCTTGACTTGACCTTGAAATGACCTTGACTTGACATTGACTTGACCATCACTTGGCCTTGACTTGACCTTGACATGAGCTTGACTTGACCTTGACTTGACCTTGACTCGACCTTGACTTGACCTTGACTTGGCCTTGAGCTGATCTTTACTTGACCTTGATTGACCTTGACATGACCCTGACTTGACCTTGACATGACCTTGACTTAACCTTGACTTGACCTTGACATGACCTTGACATGACCTTGACTTGACCCTGACATGACCTTGACTTGACCTTCACTTGACCTTCACTTGACCTTGACTTGACCTTGACCTTGACTCGACCTTGACTCGACTTTGACTTGACCTTGACATGACCTTGACTTGACCTTGACTTGACGTTGACATGACCTTGACTTGACCCTGACTTGACCTTGACATGACCTTCACTTGACCTTGACTTGACCTCGACTTGACCTCGACTTGACCTTGACATGACCTTGACCTTCACTTGACCTTCACTTGACCTTCACTTGACCTTGACCTTGACTTGACCTTGACTTGACCATCACTTGACCTTGACTTGACTTGACCTTGACTTGACCTTGACTTGACCTTGACTCGACCTTGACTTGACCTTGACATGACCTTGACCTTCACTTGACCTTCACTTGACCTTGACTTGACCTTGACATGACCTCGACTTGACCTTGAACTGACCTTGACTTGACCTTGACTTGACCTTGACTTGACATGACCTTGACCTTCACTTGACCTTCACTTGACCTTCACTTGACCTTGACTTGACCTTGACTTGACCATCACTTGACCTTGACTTGACCTTGACATGACCTTGTCTTGACCTTGACTTGACCTTGACTTGACCATCACTTGACCTTGACTTGACCTTGACATGACCTTGACTTGACCTTGACCTTGGCTTGACCTTGACTCGACATTGACTTGACCTTGACATGACCTTGACCTTCACTTGACCTTCACTTGACCTTCACTTGACCTTGACTTGACCTTGACATTACCCTGACTTGACCTTGACATGACTTTGACTTGACCTTGACTTGACTTGACCGTGACATGACCTTGACTCGACCTTCACCTGACCTTGACATGACCTTGACTTGACCTTGATTTGACCTTGACTTGACCTTGACATGATCTTGACTTGACCTTGACTTGACTTTGACATGACCTCGACTTGACCTTGACTTGACCTTGACATGACCTTGACTCGACCTTCACCTGACCTTGACATGACCTTGACTTGACCTTGACTTGAAGTTTACTTAACCTTGACTTGACCTTGACCTGACCTTGACTTGACCTTGACTTGACCTTGACTTGACGTTGACATGACCTTGACATGACCTTGACTTGACCTCGACTTGACCTTGACTTGACCTTGACTTGACCTTGACTCGACCTTGACTTGACCTTGACCTGACCTTGACATGACCTTGACTTGACCTTGACCTGACCTTGACATGAACTTGAATTGACCTTGACATGACCCTGACTTGACCTTGACTTGACCTTGACTTGACCATGACCCGACCTTGACTTGACCTTGACCTGATCTTGACTTGACCTTGACCTTGACTTGACCTGACCTTGACTTGACCTTGACCTGACCTTGACATGACCTTGACTTGACTTTGACATGATCTTGACTTGACCTTGACTTGACCTTGACATGACCTCGACTTGACGTTGACATGACTTTGACTTGACCCTGACTTGACCTTGACATGACCTTCACTTGACCTTGACTTGACCTCGACTTGACCTTGACTTGACCTTGACATGACCTTGACTCGACCTTCACCTGACCTTGACATGACCTTGACTTGACCTTGACTTGACCTTGACTTGACCTTGACATGATCTTGACTTGACCTTGACTTGACTTTGACATGACCCTGACTTGACCTTGACTTGACCTTGACTTGACCATGACCCGACCTTGACTTGACCTTGACCTGGTCTTGACTTGACCTTGACCTTGACTTGACCTGACCTTGACTTGACCTTGACATGACCTTGACTTGACCTTGACTTGACCTTGACTTGACCTTGACATGATCTTGACTTGACCTTGACTTGACCTTGACATGACCTCGACTTGACCTTGACTTGACCTTGACATGACCTTGACTTGACCCTGACCCGACCTTGACTTGACCCTGACTTGACCTTGACATGACCTTCACTTGACCTTGACTTGACCTCGACTTGACCTTGACTTGAAGTTTACTTAACCTTGACTTGACCTTGACCTGACCTTGACTTGACCTTGACTTGACCTTGACTTGACGTTGACATGACCTTGACATGACCTTGACTTGACCTCGACTTGACCTTGACTTGACCTTGACTTGACCTTGACTCGACCTTGACTTGACCTTGACCTGACCTTGACATGACCTTGACTTGACCTTGACCTGACCTTGACATGAACTTGAATTGACCTTGACATGACCCTGACTTGACCTTGACATGACCTTGGCTTGACTTTGACTTGACCCTGACTTGACCTTGACTTGAAGTTGACTTGACCTTGTCTTGACCTTGACCTGACCTTGACATGACCTTGACTTGACCTTGACTTGACGTTGACATGACCTTGACATGACCTTGACTTGACCCTGACTAGACCTTGACATGACCTTCACTTGACCTTGACTTGACCTCGACTTGACCTTGACTTGACCTTGACTTGACCTTGACTCGACCTTGACTTGACCTTGACCTGACCTTGACATGACCTTGACTTGACCTTGACCTGACCTTGACATGATCTTGACTTGACCTTGACTTGACCTTGACTTGACCTTGACATGACCTTGACTTGACCTTGACTCGACCTTGAATTGAACTTAACCTGACCTTGACATGACCTTGACTTGACCTTGACATGACCCTGACTTGACCTTGACATGACCTTGACTTGACCTTGACTTGACCTTGACATGATCTTGACTTGACCTTGAATTGACCTTGACATGACCTCGACTTGACCTTGACATGACCTCGACTTGACCTTGAACTGACCTTGACTTGACCTTGACCTTACCTTGACTTGACCTTGACTTGAGCTTGACTTGACCCTGACTTGACATGACCCTGACTTGACCTTGAAATGATCTTGACTTGACCTTGACTTGCCGTTGACTTGACCTTGACTTGACCTTGACATGACCTTGACTTGACCTTGACTTGACCTTGACTCGACCTTGAATTGAACTTAACCTGACCTTGACATGACCTTGACTTGACCTTGACTTGACCTTGACATGATCTTGACTTGACCTTGACTTGACCTTGACTTGACCTTGACATGACCTTGACTTGACCTTGACTCGACCTTGACTTGACCTTGACATGACCTTGACCTTCACTTGACCTTCACTTGACCTTGACTTGACATGACCTTGACCTTCACTTGACCTTCACTTGACCTTCACTTGACCTTGACTTGACCTTGACTTGACCATCACTTGACCTTGACTTGACCTTGACTTGACCATCACTTGACCTTGACTTGACCTTGACATGACCTCGACTTGACCTTGAACTGACCTTGACTTGACCTTGACTTGACCTTGACTTGACATGACCTTGACCTTCACTTGACCTTCACTTGACCTTCACTTGACCTTGACTTGACCTTGACTTGACCATCACTTGACCTTGACTTGACCTTGACTTGACCATCACTTGACCTTGACTTGACCTTGACATGACCTTGACTTGACCTTGACCTTGACTTGACCTTGACTCGACATTGACTTGACCTTGACATGACCTTGACCTTCACTTGACCTTCACTTGACCTTCACTTGACCTTGACTTGACCTTGACATTACCCTGACTTGACCTTGCCATGACTTTGACTTGACCTTGACTTGACTTGACCTTGACATGACCTTGACTCGACCTTCACCTGACCTCGACATGACCTTGACTTGACCTTGATTTGACCTTGACTTGACCTTGACATGATCTTGACTTGACCTTGACTTGACTTTGACATGACCTCGACTTGACCTTGACTTGACCTTGACATGACCTTGACTCGACCTTCACCTGACCTTGACATGACCTTGACTTGACCTTGACTTGAAGTTTACTTAACCTTGACTTGACCTTGACCTGACCTTGACTTGACCTTGACTTGACCTTGACTTGACGTTGACATGACCTTGACATGACCTTGACTTGACCTCGACTTGACCTTGACTTGACCTTGACTCGACCTTGACTTGACCTTGACCTGACCTTGACATGACCTTGACTTGACCTTGACCTGACCTTGACATGAACTTGAATTGACCTTGACATGACCCTGACTTGACCTTGACTTGACCTTGACTTGACCATGACCCGACCTTGACTTGACCTTGACCTGATCTTGACTTGACCTTGACCTTGACTTGACCTGACCTTGACTTGACCTTGACCTGACCTTGACATGACCTTGACTTGACCTTGACATGATCTTGACTTGACCTTGACTTGACCTTGACATGACCTCGACTTGACGTTGACATGACTTTGACTTGACCCTGACTTGACCTTGACATGACCTTCACTTGACCTTGACTTGACCTCGACTTGACCTTGACATGACCTTGACTCGACCTTCACCTGACCTTGACATGACCTTGACTTGACCTTGACTTGACCTTGACTTGACCTTGACATGATCTTGACTTGACCTTGACTTGACCTTGACATGACCCTGACTTGACCTTGACTTGACCTTGACTTGACCATGACCCGACCTTGACTTGACCTTGACCTGATCTTGACTTGACCTTGACCTTGACTTGAGCTGACCTTGACTTGACCTTGACTTGACCTTGACATGATCTTGACTTGACCTTGACTTGACCTTGACATGACCCTGACTTGACCTTGACTTGACCTTGACTTGACCATGACCCGACCTTGACATGACCTTGACATGACCTTGACTTGACCTTGATTTGACCTTGACTTGACCTTGACATGATCTTGACTTGACCTTGACTTGACTTTGACATGACCTCGACTTGACCTTGACTTGACCTTGACATGACCTTGACTCGACCTTCACCTGACCTTGACATGACCTTGACTTGACCTTGACTTGAAGTTTACTTAACCTTGACTTGACCTTGACCTGACCTTGACTTGACCTTGACTTGACGTTGACATGACCTTGACATGACCTTGACTTGACCTCGACTTGACCTTGACTTGACCTTGACTCGACCTTGACTTGACCTTGACCTGACCTTGACATGACCTTGACTTGACCTTGACCTGACCTTGACATGAACTTGAATTGACCTTGACATGACCCTGACTTGACCTTGACTTGACCTTGACTTGACCATGACCCGACCTTGACTTGACCTTGACCTGATCTTGACTTGACCTTGACCTTGACTTGACCTGACCTTGACTTGACCTTGACCTGACCTTGACATGACCTTGACTTGACCTTGACATGATCTTGACTTGACCTTGACTTGACCTTGACATGACCTCGACTTGACGTTGACATGACTTTGACTTGACCCTGACTTGACCTTGACATGACCTTCACTTGACCTTGACTTGACCTCGACTTGACCTTGACATGACCTTGACTCGACCTTCACCTGACCTTGACATGACCTTGACTTGACCTTGACTTGACCTTGACTTGACCTTGACATGATCTTGACTTGACCTTGACTTGACCTTGACATGACCCTGACTTGACCTTGACATGACCCTGACTTGACCTTGACATGACCTTGACTTGACCTTGACTTGACCTTGACTTGACCTTGACATGACCTTGACTTGACCTTGACTAGACCTTGACTTGACCTTGACTTGACCTTGACATGACCTTGACTTGACCTTGACTTGACCATGACTTGACCTTGACTTGACCTTGATATGACCTTGACATGAGCTTGACTTGACCTTGACTTGACTTTGACTCGACCTTGACTTGACCTTGACATGACCCTGACCTGACCTTGACATGACCTTGACCTTGACATGATCTTGACTTGACCTTGACTTGACCTTGACATGACCTCGACTTGACCTTGACTTGACCTTGACATGACCTTGACTCGACCTTCACCTGACCTTGACATGACCTTGACTTGACCTTGACTTGACCTTGACTTGACCTTGACATGATCTTGACTTGACCTTGACTTGACCTTGACATGACCTCGACTTGACCTTGACTTGACCTTGACATGACCTTGACTTGACCCTGACCCGACCTTGACTTGACCCTGACTTGACCTTGACATGACCTTCACTTGACCTTGACTTGACCTCGACTTGACCTTGACTTGAAGTTTACTTAACCTTGACTTGACCTTGACCTGACCTTGACTTGACCTTGACTTGACCTTGACTTGACGTTGACATGACCTTGACATGACCTTGACTTGACCTCGACTTGACCTTGACTTGACCTTGACTTGACCTTGACTCGACCTTGACTTGACCTTGACCTGACCTTGACATGACCTTGACTTGACCTTGACCTGACCTTGACATGAACTTGAATTGACCTTGACATGACCCTGACTTGACCTTGACATGACCTTGGCTTGACTTTGACTTGACCCTGACTTGACCTTGACTTGAAGTTGACTTGACATTGTCTTGACCTTGACCTGACCTTGACATGACCTTGACTTGACCTTGACTTGACGTTGACATGACCTTGACATGACCTTGACTTGACCCTGACTAGACCTTGACATGACCTTCACTTGACCTTGACTTGACCTCGACTTGACCTTGACTTGACCTTGACTTGACCTTGACTCGACCTTGACTTGACCTTGACCTGACCTTGACATGACCTTGACTTGACCTTGACCTGACCTTGACATGATCTTGACTTGACCTTGACTTGACCTTGACTTGACCTTGACATGACCTTGACTTGACCTTGACTTGACCTTGACTCGACCTTGAATTGAACTTAACCTGACCTTGACATGACCTTGACTTGACCTTGACATGACCCTGACTTGACCTTGACATGACCTTGACTTGACCTTGACTTGACCTTGACATGATCTTGACTTGACCTTGAATTGACCTTGACATGACCTCGACTTGACCTTGACATGACCTCGACTTGACCTTGAACTGACCTTGACTTGACCTTACCTTGACTTGACCTTGACTTGACCTTGACTTGACCCTGACTTGACCTTGAAATGATCTTGACTTGACCTTGACCTGACCTTGACATGACCTTGACTTGACCTTGACCTGACCTTGACATGATCTTGACTTGCCGTTGACTTGACCTTGACTTGACCTTGACATGACCTTGACTTGACCTTGACTTGACCTTGTCTCGACCTTGAATTGAACTTAACCTGACCTTGACATGACCTTGACTTGACCTTGACATGACCCTGACTTGACCTTGACATGACCTTGACTTGACCTTGACTTGACCTTGACATGATCTTGACTTGACCTTGACTTGACCTTGACTTGACCTTGACATGACCTTGACTTGACCTTGACTTGACCTTGACTCGACCTTGAATTGAACTTAACCTGACCTTGACATGACCTCGACTTGACCTTGACTTGACCTTGACTTGACCTTGACTCGACCTTGACTTGACCTTGACCTGACCTTGACATGACCTTGACTTGACCTTGACCTGACCTTGACATGATCTTGACTTGACCTTGACTTGACCTTGACTTGACCTTGACATGACCTTGACTTGACCTTGACTTGACCTTGACTTGACCTTGACATGATCTTGACTTGACCTTGAATTGACCTTGACATGACCTCGACTTGACCTTGACATGACCTCGACTTGACCTTGAACTGACCTTGACTTGACTTTGACCTTACCTTGACTTGACCTTGACTTGACCTTGACTTGACCCTGACTTGACATGACCCTGACTTGACCTTGAAATGACCTTGGCTTGACTTTGACTTGACCCTGACTTGACCTTGACTTGAAGTTGACTTGACCTTGTCTTGACCTTGACCTGACCTTGACATGACCTTGACTTGACCTTGACTTGACCTTGACCTGACCTTGACATGATCTTGACTTGACCTTGACTTGACCTTGACCTTGACATGACCTTGACTTGACCTTGACTTGACCTTGACTCGACCTTGAATTGAACTTAACCTGACCTTGACATGACCTTGACTTGACCTTGACATGACCCTGACTTGACCTTGACATGACCTTGACTTGACCTTGACTTGACCTTGACATGATCTTGACTTGACCTTGAATTGACCTTGACATGACCTCGACTTGACCTTGACATGACCTTGACTTGACCTTGACTTGACCTTGACTTGACCTTGACTTGACCTTGACTTGACCTTGACTTGACCTTGAAATGACCTTGACTTGACATTGACTTGACCATCACTTGACCTTGACTTGACCTTGACATGACC
Organism: Sturmia bella; assembly: GCA_963662145.1. Lineage (NCBI taxonomy): Eukaryota > Metazoa > Arthropoda > Insecta > Diptera > Tachinidae > Sturmia > Sturmia bella. Next base: position 28,236,191 of record OY759170.1, read on the forward strand.
TTGACTTGACCTTGACTTGACTCGACCTTGATTTGACCTTGACTTGGCCTTGAGCTGACCTTTACTTGACCTTGACATGACCCTGACTTGACCTTTACATGACCTTGACTTAACCTTGACTTGACCTTGACATGACCTTGACATGACCGTGAGTTGACCCTGACATGACCTTGACATGACCTTGAATTGACCTTGACTTGACCTTGACTTGACCTTGACTTGACCTTGACTAGACCTTGAAATGACCTTGACTTGACATTGACTTGACCATCACTTGACCTTGACTTGACCTTGACATGACCTTGACTTGACCTTGACTTGACCTTGACTCGACCTTGATTTGACCTTGACTTGGCCTTGAGCTGACCTTTACTTGACCTTGACATGACCCTGACTTGACCTTGACATGACCTTGACTTAACCTTCACTTGACCTTGACTTGACCTTGACTCGACCTTGACTCGACTTTGACTTGACCTTGACATGACCTTGACTTGACCTTGACTTGACGTTGACATGACCTTGACTTGACCCTGACTTGACCTTGACATGACCTTCACTTGACCTTGACGTGACCTCGACTTGACCTTGACTTGACCTTGACATGACCTTGACTTGACCTAGACTTGACCTTGACTTGACCTTGACTTGACCTTGACATGACCTTGACATGACCTTGACTTGACCTTGACTTGACCTTGACTTGACCTTGACATGACCTTGACTTGACCTTGGCTTGACGTTGACATGACCTTGACTTGACCCTGACTTGACCTTGACATGACCTTCACTTGACCTTGACTTGACCTCGACTTGACCTTGACTTGACCTTGACTTGACCTTGACTCGACCTTGACTTGACATTGACCTGACCTTGACATGACCTTGACTTGACCTTGACTTGACCTTGACTTGACCTTGACTTGACCTTGACCTTGACATGACCTTGACATGACCTTGACTTGACCTTGACTTGACCTTGACTTGACCTTGACATGACCTTGACGTGACCTTGACTTGACTTTGACTTGACCTTGGCTTGACCTTGACTTGACCCTGACTTGACCTTGACATGACCTTCACTTGACCTTGACTTTACCTTGACTTGACCTTGACTCGACCTTGAATTGACCTTAACCTGACCTTGATATGACCTTGACTTGACCTTGACTTGACCTTGACTTGACCTTCACATGACCCTGACTTGACCTTGACATGACCTTGACTTGACCTTGACATGATCTTGACTTGACCTTGACTTGACCTTGACTTGACCTTGACATTACCTCGACTTGACCTTGAACTGACCTTGACTTGACCTTGACATGACCTTGACCTTCACTTGACCTTCACTTGACCTTCACTTGACCTTGACTTGACCTTGACTTGACCTTGACTTGACCATCACTTGACCTTGACTTGACTTGACCTTGACTTGACCTTGACTTGACCTTGACTTGACCTTGACTTGACCTTGACTCGACCTTGACTTGACCTTGACATGACCTTGACATGACCTTGACCTTCACTTGACCTTGACATGACCTCGACTTGACCTTGAACTGACCTTGACTTGCCCTTGACTTGACCTTGACTTGACCTTGACATGACCTTGACCTTCACTTGACCTTCACTTGACCTTCACTTGACCTTGACTTGACCATCACTTGACCTTGACTTGACCTTGACATGACCTTGACTTGACCTTGACTTGACCTTGACTTGACCATCACTTGACCTTGACTTGACCTTGACATGACCTTGACTTGACCTTGACTTGACCTTGACTTGACCTTGACTCGACATTGACTTGACCTTGACATGACCTTGACCTTCACTTGACCTTCACTTGACCTTGACTTGACCTTGACATTACCCTGACTTGACCTTGACATGACTTTGACTTGACCTTGACTTGACTTGACCTTGACATGACCTTGACTCGACCTTCACCTGACCTTGACATGACCTTGACTTGACCTTGACTTGACCTTTACATGACCTTGACATGACCGTGACTTGACCTTGACTTGACCATGACTTGACCTTGACTTGAACTTGATATGACCTTCACTTGACCTTGACTTGACCTCGACTTGACCTTGACTTGACTTGACCTTGACATGACCTAGACATGACCTTGACTTGACCTTGACTTGACCTTGACTTGACCTTCACTTGACCTTCACTAGACCTTGACTTGACCTTGACTTGACCTTGACATGACCCTGACTTGACCTTGACATGACCTTCACTTGACCTTGACTTGACCTCGACTTGACCTTGACTTGAAGTTGACTTGACCTTGACTTGACCTTGACTCGACCTTGACTTGACCTTGACCTGACCTTGACATGACCTTGACTTGACCTTGACTTGACGTTGACATGACCTTGACTTGACCCTAACTTGACCTTGGCATGACCTTCACTTGACCTTGACTTGACCTCGACTTGACCTTGACTTGACCTTGACTTGACCTTGACTCGACCTTGACTTGACCTTGACCTGACCTTGACATGACCTTGACTTGAACTTGACTTGACCTTGATCTGACCTTTACATGACCTTGACTTGACCTTTACTTGACATTGACATGACCTTGACATGACCTTGACTTGACCCTGACTTGACCTTGATATGACCTTCACTTGACCTTGACTTGACCTCGACTTGACCTTTACATGACCTTGGCATGACCTTGACTTGACCTTGACTTGACCTTGACTTGACCTTGACTTGACCTTGACTTGACCTTGTCTTGACCTTGACTTGATCTTGACTTGACCTTGACTTGACCTTGACTTGATCTTGACTCGACTTTGACTTGACCTTGACCTGACCTTGACATGACCATGACCTTTACTTGACGTTGACATGACCTTGACATGACCTTGACTTGACCCTGACTTGACCTTGATATGCCCTTCACTTGACCTTGACTTGACCTCGACTTGACCTTGACTTGACCTTGACCTTGACTTGTCCTTGACATGACCTTGACTTGAACTTGACATGACTTTGACTTGACCTTGACTTGACTTGACCTTGACATGACCTAGACATGACCTTGACTTGACCTTGACTTGACCTTGACTTGACCTTCACTTGACCTTCACTAGACCTTGACTTGACCTTGACATGACCCTGACTTGACCTTGACATGACCTTCACTTGACCTTGACTTGACCTCGACTTGACCTTGACTTGAAGTTGACTTGACCTTGACTTGACCTTGACTCGACCTTGACTTGACCTTGACCTGACCTTGACATGACCTTGACTTGACCTTGACTTGACGTTGACATGACCTTGACTCGACCCTAACTTGACCTTGGCATGACCTTTACTTGACCTCGACTTGACCTTGACTTGACCTTGACTCGACCTTGACTTGACCTTGACCTGACCTTGACATGACCTTGACTTGAACTTGACTTGACCTTGACCTGACCTTGACATGACCTTGACTTGACCTTGACTTGACCTTGACTTGACCTTGACATGACCTTGACTTGACCTTGACTTGACCTTGACTTGACCTTGACTCGACCTTGAATTGACCTTAACCTGACCTTGACATGACCTTGACCTGACCTTGACTTGACCTTGACTTGACCTTGACATGACCCTGACTTGACCTTGACATGACCTTGACCTTTACTTGACGTTGACATGACCTTGACATGACCTTGACTTGACCCTGACTTGACCTTGATATGACTTTCACTTGACCTTGACTTGACCTTGACTTGACCTCGACTTGACCTTGACTTGACCTTGACCTTGACCTTGACTTGACTTGACCTTGACATGACCTAGACATGACCTTGACTTGACCTTGACTTGACCTTGACTTGACCTTGACTTGAAGTTGACTTGACCTTGACTTGACCTTGACTCGACCTTGACTTGACCTTGACCTGACCTTGACATGACCTTGACTTGACCTTGACTTGACGTTGACATGACCTTGACTTGACCCTAACTTGACCTTGGCATGACCTTCACTTGACCTCGACTTGACCTTGACTTGACCTTGACTCGACCTTGACTTGACCTTGACCTGACCTTGACATGACCTTGACTTGAACTTGACTTGACCTTGACCTGACCTTGACATGACCTTGACTTGACCTTGACTTGACCTTGACATGACCTTGACTTGACCTTGACTTGACCTTGACTTGACCTTGACTTGACCTTGACTCGACCTTGAATTGACCTTAACCTGACCTTGACATGACTTTGACCTGACCTTGACTTGACCTTGACTTGACCTTGACATGACCCTGACTTGACCTTGACATGACCTTGACTTGACCTTGACTTGACCTTGACTTGACCTTGACATGATCTTGACATGACCTTGACTTGACCTTGACATGACCTCGACTTGACCTTGAACTGACCTTGACTTGACCTTGACTTGACCTTAACTTGACCTTAACTTGACCTTGACTTGACCCTGACTTGACCTTGACATGACCCTGACTTGACCTTGACATGACCTTGACTTGACCTTGACTTGACCTTGACTTGACCTTGACATGACCTTGACTTGACCTTGACTTGACCTTGACTTGACCTTGACTTGAACTTGACTTGACCTTGACATGACCTTGACTTGACCTTGACTTGACCATGACTTGACCTTGACTTGACCTTGATATGACCTTGACATGAGCTTGACTTGACCCTGACATGACCTTGACATGACCTTGACTTGACCTTGACTTGACCTTGACTTGACCTTGACATGACCTTGACTTGAACTTGACATGACTTTGACTTGACCTTGACTTGACTTGACCTTGACATGACCTAGACATGACCTTGACTTGACCTTGACTTGACCTTGACTTGACCTTGACATGACCTCGACTTGACCTTGAACTGACCTTGACTTGACCTTGACTTGACCTTGACTTGACCTTGACTTGACCCTGACTTGACCTAGACATGACCTTCACTTGACCTTGACTTGACCTTGACTTGACCTTGACTCAACCTTGAATTGACCTTAACCTGACCTTGACTTGACCTTGACTTGACGTTGACATGACCTTGACATGACCTTGACTTGACCCTGACCCGACCTTGACATAACCTTGACATGACCTTGACTGGACCTCGACTTGACCTTGACATGACCTTGACTTGACCTTGACTCGACCTTGACTTGACCTCGACCTGACCTTGACATGACCTTGACTTGACCTTGACTTGACCTTGACATGACCTTGACTGGACCTCGACTTGACCTTGACTTGACCTTGACTCGACCTTGACTTGACCTTGACCTGACCTTGACCTGACCTTGACATGACCTTGACTTGACCTTGACCTGACCTTGACATGACCTTGACTTCACCTCGACTTGACCTTGACATGACCTTGACTTGACCTTGATTTGACCTTGACTTGACCTTGACTTGACCTTGACTTGACCTTGACTTGACCTTGACTTGACCTTGACTTGACCTTGACATGACCTTGACTTGACCTTGACTTGACCATCACTTGACCTTGACTTGACCTTGACATGACCTTGACATGACCTTGATTTGACCTTGACTTGACCTTGACTCGACCTTGACTTGACCTTGACTTGAACTTGACTTGACCTTGACTTGACCTTGACATGACCTTGACTTGACCTTGACATGACCTTGACATGACCTTGACTTGACCTTGACTTGACCTTGACTTGACCTTCACTTGACCTTCACTTGACCTTGACTTGACCTTGACTCGACCTTGACTTGACCTTGACTTGACCTTGACTTGACCTTGACTTGACCTTGACTTGACCTTGACTTGACCTTGACTTGACCTTGACTTGACCTTGACATGACCTCGACTTGACCTTGAACTGACCTTGACTTGACCTTGACATGACCTTGACATGACCTTGACTTGAACTTGACTTGACTTTAACTTGACCTTGACTTGACCTTGACATGACCTTGACTTGACCTTTACTTGACCTTGACTTGACCTTGACTTGACCTTCACCTGACCTTCACTTGACCTTGACTTGACCTTGACTCGACCTTGACATCACCTTGACTTGACATAAACATGACCTTGACTTGACCTTCACTTGACCTTGACTTGACCTTGACTTGACGTTGACTTGACCTTGACCTTGACTCGACCTTGACTTGACCTTGACCTGACCTTGACATGACCTTGACTTGACCTTGACTTGACCTTGACTTGACCTTGACTCGACCTTGAATTGAACTTAACCTGACCTTGACATGACCTTGACTTGACCTTGACATGACCCTGACTTGACCTTGACATGACCTTGACTTGACCTTGACTTGACCTTGACATGATCTTGACTTGACCTTGACTTGACCTTGACTTGACCTTGACATGACCTTGACTTGACCTTGACTTGACCTTGACTCGACCTTGAATTGAACTTAACCTGACCTTGACATGACCTCGACTTGACCTTGACTTGACCTTGACTTGACCTTGACTCGACCTTGACTTGACCTTGACCTGACCTTGACATGACCTTGACTTGACCTTGACCTGACCTTGACATGAACTTGAATTGACCTTGACATGACCCTGACTTGACCTTGACATGACCTTGGCTTGACTTTGACTTGACCCTGACTTGACCTTGACTTGAAGTTGACTTGACATTGTCTTGACCTTGACCTGACCTTGACATGACCTTGACTTGACCTTGACTTGACGTTGACATGACCTTGACATGACCTTGACTTGACCCTGACTAGACCTTGACATGACCTTCACTTGACCTTGACTTGACCTCGACTTGACCTTGACTTGACCTTGACTTGACCTTGACTCGACCTTGACTTGACCTTGACCTGACCTTGACATGACCTTGACTTGACCTTGACCTGACCTTGACATGATCTTGACTTGACCTTGACTTGACCTTGACTTGACCTTGACATGACCTTGACTTGACCTTGACTTGACCTTGACTCGACCTTGAATTGAACTTAACCTGACCTTGACATGACCTTGACTTGACCTTGACATGACCCTGACTTGACCTTGACATGACCTTGACTTGACCTTGGCTTGACCTTGACATGATCTTGACTTGACCTTGAATTGACCTTGACATGACCTCGACTTGACCTTGACATGACCTCGACTTGACCTTGAACTGACCTTGACTTGACCTTGACCTTACCTTGACTTGACCTTGACTTGACCTTGACTTGACCCTGACTTGACATGACCCTGACTTGACCTTGAAATGATCTTGACTTGACCTTGACTTGCCGTTGACTTGACCTTGACTTGACCTTGACATGACCTTGACTTGACCTTGACTTGACCTTGACTTGACCTTGACTCGACCTTGAATTGAACTTAACCTGACCTTGACATGACCTTGACTTGACCTTGACATGACCCTGACTTGACCTTGACATGACCTTGACTTGACCTTGACTTGACCTTGACATGATCTTGACTTGACCTTGACTTGACCTTGACTTGACCTTGACATGACCTTGACTTGACCTTGACTTGACCTTGACTCGACCTTGAATTGAACTTAACCTGACCTTGACATGACCTCGACTTGACCTTGACTTGACCTTGACTTGACCTTGACTCGACCTTGACTTGACCTTGACCTGACCTTGACATGACCTTGACTTGACCTTGACCTGACCTTGACATGATCTTGACTTGACCTTGACTTGACCTTGACTTGACCTTGACATGACCTTGACTTGACCTTGACTTGACCTTGACTCGACCTTGAATTGAACTTAACCTGACCTTGACATGACCTTGACTTGACCTTGACATGACCCTGACTTGACCTTGACATGACCTTGACTTGACCTTGACTTGACCTTGACATGATCTTGACTTGACCTTGAATTGACCTTGACATGACCTCGACTTGACCTTGACATGACCTCGACTTGACCTTGAACTGACCTTGACTTGACCTTGACCTTACCTTGACTTGACCTTGACTTGACCTTGACTTGACCCTGACTTGACATGACCCTGACTTGACCTTGAAATGACCTTGGCTTGACTTGGCTTGACCCTGACTTGACCTTGACTTGAAGTTGACTTGACCTTGTCTTGACCTTGACCTGACCTTGACATGACCTTGACTTGACCTTGACTTGACCTTGACCTGACCTTGACATGATCTTGACTTGACCTTGACTTGACCTTGACCTTGACATGACCTTGACTTGACCTTGACTTGACCTTGACTCGACCTTGAATTGAACTTAACCTGACCTTGACATGACCTTGACTTGACCTTGACATGACCCTGACTTGACCTTGACATGACCTTGACTTGACCTTGACTTGACCTTGACATGATCTTGACTTGACCTTGAACTGACCTTGACATGACCTCGACTTGACCTTGACATGACCTTGACTTGACCTTGACTTGACCTTGACTCGACCTTGAATTGAACTTAACCTGACCTTGACATGACCTTGACTTGACCTTGACATGACCCTGACTTGACCTTGACATGACCTTGACTTGACCTTGACTTGACCTTGACATGATCTTGACTTGACCTTGAATTGACCTTGACATGACCTCGACTTGACCTTGACATGACCTCGACTTGACCTTGAACTGACCTTGACTTGACCTTGACCTTACCTTGACTTGACCTTGACTTGACCTTGACTTGACCCTGACTTGACATGACCCTGACTTGACCTTGAAATGACCTTGGCTTGACTTGGCTTGACCCTGACTTGACCTTGACTTGAAGTTGACTTGACCTTGTCTTGACCTTGACCTGACCTTGACATGACCTTGACTTGACCTTGACTTGACCTTGACCTGACCTTGACATGATCTTGACTTGACCTTGACTTGACCTTGACCTTGACATGACCTTGACTTGACCTTGACTTGACCTTGACTCGACCTTGAATTGAACTTAACCTGACCTTGACATGACCCTGACTTGACCTTGACATGACCTTGACTTGACCTTGACTTGACCTTGACATGATCTTGACTTGACCTTGAACTGACCTTGACATGACCTCGACTTGACCTTGACATGACCTTGACTTGACCTTGACTTGACCTTGACTTGACCTTGACTTGACCTTGACTTGACCTTGACTTGACCTTGAAATGACCTTGACTTGACATTGACTTGACCATCACTTGACCTTGACTTACCTTGACATGACCTTGACTTGACCTTGACTTGACCTTGACTCGACCTTGACTTGACCTTGACTTGGCCTTGAGCTGACCTTTACTTGACCTTGACATGACCCTGACTTGACCTTGACATGACCTTGACTTAACCTTGACTTGACCTTGACATGACCTTGACATGACCTTGAGTTGACCCTGACATGACCTTGACATGACCTTGAATTGACCTTGACTTGACCTTGACTTGACCTTCACTTGACCTTCACTTGACCTTGACTTGACCTTGACTCGACCTTGACTCGACTTTGACATGACCTTGACATGACCTTGACTTGACCTTGACTTGACGTTGACATGACCTTGACTTGACCCTGACTTGACCTTGACATGACCTTCACTTGACCTTGACGTGACCTCGACTTGACCTTGACTTGACCTTGACATGACCTTGACTTGACCTAGACTTGACCTTGACTTGACCTTGACTTGACCTTGACATGACCTTGACATGACCTTGACTTGACCTTGACTTGACCTTGACTTGACCTTGACATGACCTTGACTTGACCTTGACTTGACGTTGACATGACCTTGACTTGACCCTGACTTGACCTTGACTCGACTTTGACTTGACCTTGACCTGACCTTGACATGACCATGACCTTTACTTGACGTTGACATGACCTTGACATGACCTTGACTTGACCCTGACTTGACCTTGATATGCCCTTCACTTGACCTTGACTTGACCTCGACTTGACCTTGACTTGACCTTGACCTTGACTTGTCCTTGACATGACCTTGACTTGAACTTGACATGACTTTGACTTGACCTTGACTTGACTTGACCTTGACATGACCTAGACATGACCTTGACTTGACCTTGACTTGACCTTGACTTGACCTTCACTTGACCTTCACTAGACCTTGACTTGACCTTGACATGACCCTGACTTGACCTTGACATGACCTTCACTTGACCTTGACTTGACCTCGACTTGACCTTGACTTGAAGTTGACTTGACCTTGACTTGACCTTGACTCGACCTTGACTTGACCTTGACCTGACCTTGACATGACCTTGACTTGACCTTGACTTGACGTTGACATGACCTTGACTCGACCCTAACTTGACCTTGGCATGACCTTTACTTGACCTCGACTTGACCTTGACTTGACCTTGACTCGACCTTGACTTGACCTTGACCTGACCTTGACATGACCTTGACTTGAACTTGACTTGACCTTGACCTGACCTTGACATGACCTTGACTTGACCTTGACTTGACCTTGACTTGACCTTGACATGACCTTGACTTGACCTTGACTTGACCTTGACTTGACCTTGACTCGACCTTGAATTGACCTTAACCTGACCTTGACATGACCTTGACCTGACCTTGACTTGACCTTGACTTGACCTTGACATGACCCTGACTTGACCTTGACATGACCTTGACCTTTACTTGACGTTGACATGACCTTGACATGACCTTGACTTGACCCTGACTTGACCTTGATATGACTTTCACTTGACCTTGACTTGACCTCGACTTGACCTTGACTTGACCTTGACCTTGACTTGACTTGACCTTGACATGACCTAGACATGACCTTGACTTGACCTTGACTTGACCTTGACTTGACCTTCACTTGACCTTCACTAGACCTTGACTTGACCTTGACATGACCCTGACTTGACCTTGACATGACCTTCACTTGACCTTGACTTGACCTCGACTTGACCTTGACTTGAAGTTGACTTGACCTTGACTTGACCTTGACTCGACCTTGACTTGACCTTGACCTGACCTTGACATGACCTTGACTTGACCTTGACTTGACGTTGACATGACCTTGACTTGACCCTAACTTGACCTTGGCATGACCTTCACTTGACCTCGACTTGACCTTGACTTGACCTTGACTCGACCTTGACTTGACCTTGACCTGACCTTGACATGACCTTGACTTGAACTTGACTTGACCTTGACCTGACCTTGACATGACCTTGACTTGACCTTGACTTGACCTTGACTTGACCTTGACATGACCTTGACTTGACCTTGACTTGACCTTGACTTGACCTTGACTCGACCTTGAATTGACCTTAACCTGACCTTGACATGACTTTGACCTGACCTTGACTTGACCTTGACTTGACCTTGACATGACCCTGACTTGACCTTGACATGACCTTGACTTGACCTTGACTTGACCTTGACTTGACCTTGACATGATCTTGACATGACCTTGACTTGACCTTGAACTGACCTTGACTTGACCTTGACTTGACCTTAACTTGACCTTAACTTGACCTTGACTTGACCCTGACTTGACCTTGACATGACCCTGACTTGACCTTGACATGACCTTGACTTGACCTTGACTTGACCTTGACTTGACCTTGACATGACCTTGACTTGACCTTGACTTGACCTTGACTTGACCTTGACTTGAACTTGACTTGACCTTGACATGACCTTGACTTGACCTTGACTTGACCATGACTTGACCTTGACTTGACCTTGATATGACCTTGACATGAGCTTGACTTGACCCTGACATGACCTTGACATGACCTTGACTTGACCTTGACTTGACCTTGACTTGACCTTGACATGACCTTGACTTGAACTTGACATGACTTTGACTTGACCTTGACTTGACTTGACCTTGACATGACCTAGACATGACCTTGACTTGACCTTGACTTGACCTTGACTTGACCTTGACATGACCTCGACTTGACCTTGAACTGACCTTGACTTGACCTTGACTTGACCTTGACTTGACCTTGACTTGACCCTGACTTGACCTAGACATGACCTTCACTTGACCTTGACTTGACCTTGACTTGACCTTGACTCAACCTTGAATTGACCTTAACCTGACCTTGACTTGACCTTGACTTGACGTTGACATGACCTTGACATGACCTTGACTTGACCCTGACCCGACCTTGACATAACCTTGACATGACCTTGACTGGACCTCGACTTGACCTTGACATGACCTTGACTTGACCTTGACTCGACCTTGACTTGACCTCGACCTGACCTTGACATGACCTTGACTTGACCTTGACTTGACCTTGACATGACCTTGACTGGACCTCGACTTGACCTTGACTTGACCTTGACTTGACCTTGACTCGACCTTGACTTGACCTTGACCTGACCTTGACCTGACCTTGACATGACCTTGACTTGACCTTGACCTGACCTTGACATGACCTTGACTTGACCTCGACTTGACCTTGACATGACCTTGACTTGACCTTGATTTAACCTTGACTTGACCTTGACTTGACCTTGACTTGACCTTGACTTGACCTTGACTTGACCTTGACATGACCTTGACTTGACCTTGACTTGACCATCACTTGACCTTGACTTGACCTTGACATGACCTTGACATGACCTTGATTTGACCTTGACTTGACCTTGACTCGACCTTGACTTGACCTTGACTTGAACTTGACTTGACCTTGACTTGACCTTGACATGACCTTGACTTGACCTTGACATGACCTTGACATGACCTTGACTTGACCTTGACTTGACCTTGACTTGACCTTCACTTGACCTTCACTTGACCTTGACTTGACCTTGACTCGACCTTGACTTGACCTTGACTTGACCTTGACTTGACCTTGACTTGACCTTGACTTGACCTTGACTTGACCTTGACTTGACCTTGACTTGACCTTGACATGACCTCGACTTGACCTTGAACTGACCTTGACTTGACCTTGACATGACCTTGACATGACCTTGACTTGAACTTGACTTGACTTTAACTTGACCTTGACTTGACCTTGACATGACCTTGACTTGACCTTTACTTGACCTTGACTTGACCTTGACTTGACCTTCACCTGACCTTCACTTGACCTTGACTTGACCTTGACTCGACCTTGACATCACCTTGACTTGACATAAACATGACCTTGACTTGACCTTCACTTGACCTTGACTTGACCTTGACTTGACGTTGACTTGACCTTGACCTTGACTTGACCTTGACCTGACCTTGACATGACCTTGACTTGACCTTGACTTGACCTTGACTTGACCTTGACTCGACCTTGAATTGAACTTAACCTGACCTTGACATGACCTTGACTTGACCTTGACATGACCCTGACTTGACCTTGACATGACCTTGACTTGACCTTGACTTGACCTTGACATGATCTTGACTTGACCTTGACTTGACCTTGACTTGACCTTGACATGACCTTGACTTGACCTTGACTTGACCTTGACTCGACCTTGAATTGAACTTAACCTGACCTTGACATGACCTCGACTTGACCTTGACTTGACCTTGACTTGACCTTGACTCGACCTTGACTTGACCTTGACCTGACCTTGACATGACCTTGACTTGACCTTGACCTGACCTTGACATGAACTTGAATTGACCTTGACATGACCCTGACTTGACCTTGACATGACCTTGGCTTGACTTTGACTTGACCCTGACTTGACCTTGACTTGAAGTTGACTTGACATTGTCTTGACCTTGACCTGACCTTGACATGACCTTGACTTGACCTTGACTTGACGTTGACATGACCTTGACATGACCTTGACTTGACCCTGACTAGACCTTGACATGACCTTCACTTGACCTTGACTTGACCTCGACTTGACCTTGACTTGACCTTGACTTGACCTTGACTCGACCTTGACTTGACCTTGACCTGACCTTGACATGACCTTGACTTGACCTTGACCTGACCTTGACATGATCTTGACTTGACCTTGACTTGACCTTGACTTGACCTTGACATGACCTTGACTTGACCTTGACTTGACCTTGACTCGACCTTGAATTGAACTTAACCTGACCTTGACATGACCTTGACTTGACCTTGACATGACCCTGACTTGACCTTGACATGACCTTGACTTGACCTTGGCTTGACCTTGACATGATCTTGACTTGACCTTGAATTGACCTTGACATGACCTCGACTTGACCTTGACATGACCTCGACTTGACCTTGAACTGACCTTGACTTGACCTTGACCTTACCTTGACTTGACCTTGACTTGACCTTGACTTGACCCTGACTTGACATGACCCTGACTTGACCTTGAAATGATCTTGACTTGACCTTGACTTGCCGTTGACTTGACCTTGACTTGACCTTGACATGACCTTGACTTGACCTTGACTTGACCTTGACTCGACCTTGAATTGAACTTAACCTGACCTTGACATGACCTTGACTTGACCTTGACATGACCCTGACTTGACCTTGACATGACCTTGACTTGACCTTGACTTGACCTTGACATGATCTTGACTTGACCTTGACTTGACCTTGACTTGACCTTGACATGACCTTGACTTGACCTTGACTTGACCTTGACTCGACCTTGAATTGAACTTAACCTGACCTTGACATGACCTCGACTTGACCTTGACTTGACCTTGACTTGACCTTGACTCGACCTTGACTTGACCTTGACCTGACCTTGACATGACCTTGACTTGACCTTGACCTGACCTTGACATGATCTTGACTTGACCTTGACTTGACCTTGACTTGACCTTGACATGACCTTGACTTGACCTTGACTTGACCTTGACTCGACCTTGAATTGAACTTAACCTGACCTTGACATGACCTTGACTTGACCTTGACATGACCCTGACTTGACCTTGACATGACCTTGACTTGACCTTGACTTGACCTTGACATGATCTTGACTTGACCTTGAATTGACCTTGACATGACCTCGACTTGACCTTGACATGACCTCGACTTGACCTTGAACTGACCTTGACTTGACCTTGACCTTACCTTGACTTGACCTTGACTTGACCTTGACTTGACCCTGACTTGACATGACCCTGACTTGACCTTGAAATGACCTTGGCTTGACTTTGACTTGACCCTGACTTGACCTTGACTTGAAGTTGACTTGACCTTGTCTTGACCTTGACCTGACCTTGACATGACCTTGACTTGACCTTGACTTGACCTTGACCTGACCTTGACATGATCTTGACTTGACCTTGACTTGACCTTGACCTTGACATGACCTTGACTTGACCTTGACTTGACCTTGACTCGACCTTGAATTGAACTTAACCTGACCTTGACATGACCTTGACTTGACCTTGACATGACCCTGACTTGACCTTGACATGACCTTGACTTGACCTTGACTTGACCTTGACATGATCTTGACTTGACCTTGAATTGACCTTGACATGACCTCGACTTGACCTTGACATGACCTTGACTTGACCTTGACTTGACCTTGACTTGACCTTGACTTGACCTTGACTTGACCTTGACTTGACCTTGAAATGACCTTGACTTGACATTGACTTGACCATCACTTGACCTTGACTTGACCTTGACATGACCTTGACTTGACCTTGACTTGACCTTGACTCGACCTTGACTTGACCTTGACTTGGCCTTGAGCTGACCTTTACTTGACCTTGACATGACCCTGACTTGACCTTGACATGACCTTGACTTAACCTTGACTTGACCTTGACATGACCTTGACATGACCTTGAGTTGACCCTGACATGACCTTGACATGACCTTGAATTGACCTTGACTTGACCTTGACTTGACCTTCACTTGACCTTCACTTGACCTTGACTTGACCTTGACTCGACCTTGACTCGACTTTGACATGACCTTGACATGACCTTGACTTGACCTTGACTTGACGTTGACATGACCTTGACTTGACCCTGACTTGACCTTGACATGACCTTCACTTGACCTTGACGTGACCTCGACTTGACCTTGACTTGACCTTGACATGACCTTGACTTGACCTAGACTTGACCTTGACTTGACCTTGACTTGACCTTGACATGACCTTGACATGACCTTGACTTGACCTTGACTTGACCTTGACTTGACCTTGACATGACCTTGACTTGACCTTGACTTGACGTTGACATGACCTTGACTTGACCCTGACTTGACCTCGACTTGACCTTGACTTGACCTTGACTTGACCTTGACTCGACCTTGACTTGACATTGACCTGACCTTGACATGACCTTGACTTGACCTTGACTTGACCTTGACTTGACCTTGACTTGACCTTGACCTTGACCTTGACATGACCTTGACATGACCTTGACTTGACCTTGACTTGACCTTGACTTGACCTTGACATGACCTTGACGTGACCTTGACTTGACTTTGACTTGACCTTGGCTTGACCTTGACTTGACCCTGACTTGACCTTGACATGACCTTCACTTGACCTTGACTTTACCTTGACTTGACCTTGACTCGACCTTGAATTGACCTTAACCTGACCTTGATATGACCTTGATATGACCTTGACTTGACCTTGACTTGACCTTGACTTGACCTTCACATGACCCTGACTTGACCTTGACATGACCTTGACTTGACCTTGACATGATCTTGACTTGACCTTGACTTGACCTTGACTTGACCTTGACATTACCTCGACTTGACCTTGAACTGACCTTGACTTGACCTTGACATGACCTTGACCTTCACTTGACCTTCACTTGACCTTCACTTGACCTTGACTTGACCTTGACTTGACCATCACTTGACCTTGACTTGACCTTGACTTGACCTTGACTTGACCTTGACTTGACCTTGACTCGACCTTGACTTGACCTTGACATGACCTTGACATGACCTTGACCTTCACTTGACCTTGACATGACCTCGACTTGACCTTGAACTGACCTTGACTTGCCCTTGACTTGACCTTGACTTGACCTTGACATGACCTTGACCTTCACTTGACCTTCACTTGACCTTCACTTGACCTTGACTTGACCATCACTTGACCTTGACTTGACCTTGACATGACCTTGACTTGACCTTGACTTGACCTTGACTTGACCATCACTTGACCTTGACTTGACCTTGACATGACCTTGACTTGACCTTGACTTGACCTTGACTTGACCTTGACTCGACATTGACTTGACCTTGACATGACCTTGACCTTCACTTGACCTTCACTTGACCTTGACTTGACCTTGACATCACCCTGACTTGACCTTGACATGACTTTGACTTGACCTTGACTTGACTTGACCTTGACATGACCTTGACTCGACCTTCACCTGACCTTGACATGACCTTGACTTGACCTTGACTTGACCTTTACATGACCTTGACATGACCGTGACTTGACCTTGACTTGACCATGACTTGACCTTGACTTGAACTTGATATGACCTTCACTTGACCTTGACTTGACCTCGACTTGACCTTGACTTGACTTGACCTTGACATGACCTAGACATGACCTTGACTTGACCTTGACTTGACCTTGACTTGACCTTCACTTGACCTTCACTAGACCTTGACTTGACCTTGACTTGACCTTGACATGACCCTGACTTGACCTTGACATGACCTTCACTTGACCTTGACTTGACCTCGACTTGACCTTGACTTGAAGTTGACTTGACCTTGACTTGACCTTGACTCGACCTTGACTTGACCTTGACCTGACCTTGACATGACCTTGACTTGACCTTGACTTGACGTTGACATGACCTTGACTTGACCCTAACTTGACCTTGGCATGACCTTCACTTGACCTTGACTTGACCTCGACTTGACCTTGACTTGACCTTGACTTGACCTTGACTCGACCTTGACTTGACCTTGACCTGACCTTGACATGACCTTGACTTGAACTTGACTTGACCTTGACCTGACCTTTACATGACCTTGACTTGACCTTTACTTGACGTTGACATGACCTTGACATGACCTTGACTTGACCCTGACTTGACCTTGATATGACCTTCACTTGACCCTGACTTGACCTCGACTTGACCTTTACATGACCTTGGCATGACCTTGACTTGACCTTGACTTGACCTTGACTTGACCTTGACTTGACCTTGTCTTGACCTTGACTTGATCTTGACTTGACCTTGACTTGACCTTGACTTGATCTTGACTCGACTTTGACTTGACCTTGACCTGACCTTGACATGACCATGACCTTTACTTGACGTTGACATGACCTTGACATGACCTTGACTTGACCCTGACTTGACCTTGATATGCCCTTCACTTGACCTTGACTTGACCTCGACTTGACCTTGACTTGACCTTGACTTGTCCTTGACATGACCTTGACTTGAACTTGACATGACTTTGACTTGACCTTGACTCGACTTGACCTTGACATGACCTAGACATGACCTTGACTTGACCTTGACTTGACCTTGACTTGACCTTCACTTGACCTTCACTAGACCTTGACTTGACCTTGACATGACCCTGACTTGACCTTGACATGACCTTCACTTGACCTTGACTTGACCTCGACTTGACCTTGACTTGAAGTTGACTTGACCTTGACTTGACCTTGACTCGACCTTGACTTGACCTTGACCTGACCTTGACATGACCTTGACTTGACCTTGACTTGACGTTGACATGACCTTGACTCGACCCTAACTTGACCTTGGCATGACCTTTACTTGACCTCGACTTGACCTTGACTTGACCTTGACTCGACCTTGACTTGACCTTGACCTGACCTTGACATGACCTTGACTTGAACTTGACTTGACCTTGACCTGACCTTGACATGACCTTGACTTGACCTTGACTTGACCTTGACTTGACCTTGACATGACCTTGACTTGACCTTGACTTGACCTTGACTTGACCTTGACTCGACCTTGAATTGACCTTAACCTGACCTTGACATGACCTTGACCTGACCTTGACTTGACCTTGACTTGACCTTGACATGACCCTGACTTGACCTTGACATGACCTTGACCTTTACTTGACGTTGACATGACCTTGACATGACCTTGACTTGACCCTGACTTGACCTTGATATGACTTTCACTTGACCTTGACTTGACCTCGACTTGACCTTGACTTGACCTTGACCTTGACTTGTCCTTGACATGACCTTGACTTGAACTTGACATGACTTTGACTTGACCTTGACTTGACTTGACCTTGACATGACCTAGAACTGACCTTGACTTGACCTTGACTTGACCTTGACTTGACCTTCACTTGACCTTCACTAGACCTTGACTTGACCTTGACATGACCCTGACTTGACCTTGACATGACCTTCACTTGACCTTGACTTGACCTCGACTTGACCTTGACTTGAAGTTGACTTGACCTTGACTTGACCTTGACTCGACCTTGACTTGACCTTGACCTGACCTTGACATGACCTTGACTTGACCTTGACTTGACGTTGACATGACCTTGACTTGACCCTAACTTGACCTTGGCATGACCTTCACTTGACCTCGACTTGACCTTGACTTGACCTTGACTCGACCTTGACTTGACCTTGACCTGACCTTGACATGACCTTGACTTGAACTTGACTTGACCTTGACCTGACCTTGACATGACCTTGACTTGACCTTGACTTGACCTTGACTTGACCTTGACATGACCTTGACTTGACCTTGACTTGACCTTGACTTGACCTTGACTCGACCTTGAATTGACCTTAACCTGACCTTGACATGACTTTGACCTGACCTTGACTTGACCTTGACTTGACCTTGACATGACCCTGACTTGACCTTGACATGACCTTGACTTGACCTTGACTTGACCTTGACTTGACCTTGACATGATCTTGACATGACCTTGACTTGACCTTGACATGACCTCGACTTGACCTTGAACTGACCTTGACTTGACCTTGACTTGACCTTAACTTGACCTTAACTTGACCTTGACTTGACCCTGACTTGACCTTGACATGACCCTGACTTGACCTTGACATGACCTTGACTTGACCTTGACTTGACCTTGACTTGACCTTGACATGACCTTGACTTGACCTTGACTTGACCTTGACTTGACCTTGACTTGAACTTGACTTGACCTTGACATGACCTTGACTTGACCTTGACTTGACCATGACTTGACCTTGACTTGACCTTGATATGACCTTGACATGAGCTTGACTTGACCCTGACATGACCTTGACATGACCTTGACTTGACCTTGACTTGACCTTGACTTGACCTTGACATGACCTTGACTTGAACTTGACATGACTTTGACTTGACCTTGACTTGACTTGACCTTGACATGACCTAGACATGACCTTGACTTGACCTTGACTTGACCTTGACTTGACCTTGACATGACCTCGACTTGACCTTGAACTGACCTTGACTTGACCTTGACTTGACCTTGACTTGACCTTGACTTGACCCTGACTTGACCTAGACATGACCTTCACTTGACCTTGACTTGACCTTGACTTGACCTTGACTCAACCTTGAATTGACCTTAACCTGACCTTGACTTGACCTTGACTTGACGTTGACATGACCTTGACATGACCTTGACATGACCTTGACTTGACCCTGACCCGACCTTGACATAACCTTGACATGACCTTGACTGGACCTCGACTTGACCTTGACATGACCTTGACTTGACCTTGACTCGACCTTGACTTGACCTCGACCTGACCTTGACATGACCTTGACTTGACCTTGACTTGACCTTGACATGACCTTGACTGGATCTCGACTTGACCTTGACTTGACCTTGACTTGACCTTGACTCGACCTTGACTTGACCTTGACCTGACCTTGACCTGACCTTGACATGACCTTGACTTGACCTTGACCTGACCTTGACATGACCTTGACTTGACCTCGACTTGACCTTGACATGACCTTGACTTGACCTTGATTTGACCTTGACTTGACCTTGACTTGACCTTGACTTGACCTTGACTTGACCTTGACTTGACCTTGACTTGACCTTGACATGACCTTGACTTGACCTTGACTTGACCATCACTTGACCTTGACTTGACCTTGACATGACCTTGACATGACCTTGATTTGACCTTGACTTGACCTTGACTCGACCTTGACTTGACCTTGACTTGAACTTGACTTGACCTTGACTTGACCTTGACATGACCTTGACTTGACCTTGACATGACCTTGACATGACCTTGACTTGACCTTGACTTGACCTTGACTTGACCTTCACTTGACCTTGACTTGACCTTGACTTGACCTTGACTCGACCTTGACTTGACCTTGACTTGACCTTGACTTGACCTTGACTTGACCTTGACTTGACCTTGACTTGACCTTGACTTGACCTTGACTTGACCTTGACATGACCTCGACTTGACCTTGAACTGACCTTGACTTGACCTTGACATGACCTTGACATGACCTTGACTTGACCTTGACTTGACTTTAACTTGACCTTGACTTGACCTTGACATGACCTTGACTTGACCTTTACTTGACCTTGACTTGACCTTGACTTGACCTTCACCTGACCTTCACTTGACCTTGACTTGACCTTGACTCGACCTTGACATCACCTTGACTTGACATAAACATGACCTTGACTTGACCTTCACTTGACCTTGACTTGACCTTGACTTGACGTTGACTTGACCTTGACCTTGACTCGACCTTGACTTGACCTTGACCTGACCTTGACATGACCTTGACTTGACCTTGACTTGACCTTGACTTGACCTTGACTTGACCTTGACATAACCTTGACATGACCTTGACTTGACCTTGACTTGACTTTGACTTGACCTTAACTTGACCTTGACTTGACCTTGACTTGAGCTTGACTTGAATTTGACATGACCTCGACTTGACCTTGACTTGACCTTGACTTGGCCTTGACCTTGACTTGACCTTGACTTGACCTTGACTTGACCTTGACATGATCTTGACTTGACCTTGACTTGACCTTGACTTGACCTTGAATTGACCTTAACCTGACTTTGGGATGACCTTGAATTGACCTTAACCTGACCTTGACATGACCTTGACTTGACCTTGACTTGACTTTGACTTGAGCTTGACTTGACCTTGACATGACCTTGACTTGACCTTGACTTGACCTTGACTTGACCCTCACTTGACCTTGACATGACCTTCACTTGACCTTGACTTGACCTCGACTTGACCTTGAACTGACCTTGACTTGACCTTGAACTGACCTTGACTTGACCTTGACTTGACCTTGACTTGACCTTGACTTGACCCTGACTTGACCTTGACATGACCTTCACTTGACCTTGACTTGACCTTGACTTGACCTTGACTCAACCTTGAATTGACCTTAACCTGACCTTGACTTGACCTTGACTTGACGTTGACATGACCTTGACATGACCTTGACTTGACCCTGACCCGACCTTGACATGACCTTGACATGACCTTGACTGGACCTCGACTTGACCTTGACATGACCTTGACTTGACCTTGACTCGACCTTGACTTGACCTCGACCTGACCTTGACATGACCTTGACTTGACCTTGACTTGACCTTGACATGACCTTGACTGGACCTCGACTTGACCTTGACTTGACCTTGACTTGACCTTGACTTGATCTTGACCTGACCTTGACCTGACCTTGACATGACCTTGACTTGACCTTGACCTGACCTTGACATGACCTTGACTTGACCTTGACTTGACCTTGACTTGACCTTGACATGACCTTGACTTGACCTTGATTTGACCTTGACTTGACCTTGACTTGACCTTGACTTGACCTTGACTTGACCTTGACTTGACCTTGACTTGACCTTGACCTGACCTTGACATGACCTTGACTTGACCTTGACTTGACCATCACTTGACCTTGACTTGACCTTGACATAACCTTGACATGACCTTGATTTGACCTTGACTTGACCTTGACTCGACCTTGACTTGACCTTGACTTGAACTTGACTTGACCTTGACTTGACCTTGACATGACCTTGACTTGACCTTGACATGACCTTGACATGACCTTGACTTGACCTTCACTTGACCTTGACTTGACCTTCACTTGACCTTCACTTGACCTTGACTTGACCTTGACTCGACCTTGACTTGACCTTGACTTGACCTTGACTTGACCTTGACTTGACCTTGACTTGACCTTGACTTGACCTTGACATGACCTCGACTTGACCTTGAACTGACCTTGACTTGACCTTGACATGACCTTGACATGACCTTGACTTGACCTTGACATGACCTTGACTTGACCTTTACTTGACCTTGACTTGACCATGACTTGACCTTGACTTGACCTTGACTTGACCTTCACCTGACCTTCACTTGACCTTGACTTGACCTTGACTCGACCTTGACATCACCTTGACTTGACCTTGACTTGACATAAACATGACCTTGACTTGACCTTCACTTGACCTTGACTTGACCTTAACTTGACCTTGACTTGACCTTGACCTTGACTCGACCTTGACTTGACCTTGACCTGACCTTGACATGACCTTGACTTGACCTTGACTTGACCTTGACTTGACCTTGACATAACCTTGACATGACCTTGACTTGACCTTGACTTGACTTTGACTTGACCTTAACTTGACCTTGACTTGACCTTGACTTGAATTTGACATGACCTCGACTTGACCTTGACTTGACCTTGACTTGACCTTGACCTTGACTTGACCTTGACTCGACCTTGACTTGACCTTGACATGACCTTGACTTGACCTTGACTTGACCTTGACTTGACCTTGACTTGACCTTGACTCGACCTTGAATTGACCTTAACCTGACTTTGGGATGACCTTGAATTGACCTTGACATGACCTTGACTTGACCTTGACTTGACTTTGACTTGAGCTTGACTTGACCTTGACATGACCTTGACTTGACCTTGACTTGACCTTGACATGACCTTCACTTGACCTTGACTTGACCTCGACTTGACCTTGACTTGAAGTTGACTTGACCTTCACTTGACCTTGACTCGACCTTGACTTGACCTGACCATGACATGACCTTGATTTGACCTTGACTTGACCTTGACATGACCTTCACTTGACCTTGACTTGACCTCGACTTGACCTTGACTTGACCTTGACGTTGACTTGACCTTGACATGACCCTGACTTTATCTTGACATGACTTTGACTTGACCTTGACTTGATTTGACCTTGACATGACCTTGACTCGACCTTGACTTGACCTTGACCTGACCTTGACTTGACCTTGACTTGACCTTGATATGACCTTGACATGACCGTGACTTGACCTTGACTTGACTTTGACTTGACTTGAACTTGGCTTAGCCTTGACTTGACCTTGACTTGACGTTGACTTGACCTTGACCTTGACTCGACCTTGACTTGACCTTGACCTGACCTTGACATGACCTTGACTTGACCTTGACTTGACCTTGACTTGACCTTGACTTGCCCTTGACATAACCTTGACATGACCTTGACTTGACCTTGACTTGACCTTGACTTGACCTTAACTTGACCTTGACTTGACCTTGACTTTACCTTGACTTGAGCTTGACTTGACCTTGACATGACCTCGACTTGACCTTGAATTGACCTTGACATGACCTTGACATGACCTTGACATGACCTTGACTTGACCTTGAATTACCTTGACTTGACCTTGACTTGACCTTGACTTGACCTTGACTTGACCTTGTCTTGACCTTGACTTGACCTTGACTTGACCTTGACTTGACCTTGACTTGACCTTGACATGACCTCGACTTGACCTTGAACTAACCTTGACTCGACCTTGACTTGACCTTGACCTGACCTTGACATGACCTTGACTTGACCTTGACTTGACGTTGACATGACCTTGAGATTACCTTGACTTGACCCTGACTTGACCTTGACATGACCTTAACTTGACCTTGACTTGACTTCGACTTGACCTTGACTTGACCTTGACTTGACCTTGACTTGACCTTGACTTGACCTTGACTTGACCTTGACCTGACCTTGACATGACCTTGACTTGACCTTGACTTGACCATCACTTGACCTTGACTTGACCTTGACATAACCTTGACATGACCTTGATTTGACCTTGACTTGACCTTGACTCGACCTTGACTTGACCTTGACTTGAACTTGACTTGACCTTGACTTGACCTTGACATGACCTTGACTTGACCTTGACATGACCTTGACATGACCTTGACTTGACCTTCACTTGACCTTGACTTGACCTTCACTTGACCTTCACTTGACCTTGACTTGACCTTGACTCGACCTTGACTTGACCTTGACTTGACCTTGACTTGACCTTGACTTGACCTTGACTTGACCTTGACTTGACCTTGACATGACCTCGACTTGACCTTGAACTGACCTTGACTTGACCTTGACATGACCTTGACATGACCTTGACTTGACCTTGACATGACCTTGACTTGACCTTTACTTGACCTTGACTTGACCATGACTTGACCTTGACTTGACCTTGACTTGACCTTCACCTGACCTTCACTTGACCTTGACTTGACCTTGACTCGACCTTGACATCACCTTGACTTGACCTTGACTTGACATAAACATGACCTTGACTTGACCTTCACTTGACCTTGACTTGACCTTAACTTGACCTTGACTTGACCTTGACCTTGACTCGACCTTGACTTGACCTTGACCTGACCTTGACATGACCTTGACTTGACCTTGACTTGACCTTGACTTGACCTTGACATAACCTTGACATGACCTTGACTTGACCTTGACTTGACTTTGACTTGACCTTAACTTGACCTTGACTTGACCTTGACTTGAATTTGACATGACCTCGACTTGACCTTGACTTGACCTTGACTTGACCTTGACCTTGACTTGACCTTGACTCGACCTTGACTTGACCTTGACATGACCTTGACTTGACCTTGACTTGACCTTGACTTGACCTTGACTTGACCTTGACTCGACCTTGAATTGACCTTAACCTGACTTTGGGATGACCTTGAATTGACCTTGACATGACCTTGACTTGACCTTGACTTGACTTTGACTTGAGCTTGACTTGACCTTGACATGACCTTGACTTGACCTTGACTTGACCTTGACATGACCTTCACTTGACCTTGACTTGACCTCGACTTGACCTTGACTTGAAGTTGACTTGACCTTCACTTGACCTTGACTCGACCTTGACTTGACCTGACCATGACATGACCTTGATTTGACCTTGACTTGACCTTGACATGACCTTCACTTGACCTTGACTTGACCTCGACTTGACCTTGACTTGACCTTGACGTTGACTTGACCTTGACATGACCCTGACTTTATCTTGACATGACTTTGACTTGACCTTGACTTGATTTGACCTTGACATGACCTTGACTCGACCTTGACTTGACCTTGACCTGACCTTGACTTGACCTTGACTTGACCTTGATATGACCTTGACATGACCGTGACTTGACCTTGACTTGACTTTGACTTGACTTGAACTTGGCTTAGCCTTGACTTGACCTTGACTTGACGTTGACTTGACCTTGACCTTGACTCGACCTTGACTTGACCTTGACCTGACCTTGACATGACCTTGACTTGACCTTGACTTGACCTTGACTTGACCTTGACTTGCCCTTGACATAACCTTGACATGACCTTGACTTGACCTTGACTTGACCTTGACTTGACCTTAACTTGACCTTGACTTGACCTTGACTTTACCTTGACTTGAGCTTGACTTGACCTTGACATGACCTCGACTTGACCTTGAATTGACCTTGACATGACCTTGACATGACCTTGACATGACCTTGACTTGACCTTGAATTACCTTGACTTGACCTTGACTTGACCTTGACTTGACCTTGACTTGACCTTGTCTTGACCTTGACTTGACCTTGACTTGACCTTGACTTGACCTTGACTTGACCTTGACATGACCTCGACTTGACCTTGAACTAACCTTGACTCGACCTTGACTTGACCTTGACCTGACCTTGACATGACCTTGACTTGACCTTGACTTGACGTTGACATGACCTTGAGATTACCTTGACTTGACCCTGACTTGACCTTGACATGACCTTAACTTGACCTTGACTTGACTTCGACTTGACCTTGACTTGACCTTGACTTGACCTTGACATGACCCTGACTTAACCTTGACATGACTTTGACTTGACCTTGACTTGACTTGACCTTGACATGACCTTGACTTAACTTTGACATGACCTAGACATGACCTTGACTTGACCTTGACTTGACCTTCACTTGACCTTGACTTGACCTTGACTTGACCTTGACATGACCCTGACTTGACCTTGACATGATCTTGGCTTGACGTTGACTTGACCCTGACTTGACCTTGACATGACCTTCACTTGACCTTGACTTGACCTCGACTTGACCTTGACTTGACCTTGACTTGACCTTGACTCGACCTTGACTTGACCTTGACTTGACCTTGACCTGACCTTGACATGACCTTGACTTGACCTTGACTTGACGTTGACATGACCTTGACATGACCTTGACTTGACCCTGACTTGACCTTGACATGACCTTCACTTGACCTTGACTTGACCTCGACTTGACCTTGACTTGACCTTGACTTGACCTTGACTCGACCTTGACTTGACCTTGACCTGACCTTGACATGACCTTGACTTGACCTTGACTTGACCTCGACTTGACCTTGACTTGAAGTTGACTTGACCTTGACTTGACCTTGACTTGACCTTGACCTGACCTTGACATGACCTTGACTTGACCTTGACTTGACGTTGACATGACCTTGACATGACCTTGACTTGACCCTGACTTGACCTTGACATGACCTTCACTTGACCTTGACTTGACCTCGACTTGACCTTGACTTGACCTTGACTTGACCTTGACTCGACCTTGACTTGACCTTGACCTGACCTTGACATGACCTTGACTTGACCTTGACTTGACCTTGACCTGACCTTGACATGACCTTGACTTGACCTTGACTTGACCTTGACATGACCTTGACTTGACCTTGACTTGACCTTGACTTGACCTTGACTTGACGTTGACATGATCTTGACTTGACCTTGACTTGACCTTGACATGACCTCGACTTGACCTTGAACTGACCTTGACTTGACCTTGACTTGACCTTGACTTGACCTTGACTTGACCTTGACTTGACCTTGACTTGACCCTGACTTGACCTTGACATGACCTTCACTTGACCTTGACTTGACCTTGACTTGACCTTGACTTGACCTTGACTCAACCTTGAATTGACCTTAACCTGACGTTGACTTGACCTTGACTTGACCCTGACCCGACCTTGACTTGACCCTGACTTGACCTTGACATGACCTTCACTTGACCTTGACTTGACCTCGACTTGACCTTGACTTGAAGTTGACTTAACCTTGACTTGACCTTGACCTGACCTTGACTTGACCTTGACTTGACCTTGACTTGACGTTGACATGACCTTGACATGACCTTGACTTGACCCTGACTTGACCTTGACATGACCTTCACTTGACCTTGACTTGACCTCGACTTGACCTTGACCTGACCTTGACATGACCTTGACTTGACCTTGACCTGACCTTGACATGAACTTGAATTGACCTTGACATGACCCTGACTTGACCTTGACATGACCTTGGCTTGACTTTGACTTGACCCTGACTTGACCTTGACTTGAAGTTGACTTGACCTTGACTTGACCTTGACTTGACCTTGACATGACCTTGACATGACCGTGACTTGACCTTGACTTGACTTTGACTTGACTTGAACTTGGCTTAGCCTTGACTTGACCTTGACTTGACGTTGACTTGACCTTGACCTTGACTCGACCTTGACTTTTTTTTTTTTTTTTTTTTTTCAATTAACAGATTCAAAGTTAAATTAAAAAAAAAAATTAAAATAAAATTAATTTTTTGATTTTGATTTTAAATTGTAAAAAGTAGATACATTATTATTCTTTCCCGCAAAGCTCATTAGCTTGTCTGCAGGACAATAACAATAATTATGGCAATAAGAAAATCATTATATTTTCTTGTTTACAATTATTTGCTTAGATGTTTTAAAGTTTTCTCATCTTTTAATTTACATATTTTACTTCACTTTTTTTTTAAATTCATTGCTTATTTATTAAGTACAATTTTATCATTTTGTTTCTTTCGAATTTATTTGTTATGCTAATAATGTTAGCAGGCATTTTATTAAGAATTGTTGGCAGTATAACGGCGAGCGTACTCCTACCATATTCATTTGTGAATTTGTCCACTTTGAACCTTTTTTGTGCTCTTCTTCTTGTGTTATGTGCATGATCGATGCGCTTTAGAAACCTAGTGTCTTTGTGAAATTCCTTGATTAGTGTTGTATAGTAGATGTTTTTTATGTTGAGGATTTGTAGGTCCTTAGCAGAGTTATTTTGATTTCGACTTATTCGAATTTCGTTTGTAGTGTTTAATCCCGAAAGTCTTTCAGTATTTTCTGTTATGTCGTTCCCTCCCCTTTGCGTTTGGCCCCACTGTGCGTTGTTTTGTATTATGTCGTTGTTGTGTACACTTTCTGTATTTGTGTTACTGTTTACATTTACATCGGTTGTGTTGTTGTTGGTGTTCATCTGAGACAATTGCTTTTTTCCTAATATTTTTAGAATACGATTTTGTGTGTTTTGTAAGGTAGTATTGTATTTTGCATTTCCCCAGGCCGTTATACCATGCCGTAGGTATGATTCAGCTAAGGCGAAATATGCTTGCCGCAATACACTGTAACTACAGCAGTTGCTTAAATGGTAAAGCATATACGAAGCTTTCCTTAGTTTTTTCTGAAGATTTTCAATCTGTGGCTTCCATTTAAAATTGCTGTCTATAATTACTCCCAGGTATTTGTAAGTGTTGACTTTTTCTATTACTGTTGTGCATTGCTCAATGTGGTTGTTGTTATATGTTTTGTTATGTAGGCACTCTGTATTGTGAAATATCAGTTGTATATTTGAGCTTTCAAGGTGACGGGGTTTTATGTGTATAATTTTAGTTTTATTTGTGTTGACGACCAGGCTATTATCGTGGCACCATTTTACTGCTATGTCGAGTTTAGCTTGCATTCTTTCTGTTGCGTGTTTTATATTTTTATCGGCTACAATTATAGCTGTGTCATCTGCATAAGCAAATACTTCACTTTCATCTATGTTCTGTAACATATCATTTGCGTATATTAAATAAAGAATTGGTCCAAGTTTTGACCCCTGTGGTACTCCGCAGTCCAATGCTGTTCTATCGCTAAGAGTATTATTTATTTTTACGAAATATGATCTCGACTCTAAGTAATTTTTGAACCATTGCAATATGCTACCTCTTATTCCGATTCTTTCTAAAGTTTGTAAAAGTTTGTTGTGCGAGAGAGTATCGAATGCTTTGCTGAAGTCTAGAAATAAAACTAACACATGCATCTGTTTGCTTAGACATTCGTTTATGTAATTTGAAAAGTTTCCCAACAGCTTGTTTATGTTTTTCTCTTTCTGGAATCCGTATTGATTTTTATTGATTATTTTATATTTGTCTAAAAAGTCAGTCAATCTTCGGACAACGATTTCCTCAAGAATTTTTTCTATTGTGGATAGTATGGCTATTGGTCTGTAGTTGTTCACATCTGACATTTTTCCACTTTTGTATATTGGCCGTATGATTGAAGTTTTCAATATTTCTGGAACTACTAGTTGTTGAAGGCTTGAATTTATTAATTTTGCGACAGTTGGAGCTAATAAATGAGCGTTTGTTTTTAAATCACATCCTCTAATTCCATCAGCTCCTGGACTTTTTTTATATTAAGGGTTTTAAGGATATTATATACTTCTTTTTCATTTGTGTATTCTAAGTACATAGAGTTTTGTATATTATTAAAAGAATTGTTGATTGTTTTTATGTTACAGTTATGTACTATGTTTTTGACGTTATTACTAAAACTTGCAGCGAAATTATTTAAAATAGTGTTCAAGTTGGTTTCTTTAAAATTTGTTATAATAAAACTGTCTAGATTTAAAGCCTTTCTTTTGCCGACTATTTCGTTTATAATTTGCCATGTTGCACGTATATCGTGTTTATTTTCAATAAATTTATTCTTATAATATTTATTTTTTTCGAAAAAGATCTTTTTGTTTAAAAAGTTTCTAAATTTTTTGTATTCTTGTTCATAGTTTATATTGTTGCGATTATTTCGCCACTTTTTGAAAAGTTTATCCCTATATTCACAATATTTAACAATTTCATTCGTAATCCACGGATTTGCTGATCTTTTTTTGAACTGACTTTGTTTTGTTGTCGCATTTTGATATATTTGGCTAAAAGTTTCATGTATTTTTTTGTATAAGGTGTCTGTATCTGATGTTTCGTTTGAAATTTTGTCCCAATTTGTTTGTTTTATTAGCTTATTTATTTTGTAATTGTTTAACTGTGGCCCCCTATCCGTAATATTTTCCTCTTTTCTGTTGTTTACTATTTCGTGTAAAGAGCAAAAGATCGCGTAGTGGTTGTTGGCTTAATTGTTTTTATAAATAAATGATCGATACATGTACTTGTGTTTCGTTTTACATCTTCTCGTGTGCTCTCATTTATTAAACATTGCATTCCATTGCTTGTCATCATATTTATGTATGTTGTTGCCGTATAATTTTCTCTTAATATGTCTATATTTATATCTCCAATAATTAGTAACTCTTGTTTTTTTCTTATTTTGTTTATTATAACATCGAGTTCAGTTATAAATAAAGGAATACGTTCGTGTGGGGGTCTATAAATACTAAACAGAGATATTGTTCTTTTATTTAATATTACATCAATCTGTATGTTTTCAAAAGAGTTGGCGTTGTGTTTTATTTGTTTACACTGTAAATGGTCTGCAATATACACTGCAATGCCGCCTCCCCTACTTTCTCTATTTAGAAAGATTGCTTTAAAACCTTTAATATAATATAAATTATTTTCATCATCAGAAATGTTTGTTTCGACAAGTACAATTATTTTAATTTTATTAATAATGTTTTCTATTGTGGCCAGGAAAGGTGTGAAGTTTATTCTCATAGATCGAATGTTCATGTAAATAAGGGATAACTTATAAATTTTTTATTAATCTTATTAAAACTGTCTAGAGTTTGTGCTTGATTTTCTATCATTTTACAGAATTTATTAAAAAAAGGAGATAATGATTTCACTTTGTTTTTATCTTAAGTAGCTTATTAGTTTGCTGTCACGATTGATTCAATATCTGTAGGGTTGTTTATAATATTTAAAGGGGAATTTTCATTTTTACGTGCAAATATTTTTCCATTGCGCACCCAAACGAATTTCCAATTAAATTCTTTGGCTTTTATTTTTGCTAGCCATAGAAGGCGTCGATTGCTGAAAGTGAGCTCATCGTTAATGTAGATGTAGCTGGTTTGGCGTTCGTTGTTGTCATCTTTCTTGTTTATAATATTACCATCGATTCTGTGTACTTTTATTTTGCTGGTAAATTCGTTTTTTATTTTTAATGAAGAAAATTCTATTATTACTTTCTCTTGCTTGTGTAAACGGTACGCTTTAGTAACCTGATCTTCGCTTATATCTATACCAATAGATTTTCCAATTGTTTTCACAACTTCATATGGGGAGATTTCCTTATTTGTTATATATTTTATTTCAATATTTTTATTAATTAATTCTTGTTCAAGATTGTTTATTCGTGTTTCCATTGTGCTAATTTGAGTATCTCTTTGTTTATCTTTGTCACTTAACTCTTTTACTTGCGTTACAAGTGTACCTAGTGTTGTTGTTATATCTGACCTTGTTATATCTTGACCTTGACCTGACCTTGACATGACCTTGACTTGACCTTGACTTGACCTTGACTTGACCTTGACTTGACCTTGACCTTGACTTGACCTTGACTCGACCTTGACTTGACCTTGACATGACCTTGACTTGACCTTGACTTGACCTTGACTTGACCTTGACTTGACCTTGACTCGACCTTGAATTGACCTTAACCTGACTTTGGGATGACATTGAATTGACCTTAACCAGACCTTGACATGACCTTGACTTGACCTTGACTTTGACTTGAGCTTGACTTGACCTTGACATGACCTTGACTTGACCTTGACTTGACCTTGACTTGACCCTCACTTGACCTTGACATGACCTTCACTTGACCTTGACTTGACCTCGACTTGACCTTGACTTGAAGTTGACTTGACCTGACCATGACATGACCTTGATTTGACCTTGACATGACCATCACTTGACCTTGACTTGACCTCGACTTGACCTTGACTTGACCTTGACGTTGACTTGACCTTGACATGACCCTGACTTTATCTTGACATGACTTTGACTTGACCTTGACTTGATTTGACCTTGACATGACCTTGACTCGACCTTGACTTGACCTTGACTTGACCTTGACATGACCTTGACATGACCGTGACTTGACCTTGACTTGACTTTGACTTGACTTGAACTTGGCTTAGCCTTGACTTGACTTTGATTTGACGTTGACTTGACCTTGACCTTGACTCGACCTTGACTTGACCTTGACCTGACCTTGACATGACCTTGACTTGACCTTGACTTGACCTTGACTTGACCTTGACATAACCTTGACATGACCTTGACTTGACCTTGACTTGACCTTGACTTAACCTTGACATGATCTTGACTTGACCTTGACTTGACCTTGACATGACTTCGACTTGACCTTGAACTGACCTTGACTTGACCTTGACTTGACCTTGACTTTGACTTGAGCTTGACTTGACCTTGACATGACCTTCACTTGACCTTGACTTGACCTCGACTTGACCTTGACTTGACCTTGACTCGACCTTGACTTGACCTTGACCTGACCTTGACATGACCTTGACTTGACCTTGACTTGACCTTGACCTGACCTTGACATGACCTTGACTTGACCTTGACTTGACCTTGACATGACCTTGACTTGACCTTGACTTGACCTTGACTTGACCTTGACTTGACCTTGACATGATCTTGACTTGACCTTGACTTGACCTTGACATGACCTCGACTTGACCTTGAACTGACCTTGACTTGACCTTGACTTGACCTTGACTTGACCTTGACTTGACCTTGACTTGACCTTGACTTGACCTTGACATGACCTTCACTTGACCTTGACTTGACCTTGACTTGACCTTGACTTGACCTTGACTTGACCTTGACTTGACCTTGACTTGACCTTGACTTGACCTTGACTCAACCTTGAATTGACCTTAACCTGACCTTGACTTGACCTTGACTTGACGTTGACATGACCTTGACATGACCTTGACTTGACCCTGACCCGACCTTGACTTGACCCTGACTTGACCTTGACATGACCTTCACTTGACCTTGACTTGACCTTGACTTGACCTTGACTTGAAGTTGACTTAATCTTGACTTGACCTTGACCTGACCTTGACTTGACCTTGACTTGACCTTGACTCGACCTTGACTTGACCTTGACCTGACCTTGACATGACCTTGACTCGACCTTGACTTGACCTTGACCTGACCTTGACATGACCTTGACTTGACCTTGACCTGACCTTGACATGAACTTGAATTGACCTTGACATGATCCTGACTTGACCTTGACATGACCTTGGCTTGACTTTGACTTGACCCTGACTTGACCTTGACTTGAAGTTGACTTGACCTTGACTTGACCTTGACCTGACCTTGACATGACCTTGACTTGACCCTGACTTGACGTTGACATGACCTTGACATGACCTTGACTTGACCCTGACTAGACCTTGACATGACCTTCACTTGACCTTGACTTGACCTCGACTTGACCTTGACTTGACCTTGACTTGACCTTGACTCGACCTTGACTTGACCTTGACCTGACCTTGACATGACCTTGACTTGACCTTGACCTGACCTTGACATGATCTTGACTTAACCTTGACTTGACCTTGACATGACCTTGACATGACCTTGACTTGACCCTGACATGACCTTGACATGACCTTGAATTGACCTTGAATTGACCTTGACTTGACCTTGACTTGACCTTCACTTGACCTTCACTTGACCTTGACTTGACCTTGACTCGACCTTGACTCGACTTTGACTTGACCTTGACATGACCTTGACTTGACCTTGACTTGACCTTGACATGACCTTGACTTGACCTTGACTCGACCTTGAATTGAACTTAACCTGACCTTGACATGACCTTGACTTGACCTTGACATGACCCTGACTTGACCTTGACATGACCTTGACTTGACCTTGACTTGACCTTGACATGATCTTGACTTGACCTTGAATTGACCTTGACATGACCTCGACTTGACCTTGACATGACCTTGACTTGACCTTGAAATGACCTTGACTTGACATTGACTTGACCATCACTTGACCTCGACTTGACCTTGAACTGACCTTGACTTGACCTTGACCTTACCTTGACTTGACCTTGACTTGACCCTGACTTGACATGACCCTGACTTGACCTTGACATGATCTTGACTTGACCTTGACTTGCCGTTGACTTGACCTTGACAAGCCCTTGACATGACCTTGACTTGACCTTGACATGACCTTGACTTGACCTTGAAATGACCTTGACTTGACCTTGAAATGACCTTGACTTGACATTGACTTGACCATCACTTGACCTTGACCTGACCTTGACATGACCTTGACTTGACCTTGACTCGACCATCACTTGACCTTGACTTGACCTTGACATGACCTTGACCTTCACTTGACCTTCACTTGACCTTCACTTGACCTTGACTTGACCTTGACTTGACCATCACTTGACCTTGACTTGACCTTGACATGACCTTGACTTGACCTTGACTTGACCTTGACTTGACCATCACTTGACCTTGACTTGACCTTGACATGACCTTGACTTGACCTTGACTTGACCTTGACTCGACATTGACTTGACCTTGACATGACCTTGACCTTCACTTGACCTTCACTTGACCTTAACATTACCCTGACTTGACCTTGACATGACCTTGACTTGACCTTGACTTGACCTTGACATGACCTTGACATGACCTTCACTTGACCTTGACTTGACCTCGACTTGACCTTGACTTGACCTTGACTTGACCTTGACTTGACCTTGACTCGACCTTGACTTGACCTTGACCTGACCTTGACATGACCTTGACTTGACCTTGACCTGACCTTGACATGAACTTGAATTGACCTTGACATGACCTTGACTTGACCTTGACTTGACCTTGATATGACCTTGATATGACCTTGACTTGACCTTGACATGACCTTGACTTGACCCTGACCCGACCTTGACTTGACCCTGACTTGACCTTGACATGACCTTCACTTGACCTTGACTTGACCTCGACTTGACCTTGACTTGAAGTTGACTTAACCTTGACTTGACCTTGACCTGACCTTGACTTGACCTTGACTTGACCTTGACTTGACGTTGACATGACCTTGACATGACCTTGACTTGACCCTGACTTGACCTTGACATGACCTTCACTTGACCTTGACTTGACCTCGACTTGACCTTGACTTGACCTTGACTTGACCTTGACTCGACCTTGACTTGACCTTGACATGACCTTGACTTGACCTTGACCTGACCTTGACATGAACTTGAATTGACCTTGACATGACCCTGACTTGACCTTGGCTTGACTTTGACTTGACCCTGACTTGACCTTGACTTGAAGTTGACTTGACCTTGACTTGACCTTGACCTGACCTTGACATGACCTTGACTTGACCTTGACTTGACGTTGACATGACCTTGACATGACCTTGACTTGACCCTGACTAGACCTTGACATGACCTTCACTTGACCTTGACTTGACCTCGACTTGACCTTGACTTGACCTTGACTTGACCTTGACTCGACCTTGACTTGACCTTGACCTGACCTTGACATGACCTTGACTTGACCTTGACCTGACCTTGACATGATCTTGACTTGACCTTGACTTGACCTTGACTTGACCTTGACTTGACCTTGACATAACCTTGACTTGACCTTGACTTGACCTTGACTCGACCTTGAATTGAACTTAACCTGACCTTGACATGACCTTGACTTGACATTGACATGACCTTGACTTGACCTTGACTTGACCTTGACATGATCTTGACTTGACCTTGACATGACCTCGACTTGACCTTGACATGACCTCGACTTGACCTTGAACTGACCTTGACTTGACCTTGACCTTACCTTGACTTGACCTTGACTTGACCTTGACTTGACCCTGACTTGACATGACCCTGACTTGACCTTGACATGATCTTGACTTGACCTTGACTTGCCGTTGACTTGACCTTGACTCGACCTTGACTTGACATTGACCTGACCTTGACATGACCTTGACTTGACCTTGACTTGACCTTGACATGACCTTGACATGACCTTGACTTGACCTTGAAATGACCTTGACTTGACATTGACTTGACCATCACTTGACCTTGACTTGACCTTGACATGACCTTGACTTGACCTTGACTTGACCTTGACTCGACCTTGACTTGACCTTGACTTGGCCTTGAGCTGACCTTTACTTGACCTTGATTGACCTTGACATGACCCTGACTTGACCTTGACATGACCTTGACTTAACCTTGACTTGACCTTGACATGACCTTGACATGACCTTGACTTGACCCTGACATGACCTTGACATGACCTTGAATTGACCTTGACTTGAGCTTGACTTGACCTTCACTTGACCTTCACTTGACCTTGACTTGACCTTGACTCGACCTTGACTCGACTTTGACTTGACCTTGACATGACCTTGACTTGACCTTGACTTGACGTTGACATGACCTTGACTTGACCCTGACTTGACCTTGACATGACCTTCACTTGACCTTGCCTTGACCTCGACTTGACCTTGACTTGACCTTGACTCGACCTTGACTTGACATTGACCTGACCTTGACATGACCTTGACTTGACCTTGACTTGACCTTGACATGACCTTGACATGACCTTGACTTGACCTTGACTTGACCTTGACATGACCTTGACTTGACCTTGACTTGACCTTGACTTGACCTTGACTTGACCTTGGCTTGACCTTGACTTGACCCTGACTTGACCTTGACATGACCTTCACTTGACCTTGACTTTACCTTGACTTGACCTTGACTCGACCTTGAATTGACCTTAACCTGACCTTGATATGACCTTGATATGACCTTGACTTGACCTTGACTTGACCTTCACATGACCCTGACTTGACCTTGACATGACCTTGACTTGACCTTGACATGATCTTGACTTGACCTTGACTTGACCTTGACATGACCTCGACTTGACCTTGAACTGACCTTGACTTGACCTTGACATGACCTTGACCTTCACTTGACCTTCACTTGACCTTCACTTGACCTTCACTTGACCTTGACTTGACCTTGACTTGACCATCACTTGACCTTGACTTGACTTGACCTTGACTTGACCTTGACTTGACCTTGACTTGACCTTGACTCGACCTTGACTTGACCTTGACATGACCTTGACCTTCACTTGACCTTCACTTGACCTTCACTTGACCTTGACTTGACCTTGAACTGACCTTGACTTGACCTTGACATGACCTTGACCTTCACTTGACCTTGACTTGACCTTGACTTGACCATCACTTGACCTTGACTTGACCTTGACATGACCTTGACTTGACCTTGACTTGACCTTGACTTGACCATCACTTGACCTTGACTTGACCTTGACATGACCTTGACTTGACCTTGACTTGACCTTGACTTGACCTTGACTCGACATTGACTTGACCTTGACATGACCTTGACCTTCACTTGACCTTGACTTGACCTTGACATTACCCTGACTTGACCTTGACATAACTTTGACTTGACCTTGACTTGACTTGACCTTGACATGACCTTGACTCGACCTTCACCTGACCTTGACATGACCTTGACTTGACCTTTACATGACCTTGACATGACCGTGACTTGACCTTGACTTGACCATGACTTGACCTTGACTTGAACTTGATATGACCTTCACTTGACCTTGACTTGACCTCGACTTGACCTTGACTTGACCTTGACCTTGACTTGACCTTGACATGACCTTGACTTGAACTTGACATGACTTTGACTTGACCTTGACTTGACTTGACCTTGACATGACCTAGACATGACCTTGACTTGACCTTGACTTGACCTTCACTTGACCTTCACTAGACCTTGACTTGACCTTGACTTGACCTTGACATGACCCTGACTTGACCTTGACATGACCTTCACTTGACCTTGACTTGACCTCGACTTGACCTTGACTTGAAGTTGACTTGACCTTGACTTGACCTTGACTCGACCTTGACTTGACCTTCACTTGACCTTGACTTGACCTCGACTTGACCTTGACTTGACCTTGACTCGACCTTGACCTGACCTTGACATGACCTTGACTTGAACTTGACTTGACCTTGACCTGACCTTGACATGACCTTGACTTGACCTTTACTTGACGTTGACATGACCTTGACTTGACCCTGACTTGACCTTGATATGACCTTCACTTGACCTTGACTTGACCTCGACTTGACCTTTACATGACCTTGGCATGACCTTGACTTGACCGTGACATGACCTTGACTTGACCTTGACTTGACCTTGACCTTGACTTGACCTTGACTTGACCTTGTCTTGACCTTGACTTGATCTTGACTTGACCTTGACTTGACCTTGACTTGATCTTGACTCGACTTTGACTTGACCTTGACCTGACCTTGACATGACCTTGACCTTTACTTGACGTTGACATGACCTTGACTTGACCCTGACTTGACCTTGATATGACCTTCACTTGACCTTGACTTGACCTCGACTTGACCTTGACTTGACCTTGACCTTGACTTGGCCTTGACTTGGCCTTGACATGACCTTGACTTGAACTTGACATGACTTTGACTTGACCTTGACTTGACTTGACCTTGACATGACCTAGATATGACCTTGACTTGACCTTGACTTGACCTTCACTTGACCTTCACTAGACCTTGACTTGACCTTGACTTGACCTTGACATGACCCTGACTTGACCTTGACATGACCTTCACTTGACCTTGACTTGACCTCGACTTGACCTTGACTTGAAGTTGACTTGACCTTGACTTGACCTTGACTCGACCTTGACTTGACCTTGACCTGACCTTGACATGACCTTGACTTGACCTTGACTTGACGTTGACATGACCTTGACTTGACCCTAACTTGACCTTGGCATGACCTTCACTTGACCTTGACTTGACCTCGACTTGACCTTGACTTGACCTTGACTTGACCTTGACTCGACCTTGACTTGACCTTGACCTGACCTTGACATGACCTTGACTTGAACTTGACTTGACCATGACCTGACCTTGACATGACCTTGACTTGACCTTGACTTGACCTTGACATGACCTTGACTTGACCTTGACTTGACCTTGACTCGACCTTGAATTGACCTTAACCTGACCTTGACATGAACTTGAGCTGACCTTGACTTGACCTTGACTTGACCTTGACTCGACCTTGACTTGACCTTGACCTGACCTTGACATGACCTTGACTTGACCTTGACCTGACCTTGACATGAACTTGAATTGACCTTGACATGACCCTGACTTGACCTTGGCTTGACTTTGACTTGACCCTGACTTGACCTTGACTTGAAGTTGACTTGACCTTGACTTGACCTTGACCTGACCTTGACATGACCTTGACTTGACCTTGACTTGACGTTGACATGACCTTGACATGACCTTGACTTGACCCTGACTAGACCTTGACATGACCTTCACTTGACCTTGACTTGACCTCGACTTGACCTTGACTTGACCTTGACTTGACCTTGACTCGACCTTGACTTGACCTTGACCTGACCTTGACATGACCTTGACTTGACCTTGACCTGACCTTGACATGATCTTGATTTGACCTTGACTTGACCTTGACTTGACCTTGACTTGACCTTGACATAACCTTGACTTGACCTTGACTTGACCTTGACTCGACCTTGAATTGAACTTAACCTGACCTTGACATGACCTTGACTTGACATTGACATGACCTTGACTTGACCTTGACTTGACCTTGACATGATCTTGACTTGACCTTGACATGACCTCGACTTGACCTTGACATGACCTCGAATTGACCTTGAACTGACCTTGACTTGACCTTGACCTTACCTTGACTTGACCTTGACTTGACCTTGACTTGACCCTGACTTGACATGACCCTGACTTGACCTTGACATGATCTTGACTTGACCTTGACTTGCCGTTGACTTGACCTTGACTCGACCTTGACTTGACATTAACCTGACCTTGACATGACCTTGACTTGACCTTGACTTGACCTTGACATGACCTTGACATGACCTTGACTTGACCTTGAAATGACCTTGACTTGACATTGACTTGACCATCACTTGACCTTGACTTGACCTTGACATGACCTTGACTTGACCTTGACTTGACCTTGACTCGACCTTGACTTGACCTTGACTTGGCCTTGAGCTGACCTTTACTTGACCTTGATTGACCTTGACATGACCCTGACTTGACCTTGACATGACCTTGACTTAACCTTGACTTGACCTTGACATGACCTTGACATGACCTTGACTTGACCCTGACATGACCTTGACATGACCTTGAATTGACCTTGACTTGAGCTTGACTTGACCTTCACTTGACCTTCACTTGACCTTGACTTGACCTTGACTCGACCTTGACTCGACTTTGACTTGACCTTGACATGACCTTGACTTGACCTTGACTTGACGTTGACATGACCTTGACTTGACCCTGACTTGACCGACATGACCTTCACTTGACCTTGCCTTGACCTCGACTTGACCTTGACTTGACCTTGACTCGACCTTGACTTGACATTGACCTGACCTTGACATGACCTTGACTTGACCTTGACTTGACCTTGACATGACCTTGACATGACCTTGACTTGACCTTGACTTGACCTTGACATGACCTTGACTTGACCTTGACTTGACCTTGACTTGACCTTGACTTGACCTTGGCTTGACCTTGACTTGACCCTGACTTGACCTTGACATGACCTTCACTTGACCTTGACTTTACCTTGACTTGACCTTGACTCGACCTTGAATTGACCTTAACCTGACCTTGATATGACCTTGATATGACCTTGACTTGACCTTGACTTGACCTTCACATGACCCTGACTTGACCTTGACATGACCTTGACTTGACCTTGACATGATCTTGACTTGACCTTGACTTGACCTTGACATGACCTCGACTTGACCTTGAACTGACCTTGACATGACCTTGACCTTCACTTGACCTTCACTTGACCTTCACTTGACCTTGACTTGACCTTGACTTGACCATCACTTGACCTTGACTTGACTTGACCTTGACTTGACCTTGACTTGACCTTGACTTGACCTTGACTCGACCTTGACTTGACCTTGACATGACCTTGACCTTCACTTGACCTTCACTTGACCTTCACTTGACCTTGACTTGACCTTGAACTGACCTTGACTTGACCTTGACATGACCTTGACCTTCACTTGACCTTCACTTGACCTTCACTTGACCTTGACTTGACCTTGACTTGACCATCACTTGACCTTGACTTGACCTTGACATGACCTTGACTTGACCTTGACTTGACCTTGACTTGACCATCACTTGACCTTGACTTGACCTTGACATGACCTTGACTTGACCTTGACTTGACCTTGACTTGACCTTGACTCGACATTGACTTGACCTTGACATGACCTTGACCTTCACTTGACCTTGACTTGACCTTGACATTACCCTGACTTGACCTTGACATAACTTTGACTTGACCTTGACTTGACTTGACCTTGACATGACCTTGACTCGACCTTCACCTGACCTTGACATGACCTTGACTTGACCTTTACATGACCTTGACATGACCGTGACTTGACCTTGACTTGACCATGACTTGACCTTGACTTGAACTTGATATGACCTTCACTTGACCTTGACTTGACCTCGACTTGACCTTGACTTGACCTTGACCTTGACTTGACCTTGACATGACCTTGACTTGAACTTGACATGACTTTGACTTGACCTTGACTTGACTTGACCTTGACATGACCTAGACATGACCTTGACTTGACCTTGACTTGACCTTCACTTGACCTTCACTAGACCTTGACTTGACCTTGACTTGACCTTGACATGACCCTGACTTGACCTTGTCATGACCTTCACTTGACCTTGACTTGACCTCGACTTGACCTTGACTTGAAGTTGACTTGACCTTGACTTGACCTTGACTCGACCTTGACTTGACCTTCACTTGACCTTGACTTGACCTCGACTTGACCTTGACTTGACCTTGACTCGACCTTGACCTGACCTTGACATGACCTTGACTTGAACTTGACTTGACCTTGACCTGACCTTGACATGACCTTGACTTGACCTTTACTTGACGTTGACATGACCTTGACATGACCTTGACTTGACCCTGACTTGACCTTGATATGACCTTCGCTTGACCTTGACTTGACCTCGACTTGACCTTTACATGACCTTGGCATGACCTTGACTTGACCGTGACATGACCTTGACTTGACCTTGACTTGACCTTGACCTTGACTTGACCTTGACTTGACCTTGTCTTGACCTTGACTTGATCTTGACTTGACCTTGACTTGACCTTGACTTGATCTTGACTCGACTTTGACTTGACCTTGACCTGACCTTGACATGACCTTGACCTTTACTTGACGTTGACATGACCTTGACTTGACCCTGACTTGACCTTGATATGACCTTCACTTGACCTTGACTTGACCTCGACTTGACCTTGACTTGACCTTGACCTTGACTTGGCCTTGACTTGGCCTTGACATGACCTTGACTTGAACTTGACATGACTTTGACTTGACCTTGACTTGACTTGACCTTGACATGACCTAGATATGACCTTGACTTGACCTTGACTTGACCTTCACTTGACCTTCACTAGACCTTGACTTGACCTTGACTTGACCTTGACATGACCCTGACTTGACCTTGACATGACCTTCACTTGACCTTGACATGACCTCGACTTGACCTTGACTTGAAGTTGACTTGACCTTGACTTGACCTTGACTCGACCTTGACTTGACCTTGACCTGACCTTGACATGACCTTGACTTGACCTTGACTTGACGTTGACATGACCTTGACTTGACGTTGACATGACCTTGACTTGACCCTAACTTGACCTTGGCATGACCTTCACTTGACCTTGACTTGACCTCGACTTGACCTTGACTTGACCTTGACTTGACCTTGACTCGACCTTGACTTGACCTTGACCTGACCTTGACATGACCTTGACTTGAACTTGACTTGACCATGACCTGACCTTGACATGACCTTGACTTGACCTTGACTTGACCTTGACATGACCTTGACTTGACCTTGACTTGACCTTGACTCGACCTTGAATTGACCTTAACCTGACCTTGACATGAACTTGAGCTGACCTTGACTTGACCTTGACTTGACCTTGACATTGTGGTGAACTACGTACACAAGTACAATTTATTTCAAATTTCATTAAATGTTTAC
Source organism: Sturmia bella (assembly GCA_963662145.1). NCBI lineage: Eukaryota > Metazoa > Arthropoda > Insecta > Diptera > Tachinidae > Sturmia > Sturmia bella. Next base: position 28,280,776 of record OY759170.1, read on the forward strand.
TTGTTAAATTTCATTTAAAGCTACTTGTTAATATTTATTTTTGTTTAATCAGTTTACCAAATTTTATGTTTCAATAATTTTTGTTAAAAATAAAAAGTATTAGAATTCCTTTAAACTTTAATAAGAGACGTTGTTATTTCGAGTTTCTAACTTCTACAATTTGGTGACCCCTACAATGCCTACAACACGTTCACCTACACGTGAGTCCATTGCAAATCCTCCAGTATTGGAACGCAGTGGAGATGATTTGAATTTAGGAGGTATTATGAACAATCCAGAGGTTTCAGCAGCGTCAACAAGCCTACAAAAATTTCCACATTTTTGGTCGGAACAGCCACAGCTATGGTTTATTCAAATAGAAAACATTTTTTCGTTGGCTCGGATAACAAGAGACGAAACCAAATATTCTCATGTGGTAGCAAATTTGGACCCGATGTATTTGAAATTTGTTGGCGATATTTTAATCTCACCGCCTGCTGAAGGAAAGTACACCGCAATTAAGGAGCGTCTAATTACATCGTTTGCTCTTTCGGAAGATGCTAAGCTGAAGAAATTATTCAGCGGTTTGGTAATAGGCGATCAAAAGCCGTCTCATTTTTTGCAGTCCATGAAAGCTCTTGCAGTTGGCAACAATATTGGCGATAATGTTCTAAAAACATTATTTTTAGATCAGCTGCCGGACAACATACGTTCCATTCTGGCAACAAGCAATGTAGATTTACCAGCGATGGCACAGCAAGCTGATAAAATAATGGATATTGCACAACCACAGGTATCAAGCTTATCATCCTCAGATAATTTCTTTCAACAATTAGTTGCAAAAGTTGAAGCTTTGGAAAGAAAATTTGAGTCCTCTTCAAGAAATAGTAGAAGCCAGACTCGAGAGGGATTAAAAAAGCGATACTATAGCAAGAGCAAGAACAGGAAAAATGATTGGTGTTGGTATCACAATCGCTTCGGTACAAAAGCAGCGAAATGCGTGCCCCCTTGCTCATATTCTTCCTCGCAAAAAAACTAAAATTTGTTTCGGGTAAAGCGGCAACCGAAACAGTTTCATCTGCAACAAGCCGCCTAATAATAATAGACCGCAATACTAAATTAAATTTTTTGGTTGATACTGGGGCTGATGTGTCCGTAATTCCGCTAGTAGGTAAGCTTAATAAGCTAAGTCCACCTTCTTCGTTAAAGCTTTTTGCTGCAAACGGAACTGAAATTCAAACTTATGGAACCAAACTACTCGAACTTAATTTTGGGTTAAGACGACCATTGCATTGGATTTTTGTCATAGCCAATGTTACTCGCCCTATCCTTGGTTCCGATTTTTTAAAACATCACCATCTGTTGCCAGATCTTCAAAATCGTGTATTAATAGATGGTAAAACACTTATCTCATCCCCAGCAAAAGTTAGACACATACATTCTTCTTCAATTTCTTACACCAATAAAACTAATTCCGTTTACGAAAAGCTTATGCAGCAATTTCCTGAAGTCGTTGGCATAAATTCTTCACTTCAAGCGATTAAAAACACGCAAGCTTTTCATTTTATCGAAACTACTGGAAGACCGGTAGTAGCAAAAGCACGCAGGTTAGACGCTAAACGCTTAGCTATAGCAAAGAAAGAATTTCAGTTTATGTTAGACCATGGGATAATTCAACCTTCAAAAAGTGAATGGTCAAATCCTCTTCATATGGTCCCAAAAAGCAATGGAGATTGGCGCCCTTGTGGCGATTATCGTTTCCTAAATACAATCACAGTACCTGATAAATATTCCATTCCTTTTATTACCGATTGCAACTACAATTTAGAAAGATGCATAATATTTTCTAAATTAGACCTGATGCGCGCGTATCATCAAATACGAGTAAATCCAGCGGATGTCCCCAAGACAGCAATAATAACACCTTTTGGACTTTTCGAGTTTCTGAAGATGCCTTTTGGACTCCGAAATTCTGCTCAAACTTTCCAGCGATATATGGACGAGGTTTGCAGAGGTCTGAGTTTTGTTTTCGTTTATATTGATGATGTTTTGGTTGCTTCCAAATCTGAGGAAGAACATCTTTCACATTTATGTCAATTACTACAACGTTTTAGTGAATATGGAATTTTGATCAACCCTGCAAAGTGTACGTTTGGTGTAAAGAAAGTTGATTTTGTTGGATTTCAAATATCTAAAGATGGAATATCACCAATGAAGTCAAAAGTTGAAGCTATACTTAATTTTAAAAAACCAAGCAATATATCAGAGCTGCGCAGATTCCTAGGTATGCTTAATTTTTATAGAAAATTTTTACCAAAAGGGGCTGAAATGCAGGCAAGCCTTAATGATCTCACTAGAGGCAGTAAAAAAAATGATAAAAGAATAATCAAATGGACAGTTGAAAGCGAAAATGATTTTACACTATGCAAAAATGCTTTGGTTAGTGCTACAATTCTGGTGCATCCAAGCCCAAAAGCTGAAATTTGTCTTAAAGTAGATGCATCAAATGTTGCCATAGGAGCCGCACTCGAACAACGAGATCAAGAAGCTTGGCGACCTTTGGGTTTTTATTCTAAAAAATTATCTACGGCTGAAAGAAATTACAGCACATATGATCGCGAACTCTTAGCTGCATACAATGGTATAAAATTTTTTAGTCACATGTCAGAGGGACGAAATTTTGTATTATTTACAGACCATAAGCCATTAATTTTCGCTTTAAAGCAAAAACCTGAGAAGGCGAGCCCACGGCAGTTCCGACATCTTGATTATATAGCGCAGTTTACAACAGACATTCGTCACATATTGGGTAAAGAAAATTCAGTTGCTGACGCATTATCAAGAGTTCAAGAAATTTCCATCATTAATTATGAAGAAGTGGCTAAAGCTCAAACGTCTGACGAAGATTTGATGAATTTTTTAAAGTCACAATCAACAAGTCTTAATCTAAAACTGGTACAAGTTCCCAACAGTTCTACCAAGCTTTATTGCGATATCTCACAAAAGCAACCCAGACCTTTTATACCCTTAAAATTTCGGAAAATAATTTTCAACAATATTCATGGTTTGTCTCATCCTGGGATTCGAGCAACACAGCGTTTGATAACTCAACGTTTTGTTTGGCCTTCAATTAATAGAGATTGCAAGCAATGGGTGAAAGTTTGTCACAACTGTCAAGCAGCAAAAGTTAATCGACATACTAAAATTGCAATTGGCTGTTTTCCAACTGAAACTAAGCGATTTTCCAGCATCCATATAGATCTTGTTGGCCCATTACCACCATCCGAGGGTTTCACTTATTTGCTCACGATGATTGATCGTGTTACCAGATGGGTCGAAGTTGTTCCGCTAGAAGGTATTACAGCTGAAAAAGTTTCAAAAGCATTTTTTGAAACATGGATTTGTCGTTTTGGATGTCCGAATGTAATTATTACAGACAGGGGAAGACAGTTCCAGTCCAAATTATTTAACGATTTTAGCAATCTGATTGGTGCCAAGTTACAGCACACTACATCGTACCATCCACAATCAAACGGAATGGTTGAGAGGTTACATCGCACTTTAAAATCATCTCTAATAGCACGTAAAAACAAACAGTGGACTAAAACATTATCAACAGTTCTTCTTGGTTTACGCACTGTTTTTAAAGAAGACATTAAATCATCACCTGCAGAATTGGTGTATGGAGAAACGCTTCGGCTACCGGGAGAGTTTTTTAAAAAATCTGAAAAACAGGAAAATTTTTCCGAATATTTTTCAGACTTATGTGAGTCAATGGATTTAATCCGACCTCGACCAGGAAGCAATCATTCCAACTGTGTACCTTTCGTTCACAACGATCTTAATGTCTGTTCACAATGGTGGTTAAGGAACGAGAAAAGAAAGTCGTTGGATTGTAAATACAATGGTCCATTCAGAGTGTTGCAACGATTTGAAAAATATTTTAAAATTCAAATTGGTTCCCGAACGGATACAGTTTCAGTTGAAAGACTTAAGCCCGCATTTTTTGAAAGTTCAGTCAACCATTTATCCCTGGCAGATCAACAATATATAAAGTTTAATGGGAATTAAACTAGAAAGGGGGTAATGTGGTGAACTACGTACACAAGTACAATTTTTTTCAAATTTCATTAAATGTTTACTTGTTAAATTTCATTTAAAGCTACTTGTTAATATTTATTTTTGTTTAATCAGTTTACCAAATTTTATGTTTCAATAATTTTTGTTAAAAATAAAAAGTATTAGAATTCCTTTAAACTTTAATAAGAGACGTTGTTATTTCGAGTTTCTAACTTCTACAACATGACCCTGACTTGACCTTGACTTGACCTTAACTTGACCTTAACTTGACCTTGACTTGACCCTGACTTGACCTTGACATGACCCTGACTTGACCTTCACATGACCTCGACTTGACCTTGAACTGACCTTGACTTGACCTTGACATGACCTTGACTTGACCTTGACTTGACCTTGACTTGACCTTGACTTGACCTTGACATGACCTTGACTTGACCTTGACTTGACCATGACTTGACCTTGACTTGACCTTGATATGACCTTGACATGAGCTTGACTTGACCTTGACTTGACTTTGACTCGACCTTGACTTGACCTTGACCTGACCTTGACTTGACCTTGACATGACCCTGACTTGACCTTGACATGACCTTGACTTAACCTTGACTTGACCTTGACATGACCTTGACATGACCTTGACTTGACCCTGACATGACCTTGACATGACCTTGACATGACCTTGACTTGACCTTGACTTGACCTTGACTTGACCTTCACTTGACCTTCACTTGACCTTGACATGACCTTGACATGACCTTGACTTGACCATGACTTAACCTTGACTTGACCTTGACATGACCTTGACATGACCTTGACTTGACCCTGACATGACCTTGACATGACCTTGACTTGACCTTGACTTGACCCTGACTTGAGCTTGACATGACCTTCACTCGACCTTGACTTGACCTTGACCTCACCTTCACTTGACCTTGACTTGACCTTGACTTGACCCTGACTTGAGCTTGACATGACCTTCACTTGACCTTGACTTGACCTTGACATGACCTTGTAATGACCTTGACTTGACCTCGATTTGACCTTGACTTGACCTTGACATGACCTTGACTTGACCTTGACTTGACGTTAACTTGACCTTGACATGACCTTGACTTGACCTTGACTTGACCTTGACTTGACCATGACTTGACCTTGACTTGACCTTGACTTGACCTTGACCTGACCTTGACTTGACCTTGACATGACCTTGACTTGACCTTGACATGACCTTGACATGACTTTGACATGACCGTGACATGACCTTGACTTGACCTTGACTTGACCTTGACTTGCCCTTGACATGACCTTGACTTGACCTTCACTTGACCTTGACTTGACCTTGACATGACCTTGACTTGACCTTAACTTGACCTTGATTTGACCTTGACCTGACCTTGACATGACCTTGACTTGACCTTGACTTGACCTTGACATGCCCTTGACATGAGCTTTACTTGACCTTGACTTGACCTTGACTTGACCTTGACCTGGACTTGACTTTGACTTGATCTTGACTTGACCTTGACTAGACCTTGACCTGACTTTGACATGACCTTGACATGACCTTGACTTGACCTTGACATGACCTTGACTTGACCTTGACTTGACCTTGACTTGACCTTGACTTGACCTTGACATGACCTTGACTTGACCTTGACTTGACCTTGACCTGGACTTGACTTTGACTTGATCTTGACTTGACCTTGACTAGACCTTGACCTGACTTTGACATGACCGTGACATGACCTTGACTTGACCTTGACTTGACCTTGACTTGCCCTTGACATGACCTTGACTTGACCTTCACTTGACCTTGACTTGACCTTGACATGACCTTGACTTGACCTTAACTTGACCTTGATTTGACCTTGACTTGACCTTGACATGACCTTGACTTGACCTTGACTTGACCTTGACATGCCCTTGACATGAGCTTTACTTGACCTTGACTTGACCTTGACTTGACCTTGACCTGGACTTGACTTTGACTTGATCTTGACTTGACCTTGACTTGACCTTGACCTGGACTTGACTTTGACATGATCTTGACTTGACCTTGACTTGCCGTTGACTTGACCTTGACAAGCCCTTGACATGACCTTGACTTGACCTTGACTTGACCTTGACTTGACCTTGACTTGACCTTGAAATGACCTTGACTTGACATTGACTTGACCATCACTTGACCTTGACTTGACCTTGACATGACCTTGACTTGACCTTGACTTGACCTTGACTCGACCTTGACTTGACCTTGACTTGGCCTTGACCTGACCTTTACTTGACCTTGATTGACCTTGACATGACCCTGACTTGACCTTGACATGACCTTGACTTAACCTTGACTTGACCTTGACATGACCTTGACATGACCTTGACTTGACCCTGACATGACCTTGACATGACCTTGAAATGACCTTGACTTGACCTTGACTTGACCTTCACTTGACCTTGACTTGACCTTGACTCGACCTTGACTCGACTTTGACTTGACCTTGACATGACCTTGACTTGACCTTGACTTGACGTTGACATGACCTTGACTTGACCTTAACTTGACCTTGATTTGACCTTGACTTGACCTTGACATGACCTTGACTTGACCTTGACTTGACCTTGACATGCCCTTGACATGAGCTTTACTTGACCTTGACTTGACCTTGACCTGAACTTGACTTTGACATGATCTTGACTTGACCTTGACTTGCCGTTGACTTGACCTTGACAAGCCCTTGACATGACCTTGACTTGACCTTGACTTGACCTTGACTTGACCTTGAAATGACCTTGACTTGACATTGACCATCACTTGACCTTGACTTGACCTTGACATGACCTTGACTTGACCTTGACTTGACCTTGACTCGACCTTGACTTGGCCTTGAGCTGACCTTTACTTGACCTTGATTGACCTTGACATGACCCTGACTTGACCTTGACATGACCTTGACTTAACCTTGACTTGACCTTGACATGACCTTGACATGGCCTTGACTTGACCCTGACATGACCTTGATATGACCTTGAATTGACCTTGACTTGACCTTGACTTGACCTTCACTTGACCTTGACTTGACGTTGACATGACCTTGACTTGACCCTGACTTGACCTTGACATGACCTTCACTTGACCTTGACTTGACCTCGACTTGACCTTGACTTGACCTTGACTCGACCTTGACTTGACATTGACCTGACCTTGACATGACCTTGACTTGACCTTGACTTGACCTTGACTTGACCTTGACTTGACCTTGACATGACCTTGACTTAACCTTGACTTGACCTTGACATGACCTTGACATGACCTTGACTTGACCTTGACTTGACCTTGACATGACCTTGACTTGACCTTGACTTGACCTTGACTTGACCTTGACATGACCTTGACTTGACCTTGACTTGACCTTGACTTGACCCTGACTTGACATTGACTTGACCATCACTTGACCTTGACTTGACCTTGACATGACCTTGACTTGACCTTGACTTGACCTTGACTCGACCTTGACTTGACCTTGACTTGGCCTTGACCTGACCTTTACTTGACCTTGATTGACCTTGACATGACCCTGACTTGACCTTGACATGACCTTGACTTAACCTTGACTTGACCTTGACATGACCTTGACATGACCTTGACTTGACCCTGACATGACCTTGACATGACCTTGAATTGACCTTGACTTGACCTTGACTTGACCTTCACTTGACCTTGACTTGACCTTGACTCGACCTTGACTCGACTTTGACTTGACCTTGACATGACCTTGACTTGACCTTGACTTGACGTTGACATGACCTTGACTTGACCTTAACTTGACCTTGATTTGACCTTGACTTGACCTTGACATGACCTTGACTTGACCTTGACTTGACCTTGACATGCCCTTGACATGAGCTTTACTTGACCTTGACTTGACCTTGACCTGAACTTGACTTTGACTTGATCTTGACTTGACCTTGACTTGACCTTGACCTGGACTTGACTTTGACATGATCTTGACTTGACCTTGACTTGCCGTTGACTTGACCTTGACAAGCCCTTGACATGACCTTGACTTGACCTTGACTTGACCTTGACTTGACCTTGACTTGACCTTGAAATGACCTTGACTTGACATTGACTTGACCATCACTTGACCTTGACTTGACCTTGACATGACCTTGACTTGACCTTGACTTGACCTTGACTCGACCTTGACTTGACCTTGACTTGGCCTTGACCTGACCTTTACTTGACCTTGATTGACCTTGACATGACCCTGACTTGACCTTGACATGACCTTGACTTAACCTTGACTTGACCTTGACATGACCTTGACATGACCTTGACTTGACCTTGACTTGACCTTGACATGACCTTGACTTGACCTTGGCTTGACCTTGACTTGACCCTGACTTGACCTTGACATGACCTTCACTTTACCTTGACTTTACCTTGACTTGACCTTGACTCGACCTTGAATTGACCTTAACCTGACCTTGATATGACCTTGATATGACCTTGACTTGACCTTGACTTGACCTTGACTTGAGCTTCACATGACCCTGACTTGACCTTCACATGACCTTGACTTGACCTTGACATGATCTTGACTTGACCTTGACTTGACCTTGACTTGACCTTGACATGACCTCGACTTGACCTTGAACTGACCTTGAGTTGACCTTGAAATGACCTTGACCTTCACTTGACCTTCACTTGACCTTCACTTGACCTTGACTTGACCTTGACTTGACCATCACTTGACCTTGACTTGACTTGACCTTGACTCGACCTTGACTTGACCTTGACATGACCTTGACCTTCACTTGACCTTCACTTGACCTTGACTTGACCTTGACATGACCTCGACTTGACCTTGAACTGAACTTGACTTGACCTTGACTTGAACTTGACTTGACCTTGACATGACCTTGACCTTCACTTGACCTTGACTTGACCTTGACTTGACCATCACTTGACCTTGACTTGACCTTGACATGACCTTGACCTTCACTTGACCTTGACTTGACCTTGACTTGACCATCACTTGACCTTGACTTGACCTTGACATGACCTTGACTTGACCTTGACTTGACCTTGACTTCACCTTGACTCGACATTGACTTGACCTTGACATGACCTTGACCTTCACTTGACCTTGACTTGACCTTGACATTACCCTGACTTGACCTTGACATGACTTTGACTTGACCTTGACTTGACCTTGACATGACCTTGACTCGACCTTCACCTGACCTTGACATGACCTTGACTTGACCTTGACTTGACCCTTACATGACCTTGACATGACCGTGACTTGACCTTGACTTGACCATGACTTGACCTTGACTTGAACTTGATATGACCTTCACTTGACCTTGACTTGACCTCGACTTGACCTTGACTTGACCTTGACCTTGACTTGACCTTGACATGACCTTGACTTGAACTTGACATGACTTTGACTTGACCTTGACTTGACTTGACCTTGACATGACCTAGACATGACCTTGACTTGACCTTGACTTGACCTTGACTTGACCTTGACATGACCCTGACTTGACCTTGACATGACCTTCACTTGACCTTGACTTGACCTCGACTTGACCTTGACTTGAAGTTGACTTGACCTTGACTTGACCTTGACTCGACCTTGACTTGACCTTGACCTGACCTTGACATGACCTTCACTTGACCTTGACTTGACCTCGACTTGACCTTGACTTGACCTTGACTTGACCTTGACTCGACCTTGACTTGACCTTGACCTGACCTTGACATGACCTTGACTTGAACTTGACTTGACCTTGACCTGACCTTGACATGACCTTGACTTGACCTTTACTTGACGTTGACATGACCTTGACATGACCTTGACTTGACCCTGACTTGACCTTGATATGACCTTAACTTGACCTTGACTTGACCTCGACTTGACCTTTACATGACCTTGGCATGACCTTGACTTGACCGTGACATGACCTTGACTTGACCTTGACTTGACCTTGTCTTGACCTTGACTTGATCTTGACTTGACCTTGACTTGACCTTGACTTGATCTTGACTCGACTTTGACTTGACCTTGACCTGACCTTGACATGACCTTGACCTTTACTTGACGTTGACATGACCTTGACATGACCTTGACTTACCCTGACTTGACCTTGATATGACCTTCACTTGACCTTGACTTGACCTCGACTTGACCTTGACTTGACCTTGACCTTGACTTGACCTTGACATGACCTTGACTTGAACTTGACATGACTTTGACTTGACCTTGACCTGACTTGACCTTGACATGACCTAGGCATGACCTTGACTTGACCTTGACTTGACCTTGACTTGACCTTCACTTGACCTTCACTAGACCTTGACTTGACCTTGACTTGACCTTGACATGACCCTGACTTGACCTTGACATGACCTTCACTTGACCTTGACTTGACCTCGACTTGACCTTGACTTGAAGTTGACTTGACCTTGACTTGACCTTGACTCGACCTTGACTTGACCTTGACTTGACCTTGACATGACCTTGACATGACCTTGACTTGACCTTGACTTGACGTTGACATGACCTTGACTTGACCCTAACTTGACCTTGGCATGACCTTCACTTGACCTTGACTTGACCTCGACTTGACCTCGACTTGACCTTGACTTGACCTTGACTTGACCTTGACTCGACCTTGACTTGACCTTGACCTGACCTTGACATGACCTTGACTTGAACTTGACTTGACCTTGACCTGACCTTGACATGACCTTGACTTGACCTTGACTTGACCTTGACTTGACCTTGACATGACCTTGACTTGACCTTGACTTGACCTTGACTCGACCTTGAATTGACCTTAACCTGACCTTGACATGACCTTGACCTGACCTTGACTTGACCTTGACTTGACCTTGACATGACCCTGACTTGACCTTGACATGACCTTGACCTTGACTTGACCTTGACTTGACCTTGACATGATCTTGACATGACCTTGACTTGACCTTCACATGACCTTAACTTGACCTTGACTTGACCCTGACTTGACCTTGACATGACCCTGACTTGACCTTGACATGACCTTGACTTGACCTTGACTTGACCTTGACTTGACCTTGACATGACCTTGACTTGACCTTGACTTGACCTTGACTTGACCTTGACTTGACCTTGACATGACCTTGACTTGACCTTGATATGACCTTGACATGAGCTTGACTTGACCTTGACTTGACTTTGACTCGACCTTGACTTGACCTTGACCTGACCTTTACTTGACCTTGACTTGACCTTGACTTAACCTTGACTTGACCTTGCCATGACCTTGACATGACCTTGACTTGACCCTGACATGACCTTGACATGACCTTGACTTGACCTTGACTTGACCTTGACTTGACCTTCACTTGATCTTCACTTGACCTTGACATAACCTTGACATGACCTTGACTTGACCATGACTTAACCTTGACTTGACCTTGACATGACCTTGACATGACCTTGACTTGACCATGACTTAACCTTGACTTGACCTTGACATGACCTTGACATGACCTTGACTTGACCCTGACATGACCTTGACATGACCTTGACTTGACCTTGACTTGACCCTGACTTGAGCTTGACATGACCTTCACTCGACCTTGACTTGACCTTGACCTCACCTTCACATGACCTTGACATGACCTTGACTTGACCTTGACTTGACCTTGACTTGACCTTCACTTGACCTTCACTTGACCTTGACATGACCTTGACATGACCTTGACTTGGCCATGACTTAACCTTGACTTGACCTTGACATGACCTTGACATGACCTTGACTTGACCCTGACATGACCTTGACATGACCTTGACTTGACCTTGACTTGACCCTGACTTGAGCTTGACATGACCTTCACTCGACCTTGACTTGACCTTGACCTCACCTTCACTTGACCTTGACTGGACCTTGACTTGACTTTGACTTGACCCTGACTTGAGCTTGACATGACCTTCACTTGACCTTGACTTGACCTTGACATGACCTTGTAATGACCTTGACTTGACCTCGATTTGACCTTGACTTGACCTTGACATGACCTTGACTTGACCTTGACTTGACCTTGACTTGACGTTAACTTGACCTTGACATGACCTTGACATGACCTTGACTTGACCTTGACTTGACCTTGACTTGACCTTGACTTGACCTTGACTTGACCATGACTTGACCTTGACTTGACCTTGACTTGACCTTGACCTGACCTTGACTTGACCTTGACATGACCTTGACTTGACCTTGACATGACTTTGACATGACCGTGACATGACCTTGACTTGACCTTGACTTGCCCTTGACATGACCTTGACTTGGCCTTCACTTGACCTTGACTTGACCTTGACATGACCTTGACTTGACCTTAACTTGACCTTGATTTGACCTTGACTTGACCTTGACATGACCTTGACTTGACCTTGACTTGACCTTGACATGCCCTTGACATGAGCTTTACTTGACCTTGACTTGACCTTGACTTGACCTTGACTTGACCTTGACCTGGACTTGACTTTGACTTGATCTTGACTTGACCTTGACTAGACCTTGACCTGACTTTGACATGACCTTGACATGACCTTGACTTGACCTTGACTTGACCTTGACATGACCTTGACTTGACCTTGACTTGACCTTGACTTGACCTTGACTTGACCTTGACTTGACCTTGACATAACATTGACTTGACCTTGACTTGACCTTGACTTGACCTTGACTTGACCTTGACTTGACCCTGACTTGACCTTGACTTGACCTTGACTTGACCTTGACCTTGACATGACCTTTACTAGACCTTGACATGACCTTGACTTGACCTTGACTTGACCTTAACTTTACCTTGACTTGACCTTGACTTGACCTTGACATGACCTTGACTTGACCTTGACTTGACCTTGACTTGACCTTGACTCGACATTGACTTGACCTTGACTTGACATTGACTTGACCTTGACTTGACCTTGACTTGACCTTGACTTGACCTTGACTTAACCTTGACTTGACCTTGACTTGACCTTGACCTTGACATGACCTTTACTAGACCTTGACATGACCTTGACTTGACCTTGACTTGACCTTGACTTGACCTTGACTTGACCTTAACTTTACCTTGACTTGACCTTGACTTGACCTTGACATGACCTTGACTTGACCTTGACATGACCTTGACTTGACCTTGACTTGACCTTGACTTGACCTTGACTTGACCTTGACTTGACCTTGACTTGACCTTGACTTAACCTTGACTTGACCTTGACTTGACCTTGACATGACCCTGACTTGACCTTGACATGACCTTGACCTTGACTTGACCTTGACTTGACCTTGACATGATCTTGACATGACCTTGACTTGACCTTCACATGACCTTAACTTGACCTTGACTTGACCCTGACTTGACCTTGACATGACCCTGACTTGACCTTGACATGACCTTGACTTGACCTTGACTTGACCTTGACTTGACCTTGACATGACCTTGACTTGACCTTGACTTGACCTTGACTTGACCTTGACTTGACCTTGACATGACCTTGACTTGACCTTGATATGACCTTGACATGAGCTTGACTTGACCTTGACTTGACTTTGACTCGACCTTGACTTGACCTTGACCTGACCTTTACTTGACCTTGACTTGACCTTGACTTAACCTTGACTTGACCTTGCCATGACCTTGACATGACCTTGACTTGACCCTGACATGACCTTGACATGACCTTGACTTGACCTTGACTTGACCTTGACTTGACCTTCACTTGATCTTCACTTGACCTTGACATAACCTTGACATGACCTTGACTTGACCATGACTTAACCTTGACTTGACCTTGACATGACCTTGACATATCCTTGACTTGACCATGACTTAACCTTGACTTGACCTTGACATGACCTTGACATGACCTTGACTTGACCCTGACATGACCTTGACATGACCTTGACTTGACCTTGACTTGACCCTGACTTGAGCTTGACATGACCTTCACTCGACCTTGACTTGACCTTGACCTCACCTTCACATGACCTTGACATGACCTTGACTTGACCTTGACTTGACCTTGACTTGACCTTCACTTGACCTTCACTTGACCTTGACATGACCTTGACATGACCTTGACTTGGCCATGACTTAACCTTGACTTGACCTTGACATGACCTTGACATGACCTTGACTTGACCCTGACATGACCTTGACATGACCTTGACTTGACCTTGACTTGACCCTGACTTGAGCTTGACATGACCTTCACTCGACCTTGACTTGACCTTGACCTCACCTTCACTTGACCTTGACTGGACCTTGACTTGACTTTGACTTGACCCTGACTTGAGCTTGACATGACCTTCACTTGACCTTGACTTGACCTTGACATGACCTTGTAATGACCTTGACTTGACCTCGATTTGACCTTGACTTGACCTTGACATGACCTTGACTTGACCTTGACTTGACCTTGACTTGACGTTAACTTGACCTTGACATGACCTTGACATGACCTTGACTTGACCTTGACTTGACCTTGACTTGACCTTGACTTGACCTTGACTTGACCATGACTTGACCTTGACTTGACCTTGACTTGACCTTGACCTGACCTTGACTTGACCTTGACATGACCTTGACTTGACCTTGACATGACTTTGACATGACCGTGACATGACCTTGACTTGACCTTGACTTGCCCTTGACATGACCTTGACTTGGCCTTCACTTGACCTTGACTTGACCTTGACATGACCTTGACTTGACCTTAACTTGACCTTGATTTGACCTTGACTTGACCTTGACATGACCTTGACTTGACCTTGAATTGACCTTGACATGCCCTTGACATGAGCTTTACTTGACCTTGACTTGACCTTGACTTGACCTTGACTTGACCTTGACCTGGACTTGACTTTGACTTGATCTTGACTTGACCTTGACTAGACCTTGACCTGACTTTGACATGACCTTGACATGACCTTGACTTGACCTTGACTTGACCTTGACATGACCTTGACTTGACCTTGACTTGACCTTGACTTGACCTTGACTTGACCTTGACTTGACCTTGACATAACATTGACTTGACCTTGACTTGACCTTGACTTGACCTTGACTTGACCTTGACTTGACCCTGACTTGACCTTGACTTGACCTTGACTTGACCTTGACCTTGACATGACCTTTACTAGACCTTGACATGACCTTGACTTGACCTTGACTTGACCTTGACTTGACCTTAACTTTACCTTGACTTGACCTTGACTTGACCTTGACATGACCTTGACTTGACCTTGACTTGACCTTGACTTGACCTTGACTCGACATTGACTTGACCTTGACTTGACATTGACTTGACCTTGACTTGACCTTGACTTGACCTTGACTTGACCTTGACTTAACCTTGACTTGACCTTGACTTGACCTTGACCTTGACATGACCTTTACTAGACCTTGACATGACCTTGACTTGACCTTGACTTGACCTTGACTTGACCTTGACTTGACCTTAACTTTACCTTGACTTGACCTTGACTTGACCTTGACATGACCTTGACTTGACCTTGACATGACCTTGACTTGACCTTGACTTGACCTTGACTTGACCTTGACTTGACCTTGACTTGACCTTGACTTGACCTTGACTTAACCTTGACTTGACCTTGACTTGTCCTTGACTTAACCTTGACTTGACCTTGACTTGACCTTGACCTTGACATGACCTTTACTAAACCTTGACTTGACCTTAACTTTACCTTGACTTGACCTTGACTTGACCTTGACATGACCTTGACTTGACCTTGACGTGACCTTGACATGATCTTGTCTTGGCCTTGACTTGACCTTGACTTGACCTTGACTTGACCTTGACTTGACCTTGACATGACCCTGACTTGACCTTGACATGACCTTGACTTGACCTTGACTTGACCTTGACTTGACCTTGACTTAACCTTGACTTGACCTTGACTTAACCTTGACTTGACCTTGACTTGACCTTGACCTTGACATGACCTTGACTTGACCTTGACTTGACCTTAACTTTACCTTGACTTGACCTTGACTTAACCTTGACTTGACCTTGACTTGACCTTGACCTTGACATGACCTTTACTAGACCTTGACATGACCTTGACTTGACCTTGACTTGACCTTGACTTGACCTTGACTTGACCTTAACTTTACCTTGACTTAACCTTGACTTGACCTTGACATGACCTTGACTTGACCTTGACTTGACCTTGACTTGACCTTGACTTGACCTTGACTTGGCCTTGACTTGACCTTGACTTGACCTTGACTTAACCTTGACCTGACCTTGACTTGACCTTGACTTGACCTTGACTTAACCTTGACTTGACCTTGACTTGACCTTGACTTAACCTTGACATGACCTTTACTAGACCTTAACTTGACCTTGATTTGACCTTGACTTGACCTCGACATGACCTTGACTTGACCTTGACTTGACCTTGACATGCCCTTGACATGACCTTGACTTGACCTTGACTTGACCTTGACTTGACCTTGACATGACCTTGACTTGACCTTGATATGACCTTGACATGAGCTTGACTTGACCTTGACCTGACCTTTACTTGACCTTGACTTGACCTTGACTTAACCTTGACTTGACCTTGCCATGACCTTGGCATGACCTTGACTTGACCCTGACATGACCTTGACATGACCTTGACTTGACCTTGACTTGACCTTGACTTGACCTTCACTTGATCTTCACTTGACCTTGACATAACCTTGACATGACCTTGACTTGACCATGACTTAACCTTGACTTGACCTTGACATGACCTTGACTTGACCTTGACTTGACCTTGACATGACCTTGACTTGACCTTGATATGACCTTGACATGAGCTTGACTTGACCTTGACTTGACTTTGACTCGACCTTGACTTGACCTTGACTTGACCTTGACTTGACCTTGACTTGACCTTGACTTAACCTTGACCTGACCTTGACTTGACCTTGACTTGACCTTGACTTAACCTTGACTTGACCTTGACTTGACCTTGACTTAACCTTGACATGACCTTTACTAGACCTTAACTTGACCTTGATTTGACCTTGACTTGACCTCGACATGACCTTGACTTGACCTTGACTTGACCTTGACATGCCCTTGACATGACCTTGACTTGACCTTGACTTGACCTTGACTTGACCTTGACATGACCTTGACTTGACCTTGATATGACCTTGACATGAGCTTGACTTGACCTTGACTTGACTTTGACTCGACCTTGACTTGACCTTGACCTGACCTTTACTTGACCTTGACTTGACCTTGACTTAACCTTGACTTGACCTTGATATGACCTTGACATGAGCTTGACTTGACCCTGACTTGACCTTGACATGACCCTGACTTGACCTTGACATGACCTTGACTTGACCTTGACTTGACCTTGACTTGACCTTGACATGACCTTGACTTGACCTTGACTTGACCTTGACTTGACCTTGACATGACCTTGACTTGACCTTGATATGACCTTGACATGAGCTTGACTTGACCTTGACTTGACTTTGACTCGACCTTGACTTGACCTTGACCTGACCTTTACTTGACCTTGACTTGACCTTGACTTAACCTTGACTTGACCTTGCCATGACCTTGACATGACCTTGACTTGACCCTGACATGACCTTGACATGACCTTGACTTGACCTTGACTTGACCTTGACTTGACCTTCACTTGATCTTCACTTGACCTTGACATAACCTTGACATGACCTTGACTTGACCATGACTTAACCTTGACTTGACCTTGACATGACCTTGACATGACCTTGACTTGACCATGACTTAACCTTGACTTGACCTTGACATGACCTTGACATGACCTTGACTTGACCCTGACATGACCTTGACATGACCTTGACTTGACCTTGACTTGACCCTGACTTGAGCTTGACATGACCTTCACTCGACCTTGACTTGACCTTGACCTCATCTTCACATGACCTTGACATGACCTTGACTTGACCTTGACTTGACCTTCACTTGACCTTCACTTGACCTTGACATGACCTTGACATGATCTTGACTTGACCATGACTTAACCTTGACTTGACCTTGACATGACCTTGACATGACCTTGACTTGACCCTGACATGACCTTGACATGACCTTGACTTGACCTTGACTTGACCCTGACTTGAGCTTGACATGACCTTCACTCGACCTTGACTTGACCTTGATCTCACCTTCACTTGACCTTGACTGGACCTTGACTTGACTTTGACTTGACCCTGACTTGAGCTTGACATGACCTTCACTTGACCATGACTTGACCTTGACATGACCTTGTAATGACCTTGACTTGACCTCGATTTGACCTTGACTTGACCTTGACATGACCTTGACTTGACCTTGACTTGACCTTGACTTGACGTTAACTTGACCTTGACATGACCTTGACATGACCTTGACTTGACCTTGACTTGACCTTGACTTGACCTTGACTTGACCTTGACTTGACCATGACTTGACCTTGACTTGACCTTGACTTGACCTTGACCTGACCTTGACTTGACCTTGACATGACCTTGACTTGACCTTGACATGACTTTGACATGACCGTGACATGACCTTGACTTGACCTTGACTTGCCCTTGACATGACCTTGACTTGGCCTTCACTTGACCTTGACTTGACCTTGACATGACCTTGACTTGACCTTAACTTGACCTTGATTTGACCTTGACTTGACCTTGACATGATCTTGACTTGACCTTGACTTGACCTTGACATGCCCTTGACATGAGCTTTACTTGACCTTGACTTGACCTTGACTTGACCTTGACTTGACCTTGACCTGGACTTGACTTTGACTTGATCTTGACTTGACCTTGACTAGACCTTGACCTGACTTTGACATGACCTTGACATGACCTTGACTTGACCTTGACTTGACCTTGACATGACCTTGACTTGACCTTGACTTGACCTTGACTTGACCTTGACTTGACCTTGACTTGACCTTGACATAACATTGACTTGACCTTGACTTGACCTTAACTTGACCTTGACTTGACCCTGACTTGACCTTGACTTGACCTTGACTTGACCTTGACCTTGACCTTGACATGACCTTTACTAGACCTTGACATGACCTTGACTTGACCTTGACTTGACCTTGACTTGACCTTAACTTTACCTTGACTTGACCTTGACTTGACCTTGACATGACCTTGACTTGACCTTGACTTGACCTTGACTTGACCTTGACTCGACATTGACTTGACCTTGACTTGACATTGACTTGACCTTGACTTGACCTTGACTTGACCTTGACTTAACCTTGACTTGACCTTGACTTGACCTTGACCTTGACCTTGACATGACCTTTACTAGACCTTGACATGACCTTGACTTGACCTTGACTTGACCTTGACTTGACCTTGACTTGACCTTGACATGACCTTGACTTGACCTTGACTTGACCTTGACATGACCTTGACTTGACCTTGACTTGACCTTGACTTGACCTTGACTTGACCTTGACTTGACCTTGACTTAACCTTGACTTGACCTTGACTTGACCTTGACTTAACCTTGACTTGACCTTGACTTGACCTTGACCTTGACATGACCTTTACTAAACCTTGACTTGACCTTAACTTTACCTTGACTTGACCTTGACTTGACCTTGACATGACCTTGACTTGACCTTGACGTGACCTTGACATGACCTTGACTTGACCTTGACTTGACCTTGACTTGACCTTGACTTGACCTTGACTTGACCTTGACATGACCCTGACTTGACCTTGACATGACCTTGACTTGACCTTGACTTGACCTTGACTTGACCTTGACTTAACCTTGACTTGACCTTGACTTGACCTTGACCTTGACATGACCTTTACTAGACCTTGACATGACCTTGACTTGACCTTGACTTGACCTTGACTTGACCTTAACTTTACCTTGACTTGACCTTGACTTGACCTTGACCTTGACATGACCTTTACTAGACCTTGACATGACCTTGACTTGACCTTGACTTGACCTTGACTTGACCTTGACTTGACCTTAACTTTACCTTGACTTAACCTTGACTTGACCTTGACATGACCTTGACTTGACTTGACCTTGACTTGACCTTGACTTGACCTTGACTTGACCTTGACTTGACCTTGACTTGACCTTGACTTGACCTTGATTTGACCTTGACTTGACCTTGACTTAACCTTGACCTGACCTTGACTTGACCTTGACTTGACCTTGACTTAACCTTGACTTGACCTTGACTTGACCTTGACTTAACCTTGACATGACCTTTACTAGACCTTAACTTGACCTTGATTTGACCTTGACTTGACCTCGACATGACCTTGACTTGACCTTGACTTGACCTTGACATGCCCTTGACATGACCTTGACTTGACCTTGACTTGACCTTGACTTGACCTTGACTTGACCTTAACTTTACCTTGTCTTGACCTTGACTTGACCTTGACTTAACCTTGACTTGACCTTGACTTGACCTTGACTTAACCTTGACTTGACCTTGACTTGACCTTGACCTTGACATGACCTTTACTAGACCTTGACATGACCTTGACTTGACCTTGACTTGACCCTGACTTGACCTTGACATGACCTTCACTTGACCTTGACTTGACCTCGACTTGACCTTGACTTGAAGTTGACTTAACCTTGACTTGACCTTGACCTGACCTTGACTTGACCTTGACTTGACCTTGACTTGACCTTGACTTAACCTTGACTTGACCTTGACTTGACCTTGACATGACCTTTACTAGACCTTGACATGACCTTGACTTGACCTTGACTTGACCTTGACTTGACCTTAACTTTACCTTGACTTGACCTTGACTTGACCTTGACATGACCTTGACTTGACCTTGACTTGACCTTGACATGACCTTGACCTTCACTTGACCTTCACTTGACCTTGACTTGACCTTGACATTACCCTGACTTGACCTTGACATGACTTTGACTTGACCTTGACTTGACTTGACCTTGACATGACCTTGACTCGACCTTCACCTGACCTTGACATGACCTTGACTTGACCTTGACTTGACCTTTACATGACCTTGACATGACCGTGACTTGACCTTGACTTGACCATGACTTGACCTTGACTTGAACTTGATATGACCTTGACATGACCTAGACATGACCTAGACATGACCTTGACTTGACCTTGACTTGACCTTGACTTGACCTTCACTTGACCTTCACTAGACCTTGACTTGACCTTGACTTGACCTTGACATGACCCTGACTTGACCTTGACATGACCTTCACTTGACCTTGACTTGACCTCGACTTGACCTTGACTTGAAGTTGACTTGACCTTGACTTGACCTTGACGCGACCTTGACTTGACCTTGACCTGACCTTGACATGACCTTGACTTGACCTTGACCTGACGTTGACATGACCTTGACTTGACCCTAACTTGACCTTGGCATGACCTTCACTTGACCTTGACTTGACCTCGACTTGACCTTGACTTGACCTTGACTTGACCTGGACTTGAACTTGACATGACTTTGACTTGACCTTGACATGACCTAGACATGACCTAGACATGACCTTGATTTGACCTTGACTTGACCTTGACATGACCTTGACTTGACCTTGACTTGACCTTGACATGCCCTTGACATGAGCTTTACTTGATCTTGACTTGACCTTGACTTGACCTTGACTTGACCTTGACCTGGACTTGACTTTGACTTGATCTTGACTTGACCTTGACTAGACCTTGACCTGACTTTGACATGACCTTGACATGACTTTGACTTGACCTTGACTTGACCTTGACATGACCTAGACATGACCTAGACATGACCTTGATTTGACCTTGACTTGACCTTGACATGACCTTGACTTGACCTTGACTTGACCTTGACATGCCCTTGACATGAGCTTTACTTGATCTTGACTTGACCTTGACTTGACCTTGACCTGGACTTGACTTTGACTTGATCTTGACTTGACCTTGACTAGACCTTGACCTGACTTTGACATGACCTTGACATGACTTTGACTTGACCTTGACTTGACCATGACATGACCTAGACATGACCTAGACATAACCTTGATTTGACCTTGACTTGACCTTGACATGACCTTGACTTGACCTTGACTTGACCTTAAAATGCCCTTGACATGACCTTGACTTGACCTTGACTTGACCTTGACTTGACCTTGACTTGACCTTGACTTGACCTTGACTTAACATTGACTTGACCTTGACTTGACCTTAACTTGACCTTGACTTGACCCTGACTTGACCTTGACTTGACCTTGACTTGACCTTGACCTTGACATGACCTTTACTAGACCTTGACATGACCTTGACTTGACGTTGACATGACCTTGACATGACCTTGACTTGACCTTGACTTGACCTTGACTTGACCTTGACTTGACCTTGACTTGACCTTGATTTGACCTTGACTTGACCTTGACCTGGACTTGGTTTTGACTTGATCTTGACTTGACCTTGACTAGACCTTGACCTGACTTTGACATGACCTTGACATGACCTTGACTTGACCTTGACATGCCCTTGACATGAGCTTTACTTGATCTTGACTCGACTTTGACTTGAACTTGACCTGACCTTGATATGACCTTGACTTGACCTTTACTTGACGTTGACATGACCTTGACATGACCTTGACTTGACCCTGACTTGACCTTGATATGACCTTCACTTGACCTTGACTTGACCTCGACTTGACCTTGACTTGACCTTGACTTGACTTGACCTTGACATGACCTAGACATGACCTAGACATGACCTTGATTTGACCTTGACTTGACCTTGACATGACCTTGACTTGACCTTGACTTGACCTTGACATGCCTTTGACATGAGCTTTACATGAGCTTTACTTGACCTTGACTTGACCTTGACTTGACCTTGACCTGGACTTGACTTTGACTTGATCTTGACTTGACCTTGACTAGACCTTGACCTGACTTTGACATGACCTTGACATGACCTTGACTTGACCTTGACTTGACCTTGACATGACCTTGACTTGACCTTGACTTGACCTTGACTTGACCTTGACTTAACATTGACTTGACCTTGACTTGACCTTAACTTGACCTTGACTTGACCCTGACTTGACCTTGACTTGACCTTGACTTGACCTTGACCTTGACATGACCTTTACTAGACCTTGACATGACCTTGACTTGACCTTGACTTGACCTTGACTTGACCTTAACTTTACCTTGACTTGACCTTGACTTGACCTTGACATGACCTTGACTTGACCTTGACTTGACCTTGACTCGACATTGACTTGACCTTGACTTGACATTGACTTGACCTTGGCTTGACCTTGACTTGACCTTGACTTGACCTTGACTTAACCTTGACTTGACCTTGACTTGACCTTGACCTTGACATGACCTTTACTAGACCTTGACATGACCTTGACTTGACCTTGACTTGACCTTGACTTGACCTTGACTTGACCTTAACTTTACCTTGACTTGACCTTGACTTGACCTTGACATGACCTTGACTTGACCTTGACTTGACCTTGACATGACCTTGACTTGACCTTGACTTGACCTTGACTTGACCTTGACTTGACCTTGACTTGACCTTGACTTGACCTTGACTTAACCTTGACTTGACCTTGACTTGACCTTGACTTAACCTTGACTTGACCTTGACTTGACCTTGACCTTGACATGACCTTTACTAGACCTTGACATGACCTTGACTTGACCTTAACTTTACCTTGACTTGACCTTGACTTGACCTTGACATGACCTTGACTTGACCTTGACGTGACCTTGACATGACCTTGACTTGACCTTGACTTGACCTTGACTTGACCTTGACTTGACCTTGACTTGACCTTGACTTGACCTTGACATGACCCTGACTTGACCTTGACATGACCTTGACTTGACCTTGACTTGACCTTGACTTGACCTTGACTTAACCTTGACTTGACCTTGACTTGACCTTGACCTTGACATGACCTTTACTAGACCTTGACATGACCTTGACTTGACCTTGACTTGACCTTGACTTGACCTTAACTTTACCTTGACTTGACCTTGACTTGACCTTGACATGACCTTGACTTGACCTTGACTTGACCTTGACTTGACCTTGACTCGACATTGACTTGACCTTGACTTGACCTTGACTTGACCTTGACTTGACCTTGACTTAACCTTGATTTGACCTTGACTTGACCTTAACTTGACCTTGATTTGACCCTGACTTGACCTTGACATGACCTTGACTTGACCTTGACTTGACCTTGACTTGACCTTGACTTGACCTTGACTTGACCTTGACTTAACCTTGACTTGACCTTGACTTGACCTTGACTTAACCTTGACTTGACCTTGACTTGACCTTGACCTTGACATGACCTTTACTAGACCTTGACATGACCTTGACTTGACCTTGACTTGTCCTTGACTTGACCTTGACTTGACCTTAACTTTACCTTGACTTGACCTTGACTTGACCTTGACATGACCTTGACTTGACTTGACCTTGACTTGACCTTGACATGACCTTGACTTGACCTTGACTTGACCTTGACTTGACCTTGACTTGACCTTGACTTGACCTTGACTTGACCTTGACTTAACCTTGACTTGACCTTGACTTGACCTTGACTTAACCTTGACTTGACCTTGACTTGACCTTGACCTTGACATGACCTTTACTAGACCTTGACATGACCTTGACTTGACCTTAACTTTACCTTGACTTGACCTTGACTTGACCTTGACATGACCTTGACTTGACCTTGACGTGACCTTGACATGACCTTGACTTGACCTTGACTTGACCTTGACCTGACCTTGACTTGACCTTGACTTAACCTTGACCTGACCTTGACTTGACCTTGACTTGACCTTGGCTTAACCTTGACTTGACCTTGACTTGACCTTGACTTAACCTTGACATGACCTTGACTTGACCTTAACTTGACCTTGATTTGACCTTGACTTGACCTTAACTTTACCTTGCCTTGACCTTGACTTGACCTTGACATGACCTTGACATGACCTTGACTTGACCTTGACTTGACCTTGACTTGACCTTGACTCGACATTGACATGACCTTGACATGACCTTGACCTTCACTTGACCTTGACTTGACCTTGACATTACCCTGACTTGACCTTGACATGAATTTGACTTGACCTTGACTTGACTTGACCTTGACATGACCTTGACTCGACCTTCACCTGACCTTGACATGACCTTGACTTGACCTTGACTTGACCTTTACATGACCTTGACATGACCGTGACTTGACCTTGACTTGACCATGACTTGACCTTGACTTGAACTTGATATGACCTTCACTTGACCTTGACTTGACCTCGACTTGACCTTGACTTGACCTTGACCTTGACTTGACCTTGACATGACCTTGACTTGAACTTGACATGACTTTGACTTGACCTTGACTTGACTTGACCTTGACATGACCTAGACATGACCTTGACTTGACCTTGACTTGACCTTCACTTGACCTTCACTACACCTTGACTTGACCTTGACTTGACCTTGACATGACCCTGACTTGACCCTGACATGACCTTCACTTGACCTTGACTTGACCTCGACTTGACCTTGACTTGAAGTTGACTTGACCTTGACTTGACCTTGACTCGACCTTGACTTGACCTTGACCTGACCTTGACATGACCTTGACTTGACCTTGACTTGACGTTGACATGACCTTGACTTGACCCTAACTTGACCTTGGCATGACCTTCACTTGACCTTCACTTGACCTTGACTTGACCTTGACTTGACCTTGACTTGACCTTGACTCGACCTTGACTTGACCTTGAGCTGACCTTGACATGACCTTGACTTGAACTTGACTTGACCTTGACCTGACCTTGACATGACCTTGACTTGACCTTTACTTGACGTTGACATGACCTTGACATGACCTTGACTTGACCCTGACTTGACCTTGATATGACCTTCACTTGACCTTGACTTGACCTCGACTTGACCTTTACATGACCTTGGCATGACCTTGACTTGACCGTGACATGACCTTGACTTGACCTTGACTTGACCTTGACTTGACCTTGACTTGACTTTGACTTGACCTTGTCTTGACCTTGACTTGATCTTGACTTGACCTTGACTTGACCTTGACTTGATCTTGACTCGACTTTGACTTGACCTTGACCTGACCTTGATATGACCTTGACTTGACCTTTACTTGACCCTGACTTGACCTTGATATGACCTTCACTTGACCTTGACTTGACCTCGACTTGAACTTGACTTGACCTTGACTCGACCTTGACTTGACCTTGAGCTGACCTTGACATGACCTTGACTTGACCTTGACTTGACCTTGACTTGACCTTGACTTGACCTTGACTTGACCTTGACTTAACCTTGACTTGACCTTGACTTGACCTTGACTTAACCTTGACTTGACCTTGACCTTGACATGACCTTGACTTGACCTTGACTTGACCTTGACTTGACCTTAACTTTACCTTGACTTGACCTTGACTTGACCTTGACTTGACCTTGACATGACCTTGACTTGACCTTGACTTGACCTTGACATGACCTTGACTTGACCTTGACTTGACCTTGACTTGACCTTGACTTGACCTTGACTTGACCTTGACTTGACCTTGACTTGACCTTGACTTGACCTTGACTTGACCTTGACATGACCTTTACTAGACCTTGACATGACCTTGACTTGACCTTGACTTGACCTTGACTTGACCTTGACTTGACCTTAACTTTACCTTGACTTGACCTTGACTTGACCTTGACATGACCTTGACTTGACCTTGACTTGACCTTGACTTGACCTTGACTCGACATTGACTTGACCTTGACATGACCTTGACATGACCTTGACCTTCACTTGACCTTGACTTGACCTTGACATTACCCTGACTTGACCTTGACATGACTTTGACTTGACCTTGACTTGACTTGACCTTGACATGACCTTGACTCGACCTTCACCTGACCTTGACACGACCTTGACTTGACCTTGACTTGACCTTTACATGACCTTGACATGACCGTGACTTGACCTTGACTTGACCATGACTTGACCTTGACTTGAACTTGATATGACCTTCACTTGACCTTGACTTGACCTCGACTTGACCTTGACTTGACCTTGACCTTGACTTGACCTTGACATGACCTTGACTTGAACTTGACATGACTTTGACTTGACCTTGACTTGACTTGACCTTGACATGACCTAGACATGACCTTGACTTGACCTTGACTTGACCTTCACTTGACCTTCACTACACCTTGACTTGACCTTGACTTGACCTTGACATGACCCTGACTTGACCCTGACATGACCTTCACTTGACCTTGACTTGACCTCGACTTGACCTTGACTTGAAGTTGACTTGACCTTGACTTGACCTTGACTCGACCTTGACTTGACCTTGACCTGACCTTGACATGACCTTGACTTGACCTTGACTTGACGTTGACATGACCTTGACTTGACCCTAACTTGACCTTGGCATGACCTTCACTTGACCTTGACTTGACCTCGACTTGGCCTTGACTTGACCTTGACTTGACCTTGACTCGACCTTGACTTGACCTTGAGCTGACCTTGACATGACCTTGACTTGAACTTGACTTGACCTTGACCTGACCTTGACATGACCTTGACTTGACCTTTACTTGACGTTGACATGACCTTGACATGACCTTGACTTGACCCTGACTTGACCTTGATATGACCTTCACTTGACCTTGACTTGACCTCGACTTGACCTTTACATGACCTTGGCATGACCTTGACTTGACCGTGACATGACCTTGACTTGACCTTGACTTGACCTTGACTTGACTTGACCTTGACTTGACCTTGACTTGACCTTGACTTGACCTTGACTTGACCTTGACTTGACCTTGACTTGACCTTGACTTGACCTTGTCTTGACCTTGACTTGATCTTGACTTGACCTTGAGTTGACCTTGACTTGATCTTGACTCGACTTTGACTTGACCTTGACCTGACCTTGATATGACCTTGACTTGACCTTTACTTGACGTTGACATGACCTTGACATGACCTTGACTTGACCCTGACTTGACCTTGATATGACCTTCACTTGACCTTGACTTGACCTCGACTTGACCTTGACTTGACCTTGACCTTGACTTGACCTTGACATGACCTTGACTTGAACTTGACATAACTTTGACTTGACCTTGACTTGACCTTGACATGACCTAGACATGACCTAGACATGACCTTGACTTGACCTTGACTTGACCTTGACTTGACCTTCACTTGACCTTCACTAGACCTTGACTTGACCTTGACTTGACCTTGACATGACCCTGACTTGACCTTGACATGACCTTCACTTGACCTTGACTTGACCTCGACTTGACCTTGACTTGAAGTTGACTTGACCTTGACTTGACCTTGACTCGACCTTGACTTGACCTTGACCTGACCTTGACATGACCTTGACTTGACCTTGACCTGACGTTGACTTGACCTTGACATGACCCTGACTTGACCTTGACATGACCTTCACTTGACCTTGACTTGACCTCGACTTGACCTTGGCATGACCTTCACTTGACCTTGACTTGACCTCGACTTGACCTTGACTTGACCTTGACTTGACCTGGACTCGACCTTGACTTGACCTTGACCTGACCTTGACATGACCTTGACTTGAACTTGACTTGACCTTGACCTGACCTTGACATGACCTTGACTTGACCTTGACTTGACCTTGAATTGACCTTGAATTGACCTTAACCTGACCTTGACATGACCTTGACCTGACCTTGACTTGACCTTGACTTGACCTTGACATGACCCTGACTTGACCTTGACATGACCTTGACTTGACCTTGACTTGACCTTGACTTGAACTTGACATGATCTTGACATGACCTTGACTTGACCTTGACATGACCTCGACTTGACCTTGAACTGACCTTGACTTGACCTTGACTTGACCTTAACTTGACCTTAACTTGACCTTGACTTGACCCTGACTTGACCTTGACATGACCCTGACTTGACCTTGACATGACCTTGACTTGACCTTGACTTGACCTTGACTTGACCTTGACATGACCTTGACTTGACCTTGACTTGACCTTGACTTGACCTTGACTTGACCTTGACATGACCTTGACTTGACCTTGACTTGACCATGACTTGACCTTGACTTGACCTTGATATGACCTTGACATGAGCTTGACTTGACCTTGACTTGACTTTGACTCGACCTTGACTTGACCTTGACCTGACCTTTACTTGACCTTGACTTGACCTTGACATGACCCTGACTTGACCTTGACATGACCTTGACTTAACCTTGACTTGACCTTGACATGACCTTGACATGACCTTGACTTGCCCCTGACATGACCTTGACATGACCTTGACTTGACCTTGACTTGACCTTGACTTGACCTTCACTTGACCTTCACTTGACCTTGACATGACCTTGACATGACCTTGACTTGACCATGACTTAACCTTGACTTGACCTTGACTTGACCTTGACATGACCTTGACATGACCTTGACTTGACCCTGACATGACCTTGACATGACCTTGACTTGACCTTGACTTGACCCTGACTTGAGCTTGACATGACCTTCACTCGACCTTGACTTGACCTTGACCTCACCTTCACTTGACCTTGACTGGACCTTGACTTGACCCTGACTTGAGCTTGACATGACCTTCACTTGACCTTGACTTGACCTTGACATGACCTTGTAATGACCTTGACTTGACCTCGATTTGACCTTGACTTGACCTTGACATGACCTTGACTTGACCTTGACTTGACCTTGACTTGACGTTAACTTGACCTTGACATGACCTTGACATGACCTTGACTTGACCTTGACTTGACCTTGACTTGACCTTGACTTGACCTTGACTTGACCATGACTTGACCTTGACTTGACCTTGACTTGACCTTGACTTGACCTTGACCTGACCTTGACTTGACCTTGACATGACCTTGACTTGACCTTGACATGACCTTGATATGACTTTGACATGACCGTGACATGACCTTGACTTGACCTTGACTTGCCCTTGACATGACCTTGACTTGACCTTCACTTGACCTTGACTTGACCTTGACATGACCTTGACTTGACCTTAACTTGACCTTGATTTGACCTTGACTTGACCTTGACATGACCTTGACTTGACCTTGACTTGACCTTGACTTGACCTAAACCTGGACTTGACTTTGACTTGATCTTGACTTGACCTTGACTAGACCTTGACCTGACTTTGACATGACCTTGACATGACCTTGACTTGACCTTGACTTGACCTTGACATGACCTTGACTTGACCTTGACTTGACCTTGACTTGACCTTGACTTGACCTTGACTTGACCTTGACTTAACCTTGACTTGACCTTGACTTGACCTTGACCTTGACATGACCTTTACTAGACCTTGACATGACCTTGACTTGACCTTGACTTGACCTTGACTTGACCTTAACTTTACCTTGACTTGACCTTGACTTGACCTTGACCTGACCTTGTCTTGACCTTGACTTGACCTTGACTTGACCTTGACTTGACCTTGACATGACCTTGACTTCACCTTGACTTGACTTGACCTTGACATGACCTTGACATGACCTTGACTTGACCTTGACTTGACCTCGACTTGACCTTTACATGACCTTGGCATGACCTTGACTTGACCGTGACAAGACCTTGACTTGACCTTGACCTGACCTTGTCTTGACCTTGACTTGACCTTGACTTGACCTTGACTTGACCTTGACATGACCTTGACTTCACCTTGAATTGACTTGACCTTGACATGACCTTGATATGACCTTCACTTGACCTTGACTTGACCTCGACTTGACCTTTACATGACCTTGGCATGGCCTTGACTTGACCGTGACATGACCTTGACTTGACCTTGACCTGACCTTGTCTTGACTTTGACTTGACCTTGACTTGACCTTGACATGACCTTGACTTGAACTTGACTTGACCTTGACCTGACCTTGACATGACCTTGACTTGACCTTTACTTGACGTTGACATGACCTTGACATGACCTTGACTTGACACTGACTTGACCTTGATATGACTTTCACTTGACCTTGACTTGACCTCGACTTGACCTTTACATGACCTTGGCATGACCTTGACTTGACCGTGACATGACCTTGACTTGACCTTGACTTGACCTTGACTTGACCTTGTCTTGACCTTGACTTGATCTTGACTTGACCTTGACTTGACCTTGACTTGATCTTGACTCGACTTTGACTTGACCTTGACCTGACCTTGATATGACCTTGACTTGACCTTTACTTGACGTTGACATGACCTTGACATGACCTTGACTTGACCTTGACTTGACCTTGACTTGATCTTGACTTGACCTTGACTTGACCTTGACTTGACCTTGACATGACCTTGACTTGAACTTGACATGACTTTGACTTGACCTTGACTTGACTTGACCTTGACATGACCTAGACATGACCTTGACTTGACCTTGACTTGACCTTGACTTGACCTTCACTTGACCTTCACTAGACCTTGACTTGACCTTGACTTGACCTTGACATGACCCTGACTTGACCTTGACATGACCTTCACTTGACCTTGACCTGAAGTTGACTTGACCTTGACTTGACCTTGACTCGACCTTGACTTGACCTTGACCTGACCTTGACATGACCTTGACTTGACCTTGACCTGACGTTGACATGACCTTGACTTGACCCTAACTTGACCTTGGCATGACCTTCACTTGACAAGGACAAGATATGATCTTGACTTGACCTTGACTCGACCTTGACTTGACCTTGACCTGACCTTGACATGACCTTGACTTGACCTTGACTTGACCTTGACTCGACCTTGAATTGACCTTAACCTGACCTTGACATGACCTTGACCTGACCTTGACTTGACCTTGACTCGACCTTGACTTGACCTTGACTTGACCTTGACATGACCTTGACTTGACCTTGACTTGACCTTGACTCGACCTTGAATTGACCTTAACCTGACCTTGACATGACCTTGACCAGACCTTGACTTGACCTTGACTTGACCTTGACATGACCTTGACCTGACCTTGACATGACCTTGACCTCACCTTCACATGACCTTGACATGACCTTGACTTGACCTTGACTTGACCTTGACTTGACCTTCACTTGACCTTCACTTGACCTTGACATGACCTTGACATGACCTTGACTTGACCATGACTTAACCTTGACTTGACCTTGACATGACCTTGACATGACCTTGACTTGACCCTGACATGACCTTGACATGACCTTGACTTGACCTTGACTTGACCCTGACTTGAGCTTGACACGACCTTCACTCGACCTTGACTTGACTTTGACCTCACCTTCACTTGACCTTGACTGGACCTTGACTTGACTTTGACTTGACCCTGACTTGAGCTTGACATGACCTTCACTTGACCTTGACTTGACCTTGACATGACCTTGTAATGACCTTGACTTGACCTCGATTTGACCTTGACTTGACCTTGACATGACCTTGACTTGACCTTGACTTGACCTTGACTTGACGTTAACTTGACCTTGACATGACCTTGACATGACCTTGACTTGACCTTGACTTGACCTTGACTTGACCTTGACTTGACCTTGACTTGACCATGACTTGACCTTGACTTGACCTTGACTTGACCTTGACCTGACCTTGACTTGACCTTGACTTGCCCTTGACATGACCTTGACTTGTCCTTCACTTGACCTTGACTTGACCTTGACATGACCTTGACTTGACCTTAACTTGACCTTGATTTGACCTTGACTTGACCTTGACATGACCTTGACTTGACCTTGACTTGACCTTGACATGCCCTTGACATGAGCTTTACTTGACCTTGACTTGACCTTGACTTGACCTTGACCTGGACTTGACTTTGACTTGATCTTGACTTGACCTTGACTAGACCTTGACCTGACTTTGACATGACCTTGACATGACCTTGACTTGACCTTGACTTGACCTTGACATGACCTTGACTTGACCTTGACTTGACCTTGACTTGACCTTGACTTGACCTTGACCTTGACATGACCTTTACTAGACCTTGACATGACCTTGACATGACCTTGACTTGACCTTGACTTGACCTTGACTTGACCTTAACTTTACCTTGACTTGACCTTGACTTGACCTTGACATGACCTTGACATGACCTTGACTTGACCTTGACTTGACCTTGACATGACCTTGACTTGACCTTGACTTGACCTTGACATGACCCTGACTTGACCTTGACTTGACCTTGACTTGACCGTGACATGACCTTGACTTGACCTTGACTTGACCTTGACTTGACCTTGACTTGACCTTGTCTTGACCTTGACTTGATCTTGACTTGACCTTGACTTGACCTTGACTTGATCTTGACTCGACTTTGACTTGACCTTGACCTGACCTTGATATGACCTTGACTTGACCTTTACTTGACGTTGACATGACCTTGACATGACCTTGACTTGACCCTGACTTGACCTTGATATGACCTTCACTTGACCTTGACTTGACCTCGACTTGACCTTGACTTGACCTTGACCTTGACTTGACCTTGACATGACCTTGACTTGAACTTGACATGACTTTGACTTGACCTTGACTTGACTTGACCTTGACATGACCTAGACATGACCTAGACATGACCTTGACTTGACCTTGACTTGACCTTGACTTGACCTTCACTTGACCTTCACTAGACCTTGACTTGACCTTGACTTGACCTTGACATGACCCTGACTTGACCTTGACATGACCTTCACTTGACCTTGACTTGACCTCGACTTGACCTTGACTTGAAGTTGACTTGACCTTGACTTGACCTTGACTCGACCTTGACTTGACCTTGACCTGACCTTGACATGACCTTGACTTGACCTTGACCTGACGTTGACATGACCTTGACTTGACCCTAACTTGACCTTGGCATGACCTTCACTTGACCTTGACTTGACCTCGACTTGACCTTGACTTGACCTTGACTTGACCTGGACTCGACCTTGACTTGACCTTGACCTGACCTTGACATGACCTTGACTTGAACTTGACTTGACCTTGACCTGACCTTGACATGACCTTGACTTGACCTTGACTTGACCTTGACTTGACCTTGAATTGACCTTAACCTGACCTTGACATGACCTTGACCTGACCTTGACTTGACCTTGACTTGACCTTGACATGACCCTGACTTGACCTTGACATGACCTTGACTTGACCTTGACTTGACCTTGACTTGAACTTGACATGATCTTGACATGACCTTGACTTGACCTTGACATGACCTCGACTTGACCTTGAACTGACCTTGACTTGACCTTGACTTGACCTTAACTTGACCTTAACTTGACCTTGACTTGACCCTGACTTGACCTTGACATGACCCTGACTTGACCTTGACATGACCTTGACTTGACCTTGACTTGACCTTGACTTGACCTTGACATGACCTTGACTTGACCTTGACTTGGCCTTGACTTGACCTTGACTTGACCTTGACATGACCTTGACTTGACCTTGACTTGACCATGACTTGACCTTGACTTGACCTTGATATGACCTTGACATGAGCTTGACTTGACCTTGACTTGACCTTGACTTGACTTTGACTCGACCTTGACTTGACCTTGACCTGACCTTTACTTGACCTTGACTTGACCTTGACATGACCCTGACTTGACCTTGACATGACCTTGACTTAACCTTGACTTGACCTTGACATGACCTTGACATGACCTTGACTTGACCCTGACATGACCTTGACATGACATTGACTTGACCTTGACTTGACCTTGACTTGACCTTCACTTGACCTTCACTTGACCTTGACATGACCTTGACATGACCTTGACTTGACCATGACTTAACCTTGACTTGACCTTGACTTGACCTTGACATGACCTTGACATGACCTTGACTTGACCCTGACATGACCTTGACATGACCTTGACTTGACCTTGACTTGACCCTGACTTGAGCTTGACATGACCTTCACTCGACCTTGACTTGACCTTGACCTCACCTTCACTTGACCTTGACTGGACCTTGACTTGACCCTGACTTGAGCTTGACATGACCTTCACTTGACCTTGACTTGACCTTGACATGACCTTGTAATGACCTTGACTTGACCTCGATTTGACCTTGACTTGACCTTGACATGACCTTGACTTGACCTTGACTTGACCTTGACTTGACGTTAACTTGACCTTGACATGACCTTGACATGACCTTGACTTGACCTTGACTTGACCTTGACTTGACCTTGACTTGACCTTGACTTGACCATGACTTGACCTTGACTTGACCTTGACTTGACCTTGACTTGACCTTGACCTGACCTTGACTTGACCTTGACTTGACCTTGACTTGACCTTGACTTGAACTTGACATGACCTTGACATGACCTTGACTTGACCTTGACTTGACCTTGACTTGACCTTGACTTGCCCTTGACATGACCTTGACTTGACCTTCACTTGACCTTGACTTGACCTTGACATGACCTTGACTTGACCTTAACTTGACCTTGATTTGACCTTGACTTGACCTTGACATGACCTTGACTTGACCTTGACTTGACCTTGACTTGACCTAAACCTGGACTTGACTTTGACTTGATCTTGACTTGACCTTGACTAGACCTTGACCTGACTTTGACATGACCTTGACATGACCTTGACTTGACCTTGACTTGACCTTGACATGACCTTGACTTGACCTTGACTTGACCTTGACTTGACCTTGACTTGACCTTGACTTGACCTTGACTTAACCTTGACTTGACCTTGACTTGACCTTGACCTTGACATGACCTTTACTAGACCTTGACATGACCTTGACTTGACCTTGACTTGACCTTGACTTGACCTTGACTTGACCTTAACTTTACCTTGACTTGACCTTGACTTGACCTTGACCTGACCTTGTCTTGACCTTGACTTGACCTTGACTTGACCTTGACTTGACCTTGACATGACCTTGACTTCACCTTGACTTGACTTGACCTTGACATGACCTTGACATGACCTTGACTTGACCTTGACTTGACCTCGACTTGACCTTTACATGACCTTGGCATGACCTTGACTTGACCGTGACATGACCTTGACTTGACCTTGACCTGACCTTGTCTTGACCTTGACTTGACCTTGACTTGACCTTGACTTGACCTTGACATGACCTTGACTTCACCTTGACTTGACTTGACCTTGACATGACCTTGATATGACCTTCACTTGACCTTGACTTGACCTCGACTTGACCTTTACATGACCTTGGCATGACCTTGACTTGACCGTGACATGACCTTGACTTGACCTTGACCTGACCTTGTCTTGACTTTGACTTGACCTTGACTTGACCTTGACATGACCTTGACTTGAACTTGACTTGACCTTGACCTGACCTTGACATGACCTTGACTTGACCTTTACTTGACGTTGACATGACCTTGACATGACCTTGACTTGACCCTGACTTGACCTTGATATGACCTTCACTTGACCTTGACTTGACCTCGACTTGACCTTTACATGACCTTGGCATGACCTTGACTTGACCGTGACATGACCTTGACTTGACCTTGACTTGACCTTGACTTGACCTTGACTTGACCTTGTCTTGACCTTGACTTGATCTTGACTTGACCTTGACTTGACCTTGACTTGATCTTGACTCGACTTTGACTTGACCTTGACCTGACCTTGATATGACCTTGACTTGACCTTTACTTGACGTTGACATGACCTTGACATGACCTTGACTTGACCCTGACTTGACCTTGATATGACCTTCACTTGACCTTGACTTGACCTCGACTTGACCTTGACTTGACCTTGACGTTGACTTGACCTTGACATGACCTTGACTTGAACTTGACATGACTTTGACTTGACCTTGACTTGACTTGACCTTGACATGACCTAGACATGACCTTGACTTGACCTTGACTTGACCTTCACTTGACCTTCACTAGACCTTGACTTGACCTTGACTTGACCTTGACATGACCCTGACTTGACCTTGACATGACCTTCACTTGACCTTGACCTGAAGTTGACTTGACCTTGACTTGACCTTGACTCGACCTTGACTTGACCTTGACCTGACCTTGACATGACCTTGACTTGACCTTGACCTGACGTTGACATGACCTTGACTTGACCCTAACTTGACCTTGGCATGACCTTCACTTGACAAGGACAAGATATGACCTTGACTTGACCTTGACTCGACCTTGACTTGACCTTGACCTGACCTTGACATGACCTTGACTTGAACTTGACTTGACCTTGACCTGACCTTGACATGACCTTGACTTGACCTTGACTTGACCTTGACTTGACCTTGACATGACCTTAACTTGACCTTGACTTGACCTTGACTCGACCTTGAATTGACCTTAACCTGACCTTGACATGACCTTGACCTGACCTTGACTTGACCTTGACTTGACCTTGACATGACCTTGACCTGACCTTGACATGACCTTGACATGACCTTGACTTGACCATGACTTAACCTTGACTTGACCTTGACATGACCTTGACATGACCTTGACTTGACCCTGACATGACCTTGACATGACCTTGACTTGACCTTGACTTGACCCTGACTTGAGCTTGACATGACCTTCACTCGACCTTGACTTGACCTTGACCTCACCTTCACATGACCTCGACATGACCTTGACTTGACCTTGACTTGACCTTGACTTGACCTTCACTTGACCTTCACTTGACCTTGACATGACCTTGACATGACCTTGATTTGACCATGACTTAACCTTGACTTGACCTTGACATGACCTTGACATGACCTTGACTTGACCCTGACATGACCTTGACATGACCTTGACTTGACCTTGACTTGACCCTGACTTGAGCTTGACATGACCTTCACTCGACCTTGACTTGACCTTGACCTCACCTTCACTTGACCTTGACTGGACCTTGACTTGACTTTGACTTGACCCTGACTTGAGCTTGACATGACCTTGTAATGACCTTGACTTGACCTCGATTTGACCTTGACTTGACCTTGACATGACCTTGACTTGACCTTGACTTGACCTTGACTTGACGTTAACTTGACCTTGACATGACCTTGACATGACCTTGACTTGACCTTGACATGACCGTGACATGACCTTGACTTGACCTTGACTTGCCCTTGACATGACCTTGACTTGGCCTTCACTTGACCTTGACTTGACCTTGACATGACCTTGACTTGACCTTAACTTGACCTTGATTTGACCTTGACTTGACCTTGACATGACCTTGACTTGACCTTGACTTGACCTTGACATGCCCTTGACATGAGCTTTACTTGACCTTGACTTGACCTTGACTTGACCTTGACTTGACCTTGACCTGGACTTGACTTTGACTTGATCTTGACTTGACCTTGACTAGACCTTGACCTGACTTTGACATGACCTTGACATGACCTTGACTTGACCTTGACTTGACCTTGACATGACCTTGACTTGACCTTGACTTGACCTTGACTTGACCTTGACTTGACCTTGACTTGACCTTGACTTAACATTGACTTGACCTTGACTTGACCTTAACTTGACCTTGACTTGACCCTGACTTGACCTTGACTTGACCTTGACTTGACCTTGACCTTGACATGACCTTTACTAGACCTTGACATGACCTTGACTTGACCTTGACTTGACCTTGACTTGACCTTGACTTGACCTTAACTTTACCTTGACTTGACCTTGACTTGACCTTGACATGACCTTGACTTGACCTTGACTTGACCTTGACATGACCTTGACTTGACCTTGACTTGACCTTGACTTGACCTTGACTTGACCTTGACTTGACCTTGACTTGACCTTGACTTGACCTTGACTTGACCTTGACTTGACCTTGACTTGACCTTGACTTGACCTTGACTTGACCTTGACTTAACCTTGACTTGACCTTGACTTGACCTTGACCTTGACATGACCTTTACTAGACCTTGACTTGACCTTAACTTGACCTTGACTTGACCTTGACATGACCTTGACTTGACCTTGACGTGACCTTGACATGACCTTGACTTGACCTTGACTTGACCTTGACTTGACCTTGACTTGACCTTGACATGACCCTGACTTGACCTTCACATGACCTTGACTTGACCTTGACTTGACCTTGACTTAACCTTGACTTGACCTTGACTTGACCTTGACTTGACCTTGACCTTGACATGACCTTTACTAGACCTTGACATGACCTTGACTTGACCTTGACTTGACCTTGACTTGACCTTAACTTTACCTTGACTTGACCTTGACTTGACCTTGACATGACCTTGACTTGACCTTGACTTGACCTTGACTTGACCTTGACTCGACATTGACTTGACCTTGACTTGACCTTGACTTGACCTTGACTTGACCTTGACTTGACCTTGACTTGACCTTGACTTAACCTTGACTTGACCTTGACTTGACCTTAACTTGACCTTGATTTGACCCTGACTTGACCCTGACTTGACCTTGACATGACCTTGACTTGACCTTGACTTGACCTTGACTTGACCTTGACTTGACCTTGACTTGACCTTGACTTAACCTTGACTTGACCTTGACATGACCTTGACTTGACCTTGACTTGACCTTGACTTGACCTTGACTTGACCTTAACTTTACCTTGACTTGACCTTGACTTGACCTTGACATGACCTTGACTTGACCTTGACTTGACCTTGACATGACCTTGACTTGACCTTGACTTGACCTTGACTTGACCTTGACTTGACCTTGACTTGACCTTGACTTGACCTTGACTTAACCTTGACTTGACCTTGACTTGACCTTGACTTAACCTTGACTTGACCTTGACTTGACCTTGACCTTGACATGACCTTTACTAGACCTTGACTTGACCTTGACCTTGACATGACCTTTACTAGACCTTGACATGACCTTGACTTGACCTTAACTTTACCTTGACTTGACCTTGACTTGACCTTGACATGACCTTGACTTGACCTTGACGTGACCTTGACATGACCTTGACTTGACCTTGACTTGACCTTGACTTGACCTTGACTTGACCTTGACTTGACCTTGACTTGACCTTGACTTGACCTTGACTTAACCTTGACCTGACCTTGACTTGACCTTGACTTGACCTTGACTTAACCTTGACTTGACCTTGACTTGACCTTGACTTAACCTTGACATGACCTTGACTTGACCTTAACTTGACCTTGATTTGACCTTGACTTGACCTTGACATGACCTTGACTTGACCTTGACTTGACCTTGACATGCCCTTGACATGATCTTGACTTGACCTTGACTTGACCTTGACTTGACCTTGACTTGACCTTAACTTTACCTTGACTTGACCTTAACTTTACCTTGACTTGACCTTGACTTGACCTTGACTTGACCTTGACTTGACCTTGACTTAACCTTGACTTGACCTTGACTTGACCTTGACCTTGACCTTGACATGACCTTTACTAGACCTTGACATGACCTTGACTTGACCTTGACTTGACCTTGACTTGACCCTGACTTGACCTTGACATGACCTTCACTTGACCTTGACTTGACCTCGACTTGACCTTGACTTGAAGTTGACTTAACCTTGACTTGACCTTGACCTGACCTTGACTTGACCTTGACTTAACCTTGACTTGACCTTGACTTGACCTTGACATGACCTTTACTAGACCTTGACTTGACCTTGACTTGACCTTGACTTGACCTTGACTTGACCTTAACTTTACCTTGACTTGACCTTGACTTGACCTTGACATGACCTTGACTTGACCTTGACTTGACCTTGACTTGACCTTGACTCGACATTGACTTGACCTTGACATGACCTTGACCTTCACTTGACCTTCACTTGACCTTGACTTGACCTTGACATTACCCTGACTTGACCTTGACATGACTTTGACTTGACCTTGACTTGACTTGACCTTGACATGACCTTGACTCGACCTTCACCTGACCTTGACATGACCTTGACTTGACCTTGACTTGACCTTTACATGACCTTGACATGACCGTGACTTGACCTTGACTTGACCATGACTTGACCTTGACTTGAACTTGATATGACCTTCACTTGACCTTGACTTGACCTCGACTTGACCTTGACTTGACCTTGACCTTGACTTGACCTTGACATGACCTTGACTTGAACTTGACATGACTTTGACTTGACCTTGACTTGACTTGACCTTGACATGACCTAGACATGACCTTGACTTGACCTTGACTTGACCTTGACTTGACCTTCACTTGACCTTCACTACACCTTGACTTGACCTTGACTTGACCTTGACATGACCCTGACTTGACCCTGACATGACCTTCACTTGACCTTGACTTGACCTCGACTTGACCTTGACTTGAAGTTGACTTGACCTTGACTTGACCTTGACTCGACCTTGACTTGACCTTGACCTGACCTTGACATGACCTTGACTTGACCTTGACTTGACGTTGACATGACCTTGACTTGACCCTAACTTGACCTTGGCATGACCTTCACTTGACCATGACTTGACCTAGACTTGGCTTTGACTTGACCTTGACTCGACCTTGACTTGACCTTGAGCTGACCTTGACATGACCTTGACTTGACCTTGACTTGACCTTGACATGACCTTGACTTGACCTTGACTTGACCTTGACATGCCCTTGACATGACCTTGACTTGACCTTGACTTGACCTTGACTTGACCTTGACTTGACCTTAACTTTACCTTGACTTGACCTTGACTTTACCTTGACTTAACCTTGACTTGACCTTGACTTGACCTTGACCTTGACATGACCTTTACTAGACCTTGACATGACCTTGACTTGACCTTGACTTGACCTTGACTTGACCCTGACTTGACCTTGACATGACCTTCACTTGACCTTGACTTGACCTCGACTTGACCTTGACTTGAAGTTGACTTAACCTTGACTTGACCTTGACCTTACCTTGACTTGACCTTGACTTGACCTTGACTTGACCTTGACTTAACCTTGACTTGACCTTGACTTGACCTTGACATGACCTTTACTAGACCTTGACATGACCTTGACTTGACCTTGACTTGACCTTGACTTGACCTTGACTTGACCTTGATTTGACCTTAACTTTACCTTGACTTGACCTTGACTTGACCTTGACATGACCTTGACTTGACCTTGACTTGACCTTGACTTGACCTTGACTCGACATTGACTTGACCTTGACATGACCTTGACCTTCACTTGACCTTCACTTGACCTTGACTTGACCTTGACATTACCCTGACTTGACCTTGACATGACTTTGACTTGACCTTGACTTGACTTGACCTT
Organism: Sturmia bella; assembly: GCA_963662145.1. Lineage (NCBI taxonomy): Eukaryota > Metazoa > Arthropoda > Insecta > Diptera > Tachinidae > Sturmia > Sturmia bella. The sequence goes on from OY759170.1 coordinate 28,323,299, forward strand.
GACATGACCTTGACTCGACCTTCACCTGACCTTGACATGACCTTGACTTGACCTTGACTTGACCTTTACATGACCTTGACATGACCGTGACTTGACCTTGACTTGACCATGACTTGACCTTGACTTGAACTTGATATGACCTTCACTTGACCTTGACTTGACCTCGACTTGACCTTGACTTGACCTTGACCTTGACTTGACCTTGACATGACCTTGACTTGAACTTGACATGACTTTGACTTGACCTTGACTTGACTTGACCTTGACATGACCTAGACATGACCTTGACTTGACCTTGACTTGACCTTGACTTGACCTTCACTTGACCTTCACTACACCTTGACTTGACCTTGACTTGACCTTGACATGACCCTGACTTGACCCTGACATGACCTTCACTTGACCTTGACTTGACCTCGACTTGACCTTGACTTGAAGTTGACTTGACCTTGACTTGACCTTGACTCGACCTTGACTTGACCTTGACCTGACCTTGACATGACCTTGACTTGACCTTGACTTGACGTTGACATGACCTTGACTTGACCCTAACTTGACCTTGGCATGACCTTCACTTGACCTTGACTTGACCTAGACTTGGCTTTGACTTGACCTTGACTCGACCTTGACTTGACCTTGAGCTGACCTTGACATGACCTTGACTTGAACTTGACTTGACCTTGACCTGACCTTGACATGACCTTGACTTGACCTTTACTTGACGTTGACATGACCTTGACATGACCTTGACTTGACCGTGACATGACCTTGACTTGACCTTGACTTGACCTTGACTTGACCTTGACTTGACCTTGACTTGACCTTGTCTTGACCTTGACTTGATCTTGACTTGACCTTGACTTGACCTTGACTTGATCTTGACTCGACTTTGACTTGACCTTGACCTGACCTTGATATGACCTTGACTTGACCTTTACTTGACGTTGACATGACCTTGACATGACCTTGACTTGACCCTGACTTGACCTTGATATGACCTTCACTTGACCTTGACTTGACCTCGACTTGACCTTGACTTGACCTTGACCTTGACTTGACCTTGACATGACCTTGACTTGAATTTGACATGACTTTGACTTGACCTTGACTTGACTTGACCTTGACATGACCTAGACATGACCTTGACTTGACCTTGACTTGACCTTGACTTGACCTTCACTTGACCTTCACTAGACCTTGACTTGACTTTGACTTGACCTTGACATGACCCTGACTTGACCTTGACATGACCTTCACTTGACCTTGACTTGACCTCGACTTGACCTTGACTTGAAGTTGACTTGACCTTGACTTGACCTTGACTCGACCTTGACTTGACCTTGACCTGACCTTGACATGACCTTGACTTGACCTTGACCTGACGTTGACATGACCTTGACTTGACCCTAACTTGACCTTGGCATGACCTTCACTTGACCTTGACTTGACCTCGACTTGACCTTGACTTGACCTTGACTTGACCTGGACTTGAACTTGACATGACTTTGACTTGACCTTGACTTGACTTGACCTTGACATGACCTAGACATGTCCTAGACATGACCTTGATTTGACCTTGACTTGACCTTGACATGACCTTGACTTGACCTTGACTTGACCTTGACATGCCCTTGACATGAGCTTTACTTGACCTTGACTTGACCTTGACTTGACCTTGACCTGGACTTGACTTTGACTTGATCTTGACTTGACCTTGACTAGACCTTGACCTGACTTTGACATGACCTTGACATGACCTTGACTTGACCTTGACTTGACCTTGACATGACCTTGACTTGACCTTGACTTGACCTTGACTTGACCTTGACTTAACATTGACTTGACCTTGACTTGACCTTAACTTGACCTTGACTTGACCCTGACTTGACCTTGACTTGACCTTGACTTGACCTTGACCTTGACATGACCTTTACTAGACCTTGACATGACCTTGACTTGACCTTGACTTGACCTTAACTTTACCTTGACTTGACCTTGACTTGACCTTGACATGCCCTTGACATGAGCTTTACTTGACCTTGACTTGACCTTGACTTGACCTTGACTTGACCTTGACTTGACCTTGACTTGACCTAGACTTGACCTTGACTTGACCTTGACTTGACTTTGACTTGATCTTGACTTGACCTTGACTAGACCTTGACCTGACTTTGACATGACCTTGACATGACCTTGACTTGACCTTGACTTGACCTTGACATGACCTTGACATGCCCTTGACATGAGCTTTACTTGATCTTGACTCGACTTTGACTTGACCTTGACCTGACCTTGATATGACCTTGACTTGACCTTTACTTGACGTTGACATGACCTTGACATGACCTTGACTTGACCCTGACTTGACCTTGATATGACCTTCACTTGACCTTGACTTGACCTCGACTTGACCTTGACTTGACCTTGACCTTGACTTGACCTTGACATGACCTTGACTTGAACTTGACATGACTTTGACTTGACCTTGACTTGACTTGACCTTGACATGACCTAGACATGACCTAGACATGACCTTGATTTGACCTTGACTTGACCTTGACATGACCTTGACTTGACCTTGACTTGACCTTGACATGCCCTTGACATGAGCTTTACTTGACCTTGACTTGACCTTGACCTGGACTTGACTTTGACTTGATCTTGACTTGACCTTGACTAGACCTTGACCTGACTTTGACATGACCTTGACATGACCTTGACTTGACCTTGACTTGACCTTGACATGACCTTGACTTGACCTTGACTTGACCTTGACTTGACCTTGACTTGACCTTGACTTAACATTGACTTGACCTTGACTTGACCTTAACTTGACCTTGACTTGACCCTGACTTGACCTTGACTTGACCTTGACTTGACCTTGACCTTGACATGACCTTTACTAGACCTTGACATGACCTTGACTTAACCTTGACTTGACCTTGACTTGACCTTAACTTTACCTTGACTTGACCTTGACTTGACCTTGACATGACCTTGACTTGACCTTGACTTGACCTTGACTTGACCTTGACTCGACATTGACTTGACCTTGACTTGACATTGACTTGACCTTGACTTGACCTTGACTTGACCTTGACTTGACCTTGACTTAACCTTGACTTGACCTTGACTTGACCTTGACCTTGACATGACCTTTACTAGACCTTGACATGACCTTGACTTGACCTTGACTTGACCTTGACTTGACCTTGACTTGACCTTAACTTTACCTTGACTTGACCTTGACTTGACCTTGACATGACCTTGACTTGACCTTGACTTGACCTTGACATGACCTTGACTTGACCTTGACTTGACCTTGACTTGACCTTGACTTGACCTTGACTTGACCTTGACTTGACCTTGACTTAACCTTGACTTGACCTTGACTTGATCTTGACTTAACCTTGACTTGACCTTGACTTGACCTTGACATGACCTTTACTAGACCTTGACATGACCTTGACTTGACCTTAACTTTACCTTGACTTGACCTTGACTTGACCTTGACATGACCTTGACTTGACCTTGACGTGACCTTGACATGACCTTGACTTGACCTTGACTTGACCTTGACTTGACCTTGACTTGACCTTGACTTGACCTTGACATGACCCTGACTTGACCTTGACATGACCTTGACTTGACCTTGACTTGACCTTGACTTGACCTTGACTTAACCTTGACTTGACCTTGACTTGACCTTGACCTTGACATGACCTTTACTAGACCTTGACATGACCTTGACTTGACCTTGACTTGACCTTGACTTGACCTTAACTTTACCTTGACTTGACCTTGACTTGACCTTGACATGACCTTGACTTGACCTTGACTTGACCTTGACTTGACCTTGACTTGACCTTGACTCGACATTGACTTGACCTTGACTTGACCTTGACTTGACCTTGACTTGACCTTGACCTTGACCTTGACATGACCTTTACTAGACCTTGACATGACCTTGACTTGACCTTGACTTGACCTTGACTTGACCTTGACTTGACCTTAACTTTACCTTGACTTGACCTTGACTTGACCTTGACATGACCTTGACTTGACTTGACCTTGACTTGACCTTGACATGACCTTGACTTGACCTTGACTTGACCTTGACTTGACCTTGACTTGACCTTGACTTGACCTTGACTTGACCTTGACTTAACCTTGACTTGACCTTGACTTGACCTTGACTTAACCTTGACTTGACCTTGACTTGACCTTGACTTGACCTTGACCTTGACATGACCTTTACTAGACCTTGACATGACCTTGACTTGACCTTAACTTTACCTTGACTTGACCTTGACTTGACCTTGACGTGACCTTGACATGAACTTGACTTGACCTTGACTTGACGTTGACTTGACCTTGATTTGACCTTGACTTGACCTTGACTTGACCTTGACTTAACCTTGACCTGACCTTGACTTGACCTTGACTGGACCTTGACTTAACCTTGACTTGACCTTGACTTGACCTTGACTTAACCTTGACATGACCTTGACTTGACCTTAACTTGACCTTGATTTGACCTTGACTTGACCTTGACATGACCTTGACTTGACCTTGACTTGACCTTGACTTGACCTTAACTTTACCTTGACTTGACCTTGACTTGACCTTGACATGACCTTGACTTGACCTTGACTTGACCTTGACATGACCTTGACTTGACCTTGACTTGACCTTGACTTGACCTTGACTTGACCTTGACTTGACCTTGACCTAGACTTGACTTTGACTTGATCTTGACTTGACCTTGACTAGACCTTGACCTGACTTTGACATGACCTTGACATGACCTTGACTTGACCTTGACTTGACCTTGACATGACCTTGACTTGACCTTGACTTGACCTTGACTTGACCTTGACTTGACCTTGACTTAACATTGACTTGACCTTGACTTGACCTTAACTTGACCTTGACTTGACCCTGACTTGACCTTGACTTGACCTTGACTTGACCTTGACCTTGACCTTGACATGACCTTTACTAGACCTTGACATGACCTTGACTTGACCTTGACTTGACCTTGACTTGACCTTAACTTGACCTTGACTTGACCTTGACTTGACCTTGACATGACCTTGACTTGACCTTGACTTGACCTTGACTTGACCTTGACTCGACATTGACTTGACCTTGACTTGACATTGACTTGACCTTGACTTGACCTTGACTTGACCTTGACTTGACCTTGACTTAACCTTGACTTGACCTTGACTTGACCTTGACCTTGACATGACCTTTACTAGACCTTGACATGACCTTGACTTGACCTTGACTTGACCTTGACTTGACCTTGACTTGACCTTGACTTGACCTTAACTTTACCTTGACTTGACCTTGACTTGACCTTGACATGACCTTGACTTGACCTTGACTTGACCTTGACATGACCTTGACTTGACCTTGACTTGACCTTGACTTGACCTTGACTTGACCTTGACTTGACCTTGACTTGACCTTGACTTGACCTTGACTTGACCTTGACTTGACCTTGACTTAACCTTGACTTGACCTTGACTTGACCTTGACTTAACCTTGACTTGACCTTGACTTGACCTTGACATGACCTTTACTAGACCTTGACATGACCTTGACTTGACCTTAACTTTACCTTGACTTGACCTTGACTTGACCTTGACATGACCTTGACTTGACCTTGACGTGACCTTGACATGACCTTGACTTGACCTTGACTTGACCTTGACTTGACCTTGACTTGACCTTGACTTGACCTTGACTTGACCTTGACATGACCCTGACTTGACCTTGACATGACCTTGACTTGACCTTGACTTGACCTTGACTTGACCTTGACTTAACCTTGACTTGACCTTGACTTGACCTTGACTTGACCTTGACCTTGACATGACCTTTACTAGACCTTGACATGACCTTGACTTGACCTTGACTTGACCTTGACTTGACCTTAACTTTCCCTTGACTTGACCTTGACTTGACCTTGACATGACCTTGACTTGACCTTGACTTGACCTTGACTTGACCTTGACTCGACATTGACTTGACCTTGACTTAACCTTGACTTGACCTTGACTTGACCTTGACTTAACCTTGACTTGACCTTGACCTTGACATGACCTTGACATGACCTTGACATGACCTTGACTTGACCTTGACTTGACCTTGACTTGACCTTGACTTGACCTTAACTTTACCTTGACTTGACCTTGACATGACCTTGACTTGACTTGACCTTGACTTGACCTTGACATGACCTTGACTTGACCTTGACTTGACCTTGACTTGACCTTGACTTGACCTTGACTTGACCTTGACTTGACCTTGACCTTGACTTGACCTTGACTTAACCTTGACTTGACCTTGACTTGACCTTGACTTAACCTTGACTTGACCTTGACTTGACCTTGACCTTGACATGACCTTTACTAGACCTTGACATGACCTTGACTTGACCTTAACTTTACCTTGACTTGACCTTGACTTGACCTTGACGTGACCTTGACATGACCTTGACTTGACCTTGACTTGACCTTGACTTGACCTTGACTTGACCTTGACTTAACCTTGACCTGACCTTGACTTGACCTTGACTTGACCTTGACTTAACCTTGACTTAACCTTGACATGACCTTGACTTGACCTTAACTTGACCTTGATTTGACCTTGACTTGACCTTGACATGACCTTGGCTTGACCTTGACTTGACCTTGACATGCCCTTGACATGACCTTGACTTGACCTTGACTTGACCTTGACTTGACCTTGACTTGACCTTAACTTTTCCTTGACTTGACCTTGACTTGACCTTGACATGACCTTGACTTGACCTTGACATGACCTTGACTTGACCTTGACTTGACCTTGACATGACCTTGACTTGACCTTGACTTGACCTTGACTTGACCTTGACTTGACCTTGACTTAACCTTGACTTGACCTTGACTTGACCTTGACTTAACCTTGACTTGACCTTGACTTGACCTTGACCTTGACATGACCTTTACTAGACCTTGACTTGACCTTGACTTGACCTTGACCTTGACTTGACCTTAACTTTACCTTGACTTGACCTTGACTTGACCTTGACATGACCTTGACTTGACCTTGACTTGACCTTGACATGACCTTGACTTGACCTTGACTTGACCTTGACTTGACCTTGACTTGACCTTGACTTGACCTTGACTTGACCTTGACTTGACCTTGACATGACCTTTACTAGACCTTGACATGACCTTGACTTGACCTTGACTTGACCTTGACTTGACCTTGACTTGACCTTAACTTTACCTTGACTTGACCTTGACATGACCTTGACTTGACCTTGACTTGACCTTGACTTGACCTTGACTTGACATTGACTTGACCTTGACATGACCTTGACATGACCTTGACCTTCACTTGACCTTCACTTGACCTTGACTTGACCTTGACATTACCCTGACTTGACCTTGACATGACTTTGACTTGACCTTGACTTGACTTGACCTTGACATGACCTTGACTCGACCTTCACCTGACCTTGACATGACCTTGACTTGACCTTGACTTGACCTTTACATGACCTTGACATGACCGTGACTTGACCTTGACTTGACCATGACTTGACCTTGACTTGAACATGATATGACTTTCACTTGACCTTGACTTGACCTCGACTTGACCTTGACTTGACCTTGACCTTGACTTGACCTTGACATGACCTTGACTTGAACTTGACATGACTTTGACTTGACCTTGACTTGACTTGACCTTGACATGACCTAGACATGACCTTGACTTGACCTTGACTTGACCTTCACTTGACCTTCACTACACCTGGACTTGACCTTGACTTGACCTTGACATGACCCTGACTTGACCCTGACATGACCTTCACTTGACCTTGACTTGACCTCGACTTGACCTTGACTTGAAGTTGACTTGACCTTGACTTGACCTTGACTCGACCTTGACTTGACCTTGACCTGACCTTGACATGACCTTGACTTGACCTTGACTTGACGTTGACATGACCTTGACTTGACCCTAACTTGACCTTGGCATGACCTTCACTTGACCTTGACTTGACCTCGACTTGGCCTTGACTTGACCTTGACTTGACCTTGACTCGACCTTGACTTGACCTTGAGCTGACCTTGACATGACCTTGACTTGAACTTGACTTGACCTTGACCTGACCTTGACATGACCTTGACTTGACCTTTACTTGACGTTGACATGACCTTGACATGACCTTGACTTGACCCTGACTTGACCTTGATATGACCTTCACTTGACCTTGACTTGACCTCGACTTGACCTTTACATGACCTTGGCATGACATTGACTTGACCGTGACATGACCTTGACTTGACCTTGACTTGACCTTGACTTGACCTTGACTTGACCTTGACTTGACCTTGTCTTGACCTTGGCTTGATCTTGACTTGACCTTGACTTGACCTTGACTTGATCTTGACTCGACTTTGACTTGACCTTGACCTGACCTTGATATGACCTTGACTTGACCTTTACTTGACGTTGACATGACCTTGACATGACCTTGACTTGACCCTGACTTGACCTTGATATGACCTTCACTTGACCTTGACTTGACCTCGACTTGACCTTGACTTGACCTTGACCTTGACTTGACCTTGACATGACCTTGACTTGAACTTGACATGACTTTGACTTGACCTTGACTTGACTTGACCTTGACATGACCTAGACATGACCTAGACATGACCTTGACTTGACCTTGACTTGACCTTCACTTGACCTTCACTAGACCTTGACTTGACCTTGACTTGACCTTGACATGACCCTGACTTGACCTTGACATGACCTTCACTTGACCTTGACTTGACCTCGACTTGACCTTGACTTGAAGTTGACTTGACCTTGACTTGACCTTGACTCGACCTTGACTTGACCTTGACCTGACCTTGACATGACCTTGACTTGACCTTGACCTGACGTTGACATGACCTTGACTTGACCCTAACTTGACCTTGGCATGACCTTCACTTGACCTTGACTTGACCTCGACTTGACCTTGACTTGACCTTGACTTGACCTGGACTCGACCTTGACTTGACCTTGACCTGACCTTGACATGACCTTGACTTGAACTTGACTTGACCTTGACCTGACCTTGACATGACCTTGACTTGACCTTGACTTGACCTTGACTTGACCTTGACATGACCTTGACTTGACCTTGACTTGACCTTGACTCGACCTTGAATTGACCTTAACCTGACCTTGACATGACCTTGACCTGACCTTGACTTGACCTTGACTTGACCTTGACTTGACCTTGACATGACCCTGACTTGACCTTGACATGACCTTGACTTGACCTTGACTTGACCTTGACTTGAACTTGACATGATCTTGACATGACCTTGACTTGACCTTGACATGACCTCGACTAGACCTTGAACTGACCTTGACTTGACCTTGACTTGACCTTAACTTGACCTTAACTTGACCTTGACTTGACCCTGACTTGACCTTGACATGACCCTGACTTGACCTTGACATGACCTTGACTTGACCTTGACTTGACCTTGACTTGACCTTGACTTGACCTTGACATGACCTTGACTTGACCTTGACTTGACCTTGACTTGACCTTGACTTGACCTTGACATGACCTTGACTTGACCTTGACTTGACCATGACTTGACCTTGACTTGACCTTGATATGACCTTGACATGAGCTTGACTTGACCTTGACTTGACTTTGACTCGACCTTGACTTGACCTTGACCTGACCTTTACTTGACCTTGACTTGACCTTGACATGACCCTGACTTGACCTTGACATGACCTTGACTTAACCTTGACTTGACCTTGACATGACCTTGACATGACCTTGACTTGACCCTGACATGACCTTGACATGACCTTGACTTGACCTTGACTTGACCTTCACTTGATCTTCACTTGACCTTGACATGACCTTGACATGACCTTGACTTGACCATGACTTAACCTTGACTTGACCTTGACTTGACCTTGACATGACCTTGACATGACCTTGACTTGACCCTGACATGACCTTGACATGACCTTGACTTGACCTTGACTTGACCCTGACTTGAGCTTGACATGACCTTCACTCGACCTTGACTTGACCTTGACCTCACCTTCACTTGACCTTGACTGGACCTTGACTTGACCCTGACTTGAGCTTGACATGACCTTCACTTGACCTTGACTTGACCTTGACATGACCTTGTAAAGACCTTGACTTGACCTCGATTTGACCTTGACTTGACCTTGACATGACCTTGACTTGACCTTGACTTGACCTTGACTTGACGTTAACTTGACCTTGACATGACCTTGACATGACCTTGACTTGACCTTGACTTGACCTTGACTTGACCTTGACTTGACCATGACTTGACCTTGACTTGACCTTGACTTGACCTTGAATTGACCTTGACCTGACCTTGACTTGACCTTGACATGACCTTGACTTGACCTTGACATGACCTTGACATGACTTTGACATGACCGTGACATGACCTTGACTTGACCTTGACTTGCCCTTGACATGACCTTGACTTGACCTTCATTTGACCTTGACTTGACCTTGACATGACCTTGACTTGACCTTAACTTGACCTTGATTTGACCTTGACTTGACCTTGACATGACCTTGACTTGACCTTGACTTGACCTTGACATGCCCTTGACATGAGCTTTACTTGACCTTGACTTGACCTTGACTTGACCTAAACCTGGACTTGACTTTGACTTGATCTTGACTTGACCTTGACTAGACCTTGACCTGACTTTGACATGACCTTGACATGACCTTGACTTGACCTTGACTTGACCTTGACATGACCTTGACTTGACCTTGACTTGACCTTGACTTGACCTTGACTTGACCTTGACTTAACCTTGACTTGACCTTGACTTGACCTTGACCTTGACATGACCTTTACTAGACCTTGACATGACCTTGACTTGACCTTGACTTGACCTTGACTTGACCTTGACTTGACCTTGACTTGACCTTAACTTTACCTTGACTTGACCTTGACTTGACCTTGACTTGACCTTGACATGACCTTGACTTCACCTTGACTTGACTTGACCTTGACCTGACCTTGACATGACCTTGACTTGACCCTGACTTGACCTTGAATGACCTTCACTTGACCTTGACTTGACCTCGACTTGACCTTGACTTGACCTTGACCTTGACTTGACCTTGACATGACCTTGACTTGAACTTGACATGACTTTGACTTGACCTTGACTTGACTTGACCTTGACATGACCTAGACATGACCTTGACTTGACCTTGACTTGACCTTGACTTGACCTTCACTTGACCTTCACTAGACCTTGACTTGACCTTGACTTGACCTTGACATGACCCTGACTTGACCTTGACATGACCTTCACTTGACCTTGACCTGAAGTTGACTTGACCTTGACTTGACCTTGACTCGACCTTGACTTGACCTTGATCTGACCTTGACATGACCTTGACTTGACCTTGACCTGACGTTGACATGACCTTGACTTGACCCTAACTTGACCTTGGCATGACCTTCACTTGACAAGGACAAGATATGACCTTGACTTGACCTTGACTCGACCTTGACTTGACCTGGACCTGACCTTGACATGACCTTGACTTGAACTTGACTTGACCTTGACCTGACCTTGACATGACCTTGACTTGACCTTGACTTGACCTTGACTTGACCTTGACATGACCTTGACTTGACCTTGACTTGACCTTGACTCGACCTTGAATTGACCTTAACCTGACCTTGACATGACCTTGACCTGACCTTGACTTGACCTTGACTTGACCTTGACATGACCCTGACTTGACCTTGACATGACCTTGACTTGACCTTGACTTGACCTTGACTTGAACTTGACATGATCTTGACATGACCTTGACTTGACCTTGACATGACCTCGACTTGACCTTGAACTGACCTTGACTTGACCTTAACTTGACCTTAACTTGACCTTGACTTGACCCTGACTTGACCTTGACATGACCCTGACTTGACCTTGACATGACCTTGACTTGATCTTGACTTGACCTTGACATGACCTTGACTTGACCTTGACTTGACCTTGACTTGACCTTGACTTGACCTTGACATGACCTTGACTTGACCTTGACTTGACCATGAATTGACCTTGACTTGACCTTGATATGACCTTGACATGAGCTTGACTTGACCTTGACTTGACTTTGACTCGACCTTGACTTGACCTTGACCTGACCTTTACTTGACCTTGACTTGACCTTGACATGACCCTGACTTGACCTTGACATGACCTTGACTTAACCTTGACTTGACCTTGACATGACCTCGACATGACCTTGACTTGACCCTGACATGACCTTGACATGACCTTGACTTGACCTTGACTTGACCTTGACTTGACCTTCACTTGACCTTCACTTGACCTTGACATGACCTTGACTTGACCATGACTTAACCTTGACTTGACCTTGACTTGACCTTGACTTGACCTTGACATGACCTTGACATGACCTTGACTTGACCCTGACATGACCTTGACATGACCTTGACTTGACCTTGACTTGACCCTGACTTGAGCTTGACATGACCTTCACTCGACCTTGACTTGACCTTGACCTCACCTTCACTTGACCTTGACTGGACCTTGACTTGACCCTGACTTGAGCTTGACATGACCTTCACTTGACCTTGACTTGACCTTGACATGACCTTGTAATGACCTTGACTTGACCTCGATTTGACCTTGACTTGACCTTGACCTTGACTTGACGTTAACTTGACCTTGACATGACCTTGACATGACCTTGACTTGACCTTGACTTGACCTTGACTTGACCTTGACTTGACCTTGACTTGACCATGACTTGACCTTGACTTGACCTTGACTTGACCTTGACTTGACCTTGACCTGACCTTGACTTGACCTTGACATGACCTTGACTTGACCTTGACATGACCTTGACATGACTTTGACATGACGGTGACATGACCTTTACTTGACCTTGACTTGCCCTTGACATGACCTTGACTTGACCTTCACTTGACCTTGACTTGACCTTGACATGACCTTGACTTGACCTTAACTTGACCTTGATTTGACCTTGACTTGACCTTGACATGACCTTGACTTGACCTTGACTTGACCTTGACATGCCCTTGACATGAGCTTTACTTGACCTTGACTTGACCTTGACCTGGACTTGACTTTGACTTGATCTTGACTTGACCTTGACTAGACCTTGACCTGACTTTGACATGACCTTGACATGACCTTGACTAGACCTTGACTTGACCTTGACATGACCTTGCCTTGACCTTGACTTGACCTTGACTTAACCTTGACTTGACCTTGACTTGACCTTGACCTTGACTTGACCTTGACCTGACCTTGTCTTGACCTTGACTTGACCTTGACTTGAGCTTGACATGACCTTGACATGACCTTGACTTGACCTTGACTTGACCTTGACTCGACCTTGACTTGACCTTGACTTGACCTTGACTTGACCTTGACTTGACCTTGACTTGACCTTGACATGACCTTGACTTGACCTTGACTTGACCATGACTTGACCTTGACTTGACCTTGATATGACCTTGACATGAGCTTGACTTGACCTTGACTTGACTTTGACTCGACCTTGACTTGACCTTGACCTGACCTTTACTTGACCTTGACTTGACCTTGACATGACCCTGACTTGACCTTGACATGACCTTGACTTAACCTTGACATGACCTTGACATGACCTTGACTTGACCCTGACATGACCTTGACATGACCTTGACTTGACCTTGACTTGACCTTGACTTGACCTTCACTTGACCTTCACTTGACCTTGACATGACCTTGACATGACCTTGACTTGACCATGACTTAACCTTGACTTGACCTTGACTTGACCTTGACTTGACCTTGACATGACCTTGACATGACCTTGACTTGACCCTGACATGACCTTGACATGACCTTGACTTGACCTTGACTTGACCCTGACTTGAGCTTGACATGACCTTCACTCGACCTTGACTTGACCTTGACCTCACCTTCACTTGACCTTGACTGGACCTTGACTTGACCCTGACTTGAGCTTGACATGACCTTCACTTGACCTTGACTTGACCTTGACATGACCTTGTAATGATCTTGACTTGACCTCGATTTGACCTTGTCTTGACCTTGACTTGACCTTGACATGACCTTGACATGACCTTGACTTGACCTTGACTTGATCTTGACTTGACCTTGACTTGACCTTGACTTGACCATGACTTGACCTTGACTTGACCTTGACTTGACCTTGACTTGACCTTGACATGACCTTGACTTGACCTTGACATGACCTTGACATGACTTTGACATGACCGTGACATGACCTTTACTTGACCTTGACTTGCCCTTGACATGACCTTGACTTGACCTTCACTTGACCTTGACTTGACCTTGACATGCCCTTGACATGAGCTTTACTTGACCTTGACTTGACCTTGACTTGACCTTGACCTGGACTTGACTTTGACTTGATCTTGACTTGACCTTGACTAGACCTTGACCTGACTTTGACATGACCTTGACATGACCTTGACTTGTCCTTGACTTGACCTTGACATGACCTTGACTTGACCTTGACTTGACCTTGACTTGACCTTGACTTGACCTTGACATGACCTTGACTTGACCTTGACTTGACCTTGACATGCCCTTGACATGAGCTTTACTTGACCTTGACTTGACCTTGACTTGACCTTGACCTGGACTTGACTTTGACTTGATCTTGACTTGACCTTGACTAGACCTTGACCTGACTTTGACATGACCTTGACATGACCTTGACTTGACCTTGACTTGACCTTGACTTAACCTTGACTTGACCTTGACTTGACCTTGACTTGACCTTGACATGACCTTGACATGACCTTGACTTGACCCTGACATGACCTTGACATGACCTTGACTTGACCTTGACTTGACCCTGACTTGAGCTTGACATGACCTTCACTCGACCTTGACTTGACCTTGACCTCACCTTCACTTGACCTTGACTTGACCTTGACTTGACCTTGACCTGGACTTGACTTTGACTTGATCTTGACTTGACCTTGACTAGACCTTGACCTGACTTTGACATGACCTTGACATGACCTTGACTTGACCTTGACATGACCTTGACTTGGCCTTGACTTGACCTTGACTTGACCTTGACTTGACCTTGACTTGACCTTGACTTAACCTTGACTTGACCTTGACTTGACCTTGACTTGACCTTGACCTGACCTTGTCTTGACCTTGACTTGACCTTGACTTGAGCTTGACATGACCTTGACATGACCTTGACTTGACCTTGACCTTGACTTGACCTTGACCTTGACTCGACCTTGACTTGACCTTGACTTGACCTTGACTTGACCCTGACATGACCTTGACTTGACCTTGACTTGACCTTGACTTGACCTGGACTTGACCTTGACTTGACCTTGACTTGACCTTGACTTGACCTTGGCATAACCCTGACTTGACCTTGGCATGACCTTGACTTGACCTTGACATGAGCTTGACATGACCCTGACTTGACCTTGACATGACCTTGACTTGACCTTGACTTTACCTTGACTTGACCTTGACTTGACCTTGACTTGACCTTGACATGACCTTGACTTGACCTTGACTTGACCCTGACTTGACCTTGACATGTCCTTCACTTGACCTTGACTTGACCTTGACTGGGCCTTGACTTGACCTTGACTTGAGCTTGACATGACCTTGACATGACCTTGACTTGACCTTGACCTTGACTTGACCTTGACTTGACCTTGACTTCACCTTGACTTGACCATGACTTGACCTTGACTTGACCTTGACTTGACCTTGACTTAACCTTGACTTGACCTTGACTTGACCTTGACTTGACCTTGACATGACCTTGACTTGATCTTGACTTGACTTTGACTTGACCTTGACTTGACCTTGACTTGACCTTGACTTGACCTTGACTTGACCCTGACTTGAGCTTGACATGACCTTCACTTGACCTTGACTTGACCTTGACTGGACCTTGACTTGACCTTGACTTGACCTTGACTTGACCTTGACTTGACCTTGACTTGACCTTGACTTGACCCTGACTTGAGCTTGACATGACCTTCACTCGACCTTGACTTGACCTTGACCTCACCTTCACTTGACCTTGACTTGACCTTGACTTGACCCTGACTTGAGCTTGACATGACCTTCACTTGACCTTGACTTGACCTTGACATGACCTTGACTTGACCTTGACTTGACCTTGACTTGACCTTGACTTAACCTTGACTTGACCTTGACTTGACCTTGACTTAACCTTGACTTGACCTTGACTTGACCTTGACCTTGACATGACCTTTACTAGACCTTGACCTTGACTTGACCTTGACTTGACCTTGACTTGACCTTAACTTTACCTTGACTTGACCTTGACTTGACCTTGACATGACCTTGACTTGACCTTGACTTGACCTTGACATGACCTTGACTTGACCTTGACTTGACCTTGACTTGACCTTGACTTGACCTTGACTTGACCTTGACTTAACCTTGACTTGACCTTGACTTGACCTTGACCTTGACATGACCTTTACTAGACCTTGACATGACCTTGACTTGACCTTGACTTGACCTTGACTTGACCTTAACTTTACCTTGACTTGACCTTGACTTGACCTTGACATGACCTTGACTTGACCTTGACTTGACCTTGACTTGACCTTGACTCGACATTGACTTGACCTTGACATGACCTTGACCTTCACTTGACCTTCACTTGACCTTGACTTGACCTTGACATTACCCTGACTTGACCTTGACATGACTTTGACTTGACCTTGACTTGTCTTGACCTTGACATGACCTTGACTCGACCTTCACCTGACCTTGACATGACCTTGACTTGACCTTGACTTGACCTTTACATGACCTTGACATGACCGTGACTTGACCTTGACTTGACCATGACTTGACCTTGACTGGAACTTGATATGACCTTCACTTGACCTTGACTTGACCTCGACTTGACCTTGACTTGACCTTGACCTTGACTTGACCTTGACATGACCTTGACTTGAACTTGACATGACTTTGACTTGACCTTGAATTGACTTGACCTTGACATGACCTAGACATGACCTTGACTTGACCTTGACTTGACCTTGACTTGACCTTCACTTGACCTTCACTAGACCTTGACTTGACCTTGACTTGACCTTGACATGACCCTGACTTGACCTTGACATGACCTTCACTTGACCTTGACTTGACCTCGACTTGACCTTGACTTGAAGTTGACTTGACCTTGACTTGACCTTGACTCGACCTTGACTTGACCTTGACCTGACCTTGACATGACCTTGACTCTACCTTGACTTGACGTTGACATGACCTTGACTTGACCCTAACTTGACCTTGGCATGACCTTCACTTGACCTTGACTTGACCTCGACTTGGCCTTGACTTGACCTTGACTTGACCTTGACTCGACCTTGACTTGACCTTGAGCTGACCTTGACATGACCTTGACTTGAACTTGACTTGACCTTGACCTGACCTTGACATGGCCTTGACTTGACCTTTACTTGACGTTGACATGACCTTGACATGACCTTGACTTGACCCTGACTTGACCTTGATATGACCTTCACTTGACCTTGACTTGACCTCGACTTGACCTTTACATGACCTTGGCATGACCTTGACTTGACCTTGACTTGACCTTGACTTGACCTTGTCTTGACCTTGACTTGACCTTGACTTGACCTTGACTTGACCTTGACTTGATCTTGACTCGACTTTGACTTGACCTTGACCTGACCTTGATATGACCTTGACTTGACCTTTACTTGACGTTGACATGACCTTGACATGACCTTGACTTGACCCTGACTTGACCTTGATATGACCTTCACTTGACCTTGACTTGACCTCGACTTGACCTTGACTTGACCTTGACCTTGACATGACTTTGACTTGAACTTGACATGACTTTGACTTGACCTTGACTTGACTTGACCTTGACATGACCTAGACATGACCTAGACATGACCTTGACTTGACCTTGACTTGACCTTGATTTGACCTTGACTTGACCTTGACATGACCTTGACTTGACCTTGACTTGATCTTGACATGCCCTTGACATGAGCTTTACTTGACCTTGACTTGACCTTGACTTGACCTTGACCGGGACTTGACTTTGACTTGATCTTGACTTGACCTTGACTAGACCTTGACCTGACATTGACATGACCTTGACATGACCTTGACTTGACCTTGACTTGACCTTGACATGACCTTGACTTGACCTTGACTTGACCTTGACTTGACCTTGACTTGACCGTGACTTGACCTTGACTTGACCTTGACTTAACCTTGACTTGACCTTGACTTGACCTTGACCTTGACCTTGACTTGACCTTGACCTGACCTTGTCTTGACCTTGACTTGACCTTGACTTGAGCTTGACATGACCTTGACATGACCTTGACTTGACCTTGACTTGACCTTGACCTTGACTCGACCTTGACTTGACCTTGACTTGACCTTGACTTGACCTTGACTTGACCTTGACTTGACCCTGACATGACCTTTACTTGACCTTGACTTGACCTTGACATGACCTTGACTTGACCTTGACATGAGCTTGACATGACCCTGACTTGACCTTGACATGACCTTGACTTGACCTTGACTTTACCTTGACTTGACCTTGACTTGACCTTGACTTGACCTTGACATGACCTTGACTTGACCTTGACTTGACCCTGACTTGACCTTGACATGTCCTTCACTTGACCTTGACTTGACCTTGACTGGACCTTGACTTGACCTTGACTTGACCTTGACTTGAGCTTGACATGACCTTGACATGACCTTGACTTGACCTTGACCTTGACTTGACCTTGACTTGACCTTGACCTTGACTTGACCTTGACTTGACCTTGACTTCACCTTGACTTGACCATGACTTGACCTTGACTTGACCTTGACTTGACCTTGACTTAACCTTGACTTGACCTTGACTTGACCTTGACATGACCTTGACTTGACCTTGACTTGACTTTGACTTGACCTTGACTTGACCTTGACTTGACCTTGACTTGACCTTGACTTGACCCTGACTTGAGCTTGACATGACCTTCACTTGACCTTGACTTGACCTTGACTGGACCTTGACTTGACCTTGACTTGACCTTGACTTGACCTTGACTTGACCCTGACTTGAGCTTGACATGACCTTCACTCGACCTTGACTTGACCTTGACCTCACCTTCACTTGACCTTGACTTGACCTTGACTTGACCCTGACTTGAGCTTGACATGACCTTCACTTGACCTTGACTTGACCTCGATTTGACCTTGACTTGACCTTGACATGACCTTGACTTGACCTTGACTTGACCTTGACTTGACCTTGACTTGACGTTAACTTGACCTTGACATGACCTTGACATGACCTTGACTTGACCCTGACTTGACCTTGACTTGACCTTGACTTGACCATGACTTGACCTTGACTTGACCTTGACTTGACCTTGACTTAACCTTGACTTGACCTTGACTTGACCTTGACTTAACCTTGACTTGACCTTGACTTGACCTTGACCTTGACATGACCTTTACTAGACCTTGACATGACCTTGACTTGACCTTAACTTTACCTTGACTTGACCTTGACTTGACCTTGACATGACCTTGACTTGACCTTGACTTGACCTTGACATGACCTTGACTTGACCTTGACTTGACCTTGACTTGACCTTGACTTGACCTTGACTTGACCTTGACTTGACCTTGACTTGACCTTGACTTAACCTTGACCTGACCTTGACTTGACCTTGACTTGACCTTGACTTAACCTTGACTTGACCTTGACTTGACCTTGACTTAACCTTGACATGACCTTGACTTGACCTTGACTTGACCTTAACTTGACCTTGATTTGACCTTGACTTGACCTTGACATGACCTTGACTTGACCTTGACTTGACCTTGACTTGACCTTAACTTTACCTTGACTTGACCTTGACTTGACCTTGACATGACCTTGACTTGACCTTGACTTGACCTTGACATGACCTTGACTTGACCTTGACTTGACCTTCACTTGACCTTGACTTGACCTTGACTTAACCTTGACTTGACCTTGACTTGACCTTGACTTAACCTTGACTTGACCTTGACTTGACCTTGACCTTGACATGACCTTTACTAGACCTTGACATGACCTTGACTTGACCTTGACTTGACCTTGACTTGACCTTAACTTTACCTTGACTTGACCTTGACATGACCTTGACTTGACCTTGACTTGACCTTGACATGACCTTGACTTGACCTTGACTTGACCTTGACTTGACCTTGACTTGACCTTGACTTGACCTTGACTTAACCTTGACTTGACCTTGACTTGACCTTGACCTTGACATGACCTTTACTAGACCTTGACATGACCTTGACTTGACCTTGACTTGACCTTGACTTGACCTTGACTTAACCTTGACTTGACCTTGACTTGACCTTGACCTTGACATGACCTTTACTAGACCTTGACATGACCTTGACTTGACCTTGACTTGACCTTGACTTGACCTTGACTTGACCTTGACTCGACATTGACTTGACCTTGACATGACCTTGACCTTCACTTGACCTTCACTTGACCTTCACTTGACCTTGACTTGACCTTGACATTACCCTGACTTGACCTTGACATGACTTTGACTTGACCTTGACTTGACTTGACCTTGACATGACCTTGACTCGACCTTCACCTGACCTTGACATGACCTTGACTTGACCTTGACTTGACCTTTACATGACCTTGACATGACCGTGACTTGACCTTGACTTGACCATGACTTGACCTTGACTTGAACTTGATATGACCTTCACTTGACCTTGACTTGACCTTGACCTTGACATGACCTTGACTTGAACTTGACATGACTTTGACTTGACCTTGACTTGACTTGACCTTGACATGACCTAGACATGACCTTGACTTGACCTTGACTTGACCTTGACTTGACCTTCACTTGACCTTCACTAGACCTTGACTTGACCTTGACTTGACCTTGACATGACCCTGACTTGACCTTGACATGACCTTCACTTGACCTTGACTTGACCTCGACTTGACCTTGACTTGAAGTTGACTTGACCTTGACTTGACCTTGACTCGACCTTGACTTGACCTTGACCTGACCTTGACATGACCTTGACTCTACCTTGACTTGACGTTGACATGACCTTGACTTGACCCTAACTTGACCTTGGCATGACCTTCACTTGACCTTGACTTGACCTCGACTTGGCCTTGACTTGACCTTGACTTGACCTTGACTCGACCTTGACTTGACCTTGAGCTGACCTTGACATGACCTTGACTTGAACTTGACTTGACCTTGACCTGACCTTGACATGACCTTGACTTGACCTTTACTTGACGTTGACATGACCTTGACATGACCTTGACTTGACCCTGACTTGACCTTGATATGACCTTCACTTGACCTTGACTTGAACTCGACTTGACCTTTACATGACCTTGGCATGACCTTGATTTGACCGTGACATGACCTTGACTTGACCTTGACTTGACCTTGACTTGACCTTGTCTTGACCTTGACTTGATCTTGACTTGACCTTGACTTGACCTTGACTTGATCTTGACTCGACTTTGACTTGACCTTGACCTGACCTTGATATGACCTTGACTTGACCTTTACTTGACGTTGACATGACCTTGACATGACCTTGACTTGACCCTGACTTGACCTTGATATGACCTTCACTTGACCTTGACTTGACCTCGACTTGACCTTGACTTGACCTTGACCTTGACTTGCCCTTGACATGACCTTGACTTGAACTTGACATGACTTTGACTTGACCTTGACTTGACCTGACCTTGACATGACCTAGACATGACCTTGACTTGACCTTGACTTGACCTTGACTTGACCTTCACTTGACCTTCACTAGACCTTGACTTGACCTTGACTTGACCTTGACATGACCCTGACTTGACCTTGACATGACCTTCACTTGACCTTGACTTGACCTCGACTTGACCTTGACTTGAAGTTGACTTGACCTTGACTTGACCTTGACTCGACCTTGACTTGACCTTGACCTGACCTTGACATGACCTTGACTTGACCTTGACCTGACGTTGACATGACCTTGACTTGACCCTAACTTGACCTTGGCATGACCTTCACTTGACCTTGACTTGACCTCGACTTGACCTTGACTTGACCTTGACTTGACCTTGACTCGACCTTGACTTGACCTTGACCTGACCTTGACCTGACCTTGACATGACCTTGACTTGACCTTGACTTGACCTTGACTTGACCTTGACATGACCTTGACTTGACCTTGACTTGACCTTGACTCGACCTTGAATTGACCTTAACCTGACCTTGACATGACCTTGACCTGACCTTGACTTGACCTTGACTTGACCTTGACATGACCCTGACTTGACCTTGACATGACCTTGACTTGACCTTGACTTGAACTTGACATGATCTTGACATGACCTTGACTTGACCTTGACATGACCTCGACTTGACCTTGAACTGACCTTGACTTGACCTTAACTTGACCTTAACTTGACCTTGACTTGACCCTGACTTGACCTTGACATGACCCTGACTTGACCTTGACATGACCTTGACTTGACCTTGACTTGACCTTGACTTGACCTTGACATGACCTTGACTTGACCTTGACTTGACTTTGACTTGACCTTGACTTGACCTTGACTTGACCTTGACATGACCTTGACTTGACCTTGACTTGACCATGACTTGACCTTGACTTGACCTTGATATGACCTTGACATGAGCTTGACTTGACCTTGACTTGACTTTGACTCGACCTTGACTTGACCTTGACCTGACCTTTACTTGACCTTGACTTGACCTTGACATGACCCTGACTTGACCTTGACATGACCTTGACTTAACCTTGACTTGACCTTGACATGACCTTGACATGACCTTGACTTGACCCTGACATGACCTTGACATGACCTTGACTTGACCTTGACTTGACCTTGACTTGACCTTCACTTGACCTTCACTTGACCTTCACTTGACCTTGACATGACCTTGACATGACCTTGACTTGACCATGACTTAACCTTGACTTGACCTTGACTTGACCTTGACATGACCTTGACATGACCTTGACTTGACCCTGACATGACCTTGACATGACCTTGACTTGACCTTGACTTGACCCTGACTTGAGCTTGACATGACCTTCACTCGACCTTGACTTGACCTTGACCTCACCTTCACTTGACCTTGACTGGACCTTGACTTGACCCTGACTTGAGCTTGACATGACCTTCACTTGACCTTGACTTGACCTTGACATGACCTTGTAATGACCTTGACTTGACCTCGATTTGACCTTGACTTGACCTTGACATGACCTTGACTTGACCTTGACTTGACCTTGACTTGACGTTAACTTGACCTTGACATGACCTTGACATGACCTTGACTTGACCTTGACTTGACCTTGACTTGACCTTGACTTGACCTTGACTTGACCATGACTTGACCTTGACTTGACCTTGACTTGACCTTGACTTGACCTTGACCTGACCTTGACTTGACCTTGACATGACCTTGACTTGACCTTGACATGACCTTGACATGACTTTGACATGACCGTGACATGACCTTGACTTGACCTTGACTTGCCCTTGACATGACCTTGACTTGACCTTCACTTGACCTTGACTTGACCTTGACATGACCTTGACTTGACCTTAACTTGACCTTGATTTGACCTTGACTTGACCTTGACATGACCTTGACTTGACCTTGACTTGACCTTGACATGCCCTTGACATGAGCTTTACTTGACCTTGACTTGACCTTGACCTGGACTTGACTTTGACTTGATCTTGACTTGACCTTGACTAGACCTTGACCTGACTTTGACATGACCTTGACATGACCTTGACTTGACCTTGACTTGACCTTGGCTCGACCTTGACTTGACCTTGACCTGACCTTGACATGACCTTGACTTGACCTTGACCTGACGTTGACATGACCTTGACTTGACCCTAACTTGACCTTGACTTGACCATGACTTAACCTTGACTTGACCTTGACTTGACCTTGACATGACCTTGACATGACCTTGACTTGACCCTGACATGACCTTGACATGACCTTGACTTGACCTTGACTTGACCCTGACTTGAGCTTGACATGACCTTCACTCGACCTTGACTTGACCTTGACCTCACCTTCACTTGACCTTGACCTGACCTTGACTTGACCTTGACATGACCTTGACATGACTTTGACATGACCGTGACATGACCTTGACTTGACCTTGACTTGCCCTTGACATGACCTTGACTTGACCTTCACTTGACCTTGACTTGACCTTAACTTGACCTTGACTTGACCTTGACTTAACCTTGACTTGACCTTGACTTGACCTTGACCTTGACATGACCTTTACTAGACCTTGACATGACCTTGACTTGACCTTGACTTGACCTTGACTTGACCTTGACTTGACCTTGACTTGACCTTAACTTTACCTTGACTTGACCTTGACTTGACCTTGACTTGACCTTGACCTGACCTTGTCTTGACCTTGACTTGACCTTGACTTGACCTTGACTTGACCTTGACTTGACCTTGACTTGACCTTGACTTGACCTTGACATGCCCTTGACATGAGCTTTACTTGACCTTGACTTAACCTTGACCTGGACTTGACTTTGACTTGATCTTGACTTGACCTTAACATGACCTTGACTTGACCTTGACATGACCTTGACTTGACCTTGACTTGACCTTGACTTGACCTTGACTTGACCTTGACTTGACCTTGACTTAACCTTGACTTGACCTTGTCTTGACCTTGACCTTGACATGACCTTTACTAGACCTTGACATGACCTTGACTTGACCTTGACTTGACCTTGACTTGACCTTGACTTGACCTTAACTTTACCTTGACTTGACCTTGACTTGACCTTGACTTGACCTTGACCTGACCTTGTCTTGACCTTGACTTGACCTTGACTTGACCTTGACTTGACCTTGACATGACCTTGACTTGACCTTGACTTGACTTGACCTTGACATGACCTTGACATGACCTTGACTTGACCTTGACTTGACCCTGACTTGACCTTGATATGACCTTCACTTGACCTTGACTTGACCTCGACTTGACCTTTACATGACCTTGGCATGACCTTGACTTGACCGTGACATGACCTTGACTTGACCTTGACCTGACCTTGTCTTGACCTTGACTTGACCTTGTCTTGACCTTGACTTGATCTTGACTTGACCTTGACTTGACCTTGACTTGATCTTGACTCGACTTTGACTTGACCTTGACCTGACCTTGATATGACCTTGACTTGACCTTTACTTGACGTTGACATGACCTTGACATGACCTTGACTTGACCCTGACTTGACCTTGATATGACCTTCACTTGACCTTGACTTGACCTCGACTTGACCTTGACTTGACCTTGACCTTGACCCTGACTTGACCTTGATATGACCTTCACTTGACCTTGACTTGACCTCGACTTGACCTTTACATGACCTTGGCATGACCTTGACTTGACCGTGACATGACCTTGACTTGACCTTGGCTTGACCTTGTCTTGACCTTGACTTGATCTTGACTTGACCTTGACTTGACCTTGACTTGATCTTGACTCGACTTTGACTTGACCTTGACCTGACCTTGATATGACCTTGACTTGACCTTTACTTGACGTTGACATGACCTTGACATGACCTTGACTTGACCCTGACTTGACCTTGATATGACCTTCACTTGACCTTGACTTGACCTCGACTTGACCTTGACTTGACCTTGACCTTGACTTGACCTTGACATGACCTTGACTTGAACTTGACATGACTTTGACTTGACCTTGACATGACCTAGACATGACCTAGACATGACCTTGACTTGACCTTGACTTGACCTTCACTTGACCTTCACTAGACCTTGACTTGACCTTGACTTGACCTTGACATGACCCTGACTTGACCTTGACATGACCTTCACTTGACCTTGACTTGACCTCGACTTGACCTTGACTTGAAGTTGACTTGACCTTGACTTGACCTTGACTCGACCTTGACTTGACCTTGACCTGACTTTGACATGACCTTGACATGACCTTGACTTGACCTTGACTTGACCTTGACATGACCTTGACTTGACCTTGACTTGACCTTGACTTGACCTTGACTTGACCTTGTCTTGACCTTGACTTAACCTTGACTTGACCTTGACTTCACTTGACCTTGACCTTGACTTGACCTTGACCTGACCTTGTCTTGACCTTGACTTGACCTTGACTTGAGCTTGACATGACCTTGACATGACCTTGACTTGACCTTGACTTGACCTTGACCTTGACTCGACCTTGACTTGACCTTGACTTGACCTTGACTTGACCTTGACTTGACCCTGACATGACCTTGACTTGACCTTGACTTGACCTTGACTTGACTTGGACTTGACCTTGACTTGACCTTGACTTGACCTTGGCATAACCCTGACTTGACCTTGACATGACCTTGACTTGACCTTGACATGAGCTTGACATGACCCTGACTTGACCTTGACGTGACCTTGACTTGACCTTGACTTTACCTTGACTTGACCTTGACTTGACCTTGACTTGACCTTGACATGACCTTGACTTGACCTTGACTTGACCCTGACTTGACCTTGACATGTCCTTCACTTGACCTTGACTTGACCTTGACTGGACCTTGACTTGACCTTGACTTGACCTTGACTTGAGCTTGACCTTGACCTTGACCTTGACCTTGACGTTGACTTGACCTTGACTTGACCTTGACTTGACCTTGACTTGACCATGACTTGACCTTGACTTGACCTTGACTTGACCTTGACTTAACCTTGACTTGACCTTGACTTGACCTTGACTTGACCTTGACATGACCTTGACTTGACCTTGACTTGACTTTGACTTGACCTTGACTTGACCTTGACTTGACCTTGACTTGACCTTGACTTGACCATGACTTGACCTTGACTTGACCTTGACTTGACCTTGACTTAACCTTGACTTGACCTTGACTTGACCTTGACATGACCTTGACTTGACCTTGACTTGACTTTGACTTGACCTTGACTTGACCTTGACTTGACCTTGACTTGACCTTGACTTGACCATGACTTGACCTTGACTTGACCTTGACTTGACCTTGACTTAACCTTGACATGACCTTGACTTGACCTTGACTTGACCTTGACTTGACCTTGACTTGACCAAGACTGGACCTTGACTTGACCTTGACTTGACCTTGACATGATCTTGACTTGACCTTGACTTGACCTTGACATGACCTTGACTTGACTTTGAACTGACCTTGACTTGACCTTGACTTGACCTTGACTTGACCCTGACTTGACCTTGACATGACCCTGACTTGACCTTGACATGACCCTGACTTGACCTTGACATGTCCTTCTTTGGACCTTGACTTGACCTTGACTGGACCTTGACTTGACCTTGACTTGACCTTGACTTGAGCTTGACATGACCTTGACATGACCTTGACTTGACCTTGACTTGACCTTGACTTGACCTTGACCTTGACCTTGACTTGACCTTGACTTGACCTTGACTTGACCCTGACTTGAGCTTGACATGACCTTCACTCGACCTTGACTTGACCTTGACCTCACCTTCACTTGACCTTGACTAGACCTTGACTTGACCTTGACTTGACCCTGACTTGAGCTTGACATGACCCTCACTTGACCTTGACTTGACCTTGACATGACCTTGTAATGACCTTGACTTGACCTCGATTTGACCTTGACTTGACCTTGACATGACCTTGACTTGACCTTGACTTGAAATTGACCTTGACTTGACCTTGACTTGACCTTGACATGACCTTCACTTGACCTTGACTTGACCTTGACTTGACCTTAACTTGTCCTTGACATGACCTTGACATGACCTTGACTTGACCTTGACTTGACCTTGACTTGACCTTGACTTGACCTTGACTTGACCTTGACTTGACCTTGACTTCACCATGACTTGACCTTGTCTTGACCTTGACTTGACCTTGACTTGACCTTGACATGATCTTGACTTGACCTTGACTTGACCTTGACATGACCTCGACTTGACTTTGAACTGACCTTGACTTGACCTTGACTTGACCTTGACTTGACCCTGACTTGACTTTGACATGACCCTGACTTGACCTTGACATGACCTTGACTTGACCTTGACTTGACCTTGACATGACCTTGACATGACCTTGACTTGACCTTGACTTGACCTTGACTTGACCTTGACCTGACCTTGACATGACCTTGACTTGACCTTGACTTGACCTTGAATTGACCTTAATCTGACCTTGACATGACCTCGACTTGACTTTGAACTGACCTTGACTTGACCTTGACTTGACCCTGACTTGACTTTGACATGACCCTGACTTGACCTTGACTTGACCCTGACTTGAGCTTGACATGACCTTCACTCGACCTTGACTTGACCTTGACCTCACCTTGAGTGGACCTTGACTTGACCTTGACCTGACCTTGACATGACCTTGACTTGACCTTGAATTGACCTTAATCTGACCTTGACATGACCTTGACTTGACCTTGACCTGACCTTGACATGACCTTGACTTGACCTTGACTTCACCTTGACCTGACCTTTAATTGACCTTGACCTGACCTTTACTTGACCTTGACTTGACCTTGACATGACCCTGACTTGACCTTGACATGACCTTGACTTGACCTTGACTTGACCTTGACATGACCTCGACATGACCTTGACTTGACCTTGACTTGACCTTGACTTGACCTTGACTTGACCTTCACTTGACCTTCACTTGACCTTGACTTGACCTTGACATGACCTTGACTTGACCTTGACTTGACGTTGACATGACCTTGACATGACCTTGACTTAACCCTGACTTGACTTGACATGACCTTCACTTGACCTTGACTTGACCTCCACTTGACCTTGACTCGACCTTGACTTGACCTTGACCTGACCTTGACCTGACCTTGACATGACCTTGACTTGACCTTGACCTGACGTTGACATGAACTTGACTTGACCTTGACTTGACCTTGGCTTGACCTTGACTTGACCCTGACTTGACCTTGACATGACCTTGACTTGACCTTGACTTGACCTTGACTTGACCTTGACTTGATCTTGAGTCGACCTTAAATTGACCTTAACCTGACCTTGACTTGACCTTGACTTGACCTTGACTTGACCTTGATTTGACCTTGACTTGACCTTGACTTGATTTTGACTTGATTTTGACTTGACTTTGACATGACCCTGACTTGACCTTGACATGACCTTGACTTGACCCTGACTTGACCTTGACTTGACCTTGACATGACCTTGACATGACCTTGACTTGACCTTGACTTGACCTTGACTTGACCTTGACTTGAGCTTGACATGACCTTGACATGACCTTGACTTGACCTTGACTTGACCTTGACTTGACCCTGACATAACCTTGACTTGACCTTGACTTGACCTTGACTTGACCTGGACTTGACCTTGACTTGACCTTGACTTGACCTTGGCATAACCCTGACTTGACCTTGACATGACCTTGACTTGACCTTGACATGAGCTTGACATGACCCTGACTTGACCTTGACATGACCTTGACTTGACCTTGACTTTACCTTGACTTGACCTTGACTTGACCTTGACCTGACCTTGACATGACCTTGACTTGACCTTGACTTGACCCTGACTTGACCTTGACATGTCCTTCACTTGACCTTGACTGGACCTTGACTTGACCTTGACTTGACCTTGACTTGACCTTGACATGACCTTGACATGACCTTGACTTGACCTTGACTTGACCTTGACTTGACCTTGACTTGACCTTGACTTGACCTTGACTTGACCATGACTTGACCTTGACTTGACCTTGACTTGACCTTGACTTGACCTTGACTTGACCTTGACTTGACGTTAACTTGACCTTGACATGACCTTGACATGACCTTGACTTGACCTTGACTTGACCTTGACTTGACCTTGACTTGACCATGACTTGACCTTGACTTGACCTTGACCTTGAATTGACCTTGACTTGACCTTGACATGATCTTGACTTGACCTTGACTTGACCTTGACTTGACCATGACTTGACCTTGACTTGACCTTGACCTTGACTTGACCTTGACTTGACCTTGACATGATCTTGACTTGACCTTGACTTGACTTTGAACTGACCTTGACTTGACCTTGACTTCACCTTGACTTGACCATGACTTGACCTTGACTTGACCTTGACTTGACCTTGACTTGACCTTGACTTGACCTTGACTTGACGTTAACTTGACCTTGACATGACCTTGACATGACCTTGACTTGACCTTGACTTGACCTTGACTTGACCTTGACTTGACCATGACTTGACCTTGACTTGACCTTGACCTTGACTTGACCTTGACTTGACCTTGACTTGACCTTGACTTGACCATGACTTGACCTTGACTTGACCTTGACCTTGACTTGACCTTGACTGGACCTTGACTTGACCTTGACTTGACCTTGACTTGAGCTTGACATGACCTTGACATGACCTTGACTTGACCTTGACCTTGACGTTGACTTGACCTTGACTTGACCTTGACTTGACCTTGACTTCACCTTGACTTGACCATGATTTGACCTTGACTTGACCTTGACTTGACCTTGACTTGACCTTGACTTAACCTTGACTTGACCTTGACTTGACCTTGACATGACCTTAACTTGACCTTGACTTGACTTTGACTTGACCTTGACTTGACCTTGACTTGACCTTGACTTGACCTTGACTTGAGCTTGACATGACCTTCACTTGACCTTGACTTGACCTTGACTGGACCTTGACTTGACCTTGACTTGATCTTGACTTGACCTTGACTTGACCTTGACTTGACCCTGACTTGAGCTTGACATGACCTTCACTCGACCTTGAATTGACCCTGACCTCACCTTCACTTGACCTTGACTGGAGCTTGACTTGACCTTGACTTGACCCTGACTTGAGCTTGACATGACCTTCACTTGACCTTGACTTGACCTTGACATGACCTTGTAATGACCTTGACTTGACCTCGATTTGACCTTGACTTGACCTTGACATGACCTTCACTTGACCTTGACTTGACCTTGACTTGACCTTTACTTGACCTTGACATGACCTTGACATGACCTTGACTTCACCATGACTTGACCTTGTCTTGACCTTGACTTGACCTTGACTTGACCTTGACATGATCTTGACTTGACCTTGACTTGACCTTGACATGACCTCGACTTGACTTTGAACTGACCTTGACTTGACCTTGACTTGACCTTGACTTGACCTTGACATGACCTTCACTTGACCTTGACTTGACCTTGACTTGACCTTTACTTGACCTTGACATGACCTTGACATGACCTTGACTTCACCATGACTTGACCTTGTCTTGACCTTGACTTGACCTTGACTTGACCTTGACATGACCTTGACTTGACCTTGACTTGACCTTGACATGACCTTGACATGACCTTGACTTGACCTTGACTTGACCTTGACTTGACCTTGACTTGACCTTGACATGACCTTGACATGACCTTGACTTGACCTTGACTTGACCTTGACTCGACCTTGACTTGACCTTGACTTCACCTTGACCTGACCTTTACTTGACCTTGACCTGACCTTTACTTGACCTTGACTTGACCTTGACATGACCCTGACTTGACCTTGACATGACCTTGACTTGACCTTGACTTGACCCTGACTTGAGCTTGACATGACCTTCACTCGACCTTGACTTGACCTTGACCTCACCTTCACTTGACCTTGACTTGACCTTCACTTGACCTTCACTTGACCTTCACTTGACCTTGACATGACCTTGACATGACCTTGACTTGACCATGACTTAACCTTGACTTGACCTTGACTTGACCTTGACATGACCTTGACATGACCTTGACTTGACCCTGACATGACCTTGACATGACCTTGACTTGACCTTGACTTGACCCTGACTTGAGCTTGACATGACCTTCACTCGACCTTGACTTGACCTTGACCTCACCTTCACTTGACCTTGACTGGACCTTGACTTGACCCTGACTTGAGCTTGACATGACCTTCACTTGACCTTGACTTGACCTTGACATGACCTTGTAATGACCTTGACTTGACCTCGATTTGACCTTGACTTGACCTTGACATGACCTTGACTTGACCTTGACTTGACCTTGACTTGACGTTAACTTGACCTTGACATGACCTTGACATGACCTTGACTTGACCTTGACTTGACCTTGACTTGACCTTGACTTGACCTTGACTTGACCATGACTTGACCTTGACTTGACCTTGACTTGACCTTGACTTGACCTTGACCTGACCTTGACTTGACCTTGACATGACCTTGA
Organism: Sturmia bella; assembly: GCA_963662145.1. Taxonomy (NCBI): domain Eukaryota; kingdom Metazoa; phylum Arthropoda; class Insecta; order Diptera; family Tachinidae; genus Sturmia; species Sturmia bella. The sequence goes on from OY759170.1 coordinate 28,355,861, forward strand.
CTTGACCTTGACATGACCTTGACATGACTTTGACATGACCGTGACATGACCTTGACTTGACCTTGACTTGCCCTTGACATGACCTTGACTTGACCTTCACTTGACCTTGACTTGACCTTGACATGACCTTGACTTGACCTTAACTTGACCTTGATTTGACCTTGACTTGACCTTGACATGACCTTGACTTGACCTTGACTTGACCTTGACATGCCCTTGACATGAGCTTTACTTGACCTTGACTTGACCTTGACCTGGACTTGACTTTGACTTGATCTTGACTTGACCTTGACTAGACCTTGACCTGACTTTGACATGACCTTGACATGACCTTGACTTGACCTTGACTTGACCTTGGCTCGACCTTGACTTGACCTTGACCTGACCTTGACATGACCTTGACTTGACCTTGACCTGACGTTGACATGACCTTGACTTGACCCTAACTTGACCTTGACTTGACCATGACTTAACCTTGACTTGACCTTGACTTGACCTTGACATGACCTTGACATGACCTTGACTTGACCCTGACATGACCTTGACATGACCTTGACTTGACCTTGACTTGACCCTGACTTGAGCTTGACATGACCTTCACTCGACCTTGACTTGACCTTGACCTCACCTTCACTTGACCTTGACCTGACCTTGACTTGACCTTGACATGACCTTGACATGACTTTGACATGACCGTGACATGACCTTGACTTGACCTTGACTTGCCCTTGACATGACCTTGACTTGACCTTCACTTGACCTTGACTTGACCTTAACTTGACCTTGACTTGACCTTGACTTAACCTTGACTTGACCTTGACTTGACCTTGACCTTGACATGACCTTTACTAGACCTTGACATGACCTTGACTTGACCTTGACTTGACCTTGACTTGACCTTGACTTGACCTTGACTTGACCTTAACTTTACCTTGACTTGACCTTGACTTGACCTTGACTTGACCTTGACCTGACCTTGTCTTGACCTTGACTTGACCTTGACTTGACCTTGACTTGACCTTGACTTGACCTTGACTTGACCTTGACTTGACCTTGACATGCCCTTGACATGAGCTTTACTTGACCTTGACTTAACCTTGACCTGGACTTGACTTTGACTTGATCTTGACTTGACCTTAACATGACCTTGACTTGACCTTGACTCGACCTTGACTTGACCTTGACTTCACCTTGACCTGACCTTTACTTGACCTTGACCTGACCTTTACTTGACCTTGACTTGACCTTGACATGACCCTGACTTGACCTTGACATGACCTTGACTTGACCTTGACTTGACCCTGACTTGAGCTTGACATGACCTTCACTCGACCTTGACTTGACCTTGACCTCACCTTCACTTGACCTTGACTGGACCTTGACTTGACCTTGACTTGACCCTGACTTGAGCTTGACATGACCTTCACTTGACCTTGACTTGACCTTGACATGACCTTGTAATGACCTTGACTTGACCTCGATTTGACCTTGACCTGACCTTGACTTGACCTTGACATGACCTTGACTTGACCTTGACATGACCTTGACATGACTTTGACATGACCGTGACATGACCTTGACTTGACCTTGACTTGCCCTTGACATGACCTTGACTTGACCTTCACTTGACCTTGACTTGACCTTGACATGACCTTGACTTGACCTTAACTTGACCTTGATTTGACCTTGACTTGACCTTGACATGACCTTGACTTGACCTTGACTTGACCTTGACATGCCCTTGACATGAGCTTTACTTGACCTTGACTTGACCTTGACCTGGACTTGACTTTGACTTGATCTTGACTTGACCTTGACTAGACCTTGACCTGACTTTGACATGACCTTGACATGACCTTGACTTGACCTTGACTTGACCTTGGCTCGACCTTGACTTGACCTTGACCTGACCTTGACATGACCTTGACTTGACCTTGACCTGACGTTGACATGACCTTGACTTGACCCTAACTTGACCTTGACTTGACCATGACTTAACCTTGACTTGACCTTGACTTGACCTTGACATGACCTTGACATGACCTTGACTTGACCCTGACATGACCTTGACATGACCTTGACTTGACCTTGACTTGACCCTGACTTGAGCTTGACATGACCTTCACTCGACCTTGACTTGACCTTGACCTCACCTTCACTTGACCTTGACCTGACCTTGACTTGACCTTGACATGACCTTGACATGACTTTGACATGAGCGTGACATGACCTTGACTTGACCTTGACTTGACCTTGGCTCGACCTTGACTTGACCTTGACCTGACCTTGACATGACCTTGACTTGACCTTGACCTGACGTTGACATGACCTTGACTTGACCCTAACTTGACCTTGACTTGACCATGACTTAACCTTGACTTGACCTTGACTTGACCTTGACATGACCTTGACATGACCTTGACTTGACCTTGACATGACCTTGACTTGACCTTGACTTGACCTTGACATGCCCTTGACATGAGCTTTACTTGACCTTGACTTGACCTTGACCTGGACTTGACTTTGACTTGATCTTGACTTGACCTTGACTAGACCTTGACCTGACTTTGACATGACCTTGACATGACCTTGACTTGACCTTGACTTGACCTTGGCTCGACCTTGACTTGACCTTGACCTGACCTTGACATGACCTTGACTTGACCTTGACCTGACGTTGACATGACCTTGACTTGACCCTAACTTGACCTTGACTTGACCATGACTTAACCTTGACTTGACCTTGACTTGACCTTGACATGACCTTGACATGACCTTGACTTGACCCTGACATGACCTTGACATGACCTTGACTTGACCTTGACTTGACCCTGACTTGAGCTTGACATGACCTTCACTCGACCTTGACTTGACCTTGACCTCACCTTCACTTGACCTTGACCTGACCTTGACTTGACCTTGACATGACCTTGACATGACTTTGACATGACCGTGACATGACCTTGACTTGACCTTGACTTGCCCTTGACATGACCTTGACTTGACCTTCACTTGACCTTGACTTGACCTTAACTTGACCTTGACTTGACCTTGACTTAACCTTGACTTGACCTTGACTTGACCTTGACCTTGACATGACCTTTACTAGACCTTGACATGACCTTGACTTGACCTTGACTTGACCTTGACTTGACCTTGACTTGACCTTGACTTGACCTTAACTTTACCTTGACTTGACCTTGACTTGACCTTGACTTGACCTTGACCTGACCTTGTCTTGACCTTGACTTGACCTTGACTTGACCTTGACTTGACCTTGACTTGACCTTGACTTGACCTTGACTTGACCTTGACATGCCCTTGACATGAGCTTTACTTGACCTTGACTTAACCTTGACCTGGACTTGACTTTGACTTGATCTTGACTTGGCCTTAACATGACCTTGACTTGACCTTGACTCGACCTTGACTTGACCTTGACTTCACCTTGACCTGACCTTTACTTGACCTTGACCTGACCTTTACTTGACCTTGACTTGACCTTGACATGACCCTGACTTGACCTTGACATGACCTTGACTTGACCTTGACTTGACCCTGACTTGAGCTTGACATGACCTTCACTCGACCTTGACTTGACCTTGACCTCACCTTCACTTGACCTTGACTGGACCTTGACTTGACCTTGACTTGACCCTGACTTGAGCTTGACATGACCTTCACTTGACCTTGACTTGACCTTGACATGACCTTGTAATGACCTTGACTTGACCTCGATTTGACCTTGACCTGACCTTGACTTGACCTTGACATGACCTTGACTTGACCTTGACATGACCTTGACATGACTTTGACATGACCGTGACATGACCTTGACTTGACCTTGACTTGCCCTTGACATGACCTTGACTTGACCTTCACTTGACCTTGACTTGACCTTGACATGACCTTGACTTGACCTTAACTTGACCTTGATTTGACCTTGACTTGACCTTGACATGACCTTGACTTGACCTTGACTTGACCTTGACATGCCCTTGACATGAGCTTTACTTGACCTTGACTTGACCTTGACCTGGACTTGACTTTGACTTGATCTTGACTTGACCTTGACTAGACCTTGACCTGACTTTGACATGACCTTGACATGACCTTGACTTGACCTTGACTTGACCTTGGCTCGACCTTGACTTGACCTTGACCTGACCTTGACATGACCTTGACTTGACCTTGACCTGACGTTGACATGACCTTGACTTGACCCTAACTTGACCTTGACTTGACCATGACTTAACCTTGACTTGACCTTGACTTGACCTTGACATGACCTTGACATGACCTTGACTTGACCCTGACATGACCTTGACATGACCTTGACTTGACCTTGACTTGACCCTGACTTGAGCTTGACATGACCTTCACTCGACCTTGACTTGACCTTGACCTCACCTTCACTTGACCTTGACCTGACCTTGACTTGACCTTGACATGACCTTGACATGACTTTGACATGAGCGTGACATGACCTTGACTTGACCTTGACTTGCGCTTGACATGACCTTGACTTGACCTTCACTTGACCTTGACTTGACCTTAACTTGACCTTGACTTGACCTTGACTTAACCTTGACTTGACCTTGACTTGACCTTGACCTTGACATGACCTTTACTAGACCTTGACATGACCTTGACTTGACCTTGACTTGACCTTGACTTGACCTTGACTTGACCTTGACTTGACCTTAACTTTACCTTGACTTGACCTTGACTTGACCTTGACTTGACCTTGACCTGACCTTGTCTTGACCTTGACTTGACCTTGACTTGACCTTGACTTGACCTTGACATGCCCTTGACATGAGCTTTACTTGACCTTGACTTAACCTTGACCTGGACTTGACTTTGACTTGATCTTGACTTGACCTTAACATGACCTTGACTTGACCTTGACATGACCTTGACTTGACCTTGACTTGACCTTGACTTGACCTTGACTTGACCTTGACTTGACCTTGACTTAACCTTGACTTGACCTTGTCTTGACCTTGACCTTGACATGACCTTTACTAGACCTTGACATGACCTTGACTTGACCTTGACTTGACCTTGACTTGACCTTGACTTGACCTTAACTTTACCTTGACTTGACCTTGACTTGACCTTGACTTGACCTTGACCTGACCTTGTCTTGACCTTGACTTGACCTTGACTTGACCTTGACTTGACCTTGACATGACCTTGACTTGACCTTGACTTGACTTGACCTTGACATGACCTTGACATGACCTTGACTTGACCTTGACTTGACCCTGACTTGACCTTGATATGACCTTCACTTGACCTTGACTTGACCTCGACTTGACCTTTACATGACCTTGGCATGACCTTGACTTGACCGTGACATGACCTTGACTTGACCTTGACCTGACCTTGTCTTGACCTTGACTTGACCTTGTCTTGACCTTGACTTGATCTTGACTTGACCTTGACTTGACCTTGACTTGATCTTGACTCGACTTTGACTTGACCTTGACCTGACCTTGATATGACCTTGACTTGACCTTTACTTGACGTTGACATGACCTTGACATGACCTTGACTTGACCCTGACTTGACCTTGATATGACCTTCACTTGACCTTGACTTGACCTCGACTTGACCTTGACTTGACCTTGACCTTGACCCTGACTTGACCTTGATATGACCTTCACTTGACCTTGACTTGACCTCGACTTGACCTTTACATGACCTTGGCATGACCTTGACTTGACCGTGACATGACCTTGACTTGACCTTGGCTTGACCTTGTCTTGACCTTGACTTGATCTTGACTTGACCTTGACTTGACCTTGACTTGATCTTGACTCGACTTTGACTTGACCTTGACCTGACCTTGATATGACCTTGACTTGACCTTTACTTGACGTTGACATGACCTTGACATGACCTTGACTTGACCCTGACTTGACCTTGATATGACCTTCACTTGACCTTGACTTGACCTCGACTTGACCTTGACTTGACCTTGACCTTGACTTGACCTTGACATGACCTTGACTTGAACTTGACATGACTTTGACTTGACCTTGACATGACCTAGACATGACCTAGACATGACCTTGACTTGACCTTGACTTGACCTTCACTTGACCTTCACTAGACCTTGACTTGACCTTGACTTGACCTTGACATGACCCTGACTTGACCTTGACATGACCTTCACTTGACCTTGACTTGACCTCGACTTGACCTTGACTTGAAGTTGACTTGACCTTGACTTGACCTTGACTCGACCTTGACTTGACCTTGACCTGACTTTGACATGACCTTGACATGACCTTGACTTGACCTTGACTTGACCTTGACATGACCTTGACTTGACCTTGACTTGACCTTGACTTGACCTTGACTTGACCTTGTCTTGACCTTGACTTAACCTTGACTTGACCTTGACTTCACTTGACCTTGACCTTGACTTGACCTTGACCTGACCTTGTCTTGACCTTGACTTGACCTTGACTTGAGCTTGACATGACCTTGACATGACCTTGACTTGACCTTGACTTGACCTTGACCTTGACTCGACCTTGACTTGACCTTGACTTGACCTTGACTTGACCCTGACATGACCTTGACTTGACCTTGACTTGACCTTGACTTGACTTGGACTTGACCTTGACTTGACCTTGACTTGACCTTGGCATAACCCTGACTTGACCTTGACATGACCTTGACTTGACCTTGACATGAGCTTGACATGACCCTGACTTGACCTTGACGTGACCTTGACTTGACCTTGACTTTACCTTGACTTGACCTTGACTTGACCTTGACTTGACCTTGACATGACCTTGACTTGACCTTGACTTGACCCTGACTTGACCTTGACATGTCCTTCACTTGACCTTGACTTGACCTTGACTGGACCTTGACTTGACCTTGACTTGACCTTGACTTGAGCTTGACCTTGACCTTGACCTTGACCTTGACGTTGACTTGACCTTGACTTGACCTTGACTTGACCTTGACTTGACCATGACTTGACCTTGACTTGACCTTGACTTGACCTTGACTTAACCTTGACTTGACCTTGACTTGACCTTGACTTGACCTTGACATGACCTTGACTTGACCTTGACTTGACTTTGACTTGACCTTGACTTGACCTTGACTTGACCTTGACTTGACCTTGACTTGACCATGACTTGACCTTGACTTGACCTTGACTTGACCTTGACTTAACCTTGACTTGACCTTGACTTGACCTTGACATGACCTTGACTTGACCTTGACTTGACTTTGACTTGACCTTGACTTGACCTTGACTTGACCTTGACTTGACCTTGACTTGACCATGACTTGACCTTGACTTGACCTTGACTTGACCTTGACTTAACCTTGACATGACCTTGACTTGACCTTGACTTGACCTTGACTTGACCTTGACTTCACCTTGACTTGACCAAGACTTGACCTTGACTTGACCTTGACTTGACCTTGACATGATCTTGACTTGACCTTGACTTGACCTTGACATGACCTTGACTTGACTTTGAACTGACCTTGACTTGACCTTGACTTGACCTTGACTTGACCCTGACTTGACCTTGACATGACCCTGACTTGACCTTGACATGACCCTGACTTGACCTTGACATGTCCTTCTTTGGACCTTGACTTGACCTTGACTGGACCTTGACTTGACCTTGACTTGACCTTGACTTGAGCTTGACATGACCTTGACATGACCTTGACTTGACCTTGACTTGACCTTGACTTGACCTTGACCTTGACCTTGACTTGACCTTGACTTGACCTTGAGTTGACCCTGACTTGAGCTTGACATGACCTTCACTCGACCTTGACTTGACCTTGACCTCACCTTCACTTGACCTTGACTAGACCTTGACTTGACCTTGACTTGACCCTGACTTGAGCTTGACATGACCCTCACTTGACCTTGACTTGACCTTGACATGACCTTGTAATGACCTTGACTTGACCTCGATTTGACCTTGACTTGACCTTGACATGACCTTGACTTGACCTTGACTTGAAATTGACCTTGACTTGACCTTGACTTGACCTTGACATGACCTTCACTTGACCTTGACTTGACCTTAACTTGTCCTTGACATGACCTTGACATGACCTTGACTTGACCTTGACTTGACCTTGACTTGACCTTGACTTGACCTTGACTTGACCTTGACTTGACCTTGACTTCACCATGACTTGACCTTGTCTTGACCTTGACTTGACCTTGACTTGACCTTGACATGATCTTGACTTGACCTTGACTTGACCTTGACATGACCTCGACTTGACTTTGAACTGACCTTGACTTGACCTTGACTTGACCTTGACTTGACCCTGACTTGACTTTGACATGACCCTGACTTGACCTTGACATGACCTTGACTTGACCTTGACTTGACCTTGACATGACCTTGACATGACCTTGACTTGACCTTGACTTGACCTTGACTTGACCTTGACCTGACCTTGACATGACCTTGACTTGACCTTGACTTGACCTTGAATTGACCTTAATCTGACCTTGACATGACCTCGACTTGACTTTGAACTGACCTTGACTTGACCTTGACTTGACCCTGACTTGACTTTGACATGACCCTGACTTGACCTTGACTTGACCCTGACTTGAGCTTGACATGACCTTCACTCGACCTTGACTTGACCTTGACCTCACCTTGAGTGGACCTTGACTTGACCTTGACCTGACCTTGACATGACCTTGACTTGACCTTGAATTGACCTTAATCTGACCTTGACATGACCTTGACTTGACCTTGACCTGACCTTGACATGACCTTGACTTGACCTTGACTTCACCTTGACCTGACCTTTAATTGACCTTGACCTGACCTTTACTTGACCTTGACTTGACCTTGACATGACCCTGACTTGACCTTGACATGACCTTGACTTGACCTTGACTTGACCTTGACATGACCTCGACATGACCTTGACTTGACCTTGACTTGACCGTGACTTGACCTTGACTTGACCTTCACTTGACCTTCACTTGACCTTGACTTGACCTTGACATGACCTTGACTTGACCTTGACTTGACGTTGACATGACCTTGACATGACCTTGACTTAACCCTGACTTGACTTGACATGACCTTCACTTGACCTTGACTTGACCTCCACTTGACCTTGACTCGACCTTGACTTGACCTTGACCTGACCTTGACCTGACCTTGACATGACCTTGACTTGACCTTGACCTGACGTTGACATGAACTTGACTTGACCTTGACTTGACCTTGGCTTGACCTTGACTTGACCCTGACTTGACCTTGACATGACCTTGACTTGACCTTGACTTGACCTTGACTTGACCTTGACTTGATCTTGAGTCGACCTTAAATTGACCTTAACCTGACCTTGACTTGACCTTGACTTGACCTTGACTTGACCTTGATTTGACCTTGACTTGACCTTGACTTGATTTTGACTTGATTTTGACTTGACTTTGACATGACCCTGACTTGACCTTGACATGACCTTGACTTGACCCTGACTTGACCTTGACTTGACCTTGACATGACCTTGACATGACCTTGACTTGACCTTGACTTGACCTTGACTTGACCTTGACTTGAGCTTGACATGACCTTGACATGACCTTGACTTGACCTTGACTTGACCTTGACTTGACCCTGACATAACCTTGACTTGACCTTGACTTGACCTTGACTTGACCTGGACTTGACCTTGACTTGACCTTGACTTGACCTTGGCATAACCCTGACTTGACCTTGACATGACCTTGACTTGACCTTGACATGAGCTTGACATGACCCTGACTTGACCTTGACATGACCTTGACTTGACCTTGACTTTACCTTGACTTGACCTTGACTTGACCTTGACCTGACCTTGACATGACCTTGACTTGACCTTGACTTGACCCTGACTTGACCTTGACATGTCCTTCACTTGACCTTGACTGGACCTTGACTTGACCTTGACTTGACCTTGACTTGACCTTGACATGACCTTGACATGACCTTGACTTGACCTTGACTTGACCTTGACTTGACCTTGACTTGACCTTGACTTGACCTTGACTTGACCATGACTTGACCTTGACTTGACCTTGACTTGACCTTGACTTGACCTTGACTTGACCTTGACTTGACGTTAACTTGACCTTGACATGACCTTGACATGACCTTGACTTGACCTTGACTTGACCTTGACTTGACCTTGACTTGACCATGACTTGACCTTGACTTGACCTTGACCTTGAATTGACCTTGACTTGACCTTGACATGATCTTGACTTGACCTTGACTTGACCTTGACTTGACCATGACTTGACCTTGACTTGACCTTGACCTTGACTTGACCTTGACTTGACCTTGACATGATCTTGACTTGACCTTGACTTGACTTTGAACTGACCTTGACTTGACCTTGACTTCACCTTGACTTGACCATGACTTGACCTTGACTTGACCTTGACTTGACCTTGACTTGACCTTGACTTGACCTTGACTTGACCTTGACTTGACGTTAACTTGACCTTGACATGACCTTGACATGACCTTGACTTGACCTTGACTTGACCTTGACTTGACCTTGACTTGACCATGACTTGACCTTGACTTGACCTTGACCTTGACTTGACCTTGACTTGACCTTGACTTGACCTTGACTTGACCATGACTTGACCTTGACTTGACCTTGACCTTGACTTGACCTTGACTTGACCTTGACATGATCTTGACTTGACCTTGACTTGACCTTGACATGACCTTGACTTGACTTTGAACTGACCTTGACTTGACCTTGGCTTGACCTTGACTTGACCCTGACTTGACCTTGACTTGACCTTGACTTGACCTTGACTTGACCTTGACTTGACGTTAACTTGACCTTGACATGACCTTGACATGACCTTGACTTGACCTTGACTTGACCTTGACTTGACCTTGACTTGACCATGACTTGACCTTGACTTGACCTTGACCTTGACTTGACCTTGACTTGACCTTGACATGATCTTGACTTGACCTTGACATGACCTTGACTTGACTTTGAACTGACCTTGACTTAACCTTGACTGGACCTTGACTTGACCTTGACTTGACCTTGACTTGAGCTTGACATGACCTTGACATGACCTTGACTTGACCTTGACCTTGACGTTGACTTGACCTTGACTTGACCTTGACTTGACCTTGACTTCACCTTGACTTGACCATGATTTGACCTTGACTTGACCTTGACTTGACCTTGACTTAACCTTGACTTGACCTTGACTTGACCTTGACATGACCTTAACTTGACCTTGACTTGACTTTGACTTGACCTTGACTTGACCTTGACTTGACCTTGACTTGACCTTGACTTGAGCTTGACATGACCTTCACTTGACCTTGACTTGACCTTGACTGGACCTTGACTTGACCTTGACTTGATCTTGACTTGACCTTGACTTGACCTTGACTTGACCCTGACTTGAGCTTGACATGACCTTCACTCGACCTTGAATTGACCCTGACCTCACCTTCACTTGACCTTGACTGGAGCTTGACTTGACCTTGACTTGACCCTGACTTGAGCTTGACATGACCTTCACTTGACCTTGACTTGACCTTGACATGACCTTGTAATGACCTTGACTTGACCTCGATTTGACCTTGACTTGACCTTGACATGACCTTCACTTGACCTTGACTTGACCTTGACTTGACCTTTACTTGACCTTGACATGACCTTGACATGACCTTGACTTCACCATGACTTGACCTTGTCTTGACCTTGACTTGACCTTGACTTGACCTTGACATGATCTTGACTTGACCTTGACTTGACCTTGACATGACCTCGACTTGACTTTGAACTGACCTTGACTTGACCTTGACTTGACCTTGACTTGACCTTGACATGACCTTCACTTGACCTTGACTTGACCTTGACTTGACCTTTACTTGACCTTGACATGACCTTGACATGACCTTGACTTCACCATGACTTGACCTTGTCTTGACCTTGACTTGACCTTGACTTGACCTTGACATGACCTTGACTTGACCTTGACTTGACCTTGACATGACCTTGACATGACCTTGACTTGACCTTGACTTGACCTTGACTTGACCTTGACTTGACCTTGACATGACCTTGACATGACCTTGACTTGACCTTGACTTGACCTTGACTCGACCTTGACTTGACCTTGACTTCACCTTGACCTGACCTTTACTTGACCTTGACCTGACCTTTACTTGACCTTGACTTGACCTTGACATGACCCTGACTTGACCTTGACATGAACTTGACTTGACCTTGACTTGACCCTGACTTGAGCTTGACATGACCTTCACTCGACCTTGACTTGACCTTGACCTCACCTTCACTTGACCTTGACTGGACCTTGACTTGACCTTGACTTGACCCTGACTTGAGCTTGACATGACCTTCACTTGACCTTGACTTGACCTTGACATGACCTTGTAATGACCTTGACTTGACCTCGATTTGACCTTGACTTGACCTTGACTTGACCTTGACATGATCTTGACCCTGACATGACCTTGACATGACCTTGACATGACCTTGACTTGACCTTGACTTGACCTTGACTTGACCCTGACATAACCTTGACTTGACCTTGACTTGACCTTGACTTGACCTGGACTTGACCTTGACTTGACCTTGACTTGACCTTGACTTGACCTTGGCATAACCCTGACTTGACCTTGACATGACCTTGACTTGACCTTGACATGAGCTTGACATGACCCTGACTTGACCTTGACATGACCTTGACTTGACCTTGACTTTACCTTGACTTGACCTTGACTTGACCTTCACTTGACCTTCACTTGACCTTGACTTGACCTTGACATGACCTTGACTTGACCTTGACTTGACGTTGACATGACCTTGACATGACCTTGACTTAACCCTGACTTGACTTGACATGACCTTCACTTGACCTTGACTTGACCTCCACTTGACCTTGACTCGACCTTGACTTGACCTTGACCTGACCTTGACCTGACCCTGACATGACCTTGACTTGACCTTGACCTGACGTTGACATGAACTTGACTTGACCTTGACTTGACCTTGGCTTGACCTTGACTTGACCCTGACTTGACCTTGACATGACCTTGACTTGACCTTGACTTGACCTTGACTTGACCTTGACTTGATCTTGAGTCGACCTTAAATTGACCTTAACCTGACCTTGACTTGACCTTGACTTGACCTTGACTTGACCTTGACTTGACCTTGACTTGATTTTGACTTGATTTTGACTTGACTTTGACATGACCCTGACTTGACCTTGACATGACCTTGACTTGACCCTGACTTGACCTTGACTTGACCTTGACATGACCTTGACATGACCTTGACTTGACCTTGACTTGACCTTGACTTGACCTTGACTTGAGCTTGACATGACCTTGACATGACCTTGACTTGACCTTGACTTGACCTTAACCTTGACTCGACCTTGATTTGACCTTGACTTGACCCTGACATAACCTTGACTTGACCTTGACTTGACCTTGACTTGACCTGGACTTGACCTTGACTTGACCTTGACTTGACCTTGACTTGACCTTGGCATAACCCTGACTTGACCTTGACATGACCTTGACTTGACCTTGACATGAGCTTGACATGACCCTAACTTGACCTTGACATGACCTTGACTTGACCTTGATTTTACCTTGACTTGACCTTGACTTGACCTTGACCTGACCTTGACATGACCTTGACTTGACCTTGACTTGACCCTGACTTGACCTTGACATGTCCTTCACTTGACCTTGACTTGACCTTGACTGGACCTTGACTTGACCTTGACTTGAGCTTGACATGACCTTGACATGACCTTGACTTGACCTTGACTTGACCTTGACTTGACCTTGACTTGACCTTGACCTTGATTTGACCTTGACTTGACTTTGACTCGACCTTGACTTGACCTTGACCTGACCTTTACTTGACCTTGACTTGACCTTGACATGACCCTGACTTGACCTTGACATGACCTTGACTTAACCTTGACTTGACCTTGACATGACCTTGACATGACCTTGACTTGACCCTGACATGACCTTGACATGACCTTGACTTGACCTTGACTTGACCTTGACTTGACCTTCACTTGACCTTCACTTGACCTTCACTTGACCTTGACATGACCTTGACATGACCTTGACTTGACCATGACTTAACCTTGACTTGACCTTGACTTGACCTTGACATGACCTTGACATGACCTTGACTTGAGCCTGACATGACCTTGACATGACCTTGACTTGACCTTGACTTGACCCTGACTTGAGCTTGACATGACCTTCACTCGACCTTGACTTGACCTTGACCTCACCTTCACTTGACCTTGACTGGACCTTGACTTGACCCTGACTTGAGCTTGACATGACCTTCACTTGACCTTGACTTGACCTTGACATGACCTTGTAATGACCTTGACTTGACCTCGATTTGACCTTGACTTGACCTTGACATGACCTTGACTTGACCTTGACTTGACCTTGACTTGACGTTAACTTGACCTTGACATGACCTTGACATGACCTTGACTTGACCTTGACTTGACCTTGACTTGACCTTGACTTGACCTTGACTTGACCATGACTTGACCTTGACTTGACCTTGACTTGACCTTGACTTGACCTTGACCTGACCTTGACTTGACCTTGACATGACCTTGACTTGACCTTGACATGACCTTGACATGACTTTGACATGACCGTGACATGACCTTGACTTGACCTTGACTTGCCCTTGACATGACCTTGACTTGACCTTCACTTGACCTTGACTTGACCTTGACATGACCTTGACTTGACCTTAACTTGACCTTGATTTGACCTTGACTTGACCTTGACATGACCTTGACTTGACCTTGACTTGACCTTGACATGCCCTTGACATGAGCTTTACTTGACCTTGACTTGACCTTGACCTGGACTTGACTTTGACTTGATCTTGACTTGACCTTGACTAGACCTTGACCTGACTTTGACATGACCTTGACATGACCTTGACTTGACCTTGACTTGACCTTGGCTCGACCTTGACTTGACCTTGACCTGACCTTGACATGACCTTGACTTGACCTTGACCTGACGTTGACATGACCTTGACTTGACCCTAACTTGACCTTGACTTGACCATGACTTAACCTTGACTTGACCTTGACTTGACCTTGACATGACCTTGACATGACCTTGACTTGACCCTGACATGACCTTGACATGACCTTGACTTGACCTTGACTTGACCCTGACTTGAGCTTGACATGACCTTCACTCGACCTTGACTTGACCTTGACCTCACCTTCACTTGACCTTGACCTGACCTTGACTTGACCTTGACATGACCTTGACATGACTTTGACATGACCGTGACATGACCTTGACTTGACCTTGACTTGCCCTTGACATGACCTTGACTTGACCTTCACTTGACCTTGACTTGACCTTAACTTGACCTTGACTTGACCTTGACTTAACCTTGACTTGACCTTGACTTGACCTTGACCTTGACATGACCTTTACTAGACCTTGACATGACCTTGACTTGACCTTGACTTGACCTTGACTTGACCTTGACTTGACCTTGACTTGACCTTAACTTTACCTTGACTTGACCTTGACTTGACCTTGACTTGACCTTGACCTGACCTTGTCTTGACCTTGACTTGACCTTGACTTGACCTTGACTTGACCTTGACTTGACCTTGACTTGACCTTGACATGCCCTTGACATGAGCTTTACTTGACCTTGACTTAACCTTGACCTGGACTTGACTTTGACTTGATCTTGACTTGACCTTAACATGACCTTGACTTGACCTTGACATGACCTTGACTTGACCTTGACTTGACCTTGACTTGACCTTGACTTGACCTTGACTTGACCTTGACTTAACCTTGACTTGACCTTGTCTTGACCTTGACCTTGACATGACCTTTACTAGACCTTGACATGACCTTGACTTGACCTTGACTTGACCTTGACTTGACCTTGACTTGACCTTAACTTTACCTTGACTTGACCTTGACTTGACCTTGACTTGACCTTGACTTGACCTTGACCTGACCTTGTCTTGACCTTGACTTGACCTTGACTTGACCTTGACTTGACCTTGACATGACCTTGACTTGACCTTGACTTGACTTGACCTTGACATGACCTTGACATGACCTTGACTTGACCTTGACTTGACCCTGACTTGACCTTGATATGACCTTCACTTGACCTTGACTTGACCTCAACTTGACCTTTACATGACCTTGGCATGACCTTGACTTGACCGTGACATGACCTTGACTTGACCTTGACCTGACCTTGTCTTGACCTTGACTTGACCTTGTCTTGACCTTGACTTGATCTTGACTTGACCTTGACTTGACCTTGACTTGATCTTGACTCGACTTTGACTTGACCTTGACCTGACCTTGATATGACCTTGACTTGACCTTTACTTGACGTTGACATGACCTTGACATGACCTTGACTTGACCCTGACTTGACCTTGATATGACCTTCACTTGACCTTGACTTGACCTCGACTTGACCTTGACTTGACCTTGACCTTGACCCTGACTTGACCTTGATATGACCTTCACTTGACCTTGACTTGACCTCGACTTGACCTTTACATGACCTTGGCATGACCTTGACTTGACCGTGACATGACCTTGACTTGACCTTGGCTTGACCTTGTCTTGACCTTGACTTGATCTTGACTTGACCTTGACTTGACCTTGACTTGATCTTGACTCGACTTTGACTTGACCTTGACCTGACCTTGATATGACCTTGACTTGACCTTTACTTGACGTTGACATGACCTTGACATGACCTTGACTTGACCCTGACTTGACCTTGATATGACCTTCACTTGACCTTGACTTGACCTCGACTTGACCTTGACTTGACCTTGACCTTGACTTGACCTTGACATGACCTTGACTTGAACTTGACATGACTTTGACTTGACCTTGACATGACCTAGACATGACCTAGACATGACCTTGACTTGACCTTGACTTGACCTTCACTTGACCTTCACTAGACCTTGACTTGACCTTGACTTGACCTTGACATGACCCTGACTTGACCTTGACATGACCTTCACTTGACCTTGACTTGACCTCGACTTGACCTTGACTTGAAGTTGACTTGACCTTGACTTGACCTTGACTCGACCTTGACTTGACCTTGACCTGACTTTGACATGACCTTGACATGACCTTGACTTGACCTTGACTTGACCTTGACATGACCTTGACTTGACCTTGACTTGACCTTGACTTGACCTTGACTTGACCTTGTCTTGACCTTGACTTAACCTTGACTTGACCTTGACTTCACTTGACCTTGACCTTGACTTGACCTTGACCTGACCTTGTCTTGACCTTGACTTGACCTTGACTTGAGCTTGACATGACCTTGACATGACCTTGACTTGACCTTGACTTGACCTTGACCTTGACTCGACCTTGACTTGACCTTGACTTGACCTTGACTTGACCTTGACTTGACCCTGACATGACCTTGACTTGACCTTGACTTGACCTTGACTTGACTTGGACTTGACCTTGACTTGACCTTGACTTGACCTTGGCATAACCCTGACTTGACCTTGACATGACCTTGACTTGACCTTGACATGAGCTTGACATGACCCTGACTTGACCTTGACATGACCTTGACTTGACCTTGACTTTACCTTGACTTGACCTTGACTTGACCTTGACTTGACCTTGACATGACCTTGACTTGACCTTGACTTGACCCTGACTTGACCTTGACATGTCCTTCACTTGACCTTGACTTGACCTTGACTGGACCTTGACTTGACCTTGACTTGACCTTGACTTGAGCTTGACCTTGACCTTGACCTTGACGTTGACTTGACCTTGACTTGACCTTGACTTGACCTTGACTTGACCATGACTTGACCTTGACTTGACCTTGACTTGACCTTGACTTAACCTTGACTTGACCTTGACTTGACCTTGACTTGACCTTGACATGACCTTGACTTGACCTTGACTTGACTTTGACTTGACCTTGACTTGACCTTGACTTGACCTTGACTTGACCTTGACTTGACCATGACTTGACCTTGACTTGACCTTGACTTGACCTTGACTTAACCTTGACTTGACCTTGACTTGACCTTGACATGACCTTGACTTGACCTTGACTTGACTTTGACTTGACCTTGACTTGACCTTGACTGGACCTTGACTTGACCTTGACTTGACCATGACTTGACCTTGACTTGACCTTGACTTGACCTTGACTTAACCTTGACATGACCTTGACTTGACCTTGACTTGACCTTGACTTGACCTTGACTTGACCTTGACTTGACCAAGACTTGACCTTGACTTGACCTTGACATGACCTTGACTTGACTTTGAACTGACCTTGACTTGACCTTGACTTGACCTTGACTTGACCCTGACTTGACCTTGACATGACCCTGACTTGACCTTGACATGACCCTGACTTGACCTTGACATGTCCTTCTTTGGACCTTGACTTGACCTTGACTGGACCTTGACTTGACCTTGACTTGACCTTGACTTGAGCTTGACATGACCTTGACATGACCTTGACTTGACCTTGACTTGACCTTGACTTGACCTTGACCTTGACCTTGACTTGACCTTGACTTGACCTTGACTTGACCCTGACTTGAGCTTGACATGACCTTCACTCGACCTTGACTTGACCTTGACCTCACCTTCACTTGACCTTGACTAGACCTTGACTTGACCTTGACTTGACCCTGACTTGAGCTTGACATGACCCTCACTTGACCTTGACTTGACCTTGACATGACCTTGTAATGACCTTGACTTGACCTCGATTTGACCTTGACTTGACCTTGACATGACCTTGACTTGACCTTGACTTGAAATTGACCTTGACTTGACCTTGACTTGACCTTGACATGACCTTCACTTGACCTTGACTTGACCTTGACTTGACCTTAACTTGTCCTTGACATGACCTTGACATGACCTTGACTTGACCTTGACTTGACCTTGACTTGACCTTGACTTGACCTTGACTTGACCTTGACTTGACCTTGACTTCACCATGACTTGACCTTGTCTTGACCTTGACTTGACCTTGACTTGACCTTGACATGATCTTGACTTGACCTTGACTTGACCTTGACATGACCTCGACTTGACTTTGAACTGACCTTGACTTGACCTTGACTTGACCTTGACTTGACCCTGACTTGACTTTGACATGACCCTGACTTGACCTTGACATGACCTTGACTTGACCTTGACTTGACCTTGACATGACCTTGACATGACCTTGACTTGACCTTGACTTGACCTTGACTTGACCTTGACCTGACCTTGACATGACCTTGACTTGACCTTGACTTGACCTTGAATTGACCTTAATCTGACCTTGACATGACCTCGACTTGACTTTGAACTGACCTTGACTTGACCTTGACTTGACCCTGACTTGACTTTGACATGACCCTGACTTGACCTTGACTTGACCCTGACTTGAGCTTGACATGACCTTCACTCGACCTTGACTTGACCTTGACCTCACCTTGAGTGGACCTTGACTTGACCTTGAACTGACCTTGACATGACCTTGACTTGACCTTGAATTGACCTTAATCTGACCTTGACATTACCTTGACTTGACCTTGACCTGACCTTGACATGACCTTGACTTGACCTTGACTTCACCTTGACCTGACCTTTAATTGACCTTGACCTGACCTTTACTTGACCTTGACTTGACCTTGACATGACCCTGACTTGACCTTGACATGACCTTGACTTGACCTTGACTTGACCTTGACATGACCTCGACATGACCTTGACTTGACCTTGACTTGACCTTGACTTGACCTTGACTTGACCTTCACTTGACCTTCACTTGACCTTGACTTGACCTTGACATGACCTTGACTTGACCTTGACTTGACGTTGACATGACCTTGACATGACCTTGACTTAACCCTGACTTGACTTGACATGACCTTCACTTGACCTTGACTTGACCTCCACTTGACCTTGACTCGACCTTGACTTGACCTTGACCTGACCTTGACCTGACCTTGACATGACCTTGACTTGACCTTGACCTGACGTTGACATGAACTTGACTTGACCTTGACTTGACCTTGGCTTGACCTTGACTTGACCCTGACTTGACCTTGACATGACCTTGACTTGACCTTGACTTGACCTTGACTTGACCTTGACTTGACCTTGACTTGATCTTGAGTCGACCTTAAATTGACCTTAACCTGACCTTGACTTGACCTTGACTTGACCTTGATTTGACCTTGACTTGACCTTGACTTGATTTTGACTTGATTTTGACTTGACTTTGACATGACCCTGACTTGACCTTGACATGACCTTGACTTGACCCTGACTTGACCTTGACTTGACCTTGACATGACCTTGACATGACCTTGACTTGACCTTGACTTGACCTTGACTTGACCTTGACTTGACCTTGACTTGAGCTTGACATGACCTTGACATGACCTTGACTTGACCTTGACTTGACCTTGACTTGACCCTGACATAACCTTGACTTGACCTTGACTTGACCTTGACTTGACCTGGACTTGACCTTGACTTGACCTTGACTTGACCTTGGCATAACCCTGACTTGACCTTGACATGACCTTGACTTGACCTTTACATGAGCTTGACATGACCCTGACTTGACCTTGACATGACCTTGACTTGACCTTGACTTTACCTGACTTGACCTTGACTTGACCTTGACCTGACCTTGACATGACCTTGACTTGACCTTGACTTGACCCTGACTTGACCTTGACATGTCCTTCACTTGACCTTGACTGGACCTTGACTTGACCTTGACTTGACCTTGACTTGACCTTGACATGACTTTGACATGACCTTGACTTGACCTTGACTTGACCTTGACTTGACCTTGACTTGACCTTGACTTCACCTTGACTTGACCATGACTTGACCTTGACTTGACCTTGACTTGACCTTGACTTGACCTTGACTTGACCTTGACTTGACGTTAACTTGACCTTGACATGACCTTGACATGACCTTGACTTGACCTTGACCTTGACTTGACCTTGACTTGACCATGACTTGACCTTGACTTGACCTTGACCTTGAATTGACCTTGACTTGACCTTGACATGATCTTGACTTGACCTTGACTTGACCTTGACTTGACCATGACTTGACCTTGACTTGACCTTGACCTTGACTTGACCTTGACTTGACCTTGACATGATCTTGACTTGACCTTGACTTGACTTTGAACTGACCTTGACTTGACCTTGACTTCACCTTGACTTGACCATGACTTGACCTTGACTTGACCTTGACTTGACCTTGACTTGACCTTGACTTGACCTTGACTTGACGTTAACTTGACCTTGACATGACCTTGACATGACCTTGACTTGACCTTGACTTGACCTTGACTTGACCTTGACTTGACCATGACTTGACCTTGACTTGACCTTGACTTGACCTTGACTTGACCATGACTTGACCTTGACTTGACCTTGACCTTGACTTGACCTTGACTTGACCTTGACATGATCTTGACTTGACCTTGACTTGACCTTGACATGACCTTGACTTGACTTTGAACTGACCTTGACTTGACCTTGGCTTGACCTTGACTTGACCCTGACTTGACCTTGACTTGACCTTGACTTGACCTTGACTTGACCTTGACTTGACGTTAACTTGACCTTGACATGACCTTGACATGACCTTGACTTGACCTTGACTTGACCTTGACTTGACCTTGACTTGACCATGACTTGACCTTGACTTGACCTTGACCTTGACTTGACCTTGACTTGACCTTGACATGATCTTGACTTGACCTTGACATGACCTTGACTTGACTTTGAACTGACCTTGACTTGACCTTGACTGGACCTTGACTTGACCTTGACTTGACCTTGACTTGAGCTTGACATGACCTTGACATGACCTTGACTTGACCTTGACCTTGACGTTGACTTGACCTTGACTTGACCTTGACTTGACCTTGACTTCACCTTGACTTGACCATGATTTGACCTTGACTTGACCTTGACTTGACCTTGACTTAACCTTGACTTGACCTTGACTTGACCTTGACATGACCTTGACTTGACCTTGACTTGACTTTGACTTGACCTTGACTTGACCTTGACTTGACCTTGACTTGACCTTGACTTGAGCTTGACATGACCTTCACTTGACCTTGACTTGACCTTGACTGGACCTTGACTTGACCTTGACTTGATCTTGACTTGACCTTGACTTGACCTTGACTTGACCCTGACTTGAGCTTGACATGACCTTCACTCGACCTTGAATTGACCCTGACCTCACCTTCACTTGACCTTGACTGGAGCTTGACTTGACCTTGACTTGACCCTGACTTGAGCTTGACATGACCTTCACTTGACCTTGACTTGACCTTGACATGACCTTGTAATGACCTTGACTTGACCTCGATTTGACCTTGACTTGACCTTGACATGACCTTCACTTGACCTTGACTTGACCTTGACTTGACCTTGACTTGACCTTTACTTGACCTTGACATGACCTTGACATGACCTTGACTTCACCATGACTTGACCTTGTCTTGACCTTGACTTGACCTTGACTTGACCTTGACATGATCTTGACTTGACCTTGACTTGACCTTGACATGACCTCGACTTGACTTTGAACTGACCTTGACTTGACCTTGACTTGACCCTGACTTGACTTTGACATGACCCTGACTTGTCCTTGACATGACCTTGACTTGACCTTGACTTGACCTTGACATGACCTTGACATGACCTTGACTTGACCTTGACTTGACCTTGACTTGACCTTGACTTGACCTTGACATGACCTTGACATGACCTTGACTTGACCTTGACTTGACCTTGACTCGACCTTGACTTGACCTTGACTTCACCTTGACCTGACCTTTACTTGACCTTGACCTGACCTTTACTTGACCTTGACTTGACCTTGACATGACCCTGACTTGACCTTGACATGACCTTGACTTGACCTTGACTTGACCCTGACTTGAGCTTGACATGACCTTCACTCGACCTTGACTTGACCTTGACCTCACCTTCACTTGACCTTGACTGGACCTTGACTTGACCTTGACTTGACCCTGACTTGAGCTTGACATGACCTTCACTTGACCTTGACTTGACCTTGACATGACCTTGTAATGACCTTGACTTGACCTCGATTTGACCTTGACTTGACCTTGACTTGACCTTGACATGATTTTGACCCTGACATGACCTTGACATGACCTTGACATGACCTTGACTTGACCTTGACTTGACCTTGACTTGACCCTGACATAACCTTGACTTGACCTTGACTTGACCTTGACTTGACCTGGACTTGACCTTGACTTGACCTTGACTTGACCTTGGCATAACCCTGACTTGACCTTGACATGACCTTGACTTGACCTTGACATGAGCTTGACATGACCCTGACTTGACCTTGACATGACCTTGACTTGACCTTGACTTTACCTTGACTTGACCTTGACTTGACCTTCACTTGACCTTCACTTGACCTTGACTTGACCTTGACATGACCTTGACTTGACCTTGACTTGACGTTGACATGACCTTGACATGACCTTGACTTAACCCTGACTTGACTTGACATGACCTTCACTTGACCTTGACTTGACCTCCACTTGACCTTGACTCGACCTTGACTTGACCTTGACCTGACCTTGACCTGACCTTGACATGACCTTGACTTGACCTTGACCTGACGTTGACATGAACTTGACTTGACCTTGACTTGACATTGGCTTGACCTTGACTTGACCCTGACTTGACCTTGACATGACCTTGACTTGACCTTGACTTGACCTTGACTTGACCTTGACTTGATCTTGAGTCGACCTTAAATTGACCTTAACCTGACCTTGACTTGACCTTGACTTGACCTTGACTTGACCTTGACTTGACCTTGACTTGATTTTGACTTGATTTTGACTTGACTTTGACATGACCCTGACTTGACCTTGACATGACCTTGACTTGACCCTGACTTGACCTTGACTTGACCTTGACATGACCTTGACATGACCTTGACTTGACCTTGACTTGACCTTGACTTGACCTTGACTTGAGCTTGACATGACCTTGACATGACCTTGACTTGACCTTGACTTGACCTTAACCTTGACTCGACCTTGACTTGACCTTGACTTGACCCTGACATAACCTTGACTTGACCTTGACTTGACCTTGACTTGACCTGGACTTGACCTTGACTTGACCTTGACTTGACCTTGGCATAACCCTGACTTGACCTTGACATGACCTTGACTTGACCTTGACATGAGCTTGACATGACCCTAACTTGACCTTGACATGACCTTGACTTGACCTTGATTTTACCTTGACTTGACCTTGACTTGACCTTGACCTGACCTTGACATGACCTTGACTTGACCTTGACTTGACCCTGACTTGACCTTGACATGTCCTTCACTTGACCTTGACTTGACCTTGACTGGACCTTGACTTGACTTTGACTTGAGCTTGACATGACCTTGACATGACCTTGACTTGACCTTGACTTGACCTTGACTTGACCTTGACTTGACCTTGACTTCACCTTGACTTGCCCATGACTTGACCTTGACTTGACCTTGACTTGACCTTGACTTGACCTTGACTTAACCTTGACTTGACCTTGACTTGACCTTGACTTGACCTTGACATGACCTTGACTTGACCTTGACTTGACTTTGACTTGACCTTGACTTGACCTTGACTTGACCTTGACTTGACCTTGACTTGACCCTGACTTGAGCTTGACATGACCTTCACTTGACCTTGACTGGACCTTGACTGGACCTTGACTTGACCTTGACTTGACCTTGACTTGACCTTGACTTGACCTTGACTTGACCCTGACTTGAGCTTGACATGACCTTCACTCGACCTTGACTTGACCTTGACCTCACCTTGACTGGACCTTGACTTGACCTTGACTTGACCCTGACTTGAGCTTGACATGACCTTCACTTGACCTTGACTTGACCTTGACATGACCTTGTAATGACCTTGACTTGACCTCGATTTGACCTTGACTTGACCTTGACATGACCTTGACTTGACCTTGACATGACCTTGACTTGACCTTGACTTGACCTTGACTTGACCTTGACTTGACCTTGACTTGACCATGACTTGACCTTGACTTGACCTTGACTTGACCTTGACATGATCTTGACTTGACCTTGACTTGACCTTGACATGACCTTGACTTGACTTTGAACTGACCTTGACTTGACCTTGGCTTGACCTTGACTTGACCCTGACTTGACCTTGACATGTCCTTCTTTGGACCTTGACTTGACTTTGACTTGACCTTGACTTGACCTTGACTTGATCTTGACTTGACCTTGACTTGACCTTGACTTGACCCTGACTTGAGCTTGACATGACCTTCACTCGACCTTGACTTGACCTTGACCTCAACTTCACTTGACCTTGACTGGAGCTTGACTTGACCTTGACTTGACCCTGACTTGAGCTTGACATGACCTTCACTTGACCTTGACTTGACCTTGACATGACCTTGTAATGACCTTGACTTGACCTCGATTTGACCTTGACTTGACCTTGACATGACCTTCACTTGACATTGACTTGACCTTGACTTGACCTTTACTTGACCTTGACATGACCTTGACATGACCTTGACTTCACCATGACTTGACCTTGACTTGACCTTGACTTGACCTTGACATGATCTTGACTTGACCTTGACTTGACCTTGACCTTGACTTGACCTTGACTTGACCTTGGCTTGACCTTGACTTGACCCTGACTTGACCTTGACATGACCCTGACTTGACCTTGACATGTCCTTCTTTGGACCTTGACTTGACCTTGACTTGACCTTTACTTGACCTTGACTTGACCCTGACTTGCGCTTGACATGACCTTCACTTGACCTTGACTGGACCTTGACTGGACCTTGACTTGACCTTGACTTGACCTTGACTTGACCTTGACTTGACCCTGACTTGAGCTTGACATGACCTTCACTCGACCTTGACTTGACCTTGACCTCACCTTGACTGGACCTTGACTTGACCTTGACTTGACCCTGACTTGAGCTTGACATGACCTTCACTTGACCTTGACTTGACCTTGACATGACCTTGTAATGACCTTGACTTGACCTCGATTTGACCTTGACTTGACCTTGACATGACCTTGACTTGACCTTGACTTGACCTTGACTTGACGTTAACTTGACCTTGACATGACCTTGACATGACCTTGACTTGACCTTGACTTGACCTTGACTTGACCTTGACTTGACCTTGACTTGACCATGACTTGACCTTGACTTGACCTTGACCTTGACTTGACCTTGACTTGACCTTGACATGATCTTGACTTGACCTTGACTTGACCTTGACATGACCTTGACTTGACTTTGAACTGACCTTGACTTGACCTTGGCTTGACCTTG
This sequence comes from Sturmia bella, assembly GCA_963662145.1. Lineage (NCBI taxonomy): Eukaryota > Metazoa > Arthropoda > Insecta > Diptera > Tachinidae > Sturmia > Sturmia bella. Next base: position 28,382,410 of record OY759170.1, read on the forward strand.
ACTTGACCCTGACTTGACCTTGACATGACCCTGACTTGACCTTGACATGTCCTTCTTTGGACCTTGACTTGACCTTGACTGGACCTTGACTTGACCTTGACTTGACCTTGACTTGAGCTTGACATGACCTTGACATGACCTTGACTTGACCTTGACCTTGACGTTGACTTGACCTTGACTTGACCTTGACTTGACCTTGACTTCACCTTGACTTGACCATGATTTGACCTTGACTTGACCTTGACTTGACCTTGACTTAACCTTGACTTGACCTTGACTTGACCTTGACATGACCTTGACTTGACCTTGACTTGACTTTGACTTGACCTTGACTTGACCTTGACTTGACCTTGACTTGACCTTGACTTGAGCTTGACATGACCTTCACTTGACCTTGACTTGACCTTGACTGGACCTTGACTTGACCTTGACTTGATCTTGACTTGACCTTGACTTGACCTTGACTTGACCCTGACTTGAGCTTGACATGACCTTCACTCGACCTTGACTTGACCTTGACCTCACCTTCACTTGACCTTGACTGGAGCTTGACTTGACCTTGACTTGACCCTGACTTGAGCTTGACATGACCTTCACTTGACCTTGACTTGACCTTGACATGACCTTGTAATGACCTTGACTTGACCTCGATTTGACCTTGACTTGACCTTGACTTGACCTTGACATGATCTTGACCCTGACATGACCTTGACATGACCTTGACATGACCTTGACTTGACCTTGACTTGACCTTGACTTGACCCTGACATAACCTTGACTTGACCTTGACTTGACCTTGACTTGACCTGGACTTGACCTTGACTTGACCTTGACTTGACCTTGACTTGACCTTGGCATAACCCTGACTTGACCTTGACATGACCTTGACTTGACCTTGACATGAGCTTGACATGACCCTGACTTGACCTTGACATGACCTTGACTTGACCTTGACTTTACCTTGACTTGACCTTGACTTGACCTTCACTTGACCTTCACTTGACCTTGACTTGACCTTGACATGACCTTGACTTGACCTTGACTTGACGTTGACATGACCTTGACATGACCTTGACTTAACCCTGACTTGACTTGACATGACCTTCACTTGACCTTGACTTGACCTCCACTTGACCTTGACTCGACCTTGACTTGACCTTGACCTGACCTTGACCTGACCTTGACATGACCTTGACTTGACCTTGACCTGACGTTTACATGAACTTGACTTGACCTTGACTTGACCTTGGCTTGACCTTGACTTGACCCTGACTTGACCTTGACATGACCTTGACTTGACCTTGACTTGACCTTGACTTGACCTTGACTTGATCTTGAGTCGACCTTAAATTGACCTTAACCTGACCTTGACTTGACCTTGACTTGACCTTGACTTGACCTTGACTTGACCTTGACTTGATTTTGACTTGATTTTGACTTGACTTTGACATGACCCTGACTTGACCTTGACATGACCTTGACATGACCTTGACTTGACCCTGACTTGACCTTGACTTGACCTTGACATGACCTTGACATGACCTTGACTTGACCTTGACTTGACCTTGACTTGACCTTGACTTGAGCTTGACATGACCTTGACATGACCTTGACTTGACCTTGACTTGACCTTAACCTTGACTCGACCTTGACTTGACCTTGACTTGACCCTGACATAACCTTGACTTGACCTTGACTTGACCTTGACTTGACCTGGACTTGACCTTGACTTGACCTTGACTTGACCTTGACTTGACCTTGGCATAACCCTGACTTGACCTTGACATGACCTTGACTTGACCTTGACATGAGCTTGACATGACCCTAACTTGACCTTGACATGACCTTGACTTGACCTTGATTTTACCTTGACTTGACCTTGACTTGACCTTGACCTGACCTTGACATGACCTTGACTTGACCTTGACTTGACCCTGACTTGACCTTGACATGTCCTTCACTTGACCTTGACTTGACCTTGACTGGACCTTGACTTGACCTTGACTTGAGCTTGACATGACCTTGACATGACCTTGACTTGACCTTGACTTGACCTTGACTTGACCTTGACTTGACCTTGACCTTGACTTGACCTTGACTTGACCTTGACTTGACCTTGACTTGACCTTGACTTCACCTTGACTTGACCATGACTTGACCTTGACTTGACCTTGACTTGACCTTGACTTGACCTTGACTTAACCTTGACTTGACCTTGACTTGACCTTGACTTGACCTTGACATGACCTTGACTTGACCTTGACTTGACTTTGACTTGACCTTGACTTGACCTTGACTTGACCTTGACTTGACCTTGACTTGACCCTGACTTGAGCTTGACATGACCTTCACTTGACCTCGACTGGACCTTGACTGGACCTTGACTTGACCTTGACTTGACCTTGACTTGACCTTGACTTGACCTTGACTTGACCCTGACTTGAGCTTGACATGACCTTCACTCGACCTTGACTTGACCTTGACCTCACCTTGACTGGACCTTGACTTGACCTTGACTTGACCCTGACTTGAGCTTGACATGACCTTCACTTGACCTTGACTTGACCTTGACATGACCTTGTAATGACCTTGACTTGACCTCGATTTGACCTTGACTTGACCTTGACATGACCTTGACTTGACCTTGACATGACCTTGACTTGACCTTGACTTGACCTTGACTCGACCTTGACTTGACCTTGACTTGACCATGACTTGACCTTGACTTGACCTTGACTTGACCTTGACATGATCTTGACTTGACCTTGACTTGACCTTGACATGACCTTGACTTGACTTTGAACTGACCTTGACTTGACCTTGGCTTGACCTTGACTTGACCCTGACTTGACCTTGACATGACCCTGACTTGACCTTGACATATCCTTCTTTGGACCTTGACTTGACCTTGACTGGACCTTGACTTGACCTTGACTTGACCTTGACTTGAGCTTGACATGACCTTGACATGACCTTGACTTGACCTTGACCTTGACGTTGACTTGACCTTGACTTGACCTTGACTTGACCTTGACTTCACCTTGACTTGACCATGATTTGACCTTGACTTGACCTTGACTTGACCTTGACTTAACCTTGACTTGACCTTGACTTGACCTTGACATGACCTTGACTTGACCTTGACTTGACTTTGACTTGACCTTGACTTGACCTTGACTTGACCTTGACTTGACCTTGACTTGAGCTTGACATGACCTTCACTTGACCTTGACTTGACCTTGACTGGACCTTGACTTGACCTTGACTTGATCTTGACTTGACCTTGACTTGACCTTGACTTGACCCTGACTTGAGCTTGACATGACCTTCACTCGATCTTGACTTGACCTTGACCTCAACTTCACTTGACCTTGACTGGAGCTTGACTTGACCTTGACTTGACCCTGACTTGAGCTTGACATGACCTTCACTTGACCTTGACTTGACCTTGACATGACCTTGTAATGACCTTGACTTGACCTCGATTTGACCTTGACTTGACCTTGACATGACCTTCACTTGACATTGACTTGACCTTGACTTGACCTTTACTTGACCTTGACATGACCTTGACATGACCTTGACTTCACCATGACTTGACCTTGACTTGACCTTGACTTGACCTTGACATGATCTTGACTTGACCTTGACTTGACCTTGACCTTGACTTGACCTTGACTTGACCTTGGCTTGACCTTGACTTGACCCTGACTTGACCTTGACATGACCCTGACTTGACCTTGACATGTCCTTCTTTGGACCTTGACTTGACCTTGACTTGACCTTTACTTGACCTTGACTTGACCCTGACTTGCGCTTGACATGACCTTCACTTGACCTTGACTGGACCTTGACTGGACCTTGACTTGACCTTGACTTGACCTTGACTTGACCCTGACTTGAGCTTGACATGACCTTCACTCGACCTTGACTTGACCTTGACCTCACCTTGACTGGACCTTGACTTGACCTTGACTTGACCCTGACTTGAGCTTGACATGACCTTCACTTGACCTTGACTTGACCTTGACATGACCTTGTAATGACCTTGACTTGACCTCGATTTGACCTTGACTTGACCTTGACATGACCTTGACTTGACCTTGACTTGACCTTGACTTGACGTTAACTTGACCTTGACATGACCTTGACATGACCTTGACTTGACCTTGACTTGACCTTGACTTGACCTTGACTTGACCTTGACTTGACCATGACTTGACCTTGACTTGACCTTGACCTTGACTTGACCTTGACTTGACCTTGACATGATCTTGACTTGACCTTGACTTGACCTTGACATGACCTTGACTTGACTTTGAACTGACCTTGACTTGACCTTGGCTTGACCTTGACTTGACCCTGACTTGACCTTGACATGACCCTGACTTGACCTTGACATGTCCTTCTTTGGACCTTAACTTGACCTTGACTGGACCTTGACTTGACCTTGACTTGACCTTGACTTGAGCTTGACATGACCTTGACATGACCTTGACTTGACCTTGACCTTGACGTTGACTTGACCTTGACTTGACCTTGACTTGACCTTGACTTCACCTTGACTTGACCATGATTTGACCTTGACTTGACCTTGACTTGACCTTGACTTAACCTTGACTTGAGCTTGACTTGACCTTGACATGACCTTGACTTGACCTTGACTTGACTTTGACTTGACCTTGACTTGACCTTGACTTGACCTTGACTTGACCTTGACTTGAGCTTGACATGACCTTCACTTGACCTTGACTTGACCTTGACTGGACCTTGACTTGACCTTGACTTGATCTTGACTTGACCTTGACTTGACCTTGACTTGACCCTGACTTGAGCTTGACATGACCTTCACTCGACCTTGACTTGACCTTGACCTCACCTTCACTTGACCTTGACTGGAGCTTGACTTGACCTTGACTTGACCCTGACTTGAGCTTGACATGACCTTCACTTGACCTTGACTTGACCTTGACATGACCTTGTAATGACCTTGACTTGACCTCGATTTGACCTTGACTTGACCTTGACATGACCTTCACTTGACCTTGACTTGACCTTGACTTGACCTTTACTTGACCTTGACATGACCTTGACATGACCTTGACTTCACCATGACTTGACCTTGTCTTGACCTTGACTTGACCTTGACTTGACCTTGACATGATCTTGACTTGACCTTGACTTGACCTTGACATGACCTCGACTTGACTTTGAACTGACCTTGACTTGACCTTGACTTGACCCTGACTTGACTTTGACATGACCCTGACTTGTCCTTGACATGACCATGACTTGACCTTGACTTGACCTTGACATGACCTTGACATGACCTTGACTTGACCTTGACTTGACCTTGACTTGACCTTGACTTGACCTTGACATGACCTTGACATGACCTTGACTTGACCTTGACTTGACCTTGACTCGACCTTGACTTGACCTTGACTTCACCTTGACCTGACCTTTACTTGACCTTGACCTGACCTTTACTTGACCTTGACTTGACCTTGACATGACCCTGACTTGAGCTTGACATGACCTTCACTTGACCTTGACTTGACCTTGACATGACCTTGTAATGACCTTGACTTGACCTCGATTTGACCTTGACTTGACCTTGACTTGACCTTGACATGATCTTGACTTGACCTTGACTTGACCTTGACATGACCTCGACTTGACTTTGAACTGACCTTGACTTGACCTTGACTTGACCCTGACTTGACTTTGACATGACCCTGACTTGTCCTTGACATGACCTTGACTTGACCTTGACTTGACCTTGACTTGAACTTGACATGACCTTGACTTGACCTTGACATGACCTTGACATGACCTTGACTTGACCTTGACTTCACCTTGACTCGACCTTGACTTGACCTTGACTTCACCTTGACCTGACCTTTACTTGACCTTGACATGACCTTCACTTGACCTTGACTTGACCTTGACTGGACCTTGACTTGACCTTGACTTGACCTTGACTTGACCTTGACTTGACCTTGACTCGACCTTGACTTGACCTTGACCTGACCTTGACTTGACCTTGACTTGACCCTGACTTGAGCTTGACATGACCTTCACTTGACCTTGACTGGACCTTGACTGGACCTTGACTTGACCTTGACTTGACCTTGACTTGACCTTGACTTGACCTTGACTTGACCCTGACTTGAGCTTGACATGACCTTCACTCGACCTTGACTTGACTTTGACTTGACCTTGACTTGACCTTGACTTCACCTTGACTTGACCATGACTTGACCTTGACTTGACCTTGACTTGACCTTGACTTGACCTTGACTTAACCTTGACTTGACCTTGACTTGACCTTGACTTGACCTTGACATGACCTTGACTTGACCTTGACTTGACTTTGACTTGACCTTGACTTGACCTTGACTTGACCTTGACTTGACCTTGACTTGACCCTGACTTGAGCTTGACATGACCTTCACTTGACCTTGACTGGACCTTGACTGGACCTTGACTTGACCTTGACTTGACCTTGACTTGACCTTGACTTGACCTTGACTTGACCCTGACTTGAGCTTGACATGACCTTCACTCGACCTTGACTTGACCTTGACCTCACCTTGACTGGACCTTGACTTGACCTTGACTTGACCCTGACTTGAGCTTGACATGACCTTCACTTGACCTTGACTTGACCTTGACATGACCTTGTAATGACCTTGACTTGACCTCGATTTGACCTTGACTTGACCTTGACATGACCTTGACTTGACCTTGACATGACCTTGACTTGACCTTGACTTGACCTTGACTTGACCTTGACTTGACCTTGACTTGACCATGACTTGACCTTGACTTGACCTTGACTTGACCTTGACCTTGACTTGACCTTGACTTGACCTTGACATGATCTTGACTTGACCTTGACTTGACCTTGACATGACCTTGACTTGACTTTGAACTGACCTTGACTTGACCTTGGCTTGACCTTGACTTGACCCTGACTTGACCTTGACATGACCCTGACTTGACCTTGACATGTCCTTCTTTGGACCTTGACTTGACCTTGACTGGACCTTGACTTGACCTTGACTTGACCTTGACTTGAGCTTGACATGACCTTGACATGACCTTGACTTGACCTTGACCTTGACGTTGACTTGACCTTGACTTGACCTTGACTTCACCTTGACTTGACCATGATTTGACCTTGACTTGACCTTGACTTGACCTTGACTTAACCTTGACTTGACCTTGACTTGACCTTGACATGACCTTGACTTGACCTTGACTTGACTTTGACTGGACCTTGACTTGACCTTGACTTGACCTTGACTTGACCTTGACTTGAGCTTGACATGACCTTCACTTGACCTTGACTTGACCTTGACTGGACCTTGACTTGACCTTGACTTGATCTTGACTTGACCTTGACTTGACCTTGACTTGACCCTGACTTGAGCTTGACATGACCTTCACTCGACCTTGACTTGACCTTGACCTCAACTTCACTTGACCTTGACTGGAGCTTGACTTGACCTTGACTTGACCCTGACTTGAGCTTGACATGACCTTCACTTGACCTTGACTTGACCTTGACATGACCTTGTAATGACCTTGACTTGACCTCGATTTGACCTTGACTTGACCTTGACATGACCTTCACTTGACATTGACTTGACCTTGACTTGACCTTTACTTGACCTTGACATGACCTTGACATGACCTTGACTTCACCATGACTTGACCTTGACTTGACCTTGACTTGACCTTGACATGATCTTGACTTGACCTTGACTTGACCTTGACCTTGACTTGACCTTGGCTTGACCTTGACTTGACCCTGACTTGACCTTGACATGACCCTGACTTGACCTTGACATGTCCTTCTTTGGACCTTGACTTGACCTTGACTTGACCTTTACTTGACCTTGACTTGACCCTGACTTGCGCTTGACATGACCTTCACTTGACCTTGACTGGACCTTGACTGGACCTTGACTTGACCTTGACTTGACCTTGACTTGACCTTGACTTGACCCTGACTTGAGCTTGACATGACCTTCACTCGACCTTGACTTGACCTTGACCTCACCTTGACTGGACCTTGACTTGACCTTGACCTGACCTTGACATGACCTTGACTTGACCTTGAATTGACCTTAATCTGACCTTGACATGACCTTGACTTGACCTTGACCTGACCTTGACATGACCTTGACTTGACCTTGACTTCACCTTGACCTGACCTTTAATTGACCTTGACCTGACCTTTACTTGACCTTGACTTGACCTTGACATGACCCTGACTTGACCTTGACATGACCTTGACTTGACCTTGACTTGACCTTGACATGACCTCGACATGACCTTGACTTGACCTTGACTTGACCTTGACTTGACCTTGACTTGACCTTCACTTGACCTTCACTTGACCTTGACTTGACCTTGACATGACCTTGACTTGACCTTGACTGGACCTTGACTGGACCTTGACTTGACCTTGACTGGACCTTGACTTGACCTTGACTTGACCTTTACTTGACCTTGACATGACCTTGACATGACCTTGACTTCACCATGACTTGACCTTGACTTGACCTTGACTTGACCTTGACATGATCTTGACTTGACCTTGACTTGACCTTGACCTTGACTTGACCTTGGCTTGACCTTGACTTGACCCTGACTTGACCTTGACATGACCCTGACTTGACCTTGACATGTCCTTCTTTGGACCTTGACTTGACCTTGACTTGACCTTTACTTGACCTTGACTTGACCCTGACTTGCGCTTGACATGACCTTCACTTGACCTTGACTGGACCTTGACTGGACCTTGACTTGACCTTGACTGGACCTTGACTTGACCTTGACTTGACCCTGACTTGAGCTTGACATGACCTTCACTTGACCTTGACTTGACCTTGACATGACCTTGTAATGACCTTGACTTGACCTCGATTTGACCTTGACTTGACCTTGACATGACCTTGACTTGACCTTGACATGACCTTGACTTGACCTTGACTTGACCTTGAACTGACCTTGACTTGACCTTGACTTGACCTTAACTTGACCTTAACTTGACCTTGACTTGACCCTGACTTGACCTTGACATGACCCTGACTTGACCTTGACATGACCTTGACTTGACCTTGACTTGACCTTGACTTGACCTTGACATGACCTTGACTTGACCTTGACATGACCTTGACTTGACCTTGACTTGACCTTGACTTGACCTTGACATGACCTTGACTTGACCTTGACTTGACCATGACTTGACCTTGATATGACCTTGACATGAGCTTGACTTGACCTTGACTTGACTTTGACTCGACCTTGACTTGACCTTGACCTGACCTTTACTTGACCTTGACTTGACCTTGACATGACCCTGACTTTACCTTGACATGACCTTGACTTAACCTTGACTTGACCTTGACATGACCTTGACATGACCTTGAATTGACCCTGACATGACCTTGACATGACCTTGACGTGACCTTGACTTGACCTTTACTTGACCTTGACTTGACCTTCACTTGACCTTCACTTGACCTTGACATGACCTTGACATGACCTTGACTTGACCATGACTTGACCATGACTTAACCTTGACTTGACCTTGACTTGACCTAGACATGACCTTGACATGACCTTGACTTGACCCTGACATGACCTTGACATGACCTTGACTTGACCCTGACTTGAGCTTGACATGACCTTCACTCGACCTTGACTTGACCTTGACCTCACCTTCACTTGACCTTGACTGGACCTTGACTTGACCCTGACTTGAGCTTGACATGACCTTCACTTGACCTTGACTTGACCTTGACATGACCTTGTAATGACCTTGACTTAACCTCGATTTGACCTTGACTTGACCTTGACATGACCTTGACTTGACCTTGACTTGACCTTGACTTGACGTTAACTTGACCTTGACATGACCTTGACATGACCTTGACTTGACCTTGACTTGACCTTGACTTGACCTTGACTTGACCTTGACTTGACCATGACTTGACCTTGACTTGACCTTGACTTGACCTTGACTTGACCTTGACCTGACCTTGACTTGACCTTGACATGACCTTGACTTGACCTTGACATGACCTTGACATGACTTTGACATGACCGTGACATGACCTTTACTTGACCTTGACTTGCCCTTGACATGACCTTGACTTGACCTTCACTTGACCTTGACTTGACCTTGACATGACCTTGACTTGACCTTAACTTGACCTTGATTTGACCTTGACTTGACCTTGACATGACCTTGACTTGACCTTGACTTGACCTTGACATGCCCTTGACATAAGCTTTACTTGACCTTGACCTGGACTTGACTTTGACTTGATCTTGACTTGACCTTGACTAGACCTTGACCTGACTTTGACATGACCTTGACATGACCTTGACTTGACCTTGACTTGACCTTGACATGACCTTGACTTGACCTTGACTTGACCTTGACTTGACCTTGACTTGACCTTGTCTTGACCTTGACTTAACCTTGACTTGACCTTGACTTGACTTGACCTTGACCTTGACTTGACCTTGACCTGACCTTGTCTTGACCTTGACTTGACCTTGACTTGAGCTTGACATGACCTTGACATGACCTTGACTTGACCTTGACTTGACCTTGACCTTGACTCGACCTTGACTTGACCTTGACTTGACCTTGACTTGACCTTGACTTGACCTTGACTTGACCCTGACATGACCTTGACTTGACCTTGACTTGACTTGGACTTGACCTTGACTTGACCTTGACTTGACCTTGGCATAACCCTGACTTGACCTTGACATGACCTTGACTTGACCTTGACATGAGCTTTACATGACCCTGACTTGACCTTGACATGACCTTGACTTGACCTTGACTTTACCTTGACTTGACCTTGACTTGACCTTGACTTGACCTTGACATGACCTTGACTTGACCTTGACATGACCTTCACTTGACCTTGACTTGACCTTGACTTGACCTTGACTTGACCTTGACTTGACCCTGACTTGAGCTTGACATGACCTTCACTCGACCTTGACTTGACCTTGACCTCACCTTCACTTGACCTTGACTTGACCTTGACTTGACCCTGACTTGAGCTTGATATGACCTCCACTTGACCTTGACTTAACCTTGACTTGACCTTGACATGACCTTGACTTGACCTTGACATGACCTTGACATGACCTTGACTTGACCTTGACCTTGACTTGACCTTGACTTCACCTTGACTTGACCTTGACTTCACCTTGACTTGACCATGACTTGACCTTGACTTGACCTTGACTTGACCTTGACTTCACCTTGACTTGACCATGACTTGACCTTGACTTGACCTTGACTTGACCTTGACTTGACCCTGACTTGAGCTTGACATGACCTTCACTTGACCTTGACTTGACCTTGACTGGACCTTGACTTGACCTTGACTTGACCTTGACTTGACCTTGACTTGACCCTGACTTGAGCTTGACATGACCTTCACTCGACCTTGACTTGACCTTGACCTCACCTTCACTTGACCTTGACTTGACCTTGACTTGACCCTGACTTGAGCTTGACATGACCTCCACTTGACCTTGACTTGACCTTGACATGACCTTGTAATGACCTTGACTTGACCTCGATTTGACCTTGACTTGACCTTGACATGACCTTGACTTGACCTTGACTTGACCTTGACTTGACCTTGACATGACCTTGACATGACCTTGACTTGACCTTGACTTGACCTTGACTTGACCTTGACCTTGACTTGACCATGACTTGACCTTGACTTGACCTTGACTTGACCTTGACATGATCTTGACTTGACCTTGACTTGACCTTGACATGACCTTGACTTGACTTTAAACTGACCTTGACTTGACCTTGACTTGACCTTGACTTGACCCTGACTTGACCTTGACATGACCCTGACTTGACCTTGACATGACCCTGACTTGACCTTGACTTGACCTTGACTGGACCTTGACTTGACCTTGACTTGACCTTGACTTGAGCTTGACATGACCTTGACATGACCTTGACTTGACCTTGACTTGACCTTGACTTGACCTTGACCTTGACCTTGACGTTGACTTGACCTTGACTTGACCTTGACTTGACCTTGACTTGACCATGACTTGACCTTGACTTGACCTTGACTTGACCTTGACTTAACCTTGACTTGACCTTGACTTGACCTTGACTTGACCTTGACATGACCTTGACTTGACCTTGACTTGACTTTGACTTGACCTTGACTTGACCTTGACTTGACCTTGACTTGAGCTTGACCTTGACTCGACCTTGACTTGAACTTGACTTGACCTTGACTTGACCTTGACTTGACCCTGACATGACCTTGACTTGACCTTGACATGACCTTGACTTGACCTTGACATGAGCTTGACATGACCCTGACTTGACCTTGACATGACCTTGACTTGACCTTGACTTTACCTTGACTTGACCTTGACTTGACCTTGACTTGACCTTGACATGACCTTGACTTGACCTTGACTTGACCCTGACTTGACCTTGACATGTCCTTCACTTGACCTTGACTTGACCTTGACTGGACCTTGACTTGACCTTGACTTGACCTTGACTTGAGCTTGACATGACCTTGACATGACCTTGACTTGACCTTGACTTGACCTTGACCTTGACTTGACCTTGACTTGACCTTGACTTGACCTTGACTTCACCTTGACTTGACCATGACTTGACCTTGACTTGACCTTGACTTGACCTTGACTTAACCTTGACTTGACCTTGACTTGACCTTGACTTGACCTTGACATGACCTTGACTTGACCTTGACTTGACTTTGACTTGACCTTGACTTGACCTTGACTTGACCTTGACTGGACCTTGACTTGACCTTGACTTGACCTTGACTTGACCTTGACTTGACCCTGACTTGAGCTTGACATGACCTTCACTCGACCTTGACTTGACCTTGACCTCACCTTCACTTGACCTTGACTTGACCTTGACTTGACCTTGACTTGACCCTGACTTGAGCTTGACTTGACCTTGACTTGACCTTGACTTGAGCTTGACATGACCTTGACATGACCTTGACTTGACCTTGACCTTGACTTGACCTTGACTTCACCTTGACTTGACCTTGACTTGACCTTGACTTGACCTTGACTTGACCCTGACTTGACCTTGACATGTCCTTCACTTGACCTTGACTTGACCTTGACTGGACCTTGACTTGACCTTGACTTGACCTTGACTTGAGCTTGACATGACCTTGACATGACCTTGACTTGACCTTGACCTTGACTTGACCTTGACTTCACCTTGACTTGACCTTGACTTGACCTTGACTTCACCTTGACTTGACCATGACTTGACCTTGACTTGACCTTGACTTGACCTTGACTTAACCTTGACTTGACCTTGACATGACCTTGACTTGACCTTGACATGACCTTGACATGACCTTGACTTGACCTTGACCTTGACTTGACCTTGACTTCACCTTGACTTGACCTTGACTTGACCTTGACTTCACCTTGACTTGACCATGACTTGACCTTGACTTGACCTTGACTTGACCTTGACTTCACCTTGACTTGACCATGACTTGACCTTGACTTGACCTTGACTTGACCTTGACTTGACCCTGACTTGAGCTTGACATGACCTTCACTTGACCTTGACTTGACCTTGACTGGACCTTGACTTGACCTTGACTTGACCTTGACTTGACCTTGACTTGACCCTGACTTGAGCTTGACCTTGACCTCACCTTCACTTGACCTTGACTTGACCTTGACTTGACCCTGACTTGAGCTTGACATGACCTCCACTTGACCTTGACTTGACCTTGACATGACCTTGTAATGACCTTGACTTGACCTCGATTTGACCTTGACTTGACCTTGACATGACCTTGACTTGACCTTGACTTGACCTTGACTTGACCTTGACATGACCTTGACATGACCTTGACTTGACCTTGACTTGACCTTGACTTGACCTTGACTTGACCTTGACTTGACCATGACTTGACCTTGACTTGACCTTGACTTGACCTTGACATGATCTTGACTTGACCTTGACTTGACCTTGACATGACCTTGACTTGACTTTGAACTGACCTTGACTTGACCTTGACTTGACCTTGACTTGACCTTGACTTGACCCTGACTTGACCTTGACATGACCCTGACTTGACCTTGACATGACCCTGACTTGACCTTGACATGTCCTTCTTTGGACCTTGACTTGACCTTGACTGGACCTTGACTTGACCTTGACTTGACCTTGACTTGAGCTTGACATGACCTTGACATGACCTTGACTTGACCTTGACTTGACCTTGACTTGACCTTGACCTTGACCTTGACGTTGACTTGACCTTGACTTGACCTTGACTTGACCTTGACTTGACCATGACTTGACCTTGACTTGACCTTGACTTGACCTTGACTTAACCTTGACTTGACCTTGACTTGACCTTGACTTGACCTTGACATGACCTTGACTTGACCTTGACTTGACTTTGACTTGACCTTGACTTGACCTTGACTTGACCTTGACTTGACCTTGACTTGAGCTTGACATGACCTTCACTTGACCTTGACTTGACCTTGACTGGACCTTGACTTGACCTTGACTTGACCTTGACTTGACCTTGACTTGACCCTGACTTGAGCTTGACATGACCTTCACTCGACCTTGACTTGACCTTGACCTCACCTTCACTTGACCTTGACTAGACCTTGACTTGACCTTGACTTGACCCTGACTTGAGCTTGACATGACCCTCACTTGACCTTGACTTGACCTTGACATGACCTTGTAATGACCTTGACTTGACCTCGATTTGACCTTGACTTGACCTTGACATGACCTTGACTTGACCTTGACTTGAAATTGACCTTGACTTGACCTTGACTTGACCTTGACATGACCTTCACTTGACCTTGACTTGACCTTGACTTGACCTTAACTTGACCTTGACATGACCTTGACATGACCTTGACTTGACCTTGACTTGACCTTGACTTGACCTTGACTTGTCCTTGACTTGACCTTGACTTCACCATGACTTGACCTTGTCTTGACCTTGACTTGACCTTGACATGATCTTGACTTGACCTTGACTTGACCTTGACATGACCTCGACTTGACTTTGAACTGACCTTGACTTGACCTTGACTTGACCTTGACTTGACCCTGACTTGACTTTGACATGACCCTGACTTGACCTTGACATGACCTTGACTTGACCTTGACTTGACCTTGACATGACCTTGACATGACCTTGACTTGACCTTGACTTGACCTTGACTTGACCTTGACCTGACCTTGACATGACCTTGACTTGACCTTGACTTGACCTTGAATTGACCTTAATCTGACCTTGACATGACCTCGACTTGACTTTGAACTGACCTTGACTTGACCTTGACTTGACCCTGACTTGACTTTGACATGACCCTGACTTGACCTTGACATGACCTTGACTTGACCCTGACTTGACCTTGACATGACCTTGACATGACCATGACTTGACCTTGACTTGACCTTGACTTGACCTTGACCTGACCTTGACATGACCTTGACTTGACCTTGACTTGACCTTGAATTGACCTTAATCTGACCTTGACATGACCTTGACTTGACCTTGACCTGACCTTGACATGACCTTGACTTGACCTTGACTTCACCTTGACCTGACCTTTACTTGACCTTGACCTGACCTTTACTTGACCTTGACTTGACCTTGACATGACCCTGACTTGACCTTGACATGACCTTGACTTGACCTTGACTTGACCTTGACATGACCTCGACATGACCTTGACTTGACCTTGACTTGACCTTGACTTGACCTTGACTTGACCTTCACTTGACCTTCACTTGACCTTGACTTGACCTTGACATGACCTTGACTTGACCTTGACTTGACGTTGACATGACCTTGACATGACCTTGACTTAACCCTGACTTGACTTGACATGACCTTCACTTGACCTTGACTTGACCTCCACTTGACCTTGACTCGACCTTGACTTGACCTTGACCTGACCTTGACCTGACCTTGACATGACCTTGACTTGACCTTGACCTGACGTTGACATGAACTTGACTTGACCTTGACTTGACCTTGGCTTGACCTTGACTTGACCCTGACTTGACCTTGACATGACCTTGACTTGACCTTGACTTGACCTTGACTTGACCTTGACTTGACCTTGACTTGATCTTGAGTCGACCTTAAATTGACCTTAACCTGACCTTGACTTGACCTTGACTTGACCTTGATTTGACCTTGACTTGACCTTGACTTGATTTTGACTTGACTTTGACATGACCCTGACTTGACCTTGACATGACCTTGACTTGACCCTGACTTGACCTTGACTTGACCTTGACATGACCTTGACATGACCTTGACTTGACCTTGACTTGACCTTGACTTGACCTTGACTTGAGCTTGACATGACCTTGACATGACCTTGACTTGACCTTGACTTGACCTTGACTTGACCCTGACATAACCTTGACTTGACCTTGACTTGACCTTGACTTGACCTGGACTTGACCTTGACTTGACCTTGACTTGACCTTGACTTGACCTTGGCATAACCCTGACTTGACCTTGACATGACCTTGACTTGACCTTGACATGAGCTTGACATGACCCTGACTTGACCTTGACATGACCTTGACTTGACCTTGACTTTACCTTGACTTGACCTTGACTTGACCTTGACCTGACCTTGACATGACCTTGACTTGACCTTGACTTGACCCTGACTTGACCTTGATATGTCCTTCACTTGACCTTGACTGGACCTTGACTTGACCTTGACATGACCTTGATATGACCTTGACTTGACCTTGACTTGACCTTGACTTGACCTTGACTTGACCTTGACTTCACCTTGACTTGACCATGACTTGACCTTGACTTGACCTTGACTTGACCTTGACTTGACCTTGACTTGACCTTGACTTGACGTTAACTTGACCTTGACATGACCTTGACATGACCTTGACTTGACCTTGACTTGACCTTGACTTGACCTTGACTTGACCTTGACTTGACCTTGACATGATCTTGACTTGACCTTGACTTGACCTTGACATGACCTTGACTTGACTTTGAACTGACCTTGACTTGACCTTGGCTTGACCTTGACTTGACCCTGACTTGACCTTGACATGACCCTGACTTGACCTTGACATGTCCTTCTTTGGACCTTGACTTGACCTTGACTGGACCTTGACTTGACCTTGACTTGACCTTGACTTGAGCTTGACATGACCTTGACATGACCTTGACTTGACCTTGACCTTGACGTTGACTTGACCTTGACTTGACCTTGAATTGACCTTAATCTGACCTTGACATGACCTCGACTTGACTTTGAACTGACCTTGACTTGACCTTGACTTGACCCTGACTTGACTTTGACATGACCCTGACTTGACCTTCACATGACCTTGACTTGACCTTGACTTGACCTTGACATGACCTTGACATGACCTTGACTTGACCTTGACTTGACCTTGACTTGACCTTGACTTGACCTTGACCTGACCTTGACATGACCTTGACTTGACCTTGACTTGACCTTGAATTGACCTTAATCTGACCTTGACATGACCTTGACTTGACCTTGACCTGACCTTGACATGACCTTGACTTGACCTTGACTTCACCTTGACCTGACCTTTACTTGACCTTGACCTGACCTTTACTTGACCTTGACTTGACCTTGACATGACCCTGACTTGACCTTGACATGACCTTGACTTGACCTTGACTTGACCTTGACATGACCTCGACATGACCTTGACTTGACCTTGACTTGACCTTGACTTGACCTTGACTTGACCTTCACTTGACCTTCACTTGACCTTGACTTGACCTTGACATGACCTTGACTTGACCTTGACTTGACGTTGACATGACCTTGACATGACCTTGACTTAACCCTGACTTGACTTGACATGACCTTCACTTGACCTTGACTTGACCTCCACTTGACCTTGACTCGACCTTGACTTGACCTTGACCTGACCTTGACCTGACCTTGACATGACCTTGACTTGACCTTGACCTGACGTTGACATGAACTTGACTTGACCTTGACTTGACCTTGGCTTGACCTTGACTTGACCCTGACTTGACCTTGACATGACCTTGACTTGACCTTGACTTGACCTTGACTTGACCTTGACTTGATCTTGAGTCGACCTTAAATTGACCTTAACCTGACCTTGACTTGACCTTGACTTGACCTTGATTTGACCTTGACTTGACCTTGACTTGATTTTGACTTGATTTTGACTTGACTTTGACATGACCCTGACTTGACCTTGACATGACCTTGACTTGACCCTGACTTGACCTTGACTTGACCTTGACATGACCTTGACATGACCTTGACTTGACCTTGACTTGACCTTGACTTGACCTTGACTTGAGCTTGACATGACCTTGACATGACCTTGACTTGACCTTGACTTGACCTTGACTTGACCCTGACATAACCTTGACTTGACCTTGACTTGACCTTGACTTGACCTGGACTTGACCTTGACTTGACCTTGACTTGACCTTGACTTGACCTTGGCATAACCCTGACTTGACCTTGACATGACCTTGACTTGACCTTGACATGAGCTTGACATGACCCTGACTTGACCTTGACATGACCTTGACTTGACCTTGACTTTACCTTGACTTGACCTTGACTTGACCTTGACCTGACCTTGACATGACCTTGACTTGACCTTGACTTGACCCTGACTTGACCTTGACATGTCCTTCACTTGACCTTGACTGGACCTTGACTTGACCTTGACATGACCTTGACATGACCTTGACTTGACCTTGACTTGACCTTGACTTGACCTTGACTTGACCTTGACTTCACCTTGACTTGACCATGACTTGACCTTGACTTGACCTTGACTTGACCTTGACTTGACCTTGACTTGACCTTGACTTGACGTTAACTTGACCTTGACATGACCTTGACATGACCTTGACTTGACCTTGACTTGACCTTGACTTGACCTTGACTTGACCTTGACTTGACCTTGACATGATCTTGACTTGACCTTGACTTGACCTTGACATGACCTTGACTTGACTTTGAACTGACCTTGACTTGACCTTGGCTTGACCTTGACTTGACCCTGACTTGACCTTGACATGACCCTGACTTGACCTTGACATGTCCTTCTTTGGACCTTGACTTGACCTTGACTGGACCTTGACTTGACCTTGACTTGACCTTGACTTGAGCTTGACATGACCTTGACATGACCTTGACTTGACCTTGACCTTGACGTTGACTTGACCTTGACTTGACCTTGAATTGACCTTAATCTGACCTTGACATGACCTCGACTTGACTTTGAACTGACCTTGACTTGACCTTGACTTGACCCTGACTTGACTTTGACATGACCCTGACTTGACCTTCACATGACCTTGACTTGACCTTGACTTGACCTTGACATGACCTTGACATGACCTTGACTTGACCTTGACTTGACCTTGACTTGACCTTGACTTGACCTTGACCTGACCTTGACATGACCTTGACTTGACCTTGACTTGACTTTGAATTGACCTTAATCTGACCTTGACATGACCTTGACTTGACCTTGACCTGACCTTGACATGACCTTGACTTGACCTTGACTTCACCTTGACCTGACCTTTACTTGACCTTGACCTGACCTTTACTTGACCTTGACTTGACCTTGACATGACCCTGACTTGACCTTGACATGACCTTGACTTGACCTTGACTTGACCTTGACATGACCTCGACATGACCTTGACTTGACCTTGACTTGACCTTGACTTGACCTTGACTTGACCTTCACTTGACCTTCACTTGACCTTGACTTGACCTTGACATGACCTTGACTTGACCTTGACTTGACGTTGACATGACCTTGACATGACCTTGACTTAACCCTGACTTGACTTGACATGACCTTCACTTGACCTTGACTTGACCTCCACTTGACCTTGACTCGACCTTGACTTGACCTTGACCTGACCTTGACCTGACCTTGACATGACCTTGACTTGACCTTGACCTGACGTTGACATGAACTTGACTTGACCTTGACTTGACCTTGGCTTGACCTTGACTTGACCCTGACTTGACCTTGACATGACCTTGACTTGACCTTGACTTGACCTTGACTTGACCTTGACTTGATCTTGAGTCGACCTTAAATTGACCTTAACCTGACCTTGACTTGACCTTGACTTGACCTTGATTTGACCTTGACTTGACCTTGACTTGATTTTGACTTGATTTTGACTTGACTTTGACATGACCCTGACTTGACCTTGACATGACCTTGACTTGACCCTGACTTGACCTTGACTTGACCTTGACATGACCTTGACATGACCTTGACTTGACCTTGACTTGACCTTGACTTGACCTTGACTTGAGCTTGACATGACCTTGACATGACCTTGACTTGACCTTGACTTGACCTTGACTTGACCCTGACATAACCTTGACTTGACCTTGACTTGACCTTGACTTGACCTGGACTTGACCTTGACTTGACCTTGACTTGACCTTGACTTGACCTTGGCATAACCCTGACTTGACCTTGACATGACCTTGACTTGACCTTGACATGACCCTGACTTGACCTTGACATGACCTTGACTTGACCTTGACTTTACCTTGACTTGACCTTGACTTGACCTTGACCTGACCTTGACATGACCTTGACTTGACCTTGACTTGACCCTGACTTGACCTTGACATGTCC
The DNA here is from genome assembly GCA_963662145.1 of Sturmia bella. Taxonomy (NCBI): domain Eukaryota; kingdom Metazoa; phylum Arthropoda; class Insecta; order Diptera; family Tachinidae; genus Sturmia; species Sturmia bella. The sequence continues at coordinate 28,403,195 of OY759170.1, forward strand.
TTCACTTGACCTTGACTGGACCTTGACTTGACCTTGACATGACCTTGACATGACCTTGACTTGACCTTGACTTGACCTTGACTTGACCTTGACTTGACCTTGACTTCACCTTGACTTGACCATGACTTGACCTTGACTTGACCTTGACTTGACCTTGACTTGACCTTGACTTGACCTTGACTTGACCTTGACTTGACCTTGACTTGACGTTAACTTGACCTTGACATGACCTTGACATGACCTTGACTTGACCTTGACTTGACCTTGACTTGACCTTGACTTGACCATGACTTGACCTTGACTTGACCTTGACATGATCTTGACTTGACCTTGACTTGACCTTGACATGACCTTGACTTGACTTTGAACTGACCTTGACTTGACCTTGGCTTGACCTTGACTTGACCCTGACTTGACCTTGACATGACCCTGACTTGACCTTGACATGTCCTTCTTTGGACCTTGACTTGACCTTGACTGGACCTTGACTTGACCTTGACTTGACCTTGACTTGAGCTTGACATGACCTTGACATGACCTTGACTTGACCTTGACCTTGACGTTGACTTTACCTTGACTTGACCTTGACTTCACCTTGACTTGACCATGATTTGACCTTGACTTGACCTTGACTTGACCTTGACTTAACCTTGACTTGACCTTGACTTGACCTTGACATGACCTTGACTTGACCTTGACTTGACTTTGACTTGACCTTGACTTGACCTTGACTTGACCTTGACTTGACCTTGACTTGAGCTTGACATGACCTTCACTTGACCTTGACTTGACCTTGACTGGACCTTGACTTGACCTTGACTTGATCTTGACTTGACCTTGACTTGACCTTGACTTGACCCTGACTTGAGCTTGACATGACCTTCACTCGACCTTGACTTGACCTTGACCTCACCTTCACTTGACCTTGACTGGAGCTTGACTTGACCTTGACTTGACCCTGACTTGAGCTTGACATGACCTTCACTTGACCTTGACTTGACCTTGACATGACCTTGTAATGACCTTGACTTGACCTCGATTTGACCTTGACTTGACCTTGACATGACCTTCACTTGACCTTGACTTGACCTTGACTTGACCTTTACTTGACCTTGACATGACCTTGACATGACCTTGACTTCACCATGACTTGACCTTGTCTTGACCTTGACTTGACCTTGACTTGACCTTGACATGATCTTGACTTGACCTTGACTTGACCTTGACATGACCTCGACTTGACTTTGAACTGACCTTGACTTGACCTTGACTTGACCCTGACTTGACTTTGACATGACCCTGACTTGTCCTTGACATGACCTTGACTTGACCTTGACTTGACCTTGACATGACCTTGACATGACCTTGACTTGACCTTGACTTGACCTTGACTTGACCTTGACTTGACCTTGACATGACCTTGACATGACCTTGACTTGACCTTGACTTGACCTTGACTCGACCTTGACTTGACCTTGACTTCACCTTGACCTGACCTTTACTTGACCTTGACCTGACCTTTACTTGACCTTGACTTGACCTTGACATGACCCTGACTTGACCTTGACATGACCTTGACTTGACCTTGACTTGACCCTGACTTGAGCTTGACATGACCTTCACTCGACCTTGACTTGACCTTGACCTCACCTTCACTTGACCTTGACTGGACCTTGACTTGACCTTGACTTGACCCTGACATGACCTTGACTTGACCTTGACTTTACCTTGACTTGACCTTGACTTGACCTCGATTTGACCTTGACTTGACCTTGACTTGACCTTGACATGATCTTGACCCTGACATGACCTTGACATAACCTTGACATGACCTTGACTTGACCTTGACTTGACCCTGACATAACCTTGACTTGACCTTGACTTGACCTTGACTTGACCTGGACTTGACCTTGACTTGACCTTGGCATAACCCTGACTTGACCTTGACATGACCTTGACTTGACCTTGACATGAGCTTGACATGACCCTGACTTGACCTTGACATGACCTTGACTTGACCTTGACTTTACCTTGACTTGACCTTGACTTGACCTTCACTTGACCTTCACTTGACCTTGACTTGACCTTGACATGACCTTGACTTGACCTTGACTTGACCTTGACTTGACGTTGACATGACCTTGACATGACCTTGACTTAACCCTGACTTGACTTGACATGACCTTCACTTGACCTTGACTTGACCTCCACTTGACCTTGACTCGACCTTGACTTGACCTTGACCTGACCTTGACCTGACCTTGACATGACCTTGACTTGACCTTGACCTGACGTTGACATGAACTTGACTTGACCTTGACTTGACCTTGGCTTGACCTTGACTTGACCCTGACTTGACCTTGACATGACCTTGACTTGACCTTGACTTGACCTTGACTTGACCTTGACTTGATCTTGAGTCGACCTTAAATTGACCTTAACCTGACCTTGACTTGACCTTGACTTGACCTTGACTTGATTTTGACTTGATTTTGACTTGACTTTGACATGACCCTGACTTGACCTTGACATGACCTTGACTTGACCCTGACTTGACCTTGACTTGACCTTGACATGAGCTTGACATGACCTTGACTTGACCTTGACTTGACCTTGACTTGACCTTGACTTGAGCTTGACATGACCTTGACATGACCTTGACTTGACCTTGACTTGACCTTAACCTTGACTCGACCTTGACTTGACCTTGACTTGACCCTGACATAACCTTGACTTGACCTTGACTTGACCTGGACTTGACCTTGACTTGACCTTGACTTGACCTTGACTTGACCTTGACTTGACCTTGGCATAACCCTGACTTGACCTTGACATGACCTTGACTTGACCTTGACATGAGCTTGACATGACCCTAACTTGACCTTGACATGACCTTGACTTGACCTTGACTTTACCTTGACTTGACCTTGACTTGACCTTGACCTGACCTTGACATGACCTTGACTTGACCTTGACTTGACCCTGACTTGACCTTGACATGTCCTTCACTCGACCTTGACTTGACCTTGACCTCACCTTGACTGGACCTTGACTTGACCTTGACTTGACCTTGACTTGAGCTTGACATGACCTTGACATGACCTTGACATGACCTTGACTTGACCTTGACTTGACCTTGACTTGACCTTGACTTGACCTTGACCTTGACTTGACCTTGACTTGACCTTGACTTGACCTTGACTTCACCTTGACTTCACCTTGACTTGACCATGACTTGACCTTGACTTGACCTTGACTTGACCTTGACTTGACCTTGACTTGACCTTGACTTAACCTTGACTTGACCTTGACTTGACCTTGACTTGACCTTGACATGACCTTGACTTGACCTTGACTTGACTTTGACTTGACCTTGACTTGACCTTGACTTGACCTTGACTTGACCTTGACTTGACCCTGACTTGAGCTTGACATGACCTTCACTTGACCTTGACTGGACCTTGACTGGACCTTGACTTGACCTTGACTTGACCTTGACTTGACCTTGACTTGACCTTGACTTGACCCTGACTTGAGCTTGACATGACCTTCACTCGACCTTGACTTGACCTTGACCTCACCTTGACTGGACCTTGACTTGACCTTGACTTGACCCTGACTTGAGCTTGACATGACCTTCACTTGACCTTGACTTGACCTTGACATGACCTTGTAATGACCTTGACTTGACCTCGATTTGACCTTGACTTGACCTTGACATGACCTTGACTTGACCTTGACTTGACCTTGACTTGACCTTGACTTGACGTTAACTTGACCTTGACATGACCTTGACTTGACCTTGACTTGACCTTGACTTGACCTTGACTTGACCTTGACTTGACCATGACTTGACCTTGACTTGACCTTGACCTTGACTTGACCTTGACTTGACCTTGACATGATCTTGACTTGACCTTGACTTGACCTTGACATGACCTTGACTTGACTTTGAACTGACCTTGACTTGACCTTGGCTTGACCTTGACTTGACCCTGACTTGACCTTGACATGACCCTGACTTGACCTTGACATGTCCTTCTTTGGACCTTGACTTGACCTTGACTGGACCTTGACTTGACCTTGACTTGACCTTGACTTGAGCTTGACATGACCTTGACATGACCTTGACTTGACCTTGACCTTGACGTTGACTTGACCTTGACTTGACCTTGACTTGACCTTGACTTGACCTTGACTTCACCTTGACTTGACCATGATTTGACCTTGACTTGACCTTGACTTGACCTTGACTTAACCTTGACTTGACCTTGACTTGACCTTGACATGACCTTGACTTGACCTTGACTTGACTTTGACTTGACCTTGACTTGACCTTGACTTGACCTTGACTTGACCTTGACTTGAGCTTGACATGACCTTCACTTGACCTTGACTTGACCTTGACTGGACCTTGACTTGACCTTGACTTGATCTTGACTTGACCTTGACTTGACCTTGACTTGACCCTGACTTGAGCTTGACATGACCTTCACTCGACCTTGACTTGACCTTGACCTCAACTTCACTTGACCTTGACTGGAGCTTGACTTGACCTTGACTTGACCCTGACTTGAGCTTGACATGACCTTCACTTGACCTTGACTTGACCTTGACATAACCTTGTAATGACCTTGACTTGACCTCGATTTGACCTTGACTTGACCTTGACATGACCTTCACTTGACCTTGACTTGACCTTGACTTGACCTTTACTTGACCTTGACATGACCTTGACATGACCTTGACTTCACCATGACTTGACCTTGTCTTGACCTTGACTTGACCTTGACTTGACCTTGACATGACCTTGACTTGACCTTGACTTGACTTTGACTTGACCTTGACTTGACCTTGACTTGACCTTTACTTGACCTTGACTTGACCTTGACTTGACCCTGACTTGCGCTTGACATGACCTTCACTTGACCTTGACTGGACCTTGACTGGACCTTGACTTGACCTTGACTTGACCTTGACTTGACCTTGACTTGACCCTGACTTGAGCTTGACATGACCTTCACTCGACCTTGACTTGACCTTGACCTCACCTTGACTGGACCTTGACTTGACCTTGACTTGACCCTGACTTGAGCTTGACATGACCTTCACTTGACCTTGACTTGACCTTGACATGACCTTGTAATGACCTTGACTTGACCTCGATTTGACCTTGACTTGACCTTGACATGACCTTGACTTGACCTTGACTTGACCTTGACTTGACCTTGACTTGACGTTAACTTGACCTTGACATGACCTTGACATGACCTTGACTTGACCTTGACTTGACCTTGACTTGACCTTGACTTTACCTTGACTTGACCATGACTTGACCTTGACTTGACCTTGACCTTGACTTGACCTTGACTTGACCTTGACATGATCTTGACTTGACCTTGACATGACCTTGACTTGACTTTGAACTGACCTTAACTTGACCTTGGCTTGACCTTGACTTGACCCTGACTTGACCTTGACATGACCCTGACTTGACCTTGACATGTCCTTCTTTGGACCTTGACTTGACCTTGACTGGACCTTGACTTGACCTTGACTTGACCTTGACTTGAGCTTGACATGACCTTGACATGACCTTGACTTGACCTTGACCTTGACGTTGACTTGACCTTGACTTGACCTTGACTTGACCTTGACTTCACCTTGACTTGACCATGATTTGACCTTGACTTGACCTTGACTTGACCTTGACTTAACCTTGACTTGACCTTGACTTGACCTTGACATGACCTTGACTTGACCTTGACTTGACTTTGACTTGACCTTGACTTGACCTTGACTTGACCTTGACTTGACCTTGACTTGACCTTGACTTGAGCTTGACATGACCTTCACTTGACCTTGACTTGACCTTGACTGGACCTTGACTTGACCTTGACTTGATCTTGACTTGACCTTGACTTGACCTTGACTTGACCCTGACTTGAGCTTGACATGACCTTCACTCGACCTTGACTTGACCTTGACCTCACCTTCACTTGACCTTGACTGGAGCTTGACTTGACCTTGACTTGACCCTGACTTGAGCTTGACATGACCTTCACTTGACCTTGACTTGACCTTGACATGACCTTGTAATGACCTTGACTTGACCTTGACATGACCTTCACTTGACCTTGACTTGACCTTGACTTGACCTTTACTTGACCTTGACATGACCTTGACATGACCTTGACATGACCTTGACTTCACCATGACTTGACCTTGTCTTGACCTTGACTTGACCTTGACTTGACCTTGACATGATCTTGACTTGACCTTGACTTGACCTTGACATGACCTCGACTTGACTTTGAACTGACCTTGACTTGACCTTGACTTGACCCTGACTTGACTTTGACATGACCCTGACTTGTCCTTGACATGACCTTGATTTGACCTTGACTTGACCTTGACATGACCTTGACATGACCTTGACTTGACCTTGACTTGACCTTGACTTGACCTTGACTTGACCTTGACATGACCTTGACATGACCTTGACTTGACCTTGACTTGACCTTGACTCGACCTTGACTTGACCTTGACTTCACCTTGACCTGACCTTTACTTGACCTTGACCTGACCTTTACTTGACCTTGACTTGACCTTGACATGACCCTGACTTGAGCTTGACATGACCTTCACTTGACCTTGACTTGACCTTGACATGACCTTGTAATGACCTTGACTTGACCTCGATTTGACCTTGACTTGACCTTGACTTGACCTTGACTTGACCTTGACATGATCTTGACTTGACCTTGACTTGACCTTGACATGACCTCGACTTGACTTTGAACTGACCTTGACTTGACCTTGACTTGACCCTGACTTGACTTTGACATGACCCTGACTTGTCCTTGACATGACCTTGACTTGACCTTGACTTGACCTTGACTTGACCTTGACATGACCTTGACTTGACCTTGATATGACCTTGACATGACCTTGACTTGACCTTGACTTCACCTTGACTCGACCTTGACTTGACCTTGACTTCACCTTGACCTGACCTTTACTTGACCTTGACATGACCTTCACTTGACCTTGACTTGACCTTGACTGGACCTTGACTTGACCTTGACTTGACCTTGACTTGACCTTGACTTGACCCTGACTTGAGCTTGACATGACCTTCACTCGACCTTGACTTGACCTTGACCTCACCTTCACTTGACCTTGACTGGACCTTGACTTGACCTTGACATGACCTTGTAATGACCTTGACTTGACCTCGATTTGACCTTGACTTAACCTTGACATGACCTTGACTTGACCTTGACTTGAAATTGACCTTGACTTGACCTTGACTTGACCTTGACATGACCTTCACTTGACCTTGACTTGACCTTGACTTGACCTTAACTTGACCTTGACATGACCTTGACATGACCTTGACTTGACCTTGACTTGACCTTGACTTGACCTTGACTTGACCTTGACTTCACCATGACTTGACCTTGTCTTGACCTTGACTTGACCTTGACATGATCTTGACTTGACCTTGACTTGACCTTGACATGACCTCGACTTGACTTTGAACTGACCTTGACTTGACCTTGACTTGACCTTGACTTGACCCTGACTTGACTTTGACATGACCCTGACTTGACCTTGACATGACCTTGACTTGACCTTGACTTGACCTTGACATGACCTTGACATGACCTTGACTTAACCTTGACTTGACCTTGACTTGACCTTGACATGACCTTGACATGACCTTGACTTGACCTTGACTTCACCTTGACCTGACCTTTACTTGACCTTGACCTGACCTTTACTTGACCTTGACTTGACCTTGACATGACCCTGACTTGACCTTGACATGACCTTGAGTTGACCTTGACTTGACCTTGACATGACCTCGACATGACCTTGACTTGACCTTGACTTGACCTTGACTTGACCTTGACTTGACCTTCACTTGACCTTCACTTGACCTTGACTTGACCTTGACATGACCTTGACTTGACCTTGACTTGACGTTGACATGACCTTGACATGACCTTGACTTAACCCTGACTTGACTTGACATGACCTTCACTTGACCTTGACTTGACCTCCACTTGACCTTGACTCGACCTTGACTTGACCTTGACCTGACCTTGACCTGACCTTGACATGACCTTGACTTGACCTTGACCTGACGTTGACATGAACTTGACTTGACCTTGACTTGACCTTGGCTTGACCTTGACTTGACCCTGACTTGACCTTGACATGACCTTGACTTGACCTTGACTTGACCTTGACTTGACCTTGACTTGATCTTGAGTCGACCTTAAATTGACCTTAACCTGACCTTGACTTGACCTTGACTTGACCTTGACTTGACCTTGACTTGACCTTGACTTGATTTTGACTTGATTTTGACTTGACTTTGACATGACCCTGACTTGACCTTGACATGACCTTGACTTGACCCTGACTTGACCTTGACTTGACCTTGACATGACCTTGACATGACCTTGACTTGACCTTGACTTGACCTTGACTTGACCTTGACTTGAGCTTGACATGACCTTGACATGACCTTGACTTGACCTTGACTTGACCTTAACCTTGACTTGACCTTGCCTTGACCCTGACCCTGACATAACCTTGACTTGACCTTGACTTGACCTTGACTTGACCTTGGCATAACCCTGACTTGACCTTGACATGACCTTGACTTGACCTTGACATGAGCTTGACATGACCCTAACTTGACCTTGACATGACCTTGACTTGACCTTGACTTTACCTTGACTTGACCTTGACTTGACCTTGACCTGACCTTGACATGACCTTGACTTGACCTTGACTTGACCCTGACTTGACCTTGACATGTCCTTCACTTGACCTTGACTTGACCTTGACTGGACCTTGACTTGACCTTGACTTGACCTTGACTTGAGCTTGACATGACCTTGACATGACCTTGACTTGACCTTGACTTGACCTTGACTTGACCTTGACCTTGACTTGACCTTGACTTGACCTTGACTTGACCTTGACTTCACCTTGACTTGACCATGACTTGACCTTGACTTGACCTTGACTTGACCTTGACTTGACCTTGACTTAACCTTGACTTGACCTTGACTTGACCTTGACTTAACCTTGACTTGACCTTGACTTGACCCTGACTTGAGCTTGACATGACCTTCACTTGACCTTGACTGGACCTTGACTGGACCTTGACTTGACCATGACTTGACCTTGACTTGACCTTGACTTGACCTTGACTTGACCTTGACTTAACCTTGACTTGACCTTGACATGACCTTGACTTGACCTTGACTTGACTTTGACTTGACCTTGACTTGACCTTGACTTGACCTTGACTTGACCCTGACTTGAGCTTGACATGACCTTCACTTGACCTTGACTGGACCTTGACTGGACCTTGACTTGACCTTGACTTGACCTTGACTTGACCTTGACTTGACCCTGACTTGAGCTTGACATGACCTTCACTCGACCTTGACTTGACCTTGACCTCACCTTGACTGGACCTTGACTTGACCTTGACTTGACCCTGACTTGAGCTTGACATGACCTTCACTTGACCTTGACTTGACCTTGACATGACCTTGTAATGACCTTGACTTGACCTCGATTTGACCTTGACTTGACCTTGACATGACCTTGACTTGACTTTGACTTGACCTTGACTTGACCTTGACTTGACGTTAACTTGACCTTGACATGACCTTGACTTGACCTTGACTTGACCTTGACTTGACCTTGACTTGACCTTGACTTGACAATGACTTGACCTTGACTTGACCTTGACATGATCTTGACTTGACCTTGACTTGACCTTGACATGATCTTGACTTGACCTTGACTTGACCTTGACATGACCTTGACTTGACTTTGAACTGACCTTGACTTGACCTTGGCTTGACCTTGACTTGACCCTGACTTGACCTTGACATGACCCTGACTTGACCTTGACATGTCCTTCTTTGGACCTTGACTTGACCTTGACTGGACCTTGACTTGACCTTGACTTGAGCTTGACATGACCTTGACATGACCTTGACTTGACCTTGACCTTGACCTTGACCTTGACGTTGACTTGACCTTGACTTGACCTTGACTTGACCTTGACTTCACCTTGACTTGACCATGATTTGACCTTGACTTGACCTTGACTTGACCTTGACTTGACCTTGACTTGACCTTGACTTGACCCTGACTTGAGCTTGACATGACCTTCACTCGACCTTGACTTGACCTTGACCTCACCTTCACTTGACCTTGACTGGAGCTTGACTTGACCTTGACTTGACCCTGACTTGAGCTTGACATGACCTTGACTTGACCTTGACTTGACTTTGACTTGACCTTGACTTGACCTTGACTTGACCTTGACTTGACCTTGACTTGAGCTTGACATGACCTTCACTTGACCTTGACTTGACCTTGACTGGACCTTGACTTGACCTTGACTTGATCTTGACTTGACCTTGACTTGACCTTGACTTGACCCTGACTTGAGCTTGACATGACCTTCACTCGACCTTGACTTGACCTTGACCTCACCTTCACTTGACCTTGACTGGAGCTTGACTTGACCTTGACTTGACCCTGACTTGAGCTTGACATGACCTTCACTTGACCTTGACTTGACCTTGACATGACCTTGTAATGACCTTGACTTGACCTCGATTTGACCTTGACTTGACCTTGACATGACCTTCACTTGACCTTGACTTGACCTTGACTTGACCTTTACTTGACCTTGACATGACCTTGACATGACCTTGACTTCACCATGACTTGACCTTGTCTTGACCTTGACTTGACCTTGACTTGACCTTGACATGATCTTGACTTGACCTTGACTTGACCTTGACATGACCTCGACTTGACTTTGAACTGACCTTGACTTGACCTTGACTTGACCCTGACTTGACTTTGACATGACCCTGACTTGTCCTTGACATGACCTTGACTTGACCTTGACTTGACCTTGACATGACCTTGACATGACCTTGACTTGACCTTGACTTGACCTTGACTTGACCTTGACTTGACCTTGACTTGACCTTGACATGACCTTGACTTGACCTTGACATGACCTTGACATGACCTTGACTTGACCTTGACTTGACCTTGACTCGACCTTGACTTGACCTTGACTTCACCTTGACCTGACCTTTACTTGACCTTGACTTGACCTTGACATGACCCTGACTTGACCTTGACATGACCTTGACTTGACCTTGACTTGACCTTGACATGACCTCGACATGACCTTGACTTGACCTTGACTTGACCTTGACTTGACCTTCACTTGACCTTCACTTGACCTTCACTTGACCTTGACTTGACCTTGACATGACCTTGACTTGACCTTGACTTGACGTTGACATGACCTTGACATGACCTTGACTTAACCCTGACTTGACTTGACATGACCTTCACTTGACCTTGACTTGACCTCCACTTGACCTTGACTTGACCTTGACTCGACCTTGACTTGACCTTGACCTGACCTTGACATGACCTTGACTTGACCTTGACTTGACCTTGACTTGACCTTGACCTTGACAGGACCTTGACTTGACCTTGACTTGACCTTGGCTTGACCTTGACTTGACCTTGACTTGACCTTGGCTTGACCTTGACTTGACCCTGACTTGACCTTGACATGACCTTGACTTGACCTTGACTTGACCTTGACTTGATCTTGAGTCGACCTTAAATTGACCTTAACCTGACCTTGACTTGACCTTGACTTGACCTTGACTTGATTTTGACTTGATTTTGACTTGACTTTGACATGACCCTGACTTGACCTTGACATGACCTTGACTTGACCTTGACTTGACCTTGACTTGACCTTGACATGACCTTGACATGACCTTGACTTGACCTTGACTTGACCTTGACTTGACCTTGACTTAACCTTGACTTGACCTTGACTTGACCTTGACTTGACCTTGACATGACCTTGACATGACCCTGGCTTGACCTTGACATGACCTTGACTTGACCTTGACTTAACCTTGACTTGACCTTGACTTGACCTTGACTATACCTTGACTTGACCTTGACTTGACCTTGACCTGACCTTTACTTGACCTTGACTTGACCTTGACATGACCCTGACTTGACCTTGACATGACCTTGACTTGACCTTGACATGACCTTGACTTGACCTTCACTTGACCTTCACTTGACCTTGACTTGACCTTTACTCGACCTTTACTTGACCTTGACCTGACCTTGACATGACCTTGACTTGACCTTGACTTGACCCTGACTTGATCTTGACATGACCTTCACTTGACCTTGACTTGACCTCGACTTGACCTTGACTTGACCTTGACTTGACCTTGACATGACCTTGACTTGACCTTGACTTGACCTTGACCTGACCTTGACATGACCTTGGCTTGACCTTGACTTGACCCTGACTTGACTTTGACATGACCTTCACGTGACCTTGACTTGACCTTGACATGACCTTGACTTGACCTTTACATGACCTTGACATAACCGTGACTTGACCTTGACTTGACCTTGACTTGACCTTGACTTGAACTTGACTTAACCTTGACTTGACCTTAACTTGACTTTGACTTTGACATGACCTTGACATGACCTTGACTTGACCTTGACTTGACCTTGACTTGACCTTGACTTGACCTTGACCTGACCTTGAATTGACCTTGACATGACCTTGACTTGACCTTGACATGACCTTGACATGACCTTGACTTGACCTTGACTTGACCTTGACTTGACCTTCACTTGACCTTGACTTGACCTTGACTAGACCTTGACGTGACCTTGACGTGACCTTGACATGACCTTGACATGACCTTGACATGACCTTGACATGACCTTGACATGACCTTGACTTGACCTTGACTTGACCTTGACTTGACCTTGCCTTGACATGACCTTGACATGACCTTGACATGACCTTGACTTGCCCTTGTCTTGACCTTGACTTGACCTTGACTTGACCTTGACTTGCCCTTGACATGACCTCGACTTGACCTTGACTTGACCTTCACTTGACCTTGACTTGACCTTGACTTGACCTTCATTTGACCTTGACTTGACCTTGACATGACCTTGACTTGACCTTGACTTGACCTTGACTTGACCTTGACTCGACCTTGACTTGACCTTGACTTGACCTTGACCTTGACTTGACCTTGACATGACCTTGACATGAGCTTGACTTGACCTTGACATGACCTTGACTTGACCTTTACATGACCTTGACTTGACCTTCACTTGACCTTTACTTGACCTTGACTTGACCTTGACTTGACCTTGACTTGACCTTGCCGTGACCTTGACATGACCTTGACATGACCTTGACTTGACCTTGACTTGACCTTGCCTTGTCCTTGACTTGACCTTGACTTGACCTTGACTTGCCCTTGTCTTGACCTTGACTTGACCTTGACTCGACCTTGACTTGACCTTGATCTGACTTTGACATGACCTTGACTTGACCTTGAATTGACCTTGACTTGACCTTGACTTGACCTTGACTTGACCTTGACATGACCTTGACATGACCGTGACTTGACCTTGACTTGACTTTGACTTGACCTTGACCTTACCTTGACTTGACCTTGACATGACCTTGACATGACCTTGACTCGACCTTGACTTGACCTTGACTTGACGTGACCTTGACTTAACCTTGACTTGACCTTGACCTTGACATGACCTTGACTTGACCTTGACTTGACCTTGACTTGACCTTGACTTGACCTTGACTTGACCTTGACTCGACCTTGACTTGACCTTGACCTGACCTTGACATGACCTTGACTTGACCTTAACTTGACATTGACATGACCTTGACATGACCTTGACTTGACATTGACCTGACCTTGACTTGACCTGACCTTGACTTGACCATGACCTTGACTTGACCTAGACATGACCTTGACTTGACCTTGACTTGACCTTGACTTGAGCTTGACTTGAGCTTGACTTGACCTTGTCTTGACCTTGACTTGACCTTGACTTGACCTTGACTTGACCTTGCCTTGTCCTTGACTTGACCTTGACTTGACCTTGACTTGCCCTTGTCTTGACCTTGACTTGACCTTGACTTGACCTTGACTCGACCTTGACTTGACCTTGACCTGACTTTGACATGACCTTGACTTGACCTTGACCTGACTTGGACATGACCTTGACTTGACCTTGAATTGACCTTGACTTGACCTTGACTTGACCTTGACTTGACCTTGACATGACCTTGACATGACCGTGACTTGACCTTGCCTTGACTTTGACTTGACCTTGACCTGACCTTGACTTGACCTTGACCTTGACTTGACCTTGACATGACCTTGACTTGACCTTGACTTGACCTTGACTTGACTTGACCTTGTCTTGACCTTGACTTGACCTTGACTTGACCTTGACTTGACCTTGACTTGACGTGACCTTGACTTAACCTTGACTTTACCTTGACCTTGACATGACCTTGACCTTGACTTGACCTTGGCTTAACCTTGACATGACCTTGACTTGACCTTGACTTGACCTTGACTTGACCTTGACTTGACCTTGACTTGACCTTGACTTGACCTTGTCTTGACCTTGACTTGCCCTTGACATGACCTTGACTTGACCTTGACATGACCTTGACTTGACCTTGACTTGACCTTGACTTGACCTTGACTTGACCTTGACTTGACCTTGACTTAACCTTGACTTGACCTTGACTTGACCATGACCTGACCTTGACTTGACCTTGACCTGATCTTGACTTGACTTTGACCTTGACTTGACCTTGACATGACCTTGACTTGACCATAACTTGACCTTGACTTGACCTTGTCTTGACCTTGACCTTGACTTGACCTTGACATGACCTTGACTTGACCTTAACTTGACCTTGACTTGACCTTGACTTGACCTTGTCTTGACCTTGACTTGACCTTGACTTGACCTTGACTTGACCTTGACTTGACCTTGACTTGACCTTGACTTGACCTTGACTTGACCTTGACTTGACCTTGACTTGACCTTGACTTGACCTTGACTTGACCTTGACCTGATCTTGACTTGACTTTGACCTTGACTTGACCTTGACATGACCTTGACTTGACCTTGGCTTAACCTTGACATGACCTTGACTTGACCTTGACTTGACCTTGACTTGACCTTGACTTGACCTTGACTCGACCTTGACTTGACCTTGACCTGACCTTGACATGACCTTGACTTGACCTTAACTTGACATTGACATGACCTTGACATGACCTTGACTTGACATTGACCTGACCTTGACTTGACCTTGACCTGACCTTGACTTGACCATGACCTTGACCTGACCTTGACTTGACCATGACCTTGACTTGACCTTGACTTGACCTTGACTCGACCTTGACTTGACCTTGTCTTGACCTTGACTTGACCTTGACTTGACCTTGACTTGCCCTTGTCTTGACCTTGACTTGACCTTGACTCGACCTTGACTTGACCTTGACCTGACTTTGACATGACCTTGACTTGACCTTGAATTGACCTTGACTTGACCTTGACTTGACCTTGACTTGACCTTGACATGACCGTGACTTGACCTTGACTTGATTTTGACTTGACCTTGACCTGACCTTGACTTGACCTTGACCTTGACTTGACCTTGACTTGACTTGACCTTGTCTTGACCTTGACTTGACCTTGACTTGACGTGACCTTGACTTAACCTTGACTTGACCTTGACATGACCTTGACCTTGACTTGACCTTGGCTTAACCTTGACTTGACCTTGACCTTGACTCGACCTTGACCTGACCTTGACCTGACCTTGACATGACCTTGACTTGACCTTGACTTGACCTTGATTTGACCTGATCTTGACTTGACCTTGACCTTGACTTGACCTTGTCTTGACCTTGACTTGCCCTTGACATGACCTTGACTTGACCTTGACATGACCTTGACTTGACCTTGACTTGACGTTGACTTGACCTTGACTTGACCTTGACTTGACCTTGACTTGACCTTGACTTGACCTTGACTTGACCTTGACTTGACCTTGACTTGACCTTGACTTGACCTTGACTTGACCTTGACTTGACCATGACCTGACCTTGACTTGACCTTGACTTGACCTTGACTTGACCTTGACTTGACCTTGACTTGACCTTGACTTGACCTTGACTTGACCTTGACTTGACCTTGACATGACCTTGACTTGACCTTGACTTGACCTTGACTTGACCTTGACTTGACCTTGACTTGACCTTGACTTGACCTTGACTTGACCTTGACTTGACCTTGACTTGACGTGACCTTGACTTAACCTTGACATGACCTTGACTTGACCTTGACTTGACCTTGACCTTGACTCGACCTGGACTTGACCTTGACCTGACCTGTACTTGACCTTAACTTGACATTGACATGACCTTGACATGACCTTGACTTGACCATGACCTTGACTTGACCATGACCTTGACTTGACCTTGACATGACCTTGACTTGACCTTGACTTGACCTTGACTTGACCTTGTCTTGACCTTGACTTGACCTTGACTTGACCTTGACTTGACCTTGCCTTGTCCTTGACTTGACCTTGACTTGACCTTGACTTGCCCTTGTCTTGACCTTGACTTGACCTTGACTTGACCTTGACTTGACCTTGACTCGACCTTGACTTGACCTTGACCTGACTTTGACATGACCTTGACTTGACCTTGACCTGACTTGGACATGACCTTGACTTGACCTTGACTTGACCTTGACTTGACCTTGACTTGACCTTGACATGACCTTGACATGACCGTGACTTGACCTTGACTTGACTTTGACTTGACCTTGACCTTACCTTGACTTGACCTTGACATGACCTTGACATGACCTTGACTCGACCTTGACTTGACCTTGACTTGACGTGACCTTGACTTAACCTTGACTTGACCTTGACTTGACCTTGACTTGACCTTGACTCGACCTTGACTTGACCTTGACCTGACCTTGACATGACCTTGACTTGACCTTAACTTGACATTGACATGACCTTGACATGACCTTGACTTGACATTGACCTGACCTTGACTTGACCTGACCTTGACTTGACCATGACCTTGACTTGACCTAGACATGACCTTGACTTGACCTTGACTTGACCTTGACTTGAGCTTGACTTGAGCTTGACTTGACCTTGTCTTGACCTTGACTTGACCTTGACTTGACCTTGACTTGACCTTGCCTTGTCCTTGACTTGACCTTGACTTGACCTTGACTTGCCCTTGTCTTGACCTTGACTTGACCTTGACTTGACCTTGACTCGACCTTGACTTGACCTTGACCTGACTTTGACATGACCTTGACTTGACCTTGACCTGACTTGGACATGACCTTGACTTGACCTTGAATTGACCTTGACTTGACCTTGACTTGACCTTGACTTGACCTTGACATGACCTTGACATGACCGTGACTTGACCTTGCCTTGACTTTGACTTGACCTTGACCTGACCTTGACTTGACCTTGACCTTGACTTGACCTTGACATGACCTTGACTTGACCTTGACTTGACCTTGACTTGACTTGACCTTGTCTTGACCTTGACTTGACCTTGACTTGACCTTGACTTGACCTTGACTTGACGTGACCTTGACTTAACCTTGACTTTACCTTGACCTTGACATGACCTTGACCTTGACTTGACCTTGGCTTAACCTTGACATGACCTTGACTTGACCTTGACTTGACCTTGACTTGACCTTGACTTGACCTTGACTTGACCTTGACCTGACCTTGACATGACCTTGACTTGACCTTGACTTGACCTTGACATGACCTTGACTTGACCTTGACTTGACCTTGACTTGACCTTGTCTTGACCTTGACTTGCCCTTGACATGACCTTGACTTGACCTTGACATGACCTTGACTTGACCTTGACTTGACCTTGACTTGACCTTGACTTGACCTTGACTTGACCTTGACTTAACCTTGACTTGACCTTGACTTGACCATGACCTGACCTTGACTTGACCTTGACCTGATCTTGACTTGACTTTGACCTTGACTTGACCTTGACATGACCTTGACTTGACCATGACTTGACCTTGACTTGACCTTGTCTTGACCTTGACCTTGACTTGACCTTGACATGACCTTGACTTGACCTTGACTTGACCTTGACTTGACCTTGACTTGACCTTGTCTTGACCTTGACTTGACCTTGACTTGACCTTGACTTGACCTTGACTTGACCTTGACTTGACCTTGACTTGACCTTGACTTGACCTTGACTTGACCTTGACTTGACCTTGACTTGACCTTGACCTGATCTTGACTTGACTTTGACCTTGACTTGACCTTGACATGACCTTGACTTGACCTTGGCTTAACCTTGACATGACCTTGACTTGACCTTGACTTGACCTTGACTTGACCTTGACTCGACCTTGACTTGACCTTGACCTGACCTTGACATGACCTTGACTTGACATTGACCTGACCTTGACTTGACCTTGACCTGACCTTGACTTGACCATGACCTTGACCTGACCTTGACTTGACCATGACCTTGACTTGACCTTGACTTGACCTTGACTCGACCTTGACTTGACCTTGTCTTGACCTTAACTTGACCTTGACTTGACCTTGACTTGCCCTTGTCTTGACCTTGACTTGACCTTGACTCGACCTTGACTTGACCTTGACCTGACTTTGACATGACCTTGACTTGACCTTGAATTGACCTTGACTTGACCTTGACTTGACCTTGACTTGACCTTGACATGACCGTGACTTGACCTTGACTTGACTTTGACTTGACCTTGACCTGAATTTGACTTAACCTTGACCTTGACTTGACCTTGACTTGACTTGACCTTGTCTTGACCTTGACTTGACCTTGACTTGACCTTGACTTGACCTTGCCTTGTCCTTGACTTGACCTTGACTTGACCTTGACTTGCCCTTGTCTTGACCTTGACTTGACCTTGACTTGACCTTGACTCGACCTTGACTTGACCTTGACCTGACTTTGACATGACCTTGACTTGACCTTGACCTGACTTGGACATGACCTTGACTTGACCTTGAATTGACCTTGACTTGACCTTGACTTGACCTTGACTTGACCTTGACATGACCTTGACATGACCGTGACTTGACCTTGCCTTGACTTTGACTTGACCTTGACCTGACCTTGACTTGACCTTGACCTTGACTTGACCTTGACTTGACCTTGACTTGACCTTGACTTGACCTTGCCTTGTCCTTGACTTGACCTTGACTTGACCTTGACTTGCCCTTGTCTTGACCTTGACTTGACCTTGACTTGACCTTGACTCGACCTTGACTTGACCTTGACCTGACTTTGACATGACCTTGACTTGACCTTGACCTGACTTGGACATGACCTTGACTTGACCTTGAATTGACCTTGACTTGACCTTGACTTGACCTTGAATTGACCTTGACTTGACCTTGACTTGACCTTGACTTGACCTTGACATGACCTTGACATGACCGTGACTTGACCTTGCCTTGACTTTGACTTGACCTTGACCTGACCTTGACTTGACCTTGACCTTGACTTGACCTTGACATGACCTTGACTTGACCTTGACATGACCTTGACTTGACATTGACCTGACCTTGACTTGACCTTGACCTGACCTTGACTTGACCATGACCTTGACCTGACCTTGACTTGACCATGACCTTGACTTGACCTTGACTTGACCTTGACTCGACCTTGACTTGACCTTGTCTTGACCTTGACTTGACCTTGACTTGACCTTGACTTGCCCTTGTCTTGACCTTGACTTGACCTTGACTCGACCTTGACTTGACCTTGACCTGACTTTGACATGACCTTGACTTGACCTTGAATTGACCTTGACTTGACCTTGACTTGACCTTGACTTGACCTTGACATGACCGTGACTTGACCTTGACTTGATTTTGACTTGACCTTGACCTGACCTTGACTTGACCTTGACCTTGACTTGACCTTGACTTGACTTGACCTTGTCTTGACCTTGACTTGACCTTGACTTGACGTGACCTTGACTTAACCTTGACTTGACCTTGACATGACCTTGACCTTGACTTGACCTTGGCTTAACCTTGACTTGACCTTGACCTTGACTCGACCTTGACCTGACCTTGACCTGACCTTGACATGACCTTGACTTGACCTTGACTTGACCTTGATTTGACCTGATCTTGACTTGACCTTGACCTTGACTTGACCTTGTCTTGACCTTGACTTGCCCTTGACATGACCTTGACTTGACCTTGACATGACCTTGACTTGACCTTGACTTGACGTTGACTTGACCTTGACTTGACCTTGACTTGACCTTGACTTGACCTTGACTTGACCTTGACTTGACCTTGACTTGACCTTGACTTGACCTTGACTTGACCTTGACTTGACCTTGACTTGACCTTGACTTGACCATGACCTGACCTTGACTTGACCTTGACTTGACCTTGACTTGACCTTGACTTGACCTTGACTTGACCTTGACTTGACCTTGACTTGACCTTGACTTGACCTTGACATGACCTTGACTTGACCTTGACTTGACCTTGACTTGACCTTGACTTGACCTTGACTTGACCTTGACTTGACCTTGACTTGACCTTGACTTGACCTTGACTTGACGTGACCTTGACTTAACCTTGACATGACCTTGACTTGACCTTGACTTGACCTTGACCTTGACTCGACCTGGACTTGACCTTGACCTGACCTGTACTTGACCTTAACTTGACATTGACATGACCTTGACATGACCTTGACTTGACCATGACCTTGACTTGACCATGACCTTGACTTGACCTTGACATGACCTTGACTTGACCTTGACTTGACCTTGACTTGACCTTGACTTGACCTTGTCTTGACCTTGACTTGACCTTGACTTGACCTTGACTTGACCTTGCCTTGTCCTTGACTTGACCTTGACTTGACCTTGACTTGCCCTTGTCTTGACCTTGACTTGACCTTGACTTGACCTTGACTTGACCTTGACTCGACCTTGACTTGACCTTGACCTGACTTTGACATGACCTTGACTTGACCTTGACCTGACTTGGACATGACCTTGACTTGACCTTGACTTGACCTTGACTTGACCTTGACTTGACCTTGACATGACCTTGACATGACCGTGACTTGACCTTGACTTGACTTTGACTTGACCTTGACCTGACCTTGACTTGACCTTGACTTGACCTTGACTTGACCTTGACATGACCTTGACTTGACCTTGACATGACCTTGACATGACCTTGACTCGACCTTGACTTGACCTTGACTTGACGTGACCTTGACTTAACCTTGACTTGACCTTGACTTGACCTTGACTTGACCTTGACTCGACCTTGACTTGACCTTGACCTGACCTTGACATGACCTTGACTTGACCTTAACTTGACATTGACATGACCTTGACATGACCTTGACTTGACATTGACCTGACCTTGACTTGACCTGACCTTGACTTGACCATGACCTTGACTTGACCTAGACATGACCTTGACTTGACCTTGACTTGACCTTGACTTGAGCTTGACTTGAGCTTGACTTGACCTTGTCTTGACCTTGACTTGACCTTGACTTGACCTTGACTTGACCTTGCCTTGTCCTTGACTTGACCTTGACTTGACCTTGACTTGCCCTTGTCTTGACCTTGACTTGACCTTGACTTGACCTTGACTCGACCTTGACTTGACCTTGACCTGACTTTGACATGACCTTGACTTGACCTTGACCTGACTTGGACATGACCTTGACTTGACCTTGAATTGACCTTGACTTGACCTTGACTTGACCTTGACTTGACCTTGACATGACCTTGACATGACCGTGACTTGACCTTGCCTTGACTTTGACTTGACCTTGACCTGACCTTGACTTGACCTTGACCTTGACTTGACCTTGACATGACCTTGACTTGACCTTGACTTGACCTTGACTTGACTTGACCTTGTCTTGACCTTGACTTGACCTTGACTTGACCTTGACTTGACCTTGACTTGACGTGACCTTGACTTAACCTTGACTTTACCTTGACCTTGACATGACCTTGACCTTGACTTGACCTTGGCTTAACCTTGACATGACCTTGACTTGACCTTGACTTGACCTTGACTTGACCTTGACTTGACCTTGACTTGACCTTGACCTGACCTTGACATGACCTTGACTTGACCTTGACTTGACCTTGACATGACCTTGACTTGACCTTGACTTGACCTTGACTTGACCTTGTCTTGACCTTGACTTGCCCTTGACATGACCTTGACTTGACCTTGACATGACCTTGACTTGACCTTGACTTGACCTTGACTTGACCTTGACTTGACCTTGACTTGACCTTGACTTAACCTTGACTTGACCTTGACTTGACCATGACCTGACCTTGACTTGACCTTGACCTGATCTTGACTTGACTTTGACCTTGACCTTGACTTGACCTTGACATGACCTTGACTTGACCATGACTTGACCTTGACTTGACCTTGTCTTGACCTTGACCTTGACTTGACCTTGACATGACCTTGACTTGACCTTGACTTGACCTTGACTTGACCTTGACTTGACCTTGTCTTGACCTTGACTTGACCTTGACTTGACCTTGACTTGACCTTGACTTGACCTTGACTTGACCTTGACTTGACCTTGACTTGACCTTGACTTGACCTTGACTTGACCTTGACTTGACCTTGACCTGATCTTGACTTGACTTTGACCTTGACTTGACTTTGACATGACCTTGACTTGACCTTGGCTTAACCTTGACATGACCTTGACTTGACCTTGACTTGACCTTGACTTGACCTTGACTCGACCTTGACTTGACCTTGACCTGACCTTGACATGACCTTGACTTGACATTGACCTGACCTTGACTTGACCTTGACCTGACCTTGACTTGACCATGACCTTGACCTGACCTTGACTTGACCATGACCTTGACTTGACCTTGACTTGACCTTGACTCGACCTTGACTTGACCTTGTCTTGACCTTAACTTGACCTTGACTTGACCTTGACTTGCCCTTGTCTTGACCTTGACTTGACCTTGACTCGACCTTGACTTGACCTTGACCTGACTTTGACATGACCTTGACTTGACCTTGAATTGACCTTGACTTGACCTTGACTTGACCTTGACTTGACCTTGACATGACCGTGACTTGACCTTGACTTGACTTTGACTTGACCTTGACCTGAATTTGACTTAACCTTGACCTTGACTTGACCTTGACTTGACTTGACCTTGTCTTGACCTTGACTTGACCTTGACTTGACCTTGACTTGACCTTGCCTTGTCCTTGACTTGACCTTGACTTGACCTTGACTTGCCCTTGTCTTGACCTTGACTTGACCTTGACTTGACCTTGACTCGACCTTGACTTGACCTTGACCTGACTTTGACATGACCTTGACTTGACCTTGACCTGACTTGGACATGACCTTGACTTGACCTTGAATTGACCTTGACTTGACCTTGACTTGACCTTGACTTGACCTTGACATGACCTTGACATGACCGTGACTTGACCTTGCCTTGACTTTGACTTGACCTTGACCTGACCTTGACTTGACCTTGACCTTGACTTGACCTTGACATGACCTTGACTTGACCTTGACTTGACCTTGACTTGACTTGACCTTGTCTTGACCTTGACTTGACCTTGACTTGACCTTGACTTGACCTTGACTTGACGTGACCTTGACTTAACCTTGACTTTACCTTGACCTTGACATGACCTTGACCTTGACTTGACCTTGGCTTAACCTTGACATGACCTTGACTTGACCTTGACTTGACCTTGACTTGACCTTGACTTGACCTTGACTTGACCTTGACTTGACCTTGACCTGACCTTGACATGACCTTGACTTGACCTTGACTTGACCTTGACATGACCTTGACTTGACCTTGACTTGACATTGACTTGACCTTGTCTTGACCTTGACTTGCCCTTGACATGACCTTGACTTGACCTTGACATGACCTTGACTTGACCTTGACTTGACCTTGACTTGACCTTGACTTGACCTTGACTTGACCTTGACTTAACCTTGACTTGACCTTGACTTGACCATGACCTGACCTTGACTTGACCTTGACCTGATCTTGACTTGACTTTGACCTTGACTTGACCTTGACATGACCTTGACTTGACCATGACTTGACCTTGACTTGACCTTGTCTTGACCTTGACCTTGACTTGACCTTGACATGACCTTGACTTGACCTTAACTTGACCTTGACTTGACCTTGACTTGACCTTGTCTTGACCTTGACTTGACCTTGACTTGACCTTGACTTGACCTTGACTTGACCTTGACTTGACCTTGACTTGACCTTGACTTGACCTTGACTTGACCTTGACTTGACCTTGACTTGACCTTGACTTGACCTTGACCTGATCTTGACTTGACTTTGACCTTGACTTGACCTTGACATGACCTTGACTTGACCTTGGCTTAACCTTGACATGACCTTGACTTGACCTTGACTTGACCTTGACTCGACCTTGACTTGACCTTGACCTGACCTTGACATGACCTTGACTTGACCTTAACTTGACATTGACATGACCTTGACATGACCTTGACTTGACATTGACCTGACCTTGACTTGACCTTGACCTGACCTTGACTTGACCATGACCTTGACCTGACCTTGACTTGACCATGACCTTGACTTGACCTTGACTTGACCTTGACTCGACCTTGACTTGACCTTGTCTTGACCTTGACTTGACCTTGACTTGACCTTGACTTGCCCTTGTCTTGACCTTGACTTGACCTTGACTCGACCTTGACTTGACCTTGACCTGACTTTGACATGACCTTGACTTGACCTTGAATTGACCTTGACTTGACCTTGACTTGACCTTGACTTGACCTTGACATGACCGTGACTTGACCTTGACTTGACTTTGACTTGACCTTGACCTGACCTTGACTTGACCTTGACCTTGACTTGACCTTGACTTGACTTGACCTTGTCTTGACCTTGACTTGACCTTGACTTGACGTGACCTTGACTTAACCTTGACTTGACCTTGACATGACCTTGACCTTGACTTGACCTTGGCTTAACCTTGACTTGACCTTGACCTTGACTCGACCTTGACCTGACC
Organism: Sturmia bella; assembly: GCA_963662145.1. NCBI lineage: Eukaryota > Metazoa > Arthropoda > Insecta > Diptera > Tachinidae > Sturmia > Sturmia bella. The sequence continues at coordinate 28,428,327 of OY759170.1, forward strand.
TTGACCTGACCTTGACATGACCTTGACTTGACCTTGACTTGACCTTGACTTGACCTGATCTTGACTTGACCTTGACCTTGACTTGACCTTGTCTTGACCTTGACTTGCCCTTGACATGACCTTGACTTGACCTTGACATGACCTTGACTTGACCTTGACTTGACGTTGACTTGACCTTGACTTGACCTTGACTTGACCTTGACTTGACCTTGACTTGACCTTGACTTGACCTTGACTTGACCTTGACTTGACCTTGACTTGACCTTGACTTGACCATGACCTGACCTTGACTTGACCTTGACTTGACCTTGACTTGACCTTGACTTGACCTTGACTTGACCTTGACTTGACCTTGACATGACCTTGACTTGACCTTGACTTGACCTTGACTTGACCTTGACTTGACCTTGACTTGACGTGACCTTGACTTAACCTTGACATGACCTTGACTTGACCTTGACTTGACCTTGACCTTGACTCGACCTGGACTTGACCTTGACCTGACCTGTACTTGACCTTAACTTGACATTGACATGACCTTGACATGACCTTGACTTGACCATGACCTTGACTTGACCTTGACATGACCTTGACTTGACCTTGACTTGACCTTGACTTGACCTTGACTTGACCTTGACTTGACCTTGTCTTGACCTTGACTTGACCTTGACTTGACCTTGACTTGACCTTGCCTTGTCCTTGACTTGACCTTGACTTGACCTTGACTTGCCCTTGTCTTGACCTTGACTTGACCTTGACTTGACCTTGACTTGACCTTGACTCGACCTTGACTTGACCTTGACCTGACTTTGACATGACCTTGACTTGACCTTGACCTGACTTGGACATGACCTTGACTTGACCTTGAATTGACCTTGACCTTGACTTGACCTTGACTTGACCTTGACTTGACCTTGACTTGACCTTGAATTGACCTTGACCTTGACATGACCTTGACATGACCGTGACTTGACCTTGACTTGACTTTGACTTGACCTTGACCTGACCTTGACTTGACCTTGACCTTGACTTGACCTTGACATGACCTTGACTTGACCTTGTCTTGACCTTGACTTGACCTTGACTTGACGTGACCTTGACTTAACCTTGACTTGACCTTGACCTTGACATGACCTTGACCTTGACTTGACCTTGGCTTAACCTTGACATGACCTTGACTTGACCTTGACTTGACCTTGACTTGACCTTGACTTGACCTTGACCTTGACTCGACCTTGACTTGACCTTGACCTGACCTTGACATGACCTTGACTTGACCTTGACTTGACCTTGACTTGACCTTGACTTGACCTTGACTTGACCTTGACTTGACCATGACCCGACCTTGACTTGACCTTGACCTGATCTTGACTTGACCTTGACCTTGACTTGACCTGACCTTGACTTGACCTTGACTTGACCTTGACTTGACCTTGTCTTGACCTTGACTTGCCCTTGACATGACCTTGACTTGACCTTGACATGACCTTGACTTGACCTTGACTTGACCTTGACCTTGACTTGACCTTGACTTGACCTTGACCTGACCTTGACTTGTCCTTGACTTGACCTTGACTTGACCTTGACTTGACAATGACTTGACCTTGACTTGACCCTGACTTGAGCTTGACCTCACCTTCACTTGACCTTGACTGGACCTTGACTTGACCTTGAGTTGACATTGACTTGACCTTGACTGGACCTTGACATGACCTTGTAATGACCTTGACTTGACCTCGATTTGACCTTGACATGACCTTGACTTGACCTTGACGTGACCTTGACTTGATCTTGACTTAACCTTGACTTGACCTTCACTTAACCTTGACGTGACCTTTACTTAACCTTGACTTGACCCTGACTTGACCTTGACTTGACCTTGACTTGCCCTTGACATGACCTTGACTTGACCTTGACTTGACCTTGACTTAAACTTGACTTGACATTGACTTGACCTAGACTTGACCTTGACTTAAACTTGACTTGACATTGACTTGACCTTGACCTTGACTTGACCTTGACTTGACCTTGACGTGCCCTTGACTTGACCTTGACTTGACCTTGATTTGACCTTGAGTTGACCTTCACTTTACCTTGACTTGACCTTGACCTTGACATGACCTTCACTTGACCTTACCTTCACTTAACCTTGACTTGACCTTGACTTGACCTTGACTTGACCTTGACATGACCTTGACATGACCGTGACTTGACCTGGAATTGAACTTGACTCGACTTTGACTTGACCTTGACTTGACTTTGAGTTGACCTTGACTTGACCTTGACTCGACCTTGAGTTGACCTTGACTTGACCTTGAAATGACCTTGTCATGACCTTGACTTGACCTTGACTTGATCTTGACATGACCTTGACTTGACCTTGACTTGACCTTGACCTTGGCATGACCTTGACATGACCTTGACTTGACCTTGACTTGACCTTCAATTGACCTTGACTTGACCTTGACATGACCTTGACTACTGAAATGGCAAATCTAAAAAAATAAAAAAATTTTCTTAAAGTGGCCATTTCTACTGAAATGGCAAAATAAGCCAAATTTAGTGCTTGTGGCAAAAATCGCAAAAAATAAAAAATTTTCTAAAAGTGTCAAATTAAGCTAAATTTGGTGCTTGTGGCAAAAATGTCAAAAAATAAAAAATTTTCTAAAAATCTAAAAAATAAAAAAATTTTCTTAAAGTGGCTATTTCTACTGAAATGGAAAAATAAGCCAAATTTAGTGCTTGTGGCAAAAATCGCAAAAAATAAAAAATTTTCATATAGTGGCCATTTCTACTGAAATGGCAAAATAAGCTAAATTTGGTGCTTGTGGCAAAAATGTAAAAATAAAAAATTTTCTAAAAACCCAAAAAAAAAAGTCTAAAAAAATAAAAATTTTTTCTTAAAGTGGCCATTTCTACTGAAATGGCAAAATAAGCCAAATTTAGTGCTTGTGGCAAAAATCGCAAAAAATAAAAAATTTTCTTATAGTGGCAATTTCTACTGAAATGCACCAAATTTCAGTAGAAATGGCCACTATATGAAAATTTTTTATTTTTTGCGATTTTTGCCACAAGCACTAAATTTGGCTTATTTTGCCATTTCAGTAGAAATGGCCACTTTAAGAAAATTTTTTTATTTTTTTAGATTTTTAGAAAATTTTTTATTTTTTGAGATTTTTGCCACAAGCACCAAATTTAGCTTATTTTGCCATTTCAGTAGAAATGGCAAATAAAATAAAAAAAAATTAAATAAAAAAATTTTCTTAAAGTGGCCATTTCTACTGAAATGGCAAAATAAGCCAAATTTAGTGCTTGTGGCAAAAATCGCAAAAAATAAAAAATTTTCTAAAAGTGTCAAATTAAGCTAAATTTGGTGCTTGTGGCAAAAATCTCAAAAAATAAAAAATTTTCTAAAAGTGGCCATTTCTACTGAAATGGCAAAATAAGCTAAATTTGGTGCTTGCGGCAAAAATCTCAAAAAATAAAAAATTTTCTAAAAGTGTCAAATTAAGCTAAATTTGGTGCTTGTGGCAAAAATGCAAAAAAAAATAAAAAATTTTCTAAAAACCCAAAAAAAAAATTTTTTTCTTAAAATGGCCATTTCTACTGAAATGGCAAAATAAGCCAAATTTAGTGCTTGTGGCAAAAATCGCAAAAAATAAAAAAATTTTCTAAAAGTGTCAAATTAAGCTATATTTGGTGCTAGTGGCGAAAATCTCACAAAATAAAAAATTTTCTAAAAATCGCCAATTCCGCTGAAATGGCAAAATAAGCTAAATTTGGTGCTTGTGGCAAAAATCTCAAAAAGTAAACTATTTTCTAAAAGTGGCCATTTCTACTGAAATGGCAAAATAAGCTAAATTTGGTGCTTGTGGCAAAAATCTCAAAAAAAAAAACATTTTCTAAAAGTGGCCATTTCTACTGAAATGGCAAAATAAGTTAAATTTGGTGTTTGAGGCAAAAATCTCAAAAAATAAAAAATTTTCTAAAAGTGTAAAATTAAGCTAAATTTGGTGCTTGTGGCAAAAATGTCAAAAAATAAAAAATTTTCTAAAAGTCTAAAAAAATAAAAAAATTTTCTTTAAGTGGCCATTTCCACTGAAATGGCAAAATAAGCTAAATTTAGTGCTTGTGGCAAAATTCGCAAAAAATAAAAAATTTTCATATAGAGGCCATTTCTACTGAAATGGCAAAATAAGCTAAATTTGGTGCTTGTGGCAAAAATCGCAAAAAATAAAAAATTTTCTAAAAGTGTCAAATAAAGATAAATTTGGTGCTTGTGGCAAAAATATCAATAAATAAAAAATTTTTTAAAAGCAAAATAAGCTAAATTTGGTGCTTGTGGTAAAAATCTCAAAAAATAAAAAATTTTCTAAAAGTGTCAAATTATGCTAAACTTGGTGCTTGTGGCAAAAATGTAAAAAAATAAAAAAATTTCTAAAAACCCAAAAAAAAAAAAAATTTTCTTAAAATGGCCATTTCTACTGAAATGGCAAAATAAGCCAAATTTAGTGCTTGTGGCAAAAATCGCAAAAAATAAAAAAATTTTCTAAAAGTGTTAAATTAAGCTATATTTGGTGCTTGTGGCAAAAATCTCAAAAAATAAAAAATTTTCTAAAAATCGCCAATTCCGCTGAAATGGCAAAATAAGCTAAATTTGGTGCTTGTGGCAAAAATCTCAAAAAGTAAACTATTTTCTAAAAGTGGCCATTTCTACTGAAATGGCAAAATAAGCTAAATTTGGTGCTTGTGGTAAAAATCTCAAAAAAAACATTTTCTAAAAGTGGCCATTTCTACTGAAATGGCAAAATAAGTTAAATTTGGTGCTTGAGGTAAAAATCTCAAAAAATAAAAAATTTTCTAAAAGTGTAAAATTAAGCTAAATTTGGTGCTTGTGGCAAAAATGTCAAAAAATAAAAAATTTTCTAAAAGTCTAAAAAAATAAAAAAATTTTCTTAAAGTGTCAAATTAAGCTAAATTTGGTGCTTGTGGCAAAAATGTCAAAAAATAAAAAATTTTCTAAAAGTCTAAAAAAATAAAAAAATTTTCTTTAAGTGGCCATTTCTACTGAAATGGCAAAATAAGATAAATTTAGTGCTTGTGGCAAAAATCGCAAAAAATAAAAAATTTTCATATAGTGGCCATTTCTACTGAAATGGCAAAATAAGCTAAATTTGGTGCTTGTGGCAAAAATCGCAAAAAAATAAAAAATTTTCTAAAAGTGTCAAATAAAGATAAATTTGGTGCTTGTGGCGAAAATATCAATAAATAAAAAATTTTTTAAAAGCAAAATAAGCTAAATTTGGTGCTTGTGGCAAAAATCTCAAAAAATAAAAAATTTTCTAAAAGTGTCAAATTAAGCTAAATTTGGTGCTTGTGGCAAAAATGTAAAAAAATAAAAAACTTTCTAAAAACCCAAAAAAAAAATTTTTTTCTTAAAATGGCCATTTCTACTGAAATGGCAAAATAAGCTTAATTTGGTGCTTGTGGCAAAAATCTCAAAAAAAAAAACATTTTCTAAAAGTGGCCATTTCTACTGAAATGGCAAAATAAGCCAAATTTAGTGCTTGTGGCAAAAATCGCAAAAAATAAAAAATTTTCATATAGTGGCCATTTCTACTGAAATGCACCAAATTTATAGTTTATTTTGCCATTTCAGTAGAAATGGCCACTATATGAAAATTTTTTATTTTTTGCGATTTTTGCCACAAGCACTAAATTTGGCTTATTTTGCCATTTCAGTAGAAATGGCCACTTTAAGAAAATTTTTTTATTTTTTTAGATTTTTAGAAAATTTTTTATTTTTTGACATTTTTGCCACAAGCACCAAATTTAGCTTAATTTGACACTTAGAAAAATTTTTATTTCTTGCGATTTTTGCCACAAGCACTAAATTTGGCTTATTTTGCCATTTCAGTAGAAATTTTGCCAAATTTAGTGCTTGTGGCAAAAATCGCAACAAATAAAAAATTTTCATATAGTGGCCATTTCTACTGAAATGGCAAAATAAGCTAAATTTGGTGCTTGTGGCAAAAATGTCAAAAAATAAAAAATTTTCTAAAAATCTAAAAAAACAAAAAAAATTTCTTAAAGTGGCCATTTCTACTGAAATGGCAAAATAAGCCAAATTTAGTGCTTGTGGCAAAAATCGCAAGAAATAAAAAATTTTCATATAGTGGCCATTTCTACTGAAATGGCAAAATAAGCTATAAATTTGGTGCATTTCAGTAGAAATGGCAACTATATGATGTTTTATTTTTTGCGATTTTTGCCACAAGCACTAAATTTGGCTTATCCTGCCATTTCAGTAGAAATGGCCACTTTAAGAAAAATTTTTATTTTTTGAGATTTTTAGAAAATTTATTTATTTTTTGACGTTTTTGCCACAAGCACCAAATTTAGCTTAATTTGACACTTTTAGAAAATTTTTTATTTTTTGCGATTTTTGCCACAAGCACCAAATTTAGCTTATTTTGCCATTTCAGTAGAAATGGCCACTATATGAAAATTTTTTATTTTTTGCGATTTTTGCCACAAGCACTAAATTTGGCTTTTTCTGCCATTTCAGTAGAAATGGCCACTTTAAGAAAAATTTTTATTTTTTGAGATTTTTAGAAAATTTATTTATTTTTTGACATTTTTGCCACAAGCACTAAATTTGGCTTAATTTGACACTTTTAGAAAATATTTTATTTGCGATTTTTGCCACAAGCACTAAATTTGGCTTATTTTGCCATTTCAGTAGAAATGGCCACTTTAAGAAATTTTTTTTATTTAATTTAGCTTAATTTGACACTTTTAGAAAATTTTTTATTTTTTGCGATTTTTGCCACAAGCACTAAATTTGGCTTATTTTTCCATTTCAGTAGAAATGGCCACGTTAAGAAAATTTTTTTTTTGGGTTTTTAGAAAATTTTTTATTTTCTTACATTTTTGCCACAAGCACCAAATTTAGCTTATTTTGCCATTTCAGTAGAAATGGCCACTTTTAGAAAATTTTTTATTTTTTGAGATTTTTGCCACAAGCACCAAATTTAGCTTATTTTGCCATTTCAGCGGAATTGGCGATTTTTAGAAAATTTTTTATTTTTTGAGATTTTTGCCACAAGCACCAAATATAGCTTAATTTAACACTTTTAAAAAATTTTTTATTTTTTGCGATTTTTGCCACAAGCACTATATTTGGCTTATTTTGCCATTTCAGTAGAAATGGCACTTAAGAAAAATTTTTTTTTGGGTTTTTAGAAAATTTTTTATTTTTTTACATTCTTGCCACAAGCACCAAATTTAGCTTAATTTGACACTTTTAGAAAATTTTTTATTTTTTGAGATTTTTGCCACAAGCACCAAATTTAGCTTATTTTGCCATTTCAGTAGTAATGGCCACTATATGAAAATTTTTTATTTTTTGCGATTTTTGCCACAAGCACTAAATTTGGCTTATTTTGCCATTTCAGTAGAAATGGCCACTTTAAGAAAATTTGTTTTTTGGGTTTTTAGAAAATTTTTTATTTTTTTACATTTTTGCCACAAGCACCAAATTTAGCTTAATTTGACACTATATGAAATTTTTTTATTTTTTGCCATTTTTGCCACAAGCACTAAATTTGGCTTATTTTGCCATTTCAGTACAAATGGCCACTTTATGAAAAATTTTTATTTTTTGAGATTTTTAGAAAATTTTTTTATTTTTTGACATTTTTGCCACAAGCACCAAATTTAGCTTAATTTGACACTTTTAGAAAATATTTTATTTGCGATTTTTGCCACAAGCACTAAATTTGGCTTATTTTGCCATTTCAGTAGAAATGGCCACTTTAAGAAATTTTTTTTATTTAATTTTTTTTTTTTTATATTATTTGCCATTTGTACTGAAATGGCAAAATAAGCCAAATTTAGTGCTTGTGGCAAAAATCGCAAGAAATAAAAAATTTTCTAAGTGTCAAATTAAGCTAAATTTGGTGCTTGTGGCAAAAATGTCAAAAAATAAATTTTCTAAAAATCTAAAAAAACAAAAAAATTTTCTTAAAGTGGCCATTTCTACTGAAATGGCAAAATAAGCCAAATTTAGTGCTTGTGGCAAAAATCGCAAGAAATAAAAAATTTTCATATAGTGGCCATTTCTACTGAAATGGCAAAATAAGCTATAAATTTGGTGCATTTCAGTAGAAATGGCCACTATATGAAAATGTTTTATTTTTTGCGATTTTTGCCACAAGCACTAAATTTGGCTTATCCTGCCATTTCAGTAGAAATGGCCACTTTAAGAAAAATTTTTATTTTTTGAGATTTTTAGATAATTTATTTATTTTTGACGTTTTTGCCACAAGCACCAAACTTAGCTTAATTTGACACTTTTAGAAAATTTTTTATTTTTTGCGATTTTTGCCACAAGCACCAAATTTAGCTTATTTTGCCATTTCAGTAGAAATGGCCACTATATGAAAATTTTTTATTTTTTGCGATTTTTGCCACAAGCACTAAATTTGGCTTTTTCTGCCATTTCAGTAGAAATGGCCACTATATGAAAATGTTTTATTTTTTGCGATTTTTGCCACAAGCACTAAATTTGGCTTTTTCTGCCATTTCAGTAGAAATGGCCACTATATGAAAATGTTTTATTTTTTGCGATTTTTGCCACAAGCACTAAATTTGGCTTATCCTGCCATTTCAGTAGAAATGGCCACTTTAAGAAAAATTTTTATTTTTTGAGATTTTTAGATAATTTATTTATTTTTGACGTTTTTGCCACAAGCACCAAACTTAGCTTAATTTGACACTTTTAGAAAATTTTTTATTTTTTGCGATTTTTGCCACAAGCACCAAATTTAGCTTATTTTGCCATTTCAGTAGAAATGGCCACTATATGAAAATTTTTTATTTTTTGCGATTTTTGCCACAAGCACTAAATTTGGCTTTTTCTGCCATTTCAGTAGAAATGGCCACTATATGAAAATGTTTTATTTTTTGCGATTTTTGCCACAAGCACTAAATTTGGCTTATCCTGCTATTTCAGTAGAAATGGCCACTTGAAGAAAAATTTTTATTTTTTGAGATTTTTAGAAAATTTATTTATTTTTTGACGTTTTTGCCACAAGCACCAAATTTAGCTTAATTTGACACTTTTAGAAAATTTTTTATTTTTTGCGATTTTTGCCACAAGCACTAAATTTGGCTTATTTTTCCATTTCAGTAGAAATGGCCACTTTAAGAAATTTTTTTATTTTTTGAGATTTTTAGAAAATTTATTTATTTTTTGACATTTTTGCCACAAGCACCAAATTTAGCTTAATTTGACACTTTTAGAAAATTTTTTATTTTTTGCGATTTTTGCCACAAGCACTAAATTTGGCTTATTTTTCCATTTCAGTAGAAATGGCCACTTTAAGAAATTTTTTTATTTAATTTTTTTTTTATTTTATTTGCCATTTCTAATGAAATGGCAAAATAAGCCAAATATAGTGCTTGTGGCAAAAATCGCAAGAAATAAAAAAATTTTTAAGTGTCAAATTAAGCTAAATTTGGTGCTTGTGGCAAAAATGTCAAAAATTAAAAAATTTTCATATAGTGTCAAATTAAGCTAAATTTGGTGCTTGTGGCAAAAATGTAAGAAAATAAAAAAATTTTCTAAAAACCCAAAAAAAAAACTTTTCTTAAAGTGGCCGTTTCTACTGAAATGGCAAAATAAGCCAAATTTAGTGCTTGTGGCAAAAATCGCAAGAAATAAAAAATTTTCTAAGTGTCAAATTAAGCTAAATTTGGTGCTTGTGGCAAAAATGTCAAAAAATAAATTTTCTAAAAATCTAAAAAAACAAAAAAATTTTCTTAAAGTGGCCATTTCTACTGAAATGGCAAAATAAGCCAAATTTAGTGCTTGTGGCAAAAATCGCAAGAAATAAAAAATTTTCATATAGTGGCCATTTCTACTGAAATGGCAAAATAAGCTATAAATTTGGTGCATTTCAGTAGAAATGGCCACTATATGAAAATGTTTTATTTTTTGCGATTTTTGCCACAAGCACTAAATTTGGCTTATCCTGCCATTTCAGTAGAAATGGCCACTTTAAGAAAAATTTTTATTTTTTGAGATTTTTAGATAATTTATTTATTTTTGACGTTTTTGCCACAAGCACCAAACTTAGCTTAATTTGACACTTTTAGAAAATTTTTTATTTTTTGCGATTTTTAGCTTATTTTGCCATTTCAGTAGAAATGGCCACTATATGAAAATTTTTTATTTTTTGCGATTTTTGCCACAAGCACTAAATTTGGCTTTTTCTGCCATTTCAGTAAAAATGGCCACTATATGAAAATGTTTTATTTTTTGCGATTTTTGCCACAAGCACTAAATTTGGCTTATCCTGCTATTTCAGTAGAAATGGCCACTTGAAGAAAAATTTTTATTTTTTGAGATTTTTAGAAAATTTATTTATTTTTTGACGTTTTTGCCACAAGCACCAAATTTAGCTTAATTTGACACTTTTAGAAAATTTTTTATTTTTTGCGATTTTTGCCACAAGCACCAAATTTAGCTTATTTTGCCATTTCAGTAGAAATGGCCACTATATGAAAATTTTTTATTTTTTGCAATTTTTGCCACAAGCACTAAATTTGGCTTTTTCTGCCATTTCAGTAGAAATGGCCACTTTAAGAAAAATTTTTATTTTTTGAGATTTTTAGAAAATTTATTTATTTTTTGACATTTTTGCCACAAGCACCAAATTTAGCTTAATTTGACACTTTTAGAAAATTTTTTATTTTTTGCGATTTTTGCCACAAGCACTAAATTTGGCTTATTTTTCCATTTCAGTAGAAATGGCCACTTTAAGAAATTTTTTTTATTTAATTTTTTTTTATTTTATTTGCCATTTCTAATGAAATGGCAAAATAAGCCAAATATAGTGCTTGTGGCAAAAATCGCAAGAAATAAAAAAATTTTTAAGTGTCAAATTAAGCTAAATTTGGTGCTTGTGGCAAAAATGTCAAAAATTAAAAAATTTTCATATAGTGTCAAATTAAGCTAAATTTGGTGCTTGTGGCAAAAATGTAAGAAAATAAAAAAATTTTCTAAAAACCCAAAAAAAAAACTTTTCTTAAAGTGGCCGTTTCTACTGAAATGGCAAAATAAGCCAAATTTAGTGCTTGTGGCAAAAATCGCAAAAAATAAAAAATTTTCATATAGTGTCAAATTAAGCTAAATTTGATGCTTGTGGCAAAAATGTAAGAAAATAAAAAATTTTCTAAAAATCTAAAAAAAAAAATTTTCTTAAAGTGGCCATTTCTACTGAAACGGCAAAATAAGCCAAATTTAGTGCTTGTGGCAAAAATCGCAAAAAATGAAAAATTTTCATATAGTGGCCATTTCTACTGAAATGGCAGAATAAGCTAAATTTGGTGCTTGTGGCAAAAATCGCAATAAATAAAAAATTTTCTAAAAGTGTCAAATTAAGCTAAATTTGGTGCTTGTGGCAAAAATGTCAAAAAATAAATAAATTTTCTAAAAACCTCAAAAAATAAAAATTTTTCTTAAAGTGGCCATTTCTACTGAAATGGCAGAAAAAGCCAAATTTAGTGCTTGTGGCAAAAATTGCAAAAAATAAAAAATTTTCATATAGTGGCCATGTCTACTGAAATGGCAAAATAAGCTAAATTTGGTGCTTGTGGCAAAAATCGCAAAAAATAAAAAATTTTCTAAAAGTGTCAAATTAAGCTAAATTTGGTGCTTGTGGCAAAAATGTCAAAAAATAAATAAATTTTCTAAAAATCTCAAAAAATAAAAATTTTTCATAAAGTGGCCATTTCTACTGAAATGGCAGAATAAGCCAAATTTAGTGCTTGTGGCAAAAATCGCAAAAAATAAAAAATTTTCATTTAGTGGCCATTTCTACTGAAATGGCAAAATAAGCTAAATTTGGTGCTTGTGGCAAAAATCGCAAAAAATAAAAAGTTTTCATATAGTGGCCATTTCTACTGAAATGCACCAAATTTATAGCTTATTTTGCCATTTCAGTAGAAATGGCCACTATATGTAAATTTTTTATTTCTTGCGATTTTTGCCACAAGCACCAAATTTAGCTTATTTTGCCATTTCAGTAGAAATGGCCACTATATGAAAATTTTTTATTTGTTGCGATTTTTGCCACAAGCACTAAATTTGGCTTATTTTGCCATTTCAGTACAAATGGCCACTTTATGAAAAATTTTTATTTTTGAGATTTTTAGAAAATTTTTTTATTTTTTGACATTTTTGCCACAAGCACCAAATTTAGCTTAATTTGACACTTTTAGAAAATATTTTATTTGCGATTTTTGCCACAAGCACTAAATTTGGCTTATTTTGCCATTTCAGTAGAAATGGCCACTTTAAGAAAATTTTTTTATTTAATTTTTTTTTTTTATATTATTTGCCATTTCTACTGAAATGGCAAAATAAGCCAAATTTAGTGCTTGTGGCAAAAATCGCAAGAAATAAAAAATTTTCTAAGTGTCAAATTAAGCTAAATTTGGTGCTTGTGGCAAAAATGTCAAAAAATAAAAAATTTTCTAAAAATCTAAAAAAACAAAAAAATTTTCTTAAAGTGGCCATTTATACTGAAATGGCAAAATAAGCCAAATTTAGTGCTTGTGGCAAAAATCGCAAGAAATAAAAAATTTTCTAAGTGTCAAATTAAGCTAAATTTGGTGCTTGTGGCAAAAATGTCAAAAAATAAATTTTCTAAAAATCTAAAAAAACAAAAAAATTTTCTTAAAGTGGCCATTTCTACTGAAATGGCAAAATAAGCCAAATTTAGTGCTTGTGGCAAAAATCGCAAGAAATAAAAAATTTTCATATAGTGGCCATTTCTACTGAAATGGCAAAATAAGCTATAAATTTGGTGCATTTCAGTAGAAATGGCCACTATATGAAAATGTTTTATTTTTTGCGATTTTTGCCACAAGCACTAAATTTGGCTTATCCTGCCATTTCAGTAGAAATGGCCACTTTAAGAAAAATTTTTATTTTTTGAGATTTTTAGAAAATTTATTTATTTTTTGACGTTTTTGCCACAAGCACCAAATTTAGCTTAATTTGACACTTTTAGAAAATTTTTTATTTTTTGCGATTTTTGCCACAAGCACCAAATTTAGCTTATTTTGCCATTTCAGTAGAAATGGCCACTATATGAAAATTTTTTATTTTTTGCGATTTTTGCCACAAGCACTAAATTTGGCTTTTTCTGCCATTTCAGTAGAAATGGCCACTATATGAAAATGTTTTATTTTTTGCGATTTTTGCCACAAGCACTAAATTTGGCTTATCCTGCTATTTCAGTAGAAATGGCCACTTGAAGAAAAATTTTTATTTTTTGAGATTTTTAGAAAATTTATTTATTTTTTGACGTTTTTGCCACAAGCACCAAATTTAGCTTAATTTGACACTTTTAGAAAATTTTTTATTTTTTGCGATTTTTGCCACAAGCACCAAATTTAGCTTATTTTGCCATTTCAGTAGAAATGGCCACTATATGAAAATTTTTTATTTGTTGCGATTTTTGCCACAAGCACTAAATTTGGCTTATTTTGCCATTTCAGTACAAATGGCCACTTTATGAAAAATTTTTATTTTTTGAGATTTTTAGAAAATTTTTTTATTTTTTGACATTTTTGCCACAAGCACCAAATTTAGCTTAATTTGACACTTTTAGAAAATATTTTATTTGCGATTTTTGCCACAAGCACTAAATTTGGCTTATTTTGCCATTTCAGTAGAAATGGCCACTTTAAGAAAATTTTTTTATTTAATTTTTTTTTTTATATTATTTGCCATTTCTACTGAAATGGCAAAATAAGCCAAATTTAGTGCTTGTGGCAAAAATCGCAAGAAATAAAAAATTTTCTAAGTGTCAAATTAAGCTAAATTTGGTGCTTGTGGCAAAAATGTCAAAAAATAAAAAATTTTCTAAAAATCTAAAAAAACAAAAAAATTTTCTTAAAGTGGCCATTTATACTGAAATGGCAAAATAAGCCAAATTTAGTGCTTGTGGCAAAAATCGCAAGAAATAAAAAATTTTCTAAGTGTCAAATTAAGCTAAATTTGGTGCTTGTGGCAAAAATGTCAAAAAATAAATTTTCTAAAAATCTAAAAAAACAAAAAAATTTTCTTAAAGTGGCCATTTCTACTGAAATGGCAAAATAAGCCAAATTTAGTGCTTGTGGCAAAAATTGCAAGAAATAAAAAATTTTCATATAGTGGCCATTTCTACTGAAATGGCAAAATAAGCTACAAATTTGGTGCATTTCAGTAGAAATGGCCACTATATGAAAATGTTTTATTTTTTGCGATTTTTGCCACAAGCACTAAATTTGGCTTATCCTGCCATTTCAGTAGAAATGGCCACTTTAAGAAAAATTTTTATTTTTTGAGATTTTTAGAAAATTTATTTATTTTTTGACGTTTTTGCCACAAGCACCAAATTTAGCTTAATTTGACACTTTTAGAAAATTTTTTATTTTTTGCGATTTTTGCCACAAGCACCAAATTTAGCTTATTTTGCCATTTCAGTAGAAATGGCCACTATATGAAAATTTTTTATTTTTTGCGATTTTTGCCACAAGCACTAAATTTGGCTTTTTCTGCCATTTCAGTAGAAATGGCCACTATATGAAAATGTTTTATTTTTTGCGATTTTTGCCACAAGCACTAAATTTGGCTTATCCTGCTATTTCAGTAGAAATGGCCACTTGAAGAAAAATTTTTATTTTTTGAGATTTTTAGAAAATTTATTTATTTTTTGACGTTTTTGCCACAAGCACCAAATTTAGCTTAATTTGACACTTTTAGAAAATTTTTTATTTTTTGCGATTTTTGCCACAAGCACCAAATTTAGCTTATTTTGCCATTTCAGTAGAAATGGCCACTATATGAAAATTTTTTATTTTTTGCAATTTTTGCCACAAGCACTAAATTTGGCTTTTTCTGCCATTTCAGTAGAAATGGCCACTTTAAGAAAAATTTTTATTTTTTGAGATTTTTAGAAAATTTATTTATTTTTTGACATTTTTGCCACAAGCACCAAATTTAGCTTAATTTGACACTTTTAGAAAATTTTTTATTTTTTGCGATTTTTGCCACAAGCACTAAATTTGGCTTATTTTTCCATTTCAGTAGAAATGGAAATTAAGAAATTTTTTTATTTAATTTTTTTTTATTTTATTTGCCATTTCTAATGAAATGGCAAAATAAGCCAAATATAGTGCTTGTGGCAAAAATCGCAAGAAATAAAAAAATTTTTAAGTGTCAAATTAAGCTAAATTTGGTGCTTGTGGCAAAAATGTCAAAAATTAAAAAATTTTCATATAGTGTCAAATTAAGCTAAATTTGGTGCTTGTGGCAAAAATGTAAGAAAATAAAAAAATTTTCTAAAAACCCAAAAAAAAACTTTTCTTAAAGTGGCCGTTTCTACTGAAATGGCAAAATAAGCCAAATTTAGTGCTTGTGGCAAAAATCGCAAAAAATAAAAAATTTTCATATAGTGTCAAATTAAGCTAAATTTGATGCTTGTGGCAAAAATGTAAGAAAATAAAAAATTTTCTAAAAATCTCAAAAAAAAAATTTTCTTAAAGTGGCCATTTCTACTGAAACGGCAAAATAAGCCAAATTTAGTGCTTGTGGCAAAAATCGCAAAAAATGAAAAATTTTCATATAGTGGCCATTACTACTGAAATGGCAGAATAAGCTAAATTTGGTGCTTGTGGCAAAAATCGCAAAAAATAAAAAATTTTCTAAAAGTGTCAAATTAAGCTAAATTTGGTGCTTGTGGCAAAAATGTCAAAAAATAAATAAATTTTCTAAAAATCTCAAAAAATAAAAATTTTTCATAAAGTGGCCATTTCTACTGAAATGGCAGAATAAGCCAAATTTAGTGCTTGTGGCAAAAATCGCAAAAAATAAAAAATTTTCATTTAGTGGCCATTTCTACTGAAATGGCAAAATAAGCTAAATTTGGTGCTTGTGGCAAAAATCGCAAAAAATAAAAAGTTTTCATATAGTGGCCATTTCTACTGAAATGCACCAAATTTATAGCTTATTTTGCCATTTCAGTAGAAATGGCCACTATATGAAAATTTTTTATTTTTTGCGATTTTTGCCACAAGCACTAAATTTGGCTTATTTTGCCATTTCAGTAGAAATGGCCACTTTAAGAAAATTTTTTTATTTTTTTAGAAAATTTTTTATTTTTTGACATTTTTGCCACAAGCACCAAATTTAGCTTATTTTGCCATTTCAGAAGAAATGGCCACTTTAGGAAAAAATTTTTATTTATTTAATTTTCTAAAAGTGTCAAATTAAGCTAAATTTGGTGCTTGTGGCAAAAATGTCAAAAAATAAAAAAATTTTCTAAAAATCTCAAAAAATAAAATTTTTTCTTAAAGTGGCCATTTCTACTGAAATGGCAAAATAAGCTATAAATTTGGTGCATTTCAGTAGAAATGGCCACTATATGTAAATTTTTTATTTCTTGCGATTTTTGCCACAAGCACCAAATTTAGCTTATTTTGCCATTTCAGTAGAAATGGCCACTTTAAGAAAATTTTTTTTTTTTTTTTGATTTTTAGAAAATTTATTTTTTGACATTTTTGCCACAAGCACCAAATTTAGCTTAATTTGACACTTTTAGAAAATTTTTTATTTTTTGCGATTTTTGCCACAAGCACTAAATTTGGCTTATTTTTCCATTTCAGTAGAAATGGCCACTTTAAGAAAATTTTTTTTTTGGGTTTTTAGAAAATTTTTTATTTTCTTACATTTTTGCCACAAGCACCAAATTTAGCTTAATTTGACACTATATGAAAAAATTTTTTTATTTTTTTAGACTTTTTGGGTTTTTAGAAAATTTTTTATTTTTTTACATTTTTTAGCTTATTTTGCCATTTCAGTAGAAATGGCCACTATATGAAAATTTTTTATTTTTTGCGATTTTTGCCACAAGCACTAAATTTGGCTTATTCTGCCATTTCAGTAGAAATGGCCACTTTAAGAAAATTTTTTTTTTTTGAGATTTTTAGAAAGTTTATTTATTTTTTGACATTTTTGCCACAAGCACCAAATTTAGCTTAATTTGACACTTTTAGAAAATTTTTTATTTTTTGCGATTTTTGCCACAAGCACTAAATTTGGCAAAATTTCTACTGAAATGGCAAAATAAGCCAAATTTAGTGCTTGTGGCAAAAATCGCAAAAAATAAAAAATTTAGCTTAATTTGACAGTTTTAGAAAATTTTTTATTTTAGAGATTTTTGCCACAAGCACCAAATTTAGCTTATTTTTTTTTTTTTTTTTTTTAATTTGACACTTTTAGAAAATTTTTTATTTTTTGCGATTTTTGCCACAAGCACTAAATTTGGCTTATTTTTCCATTTCAGTAGAAATGGCCACTTTAAGAAATTTTTTTTATTTAATTTTTTTTTTTTTTTATTTGCCATTTCTACTGAAATGGCAAAATAAGCCAAATTTAGTGCTTGTGGCAAAAATCGCAAAAAATAAAAAATTTTCATATAGTGTCAAATTTGGTGCTTGTGGCAAAAATGTAAAAAAATAAAAAATTTTCTAAAATAATAAAATAATAAAATAAAAAAATAAGCTAAATTTAGTGCTTGTGGCAAAAATCGCAAAAAAAAAAATTTTCATATGGTGGCCATTTCTACTGAAATGGCAAAATAAGCTATAAATTTGGATAGTGTCAAATTTGGTGCTTGTGGCAAAAATGTAAAAAAATAAAAAATTTTCTAAAAACCCAAAAAAAAAATTTTTCTTAAAGTGGCCATTTCTACTGAAATGGCAAAATAAGCCAAATTTAGTGCTTGAGGCAAAAATCGCAAAAAATAAAAAATTTTCTAAGTGTCAAATTAAGCTAAATTTGGTGCTTGTGGCAAAAATGTCAAAAAAATAAAAAATTTTCTAAAAATCTAAAAAAATAAAAAAATTTTCTTAAAGTGGCCATTTCTACTGAAAAGGCAAAATAAGCTAAATTTGGTGCTTGTGGCAAAAATCGCAAAAAATAAAAAATTTTCATATAGTGGCCATTTCTACTGAAATGCACCAAATTTATAGCTTATTTTGCCATTTCAGTAGAAATGGCCACTATATGAAAATTTTTTATTTTTTGCGATTTTTGCCACAAGCACTAAATTTGGCTTATTTTGCTATTTCAGTAGAAATGGCCACTTTAAGAAAAATTTTTATTTTTTGAAATTTTTAGAAAATTTTTTTATTTTTTGACATTTTTGCCACAAGCACCAAATTTAGCTTAATTTGACACTTTTAGAAATTTTTTTATTTTTTGCGATTTTTGCCACAAGCACTAAATTTGGCTTATTTTTCCATTTCAGTAGAAATGGCCACTTTAAGAAATTTTTTTTATTTAATTTTTTTTTTATTTTATTTGCCATTTCTACTGAAATGGCAAAATAAGCCAAATTTAGTGCTTGTGGCAAAAATCGCAAGAAATAAAAAATTTTCTAAGTGTCAAATTAAGCTAAATTTGGTACTTGTGGCAAAAATGTCAAAAAATAAAATTTTCTAAAAATCTAAATAAATAAAAAAATTTTCCTAAAGTGGCCATTTCTACTGAAATGGCAAAATAAGCTAAATTTGGTGCTTGTGGCAAAAATCTTTTCAGTAGAAATGGTCACTTTAAGAAAATTTTTTTATTTTTTTAGATTTTTAGAAAATTTTTTATTTTTTTGACATTTTTGCCACAAGCACCAAATTTAGCTTAATTTGACACTTTTAGAAAATTTTTTATTTTTTGCGATTTTTGCCTCAAGCACTAAATTTGGCTTATTTTGCCATTTCAGTAGAAATGGCCACTTTAAGAAAAATTTTTTTTTTGGGTTTTTAGAAAATTTTTTATTTTTTTACATTTTTGCCACAAGCACCAAATTTGACACTATATGAAAATTTTTTATTTTTTGCGATTTTTGCCACAAGCACTAAATTTGGCTTATTTTGCCACTTCAGTAGAAATTTTGCCAAATTTAGTGCTTGTGGCAAAAATCGCAAAAAATAAAAAATTTTCATATATTGGCCATTTCTACTGAAATGGCAAAATCAGCTAAATTTAGTGCTTGTGGCAAAAATCGCAAAAAATAAAAAATTTTCATATAGTGGCCATTTCTACTGAAATGGCAAAATAAGCTATAAATTTGGTGCATTTCAGTAGAAACGGCCACTATATGAAATTTTTTTATTTTTTGCGATTTTTGCCACAAGCACCAAATTTAGCTTATTTTGCCATTTCAGTAGAAATGGCCACTATATGAAAATTTGTTATTTTTTGCGATTTTTGCCACAAGCACTAAATTTGGCTTATTTTGCCATTTCAGTAGAAATGGCCACTTTAAGAAAAATTTTTATTTTTTGAGATTTTTAGAAAATTTTTTTATTTTTTGACATTTTTGCCACAAGCACCAAATTTAGCTTAATTTGACACTTTTAGAAAATTTTTTATTTTTTGCGATTTTTGCCACAAGCACTAAATTTGGCTTATTTTTCCATTTCAGTAGAAATGGCCACTTTAAGAAATTTTTTTTATTTAATTTTTTTTTTATTTTATTTGCCATTTCTACTGAAATGGCAAAATAAGCCAAATTTAGTGCTTGTGGCAAAAATCGCAAAAAATAAAAAATTTTCATATAGTGGCCATTTCTACTGAAATGGCAAAATAAGCTATAAATTTGGTGCATTTCAGTAGAAATGGCCACTATATGAAAACTTTTTATTTTTTGCGATTTTTGCCACAAGCACCAAATTTAGCTTATTTTGCCATTTCAGTAAAAATGGCCACTAAATGAAAATTTTTTATTTTTTGCGATTTTTGCCACAAGCACTAAATTTGGCTTATTTTGCCATTTCAGTAGAAATGGCCACTTTATGAAAAATTTTTATTTTTTGAGATTTTTAGAAAATTTATTTATTTTTTGACATTTTTGCCACAAGCACCAAATTTAGCTTAATTTGACACTTTTAGAAAATTTGTTATTTTTTGCGATTTTTGCCACAAGCACCAAATTTAGCTTATTCTGCCATTTCAGTAGTAATGGCCACTATATGAAAATTTTTTATTTTTTGCGATTTTTGCCACAAGCACTAAATTTGGCTTATTTTGCCATTTCAGTAGAAACGGCCACTTTAAGAAAAGTTTTTTTTTGGGTTTTTAGAAAATTTTTTTATTTTCTTACATTTTTGCCACAAGCACCAAATTTAGCTTAATTTGACACTATATGAAAATTTTTTAATTTTTGACATTTTTGCCACAAGCACCAAATTTAGCTTAATTTGACACTTAAAAATTTTTTTATTTTTTGCGATTTTTGCCACAAGCACTATATTTGGCTTATTTTGCCATTTCATTAGAAATGGCAAATAAAATAAAAAAAAATTAAATAAAAAAATTTCTTAAAGTGGCCATTTCTACTGAAATGGAAAAATAAGCCAAATTTAGTGCTTGTGGCAAAAATCGCAAAAAATAAAAAATTTTCTAAAAGTGTCAAATTAAGCTAAATTTGGTGCTTGTGGCAAAAAGTCAAAAAATAAATAAATTTTCTAAAAATCTCAAAAAATAAAAATTTTTCTTAAAGTGGCCATTTCTACTGAAATGGCAGAAAAAGCCAAATTTAGTGCTTGTGGCAAAAATCGCAAAAAATAAAAAATTTTCATATAGTGGCCATTTCTACTGAAATGGCAAAATAAGCTAAATTTGGTGCTTGTGGCAAAAATCGCAATAAATAAAAAATTTTCTAAAAGTGTCAAATTAAGCTAAATTTGGTGCTTGTGGCAAAAACGTCAAAAAATAAATAAATTTTCTAAAAATCTCAAAAAATAAAAATTTTTCTTAAAGTGGCCATTTCTACTGAAATGGCAGGATAAGCCAAATTTAGTGCTTGTGGCAAAAATCGCAAAAAATAAAAAATTTTCATATAGTGGCCATTTCTACTGAAATGGAAAAATAAGCCAAATTTAGTGCTTGTGGCAAAAATCGCAAAAAATAAAAAATTTTCTAAAAGTGTCAAATTAAGCTAAATTTGGTGCTTGTGGCAAAAATGTCAAAAAATAAAAAAATTTTTTAAAAATCTCAAAAAATAAAAATTTTTCTTAAAGTGGCCATTTCTACTGAAATGGCAAAATAAGCCAAATTTAGTGCTTGTGGCAAAAATCGCAAAAAATAAAAAATTTTCATATAGTGGCCATTTCTACTGAAATGGAAAAATAAGCCAAATTTAGTGCTTGTGGCAAAAATCGCAAAAAATAAAAAATTTTCTAAAAGTGTCAAATTAAGCTAAATTTGGTGCTTGTGGCAAAAATGTCAAAAAATAAAAAAATTTTTTAAAAATCTCAAAAAATAAAAATTTTTCTTAAAGTGGCCATTTCTACTGAAATGGCAAAATAAGCCAAATTTAGTGCTTGTGGCAAAAATCGCAAAAAATAAAAAATTTTCATATAGTGGCCATTTCTACTGAAATGGAAAAATAAGCCAAATTTAGTGCTTGTGGCAAAAATCGCAAAAAATAAAAAATTTTCTAAAAGTGTCAAATTAAGCTAAATTTGGTGCTTGTGGCAAAAATGTCAAAAAATAAAAAAATTTTTTAAAAATCTCAAAAAATAAAAATTTTTCTTAAAGTGGCCATTTCTACTGAAATGGCAAAATAAGCCAAATTTAGTGCTTGTGGCAAAAATCGCAAAAAATAAAAAATTTTCATATAGTGGCCATTTCTACTGAAATGGAAAAATAAGCCAAATTTAGTGCTTGTGGCAAAAATCGCAAAAAATAAAAAATTTTCTAAAAGTGTCAAATTAAGCTAAATTTGGTGCTTGTGGCAAAAATGTCAAAAAAATAAAAAATTTTCTAAAAATCTAAAAAAATAAAAAAAATTTCTTAAAGTGACCATTTCTACTGAAAAGATTTTTGCCACAAGCACCAAATTTAGCTTATTTTTCCATTTCAGTAGAAATGGCCACTATATGAAAATTTTTTATTTTTTGCGATTTTTGCCACAAGCACTAAATTTGGCTAATTTTGCCATTTCAGTAGAAATGGCCACTTTAAGAAAAATTTTTATTTTTTGAGATTTTTAGAAAATTTTTTTATTTTTTGACTTTTTTGCCACAAGCACCAAATTTAGCTTAATTTGACACTTTTAGAAAATTTTTTATTTTTTGCGATTTTTGCCACAAGCACTAAATTTGGCTTATTTTGCCATTTCAGTAGAAATGGCCACTTTAAGAAAATTTTTTTTTGGGTTTTTAGAAAATTTTTTATTTTCTTACATTTTTGCCACAAGCACCAAATTTAGCTTAATTTGACACTATATGAAAAATTTTTTTTATTTTTTTAGACTTTTTTTTTGGGTTTTTAGAAAATTTTTTATTTTTTTACATTTTTTAGCTTATTTTGCCATTTCAGTAGAAATGGCCACTATATGAAAATTTTTTATTTTTTGCGATTTTTGCCACAAGCACTAAATTTGGCTTATTCTGCCATATCAGTAGAAATGGCCACTTTAAGAAAAATTTTTTTTTTTGAGATTTTTAGAAAGTTTATTTATTTTTTGACATTTTTGCCACAAGCACCAAATTTAGCTTAATTTGACACTTTTAGAAAATTTTTTATTTTTTGCGATTTTTGCCACAAGCACTAAATTTGGCAAAATTTCTACTGAAATGGCAAAATAAGCCAAATTTAGTGCTTGAGGCAAAAATCGCAAAAAATAAAAAATTTTCTAAAAGTGTCAAATTAAGCTAAATTTGGTGCTTGTGGCAAAAATGTCAAAAAAATAAAAAATTTTCTAAAAATCTAAAAAAATAAAAAAATTTTCTTAAAGTGGCCATTTCTACTGAAAAGGCAAAATAAGCTAAATTTGGTGCTTGTGGCAAAAATCGCAAAAAATAAAAAATTTTCATATAGTGGCCATTTCTACTGAAATGCACCAAATTTATAGCTTATTTTGCCATTTCAGTAGAAATGGCCACTATATGAAAATTTTTTATTTTTTGCGATTTTTGCCACAAGCACTAAATTTAGCTGATTTTGCCATTTTAGTAGAAATGGCCAATATATGAAAATTTTTTATTTTTTGCGATTTTTGCCACAAGCACTAAATATGGCAAAATTTCTACTGAAGTGGCAAAATAAGCCAAATTTAGTGCTTGTGGCAAAAATCGCAAAAAATAAAAAATTTTCATATAGTGTCAAATTTGGTGCTTGTGGCAAAAATGTAAAAAAATAAAAAATTTTCTAAAAACCCAAAAAAAAAATTTTTCTTAAAGTGGCCATTTCTACTGAAATGGCAAAATAAGCCAAATTTAGTGCTTGAGGCAAAAATCGCAAAAAATAAAAAATTTTCTAAAAGTGTCAAATTAAGCTAAATTTGGTGCTTGTGGCAAAAATGTCAAAAAAATAAAAAATTTTCTAAAAATCTAAAAAAATAAAAAAATTTTCTTAAAGTGGCCATTTCTACTGAAAAGGCAAAATAAGCTAAATTTGGTGCTTGTGGCAAAAATCGCAAAAAATAAAAAATTTTCATATAGTGGCCATTTCTACTGAAATGGAAAAATAAGCCAAATTTAGTGCTTGTGGCAAAAATCGCAAAAAATAAAAAATTTTCTAAAAGTGTCAAATTAAGCTAAATTTGGTGCTTGTGGCAAAAATGTCAAAAAATAAAAAAATTTTTTAAAAATCTCAAAAAATAAAAATTTTTTCTTAAAGTGGCCATTTCTACTGAAATGGCAAAATAAGCCAAATTTAGTGCTTGTGGCAAAAATCGCAAAAAATAAAAAATTTTCATATAGTGGCCATTTCTACTGAAATGGAAAAATAAGCCAAATTTAGTGCTTGTGGCAAAAATCGCAAAAAATAAAAAATTTTCTAAAAGTGTCAAATTAAGCTAAATTTGGTGCTTGTGGCAAAAATGTCAAAAAATAAAAAAATTTTTTAAAAATCTCAAAAAATAAAAATTTTTCTTAAAGTGGCCATTTCTACTGAAATGGCAAAATAAGCCAAATTTAGTGCTTGTGGCAAAAATCGCAAAAAATAAAAAATTTTCATATAGTGGCCATTTCTACTGAAATGGAAAAATAAGCCAAATTTAGTGCTTGTGGCAAAAATCGCAAAAAATAAAAAATTTTCTAAAAGTGTCAAATTAAGCTAAATTTGGTGCTTGTGGCAAAAATGTCAAAAAATAAAAAAATTTTTTAAAAATCTCAAAAAATAAAAATTTTTCTTAAAGTGGCCATTTCTACTGAAATGGCAAAATAAGCCAAATTTAGTGCTTGAGGCAAAAATCGCAAAAAATAAAAAATTTTCTAAAAGTGTCAAATTAAGCTAAATTTGGTGCTTGTGGCAAAAATGTCAAAAAAATAAAAAATTTTCTAAAAATCTAAAAAAATAAAAAAATTTTCTTAAAGTGGCCATTTCTACTGAAAAGGCAAAATAAGCTAAATTTGGTGCTTGTGGCAAAAATCGCAAAAAATAAAAAATTTTCATATAGTGGCCATTTCTACTGAAATGCACCAAATTTATAGCTTATTTTGCCATTTCAGTAGAAATGGCCACTATATGAAAATTTTTTATTTTTTGCGATTTTTGCCACAAGCACTAAATTTAGCTGATTTTGCCATTTTAGTAGAAATGGCCAATATATGAAAATTTTTTATTTTTTGCGATTTTTGCCACAAGCACTAAATATGGCAAAATTTCTACTGAAGTGGCAAAATAAGCCAAATTTAGTGCTTGTGGCAAAAATCGCAAAAAATAAAAAATTTTCATATAGTGTCAAATTTGGTGCTTGTGGCAAAAATGTAAAAAAATAAAAAATTTTCTAAAAACCCAAAAAAAAAATTTTTCTTAAAGTGGCCATTTCTACTGAAATGGCAAAATAAGCCAAATTTAGTGCTTGAGGCAAAAATCGCAAAAAATAAAAAATTTTCTAAAAGTGTCAAATTAAGCTAAATTTGGTGCTTGTGGCAAAAATGTCAAAAAAATAAAAAATTTTCTAAAAATCTAAAAAAATAAAAAAATTTTCTTAAAGTGGCCATTTCTACTGAAAAGGCAAAATAAGCTAAATTTGGTGCTTGTGGCAAAAATCGCAAAAAATAAAAAATTTTCATATAGTGGCCATTTCTACTGAAATGCACCAAATTTATAGCTTATTTTGCCATTTCAGTAGAAATGGCCACTATATGAAAATTTTTTATTTTTTGCGATTTTTGCCACAAGCACTAAATTTAGCTGATTTTGCCATTTTAGTAGAAATGGCCAATATATGAAAATTTTTTATTTTTTGCGATTTTTGCCACAAGCACTAAATATGGCAAAATTTCTACTGAAGTGGCAAAATAAGCCAAATTTAGTGCTTGTGGCAAAAATCGCAAAAAATAAAAAATTTTCATATAGTGTCAAATTTGGTGCTTGTGGCAAAAATGTAAAAAAATAAAAAATTTTCTAAAAACCCAAAAAAAAAATTTTTCTTAAAGTGGCCATTTCTACTGAAATGGCAAAATAAACCAAATTTAGTGCTTGAGGCAAAAATCGCAAAAAATAAAAAATTTTCTAAAAGTGTCAAATTAAGCTAAATTTGGTGCTTGTGGCAAAAATGTCAAAAAAATAAAAAATTTTCTAAAAATCTAAAAAAATAAAAAAATTTTCTTAAAGTGGCCATTTCTACTGAAAAGATTTTTGCCACAAGCACCAAATTTAGCTTATTTTGCCATTTCAGTAGAAATGGCCTCTATATGAAAATTTTTTATTTTTTGCGATTTTTGCCACAAGCACTAAATTTGGCTTATTTTGCCATTTCAGTAGAAATGGCCACTTTAAGAAAAATTTTTATTTTTTGAGATTTTTAGTTTTTTTTTTTATTTTTGACATTTTTGCCACAAGCACCAAATTTAGCTTAATTTGACACTTTTAGAAAATTTTTTATTTTTTGCGATTTTTGCCACAAGCACTAAATTTGGCTTATTTTTCCATTTCAGTAGAAATGGCCACTTTAAGAAATTTTTTTATTTAATTTTTTTTTTATTTTATTTGCCATTTCTACTGAAATGGCAAAATAAGCTAAATTTGGTGCTTGTGGCAAAAATCTCAAAAAATAAAAAATTTTCTAAGTGTCAAATTAAGATAAAATTTGGTGCTTGTGGCAAAAATGTCAACAAATAAAAAAATTTTCTAAAAATCTCAAAAAATAAAATTTTTTCTTAAAGTGGCCATTTCTACTGAAATGGCAAAATAAGCCAAATTTAGTGCTTGTGGCAAAAATCGCAAAAAATAAAAAATTTTCTAAAAGTGTCAAATTAAGCTAAATTTGGTGCTTGTGGCAAAAATGTCAAAAAATAAAAAATTTTCTAAAAACCCAAAAAAAAAAGTCTAAAAAAATAAAAAAAATTTTCATATAGTGGCCATTTCTACTGAAATGGCAAAATAAGCTATAAATTTGGTGCATTTCAGTAGAAATGGCCACTATATGAAAATTTTTTATTTTTTGCGATTTTTGCCACAAGCACTAAATTTGGCTTATTTTGCCATTTCAGTAGAAATGGCCACTTTAGGAAAAATTTTTATTTTTTGAGATTTTCAGAAAATTTTTTTATTTTTTGACATTTTTGCCACAAGCACCAAATTTAGCTTAATTTGACACTTAAAAAATTTTTTATTTTTTGAGATTTTTGCCACAAGCACCAAATTTAGCTTATTTTGCCATTTCAGTAGAAATGGCCACTTTTAGAAAATTTTTTATTTTTTGAGATTTTTGCCACAAGCACCAAATTTAGCTTATTTTGCCATTTCAGCGGAATTGGCGATTTTTAGAAAATTTTTTATTTTTTGAGATTTTTGCCACAAGCACTAAATTTGGCTTATTTTGCCATTTCAGTAGAAATAGCCACTTTAAGAAAATTTTTTTTTTTGGGTTTTTAGAAAATTTTTTATTTTTTTTACATTTTTGCCACAAGCACCAAATTTAGCTTAATTTGACACTTTTAGAAAATTTTTTATTTTTTGAGATTTTTGCCACAACCACCAAATTTAGCTTATTTTGCCATTTCAGTAGTAATGGCCACTATATGAAAATTTTTTATTTTTTGCGATTTTTGCCACAAGCACTAAATTTGGCTTATTTTGCCATTTCAGTAGAAATAGCCACTTTAAGAAAATTTTTTTTTTTGGGTTTTTAGAAAATTTTTTATTTTTTTTACATTTTTGCCACAAGCACCAAATTTAGCTTAATTTGACACTTTTAGAAAATTTTTTATTTTTTGAGATTTTTGCCACAACCACCAAATTTAGCTTATTTTGCCATTTCAGTAGTAATGGCCACTATATGAAAATTTTTTATTTTTTGCGATTTTTGCCACAAGCACTAAATTTGGCTTATTTTGCCCATTCAGTAGAAATAGCCACTTTAAGAAATTTTTTTTTTTTTTTTGGGTTTTTAGAAAATTTTTTATTTTTTTACATTTTTGCCACAAGCACCAAATTTAGCTTAATTTGACACTATATGAAAATTTTTTATTTTTTGCCATTTTTGCCACAAGCACTAAATTTGGCTTATTTTGCCATTTCAGTAGAAATTTTGCCAAATTTAGTGCTTGTGGCAAAAATCGCAAAAAATAAAAAATTTTCATATAGTGGCCATATCTACTGAAATGGCAAAATAAGCTAAATTTAGTGCTTGTGGCAAAAATCGCAAAAAATAAAAAATTTTCATATAGTGGCCATTTCTACTGAAATGGCAAAATAAGCTAAATTTGGTGCTTGTGGCAAAAATCGCAAAAAATAAAAAATTTTCTAAAAGTGTCAAATTAAGCTAAATTTGGTGCTTGTGGCAAAAATGTCAAAAAATAAAAAATTTTCTAAAAACCCAAAAAAAAAAAAGTCTAAAAAAATAAAAAAAATTTTCATATAGTGGCCATTTCTACTGAAATGGCAAAATAAGCTATAAATTTGGTGCATTTCAGTAGAAATGGCCACTATATGAAAATTTTTTATTTTTTGCGATTTTTGCCACAAGCACTAAATTTGGCTTATTTTGCCATTTCAGTAGAAATGGCCACTTTAGGAAAAATTTTTATTTTTTGAGATTTTTAGAAAATTTTTTTATTTTTTGACATTTTTGCCACAAGCACCAAATTTAGCTTAATTTGACACTTAAAAAATTTTTTATTTTTTGAGATTTTTGCCACAAGCACTAAATTTGGCTTATTTTGCCATTTCAGTAGAAATGGCCACTTTAAGAAAATTTTTTTTTGGGTTTTTAGAAAATTTTTTATTTTCTTACATTTTTGCCACAAGCACCAAATTTAGCTTAATTTGACACTATATGAAAAAATTTTTTTATTTTTTTAGACTTTTTTTTTGGGTTTTTAGAAAATTTTTTATTTTTTTACATTTTTTAGCTTATTTTGCCATTTCAGTAGAAATGGCCACTATATGAAAATTTTTTATTTTTTGCGATTTTTGCCACAAGCACTAAATTTGGCTTATTCTGCCATTTCAGTAGAAATGGCCACTTTAAGAAAAATTTTTTTTTTTTGAGATTTTTAGAAAGTTTATTTATTTTTTGACATTTTTGCCACAAGCACCAAATTTAGCTTAATTTGACACTTTTAGAAAATTTTTTATTTTTTGCGATTTTTGCCACAAGCACTAAATTTGGCAAAATTTCTACTGAAATGGCAAAATAAGCCAAATTTAGTGCTTGAGGCAAAAATCGCAAAAAATAAAAAATTTTCTAAAAGTGTCAAATTAAGCTAAATTTGGTGCTTGTGGCAAAAATGTCAAAAAAATAAAAAATTTTCTAAAAATCTAAAAAAATAAAAAAATTTTCTTAAAGTGGCCATTTCTACTGAAAAGGCAAAATAAGCTAAATTTGGTGCTTGTGGCAAAAATCGCAAAAAATAAAAAATTTTCATATAGTGGCCATTTCTACTGAAATGCACCAAATTTATAGCTTATTTTGCCATTTCAGTAGAAATGGCCACTATATGAAAATTTTTTATTTTTTGCGATTTTTGCCACAAGCACTAAATTTAGCTGATTTTGCCATTTTAGTAGAAATGGCCAATATATGAAAATTTTTTATTTTTTGCGATTTTTGCCACAAGCACTAAATATGGCAAAATTTCTACTGAAGTGGCAAAATAAGCCAAATTTAGTGCTTGTGGCAAAAATCGCAAAAAATAAAAAATTTTCATATAGTGTCAAATTTGGTGCTTGTGGCAAAAATGTAAAAAAATAAAAAATTTTCTAAAAACCCAAAAAAAAAATTTTTCTTAAAGTGGCCATTTCTACTGAAATGGCAAAATAAGCCAAATTTAGTGCTTGAGGCAAAAATCGCAAAAAATAAAAAATTTTCTAAAAGTGTCAAATTAAGCTAAATTTGGTGCTTGTGGCAAAAATGTCAAAAAAATAAAAAATTTTCTAAAAATCTAAAAAAATAAAAAAATTTTCTTAAAGTGGCCATTTCTACTGAAAAGGCAAAATAAGCTAAATTTGGTGCTTGTGGCAAAAATCGCAAAAAATAAAAAATTTTCATATAGTGGCCATTTCTACTGAAATGCACCAAATTTATAGCTTATTTTGCCATTTCAGTAGAAATGGCCACTATATGAAAATTTTTTATTTTTTGCGATTTTTGCCACAAGCACTAAATTTAGCTGATTTTGCCATTTTAGTAGAAATGGCCAATATATGAAAATTTTTTATTTTTTGCGATTTTTGCCACAAGCACTAAATATGGCAAAATTTCTACTGAAGTGGCAAAATAAGCCAAATTTAGTGCTTGTGGCAAAAATCGCAAAAAATAAAAAATTTTCATATAGTGTCAAATTTGGTGCTTGTGGCAAAAATGTAAAAAAATAAAAAATTTTCTAAAACCCCAAAAAAAAATTTTTTCTTAAAGTGGCCATTTCTACTGAAATGGCAAAATAAGCCAAATTTAGTGCTTGAGGCAAAAATCGCAAAAAATAAAAAATTTTCTAAAAGTGTCAAATTAAGCTAAATTTGGTGCTTGTGGCAAAAATGTCAAAAAAATAAAAAATTTTCTAAAAATCTAAAAAAATAAAAAAATTTTCTTAAAGTGGCCATTTCTACTGAAAAGATTTTTGCCACAAGCACCAAATTTAGCTTATTTTGCCATTTCAGTAGAAATGGCCTCTATATGAAAATTTTTTATTTTTTGCGATTTTTGCCACAAGCACTAAATTTGGCTTATTTTGCCATTTCAGTAGAAATGGCCACTTTAAGAAAAATTTTTATTTTTTGAGATTTTTAGAAAATTTTTTTATTTTTTGACATTTTTGCCACAAGCACCAAATTTAGCTTAATTTGACACTTTTAGAAAATTTTTTATTTTTTGCGATTTTTGCCACAAGCACTAAATTTGGCTTATTTTTCCATTTCAGTAGAAATGGCCACTTTAAGAAATTTTTTTATTTAATTTTTTTTTTATTTTATTTGCCATTTCTACTGAAATGGCAAAATAAGCCAAATTTAGTGCTTGTGGCAAAAATCGCAAGAAATAAAAAATTTTCTAAGTGTCAAATTAAGCTAAATTTGGTACTTGTGGCAAAAATGTCAAAAAATAAAATTTTCTAAAAATCTAAATAAATAAAA
This sequence comes from Sturmia bella, assembly GCA_963662145.1. NCBI lineage: Eukaryota > Metazoa > Arthropoda > Insecta > Diptera > Tachinidae > Sturmia > Sturmia bella. The sequence goes on from OY759170.1 coordinate 28,458,973, forward strand.
AAATTTTCCTAAAGTGGCCATTTCTACTGAAATGGCAAAATAAGCTAAATTTGGTGCTTGTGGCAAAAATCTCAAAAAATAAAAAATTTTCTAAGTGTCAAATTAAGATAAAATTTGGTGCTTGTGGCAAAAATGTCAACAAATAAAAAAATTTTCTAAAAATCTCAAAAAATAAAATTTTTTCTTAAAGTGGCCATTTCTACTGAAATGGCAAAATAAGCCAAATTTAGTGCTTGTGGCAAAAATCGCAAAAAATAAAAAATTTTCTAAAAGTGTCAAATTAAGCTAAATTTGGTGCTTGTGGCAAAAATGTCAAAAAATAAAAAATTTTCTAAAAACCCAAAAAAAAAAAAAGTCTAAAAAAATAAAAAAAATTTTCATATAGTGGCCATTTCTACTGAAATGGCAAAATAAGCTATAAATTTGGTGCATTTCAGTAGAAATGGCCACTATATGAAAATTTTTTATTTTTTGCGATTTTTGCCACAAGCACTAAATTTGGCTTATTTTGCCATTTCAGTAGAAATGGCCACTTTAGGAAAAATTTTTATTTTTTGAGATTTTTAGAAAATTTTTTTATTTTTTGACATTTTTGCCACAAGCACCAAATTTAGCTTAATTTGACACTTAAAAAATTTTTTATTTTTTGAGATTTTTGCCACAAGCACCAAATTTAGCTTATTTTGCCATTTCAGTAGAAATGGCCACTTTTAGAAAATTTTTTATTTTTTGAGATTTTTGCCACAAGCACCAAATTTAGCTTATTTTGCCATTTCAGCGGAATTGGCGATTTTTAGAAAATTTTTTATTTTTTGAGATTTTTGCCACAAGCACTAAATTTGGTTTATTTTGCCATTTCAGTAGAAATGGCCACTTTAAGAAAAAATTTTTTTTTGGGTTTTTAGAAAATTTTTTATTTTTTTACATTTTTGCCACAAGCACCAAATTTAGCTTAATTTGACACTTTTAGAAAATTTTTTATTTTTTGAGATTTTTGCCACAACCACCAAATTTAGCTTATTTTGCCATTTCAGTAGTAATGGCCACTATATGAAAATTTTTTATTTTTTGCGATTTTTGCCACAAGCACTAAATTTGGCTTATTTTGCCATTTCAGTAGAAATAGCCACTTTAAGAAAAATTTTTTTTTTGGGTTTTTAGAAAATTTTTTATTTTTTTTACATTTTTGCCACAAGCACTAAATTTGGCTTATTTTGCCCATTCAGTAGAAATAGCCACTTTAAGAAAATTTTTTTTTTTTGGGTTTTTAGAAAATTTTTTATTTTTTTACATTTTTGCCACAAGCACCAAATTTAGCTTAATTTGACACTACATGAAAATTTTTTATTTTTTGCCATTTTTGCCACAAGCACTAAATTTGGCTTATTTTGCCATTTCAGTAGAAATTTTGCCAAATTTAGTGCTTGTGGCAAAAATCGCAAAAAATAAAAAATTTTCATATAGTGGCCATTTCTACTGAAATGGCAAAATAAGCTAAATTTGGTGCTTGTGGCAAAAATCGCAAAAAATAAAAAATTTTCTAAAAGTGTCAAACTAAGCTAAATTTGGTGCTTGTGGCAAAAATGTCAACAAATAAAAAAATTTTCTAAAAATCTCAAAAAATAAAATTTTTTCTTAAAGTGGCCATTTCTACTGAAATGGCAAAATAAGCCAAATTTAGTGCTTGTGGCAAAAATCGCAAAAATTAAAAAATTTTCAAATAGTGGCCATTTCTACTGAAATGGCAAAATAAGCTAAATTTGGTCTTTGTGGCAAAAATCTCAAAAAATAAAAAATTTTCTAAAAGTGTCAAATTAAGCTAAATTTGGTGCTTGTGGCAAAAATGTAAAAAAATATAAAATTTTCTAAAAACCCAAAAAAAAAGTCTAAAAAAATAAAAAAAATTTTCATATAGTGGCCATTTCTACTGAAATGGCAAAATAAGCTATAAATTTGGTGCATTTCAGTAGAAATGGCCACTATATGAAAATTTTTTTTTTTTTGCGATTTTTGCCACAAGCACTAAATTTGGCTTATTTTGCCATTTCAGTAGAAATGGCCACTTTAAGAAATTTTTTTTATTTAATTTTTTTAAATAAAAAATTTTCTAAAAGTGTCAAATTAAGCTAAATTTAGTGCTTGTGGCAAAAAAGTCAAAAAATAAATAAATTTTCTAAAAATCTCAAAAAATAAAAATTTTTCTTAAAGTGGCCATTTCTACTGAAATGGCAGAATAAGCCAAATTTAGTGCTTGTGGCAAAAATTGCAAAAAATAAAAAATTTTCATATAGTGGCCATTTCTACTGAAATGGCAAAATAAGCTATAAATTTGGTGCATTTCAGTAGAAATGGCCACTATATGAAAATTTTTTTTTTTTTTGCGATTTTTGCCACAAGCACTAAATTTGGCTTATTTTGCCATTTCAGTAAAAATGGCCACTTTAGGAAAAATTTTTATTTTTTGAGATTTTTAGAAAATTTATTTATTTTTTGACATTTTTGCCACAAGCACCAAATTTAGCTTAATTTGACACTTTTAGAAAATTTTTTATTTTTTGCGATTTTTGCCACAAGCACTAAATTTGGCTTATTTTGCCATTTCAGTAGAAATGGCCACTTTAAGAAATTTTTTTTATTTAATTTTTTTTTTATTTTATTTGCCATTTCTAATGAAATGGCAAAATAAGCCAAATTAATGCTTGTGGCAAAAATCGCAAGAAATAAAAAAATTTTTAAGTGTCAAATTAAGCTAAATTTGGTGCTTGTGGCAAAAATGTCAAAAAATAAAAAATTTTCATATAGTGTCAAATTAAGCTAAATTTGGTGCTTGTGGCAAAAATGTAAGAAAATAAAAAATTTTCTAAAAACCCAAAAAAAAAAACTTTTCTTAAAGTGGCCATTTCTACTGAAATGGCAAAATAAGCCAAATTTAGTGCTTGTGGCAAAAATCGCAAAAAATAAAAAATTTTCTAAAAGTGTCAAATTAAGCTAAATTTGGTGCTTGTGGCAAAAATGTCAAAAAATAAAAAATTTTCTAAAAACCCAAAAAAAAAAAGTCTAAAAAAATAAAAAAAATTTTCATATAGTGGCCATTTCTACTGAAATGGCAAAATAAGCTATAAATTTGGTGCATTTCAGTAGAAATGGCCACTATATGAAAATTTTTTATTTTTTGAGATTTTTGCCACAAGCACTAAATTTGGTTTATTTTGCCATTTCAGTAGAAATGGCCACTTTAAGAAAAAATTTTTTTTGGGTTTTTAGAAAATTTTTTATTTTTTTACATTTTTGCCACAAGCACCAAATTTAGCTTAATTTGACACTTTTAGAAAATTTTTTATTTTTTGAGATTTTTGCCACAACCACCAAATTTAGCTTATTTTGCCATTTCAGTAGTAATGGCCACTATATGAAAATTTTTTATTTTTTGCGATTTTTGTCACAAGCACTAAATTTGGCTTATTTTGCTATTTCAGTAGAAATGGCCACTTTAGGAAAAATTTTTATTTTTTGAGATTTTTAGAAAATTTTTTTATTTTTTGACATTTTTGCCACAAGCACCAAATTTAGCTTAATTTGACACTTAAAAAATTTTTTATTTTTTGAGATTTTTGCCACAAGCACCAAATTTAGCTTATTTTGCCATTTCAGTAGAAATGGCCACTTTTAGAAAATTTTTTATTTTTTGAGATTTTTGCCACAAGCACCAAATTTAGCTTATTTTGCCATTTCAGTAGAAATGGCCACTTTTAGAAAATTTTTTATTTTTTGAGATTTTTGCCACAAGCACCAAATTTAGCTTATTTTGCCATTTCAGCGGAATTGGCGATTTTTAGAAAATTTTTTATTTTTTGAGATTTTTGCCACAAGCACTAAATTTGGTTTATTTTGCCATTTCAGTAGAAATGGCCACTTTAAGAAAAAATTTTTTTTGGGTTTTTAGAAAATTTTTTATTTTTTTACATTTTTGCCACAAGCACCAAATTTAGCTTAATTTGACACTTTTAGAAAATTTTTTATTTTTTGAGATTTTTGCCACAACCACCAAATTTAGCTTATTTTGCCATTTCAGTAGTAATGGCCACTATATGAAAATTTTTTATTTTTTGCGATTTTTGTCACAAGCACTAAATTTGGCTTATTTTGCCATTTCAGTAGAAATAGCCACTTTAAGAAAATTTTTTTTTTTTGGGTTTTTAGAAAATTTTTTATTTTTTTTACATTTTTGCCACAAGCCCAAATTTAGCTTAATTTGACACTTTTAGAAAATTTTTTATTTTTTGAGATTTTTGCCACAACCACCAAATTTAGCTTATTTTGCCATTTCAGTAGTAATGGCCACTATATGAAAATTTTTTATTTTTTGCGATTTTTGCCACAAGCACTAAATTTGGCTTATTTTGCCCATTCAGTAGAAATAGCCACTTTAAGAAAATTTTTTTTTTTTTTGGGTTTTTAGAAAATTTTTTATTTTTTTACATTTTTGCCACAAGCACCAAATTTAGCTTAATTTGACACTACATGAAAATTTTTTATTTTTTGCCATTTTTGCCACAAGCACTAAATTTGGCTTATTTTGCCATTTCAGTAGAAATTTTGCCAAATTTAGTGCTTGTGGCAAAAATCGCAAAAAATAAAAAATTTTCATATAGTGGCCATATCTACTGAAATGGCAAAATAAGCTAAATTTAGTGCTTGTGGCAAAAATCGCAAAAAATAAAAAATTTTCATATAGTGGCCATTTCTACTGAAATGGCAAAATAAGCTAAATTTGGTGCTTGTGGCAAAAATCGCAAAAAATAAAAAATTTTCTAAAAGTGTCAAACTAAGCTAAATTTGGTGCTTGTGGCAAAAATGTCAACAAATAAAAAAATTTTCTAAAAATCTCAAAAAATAAAATTTTTTCTTAAAGTGGCCATTTCTACTGAAATGGCAAAATAAGCCAAATTTAGTGCTTGTGGCAAAAATCGCAAAAATTAAAAAATTTTCAAATAGTGGCCATTTCTACTGAAATGGCAAAATAAGCTAAATTTGGTCTTTGTGGCAAAAATCTCAAAAAATAAAAAATTTTCTAAAAGTGTCAAATTAAGCTAAATTTGGTGCTTGTGGCAAAAATGTAAAAAAATATAAAATTTTCTAAAAACCCAAAAAAAAAGTCTAAAAAAATAAAAAAAATTTTCATATAGTGGCCATTTCTACTGAAATGGCAAAATAAGCTATAAATTTGGTGCATTTCAGTAGAAATGGCCACTATATGAAAATTTTTTTTTTTTGCGATTTTTGCCACAAGCACTAAATTTGGCTTATTTTGCCATTTCAGTAGAAATGGCCACTTTAAGAAATTTTTTTTATTTAATTTTTTTAAATAAAAAATTTTCTAAAAGTGTCAAATTAAGCTAAATTTAGTGCTTGTGGCAAAAAAGTCAAAAAATAAATAAATTTTCTAAAAATCTCAAAAAATAAAAATTTTTCTTAAAGTGGCCATTTCTACTGAAATGGCAGAATAAGCCAAATTTAGTGCTTGTGGCAAAAATTGCAAAAAATAAAAAATTTTCATATAGTGGCCATTTCTACTGAAATGGCAAAATAAGCTATAAATTTGGTGCATTTCAGTAGAAATGGCCACTATATGAAAATTTTTTTTTTTTTGCGATTTTTGCCACAAGCACTAAATTTGGCTTATTTTGCCATTTCAGTAAAAATGGCCACTTTAGGAAAAATTTTTATTTTTTGAGATTTTTAGAAAATTTATTTATTTTTTGACATTTTTGCCACAAGCACCAAATTTAGCTTAATTTGACACTTTTAGAAAATTTTTTATTTTTTGCGATTTTTGCCACAAGCACTAAATTTGGCTTATTTTGCCATTTCAGTAGAAATGGCCACTTTAAGAAATTTTTTTTATTTAATTTTTTTTTTATTTTATTTGCCATTTCTAATGAAATGGCAAAATAAGCCAAATTAATGCTTGTGGCAAAAATCGCAAGAAATAAAAAAATTTTTAAGTGTCAAATTAAGCTAAATTTGGTGCTTGTGGCAAAAATGTCAAAAAATAAAAAATTTTCATATAGTGTCAAATTAAGCTAAATTTGGTGCTTGTGGCAAAAATGTAAGAAAATAAAAAATTTTCTAAAAACCCAAAAAAAAAAACTTTTCTTAAAGTGGCCATTTCTACTGAAATGGCAAAATAAGCCAAATTTAGTGCTTGTGGCAAAAATCGCAAAAAATAAAAAATTTTCTAAAAGTGTCAAATTAAGCTAAATTTGGTGCTTGTGGCAAAAATGTCAAAAAATAAAAAATTTTCTAAAAACCCAAAAAAAAAAAGTCTAAAAAAATAAAAAAAATTTTCATATAGTGGCCATTTCTACTGAAATGGCAAAATAAGCTATAAATTTGGTGCATTTCAGTAGAAATGGCCACTATATGAAAATTTTTTATTTTTTGCGATTTTTGCCACAAGCACTAAATTTGGCTTATTTTGCCATTTCAGTAGAAAAGGCCACTTTAGGAAAAATTTTTATTTTTTGAGATTTTTAGAGAATTTTTTTTTTTTTTTTTACATTTTTGCCACAAGCACCAAATTTAGCTTAATTTGACACTTAGAAAATTTTTTATTTTTTGAGATTTTTGCCACAAGCACCAAATTTAGCTTATTTTGCCATTTCAGTAGAAATGGCCACTTTTAGAAAATTTTTTATTTTTTGAGATTTTTGCCACAAGCACCAAATTTAGCTTATTTTGCCATTTCAGCGGAATTGGCGATTTTTAGAAAATTTTTTATTTTTTGAGATTTTTGCCACAAGCACTAAATTTGGTTTATTTTGCCATTTCAGTAGAAATGGCCACTTTAAGAAAAATTTTTTTTTTGGGTTTTTAGAAAATTTTTTATTTTTTTACATTTTTGCCACAAGCACCAAATTTAGCTTAATTTGACACTTTTAGAAAATTTTTTATTTTTTGAGATTTTTGCCACAACCACCAAATTTAGCTTATTTTGCCATTTCAGTATTAATGGCCACTATATGAAAATTTTTTATTTTTTGCGATTTTTGCCACAAGCACTAAATTTGGCTTATTTTGCCCATTCAGTAGAAATAGCCACTTTAAGAAAATTTTTTTTTTTTTTTGGGTTTTTAGAAAATTTTTTATTTTTTTACATTTTTGCCACAAGCACCAAATTTAGCTTAATTTGACACTATATGAAAATTTTGGTGCATTTCAGTAGAAATGGCCACTATATGAAAATTTTTTTTTTTTTGCGATTTTTGCCACAAGCACTAAATTTGGCTTATTTTGCCATTTCAGTAAAAATGGCCACTTTAGGAAAAATTTTAATTTTTTGAGATTTTTAGAAAATTTATTTATTTTTTGACATTTTTGCCACAAGCACCAAATTTAGCTTAATTTGACACTTTTAGAAAATTTTTTATTTTTTGCGATTTTTGCCACAAGCACTAAATTTGGCTTATTTTGCCATTTCAGTGGAAATGGCCACTTTAAGAAGTTTTTTTTATTTAATTTTTTTTTTTATTTTATTTGCCATTTCTAATGAAATGGCAAAATAAGCCAAATTTAGCGCTTGTGGCAAAAATCGCAAGAAATAAAAAAAATTTTAAGTGTCAAATTAAGCTAAATTTGGTGCTTGTGGCAAAAATGTCAAAAAATAAAAAATTTTCATATAGTGTCAAATTAAGCTAAATTTGGTGCTTGTGGCAAAAATGTAAGAAAATAAAAAATTTTCTAAAAACCCAAAAAAAAAACTTTTCTTAAAGTGGCCATTTCTACTGAAATGGCAAAATAAGCCAAATTTAGTGCTTGTGGCAAAAATCGCAAAAAATAAAAAATTTTCTAAAAGTGTCAAATTAAGCTAAATTTGGTGCTTGTGGCAAAAATGTCAAAAAATAAAAAATTTTCTAAAAACCCAAAAAAAAAAAGTCTAAAAAAATAAAAAAAATTTTCATATAGTGGCCATTTCTACTGAAATGGCAAAATAAGCTATAAATTTGGCGCATTTCAGTAGAAATGGCCACTATATGAAAATTTTTTTTTTTTTTGCGATTTTTGCCACAAGCACTAAATTTGGCTTATTTTGCCATTTCAGTAAAAATGGCCACTTTAAGAAATTTTTTTTATTTAATTTTTTTTTTTATTTTATTTGCCATTTCTAATGAAATGGCAAAATAAGCCAAATTAATGCTTGTGGCAAAAATCGCAAGAAATAAAAAAATTTTTAAGTGTCAAATTAAGCTAAATTTGGTGCTTGTGGCAAAAATGTCAAAAAATAAAAAATTTTCATATAGTGTCAAATTAAGCTAAATTTGGTGCTTGTGGCAAAAATGTAAGAAAATAAAAAATTTTCTAAAAACCCAAAAAAAAAACTTTTCTTAAAGTGGCCATTTCTACTGAAATGGCAAAATAAGCCAAATTTAGTGCTTGTGGCAAAAATCGCAAAAAATAAAAAATTTTCTAAAAGTGTCAAATTAAGCTAAATTTGGTGCTTGTGGCAAAAATGTCAAAAAATAAAAAATTTTCTAAAAACCCAAAAAAAAGTCTAAAAAAATAAAAAAAATTTTCATATAGTGGCCATTTCTACTGAAATGGCAAAATAAGCTATAAATTTATTGCATTTCAGTAGAAATGGCCACTATATGAAAATTTTTTATTTTTTGCGATTTTTGCCACAAGCACTAAATTTGGCTTATTTTGCCATTTCAGTAGAAATGGCCACTTTAGGAAAAATTTTTATTTTTTGAGATTTTTAGAACATTTTTTTATTTTTTGACATTTTTGCCACAAGCACCAAATTTAGCTTAATTTGACACTTAGAAAATTTTTTATTTTTTGAGATTTTTGCCACAAGCACCAAATTTAGCTTATTTTGCCATTTCAGTAGAAATGGCCACTTTTAGAAAATTTTTTATTTTTTGAGATTTTTGCCACAAGCACCAAATTTAGCTTATTTTGCCATTTCAGCGGAATTGGCGATTTTTAGAAAATTTTTTATTTTTTGAGATTTTTGCCACAAGCACTAAATTTGGTTTATTTTGCCATTTCAGTAGAAATGGCCACTTTAAGAAAAAATTTTTTTTTGGGTTTTTAGAAAATTTTTTATTTTTTTTACATTTTTGCCACAAGCACCAAATTTAGCTTAATTTGACACTTTTAGAAAATTTTTTATTTTTTGAGATTTTTGCCACAACCACCAAATTTAGCTTATTTTGCCATTTCAGTATTAATGGCCACTATATGAAAATTTTTTATTTTTTGCGATTTTTGCCACAAGCACTAAATTTGGCTTATTTTGCCATTTCAGTAGAAATAGCCACTTTAAGAAAATTTTTTTTTTTTTTGGGTTTTTAGAAAATTTTTTATTTTTTTACATTTTTGCCACAAGCCCAAATTTAGCTTAATTTGACACTTTTAGAAAATTTTTTATTTTTTGAGATTTTTGCCACAACCACCAAATTTAGCTTATTTTGCCATTTCAGTAGTAATGGCCACTATATGAAAATTTTTTATTTTTTGCGATTTTTGCCACAAGCACTAAATTTGGCTTATTTTGCCCATTCAGTAGAAATAGCCACTTTAAGAAATTTTTTTTTTTTTTTGGGTTTTTAGAAAATTTTTTATTTTTTTACATTTTTGCCACAAGCACCAAATTTAGCTTAATTTGACACTATATGAAAATTTTTTATTTTTTGCCATTTTTGCCACAAGCACTATATGAAATTTTTTTTATTTTTTTAGACTTTTTTTTTTGGGTTTTTAGAAAATTTTATATTTTTTTACATTTTTGCCACAAGCACCAAATTTAGCTTAATTTGACACTTTTAGAAAATTTTTTATTTTTTGCGATTTTTGCCACAAGCACTAAATTTGGCTTATTTTGCCATTTCAGTAGAAATGGCCACTTTAAGAAATTTTTTTTATTTAATTTTTTTTTTATTTTATTTGCCATTTCTAATGAAATGGCAAAATAAGCCAAATTTAGTGCTTGTGGCAAAAATCGCAAGAAATAAAAAAATTTTTAAGTGTCAAATTAAGCTAAATTTGGTGCTTGTGGCAAAAATGTCAAAAAATAAAAAATTTTCATATAGTGTCAAATTAAGCTAAATTTGGTGCTTGTGGCAAAAATGTAAGAAAATAAAAAATTTTCTAAAAACCCAAAAAAAAAACTTTTCTTAAAGTGGCCATTTCTACTGAAATGGCAAAATAAGCCAAATTTAGTGCTTGTGGCAAAAATCGCAAAAAATAAAAAATTTTCATATAGTGTCAAATTAAGCTAAATTTGGTGCTTGTGGCAAAAATATAAGAAAATAAAAAATTTTCTAAAAACCCAAAAAAAAAATTTTTTTGGCAAAATTTCTACTGAAGTGGCAAAATAAGCCAAATTTAGTGCTTGTGGCAAAAATCGCAAAAAATAAAAAATTTTCATATAGTGTCAAATTTGGTGCTTGTGGCAAAAATGTAAAAAAATAAAAAATTTTCTAAAAACCCAAAAAAAAATTTTTCTTAAAGTGGCCATTTCTACTGACATGGCAAAATAAGCCAAATTTAGTGCTTGTGACAAAAATCGCAAAAAATAAAAAATTTTCATATAGTGTCAAATTTGGTGCTTGTGGCAAAAATGTAAAAAAATAAAAAATTTTCTAAAAACCCAAAAAAAAATTTTTCTTAGTGGCCATTTCTACTGAAATGGCAAAATAAGCCAAATTTAGTGCTTGTGGCAAAAATCGCAAAAAATAAAAAATTTTCATATAGTGGCCATTTCTACTGAAATGGCAAAATAAGCTAAATTTGGTGCTTGTGGCAAAAATCTTTTCAGTAGAAATGGCCACTTTAAGAACATTTTTTTATTTTTTTAGATTTTTAGAAAATTTTTTATTTTTTGACATTTTTGCCACAAGCACCAAATTTAGCTTAATTTGACACTTTTAGAAAATTTTTTTATTTTTTGCGATTTTTGCCACAAGCACTAAATTTGGCTTATTTGCCATTTCAGTAGAAATGGCCACTTTAAGAAAAACTTTTATTTTTTGAGATTTTTAGAAAATTTTTTTATTTTTTGACATTTTTGCCACAAGCACCAAATTTAGCTTAATTTGACACTTTTAGAAAATTTTTTATTTCTTGCGATTTTTGCCACAAGCACTAAATTTGGCTTATTTTGCCATTTCAGTAGAAATGGCCACTTTTAGAAAATTTTTTATTTTTTGAGATTTTTGCCACAAGCACCAAATTTAGCTTATTTTGCCATTTCAGCGGAATTGGCGATTTTTAGAAAATTTTTTATTTTTTGAGATTTTTGCCACAAGCACTAAATTTGGCTTATTTTGCCATTTCAGTAGAAATGGCCACTTTAAGAAAAAATTTTTTTTTTGGGTTTTAAAAAATTTTTTATTTTTTTACATTTTCGCCACAAGCACCAAATTTAGCTTAATTTGACATTATATGAAAATTTTTTATTTTTTGCCATTTTTGCCACAAGCACTAAATTTGGCTTATTTTGCCATTTCAGTAGAAACTTTGCCAAATTTAGTGCTTGTGGCAAAAATCGCAAAAAATAAAAAATTTTCATATAGTGGCCATTTCTACTGAAATGGCAAAATAAGCTAAATTTGGTGCTTGTGGCAAAAATCGCAAAAAATAAAAAATTTTCTAAGTGTCAAATTAAGCTAAATTTGGTGCTTGTGGCAAAAATGTCAACAAATAAAAAAATTTTCTAAAAATCTCAAAAAATAAAATTTTTTCTTAAAGTGGCCATTTCTACTGAAATGGCAAAATAAGCCAAATTTAGTGCTTGTTGCAAAAATCGCAAAAAATAAAAAATTTTCATATAGTGGCCATTTCTACTGAAATGGCAAAATAAGCTAAATTTGGTCTTTGTGGCAAAAATCTCAAAAAATAAAAAAAGTTCTAAAAGTGTCAAATTAAGCTAAATTTGGTGCTTGTGGCAAAAATGTCAAAAATTAAATAAATTTTCTAAAAATCTCAAAAAATAAAAATTTTTCCTAAAGTGGCCATTTCTACTGAAATGGCAAAATAAGCTATAAATTTGGTGCATTTCAGTAGAAATGGCCACTATATGAAAATTTTTTATTTTTTGCGATTTTTGCCACAAGCACTAAATTTGGCTTATTTTGCCATTTCAGTAGAAATGGCCACTTTAGAAAAAATTTTTATTTTTTGAGATTTTTAGAAAATTTATTTAATTTTTGACATTTTTGCCACAAGCACCAAATTTAGCTTAATTTGACACTTTTAGAAAATTTTTTATTTTTTGCGATTTTTGCCACAAGCACCAAATTTAGCTTATTTTGCCATTTCAGCGGAATTGGCCACTTTTAGAATATTTTTTATTTTTTGAGATTTTTGCCACAAGCACCAAATTTAGCTTATTTTGCCATTTCAGTAGAAATGGCCACTTTTAGAATATTTTTTATTTTTTGAGATTTTTGCCACAAGCACCAAATTTAGCTTATTTTGCCATTTCAGCGGAATTGGCGATTTTTAGAAAATTTTTTATTTTTTGAGATTTTTGCCACAAGCACCAAATTTAGCTTATTTTGCCATTTCAGTAGAAATGGCCACTTTTAGAATATTTTTTATTTTTTGAGATTTTTGCCACAAGCACCAAATTTAGCTTATTTTGCCATTTCAGCGGAATTGGCGATTTTTAGAAAATTTTTTATTTTTTGAGATTTTTGCCACAAGCACCAAATTTAGCTTATTTTGCCATTTCAGCGGAATTGGCGATTTTTAGAAAATTTTTTATTTTTTGAGATTTTTGCCACAAGCACTAAATTTGGTTTAATGACCACTTTAAGAAATTTTTTTTATTTAATTTTTTTTTATTTTATTTGCCATTTCTACTGAAATGGCAAAATAAGCCAAATTTAGTGCTTGTGGCAAAAATCGCAAGAAATAAAAAATTTTCTAAGTGTCAAATTAAGCTAAATTTGGTACTTGTGGCAAAAATGTCAAAAAATAAAATTTTCTAAAAATCTAAATAAAAAAAAAATTTTTCCTAAAGTGGCCATTTCTACTGAAATGGCAAAATAAGCTAAATTTGGTGCTTGTGGCAAAAATCTCAAAAAATAAAAAATTTTCTAAAAATCTCAAAAAATAAAATTTTTTCTTAAAGTGGCCATTTCTACTGAAATGGCAAAATAAGCCATTTGCTTGTGGCAATATCGCAAAAAATAAAAAATTTTCTAAAAGTGTCAAATTAAGCTAAATTTGGTGCTTGTGGCAAAAATGTCAAAAAAAAAAAATTTTCTAAAAACCCAAAAAAAAAAGTCTAAAAAAATAAAAAAAATTTTCATATAGTGGCCATTTCTACTGAAATGGCAAAATAAGCTATAAATTTGGTGCATTTCAGTAGAAATGGCCACTATATGAAAATTTTTTATTTTTTGCGATTTTTGCCACAAGCACTAAATTTAGCTGATTTTGCCATTTCAGTAGAAATGGCCAATATATGAAAATTTTTTATTTTTTGCGATTTTTGCCACAAGCACTAAATTTGGCAAAATTTCTACTGAAGTGGCAAAATAAGCCAAATTTAGTGCTTGTGGCAAAAATCGCAAAAAATAAAAAATTTTCATATAGTGTCAAATTTGGTGCTTGTGGCAAAAATGTAAAAAAATAAAAAATTTTCTAAAAACCCAAAAAAAAATTTTTCTTAAAGTGGCCATTTCTACTGACATGGCAAAATAAGCCAAATTTAGTGCTTGTGGCAAAAATCGCAAAAAATAAAAAATTTTCATATAGGGTCAAATTTGGTGCTTGTGGCAAAAATGTAAAAAAATAAAAAATTTTCTAAAAACCCAAAAAAAAATTTTTCTTAAAGTGGCCATTTCTACTGAAATGGCAAAATAAGCCAAATTTAGTGCTTGTGGCAAAAATCGCAAAAAATAAAAAATTTTCATATAGTGGCCATTTCTACTGAAATGGCAAAATAAGCTAAATTTGGTGCTTGTGGCAAAAATCTTTTCAAATCACTTTAAGAAAAAATTTTTTTTTGGGTTTTAAAAAATTTTTTATTTTTTTACATTTTCGCCACAAGCACCAAATTTAGCTTAATTTGACATTATATGAAAATTTTTTATTTTTTGCCATTTTTGCCACAAGCACTAAATTTGGCTTATTTTGCCATTTCAGTAGAAATTTTGCCAAATTTAGTGCTTGTGGCAAAAATCGCAAAAAATAAAAAATTTTCATATAGTGGCCATTTCTACTGAAATGGCAAAATAAGCTAAATTTGGTGCTTGTGGCAAAAATCGCAAAAAATAAAAAATTTTCTAAAAGTGTCAAATTAAGCTAAATTTGGTGCTTGTGGCAAAAATGTCAACAAATAAAAAAATTTTCTAAAAATCTCAAAAAATAAAATTTTTTCTTAAAGTGGCCATTTCTACTGAAATGGCAAAATAAGCCAAATTTAGTGCTTGTGGCAAAAATCTCAAAAAATAAAAAATTTTCCAAAAGTGTCAAATTAAGCTAAATTTGGTGCTTGTGGCAAAAATGTAAAAAAATATAAAATTTTCTAAAAACCCAAAAAAAAAAAGTCTAAAGAAATAAAAAAAATTTTCATATAGTGGCCATTCCTACTGAAATGGCAAAATAAGCTATAAATTTGGTGCATTTCAGTAGAAATGGCCACTATATGAAAATTTTTTATTTTTTGCGATTTTTGCCACAAGCACTAAATTTGGCTTATTTTGCCATTTCAGTAGAAATGGCCACTTTAGGAAAAATTTTTATTTTTTGAGATTTTTAGAAAATTTATTTAATTTTTGACATTTTTGCCACAAGCACCAAATTTAGCTTAATTTGACACTTTTAGAAAATTTTTTATTTTTTGCGATTTTTGCCACAAGCACTAAATTTGGCTTATTTTGCCATTTCAGTAGAAATGGCCACTTTAAGAAAAAATTTTTTTTTGGGTTTTTAGAAAATTTTTTATTTTTTTACATTTTTGCCACAAGCACCAAATTTAGCTTAATTTGACACTTTTAGAAAATTTTTTATTTTTTGAGATTTTTGCCACAACCACCAAATTTAGCTTATTTTACCATTTCAGTAGTAATGGCCACTATATGAAAATTTTTTATTTTTTGCGATTTTTGCCACAAGCACTAAATTTAGCTGATTTTGCCATTTCAGTAGAAATGGCCAATATATGAAAATTTTTTATTTTTTGCGATTTTTGCCACAAGCACTAAATTTGGCAAAATTTCTACTGAAGTGGCAAAATAAGCCAAATTTAGTGCTTGTGGCAAAAATCGCAAAAAATAAAAAATTTTCATATAGTGTCAAATTTTTACTGAAATGGCAAAATAAGCTAAATTTGGTGCTTGTGGCAAAAATCTTTTCAAATCACTTTAAGAAAAAATTTTTTTTTGGGTTTTAAAAAATTTTTTATTTTTTTACATTTTCGCCACAAGCACCAAATTTAGCTTAATTTGTCATTATATGAAAATTTTTTATTTTTTGCCATTTTTGCCACAAGCACTAAATTTGGCTTATTTTGCCATTTCAGTAGAAATTTTGCCAAATTTAGTGCTTGTGGCAAAAATCGCAAAAAATAAAAAATTTTCATATAGTGGCCATTTCTACTGAAATGGCAAAATAAGCTAAATTTGGTGCTTGTGGCAAAAATCGCAAAAAATAAAAAATTTTCTAAAAGTGTCAAATTAAGCTAAATTTGGTGCTTGTGGCAAAAAT
Organism: Sturmia bella; assembly: GCA_963662145.1. Taxonomy (NCBI): domain Eukaryota; kingdom Metazoa; phylum Arthropoda; class Insecta; order Diptera; family Tachinidae; genus Sturmia; species Sturmia bella. The sequence continues at coordinate 28,474,699 of OY759170.1, forward strand.
GTCAACAAATAAAAAAATTTTCTAAAAATCTCAAAAAATAAAATTTTTTCTTAAAGTGGCCATTTCTACTGAAATGGCAAAATAAGCCAAATTTAGTGCTTGTGGCAAAAATCGCAAAAAATAAAAAATTTTCATATAGTGGCCATTTCTACTGAAATGGCAAAATAAGCTAAATATGGTCTTTGTGGCAAAAATCTCAAAAAATAAAAAATTTTCCAAAAGTGTCAAATTAAGCTAAATTTGGTGCTTGTGGCAAAAATGTAAAAAAATATAAAATTTTCTAAAAACCCAAAAAAAAAAGTCTAAAGAAATAAAAAAATTTTCATATAGTGGCCATTCCTACTGAAATGGCAAAATAAGCTATAAATTTGGTGCATTTCAATAGAAATGGCCACTATATGAAAATTTTTTATTTTTTGCGATTTTTGCCACAAGCACTAAATTTGGCTTATTTTGCCATTTCAGTAGAAATGGCCACTTTAGGAAAAATTTTTATTTTTTGAGATTTTTAGAAAATTTATTTAATTTTTGACATTTTTGCCACAAGCACCAAATTTAGCTTAATTTGACACTTTTAGAAAATTTTTTATTTTTTGCGATTTTTGCCACAAGCACTAAATTTGGCTTATTTTGCCATTTCAGTAGAAATGGCCACTTTAAGAAAAAATTTTTTTTTGGGTTTTTAGAAAATTTTTTATTTTTTTACATTTTTGCCACAAGCACCAAATTTAGCTTAATTTGACACTTTTAGAAAATTTTTTATTTTTTGCGATTTTTGCCACAAGCACCAAATTTAGCTTATTTTGCCATTTCAGTAGAAATGGCCACTATATGAAAATTTTTTATTTTTTGCGATTTTTGCCACAAGCACTAAATTTGGCAAAATTTCTACTGAAATGGCAAAATAAGCCATTTGGCTTTTTTTAGTGCTTGTGGCAAAAATGGCAAAAAACAAGTAAGAGTGCTATATTCGGCTGGGCCGAATCTTAAATACCCTTCACAATGGTACATACATTCTGATTGGTTTTTGGTGCGATAAGTTGTTTTATTTGGCTTTTAAATGGACCGATTTTTTCTGAATTTCAATATCAGATCCACTACCGGGATTTAACACAGGCTGCAAAACTTTTATTAAAATAATTCTTAATATGCTCAAGTTCAACCACTAGGTGACACCAATTCTTTTTAATATCAATGAAATAAAGAAAAGCAAAATGTATTTCTTAATTATTTATCAGTTAACTTTATAGTAAAATTTATTTAACAAAAAATTGCATATAATTGCATTATTTTTGAATTATAATGTTAAACATTGCCATTAAGTGTGATTTGCTTTTCAATTTACTTACGTATGTGGGTACATGCATACGTATGTATGTATGTACATACCTATAATAGAAAACTCTAAAATAAATTTTTTGTTATTGAATATTTTCAGTGTGTTCCATAAAACAATGATTATATACATACATATATACATACATACATATTTACATTGCTTGCTTTTACAAAATTATTTTTTTCTTGTGCACGTTGTTGATGATCTATTGCGTATCATCATACACATGTGTGTGTGTATGTACATATGTAAGTACGTAGGGAAACCCAAAATGATTTTTTGTGTGAATGAATTTGAAGACGCAATTGTTCAAAAGAATTTCATTGCGTACCCTTTTTTCAACAATTCTTTATATCACTTTCATTTTCAAGCTCGTGTATACATATGTATGTACATACATACACATTTTTACACCAAAGCAAAAAAATTGTTTATGCTAACATACTTGCATGCATACATACATATGTAGATACATACATACCTACATACATACAAACGTATCTACATACATACATACATACATACATACATACATACATACATACATACATACATACATACATACATACATACATACATACATACATACATACATACATACATACATACATACATACATACATACATACATTCATATATTCATACATACATACATACATACATACATACATACATACATACATACATACATACATACATACATACATACATTCATACATACATACATACATACATACATACATACATACATACATACATACATACATACATACATACATACATACATACATACATACATACATACATACATTCATACATGATCGCAAATATTATATACATATGTATATAATATTATATACATATGTATGTACCATTATGATTGATTTTTGGTACCAAGAGTTGGGTGCATATGGGCCGATGTCCAAAAATTTTCTAATTTTGCCCCTAAACAGCCTGTATGTACCATTCCGACAAATTTTTAGTGCAAAAAACTGTTTCGTTTAGCTTCCAGGCCCGACTTCTTGAGATATCGGTAGGCGCTATTTCTCGAACATATATGGGCCGATGACAAAAAGATTTCCAGTTTTGCTTCTGACTAACCTATATGTATCATTCTGATTGATTTTTGGTGCCAAAAGTTGTTTTATTTAGCTTATAGAGCCGATTTCTTGAAAAATCGGGAGACGCTATATCTCAGGTATATATAGACCGATTGCAGACATTTTCAAATTTTGCTTTTAAACACCTTATATGTACCATTCTGATCGATTTTTGGTACCAAAAGTTGTTTTATTTGGCTTTTAGAGCCGACTTCTTGAGAAAACTTGAGGCGCTATATCTCGAGTGTATATGGGCCGATGTCCAAAATTTTCCACGTTTGCCTCTAAATAGTCTATATGTACCATTCTGATTGATTTTTAGTGCCAAAAATTGCTTTATTTGGCTAATAAAGCCGATTTCTTTAAAAATCGGGAGACGCTATATCTCGGATATATATGGGCCGATTTCAAAAATTCCTTCATTTCTAGGATTTAATGAGCACAAAAAATGATATGGTTTAGTTTTTAAGAAAAAATTTTTTTCAAAAATCTGAATACAAAAATTACACAAAATATCCCTCAAAACCCGGTTTTTTGAATATATCTCGGCTATACGTGGACCTATCTTACTGAATTTCAATAGCAGACCCACTACCGGGGTTTCACACGTTTTAGCGAAAGAATGAGGTTTCTATCTCAAACCGTTTTCTCAGAAACGGTATTTCAACGACTACAGACGGACAGACGGACAGACGGACAGACGGACAGACGGACAGACGGACCGACGGACAGACGGACAGACGGACAGACGGACAGACGGACAGACGGACAGACGGACATCGCTCAATCGTAATCGCTATTGATGCTGATCCAGAATATATATACTTTATGGGGTCTTAGATGGATATTTCAATGCGTTACAAACGGAATCACAAACTTATATATACCCTTACACATTTATGTGAAGGGTATAATAAAAAATTTTCATATTTTACCATTTCAGTAGTAATGGCCACTATATGAAAATTTATTATTTTTTGCGATTTTTGCCACAAGCACTAAATTTGGCTTATTTTGCCATTTCAGTAGAAATGGCCACTTTAGGAAAAATTTTTATTTTTTGAGATTTTTAGAAAATTTTTTTATTTTTTGACATTTTTGCCATAAGCACCAAATTTAGCTTAATTTGACACTTAGAAAATTTTTTATTTTTTGAGATTTTTGCCACAAGCACCAAATTTAGCTAATTTTGCCATTTCAGTAGAAATGGCCACTTTTAGAAAATTTTTTATTTTTTGAGATTTTTGCCACAAGCACCAAATTTAGCTTATTTTGCCATTTCAGCGGAATTGGCGATTTTTAGAAAATTTTTTATTTTTTGAGATTTTTGCCACAAGCACTAAATTTGGTTTATTTTGCCATTTCAGTAGAAATGGCCACTTTAAGAAATTTTTTTTATTTAATTTTTTTTTTATTTTATTTGCCATTTCTACTGAAATGGCAAAATAAGCCAAATTTAGTGCTTGTGGCAAAAATCGCAAGAAATAAAAAATTTTCTAAAAGTGTCAAATTAAGCTAAATTTGATGCTTGTGGCAAAAATGTCAAAAAAAAAAATTTTCTAAAAATCTAAATAAATAAAAAATTTTTCCTAAAGTGGCCATTTCTACTGAAATGGCAAAATAAGCTAAATTTGGTGCTTGTGGCAAAAATCTCAAAAAATAAAATTTTTTCTTAAAGTGGCTTAAAATGGCAAAATAAGCCATTTGCTTGTGGCAAAAATCGCAAAAAATAAAAAATTTTCTAAAAGTGTCAAATTAAGCTAAATTTGATGCTTGTGGCAAAAATGTCAAAAAAAAAAAATTTTCTAAAAACCCAAAAAAAAAAGTCTAAAAAAATAAGCTAAATTTGGTGCTTGTGGCAAAAATCGCAAAAAATAAAAAATTTTCTAAAAGTGTCAAATTAAGCTAAATTTGGTGCTTGTGGCAAAAATGTCAACAAATAAAAAAATTTTCTAAAAATCTCAAAAAATAAAATTTTTTCTTAAAGTGGCCATTTCTACTGAAATGGCAAAATAAGCCAAATTTAGTGCTTGTGGCAAAAATCGCAAAAAATAAAAAATTTTCATATAGTGGCCATTTCTACTGAAATGGCAAAATAAGCTAAATTTGGTCTTTGTGGCAAAAATCTCAAAAAATAAAAAATTTTCTAAAAGTGTCAAATCAAGCTAAATTTGGTGCTTGTGGCAAAAATGTAAAAAAATATAAAATTTTCTAAAAACCCCAAAAAAAAAAAGTCTAAAGAAATAAAAAAAATTTTCATATAGTGGCCATTTCTACTGAAATGGCAAAATAAGCTATAAATTTGGTGCATTTCAGTAGAAATGGCCTCTATATGAAAATTTTTTATTTTTTGCGATTTTTGCCACAAGCATTAAATTTGGATTATTTTGCCATTTCAGTAGAAATGGCCACTTTAGGAAAAATTTTTATTTTTTGAGATTTTTAGAAAATTTTTTTATTTTTTTACATTTTCGCCACAAGCACCAAATTTAGCTTAATTTGACACTATATGAAATTTTTTTATTTTTTGCCATTTTTGCCACAAGCACTAAATTTGGCTTATTTTGCCATTTCAGTAGAAATTTTGCCAAATTTAGTGCTTGTGGCAAAAATCGCAAAAAATAAAAAATTTTCTAAAAGTGTCAAATTAAGCTAAATATGGTGCTTGTGGCAAAAATGTAAAAAAATATAAAATTTTCTAAAAACCCAAAAAAAAAAAGTCTAAAGAAATAAAAAAAATTTTCATATAGTGGCCATTTCTACTGAAATGGCAAAATAAGCTATAAATTTGGTGCATTATAGTAGAAATGGCCACTATATGAAAATTTTTTTTTTTTTGCGATTTTTGCCACAAGCACTAAATTTGGCTTATTTTGCCATTTCAGTAGAAATGGCCACTTTAGGAAAAATTTTTATTTTTTGAGATTTTTAGAAAATTTATTTATTTTTTGACATTTTTGCCACAAGCACCAAATTTAGCTTAATTTGACACTTTTAGAAAATTTTTTATTTTTTGCGATTTTTGCCACAAGCACTAAATTTGGCTTATTTTGCCATTTCAGTAGAAATGGCCACTTTAAGAAAAAAATTTTTTTTGGGTTTTTAGAAAATTTTTTATTTTTTTACATTTTTGCCACAAGCACCAAATTTAGCTTAATTTGACACTTAGAAAATTTTTTATTTTTTGAGATTTTTGCCACAAGCACCAAATTTAGCTTATTTTGCCATTTCAGTAGAAATGGCCACTTTTAGAAAATTTTTTATTTTTTGAGATTTTTGCCACAAGCACCAAATTTAGCTTATTTTGCCATTTCAGCGGAATTGGCGATTTTTAGAAAATTTTTTATTTTTTGAGATTTTTGCCACAAGCACTAAATTTGGTTTATTTTGCCATTTCAGTAGAAATGGCCACTTTAAGAAAACAATTTTTTTTGGGTTTTTAGAAAATTTTTTATTTTTTTACATTTTTGCCACAAGCACCAAATTTAGCTTAATTTGACACTTTTAGAAAATTTTTTATTTTTTGAGATTTTTGCCACAACCACCAAATTTAGCTTATTTTACCATTTCAGTAGTAATGGCCACTATATGAAAATTTTTTATTTTTTGCGATTTTTGCCACAAGCACTAAATTTGGCTTATTTTGCCATTTCATTTTGGGTTTTTAGAAAATTTTTTATTTTTTTACATTTTTGCCACAAGCACCAAATTTAGCTTAATTTGACACTTTTAGAAAATTTTTTATTTTTTGCGATTTTTGCCACAAGCACTAAATTTGGCTTATTTTGCCATTTCAGTAGAAATGGCCACTTTAAGAAATTTTTTTTATTTAATTTTTTTTTTATTTTATTTGCCATTTCTAATGAAATGGCAAAATAAGCCAAATTTAGTGCTTGTGGCAAAAATCGCAAGAAATAAAAAAATTTTTAAGTGTCAAATTAAGCTAAATTTGGTGCTTGTGGCAAAAATGTCAAAAAATAAAAAATTTTCATATAGTGTCAAATTAAGCTAAATTTGGTGCTTGTGGCAAAAATGTAAGAAAATAAAAAATTTTCTAAAAACCCAAAAAAAAAACTTTTCTTAAAGTGGCCATTTCTACTGAAATGGCAAAATAAGCCAAATTTAGTGCTTGTGGCAAAAATCGCAAAAAATAAAAAATTTTCATATAGTGTCAAATTAAGCTAAATTTGGTGCTTGTGGCAAAAATGTAAGAAAATAAAAAATTTTCTAAAAACCCAAAAAAAAAATTTTTTTGGCAAAATTTCTACTGAAGTGGCAAAATAAGCCAAATTTAGTGCTTGTGGCAAAAATCGCAAAAAATAAAAAATTTTCATATAGTGTCAAATTTGGTGCTTTTTTTTTTTTTTTTTTTGCGATTTTTGCCACAAGCACTAAATTTGGCTTATTTTGCCATTTCAGTAGAAATGGCCACTTTAAGAAAAATTTTTTTTTGGGTTTTTAGAAAATTTTTTATTTTTTTACATTTTTGCCACAAGCACCAAATTTGACACTATATGAAAATTTTTTATTTTTTGCGATTTTTGCCACAAGCACTAAATTTGGCTTATTTGCCATTTCAGTAGAAATGGCCACTTTAAGAAAAATTTTTATTTTTTGAGATTTTTAGAAAATTTTTTTATTTTTTGACATTTTTGCCACAAGCACCAAATTTAGCTTAATTTGACACTTTTAGAAAATTTTTTATTTCTTGCGATTTTTGCCACAAGCACTAAATTTGGCTTATTTTGCCATTTCAGTAGAAATGGCCACTTTTAGAAAATTTTTTATTTTTTGAGATTTTTGCCACAAGCACCAAATTTAGCTTATTTTGCCATTTCAGCGGAATTGGCGATTTTTAGAAAATTTTTTATTTTTTGAGATTTTTGCCACAAGCACTAAATTTGGCTTATTTTGCCATTTCAGTAGAAATGGCCACTTTAAGAAAAAATTTTTTTTTTGGGTTTTAAAAAATTTTTTATTTTTTTACATTTTCGCCACAAGCACCAAATTTAGCTTAATTTGACATTATATGAAAATTTTTTATTTTTTGCCATTTTTGCCACAAGCACTAAATTTGGCTTATTTTGCCATTTCAGTAGAAACTTTGCCAAATTTAGTGCTTGTGGCAAAAATCGCAAAAAATAAAAAATTTTCATATAGTGGCCATTTCTACTGAAATGGCAAAATAAGCTAAATTTGGTGCTTGTGGCAAAAATCGCAAAAAATAAAAAATTTTCTAAGTGTCAAATTAAGCTAAATTTGGTGCTTGTGGCAAAAATGTCAACAAATAAAAAAATTTTCTAAAAATCTCAAAAAATAAAATTTTTTCTTAAAGTGGCCATTTCTACTGAAATGGCAAAATAAGCCAAATTTAGTGCTTGTTGCAAAAATCGCAAAAAATAAAAAATTTTCATATAGTGGCCATTTCTACTGAAATGGCAAAATAAGCTAAATTTGGTCTTTGTGGCAAAAATCTCAAAAAATAAAAAAATTTCTAAAAGTGTCAAATTAAGCTAAATTTGGTGCTTGTGGCAAAAATGTCAAAAATTAAATAAATTTTCTAAAAATCTCAAAAAATAAAAATTTTTCCTAAAGTGGCCATTTCTACTGAAATGGCAAAATAAGCTATAAATTTGGTGCATTTCAGTAGAAATGGCCACTATATGAAAATTTTTTATTTTTTGCGATTTTTGCCACAAGCACTAAATTTGGCTTATTTTGCCATTTCAGTAGAAATGGCCACTTTAGAAAAAATTTTTATTTTTTGAGATTTTTAGAAAATTTATTTAATTTTTGACATTTTTGCCACAAGCACCAAATTTAGCTTAATTTGACACTTTTAGAAAATTTTTTATTTTTTGCGATTTTTGCCACAAGCACCAAATTTAGCTTATTTTGCCATTTCAGCGGAATTGGCCACTTTTAGAATATTTTTTATTTTTTGAGATTTTTGCCACAAGCACCAAATTTAGCTTATTTTGCCATTTCAGTAGAAATGGCCACTTTTAGAATATTTTTTATTTTTTGAGATTTTTGCCACAAGCACCAAATTTAGCTTATTTTGCCATTTCAGCGGAATTGGCGATTTTTAGAAAATTTTTTATTTTTTGAGATTTTTGCCACAAGCACCAAATTTAGCTTATTTTGCCATTTCAGTAGAAATGGCCACTTTTAGAATATTTTTTATTTTTTGAGATTTTTGCCACAAGCACCAAATTTAGCTTATTTTGCCATTTCAGCGGAATTGGCGATTTTTAGAAAATTTTTTATTTTTTGAGATTTTTGCCACAAGCACCAAATTTAGCTTATTTTGCCATTTCAGCGGAATTGGCGATTTTTAGAAAATTTTTTATTTTTTGAGATTTTTGCCACAAGCACTAAATTTGGTTTAATGACCACTTTAAGAAATTTTTTTTATTTAATTTTTTTTTATTTTATTTGCCATTTCTACTGAAATGGCAAAATAAGCCAAATTTAGTGCTTGTGGCAAAAATCGCAAGAAATAAAAAATTTTCTAAGTGTCAAATTAAGCTAAATTTGGTACTTGTGGCAAAAATGTCAAAAAATAAAATTTTCTAAAAATCTAAATAAAAAAAAAATTTTTCCTAAAGTGGCCATTTCTACTGAAATGGCAAAATAAGCTAAATTTGGTGCTTGTGGCAAAAATCTCAAAAAATAAAAAATTTTCTAAAAATCTCAAAAAATAAAATTTTTTCTTAAAGTGGCCATTTCTACTGAAATGGCAAAATAAGCCATTTGCTTGTGGCAATATCGCAAAAAATAAAAAATTTTCTAAAAGTGTCAAATTAAGCTAAATTTGGTGCTTGTGGCAAAAATGTCAAAAAAAAAAAATTTTCTAAAAACCCAAAAAAAAAAGTCTAAAAAAATAAAAAAAATTTTCATATAGTGGCCATTTCTACTGAAATGGCAAAATAAGCTATAAATTTGGTGCATTTCAGTAGAAATGGCCACTATATGAAAATTTTTTATTTTTTGCGATTTTTGCCACAAGCACTAAATTTAGCTGATTTTGCCATTTCAGTAGAAATGGCCAATATATGAAAATTTTTTATTTTTTGCGATTTTTGCCACAAGCACTAAATTTGGCAAAATTTCTACTGAAGTGGCAAAATAAGCCAAATTTAGTGCTTGTGGCAAAAATCGCAAAAAATAAAAAATTTTCATATAGTGTCAAATTTGGTGCTTGTGGCAAAAATGTAAAAAAATAAAAAATTTTCTAAAAACCCAAAAAAAAATTTTTCTTAAAGTGGCCATTTCTACTGACATGGCAAAATAAGCCAAATTTAGTGCTTGTGGCAAAAATCGCAAAAAATAAAAAATTTTCATATAGGGTCAAATTTGGTGCTTGTGGCAAAAATGTAAAAAAATAAAAAATTTTCTAAAAACCCAAAAAAAAATTTTTCTTAAAGTGGCCATTTCTACTGAAATGGCAAAATAAGCCAAATTTAGTGCTTGTGGCAAAAATCGCAAAAAATAAAAAATTTTCATATAGTGGCCATTTCTACTGAAATGGCAAAATAAGCTAAATTTGGTGCTTGTGGCAAAAATCTTTTCAAATCACTTTAAGAAAAAATTTTTTTTTTGGGTTTTAAAAAATTTTTTATTTTTTTACATTTTCGCCACAAGCACCAAATTTAGCTTAATTTGACATTATATGAAAATTTTTTATTTTTTGCCATTTTTGCCACAAGCACTAAATTTGGCTTATTTTGCCATTTCAGTAGAAATTTTGCCAAATTTAGTGCTTGTGGCAAAAATCGCAAAAAATAAAAAATTTTCATATAGTGGCCATTTCTACTGAAATGGCAAAATAAGCTAAATTTGGTGCTTGTGGCAAAAATCGCAAAAAATAAAAAATTTTCTAAAAGTGTCAAATTAAGCTAAATTTGGTGCTTGTGGCAAAAATGTCAACAAATAAAAAAATTTTCTAAAAATCTCAAAAAATAAAATTTTTTCTTAAAGTGGCCATTTCTACTGAAATGGCAAAATAAGCCAAATTTAGTGCTTGTGGCAAAAATCTCAAAAAATAAAAAATTTTCCAAAAGTGTCAAATTAAGCTAAATTTGGTGCTTGTGGCAAAAATGTAAAAAAATATAAAATTTTCTAAAAACCCAAAAAAAAAAAGTCTAAAGAAATAAAAAAAATTTTCATATAGTGGCCATTCCTACTGAAATGGCAAAATAAGCTATAAATTTGGTGCATTTCAGTAGAAATGGCCACTATATGAAAATTTTTTATTTTTTGCGATTTTTGCCACAAGCACTAAATTTGGCTTATTTTGCCATTTCAGTAGAAATGGCCACTTTAGGAAAAATTTTTATTTTTTGAGATTTTTAGAAAATTTATTTAATTTTTGACATTTTTGCCACAAGCACCAAATTTAGCTTAATTTGACACTTTTAGAAAATTTTTTATTTTTTGCGATTTTTGCCACAAGCACTAAATTTGGCTTATTTTGCCATTTCAGTAGAAATGGCCACTTTAAGAAAAAATTTTTTTTTGGGTTTTTAGAAAATTTTTTATTTTTTTACATTTTTGCCACAAGCACCAAATTTAGCTTAATTTGACACTTTTAGAAAATTTTTTATTTTTTGAGATTTTTGCCACAACCACCAAATTTAGCTTATTTTACCATTTCAGTAGTAATGGCCACTATATGAAAATTTTTTATTTTTTGCGATTTTTGCCACAAGCACTAAATTTAGCTGATTTTGCCATTTCAGTAGAAATGGCCAATATATGAAAATTTTTTATTTTTTGCGATTTTTGCCACAAGCACTAAATTTGGCAAAATTTCTACTGAAGTGGCAAAATAAGCCAAATTTAGTGCTTGTGGCAAAAATCGCAAAAAATAAAAAATTTTCATATAGTGTCAAATTTTTACTGAAATGGCAAAATAAGCTAAATTTGGTGCTTGTGGCAAAAATCTTTTCAAATCACTTTAAGAAAAAATTTTTTTTGGGTTTTAAAAAATTTTTTATTTTTTTACATTTTCGCCACAAGCACCAAATTTAGCTTAATTTGACATTATATGAAAATTTTTTATTTTTTGCCATTTTTGCCACAAGCACTAAATTTGGCTTATTTTGCCATTTCAGTAGAAATTTTGCCAAATTTAGTGCTTGTGGCAAAAATCGCAAAAAATAAAAAATTTTCATATAGTGGCCATTTCTACTGAAATGGCAAAATAAGCTAAATTTGGTGCTTGTGGCAAAAATCGCAAAAAATAAAAAATTTTCTAAAAGTGTCAAATTAAGCTAAATTTGGTGCTTGTGGCAAAAATGTCAACAAATAAAAAAATTTTCTAAAAATCTCAAAAAATAAAATTTTTTCTTAAAGTGGCCATTTCTACTGAAATGGCAAAATAAGCCAAATTTAGTGCTTGTGGCAAAAATCGCAAAAAATAAAAAATTTTCATATAGTGGCCATTTCTACTGAAATGGCAAAATAAGCTAAATATGGTCTTTGTGGCAAAAATCTCAAAAAATAAAAAATTTTCCAAAAGTGTCAAATTAAGCTAAATTTGGTGCTTGTGGCAAAAATGTAAAAAAATATAAAATTTTCTAAAAACCCAAAAAAAAAGTCTAAAGAAATAAAAAAAATTTTCATATAGTGGCCATTCCTACTGAAATGGCAAAATAAGCTATAAATTTGGTGCATTTCAGTAGAAATGGCCACTATATGAAAATTTTTTATTTTTTGCGATTTTTGCCACAAGCACTAAATTTGGCTTATTTTGCCATTTCAGTAGAAATGGCCACTTTAGGAAAAATTTTTATTTTTTGAGATTTTTAGAAAATTTATTTAATTTTTGACATTTTTGCCACAAGCACCAAATTTAGCTTAATTTGACACTTAGAAAATTTTTTATTTTTTGCGATTTTTGCCACAAGCACTAAATTTGGCTTATTTTGCCATTTCAGTAGAAATGGCCACTTTAAGAAAAAATTTTTTTTTGGGTTTTTAGAAAATTTTTTATTTTTTTACATTTTTGCCACAAGCACCAAATTTAGCTTAATTTGACACTTTTAGAAAATTTTTTATTTTTTGCGATTTTTGCCACAAGCACCAAATTTAGCTTATTTTGCCATTTCAGTAGAAATGGCCACTATATGAAAATTTTTTATTTTTTGCGATTTTTGCCACAAGCACTAAATTTGGCAAAATTTCTACTGAAATGGCAAAATAAGCCATTTGGCTTTTTTTAGTGCTTGTGGCAAAAATGGCAAAAAATAAAAAATTTTCATATTTTACCATTTCAGTAGTAATGGCCACTATATGAAAATTTATTATTTTTTGCGATTTTTGCCACAAGCACTAAATTTGGCTTATTTTGCCATTTCAGTAGAAATGGCCACTTTAGGAAAAATTTTTATTTTTTGAGATTTTTAGAAAATTTTTTTATTTTTTGACATTTTTGCCATAAGCACCAAATTTAGCTTAATTTGACACTTAGAAAATTTTTTATTTTTTGAGATTTTTGCCACAAGCACCAAATTTAGCTTATTTTGCCATTTCAGTAGAAATGGCCACTTTTAGAAAATTTTTTATTTTTTGAGATTTTTGCCACAAGCACCAAATTTAGCTTATTTTGCCATTTCAGCGGAATTGGCGATTTTTAGAAAATTTTTTATTTTTTGAGATTTTTGCCACAAGCACTAAATTTGGTTTATTTTGCCATTTCAGTAGAAATGGCCACTTTAAGAAATTTTTTTTATTTAATTTTTTTTTTATTTTATTTGCCATTTCTACTGAAATGGCAAAATAAGCCAAATTTAGTGCTTGTGGCAAAAATCGCAAGAAATAAAAAATTTTCTAAGTGTCAAATTAAGCTAAATTTGGTACTTGTGGCAAAAATGTCAAAAAATAAAATTTTCTAAAAATCTAAATAAATAAAAAATTTTTCCTAAAGTGGCCATTTCTACTGAAATGGCAAAATAAGCTAAATTTGGTGCTTGTGGCAAAAATCTCAAAAAATAAAATTTTTTCTTAAAGTGGCTTAAAATGGCAAAATAAGCCATTTGCTTGTGGCAAAAATCGCAAAAAATAAAAAATTTTCTAAAAGTGTCAAATTAAGCTAAATTTGATGCTTGTGGCAAAAATGTCAAAAAAAAAAATTTTCTAAAAACCCAAAAAAAAAGTCTAAAAAAATAAGCTAAATTTGGTGCTTGTGGCAAAAATCGCAAAAAATAAAAAATTTTCTAAAAGTGTCAAATTAAGCTAAATTTGGTGCTTGTGGCAAAAATGTCAACAAATAAAAAAATTTTCTAAAAATCTCAAAAAATAAAATTTTTTCTTAAAGTGGCCATTTCTACTGAAATGGCAAAATAAGCCAAATTTAGTGCTTGTGGCAAAAATCGCAAAAAATAAAAAATTTTCATATAGTGGCCATTTCTACTGAAATGGCAAAATAAGCTAAATTTGGTCTTTGTGGCAAAAATCTCAAAAAATAAAAAATTTTCTAAAAGTGTCAAATCAAGCTAAATTTGGTGCTTGTGGCAAAAATGTAAAAAAATATAAAATTTTCTAAAAACCCCAAAAAAAAAAGTCTAAAGAAATAAAAAAAATTTTCATATAGTGGCCATTTCTACTGAAATGGCAAAATAAGCTATAAATTTGGTGCATTTCAGTAGAAATGGCCTCTATATGAAAATTTTTTATTTTTTGCGATTTTTGCCACAAGCATTAAATTTGGATTATTTTGCCATTTCAGTAGAAATGGCCACTTTAGGAAAAATTTTTATTTTTTGAGATTTTTAGAAAATTTTTTTATTTTTTTACATTTTCGCCACAAGCACCAAATTTAGCTTAATTTGACACTATATGAAATTTTTTTATTTTTTGCCATTTTTGCCACAAGCACTAAATTTGGCTTATTTTGCCATTTCAGTAGAAATTTTGCCAAATTTAGTGCTTGTGGCAAAAATCGCAAAAAATAAAAAATTTTCTAAAAGTGTCAAATTAAGCTAAATATGGTGCTTGTGGCAAAAATGTAAAAAAATATAAAATTTTCTAAAAACCCAAAAAAAAAAGTCTAAAGAAATAAAAAAAATTTTCATATAGTGGCCATTTCTACTGAAATGGCAAAATAAGCTATAAATTTGGTGCATTATAGTAGAAATGGCCACTATATGAAATTTTTTTTTTTTTTGCGATTTTTGCCACAAGCACTAAATTTGGCTTATTTTGCCATTTCAGTAGAAATGGCCACTTTAGGAAAAATTTTTATTTTTTGAGATTTTTAGAAAATTTATTTATTTTTTGACATTTTTGCCACAAGCACCAAATTTAGCTTAATTTGACACTTTTAGAAAATTTTTTATTTTTTGCGATTTTTGCCACAAGCACTAAATTTGGCTTATTTTGCCATTTCAGTAGAAATGGCCACTTTAAGAAAAAAATTTTTTTTGGGTTTTTAGAAAATTTTTTATTTTTTTACATTTTTGCCACAAGCACCAAATTTAGCTTAATTTGACACTTAGAAAATTTTTTATTTTTTGAGATTTTTGCCACAAGCACCAAATTTAGCTTATTTTGCCATTTCAGTAGAAATGGCCACTTTTAGAAAATTTTTTATTTTTTGAGATTTTTGCCACAAGCACCAAATTTAGCTTATTTTGCCATTTCAGCGGAATTGGCGATTTTTAGAAAATTTTTTATTTTTTGAGATTTTTGCCACAAGCACTAAATTTGGTTTATTTTGCCATTTCAGTAGAAATGGCCACTTTAAGAAAACAATTTTTTTTGGGTTTTTAGAAAATTTTTTATTTTTTACATTTTTGCCACAAGCACCAAATTTAGCTTAATTTGACACTTTTAGAAAATTTTTTATTTTTTGAGATTTTTGCCACAACCACCAAATTTAGCTTATTTTACCATTTCAGTAGTAATGGCCACTATATGAAAATTTTTTATTTTTTGCGATTTTTGCCACAAGCACTAAATTTGCCTTATTTTGCCATTTCATTTTGGGTTTTTAGAAAATTTTTTTATTTTTTTACATTTTTGCCACAAGCACCAAATTTAGCTTAATTTGACACTTTTAGAAAATTTTTTATTTTTTGAGATTTTTGCCACAAGCACCAAATTTAGCTTATTTTGCCATTTCAGTAGAAATGGCCACTATATGAAAATTTTTTATTTTTTGCGATTTTTGCCACAAGCACTAAATTTGGCTTATTTTGCCATTTCAGTAGAAATGGCCACTTTAAGAAAAAATTTTATTTTTTGAGATTTTTAGAAAATTTTTTATTTTCTTACATTTTTGCCACAAGCACCAAATTTAGCTTAATTTGACACTATATGAAAATTTTTTATTTTTTGCGATTTTTGCCACAAGCACTAAATTTGGCTTATTTTGCCATTTCAGTAGAAATGGCCACTTTAAGAAAAATTTTTATTTTTTTAGATTTTTAGAAAATTTTTTTATTTTTTGACATTTTTGCCACAAGCACCAAATTTAGCTTAATTTGACACTTTTAGAAAATTTTTTATTTTTTGCGATTTTTGCCACAAGCACTAAATTTGGCTTATTTTTCCATTTCAGTAGAAATGGCCACTTTAAGAAATTTTCTTTATTTAATTTTTTTTTTATTTTATTTGCCATTTCTACTGAAATGGCAAAATAAGCCAAATTTAGTGCTTGTGGCAAAAATCGCAAGAAATAAAAAATTTTCTAAGTGTCAAATTAAGCTAAATTTGGTGCTTGTGGCAAAAATGTCAACAAATAAAAAAATTTTCTAAAAATCTCAAAAAATAAAATTTTTTCTTAAAGTGGCCATTTCTACTAAAATGGCAAAATAAGCCAAATTTAGTGCTTGTGGCAAAAATCGCAAAAAATAAAAAATTTTCTAAAAGTGTCAAATTAAGCTAAATTTGGTGCTTGTGGCAAAAATGTCAAAAAAAAAAAATTTTCTAAAAACCCAAAAAAAAAAGTCTACAAAAATAAAAAAATTTTCATATAGTGGCCATTTCTACTGAAATGGCAAAATAAGCTATAAATTTGGTGCATTTCAGTAAAAATGGCCACTATATGAAAATTTTTTATTTTTTGCGATTTTTGCCACAAGCACTAAATTTGGCTTATTTTGCCATTTCAGTAGAAATGGCCACTTTAGGAAAAATTTTTATTTTTTGAGATTTTTTGAAAATTTTTTTATTTTTTGACATTTTTGCCACAAGCACCAAATTTAGCTTAATTTGACACTTAGAAAATTTTTTATTTTTTGAGATTTTTGCCACAAGCACCAAATTTAGCTTATTTTGCCATTTCAGTAGAAATGGCCACTTTAGGAAAAATTTTTTATTTATTTAGATTTTTAGAAAATTTTATTTTTTGACATTTTTGCCACAAGTACCAAATTTAGCTTAATTTGACACTTAGAAAATTTTTTATTTCTTGCGATTTTTGCCACAAGCACTAAATTTGGCTTATTTTGCCATTTCAGTAGAAATGGCAAATAAAATAAAAAAAATTAAATAAAGAAAATTTCTTAAAGTGGCCATTTCTACTGAAATGGAAAAATAAGCCAAATTTAGTGCTTGTGGCAAAAATCGCAAAAAATAAAAAATTTTCTAAAAGTGTCAAATTAAGCTAAATTTGGTGCTTGTGGCAAAAATGTCAAAAAATAAAAAAATTTTCTAAAAATCTCAAAAAATAAAAATTTTTCTTAAAGTGGCCATTTCTACTGAAATGGCAAAATAAGCCAAATTTAGTGCTTGTGGCAAAAATCGCAAAAAATAAAAAATTTTCATATAGTGGCCATTTCTACTGAAATGGCAAAATAAGCTAAATTTGGTGCTTGTGGCAAAAATCGCAAAAAATAAAAAATTTTCTAAAAGTGTCAAATTAAGCTAAATTTGGTGCTTGTGGCAAAAATGTAAAAAAAATAAAAAATTTTCTAAAAACCCAAAATGAAATGGCAAAATAAGCCAAATTTAGTGCTTGTGGCAAAAATCGCAAAAAATAAAAAATTTTCATATAGTGGCCATTTCTACTGAAATGGCAAAATAAGCCAAATTTAGTGCTTGTGGCAAAAATCGCAAAAAAATAAAAAATTTTCATATAGTGGCCATTTCTACTGAAATGGCAAAATAAGCTAAATTTGGTGCTTGTGGCAAAAATCGCAAAAAATAAAAAATTTTCTAAAAGTGTCAAATTAAGCTAAATTTGGTGCTTGTGGCAAAAATGTAAGAAAATAAAAAATTTTCTAAAAACCCAAAAAAAAAATTTTCTTAAAGTGGCCATTTCTACTGAAATGGCAAAATAAGCCAAATTTAGTGCTTGTGGCAAAAATCGCAAAAAATAAAAAATTTTCATTTAGTGGCCATTTCTACTGAAATGGCAAAATAAGCTAAATTTGGTGCTAGTGGCAAAAATCGCATAAAATAAAAAATTTTCTAAAAGTGTCAAATTAAGCTAAATTTGGTGCTTGTGGCAAAAATGTAAAAAAATAAAAAATTTTCTAAAAACCCACAAAAAAATTTTTTCTTAAAGTGGCCATTTCTACTGAAATTGCAAAATAAACCAAATTTAGTGCTTGTGGCAAAAATCTCAAAAAATAAAAAATTTTCTAAAAATCGCCAATTCCGCTGAAATGGCAAAATAAGCTAAATTTGGTGCTTGTGGCAAAAATGTCAAAAAATAAAAAAATTTTCTAAAAATCTCAAAAAATAAAAATTTTTCCTAAAGTGGCCATTTCTACTGAAATGGCAAAATAAGCCAAATTTAGTGCTTGTGGCAAAAATCGCAAAAAATAAAAAATTTTCATATAGTGGCCATTTCTACTGAAATGCACCAAATTTATAGCTTATTTTGCCATTTCAGTAGAAATGGCCACTATATGAAAATTTTTTATTTTTTGCGATTTTTGCCACAAGCACCAAATTTAGCTTATTTTGCCATTTCAGTAGTAATGGCCACTATATGAAAATTTTTTATTTTTTGCGATTTTTGCCACAAGCACTAAATTTGGCTTATTTTGCCATTTCAGTAGAAATTTTGCCAAATTTAGTGCTTGTGGCAAAAATCGCAAAAAATAAAAAATTTTCATATAGTGGCCATTTCTACTGAAATGGCAAAATAAGCTAAATTTAGTGCTTGTGGCAAAAATCGCAAAAAATAAAAAATTTTCATATAGTGGCCATTTCTACTGAAATGGCAAAATAAGCTAAATTTGGTGCTTGTGGCAAAAATCGCAAAAAATAAAAAATTTTCATATAGTGGCCATTTCTACTGAAATGGCAAAATAAGCTAAATTTGGTGCTTGTGGCAAAAATCTCAAAAAATAAAAAATTTTCTAAAAGTGTCAAATTAAGCTAAATTTGGTGCTTGTGGCAAAAATGTAAAAAAATAAAAAATTTTCTAAAAACCCAAAATGAAATGGCAAAATAACCCAAATTTAGTTGTGGCAAAAATCGCAAAAAATAAAAAATTTTCATATAGTGGCCATTACTACTGAAATGGTAAAATAAGCTAAATTTGGTGCTTGTGGCAAAAATGTAAAAAAATAAAAAATTTTCTAAAAACCCAAAATGAAATGGCAAAATAACCCAAATTTAGTTGTGGCAAAAATCGCAAAAAATAAAAAATTTTCATATAGTGGCCATTACTACTGAAATGGTAAAATAAGCTAAATTTGGTGCTTGTGGCAAAAATCGCAAAAAATAAAAAATTTTCATATAGTGGCCATTTCTACTGAAATGGCAAAATAAGCTAAATTTGGTGCTTGTGGCAAAAATCGCAAAAAATAAAAAATTTTCTAAAAGTGTCAAATTAAGCTAAATTTGGTGCTTGTGGCAAAAATGTAAAAAAAATAAAAAATTTTCTAAAAACCCAAAATGAAATGGCAAAATAAGCCAAATTTAGTGCTTGTGGCAAAAATCGCAAAAAATAAAAAATTTTCATATAGTGGCCATTTCTACTGAAATGGCAAAATAAGCCAAATTTAGTGCTTGTGGCAAAAATCGCAAAAAAATAAAAAATTTTCTAAAAGTGTCAAATTAAGCTAAATTTGGTGCTTGTGGCAAAAATGTAAAAAAATAAAAAAATTTCTAAAAAGCCAAAAAAAATTGTTTTCTTAAAGTGGCCATTTCTACTGAAATGGCAAAATAAACCAAATTTAGTGCTTGTGGCAAAAATCTCAAAAAATAAAAAATTTTCTAAAAATCGCCAATTCCGCTGAAATGGCAAAATAAGCTAAATTTGGTGCTTGTGGCAAAAATCTCAAAAAATAAAAAATTTTCTAAAAGTGTCAAATTAAGCTAAATTTGGTGCTTGTGGCAAAAATGTAAAAAAATAAAAAATTTTCTCAAAAGCCAAAAAAAATTGTTTTCTTAAAGTGGCCATTTCTACTGAAATGGCAAAATAAACCAAATTTAGTGCTTGTGGCAAAAATCTCAAAAAATAAAAAATTTTCTAAAAATCGCCAATTCCGCTGAAATGGCAAAATAAGCTAAATTTGGTGCTTGTGGCAAAAATCTCAAAAAATAAAAAATTTTCTAAGTGTCAAATTAAGCTAAATTTGGTGCTTATGGCAAAAATGTCAAAAAATAAAAAAATTTTCTAAAAATCTCAAAAAATAAAAAATTTTCTAAAAGTGGCCATTTCTACTGAAATGGCAAAATAAGCTAAATTTGGTGCTTGTGGCAAAAATCTCAAAAAATAAAAAATTTTCTAAAAGTGTCAAATTAAGCTAAATTTGGTGCTTGTGGCAAAAATGTAAAAAAATAAAAAATTTTCTAAAAACCCAAAAAAAATTTTTTTCTTAAAGTGGCCATTTCTACTGAAATGGCAAAATAAGCCAAATTTAGTGCTTGTGGCAAAAATCGCAAAAAATAAAAAATTTTCTAAAAGTGTCAAATTAAGCTAAATTTGGTGCTTGTGGCAAAAATGTCAAAAAATAAATAAATTTTCTAAAAATCTCAAAAAATAAAAATTTTTCCTAAAGTGGCCATTTCTACTGAAATGGCAAAATAAGCCAAATTTAGTGCTTGTGGCAAAAATCGCAAAAAATAAAAAATTTTCATATAGTGGCCATTTCTACTGAAATGCACCAAATTTATAGCTTATTTTGCCATTTCAGTAGAAATGGCCACTATATGAAAATTTTTTTTATTTCTTTACTTTTTTTTTTGGGTTTTTAGAAAATTTTATATTTTTTTACATTTTTGCCACAAGCACCAAATTTAGCTTAATTTGACACTTTTAGAAAATTTTTTATTTTTTGACATTTTTGCCACAAGCACCAAATTTAGCTTATTTTGCCATTTCAGCGGAATTAGCGATTTTTAGAAAATTTTTTATTTTTTGAGATTTTTGCCACAAGCACTAAATTTGGTTTATTTTGCCATTTCAGTAGAAATGGCCACTTTAAGAAAAAATTTTTTTGTGGGTTTTTAGAAAATTTTTTATTTTTTTACATTTTTGCCACAAGCACCAAATTTAGCTTAATTTGACACTTTTAGAAAATTTTTTATTTTTTTGCGATTTTTGCCACAAGCACTAAATTTGGCTTATTTTGCCATTTCAGTAGAAATGGCCACTATATGAAAATTTTTTATTTTTTGCGATTTTTGCCACAAGCACTAAATTTGGCTTATTTTGCCATTTCATTTTGGGTTTTTAGAAAATTTTTTATTTTTTTTACATTTTTGCCACAAGCACCAAATTTAGCTTAATTTGACACTTTTAGAAAATTTTTTATTTTTTGCGATTTTTGCCACAAGCACCAAATTTAGCTTATTTTGCCATTTCAGTAGAAATGGCCACTATATGAAAATTTTTTATTTTTTGCGATTTTTGCCACAAGCACCAAATTTAGCTTATTTTACCATTTCAGTAGTAATGGCCACTATATGAAAATTTTTTATTTTTTGCGATTTTTGCCACAAGCACTAAATTTGGCTTATTTTGCCATTTCATTTTGGGTTTTTAGAAAATTTTTTATTTTTTTACATTTTTGCCACAAGCACCAAATTTAGCTTAATTTGACACTTTTAGAAAATTTTTTATTTTTTGAGATTTTTGCCACAAGCACCAAATTTAGCTTATTTTGCCATTTCAGTAGAAATGGCCACTATATGAAAATTTTTTATTTTTTGCGATTTTTGCCACAAGCACTAAATTTGGCTTATTTTGCCATTTCAGTAGAAATGGCCACTTTAGGAAAAATTTTTATTTTTTGAGATTTTTAGAAAATTTTTTTATTTTTTGACATTTTTGCCACAAGCACCAAATTTAGCTTATTTTGCCATTTCAGCGGAATTGGCGATTTTTAGAAAATTTTTTATTTTTTGAGATTTTTGCCACAAGCACTAAATTTGGTTTATTTTGCCATTTCAGTAGAAATGGCCACTTTAAGAAAAAATTTTTTTTTGGGTTTTTAGAAAATTTTTTTTTTTGACATTTTTGCCACAAGCACCAAATTTAGCTTAATTTGACACTTTTAGAAAATTTTTTATTTTTTGAGATTTTTGCCACAACCACCAAATTTAGCTTATTTTGCCATTTCAGTAGTAATGGCCACTATATGAAAATTTTTTATTTTTTGCGATTTTTGCCACAAGCACTAAATTTGGCTTATTTTGCCATTTCAGTAGAAATTTTGCCAAATTTAGTGCTTGTGGCAAAAATCGCAAAAAATAAAAAATTTTCATATAGTGGCCATTTCTACTGAAATGGCAAAATAAGCTAAATTTGGTGCTTGTGGCAAAAATCGCAAAAAATAAAAAATTTTCTAAAAGTGTCAAATTAAGCTAAATTTGGTGCTTGTGGCAAAAATCTCAAAAAATAAAAAATTTTCTAAAAACCCAAAAAAAAAGTCTAAAAAATAAAAAAAAAATTTTCATATAATGGCCATTTTTACTGAAATGGCAAAATAAGCTATAAATTTGGTGCATTTCAGTAGAAATGGCCACTATATGAAAATTTTTTATTTCTTGCGATTTTTGCCACAAGCACTAAATTTGGCTTATTTTGCCATTTCAGTAGAAATGGCCACTTTAGGAAAAATTTTTATTTTTTGAGATTTTTAAAAAAATTTTTTATTTTTTGACATTTTTGCCACAAGCACCAAATTTAGCTTAATTTGACACTTTTAGAAAATTTTTTATTTTTTGCGATTTTTGCCACAAGCACTAAATTTGGCTTATTTTTCCATTTCAGTAGAAATCGCCACTTTAAGGAATTTTTTTTATTTAATTTTTTTTTTATTTTATTTGCCATTTCTACTGAAATGGCAAAATAAGCCAAATTTAGTGCTTGTGGCAAAAATCGCAAGAAATAAAAAAATTTCTAAGTGTGAAATTAAGCTAAATTTGGTGCTTGTGGCAAAAATGTCAAAAAATAAAAAAATTTCATATAGTGTCAAATTAAGCTAAATTTGGTGCTTGTGGCAAAAATGTAAGAAAATAAAAAATTTTCTAAAAACCCAAAAAAAAAAATTTTCTTAAAGTGGCCATTTCATATAGTGGCCATTTCTACTGAAATGGCAAAATAAGCTAAATTTGGTCTTTGTGGCAAAAATCTCAAAAAATAAAAAATTTTCTAAAAGTGTCAAATTAAGCTAAATTTGGTGCTTGTGGCAAAAATGTAAAAAAATAAAAAATTTTCTAAAAACCCAAAAAAAAAAGTCTAAAAAAATAAAAAAAATTTTCATATAATGGCCATTTCTACTGAAATGGCAAAATAAGCTATAAATTTGGTGCATTTCAGTAGAAATGGCCACTATATGAAAATTTTTTATTTTTTGCGATTTTTGCCACAAGCACTAAATTTGGCTTATTTTGCCATTTCAGTAGAAATGGCCACTTTAGGAAAAATTTTTATTTTTTGAGATTTTTAAAAAATTTTTTATTTTTTGACATTTTTGCCACAAGCACCAAATTTAGCTTAATTTGACACTTTTAGAAAATTTTTTATTTTTTGCGATTTTTGCCACAAGCACTAAATTTGGCTTATTTTTCCATTTCAGTAGAAATCGCCACTTTAAGGAATTTTTTTTATTTAATTTTTTTTTTATTTTATTTGCCATTTCTACTGAAATGGCAAAATAAGCCAAATTTAGTGCTTGTGGCAAAAATCGCAAGAAATAAAAAATTTTCATATAGTGGCCATTTCTACTAAAATGGCAAAATAAGCTATAAATTTGGTGCATTTCAGTAGAAATGGCCACTATATGAAAATTTTTTATTTTTTGCGATTTTTGCCACAAGCACTAAATTTGGCTTATTTTGCCATTTCAGTAGAAATGGCCAGTTTAGGAAAAATTTTTATTTTTTGAGATTTTTAGAAATTTTTTTTATTTTTTGACATTTTTGCCACAAGCACCAAATTTAGCTTAATTTGACACTTTTAGAAAATTTTTTATTTTTTGCGATTTTTGCCACAAGCACTAAATTTTTTTTTTTGGGTTTTTAGAAAATTTTTTATTTTCTTACATTTTTGCCACAAGCACCAAATTTAGCTTAATTTGACAAAATATGAAATTTTTTTATTTTTTGACATTTTTGCCACAAGCACCAAATTTAGCTTAATTTGACACTTAGAAAATTTTTTATTTCTTGCGATTTTTGCCACAAGCACTAAATTTGGCTTATTTTGCCATTTCAGTAGAAATGGCAAATAAAATAAAAAAAAAATTAAATAAAAAAAATTTCTTAAAGTGGCGATTTCTACTGAAATGGAAAAATAAGCCAAATTTGGTGCTTGTGGCAAAAATCTCAAAAAAACAAAAAAATTTTCTAAAAGTGTCAAATTAAGCTAAATTTGGTGCTTGTGGCAAAAATGTCAAAAAATAAAAAAAATTTCTAAAAATCTCAAAAAATAAAAATTTTTCCTAAACTGGTCATTTCTACTGAAATGGCAAAATAAGCCAAATGTAGTGCTTGTGGCAAAAATCGCAAAAAATAAAAAATTTTCATATAGTGGCCATTTCTACTGAAATGCACCAAATTTATAGCTTATTTTGCCATTTCAGTAGAAATGGCCACTGTTAGAAAATTTTTTATTTTTTTGAGATTTTTGCCACAAGCACTAAATTTTTAAATGGCCACTTTAGGAAAAATTTTTTATTTATTAAGATTTTTAGAAAATTTTTTTTTTTGACATTTTTGCCACAAGCACTAAATTTGGCTTATTTTGCCATTTCAGTAGAAAATTTTTTTTGGGGTTTTAGAAAATTTTTTATTTTTTTACATTTTTGCCACAAGCACCAAATTTGACACTATGAAAATTTTTTATTTTTTGCGATTTTTGCCACAAGCACTAAATTTGGTTTATTTTGCTACTTCAGTAGAAATTTTGCCAAATTTAGTGCTTGTGGCAAAAATCGCAAAAAATAAAAAATTTTCATATAGTGGCCATTTCTACTGAAATGCACCAAATTTATAGCTTATTTTGCCATTTCAAAATAAAAAATTTTCTAAAAGTGTCAAATTAAGCTAAATTTGGTGCTTGTGGCAAAAATGTCAAAAAATAAAAAAATTTTCTAAAAATCTCAAAAAATAAAAATTTTTCTTAAAGTGGCCATTTCTACCGAAATGGCAAAATAAGCCAAATTTAGTGCTTGTGGCAAAAATCGCAATAAATAAAAAATTTTCATATAGTGGCCATTTCTACTGAAATGGCAAAATAAGCTAAATTTGGTTCTTGTGGCAAAAATCTTTTCAGTAGAAATGGCCACTTTAAGAAAATTTTTTTATTTATTTAGATTTTTAGAAAAATTTTTATTTTTTGACATTTTTGCCATAAGCACCAAATTTAGCTTAATTTGACACTTTTAGAAAATTTTTTATTTCTTGCGATTTTTGCCTCAAGCACTAAATTTGGCTTATTTTGCCATTTCAGTAGAAATGGCCACTTTAAGAAAAAATTTTACTTTTTGAGATTTTTAGAAAATTTTTTTATTTTTTGACATTTTTGCCACAAGCACCAAATTTAGCTTAATTTGACACTTTTAGAAAATTTTTTATTTTTGCGATTTTTGCCACAAGCACTAAATTTGGCTTATTTTGCCATTTCAGTAGAAATTTTGCCAAATTTAGTGCTTGTGGCAAAAATCGCAAAAAATAAAAAATTTTCATATAGTGGCCATTTCTACTGAAATGGCAAAATCAGCTAAATTTAGTGCTTGTGGCAAAAATCGCAAAAAATAAAAAATTTTCATATAGTGGCCATTTCTACTGAAATGGCAAAATAAGCTATAAATTTGGTGCATTTCAGTAGAAATGGCCACTATATGAAAATTTTTTATTTTTTGCGATTTTTGCCACAAGCACCAAATTTAGCTTATTTTGCCATTTCAGTAGAAATGTCCACTATATGAAAATTTTTTATTTTTTGCGATTTTTGCCACAAGCACTAAATTTTGCTTATTTTTCCATTTCAGTAGAAAAGGCCACTTTAAGAAAAATTTTTATTTTTTGAGATTTTTAGAAAATTTTTTTATTTTTTGACATTTTTGCCACAAGCACCAAATTTAGCTTAATTTGACACTTTTAGAAAATTTTTTATTTTTTTCGATTTTTGCCACAAGCACTAAATTTTTTGAGATTTTTAGAAATTTTTTTTATTTTTTGACATTTTTGCCACAAGCACCAAATTTAGCTTAATTTGACACTTTTAGAAAATTTTTTATTTTTTGCAATTTTTGCCACAAGCACTAAATTTGGCTTATTTTTCCATTTCAGTAGAAAAGGCCACTTTAAGAAAATTTTTTTATTTTTTTAGATTTTTAGAAGATTTTTTATTTTTTGACATTTTTGCCACAAGCACCAAATTTAGCTTAATTTGACACTTAGAAAATTTTTTATTTTTTGAGATTTATGTCACAAGCACCAAATTTAGCTTATTTTGCCATTTCAGTAGAAATGGCAAATAAAATAAAAAAAAAATTAAATAAAAAAATTTCTTAAAGTGGCCATTTCTACTGAAATGGAAAAATAAGTCAAATTTAGTGCTTGTGGCAAAAATTGCAAAAAATAAAAAATTTTCTTAAAGTGTCAAATTAAGCTAAATTTGGTGCTTGTGGCAAAAATGTCAAAAAATAAAAAAAATTTCTAAAAATCTCAAAAAATTTAGTGCTTGTGGCAAAAATCGCAAAAAAAAAAAAATTTTCTAAAGGAGTCAAATTAAGCTAAATTTAGTGCTTGTGGCAAAAATGTCAAAAAATAAAAAAATTTTCTAAAAATCTCAAAAAATAAAAATTTTTCTTAAAGTGGCCTTTTCTACTGAAATGGAAAAATAAGCCAAATTTAGTGCTTGTGGCAAAAATCGCAAAAAATAAAAAATTTTCATATAGTGGCCATTTCTACTGAAATGGCAAAATAAGCTAGATTTGGTGCTTGTGGCAAAAATCGCAAAAATTAAAAAATTTTCATATAGTGGCCATTTCTACTGAAATGCACCAAATTTATAGCTTATTTTGCCATTTCAGTAGAAATGGCCACTATATGAAAATTTTTTATTTTTTGCGATTTTTGCCACAAGCACTAAATTTAGCTATTTTTTGAGATTTTTGCCACAAGCACCAATTTAGCTTATTTTGCCATTTCAGTAGAAATGGCCGCTATATGAAAATTATTTATTTCTTCAGATTTTTGCCACAAGCACTAAATTTGGCTTATTTTGCCATTTCAGTAGAAATGGTAAATAAAATAAAAAAAAAAATTAAATAAAAAAATTTTCTTAAAGTGGCCATTTCTACTGAAATGGCAAAATAAACCAAATTTAGTGCTTGTGGCAAAAATCGCAAAAAATAAAACATTTTCTAAAAGTGTCAAATTAAGCTAAATTTGGTGCTTGTGGCAAAAATGTCAAAAAATAAAAAATTTTCTAAAAATCTCAAAAAATAAAAAAATATTCTTAAAGTGGCCATTTCTACTGAAATGGCAAAATAAGCCAAATTTAGTGCTTGTGGCAAAAATCGCCAAAAATAAAAAATTTTCTAAAAGTGTCAAATTAAGCTAAATTTGGTGCTTGTGGCAAAAATGTCAACAAATAAAAAAATTTTCTAAAAATCTCAAAAAATAAAACTTTTTATAAAAGTCGCCATTTATGCTGAAATGGCAAAATAAGCTAAATTTGGTGCTTGTGGCGAAAATCTCAAAAAATAAAAAATTTTCAAAAAGTGTCAAATTAAGCTAAATTTGGTGCTTGTGGCAAAAATGTCAAAAAATAAAAAATTTTCTAAAAATCTCAAAAAATAAAAAATTTTCTTAAAGTGGCCATTTCTACTGAAATGGCAAAATAAGCCAATTTAGTGCTTGTGGCAAAAATCGCAAAAAAATAAAAAATTTTTATATAGTGGCCGTTTCTACTGAAATAACAAAATAAGCTAAATTTGGTGCATGTGGCGAAAATCTCAAAAAATAAAAAATTTTCTAAAAGTGTCAATTAAGCTAAATGTGGTGCTTGTGGCAAAAATGTCAAAAAATAAAAAAATTTTCTAAAAATCTCAAAAATAAAAAATTTTCTTAAAGTGGCCATTTCTACTGAAATGGCAAAATAAGCCAATTTAGTGCTTGTGGCAAAAATCGCAAAAAACAAAAAATTTTCTAAAAGTGTCAAATTAAGCTAAATTTGATGCTTGTGGCAAAAATGTCAAAAAATAAAAAATTTTCTAAAAGTCGCCATTTCTGCTAAAATGGCAAAATAAGCTAAATTTAGTGCTTGTGGCAAAAATCTCAAAAAATAAAAAATTTTCTAAAAGTGTCAAATTAAGCTAAATTTGGTGCTTGTGGCAAAAATGTCAAATAATAAAAAATTTTCTAAAAACCCAAAAAAAAAAAATAATCCAAATTTAGTGCTTGTGGCATAATCGCAAAAAATAAAAAATTTTCATATAGTGGCCATTTCTACTGAAATGGCAAAATAAGCTAAATTGGGTGCTTGTGGCAAAAATCGCAAATAATAAAAATTTTCTAAAAGTGTCTCAAATTAAGCTAAATTTGATGCTTGTGGCAAAAATATCAAAAAATAAAAAATTTTCTAAAAGTCGCCATTTCTGCTAAAATGGCAAAATAAGCTAAATTTAGTGCTTGTGGCAAAAATCTCAAAAAATAAAAAATTTTCTAAAAGTGTCAAATTAAGCTAAATTTGGTGCTTGTGGCAAAAATGTCAAATAATAAAAAATTTTCTAAAAACCCAAAAAAAAAATTTTCTTAAAGCGGCCATTTCTACTGAAATGGCAAAATAAGCCAAATTTAGTGCTTCTGGCAAAAATCGCAAAAAAAAAATTTTCATATTGTGGCCATTTCTACTGAAATGGCAAAATAAGCTAAATTTAGTGCTTGTGGCAAAAATCTCAAAAAATAAAAAATTTTCTAAAAGTGTCAAATTAAGCTAAATTTGGTGCTAGTGGCAAAAATCGCAAAAAATAAAAAATTTTCTAATAGTCGCCATTTCTGCTAAAATGGCAAAATAAGCTAAATTTAGTGCTTGTGGCAAAAATCTCAAAAAATAAAAAATTTTCTAAGTGTCAAATTAAGCTAAATTTGGTGCTTGTGGCAAAAATGTCAAATAATAAAAAATTTTCTAAAAACCCAAAAAAAAATTTTCTTAAAGTGGCCATTTCTACTGAAATCGCAAAATAAGCCAAATTTAGTGCTTGTGGCATAATCGCAAAAAATAAAAAATTTTCATATAGTGGCCATTTCTACTGAAATGGCAAAATAAGCTAAATTTGGTGCTTGTGGCAAAAATCGCAAAAAATAAAAAATTTTCTAAAAGTGTCTCAAATTAAGCTAAATTTGATGCTTGTGGCAAAAATGTCAAAAAATAAAAAATTTTCTAAAAGTCGCCATTTCTGCTAAAATGGCAAAATAAGCTAAATTTAGTGCTTGTGGCAAAAATCTCAAAAAATAAAAAAAATTTTCTAAAAGTGTCAAATTAAGCTAAATTTTCCTTGTGCTTGTGGCAAAAATGTCAAATAATAAAAAATTTTCTAAAAACCCAAAAAAAAAATTTTCTTAAAGTGGCCATTTCTACTGAAATGGCAAAATAAGCCAAAATTTTCTAAAAATCTCAAAAAATAAAAAAATTTCTTAAAGTGGCCACTTCTACTGAAATGGCAAAATGTGGCAAAAATCGCAATAAATAACAAATTCTCTAAAAGTGTCAAATTAAGCTAAATTTGGTGCTTGTGGCAAAAATGTCAAAAATTTGGTGCTTGTGGCATAAATGTCAAAAAATAAAAAATTTTATAAAAATCTCAAAAAATAAAAAATTTTCTTAAAGTGACCATTTCTACTGAAATGGCAAAATAAGCCAAATTTAGTGCTTGTGGCAGAAATCGCAAAAAATAAAAAATTTTCATATAGTGGCCATTTCTACTGAAATGGCAAAATAAGCTAAATTTGGTGCTTGTGGCAAAAATCGCAAAAAATAAAAAATTTTCTAAAAGTGTCAAATTAAGCTAAATTTGATGCTTGTGGCAAAAATGTCAAAAAAATAAAAAAATTTCTAAAAGTCGCCATTTCTGCTAAAATGGCAAAATAAGCTAAATTTGGTGCTTGTGGCAAAAATCTCAAAAAATAAAAAATTTTCTAAAAATCTTAAGAAATAAAAAAATTTTCTTAAAGTGGCCATTTCTACTGAAATGCCAAAATAAGCCAAATTTGGTGCTTGTGGCCAAAATCTCAAAAAATAATAAATTTTCTAAAAGTGGCCATTTCTACTGAAATGGCAAAATAAGCTAAATTTGGTGCTTGTGGCAAAAATCGCAAAAAATAAAAAATTTTCATATAGTGGCCATTTCTACTGAAATGGCAAAATAAGCTAAATTTGGTGCTTGTGGCAAAAATCGCAAAAAATAAAAAATTTTCTAAAAGTGTCAAATTAAGCTAAATTTGATGCTTGTGGCAAAAATGTCAATAAATAAAAAATTTTCTAAAAGTCGCCATTTCTGCTAAAATGGCAAAATAAGCTAAATTTGATGCTTGTAGCAAAAATGTCAAAAAATAAAAAATTTTCATATAGTGGCCATTTCTACTGAAATGGCAAAATAAGCTAAATTTGGTGCTAGTGGCAAAAATCGCACAAAATAAAAAATTTTCTAAAAGTGTTAAATTAAGCTAAATTTGAAATGACAAAATAAGCCAAATTTAGTGCTTGTGGCAAAAATCGCAAAAAATAAAAAATTTTCATATAGTGGCCATTTCTACTGAAATGGCAAAATAAGCTAAATTTGGTGTTTGTGGCAAAAATCGCAAAAAATAAAAAAAATTCTAAAAGTGTCAAATTAAGCTAAATTTGATGCTTGTGGCAAAAATGTCAAAAAATAAAAAATTTTCTAAAAGTCGCCATTTCTGCTAAAATGGCAAATAAGCTAAATTTGGTGCTTGTGGCAAAAATCTCAAAAAATAAAAAATTTTCTAAAAATCTTAAAAAATAAAAAA
Organism: Sturmia bella; assembly: GCA_963662145.1. NCBI lineage: Eukaryota > Metazoa > Arthropoda > Insecta > Diptera > Tachinidae > Sturmia > Sturmia bella. The sequence goes on from OY759170.1 coordinate 28,505,554, forward strand.
ATTTTCCTAAAGTGGCCATTTCTACTGAAATGCCAAAATAAGCCAAATTTGGTGCTTGTGGCAAAAATCTCAAAAAATAAAAAATTTTCTAAAAGTGGCCATTTCTACTGAAATGGCAAAATAAGCTAAATTTGGTGCTTGTGGCAAAAATCTCAAAAAATAAAAAATTTTCTAAAAATCTTAAAAAATAAAAAAATTTTCTTAAAGTGGCCATTTCTACGGAAATGCCAAAATAAGCCAAATTTGGTGCTTGTGGCAAAAATCTCAAAAAATAAAAAATTTTCTAAAAGTGGCCATTTCTACTGAAATGGCAAAATAAGCTAAATTTGGTGCTTGTGGCGAAAATCTCAAAAAATAAAAAATTTTCAAAAAGTGTTAAATTAAGCTTAATTTGGTGGTTGTGGCAAAAATGTCAAAAAATAAAAAATTTTCTAAAAATCTCAAAAAATAAAAAATTTTCTTAAAGTGGCCATTTTTCTGAAATGACAAAATAAGCCAAATTTAGTGCTTGTGGCAAAAATCGCAAAAAATAAAAAATTTTCATTAGTGGCCATTTCTACTGAAATGGCAAAATAAGCTTAATTTGGTGCTTGTGGCAAAAATATCAAAAAAATAAAAAAATTTTCTAAAACTGTCAAATTAAGCTAAATTTGGTGCTTGTGGCAAAAATGTCAAAAAATAAAAAATTTTCTTAAAGTGGCCACTTCTACTGAAATGGCAAAATAAGCCAAATTTAGTGCTTGTGGCAAAAATTGCATAAAATAAAAAATTTTCATATAGTGGCCATTTCTACTGAAATGGCAAAATAAGCCAAATTTGGTGCTTGTGGCAAAAATCTCAAAAAATAAAAAAAATTTTCTAAAAGTGTCAAATTAAGCTAAATTTGGTGTTTGTGGCAAAAATATCAAAAAATAAAAAATTTTCTAAAAATCTCGAAAAATAAAAAATTTTATAAAAGTCGCCATTTATGCTGAAATGGCAAAATAAGCTAAATTTGGTGCTAGTGGCAAAAATCGCAAAAAATAAAAAATTTTCTAAAAGTGTTAAATTAAGCTAAATTTGAAATGACAAAATAAGCCAAATTTAGTGCTTGTGGCAAAAATCGCAAAAAATAAAAAATTTTCATATAGTGGCCATTTCTACTGAAATGGCAAAATAAGCTAAATTTGGTGCTTGTGGCAAAAATCGCAAAAAATAAAAAAAATTCTAAAAGTGTCAAATTAAGCTAAATTTGATGCTTGTGGCAAAAATGTCAAAAAATAAAAAATTTTCTAAAAGTCGCCATTTCTGCTAAAATGGCAAAATAAGCTAAATTTGGTGCTTGTGGCAAAAATCTCAAAAAATAAAAAATTTTCTAAAAATCTTAAAAAATAAAAAAATTTTCTTAAAGTGGCCATTTCTACTAAAATGCCAAAATAAGCCAAATTTGGTGCTTGTGGCAAAAATCTCAAAAAATAAAAAATTTTCTAAAAGTGGCCATTTCTACTGAAATGGCAAAATAAGCTAAATTTGGTGCTTGTGGCAAAAATCTCAAAAAATAAAAAATTTTCTAAAAATCTTAAAAAATAAAAAAATTTTCTTAAAGTGGCCATTTCTACGGAAATGCCAAAATAAGCCAAATTTGGTGCTTGTGGCAAAAATCTCAATAAATAAAAAATTTTCTAAAAGTGGCCATTTCTACTGAAATGGCAAAATAAGCTAAATTTGGTGCTTGTGGCGAAAATCTCAAAAATAAAAAATTTTCAAAAAGTGTTAAATTAAGCTTAATTTGGTGGTTGTGGCAAAAATGTCAAAAAATAAAAAATTTTCTAAAAATCTCAAAAAATAAAAAATTTTCTTAAAGTGGCCATTTTTCTGAAATGACAAAATAAGCCAAATTTAGTGCTTGTGGCAAAAATCGCAAAAAATAAAAAATTTTCATTAGTGGCCATTTCTACTGAAATGGCAAAATAAGCTTAATTTGGTGCTTGTGGCAAAAATATCAAAAAAATAAAAAATTTTCTAAAACTGTCAAATTAAGCTAAATTTGGTGCTTGTGGCAAAAATGTCAAAAAATAAAAAATTTTCTTAAAGTGGCCACTTCTACTGAAATGGCAAAATAAGCCAAATTTAGTGCTTGTGGCAAAAATTGCATAAAATAAAAAATTTTCATATAGTGGCCATTTCCACTGAAATGGCAAAATAAGCCAAATTTAGTGCTTGTGGCAAAAATCTCAAAAAATAAAAAAAATTTTCTAAAAGTGTCAAATTAAGCTAAATTTGGTGTTTGTGGCAAAAATATCAAAAAATAAAAAATTTTCTAAAAATCTCGAAAAATAAAAAATTTTATAAAAGTCGCCATTTATGCTGAAATGGCAAAATAAGCTAAATTTGGTGCTTGTGGCGAAAATCACAAAAAATAAAAAATTTTCTAAAAATCTCAAAAAATAAAAAATTTTCTAAAAGTCTGCTGAAATGGCAAAATAAGCTAAATTTGATGCTTGTGGCAAAAATGTCAAAAAAATAAAAAATTTTCTTAAAGTGGTCACTTCTACTGAAATGGCAAAATGTGGCAAAAATCGCAATAAATAAAAAATTCTCTAAAAGTGTCAAATTAAGCTAAATTTGGTGCTTGTGGCAAAAATGTCAAAATATAAAAATTTTCTAAAAATCTAAAAATAAATAAAAAAATTTTTTTAAAGTGGCCATATTTACTGATATGGCAAAATAAGCCAATTTAGTGCTTGTGGCAAAAATCTCAAAAAATAAAAAATTTTCTTAAAGTGGCCATTTCTGCTGAAATGGCAAAATAAGCTAATTTTGGTGCTTATGGCAAAAATCTCAAAAAATAAAATATTTTCTAAAAGTGTCAAATTAAGCTAAATTTGGTGCTTGTGGCAAAAATCTCATAAATAAAAAAATTTTCTAAAAGTGGCCATTTCTATTGAAATGGCAAAATAAGCTAAATTTGGTGCTTGTGGCAAAAATGTCAAAAAAATAAAAAATTTTCTAAAAATCTCAAAAAATAAAAAAATTTCTTAAAGTGGCCACTTCTACTGAAATGGCAAAATGTGGCAAAAATCGCAATAAATAACAAATTCTCTAAAAGTGTCAAATTAAGCTAAATTTGGTGCTTGTGGCAAAAATGTCAAAAATTTGGTGCTTGTGGCATAAATGTCAAAAAATAAAAAATTTTCTAAAAATCTCAAAAAATAAAAAATTTTCTTAAAGTGGCCATTTCTACTGAAATGGCAAAATAAGCCAAATTTAGTGCTTGTGGCAAAAATCGCAAAAAATAAAAAATTTTCGTATAAAAATTTTCTAAAAGTGTCAAATTAAGCTAAATTTGGTGCTTGTGGCAAAAATGTCAAAAAATAAAAAAATTTTCTAAAAATCTCAAAAAATTAAAAAAATTTCTTAAAGTGGCCATTTCTACTGAAATGGCAAAATAAGCCAAATTTAGTGCTTGTGGCAGAAATCGCAAAAATTAAAAAAATTTTCATATAGTGGTCAAAAAATAAAAAATTTTCTTAAAGTGGCCATTACTACTGAAATGCCAAAATAAGCTAAATTTGGTGCTTGTGGCAAAAATCGCAAAAAATAAAAAATTTTCTAAAAGTGTCAAATTAAGCTAAATTTGATGCTTGTGGCAAAAATGTCAAATAAATAAAAAAATTTCTAAAAGTCGCCATTTCTGCTAAAATGGCAAAATAAGCTAAATTTGGTGCTTGTGGCAAAAATCTCAAAAAATAAAAAATTTTCTAAAAATCTTAAGAAATAAAAAAATTTTCTTAAAGTAGCCATTTCTACTGAAATGACAAAATAAGCCAAATTTAGTGCTTGTGGCAAAAATCGCAAAAAATAAAAAAAATTCATATAGTGGCCATTTCTACTGAAATGGCAAAATAAGCTAAATTTGGTGCTTGTGGCAAAAATCGCAAAAAATAAAAAATTTTCTAAGTGTCAAATTAAGCCAAATTTGGTGCTTGTGGCAAAAATCTCAAAAAATAAAAAATTTTCTAAAAGTCGCCATTTCTACTGAAATGGCAAAATAAGCTAAATTTGGTGCTTGTGGCAAAAATCTCAAAAAATAAAAAATTTTCTAAGTGTCAAATTAAGCTAAATTTGGTGCTTGTGGCAAAAATGTCAAAAAATAAAAATTTTTCTAAAAATCTAAATAAATAAAAAAATTTTCTTAAAGTGGCCATTTCTTCTGAAATGGCAAAATAAGCTAAATTTGGTGCTTGTGGCAAAAATCTCAAAAAATGAAAAATTTTCTAAAAGTGTCAAATTAAGCTAAAGCTAATAAGCTTGTGGCAAGCACCAAATTTAGCTTTTTTCGCCATTTCAGAAGAAATGGCCACTTTAAGAAAATTTTTTTTTTTTTAGATATTTAGAAAATTTTTTATTTTTTTGACATTTTTGCCACAAGCACCAAATTTAGCTTAATTTGACACTTTTAGAAAATTTTTTTATTTTTTGAGATTTTTGCCACAAGCACCAAATTTAGCTTATTTTGCCATTTCAGTAGAAATGGCCACTTTTAGAAAATTTTTTATTTTTTGAGATTTTTGCCACAAGCACCAAATTTGGCTTATTTTGGCATTTCAGTAGAAATGGCGACTTTTAGAAAATTTTTTATTTTTTGAGATTTTTAGAAAATTTTTTATTTTTTGACATTTTTGCCACAAGCACCAAATTTAGCTTAATTTGACACTTTTAGAAAATTTTTTATTTTTTGCGATTTTTGCCAGAAGCACCAAATATAGCTTATTTTGCCATTTCAGTAGAAATGGCCACTATATGAAAATTTTTTATTTTTTGCGATTTTTGCCACAAGCACTAAATTTGGCTTATTTTGTCATTTCAGTATAAAAGGCCACTAAGAAAATTTTTTTATTTTTTTAGATTTTTAGAAATTTTTGTATTTCTTTGACATTTTTGCCACAAGCACCAAATTTAGCTTATTTTGCCATTTCAGCAGAAATGGCGACTTTTAGAAAATTTTTTATTTTTTGAGATTTTGTCACAAGCACCAAATTTTTATTTTTTGCGATTTTTGCCACAAGCACCAAATTTAGCTTATTTTGCCATTTCAGCAGAACCGGCCACTTTTAGAAAATTTTTTATTTTTTGAGATTTTTGCCACAAGCACCAAATTTGGCTTATTTTGGCATTTCAGTAGAAATAGCGACTTTTAGAAAATTTTTTATTTTTTGAGATTTTTGAAAATTTTTTATTTTTTGACATTTTTGCCACAAGCACCAAATTTAGCTTAATTTGACACTTTTAGAAAATTTTTTATTTGTTGCGATTTTTGCCAGAAGCACCAAATATAGCTTATTTTGCCATTTCAGTAGAAATGGCCACTATATGAAAATTTTTTATTTTTTGCGATTTTTGCCACAAGCACTAAATTTAGCTTATTTTGTCATTTCAGTATAAAAGGCCACTAAGAAAAATTTTGTATTTATTTAGATTTTTGGAAAATTTTTTATTTTTTGATATTTTTGCCACAAGCACCAAATTTAGCTTAATTTGACACTTTTAGAAAATTTTTTATTTTTTGAGATTTTTGCCACAAGCACCAAATTTAGCTTATTTTGCCTTTCTACTGAAATTTTTAGATTTTAGAAAATTTTTTATTTTTTGAGATTTTTTCAACAAGCACCAAATTTAGCTTATTTTGCCATTTCAGCAGAAAAGTCCACTTTTAGAAAATTTTTTATTTTTTGAGATTTTTGCCACAAGCACCAAATTTAGCTTATTTTGCCTTTCTACTGAAATTTTTAGATTTTAGAAAATTTTTTATTTTTTTAAAATTTTTCAACAAGCACCAAATTTAGCTTATTTTGCCATTTCAGCAGAAAAGTCCACTTTTAGAAAATTTTTTATTTTTTGAGATTTTTGCCACAAGCACCAAATTTAGCTTAATTTGACACTTAGAAAATTTTTTTATTTTTTGAGATTTTTGCCACAAGCACCAAATTTAGCTTATTTTGCCATTTCAGTAGAAATGGCCACTTTAAGAAAAATTTTTTATTTTTTTAGATTTTTAGAAAATTTTTTTATTTTTTATTTTTTTGACATTTTTGCCACAAGCACCAAATTTAGCTTAATTTGACACTTTTAGAAAATTTTTTTATTGTTTGAGATTTTTGCCACAAGCACCAAATTTGGCTTATTTTGCCATTTCAGTAGAAATGGCCACTTTAAGAAAATTTTTTTATTTTTTTAGATTTTTAGAAAATTTTTTATTTTTTGACATTTTTGCCACAAGCACCAAATTTAGCTTAATTTGACACTTTTAGAAAATTTTTTATTTTTTGAGATTTTTGCCACAAGCACCAAATTTAGCTTATTTTGCCTTTCTACTGAAATTTTTAGATTTTAGAAAATTTTTTATTTTTTGAGATTTTTTCAACAAGCACCAAATTTAGCTTATTTTGCCATTTCAGCAGAAAAGTCCACTTTTAGAAAATTTTTTATTTTTTGAGATTTTTGCCACAAGCACCAAATTTAGCTTATTTTGCCTTTCTACTGAAATTTTTAGATTTTAGAAAATTTTTTATTTTTTGAGATTTTTTCAACAAGCACCAAATTTAGCTTATTTTGCCATTTCAGCAGAAAAGTCCACTTTTAGAAAATTTTTTATTTTTTGAGATTTTTGCCACAAGCACCAAATTTAGCTTAATTTGACACTTAGAAAATTTTTTTATTTTTTGAGATTTTTGCCACAAGCACCAAATTTAGCTTATTTTGCCATTTCAGTAGAAATGGCCACTTTAAGAAAAATTTTTTATTTTTTTAGATTTTTAGAAAATTTTGTTATTTTTTATTTTTTTGACATTTTTGCCACAAGCACCAAATTTAGCTTAATTTGACACTTTTAGAAAATTTTTTTATTGTTTGAGATTTTTGCCACAAGCACCAAATTTGGCTTATTTTGCCATTTCAGTAGAAATGGCCACTTTAAGAAAATTTTTTTATTTTTTTAGATTTTTAGAAAATTTTTTATTTTTTGACATTTTTGCCACAAGCACCAAATTTAGCTTAATTTGACACTTTTAGAAAATTTTTTATTTTTTGAGATTTTTGCCACAAGCACCAAATTTAGCTTATTTTGCCAATTCAGTAGAAATGGCCACTTTTAGAAAATAGCAGTAAATTTGGCTTATTTTGTCATTTCAGTAGAAGTGGCCACTTTTAGAAAATTTTTTATTTTTTGAGATTTTTAGAAAATTTTTTTATTTTTTATTTTTTTGACATTTTTGCCACAAGCACCAAATTTAGCTTAATTTGACACTTTTAGAAAATTTTTTTATTGTTTGAGATTTTTGCCACAAGCACCAAATTTGGCTTATTTTGGCATTTCAGTAGAAATGGCGACTTTTAGAAAATTTTTTATTTTTTGAGATTTTTAGAAAATTTTTTATTTTTTGACATTTTTGCCACAAGCACCAAATTTAGCTTAATTTGACACTTTTAGAAAATTGTTTATTTTTTGCGATTTTTGCCACAAGCACCAAATTTAGCTTATTTTGCCATTTCAGTAGAAATGGCCACTTTTAGAAAATAGCAGTAAATTTGGCTTATTTTGTCATTTCAGTAGAAGTGGCCACTTTTAGAAAATTTTTTATTTTTTGAGATTTTTAGAAAATTTTTTATTTTTTGACATTTTTGCCACAAGCACCAAATTTAGCTTAATTTGACACTTTTAGAAAATTGTTTATTTTTTGCGATTTTTGCCACAAGCACCAAATTTAGCTTATTTTGCCATTTCAGTAGAAATGGCCACTTTTAGAAAATAGCAGTAAATTTGGCTTATTTTGTCATTTCAGTAGAAGTGGCCACTTTAAGAAAATTTTTTTATTTTTTTAGATTTTTAGAAAATTTTTTATTTTTTGACATTTTTGCCACAAGCACCAAATTTAGCTTAATTTGACACTTTTAGAAAATTTTTTATTTTTTGAGATTTTTGCCACAAGCACCAAATTTAGCTTATTTTGCCATTTCAGTAGAAATGGCCACTTTTAGAAAATAGCAGTAAATTTGGCTTATTTTGTCATTTCAGTAGAAGTGGCCACTTTTAGAAAATTTTTTATTTTTTGAGATTTTTAGAAAATTTTTTATTTTTTGACATTTTTGCCACAAGCACCAAATTTAGCTTAATTTGACACTTTTAGAAAATTGTTTATTTTTTGCGATTTTTGCCACAAGCACCAAATTTAGCTTATTTTGCCAATTCAGTAGAAATGGCCACTTTTAGAAAATAGCAGTAAATTTGGCTTATTTTGTCATTTCAGTAGAAGTGGCCACTTTTAAAAAATTTTTTATTTTTTTAGATTTTTAGAAAATTTTTTTATTTTTTATTTTTTTGACATTTTTGCCACAAGCACCAAATTTAGCTTAATTTGACACTTTTAGAAAATTTTTTTATTGTTTGAGATTTTTGCCACAAGCACCAAATTTGGCTTATTTTGGCATTTCAGTAGAAATGGCGACTTTTAGAAAATTTTTTATTTTTTGAGATTTTTAGAAAATTTTTTATTTTTTGACATTTTTGCCACAAGCACCAAATTTAGCTTAATTTGACACTTTTAGAAAATTGTTTATTTTTTGCGATTTTTGCCACAAGCACCAAATTTAGCTTATTTTGCCATTTCAGTAGAAATGGCCACTTTTAGAAAATAGCAGTAAATTTGGCTTATTTTGTCATTTCAGTAGAAGTGGCCACTTTTAGAAAATTTTTATATTTTTCGAGATTTTTAGAAAATTTTTTATTTTTTGACATTTTTGGCACAAGCACCAAATTTAGCTTAATTTGACACTTTTAGAAAATTTTTTATTTTTTGAGATTTTTGCCACAAGCACCAAATTTAGCTTATTTTGCCATTTCAGTAGAAATGGCCACTTTTAGAAAATTTTTTTATTTATTGAGATTTTTGCCACAAGCACCAAATTTGGCTTATTTTGGCATTTCAGTAGAAATGGCGACTTTTAGAAAATTTTTTATTTTTTGAGATTTTTAGAAAATTTTTTATTTTTTGACATTTTTGCCACAAGCACCAAATTTAGCTTAATTTGACACTTTTAGAAAATTTTTTATTTTTGAGATTTTTGCCACAAGCACCAAATTTAGCTTATTTTGCCATTTCAGCAGAAATGGCCACTTTTAGAAAATTTTTTATTTTTTGAGATTTTTGCCACAAGCACCAAATTTAGCTTATTTTGCCATTTCAGCAGAAATGGCCAGTTTTAGGAAATTTTTTATTTTTTGAGATTTTTGCCTCAAGCACCAAATGTAGCTTATTTTGCCATTTCAAGAGAAATGACCACATATAGAAAATTTTTTATTTTTTGAGATTTTGCTGTCGATATTTCAGGTGCCAAATTTTGCTTATTTTTGGTCTATCTTTAATATTTCAGCAGAAATGGCCACTTTTAGAAGAAATTTTATTTTTTGAGCTTTTTGCCACAAGCACCAAATTTAGCTTATTTTGCCATTTCAGCAGAAATGGCCACTTTGCCAAATTTAGCTTATTTTGCCATTTCAGTAGAATTGGTCAGTTTTAGAAAAGTTTTTATTTTTTGAGATTTTGCTGTCAATATTCAGGTGCCAAATTTCGCTTATTTTTGGTCTATCTTTAATATTTCAGCAAAAATGGCCACTTTTAGAAAATTTTTTATTTTTTAAGATTTTTGCCACAAGCACCAAATTTTGTTTATTTTACCATTTCAGCAGAAATGGCCACTTTTAGGAAATTTTTTATTTTTTTGAGATTTTTGCCTTAAGCACCAACTGTAGCTTATTTTGCCATTTCAGGAGAAATGACCACTTATAGAAAATTTTTTATTTTTTGAGATTTTGCTGTCAATATTTCAGGTGCCAAATTTTGCTTATTTTTGGTCTATCTTTAATATTTCAGTAGAAATGGCCACTTTTAGAAAATTTTTTATTTTTTGAGATTTTTGCCACAAGCACCAAATTTAGCTTATTTTGCCATTTCAGCAGAAATGGCCACTTTTAGAAATTTTTTTATTTTTTGAGATTTTTGCCACAAGCACTAAATGTAGCTTATTTTGCCATTTCAGGAGAAATGACCACTTATAGAAAATTTTTTATTTTTTGAGATTTTGCTGTCGATATTTCAGGTGCCAAATTTTGCTTATTTTTGGTCTATCTTTAATATTTCAGCAAAAATGGCCACTTTTAGAAAATTTTTTATTTTTTGAGATTTTTGCCACAAGCACCAAATTTAGCTTATTTTGCCATTTCAGCAGAAATGGCCACTTTTAGGAAATTTTTTATTTTTTGAGATTTTTGCCACAAGCACCAAATTTAGCTTATTTTGCCATTTCACTAGAAATGGCCACTCTAAATGTTGTTTTTTTTGAGATTTTTGCCATAAGCACCAAATTTAGCTTATTTTGCCATTTCAGTAGAAATGGCCAGTTTTAGAAAAGTTTTTATTTTTTTAGATTTTTGCCACAAGCACCGAATTTAGCTTATTTTGCCATTTCAGTAGAAATGGGCACTTTTAGAAAATTTTTTTATTTTTTTAGATTTCGCTGTCAATATTTCAGGTGCCAATTTTTGCTTATTTTTGGTCTATCTTTAATATTTCAGCAAAAATGGCACTCAAGTCAATTTCAAGTCAAGGTCAAGTCAAGGTTAAGTCAAGGTCACGTCAAGGTCAAGTCAAGGTCAAGTCAAGGTCATGTTAAGGTCAAGTCATGGTCATGTCAAGGTCATGTCAAGGTCAAGTCAAAGTCATGTCAAGGTTAAGTCAAAGTCAAGTCAAGGTCAAGTCAAGGTCAAGTCAAGGCCAAGTCAAGGCCAAGTCAAGGTCAAGTCAAAGTCATGTCAAGGTCAAGTCAAGGTCCAGTGAAGGTCAAGTCAAGGTCAAGTCAAGGTTAAGTGAAGGTCAAGTGAAGGTCAAGTCATGGTCAAGTCAAGGTCAAGTCAAGGTCAAGTCAAGGTCATGTCAAGGTCGAGTCCAGGTCAAGTCAAGGTCAAGTCAAGGTCAAGCCAAGGTCATGTCAAGGTCAAGGTCAAGTCAAGGTCAAGTCAGGGTCAAGTCAAGGTCAAGTCAAGGTCAAGTCAAGGTCAAGTCAAGGTTACGTCAAGGTCAAGTCAAGGTCAAGTAAAAGTCAAGTCAAGGTCATGTCAAGGTCAAGTCAAGGTCACGTCAAGGTCAAGTCAAGGTCATGTCAAGGTCGAGTCAAGGTCAAGTCAACGTCAAGTCAAGGTCAATTCAAGGTCAAGTCAAGGTCAAGTCAAGGTCATGTCAAGGTCAAGTCAAGGTCAAGTCAAGGTCAAGTCAAGGTCAATTCAAGGTCAAGTCAAGGTCATGTCAAGGTCAAGTCAAGGTCAAGTCAAGGTCAAGTCAAGGTCAAATCAAGGTCAAGTCAAGGTCATGTCAAGGTCATGTCAAGGTCAAGTCAAGGTCAAGTCAACGTCAAGTCAAGGTCATGTCAAGGTCAAGTCAAGGTCAATTCAAGGTCAAGTCAAGGTCATGTCAAGGTCAGGTCAAGGTCAAGTCAAGGTCAAGTCAAGGTCAAGTCAAAGTCAAGTGAAGGTCAAGTCAAGGTGAAGTCAAGGTCATGTCAAGGTCAAGTCAAGGTCAAGTCAATGTCAAGTCAATGTCAAGTCAAGGACAAGTCAAGGTCCAGTCAAGGTCAAGTCAAGGTCAAGTGAAGGTCATGTCAAGGTCAAGTCAGGGTCATGTCAAGGTCAAGGTTAAATCAAGGTCAAGTTAAGGTCAAGTCAAGGTAATGTCAATGTCAAGGTCATGTCAAGGTCATGTAAAGATCAAGTCATGTCAAGGTCAGGTCAAGGTCAAGGTCAAGTCAAGGTCGAGTCAAGGTCAAGTCAAGGTCAAGTCAAGGTCATGTCAAGGACATGTCAAGGTCATGTCAAGGTCATGTCAAGGTCAAGTCAAGGTCAAGGCAAGGTTAAGTCAAGGTCAAGTCAAGTCAAGTTCAGGTAGAGGTCAAGTCAAGGTCATGTCAAGGTCAAGTCAAGGTCAAGTCAAGGTCATGTCAAGGTCAGGTCACGGTCAAGTCAAGGTCAACTGTAAGGTCAAGTCAAGGTCAAGTCAATGTCAAGTCAAGGTCAACTCAAGGTCAAGTCAAGGTCAAGTCAAGGTCAAGTCAAGGTCGAGTCAAGGTTGAGTCAAGGTCAAGTCATGGTCAAGTTAAGGTCAGGTCAAGGTCAAGTCAAGGTCAAGTCAAGGTCCAGTGAAGGTCAAGTCAAGGTCATGTCAAGGTCAAGTCAAGGTCATGTCGAGGTCGAGTCAAGGTCGAGTCAAGGTCAAGTCAAGGTCAAGTCAAGGTCAAGTCAAGGTCAAGTCAAGGTCAAGTCAAGGTTAAGTCAAGGTCGAGTCAAGGTCAAGTCCAGGTCCAGTGAAGGTCAAGTCAAGGTCAAGTGAAGGTCAAGTCAAGGTCAAGTCAAGGTCATGTCAAGGTCAAATCAAGGTCAAATCAAGGTCAAGTCAAGGTCAAGTCAAGGTCAAGTCAAGGTCAAGTCAAGGTCAAGTCAAGGTCATGTCAAGGTCAGGTCAAGGTCAAGTCAAGGTCAAGTCAAGGTTAAGTCAAGGTCAAGTCAAGGTCCAGTGAAGGTCAAGTCAAGGTCAAGTCAAGGTCAAGTCAAGGTCATGTCAAGGTCAATTCAAGGTCATGTCAAGGTCAAGTCAAGTTCAAGTCAAGTTCAAGTCAAGGTCAAGTCAAGGTCAAGTCAAGGTCGAGTCAATGTCAAGTCAAGGTCATGTCAAGGTCATGTAAAGGTCGAGTCAAGGTCGAGTCAAGGTCGAGTCAAGGTCAAGTCAAGGTCAAGTCAAGGTCATGTCAAGGTCAAGTCAAGGTCAAGTCAAGGTCAAGTCAAGGTTAAGTCAAGGTCAAGTCAAGGTCCAGTGAAGGTCAAGTCAAGGTCAAGGTCAAGTCAAGGTCAAGTCAAGGCCGAGTCAATGTCAAGTCAAGGTCATGTCAAGGTCATGTAAAGGTCGAGTCAAGGTCAAGTCAAGGTCAAGGTCAAGGTCAAGTCAAGGTCAAGTCAAGGTCATGTCAAGGTCAATTCAAGGTCATGTCAAGGTCGAGTCAAGGTCGAGTCAAGGTCAAGTCAAGTTCAAGTCAAGTTCAAGTCAAGGTCAAGTCAAGGTCAAGTCAAGGTCGAGTCAATGTCAAGTCAAGGTCATGTCAAGGTCATGTAAAGGTCGAGTCAAGGTCGAGTCAAGGTCAAGGTCAAGTCAAGGTCAAGTCAAGGTCAAGTCAAGGTCATGTCAAGGTCAAGTCAAGGTCAAGTCAAGGTCAAGTCAAGGTTAAGTCAAGGTCAAGTCAAGGTCCAGTGAAGGTCAAGTCAAGGTCAAGTCAAGGTCAAGTCAAGTTCAAGTCAAGGTCAAGTCAAGGTCAAGTCAAGGTCGAGTCAATGTCAAGTCAAGGTCATGTCAAGATCATGTAAAGGTCGAGTCAAGGTCAAGTCAAGGTCAAGTCAAGGTCAAGTCAAGGTCACGTCAAGGTCAGGTCAAGGTCAAGTCAAGGTCAAGTCAAGGTCATGTCAAGGTCAAGTCAATGTCAAGTCAAGGTCATGTCAAGGTCAAGTCAAGGTCGAGTCAAGGTCAAGTCAAGGTCAAGTCAAGGTCAAGTCAAGGTCAAGTCAAGGTCAAGTCAAGGTTAAGTCAAGGTCGAGTCAAGGTTAAGTCAAGGTCGAGTCAAGGTCAAGTCAAGGTCCAGTGAAGGTCAAGTCAAGGTCGAGTGAAGGTCAAGTCAAGGTCATGTCAAGGTCAAATCAAGGTCAAATCAAGGTCAAGTCAAGGTCAAGTCAAGGTCATGTCAAGGTCAAGTCAAGGTCAAGTCAAGGTCATGTCAAGGTCAGGTCAAGGTCATGTCAAGGTCAAGTCAAGGTCAAGTCAAGGTTAAGTCAAGGTCAAGTCAAGGTCAAGTCAAGGTCAAGTCAAGGTCAAGTCAAGGTCAAGTCAAGGTCAAGTCAAGGTCAAGGCAAGGTCAAGTCAAGGTCAAGTCACGGTCAAGTCAAGGTCAAGTCAAGTCAAGGTCATGTCAAGGTCAAGTCAAGGTCATGTCAAGGTCAAGTCAAGGTCAAGTCAAGGTCAAGTCAAGGTTAAGTCAAGGTCAAGTCAAGGTCACGTCAAGGTCAAGTCAAGGTCAAGTCAAAGTCATGTCAAGGTCAAGGTCAATTCAAGGTCATGTCAAGGTCAAGGTCAAGTCAAGGTCAAGTCAAGGTCGAGTCAAGGTCAAGTCAAGGTCCAGTGAAGGTCAAGTCAAGGTCAAGTCAAGGTCATGTCAAGGTCAAATCAAGGTCAAATCAAGGTCAAGTCAAGGTCAAGTCAAGGTCAAGTCAAGGTCAAGTCAAGGTCAAGTTCAAGTCAAGGTCAAGTCAAGGTTAAGTCAAGGTCAAGTCAAGGTCCAGTGAAGGTCAAGTCAAGGTCAAGTCAAGGTCAAGTCAAGGTCATGTCAAGGTCAATTCAAGGTCATGTCAAGGTCAAGTCAAGTTCAAGTCAAGTTCAAGTCAAGGTCAAGTCAAGGTCAAGTCAAGGTCGAGTCAATGTCAAGTCAAGGTCATGTCAAGGTCATGTAAAGGTCGAGTCAAGGTCGAGTCAAGGTCAAGTCAAGGTCATGTCAAGGTCATGTCAAGGTCAAGTCAAGGTCAAGTCGAAGTCAAGTCAAGGTCACGTCAAGGTTAAGTCAAAGTCAAGTCAAGGTCAAGTCAAGGTCAAGTCAAGGTCAAGTCAAGGTCAAGTCAAGGTCATGTCAAGGTCAAGTCAAGGTCAAGTCAAGGTCTAGTCAAGGTCAAGTCAAGGTCATGTCAAGGTCAAGTCAAGGTCAAGTCAAGGTCATGTCAAGGTCAGGTCAAGGTCAAGTCAAGGTCAAGTCAAGGTTAAGGCAAGGTCAAGTCAAGGTCCAGTGAAGGTCAAGTCAAGGTCAAGTCAAGGTCATGTCAAGGTCAAGTCAAGTTCAAGTCAAGGTCAAGTCAAGGTCAAGGTCAAGTCAAGGTCAAGTTAAGGTCATGTCAAGGTCATGTCAAGGTCAAGTCAAGGTCAAGTCAAGGTCAAGTCAAGGTTAAGTCAAGGTCAAGTCAAGGTCCAGTGAAGGTCAAGTCAAGGTCAAGTCAAGGTCATGTCAAGGTCAATTCAAGGTCATGTCAAGGTCAAGTCAAGTTCAAGTCAAGGTCAAGTCAAGGTCAAGTCAAGGTCATGTAAAGGTCGAGTCAAGGTCTAGTCAAGGTCAAGTCAAGGTCAAGTTAAGGTCATGTCAAGGTCATGTCAAGGTCAAGTCAAGGTCAAGTCAAGGTCAAGTCAAGGTTAAGTCAAGGTCAAGTCAAGGTCAAGGTCAAGTCAAGGTCACGTCAAGGTCAGGTCAAGGTCAAGTCAAGGTCAAGTCAAGGTCAAGTCAAGGTCATGTCAAGGTCAAGTCAATGTCAAGTCAAGGTCATGTCAAGGTCAAGTCAAGGTCAAGTCAAGGTCAAGTCAAGGTCAGGTCAAGGTCAAGTCAAGGTCAAGTCAAGGTTAAGTCAAGGTCAAGTCAAGGTCAAGTCAAGGTCATGTCAAGGTCAAGTCAAGATCAAGTCAAGGTCAAGTCAAGGTCAAGTCAAGGTCAAGGCAAGGTCAAGTCAAGGTCAAGTCAAAGTCAAGTCACGGTCAAGTCAAGGTCAAGTCAAGGTCAAGTCAAGGTCAAGTCAAGGTCATGTCAAGGTCAAGTCAAGGTCATGTCAAGGTCATGTCAAGGTCAAGCCAAGGTCAAGTCAAGGTCAAGTCAAGGTCAAGTCAAGGTTAAGTCAAGGTCAAGTCAAGGTCAGGTCAAGGTCAAGTCAAGGTCAAGTCAAGGTCAAGTCAAGGTCAAGTCAAGGTTAAGTCAAGGTCAAGTCAAGGTCAAGCCAAGGTCAAGTCATGGTAAAGTCAAGGTCAAGTCAAGGGCAAGTCAAGGTCATGTCCAGGTCAGGTCAAGGTCAAGTCAAGGTCAAGTCAAGGTCAAGTCATGGTCAAGTCAAGGTTAAGTCAAGGTCAAGTCAAGGTCGAGTCAAGGTCAAGTCAAGATCAAGCCAAGGTCAAGTCAAGGGCAAGTCAAAGTCAAGTGAAGGTCAAGTCAAGGTCAAGTCAAGGTTAAGTCAAGGTCAAGTCAGGGTCATGTCAAGGTCATGTCAAGGTCAAGTCAAGGTCAAGTCAAGGTCAAGTCAAGGTCAAGTCAAGGTCAAGTCAAGGTCATGTCAAGGTCGAGTCAAGGTCAGGTCAAGATCAAGCCAAGGTCAAGTCAAGGTCAAATCAAAGTCAAGTGAAGGTCAAGTCAATGTCAAGTCAAGGTCATGTCAAGGTCAAGTCAATGTCAAGTCAAGGTCATGTCAAGGTCAAGTCAAGGTCAAGTCAAGGTCATGTCAAGGTCGAGTCAAGGTCAAGTGAAAATCAAGCCAAGGTCAAGTCAAGGTTAAGTCAAGGTCAAGTCAAGGTCAAGGTCAAGCCAAGGTCAAGTCATGGTCAAGTTAAGGTCAAGCCAAGGTCAAGTCAAGGTCAAGTCAAGGGCAAGGTCAATTCAAGGGCAAGTCAAGGTCATGTCAAGGGCAAGTCAAGGTCATGTCCAGGTCAGGTCAAGGTCAAGTCAAGGTCAAGTCAACGTCATGTCGAGGTCATGTCAAGGTCAAGTCAAGGTCATGTCAAGGTCAAGTCAAGTTCATGTCAAGGTCAAGTCATGGTCAAGTCAAGGTCGAGTCAAGGTCAAGTGAAGGTCATGTCAAGGTCAAGTCAAGGTCAAGTTAAGGTCATGTCAAGGTCATGTCAAGGTCAAGTCAAGGTCAAGTCAAGGTCAAGTCAAGGTTAAGTCAAGGTCAAGTCAAGGTCCAGTGAAGGTCAAGTCAAGGTCAAGTCAAGGTCACGTCAAGGTCAGGTCAAGGTCAAGTCAAGGTCAAGTCAAGGTCAAGTCAAGGTCATGTCAAGGTCAAGTCAATGTCAAGTCAAGGTCATGTCAAGGTCAAGTCAAGGTCAAGTCAAGGTCAAGTCAAGGTCAGGTCAAGGTCAAGTCAAGGTCAAGTCAAGGTTAAGTCAAGGTCAAGTCAAGGTCAAGTCAAGGTCATGTCAAGGTCAAGTCAAGATCAAGTCAAGGTCAAGTCAAGGTCAAGTCAAGGCAAGGTCAAGTCAAGGTCAAGTCAAGGTCATGTCAAGGTCAAGTCAAGGTCATGTCAAGGTCATGTCAAGGTCAAGCCAAGGTCAAGTCAAGGTCAAGTCAAGGTCAAGTCAAGGTTAAGTCAAGGTCAAGTCAAGGTCAGGTCAAGGTCAAGTCAAGGTCAAGTCAAGGTCAAGTCAAGGTCAAGTCAAGGTCAAGTCAAGGTTAAGTCAAGGTCAAGTCAAGGTCAAGCCAAGGTCAAGTCATGGTAAAGTCAAGGTCAAGTCAAGGGCAAGTCAAGGTCATGTCCAGGTCAGGTCAAGGTCAAGTCAAGGTCAAGTCAAGGTCAAGTCATGGTCAAGTCAAGGTTAAGTCAAGGTCAAGTCAAGGTCGAGTCAAGGTCAAGTCAAGATCAAGCCAAGGTCAAGTCAAGGTCAAGTCAAAGTCAAGTGAAGGTCAAGTCAAGGTCAAGTCAAGGTTAAGTCAAGGTCAAGTCAGGGTCATGTCAAGGTCAAGTCAAGGTCAAGTCAAGGTCAAGTCAAGGTCATGTCAAGGTCGAGTCAAGGTCAGGTCAAGATCAAGCCAAGGTCAAGTCAAGGTCAAATCAAAGTCAAGTGAAGGTCAAGTCAAGGTCAAGTCAAGGTCAAGTCAAGGTCATGTCAAGGTCAAGTCAAGGTCAAGTCAAGGTCATGTCAAGGTCAAGTCAAGGTCAAGTCAAGGTCATGTCAAGGTCGAGTCAAGGTCAAGTGAAAATCAAGCCAAGGTCAAGTCAAGGTTAAGTCAAGGTCAAGTCAAGGTCAAGG
This sequence comes from Sturmia bella, assembly GCA_963662145.1. NCBI lineage: Eukaryota > Metazoa > Arthropoda > Insecta > Diptera > Tachinidae > Sturmia > Sturmia bella. Next base: position 28,523,442 of record OY759170.1, read on the forward strand.
TCAAGCCAAGGTCAAGTCATGGTCAAGTTAAGGTCAAGCCAAGGTCAAGTCAAGGGCAAGGGCAAGGTCAAGGTCAATTCAAGGGCAAGTCAAGGTCATGTCAAGGGCAAGTCTAGGTCAAGTCAAGGTCATGTCCAGGTCAGGTCAAGGTCAAGTCAAGGTCAAGTCAACGTCATGTCGAGGTCATGTCAAGGTCAAGTCAAGGTCATGTCAAGGTCAAGTCAAGTTCATGTCAAGGTCAAGTCATGGTCAAGTCAAGGTCGAGTCAAGGTCAAGTGAAGGTCATGTCAAGGTCAAGTCAAGGTCAAGTCAATGAAAAGTCAAGGTCAAGTCAAGGTTAAGTGAAGGTCAAGTCAAGGTCACGTCAAGGTCAAGTCAAGGTCAAGTCAAAGTCATGTCAAGGTCAAGGTCAAGGTCAAGGTCAATTCAAGGTCATGTCAAGGTCAAGGTCAAGTCAAGGTCAAGTCAAGGTCATGTCAAGGTCAAGGTCAAGTCAAGGTCAAGTCAAGGTCATGTCAAGGTCATGTCAAGGTCAAGTCAAGGTCAAGTCGAAGTCAAGTCAAGGTCATGTCAAGGTTAAGTCAAGGTCAAGTCAAGGTCAAGTCAAGGTCAAGTCAAGGTCAAGTCAAGGTCAAGTCAAGGTCAAGTCAAGGTCATGTCAAGGTCATGTTAAGGTCAAGTAAAGGTCATGTCAAGGTCAGGTCAAAGTCAAGTCTAGGTCGAGTCAAGGTCAAGTCAAGGTCAAGTCACGGTCAAGGCAAGGTCAAGTCAAGGTCAAGTCAAGGTCAAGTCAAGGTCATGTCAAGGTCAAGTCAAGGTCATGTCAAGGTCAAGTCAAGGTCGAGTCAAGGTCAAGTCAAGGTCATGTCAAGGTCAAGTCAAGGTCAAGTCAAGGTCAAGTCAAGGTCAAGGTCAAGTCAAAGTCAAGTCAAGGTCAAGTGAAGGTCAAGTCAAGGTCAAGTCAAGGTCAAGTCAAGGTCATGTCAAGGTCAAGTCAAGGTCAAGTCAAGGTCAAGTCAAGGTCAAGTCAAGGTTAAGTCAAGGTCAAGTCAAGGTCAAGCCAAGGTCAAGTCATGGTCAAGTCAAGGTCAAGTCAAGGTCAAGTCAAGATCAAGTCAAGGTCAAGTCAAGGTCAAGTCAAGGTCAAGTCAAGGTCAAGTCAACGTCATGTCAAGGTCATGTCAAGGTCAAGTCAAGGTCAAGTCAAGGTCACGTCAAGGTCAAGGTCAAGTCAAGGTCGAGTCAAGGTCAAGTCAAGGTCAAATCAAGGTCAAGTCAAAGTCAAGTCAAGGTCAAGTGAAGGTCAAGTCAAGGTCAAGTCAAGGTCAAGGCAAGGTCAAGTCAAGCTCATGTCAAGGTCGAGTCAAGGTCAAGTCAAGTCAAGGTCATGTCAAGGTCAAGTGAAGGTCAAGTCAAGGTCAAGTCAAGGTCAAGGTCAAGTCAAGGTCGAGTCAAGGTCAAGTCAAGGTCAAGTCAAGGTCAAGTCAAAGTCAAGTCAAGGTCAAGTGAAGGTCAAGTCAAGGTCAAGTCAAGGTCACATCAAGGTCATGTCAAGGTCAAGTCAAAGTCATGTCAAGGTCAAGGTCAAGTCAAGGTTAAGTCAAGGTCATGTCGAGGTCAGGTCAAGGTCAAGTCAAGGTCAAGTCAAGGTCAAGTCAAGGTCAAGTCAAGGTCATGTCAAGGTCAAGTCAAGGTCAAGTCAAGGTCAGGTCAAGGTCAAGTCAAGGTCAAGTCAAGGTTAAGTCAAGGTCAAGTCAAGGTCAAGTCAAGGTCATGTCAAGGTCAAGTCAAGATCAAGTCAAGGTCAAGTCAAGGTCAAGTCAAGGTCAAGGCAAGGTCAAGTCAAAGTCAATTCACGGTCAAGTCAAGGTCAAGTCAAGGTCAAGTCAAGGTCATGTCAAGGTCAAGTCAAGGTCATGTCAAGGTCATGTCAAGGTCAAGCCAAGGTCAAGTCAAGGACAAGTCAAGGTCAAGTCAAGGTTAAGTCAAGGTCAAGTCAAGGTCAGGTCAAGGTCAAGTCAAGGTCAAGTCAAGGTCAAGTCAAGGTCAAGTCAAGGTCAAGTCAAGGTTAAGTCAAGGTCAAGTCAAGGTCAAGCCAAGGTCAAGTCATGGTAAAGTCAAGGTCAAGTCAAGGGCAAGTCAAGGTCATGTCCAGGTCAGGTCAAGGTCAAGTCAAGGTCAAGTCAAGGTCAAGTCATGGTCAAGTCAAGGTCAAGTCAAGGTTAAGTCAAGGTCAAGTCAAGGTCGAGTCAAGGTCAAGTCAAGATCAAGCCAAGGTCAAGTCAAGGTCAAGTCAAAGTCAAGTGAAGGTCAAGTCAAGGTCAAGTCAAGGTTAAGTCAAGGTCAAGTCAGGGTCTTTCAAGGTCAAGTCAAGGTCAAGTCAAGGTCAAGTCAAGTCAAGGTCAAGTCAAGGTCATGTCAGGGTCGAGTCAAGGTCAGGTCAAGATCAAGCCAAGGTCAAGTCAAGGTCAAATCAAAGTCAAGTGAAGGTCAAGTCAAGGTCAAGTCAAGGTCAAGTCAAGGTCAAGTCAATGTCAAGTCAAGGTCATGTCAAGGTCAAGTCAAGGTCAAGTCAAGGTCATGTCAAGGTCGAGTCAAGGTCAAGTGAAGATCAAGCCAAGGTCAAGTCAAGGTTAAGTCAAGGTCAAGTCAAGGTCAAGGTCAAGCCAAGGTCAAGTCATGGTCAAGTTAAGGTCAAGCCAAGGTCAAGTCAAGGTCAAGTCAAGGTCAAGTCAAGGGCAAGGTCAAGGTCAAGGTCAATTCAAGGTCAAGTCAAGGTCATGTCAAGGGCAAGCTAGGTCAAGTCAAGGTCATGTCCAGGTCAGGTCAAGGTCAAGTCAAGGTCAAGTCAACGTCATGTCGAGGTCATGTCAAGGTCAAGTCAAGGTCAAGTCAAGGTCAAGTCAAGGTCGAGTCAAGGTCAAGTGAAGGTCATGTCAAGGTCAAGTCAAGGTCAAGTCAATGAAAAGTCAAGGTCAAGTCAAGGTTAAGTGAAGGTCAAGTCAAGGTCAAGTCAAGGTTAAGTGAAGGTCAAGTCAAGGTCACGTCAAGGTCAAGTCAAGGTCAAGTCAAAGTCATGTCAAGGTCAAGGTCAAGGTCAATTCAAGGTCATGTCAAGGTCAAGTCAAGGTCAAGTCAAGGTCATGTCAAGGTCATGTCAAGGTCAAGTCAAGGTCAAGTCGAAGTCAAGTCAAGGTAATGTCAAGGTTAAGTCAAGGTCAAGTCAAGGTCAAGTCAAGGTCAAGTCAAGGTCAAGTCAAGGTCAAGTCAAGGTCATGTCAAGGTCATGTTAAGGTCAAGTCAAGGTCAAGTAAAGGTCATGTCAAGGTCAGGTCAAAGTCAAGTCTAGGTCGAGTCAAGGTCAAGTCAAGGTCAAGTCACGGTCAAGGCAAGGTCAAGTCAAGGTCAAGTCAAGGTCAAGTCAAGGTCATGTCAAGGTCAAGTCAAGGTCATGTCAAGGTCAAGTCAAGGTCGAGTCAAGGTCAAGTCAAGGTCATGTCAAGGTCAAGTCAAGGTCAAGTCAAGGTCAAGTCAAGGTCAAGGTCAAGTCAAGGTCGAGTCAAGGTCAAGTCAAAGTCAAGTCAAGGTCAAGTGAAGGTCAAGTCAAGGTCAAGTCAAGGTCAAGTCAAGGTCATGTCAAGGTCAAGTCAAGGTCAAGTCAAGGTCAAGTCAAGGTCAAGTCAAGGTTAAGTCAAGGTCAAGTCAAGGTCAAGCCAAGGTCAAGTCTTGGTCAAGTCAAGGTCAAGTCAAGGTCAAGTCAAGGTCAAGTCAAGGTCAAGTCAAGGTCAAGTCAACGTCATGTCAAGGTCATGTCAAGGTCAAGTCAAGGTCAAGTCAAGGTCAAGGTCAAGTCAAGGTCGAGTCAAGGTCAAGTCAAGGTCAAGTCAAGGTCAAGTCAAAGTCAAGTCAAGGTCAAGTGAAGGTCAAGTCAAGGTCAAGTCAAGGTCAAGGCAAGGTCAAGTCAAGCTCATGTCAAGGTCGAGTCAAGGTCAAGTCAAGTCAAGGTCAAGTCAAGGTCATGTCAAGGTCAAGTCAAGGTCAAGTCAAGGTCAAGTCAAGGTCAAGGTCAAGTCAAGGTCGAGTCAAGGTCAAGTCAAGGTCAAGTCAAGGTCAAGTCAAAGTCAAGTCAAGGTCAAGTGAAGGTCAAGTCAAGGTCAAGTCAAGGTCAAGGCAAGGTCAAGTCAAGCTCATGTCAAGGTCGAGTCAAGGTCAAGTCAAGGTCATGTCAAGGTCAAGTCAAGGTCAAGTCAAGGTCAAGTCAAGGTCGAGTCAAGGTCAAGTCAAGGTTAAGTCAAGGTCAAGTCAAAGTCAAGTCAAGGTCAAGTGAAGGTCAAGTCAAGGTCAAGTCAAAGTCAAGTCAAGGTCAAGTGAAGGTCAAGTCAAGGTCAAGTCAAGGTCACTCAAGGTCATGTCAAGGTCAAGTCAAAGTCATGTCAAGGTCAAGGTCAAGTCAAGGTTAAGTCAAGGTCATGTCGAGGTCAGGTCAAGGTCAAGTCAAGGTCAATTCAAGGTCAAGTCGAAGTCAAGTCAAGGTCATGTAAAGGTTAAGTCAAGGTCAAGTCAAGGTCAAGTCAAGGTCAAGTCAAGGTCAAGTCAAGGTCATGTCAAGGTCATGTTAAGGTCAAGTCAAGGTCAAGTCAAGGTCAAGTCAAGGTCATGTAAAGGTCAAGTCAAGGTCAAGTGAAGGTCAAGTCAAGGTCATGTCAAGGGCAAGTCAAGGTCAAGTCAAGGTCAAGTCAAGGTCAAGTCGAGGTCATGTCAAGGTCAAGACAAGGTCAAGTCAAGGTCAAGTCAAGGTCAAGTCAAGGTCAAGTCAAGGTCAAGTCAAGGTCAAATCAAGGTCAAGGCAAGGTCAAGTCAAGCTCATGTCAAGGTCGAGTCAAGGTCAAGTCAAGTCAAGGTCATGTCAAGGTCAAGTCAAGCTCATGTCAAGGTCAATTCAAGGTCAAGTCAAGGTCAAGTCAAGGTCATGTCAAGGTCAAGTCAAGGTCAAGTCAAGGTCAAGGTCAAGTCAAGGTCAAGGTCAAGTCAAAGTCAAGTCAAGGTCAAGTGAAGGTCATGTCAAGGTCAAGTCAATGTCAAGTCAAGGTCATGTCAAGGTCAAGTCAAGGTCAAGTCAAGGTCATGTCAAGGTCGAGTCAAGGTCAAGTGAAAATCAAGCCAAGGTCAAGTCAAGGTTAAGTCAAGGTCAAGTCAAGGTCAAGGTCAAGCCAAGGTCAAGTCATGGTCAAGTTAAGGTCAAGCCAAGGTCAAGTCAAGGTCAAGTCAAGGGCAAGGTCAATTCAAGGGCAAGTCAAGGTCATGTCAAGGGCAAGTCTAGGTCAAGTCAAGGTCATGTCCAGGTCAGGTCAAGGTCAAGTCAAGGTCAAGTCAACGTCATGTCGAGGTCATGTCAAGGTCAAGTCATGGTCATGTCAAGGTCAAGTCAAGTTCATGTCAAGGTCAAGTCATGGTCAAGTCAAGGTCGAGTCAAGGTCAAGTGAAGGTCATGTCAAGGTCAAGTCAAGGTCAAGTTAAGGTCATGTCAAGGTCATGTCAAGGTCAAGTCAAGGTCAAGTCAAGGTCAAGTCAAGGTTAAGTCAAGGTCAAGTCAAGGTCCAGTGAAGGTCAAGTCAAGGTCAAGTCAAGGTCACGTCAAGGTCAGGTCAAGGTCAAGTCAAGGTCAAGTCAAGGTCAAGTCAAGGTCATGTCAAGGTCAAGTCAATGTCAAGTCAAGGTCATGTCAAGGTCAAGTCAAGGTCAAGTCAAGGTCAAGTCAAGGTCAGGTCAAGGTCAAGTCAAGGTCAAGTCAAGGTTAAGTCAAGGTCAAGTCAAGGTCAAGTCAAGGTCATGTCAAGGTCAAGTCAAGATCAAGTCAAGGTCAAGTCAAGGTCAAGTCAAGGCAAGGTCAAGTCAAGGTCAAGTCAAAGTCAAGTCACGGTCAAGTCAAGGTCAAGTCAAGGTCATGTCAAGGTCAAGTCAAGGTCATGTCAAGGTCATGTCAAGGTCAAGCCAAGGTCAAGTCAAGGTCAAGTCAAGGTCAAGTCAAGGTTAAGTCAAGGTCAAGTCAAGGTCAGGTCAAGGTCAAGTCAAGGTCAAGTCAAGGTCAAGTCAAGGTCAAGTCAAGGTCAAGTCAAGGTTAAGTCAAGGTCAAGTCAAGGTCAAGACAAGGTCAAGTCATGGTAAAGTCAAGGTCAAGTCAAGGGCAAGTCAAGGTCATGTCCAGGTCAGGTCAAGGTCAAGTCAAGGTCAAGTCAAGGTCAAGTCATGGTCAAGTCAAGGTTAAGTCAAGGTCAAGTCAAGGTCGAGTCAAGGTCAAGTCAAGATCAAGCCAAGGTCAAGTCAAGGTCAAGTCAAAGTCAAGTGAAGGTCAAGTCAAGGTCAAGTCAAGGTTAAGTCAAGGTCAAGTCAGGGTCATGTCAAGGTCAAGTCAAGGTCAAGTCAAGGTCAAGTCAAGGTCAAGTCAAGGTCATGTCAAGGTCGAGTCAAGGTCAGGTCAAGATCAAGCCAAGGTCAAGTCAAGGTCAAATCAAAGTCAAGTGAAGGTCAAGTCAAGGTCAAGTCAAGGTCAAGTCAAGGTCATGTCAAGGTCAAGTCAAGGTCAAGTCAAGGTCATGTCAAGGTCAAGTCAAGGTCAAGTCAAGGTCATGTCAAGGTCGAGTCAAGGTCAAGTGAAAATCAAGCCAAGGTCAAGTCAAGGTTAAGTCAAGGTCAAGTCAAGGTCAAGGTCAAGCCAAGGTCAAGTCATGGTCAAGTTAAGGTCAAGCCAAGGTCAAGTCAAGGTCAAGTCAAGGGCAAGGGCAAGGTCAAGGTCAATTCAAGGGCAAGTCAAGGTCATGTCAAGGGCAAGTCTAGGTCAAGTCAAGGTCATGTCCAGGTCAGGTCAAGGTCAAGTCAAGGTCAAGTCAACGTCATGTCGAGGTCATGTCAAGGTCAAGTCAAGGTCATGTCAAGGTCAAGTCAAGTTCATGTCAAGGTCAAGTCATGGTCAAGTCAAGGTCGAGTCAAGGTCAAGTGAAGGTCATGTCAAGGTCAAGTCAAGGTCAAGTCAATGAAAAGTCAAGGTCAAGTCAAGGTTAAGTGAAGGTCAAGTCAAGGTCACGTCAAGGTCAAGTCAAGGTCAAGTCAAAGTCATGTCAAGGTCAAGGTCAAGGTCAATTCAAGGTCATGTCAAGGTCAAGGTCAAGTCAAGGTCAAGTCAAGGTCATCTCAAGGTCAAGGTCAAGTCAAGGTCAAGTCAAGGTCATGTCAAGGTCATGTCAAGGTCAAGTCAAGGTCAAGTCGAAGTCAAGTCAAGGTCATGTCAAGGTTAAGTCAAGGTCAAGTCAAGGTCAAGTCAAGGTCAAGTCAAGGTCAAGTCAAGGTCATGTCAAGGTCATGTTAAGGTCAAGTAAAGGTCATGTCAAGGTCAGGTCAAAGTCAAGTCTAGGTCGAGTCAAGGTCAAGTCAAGGTCAAGTCACGGTCAAGGCAAGGTCAAGTCAAGGTCAAGTCAAGGTCAAGTCAAGGTCATGTCAAGGTCAAGTCAAGGTCATGTCAAGGTCAAGTCAAGGTCGAGTCAAGGTCAAGTCAAGGTCATGTCAAGGTCAAGTCAAGGTCAAGTCAAGGTCAAGTCAAGGTCAAGGTCAAGTCAAAGTCAAGTCAAGGTCAAGTGAAGGTCAAGTCAAGGTCAAGTCAAGGTCAAGTCAAGGTCATGTCAAGGTCAAGTCAAGGTCAAGTCAAGGTCAAGTCAAGGTCAAGTCAAGGTTAAGTCAAGGTCAAGTCAAGGTCAAGCCAAGGTCAAGTCATGGTCAAGTCAAGGTCAAGTCAAGGTCAAGTCAAGATCAAGTCAAGGTCAAGTCAAGGTCAAGTCAAGGTCAAGTCAAGGTCAAGTCAAGGTCAAGTCAACGTCATGTCAAGGTCATGTCAAGGTCAAGTCAAGGTCAAGTCAAGGTCACGTCAAGGTCAAGGTCAAGTCAAGGTCGAGTCAAGGTCAAGTCAAGGTCAAATCAAGGTCAAGTCAAAGTCAAGTCAAGGTCAAGTGAAGGTCAAGTCAAGGTCAAGTCAAGGTCAAGGCAAGGTCAAGTCAAGCTCATGTCAAGGTCGAGTCAAGGTCAAGTCAAGTCAAGGTCATGTCAAGGTCAAGTGAAGGTCAAGTCAAGGTCAAGTCAAGGTCAAGGTCAAGTCAAGGTCGAGTCAAGGTCAAGTCAAGGTCAAGTCAAGGTCAAGTCAAAGTCAAGTCAAGGTCAAGTGAAGGTCAAGTCAAGGTCAAGTCAAGGTCAAGGCAAGGTCAAGTCAAGCTCATGTCAAGGTCGAGTCAAGGTCAAGGTCAAGTCAAGGTCATGTCAAGGTCAATTCAAGGTCTAGTCAAGGTCAAGTCAAGGTCGAGTCAAGGTCAAGTCAAGGTTAAGTCAAGGTCAAGTCAAAGTCAAGTCAAGGTCAAGTCAAAGTCAAGTCAAGGTCAAGTGAAGGTCAAGTCAAGGTCAAGTCAAGGTCACATCAAGGTCATGTCAAGGTCAAGTCAAAGTCATGTCAAGGTCAAGGTCAAGGTCAAGTCAAGGTTAAGTCAAGGTCATGTCGAGGTCAGGTCAAGGTCAAGTCAAGGTCAAGTCAAGGTCAAGTCAAGGTCAAGTCAAGGTCATGTCAAGGTCAAGTCAAGGTCAAGTCAAGGTCAGGTCAAGGTCAAGTCAAGGTCAAGTCAAGGTTAAGTCAAGGTCAAGTCAAGGTCAAGTCAAGGTCATGTCAAGGTCAAGTCAAGATCAAGTCAAGGTCAAGTCAAGGTCAAGTCAAGGTCAAGGCAAGGTCAAGTCAAAGTCAATTCACGGTCAAGTCAAGGTCAAGTCAAGGTCAAGTCAAGGTCATGTCAAGGTCAAGTCAAGGTCATGTCAAGGTCATGTCAAGGTCAAGCCAAGGTCAAGTCAAGGTCAAGTCAAGGTCAAGTCAAGGTTAAGTCAAGGTCAAGTCAAGGTCAGGTCAAGGTCAAGTCAAGGTCAAGTCAAGGTCAAGTCAAGGTCAAGTCAAGGTTAAGTCAAGGTCAAGTCAAGGTCAAGCCAAGGTCAAGTCATGGTAAAGTCAAGGTCAAGTCAAGGGCAAGTCAAGGTCATGTCCAGGTCAGGTCAAGGTCAAGTCAAGGTCAAGTCAAGGTCAAGTCATGGTCAAGTCAAGGTCAAGTCAAGGTTAAGTCAAGGTCAAGTCAAGGTCGAGTCAAGGTCAAGTCAAGATCAAGCCAAGGTCAAGTCAAGGTCAAGTCAAAGTCAAGTGAAGGTCAAGTCAAGGTCAAGTCAAGGTTAAGTCAAGGTCAAGTCAGGGTCTTTCAAGGTCAAGTCAAGGTCAAGTCAAGGTCAAGTCAAGTCAAGGTCAAGTCAAGGTCATGTCAGGGTCGAGTCAAGGTCAGGTCAAGATCAAGCCAAGGTCAAGTCAAGGTCAAATCAAAGTCAAGTGAAGGTCAAGTCAAGGTCAAGTCAAGGTCAAGTCAAGGTCAAGTCAATGTCAAGTCAAGGTCATGTCAAGGTCAAGTCAAGGTCAACTCAAGGTCATGTCAAGGTCGAGTCAAGGTCAAGTGAAGATCAAGCCAAGGTCAAGTCAAGGTTAAGTCAAGGTCAAGTCAAGGTCAAGGTCAAGCCAAGGTCAAGTCATGGTCAAGTTAAGGTCAAGCCAAGGTCAAGTCAAGGTCAAGTCAAGGGCAAGGTCAAGGTCAAGGTCAATTCAAGGTCAAGTCAAGGTCATGTCAAGGGCAAGTCTAGGTCAAGTCAAGGTCATGTCCAGGTCAGGTCAAGGTCAAGTCAAGGTCAAGTCAACGTCATGTCGAGGTCATGTCAAGGTCAAGTCAAGGTCAAGTCAAGGTCAAGTCAAGGTCGAGTCAAGGTCAAGTGAAGGTCATGTCAAGGTCAAGTCAAGGTCAAGTCAATGAAAAGTCAAGGTCAAGTCAAGGTTAAGTGAAGGTCAAGTCAAGGTCAAGTCAAGGTTAAGTGAAGGTCAAGTCAAGGTCACGTCAAGGTCAAGTCAAGGTCAAGTCAAAGTCATGTCAAGGTCAAGTCAAGGTCAAGTCAAGGTCAAGTCAAGGTCAAGTCAAGGTCGAGTCAAGGTCAAGTCAAAGTCAAGTCAAGGTCAAGTGAAGGTCAAGTCAAGGTCAAGTCAAGGTCAAGTCAAGGTCATGTCAAGGTCAAGTCAAGGTCAAGTCAAGGTCAAGTCAAGGTCAAGTCAAGGTCAAGTCAAGGTCAAGGTCAAGTCAAGGTCGAGTCAAGGTCAAGTCAAGGTCAAGTCAAGGTCAAGTCAAAGTCAAGTCAAGGTCAAGTGAAGGTCAAGTCAAGGTCAAGTCAAGGTCAAGGCAAGGTCAAGTCAAGGTCAAGTGAAGGTCAAGTCAAGGTCAAGTCAAGGTCAAGTCAAGGTCAAGTCAAGGTTAAGTCAAGGTCAAGTCAAGGTCAAGCCAAGGTCAAGTCTTGGTCAAGTCAAGGTCAAGTCAAGGTCAAGTCAAGGTCAAGTCGAGGTCAAGTCAACGTCATGTCAAGGTCATGTCAAGGTCAAGTCAAGGTCGAGTCAAGGTCAAGTCAAGGTCATGTCAAGGTCAAGTCAAGGTCAAGTCAAGGTCGAGTCAAGGTCAAGTCAAGGTCAAGTCAAGGTCAAGTCAAAGTCAAGTCAAGGTCAAGTGAAGGTCAAGTCAAGGTCAAGTCAAGGTCAAGTCAAGGTCAAGTCAAGGTCAAGTGAAGGTCAAGTCAAGGTCAAGTCAAGGTCAAGTCAAGGTCAAGTCAAGGTTAAGTCAAGGTCAAGTCAAGGTCAAGCCAAGGTCAAGTCTTGGTCAAGTCAAGGTCAAGTCAAGGTCAAGTCAAGGTCAAGTCGAGGTCAAGTCAACGTCATGTCAAGGTCATGTCAAGGTCAAGTCAAGGTCAAGTCAAGGTCAAGGTCAAGTCAAGGTCGAGTCAAGGTCAAGTCAAGGTCAAGTCAAGGTCAAGTCAAAGTCAAGTCAAGGTCAAGTGAAGGTCAAGTCAAGGTCAAGTCAAGGTCAAGGCAAGGTCAAGTCAAGCTCATGTCAAGGTCGAGTCAAGGTCAAGTCAAGTCAAGGTCAAGTCAAGGTCATGTCAAGGTCAAGTCAAGGTCAAGTCAAGGTCAAGTCAAGGTCAAGGTCAAGTCAAGGTCGAGTCAAGGTCAAGTCAAGGTCAAGTCAAGGTCAAGTCAAAGTCAAGTCAAGGTCAAGTGAAGGTCAAGTCAAGGTCAAGTCAAGGTCAAGGCAAGGTCAAGTCAAGCTCATGTCAAGGTCGAGTCAAGGTCAAGTCAAGGTCATGTCAAGGTCAAGTCAAGGTCAAGTCAAGGTCAAGTCAAGGTCGAGTCAAGGTCAAGTCAAGGTTAAGTCAAGGTCAAGTCAAAGTCAAGTCAAGGTCAAGTGAAGGTCAAGTCAAGGTCAAGTCAAAGTCAAGTCAAGGTCAAGTGAAGGTCAAGTCAAGGTCAAGTCAAGGTCACTCAAGGTCATGTCAAGGTCAAGTCAAAGTCATGTCAAGGTCAAGGTCAAGTCAAGGTTAAGTCAAGGTCATGTCGAGGTCAGGTCAAGGTCAAGTCAAGGTCAATTCAAGGTCAAGTCGAAGTCAAGTCAAGGTCATGTAAAGGTTAAGTCAAGGTCAAGTCAAGGTCAAGTCAAGGTCAAGTCAAGGTCAAGTCAAGGTCATGTCAAGGTCATGTTAAGGTCAAGTCAAGGTCAAGTCAAGGTCAAGTCAAGGTCATGTAAAGGTCAAGTCAAGGTCAAGTGAAGGTCAAGTCAAGGTCATGTCAAGGGCAAGTCAAGGTCAAGTCAAGGTCAAGTCAAGGTCAAGTCGAGGTCATGTCAAGGTCAAGACAAGGTCAAGTCAAGGTCAAGTCAAGGTCAAGTCAAGGTCAAGTCAAGGTCAAGTCAAGGTCAAGTCAAGGTCAAATCAAGGTCAAGGCAAGGTCAAGTCAAGCTCATGTCAAGGTCGAGTCAAGGTCAAGTCAAGTCAAGGTCATGTCAAGGTCAAGTCAAGCTCATGTCAAGGTCAATTCAAGGTCAAGTCAAGGTCAAGTCAAGGTCATGTCAAGGTCAAGTCAAGGTCAAGTCAAGGTCAAGGTCAAGTCAAGGTCATGTAAAGGTCAAGTCAAGGTCAAGTGAAGGTCAAGTCAAGGTCATGTCAAGAGCAAGTCAAGGTCAAGTCAAGGTCAAGTGAAGGTCAAGTCAAGGTCATGTCAAGGTCAAGTCAAGGTCAAGTCAAGGTCAAGGTCAAGTCAAGGTCGAGTCAAGGTCAAGTCAAGGTCAAGTCAAGGTCAAGGGAAGGTCAAGTCAAGGTCAAGTCAAGGTCAAGTCGAGGTCATGTCAAGGTCATGTTAAGGTCAAGTCAAGGTCAAGTAAAGGTCATGTCAAGGTCAGGTCAAAGTCAAGTCTAGGTCGAGTCAAGGTCAAGTCAAGGTCAAGTCACGGTCAAGGCAAGGTCACGTCAAGGTCAAGTCAAGGTCAAGTCAAGGTCATGTCAAGGTCAAGTCAGGGTCAAGTCAAGGTCAAGTCAAGGTCAAGTCAAGGTCAAGTCAAGGTCAAGGCAAGGTCAAGTCAAGCTCATGTCAAGGTCGAGTCAAGGTCATGTCAAGGTCATGTAAAGGTCAAGTCAAGGTCAAGTGAAGGTCAAGTCAAGGTCATGTCAAGGTCAAGTCAAGGTCAAGTCAAGGTCAAGGTCAAGTCAAGGTCGAGTCAAGGTCAAGTCAAGGTCAAGTCAAGGTCGAGGCAAGGTCGAGTCAAGGTCAAGTCAAGGTCAAGTCAAGGTCAAGTCAAGGTGATGTAAAGGTAAAGTCAAGGTCAAGTGAAGGTCAAGTCAAGGTCATGTCAAAGGCAAGTCAAGGTCAAGTCAAGGTCAAGTCAAGGTCAAGTCGAGGTCATGTCAAGGTCAAGACAAGGTCAAGTCAAGGTCACGTCAAGGTCAAGATAAAGTCAAGTCAAGGTCAAGTCAAGGTCAAGTCAAGGTCATGTCAAGGTCAGGTCAAGGTCAAGTCAAGGTCGAGCCAAGGTCAAGTCAAGGTCAAGTCAAGGTCAGGTCAAGGTCAACTCAAGGTCGAGTCAAGGTCAAGGCAAGATCAAGTCAAGGTCAAGTCAAGGTCATGGCAAGGTCAAGTCAAGGTCAAGTGAAGGTCAAGTCAAGGTCAAGTTAAGGTCAAGTCAAGGTCAAGTCAAGGTCAAGTCAAGGTCAAGTCAAGGTCAAGTCAAGGTCAAGTCAAGGTTAAGTCAAGGTTAAGTCAAGGTCAAGTCAAGGTCATGTCAAGGTCAAATCAAGGTCAAGTCAAGGCCATGTCAAGGTCAAGTCAAGGTCAAGTCAAGGTCAAGTCAAGGTCATGTCAAGGTCAAATCAAGGGCAAGTCAAGGTCATGTCAAGGTCAAGTCAAGGTCAAGGTCAAGTCAAGGTCAAGTCAAGGTCAACTCAAGGTCAAGTCAAGGTCAAGGTCAAGTCAAGGTCAAGTCAAGGTCATGTCAAGGTCAAATCAAGGTCAAGTCAAGGTCATGTCAAGGTCAAGTCAAGGTCAAGTCAAGGTTAAGTCAAGGTCAAGTCAAGGTCAAGTCAAGGTCAAGTCAAGGTCATGTCGAGGTCAGGTCAAGGTCAACTCAAGGTCGAGTCAAGGTCAAGTCAAGATCAAGTCAAGGTCAAGTCAAGGTCAAGTCAAGGTCAAGTGAAGGTCAAGTCAAGGTCAAGTCAAGGTCAAGTCAAGGTCATGTCAAGGTCAAGTCAAGGTCAAGTCAAGGATAAGTCAAGGTCAAGTCAAGGTTAAGTCAAGGTTAAGTCAAGGTCAAGTCAAGGTCAAGTCATGGTCAAGTCATGGTCAAGTAAAGGTCAAGTCAAGGTCAAGGTCAATTCAAGGTCAAGTCAAGGTCATGTCAAGGTCAAATCAAGGTCAAGTCAAGGTCAAATCAAGGTCAAGTCAAGGTCAAGTCAAGGTCAAGTCCAGGTGCAGTCAAGGTCATGTCAAGGTCAAATCAAGGTCAAGTCCAGGTCATTTTAAGGTCAAGTCAAGGTCAAGTAAAGGTCAAGTCAAGGTCAAGTCAAAGTCATGTCAAGGTCAAGTCAAGATCAAGTCAAGGTCCTGTCAAGTTCAATTCAAGGTCAAGTCAAGGTCAAGTAAATGTCATGTCAAGGTCATGTCAAGTTCAAGTCAAGGTCGAGGCAAGGTCAAGTCAAGGTCAAGTCAAGGTCAAGTCAAGGTCAAGGCAAGGTCAAGTCAAGGTCAAGTCAAGGTCAAGTCAAGGTCAAGTCAAGGTCAAGTCAAGGTCAAGTCAAGGTCAAGGCAAGGTCAAGTCAAGCTCATGTCAAGGTCGAGTCAAGGTCAGGTCAAGTCAAGGTCAAGTCAAGGTCATGTCAAGGTCAAATCAAGGTCAAGTCAAGGTCATGTCAAGGTCAAGTCAAGGTCAAGTCAAGGTTAAGTCAAGGTCAAGTCAAGGTCAAGTCAAGGTCATGTCGAGGTCAGGTCAAGGTCAACTCAAGGTCGAGTCAAGGTCAAGTCAAGATCAAGTCAAGGTCAAGTCAAGGTCAAGTCAAGGTCAAGTCAAGGTCAAGGTCAATTCAAGGTCAAGTCAAGGTCATGTCCAGGTCAGGTCAAGGTCAAGTCAAGGTCAAGTCAAGGTCAAGTCAAGGTCGAGTCAAGGTCAAGTCAAGGTCAAGTGAAGGTCATGTCAAGGTCAAGTCAAGGTCAAGTCAATGTCAAGTCAAAGTCAAGTCAAGGTTAAGTCAAGGTCAAGTCAAGGTCAAGTCGAGGTCATGTCAAGGTCAAGACAAGGTCAAGTCAAGGTCACGTCAAGGTCAAGATAAAGTCAAGTCAAGGTCAAGTCAAGGTCGAGTCAAGGTCAAGTCAAGGTCAAGTCAAGGTCATGTAAAGGTCAAGGTCAAGGTCGAGTCAAGGTCGAGTCAAGGTCAAGTCAAGGTCAAGTCAAGGTCAAGTCAAGGTGATGTAAAGGTAAAGTCAAAGTCAAGTGAAGGTCGAGTCAAGGTCAAGTCAAGGTCAAGTCACGGTCAAGGCAAGGTCAAGTCAAGGTCAAGTCAAGGTCAAGTCAAGGTCATGTCAAGGTCAAGTCAAGGTCATGTCAAGGTCAAGTCAAGGTCGAGTCAAGGTCAAGTCAAGGTCATGTCAAGGTCAAGTCAAGGTCAAGTCAAGGTCAAGTCAAGGTCAAGTCAAGGTCAAGTCAAGGTCGAGTCAAGGTCAAGTCAAAGTCAAGTCAAGGTCAAGTGAAGGTCAAGTCAAGGTCAAGTCAAGGTCAAGTCAAGGTCATGTCAAGGTCAAGTCAAGGTCAAGTCAAGGTCAAGTCAAGGTCAAGTCAAGGTTAAGTCAAGGTCAAGTCAAGGTCAAGCCAAGGTCAAGTCTTGGTCAAGTCAAGGTCAAGTCAAGGTCAAGTCAAGGTCAAGTCAAGGTCAAGTCAAGGTCAAGTCAACGTCATGTCAAGGTCATGTCAAGGTCAAGTCAAGGTCAAGTCAAGGTCAAGGTCAAGTCAAGGTCGAGTCAAGGTCAAGTCAAGGTCAAGTCAAGGTCAAGTCAAAGTCAAGTCAAGGTCAAGTGAAGGTCAAGTCAAGGTCAAGTCAAGGTCAAGGCAAGGTCAAGTCAAGCTCATGTCAAGGTCGAGTCAAGGTCAAGTCAAGTCAAGGTCAAGTCAAGGTCATGTCAAGGTCAAGTCAAGGTCAAGTCAAGGTCAAGTCAAGGTCAAGGTCAAGTCAAGGTCGAGTCAAGGTCAAGTCAAGGTCAAGTCAAGGTCAAGTCAAAGTCAAGTCAAGGTCAAGTGAAGGTCAAGTCAAGGTCAAGTCAAGGTCAAGGCAAGGTCAAGTCAAGCTCATGTCAAGGTCGAGTCAAGGTCAAGTCAAGGTCATGTCAAGGTCAAGTCAAGGTCAAGTCAAGGTCAAGTCAAGGTCGAGTCAAGGTCAAGGCAAGGTTAATTCAAGGTCAAGTCAAAGTCAAGTCAAGGTCAAGTGAAGGTCAAGTCAAGGTCAAGTCAAAGTCAAGTCAAGGTCAAGTGAAGGTCAAGTCAAGGTCAAGTCAAGGTCACTCAAGGTCATGTCAAGGTCAAGTCAAAGTCATGTCAAGGTCAAGGTCAAGTCAAGGTTAAGTCAAGGTCATGTCGAGGTCAGGTCAAGGTCAAGTCAAGGTCAATTCAAGGTCAAGTCGAAGTCAAGTCAAGGTCATGTAAAGGTTAAGTCAAGGTCAAGTCAAGGTCAAGTCAAGGTCAAGTCAAGGTCAAGTCAAGGTCATGTCAAGGTCATGTTAAGGTCAAGTCAAGGTCAAGTCAAGGTCAAGTCAAGGTCATGTAAAGGTCAAGTCAAGGTCAAGTGAAGGTCAAGTCAACGTCATGTCAAGGGCAAGTCAAGGTCAAGTCAAGGTCAAGTCAAGGTCAAGTCGAGGTCATGTCAAGGTCAAGACAAGGTCAAGTCAAGGTCAAGTCAAGGTCAAGTCAAGGTCAAGTCAAGGTCAAGTCAAGGTCAAGTCAAGGTCAAATCAAGGTCAAGGCAAGGTCAAGTCAAGCTCATGTCAAGGTCGAGTCAAGGTCAAGTCAAGTCAAGGTCATGTCAAGGTCAAGTCAAGCTCATGTCAAGGTCAATTCAAGGTCAAGTCAAGGTCAAGTCAAGGTCATGTCAAGGTCAAGTCAAGGTCAAGTCAAGGTCAAGGTCAAGTCAAGGTCATGTAAAGGTCAAGTCAAGGTCAAGTGAAGGTCAAGTCAAGGTCATGTCAAGAGCAAGTCAAGGTCAAGTCAAGGTCAAGTGAAGGTCAAGTCAAGGTCATGTCAAGGTCAAGTCAAGGTCAAGTCAAGGTCAAGGTCAAGTCAAGGTCGAGTCAAGGTCAAGTCAAGGTCAAGTCAAGGTCAAGGGAAGGTCAAGTCAAGGTCAAGTCAAGGTCAAGTCGAGGTCATGTCAAGGTCATGTTAAGGTCAAGTCAAGGTCAAGTAAAGGTCATGTCAAGGTCAGGTCAAAGTCAAGTCTAGGTCGAGTCAAGGTCAAGTCAAGGTCAAGTCACGGTCAAGGCAAGGTCACGTCAAGGTCAAGTCAAGGTCAAGTCAAGGTCATGTCAAGGTCAAGTCAGGGTCAAGTCAAGGTCAAGTCAAGGTCAAGTCAAGGTCAAGTCAAGGTCAAGGCAAGGTCAAGTCAAGCTCATGTCAAGGTCGAGTCAAGGTCATGTCAAGGTCATGTAAAGGTCAAGTCAAGGTCAAGTGAAGGTCAAGTCAAGGTCATGTCAAGGTCAAGTCAAGGTCAAGTCAAGGTCAAGGTCAAGTCAAGGTCGAGTCAAGGTCAAGTCAAGGTCAAGTCAAGGTCGAGGCAAGGTCGAGTCAAGGTCAAGTCAAGGTCAAGTCAAGGTCAAGTCAAGGTGATGTAAAGGTAAAGTCAAGGTCAAGTGAAGGTCAAGTCAAGGTCATGTCAAAGGCAAGTCAAGGTCAAGTCAAGGTCAAGTCAAGGTCAAGTCGAGGTCATGTCAAGGTCAAGACAAGGTCAAGTCAAGGTCACGTCAAGGTCAAGATAAAGTCAAGTCAAGGTCAAGTCAAGGTCATGTCAAGGTCAGGTCAAGGTCAAGTCAAGGTCGAGCCAAGGTCAAGTCAAGGTCAAGTCAAGGTCAGGTCAAGGTCAACTCAAGGTCGAGTCAAGGTCAAGGCAAGATCAAGTCAAGGTCAAGTCAAGGTCATGGCAAGGTCAAGTCAAGGTCAAGTGAAGGTCAAGTCAAGGTCAAGTTAAGGTCAAGTCAAGGTCAAGTCAAGGTCAAGTCAAGGTCAAGTCAAGGTCAAGTCAAGGTCAAGTCAAGGTTAAGTCAAGGTTAAGTCAAGGTCAAGTCAAGGTCATGTCAAGGTCAAATCAAGGTCAAGTCAAGGCCATGTCAAGGTCAAGTCAAGGTCAAGTCAAGGTCAAGTCAAGGTCATGTCAAGGTCAAATCAAGGGCAAGTCAAGGTCATGTCAAGGTCAAGTCAAGGTCAAGGTCAAGTCAAGGTCAACTCAAGGTCAAGTCAAGGTCAAGGTCAAGTCAAGGTCAAGTCAAGGTCATGTCAAGGTCAAATCAAGGTCAAGTCAAGGTCATGTCAAGGTCAAGTCAAGGTCAAGTCAAGGTTAAGTCAAGGTCAAGTCAAGGTCAAGTCAAGGTCAAGTCAAGGTCATGTCGAGGTCAGGTCAAGGTCAACTCAAGGTCGAGTCAAGGTCAAGTCAAGATCAAGTCAAGGTCAAGTCAAGGTCAAGTCAAGGTCAAGTGAAGGTCAAGTCAAGGTCAAGTCAAGGTCAAGTCAAGGTCATGTCAAGGTCAAGTCAAGGTCAAGTCAAGGATAAGTCAAGGTCAAGTCAAGGTTAAGTCAAGGTTAAGTCAAGGTCAAGTCAAGGTCAAGTCATGGTCAAGTCATGGTCAAGTAAAGGTCAAGTCAAGGTCAAGGTCAATTCAAGGTCAAGTCAAGGTCATGTCAAGGTCAAATCAAGGTCAAGTCAAGGTCAAATCAAGGTCAAGTCAAGGTCAAGTCAAGGTCAAGTCCAGGTGCAGTCAAGGTCATGTCAAGGTCAAATCAAGGTCAAGTCCAGGTCATTTTAAGGTCAAGTCAAGGTCAAGTAAAGGTCAAGTCAAGGTCAAGTCAAAGTCATGTCAAGGTCAAGTCAAGATCAAGTCAAGGTCCTGTCAAGTTCAATTCAAGGTCAAGTCAAGGTCAAGTAAATGTCATGTCAAGGTCATGTCAAGTTCAAGTCAAGGTCGAGGCAAGGTCAAGTCAAGGTCAAGTCAAGGTCAAGTCAAGGTCAAGGCAAGGTCAAGTCAAGGTCAAGTCAAGGTCAAGTCAAGGTCAAGTCAAGGTCAAGTCAAGGTCAAGTCAAGGTCAAGGCAAGGTCAAGTCAAGCTCATGTCAAGGTCGAGTCAAGGTCAGGTCAAGTCAAGGTCAAGTCAAGGTCATGTCAAGGTCAAATCAAGGTCAAGTCAAGGTCATGTCAAGGTCAAGTCAAGGTCAAGTCAAGGTTAAGTCAAGGTCAAGTCAAGGTCAAGTCAAGGTCATGTCGAGGTCAGGTCAAGGTCAACTCAAGGTCGAGTCAAGGTCAAGTCAAGATCAAGTCAAGGTCAAGTCAAGGTCAAGTCAAGGTCAAGTCAAGGTCAAGGTCAATTCAAGGTCAAGTCAAGGTCATGTCCAGGTCAGGTCAAGTCAAGGTCGAGTCAAGGTCAAGTCAAGGTCAAGTGAAGGTCATGTCAAGGTCAAGTCAAGGTCAAGTCAATGTCAAGTCAAAGTCAAGTCAAGGTTAAGTCAAGGTCAAGTCAAGGTCAAGTCGAGGTCATGTCAAGGTCAAGACAAGGTCAAGTCAAGGTCACGTCAAGGTCAAGATAAAGTCAAGTCAAGGTCAAGTCAAGGTCGAGTCAAGGTCAAGTCAAGGTCAAGTCAAGGTCATGTAAAGGTCAAGGTCAAGGTCGAGTCAAGGTCGAGTCAAGGTCAAGTCAAGGTCAAGTCAAGGTCAAGTCAAGGTGATGTAAAGGTAAAGTCAAAGTCAAGTGAAGGTCAAGTCAAGGTCATGTCAAAGGCAAGTCAAGGTCAAGTCAAGGTCAAGTCAAGGTCAAGTCAAGGTCATGTCAAAGGCAAGTCAAGGTCAAGTCAAGGTCAAGTCAAGGTCAAGTCAAGGTCAAGTCGAGGTCATGTCAAGGTCAAGACAAGGTCAAGTCAAGGTCACGTCAAGGTCAAGATAAAGTCAAGTCAAGGTCAAGTCAAGGTCATGTCAAGGTCAGGTCAAGGTCAAGTCAAGGGCGAGCCAAGGTCAAGTCAAGGTCAAGTCAAGGTCAGGTCAAGGTCAACTCAAGGTCGAGTCAAGGTCAAGGCAAGATCAAGTCAAGGTCAAGTCAAGGTCATGTCAAGGTCAAGTCAAGGTCAAGTCAAGGTCAAGTCAAGGTCAAGTCAAGGTTAAGTCAAGGTCAAGTCAAGGTCAACTCAAGGTCATGTCAAGGTCAAATCAAGGTCAAGTCAAGGCCATGTCAAGGTCAAGTCAAGGTCAAGTCAAGGTCAAGTCAAGGTCATGTCAAGGTCAAATCAAGGGCAAGTCAAGGTCATGTCAAGGTCAAGTCAAGGTCAAGGTCAAGTCAAGGTCAACTCAAGGTCAAGTCAAGGTCAAGGTCAAGTCAAGGTCAAGTCAAGGTCAAGTCAAGGTCATGTCAAGGTCAAATCAAGGTCAAGTCAAGGTCATGTCAAGGTCAAGTCAAGGTCAAGTCAAGGTTAAGTCAAGGTCAAGTCAAGGTCAAGTCAAGGTCATGTCGAGGTCAGGTCAAGCTCAACTCAAGGTCGAGTCAAGGTCAAGTCAAGATCAAGTCAAGGTCAAGTCAAGGTCAAGTCAAGGTCAAGTGAAGGTCAAGTCAAGGTCAAGTCAAGGTCAAGTCAAGGTCATGTCAAGGTCAAGTCAAGGTCAAGTCAAGGTCAAGTCAAGGATAAGTCAAGGTCAAGTCAAGGTTAAGTCAAGGTCAAGTCAAGGTCAAGCCAAGGTCAAGTCATGGTCAAGTAAAGGTCAAGTCAAGGTCAAGGTCAATTCAAGGTCAAGTCAAGGTCATGTCAAGGTCAAATCAAGGTCAAGTCAAGGTCAAATCAAGGTCAAGTCAAGGTCAAGTCAAGGTCAAGTCAAGGTGCAGTCAAGGTCATGTCAAGGTCAAATCAAGGTCAAGTCCAGGTCATTTTATGGTCAAGTCAAGGTCAAGTAAAGGTCAAGTCAAGGTCAAGTCAAAGTCATGTCAAGGTCAAGTCAAGATCAAGTCAAGGTCCTGTCAAGTTCAATTCAAGGTCAAGTCAAGGTCAAGTCAATGTCATGTCAAGGTCATGTCAAGTTCAAGTCAAGGTCGAGGCAAGGTCAAGTCAAGGTCAAGTCAAGGTCAAGTCAAGGTCAAGGCAAGGTCAAGTCAAGGTCAAGTCAAGGTCAAGTCAAGGTCAAGTCAAGGTCAAGGCAAGGTCAAGTCAAGCTCATGTCAAGGTCTAGTCAAGGTCAGGTCAAGTCAAGGTCAAGTCAAGGTCATGTCAAGGTCAAGTCAAGGTCAAGTCAAGGTCAAGTCAAGGTCAAGTCAAGGTCGAGTCAAGGTCAAGTCAAGGTCAAGTCAAGGTCAAGTCAAAGTCAAGTCAAGGTCAAGTGAAAGTCAAGTCAAGGTCAAGTCAAGGTCAAGGCAAGGTCAAGTCAAGCTCATGTCAAGGTCGAGTCAAGGTCAAGTCAAGTCAAGGTCATGTCAAGGTCAAGTCAAGGTCAAGTCAAGGTCAAGTCAAGGTCATGTAAAGGTCAAGTCAAGGTCAAGTGAAGGTCAAGTCAAGGTCATGTCAAGGGCAAGTCAAGGTCAAGTCAAGGTCAAGTCGAGGTCATGTCAAGGTCAAGACAAGGTCAAGTCAAGGTCAAGTCAAGGTCAAGTCAAGGTCAAGTCAAGGTCAAATCAAGGTCAAGGCAAGGTCAAGTCAAGGTCAAGTCAAGGTGATGTCAAGGTCAAGTCAAGGTCGAGTCAAGGTCAAGTCAAGGTCAAGTCAAGATCAAGTCAAGGTCATGTAAAGGTCAAGTCAAGGTCAAGTGAAGGTCAAGTCAAGGTCATGTCAAGGGCAAGTCAAGGTCAAGTCAAGGTCAAGTCAAGGTCATGTAAAGGTCAAGTCAAGGTCAAGTGAAGGTCAAGTCAAGGTCAAGGTCAAGTCAAGGTCGAGTCAAGGTCAAGTCAAGGTCAAGTCAAGGTCAATTCAAGGTCATGTAAAGGTCAAGTCAAGGTCAAGGGAAGGTCAAGTCAAGGTCATGTCAAGGGCAAGTCAAGGCCAAGTCAAGGTCAAGTCAAGGTCAAGTCAAGGTCAAGTCAAGGTCAAGTCGAGGTCATGTCAAGGTCATGTTAAGGTCAAGTCAAGGTCAAGTAAAGGTCATGTCAAGGTCAGGTCAAAGTCAAGTCTAGGTCGAGTCAAGGTCAAGTCAAGGTCAAGTCACGGTCAAGGCAAGGTCAAGTCAAGGTCAAGTCAAGGTCAAGTCAAGGTCATGTCAAGGTCAAGTCAGGGTCAAGTCAAGGTCAAGTCAAGGTCAAGTCAAGGTCAAGTCAAGGTCAAGGCAAGGTCAAGTCAAGCTCATGTCAAGGTCGAGTCAAGGTCATGTCAAGGTCAAGTCAAGGTCAAGTCAAGGTCATGTCGAGGTCAGGTCAAGGTCAAGTCAAGGTCAATTCAAGGTCAAGTCGAAGTCAAGTCAAGGTCATGTCAAGGTTAAGTCAAGGTTAAGTCAAGGTCAATTCAAGGTCAAGTCAAGGTCAAGTCAAGGTCAAGTCAAGGACAAGTCAAGGTCATGTCAAGGTCATGTTAAGGTCAAGTCAAGGTCATGTCAAGGTCAGGTCAAAGTCAAGGTCATGTCAAGGTCAGGTCAAAGTCAAGGTCGAGTCAAGGTCAAGTCAAGGTCAAGTCAAGGTCAAGTCAAGGTCAAGTCAAGGTCAAGTCAAAGTCATGTCAAGGTCAAGTCAAGGTCAAGTCAAGGTCCTGTCAAGTTCAAGTCAAGGTCAAGTCAAGGTCAAGTCAATGTCATGTCAAGGTCATGTCAAGGTCATGCCAAGGTCAAGTCAAGGTCATGTCAAGGTCAAGTCAAGTTCAAGTCAAGGTCAAGGCAAGGTCAAGTCAAGGTCAAGTCAAGGTCAAGTCAAGGTCATGTCAAGGTCAAGTCAGGGTCAAGTCAAGGTCAAGTCAAGGTCAAGTCAAGGTCAAGTCAAGGTCAAGGCAAGGTCAAGTCACGCTCATGTCAAGGTCGAGTCAAGGTCAAGTCAAGCTCATGTCAAGGTCATGTCAAGGTCAATTCAAGGTCATGTCAAGGTCAAGTCAAGGTCAAGTCAAGGTCAAGGTCGAGTCAAGGTCGAGTCAAGGTCAAGTCAAGGTCAAGTCAAGGTCAAGTCAAGGTCAAGTCAAGGTGATGTAAAGGTAAAGTCAAGGTCAAGTGAAGGTCAAGTCAAGGTCATGTCAAGGGCAAGTCAAGGTCAAGTCAAGGTCAAGTCAAGGTCAAGTCAAGGTCAAGTCGAGGTCATGTCAAGGTCAAGACAAGGTCAAGTCAAGGTCACGTCAAGGTCAAGATAAAGTCAAGTCAAGGTCAAGTCAAGGTCATGTCAAGGTCAGGTCAAGGTCAAGTCAAGGTCGAGCCAAGGTCAAGTCAAGGTCAAGTCAAGGTCAGGTCAAGGTCAACTCAAGGTCGAGTCAAGGTCAAGGCAAGATCAAGTCAAGGTCAAGTCAAGGTCATGTCAAGGTCAAGTCAAGGTCAAGTGAAGGTCAAGTCAAGGTCAAGTCAAGGTCAAGTCAAGGTCATGTCAAGGTCAAGTCAAGGTCAAGTCAAGGTCAAGTCAAGGTTAAGTCAAGGTCAAGTCAAGGTCAAGTCAAGGTCATGTCAAGGTCAAATCAAGGTCAAGTCAAGGCCATGTCAAGGTCAAGTCAAGGTCAAGTCAAGGTCAAGTCAAGGTCATGTCAAGGTCAAATCAAGGGCAAGTCAAGGTCATGTCAAGGTCGAGTCAAGGTCAAGGTCAAGTCAAGGTCAACTCAAGGTCAAGTCAAGGTCAAGTCAAGGTCAAGCCAAGGTCATGTCAAGGTCAAATCAAGGTCAAGTCAAGGTCATGTCAAGGTCAAGTCAAGGTCAAGTCAAGGTCAAGTCAAGGTCAAGTCAAGGTCATGTCGAGGTCAGGTCAAGGTAAACTCAAGGTCGAGTCAAGGTCAAGTCAAGATCAAGTCAAGGTCAAGTCAAGGTCAAGTGAAGGTCAAGTCAAGGTCAAGTCAAGGTCAAGTCAAGGTCATGTCAAGGTCAAGTCAAGGTCAAGTCAAGGTCAAGTCAAGGATAAGTCAAGGTCAAGTCAAGGTTAAGTCAAGGTCAAGCCAAGGTCAAGTCATGGTCAAGTAAAGGTCAAGTCAAGGTCATGTCAAGGTCAAATCAAGGTCAAGTCAAGGTCAAATCAAGGTCAAGTCAAGGTCAAGTCAAGGTCAAGTCAAGGTGCAGTCAAGGTCATGTCAAGGTCAATTCAAGGTCAAGTCAAGGTCATTTTAAGGTCAAGTCAAGGTCAAGTCAAGGTCAAGGTCAACTCAAGGTCAAGTCAAGGTCCTGTCAAGTTCAAGTCAAGGTCAAGTCAAGGTCAAGTCAATGTCATGTCAAGGTCATGTCAAGTTCAAGTCAAGGTCAAGGCAAGGTCAAGTCAAGGTCAAGTCAAGGTCAAGTCAAGGTCAAGGCAAGGTCAAGTCAAGGTCAACTCAAGGTCAAGTCAAGGTCAAGTCAAGGTCATGTCAAGGTCAAGTCAGGGTCAAGTCAAGGTCAAGTCAAGGTCAAGGTCAAGGTCAAGTCAAGGTCAAGGCAAGGTCAAGTCAAGCTCATGTCAAGGTCGAGTCAAGGTCAAGTCAAGGTCATGTCAAGGTCAAGTCAAGCTCATGTCAAGGTCATGTCAAGGTCAATTCAAGGTCATGTCAAGGTCAAGTCAAGGTCAAGTCAAGGTCAAGTCAAAGTCAAGGTCGAGTCAAGGTCGAGTCAAGGTCAAGTCAAGGTCAAGTCAAGGTCAAGTCAAGGTGTTGTAAAGGTAAAGTCAAGGTCAAGTGAAGGTCAAGTCAAGGTCATGTCAAGGGCAAGTCAAGGTCAAGTCAAGGTCAAGTCGAGGTCATGTCAAGGTCAAGACAAGGTCAAGTCAAGGTCACGTCAAGGTCAAGATAAAGTCAAGTCAAGGTCATGTCAAGGTCATGTCAAGGTCAGGTCAAGGTCAAGTCAAGGTCGAGCCAAGGTCAAGTCAAGGTCAACTCAAGGTCGAGTCAAAGTCAAGGCAAGATCAAGTCAAGGTCAAGTCAAGGTCATGTCAAGGTCAAGTCAAGGTCAAGTGAAGGTCAAGTCAAGGTCAAGTCAAGGTCAAGTCAAGGTCATGTCAAGGTCAAGTCAAGGTCAAGTCAAGGTCATGTCAAGGTCAAATAGAGGTCAAGTCAAGGCCATGTCAATTTCAAGTCAAGGTCAAGTCAAGGTCATGTCAAGGTCAAATCAAGGGCAAGTCAAGGTCATGTCAAGGTCGAGTCAAGGTCAAGTCAAGGTCAAGTCAAGGTCATGTCAAGGTCAAATCAAGGTCAAGTCAAGGTCATGTCAAGGTCAAGTCAAGGTCAAGTCAAGGTCAAGTCAAGGTCAAGTCAAGGTCATGTCAAGGTCAGGTCGAGGTCAACTCAAGGTCGAGTCAAGGTCAAGTCAAGGATAAGTCAAGGTCAAGTCAAGGTTAAGTCAAGGTCAAGTCAAGGTCAAGTCAAGGTCAAGTCGAAGTGAAGTCAAGGTCATGTCAAGGTTAAGTCAAGGTCAAGTCAAGGTCAAGTCAAGGTCAAGTCAAGGTCATGTCAAGGTCATGTCAAGGTCAAATCAAGGTCAAGTCAAGGTCATGTCAAGGTCAAGTCAAGGTCAAGTCAAGGTCAAGTCAAGGTCAAGTCAAGGTCAAGTGAAGGTCAAGTCAAGGTCATGTCAAGGTCAGGTCGAGGTCAACTCAAGGTCGAGTCAAGGTCAAGTCAAGGATAAGTCAAGGTCAAGTCAAGGTTAAGTCAAGGTCATGTCAAGGTCAACTCCAGGTCGAGTCAAAGTCAAGGCAAGATCAAGTCAAGGTCAAGTCAAGGTCATGTCAAGGTCAAATCAAGGTCAAGTCAAGGTCATGTCAAGGTCAAGTCAAGGTCAAGTCAAGGTCAAGTCAAGGTCAAGTCAAGGTCAAGTCAAGGTCAAGTCAAGGTCAGGTCGAGGTCAACTCAAGGTCGAGTCAAGGTCAAGTCAAGGATAAGTCAAGGTCAAGTCAAGGTTAAGTCAAGGTCATGTCAAGGTCAACTCAAGGTCGAGTCAAAGTCAAGGCAAGATCAAGTCAAGGTCAAGTCAAGGTCATGTCAAGGTCAAGTCAAGGTCAAGTGAAGGTCAAGTCAAGGTCAAGTCAAGGTCAAGTCAAGGTCATGTCAAGGTCAAGTCAAGGTCAAGTCGAGGTCAAGTCAAGGTCAAGTCAAGGTTAAGTCAAGGTCAAGTCAAGGTAAAGTCAAGGTCATGTCAAGGTCAAATAGAGGTCAAGTCAAGGCCATGTCAATTTCAAGTCAAGGTCAAGTCAAGGTCAAGTCGAGGTCATGTCAAGGTCAAGACAAGGTCAAGTCAAGGCCAAGTCAAGGTCAAGTGAAGGTCATGTCAAGGTCAAGTCAAGGTCAAGTCAAGGTCAAGTCAAGGTCAAGTCAAGGTCACATCAAGGTCACGTCAAGGTCAAGGTCAAGGTCAAGTCAAAATCAAAGTCAAGTCAAGGTCAAGTCAAGGTTAAGTCAAGGTCAAGTCAAGGTCAAGGTCAAGTCAAGGTCAAGTCAAGGTTAAGTCAAGGTCACGTCAAGGTCAAGTCAAGGTCAAGTCGAGGTCAGGTCAAGGTCAAGTCAAGGTCAATTCAAGGTCAAGTCGAAGTCAAGTCAAGGTCATGTCAAGGTTAAGTCAAAGTCATGTCAAGGACAAGGTCAAGTCAAGGTTATGTCAAGGTCAAGTCAAGGTCAAGTCAAGGTCATGTCGAGGTCAGGTCAAGGTCAAGTCAAGGTCATGTCAAGGTTAAGTCAAGGTTAAGTCAAGGTCAAGTCAAGGTCAAGTCAAGGTCAAGTCAAGGTCAAGTCAAGGTCATGTCAAGGTCATGTTAAGGTCAAGTCAAGGTCAAGTCAAGGTCATGTCAAGGTCAGGTCAAAGTCAAGGTCGAGTCAAGGTCAAGTAAAGGTCAAGTCACGGTAAAGTCAAGGTCAAGTCAAGGTCAAGTCAAGGTCAAGTCAAGGTCAAGTCAAAGTCATGTCAAGGTCAAGTCAAGGTCAAGTCAAGGTCCTGTCAAGTTCAAGTCAAGGTCAAGTCAAGGTCAAGTCAATGTCATGTCAAGGTCATGTCAAGGTCATGCCAAGGTCAAGTCAAGGTCATGTCAAGGTCAAGTCAAGTTCAAGTCAAGGTCAAGGCAAGGTCAAGTCAAGGTCAAGTCAAGGTCAAGTCAAGGTCATGTCAAGGTCAAGTCAGGGTCAAGTCAAGGTCAAGTCAAGGTCAAGTCAAGGTCAAGTCAAGGTCAAGTCAAGGTCAAGGCAAGGTCAAGTCAAGCTCATGTCAAGGTCGAGTCAAGGTCAAGTCAAGGTCATGTCAAGGTCAAGTCAAGCTCATGTCAAGGTCATGTCAAGGTCAATTCAAGGTCATGTCAAGGTTAAGTCAAGGTCAAGTCAAGGTCAAGCCAAGGTCACGTCATGGTCAAGTAAAGGTCAAGTCAAGGTCAAGGTCAATTCAAGGTCAAGTCAAGGTCAAATCAAGGTCAAGTCAAGGTCAAGTCAAGGTCAAGTCAAGGTGCAGTCAAGGTCATGTCAAGGTCAAATCAAGGTCAAGTCAAGGTCATTTTAAGGTCAAGTCAAGGTCAAGTCAAGGCCAAGTCAAGGTTAAGTGAAGGTCATGTCAAGGTCAAGTCAGGGTCAAGTCAAGGTCTAGTCAAGGTCAAATCAAGGTCAAGTCAAGGTCAAGTCAAGGTCAAGTCAAGATCATGTCAAGGTCAGGTCAAAGTCAAGGTCGAGTCAAGGTCAAGTAAAGGTCAAGTCACGGTAAAGTCAAGGTCAAGGTCAAGTCAAGGTCAAGTCAAGGTCAAGTCAAGGTCAAGTCAAGGTCAAGTCAAGGTCAAGTCAAAGTCATGTCAAGGTCAAGTCAAGGTCCTGTCAAGTTCAAGTAGAGGTCAAGTCAAGGTCAAGTCAATGTCATGTCCAGGTCAGGTCAAGGTCAAGTCAAGGTCAAGTCAAGGTCAAGTCAAGGTCGAGTCAAGGTCAAGTCAAGGTCAAGTGAAGGTCATGTCAAGGTCAAGTCAAGGTCAAGTCAATGTCAAGTCAAAGTCAAGTCAAGGTTAAGTCAAGGTCAAGTCAAGGTCATGTCAAGGTCATGTCAAGGTCAAGTCAAAGTCATGACAAGGACAAGGTCAAGTCAAGGTTATGTCAAGGTCAAGTCAAGGTCAAGTCAAGGTCATGTCGAGGTCAGGTCAAGGTCAAGTCAAGGTCAATTCAAGGTCAAGTCGAAGTCAAGTCAAGGTCATGTCAAGGTTAAGTCAAGGTTAAGTCAAGGTCAATTCAAGGTCAAGTCAAGGTCAAGTCAAGGTCAAGTCAAGGACAAGTCAAGGTCATGTCAAGGTCATGTTAAGGTCAAGTCAAGGTCAAGTCAAGGTCATGTCAAGGTCAGGTCAAAGTCAAGGTCATGTCAAGGTCAGGTCAAAGTCAAGGTCGAGTCAAGGTCAAGTCAAGGTCAAGTCAAGGTCAAGTCAAGGTCAAGTCAAAGTCATGTCAAGGTCAAGTCAAGGTCAAGTCAAGGTCAAGTCAAGGTCCTGTCAAGGTCAAGTCAAGGTCAAGTCAAGGTCATGTAAAGGTCAAGGTCAAGGTCGAGTCAAGGTCGAGTCAAGGTCAAGTCAAGGTCAAGTCAAGGTCAAGTCAAGGTGATGTAAAGGTAAAGTCAAAGTCAAGTGAAGGTCAAGTCAAGGTCATGTCAAAGGCAAGTCAAGGTCAAGTCAAGGTCAAGTCAAGGTCAAGTCAAGGTCATGTCAAAGGCAAGTCAAGGTCAAGTCAAGGTCAAGTCAAGGTCAAGTCAAGGTCAAGTCGAGGTCATGTCAAGGTCAAGACAAGGTCAAGTCAAGGTCACGTCAAGGTCAAGATAAAGTCAAGTCAAGGTCAAGTCAAGGTCATGTCAAGGTCAGGTCAAGGTCAAGTCAAGGGCGAGCCAAGGTCAAGTCAAGGTCAAGTCAAGGTCAGGTCAAGGTCAACTCAAGGTCGAGTCAAGGTCAAGGCAAGATCAAGTCAAGGTCAAGTCAAGGTCATGTCAAGGTCAAGTCAAGGTCAAGTCAAGGTCAAGTCAAGGTCAAGTCAAGGTTAAGTCAAGGTCAAGTCAAGGTCAACTCAAGGTCATGTCAAGGTCAAATCAAGGTCAAGTCAAGGCCATGTCAAGGTCAAGTCAAGGTCAAGTCAAGGTCAAGTCAAGGTCATGTCAAGGTCAAATCAAGGGCAAGTCAAGGTCATGTCAAGGTCAAGTCAAGGTCAAGGTCAAGTCAAGGTCAACTCAAGGTCAAGTCAAGGTCAAGGTCAAGTCAAGGTCAAGTCAAGGTCAAGTCAAGGTCATGTCAAGGTCAAATCAAGGTCAAGTCAAGGTCATGTCAAGGTCAAGTCAAGGTCAAGTCAAGGTTAAGTCAAGGTCAAGTCAAGGTCAAGTCAAGGTCATGTCGAGGTCAGGTCAAGCTCAACTCAAGGTCGAGTCAAGGTCAAGTCAAGATCAAGTCAAGGTCAAGTCAAGGTCAAGTCAAGGTCAAGTGAAGGTCAAGTCAAGGTCAAGTCAAGGTCAAGTCAAGGTCATGTCAAGGTCAAGTCAAGGTCAAGTCAAGGTCAAGTCAAGGATAAGTCAAGGTCAAGTCAAGGTTAAGTCAAGGTCAAGTCAAGGTCAAGCCAAGGTCAAGTCATGGTCAAGTAAAGGTCAAGTCAAGGTCAAGGTCAATTCAAGGTCAAGTCAAGGTCATGTCAAGGTCAAATCAAGGTCAAGTCAAGGTCAAATCAAGGTCAAGTCAAGGTCAAGTCAAGGTCAAGTCAAGGTGCAGTCAAGGTCATGTCAAGGTCAAATCAAGGTCAAGTCCAGGTCATTTTATGGTCAAGTCAAGGTCAAGTAAAGGTCAAGTCAAGGTCAAGTCAAAGTCATGTCAAGGTCAAGTCAAGATCAAGTCAAGGTCCTGTCAAGTTCAATTCAAGGTCAAGTCAAGGTCAAGTCAATGTCATGTCAAGGTCATGTCAAGTTCAAGTCAAGGTCGAGGCAAGGTCAAGTCAAGGTCAAGTCAAGGTCAAGTCAAGGTCAAGGCAAGGTCAAGTCAAGGTCAAGTCAAGGTCAAGTCAAGGTCAAGTCAAGGTCAAGGCAAGGTCAAGTCAAGCTCATGTCAAGGTCTAGTCAAGGTCAGGTCAAGTCAAGGTCAAGTCAAGGTCATGTCAAGGTCAAGTCAAGGTCAAGTCAAGGTCAAGTCAAGGTCAAGTCAAGGTCGAGTCAAGGTCAAGTCAAGGTCAAGTCAAGGTCAAGTCAAAGTCAAGTCAAGGTCAAGTGAAAGTCAAGTCAAGGTCAAGTCAAGGTCAAGGCAAGGTCAAGTCAAGCTCATGTCAAGGTCGAGTCAAGGTCAAGTCAAGTCA
This sequence comes from Sturmia bella, assembly GCA_963662145.1. Taxonomy (NCBI): domain Eukaryota; kingdom Metazoa; phylum Arthropoda; class Insecta; order Diptera; family Tachinidae; genus Sturmia; species Sturmia bella. Next base: position 28,553,459 of record OY759170.1, read on the forward strand.
AGGTCATGTCAAGGTCAAGTCAAGGTCAAGTCAAGGTCAAGTCAAGGTCATGTAAAGGTCAAGTCAAGGTCAAGTGAAGGTCAAGTCAAGGTCATGTCAAGGGCAAGTCAAGGTCAAGTCAAGGTCAAGTCGAGGTCATGTCAAGGTCAAGACAAGGTCAAGTCAAGGTCAAGTCAAGGTCAAGTCAAGGTCAAGTCAAGGTCAAATCAAGGTCAAGGCAAGGTCAAGTCAAGGTCAAGTCAAGGTGATGTCAAGGTCAAGTCAAGGTCGAGTCAAGGTCAAGTCAAGGTCAAGTCAAGATCAAGTCAAGGTCATGTAAAGGTCAAGTCAAGGTCAAGTGAAGGTCAAGTCAAGGTCATGTCAAGGGCAAGTCAAGGTCAAGTCAAGGTCAAGTCAAGGTCATGTAAAGGTCAAGTCAAGGTCAAGTGAAGGTCAAGTCAAGGTCAAGGTCAAGTCAAGGTCGAGTCAAGGTCAAGTCAAGGTCAAGTCAAGGTCAATTCAAGGTCATGTAAAGGTCAAGTCAAGGTCAAGGGAAGGTCAAGTCAAGGTCATGTCAAGGGCAAGTCAAGGCCAAGTCAAGGTCAAGTCAAGGTCAAGTCAAGGTCAAGTCAAGGTCAAGTCGAGGTCATGTCAAGGTCATGTTAAGGTCAAGTCAAGGTCAAGTAAAGGTCATGTCAAGGTCAGGTCAAAGTCAAGTCTAGGTCGAGTCAAGGTCAAGTCAAGGTCAAGTCACGGTCAAGGCAAGGTCAAGTCAAGGTCAAGTCAAGGTCAAGTCAAGGTCATGTCAAGGTCAAGTCAGGGTCAAGTCAAGGTCAAGTCAAGGTCAAGTCAAGGTCAAGTCAAGGTCAAGGCAAGGTCAAGTCAAGCTCATGTCAAGGTCGAGTCAAGGTCATGTCAAGGTCAAGTCAAGGTCAAGTCAAGGTCATGTCGAGGTCAGGTCAAGGTCAAGTCAAGGTCAATTCAAGGTCAAGTCGAAGTCAAGTCAAGGTCATGTCAAGGTTAAGTCAAGGTTAAGTCAAGGTCAATTCAAGGTCAAGTCAAGGTCAAGTCAAGGTCAAGTCAAGGACAAGTCAAGGTCATGTCAAGGTCATGTTAAGGTCAAGTCAAGGTCATGTCAAGGTCAGGTCAAAGTCAAGGTCATGTCAAGGTCAGGTCAAAGTCAAGGTCGAGTCAAGGTCAAGTCAAGGTCAAGTCAAGGTCAAGTCAAGGTCAAGTCAAGGTCAAGTCAAAGTCATGTCAAGGTCAAGTCAAGGTCAAGTCAAGGTCCTGTCAAGTTCAAGTCAAGGTCAAGTCAAGGTCAAGTCAATGTCATGTCAAGGTCATGTCAAGGTCATGCCAAGGTCAAGTCAAGGTCATGTCAAGGTCAAGTCAAGTTCAAGTCAAGGTCAAGGCAAGGTCAAGTCAAGGTCAAGTCAAGGTCAAGTCAAGGTCATGTCAAGGTCAAGTCAGGGTCAAGTCAAGGTCAAGTCAAGGTCAAGTCAAGGTCAAGTCAAGGTCAAGGCAAGGTCAAGTCACGCTCATGTCAAGGTCGAGTCAAGGTCAAGTCAAGCTCATGTCAAGGTCATGTCAAGGTCAATTCAAGGTCATGTCAAGGTCAAGTCAAGGTCAAGTCAAGGTCAAGGTCGAGTCAAGGTCGAGTCAAGGTCAAGTCAAGGTCAAGTCAAGGTCAAGTCAAGGTCAAGTCAAGGTGATGTAAAGGTAAAGTCAAGGTCAAGTGAAGGTCAAGTCAAGGTCATGTCAAGGGCAAGTCAAGGTCAAGTCAAGGTCAAGTCAAGGTCAAGTCAAGGTCAAGTCGAGGTCATGTCAAGGTCAAGACAAGGTCAAGTCAAGGTCACGTCAAGGTCAAGATAAAGTCAAGTCAAGGTCAAGTCAAGGTCATGTCAAGGTCAGGTCAAGGTCAAGTCAAGGTCGAGCCAAGGTCAAGTCAAGGTCAAGTCAAGGTCAGGTCAAGGTCAACTCAAGGTCGAGTCAAGGTCAAGGCAAGATCAAGTCAAGGTCAAGTCAAGGTCATGTCAAGGTCAAGTCAAGGTCAAGTGAAGGTCAAGTCAAGGTCAAGTCAAGGTCAAGTCAAGGTCATGTCAAGGTCAAGTCAAGGTCAAGTCAAGGTCAAGTCAAGGTTAAGTCAAGGTCAAGTCAAGGTCAAGTCAAGGTCATGTCAAGGTCAAATCAAGGTCAAGTCAAGGCCATGTCAAGGTCAAGTCAAGGTCAAGTCAAGGTCAAGTCAAGGTCATGTCAAGGTCAAATCAAGGGCAAGTCAAGGTCATGTCAAGGTCGAGTCAAGGTCAAGGTCAAGTCAAGGTCAACTCAAGGTCAAGTCAAGGTCAAGTCAAGGTCAAGCCAAGGTCATGTCAAGGTCAAATCAAGGTCAAGTCAAGGTCATGTCAAGGTCAAGTCAAGGTCAAGTCAAGGTCAAGTCAAGGTCAAGTCAAGGTCATGTCGAGGTCAGGTCAAGGTAAACTCAAGGTCGAGTCAAGGTCAAGTCAAGATCAAGTCAAGGTCAAGTCAAGGTCAAGTGAAGGTCAAGTCAAGGTCAAGTCAAGGTCAAGTCAAGGTCATGTCAAGGTCAAGTCAAGGTCAAGTCAAGGTCAAGTCAAGGATAAGTCAAGGTCAAGTCAAGGTTAAGTCAAGGTCAAGCCAAGGTCAAGTCATGGTCAAGTAAAGGTCAAGTCAAGGTCATGTCAAGGTCAAATCAAGGTCAAGTCAAGGTCAAATCAAGGTCAAGTCAAGGTCAAGTCAAGGTCAAGTCAAGGTGCAGTCAAGGTCATGTCAAGGTCAATTCAAGGTCAAGTCAAGGTCATTTTAAGGTCAAGTCAAGGTCAAGTCAAGGTCAAGGTCAACTCAAGGTCAAGTCAAGGTCCTGTCAAGTTCAAGTCAAGGTCAAGTCAAGGTCAAGTCAATGTCATGTCAAGGTCATGTCAAGTTCAAGTCAAGGTCAAGGCAAGGTCAAGTCAAGGTCAAGTCAAGGTCAAGTCAAGGTCAAGGCAAGGTCAAGTCAAGGTCAACTCAAGGTCAAGTCAAGGTCAAGTCAAGGTCATGTCAAGGTCAAGTCAGGGTCAAGTCAAGGTCAAGTCAAGGTCAAGGTCAAGGTCAAGTCAAGGTCAAGGCAAGGTCAAGTCAAGCTCATGTCAAGGTCGAGTCAAGGTCAAGTCAAGGTCATGTCAAGGTCAAGTCAAGCTCATGTCAAGGTCATGTCAAGGTCAATTCAAGGTCATGTCAAGGTCAAGTCAAGGTCAAGTCAAGGTCAAGTCAAAGTCAAGGTCGAGTCAAGGTCGAGTCAAGGTCAAGTCAAGGTCAAGTCAAGGTCAAGTCAAGGTGTTGTAAAGGTAAAGTCAAGGTCAAGTGAAGGTCAAGTCAAGGTCATGTCAAGGGCAAGTCAAGGTCAAGTCAAGGTCAAGTCGAGGTCATGTCAAGGTCAAGACAAGGTCAAGTCAAGGTCACGTCAAGGTCAAGATAAAGTCAAGTCAAGGTCATGTCAAGGTCATGTCAAGGTCAGGTCAAGGTCAAGTCAAGGTCGAGCCAAGGTCAAGTCAAGGTCAACTCAAGGTCGAGTCAAAGTCAAGGCAAGATCAAGTCAAGGTCAAGTCAAGGTCATGTCAAGGTCAAGTCAAGGTCAAGTGAAGGTCAAGTCAAGGTCAAGTCAAGGTCAAGTCAAGGTCATGTCAAGGTCAAGTCAAGGTCAAGTCAAGGTCATGTCAAGGTCAAATAGAGGTCAAGTCAAGGCCATGTCAATTTCAAGTCAAGGTCAAGTCAAGGTCATGTCAAGGTCAAATCAAGGGCAAGTCAAGGTCATGTCAAGGTCGAGTCAAGGTCAAGTCAAGGTCAAGTCAAGGTCATGTCAAGGTCAAATCAAGGTCAAGTCAAGGTCATGTCAAGGTCAAGTCAAGGTCAAGTCAAGGTCAAGTCAAGGTCAAGTCAAGGTCATGTCAAGGTCAGGTCGAGGTCAACTCAAGGTCGAGTCAAGGTCAAGTCAAGGATAAGTCAAGGTCAAGTCAAGGTTAAGTCAAGGTCAAGTCAAGGTCAAGTCAAGGTCAAGTCGAAGTGAAGTCAAGGTCATGTCAAGGTTAAGTCAAGGTCAAGTCAAGGTCAAGTCAAGGTCAAGTCAAGGTCATGTCAAGGTCATGTCAAGGTCAAATCAAGGTCAAGTCAAGGTCATGTCAAGGTCAAGTCAAGGTCAAGTCAAGGTCAAGTCAAGGTCAAGTCAAGGTCAAGTGAAGGTCAAGTCAAGGTCATGTCAAGGTCAGGTCGAGGTCAACTCAAGGTCGAGTCAAGGTCAAGTCAAGGATAAGTCAAGGTCAAGTCAAGGTTAAGTCAAGGTCATGTCAAGGTCAACTCCAGGTCGAGTCAAAGTCAAGGCAAGATCAAGTCAAGGTCAAGTCAAGGTCATGTCAAGGTCAAATCAAGGTCAAGTCAAGGTCATGTCAAGGTCAAGTCAAGGTCAAGTCAAGGTCAAGTCAAGGTCAAGTCAAGGTCAAGTCAAGGTCAAGTCAAGGTCAGGTCGAGGTCAACTCAAGGTCGAGTCAAGGTCAAGTCAAGGATAAGTCAAGGTCAAGTCAAGGTTAAGTCAAGGTCATGTCAAGGTCAACTCAAGGTCGAGTCAAAGTCAAGGCAAGATCAAGTCAAGGTCAAGTCAAGGTCATGTCAAGGTCAAGTCAAGGTCAAGTGAAGGTCAAGTCAAGGTCAAGTCAAGGTCAAGTCAAGGTCATGTCAAGGTCAAGTCAAGGTCAAGTCGAGGTCAAGTCAAGGTCAAGTCAAGGTTAAGTCAAGGTCAAGTCAAGGTAAAGTCAAGGTCATGTCAAGGTCAAATAGAGGTCAAGTCAAGGCCATGTCAATTTCAAGTCAAGGTCAAGTCAAGGTCAAGTCGAGGTCATGTCAAGGTCAAGACAAGGTCAAGTCAAGGCCAAGTCAAGGTCAAGTGAAGGTCATGTCAAGGTCAAGTCAAGGTCAAGTCAAGGTCAAGTCAAGGTCAAGTCAAGGTCACATCAAGGTCACGTCAAGGTCAAGGTCAAGGTCAAGTCAAAATCAAAGTCAAGTCAAGGTCAAGTCAAGGTTAAGTCAAGGTCAAGTCAAGGTCAAGGTCAAGTCAAGGTCAAGTCAAGGTTAAGTCAAGGTCACGTCAAGGTCAAGTCAAGGTCAAGTCGAGGTCAGGTCAAGGTCAAGTCAAGGTCAATTCAAGGTCAAGTCGAAGTCAAGTCAAGGTCATGTCAAGGTTAAGTCAAAGTCATGTCAAGGACAAGGTCAAGTCAAGGTTATGTCAAGGTCAAGTCAAGGTCAAGTCAAGGTCATGTCGAGGTCAGGTCAAGGTCAAGTCAAGGTCATGTCAAGGTTAAGTCAAGGTTAAGTCAAGGTCAAGTCAAGGTCAAGTCAAGGTCAAGTCAAGGTCAAGTCAAGGTCATGTCAAGGTCATGTTAAGGTCAAGTCAAGGTCAAGTCAAGGTCATGTCAAGGTCAGGTCAAAGTCAAGGTCGAGTCAAGGTCAAGTAAAGGTCAAGTCACGGTAAAGTCAAGGTCAAGTCAAGGTCAAGTCAAGGTCAAGTCAAGGTCAAGTCAAAGTCATGTCAAGGTCAAGTCAAGGTCAAGTCAAGGTCCTGTCAAGTTCAAGTCAAGGTCAAGTCAAGGTCAAGTCAATGTCATGTCAAGGTCATGTCAAGGTCATGCCAAGGTCAAGTCAAGGTCATGTCAAGGTCAAGTCAAGTTCAAGTCAAGGTCAAGGCAAGGTCAAGTCAAGGTCAAGTCAAGGTCAAGTCAAGGTCATGTCAAGGTCAAGTCAGGGTCAAGTCAAGGTCAAGTCAAGGTCAAGTCAAGGTCAAGTCAAGGTCAAGTCAAGGTCAAGGCAAGGTCAAGTCAAGCTCATGTCAAGGTCGAGTCAAGGTCAAGTCAAGGTCATGTCAAGGTCAAGTCAAGCTCATGTCAAGGTCATGTCAAGGTCAATTCAAGGTCATGTCAAGGTTAAGTCAAGGTCAAGTCAAGGTCAAGCCAAGGTCACGTCATGGTCAAGTAAAGGTCAAGTCAAGGTCAAGGTCAATTCAAGGTCAAGTCAAGGTCAAATCAAGGTCAAGTCAAGGTCAAGTCAAGGTCAAGTCAAGGTGCAGTCAAGGTCATGTCAAGGTCAAATCAAGGTCAAGTCAAGGTCATTTTAAGGTCAAGTCAAGGTCAAGTCAAGGCCAAGTCAAGGTTAAGTGAAGGTCATGTCAAGGTCAAGTCAGGGTCAAGTCAAGGTCTAGTCAAGGTCAAATCAAGGTCAAGTCAAGGTCAAGTCAAGGTCAAGTCAAGATCATGTCAAGGTCAGGTCAAAGTCAAGGTCGAGTCAAGGTCAAGTAAAGGTCAAGTCACGGTAAAGTCAAGGTCAAGTCAAGGTCAAGTCAAGGTCAAGTCAAGGTCAAGTCAAGGTCAAGTCAAGGTCAAGTCAAAGTCATGTCAAGGTCAAGTCAAGGTCCTGTCAAGTTCAAGTAGAGGTCAAGTCAAGGTCAAGTCAATGTCATGTCCAGGTCAGGTCAAGGTCAAGTCAAGGTCAAGTCAAGGTCAAGTCAAGGTCGAGTCAAGGTCAAGTCAAGGTCAAGTGAAGGTCATGTCAAGGTCAAGTCAAGGTCAAGTCAATGTCAAGTCAAAGTCAAGTCAAGGTTAAGTCAAGGTCAAGTCAAGGTCATGTCAAGGTCATGTCAAGGTCAAGTCAAAGTCATGACAAGGACAAGGTCAAGTCAAGGTTATGTCAAGGTCAAGTCAAGGTCAAGTCAAGGTCATGTCGAGGTCAGGTCAAGGTCAAGTCAAGGTCAATTCAAGGTCAAGTCGAAGTCAAGTCAAGGTCATGTCAAGGTTAAGTCAAGGTTAAGTCAAGGTCAATTCAAGGTCAAGTCAAGGTCAAGTCAAGGTCAAGTCAAGGACAAGTCAAGGTCATGTCAAGGTCATGTTAAGGTCAAGTCAAGGTCAAGTCAAGGTCATGTCAAGGTCAGGTCAAAGTCAAGGTCATGTCAAGGTCAGGTCAAAGTCAAGGTCGAGTCAAGGTCAAGTCAAGGTCAAGTCAAGGTCAAGTCAAGGTCAAGTCAAAGTCATGTCAAGGTCAAGTCAAGGTCAAGTCAAGGTCAAGTCAAGGTCCTGTCAAGTTCAAGTCAAGGTCAAGTCAAGGTCAAGTCAATGTCATGTCAAGGTCATGTCAAGGTCATGCCAAGGTCAAGTCAAGGTCATGTCAAGGTCAAGTCAAGTTCAAGTCAAGGTCAAGTCAGGGTCAAGTCAAGGTCAAGTCAAGGTCAAGTCAAGGTCAAGTCAAGGTCAAGGCAAGGTCAAGTCAAGCTCATGTCAAGGTCGAGTCAAGGTCAAGTCAAGGTCAAGTCAAGGTCAAGTCAAGGTGATGTAAAGGTAAAGTCAAGGTCAAGTGAAGGTCAAGTCAAGGTCATGTCAAGGGCAAGTCAAGGTCAAGTCAAGGTCAAGTCAAGGTCAAGTCAAGGTCAAGTCGAGGTCATGTCAAGGTCAAGACAAGGTCAAGTCAAGGTCACGTCAAGGTCAAGATAAAGTCAAGTCAAGGTCAAGTCAAGGTCAAGTCAAGGTCATGTCAAGGTCAGGTCAAGGTCAAGTCAAGGTCGAGCCAAGGTCAAGTCAAGGTCAAGTCAAGGTCAGGTCAAGGTCAACTCAAGGTCGAGTCAAGGCAAGATCAAGTCAAGGTCAAGTCAAGGTCATGTCAAGGTCAAGTCAAGGTCAAATGAAGGTCAAGTCAAGGTCAAGTCAAGGTCAAGTCAAGGTCATGTCAAGGTCAAGTCAAGGTCAAGTCAAGGTCAAGTCAAGGTTAAGTCAAGGTCAAGTCAAGGTCAAGTCAAGGTCATGTCAAGGTCAAATCAAGGTCAAGTCAAGGCCATGTCAAGGTCAAGTCAAGGTCAAGTCAAGGTCAAGTCAAGGTCATGTCAAGGTCAAATCAAGGGCAAGTCAAGGTCATGTCAAGGTCGAGTCAAGGTCAAGGTCAAGTCAAGGTCAACTCAAGGTCAAGTCAAGGTCAAGTCAACGTCATGTCAAGGTCAAGTCAAGGTCATGTCAAGGTCAAATCAAGGTCAAGTCAAGGTCATGTCAAGGTCAAGTCAAGGTCAAGGTCAAGTCAAGGTCAAGTCAAGGCCAAGTCAAGGTCATGTCGAGGTCAGGTCAAGGTCAACTCAAGGTCGAGTCAAGGTCAAGTCAAGATCAAGTCAAGGTCAAGTCAAGGTCAAGTCAAGGTCAAGTGAAGGTCAAGTCAAGGTCAAGTCAAGGTCAAGTCAAGGTCATGTCAAGGTCAAGTCAAGGTAAAGTCAAGGTCAAGTCAAGGATAAGTCAAGGTCAAGTCAAGGTTAAGTCAAGGTCAAGTCAAGGTCAAGCCAAGGTCAAGTCATGGTCAAGTAAAGGTCAAGTCAAGGTCAAGGTCAATTCAAGGTCAAGTCAAGGTCAAGTCAAGGTCATGTCAAGGTCAAATCAAGGTCAAGTCAAGGTCAAATCAAGGTCAAGTCAAGGTCAAGTCAAGGTCAAGTCAAGGTGCAGTCAAGGTCATGTCAAGGTCAAATCGAGGTCAAGTCAAGGTCATTTTAAGGTCAAGTCAAGGTCAAGTAAAGGTCAAGTCACGGTAAAGTCAAGGTCAAGTCAAGGTCAAGGTCAAGTCAAGGTCAAGTCAAGGTCAAGTCAAGGTCAAGTCAAGGTCAAGTCAAAGTCATGTCAAGGTCAACTCAAGGTCAAGTCAAGGTCCTGTCAAGTTCAAGTCAAGGTCAAGTCAAGGTCAAGTCAATGTCATGTCAAGGTCATGTCAAGTTCAAGTCAAGGTCAAGGCAAGGTCAAGTCAAGGTCAAGTCAAGGTCAAGTCAAGGTCAAGGCAAGGTCAAGTCAAGGTCAACTCAAGGTCAAGTCAAGGTCAAGTCAAGGTCATGTCAAGGTCAGGTCAGGGTCAAGTCAAGGTCAAGTCAAGGTCAAGGTCAAGTCAAGGTCAAGGCAAGGTCAAGTCAAGCTCATGTCAAGGTCGAGTCAAGGTCAAGTCAAGGTCATGTCAAGGTCAAGTCAAGCTCATGTCAAGGTCATGTCAAGGTCAATTCAAGGTCATGTCAAGGTCAAGTCAAGGTCAAGTCAAGGTCAAGGTCGAGTCAAGGTCGAGTCAAGGTCAAGTCAAGGTCAAGTCAAGGTCAAGTCAAGGTGTTGTAAAGGTAAAGTCAAGGTCAAGTGAAGGTCAAGTCAAGGTCATGTCAAGGGCAAGTCAAGGTCAAGTCAAGGTCAAGTCAAGGTCAAGTCAAGGTCAAGTCGAGGTCATGTCAAGGTCAAGACAAGGTCAAGTCAAGGTCAGGTCAAGGTCAAGATAAAGTCAAGTCAAGGTCAAGTCAAGGTCATGTCAAGGTCAGGTCAAGGTCAAGTCAAGGTCGAGCCAAGGTCAAGTCAAGGTCAGGTCAAGGTCAACTCAAGGTCGAGTCAAGGTCAAGGCAAGATCAAGTCAAGGTCAAGTCAAGGTCATGTCAAGGTCAAGTCAAGGTCAAGTGAAGGTCAAGTCAAGGTCAAGTCAAGGTCAAGTCAAGGTCATGTCAAGGTCAAGTCAAGGTCAAGTCAAGGTCAAGTCAAGGTCAAGTCAAGGTCAAGTCAAGGTTAAGTCAAGGTCAAGTCAAGGTCAAGTCAAGGTCATGTCAAGGTCAAATAGAGGTCAAGTCAAGGCCATGTCAATTTCAAGTCAAGGTCAAGTCAAGGTCAAGTCAAGGTCATGTCAAGGTCAAATCAAGGGCAAGTCAAGGTCATGTCAAGGTCGAGTCAAGGTCAAGTCAAGGTCAACTCAAGGTCAAGTCAAGGTCAAGTCAAGGTCAAGTCAAGGTCAAGTCAAGGTCAAGTCAAGGTCATGTCAAGGTCAAATCAAGGTCAAGTCAAGGTCATGTCAAGGTCAAGTCAAGGTCAAGTCAAGGTCAAGTCAAGGTCAAGTCAAGGTCATGTCAAGGTCAGGTCGAGGTCAACTCAAGGTCGAGTCAAGGTCAAGTCAAGATCAAGTCAAGGTCAAGTCAAGGTCAAGTCAAGGTCAAGTCAAGGTCAAGTGAAGGTCAAGTCAAGGTCAAGTCAAGGTCAAGTCAAGGTCAAGTCAAGGTCAAGTCAAGGATAAGTCAAGGTCAAGTCAAGGTTAAGTCAAGGTCAAGTCAAGGTCAAGCCAGGGTCAAGTCATGGTCAAGTAAAGGTCAAGTCAAGGTCAATTCAAGGTCAAGTCAAGGTCATGTCAAGGTCAAATCAAGGTCAAGTCAAGGTCAAATCAAGGTCAAGTCAAGGTCAAGTCAAGGTGCAGTCAAGGTCATGTCAAGGTCAAATCAAGGTCAAGTCAAGGTCATTTTAAGGTCAAGGTCAATTCAAGGTCAAGTCAAGGTCAAGTCAAGGATAAGTCAAGGTCAAGTCAAGGTTAAGTCAAGGTCAAGTCAAGGTCAAGCCAGGGTCAAGTCATGGTCAAGTAAAGGTCAAGTCAAGGTCAATTCAAGGTCAAGTCAAGGTCATGTCAAGGTCAAATCAAGGTCAAGTCAAGGTCAAGTCAAGGTCAAGTCAAGGTCAAGTCAAGGATAAGTCAAGGTCAAGTCAAGGTTAAGTCAAGGTCAAGTCAAGGTCAAGCCAGGGTCAAGTCATGGTCAAGTAAAGGTCAAGTCAAGGTCAATTCAAGGTCAAGTCAAGGTCATGTCAAGGTCAAATCAAGGTCAAGTCAAGGTCAAGTCAAGGTCAAGTCAAGGTCATGTCAAGGTCAAATCAAGGTCAAGTCAAGGTCATGTCAAGGTCATGTCAAGGTCAAGGTCAATTCAAGGTCAAGTCAAGGTCAAGTCGAAGTGAAGTCAAGGTCATGTCAAGGTTAAGTCAAGGTCAAGTCAAGGTCAAGTCAAGGTCAAGTCAAGGTCATGTCAAGGTCATGTCAAGGTCATGTCAAGGTCAGGTCAAAGTCAAGTCAAGGTCGAGTCAAGGTCAAGTCAATGTCAAGTCACGGTCAAGTCAAGGTCAAGTCAAGGTCAAGTCAATGTCATGTCAAGGTCATGTCAAGGTCAAGTCAAGGTCATGTCAAGGTCAGTCAAGTTCAAGTCAAGGTCATGTCAAGGTCATGTCAAGGTCAATTCAAGGTCAAGTCAAGGTCATGTCAAGTCAAGGTCAAGTCAAGGTCAAGTGAAGGTCAAGTCAAGGTCATGTCAAGGGCAAGTCAAGGTCAAGTCAAGGTCATTTTAAGGTCAAGTCAAGGTCAAGTCAAGGCCAAGTCAAGGTCAAGTGAAGGTCATGTCAAGGTCAAGTCAGGGTCAAGTCAAGGTCAAGTCAAGGTCAAGTCAAGGTCAAGTCAAGGTCATGTCAAGGTCAAGTCAAGGTCCTGTCAAGGTCAAATCAAGGTCAAGTCAAGGTCAAGTCACGGTCAAGTCAATGTCATGTCAAGGTCATGTCAAGGTCAAGTCAAGGTCATGTCAAGGTCAGTCAAGTTCAAGTCAAGGTCAAGTCAAGGTCATGTCAAGGTCAAGTCAAGGTCAAGTCAAGGTCAAGTCAAGGTCATGTCAAGGTCAAATCAAGGTCAAGTCAAGGTCAAGTCAAGGTCAAGTCAAGGTCATGTCAAGGTCATGTCAAGGTCAAGGTCAAGTCAAGGTCAAGTCAAGGTCAAGTCAAGGTCAAGTCGAAGTGAAGTCAAGGTCATGTCAAGGTTAAGTCAAGGTCAAGTCAAGGCCAAGTCAAGGTCAAGTGAAGGTCATGTCAAGGTCAAGTCAAGGTCATGTCAAGGTCAGGTCAAAGTCAAGTCAAGGTCGAGTCAAGGTCAAGTCAATGTCAAGTCACGGTCAAGTCAAGGTCAAGTCAAGGTCAAGTCAATGTCATGTCAAGGTCATGTCAAGATCAAGTCAAGGTCATGTCAAGGTCAGTCAAGTTCAAGTCAAGGTCAAGGCTAGGTCAAGTCAAGGTCAAGTCAAGGTCAAGTCAAGCTCATGTCAAGGTCGAGTCAAGGTCAAGTCAAGGTCAAGTCAAGCTCATGTCAAGGTCATGTCAAGGTCAATTCAAGGCCAAGTCAAGGTCATGTCAAGTCAAGGTCAAGTCAAGGTCAAGTGAAGGTCAAGTCAAGGTCATGTCAAGGGCAAGTCAAGGTCAAGTCAAGGTCAAGTCGAGGTCATGTCAAGGTCAAATCAAGGTCAAGTCAAGGTCAAGTCAAGGTCAAGTCAAGGTCATGTCAAGGTCATGTCAAGGTCAAGGTCAAGTCAAGGTCAAGTCGAAGTGAAGTCAAGGTCATGTCAAGGTTAAGTCAAGGTCAAGTCAAGGTCATGTCAAGGTCAAGTCAAGTTCAAGTCAAGGTTAGGTCAAGTCAAGGTCAAGTCAAGGTCAAGTCAAGCTCATGTCAAGGTCGAGTCAAGGTCAAGTCAAGGTCAAGTCAAGCTCATGTCAAGGTCAATTCAAGGTCAAGTCAAGGTCATGTCAAGTCAAGGTCAAGTCAAGGTCAAGTGAAGGTCAAGTCAAGGTCATGTCAAGGGCAAGTCAAGGTCAAGTCAAGGTCAAGTCAAGGTCATGTCAAGGTCAAATCAAGGTCAAGTCAAGGTCAAGTCAAGGTCAAGTCAAGGTCAAGTGAAGGTCAAGTCAAGGTCAAGTCAAGGTCAAGTCAAGGTCACGTCAAGGTCAAGTCAAGGTCACGTCAATGTCAAGTCAAGGTCAAGTCAAGGTCATTTTAAGGTCAAGTCAAGGTCAAGTCAAGGCCAAGTCAAGGTCAAGTGAAGGTCATGTCAAGGTCAAGTCAGGGTCAAGTCAAGGTCAAGTCAAGTCAAGGTCAAGTCAAGGTCAAGTCAAGGTCACATCAAGGTCACGTCAAGGTCAAGGTCAAGGTCAAGTCAAAATCAAAGTCAAGTCAAGGTCAAGTCAAGGTTAAGTCAAGGTCAAGTCAAGGTCAAGTCGAGGTCATGTCAAGGTCAAGTCAAGGTCAAGGTCTAGTCAAGGTCAAGTCAAGGTTAAGTCAAGGTCACGTCAAGGTCAAGTCAAAGTCAAGTCGAGGTCAGGTTAAGGTCAAGTCAAGGTCAATTCAAGGTCAAGTCGAAGTCAAGTCAAGGTCATGTCAAGGTTAAGTCAAAGTCATGTCAAGGACAAGGTCAAGTCAAGGTTATGTCAAGGTCAAGTCAAGGTCAAGTCAAGGTCATGTCGAGGTCAGGTCAAGGTCAAGTCAAGGTAATGTCAAGGTTAAGTCAAGGTTAAGTCAAGGTCAAGTCAAGGTCAAGGCAAGGTCAAGTCAAGGTCAAGTCAAGGTCAAGTCAAGGTCATGTCAAGGTCAAGTCAGGGTCAAGTCAAGGTCAAGTCAAGGTCAAGTCAAGGTCAAGTCAAGGTCAAGTCAAGGTCAAGTCAAGGTCAAGGCAAGGTCAAGTCAAGCTCATGTCAAGGTCGAGTCAAGGTCAAGTCAAGGTCATGTCAAGGTCAAGTCAAGCTCATGTCAAGGCCATGTCAAGGTCAATTCAAGGTCATGTCAAGGTTAAGTCAAGGTCAAGTCAAGGTCAAGCCAAGGTCACGTCATGGTCAAGTAAAGGTCAATTCAAGGTCAAGTCAAGGTCAAATCAAGGTCAAGTCAAGGTCAAGTCAAGGTCAAGTCAAGGTGCAGTCAAGGTCATGTCAAGGTCAAATCAAGGTCAAGTCAAGGTCATTTTAAGGTCAAGTCAAGGTCAAGTCAAGGCCAAGTCAAGGTTAAGTGAAGGTCATGTCAAGGTCAAGTCAGGGTCAAGTCAAGGTCTAGTCAAGGTCAAATCAAGGTCAAGTCAAGGTCAAGTCAAGGTCAAGTCAAGGTCATGTCAAGGTCAGGTCAAAGTCAAGGTCGAGTCAAGGTCAAGTAAAGGTCAAGTCACGGTAAAGTCAAGGTCAAGTCAAGGTCAAGTCAAGGTCAAGTCAAAGTCATGTCAAGGTCAAGTCAAGGTCAAGTCAAGGTCCTGTCAAGTTCAAGTAGAGGTCAAGTCAAGGTCAAGTCAATGTCATGTCAAGGTCATGTCAAGGTCATGCCAAGGTCAAGTCAAGGTCATGTCAAGGTCAAGTCAAGTTCAAGTCAAGGCCAAGGCAAGGTCAAGTCAAGGTCAAGTCAAGGTCAAGTCAAGGTCATGTCAAGGTCAAGTCAAGGTCAAGTCAAGGTCGAGTCAAGGTCAAGTCAAGGTCATGTCAAGGTCAAGTCAAGCTCATGTCAAGGTCATGTCAAGGTCAATTCAAGGTCATGTCAAGGTCAAGTCAAGGTCAAGTCAAGGTCAAGTCAAGGTGATGTAAAGGTAAAGTCAAGGTCAAGTGAAGGTCAAGTCAAGGTCATGTCAAGGGCAAGTCAAGGTCAAGTCAAGGTCAAGTCAAGGTCAAGTCAAGGTCAAGTCGAGGTCATGTCAAGGTCAAGACAAGGTCAAGTCAAGGTCACGTCAAGGTCAAGATAAAGTCAAGTCAAGGTCAAGTCAAGGTCAAGTCAAGGTCATGTCAAGGTCAGGTCAAGGTCAAGTCAAGGTCGAGCCAAGGTCAAGTCAAGGTCAAGTCAAGGTCAGGTCAAGGTCAACTCAAGGTCGAGTCAAGGTCAAGGCAAGATCAAGTCAAGGTCAAGTCAAGGTCATGTCAAGGTCAAGTCAAGGTCAAGTGAAGGTCAAGTCAAGGTCAAGTCAAGGTCAAGTCAAGGTCATGTCAAGGTCAAGTCAAGGTCAAGTCAAGGTCAAGTCAAGGCCATGTCAAGGCCATGTCAAGGTCAGGTCAAGGTCAACTCAAGGTCGAGTCAAGGTCAAGTCAAGATCAAGTCAAGGTCATGTCAAGGTCAAGTCAAGGTCAAGTGAAGGTTAAGTCAAGGTCAAGTCAAGGTCAAGTCAAGGTCATGTCAAGGTCAAATCAAGGTCAAGTCAAGGTCAAGTCAAGGATAAGTCAAGGTCAAGTCAAGGTTAAGTCAAGGTCAAGTCAAGGTCAAGCCAAGGTCAAGTCATGGTCAAGTAAAGGGCAAGTCAAGGTCATGTCAAGGTCGAGTCAAGGTCAAGGTCAAGTCAAGGTCAACTCAAGGTCAAGTCAAGGTCAAGTCAAGGTCAAGTCAGGGTCAAGTCAAGGTCAAGTCAAGGTCAAGTCAAGGTCATGTCAAGGTCATGTCAAGGTCAAGTCAAGGTCAAGCCAAGGTCAAGTCAAGGTCATGTCAAGGTCGAGTCAAGGTCAAGTCAAAGTCAAGTCAAGGTCAAGTCAAGGTCAAGTCAAGGCCATGTCAAGGCCATGTCAAGGTCAGGTCAAGGTCAACTCAAGGTCGAGTCAAGGTCAAGTCAAGATCAAGTCAAGGTCAAGTCAAGGTCAAGTCAAGGTCAAGTGAAGGTTAAGTCAAGGTCAAGTCAAGGTCAAGTCAAGGTCATGTCAAGGTCAAGTCAAGGTCAAGTCAAGGTCAAGTCAAGGATAAGTCAAGGTCAAGTCAAGGTTAAGTCAAGGTCAAGTCAAGGTCAAGCCAAGGTCAAGTCATGGTCAAGTAAAGGTCAAGTCAAGGTCAAGGTCAATTCAAGGTCAAGTCAAGGTCAAATCAAGGTCAAGTCAAGGTCAAGTCAAGGTGCAGTCAAGGTCATGTCAAGGTCAAATCAAGGTCAAGTCAAGGTCATTTTAAGGTCAAGTCAAGGTCAAGTCAAGGCCAAGTCAAGGTTAAGTGAAGGTCATGTCAAGGTCAAGTCAGGGTCAAGTCAAGGTCTAGTCAAGGTCAAATCAAGGTCAAGTCAAGGTCATGTCAAGGTCAAGTCAAGGTCAAGTCAAGGTCAAGTCAAGGTCATGTCAAGGTCAAATCAAGGTCAAGTCAAGGTCAAGTCAAGGTCAAACTAGGTCATGTCAAGGTCAAGTCAAGGTCAAGTCGAAGTGAAGTCAAGGTCATGTCAAGGTTAAGTCAAGGTCAAGTCAAGGTCAAGTCAAGGTCAAGTCAAGGTCATGTCAAGGTCATGTTAAGGTCAAGTCAAGGTCAAGTCAAGGTCATGTCAAGGTCAGGTCAAAGTCAAGTCAAGGTCGAGTCAAGGTCAAGTCAATGTCAAGTCACGGTCAAGTCAAGGTCAAGTCAAGGTCAAGTCAATGTCATGTCAAGGTCATGTCAAGGTCAAGTCAAGGTCATGTCAAGGTCAAGTCAAGTTCAAATCAAGGTCAAGGCTAGGACAAGTCAAGGTCAAGTCAAGGTCAAGTCAAGGTCATGTCAAGGTCAAGTCAGGGTCAAGTCAAGGTCAAGTTAAGGTCAAGGCAAGGTCAAGTCAAGCTCATGTCAAGGTCGAGTCTAGGTCAAGTCAAGGTGAAGTCAAGCTCATGTCAAGGTCATGTCAAGGTCAATTCAAGGTCAAGTCAAGGTCATGTCAAGTCAAGGTCAAGTCAAGGTCAAGGTCAAGTCAAGGTCAAGTCAAGGTCAAGTCAGTGTCATGTAAAGGTCAAGTCAAGGTCAAGTGAAGGTCAAGTCAAGGTCATGTCAAGGGCAAGTCAAGGTCAAGTCAAGGTCAAGTCGAGGTCATGTCAAGGTCAAGTCAAGGTCAAGTCAAGGTCAAGACATGGTCAAGTCAAGGTCAAGTCAAGGTCAAGTCAAGGTCAAGTCAAGGTCATGTCAAGGTCATGTCAAGGTCAAGTCAAGGTCAAGTCAAGGTCAAGTCAAGGTCATGTCAAGGTCAGGTCAAGGTCAAGTCAAGTTCGAGCCAAGGTCAAGTCAAGGTCAAGTCAAGGTCAAGTCATGGTCAAGGTCTAGTCAAGGTCAAGGTCAGGGTCAAGTCAAGGTCAAGTCAAGGTCAGGTCAAGGTCAAGTCAAGGTTAAGTCAAGGTCACGTCAAGGTCAAGTCAAGGTCAAGTCAAGGTCATGTCAAGGTCAAGTCAAAGTCATGTCAAGGTCATGTCAAGGTCAAGTCAAGGTCATGTCAAGGTCAAGTCAAGGTCAAGTCAAGGTCACGTCAAGGTCAAGTCAAGGTCAAGGTCAAGTCAAAATCAAAGTCAAGTCAAGGTCAAGTCAAGGTTAAGTCAAGGTCAAGTCAAGGTCAAGGTCTAGTCAAGGTCAAGGTCAAGTCAAGGTCAGGTCAAGGTCAAGTCAAGGTTAAGTCAAGGTCACGTCAAGGTCAAGTCAAGGTCAAGTCAAGGTCATGTCAAGGTCAAGTCGAGGTCAAGTCAAGGCCAAGTCAAGGTCAAGTCAAAGTCATGTCAAGGTAAAGTCAAGGTCAAGTCAAGGTCACGTCAAGGTCAAGTCAAAGTCATGTCAAGGTCAAGTCAAGGTCAAGTCAAGGTCAAGTCAAGGTCACGTCAAGGTCAAGTCATGGTCAAGGTCTAGTCAAGGTCAAGGTCAGGGTCAAGTCAAGGTCAAGTCAAGGTCAGGTCAAGGTCAAGTCAAGGTTAAGTCAAGGTCACGTCAAGGTCAAGTCAAGGTCAAGTCAAGGTCATGTCAAGGTCAAGTCAAAGTCATGTCAAGGTCATGTCAAGGTCAAGTCAAGGGCATGTCAAGGTCAAGTCAAGGTCAAGTCAAGGTCACGTCAAGGTCAAGTCAAGGTCAAGGTCAAGTCAAAATCAAAGTCAAGTCAAGGTCAAGTCAAGGTTAAGTCAAGGTCAAGTCAAGGTCAAGGTCTAGTCAAGGTCAAGGTCAAGTCAAGGTCAGGTCAAGGTCAAGTCAAGGTTAAGTCAAGGTCACGTCAAGGTCAAGTCAAGGTCAAGTCAAGGTCATGTCAAGGTCAAGTCGAGGTCAAGTCAAGGCCAAGTCAAGGTCAAGTGAAGGTCATGTCAAGGTCAAGTCAGGGTCAAGTCAAGGACAAGTCAAGGTCAAGTCAAGGTCAAGTCAAGGTCAAGTCAAGGTCAAGTCAAGGTCACGTCAAGGTCAAGTCAAGGTCACGTCAATGTCAAGTCAAGGTCAAGTCAAGGCCAAGTCAAGGTCAAGTGAAGGTCATGTCAAGGTCAAGTCAGGGTCAAGTCAAGGTCAAGTCAAGGTCAAGTCAAGGTCAAGTCAAGGTCAAGTCAAGGTCACATCAAGGTCACATCAAGGTCAAAGTCAAGGTCAAGTCAAAATCAAAGTCAAGTCAAGGTCAAGTCAAGGTTAAGTCAAGGTCAAGTCAAGGTCAAGTCGAGGTCATGTCAAGGTCAAGTCAAGGTCAAGGTCTAGTCAAGGTCAAGTCAAGGTTAAGTCAAGGTCACGTCAAGGTCAAGTCAAGGTCATGTCAAGGTCAAGTCAAGGTCAAGTCAAGGTCATGTCAAGGTCAAATCAAGGTCAAGTCAAAGTCATTTTAAGGTCAAGTCAAGGTCAAGTCAAGGCCAAGTCAAGGTCATGTCAAGGTCAAATCAAGGTCAAGTCAAGGTCAAGTCAAGGTCAAGTCAAGGTCATGTCAAGGTCATGTCAAGGTCAAGGTCAAGTCAAGGTCAAGTCAAGGTCAAGTCGAAGTGAAGTCGAAGTGAAGTCAAGGTCATGTCAAGGTTAAGTCAAGGTCAAGTCAAGGTCAAGTCAAGGTCAAGTCAAGGTCAAGTCAAGGTCATGTCAAGGTCATGTTAAGGTCAAGTCAAGGTCATGTCAAGGTCAAATCAAGGTCATGTCAAGGTCAAGTCAAGGTCAAGTCAAGGTCAAGTCAAGGTCATGTCAAGGTCGAGTCAAGGTCAAGTCAAGGTCAACTCAAGGTCAAGTCAAGGTCAAGTCAAGGTCATGTCAAGGTCAAATCAAGGTCAAGTCAAGGTCAAGTCAAGGTCAAGTCAAGGTCAAGTCAAGGTCATGTCAAGGTCGAGTCAAGGTCAACTCAAGGTCGAGTCAAGGTCAAGTCAAGGTCAAGTCAAGGTCAAGTCAAGGTCATGTCAAGGTCAAGTCAAGGTCAAGTCAAGGTGAAGTCAAGGTCAAGTCAAGGTCAAGTCAAGGTCATGTCAAGGTCAAGTCAAGGTCAAGTAAAGGTGAAGTCAAGGTCAAGTCAAGGTCATGTCAAGGTCGAGTCAAGTTCAAGGTCAAGTCAAGGTCATTTTAAGGTCAAGTCAAAGTCATGTCAAGGTCATGTCAAGGTTAAGTCAAGGTCAAGTCAAGGTCAAGTCAAGGTCAAGTTAAGGTCAAATCAAGGCCAAGTCAAGGTCAAGTGAAGGTCATGTCAAGGTCAAGTCAAGGTCAAGTCGAAGTGAAGTCAAGGTCATGTCAAGGTTAAGTCAAGGTCAAGTCAAGGTCAAGTCAAGGTCAAGTCAAGGTCAAGTCAAGGTCATGTCAAGGTCATGTTAAGGTCAAGTCAAGGTCATGTCAAGGTCAAATCAAGGTCATGTCAAGGTCAAGTCAAGGTCAAGTCAAGGTCATGTCAAGGTCGAGTCAAGGTCAAGTCAAGGTCAACTCAAGGTCAAGTCAAGGTCAAGTCAAGGTCATGTCAAGGTCAAATCAAGGTCAAGTCAAGGTCAAGTCAAGGTCAAGTCAAGGTCATGTCAAGGTCGAGTCAAGGTCAACTCAAGGTCGAGTCAAGGTCAAGTCAAGGTTAAGTCAAGGTCACGTCAAGGTCAAGTCAAGGTCAAGTCAAGGTCAAGTCAAGGTCATGTCAAGGTCATGTCAAGGTCAAGTCGAGGTCAAGTCAAGGCCAAGTCAAGGTCAAGTGAAGGTCATGTCAAGGTCAAGTCAAGGTCAAGTCAAGGTCATGTCAAGGTCAAGTCAAGGTCAAGTCAAGGTCAAGTCAAGGTGAAGTCAAGGTCAAGTCAAGGTCAAGTCAAGGTCATGTCAAGGTCAAGTCAAGGTCAAGTAAAGGTGAAGTCAAGGTCAAGTCAAGGTCATGTCAAGGTCGAGTCAAGTTCAAGGTCAAGTCAAGGTCATTTTAAGGTCAAGTCAAAGTCATGTCAAGGTCATGTCAAGGTTAAGTCAAGGTCAAGTCAAGGTCAAGGTAAGGTCAAGTTAAGGTCAAATCAAGGCCAAGTCAAGGTCAAGTGAAGGTCATGTCAAGGTCAAGTCATGGGCAAGTCAAGGTCAAGTCAAGGTCAAGTCAAGCTCAAGTTAAGGTCAAGTCAAGGTCACGTCAAGGTCAAGTCAAGGTCAAGGCCAAGTCGAAATCAAAGTCAAGTCAAGTTCAAGTCAAGGTTAAGTCAAGGTCAAGTCAAGGTCAAGTCGAGGTCATGCCAAGGTCAAGGTCAAGTCAAGGTCAAGGTCAAGGTCAAGTCAAGTTCAAGTCAAGGTCAGGTCAAGGTCAAGTCAAGGTTAAGTCAAGGTCACGTCAAGGTCAAGTCAAGGTCAAGTCAAGGTCAAGTCAAGGTCACGTCAAGGTCAAGTCAAGGTCACGTCAATGTCAAGTCAAGGTCAAGTCAAGGTCATTTTAAGGTCAAGTCAAGGCCAAGTCAAGGTCAAGTGAAGGTCATGTCAAGGTCAAGTCAGGGTCAAGTCAAGGTCAAGTCAAGGTCAAGTCAAGGTCAAGTCAAGGTCAAGTCAAGGTCACATCAAGGTCACGTCAAGGTAAAAGTCAAGGTCAAGTCAAAATCAAAGTCAAGTCAAGTTCAAGTCAAGGTTAAGTCAAGGTCAAGTCAAGGTCAAGTCGAGGTCATGTCAAGGTCAAGTCAAGGTCAAGGTCTAGTCAAGGTCAAGTCAAGGTCAAGTCAAGGTTAAGTCAAGGTCACGTCAAGGTCAAGTCAAGGTCAAGTCAAGGTCATGTCAAGGTCAAGTCAAGGTCAAGTCAAGGTCATGTCAAGGTCAAATCAAGGTCAAGTCAAGGCCAAGTCAAGGTCATGTCAAGGTCAAATCAAGGTCAAGTCAAGGTCAAGTCAAGGTCAAGTCATGGTCATGTCAAGGTCATGTCAAGGTCAAGGTCAAGGTCAAGTCAAGGTCAAGTCAAGGTCAAGTCGAAGTGAAGTCAAGGTCATGTCAAGGTTAGGTCAAGGTCAAGTCAAGGTCAAGTCAAGGTCAAGGTCAAGTCAAGGTCATGTCAAGGTCATGTTAAGGTCAAGTCAAGGTCATGTCAAGGTCAAATCAAGGTCATGTCAAGGTCAAGTCAAGGTCAAGTCAAGGTCAAGTCAAGGTCATGTCAAGGTCGAGTCAAGGTCAAGTCAAGGTCAACTCAAGGTCAAGTCAAGGTCAAGTCAAGGTCATGTCAAGGTCAAATCAAGGTCAAGTCAAGGTCAAGTCAAGGTCAAGTCAAGGTCAAGTCAAGGTCATGTCAAGGTCGAGTCAAGGTCAACTCAAGGTCGAGTCAAGGTCAAGTCAAGGTCAAGTCAAGGTCAAGTCAAGGTCATGTCAAGGTCAAGTCAAGGTCAAGTCAAGGTGAAGTCAAGGTCAAGTCAAGGTCAAGTCAAGGTCATGTCAAGGTCAAGTCAAGGTCAAGTAAAGGTGAAGTCAAGGTCAAGTCAAGGTCATGTCAAGTTCGAGTCAAGTTCAAGGTCAAGTCAAGGTCATTTTAAGGTCAAGTCAAAGTCATGTCAAGGTCATGTCAAGGTTAAGTCAAGGTCAAGTCAAGGTCAAGTCAAGGTCAAGTTAAGGTCAAATCAAGGCCAAGTCAAGGTCAAGTGAAGGTCATGTCAAGGTCAAGTCAAGGTCAAGTCGAAGTGAAGTCAAGGTCATGTCAAGGTTAAGTCAAGGTCAAGTCAAGGTCAAGTCAAGGTCAAGTCAAGGTCATGTCAAGGTCAAATCAAGGTCATGTCAAGGTCAAGTCAAGGTCAAGTCAAGGTCTAGTCAAGGTCATGTCAAGGTCGAGTCAAGGTCAAGTCAAGGTCAACTCAAGGTCAAGTCAAGGTCAAGTCAAGGTCATGTCAAGGTCAAATCAAGGTCAAGTCAAGGTCAAGTCAAGGTCAAGTCAAGGTCATGTCAAGGTCGAGTCAAGGTCAACTCAAGGTCGAGTCAAGGTCAAGTCAAGGTTAAGTCAAGGTCACGTCAAGGTCAAGTCAAGGTCAAGTCAAGGTCATGTCAAGGTCAAGTCGAGGTCAAGTCAAGGCCAAGTCAAGGTCAAGTGAAGGTCATGTCAAGGTCAAGTCAGGGTCAAGTCAAGGACAAGTCAAGGTCAAGTCAAGGTCAAGTCAAGGTCAAGTCAAGGTCAAGTCAAGGTCAAGTCAAGGTCAAGTCAAGGTCACGTCAAGGTCAAGTCAAGGTCACGTCAATGTCAAGTCAAGGTCAAGTCAAGGTCATTTTAAGGTCAAGTCAAGGCCAAGTCAAGGTCAAGTGAAGGTCATGTCAAGGTCAAGGTCAAGTCAAGGTCAAGGTCTAGTCAAGGTCAAGTCAAGGTCAAGTCAAGGTCACGTCAAGGTCAAGTCAAGGTCATGTCAAGGTCAAGTCAAGGTCAAGTCAAGGTCATGTCAAGGTCAAATCAAGGTCAAGTCAAGGTCATTTTAAGGTCAAGTCAAGGTCAAGTCAAGGCCAAGTCAAGGTCAAGTGAAGGTCATGTCAAGGTCAAGTCAGGGTCAAGTCAAGGTCAAGTCAAGGTCAAGTCAAGGTCAAGTCAAGGTCAAGTCAAGGTCACGTCAAGGTCAAGTCAAGGTCAAGTCAAGGTCAGGTCAAGGTCAAGTCAAGGTTAAGTCAAGGTCACGTCAAGGTCAAGTCAAGGTCAAGTCAAGGTCATGTCAAGTTCAAGTCAAAGTCATGTCAAGGTCAAGTCAAGGTCAAGTCAAGGTCAAGTCAAAATCAAAGTCAAAATCAAAGTCAAGTGCAGGTTAAGTCAAGGTCAAGTCAAGGTCAAGTCAAGGTCAAGTCAAGGTTAAGTCAAGGTCATGTCAAGGTCAAGTCAAGGTCAAGTCAAGGTCAAGTCAAGGTCAAATCAAGGTCAAGTCAAGGTCATGTCAAGGTCGAGTCAAGGTCAAGGTCAACTCAAGGTCAAGTCAAGGTCAACCCAAGGTCAAGTCAAGGTCAAGTCAAGGTCAAGTCAAGCTCAAGTCAAGGTCAAGTCAAGGTCAAGTCAAGGTCATGTCAAGGTCAAGTCAAGGTCAAGTCAAGGTCAAGTCAAGGTCAAGTCAAAGTCAAGGTCAAGTCAAGGTCAAGTCAAGGTCATGTCAAGGTCAAGTCAAGGTCATGTCAAGGTCGAGTCAAGGTCAAGTCAAGGTCAAGTCAAGTCAAGGTCAAGTCAAGGTCAAGTCAAGGTCAAGTCAAGGTCATGTCAAGGTCGAGTCAAGGTCAACTCAAGGTCGAGTCAAGGTCAAGTCAAGGTCAAGTCAAGGTCAAGTCAAGGTCATGTCAAGGTCAAGTCAAGGTCAAGTCAAGGTCAAGTCAAGGTCAAGTCAAGGTCAAGTCAAGGTCATGTCAAGGTCAAGTCAAGATCAAGTAAAGGTGAAGTCAAGGTCAAGTCAAGGTCATGTCAAGGTCGAGTCAAGTTCAAGGTCAAGTCAAGGTCATTTTAAGGTCAAGTCAAAGTCATGTCAAGGTCATGTCAAGGTTAAGTCAAGGTCAAGTGAAGGTCAAGTCAAGGTCAAGTTAAGGTCAAATCAAGGCCAAGTCAAGGTCAAGTGAAGGTCATTTCAAGGTCAAGTCATGGTCAAGTCAAGGTCAAGTCAAGGTCAAGTCAAGGTCAAGTCAAGGTCAAGTCAAGCTCAAGTTAAGGTCAAGTAAAGGTCACGTCAAGGTCAAGTCAAGGTCAAGGCCAAGTCAAAATCAAAGTCAAGTCAAGTTCAAGTCAAGGTTAAGTCAAGGTCAAGTCAAGGTCAAGTCGAGGTCATGTCAAGGTCAAGGTCAAGTCAAGGTCAAGGTCAAGGTCAAGTCAAGTTCAAGTCAAGGTCAGGTCAAGGTCAAGTCAAGGTTAAGTCAAGGTCACGTCAAGGTCAAGTCAAGGTCAAGTCAAGGTCATGTCAAGGTCAAGTCAAAGTCATGTCAAGGTCATGTCAAGGTCAAGTCAAGGTCAAGTCAAATTCAAGTCAAGGTCAAGTCACGGTCAAGGTCAAGTCAAAATCAAAGTCAAGTCAAGGTCAAGTCAAGGTTAAGTCAAGGTCAAGTCAAGGTCAAGTCAAGGTCAAGTCAAGGTCATGTCAAGGTCAAGTCAAGGTCAAGTCAAGGTCGAGTCAAGGTCAAGGTCAAGTCAAGGTCAACTCAAGGTCAAGTCAAGGTCAAGTCAAGGTTAAGTCAAGGTCATGTCAAGTTCGAGTCAAGGTCAAGTCAAGGTCGAGTCAAGGTCAAGTCAAGGTCAAGTCAAGGTCAAGTCAAGGTCATGTCAAGGTCAAGTCAAGGTCAAGTCAAGGTCAAGTCAAGGTCATGTCAAAGTCAAGTCAAGGTCATGTCAAGGTCGAGTCAAGGTCAAGTCAAGGTCAAGTCAACGTCAAGTCAAGGTCAAGTCAAGGTCATGTCAAGGTCAAGTCAAGGTCAAGTCAAGGTCAATTCAAGGTCAAGTCAAGGTCAAGTCAAGGTCAAGTCAAGGTCAAGTCAAGGTCAAGTCAAGGTCATGTCAAGGTCATGTCAAGGTCAAGGTCAAGTCAAGGTCAAGTCAAGGTCAAGTCGAAGTGAAGTCAAGGTCATGTCAAGGTTAAGTCAAGGTCAAGTCAAGGTCAAGTCAAGGTCAAGTCAAGGTCAAGTCAAGGTCAAGTCAAGGTCATGTCAAGGACATGTTAAGGTCAAGTCAAGGTCAAGTCAAGGTCATGTCAAGGTCAGGTCAAAGTCAAGTCAAGGTCGAGTCAAGGTCAAGTCAATGTCAAGTCACGGTCAAGTCAAGGTCAAGTCAAGGTCAAGTCAATGTCATGTCAAGGTCATGTCTAGGTCAAGTCAAGGTCATGTCAAGGTCAAGTCAAGTTCAAGTCAAGGTCAAGGCTAGGTCAAGTCAAGGTCAAGTCAAGGTCAAGTCAAGGTCATGTCAAGGTCAAGTCAAGGTCATGTCAAGGTCAAATCAAGGTCAAGTCAAGGTCAAGTCAAGGTCAAGTCAAGGTCATGTCAAGGTCAGGTCAAAGTCAAGTCAAGGTCGAGTCAAGGTCAAGTCAATGTCAAGTCACGGTCAAGGCAAGGTCAAGTCAAGGTCAAGTCAATGTCATGTCAAGGTCATGTCAAGGTCAAGTCAAGGTCATGTCAAGGTCAAGTCAAGTTCAAGTCAAGGTCAAGGCTAGGTCAAGTCAAGGTCAAGTCAAGGTCAAGTCAAGGTCATGTCAAGGTCAAGTCAAGGTCATGTCAAGATCACATCAAGGTCAAGTCAAGGTCATTTTAAGGTCAAGTCAAGGTCAAGTCAAGGCCAAGTCAAGGTCAAGTGAAGGTTATGTCAAGGTCAAGTCAGGGTCAAGTCAAGGTCAAGTCAAGGTCAAATCAAGGTCAAGTCTAGGTCAAGTCAAGGTCAAGTCAAGGTCATGTCAAGGTCAAATCAAGGTCAAGTCAAGGTCAAGTCAAGGTCATGTCAAGGTCATGTCAAGGTCAAGTCAAGGTCAAGTCAAGGTCAAGTCAAGGTCAAATCAAGGTCAAGTCAAGGTCAAGTCAAGGTCATGTCAAGGTCATGTCAAGGTCAAGTCAAGTCAAGGTCAAGTCAAAGTCCAGTCAAGGTCAGTTCAAGGTCAAGTCGAGGTCATGTCAAGGTCAAGTCAAGGTCAAGGTCAAGTCAAGGTTAAGTCAAGGTCAAGTCAAGGTCAAGTCAAGGTCAAGTCAAGGTCAAGTCAAGATCAAGTCAAGGTCAAGTCAAGGTCAAGTCAAGGTCATGTCAAGGACATGTTAAGGTCAAGTCAAGGTCAAGTCAAGGTCATGTCAAGGTCAGGTCAAAGTCAAGTCAAGGTCGAGTCAAGGTCAAGTCAATGTCAAGTCACGGTCAAGTCAAGGTCAAGTCAAGGTCAAGTCAATGTCATGTCAAGGTCATGTCAAGGTCAAGTCAAGGTCATGTCAAGGTCAAGTCAAGTTCAAGTCAAGGTCAAGGCTAGGTCAAGTCAAGGTCAAGTCAAGGTCATGTCAAGGTCAAGTCAAGGTCATGTCAAGGTCAAATCAAGGTCAAGTCAAGGTCAAGTCAAGGTCAAGTCAAGGTCAAGTCAAGGTCATGTCAAGGTCAGGTCAAAGTCAAGTCAAGGTCGAGTCAAGGTCAAGTCAATGTCAAGTCACGGTCAAGTCAAGGTCAAGTCAAGGTCAAGTCAATGTCATGTTAAGGTCATGTCAAGGTCAAGTCAAGGTCATGTCAAGGTCAAGTCAAGTTCAAGTCAAGGTCAAGGCTAGGTCAAGTCAAGGTCAAGTCAAGGTCATGTCAAGGTCAAGTCAAGGTCATGTCAAGATCACATCAAGGTCAAGTCAAGGTCATTTTAAGGTCAAGTCAAGGTCAAGTCAAGGCCAAGTCAAGGTCAAGTCAGGGTCAAGTCAAGGTCAAGTCAAGGTCAAATCAAGGTCAAGTCAAGGTCATGTCAAGGTCAAGTCTAGGTCAAGTCAAGGTCAAGTCAAGGTCATGTCAAGGTCAAATCAAGGTCAAGTCAAGGTCAAGTCAAGGTCAAGTCAAGGTCATGTCAAGGTCATGTCAAGGTCAAGTCAAGGTCAAGTCAAGGTCAAGTCGAAGTGAAGTCAAGGTCATGTCAAGGTTAAGTCAAGGTCAAGTCAAGGTCATGTCAAGGTCATGTCAAGGTCAAGTCAAGGTCATGTCAAGGTCAAGTCAAGTTCAAGTTAAGGTCAAGGCTAGGTCAAGTCAAGGTCAAGTCAAGGTCAAGTCAAGGTCAAGTCAAGGTCATGTCAAGGTCAAGTCAGGGTCAAGTCAAGGTCAAGTTAAGGTCAAGGCAAGGTCAAGTCAAGCTCATGTCAAGGTCGAGTCAAGGTCAAGTCAAGCTCATGTCAAGGTCATCTCAAGGTCAATTCAAGGTCAAGTCAAGGTCAAGTCAAGGTCAAGGTCAAGGTCAAGTCAAAATCAAAGTCAAGTCAAGGTCAAGTCAAGGTTAAGTCAAGGTCACGTCAAGGTCAAGTCAAGGTCATTTCAAGGTCAAGTCAAAGTCATGTCAAGGTCAAGTCAAGGTCAAGTAAAGGTTATGTCAAGGTCAAGTCAAGGTCAAGTCAAGGTCAAGTCAAGGTCAAGTCAAGGTCATGTCAAGGTCATTTTAAGGTCAAGTCAAGGTCAAGTCAAGGCCAAGTCAAGGTCAAGTGAAGGTCATGTCAAGGTCAAGTCAGGGTCAAGTCAAGGTCAAGTCAAGGTCAAGTCAAGGTCAAGTCAAGGTCAAGTCAAGGTCAAGTCAAGGTCACGTCAAGGTCAAGTCAAGGTCAAGGTCAAGTCAAGGTTAAGTCAAGGTCAAGTCAAGGTCAAGTCAAGGTCAGGTCAAGGTCAAGTCAAGGTTAAGTCAAGGTCACGTCAAGGTCAAGTCAAGGTCAAGTCAAGGTCATGTCAAGTTCAAGTCAAAGTCATGTCAAGGTCATGTCAAGGTCAAGTCAAGGTCAAGTCAAGGTCAAGTCAAGGTCACGTCAAGGTCAAGTCAAGGTCAAGGTCAAGTCAAGGTTAAGTCGAGGTCAAGTCAAGGTCAAGTCAAGGTCAGGTCAAGGTCAAGTCAAGGTTAAGTCAAGGTCACGTCAAGGTCAAGTCAAGGTCAAGTCAAGGTCATGTCAAGGTCAAGTCAATTTCATGTCAAGGTCATGTCAAGGTCATGTCAAGGTCAAGTCAAGGTCATGTCAAGGTCGAGTCAAAGTCAAGGTCATGTCAAGGTCAAGCCAAGGTCAAGTCAAGGTCAAGGTCATGTCAATGTCAGGTCAAGGTCATGTCAAGGGCAAGTCAAGGTCAAGTCAAGGTCAAGTCAAGGTCATGTCAAGGTAAGGTCAAGGTCGAGTCAAGGTCAAGTCAAGGTCAAGTCAAGGTCAAGTAAAGGTCAGGTCAAGGTCAAGTCAAGGTCAAGTCAAGGTCATGTCAAGGTCAAGTCAAGGTCAAGTCAAGGTCAAGTCAAGGTCATGTCAAGGTCATGTCAAGGTCTAGTCAAGGTCAAGTCAAGGTCCAGTCAAGGTCAGTTCAAGGTCAAGTCGAGGTCATGTCAAGGTCAAGTCAAGGTCAAGTCAAGGTCAGGTCAATGTCAAGTCAGGGTAATGTCAAGGTCATGTCAAGGTGAAGTCAAGGTGAAGTCAAGGTCAAGTCAAGGTCATGTCAAGGTCAGGTCAAGGTCAAGTCAAGGTCAAGTCAAGGTCAAGTCAAGGTCAAGTCAAGGTCATGTCAAGGTCAGGTCAAGGTCAAGTCAAGGTCTAGTCAAGATCAAGTCAAGGTCAAGTCAAGGTCAAGGTCAAGTCAAGGTCAAGGTCAAGTCTAGGTCATGTCAAGGTCAGGTCAAGGTCAAGTCAAGGTAATGTCAAGGTCATGTCAAGGTGAAGTCAAGGTCAAGTCAAGATCAAGTCAAGGTCATGTCAAGGTCAGGTCAAGGTCAAGTCAAGGTCAAGGTCAAGTCAAGGTCAAGGTCAAGTCTAGGTCATGTCAAGGTCAGGTCAAGGTCAAGTCAAGGTAATGTCAAGGTCATCTCAAGGTGAAGTCAAGGTCAAGTCAAGGTCAAGTCAAGGTCATGTCAAGGTCAGGTCAAAGTCAAGTCAAGGTCGAGTCAAGGTCAAGTCAATGTCAAGTCACGGTCAAGTCAAGGTCAAGTCAAGGTCAAGTCAATGTCATGTCAAGGTCATGTCAAGGTCAAGTCAAGGTCATGTCAAGGTCAAGTCAAGTTCAAGTCAAGGTCAAGGCTAGGTCAAGTCAAGGTCAAGTCAAGGTCATGTCAAGGTCAAGTCAAGGTCATGTCAAGGTCAAATCAAGGTCAAGTCAAGGTCAAGTCAAGGTCAAGTCAAGGTCAAGTCAAGGTCATGTCAAGGTCAGGTCAAAGTCAAGTCAAGGTCGAGTCAAGGTCAAGTCAATGTCAAGTCACGGTCAAGTCAAGGTCAAGTCAAGGTCAAGTCAATGTCATGTTAAGGTCATGTCAAGGTCAAGTCAAGGTCATGTCAAGGTCAAGTCAAGTTCAAGTCAAGGTCAAGGCTAGGTCAAGTCAAGGTCAAGTCAAGGTCATGTCAAGGTCAAGTCAAGGTCATGTCAAGATCACATCAAGGTCAAGTCAAGGTCATTTTAAGGTCAAGTCAAGGTCAAGTCAAGGCCAAGTCAAGGTCAAGTCAGGGTCAAGTCAAGGTCAAGTCAAGGTCAAATCAAGGTCAAGTCAAGGTCATGTCAAGGTCAAGTCTAGGTCAAGTCAAGGTCAAGTCAAGGTCATGTCAAGGTCAAATCAAGGTCAAGTCAAGGTCAAGTCAAGGTCAAGTCAAGGTCATGTCAAGGTCATGTCAAGGTCAAGTCAAGGTCAAGTCAAGGTCAAGTCGAAGTGAAGTCAAGGTCATGTCAAGGTTAAGTCAAGGTCAAGTCAAGGTCATGTCAAGGTCATGTCAAGGTCAAGTCAAGGTCATGTCAAGGTCAAGTCAAGTTCAAGTTAAGGTCAAGGCTAGGTCAAGTCAAGGTCAAGTCAAGGTCAAGTCAAGGTCAAGTCAAGGTCATGTCAAGGTCAAGTCAGGGTCAAGTCAAGGTCAAGTTAAGGTCAAGGCAAGGTCAAGTCAAGCTCATGTCAAGGTCGAGTCAAGGTCAAGTCAAGCTCATGTCAAGGTCATCTCAAGGTCAATTCAAGGTCAAGTCAAGGTCAAGTCAAGGTCAAGGTCAAGGTCAAGTCAAAATCAAAGTCAAGTCAAGGTCAAGTCAAGGTTAAGTCAAGGTCACGTCAAGGTCAAGTCAAGGTCATTTCAAGGTCAAGTCAAAGTCATGTCAAGGTCAAGTCAAGGTCAAGTAAAGGTTATGTCAAGGTCAAGTCAAGGTCAAGTCAAGGTCAAGTCAAGGTCAAGTCAAGGTCATGTCAAGGTCATTTTAAGGTCAAGTCAAGGTCAAGTCAAGGCCAAGTCAAGGTCAAGTGAAGGTCATGTCAAGGTCAAGTCAGGGTCAAGTCAAGGTCAAGTCAAGGTCAAGTCAAGGTCAAGTCAAGGTCAAGTCAAGGTCAAGTCAAGGTCACGTCAAGGTCAAGTCAAGGTCAAGGTCAAGTCAAGGTTAAGTCAAGGTCAAGTCAAGGTCAAGTCAAGGTCAGGTCAAGGTCAAGTCAAGGTTAAGTCAAGGTCACGTCAAGGTCAAGTCAAGGTCAAGTCAAGGTCATGTCAAGTTCAAGTCAAAGTCATGTCAAGGTCATGTCAAGGTCAAGTCAAGGTCAAGTCAAGGTCAAGTCAAGGTCACGTCAAGGTCAAGTCAAGGTCAAGGTCAAGTCAAGGTTAAGTCGAGGTCAAGTCAAGGTCAAGTCAAGGTCAGGTCAAGGTCAAGTCAAGGTTAAGTCAAGGTCACGTCAAGGTCAAGTCAAGGTCAAGTCAAGGTCATGTCAAGGTCAAGTCAATTTCATGTCAAGGTCATGTCAAGGTCATGTCAAGGTCAAGTCAAGGTCATGTCAAGGTCGAGTCAAAGTCAAGGTCATGTCAAGGTCAAGCCAAGGTCAAGTCAAGGTCAAGGTCATGTCAATGTCAGGTCAAGGTCATGTCAAGGGCAAGTCAAGGTCAAGTCAAGGTCAAGTCAAGGTCATGTCAAGGTAAGGTCAAGGTCGAGTCAAGGTCAAGTCAAGGTCAAGTCAAGGTCAAGTAAAGGTCAGGTCAAGGTCAAGTCAAGGTCAAGTCAAGGTCATGTCAAGGTCAAGTCAAGGTCAAGTCAAGGTCAAGTCAAGGTCATGTCAAGGTCATGTCAAGGTCTAGTCAAGGTCAAGTCAAGGTCCAGTCAAGGTCAGTTCAAGGTCAAGTCGAGGTCATGTCAAGGTCAAGTCAAGGTCAAGTCAAGGTCAGGTCAATGTCAAGTCAGGGTAATGTCAAGGTCATGTCAAGGTGAAGTCAAGGTGAAGTCAAGGTCAAGTCAAGGTCATGTCAAGGTCAGGTCAAGGTCAAGTCAAGGTCAAGTCAAGGTCAAGTCAAGGTCAAGTCAAGGTCATGTCAAGGTCAGGTCAAGGTCAAGTCAAGGTCTAGTCAAGATCAAGTCAAGGTCAAGTCAAGGTCAAGGTCAAGTCAAGGTCAAGGTCAAGTCTAGGTCATGTCAAGGTCAGGTCAAGGTCAAGTCAAGGTAATGTCAAGGTCATGTCAAGGTGAAGTCAAGGTCAAGTCAAGATCAAGTCAAGGTCATGTCAAGGTCAGGTCAAGGTCAAGTCAAGGTCAAGTCAAGGTCAAGTCAAGGTCAAGTCAAGGTCATGTCAAGGTCAGGTCAAAGTCAAGTCAAGGTCAAGTCAAGGTCAAGTGAAGGTCAAGTCAAGGTCAAGTCAAGGTCCAGTCAAGGTCAGTTCAAGGTCAAGTCGAGGTCATGTCAAGGTCAAGTCAAGGTTAAGTCAAGATAAAGTCAAGGTCACGTCAAGGTCAAGTCAAAGTCATGTCAAGGTCAAGTCAAGGTCAAGTCAAGGTCAAGTCAAGGTCATGTCAAGGTCAGGTCAAGGTCAAGTCAAGGTCAAGTCAAGGTCAAGTCAAGGTCAAGTCAAGGTCAAGTCAAGGTCAAGTCAAGGTCAAGTCAAGGTCAAGTCGAGGTCAAGTCAAGGTTAAGTCAAGGTCAAGGTCAAGTCAAGGTCAAGTCAAGGTCAAGTCAAGGTCAAGTCAAGGTCAAGTCAAGGTCAAGTCAAGGTCAAGTAAAGGTCAAGTCAAGGTCAAATCAAGGTCAAGTCAAGGTCAAGTCAAGATCAAGTCAAGGTCACGTCAAGGTCAAGTCAAGGTCAAGTGAAGGTCATGTCAAGCTCAAGTCAGGGTCAAGTCAAGGTCAAGTCAAGGTCAAGTCAAGGTCCAGTCAAGGTCAAGTGAAGGTGAGGTCAAGGTCAAGTCAAGGTCAAGTTAAGGTCAAGTCAAGGTCATGTCAAGGTCAAGGTCAAGTCAAGGTCAAGTCAAGGTCATGTCAAGGTCAAGGCAAGGTCAAGCCAAGGTCAAGTCAAGGTCAAGTCATGGTCAAGTCAAGGTCAAGTCCAGGTCAAGTCAAGGTCAAGTCAAGGTCATGTCAAGGTCATGTCAAGGTCAAGTTAAGGTCAAGTCAAGGTCATGTCAAGGTCAGGTCAAGGTCAAGTCAAGGTCGAGTCAAGGTCAAGTCAAGTTCAAGTCAAGGTCAAGGTCAAGTCAAGGTCTGTCAAGGTCAATTCAGGGTCAAGTCAAGGTTAAGTCAACGTCAAGTCAAGGTCAAGTCAAGGTCAAGTCATGGTCAAGTCAAGGTCAAGTCAAGTCAGTGTCAAGTCAAGGTCCACTCAAGGTCAAGTCAAGGTCAAGTGAAGGTCATGTCAAGGTCAAGTCATGGTCAAGTCAAGGTCAAGTTAAGGTCAAGTCAAGGTCAAGTCAAGGTCATGTCAAGGTCAAGGCAAGGTCAAGTCAAGGTCAAGTCAAGGTCAAGTCATGGTCAACTCAAGGTCAAGTCAAGGTCAAGTCAAGGTCAAGTCAAGGTCATGTTAAGGTCATGTCAAGGTCAAGTTAAGGTCAAGTCAAGGTCATGTCAAGGTCAGGTCAAGGTCAAGTCAAGGTCGAGTCAAGGTCAAGTCAAGTTCAAGTCAAGGTCAAGTCAAGGTCATGTCAAGACCATGTCAAGTTCAAGTCAAGGTCAAGTCAAGGTCATGTCAAGGTCAAGTCAAGGTCAAGTCAAGGTCAAGTCAAGGTCAAGTCAATTTCATGTCAAGGTCATGTCAAGGTCAAGTCAAGGTCATGTCAAGGTCAGGTCAAGGTCAAGTCAAGGTCAAGTCAAGGTCGAGTCAAAGTCAAGGTCATGTCAAGGTCAAGCCAAGGTCAAGTCAAGGTCAAGGTCATGTCAATGTCAGGTCAAGGTCATGTCAAGGGCAAGTCAAGGTCAAGTCAAGGTCAAGTCAAGGTCATGTCAAGGTAAGGTCAAAGTCAAGGTCGAGTCAAGGTCAAGTCAAGGCCAAGTCAAGGTCAAGTCAAGGTCAAGTAAAGGTCAGGTCAAGGTCAAGTCAAGGTCAAGTCAAGGTCAAGTCAAGGTCAAGTCAAGGTCATGTCAAGGTCACGTCAAGGTCAAGTCAAAGTCAAGTCAAGGTCAAGTCAAGTTCATGTCAAGGTCATGTCAAGGTCTAGTCAAGGTCAAGTCAAGGTCCAGTCAAGGTCAGTTCAAGGTCAAGTCGAGGTCATGTCAAGGTCAAGTCAAGGTAATGTCAAGGTCATGTCAAGGTGAAGTCAAGGTCAAGTCAAGGTCAAGTCAAGGTCATGTCAAGGTCAGGTCAAGGTCAAGTCAAGGTCAAGTCAAGGTCAAGTCAAGGTCAAGTCAAGGTCATGTCAAGGTCAGGTCAAGGTCAAGTCAAGGTCAAGTCAAGGTCAAGTGAAGGTCAAGTCAAGGTCAAGTCAAGATCCAGTCAAGGTCAGTTCAAGGTCAAGTCGAGGTCATGTCAAGGTCAAGACAAGGTCAAGTGAAGGTCAAGTCGAGGTCAAGTCAAGGTTAAGTCAAGGTCAAGGTCAAGTCAAGGTCAAGTCAAGGTCAAGTCAAGGTCAAGTCAAGGTCAAGTCAAGGTCAAGTCAAGGTCAAGTAAAGGTCAAGTCAAGGTCAAATAAGGGTCAAGTCAAGGTCAAGTCAAGGTTAAGTCAAGATCAAGTCAAGGTCACGTCAAGGTCAAGTCAAAGTCATGTCAAGGTCAAGGTCATGTCAATGTCAGGTCAAGGTCATGTCAAGGTTAAGTCAAGATCAAGTCAAGGTCAAGTAAAGGTCAAGTCAAGGTCAAATAAGGGACAAGTCAAGGTCAAGTCAAGGTTAAGTCAAGATCAAGTCAAGGTCACGTCAAGGTCAAGTCAAAGTCATGTCTAGGTCAAGGTCATGTCAATGTCAGGTCAAGGTTATGTCAAGGTTAAGTCAAGATCAAGTAAAGGTCAAGTCAAGGTCAAATAAGGGTCAAGTCAAGGTTAAGTCAAGATCAAGTCAAGGTCAAGTCAAGGTCAAGTCAAGGTCAAGTCAAGGTCAGGTCAAGGTCAAGTCAAGGTCAGGTCAAGGTCAAGTCAAGGTTAAGTCAAGGTCACGTCAAGGTCAAGTCAAGGTCAAGTCAAGGTCATGTCAAGTTCATGTCAATGTCAGGTCAAGGTCATGTCAAGGTTAAGTCAAGATCAAGTAAAGGTCAAGTCAAGGTCAAATAAGGGTCAAGTCAAGGTTAAGTCAAGATCAAGTCAAGGTCAAATCAAGGTCGAGTCAAGGTCAAGGTCAACTCAAGGTCAAGTCAAGGTCAACCCAAGGTCAAGTCAAGGTCAAGTCAAGGTCAAGTCAAGGTCAAGTCAAGGTCAAGTCAAGGTCAAGTCAAGGTCAAGTCAAGGTCATGTCAAGGTCAAATCAAGGTCAAGTCAAGGTCATGTCAAGGTCAAGTCAAGGTCAAGTCAAGGTCAAGTCAAGGTCAAGTCAAGGTCAAGTCAAAGTCAAGTCAAGGTCCAGTCAAGGTCAAGTCAAGGTCATGTCAAGGTCAAGTCAAGGTCAGGTCAAGGTCGAGTCAAGTTCAAGGTCAAGTCAAGGTCATGTCAAGGTCGAGTCAAGTTCAAGGTCAAGTCAAGGTCATGTCAAGGTCGAGTCAAGGTCAAGTCAAGGTCAAGTCAAGGTCAAGTCAAGGTCAAGTCAAGGTCAAGTCAAGGTCAAGTCAAGGTCATGTCAAGGTCGAGTCAAGGTCAACTCAAGGTCGAGTCAAGGTCAAGTCAAGGTCAAGTCAAGGTCAAGTCAAGGTCATGTCAAGGTCAAGTCAAGGTCAAGTCAAGGTGAAGTCAAGGTCAAGTCAAGGTCAAGTCAAGGTCATGTCAAGGTCAAGTCAAGGTCAAGTAAAGGTGAAGTCAAGGTCAAGTCAAGGTCATGTCAAGGTCGAGTCAAGTTCAAGGTCAAGTCAAGGTCAAGTCAAGGTCAAGTCAAAGTCAAGTCAAGTCAAGGTCAAGTCAAGGTCAAGTCAAGGTCATGTCAAGGTCAAGTCATGGTCAAGTCAAGGTCAAGTCAAGGTCAAGTCAAGGTCAAGTCAAGCTCAAGTTAAGGTCAAGTCAAGGTCACGTCAAGGTCAAGTCAAGGTCAAGGCCAAGTCAAAATCAAAGTCAAGTCAAGTTCAAGTCAAGGTTAAGTCAAGGTCAAGTCAAGGTCAAGTCGAGGTCATGTCAAGGTCAAGGTCAAGTCAAGGTCAAGGTCAAGGTCAAGTCAAGTTCAAGTCAAGGTCAGGTCAAGGTCAAGTCAAGGTCAAGTTAAGGTTAAGTCAAGGTCACGTCAAGGTCAAGTCAAGGTCAAGTCAAGGTCATGTCAAGGTCAAGTCAAAGTCATGTCAAGGTCATGTCAAGGTCAAGTCAAGGTCAAGGTCAAGTCAAAATCAAAGTCAAGTCAAGGTCAAGTCAAGGTTAAGTCAAGGTCAAGTCAAGGTCAAGTCAAGGTCAAGTCAAGGTCATGTCAAGGTCAAGTCAAGGTCAAGTCAAGGTCAAGTCAAGGTCAAGTCAAGGTCAAGTCAAGGTCAAGTCAAGGTCATGTCAAGATCAAGTCAAGGTCATGTCAAGGTCGAGTCAAGGTCAAGGTCAAGTCAAGGTCAACTCAAGGTCAAGTCAAGGTCAAGTCAAGGTCAAGTCAAGGTCAAATCAAGGTTAAGTCAAGATCAAGTCAAGGTCAAGTCAAGGTCAAGTCAAGGTCAAGTCGGGGTCAAGTCAAGGTTAAGTCAAGGTCAAGTCAAGGTCAAGTCAAGGTCAAGTCAAGGTCAAGTAAAGGTCAAGTCAAGGTCAAGTGAAGGTGAGGTCAAGTCAAGGTCAAGTCAAGGTCAAGTAAAGGTCAAGTCAAGGTCAAATAAGGGTCAAGGTCAAGGTCAAGTCAAGGTTAAGTCAAGGTCACGTCAAGGTCAAGTCAAGGTCAAGTCAAGGTCATGTCAAGTTCAAGTCAAAGTCATGTCAAGGTCATGTCAAGGTCAAGTCAAGGTCAAGTCAAGGTCAAGTCAAGGTCACGTCAAGGTCAAGTCAAGGTCAAGGTCAAGTCAAGGTTAAGTCGAGGTCAAGTCAAGGTCAAGTCAAGGTCAGGTCAAGGTCAAGTCAAGGTTAAGTCAAGGTCACGTCAAGGTCAAGTCAAGGTCAAGTCAAGGTCATGTCAAGGTCAAGTCAATTTCATGTCAAGGTCATGTCAAGGTCATGTCAAGGTCAAGTCAAGGTCATGTCAAGGTCGAGTCAAAGTCAAGGTCATGTCAAGGTCAAGCCAAGGTCAAGTCAAGGTCAAGGTCATGTCAATGTCAGGTCAAGGTCATGTCAAGGGCAAGTCAAGGTCAAGTCAAGGTCAAGTCAAGGTCATGTCAAGGTAAGGTCAAGGTCGAGTCAAGGTCAAGTCAAGGTCAAGTCAAGGTCAAGTAAAGGTCAGGTCAAGGTCAAGTCAAGGTCAAGTCAAGGTCATGTCAAGGTCAAGTCAAGGTCAAGTCAAAGTCAAGTCAAGGTCAAGTCAAGGTCATGTCAAGGTCATGTCAAGGTCTAGTCAAGGTCAAGTCAAGGTCCAGTCAAGGTCAGTTCAAGGTCATGTCGAGGTCATGTCAAGGTCAAGTCAAGGTCAAGTCAAGGTCAGGTCAATGTCAAGTCAGGGTAATGTCAAGGTCATGTCAAGGTGAAGTCAAGGTGAAGTCAAGGTCAAGTCAAGGTCATGTCAAGGTCAGGTCAAGGTCAAGTCAAGGTCAAGTCAAGGTCAAGTCAAGGTCAAGTCAAGGTCAAGTCAAGGTCATGTCAAGGTCAGGTCAAGGTCAAGTCAAGGTCATGTCAAGGTCAAGTCAAGGTTAAGTCAAGATAAAGTCAAGGTCACGTCAAGGTCAAGTCAAAGTCATGTCAAGGTCAAGTCAAGGTCAAGTCAAGGTCAAGTCAAGGTCATGTCAAGGTCAGGTCAAGGTCAAGTCAAGGTCAAGTCAAGGTCAAGTCAAGGTCAAGTCAAGGTCAAGTCAAGGTCAAGTCGAGGTCAAGTCAAGGTTAAGTCAAGGTCAAGGTCAAGTCAACGTCAAGTCAAGGTCAAGTCAAGGTCAAGTCAAGGTCAAGTCAAGGTCAAGTCAAGGTCAAGGTCAAGTCAAGGTCAAGGTCAAGTCTAGGTCATGTCAAGGTCAGGTCAAGGTCAAGTCAAGGTAATGTCAAGGTCATGTCAAGGTGAAGTCAAGGTCAAGTCAAGGTCAAGTCAAGGTCATGTCAAGGTCAGGTCAAGGTCAAGTCAAGGTCAAGTCAAGGTCAAGTCAAGGTCAAGTCAAGGTCATGTCAAGGTCAGGTCAAAGTCAAGTCAAGGTCAAGTCAAGGTCAAGTGAAGGTCAAGTCAAGGTCAAGTCAAGGTCCAGTCAAGGTCAGTTCAAGGTCAAGTCGAGGTCATGTCAAGGTCAAGTCAAGGTTAAGTCAAGATAAAGTCAAGGTCACGTCAAGGTCAAGTCAAAGTCATGTCAAGGTCAAGTCAAGGTCAAGTCAAGGTCAAGTCAAGGTCATGTCAAGGTCAGGTCAAGGTCAAGTCAAGGTCAAGTCAAGGTCAAGTCAAGGTCAAGTCAAGGTCAAGTCAAGG
The DNA here is from genome assembly GCA_963662145.1 of Sturmia bella. NCBI lineage: Eukaryota > Metazoa > Arthropoda > Insecta > Diptera > Tachinidae > Sturmia > Sturmia bella. Next base: position 28,590,591 of record OY759170.1, read on the forward strand.
TCAAGTCGAGGTCAAGTCAAGGTTAAGTCAAGGTCAAGGTCAAGTCAACGTCAAGTCAAGGTCAAGTCAAGGTCAAGTCAAGGTCAAGTCAAGGTCAAGTCAAGGTCAAGTAAAGGTCAAGTCAAGGTCAAATCAAGGTCAAGTCAAGGTCAAGTCAAGATCAAGTCAAGGTCACGTCAAGGTCAAGTCAAGGTCAAGTGAAGGTCATGTCAAGCTCAAGTCAGGGTCAAGTCAAGGTCAAGTCAAGGTCAAGTCAAGGTCCAGTCAAGGTCAAGTGAAGGTGAGGTCAAGGTCAAGTCAAGGTCAAGTTAAGGTCAAGTCAAGGTCATGTCAAGGTCAAGGTCAAGTCAAGGTCAAGTCAAGGTCATGTCAAGGTCAAGGCAAGGTCAAGCCAAGGTCAAGTCAAGGTCAAGTCATGGTCAAGTCAAGGTCAAGTCCAGGTCAAGTCAAGGTCAAGTCAAGGTCATGTCAAGGTCATGTCAAGGTCAAGTTAAGGTCAAGTCAAGGTCATGTCAAGGTCAGGTCAAGGTCAAGTCAAGGTCGAGTCAAGGTCAAGTCAAGTTCAAGTCAAGGTCAAGGTCAAGTCAAGGTCCTGTCAAGGTCAATTCAGGGTCAAGTCAAGGTTAAGTCAACGTCAAGTCAAGGTCAAGTCAAGGTCAAGTCATGGTCAAGTCAAGGTCAAGTCAAGTCAGTGTCAAGTCAAGGTCCACTCAAGGTCAAGTCAAGGTCAAGTCATGGTCAACTCAAGGTCAAGTCAAGGTCAAGTCAAGGTCAAGTCAAGGTCATGTTAAGGTCATGTCAAGGTCAAGTTAAGGTCAAGTCAAGGTCATGTCAAGGTCAGGTCAAGGTCAAGTCAAGGTCGAGTCAAGGTCAAGTCAAGTTCAAGTCAAGGTCAAGTCAAGGTCATGTCAAGACCATGTCAAGTTCAAGTCAAGGTCAAGTCAAGGTCATGTCAAGGTCAAGTCAAGGTCAAGTCAAGGTCAAGTCAAGGTCAAGTCAATTTCATGTCAAGGTCATGTCAAGGTCAAGTCAAGGTCATGTCAAGGTCAGGTCAAGGTCAAGTCAAGGTCAAGTCAAGGTCGAGTCAAAGTCAAGGTCATGTCAAGGTCAAGCAAAGGTCAAGTCAAGGTCAAGGTCATGTCAATGTCAGGTCAAGGTCATGTCAAGGGCAAGTCAAGGTCAAGTCAAGGTCAAGTCAAGGTCATGTCAAGGTAAGGTCAAGGTCAAGGTCGAGTCAAGGTCAAGTCAAGGCCAAGTCAAGGTCAAGTCAAGGTCAAGTAAAGGTCAGGTCAAGGTCAAGTCAAGGTCAAGTCAAGGTCAAGTCAAGGTCAAGTCAAGGTCATGTCAAGGTCACGTCAAGGTCAAGTCAAAGTCAAGTCAAGGTCAAGTCAAGTTCATGTCAAGGTCATGTCAAGGTCTAGTCAAGGTCAAGTCAAGGTCCAGTCAAGGTCAGTTCAAGGTCAAGTCGAGGTCAAGTCAAGGTAATGTCAAGGTCATGTCAAGGTGAAGTCAAGGTCAAGTCAAGGTCAAGTCAAGGTCATGTCAAGGTCAGGTCAAGGTCAAGTCAAGGTCAAGTCAAGGTCAAGTCAAGGTCAAGTCAAGGTCATGTCAAGGTCAGGTCAAGGTCAAGTCAAGGTCAAGTCAAGGTCAAGTGAAGGTCAAGTCAAGGTCAAGTCAAGGTCCAGTCAAGGTCAGTTCAAGGTCAAGTCGAGGTCATGTCAAGGTCAAGACAACGTCAAGTCAAGGTCAAGTCGAGGTCAAGTCAAGGTTAAGTCAAGGTCAAGGTCAAGTCAAGGTCAAGTCAAGGTCAAGTCAAGGTCAAGTCAAGGTCAAGTCAAGGTCAAGTCAAGGTCAAGTCAAGGTCAAGTCAAGGTCAAGTAAAGGTCAAGTCAAGGTCAAATAAGGGTCAAGTCAAGGTCAAGTCAAGGTTAAGTCAAGATCAAGTCAAGGTCACGTCAAGGTCAAGTCAAAGTCATGTCAAGGTCAAGGTCATGTCAATGTTAGGTCAAGGTCATGTCAAGGTTAAGTCAAGATCAAGTCAAGGTCAAGTAAAGGTCAAGTCAAGGTCAAATAAGGGTCAAGTCAAGGTCAAGTCAAGGTTAAGTCAAGATCAAGTCAAGGTCACGTCAAGGTCAAGTCAAAGTCATGTCAAGGTCAAGGTCATGTCAAGGTTAAGTCAAGATCAAGTAAAGGTCAAGTCAAGGTCAAATAAGGGTCAAGTCAAGGTTAAGTCAAGATCAAGTCAAGGTCAAGTCAAGGTCAAGTCAAGGTCAAGTCAAGGTCAGGTCAAGGTCAAGTCAAGGTTAAGTCAAGGTCACGTCAAGGTCAAGTCAAGGTCAAGTCAAGGTCAAGTCAAGGTCATGTCAAGTTCAAGTCAAAGTCATGTCAAGGTCATGTCAAGGTCAAGTAAAGGTGAAGTCAAGGTCAAGTCAAGGTCATGTCAAGGTCGAGTCAAGTTCAAGGTCAAGTCAAGGTCAAGTCAAGGTCAAGTCAAGGTCAAGTCAAGGTCAAGTCAAGGTTAAGTCAAGGTCATGTCAAGGTCAAGTCAAGGTCAAGTCAAGGTCAAGTCAAGGTCAAATCAAGGTCAAGTCAAGGTCATGTCAAGGTCGAGTCAAGGTCAAGGTCAACTCAAGGTCAAGTCAAGGTCAACCCAAGGTCAAGTCAAGGTCAAGTCAAGGTCAAGTCAAGGTCAAGTCAAGGTCAAGTCAAGGTCATGTCAAGGTCAAATCAAGGTCAAGTCAAGGTCATGTCAAGGTCAAGGTCAAGGTCATGTCAATGTCAGGTCAAGGTCATGTCAAGGTTAAGTCAAGATCAAGTCAAGGTCAAGTAAAGGTCAAGTCAAGGTCAAATAAGGGTCAAGTCAAGGTCAAGTCAAGGTTAAGTCAAGATCAAGTCAAGGTCACGTCAAGGTCAAGTCAAAGTCATGTCTAGGTCAAGGTCATGTCAATGTCAGGTCAAGGTCATGTCAAGGTTAAGTCAAGATCAAGTAAAGGTCAAGTCAAGGTCAAATAAGGGTCAAGTCAAGGTTAAGTCAAGATCAAGTCAAGGTCAAGTCAAGGTCAAGTCAAGGTCAAGTCAAGGTCAGGTCAAGGTCAAGTCAAGGTCAGGTCAAGGTCAAGTCAAGGTTAAGTCAAGGTCACGTCAAGGTCAAGTCAAGGTCAAGTCAAGGTCATGTCAAGTTCATGTCAATGTCAGGTCAAGGTCATGTCAAGGTTAAGTCAAGATCAAGTAAAGGTCAAGTCAAGGTCAAATAAGGGTCAAGTCAAGGTTAAGTCAAGATCAAGTCAAGGTCAAATCAAGGTCAAGTCAAGGTCATGTCAAGGTCGAGTCAAGGTCAAGGTCAACTCAAGGTCAAGTCAAGGTCAACCCAAGGTCAAGTCAAGGTCAAGTCAAGGTCAAGTCAAGGTCAAGTCAAGGTCAAGTCAAGGTCAAGTCAAGGTCAAGTCAAGGTCAAGTCAAGGTCATGTCAAGGTCAAATCAAGGTCAAGTCAAGGTCATGTCAAGGTCAAGTCAAGGTCAAGTCAAGGTCAAGTCAAGGTCAAGTCAAGGTCAAGTCAAAGTCAAGTCAAGGTCCAGTCAAGGTCAAGTCAAGGTCATGTCAAGGTCAAGTCAAGGTCAGGTCAAGGTCGAGTCAAGTTCAAGGTCAAGTCAAGGTCATGTCAAGGTCGAGTCAAGTTCAAGGTCAAGTCAAGGTCATGTCAAGGTCGAGTCAAGGTCAAGTCAAGGTCAAGTCAAGGTCAAGTCAAGGTCAAGTCAAGGTCAAGTCAAGGTCAAGTCAAGGTCATGTCAAGGTCGAGTCAAGGTCAACTCAAGGTCGAGTCAAGGTCAAGTCAAGGTCAAGTCAAGGTCAAGTCAAGGTCATGTCAAGGTCAAGTCAAGGTCAAGTCAAGGTGAAGTCAAGGTCAAGTCAAGGTCAAGTCAAGGTCATGTCAAGGTCATGTCAAGGTCAAGTCAAGGTCAAGTAAAGGTGAAGTCAAGGTCAAGTCAAGGTCATGTCAAGGTCGAGTCAAGTTCAAGGTCAAGTCAAGGTCAAGTCAAGGTCAAGTCAAAGTCAAGTCAAGTCAAGGTCAAGTCAAGGTCAAGTCAAGGTCATGTCAAGGTCAAGTCATGGTCAAGTCAAGGTCAAGTCAAGGTCAAGTCAAGGTCAAGTCAAGCTCAAGTTAAGGTCAAGTCAAGGTCACGTCAAGGTCAAGTCAAGGTCAAGGCCAAGTCAAAATCAAAGTCAAGTCAAGTTCAAGTCAAGGTTAAGTCAAGGTCAAGTCAAGGTCAAGTCGAGGTCATGTCAAGGTCAAGGTCAAGTCAAGGTCAAGGTCAAGGTCAAGTCAAGTTCAAGTCAAGGTCAGGTCAAGGTCAAGTCAAGGTCAAGTTAAGGTTAAGTCAAGGTCACGTCAAGGTCAAGTCAAGGTCAAGTCAAGGTCATGTCAAGGTCAAGTCAAAGTCATGTCAAGGTCATGTCAAGGTCAAGTCAAGGTCAAGGTCAAGTCAAAATCAAAGTCAAGTCAAGGTCAAGTCAAGGTTAAGTCAAGGTCAAGTCAAGGTCAAGTCAAGGTCAAGTCAAGGTCATGTCAAGGTCAAGTCAAGGTCAAGTCAAGGTCAAGTCAAGGTCAAGTCAAGGTCAAGTCAAGGTCAAGTCAAGGTCATGTCAAGATCAAGTCAAGGTCATGTCAAGGTCGAGTCAAGGTCAAGGTCAAGTCAAGGTCAACTCAAGGTCAAGTCAAGGTCAAGTCAAGGTCAAGTCAAGGTCAAGTCAAGGTTAAGTCAAGATCAAGTCAAGGTCAAGTCAAGGTCAAGTCAAGGTCAAGTCGGGGTCAAGTCAAGGTTAAGTCAAGGTCAAGTCAAGGTCAAGTCAAGGTCAAGTCAAGGTCAAGTAAAGGTCAAGTCAAGGTCAAGTGAAGGTGAGGTCAAGTCAAGGTCAAGTCAAGGTCAAGTAAAGGTCAAGTCAAGGTCAAATAAGGGTCAAGGTCAAGGTCAAGTCAAGGTTAAGTCAAGGTCACGTCAAGGTCAAGTCAAGGTCAAGTCAAGGTCATGTCAAGTTCAAGTCAAAGTCATGTCAAGGTCATGTCAAGGTCAAGTCAAGGTCAAGTCAAGGTCAAGTCAAGGTCACGTCAAGGGCAAGTCAAGGTCAAGGTCAAGTCAAGGTTAAGTCGAGGTCAAGTCAAGGTCAAGTCAAGGTCAGGTCAAGGTCAAGTCAAGGTTAAGTCAAGGTCACGTCAAGGTCAAGTCAAGGTCAAGTCAAGGTCATGTCAAGGTCAAGTCAATTTCATGTCAAGGTCATGTCAAGGTCATGTCAAGGTCAAGTCAAGGTCATGTCAAGGTCGAGTCAAAGTCAAGGTCATGTCAAGGTCAAGCCAAGGTCAAGTCAAGGTCAAGGTCATGTCAATGTCAGGTCAAGGTCATGTCAAGGGCAAGTCAAGGTCAAGTCAAGGTCAAGTCAAGGTCATGTCAAGGTAAGGTCAAGGTCGAGTCAAGGTCAAGTCAAGGTCAAGTCAAGGTCAAGTAAAGGTCAGGTCAAGGTCAAGTCAAGGTCAAGTCAAGGTCATGTCAAGGTCAAGTCAAGGTCAAGTCAAAGTCAAGTCAAGGTCAAGTCAAGGTCATGTCAAGGTCATGTCAAGGTCTAGTCAAGGTCAAGTCAAGGTCCAGTCAAGGTCAGTTCAAGGTCATGTCGAGGTCATGTCAAGGTCAAGTCAAGGTCAAGTCAAGGTCAGGTCAATGTCAAGTCAGGGTAATGTCAAGGTCATGTCAAGGTGAAGTCAAGGTGAAGTCAAGGTCAAGTCAAGGTCATGTCAAGGTCAGGTCAAGGTCAAGTCAAGGTCAAGTCAAGGTCAAGTCAAGGTCAAGTCAAGGTCAAGTCAAGGTCATGTCAAGGTCAGGTCAAGGTCAAGTCAAGGTCTAGTCAAGATCAAGTCAAGGTCAAGTCAAGGTCAAGGTCAAGTCAAGGTCAAGGTCAAGTCTAGGTCATGTCAAGGTCAGGTCAAGGTCAAGTCAAGGTAATGTCAAGGTCATGTCAAGGTGAAGTCAAGGTCAAGTCAAGGTCAAGTCAAGGTCATGTCAAGGTCAGGTCAAGGTCAAGTCAAGGTCAAGTCAAGGTCAAGTCAAGGTCAAGTCAAGGTCATGTCAAGGTCAGGTCAAAGTCAAGTCAAGGTCAAGTCAAGGTCAAGTGAAGGTCAAGTCAAGGTCAAGTCAAGGTCCAGTCAAGGTCAGTTCAAGGTCAAGTCGAGGTCATGTCAAGGTCAAGTCAAGGTTAAGTCAAGATAAAGTCAAGGTCACGTCAAGGTCAAGTCAAAGTCATGTCAAGGTCAAGTCAAGGTCAAGTCAAGGTCAAGTCAAGGTCATGTCAAGGTCAGGTCAAGGTCAAGTCAAGGTCAAGTCAAGGTCAAGTCAAGGTCAAGTCAAGGTCAAGTCAAGGTCAAGTCAAGGTCAAGTCGGGGTCAAGTCAAGGTTAAGTCAAGGTCAAGTCAACGTCAAGTCAAGGTCAAGTCAAGGTCAAGTCAAGGTCAAGTCAAGGTCAAGTCAAGGTCAAGTAAAGGTCAAGTCAAGGTCAAATCAAGGTCAAGTCAAGGTCAAGTCAAGATCAAGTCAAGGTCACGTCAAGGTCAAGTCAAGGTCAAGTGAAGGTCATGTCAAGCTCAAGTCAGGGTCAAGTCAAGGTCAAGTCAAGGTCAAGTCAAGGTCCAGTCAAGGTCAAGTGAAGGTGAGGTCAAGGTCAAGTCAAGGTCAAGTTAAGGTCAAGTCAAGGTCATGTCAAGGTCAAGGTCAAGTCAAGGTCAAGTCAAGGTCATGTCAAGGTCAAGGCAAGGTCAAGCCAAGGTCAAGTCAAGGTCAAGTCATGGTCAAGTCAAGGTCAAGTCCAGGTCAAGTCAAGGTCAAGTCAAGGTCATGTCAAGGTCATGTCAAGGTCAAGTTAAGGTCAAGTCAAGGTCATGTCAAGGTCAGGTCAAGGTCAAGTCAAGGTCGAGTCAAGGTCAAGTCAAGTTCAAGTCAAGGTCAAGGTCAAGTCAAGGTCCTGTCAAGGTCAATTCAGGGTCAAGTCAAGGTTAAGTCAACGTCAAGTCAAGGTCAAGTCAAGGTCAAGTCATGGTCAAGTCAAGGTCAAGTCAAGTCAGTGTCAAGTCAAGGTCCACTCAAGGTCAAGTCAAGGTCAAGTGAAGGTCATGTCAAGGTCAAGTCATGGTCAAGTCAAGGTCAAGTTAAGGTCAAGTCAAGGTCAAGTCAAGGTCATGTCAAGGTCAAGGCAAGGTCAAGTCAAGGTCAAGTCAAGGTCAAGTCATGGTCAACTCAAGGTCAAGTCAAGGTCAAGTCAAGGTCAAGTCAAGGTCATGTTAAGGTCATGTCAAGGTCAAGTTAAGGTCAAGTCAAGGTCATGTCAAGGTCAGGTCAAGGTCAAGTCAAGGTCGAGTCAAGGTCAAGTCAAGTTCAAGTCAAGGTCAAGTCAAGGTCATGTCAAGACCATGTCAAGTTCAAGTCAAGGTCAAGTCAAGGTCATGTCAAGGTCAAGTCAAGGTCAAGTCAAGGTCAAGTCAAGGTCAAGTCAATTTCATGTCAAGGTCATGTCAAGGTCAAGTCAAGGTCATGTCAAGGTCAGGTCAAGGTCAAGTCAAGGTCGAGTCAAAGTCAAGGTCATGTCAAGGTCAAGCAAAGGTCAAGTCAAGGTCAAGGTCATGTCAATGTCAGGTCAAGGTCATGTCAAGGGCAAGTCAAGGTCAAGTCAAGGTCAAGTCAAGGTCATGTCAAGGTAAGGTCAAGGTCAAGGTCGAGTCAAGGTCAAGTCAAGGCCAAGTCAAGGTCAAGTCAAGGTCAAGTAAAGGTCAGGTCAAGGTCAAGTCAAGGTCAAGTCAAGGTCAAGTCAAGGTCAAGTCAAGGTCATGTCAAGGTCACGTCAAGGTCAAGTCAAAGTCAAGTCAAGGTCAAGTCAAGTTCATGTCAAGGTCATGTCAAGGTCTAGTCAAGGTCAAGTCAAGGTCCAGTCAAGGTCAGTTCAAGGTCAAGTCGAGGTCATGTCAAGGTCAAGTCAAGGTAATGTCAAGGTCATGTCAAGGTGAAGTCAAGGTCAAGTCAAGGTCAAGTCAAGGTCATGTCAAGGTCAGGTCAAGGTCAAGTCAAGGTCAAGTCAAGGTCAAGTCAAGGTCAAGTCAAGGTCATGTCAAGGTCAGGTCAAGGTCAAGTCAAGGTCAAGTCAAGGTCAAGTGAAGGTCAAGTCAAGGTCAAGTCAAGGTCCAGTCAAGGTCAGTTCAAGGTCAAGTCGAGGTCATGTCAAGGTCAAGACAACGTCAAGTCAAGGTCAAGTCGAGGTCAAGTCAAGGTTAAGTCAAGGTCAAGGTCAAGTCAAGGTCAAGTCAAGGTCAAGTCAAGGTCAAGTCAAGGTCAAGTCAAGGTCAAGTCAAGGTCAAGTCAAGGTCAAGTAAAGGTCAAGTCAAGGTCAAATAAGGGTCAAGTCAAGGTCAAGTCAAGGTTAAGTCAAGATCAAGTCAAGGTCACGTCAAGGTCAAGTCAAAGTCATGTCAAGGTCAAGGTCATGTCAATGTTAGGTCAAGGTCATGTCAAGGTTAAGTCAAGATCAAGTCAAGGTCAAGTAAAGGTCAAGTCAAGGTCAAATAAGGGTCAAGTCAAGGTCAAGTCAAGGTTAAGTCAAGATCAAGTCAAGGTCACGTCAAGGTCAAGTCAAAGTCATGTCAAGGTCAAGGTCATGTCAAGGTTAAGTCAAGATCAAGTAAAGGTCAAGTCAAGGTCAAATAAGGGTCAAGTCAAGGTTAAGTCAAGATCAAGTCAAGGTCAAGTCAAGGTCAAGTCAAGGTCAAGTCAAGGTCAGGTCAAGGTCAAGTCAAGGTCAAGTCAAGGTCAAGTAAAGGTGAAGTCAAGTTCAAGTCAAAGTCATGTCAAGGTCATGTCAAGGTCAAGTCAAGGTGAAGTCAAGGTCAAGTCAAGGTCAAGTCAAGGTCATGTCAAGGTCAAGTCAAGGTCAAGTAAAGGTGAAGTCAAGGTCAAGTCAAGGTCATGTCAAGGTCGAGTCAAGTTCAAGGTCAAGTCAAGGTCAAGTCAAGGTCAAGTCAAGGTCAAGTCAAGGTCAAGTCAAGGTTAAGTCAAGGTCATGTCAAGGTCAAGTCAAGGTCAAGTCAAGGTCAAGTCAAGGTCAAATCAAGGTCAAGTCAAGGTCATGTCAAGGTCGAGTCAAGGTCAAGGTCAACTCAAGGTCAAGTCAAGGTCAACCCAAGGTCAAGTCAAGGTCAAGTCAAGGTCAAGTCAAGGTCAAGTCAAGGTCAAGTCAAGGTCAAGTCAATGTCATGTCAAGGTCAAATCAAGGTCAAGTCAAGGTCATGTCAAGGTCAAGTCAAGGTCAAGTCAAGGTCAAGTCAAGGTCAAGTCAAAGTCAAGTCAAGGTCAAGTCAAGGTCAAGTCAAGGTCATGTCAAGGTCAAGTCAAGGTCATGTCAAGGTCGAGTCAAGTTCAAGGTCAAGTCAAGGTCATGTCAAGGTCGAGTCAAGTTCAAGGTCAAGTCAAGGTCATGTCAAGGTCGAGTCAAGGTCAAGTCAAGGTCAAGTCAAGGTCAAGTCAAGGTCAAGTCAAGGTCAAGTCAAGGTCAAGTCAAGGTCATGTCAAGGTCGAGTCAAGGTCAACTCAAGGTCGAGTCAAGGTCAAGTCAAGGTCAAGTCAAGGTCAAGTCAAGGTCATGTCAAGGTCAAGTCAAGGTCAAGTCAAGGTGAAGTCAAGGTCAAGTCAAGGTCAAGTCAAGGTCATGTCAAGGTCAAGTCAAGGTCAAGTAAAGGTGAAGTCAAGGTCAAGTCAAGGTCATGTCAAGGTCGAGTCAAGTTCAAGGTCAAGTCAAGGTCAAGTCAAGGTCAAGTCAAAGTCAAGTCAAGTCAAGGTCAAGTCAAGGTCAAGTCAAGGTCATGTCAAGGTCAAGTCATGGTCAAGTCAAGGTCAAGTCAAGGTCAAGTCAAGGTCAAGTCAAGCTCAAGTTAAGGTCAAGTCAAGGTCACGTCAAGGTCAAGTCAAGGTCAAGGCCAAGTCAAAATCAAAGTCAAGTAAAGTTCAAGTCAAGGTTAAGTCAAGGTCAAGTCAAGGTCAAGTCGAGGTCATGTCAAGGTCAAGGTCAAGTCAAGGTCAAGGTCAAGGTCAAGTCAAGTTCAAGTCAAGGTCAGGTCAAGGTCAAGTCAAGGTCAAGTTAAGGTTAAGTCAAGGTCACGTCAAGGTCAAGTCAAGGTCAAGTCAAGGTCATGTCAAGGTCAAGTCAAAGTCATGTCAAGGTCATGTCAAGGTCAAGTCAAGGTCAAGGTCAAGTCAAAATCAAAGTCAAGTCAAGGTCAAGTCAAGGTTAAGTCAAGGTCAAGTCAAGGTCAAGTCAAGGTCAAGTCAAGGTCATGTCAAGGTCAAGTCAAGGTCAAGTCAAGGTCAAGTCAAGGTCAAGTCAAGGTCAAGTCAAGGTCATGTCAAGATCAAGTCAAGGTCATGTCAAGGTCGAGTCAAGGTCAAGGTCAAGTCAAGGTCAACTCAAGGTCAAGTCAAGGTCAAGTCAAGGTCAAGTCAAGGTCAAGTCAAGGTTAAGTCAAGATCAAGTCAAGGTCAAGTCAAGGTCAAGTCAAGGTCAAGTCGGGGTCAAGTCAAGGTTAAGTCAAGGTCAAGTCAAGGTCAAGTCAAGGTCAAGTCAAGGTCAAGTAAAGGTCAAGTCAAGGTCAAGTGAAGGTGAGGTCAAGTCAAGGTCAAGTCAAGGTCAAGTAAAGGTCAAGTCAAGGTCAAATAAGGGTCAAGGTCAAGGTCAAATCAAGGTCATGTCAAGGTCAAGTCAAGGTCAAGTCAAGGTCAAGTCAAGGTCAAGTCAAAGTCAAGTCAAGGTCATGTCAAGGTGAAGTCAAGGTCAAGTCAAGGTCAAGTCAGAGTCAAGTCAAGGTCATGTCAAGGTCAGGTCAAGGTCAAGTCAAGGTCAAGTCAAGGTCAGGTCAAGGTCATGTCAAGGTCAAGGTCAAGTCAAGGTCAAGTCAAGTTCAGGTCAAGGTCAAGTCAAGGTAAAGTCAAGGTCAAGTCAAGGTCAAGTCAAGGTAAAGTCAAGGTCAAGTCAAGGTAAAGTCAAGGTCAAGTCAAGTCAAGGTCATGTCAAGGTGAAGTCAAGGTCAAGTCAGGGTCAAGTCAAGGTCATGTCAAGGTCAGGTCAAGGTCAAGTCAAGCTCATGTCAAGGTCATGTCAAGGTCAAGGTCAAGTCAAGGTCAAGTCAAGTTCAGGTCAAGGTCAAGTCAAGGTAAAGTCAAGGTCAAGTCAAGGTCAAGTCCAGGTCAAGTCAAGGTCAAGTCAAGGTCAAGTCAAGGTCAAGTCAAGGTTAAGTCAAGGTCATGTAAAGGTCAGGTCAAGGTCATGTCAAGGTGAAGTCAAGGTCAAGTCAAGGTCATGTCAAGGTCATGTCAAGGTCAAGTCAAGGTCCATTCAAGGTCAGTTCAAGGTCAAGTCGAGGTCATGTCAAGGTCAAGTTAAGGTCAAGTCAAGGTCAAGTCAAGGTCAAGTCAAAGTCAAGTCAAGATCAAGGGCAAGTCAAGGTCAAGTCAAGGTCAAGTCAAGCTCATGTCAAGGTCATGTCAAGGTCAAGGTCAAGTCAAGGTCAAGTCAAGTTCAGGTCAAGTGAAGGTCAAGTCAAGGTCAAGTCAAGGTTAAGCCAAGGTCAAGTCAAGGTCATGTCAAGGTCAAGTCAAGGTCAAGTCAAGGTCAAGTCAAGGTCAAGTCAAGGTCATGTCAAGGTCAAGTCAGGGTCATGTCAAGGTCAAGTCAAGGTCATGTCAAGGTCAAGTCAGGGTCATGTCAAGGTCAAGTCAAGGTCAAGTCAAGGTCATGTCAAGGTCAGGTTAAGGTCAATTCAAGGTCGAGTCAAGGTCAAGTCAAGGTCAAGTGAAGGTCATGTCAAGGTCAAGTCAGGGTCAAGTCAAGGTCAAGCCAAGGTCAAGTCAAGGTCATGTCAATGTCAGGTCAAGGTCATGTCAAGGGCAAGTCAAGGTCATGTCAAGGTCAAGTCAAGGTCAAGTTAAGGTCAAGTCAAGGTCACGTCAAGGTCAAGTCAAGGTCAAGGCCAAGTCAAAATCAAAGTCAAGTAAAGTTCAAGTCAAGGTTAAGTCAAGGTCAAGTCAAGGTCAAGTCGAGGTCATGTCAAGGTCAAGGTCAAGTCAAGGTCAAGGTCAAGGTCAAGTCAAGTTCAAGTCAAGGTCAGGTCAAGGTCAAGTCAAGGTCAAGTTAAGGTTAAGTCAAGGTCACGTCAAGGTCAAGTCAAGGTCAAGTCAAGGTCATGTCAAGGTCAAGTCAAAGTCATGTCAAGGTCATGTCAAGGTCAAGTCAAGGTCAAGGTCAAGTCAAAATCAAAGTCAAGTCAAGGTCAAGTCAAGGTTAAGTCAAGGTCAAGTCAAGGTCAAGTCAAGGTCAAGTCAAGGTCATGTCAAGGTCAAGTCAAGGTCAAGTCAAGGTCAAGTCAAGGTCAAGTCAAGGTCAAGTCAAGGTCATGTCAAGATCAAGTCAAGGTCATGTCAAGGTCGAGTCAAGGTCAAGGTCAAGTCAAGGTCAACTCAAGGTCAAGTCAAGGTCAAGTCAAGGTCAAGTCAAGGTCAAGTCAAGGTTAAGTCAAGATCAAGTCAAGGTCAAGTCAAGGTCAAGTCAAGGTCAAGTCGGGGTCAAGTCAAGGTTAAGTCAAGGTCAAGTCAAGGTCAAGTCAAGGTCAAGTCAAGGTCAAGTAAAGGTCAAGTCAAGGTCAAGTGAAGGTGAGGTCAAGTCAAGGTCAAGTCAAGGTCAAGTAAAGGTCAAGTCAAGGTCAAATAAGGGTCAAGGTCAAGGTCAAATCAAGGTCATGTCAAGGTCAAGTCAAGGTCAAGTCAAGGTCAAGTCAAGGTCAAGTCAAAGTCAAGTCAAGGTCATGTCAAGGTGAAGTCAAGGTCAAGTCAAGGTCAAGTCAGAGTCAAGTCAAGGTCATGTCAAGGTCAGGTCAAGGTCAAGTCAAGGTCAAGTCAAGGTCAGGTCAAGGTCATGTCAAGGTCAAGGTCAAGTCAAGGTCAAGTCAAGTTCAGGTCAAGGTCAAGTCAAGGTAAAGTCAAGGTCAAGTCAAGGTCAAGTCAAGGTAAAGTCAAGGTCAAGTCAAGGTAAAGTCAAGGTCAAGTCAAGTCAAGGTCATGTCAAGGTGAAGTCAAGGTCAAGTCAGGGTCAAGTCAAGGTCATGTCAAGGTCAGGTCAAGGTCAAGTCAAGCTCATGTCAAGGTCATGTCAAGGTCAAGGTCAAGTCAAGGTCAAGTCAAGTTCAGGTCAAGGTCAAGTCAAGGTAAAGTCAAGGTCAAGTCAAGGTCAAGTCCAGGTCAAGTCAAGGTCAAGTCAAGGTCAAGTCAAGGTCAAGTCAAGGTTAAGTCAAGGTCATGTAAAGGTCAGGTCAAGGTCATGTCAAGGTGAAGTCAAGGTCAAGTCAAGGTCATGTCAAGGTCATGTCAAGGTCAAGTCAAGGTCCATTCAAGGTCAGTTCAAGGTCAAGTCGAGGTCATGTCAAGGTCAAGTTAAGGTCAAGTCAAGGTCAAGTCAAGGTCAAGTCAAAGTCAAGTCAAGATCAAGGGCAAGTCAAGGTCAAGTCAAGGTCAAGTCAAGCTCATGTCAAGGTCATGTCAAGGTCAAGGTCAAGTCAAGGTCAAGTCAAGTTCAGGTCAAGTGAAGGTCAAGTCAAGGTCAAGTCAAGGTTAAGCCAAGGTCAAGTCAAGGTCATGTCAAGGTCAAGTCAAGGTCAAGTCAAGGTCAAGTCAAGGTCAAGTCAAGGTCATGTCAAGGTCAAGTCAGGGTCATGTCAAGGTCAAGTCAAGGTCATGTCAAGGTCAAGTCAGGGTCATGTCAAGGTCAAGTCAAGGTCAAGTCAAGGTCATGTCAAGGTCAGGTTAAGGTCAATTCAAGGTCGAGTCAAGGTCAAGTCAAGGTCAAGTGAAGGTCATGTCAAGGTCAAGTCAGGGTCAAGTCAAGGTCAAGCCAAGGTCAAGTCAAGGTCATGTCAATGTCAGGTCAAGGTCATGTCAAGGGCAAGTCAAGGTCATGTCAAGGTCAAGTCAAGGTCAAGTCAAGGTCAAGTTAAGGTCAAGTCAAGGTCAAGTCAAGATCAAGTCAAGGTCAAGACAAGGTCAAGTCAATGTGAAGTAATGGTCAAGTCAAGGTCAAGTCAAGGTCAAGTCAAGGTCATGTCAAGGTCATGTCAAGGTCAAGTTAAGGTCAAGTCAAGGTCATGTCAAGGTCAGGTCAAGGTCAAGTCAAGGTCGAGTCAAGGTCAAGTCAAGTTCAAGTCAAGGTCAAGGTCAAGTCAAGGTCATGTCAAGGTCATGTCAAGGTCAAGTCAAGGTCAAGTCAAGGTCAAGTCAAGGTCATGTCAAGGTCAAGTCAAGGTCAAGTCAATGTCAAGTCAAGTTCAAGTCAATTTCATGTCAAGGTCATGTCAAGGTCATGTCAAGGTCAAGTCAAGGTCATGTCAAGGTCAGGTCAAGGTCAAGTCAAGGTCAAGTCAAGGTCGAGTCAAAGTCAAGGTCATGTCAAGATCAAGCCAAGGTCAAGTCAAGGTCAAGGTCATGTCAATGTCAGGTCAAGGTCATGTCAAGGGCAAGTCAAGGTCAAGTCAAGGTCAAGTCAAGGTCAAGTCAAGGTCAAGTCAAGGTCATGTCAAGGTAAGGTCAAGGTCAAGGTCGAGTCAAGGTCAAGTCAAGGTCAAGTCAAGGTCAAGTCAAGGTCATGTCAAGGTCAAGTCAAGGTCATGTCAAGGTCAAGTCAAGCTCAAGTCAAGGTCAAGTCAGGTCAAGTCAAGGTCAAGTCAAGGTCAAGTTAAGGTCAAGTCAAGGTCAAAGTTATGTCAAGTCAAGATCAAGTCAAGGTCAAGTCAAGGTCATGTCAAGGCCAGGTCAAGGTCAAGTCAAGGTCGAGTCAAGGTCAAGTCAAGGTCAAGTCAAGGTCATGTCTAGGTCATGTGTCAAGGTCAAGTCAAGGTCATGTCAAGGTCAAGTCAAGTCAAGGTCAAGTCAAAGTCATGTCAAGGTCAAGTCAGGGTCATGTCAAGGTCAAGTCAAGGTCAAGTCAAGGTCAAGTCAAGGTCAAGTCAAGGTCAAGTCAAGGTCAAGTCAAGGTCCTGTCAAGGTCAAGTCAAGGTCATGTCAAGGTCAGGTCAAGGTCAAGTCAAGGTCGAGTCAAGGTCAAGTCAAGGTCAAGTCAAGGTCAAGTCGAGGTCAAGTCAAGGTGAAGTGAAGGTCATGTCAAGGTCAAGTCAGCGTCAAGTCAAGGTCATGTCAAGGTCATGTCAACGTCAAGTCAAGGTCAAGTAGAGGTCATGTCAAGGTCAGGTCAAGGTCAAGTCAAGGTCGAGTCAAGGTCAAGTCAAGGTCAAGTCAACTTCAAGTCAAGGTCAAGTCAAGGTCAAGTGAAGGTCATGTCAAGGTCAAGTCAGGGTCAAGTCAAGGTCATGTCAAGGTCATGTCAAGGTCAAGTCAGGGTCATGTCAAGGTCAAGGTCACGTGAAGGTCATGTCAAGGTCAAGTCAGGGTCAAGTCAAGGTCAAGCCAAGGTCATGTCAAGGTCATGTCAAGCTCAAGTCAAGGTCAAGTCAAGGTCATGTCAAGGTCAAGTCAAGGTCCAGTCAAGGTCAAGTCGAGGTCAAGTCAAGGTCAAGTGAAGGTCATGTTAAGGTCAAGTCAGGGTCAAGTCAAGGTCAAGTCAAGGTCATGTCAAGGTCAGGTCAAGGTCAAGTAAAGGTCGAGTAAAGGTCAAGTCAAGGTCAAGTGAAGGTCAAGTGAAGGTCAAGTCAAGGTCATGTCAAGGTCAAGTCAAGGTCAAGGTCATGTCAAGGTCAGGTCAAGATCAGGTCAAGGTCAAGTCAAGGTCAAGTCAAGGTCAAGTCAAGGTCAAGTCAAGGTCATGTCAAGGTCAAATCAAGGTCAAGTCAAGGTCAAGTCAAGGTCAAGTCAAGGTCAAGTCAAGGTCATGTCAAGGTCAAGTCAAGGTCAAGTCATGGTCAAGTCAAGGTCAAGTCAAGGTCAAGTCAAGGTCATGTCAAGGTTAGATTAAGGTCAAGTCAAGGTCGAGTCAAGGTCAAGTCAAGGTCAAGTCAAGGTCAAGGTCAAGTCAAGGTCAAGTGAAGGTCATGTCAAGGTCAAGTCAAGGTCAAGTCAAGGTCAAGTCAAGGTCATGTCAAGGTCAGGTCATGTCAAGGTCAAGTCAAGGTCAAGTCAAGGTCAAGTCCAGGTCAAGTCAAGGTCAAGTCAAGGTCAAGTCAAGGTCAAGTCAAGGTCAAGTCAAGGTCAAGTCAAGGTCAAGTCAAGGTCATGTCAAGGTCAAATCAAGGTCAAGTCAAGGTCAAGTCAAGGCCAAGTCAAGGTCAAGTCAAGGTCAAGTCAAGTTCATGTCAAGGTCATGTCAAGGTCAAGTCAAGGTCATGTCAAGGTCAAGTCAGGGTCATGTCAAGGTCAAGTCAAGGTCAAGTCAAGGTCAAGTCAAGGTCGAGTCAAGTCAAGGTCATGTCAAGGTCAAGTCAAGGTCAAGTGATGATCAAGTCAAGGTCAAGTCAAGGTCATGTCAAGGTCATGTCAAGGTCATGTCAAGGTCAAGTCAAGGTCAAGTGATGGTCAAGTCAAGGTCAAGTCAAGGTGAAGTCAAGGTCATGTCAAGGTCATGTCAAGGTCAAGTCAAGGTCAAGTCAAGGTCAAGTCATGGTCAAGTAAAGGTCAATTCAAAGTCAAGTCAAGGTCAAGTCAAGGTCAAGTCAAGGTCATGTCAAGGTTAGATTAAGGTCAATTCAAGGTCAAGTCAAGGTCAAGTCAAGGTCAAGTCAAGGTCAAGTGAACGTCATGTCAAGGTCAAGTCAGGGTCAAGTCAAGGTCAAGCCAAGGTCAAGTCAAGGTCAAGTCAAGGTCATGTCAAGGTCAAGGTCAAGTCAAGGTAAAGTCAAGGTCATGTCAAGGTCAAGTCAAGGTCAAGTCAAGGTCAAGTCAAGGTCAAGTCAAGGTCGAGTCAAGGTCAAGTCAAGGTCAAGTCAAGGTCATGTCAAGGTCATGTCAACCTCAAGTCAAGGTCAAGTCAAGGTCAAGTCAAGGTCAAGTCAAGGTCAAGTCAAGGTCAAGTCAAGGTCAAGTCAAAGTCAAGTCAAGGTCATGTCAAGGTGAAGTCAAGGTCAAGTCAGGGTCAAGTCAAGGTCATGTCAAGGTCAGGTCAAGTTCAAGTCAAGGTCAAGTCAAGGTCAGGTCAAGGTCATGTCAAGGTCAAGGTCAAGTCAAGGTCAAGTCAAGTTCAGGTCAAGGTCAAGTCAAGGTAAAGTCAAGGTCAAGTCAAGGTCAAGTCAAGGTAAAGTCAAGGTCAAGTCAAGGTCAAGTCAAGGTCATGTCAAGGTGAAGTCAAGGTCAAGTCAGGGTCAAGTCAAGGTCATGTCAAGGTCAGGTCAAGGTCAAGTCAAGCTCATGTCAAGGTCATGTCAAGGTCAAGGTCAAGTCAATGTCAAGTCAAGTTCAGGTCAAGGTCAAGTCAAGGTAAAGTCAAGTTCAAGTCAAGGTCAAGTCCAGGTCAAGTCAAGGTCAAGTCAAGGTCAAGTCAAGGTTAAGTCAAGGTCATGTAAAGGTCAGGTCAAGGTCATGTCAAGGTGAAGTCAAGGTCAAGTCAAGGTCAAGTCAAGGTCATGTCAAGGTCAGGTCAAGGTCAAGTCAAGGTCATGTCAAGGTCATGTCAAGGTCAAGTCAAGGTCCAGTCAAGGTCAGTTCAAGGTCAAGTCGAGGTCATGTCAAGGTCAAGTTAAGGTCAAGTCAAGGTCAAGTCAAGGTCAAGTCAAGGTCAAGTCAAGGTCAAGTCAAGGTCAAGTCAAGGTCAAGTCAAAGTCAAGTCAAGATCAAGGGCAAGTCAAGGTCAAGTCAAGGTCAAGTCAAGCTCATGTCAAGGTCATGTCAAGGTCAAGGTCAAGTCAAGGTCAAGTCAAGGTCAAGTGAAGGTCAAGTCAAGGTCAAGTCAAGGTCAAGCCAAGGTCAAGTCAAGGTCATGTCAAGGTCAAGTCAAGGTCAAGTCAAGGTCAAGTCAAGGTCATGTCAAGGTCAAGTCAGGGTCATGTCAAGGTCAAGTCAAGGTCATGTCAAGGTCAGGTTAAGGTCAATTCAAGGTCGAGTCAAGGTCAAGTCAAGGTCAAGTGAAGGTCATGTCAAGGTCAAGTCAGGGTCAAGTCAAGGTCAAGCCAAGGTCAAGTCAAGGTCATGTCAATGTCAGGTCAAGGTCATGTCAAGGGCAAGTCAAGGTCATGTCAAGGTCAAGGTCAAGTCAAGGTCAAGTCAAGGTCAAGTTAAGGTCAAGTCAAGGTCAAGTCAAGATCAAGTCAAGGTCAAGACAAGGTCAAGTCAATGTGAAGTAATGGTCAAGTCAAGGTCAAGTCAATGTCAAGTCAAGGTCAAGTCAAGGTCATGTCAAGGTCATGTCAAGGTCAAGTTAAGGTCAAGTCAAGGTCATGTCAAGGTCAGGTCAAGGTCAAGTCAAGGTCGAGTCAAGGTCAAGTCAAGTTCAAGTCAAGGTCAAGGTCAAGTCAAGGTCATGTCAAGGTCATGTCAAGGTCAAGTCAAGGTCAAGTCAAGGTCAAGTCAAGGTCATGTCAAGGTCAAGTCAAGGTCAAGTCAATGTCAAGTCAAGTTCAAGTCAATTTCATGTCAAGGTCATGTCAAGGTCAAGTCAAGGTCATGTCAAGGTCAGGTCAAGGTCAAGTCAAGGTCAAGTCAATGTCGAGTCAAAGTCAAGGTCATGTCAAGATCAAGCCAAGGTCAAGTCAAGGTCAAGGTCATGTCAATGTCAGGTCAAGGTCATGTCAAGGGCAAGTCAAGGTCAAGTCAAGGTCAAGTCAAGGTCAAGTCAAGGTCAAGTCAAGGTCAAGTCAAGGTCAAGGTCAAGGTCAAGTCAAGGTCAAGTCAAGGTCAAGTCAAGGTCAAGTCAAGGTCAAGTCAAGGTCAAGTCAAGGTCATGTCAAGGTCAAGTCAAGGTCATGTCAAGGTCAAGTCAAGCTCAAGTCAAGGTCAAGTCAAGGTCAAGTCAAGGTCAAGTCAAAGTCAAGGTCAAGTCAAAGTTATGTCAAGTCAAGATCAAGTCAAGGTCAAGTCAAGGTCATGTCAAGGTCAGGTCAAGGTCAAGTCAAGGTCGAGTCAAGGTCAAGTCAAGGTCAAGTCAAGGTCAAGTCAAGGTCAAGTGAAGGTCAAGTCAAGGTCATGTCTAGGTCATGTGTCAAGGTCAAGTCAAGGTCATGTCAAGGTCAAGTCAAGTCAAGGTCAAGTCAAAGTCATGTCAAGGTCAAGTCAGGGTCATGTCAAGGTCAAGTCAAGGTCAAGTCAAGGTCAAGTCAAGGTCAAGTCAAGGTCAAGTCAAGGTCCTGTCAAGGTCAAGTCAAGGTCATGTCAAAGTCAGGTCAAGGTCAAGTCAAGGTCGAGTCAAGGTCAAGTCAAGGTCAAGTCAAGGTCAAGTCGAGGTCAAGTCAAGGTGAAGTGAAGGTCATGTCAAGGTCAAGTCAGCGTCAAGTCAAGGTCATGTCAAGGTCATGTCAACGTCAAGTCAAGGTCAAGTAGAGGTCATGTCAAGGTCAGGTCAAGGTCAAGTCAAGGTCGAGTCAAGGTCAAGTCAAGGTCAAGTCAACTTCAAGTCAAGGTCAAGTCAAGGTCAAGTGAAGGTCATGTCAAGGTCCAGTCAGGGTCAAGTCAAGGTCATGTCAAGGTCATGTCAAGGTCAAGTCAGGGTCATGTCAAGGTCAAGGTCACGTGAAGGTCATGTCAAGGTCAAGTCAGGGTCAAGTCAAGGTCAAGCCAAGGTCATGTCAAGGTCATGTCAAGCTCAAGTCAAGGTCATATCAAGGTCAAATCAAAGTCAAGTCAAGGTCAAGTCAAGGTCAAGTCAAGGTCAAGTCGAGGTCAAGTCAAGGTCAAGTGAAGGTCATGTCAAAGTCAAGTCAGGGTCAAGTCAAGGTCAAGTCAAGGTCAAGTCAAGGTCAAGTCAAGGTCAATTGAAGGTCATGTCAAGGTCAAGTCAGGGTCAAGTCAAGGTCAAGCCAAGGTCAAGTCAAGGTCAAGTCAAGGTCATGTCAAGGTCAGGTCATGTCAAGGTCAAGTCAAGGTCAAGTCAAGGTCAAGTCCAGGTCAAGTCAAGGTCAAGTCAAGGTCAAGTCAAGTTCATGTCAAGGTCAAGTCAAGGTCAAGTCAAGTCAAGGTCAAGTCAAGATCGAGTCAAGGTCATGTCAAGGTCAGGTCAAGGTCATGTCAAGGTCAGGTCATGTCAAGGTCAAGTCAAGGTCAAGTCCAGGTCAAGTCAAGGTCAAGCCAAGGTCAAGCCAAGGTCAAGTCAAGGTCAAGTCAAGGTCATGTCAAGGTCAGGTCAAGTCAAGGTCAAGTCAAGGTCATGTCAAGGTCAGGTCATGTCAAGGTCAAGTCAAGGTCAAGTCAAGGTCAAGTCCAGGTCAAGTCAAGGTCATGTCAAGGTCAAGTCAAGGTCATGTCAAGGTCAAGGTCAAGTCAGGGTCATGTCAAGGTCAAGTCAAGGTCAAGTCAAGGTCAAGTCAAGGTCATGTCAAGGTCAATTCAAGGTCAAGTCAAGGTCATATCAAGGTCAAATCAAAGTCAAGTCAAGGTCAAGTCAAGGTCAAGTCAAGGTCAAGTCAAGGTCATGTCAAGGTCATGTCAAGGTCAAGTCAAGGTCAAGTCAAGGTCATGTCAAGGTCAAGCCAGGGTCATGTCAAGGTCGTGTCAAGGTCGTGTCAAGGTCAAGTCAAGGTCATGTCAAGGTCAAGGTCAAGTCAGGGTCATGTCAAGGTCAAGTCAAGGTCAAGTCAAGGTCAAGTCAAGGTCATGTCAAGGTCATGTCAAGGTCAAATCAAGGTCAAGTGATTGTCAATTCAAGGTCAAGTCAAGGTCATATCAAGGTCAAATCAAGGTCAAGTCAAGGTCAAGTCAAGGTCAAGTCAAGGTCATGTCAAGGTCATGTCAAGGTCAAGTCAAGGTTAAGTCAAGGTCATGTCAAGGCCAAGCCAGGGTCATGTCAAGGTCGTGTCAAGGTCAAGTCAAGGTCAAGTCATGGTCAAGTCAAGGTCAAGTCAAAGTCAAGTCAAGGTCAAATCAAGGCCAAGTCAACGTCATGTCAAGGTCAGATTAAGGTCAATTCAAGGTCGAGTCAAGGTCAAGTCAAGGTCAAGTGAACGTCATGTCAAGGTCAAGTCAGGGTCAAGTCAAGGTCAAGCCAAGGTCAAGTCAAGGTCAAGTCAAGGTCATGTCAAGGTCAAGGTCAAGGTCAAGTCAAGGTCAAGTCAAGGTCATGTCAAGGTCAGGTCATGTCAAGGTCAAGTCAAGGTCAAGTCAAGGTCAAGTCAAGGTCGAGTCAAGGTCAAGTCAAGTCAAGGTCAAGTCAAGGTCATGTCAAGGTCTTGTCAAGCTCAAGTCAAGGTCAAGTCAAGGTCATGTCAAGGTCAAGTTAAGGTCAAGTCCAGGTCATGTCAAGGTCAGGTCAAGGTCAACTCAAGGTCAAGTCAAGGTCAAGTCAAGGTCGAGTCAAGGTCAAGTCAAGGTCAAGTCAAGGTCAAGTCCAGGTCAAGTCAAGGTCGAGTCAAGGTCAAGTCAAGGTCAAGTCAAGGTCATGTCAAGGCCATGTCAAGGTCAGGTCAAGGTCAGGTCAAGGTCAAGTCAAGGTCAAGGCAAGTTCAAGTCAAGGTCAAGTCAAGGTCAAGTCAAGATCTAGTCAAGGTCAAGTCAAGGTCAAGTCAAGGTCAAGGTCAAGGTCAAGTCAAGGTCAAGTCAAGGTCAAGTCAAGGTCAGTTCAAAGTCAAGTCGAGGTCATGTCAAGGTCGAGTCAAGGTCGAGTCAAGGTCAAGTCAAGGTCAAGTCAAGGTCAAGTCACGGTCAAGTCAAGGTCAAGTCAAGGTCATGTCAAGGTCAAGTCAAGCTCAAGTCAAGGTCAAGTCAAGGTCAAGTCAAGGTCAAGTTAAGGTCAAGTCAAGTTCAAGTCAAGGTCAAGTCAAAGTTATGCCAAGGTCAAGTCAAGATCAAGTCAAGGTCAAGTCAAGGTCATGTCAAGGCCAGGTCAAGGTCAAGTCAAGGTCGAGTCAAGGTCAAGTCAAGGTCAAGTCAAGGTCAAGTCAAGGTCAAGTCAAGGTCAAGTGAAGGTCAAGTCAAGGTCATGTCTAGGTCATGTCAAGGTCAAGTCAAGGTCATGTCAAGGTCAAGTCAAGTCAAGGTCAAGTCAAAGTCATGTCAAGGTCAAGTCAGGGTCATGTCAAGGTCAAGTCAAGGTCAAGTCAAGGTCAAGTCAAGGTCAAGTCAAGGTCATGTCAAGGTCAGGTCGAGGTCAAGTCAAGGTCAAGTCAAGGTCATGTCAAGGTCAGGTCAAGGTCAAGTCAAGGTCGATTCAAGGTCAAGTCAAGGTCGATTCAAGGTCAAGTCAAGGTCAAGTCAAGGTCAAGTCGAGGTGAAGTCAAGGTCAAGTGAAGGTCATGTCAAGGTCAACTCAGGGTCAAGTCAAGGTCATGTCAAGGTCATGTCAACGTCAAGTCAAGGTCAAGTAGAGGTCAGGTCAAGGTCAAGTCAAGGTCGAGTCAAGGTCAAGTCAAGGTCAAGTCAACTTCAAGTCAAGGTCAAGTCGAGGTCCAGTCAAGGTCAAGTGAAGGTCATGTCAAGGTCAAGTCAGGGTCAAGTCAAGGTCATGTCAAGGTCATATCAAGGTCAAGTCAGGGTCATGTCAAGGTCAAGGTCAAGTCAAGGTCACGTGAAGGTCATTTCAAGGTCAAGTCAGGGTCAAGTCAAGGTCAAGCCAAGGTCATGTCAAGGTCATGTCAAGCTCAAGTCAAGGTCAAGTAAAGGTCATGTCAAGGTCAAGTCAAGGTCAAGTCAAGGTCAAGTCGAGGTCAAGTCGAGGTCAAGTCAAGGTCAAGTGAAGGTCATGTCAAGGTCAAGTCAGGGTCAAGTTAAGGTCAAGTCAAGGTCATGTCAAGGTCAGGTCAAGGTCAAGTAAAGGTCGAGTAAAGGTCAAGTCAAGGTCAAGTGAAGGTCAAGTGAAGGTCAAGTCAAGGTCATGTCAAGGTCAAGTCAAGGTCAAGGTCATGTCAAGGTCAGGTCAAGGTCAGGTCAAGGTCAAGTCAAGGTCAAGTCAAGGTCAAGTCAAGGTCAAGTCAAGGTCAAGTCAAGGTCATGTCAAGGTCAAGTCAAGTCAAGGTCATGTCAAGGTCAAGTCAAGGTCAAGTCATGGTCAAGTCAAGCTCAAGTCAAGGTCATGTCAAGGTCAGATTAAGGTCAATTCAAGGTCGAGTCAAGGTCAAGTCAAGGTCAAGTGAAGGTCATGTCAAGGTCAAGTCAGGGTCAAGGTCAAGCCAAGGTCAAGTCAAGGTCAAGTCAAGGTCAAGTCAAGGTCATGTCAAGGTCAGGTCATGTCAAGGTCAAGTCAAGGTCAAGTCCAGGTCAAGTCAAGGTCAAGTCAAGGTCAAGTCAAGTTCATGTCAAGGTCAAGTCAAGGTCAAGTCAAGGTCAAGTCAAGGTCAAGTCAAGGTCGAGTCAAGTCAAGGTCAAGTCAAGGTCATGTCAAGGTCAAGCCAAGGTCATGTCAAGGTCAAGTCAGGGTCATGTCAAGGTCAAGTCAAGGTCAAGTCAAGGTCAAGTCAAGGTCGAGTCAAGTCAAGGTCATGTCAAGGTCATGTCAAGGTCAAGTCAAGGTCAAGTGATGGTCAAGTCAAGGTCAAGTCAAGGTCATGTCAAGGTCAAATCAAGGTCAAGTCAAGGTCAAGTCAAGGTCAAGTCAAGGTCATGTCAAGGTCATGTCAAGGTCAAGTCAAGGTCAAGTCAAGGTCAAGCCAGGGTCATGTCAAGGTCATGTCAAGGTCAAGTCAAGGTCAAGTCAAGGTCAAGTCAAGGTCAAGTCAAGGTTAGGTCAAGGTCAAGTCAAGGTCAAGTCAAGGTCAAGTCATGGTCAAGTCAAGGTCAAGTCAAAGTCAAGTCAAGGTCAAGTCAAGGTCAAGTCAAGGTCATGTCAAGGTCAGATTAAGGTCAATTCAAGGTCGAGTCAAGGTCAAGTCAAGGTCAAGTCAAGGTCAAGTGAACGTCATGTCAAGGTCAAGTCGAGGTCAAGTCAAGGTCAAGTGAAGGTCATGTCAAGGTCAAGTCAGGGTCAAGTCAAGGTCATGTCTAGGTCATGTCAACGTCAAGTCAAGGTCAAGTAGAGGTCATGTCAAGGTCAGGTCAAGGTCAAGTCAAGGTCGAGTCAAGGTCAAGTCAAGGTCAAGTCAACTTCAAGTCAAGATCAAGTCGAGGTCAAGTCAAGGTCAAGTGAAGGTCATGTCAAGGTCAAGTCAGGGTCAAGTCAAGGTCATGTCAAGGTCATGTTAAGGTCAAGTCAGGGTCATGTCAAGGTCAAGGTCAAGTCAAGGTCACGTGAAGGTCATGTCAAGGTCAAGTCAGTGTCAAGTCAAGGTCAAGCCAAGGTCATGTCAAGGTCATGTCAAGCTCAAGTCAAGGTCAAGTCAAGGTCATGTCAAGGTCAAGTCAAGGTCAAGTCAAGGTCAAGTCGAGGTCAAGTCGAGGTCAAGTCAAGGTCAAGTGAAGGTCATGTTAAGGTCAGGTCAAGGTCAAGTAAAGGTCGAGTAAAGGTCAAGTCAAGGTCAAGTGAAGGTCAAGTGAAGGTCAAGTCAAGGTCATGTCAAGGTCAAGTCAAGGGCAAGGTCATGTCAAGGTCAGGTCAAGGTCAGGTCAAGGTCAAGTCAAGGTCAAGTCAAGGTCAAGTCAAGGTCAAGTCAAGGTCAAGTCAAGGTCATGTCAAGGTCAAATCAAGGTCAAGTCAAGGTCAAGTCAAGGTCAAGTCAAGGTCAAGTCAGGGTCATGTCAAGGTCAAGTCAAGGTCATGTCAAGGTCAGATTAAGGTCAATTCAAGGTCGAGTCAAGGTCAAGTCAAGGTCAAGTCAAGGTCAAGTGAAGGTCATGTCAAGGTCAAGTCAGGGTCAAGTCAAGGTCAAGCCAAGGTCAAGTCAAGGTCAAGTCAAGGTCAAGTCAAGGTCATGTCAAGGTCAGGTCATGTCAAGGTCAAGTCAAGGTCAAGTCAAGGTCAAGTCCAGGTCAAGTCAAGGTCAAGTCAAGTTCATGTCAAGGTCAAGTCAAGGTCAAGTCAAGTCAAGGTCAAGTCAAGGTCGAGTCAAGTCAAGGTCAAGTCAAGGTCATGTCAAGTCAAGGTCATGTCAAGGTCAAGTCAAGGTCAAGTCAAGGTCAAGTCAAGGTCAAGTCAAGGTCGAGTCAAGTCAATGTCATGTCAAGGTCATGTCAAGGTCAAGTCAAGGTCAAGTCAAGGTCAAGTCAAGGTCATGTCAAGGTCAAGCCAGGGTCATGTCAAGGTCAAGTCAAGGTCAAGTCAAGGTCAAGTCAAGGTCATGTCAAGGTCAAATCAAGGTCAAGTCAAGGTCAAGTCAAGGTCAAGTCAAGGTCATGTCAAGGTCAAGCCAGGGTCATGTCAAGGTCAAGTCAAGGTCAAGTCAAGGTCAAGTCAAGGTCAAGTCAAGGTCAAGTGAAGGTCAAGTCAAGGTCATGTCTAGGTCATGTCAAGGTCAAGTCAAGGTCATGTCAAGGTCAAGTCAAGTCAAGGTCAAGTCAAAGTCATGTCAAGGTCAAGTCAGGGTCATGTCAAGGTCAAGTCAAGGTCAAGTCAAGGTCAAGTGAAGGTCATGTCAAGGTCAAGTCAGGGTCAAGTCAAGGTCAAGTCAAGGTCATGTCAAGGTCAGGTCAAGTAAAGGTCGAGTAAAGGTCAAGTTAAGGTCAAGTGAAGGTCAAGTGAAGGTCAAGTCAAGGTCATGTCAAGGTCAAGTCAAGGTCAAGGTCATGTCAAGGTCAGGTCAAGGTCAGGTCAAGGTCAAGTCAAGGTCAAGTCAAGGTCAAGTCAAGGTCAAGTCAAGGTCATGTCAAGGTCAAGTCAAGGTCAAGTCAAGTCAAGGTCAAGTCAAGGTCATGTCAAGGTCAAGTCAAGGTCAAGTCATGGTCAAGTCAAGCTCAAGTCAAGGTCATGTCAAGGTCAGATTAAGGTCAATTCAAGGTCGAGTCAAGGTCAAGTCAAGGTCAAGTGAAGGTCATGTCAAGGTCAAGTCAGGGTCAAGGTCAAGCCAAGGTCAAGTCAAGGGCAAGTCAAGGTCATGTCAAGGTCAGGTCATGTCAAGGTCAAGTCAAGGTCAAGTCAAGGTCAAGTCCAGGTCAAGTCAAGGTCAAGTCAAGTTCATGTCAAGGTCAAGTCAAGGTCAAGTCAAGGTCAAGTCAAGGTCGAGTCAAGTCAAGGTCAAGTCAAGGTCATGTCAAGGTCAAGTCAAGGTCATGTCAAGGTCAAGTCAGGGTCATGTCAAGGTCAAGTCAAGGTCAAGTCAAGGTCAAGTCAAGGTCAAGTCAAGTCAAGGTCGGGTCAAGTCAAGGTCATGTCAAGGTCATGTCAAGGTCAAGTCAAGGTCAAGTAATGGTCAAGTCAAGGTCAAGTCAAGGTCATGTCAAGGTCAAATCAAGGTCAAGTCAAGGTCAAGTCAAGGTCAAGTCAAGGTCAAGTCAAGGTCAAGTCAAGGTCAAGTCAGGGTCATGTCAAGGTCATGTCAAGGTCAAGTCAAGGTCAAGTCAAGGTCAAGCCAGGGTCATGTCAAGGTCATGTCAAGGTCAAGTCAAGGTCAAGTCAAGGTCAAGTCAAGGTCAAGTCAAGGTCAAGTCAAGGTCATGTCAAGGTCATGTCAAGGTCAAGTCAAGGTTAGGTCAAGGTCAAGTCAAGGTCAAGTCAAGGTCAAGTCATGGTCAAGTCAAGGTCAAGTCAAAGTCAAGTCAAGGTCAAGTCAAGGTCAAGTCAAGGTCATGTCAAGGTCAGATTAAGGTCAATTCAAGGTCGAGTCAAGGTCAAGTCAAGGTCAAGTCAAGGTCAAGTGAACGTCATGTCAAGGTCAAGTCGAGGTCAAGTCAAGGTCAAGTGAAGGTCATGTCAAGGTCAAGTCCAGGTCAAGTCAAGGTCATGTCAAGGTCATGTCAACGTCAAGTCAAGGTCAAGTAGAGGTCATGTCAAGGTCAGGTCAAGGTCAAGTCAAGGTCGAGTCAAGGTCAAGTCAAGGTCATGTCAACTTCAAGTCAAGATCAAGTCGAGGTCAAGTCAAGGTCAAGTGAAGGTCATGTCAAGGTCAAGTCAGGGTCAAGTCAAGGTCATGTCAAGGTCATGTTAAGGTCAAGTAAGGGTCATGTCAAGGTCAAGGTCAAGTCAAGGTCACGTGAAGGTCATGTCAAGGTCAAGTCAGGGTCAAGTCAAGGTCAAGCCAAGGTCATGTCAAGGTCATGTCAAGCTCAAGTCAAGGTCAAGTCAAGGTCATGTCAAGGTCAAGTCAAGGTCAAGTCAAGGTCAAGTCGAGGTCAAGTCGAGGTCAAGTCAAGGTCAAGTGAAGGTCATGTCAAGGACAAGTCAGGGTCAAGTCAAGGTCAAGTCAAGGTCATGTTAAGGTCAGGTCAAGGTCAAGTAAAGGTCGAGTAAAGGTCAAGTCAAGGTCAAGTGAAGGTCAAGTGAAGGTCAAGTCAAGGTCATGTCAAGGTCAAGTCAAGGGCAAGGTCATGTCAAGGTCAGATCAAGGTCAGGTCAAGGTCATGTCAAGGTCAAGTCAGGGTCAAGTCAAGGTCAAGCCAAGGTCATGTCAAGGTCATGTCAAGCTCAAGTCAAGGTCAAATCAAGGTCAAGTCAAGGTCAAGTCAAGGTCAAGTCAAGGTCAAGTCAAGGTCAAGTCAAGGTCATGTCAAGGTCAAGTCAAGGTCAAGTCATGGTCAAGTCAAGGTCAAGTCAAGGTCATGTCAAGGTCAGATTAAGGTCAATTCAAGGTCGAGTCAAGGTCAAGTCAAGGTCAAGTCAAGGTCAAGTCAAGGTCAAGTGAAGGTCATGTCAAGGTCAAGTCAGGGTCAAGTCAAGGTCAAGCCAAGGTCAAGTCAAGGTCAAGTCAAGGTCATTTCAAGGTCAGGTCATGTCAAGGTCAAGTCAAGGTCAAGTCAAGGTCAAGTCCAGGTCAAGTCAAGGTGAAGTCAAGGTCAAGTCAAGTTCATGTCAAGGTCAAGTCAAGGTCAAGTCAAGGTCGAGTCAAGTCAAGGTCAAGTCAAGGTCATGTCAAGTCAAGGTCATGTCAAGGTCAAGTCAAGGTCAAGTCAAGGTCAAGTCAAGGTCAAGTCAAGGTCGAGTCAAGTCAATGTCATGTCAAGGTCATGTCAAGGTCAAGTCAAGGTCAAGTGATGGTCAAGTCAAGGTCAAGTCAAGGTCATGTCAAGGTCAAATCAAGGTCAAGTCAAGGTCAAGTCAAGGTCAAGTCAAGGTCAAGTCAAGGTCATGTCAAGGTCAAGTCAAGGTCAAGTCAAGGTCATGTCAAGGTCAAGCCAGGGTCATGTCAAGGTCAAGTCAAGGTCAAGTCAAGGTCAAGTCAAGGTCAAGTCAAGGTCAAGTCAAGTCAAGGTTAGGTCAAGGTCAAGTCAAGGTCAAGTCAAGGTCAAGTCAAAGTCATGTCAAGGTCAGATTAAGGTCAATTCAAGGTCGAGTCAAGGTCAAGTCAAGGTCAAGTCAAGGTCAAGTGAACGTCATGTCAAGGTCAAGTCAGGGTCAAGTCAAGGTCAAGCCAAGGTCAAGTCAAGGTCAAGTCAAGTTCATGTCAAGGTCAAGGTCAAGTCAAGGTCAAGTCAAGGTCAGGTCATGTCAAGGTCAAGTCAAGGTCAAGTCCAGGTCAAGTCAAGGTCAAGTCAAGTCAAGGTCAAGTCAAGGTCAAGTCAAGGTCGAGTCAAGGTCAAGTCAAGGTCAAGTCAAGGTCATGTCAAGGTCAAGTCAAGGTCAAGTCCAGGTCATGTCAAGGTCAGGTCAAGGTCAACTCAAGGTCAAGTCAAGGTCGAGTCAAGGTCACGTCAAGGTCAAGTCAAGGTCATGTCAAGGTCATGTCAAGGTCAGGTCAAGGTCAGGTCAAGGTCAAGTCAAGGTCAAGTCAAGGTCAAGTCAAAGTCAAGTCAAGGTCAAGTCAAGGTCAAGTCAAGATCAAGTCAAGGTCAAGTCAAGGTCAAGTCAAGGTCATGTCAAGGTCATGTCAAGGTCAAGTCAAGGTCAAGTCAAGGTCATGTCAAGGTCAAGTCAAGGTCAAGTCAAAGTTATGTCAAGGTCAAGTCAAGATCAAGTCAAGGTCAAGTCAAGGTCAAGTCAAGGTCAAGTCAAGGTCAAGTCAAGGTCAAGTCAAGGTCAAGTCAAGGTCAAGTGAACGTCATGTCAAGGTCAAGTCAGGGTCAAGTCAAGGTCAAGCCAAGGTCAAGTCAAGGTCAAGTCAAGTTCATGTCAAGGTCAAGGTCAAGTCAAGGTCAAGTCAAAGTCAAGTCAAGGTCAAGTCAAGGTCAAGTCAAGGTCAAGTCAAGGTCATGTCAAGGTCAAGTCAAGCTCAAGTCAAGGTCAAGTCAAAGTCAAGTCAAGGTCAAGTTAAGGTCAAGTCAAGGTCAAGTCAAGGTCAAGTCAAAGTTATGTCAAGGTCAAGTCAAGATCAAGTCAAGGTCAAGTCAAGGTCATGTCAAGGCCAGGTCAAGGTCAAGTCAAGGTCGAGTCAAGGTCAAGTCAAGGTCAAGTCAAGGTCAAGTCAAGGTCAAGTCAAGGTCAAGTGAAGGTCAAGTCAAGGTCATGTCTAGGTCATGTCAAGGTCAAGTCAAGGTCATGTCAAGGTCAAGTCAAGTCAAGGTCAAGTCAAAGTCATGTCAAGGTCAAGTCAGGGTCATGTCAAGGTCAAGTGAAGGTCATGTCAAGGTCAAGTCAGGGTCAAGTCAAGGTCATGTCAAGGTCATGTCAACGTCAAGTCAAGGTCAAGTAGAGGTCATGTCAAGTCAAGGTCACGTGAAGGTCATGTCAAGGTCAAGTCAGGGTAAAGTCAAGGTCAAGCCAAGGTCATGTCAAGGTCAGGTCAAGGTCAAGTCAAGGTCAAGTCAAGGTCATGTCAAGGTCAGGTCAAGGTCAAGTCAAGGTCAAGTCAAGGTCATGTCAAGGTCGAGTCAAGGCCAAGTCAAGGTCAAGTCAAGGTCAAGTCAAGGTCGACTCAAGATCAAGTCAAGGTCAATTCAAGGTCAAGTCAAGGTCAAGTCAAGGTCAAGTCAAGGTCAAGTCAAGGTCAAGTGAAGGTCATGTCAAGGTCAAGTCAGGGTCAAGTCAAGGTCAAGCCAAGGTCAAGTCAAGGTCAAGTCAAGGTCATGTCAAGGTCAAGGTCAAGTCAAGGTCATGTCAAGGTCAGGTCAAGGTCAAGTCAAGGTCAAGTCAAGGTCAAGTCAAGGTCGAGTCAAGTCAATGTCATGTCAAGGTCATGTCAAGGTCAAGTCAAGGTCAAGTCAAGGTCAAGTCAAGGTCATGTCAAGGTCAAGCCAGGGTCATGTCAAGGTCAAGTCAAGGTCAAGTCAAGGTCAAGTCAAGGTCATGTCAAGGTCAAATCAAGGTCAAGTCAAGGTCAAGTCAAGGTCATGTCAAGGTCAAGCCAGGGTCATGTCAAGGTCAAGTCAAGGTCAAGTCAAGGTCAAGTCAAGGTCAAGTGAAGGTCAAGTCAAGGTCATGTCTAGGTCATGTCAAGGTCAAGTCAAGGTCATGTCAAGGTCAAGTCAAGTCAAGGTCAAGTCAAAGTCATGTCAAGGTCAAGTCAGGGTCATGTCAAGGTCAAGTCAAGGTCAAGTCAAGGTCAAGTGAAGGTCATGTCAAGGTCAAGTCAGGGTCAAGTCAAGGTCAAGTCAAGGTCATGTCAAGGTCAGGTCAAGTAAAGGTCGAGTAAAGGTCAAGTCAAGGTCCAGTGAAGGTCAAGTGAAGGTCAAGTCAAGGTCATGTCAAGGTCAAGTCAAGGTCAAGGTCATGTCAAGGTCAGGTCAAGGTCAGGTCAAGGTCAAGTCAAGGTCAAGTCAAGGTCAAGTCAAGGTCAAGTCAAGGTCATGTCAAGGTCAAGTCAAGGTCAAGTCAAGTCAAGGTCAAGTCAAGGTCATGTCAAGGTCAAGTCAAGGTCAAGTCATGGTCAAGTCAAGCTCAAGTCAAGGTCATGTCAAGGTCAGATTAAGGTCAATTCAAGGTCGAGTCAAGGTCAAGTCAAGGTCAAGTGAAGGTCATGTCAAGGTCAAGTCAGGGTCAAGGTCAAGCCAAGGTCAAGTCAAGGGCAAGTCAAGGTCATGTCAAGGTCAGGTCATGTCAAGGTCAAGTCAAGGTCAAGTCAAGGTCAAGTCCAGGTCAAGTCAAGGTCAAGTCAAGTTCATGTCAAGGTCAAGTCAAGGTCAAGTCAAGGTCAAGTCAAGGTCGAGTCAAGTCAAGGTCAAGTCAAGGTCATGTCAAGGTCAAGTCAAGGTCATGTCAAGGTCAAGTCAGGGTCATGTCAAAGTCAAGTCAAGGTCAAGTCAAGGTCAAGTCAAGGTCAAGTCAAGTCAAGGTCGGGTCAAGTCAAGGTCATGTCAAGGTCATGTCAAGGTCAAGTCAAGGTCAAGTAATGGTCAAGTCAAGGTCAAGTCAAGGTCATGTCAAGGTCAAATCAAGGTCAAGTCAAGGTCAAGTCAAGGTCAAGTCAAGGTCAAGTCAAGGTCAAGTCAAGGTCAAGTCAGGGTCATGTCAAGGTCATGTCAAGGTCAAGTCAAGGTCAAGCCAGGGTCATGTCAAGGTCATGTCAAGGTCAAGTCAAGGTCAAGTCAAGGTCAAGTCAAGGTCAAGTCAAGGTCAAGTCAAGGTCATGTCAAGGTCATGTCAAGGTCAAGTCAAGGTTAGGTCAAGGTCAAGTCAAGGTCAAGTCAAGGTCAAGTCATGGTCAAGTCAAGGTCAAGTCAAAGTCAAGTCAAGGTCAAGTCAAGGTCAAGTCAAGGTCATGTCAAGGTCAGATTAAGGTCAATTCAAGGTCGAGTCAAGGTCAAGTCAAGGTCAAGTCAAGGTCAAGTGAACGTCATGTCAAGGTCAAGTCGAGGTCAAGTCAAGGTCAAGTGAAGGTCATGTCAAGGTCAAGTCCAGGTCAAGTCAAGGTCATGTCAAGGTCATGTCAACGTCAAGTCAAGGTCAAGTAGAGGTCATGTCAAGGTCAGGTCAAGGTCAAGTCAAGGTCGAGTCAAGGTCAAGTCAAGGTCATGTCAACTTCAAGTCAAGATCAAGTCGAGGTCAAGTCAAGGTCAAGTGAAGGTCATGTCAAGGTCAAGTCAGGGTCAAGTCAAGGTCATGTCAAGGTCATGTTAAGGTCAAGTAAGGGTCATGTCAAGGTCAAGGTCAAGTCAAGGTCACGTGAAGGTCATGTCAAGGTCAAGTCAGGGTCAAGTCAAGGTCAAGCCAAGGTCATGTCAAGGTCATGTCAAGCTCAAGTCAACGTCAAGTCAAGGTCATGTCAAGGTCAAGTCAAGGTCAAGTCAAGGTCAAGTCGAGGTCAAGTCGAGGTCAAGTCAAGGTCAAGTGAAGGTCATGTCAAGGACAAGTCAGGGTCAAGTCAAGGTCAAGTCAAGGTCATGTTAAGGTCAGGTCAAGGTCAAGTAAAGGTCGAGTAAAGGTCAAGTCAAGGTCAAGTGAAGGTCAAGTGAAGGTCAAGTCAAGGTCATGTCAAGGTCAAGTCAAGGGCAAGGTCATGTCAAGGTCAGATCAAGGTCAGGTCAAGGTCATGTCAAGGTCAAGTCAGGGTCAAGTCAAGGTCAAGCCAAGGTCATGTCAAGGTCATGTCAAGCTCAAGTCAAGGTCAAATCAAGGTCAAGTCAAGGTCAAGTCAAGGTCAAGTCAAGGTCAAGTCAAGGTCAAGTCAAGGTCATGTCAAGGTCAAGTCAAGGTCAAGTCATGGTCAAGTCAAGGTCAAGTCAAGGTCATGTCAAGGTCAGATTAAGGTCAATTCAAGGTCGAGTCAAGGTCAAGTCAAGGTCAAGTCAAGGTCAAGTCAAGGTCAAGTGAAGGTCATGTCAAGGTCAAGTCAGGGTCAAGTCAAGGTCAAGCCAAGGTCAAGTCAAGGTCAAGTCAAGGTCATTTCAAGGTCAGGTCATGTCAAGGTCAAGTCAAGGTCAAGTCAAGGTCAAGTCCAGGTCAAGTCAAGGTCAAGTCAAGGTCAAGTCAAGTTCATGTCAAGGTCAAGTCAAGGTCAAGTCAAGGTCGAGTCAAGTCAAGGTCAAGTCAAGGTCATGTCAAGTCAAGGTCATGTCAAGGTCAAGTCAAGGTCAAGTCAAGGTCAAGTCAAGGTCAAGTCAAGGTCGAGTCAAGTCAATGTCATGTCAAGGTCATGTCAAGGTCAAGTCAAGGTCAAGTGATGGTCAAGTCAAGGTCAAGTCAAGGTCATGTCAAGGTCAAATCAAGGTCAAGTCAAGGTCAAGTCAAGGTCAAGTCAAGGTCAAGTCAAGGTCATGTCAAGGTCAAGTCAAGGTCAAGTCAAGGTCATGTCAAGGTCAAGCCAGGGTCATGTCAAGGTCAAGTCAAGGTCAAGTCAAGGTCAAGTCAAGGTCAAGTCAAGGTCAAGTCAAGTCAAGGTTAGGTCAAGGTCAAGTCAAGGTCAAGTCAAGGTCAAGTCAAAGTCATGTCAAGGTCAGATTAAGGTCAATTCAAGGTCGAGTCAAGGTCAAGTCAAGGTCAAGTCAAGGTCAAGTGAACGTCATGTCAAGGTCAAGTCAGGGTCAAGTCAAGGTCAAGCCAAGGTCAAGTCAAGGTCAAGTCAAGTTCATGTCAAGGTCAAGGTCAAGTCAAGGTCAAGTCAAGGTCAGGTCATGTCAAGGTCAAGTCAAGGTCAAGTCCAGGTCAAGTCAAGGTCAAGTCAAGTCAAGGTCAAGTCAAGGTCAAGTCAAGGTCGAGTCAAGGTCAAGTCAAGGTCAAGTCAAGGTCATGTCAAGGTCAAGTCAAGGTCAAGTCCAGGTCATGTCAAGGTCAGGTCAAGGTCAACTCAAGGTCAAGTCAAGGTCGAGTCAAGGTCACGTCAAGGTCAAGTCAAGGTCATGTCAAGGTCATGTCAAGGTCAGGTCAAGGTCAGGTCAAGGTCAAGTCAAGGTCAAGTCAAGGTCAAGTCAAAGTCAAGTCAAGGTCAAGTCAAGGTCAAGTCAAGATCAAGTCAAGGTCAAGTCAAGGTCAAGTCAAGGTCATGTCAAGGTCATGTCAAGGTCAAGTCAAGGTCAAGTCAAGGTCATGTCAAGGTCAAGTCAAGGTCAAGTCAAAGTTATGTCAAGGTCAAGTCAAGATCAAGTCAAGGTCAAGTCAAGGTCAAGTCAAGGTCAAGTCAAGGTCAAGTCAAGGTCAAGTCAAGGTCAAGTGAACGTCATGTCAAGGTCAAGTCAGGGTCAAGTCAAGGTCAAGCCAAGGTCAAGTCAAGGTCAAGTCAAGTTCATGTCAAGGTCAAGGTCAAGTCAAGGTCAAGTCAAGGTCAAGTCAAAGTCAAGTCAAGGTCAAGTCAAGTCAAGGTCAAGTCAAGGTCAAGTCAAGGTCATGTCAAGGTCAAGTCAAGCTCAAGTCAAGGTCAAGTCAAAGTCAAGTCAAGGTCAAGTTAAGGTCAAGTCAAGGTCAAGTCAAGGTCAAGTCAAAGTTATGTCAAGGTCAAGTCAAGATCAAGTCAAGGTCAAGTCAAGGTCATGTCAAGGCCAGGTCAAGGTCAAGTCAAGGTCGAGTCAAGGTCAAGTCAAGGTCAAGTCAAGGTCAAGTCAAGGTCAAGTCAAGGTCAAGTCAAGGTCAAGTGAAGGTCAAGTCAAGGTCATGTCTAGGTCATGTCAAGGTCAAGTCAAGGTCATGTCAAGGTCAAGTCAAGTCAAGGTCAAGTCAAAGTCATGTCAAGGTCAAGTCAGGGTCATGTCAAGGTCAAGTCAAGGTCAGGTCAAGGTCAAGTCAAGGTCAAGTCAAGGTCATGTCAAGGTCAAGTCAGGGTCATGTCAAGGTCAAGTGAAGGTCATGTCAAGGTCAAGTCAGGGTCAAGTCAAGGTCATGTCAAGGTCATGTCAACGTCAAGTCAAGGTCAAGTAGAGGTCATGTCAAGTCAAGTCAAGGTCACGTGAAGGTCATGTCAAGGTCAAGTCAGGGTAAAGTCAAGGTCAAGCCAAGGTCATGTCAAGGTCAGGTCAAGGTCAAGTCAAGGTCAAGTCAAGGTCATGTCAAGGTCAGGTCAAGGTCAAGTCAAGGTCAAGTCAAGGTCATGTCAAGGTCGAGTCAAGGCCAAGTCAAGGTCAAGTCAAGGTCAAGTCAAGGTCAAGTGAAGGTCATGTCAAGGTCAATTCAGGGTCAAATCAAGGTCATGTCAAGGTCAGGTCAAGGTCGAGTAAAGGTCAAGTCAAGGTCAAGTGAAGGTCAAGTGAAGGTCAAGTCAAGGTCATGTCAAGGTCAAGTCAAGGTCAAGTCAAGGTCATGTCAAGATCAAGTCAGGGTCATGTCAAGGTCAAGTCAGGGTCAAGTAAAGATCAGGTCAAGGTCAAGTCAAGGTCAAGTCAAGGTCGAGTCAAGGTCAAGTCAAGGTCAAGTCAAGGTCATGTCAAGGTCATGTCAAGGTCAAGTCAAGCTCAAGTCAAGGTCATGTCAAGGTCAGGTCAAGGTCAACTCAAGGTCAAGTCAAGGTCGAGTCAAGGTCACGTCAAGGTCAAGTCAAGGTCATGTCAAGGTCATGTCAAGGTCAGGTCAAGGTCAGGTCAAGGTCAAGTCAAGGTCAAGTCAAGGTCAAGTCAAAGTCAAGTCAAGGTCAAGTCAAGGTCAAGTCAAGATCAAGTCAAGGTCAAGTCAAGGTCAAGTCAAGGTCATGTCAAGGTCATGTCAAGGTCAAGTCAAGGTCAAGTCAAGGTCATGTCAAGGTCAAGTCAAGGTCAAGTCAAAGTTATGTCAAGGTCAAGTCAAGATCAAGTCAAGGTCAAGTCAAGGTCAAGTCAAGGTCAAGTCAAGGTCAAGTCAAGGTCAAGTCAAGGTCAAGTCAAGGTCAAGTCAAGGTCAAGTGAACGTCATGTCAAGGTCAAGTCAGGGTCAAGTCAAGGTCAAGCCAAGGTCAAGTCAAGGTCAAGTCAAGTTCATGTCAAGGTCAAGGTCAAGTCAAGGTCAAGTCAAAGTCAAGTCAAGGTCAAGTCAAGGTCAAGTCAAGGTCAAGTCAAGGTCATGTCAAGGTCAAGTCAAGCTCAAGTCAAGGTCAAGTCAAAGTCAAGTCAAGGTCAAGTTAAGGTCAAGTCAAGGTCAAGTCAAGGTCAAGTCAAAGTTATGTCAAGGTCAAGTCAAGATCAAGTCAAGGTCAAGTCAAGGTCATGTCAAGGCCAGGTCAAGGTCAAGTCAAGGTCGAGTCAAGGTCAAGTCAAGGTCAAGTCAAGGTCAAGTCAAGGTCAAGTCAAGGTCAAGTGAAGGTCAAGTCAAGGTCATGTCTAGGTCATGTCAAGGTCAAGTCAAGGTCATGTCAAGGTCAAGTCAAGTCAAGGTCAAGTCAAAGTCATGTCAAGGTCAAGTCAGGGTCATGTCAAGGTCAAGTGAAGGTCATGTCAAGGTCAAGTCAGGGTCAAGTCAAGGTCATGTCAAGGTCATGTCAACGTCAAGTCAAGGTCAAGTAGAGGTCATGTCAAGTCAAGGTCACGTGAAGGTCATGTCAAGGTCAAGTCAGGGTAAAGTCAAGGTCAAGCCAAGGTCATGTCAAGGTCAGGTCAAGGTCAAGTCAAGGTCAAGTCAAGGTCATGTCAAGGTCAGGTCAAGGTCAAGTCAAGGTCAAGTCAAGGTCATGTCAAGGTCGAGTCAAGGCCAAGTCAAGGTCAAGTCAAGGTCAAGTCAAGGTCGACTCAAGATCAAGTCAAGGTCAATTCAAGGTCAAGTCAAGGTCAAGTCAAGGTCAAGTCAAGGTCAAGTCAAGGTCAAGTGAAGGTCATGTCAAGGTCAAGTCAAGGTCAAGCCAAGGTCAAGTCAAGGTCAAGTCAAGGTCATGTCAAGGTCAAGGTCAAGTCAAGGTCATGTCAAGGTCAGGTCAAGGTCAAGTCAAGGTCAAGTCAAGGTCAAGTCAAGGTCGAGTCAAGTCAATGTCATGTCAAGGTCATGTCAAGGTCAAGTCAAGGTCAAGTCAAGGTCAAGTCAAGGTCATGTCAAGGTCAAGCCAGGGTCATGTCAAGGTCAAGTCAAGGTCAAGTCAAGGTCAAGTCAAGGTCATGTCAAGGTCAAATCAAGGTCAAGTCAAGGTCAAGTCAAGGTCAAGTCAAGGTCAAGTCAAGGTCATGTCAAGGTCAAGTCAAGGTCAAGTCAAGGTTATGTCAAGGTCAAGCCAGGGTCATGTCAAGGTCAAGTCAAGGTCAAGTCAAGGTCAAGTCAAGGTCAAGTGAAGGTCAAGTCAAGGTCATGTCTAGGTCATGTCAAGGTCAAGTCAAGGTCATGTCAAGGTCAAGTCAAGTCAAGGTCAAGTCAAAGTCATGTCAAGGTCAAGTCAGGGTCATGTCAAGGTCAAGTCAAGGTCAAGTCAAGGTCAAGTGAAGGTCATGTCAAGGTCAAGTCAGGGTCAAGTCAAGGTCAAGTCAAGGTCATGTCAAGGTCAGGTCAAGTAAAGGTCGAGTAAAGGTCAAGTCAAGGTCCAGTGAAGGTCAAGTGAAGGTCAAGTCAAGGTCATGTCAAGGTCAAGTCAAGGTCAAGGTCATGTCAAGGTCAGGTCAAGGTCAGGTCAAGGTCAAGTCAAGGTCAAGTCAAGGTCAAGTCAAGGTCAAGTCAAGGTCATGTCAAGGTCAAGTCAAGGTCAAGTCAAGTCAAGGTCAAGTCAAGGTCATGTCAAGGTCAAGTCAAGGTCAAGTCATGGTCAAGTCAAGCTCAAGTCAAGGTCATGTCAAGGTCAGATTAAGGTCAATTCAAGGTCGAGTCAAGGTCAAGTCAAGGTCAAGTGAAGGTCATGTCAAGGTCAAGTCAGGGTCAAGGTCAAGCCAAGGTCAAGTCAAGGGCAAGTCAAGGTCATGTCAAGGTCAGGTCATGTCAAGGTCAAGTCAAGGTCAAGTCAAGGTCAAGTCCAGGTCAAGTCAAGGTCAAGTCAAGTTCATGTCAAGGTCAAGTCAAGGTCAAGTCAAGGTCAAGTCAAGGTCGAGTCAAGTCAAGGTCAAGTCAAGGTCATGTCAAGGTCAAGTCAAGGTCATGTCAAGGTCAAGTCAGGGTCATGTCAAAGTCAAGTCAAGGTCAAGTCAAGGTCAAGTCAAGGTCAAGTCAAGTCAAGGTCGGGTCAAGTCAAGGTCATGTCAAGGTCATGTCAAGGTCAAGTCAAGGTCAAGTAATGGTCAAGTCAAGGTCAAGTCAAGGTCATGTCAAGGTCAAATCAAGGTCAAGTCAAGGTCAAGTCAAGGTCAAGTCAAGGTCAAGTCAAGGTCAAGTCAAGGTCAAGTCAGGGTCATGTCAAGGTCATGTCAAGGTCAAGTCAAGGTCAAGCCAGGGTCATGTCAAGGTCATGTCAAGGTCAAGTCAAGGTCAAGTCAAGGTCAAGTCAAGGTCAAGTCAAGGTCAAGTCAAGGTCATGTCAAGGTCATGTCAAGGTCAAGTCAAGGTTAGGTCAAGGTCAAGTCAAGGTCAAGTCAAGGTCAAGTCATGGTCAAGTCAAGGTCAAGTCAAAGTCAAGTCAAGGTCAAGTCAAGGTCAAGTCAAGGTCATGTCAAGGTCAGATTAAGGTCAATTCAAGGTCGAGTCAAGGTCAAGTCAAGGTCAAGTCAAGGTCAAGTGAACGTCATGTCAAGGTCAAGTCGAGGTCAAGTCAAGGTCAAGTGAAGGTCATGTCAAGGTCAAGTCCAGGTCAAGTCAAGGTCATGTCAAGGTCATGTCAACGTCAAGTCAAGGTCAAGTAGAGGTCATGTCAAGGTCAGGTCAAGGTCAAGTCAAGGTCGAGTCAAGGTCAAGTCAAGGTCATGTCAACTTCAAGTCAAGATCAAGTCGAGGTCAAGTCAAGGTCAAGTGAAGGTCATGTCAAGGTCAAGTCAGGGTCAAGTCAAGGTCATGTCAAGGTCATGTTAAGGTCAAGTAAGGGTCATGTCAAGGTCAAGGTCAAGTCAAGGTCACGTGAAGGTCATGTCAAGGTCAAGTCAGGGTCAAGTCAAGGTCAAGCCAAGGTCATGTCAAGGTCATGTCAAGCTCAAGTCAACGTCAAGTCAAGGTCATGTCAAGGTCAAGTCAAGGTCAAGTCAAGGTCAAGTCGAGGTCAAGTCGAGGTCAAGTCAAGGTCAAGTGAAGGTCATGTCAAGGACAAGTCAGGGTCAAGTCAAGGTCAAGTCAAGGTCATGTTAAGGTCAGGTCAAGGTCAAGTAAAGGTCGAGTAAAGGTCAAGTCAAGGTCAAGTGAAGGTCAAGTGAAGGTCAAGTCAAGGTCATGTCAAGGTCAAGTCAAGGGCAAGGTCATGTCAAGGTCAGATCAAGGTCAGGTCAAGGTCATGTCAAGGTCAAGTCAGGGTCAAGTCAAGGTCAAGCCAAGGTCATGTCAAGGTCATGTCAAGCTCAAGTCAAGGTCAAATCAAGGTCAAGTCAAGGTCAAGTCAAGGTCAAGTCAAGGTCAAGTCAAGGTCAAGTCAAGGTCATGTCAAGGTCAAGTCAAGGTCAAGTCATGGTCAAGTCAAGGTCAAGTCAAGGTCATGTCAAGGTCAGATTAAGGTCAATTCAAGGTCGAGTCAAGGTCAAGTCAAGGTCAAGTCAAGGTCAAGTCAAGGTCAAGTGAAGGTCATGTCAAGGTCAAGTCAGGGTCAAGTCAAGGTCAAGCCAAGGTCAAGTCAAGGTCAAGTCAAGGTCATTTCAAGGTCAGGTCATGTCAAGGTCAAGTCAAGGTCAAGTCAAGGTCAAGTCCAGGTCAAGTCAAGGTCAAGTCAAGGTCAAGTCAAGTTCATGTCAAGGTCAAGTCAAGGTCAAGTCAAGGTCGAGTCAAGTCAAGGTCAAGTCAAGGTCATGTCAAGTCAAGGTCATGTCAAGGTCAAGTCAAGGTCAAGTCAAGGTCAAGTCAAGGTCAAGTCAAGGTCGAGTCAAGTCAATGTCATGTCAAGGTCATGTCAAGGTCAAGTCAAGGTCAAGTGATGGTCAAGTCAAGGTCAAGTCAAGGTCATGTCAAGGTCAAATCAAGGTCAAGTCAAGGTCAAGTCAAGGTCAAGTCAAGGTCAAGTCAAGGTCATGTCAAGGTCAAGTCAAGGTCAAGTCAAGGTCATGTCAAGGTCAAGCCAGGGTCATGTCAAGGTCAAGTCAAGGTCAAGTCAAGGTCAAGTCAAGGTCAAGTCAAGTCAAGGTTAGGTCAAGGTCAAGTCAAGGTCAAGTCAAGGTCAAGTCAAAGTCATGTCAAGGTCAGATTAAGGTCAATTCAAGGTCGAGTCAAGGTCAAGTCAAGGTCAAGTCAAGGTCAAGTGAACGTCATGTCAAGGTCAAGTCAGGGTCAAGTCAAGGTCAAGCCAAGGTCAAGTCAAGGTCAAGTCAAGTTCATGTCAAGGTCAAGGTCAAGTCAAGGTCAAGGTCAAGTCAAGGTCAGGTCATGTCAAGGTCAAGTCAAGGTCAAGTCCAGGTCAAGTCAAGGTCAAGTCAAGTCAAGGTCAAGTCAAGGTCAAGTCAAGGTCGAGTCAAGGTCAAGTCAAGGTCAAGTCAAGGTCATGTCAAGGTCAAGTCAAGGTCAAGTCCAGGTCATGTCAAGGTCAGGTCAAGGTCAACTCAAGGTCAAGTCAAGGTCGAGTCAAGGTCACGTCAAG
Organism: Sturmia bella; assembly: GCA_963662145.1. Taxonomy (NCBI): domain Eukaryota; kingdom Metazoa; phylum Arthropoda; class Insecta; order Diptera; family Tachinidae; genus Sturmia; species Sturmia bella. Next base: position 28,631,132 of record OY759170.1, read on the forward strand.
GTCAAGTCAAGGTCATGTCAAGGTCATGTCAAGGTCAGGTCAAGGTCAGGTCAAGGTCAAGTCAAGGTCAAGTCAAGGTCAAGTCAAAGTCAAGTCAAGGTCAAGTCAAGGTCAAGTCAAGATCAAGTCAAGGTCAAGTCAAGGTCAAGTCAAGGTCATGTCAAGGTCATGTCAAGGTCAAGTCAAGGTCAAGTCAAGGTCATGTCAAGGTCAAGTCAAGGTCAAGTCAAAGTTATGTCAAGGTCAAGTCAAGATCAAGTCAAGGTCAAGTCAAGGTCAAGTCAAGGTCAAGTCAAGGTCAAGTCAAGGTCAAGTCAAGGTCAAGTGAACGTCATGTCAAGGTCAAGTCAGGGTCAAGTCAAGGTCAAGCCAAGGTCAAGTCAAGGTCAAGTCAAGTTCATGTCAAGGTCAAGGTCAAGTCAAGGTCAAGTCAAGGTCAAGTCAAAGTCAAGTCAAGGTCAAGTCAAGTCAAGGTCAAGTCAAGGTCAAGTCAAGGTCATGTCAAGGTCAAGTCAAGCTCAAGTCAAGGTCAAGTCAAAGTCAAGTCAAGGTCAAGTTAAGGTCAAGTCAAGGTCAAGTCAAGGTCAAGTCAAAGTTATGTCAAGGTCAAGTCAAGATCAAGTCAAGGTCAAGTCAAGGTCATGTCAAGGCCAGGTCAAGGTCAAGTCAAGGTCGAGTCAAGGTCAAGTCAAGGTCAAGTCAAGGTCAAGTCAAGGTCAAGTCAAGGTCAAGTCAAGGTCAAGTGAAGGTCAAGTCAAGGTCATGTCTAGGTCATGTCAAGGTCAAGTCAAGGTCATGTCAAGGTCAAGTCAAGTCAAGGTCAAGTCAAAGTCATGTCAAGGTCAAGTCAGGGTCATGTCAAGGTCAAGTCAAGGTCAGGTCAAGGTCAAGTCAAGGTCAAGTCAAGGTCATGTCAAGGTCAAGTCAGGGTCATGTCAAGGTCAAGTGAAGGTCATGTCAAGGTCAAGTCAGGGTCAAGTCAAGGTCATGTCAAGGTCATGTCAACGTCAAGTCAAGGTCAAGTAGAGGTCATGTCAAGTCAAGTCAAGGTCACGTGAAGGTCATGTCAAGGTCAAGTCAGGGTAAAGTCAAGGTCAAGCCAAGGTCATGTCAAGGTCAGGTCAAGGTCAAGTCAAGGTCAAGTCAAGGTCATGTCAAGGTCAGGTCAAGGTCAAGTCAAGGTCAAGTCAAGGTCATGTCAAGGTCGAGTCAAGGCCAAGTCAAGGTCAAGTCAAGGTCAAGTCAAGGTCAAGTGAAGGTCATGTCAAGGTCAATTCAGGGTCAAATCAAGGTCATGTCAAGGTCAGGTCAAGGTCGAGTAAAGGTCAAGTCAAGGTCAAGTGAAGGTCAAGTGAAGGTCAAGTCAAGGTCATGTCAAGGTCAAGTCAAGGTCAAGTCAAGGTCATGTCAAGATCAAGTCAGGGTCATGTCAAGGTCAAGTCAGGGTCAAGTAAAGATCAGGTCAAGGTCAAGTCAAGGTCAAGTCAAGGTCGAGTCAAGGTCAAGTCAAGGTCAAGTCAAGGTCATGTCAAGGTCATGTCAAGGTCAAGTCAAGCTCAAGTCAAGGTCAAGTCAAGGTCATGTCAAGGTCAAGTCAAGGTCAAGTCAAGGTCAAGTCAATTTCAAGTCAAGGTCAAGTCAAGGTCAAGTCAAGGTCAAGTCAAGGTCATGTCAAGGTCATGTCAAGGTCATGTCAAGGTCATGTCAAGGTCAAGTCAAGGTCATGTCAAGGTCATGTCAAGGTCAAGCCAGGATCATGTCAAGGTCAAGTCAAGGTCAAGTCAAGGTCAAGTCAAGGTTAAGTCAAGGTCAAGTCAAGGTCAAGTCAAGGTCAAGCCAAGGTCAAGTCAAGGTTATGTCAAGGTCAGGTTAAGGTCAATTTAAGGTCGACTCAAGATCAAGTCAAGGTCAATTCAAGGTCAAGTCAAGGTCAAGTCAAGGTCGACTCAAGATCAAGTCAAGGTCAATTCAAGGTCAAGTCAAGGTCAAGTCAAGGTCAAGTCAAGGTCAAGTCAAGGTCAAGTGAAGGTCATGTCAAGGTCAAGTCAGGGTCAAGTCAAGGTCAAGCCAAGGTCAAGTCAAGGTCAAGTCAAGGTCATGTCAAGGTCAAGGTCAAGTCAAGGTCATGTCAAGGTCAGGTCAAGGTCAAGTCAAGGTCAAGTCAAGGTCGAGTCAAGGTCAAGTCAAGGTCAAGTCAAGGTCATGTCAAGGTCAAGTCAAGGTCATGTCAAGGTCAAGTCAAGGTCAAGTCAAGGTCAAGTCAAGGTCAAGTCAAGGTCAAGTCAAGGTCAAGTCAAGGTCATGTCAAGGTCATGTCAAGGTCATGTCGAGGTCATGTCAAGGTCAAGTCAAGGTCATGTCAAGGTCAAGTCAGGGTCATGTCAAGGTCAAGTCAAGGTCAAGTAAAGGTCAGTTCAAGGTCAAGTAAAGGTCAGGTCAAGGTGAAGTCAAGGTCAAGTCAAGGTCGAGTCAAGGTCAAGTCAAGGTCAAGTCAAGGTCATGTCAAGGTCATGTCAAGGTCAAGTCAAGGTCATGTCAAGGTCAAGTCAAGGTCAAGTCAAGGTCAAGTCAAGGTCAAGTCAAGGTCAAGTCAAGGTCATGTCAAGGTCATGTCAAGGTCAAGTCAAGGTCAAGTCAAGGTCATGTCAAGGTCAAGTCAGGGTCATGTCAAAGTCAAGTCAGGGTCAAGTCAAGGTCAAGTCAAGGTCAAGTCAAGGTCAAGTCAAGGTCATGTCAAGGTCATGTTAAGGTCAAGTAAGGGTCATGTCAAGGTCAAGGTCAAGTCAAGGTCACGTGAAGGTCATGTCAAGGTCAAGTCAGGGTCAAGTCAAGGTCAAGCCAAGGTCATGTCAAGGTCATGTCAAGCTCAAGTCAAGGTCAAGTCAAGGTCATGTCAAGGTCAAGTCAAGGTCAAGTCAAGGTCAAGTCGAGGTCAAGTCGAGGTCAAGTCAAGGTCAAGTGAAGGTCATGTCAAGGACAAGTCAGGGTCAAGTCAAGGTCAAGTCAAGGTCATGTTAAGGTCAGGTCAAGGTCAAGTAAAGGTCGAGTAAAGGTCAAGTCAAGGTCAAGTGAAGGTCAAGTGAAGGTCAAGTCAAGGTCATGTCAAGGTCAAGTCAAGGGCAAGGTCATGTCAAGGTCAGATCAAGGTCAGGTCAAGGTCATGTCAAGGTCAAGTCAGGGTCAAGTCAAGGTCAAGCCAAGGTCATGTCAAGGTCATGTCAAGCTCAAGTCAAGGTCAAATCAAGGTCAAGTCAAGGTCAAGTCAAGGTCAAGTCAAGGTCAAGTCAAGGTCAAGTCAAGGTCATGTCAAGGTCAAGTCAAGGTCAAGTCATGGTCAAGTCAAGGTCAAGTCAAGGTCATGTCAAGGTCAGATTAAGGTCAATTCAAGGTCGAGTCAAGGTCAAGTCAAGGTCAAGTCAAGGTCAAGTCAAGGTCAAGTGAAGGTCATGTCAAGGTCAAGTCAGGGTCAAGTCAAGGTCAAGCCAAGGTCAAGTCAAGGTCAAGTCAAGGTCATTTCAAGGTCAGGTCAAGTCAAGGTCAAGTCAAGGTCAAGTCAAGGTCAAGTCCAGGTCAAGTCAAGGTCAAGTCAAGGTCAAGTCAAGTTCATGTCAAGGTCAAGTCAAGGTCAAGTCAAGGTCGAGTCAAGTCAAGGTCAAGTCAAGGTCATGTCAAGTCAAGGTCATGTCAAGGTCAAGTCAAGGTCAAGTCAAGGTCAAGTCAAGGTCAAGTCAAGGTCGAGTCAAGTCAATGTCATGTCAAGGTCATGTCAAGGTCAAGTCAAGGTCAAGTGATGGTCAAGTCAAGGTCAAGTCAAGGTCATGTCAAGGTCAAATCAAGGTCAAGTCAAGGTCAAGTCAAGGTCAAGTCAAGGTCAAGTCAAGGTCATGTCAAGGTCAAGTCAAGGTCAAGTCAAGGTCATGTCAAGGTCAAGCCAGGGTCATGTCAAGGTCAAGTCAAGGTCAAGTCAAGGTCAAGTCAAGGTCAAGTCAAGGTCAAGTCAAGTCAAGGTTAGGTCAAGGTCAAGTCAAGGTCAAGTCAAGGTCAAGTCAAAGTCATGTCAAGGTCAGATTAAGGTCAATTCAAGGTCGAGTCAAGGTCAAGTCAAGGTCAAGTCAAGGTCAAGTGAACGTCATGTCAAGGTCAAGTCAGGGTCAAGTCAAGGTCAAGCCAAGGTCAAGTCAAGGTCAAGTCAAGTTCATGTCAAGGTCAAGGTCAAGTCAAGGTCAAGTCAAGGTCAGGTCATGTCAAGGTCAAGTCAAGGTCAAGTCCAGGTCAAGTCAAGGTCAAGTCAAGTCAAGGTCAAGTCAAGGTCAAGTCAAGGTCGAGTCAAGGTCAAGTCAAGGTCAAGTCAAGGTCATGTCAAGGTCAAGTCAAGGTCAAGTCCAGGTCATGTCAAGGTCAGGTCAAGGTCAACTCAAGGTCAAGTCAAGGTCGAGTCAAGGTCACGTCAAGGTCAAGTCAAGGTCATGTCAAGGTCATGTCAAGGTCAGGTCAAGGTCAGGTCAAGGTCAAGTCAAGGTCAAGTCAAGGTCAAGTCAAAGTCAAGTCAAGGTCAAGTCAAGGTCAAGTCAAGATCAAGTCAAGGTCAAGTCAAGGTCAAGTCAAGGTCATGTCAAGGTCATGTCAAGGTCAAGTCAAGGTCAAGTCAAGGTCATGTCAAGGTCAAGTCAAGGTCAAGTCAAAGTTATGTCAAGGTCAAGTCAAGATCAAGTCAAGGTCAAGTCAAGGTCAAGTCAAGGTCAAGTCAAGGTCAAGTCAAGGTCAAGTCAAGGTCAAGTCAAGGTCAAGTCAAGGTCAAGTCAAGGTCAAGTGAACGTCATGTCAAGGTCAAGTCAGGGTCAAGTCAAGGTCAAGCCAAGGTCAAGTCAAGGTCAAGTCAAGTTCATGTCAAGGTCAAGGTCAAGTCAAGGTCAAGTCAAGGTCAAGTCAAAGTCAAGGTCAAGTCAAGTCAAGGTCAAGTCAAGGTCAAGTCAAGGTCATGTCAAGGTCAAGTCAAGCTCAAGTCAAGGTCAAGTCAAAGTCAAGTCAAGGTCAAGTTAAGGTCAAGTCAAGGTCAAGTCAAGGTCAAGTCAAAGTTATGTCAAGGTCAAGTCAAGATCAAGTCAAGGTCAAGTCAAGGTCATGTCAAGGCCAGGTCAAGGTCAAGTCAAGGTCGAGTCAAGGTCAAGTCAAGGTCAAGTCAAGGTCAAGTCAAGGTCAAGTCAAGGTCAAGTCAAGGTCAAGTGAAGGTCAAGTCAAGGTCATGTCTAGGTCATGTCAAGGTCAAGTCAAGGTCATGTCAAGGTCAAGTCAAGTCAAGGTCAAGTCAAAGTCATGTCAAGGTCAAGTCAGGGTCATGTCAAGGTCAAGTCAAGGTCAGGTCAAGGTCAAGTCAAGGTCAAGTCAAGGTCATGTCAAGGTCGAGTCGAGGTCAAGTCAAGGTCAAGTGAAGGTCATGTCAAGGTCAAGTCAGGGTCAAGTCAAGGTCATGTCAAGGTCATGTCAACGTCAAGTCAAGGTCAAGTAGAGGTCATGTCAAGTCAAGTCAAGGTCACGTGAAGGTCATGTCAAGGTCAAGTCAGGGTAAAGTCAAGGTCAAGCCAAGGTCATGTCAAGGTCAGGTCAAGGTCAAGTCAAGGTCAAGTCAAGGTCATGTCAAGGTCAGGTCAAGGTCAAGTCAAGGTCAAGTCAAGGTCATGTCAAGGTCGAGTCAAGGCCAAGTCAAGGTCAAGTCAAGGTCAAGTCAAGGTCAAGTGAAGGTCATGTCAAGGTCAATTCAGGGTCAAATCAAGGTCATGTCAAGGTCAGGTCAAGGTCGAGTAAAGGTCAAGTCAAGGTCAAGTGAAGGTCAAGTGAAGGTCAAGTCAAGGTCATGTCAAGGTCAAGTCAAGGTCAAGTCAAGGTCATGTCAAGATCAAGTCAGGGTCATGTCAAGGTCAAGTCAGGGTCAAGTAAAGATCAGGTCAAGGTCAAGTCAAGGTCAAGTCAAGGTCGAGTCAAGGTCAAGTCAAGGTCAAGTCAAGGTCATGTCAAGGTCATGTCAAGGTCAAGTCAAGCTCAAGTCAAGGTCAAGTCAAGGTCATGTCAAGGTCAAGTCAAGGTCAAGTCAAGGTCAAGTCAATTTCAAGTCAAGGTCAAGTCAAGGTCAAGTCAAGGTCAAGTCAAGGTCATGTCAAGGTCATGTCAAGGTCATGTCAAGGTCATGTCAAGGTCAAGTCAAGGTCATGTCAAGGTCAAGCCAGGATCATGTCAAGGTCAAGTCAAGGTCAAGTCAAGGTCAAGTCAAGGTCAAGTCAAGGTTAAGTCAAGGTCAAGTCAAGGTCAAGTCAAGGTCAAGCCAAGGTCAAGTCAAGGTTATGTCAAGGTCAGGTTAAGGTCAATTTAAGGTCGACTCAAGATCAAGTCAAGGTCAATTCAAGGTCAAGTCAAGGTCAAGTCAAGGTCGACTCAAGATCAAGTCAAGGTCAATTCAAGGTCAAGTCAAGGTCAAGTCAAGGTCAAGTCAAGGTCAAGTCAAGGTCAAGTGAAGGTCATGTCAAGGTCAAGTCAGGGTCAAGTCAAGGTCAAGCCAAGGTCAAGTCAAGGTCAAGTCAAGGTCATGTCAAGGTCAAGGTCAAGTCAAGGTCATGTCAAGGTCAGGTCAAGGTCAAGTCAAGGTCAAGTCAAGGTCGAGTCAAGGTCAAGTCAAGGTCAAGTCAAGGTCATGTCAAGGTCAAGTCAAGGTCATGTCAAGGTCAAGTCAAGGTCAAGTCAAGGTCAAGTCAAGGTCAAGTCAAGGTCAAGTCAAGGTCAAGTCAAGGTCATGTCAAGGTCATGTCAAGGTCATGTCGAGGTCATGTCAAGGTCAAGTCAAGGTCATGTCAAGGTCAAGTCAGGGTCATGTCAAGGTCAAGTCAAGGTCAAGTAAAGGTCAGTTCAAGGTCAAGTAAAGGTCAGGTCAAGGTGAAGTCAAGGTCAAGTCAAGGTCGAGTCAAGGTCAAGTCAAGGTCAAGTCAAGGTCATGTCAAGGTCATGTCAAGGTCAAGTCAAGGTCATGTCAAGGTCAAGTCAAGGTCAAGTCAAGGTCAAGTCAAGGTCAAGTCAAGGTCAAGTCAAGGTCATGTCAAGGTCATGTCAAGGTCAAGTCAAGGTCAAGTCAAGGTCATGTCAAGGTCAAGTCAGGGTCATGTCAAAGTCAAGTCAGGGTCAAGTCAAGGTCAAGTCAAGGTCAAGTCAAGGTCAAGTCAAGGTCAGTTCAAAGTCAAGTCGAGGTCATGTCAAGGTCAAGTCAAGGTCAAGTCAAGATCATGTCAAGGTCAAGTCAAGGTCAAGTCAAGGCCAAGACAAGGTCAAGTCATGGTGAAGTCAAGGTCAAGTCAAGGTCAAGTCAAGGTCATGTCAAGGTCAAGTCAAGGTTAAGTCAAGGTCAAGTCAAGGTCAAGTCAAGGTCAAGTCAAGGTCAAGTCAAGGTCAAGTCAAGGTCATGTCAATGTCATGTCAAGGTCAAGTCAAGGTCAAGTCAAAGTCAAGTCAAGGTCATGTCAAGGTCAAGTCAAAGTCAAGTCAAGGTCATGTCAAGGTCAAGTCAGGGTCATGTCCAGGTCAAGTCAGGGTCAAGTCAAGGTCAAGTCAAGGTCAAGTCAAGGTCAAGTCAAGGTCAGTTCAAGGTCAATTCGAGGTCATGTCAAGGTCAAGTCAAGATCATGTCAAGGTCAAGTCAAGGTCATGTCAAGGTCAAGTCAGGGTCATGTCAAGGTCAAGTCAAGGTCATGTCAAGGTCAGGTTAAGGTCAATTCAAGGTCGAGTCAAGGTCAAGTCAAGGTCAAGTGAAGGTCATGTCAAGGTCAAGTCAGGGTCAAGTCAAGGTCAAGCCAAGGTCAAGTCAAGGTCATGTCAAGGTCAAGTCATGGTCAAGTCAAGGTCATGTCAAGGTCAGGTCAAAGTCAAGTCACGGTCAAGTAAAGATCATGTCAAGGTCAGGTCAAGGTCAAGTCAAGGTCGAGTCAAGATCAAGTCAAGGTCAAGTCAAGGGCAAGTCGAGGTCAAGTCAAGGTAAAGTCAAGGTCAAGTCAAGGTCATGTCAAGGTCTAGTAAAGGTCATGTCAAGGTCAAGGTCAAGTCAAGGTCAAGTCAAGGTCAAGTCAAGGTCAAGTCGAGGTCAAGTCAAGGTCAAGTGAAGGTCATGTCAAGGTCATGTCAAGGTCAAGTCAGGGTCATGTCAAGGTCAAGGTCAGGTAGAGGTCACGTGAAGATCATGTCAAGGTCAAGTCAGGGTCAAGTCAAGGTCAAGCCAAGGTCATGTCAAGGTCAGGTCAAGGTCAAGTCAAGGTCAAGTCAAGGTCATGTCAAGGTCAAGTCAAGGTCAAGTCAAGGTCAAGTCAAGGTCATGTCAAGGTCAGGTTAAGGTCAATTCAAGGTCGAGTCAAGGTCAAGTGAAGGTCATATCAAGGTCAAGTCAGGGTCAAGTCCAGGTCATGTCAAGGTCATGTCAAGGTCAAGTCAGGGTCATGTCAAGGTCAAGGTCAAGTAGAGGTCACGTGAAGGTCATGTCAAGGTCAAGTCAGGGTCAAGTCAAGGTCAAACCAAGGTCATGTCAAGGTCAGGTCAAGGTCAAGTCAAGGTCAAGTCAAGGTCAAGTCAAGGTCAAGTCAAGGTCATGTTAAGGTCAGGTCAAGGTCAAGTCAAGGTCAAGTCGAGGTCAAGTCAAGGTCAAGTGAAGGTCATGTCAAGGTCAAGTCAGGGTCAAGTCAAGGTCAAGTCAAGGTCATGTCAAGGACAGGTCAAGGTCAAGTAAAGGTCGAGTAAAGGTCAAGTCAAGGTCAAGTGAAGGTCACGTGAAGGTCAAGTCAAGGTCATGTCAAGGTCAAGTCAAGGTCAAGTGAAGGTCATGTCAAGGTCAAGTCAGGTTCAAGTCAAGGTCAAGCCAAGGTCATGTCAAGGTCAGGTCAAGGTCAAGTCAAGGTCAAGTCAAGGTCAAGTCAAGGTCATGTCAAGGTCGAGTCAAGGCCAAGTCAAGGTCAAGTCGAGGTCAAGTCAAGGTCAAGTGAAGGTCATGTCAAGGTCAAGTCAGGGTCAAGTCAAAGTCAAGTCAAGGTCATGTCAAGGTCAGGTCAAGGTCAAGTAAAGGTCGAGTAAAGGTCAAGTCAAGGTCAAGTGAAGGTCAAGTGAAGGTCAAGTCAAGGTCATGTCAAGGTCATGTCAAGGTCAAGTCAAGGTCAAGTCAAGGTCGAGTAAAGGTCAAGTCAAGGTCATGTCAAGGTCAGGTCAAGGTCAAGTAAAGGTCGAGTAAAGGTCAAGTCAAGGTCAAGTCAAGGTCATGTCAAGGTCAAGTCAGGGTCATGTCAAGGTCAAGTCAAGGTCAAGTAAAGGTCAGGTCAAGGTCAAGTCAAGGTCAAGTCAAGGTCGATTCAAGGTCAAGTCAAGGTCAAGTCAAGGTCATGTCAAGGTCATGTCAAGGTCATGTCAAGGTCAAGTCAAGGTCATGTCAAGGTCAAGTCAGGGTCATGTCAAGGTCAAGTCAAGGTCAAGTCAAGGTCAAGTCAAGATCGAGTCAAGTCAAGGTCAAGTCAAGGTCATGTAAAGGTCATGTCAAGGTCAAGTCAAGGTCAAGTCAAGGTCAAGTCAAGGTCAAGTCATGGTCAAGTCAAATTCAAGTCAAATTCAAGTCAAGGTCAAGTCAAGGTCAAGTCAAGGTCGAGTCAAGGTCAAGTCAAAGTCAAGTCAAGGTCATGTCAAGGTCATGTCAAGCTCAAGTCAAGGTCAAGTCAAGGTCACGTCAAAGTCAAGTCAAAGTCAAGTCCAGGTCATGTCAAGGTCAGGTCAAGGTCAAGTCAAGGTCAAGTCAAGGTCGAGTCAAGGTCAAGTCAAGGTCAAGTCAAGGTCAAGTCAAGGTCATGTCAAGGTCATTTCAAGGTCAGGTCAAGGTCAGGTCAAGGTCAAGTCAAGGTCAAGTCAAGGTCAAGTCAAGGTCATGTCAAGGTCAAATCAAGGTCAAGTCAAGGTCAAGTCAAGGTCAAGTCAAGGTCAAGTCAAGGTCAAGTCATGGTCAAGTCAAGGTCAAGTCAAAGTCAAGTCAAGGTCAAGTCAAGGTCAAGTCAAGGTCATGTCAAGGTCAGATTAAGGTCAATTCAAGGTCGAGTCAAGGTCAAGTCAAGGTCAAGTCAAGGTCAAGTCAAGGTCAAGTGAAGGTCATGTCAAGGTCAAGTCAGGGTCAAGTCAAGGTCAAGCCAAGGTCAAGTCAAGGTCAAGTCAAGGTCATGTCAAGGTCAAGGTCAAGCCAAGGTCAAGTCAAGGTCATGTCAAGGTCAGGTCATGTCAAGGTCAAGTCAAGGTCAAGTCAAGGTCAAGTCCAGGTCAAGTCAAGGTCAAGTCAAGTTCATGTCGAGTTCAAGTCAAGGTCGAGTCAAGTCAAGGTCAAGTCAAGGTCATGTCAAGGTCAAGTCAAGGTCATGTCAAGGTCAAGTCAGGGTCATGTCAAGGTCAAGTCAAAGTCAAGGTCAAGTCAAGGTCAAGTCAAGGTCAAGTCAAGGTCAAGTCAAGGTCGAGTCAAGTCAAGGTCATGTCAAGGTCATGTCAAGGTCAAGTCAAGGTCAAGTGATGGTCAATTCAAGGTCAAGTCAAGGTCATGTCAAGGTCATGTCAAGGTCAAGTCAAGGTCAAGTCAAGGTCATGTCAAGGTCAAGCCAGGGTCATGTCAAGGTCATGTCAAGGTCAAGTCAAGGTCAAGTCAAGGTCAAGTCAAGGTCAAGTCATGGTCAAGTCAAAGTCAAGTCAAAGTCAAGTCAAGGTCAAGTCAAGGTCAAGTCAAGGTCATGTCAAGGTCATGTCAAGGTCAAGTCAAGGTCATGTCAAGGTCAAGTCAAGGTCAAGTCAAGGTCAAGTCAAGGTCAAGTCAAGGTCATGTCAAGGTCATGTCAAGGTCAAGTCAAGGTCAAGTCAAGGTCATGTCAAGGTCAAGTCAGGGTCATGTCAAAGTCAAGTCAGGGTCAAGTCAAGGTCAAGTCAAGGTCAAGTCAAGGTCAAGTCAAGGTCAGTTCAAAGTCAAGTCGAGGTCATGTCAAGGTCAAGTCAAGGTCAAGTCAAGATCATGTCAAGGTCAAGTCAAGGTCAAGTCAAGGCCAAGACAAGGTCAAGTCATGGTGAAGTCAAGGTCAAGTCAAGGTTAAGTCAAGGTCAAGTCAAGGTCAAGTCAAGGTCAAGTCAAGGTCAAGTCAAGGTCAAGTCAAGGTCATGTCAATGTCATGTCAAGGTCAAGTCAAGGTCAAGTCAAAGTCAAGTCAAGGTCATCTCAAGGTCAAGTCAGGGTCATGTCCAGGTCGAGTCAGGGTCAAGTCAAGGTCAAGTCAAGGTCAAGTCAAGGTCAAGTCAAGGTCAGTTCAAGGTCAAGTCGAGGTCATGTCAAGGTCAAGTCAAGATCATGTCAAGGTCAAGTCAAGGTCATGTCAAGGTCAAGTCAGGGTCATGTCAAGGTCAAGTCAAGGTCAAGTCAAGGTCATGTCAAGGTCAGGTTAAGGTCAATTCAAGGTCGAGTCAAGGTCAAGTCAAGGTCAAGTGAAGGTCATGTCAAGGTCAAGGTCAAGTCAAGGTCAAGTCAAGGTCATGTCAAGGTCAGGTCAAAGTCAAGTCACGGTCAAGTAAAGATCATGTCAAGGTCAGGTCAAGGTCAAGTCAAGGTCGAGTCAAGATCAAGTCAAGGTCAAGTCAAGGTCAAGTCGAGGTCAAGTCAAGGTAAAGTCAAGGTCAAGTCAAGGTCATGTCAAGGTCTAGTAAAGGTCATGTCAAGGTCAAGGTCAAGTCAAGGTCAAGTCAAGGTCAAGTCAAGGTCAAGTCAAGGTCAAGTCGAGGTCAAGTCAAGGTCAAGTGAAGGTCATGTCAAGGTCAAGTCAGAGTCAAGTCAAGGTCATGTCAAGGTCATGTCAAGGTCAAGTCAGGGTCATGTCAAGGTCAAGGTCAAGTCAAGGTCAAGTCAAGGTCATGTCAAGGTCAGGTTAAGGTCAATTCAAGGTCGAGTCAAGGTCAAGCGAAGGTCATATCAAGGTCAAGTCAGGGTCAAGTCCAGGTCATGTCAAGGTCATGTCAAGGTCAAGTCAGGGTCATGTCAAGGTCAAGGTCAAGTAGAGGTCACGTGAAGGTCATGTCAAGGTCAAGTCAGGGTCAAGTCAAGGTCAAACCAAGGTCATGTCAAGGTCAGGTCAAGGTCAAGTCAAGGTCAAGTCAAGGTCATGTTAAGGTCAGGTCAAGGTCAAGTCAAGGTCAAGTCGAGGTCAAGTCAAGGTCAAGTGAAGGTCATGTCAAGGTCAAGTCAGGGTCAAGTCAAGGTCAAGTCAAGGTCATGTCAAGGTCAGGTCAAGGTCAAGTAAAGGTCGAGTAAAGGTCAAGTCAAGGTCAAGTGAAGGTCACGTGAAGGTCAAGTCAAGGTCATGTCAAGGTCAAGTCAAGGTCAAGTGAAGGTCATGTCAAGGTCAAGTCAGGTTCAAGTCAAGGTCAAGCCAAGGTCATGTCAAGGTCAGGTCAAGGTCAAGTCAAGGTCAAGTCAAGGTCATGTCAAGGTCGAGTCAAGGCTAAGTCAAGGTCAAGTCGAGGTCAAGTCAAGGTCAAGTGAAGGTCATGTCAAGGTCAAGTCAGGGTCAAGTCAAAGTCAAGTCAAGGTCATGTCAAGGTCAGGTCAAGGTCAAGTAAAGGTCGAGTAAAGGTCAAGTCAAGGTCAAGTGAAGGTCAAGTGAAGGTCAAGTCAAGGTCATGTCAAGGTCATGTCAAGGTCAAGTCAAGGTCAAGTCAAGGTCGAGTAAAGGTCAAGTCAAGGTCATGTCAAGGTCAGGTCAAGGTCAAGTAAAGGTCGAGTAAAGGTCAAGTCAAGGTCAAGTCAAGGTCATGTCAAGGTCAAGTCAGGGTCATGTCAAGGTCAAGTCAAGGTCAAGTAAAGGTCAGGTCAAGGTCAAGTCAAGGTCGATTCAAGGTCAAGTCAAGGTCAAGTCAAGGTCATGTCAAGGTCATGTCAAGGTCAAGTCAAGGTCAAGTCAAGGTCATGTCAAGGTCAAGTCAGGGTCATGTCAAGGTCAAGTCAAGGTCAAGTCAAGGTCAAGTCAAGTCAAGGTCAAGTCAAGATCGAGTCAAGTCAAGGTCAAGTCAAGGTCATGTAAAGGTCATGTCAAGGTCAAGTCAAGGTCAAGTCAAGGTCAAGTCAAGGTCAAGTCATGGTCAAGTCAAATTCAAGTCAAATTCAAGTCAAGGTCAAGTCAAGGTCAAGTCAAGGTCATGTCAAGGTCAGATTAAGGTCAATTCAAGGTCGAGTAAAGGTCAAGTCAAGGTCACGTCAAAGTCAAGTCAAAGTCAAGTCCAGGTCATGTCAAGGTCAGGTCAAGGTCAAGTCAAGGTCAAGTCAAGGTCGAGTCAAGGTCAAGTCAAGGTCAAGTCAAGGTCAAGTCAAGGTCATGTCAAGGTCATTTCAAGGTCAGGTCAAGGTCAGGTCAAGGTCAAGTCAAGGTCAAGTCAAGGTCATGTCAAGGTCAAATCAAGGTCAAGTCAAGGTCAAGTCAAGGTCAAGTCAAGGTCAAGTCAAGGTCAAGTCATGGTCAAGTCAAGGTCAAGTCAAAGTCAAGTCAAGGTCAAGTCAAGGTCAAGTCAAGGTCATGTCAAGGTCAGATTAAGGTCAATTCAAGGTCGAGTCAAGGTCAAGTCAAGGTCAAGTCAAGGTCAAGTCAAGGTCAAGTCAAGGTCAAGTGAAGGTCATGTCAAGGTCAAGTCAGGGTCAAGTCAAGGTCAAGCCAAGGCAAGTCAAGGTCAAGTCAAGGTCATGTAAAGGTCAAGGTCAAGTCAAGGTCAAGTCAAGGTCATGTCAAGGTCAGGTCATGTCAAGGTCAAGTCAAGGTCAAGTCAAGGTCAAGTCCAGGTCAAGTCAAGGTCAAGTCGAGGTCAAGTCAAGGTCAAGTCAAGTTCATGTCGAGTTCAAGTCAAGGTCAAGTCAAGTCAAGGTCAAGTCAAGGTCGAGTCAAGTCAAGGTCAAGTCAAGGTCATGTCAAGGTCATGTCAAGGTCAAGTCAGGGTCATGTCAAGGTCAAGTCAAAGTCAAGGTCAAGTCAAGGTCAAGTCAAGGTCAAGTCAAGGTCAAGTCAAGGTCAAGTCAAGGTCGAGTCAAGTCAAGGTCATGTCAAGGTCATGTCAAGGTCAAGTCAAGGTCAAGTGATGGTCAATTCAAGGTCAAGTCAAGGTCAAGTCAAGGTCATGTCAAGGTCATGTCAAGGTCAAGTCAAGGTCAAGTCAAGGTCATGTCAAGGTCAAGCCAGGGTCATGTCAAGGTCATGTCAAGGTCAAGTCAAGGTCAAGTCAAGGTCAAGTCAAGGTCAAGTCATGGTCAAGTCAAAGTCAAGTCAAAGTCAAGTCAAGGTCAAGTCAAGGTCAAGTCAAGGTCAGATTAAGGTCAATTCAAGGTCGAGTCAATGTCAAGTCAAGGTCAAGTCAAGGTCAAGTGAACGTCATGTCAAGGTCAAGTCAGGGTCAAGTCAAGGTCAACCCAAGGTCAAGTCAAGGTCAAGTCAAGGTCAATGCAAGGTCATGTCAAGGTCAGGTCCTGTCAAGGTCAAGTCCAGGTCAAGTCAAGGTCAAGTCAAGTCAAGGTCAAGTCAAGGTCAAGTCAAGGTCAAGTCAAGGTGGAGTCAAGGTCAAGGTCAAGTCAAGGTCAAGTCAAGGTCATGTCAAGGTCATGTCAAGCTCAAGTCAAGGTCAAGTCAAGGTCATTTCAAGGTCAAGTCAAGGTCATGTCAAGGTCAGGTCAAGGTCAAGTAAAGGTCGAGTAAAGGTCAAGTCAAGGTCAAGTGAAGGTCAAGTCAAGGTCATGTCAAGGTCATGTCAAGGTCAAGTCAAGGTCAAGTCAAGGTCGAGTAAAGGTCAAGTCAAGGTCATGTCAAGGTCAGGTCAAGGTCAAGTAAAGGTCGAGTAAAGGTCAAGTCAAGGTCAAGTCAAGGTCATGTCAAGGTCAAGTCAGGGTCATGTCAAGGTCAAGTCAAGGTCAAGTAAAGGTCAGGTCAAGGTCAAGTCAAGGTCAAGTCAAGGTCGAGTCAAGGTCAAGTCAAGGTCAAGTCAAGGTCATGTCAAGGTCATGTCAAGGTCAAGTCAAGGTCAAGTCAAGGTCATGTCAAGGTCAAGTCAGGGTCATGTCAAGGTCAAGTCAAGGTCAAGTCAAGGTCAAGTCAAGTCAAGGTCAAGTCAAGATCGAGTCAAGTCAAGGTCAAGTCAAGGTCAAGTCAAGGACAAGTCAAGGTCAAGTCATGGTCAAGTCAAATTCAAGTCAAATTCAAGTCAAGGTCAAGTCAAGGTCAAGTCAAGGTCGAGTCAAGGTCAAGTCAAGGTCAAGTCAAGGTCATGTCAAGGTCATGTCAAGCTCAAGTCAAGGTCAAGTCAAGGTCACGTCAAAGTCAAGTCAAAGTCAAGTCCAGGTCATGTCAAGGTCAGGTCAAGGTCAAGTCAAGGTCAAGTCAAGGTCATGTCAAGGTCATTTCAAGGTCAGGTCAAGGTCAGGTCAAGGTCAAGTCAAGGTCAAGTCAAGGTCAAGTCAAGGTCATGTCAAGGTCAAATCAAGGTCAAGTCAAGGTCAAGTCAAGGTCAAGTCAAGGTCATGTCAAGGTCAAGTCAAGGTCAAGTCATGGTCAAGTCAAGTTCATGTCGAGTTCAAGTCAAGGTCAAGTCAAGTCAAGGTCAAGTCAAGGTCGAGTCAAGTCAAGGTCAAGTCAAGGTCATGTCAAGGTCAAGTCAAGGTCATGTCAAGGTCAATTCAGGGTCATGTCAAGGTCAAGTCAAAGTCAAGGTCAAGTCAAGGTCAAGTCAAGGTCAAGTCAAGGTCAAGTCAAGTTCATGTCGAGTTCAAGTCAAGGTCAAGTAAAGGTCAGGTCAAGGTCAAGTCAAGGTCAAGTCAAGGTCAAGTGAAGGTCATGTCAAGGTCAAGTCAGGGTCAAGTCAAGGTCAAGCCAAGGTCAAGTCAAGGTCAAGTCAAGGTCATGTCAAGGTCAAGGTCAAGTCAAGGTCATGTCAAGGTCAGGTCAAGGTAAAGTCAAGGTCAAGTCAAGGTCGAGTCAAGGTCAAGTCAAGGTCAAGTCAAGGTCATGTCAAGGTCATGTCAAGGTCAAGTCAAGGTCATGTCAAGGTCAAGTCAAGGTCAAGTCAAGGTCAAGTCAAGGTCAAGTCAAGGTCAAGTCAAGGTCATGTCAAGGTCATGTCAAGGTCATGTCGAGGTCATGTCAAGGTCAAGTCAAGGTCATGTCAAGGTCAAGTCAGGGTCATGTCAAGGTCAAGTCAAGGTCAAGTAAAGGTCAGTTCAAGGTCAAGTAAAGGTCAGGTCAAGGTGAAGTCAAGGTCAAGTCAAGGTCGAGTCAAGGTCAAGTCAAGGTCAAGTCAAGGTCATGTCAAGGTCATGTCAAGGTCAAGTCAAGGTCATGTCAAGGTCAAGTCAAGGTCAAGTCAAGGTCAAGTCAAGGTCAAGTCAAGGTCAAGTCAAGGTCATGTCAAGGTCATGTCAAGGTCAAGTCAAGGTCAAGGTCAAGGTCAAGTCAAGGTCAAGTCAAGGTCATGTCAAGGTCATTTCAAGGTCAGGTCAAGGTCAGGTCAAGGTCAAGTCAAGGTCAAGTCAAGGTCAAGTCAAGGTCATGTCAAGGTCAAATCAAGGTCAAGTCAAGGTCAAGTCAAGGTCAAGTCAAGGTCATGTCAAGGTCAAGTCAAGGTCAAGTCATGGTCAAGTCAAGTTCATGTCGAGTTCAAGTCAAGGTCAAGTCAAGGTCGAGTCAAGTCAAGGTCAAGTCAAGGTCATGTCAAGGTCAAGTCAAGGTCATGTCAAGGTCAATTCAGGGTCATGTCAAGGTCAAGTCAAAGTCAAGGTCAAGTCAAGGTCAAGTCAAGGTCAAGTCAAGGTCAAGTCAAGTTCATGTCGAGTTCAAGTCAAGGTCAAGTAAAGGTCAGGTCAAGGTCAAGTCAAGGTCAAGTCAAGGTCGAGTCAAGGTCATGTCAAGGTCATGTCAAGGTCATGTCAAGGTCAAGTCAAGGTCAAGTCAAGGTCATGTCAAGGTCAAGACAGGGTCATGTCAAGGTCAAGTCAAGGTCAAGTCAAGGTCAAGTCAAGTCAAGGTCGAGTCAAGTCAAGGTCAAGTCAAGGTCAAGTCAAGGTTGAGTAAAGGTCAAGTCAAGGTCAAGTGAAGGTCAAGTGAAGGTCAAGTCAAGGTCATGTCAAGGTCAAGTCAAGGTCAAGTCAAGGTCATGTCAAGATCAAGTCAGGGTCATGTCAAGGTCAAGTCAGGGTCAAGTAAAGATCAGGTCAAGGTCAAGTCAAGGTCAAGTCAAGGTCGAGTCAAGGTCAAGTCAAGGTCAAGTCAAGGTCATGTCAAGGTCATGTCAAGGTCAAGTCAAGCTCAAGTCAAGGTCAAGTCAAGGTCATGTCAAGGTCAAGTCAAGGTCAAGTCAAGGTCAAGTCAATTTCAAGTCAAGGTCAAGTCAAGGTCAAGTCAAGGTCAAGTCAAGGTCATGTCAAGGTCATGTCAAGGTCAACTCAAGGTCAAGTCAAGGTCATGTCAAGGTCAAGCCAGGATCATGTCAAGGTCAAGTCAAGGTCAAGTCAAGGTCAAGTCAAGGTTAAGTCAAGGTCAAGTCAAGGTCAAGTCAAGGTCAAGCCAAGGTCAAGTCAAGGTTATGTCAAGGTCAGGTTAAGGTCAATTTAAGGTCGACTCAAGATCAAGTCAAGGTCAATTCAAGGTCAAGTCAAGGTCGACTCAAGATCAAGTCAAGGTCAATTCAAGGTCAAGTCAAGGTCAAGTCAAGGTCAAGTCAAGGTCAAGTGAAGGTCATGTCAAGGTCAAGTCAGGGTCAAGTCAAGGTCAAGCCAAGGTCAAGTCAAGGTCAAGTCAAGGTCATGTCAAGGTCAAGGTCAAGTCAAGGTCATGTCAAGGTCAGGTCAAGGTCAAGTCAAGGTCGAGTCAAGGTCAAGTCAAGGTCAAGTCAAGGTCATGTCAAGATCATGTCAAGGTCAAGTCAAGGTCATGTCAAGGTCAAGTCAAGGTCAAGTCAAGGTCAAGTCAAGGTCAAGTCAAGGTCAAGTCAAGGTCATGTCAAGGTCATGTCAAGGTCATGTCGAGGTCATGTCAAGGTCATGTCAAGGTCAAGTCAAGGTCATGTCAAGGTCAAGTCAGGGTCATGTCAAGGTCAAGTCAAGGTCAAGTAAAGGTCAGTTCAAGGTCAAGTAAAGGTCAGGTCAAGGTGAAGTCAAGGTCAAGTCAAGGTCAAGTCAAGGTCATGTCAAGGTCATGTCAAGGTCAAGTCAAGGTCATGTCAAGGTCAAGTCAAGGTCAAGTCAAGGTCAAGTCAAGGTCAAGTCAAGGTCAAGTCAAGGTCATGTCAAGGTCATGTCAAGGTCAAGTCAAGGTCAAGTCAAGGTCATGTCAAGGTCAAGTCAGGGTCATGTCAAAGTCAAGTCAGGGTCAAGTCAAGGTCAAGTCAAGGTCAAGTCAAGGTCAGTTCAAAGTCAAGTCGAGGTCATGTCAAGGTCAAGTCAAGGTCAAGTCAAGATCATGTCAAGGTCAAGTCAAGGTCAAGTCAAGGCCAAGACAAGGTCAAGTCATGGTGAAGTCAAGGTCAAGTCAAGGTCAAGTCAAGGTCATGTCAAGGTCAAGTCAAGGTTAAGTCAAGGTCAAGTCAAGGTCAAGTCAGGGTCAAGTCAAGGTCAAGTCAAGGTCATGTCAATGTCATGTCAAGGTCAAGTCAAGGTCAAGTCAAAGTCAAGTCAAGGTCATGTCAAGGTCAAGTCAGGGTCATGTCCAGGTCAAGTCAGGGTCAAGTCAAGGTCAAGTCAAGGTCAAGTCAAGGTCAAGTCAAGGTCAGTTCAAGGTCAAGTCGAGGTCATGTCAAGGTCAAGTCAAGATCATGTCAAGGTCAAGTCAAGGTCATGTCAAGGTCAAGTCAGGGTCATGTCAAGGTCAAGTCAAGGTCAAGTCAAGGTCATGTCAAGGTCAGGTTAAGGTCAATTCAAGGTCGAGTCAAGGTCAAGTCAAGGTCAAGTGAAGGTCATGTCAAGGTCAAGTCAGGGTCAAGTCAAGGTCAAGCCAAGGTCAAGTCAAGGTCATGTCAAGGTCAAGTCAAGGTCAAGTCAAGGTCATGTCAAGGTCAGGTCAAAGTCAAGTCACGGTCAAGTAAAGATCATGTCAAGGTCAGGTCAAGGTCAAGGTCAAGTCAAGTCAAGGTCGAGTCAAGTCAAGGTCAAGTCAAGGTCAAGTCAAGGTCGAGTAAAGGTCAAGTCAAGGTCAAGTGAAGGTCAAGTGAAGGTCAAGTCAAGGTCATGTCAAGGTCAAGTCAAGGTCAAGTCAAGGTCATGTCAAGATCAAGTCAGGGTCATGTCAAGGTCAAGTCAGGGTCAAGTAAAGATCAGGTCAAGGTCAAGTCAAGGTCAAGTCAAGGTCGAGTCAAGGTCAAGTCAAGGTCAAGTCAAGGTCATGTCAAGGTCATGTCAAGGTCAAGTCAAGCTCAAGTCAAGGTCAAGTCAAGGTCATGTCAAGGTCAAGTCAAGGTCAAGTCAAGGTCAAGTCAATTTCAAGTCAAGGTCAAGTCAAGGTCAAGTCAAGGTCATGTCAAGGTCATGTCAAGGTCATGTCAAGGTCAAGTCAAGGTCAAGTCAAGGTCATGTCAAGGTCAAGCCAGGATCATGTCAAGGTCAAGTCAAGGTCAAGTCAAGGTCAAGTCAAGGTTAAGTCAAGGTCAAGTCAAGGTCAAGCCAAGGTCAAGTCAAGGTTATGTCAAGGTCAGGTTAAGGTCAATTTAAGGTCGACTCAAGATCAAGTCAAGGTCAATTCAAGGTCAAGTCAAGGTCGACTCAAGATCAAGTCAAGGTCAATTCAAGGTCAAGTCAAGGTCAAGTCAAGGTCAAGTGAAGGTCATGTCAAGGTCAAGTCAGGGTCAAGTCAAGGTCAAGCCAAGGTCAAGTCAAGGTCAAGTCAAGGTCATGTCAAGGTCAAGGTCAAGTCAAGGTCATGTCAAGGTCAGGTCAAGGTGAAGTCAAGGTCAAGTCAAGGTCGAGTCAAGGTCAAGTCAAGGTCAAGTCAAGGTCATGTCAAGGTCATGTCAAGGTCAAGTCAAGGTCATGTCAAGGTCAAGTCAAGGTCAAGTCAAGGTCAAGTCAAGGTCAAGTCAAGAAAAAATCAAGGTCATGTCAAGGTCATGTCAAGGTCATGTCGAGGTCATGTCAAGGTCAAGTCAAGGTCATGTCAAGGTCAAGTCAGGGTCATGTCAAGGTCAAGTCAAGGTCAAGTAAAGGTCAGTTCAAGGTCAAGTAAAGGTCAGGTCAAGGTGAAGTCAAGGTCAAGTCAAGGTCGAGTCAAGGTCAAGTCAAGGTCAAGTCAAGGTCATGTCAAGGTCATGTCAAGGTCAAGTCAAGGTCATGTCAAGGTCAAGTCAAGGTCAAGTCAAGGTCAAGTCAAGGTCAAGTCAAGGTCAAGTCAAGGTCATGTCAAGGTCATGTCAAGGTCAAGTCAAGGTCAAGTCAAGGTCATGTCAAGGTCAAGTCAGGGTCATGTCAAAGTCAAGTCAGGGTCAAGTCAAGGTCAAGTCAAGGTCAAGTCAAGGTCAGTTCAAAGTCAAGTTGAGGTCATGTCAAGGTCAAGTCAAGGTCAAGTCAAGATCATGTCAAGGTCAAGTCAAGGTCAAGTCAAGGCCAAGACAAGGTCAAGTCATGGTGAAGTCAAGGTCAAGTCAAGGTCAAGTCAAGGTCATGTCAAGGTCAAGTCAAGGTTAAGTCAAGGTCAAGTCAAGGTCAAGTCAAGGTCAAGTCAAGGTCAAGTCAAGGTCAAGTCAAGGTCATGTCAATGTCATGTCAAGGTCAAGTCAAGGTCAAGTCAAAGTCAAGTCAAGGTCATGTCAAGGTCAAGTCAGGGTCATGTCCAGGTCAAGTCAGGGTCAAGTCAAGGTCAAGTCAAGGTCAAGTCAAGGTCAGTTCAAGGTCAAGTCGAGGTCATGTCAAGGTCAAGTCAAGATCATGTCAAGGTCAAGTCAAGGTCATGTCAAGGTCAAGTCAGGGTCATGTCAAGGTCAAGTCAAGGCAAGTCAAGGTCATGTCAAGGTCAGGTTAAGGTCAATTCAAGGTCGAGTCAAGGTCAAGTCAAGGTCAAGTGAAGGTCATGTCAAGGTCAAGTCAGGGTCAAGTCAAGGTCAAGCCAAGGTCAAGTCAAGGTCATGTCAAGGTCAAGTCAAGGTCAAGTCAAGGTCATGTCAAGGTCAGGTCAAAGTCAAGTCACGGTCAAGTAAAGATCATGTCAAGGTCAGGTCAAGGTCAAGTCAAGGTCGAGTCAAGATCAAGTCAAGGTCAAGTCAAGGTCAAGTCGAGGTCAAGTCAAGGTAAAGTCAAGGTCAAGTCAAGGTCATGTCAAGGTCTAGTAAAGGTCATGTCAAGGTCAAGGTCAAGTCAAGGTCAAGTCAAGGTCAAGTCGAGGTCAAGTCAAGGTCAAGTGAAGGTCATGTCAAGGTCAAGTCAGAGTCAAGTCAAGGTCATGTCAAGGTCATGTCAAGGTCAAGTCAGGGTCATGTCAAGGTCAAGGTCAAGTAGAGGTCACGTGAAGGTCATGTCAAGGTCAAGTCAGGGTCAAGTCAAGGTCAAGCCAAGGTCATGTCAAGGTCAGGTCAAGGTCAAGTCAAGGTCAAGTCAAGGTCATGTCAAGGTCAAGTCAAGGTCAAGTCAAGGTCAAGTCAAGGTCATGTCAAGGTCAGGTTAAGGTCAATTCAAGGTCGAGTCAAGGTCAAGTGAAGGTCATATCAAGGTCAAGTCAGGGTCAAGTCCAGGTCATGTCAAGGTCATGTCAAGGTCAAGTCAGGGTCATGTCAAGGTCAAGGTCAAGTAGAGGTCACGTGAAGGTAATGTCAAGGTCAAGTCAGGGTCAAGTCAAGGTCAAACCAAGGTCATGTCAAGGTCAAGTCAAGGTCAAGTCAAGGTCATGTTAAGGTCAGGTCAAGGTCAAGTCAAGGTCAAGTCGAGGTCAAGTCAAGGTCAAGTGAAGGTCATGTCAAGGTCAAGTCAGGGTCAAGTCAAGGTCAAGTCAAGGTCATGTCAAGGTCAGGTCAAGGTCAAGTAAAGGTCGAGTAAAGGTCAAGTCAAGGTCAAGTGAAGGTCACGTGAAGGTCAAGTCAAGGTCATGTCAAGGTCAAGTCAAGGTCAAGTGAAGGTCATGTCAAGGTCAAGTCAGGTTCAAGTCAAGGTCAAGCCAAGGTCATGTCAAGGTCAGGTCAAGGTCAAGTCAAGGTCAAGTCAAGGTCATGTCAAGGTCGAGTCAAGGCCAAGTCAAGGTCAAGTCGAGGTCAAGTCGAGGTCAAGTGAAGGTCATGTCAAGGTCAAGTCAGGGTCAAGTCAAAGTCAAGTCAAGGTCATGTCAAGGTCAGGTCAAGGTCAAGTAAAGGTCGAGTAAAGGTCAAGGTAAGGTCAAGTGAAGGTCAAGTGAAGGTCAAGTCAAGGTCATGTCAAGGTCATGTCAAGGTCAAGTCAAGGTCAAGTCAAGGTCGAGTAAAGGTCAAGTCAAGGTCATGTCAAGGTCAGGTCAAGGTCAAGTAAAGGTCGAGTAAAGGTCAAGTCAAGGTCAAGTCAAGGTCATGTCAAGGTCAAGTCAGGGTCATGTCAAGGTCAAGTCAAGGTCAAGTAAAGGTCAGGTCAAGGTCAAGTCAAGGTCAAGTCAAGGTCGAGTCAAGGTCAAGTCAAGGTCAAGTCAAGGTCATGTCAAGGTCATGTCAAGGTCAAGTCAAGGTCAAGTCAAGGTCATGTCAAGGTCAAGTCAGGGTCATGTCAAGGTCAAGTCAAGGTCAAGTCAAGGTCAAGTCAAGTCAAGGTCAAGTCAAGATCGAGTCAAGTCAAGGTCAAGTCAAGGTCATGTAAAGGTCATGTCAAGGTCAAGTCAAGGTAAAGTCAAGGTCAAGTCAAGGTCAAGTCATGGTCAAGTCAAATTCAAGTCAAATTCAAGTCAAGGTCAAGTCAAGGTCAAGTCAAGGTCGAGTCAAGGTCAAGTCGAAGTCAAGTCAAGGTCATGTCAAGGTCATGTCAAGCTCAAGTCAAGGTCAAGTCAAGGTCACGTCAAAGTCAAGTCAAAGTCAAGTCCAGGTCATGTCAAGGTCAGGTCAAGGTCAAGTCAAGGTCAAGTCAAGGTCGAGTCAAGGTCAAGTCAAGGTCAAGTCAAGGTCAAGTCAAGGTCAAGTCAAGGTCATGTCAAGGTCATTTCAAGGTCAGGTCAAGGTCAGGTCAAGGTCAAGTCAAGGTCAAGTCAAGGTCATGTCAAGGTCAAATCAAGGTCAAGTCAAGGTCAAGTCAAGGTCAAGTCAAGGTCATGTCAAGGTCAAGTCAAGGTCAAGTCATGGTCAAGTCAAGGTCAAGTCAAAGTCAAGTCAAGGTCAAGTCAAGGTCAAGTCAAGGTCACGTCAAGGTCAGATTAAGGTCAATTCAAGGTCGAGTCAAGGTCAAGTCAAGGTCAAGTCAAGGTCAAGTCAAGGTAAAGTGAAGGTCATGTCAAGGTCAAGTCAGGGTCAAGTCAAGGTCAAGCCAAGGTCAAGTCAAGGTCATGTCAAGGTCAAGGTCAAGTCAAGGTCAAGTCAAGGTCATGTCAAGGTCAGGTCATGTCAAGGTCAAGTCAAGGTCAAGTCAAGGTCAAGTCCAGGTCAAGTCAAGGTCAAGTCAAGGTCAAGTCAAGTTCATGTCGAGTTCAAGTCAAGGTCAAGTCAAGTCAAGGTCAAGTCAAGGTCGAGTCAAGTCAAGGTCAAGTCAAGGTCATGTCAAGGTCAAGTCAAGGTCATGTCAAGGTCAAGTCAGGGTCATGTCAAGGTCAAGTCAAAGTCAAGGTCAAGTCAAGGTCAAGTCAAGGTCAAGTCAAGGTCAAGTCAAGGTCGAGTCAAGTCAAGGTCATGTCAAGGTCATGTCAAGGTCAAGTCAAGGTCAAGTGATGGTCAATTCAAGGTCAAGTCAAGGTCAAGTCAAGGTCATGTCAAGGTCAAGCCAGGGTCATGTCAAGGTCATGTCAAGGTCAAGTCAAGGTCAAGTCAAGGTCAAGTCAAGGTCAAGTCATGGTCAAGTCAAAGTCAAGTCAAAGTCAAGTCAAGGTCAAGTCAAGGTCAAGTCAAGGTCAGATTAAGGTCAATTCAAGGTCGAGTCAATGTCAAGTCAAGGTCAAGTCTAGGTCAAGTCAAGGTCAAGTGAACGTCATGTCAAGGTCAAGTCAGGGTCAAGTCAAGGTCAAGCCAAGGTCAAGTCAAGGTCAAGTCAAGGTCAATGCAAGGTCATGTCAAGGTCAGGTCCTGTCAAGGTCAAGTCCAGGTCAAGTCAAGGTCAAGTCAAGTCAAGGTCAAGTCAAGGTCAAGTCAAGGTCAAGTCAAGGTCGAGTCAAGGTCAAGGTCAAGTCAAGGTCAAGTCAAGGTCATGTCAAGGTCATGTCAAGCTCAAGTCAAGGTCAAGTCAAGGTCATTTCAAGGTCAAGTCAAGGTCATGTCAAGGTCAGGTCAAGGTCAAGTAAAGGTCGAGTAAAGGTCAAGTCAAGGTCAAGTGAAGGTCAAGTGAAGGTCAAGTCAAGGTCATGTCAAGGTCATGTCAAGGTCAGGTCAAGGTCAAGTCAAGGTCAAGTCAAGGTCGAGTCAAGGTCAAGTCAAGGTCAAGTCAAGGTCAAGGTCAAGGTCAAGTCAAGGTCAAGTCAAGGTCATGTCAAGGTCATTTCAAGGTCAGGTCAAGGTCAGATCAAGGTCAAGTCAAGGTCAAGTCAAGGTCAAGTCAAGGTCATGTCAAGGTCAAATCAAGGTCAAGTCAAGGTCAAGTCAAGGTCAAGTCAAGGTCATGTCAAGGTCAAGGTCAAGTCATGGTCAAGTCAAGGTCAAGTCAAAGTCAAGTCAAGGTCAAGTCAAGGTCAAGTCAAGGTCATGTCAAGGTCAGATTAAGGTCAATTCAAGGTCGAGTCAAGGTCAAGTCAAGGTCAAGTCAAGGTCAAGTCAAGGTCAAGTGAAGGTCATGTCAAGGTCAAGTCAGGGTCAAGTCAAGGTCAAGCCAAGGTCAAGTCAAGGTCAAGTCAAGGTCATGTCAAGGTCAAGGTCAAGTCAAGGTCAAGTCAAGGTCAAGTCAAGGTCAAGTCAAGGTCAAGTCCAGGTCAAGTCAAGGTCAAGTCAAGTTCATGTCGAGTTCAAGTCAAGGTCAAGTCAAGTCAAGGTCAAGTCAAGGTCAAGTCAAGTCAAGGTCAAGTCAAGGTCATGTCAAGGTCAAGTCAAGGTCATGTCAAGGTCAAGTCAGGGTCATGTCAAGGTCAAGTCAAAGTCAAGGTCAAGCCAAGGTCAAGTCAAGGTCAAGTCAAGGTCGAGTAAAGGTCAAGTCAAGGTCATGTCAAGGTCAAGGTCAAGTCAAGGTCGAGTAAAGGTCAAGTCAAGGTCATGTCAAGGTCAGGTCAAGGTCAAGTCAAGGTCAAGTCAAGGTCATGTCAAGGTCAGGTCAAGGTCAAGTCAAGGTCAAGTCAGGGTCATGTCAAGGTCAAGTCAAGGTCAAGTCAGGGTCATGTCAAGGTCATGTCAAGGTCAGGTCAAGGTCATGTCAAGGTCATGTCAAGGTCAAGTCAGGGTCATGTCAAGGTCAAGTCAAGGTCAAGTAAAGGTCAGGTCAAGGTCAAGTCAAGGTCAAGTCAAGGTCGAGTCAAGGTCAAGTCAAGGTCAAGTCAAGGTCATGTCAAGGTCATGTCAAGGTCAAGTCAAGGTCAAGTCAAGGTCATGTCAAGGTCAAGTCAGGGTCATGTCAAGGTCAAGTCAAGGTCAAGTCAAGTCAAGGTCGAGTCAAGTCAAGGTCAAGTCAAGGTCATGTCAAGGTCATGTCAAGGTCAAGTCAAGGTCAAGTCAAGGTCAAGTCAAGGTCAAGTCATGGTCAAGTCAAGGTCAAGTCAAAGTCAAGTCAAGGTCAAGTCAAGGTCAAGTCCAGGTCAAGTCAAGGTCAAGTCAAGTCAAGGTCAAGTCAAGGTCAAGTCAAGGTCGAGTCAAGGTCAAGGTCAAGTCAAGGTCAAGTCAAGGTCATGTCAAGGTCATGTCAAGCTCAAGTCAAGGTCAAGTCAAGGTCGAGTCAAGGTCAAGTCAAGGTCAAGTCAAGGTCAAGTCAAGGTCATGTCAAGGTCATGTCAAGGTCAAGTCAAGGTCAAGTCAAGGTCATGTCAAGGTCAAGTCAGGGTCATGTCAAGGTCAAGTCAAGGTCAAGTCAAGGTCAAGTCAAGTCAAGGTCAAGTCAAGATCGAGTCAAGTCAAGGTCAAGTCAAGGTCATGTAAAGGTCATGTCAAGGTCAAGTCAAGGTAAAGTCAAGGTCAAGTCAAGGTCAAGTCATGGTCAAGTCAAATTCAAGTCAAGGTCAAGTCAGGGTCATGTCAAGGTCAAGGTCAAGTAGAGGTCACGTGAAGGTCATGTCAAGGTCAAGTCAGGGTCAAGTCAAGGTCAAGCCAAGATCATGTCAAGGTCAGGTCAAGGTCAAGTCAAGGTCAAGTCAAGGTCATGTCAAGGTCAAGTCAAGGTCAAGTCAAGGTCAAGTCAAGGTCATGTCAAGGTCAGGTTAAGGTCAATTCAAGGTCGAGTCAAGGTCAAGTGAAGGTCATATCAAGGTCAAGTCAGGGTCAAGTCCAGGTCATGTCAAGGTCATGTCAAGGTCAAGTCAGGGTCATGTCAAGGTCAAGGTCAAGTAGAGGTCACGTGAAGGTCATGTCAAGGTCAAGTCAGGGTCAAGTCAAGGTCAAACCAAGGTCATGTCAAGGTCAGGTCAAGGTCAAGTCAAGGTCAAGTCAAGGTCATGTTAAGGTCAGGTCAAGGTCAAGTCAAGGTCAAGTCGATGTCAAGTCAAGGTCAAGTGAAGGTCATGTCAAGGTCAAGTCAGGGTCAAGTCAAGGTCAAGTCAAGGTCATGTCAAGGTCAGGTCAAGGTCAAGTAAAGGTCGAGTAAAGGTCAAGTCAAGGTCAAGTGAAGGTCACGTGAAGGTCAAGTCAAGGTCATGTCAAGGTCAAGTCAAGGTCAAGTGAAGGTCATGTCAAGGTCAAGTCAGGTTCAAGTCAAGGTCAAGCCAAGGTCATGTCAAGGTCAGGTCAAGGTCAAGTCAAGGTCATGTCAAGGTCGAGTCAAGGCCAAGTCAAGGTCAAGTCGAGGTCAAGTCGAGGTCAAGTGAAGGTCATGTCAAGGTCAAGTCAGGGTCAAGTCAAAGTCAAGTCAAGGTCATGTCAAGGTCAGGTCAAGGTCAAGTAAAGGTCGAGTAAAGGTCAAGGTAAGGTCAAGTGAAGGTCAAGTGAAGGTCAAGTCAAGGTCATGTCAAGGTCATGTCAAGGTCAAGTCAAGGTCAAGTCAAGGTCGAGTAAAGGTCAAGTCAAGGTCATGTCAAGGTCAGGTCAAGGTCAAGTAAAGGTCGAGTAAAGGTCAAGTCAAGGTCAAGTCAAGGTCATGTCAAGGTCAAGTCAGGGTCATGTCAAGGTCAAGTCAAGGTCAAGTAAAGGTCAGGTCAAGGTCAAGTCAAGGTCAAGTCAAGGTCGAGTCAAGGTCAAGTCAAGGTCAAGTCAAGGTCATGTCAAGGTCATGTCAAGGTCAAGTCAAGGTCAAGTCAAGGTCATGTCAAGGTCAAGTCAGGGTCATGTCAAGGTCAAGTCAAGGTCAAGTCAAGTCAAGGTCAAGTCAAGATCGAGTCAAGTCAAGGTCAAGTCAAGGTCATGTAAAGGTCATGTCAAGGTCAAGTCAAGGTAAAGTCAAGGTCAAGTCAAGGTCAAGTCATGGTCAAGTCAAATTCAAGTCAAATTCAAGTCAAGGTCAAGTCAAGGTCAAGTCAAGGTCGAGTCAAGGTCAAGTCAAAGTCAAGTCAAGGTCATGTCAAGGTCATGTCAAGCTCAAGTCAAGGTCAAGTCAAGGTCACGTCAAAGTCAAGTCAAAGTCAAGTCCAGGTCATGTCAAGGTCAAGTCAAGGTCAAGTCAAGGTCGAGTAAAGGTCAAGTCAAGGTCATGTCAAGGTCAGGTCAAGGTCAAGTAAAGGTCGAGTAAAGGTCAAGTCAAGGTCAAGTCAAGGTCATGTCAAGGTCAAGTCAGGGTCATGTCAAGGTCAAGTCAAGGTCGAGTAAAGGTCAAGTCAAGGTCATTTCAAGGTCAGGTCAAGGTCAAGTAAAGGTCGAGTAAAGGTCAAGTCAAGGTCAAGTCAAGGTCATGTCAAGGTCAAGTCAGGGTCATGTCAAGGTCAAGTCAAGGTCAAGTAAAGGTCAGGTCAAGGTCAAGTCAAGGTCATGTCAAGGTCAAATCAAGGTCAAGTCAAGGTCAAGTCAAGGTCAAGTCAAGGTCATGTCAAGGTCAAGTCAAGGTCAAGTCATGGTCAAGTCAAGGTCAAGTCAAAGTCAAGTCAAGGTCAAGTCAAGGTCAAGTCAAGGTCACGTCAAGGTCAGATTAAGGTCAATTCAAGGTCGAGTCAAGGTCAAGTCAAGGTCAAGTCAAGGTCAAGTCAAGGTAAAGTGAAGGTCATGTCAAGGTCAAGTCAGGGTCAAGTCAAGGTCAAGCCAAGGTCAAGTCAAGGTCAAGTCAAGGTCATGTCAAGGTCAAGGTCAAGTCAAGGTCAAGTCAAGGTCATGTCAAGGTCAGGTCATGTCAAGGTCAAGTCAAGGTCAAGTCAAGGTCAAGTCCAGGTCAAGTCAAGGTCAAGTCAAGGTCAAGTCAAGTTCATGTCGAGTTCAAGTCAAGGTCAAGTCAAGTCAAGGTCAAGTCAAGGTCGAGTCAAGTCAAGGTCAAGTCAAGGTCATGTCAAGGTCAAGTCAAGGTCATGTCAAGGTCAAGTCAGGGTCATGTCAAGGTCAAGTCAAAGTCAAGGTCAAGTCAAGGTCAAGTCAAGGTCAAGTCAAGGTCGAGTCAAGTCAAGGTCATGTCAAGGTCATGTCAAGGTCAAGTCAAGGTCAAGTGATGGTCAATTCAAGGTCAAGTCAAGGTCAAGTCAAGGTCATGTCAAGGTCAAGCCAGGGTCATGTCAAGGTCATGTCAAGGTCAAGTCAAGGTCAAGTCAAGGTCAAGTCAAGGTCAAGTCAAGGTCAGATTAAGGTTAATTCAAGGTCGAGTCAATGTCAAGTCAAGGTCAAGTCTAGGTCAAGTCAAGGTCAAGTGAACGTCATGTCAAGGTCAAGTCAGGGTCAAGTCAAGGTCAAGCCAAGGTCAAGTCAAGGTCAAGTCAAGGTCAATGCAAGGTCATGTCAAGGTCAGGTCCTGTCAAGGTCAAGTCCAGGTCAAGTCAAGGTCAAGTCAAGTCAAGGTCAAGTCAAGGTCAAGTCAAGGTCAAGTCAAGGTCGAGTCAAGGTCAAGGTCAAGTCAAGGTCAAGTCAAGGTCATGTCAAGGTCATGTCAAGCTCAAGTCAAGGTCAAGTCAAGGTCATTTCAAGGTCAAGTCAAGGTCATGTCAAGGTCAGGTCAAGGTCAAGTAAAGGTCGAGTAAAGGTCAAGTCAAGGTCAAGTGAAGGTCAAGTGAAGGTCAAGTCAAGGTCATGTCAAGGTCATGTCAAGGTCAAGTCAAGGTCAAGTCAAGGTCGAGTAAAGGTCAAGTCAAGGTCATGTCAAGGTCAAGTCAAGGTCAAGTCAAGGTCAAGTCAAGGTCACGTCAAGGTCAGATTAAGGTCAATTCAAGGTCGAGTCAAGGTCAAGTCAAGGTCAAGTCAAGGTCATGTCAAGGTCATGTCAAGGTCAAGTCAAGGTCAAGTCAAGGTCATGTCAAGGTCAAGTCAGGGTCATGTCAAGGTCAAGTCAAGGTCAAGTCAAGGTCAAGTCAAGTCAAGGTCAAGTCAAGATCGAGTCAAGTCAAGGTCAAGTCAAGGTCATGTAAAGGTTATGTCAAGGTCAAGTCAAGGTAAAGTCAAGGTCAAGTCAAGGTCAAGTCATGGTCAAGTCAAATTCAAGTCAAATTCAAGTCAAGGTCAAGTCAAGGTCAAGTCAAGGTCGAGTCAAGGTCAAGTCAAAGTCAAGTCAAGGTCATGTCAAGGTCATGTCAAGCTCAAGTCAAGGTCAAGTCAAGGTCAAGTCAAGGTCGAGTCAAGGTCAAGTCAAGGTCAAGTCAAGGTCAAGTCAAGGTCAAGTCAAGGTCATGTCAAGGTCATTTCAAGGTCAGGTCAAGGTCAGGTCAAGGTCAAGTCAAGGTCAAGTCAAGGTCATGTCAAGGTCAAATCAAGGTCAAGTCAAGGTCAAGTCAAGGTCAAGTCAAGGTCATGTCAAGGTCAAGTCAAGGTCAAGTCATGGTCAAGTCAAGGTCAAGTCAAAGTCAAGTCAAGGTCAAGTCAAGGTCAAGTCAAGGTCACGTCAAGGTCAGATTAAGGTCAATTCAAGGTCGAGTCAAGGTCAAGTCAAGGTCAAGTCAAGGTCAAGTCAAGGTAAAGTGAAGGTCATGTCAAGGTCAAGTCAGGGTCAAGTCAAGGTCAAGCCAAGGTCAAGTCAAGGTCAAGTCAAGGTCATGTCAAGGTCAAGGTCAAGTCAAGGTCAAGTCAAGGTCATGTCAAGGTCAGGTCATGTCAAGGTCAAGTCAAGGTCAAATCAAGGTCAAGTCCAGGTCAAGTCAAGGTCAGGTCAAGGTCAAGTCAAGTTCATGTCGAGTTCAAGTCAAGGTCAAGTCAAGTCAAGGTCAAGTCAAGGTCGAGTCAAGTCAAGGTCAAGTCAAGGTCATGTCAAGGTCAAGTCAAGGTCATGTCAAGGTCAAGTCAGGGTCATGTCAAGGTCAAGTCAAAGTCAAGGTCAAGTCAAGGTCAAGTCAAGGTCAAGTCAAGGTCAAGTCAAGGTCGAGTCAAGTCAAGGTCATGTCAAGGTCATGTCAAGGTCAAGTCAAGGTCAAGTGATGGTCAATTCAAGGTCAAGTCAAGGTCAAGTCAAGGTCATGTCAAGGTCAAGCCAGGGTCATGTCAAGGTCATGTCAAGGTCAAGTCAAGGTCAAGTCAAGGTCAAGTCAAGGTCAAGTCAAGGTCAAGTCATGGTCAAGTCAAAGTCAAGTCAAAGTCAAGTCAAGGTCAAGTCAAGGTCAAGTCAAGGTCAGATTAAGGTCAATTCAAGGTCGAGTCAATGTCAAGTCAAGGTCAAGTCTAGGTCAAGTCAAGGTCAAGTGAACGTCATGTCAAGGTCAAGTCAGGGTCAAGTCAAGGTCAAGCCAAGGTCAAGTCAAGGTCAAGTCAAGGTCAATGCAAGGTCATGTCAAGGTCAGGTCCTGTCAAGGTCAAGTCCAGGTCAAGTCAAGGTCAAGTCAAGTCAAGGTCAAGTCAAGGTCAAGTCAAGGTCAAGTCAAGGTCGAGTCAAGGTCAAGGTCAAGTCAAGGTCAAGTCAAGGTCATGTCAAGGTCATGTCATGCTCAAGTCAAGGTCAAGTCAAGGTCATTTCAAGGTCAAGTCAAGGTCATGTCAAGGTCAGGTCAAGGTCAAGTAAAGGTCGAGTAAAGGTCAAGTCAAGGTCAAGTGAAGGTCAAGTGAAGGTCAAGTCAAGGTCATGTCAAGGTCATGTCAAGGTCAAGTCAAGGTCAAGTCAAGGTCGAGTAAAGGTCAAGTCAAGGTCATGTCAAGGTCAGGTCAAGGTCAAGTAAAGGTCGAGTAAAGGTCAAGTCAAGGTCAAGTCAAGGTCATGTCAAGGTCAAGTCAGGGTCATGTCAAGGTCAAGTCAAGGTCAAGTAAAGGTCAGGTCAAGGTCAAGTCAAGGTCAAGTCAAGGTCGAGTCAAGGTCAAGTCAAGGTCAAGTCAAGGTCATGTCAAGGTCATGTCAAGGTCAAGTCAAGGTCAAGTCAAGGTCATGTCAAGGTCAAGTCAGGGTCATGTCAAGGTCAAGTCAAGGTCAAGTCAAGTCAAGGTCAAGTCAAGATCGAGTCAAGTCAAGGTCAAGTCAAGGTCATGTAAAGGTCATGTCAAGGTCAAGTCAAGGTCAAGTCAAGGTCAAGTCAAGGTCAAGTCATGGTCAAGTCAAATTCAAGTAAAATTAAAGTCAAGGTCAAGTCAAGGTCAAGTCAAGGTCGAGTCAAGGTCAAGTCAAGGTCAAGTCAAGGTCATGTCAAGGTCATGTCAAGCTCAAGTCAAGGTTAAGTCAAGGTCACGTCAAAGTCAAGTCAAAGTCAAGTCCAGGTCATGTCAAGGTCAGGTCAAGGTCAAGTCAAGGTCAAGTCAAGGTCGAGTCAAGGTCAAGTCAAGGTCAAGTCAAGGTCAAGGTCAAGTCAAGGTCAAGTCAAGGTCATGTCAAGGTCATTTCAAGGTCAGGTCAAGGTCAGGTCAAGGTCAAGTCAAGGTCAAGTCAAGGTCAAGTCAAGGTCATGTCAAGGTCAAATCAAGGTCAAGTCAAGGTCAAGTCAAGGTCAAGTCAAGGTCATGTCAAGGTCAAGTCAAGGTCAAGTCATGGTCAAGTCAAGGTCAAGTCAAAGTCAAGTCAAGGTCAAGTCAAGGTCAAGTCAAGGTCATGTCAAGGTCAGATTAAGGTCAATTCAAGGTCGAGTCAAGGTCAAGTCAAGGTCAAGTCAAGGTCAAGTCAAGGTCAAGTGAAGGTCATGTCAAGGTCAAGTCAGGGTCAAGTCAAGGTCAAGCCAAGGTCAAGTCAAGGTCAAGTCAAGGTCATGTCAAGGTCAAGGTCAAGTCAAGGTCAAGTCAAGGTCAAGTCAAGGTCAAGTCAAGGTCAAGTCCAGGTCAAGTCAAGGTCAAGTCAAGTTCATGTCGAGTTCAAGTCAAGGTCAAGTCAAGTCAAGGTCAAGTCAAGGTCAAGTCAAGTCAAGGTCAAGTCAAGGTCATGTCAAGGTCAAGTCAAGGTCATGTCAAGGTCAAGTCAGGGTCATGTCAAGGTCAAGTCAAAGTCAAGGTCAAGCCAAGGTCAAGTCAAGGTCAAGTCAAGGTCGAGTAAAGGTCAAGTCAAGGTCATGTCAAGGTCAAGGTCAAGTCAAGGTCGAGTAAAGGTCAAGTCAAGGTCATGTCAAGGTCAGGTCAAGGTCAAGTCAAGGTCAAGTCAAGGTCATGTCAAGGTCAGGTCAAGGTCAAGTCAAGGTCAAGTCAGGGTCATGTCAAGGTCAAGTCAAGGTCAAGTCAGGGTCATGTCAAGGTCATGTCAAGGTCAGGTCAAGGTCATGTCAAGGTCATGTCAAGGTCAAGTCAGGGTCATGTCAAGGTCAAGTCAAGGTCAAGTAAAGGTCAGGTCAAGGTCAAGTCAAGGTCAAGTCAAGGTCGAGTCAAGGTCAAGTCAAGGTCAAGTCAAGGTCATGTCAAGGTCATGTCAAGGTCAAGGTCAAGTCAAGGTCATGTCAAGGTCAAGTCAGGGTCATGTCAAGGTCAAGTCAAGGTCAAGTCAAGGTCAAGTCAAGTCAAGGTCGAGTCAAGTCAAGGTCAAGTCAAGGTCATGTCAAGGTCATGTCAAGGTCAAGTCAAGGTCAAGTCAAGGTCAAGTCAAGGTCAAGTCATGGTCAAGTCAAGGTCAAGTCAAAGTCAAGTCAAGGTCAAGTCAAGGTCAAGTCCAGGTCAAGTCAAGGTCAAGTCAAGTCAAGTCAAGGTCAAGTCAAGGTCAAGTCAAGGTCGAGTCAAGGTCAAGGTCAAGTCAAGGTCAAGTCAAGGTCAAGTCAAGGTCAAGTCAAGGTCATGTCAAGGTCATGTCAAGCTCAAGTCAAGGTCAAGTCAAGGTCATGTCAAGGTCAAGTCAAGGTCAAGTCAAGGTCAAGTCATGTCAAGGTCAGGTCAAGGTCAAGTCAAGGTCAAGTCAAGGTCAAGTCAAGGTAAAGTGAAGGTCATGTCAAGGTCAAGTCAGGGTCAAGTCAAGGTCAAGCCAAGGTCAAGTCAAGGTCAAGTCAAGGTCATGTCAAGGTCAAGGTCAAGTCAAGGTCAAGTCAAGGTCATGTCAAGGTCAGGTCATGTCAAGGTCAAGTCAAGGTCAAGTCAAGGTCAAGTCCAGGTCAAGTCAAGGTCAAGTCAAGGTCAAGTCAAGGTCAAGTCAAGTCAAGGTCAAGTCAAGGTCGAGTCAAGTCAAGGTCAAGTCAAGGTCATGTCAAGGTCAAGTCAAGGTCATGTCAAGGTCAAGTCAGGGTCATGTCAAGGTCAAGTCAAAGTCAAGGTCAAGTCAAGGTCAAGTCAAGGTCAAGTCAAGGTCGAGTCAAGTCAAGGTCATGTCAAGGTCATGTCAAGGTCAAGTCAAGGTCAAGTGATGGTCAATTCAAGGTCAAGTCAAGGTCAAGTCAAGGTCATGTCAAGGTCAAGCCAGGGTCATGTCAAGGTCATGTCAAGGTCAAGTCAAGGTCAAGTCAAGGTCAAGTCAAGGTCAAGTCATGGTCAAGTCAAAGTCAAGTCAAAGTCAAGTCAAGGTCAAGTCAAGGTCAAGTCAAGGTCAGATTAAGGTCAATTCAAGGTCGAGTCAATGTCAAGTCAAGGTCAAGTCTAGGTCAAGTCAAGGTCAAGTGAACGTCATGTCAAGGTCAAGTCAGGGTCAAGTCAAGGTCAAGCCAAGGTCAAGTCAAGGTCAAGTCAAGGTCAATGCAAGGTCATGTCAAGGTCAGGTCCTGTCAAGGTCAAGTCCAGGTCAAGTCAAGGTCAAGTCAAGTCAAGGTCAAGTCAAGGTCAAGTCAGGGTCAAGTCAAGGTCGAGTCAAGGTCAAGGTCAAGTCAAGGTCAAGTCAAGGTCATGTCAAGGTCATGTCAAGCTCAAGTCAAGGTCAAGTCAAGGTCATTTCAAGGTCAAGTCAAGGTCATGTCAAGGTCAGGTCAAGGTCAAGTAAAGGTCGAGTAAAGGTCAAGTCAAGGTCAAGTGAAGGTCAAGTGAAGGTCAAGTCAAGGTCATGTCAAGGTCATGTCAAGGTCAAGTCAAGGTCAAGTCAAGGTCGAGTAAAGGTCAAGTCAAGGTCATGTCAAGGTCAGGTCAAGGTCAAGTAAAGGTCGAGTAAAGGTCAAGTCAAGGTCAAGTCAAGGTCATGTCAAGGTCAAGTCAGGGTCATGTCAAGGTCAAGTCAAGGTCAAGTAAAGGTCAGGTCAAGGTCAAGTCAAGGTCAAGTCAAGGTCGAGTCAAGGTCAAGTCAAGGTCAAGTCAAGGTCATGTCAAGGTCATGTCAAGGTCAAGTCAAGGTCAAGTCAAGGTCATGTCAAGGTCAAGTCAGGGTCATGTCAAGGTCAAGTCAAGGTCAAGTCAAGTCAAGGTCAAGTCAAGATCGAGTCAAGTCAAGGTCAAGTCAAGGTCATGTAAAGGTCATGTCAAGGTCAAGTCAAGGTCAAGTCAAAGTCAAGTCAAGGTCAAGTCAAGGTCAAGTCAAGGTCATGTCAAGGTCAGATTAAGGTCAATTCAAGGTCGAGTCAAGGTCAAGTCAAGGTCAAGTCAAGGTCAAGTCAAGGTCAAGTGAAGGTCATGTCAAGGTCAAGTCAGGGTCAAGTCAAGGTCAAGCCAAGGTCAAGTCAAGGTCAAGTCAAGGTCATGTCAAGGTCAAGGTCAAGTCAAGGTCAAGTCAAGGTCAAGTCAAGGTCAAGTCAAGGTGAAGTCAAGGTCAAGTCCAGGTCAAGTCAAGGTCAAGTCAAGTTCATGTCGAGTTCAAGTCAAGGTCAAGTCAAGTCAAGGTCAAGTCAAGGTCAAGTCAAGTCAAGGTCAAGTCAAGGTCATGTCAAGGTCAAGTCAAGGTCATGTCAAGGTCAAGTCAGGGTCATGTCAAGGTCAAGTCAAAGTCAAGGTCAAGCCAAGGTCAAGTCAAGGTCAAGTCAAGGTCGAGTAAAGGTCAAGTCAAGGTCATGTCAAGGTCAAGGTCAAGTCATGGTCGAGTAAAGGTCAAGTCAAGGTCATGTCAAGGTCAGGTCAAGGTCAAGTCAAGGTCAAGTCAAGGTCATGTCAAGGTCAGGTCAAGGTCAAGTCAAGGTCAAGTCAGGGTCATGTCAAGGTCAAGTCAAGGTCAAGTCAGGGTCATGTCAAGGTCATGTCAAGGTCAGGTCAAGGTCATGTCAAGGTCATGTCAAGGTCAAGTCAGGGTCATGTCAAGGTCAAGTCAAGGTCAAGTAAAGGTCAGGTCAAGGTCAAGTCAAGGTCAAGTCAAGGTCGAGTCAAGGTCAAGTCAAGGTCAAGTCAAGGTCATGTCAGGGTCATGTCAAGGTCAAGTCAAGGTCAAGTCAAGTCAAGGTCGAGTCAAGTCAAGGTCAAGTCAAGGTCATGTCAAGGTCATGTCAAGGTCAAGTCAAGGTCAAGTCAAGGTCAAGTCAAGGTCAAGTCATGGTCAAGTCAAGGTCAAGTCAAAGTCAAGTCAAGTCAAGTCAAGGTCAAGTCATGGTCAAGTCAAGGTCAAGTCAAAGTCAAGTCAAGTCAAGTCAAGGTCAAGTCATGGTCGAGTAAAGGTCAAGTCAAGGTCATGTCAAGGTCAGGTCAAGGTCAAGTCAAGGTCAAGTCAAGGTCATGTCAAGGTCAGGTCAAGGTCAAGTCAAGGTCAAGTCAGGGTCATGTCAAGGTCAAGTCAAGGTCAAGTCAGGGTCATGTCAAGGTCATGTCAAGGTCAGGTCAAGGTCATGTCAAGGTCATGTCAAGGTCAAGTCAGGGTCATGTCAAGGTCAAGTCAAGGTCAAGTAAAGGTCAGGTCAAGGTCAAGTCAAGGTCAAGTCAAGGTCGAGTCAAGGTCAAGTCAAGGTCAAGTCAAGGTCATGTCAAGGTCATGTCAAGGTCAAGTCAAGGTCAAGTCAAGGTCATATCAAGGTCAAGTCAGGGTCATGTCAAGGTCAAGTCAAGGTCAAGTCAAGTCAAGGTCGAGTCAAGTCAAGGTCAAGTCAAGGTCATGTCAAGGTCATGTCAAGGTCAAGTCAAGGTCAAGTCAAGGTCAAGTCAAGGTCAAGTCATGGTCAAGTCAAGGTCAAGTCAAAGTCAAGTCAAGTCAAGTCAAGGTCAAGTCAAGGTCAAGTCAAGGTCAAGTCAAGGTCGAGTCAAGGTCAAGGTCAAGTCAAGGTCAAGTCAAGGTCAAGTCAAGGTCAAGTCAAGGTCAAGTCAAGGTCATGTCAAGGTCATGTCAAGCTCAAGTCAAGGTCAAGTCAAGGTCATGTCAAGGTCAAGTCAAGGTCAAGTCAAGGTCAAGTCATGTCAAGGTCAGGTCAAGGTCAAGTCAAGGTCAAGTCAAGGTCAAGTCAAGGTCAAGTCAAGGTCATGTCAAGGTCAAGTCAAGGTCAAGTCAAGGTCAAGTCAAGGTCAAGTCATGGTCAAGTCAAGGTCAAGTCAAAGTCAAGTCAAGTCAAGTCAAGGTCAAGTCAAGGTCAAGTCAAGGTCAAGTCAAGGTCGAGTCAAGGTCAAGGTCAAGTCAAGGTCAAGTCATGGTCAAGTCCAGGTCAAGTCAAGGTCAAGTCAAGTCAAGTCAAGGTCAAGTCAAGGTCAAGTCAAGGTCGAGTCAAGGTCAAGGTCAAGTCAAGGTCAAGTCAAGGTCAAGTCAAGGTCAAGTCAAGGTCAAGTCAAGGTCATGTCAAGGTCATGTCAAGCTCAAGTCAAGGTCAAGTCAAGGTCATGTCAAGGTCAAGTCAAGGTCAAGTCAAGGTCAAGTCATGTCAAGGTCAGGTCAAGGTCAAGTCAAGGTCAAGTCAAGGTCGAGTCAAGTCAAGGTCATGTCAAGGTCATGTCAAGGTCAAGTCAAGGTCAAGTGATGGTCAATTCAAGGTCAAGTCAAGGTCATGTCAAGGTCAAGCCAGGGTCATGTCAAGGTCATGTCAAGGTCAAGTCAAGGTCAAGTCAAGGTCAAGTCAAGGTCAAGTCATGGTCAAGTCAAAGTCAAGTCAAAGTCAAGTCAAGGTCAAGTCAAGGTCAAGTCAAGGTCAGATTAAGGTCAATTCATGGTCGAGTCAATGTCAAGTCAAGGTCAAGTCTAGGTCAAGTCAAGGTCAAGTGAACGTCATGTCAAGGTCAAGTCAGGGTCAAGTCAAGGTCAAGCCAAGGTCAAGTCAAGGTCAAGTCAAGGTCAATGCAAGGTCATGTCAAGGTCAGGTCCTGTCAAGGTCAAGTCCAGGTCAAGTCAAGGTCAAGTCAAGTCAAGGTCAAGTCAAGGTCAAGTCAAGGTCAAGTCAAGGTCGAGTCAAGGTCAAGGTCAAGTCAAGGTCAAGTCAAGGTCATGTCAAGGTCATGTCAAGCTCAAGTCAAGGTCAAGTCAAGGTCATTTCAAGGTCAAGTCAAGGTCATGTCAAGGTCAGGTCAAGGTCAAGTAAAGGTCGAGTAAAGGTCAAGTCAAGGTCAAGTGAAGGTCAAGTGAAGGTCAAGTCAAGGTCATGTCAAGGTCATGTCAAGGTCAAGTCAAGGTCAAGTCAAGGTCGAGTAAAGGTCAAGTCAAGGTCATGTCAAGGTCAGGTCAAGGTCAAGTAAAGGTCGAGTAAAGGTCAAGTCAAGGTCAAGTCAAGGTCATGTCAAGGTCAAGGTCAAGTCAAGGTCAAGTCAAGGTCAAGTCAAGGTCATGTCAAGGTCAAGTCAGGGTCATGTCAAGGTCAAGTCAAGGTCAAGTCAAGTCAAGGTCAAGTCAAGATCGAGTCAAGTCAAGGTCAAGTCAAGGTCATGTAAAGGTCATGTCAAGGTCAAGTCAAGGTCAAGTCAAAGTCAAGTCAAGGTCAAGTCAAGGTCAAGTCAAGGTCATGTCAAGGTCAGATTAAGGTCAATTCAAGGTCGAGTCAAGGTCAAGTCAAGGTCAAGTCAAGGTCAAGTCAAGGTCAAGTGAAGGTCATGTCAAGGTCAAGTCAGGGTCAAGTCAAGGTCAAGCCATGGTCAAGTCAAGGTCAAGTGAACGTCATGTCAAGGTCAAGTCAGGGTCAAGTCAAGGTCAAGCCAAGGTCAAGTCAAGGTCAAGTCAAGGTCAATGCAAGGTCATGTCAAGGTCAGGTCCTGTCAAGGTCAAGTCCAGGTCAAGTCAAGGTCAAGTCAAGTCAAGGTCAAGTCAAGGTCAAGTCAAGGTCAAGTCAAGGTCGAGTCAAGGTCAAGGTCAAGTCAAGGTCAAGTCAAGGTCATGTCAAGGTCATGTCAAGCTCAAGTCAAGGTCAAGTCAAGGTCATTTCAAGGTCAAGTCAAGGTCATGTCAAGGTCAGGTCAAGGTCAAGTAAAGGTCGAGTAAAGGTCAAGTCAAGGTCAAGTGAAGGTCAAGTGAAGGTCAAGTCAAGGTCATGTCAAGGTCATGTCAAGGTCAAGTCAAGGTCAAGTCAAGGTCGAGTAAAGGTCAAGTCAAGGTCATGTCAAGGTCAAGTCAAGGTCAAGTCAAGGTCAAGTCAAGGTCACGTCAAGGTCAGATTAAGGTCAATTCAAGGTCGAGTCAAGGTCAAGTCAAGGTCAAGTCAAGGTCATGTCAAGGTCATGTCAAGGTCAAGTCAAGGTCAAGTCAAGGTCATGTCAAGGTCAAGTCAGGGTCATGTCAAGGTCAAGTCAAGGTCAAGTCAAGGTCAAGTCAAGTCAAGGTCAAGTCAAGATCGAGTCAAGTCAAGGTCAAGTCAAGGTCATGTAAAGGTCATGTCAAGGTCAAGTCAAGGTAAAGTCAAGGTCAAGTCAAGGTCAAGTCATGGTCAAGTCAAATTCAAGTCAAATTCAAGTCAAGGTCAAGTCAAGGTCAAGTCAAGGTCGAGTCAAGGTCAAGTCAAAGTCAAGTCAAGGTCATGTCAAGGTCATGTCAAGCTCAAGTCAAGGTCAAGTCAAGGTCAAGTCAAGGTCGAGTCAAGGTCGAGTCAAGGTCAAGTCAAGGTCAAGTCAAGGTCAAGTCAAGGTCAAGTCAAGGTCATGTCAAGGTCATTTCAAGGTCAGGTCAAGGTCAGGTCAAGGTCAAGTCAAGGTCAAGTCAAGGTCATGTCAAGGTCAAATCAAGGTCAAGTCAAGGTCAAGTCAAGGTCAAGTCAAGGTCATGTCAAGGTCAAGTCAAGGTCAAGTCATGGTCAAGTCAAGGTCAAGTCAAAGTCAAGTCAAGGTCAAGTCAAGGTCAAGTCAAGGTCACGTCAAGGTCAGATTAAGGTCAATTCAAGGTCGAGTCAAGGTCAAGTCAAGGTCAAGTCTAGGTCAAGTCAAGGTAAAGTGAAGGTCATGTCAAGGTCAAGTCAGGGTCAAGTCAAGGTCAAGCCAAGGTCAAGTCAAGGTCAAGTCAAGGTCATGTCAAGGTCAAGGTCAAGTCAAGGTCAAGTCAAGGTCATGTCAAGGTCAGGTCATGTCAAGGTCAAGTCAAGGTCAAGTCAAGGTCAAGTCCAGGTCAAGTCAAGGTCAAGTCAAGGTCAAGTCAAGTTCATGTCGAGTTCAAGTCAAGGTCAAGTCAAGTCAAGGTCAAGTCAAGGTCGAGTCAAGTCAAGGTCAAGTCAAGGTCATGTCAAGGTCAAGTCAAGGTCATGTCAAGGTCAAGTCAGGGTCATGTCAAGGTCAAGACAAAGTCAAGGTCAAGTCAAGGTCAAGTCAAGGTCAAGTCAAGGTCAAGTCAAGGTCGAGTCAAGTCAAGGTCATGTCAAGGTCATGTCAAGGTCAAGTCAAGGTCAAGTGATGGTCAATTCAAGGTCAAGTCAAGGTCAAGTCAAGGTCATGTCAAGGTCAAGCCAGGGTCATGTCAAGGTCATGTCAAGGTCAAGTCAAGGTCAAGTCAAGGTCAAGTCAAGGTCAAGTCATGGTCAAGTCAAAGTCAAGTCAAAGTCAAGTCAAGGTCAAGTCAAGGTCAAGTCAAGGTCAGATTAAGGTCAATTCAAGGTCGAGTCAATGTCAAGTCAAGGTCAAGTCTAGGTCAAGTCAAGGTCAAGTGAACGTCATGTCAAGGTCAAGTCAGGGTCAAGTCAAGGTCAAGCCAAGGTCAAGTCAAGGTCAAGTCAAGGTCAATGCAAGGTCATGTCAAGGTCAGGTCCTGTCAAGGTCAAGTCAAGTCAAGGTCAAGTCAAGGTCAAGTCAAGGTCAAGTCAAGGTCGAGTCAAGGTCAAGGTCAAGTCAAGGTCAAGTCAAGGTCATGTCAAGGTCATGTCAAGCTCAAGTCAAGGTCAAGTCAAGGTCATTTCAAGGTCAAGTCAAGGTCATGTCAAGGTCAGGTCAAGGTCAAGTAAAGGTCAAGTCAAGGTCAAGTGAAGGTCAAGTGAAGGTCAAGTC
The DNA here is from genome assembly GCA_963662145.1 of Sturmia bella. Classification (NCBI taxonomy): domain Eukaryota; kingdom Metazoa; phylum Arthropoda; class Insecta; order Diptera; family Tachinidae; genus Sturmia; species Sturmia bella. Next base: position 28,672,073 of record OY759170.1, read on the forward strand.
AAGGTCATGTCAAGGTCATGTCAAGGTCAAGTCAAGGTCAAGTCAAGGTCGAGTAAAGGTCAAGTCAAGGTCATGTCAAGGTCAGGTCAAGGTCAAGTAAAGGTCGAGTAAAGGTCAAGTCAAGGTCAAGTCAAGGTCATGTCAAGGTCAAGTCAGGGTCATGTCAAGGTCAAGTCAAGGTCAAGTAAAGGTCAGGTCAAGGTCAAGTCAAGGTCAAGTCAAGGTCGAGTCAAGGTCAAGTCAAGGTCAAGTCAAGGTCATGTCAAGGTCATGTCAAGGTCAAGTCAAGGTCAAGTCAAGGTCATGTCAAGGTCAAGTCAGGGTCATGTCAAGGTCAAGTCAAGGTCAAGTCAAGTCAAGGTCAAGTCAAGATCGAGTCAAGTCAAGGTCAAGTCAAGGTCATGTAAAGGTCATGTCAAGGTCAAGTCAAGGTCAAGTCAAGGTCAAGTCAAGGTCAAGTCATGGTCAAGTCAAATTCAAGTAAAATTAAAGTCAAGGTCAAGTCAAGGTCAAGTCAAGGTCGAGTCAAGGTCAAGTCAAGGTCAAGTCAAGGTCATGTCAAGGTCATGTCAAGCTCAAGTCAAGGTCAAGTCAAGGTCACGTCAAAGTCAAGTCAAAGTCAAGTCCAGGTCATGTCAAGGTCAGGTCAAGGTCAAGTCAAGGTCAAGTCAAGGTCGAGTCAAGGTCAAGTCAAGGTCAAGTCAAGGTCAAGGTCAAGTCAAGGTCAAGTCAAGGTCATGTCAAGGTCATTTCAAGGTCAGGTCAAGGTCAGGTCAAGGTCAAGTCAAGGTCAAGTCAAGGTCAAGTCAAGGTCATGTCAAGGTCAAATCAAGGTCAAGTCAAGGTCAAGTCAAGGTCAAGTCAAGGTCATGTCAAGGTCAAGTCAAGGTCAAGTCATGGTCAAGTCAAGGTCAAGTCAAAGTCAAGTCAAGGTCAAGTCAAGGTCAAGTCAAGGTCATGTCAAGGTCAGATTAAGGTCAATTCAAGGTCGAGTCAAGGTCAAGTCAAGGTCAAGTCAAGGTCAAGTCAAGGTCAAGTGAAGGTCATGTCAAGGTCAAGTCAGGGTCAAGTCAAGGTCAAGCCAAGGTCAAGTCAAGGTCAAGTCAAGGTCATGTCAAGGTCAAGGTCAAGTCAAGGTCAAGTCAAGGTCAAGTCAAGGTCAAGTCAAGGTCAAGTCCAGGTCAAGTCAAGGTCAAGTCAAGTTCATGTCGAGTTCAAGTCAAGGTCAAGTCAAGTCAAGGTCAAGTCAAGGTCAAGTCAAGTCAAGGTCAAGTCAAGGTCATGTCAAGGTCAAGTCAAGGTCATGTCAAGGTCAAGTCAGGGTCATGTCAAGGTCAAGTCAAAGTCAAGGTCAAGCCAAGGTCAAGTCAAGGTCAAGTCAAGGTCGAGTAAAGGTCAAGTCAAGGTCATGTCAAGGTCAAGGTCAAGTCAAGGTCGAGTAAAGGTCAAGTCAAGGTCATGTCAAGGTCAGGTCAAGGTCAAGTCAAGGTCAAGTCAAGGTCATGTCAAGGTCAGGTCAAGGTCAAGTCAAGGTCAAGTCAGGGTCATGTCAAGGTCAAGTCAAGGTCAAGTCAGGGTCATGTCAAGGTCATGTCAAGGTCAGGTCAAGGTCATGTCAAGGTCATGTCAAGGTCAAGTCAGGGTCATGTCAAGGTCAAGTCAAGGTCAAGTAAAGGTCAGGTCAAGGTCAAGTCAAGGTCAAGTCAAGGTCGAGTCAAGGTCAAGTCAAGGTCAAGTCAAGGTCATGTCAAGGTCATGTCAAGGTCAAGTCAAGGTCAAGTCAGGGTCATGTCAAGGTCAAGTCAGGGTCATGTCAAGGTCAAGTCAAGGTCAAGTCAAGGTCAAGTCAAGTCAAGTCAAGGTCGAGTCAAGTCAAGGTCAAGTCAAGGTCATGTCAAGGTCATGTCAAGGTCAAGTCAAGGTCAAGTCAAGGTCAAGTCAAGGTCAAGTCATGGTCAAGTCAAGGTCAAGTCAAAGTCAAGTCAAGGTCAAGTCAAGGTCAAGTCCAGGTCAAGTCAAGGTCAAGTCAAGTCAAGTCAAGGTCAAGTCAAGGTCAAGTCAAGGTCGAGTCAAGGTCAAGGTCAAGTCAAGGTCAAGTCAAGGTCAAGTCAAGGTCATGTCAAGGTCATGTCAAGCTCAAGTCAAGGTCAAGTCAAGGTCATGTCAAGGTCAAGTCAAGGTCAAGTCAAGGTCAAGTCATGTCAAGGTCAGGTCAAGGTCAAGTCAAGGTCAAGTCAAGGTCAAGTCAAGGTAAAGTGAAGGTCATGTCAAGGTCAAGTCAGGGTCAAGTCAAGGTCAAGCCAAGGTCAAGTCAAGGTCAAGTCAAGGTCATGTCAAGGTCAAGGTCAAGTCAAGGTCAAGTCAAGGTCATGTCAAGGTCAGGTCATGTCAAGGTCAAGTCAAGGTCAAGTCAAGGTCAAGTCCAGGTCAAGTCAAGGTCAAGTCAAGGTCAAGTCAAGGTCAAGTCAAGTCAAGGTCAAGTCAAGGTCATGTCAAGGTCAAGTCAAGGTCATGTCAAGGTCAAGTCAGGGTCATGTCAAGGTCAAGTCAAAGTCAAGGTCAAGTCAAGGTCAAGTCAAGGTCAAGTCAAGGTCAAGTCAAGGTCGAGTCAAGTCAAGGTCATGTCAAGGTCATGTCAAGGTCAAGTCAAGGTCAAGTGATGGTCAATTCAAGGTCAAGTCAAGGTCAAGTCAAGGTCATGTCAAGGTCAAGCCAGGGTCATGTCAAGGTCATGTCAAGGTCAAGTCAAGGTCAAGTCAAGGTCAAGTCAAGGTCAAGTCATGGTCAAGTCAAAGTCAAGTCAAAGTCAAGTCAAGGTCAAGTCAAGGTCAAGTCAAGGTCAGATTAAGGTCAATTCAAGGTCGAGTCAATGTCAAGTCAAGGTCAAGTCTAGGTCAAGTCAAGGTCAAGTGAACGTCATGTCAAGGTCAAGTCAGGGTCAAGTCAAGGTCAAGCCAAGGTCAAGTCAAGGTCAAGTCAAGGTCAATGCAAGGTCATGTCAAGGTCAGGTCCTGTCAAGGTCAAGTCCAGGTCAAGTCAAGGTCAAGTCAAGTCAAGGTCAAGTCAAGGTCAAGTCAAGGTCAAGTCAAGGTCGAGTCAAGGTCAAGGTCAAGTCAAGGTCAAGTCAAGGTCATGTCAAGGTCATGTCAAGCTCAAGTCAAGGTCAAGTCAAGGTCATTTCAAGGTCAAGTCAAGGTCATGTCAAGGTCAGGTCAAGGTCAAGTAAAGGTCGAGTAAAGGTCAAGTCAAGGTCAAGTGAAGGTCAAGTGAAGGTCAAGTCAAGGTCATGTCAAGGTCATGTCAAGGTCAAGTCAAGGTCAAGTCAAGGTCGAGTAAAGGTCAAGTCAAGGTCATGTCAAGGTCAGGTCAAGGTCAAGTAAAGGTCGAGTAAAGGTCAAGTCAAGGTCAAGTCAAGGTCATGTCAAGGTCAAGTCAGGGTCATGTCAAGGTCAAGTCAAGGTCAAGTAAAGGTCAGGTCAAGGTCAAGTCAAGGTCAAGTCAAGGTCGAGTCAAGGTCAAGTCAAGGTCAAATCAAGGTCATGTCAAGGTCATGTCAAGGTCAAGTCAAGGTCAAGTCAAGGTCATGTCAAGGTCAAGTCAGGGTCATGTCAAGGTCAAGTCAAGGTCAAGTCAAGTCAAGGTCAAGTCAAGATCGAGTCAAGTCAAGGTCAAGTCAAGGTCATGTAAAGGTCATGTCAAGGTCAAGTCAAGGTCAAGTCAAAGTCAAGTCAAGGTCAAGTCAAGGTCAAGTCAAGGTCATGTCAAGGTCAGATTAAGGTCAATTCAAGGTCGAGTCAAGGTCAAGTCAAGGTCAAGTCAAGGTCAAGTCAAGGTCAAGTGAAGGTCATGTCAAGGTCAAGTCAGGGTCAAGTCAAGGTCAAGCCAAGGTCAAGTCAAGGTCAAGTCAAGGTCATGTCAAGGTCAAAGTCAAGTCAAGGTCAAGACAAGGTCAAGTCAAGGTCAAGTCCAGGTCAAGTCAAGGTCAAGTCAAGTTCATGTCGAGTTCAAGTCAAGGTCAAGTCAAGTCAAGGTCAAGTCAAGGTCAAGTCAAGTCAAGGTCAAGTCAAGGTCATGTCAAGGTCAAGTCAAGGTCATGTCAAGGTCAAGTCAGGGTCATGTCAAGGTCAAGTCAAAGTCAAGGTCAAGCCAAGGTCAAGTCAAGGTCAAGTCAAGGTCGAGTAAAGGTCAAGTCAAGGTCATGTCAAGGTCAAGGTCAAGTCAAGGTCGAGTAAAGGTCAAGTCAAGGTCATGTCAAGGTCAGGTCAAGGTCAAGTCAAGGTCAAGTCAAGGTCATGTCAAGGTCAGGTCAAGGTCAAGTCAAGGTCAAGTCAGGGTCATGTCAAGGTCAAGTCAAGGTCAAGTCAGGGTCATGTCAAGGTCATGTCAAGGTCAGGTCAAGGTCATGTCAAGGTCATGTCAAGGTCAAGTCAGGGTCATGTCAAGGTCAAGTCAAGGTCAAGTAAAGGTCAGGTCAAGGTCAAGTCAAGGTCAAGTCAAGGTCGAGTCAAGGTCAAGTCAAGGTCAAGTCAAGGTCATGTCAAGGTCATGTCAAGGTCAAGTCAAGGTCAAGTCAAGGTCATGTCAAGGTCAAGTCAGGGTCATGTCAAGGTCAAGTCAAGGTCAAGTCAAGGTCAAGTCAAGTCAAGGTCGAGTCAAGTCAAGGTCAAGTCAAGGTCATGTCAAGGTCATGTCAAGGTCAAGTCAAGGTCAAGTCAAGGTCAAGTCAAGGTCAAGTCATGGTCAAGTCAAGGTCAAGTCAAAGTCAAGTCAAGGTCAAGTCAAGGTCAAGTCCAGGTCAAGTCAAGGTCAAGTCAAGTCAAGTCAAGGTCAAGTCAAGGTCAAGTCAAGGTCGAGTCAAGGTCAAGGTCAAGTCAAGGTCAAGTCAAGGTCAAGTCAAGGTCAAGTCAAGGTCAAGTCAAGGTCATGTCAAGGTCATGTCAAGCTCAAGTCAAGGTCAAGTCAAGGTCATGTCAAGGTCAAGTCAAGGTCAAGTAAAGGTCAAGTCATGTCAAGGTCAGGTCAAGGTCAAGTCAAGGTCAAGTCAAGGTCATGTCAAGCTCAAGTCAAGGTCATGTCAAGGTCAAGTCAAGGTCACGTCAAGGTCAAGTCAAGGTCAAGTCATGTCAAGGTCAGGTCAAGGTCAAGTCAAGGTCAAGTCAAGGTCGAGTCAAGGTCAAGTCAAGGTCAAGTCAAGGTCGAGTCAAGGTCAAGTCAAGGTCAAGTCAAGGTCATGTCAAGGTCATTTCAAGGTCAGGTCAAGGTCAGGTCAAGGTCAAGTCAAGGTCAAGTCAAGGTCAAGTCAAGGTCATGTCAAGGTCAAATCAAGGTCAAGTCAAGGTCAAGTAAAGATCAAGTCAAGGTCAAGTCAAGGTCATGTCAAGGTCAAGTCATGGTCAAGTCAAGGTCAAGTCAAAGTCAAGTCAAGGTCAAGTCAAGGTCAAGTCAAGGTCATGTCAAGGTCAGATTAAGGTCAATTCAAGGTCGAGTCAAGGTCAAGTCAAGGTCAAGTCAAGGTCAAGTCAAGGTCAAGTCAAGGTCAAGTGAAGGTCATGTCAAGGTCAAGTCAGGGTCAAGTCAAGGTCAAGCCAAGGTCAACTCAAGGTCAAGTCAAGGTCATGTCAAGGTCAAGGTCAAGTCAAGGTCAAGTCAAGATCAAGTCAAGGTCATGTCAAGGTCAGGTCATGTCAAGGTCAAGTCAAGGTCAAGTCAAGGTCAAGTCAAGGTCAAGTCCAGGTCAAGTCAAGGTCAAGTCAAGTTCATGTCGAGTTCAAGTCAAGGTCAAGTCAAGTCAAGGTCAAGTCAAGGTCGAGTCAAGTCAAGGTCAAGTCAAGGTCATGTCAAGGTCAAGTCAGGGTCATGTCAAGGTCAAGTCAAGGTCAAGTCAAGGTCAAGTCAAGTCAAGGTCAAGTCAAGGTCGAGTCTAGTCAAGGTCATGTCAAGGTCATGTCAAGGTCAAGTCAAGGTCAAGTGATGGTCAATTCAAGGTCAAGTCAAGGTCAAGTCAAGGTCATGTCAAGGTCAAGTCAAGGTCAAGTCAAGGTCATGTCAAGGTCAAGCCAGGGTCATGTCAAGGTCATGTCAAGGTCAAGTCAAGGTCATGTCAAGGTCAAGTCAAGGTTAGGTCAAGGTCAAGTCAAGGTCAAGTCATGGTCAAGTCAAGGTCAAGTCAAAGTCAAGTCAAGGTCAAGTCAAGGTCAAGTCAAGGTCATGTCAAGGTCAGATTAAGGTCAATTCAAGGTCGAGTCAAGGTCAAGTCAAGGTCAAATGAACGTCATGTCATGGTCAAGTCAGGGTCAAGTCAAGGTCAAGCCAAGGTCAAGTCAAGGTCAAGTCAAGGTCATGTCAAGGTCAAGGTCAAGTCAAGGTCAAGTCAAGGTCATGTCAAGGTCAGGTCATGTCAAGGTCACGTCAAGGTCAAATCAAGGTCAAATGAACGTCATGTCAAGGTCAAGTCAGGGTCAAGTCAAGGTCAAGCCAAGGTCAAGTCAAGGTAAAGTCAAGGTCATGTCAAGGTCAGGGTCAAGTCAAGGTCAAGCCAAGATCAAGTCAAGGTCAAGTCAAGGTCATGTCAAGGTCAAGGTCAAGTCAAGGTCAAGTCAAGGTCAAGTCAAGGTCATGTCAAGTCCAGGTCAAGTCAAGGTCAAGTCAAGTCAAGGTCAAGTCAAGGTCAAGGTCAAGTCAAGGTCAAGTCAAGGTCATGTCAAGGTCATGTCAAGCTCAAGTCAAGGTTAAGTCAAGGTCAAGTCAAGGTCATGTCAAGGTCAAGTCAAGGTCAAGTCCAGGTCATGTCAAGGTCAGGTCAAGGTCAACTCAAGGTCAAGTCAAGGTCGAGTCAAGGTCAAGTCAAGGTCAAGTCCAGGTCAAGTCAAGGTCGAGTCAAGGTCAAGTCAAGGTCAAGTCAAGGTCATGTCAAGGTCATGTCAAGGTCAGGTCAAGGTCAGGTCAAGGTCAAGTCAAGGTCAAGTCAAGGTCAAGTCAAGGTCAAGTCAAGGTCAAGTCAAGATCAAGTCAAGGTCAAGTCAAGGTCAAGTCAAGTCAAGCTCAAGGTCAAGTCAAGGTCAAGTCAAGGTCAAGTCAAGGTCAAGTCAAGGTCAGTTCAAGGTCAAGTCGAGGTCATGTCAAGGTCGAGTCAAGGTCGAGTCAAGGTCAAGTCAAGGTCAAGTCAAGGTCATGTCAAGGTCAAATCAAGCTCAAGTCAAGGTCAAGTCAAGGTCAAGTTAAGGTCAAGTCAAGGTCAAGTCAAGGTCAAGTCAAGGTCAAGTCAAAGTTATGTCAAGGTCAAGGTCAAGTCAAGGTCAAGTCAAGGTCGAGTAAAGGTCAAGTCAAGGTCAAGTCAACGTCAAGTCAAGGTCAAGTCAAGGTCAAGTCAAGGTCAAGTGAAGGTCAAGTCAAGGTCATGTCTAGGTCATGTCAAGGTCAAGTCAAGGTCATGTCAAGGTCAAGTCAAGTCAAGGTCAAGTCAAAGTCATGTCAAGGTCAAGTCAGGGTCATGTCAAGGTCAAGTCAAGGTCAAGTCAAGGTCATGTCAAGGTCAGGTCAAGGTCAAGTCAAGGTCAAGTCAAGGTCATGTCAAGGTCAGGTCAAGGTCAAGTCAAGGTCGAGTCAAGGTCAAGTCAAGGTCAAGTAAAGGTCAGGTCAAGGTCAAGTCAAGGTCGAGTCAAGGTCAAGTCAAGGTCAAGTCAAGGTCAAGTCAACTTCAAGTCAAGGTCAAGTCGAGGTCAAGTCAAGGTCAAGTGAAGGTCATGTCAAGGTCAAGTCAGGGTCAAGTCAAGGTCATGTCAAGGTCAAGTCAGGGTCATGTCAAGGTCAAGGTCAAGTCAAGGTCACGTGAAGGTCATGTCAAGGTCAAGTCAGGGTCAAGTCAAGGTCAAGCCAAGGTCATGTCAAGGTCAAGTCAAGCTCAAGTCAAGGTCAAGTCAAGGTCATGTCAAGGTCAAGTCAAGGTCAAGTCAAGGTCAAGTCAAGGTCAAGTCGAGGTCAAGTCAAGGTCAAGTGAAGGTCATGTCAAGGTCAAGTCAGGGTCAAGTCAAGGTCAAGTCAAGGTCATGTCAAGGTCAGGTCAAGGTCAAGTAAAGGTCGAGTAAAGGTCAAGTCAAGGTCAAGTGAAGGTCAAGTGAAGGTCAAGTCAAGGTCATGTCAAGGTCAAGTCAAGGTCAAGGTCATGTCAAGGTCAGGTCAAGGTCAAGTCAAGGTCAAGTCAAGGTCAAGTCAAGGTCATGTCAAGGTCAAATCAAGGTCAAGTCAAGGTCAAGTCAAGGTCATGTCAAGGTCAAGTCAAGGTCAAGTCATGGTCAAGTCAAGGTCAAGTCAAAGTCAAGTCAAGGTCAAGTCAAGGTCAAGTCAAGGTCATGTCAAGGTCAGATTAAGGTCAATTCAAGGTCAAGTCAAGGTCATGTCAAGGTCAGGTCAAGGTCAAGTCAAGGTCAAGTCAAGGTCATGTCAAGGTCAGGTCAAGGTCAAGTCAAGGTCGAGTCAAGGTCAAGTCAAGGTCAAGTCAAGGTCAAGTCGAGGTCAAGTGAAGGTCATGTCAAGGTCAAGTCAGGGTCAAGTCAAGGTCATGTCAAGCTCATGTCAACGTCAAGTCAAGGTCAAGTAGAGGTCATGTCAAGGTCAGGTCAAGGTCAAGTCAAGGTCAAGTCAACATCAAGTCAAGGTCAAGTCGAGGTCAAGTCAAGGTCATGTCAAGGTCATGTCAAGGTCAAGTCAGGGTCATGTCAAGGTCAAGGTCAAGTCAAGGTCACGTGAAGGTCATGTCAAGGTCAAGTCAGGGTCAAGTCAAGGTCAAGCCAAGGTCATGTCAAGGTCAGGTCAAGGTCAAGTCAAGGTCAAGTCAAGGTCAGGTCAAGGTCAAGTCAAGGTCAAGTCGAGGTCAAGTCAAGGTCAAGTGAAGGTCATGTCAAGATCAAGTCAGGGTCAAGTCAAGGTCAAGTCAAGGTCATGTCAAGGTCAGGTCAAGTAAAGGTCGAGTAAAGGTCAAGTCAAGGTCAAGTGAAGGTCAAGTCAAGGTCATGTCAAGGTCAAGGTCAAGTGAAGGTCATGTCAAGGTCAAGTCAGGGTCAAGTCAAGGTCAAGCCAAGGTCAAGCCAAGGTCATGTCAAGGTCAGGTCAAGGTCAAGTCAAGGTCAAGTCAAGGTCATGTCAAGGTCGAGTCAAGGCCAAGTCAAGGGCAAGTCGAGGTCAAGTCAAGGTCAAGTGAAGGTCATGTCCAGGTCAAGTCAGGGTCAAGTCAAGGTCAAGTCAAGGTCATGTCAAGGTCAGGTCAAGGTCAAGTAAAGGTCGAGTAAAGGTCAAGTCAAGGTCAAGTGAAGGTCAAGTCAAGGTCATGTCAAGGTCAAGTCAAGGTCAAGTCAAGGTCATGTCAAGGTCAAGTCAGGGTCATGTCAAGGTCAAGTCAAGGTCAAGTAAAGGTCAGGTCAAGGTCAAGTCAAGGTCAGGTCAAGGTCAAGTCAAGGTCAAGTCAAGGTCAAGTCAATTTCAAGTCAAGGTCAAGTCAAGTCAAGGTCATGTCAAGGTCATGTCAAGGTCAAGTCAAGGTCAAGTCAAGGTCAAGTCATGGTCAAGTCAAGGTCAAGTCAAAGTCAAGTCAAGGTCAAGTCAAGGTCAAGTCAAGGTCATGTCAAGGTCAGATTAAGGTCAATTCAAGGTCAAGTCAAGGTCAAGTCAAGGTCAAGTCAAGGTCAAGTCAAGGTCAAGTCAAGGTCAAGTCAAGGTCATGTCAAGGTCATGTCAAGGTCAAGTCAAGGTCAAGTCAAGGTCAAGTCAAGGTCAAGTCAGGGTTATGTCAAAGTCAAGTCAAAATCAAGTCAAAATCAAGTCAAGGTCAAGTGAAGGTCAAGTCAAGGTCATGTCAAGGTCAGGTTAAGGTCAATTTAAGGTCGACTTAAGATCAAGTCAAGGTCAAGTGAAGGTCAAATCAAGGTCAAGCCAAGGTCAAGTCAAGGTCAAGTCAAGGTCATGTCAAGGTCAAGGTCAAGTCAAGGTCATGTCAAGGTCATGTCAAGGTGAAATCAAGGTCAAGTCAAGGTCATGTCAAGGTCAGGTCAAGGTCAAGTCAAGGTCAAGTCAAGGTCAAGTCAAGGTCAAGTCAAGGTCAAGTCAAGATCAAGTCAAGGTCAAGTCAATGTCAAGTCAAGGTCAAGTCAAGGTCAAGTCAAGGTCATGTCAAGGTCATGTCAAGGTCAAGTCAAGGTCAAGTCAAGGTCATGTCAAGGTCAAGTCAAGGTCAAGTCAAGGTCAAGTCAAGGTCAAGTCAAGGTCAAGTCAAGGTCAAGTCAAGGTCATGTCAAGGTCAAGTCAAGGTCAAGTCAAGGTCAAGTTAAGGTCAAGTCAAGGTCAAGTTAAGGTCAAGTCAAGGTCAAGTCAAGGTCATGTCAAGGTTATGTCAAGGTCAAGTCAAGGTCAAGTCAAGGTCATGTCAAGGTCATGTCAAGGTCAAGTCAAGGTCAAGTCAAGGTCAAGTCAAGGTCAAGTCAAGGTCATGTCAAGGTCAAGTCAAGGTCAAGTCAAGGTCAAGTCAAGGTCATGTCAAGGTCAGGTCAAGGTCAAGGTCGAGTCAAGGTCAAGTCAAGGTCAAGTCAAGGTCAAGTCAAGGTCAAGTCAAGGTGAAGTCAAGGTCAAGTAAAGGTCAAGTCAAGGTCATGTCAAGGCAAGTCAAGGTCAAGTCAAAGTCAAGTCAAGGTCAAGTCAAGGTCAAGTCAAGGTCACGTCAAGGTCAGTTCAAGGTCAAGTCGAGGTCATGTCAAGGTCAAGTCAAGGTCAAGTCAAGGTCAATTCAAGGTCATGTCAAGGTCATGTCAAGGTCAAGTCAAGGTCAAGTCAAGGTCATGTCAAGGTCAAGTCAAGGTCAAGTCAAGGTCAAGTCAAGGTCAAGTCAAGGTCAAGTCAAGGTAAAGTCAAGGTCAAGTTAAGGTCAAGTCAAGGTCAAGTCAAGGTCAAGTCAAGGTCAAGTCAAGGTCATGTCAAGGTCAAGTCAAGGTCAAGTCAAGGTCAAGTTAAGGTCAAGTCAAGGTCAAGTCAAGGTCAAGTCAAGGTCAAGTCAAGGTCAAGTCAAGGTGAAGTCAAGGTCAAGTAAAGGTCAAGTCAAGGTCATGTCAAGGCAAGTCAAGGTCAAGTCAAAGTCAAGTCAAGGTCAAGTCAACGTCATGTCAAGGTCATGTCAAGGTCAAGTCAAGGTCAAGTCAAGGTCACGTCAAGGTCAGTTCAAGGTCAAGTCGAGGTCATGTCAAGGTCAAGTCAAGGTCAAGTCAAGGTCAAGTCAAGGTCAATTCAAGGTCATGTCAAGGTCATGTCAAGGTCAAGTCAAGGTCAAGTCAAGGTCAAGTCAAGGTCAAGTCAAGGTCAAGTCAAGGTGAAGTCAAGGTCAAGTAAAGGTCAAGTCAAGGTCATGTCAAGGCAAGTCAAGGTCAAGTCAAAGTCAAGTCAAGGTCAAGTCAAGGTCATGTCAAGGTCATGTCAAGGTCAAGTCAAGGTCAAGTCAAGGTCAAGTCAAGGTCACGTCAAGGTCAGTTCAAGGTCAAGTCGAGGTCATGTCAAGGTCAAGTCAAGGTCAAGTCAAGGTCAAGTCAAGTCAAGGTCAAGACAAGGTCAGGTCAAGATCAAGTCAAGGTCAAGTCAAGGTCCAGTCAAGGTCAGTTCAAGGTCAAGTCGAGGTCATGTCAAGGTCAAGTCAAGGTCAAGTCAAGGTCAAGTCAAGGTCAAGTCAAGGTCATGTCAAGGCAAGTCAAGGTCAAGTCAAAGTCAAGTCAAGGTCAAGTCAAGGTCATGTCAAGGTCATGTCAAGGTCAAGTCAAGGTCAAGTCAAGGTCAAGTCAAGGTCAAGTCAAGGTCATGTCAAGGTCATGTCAAGGTCAAGTCAAGGTCAAGTCAAGGTCATGTCAAGGTCAAGTCAAGGTCAAGTCAAGGTCAAGTCAAGGTCAAGTCAAGGTCAAGTCAAGGTCAAGTCAAGGTCAAGTCAAGGTCATGTCAAGGTCAAGTCAAGGTCAAGTCAAGGTCAAGTTAAGGTCAAGTCAAGGTCAAGTCAAGGTCAAGTCAAGGTCAAGTCAAGGTCCAGTCAAGGTCAGTTCAAGGTCAAGTCAAGGTCACGTCAAGGTCAGTTCAAGGTCAAGTCAAGGTCAAGTCAAGGTCATGTCAAGGTCAGGTCAAGGTCAAGTCAAGGTCATGTCAAGGTCATGTCAAGGTGAAGTCAAGGTCAAGTCAAGGTCATGTCAAGGTCAGGTCAAGGTCAAGTCAAGGTCAAGTCAAGGTCAAGTCAAGGTCAAGTCAAGATCAAGTCAAGGTCAAGTCAAGGTCAAGTCAAGGTCAAGTCAAGGTCAAGTCAAGGTCAAGTCAAGGACATGTCAAGGTCAAGTCAAGGTGAAGTCAAGGTCAAGTTAAGGTGAGGTCAAGGTCAAGTAAAGGTCAAGTCAAGGTCATGTCAAGGCAACTCAAGGTCAAGTTAAAGTCAAGTCAAGGTCAAGTCAAGGTCAAGTCAAGGTCATGTCAAGGTCATGTCAAGGTCAAGTCAAGGTCAAGTCAAGGTCACGTCAAGGTCAGTTCAAGGTCAAGTCGAGGTCATGTCAAGGTCAAGTCAAGGTCAAGTCAAGGTCAAGTCAAGTCAAGGTCAAGACAAGGTCAGGTCAAGGTCAAGTCAAGGTCAAGTCAAGGTCCAGTCAAGGTCAGTTCAAGGTCAAGTCGAGGTCATGTCAAGGTCAAGTCAAGGTCAAGTCAAGGTCAAGTCAAGGTCATGTCAAGGTCAAGTCAAGGTCATGTCAAGGTCAAGTCAAGGTGAAGTCAAGGTCAAGTAAAGGTCAAGTCAAGGTCATGTCAAGGTCATGTCAAGGTCAAGTCAAGGTCAAGTCAAGGTCAAGTCAAGGTCATGTCAAGGCAAGTCAAGTCAAAGTCAAGTCAAGGTCAAGTCAAGGTCAAGGTCAAGTCAAGGTCAAGTCAAGGTCCAGTCAAGGTCAGTTCAAGGTCAAGACAAGGTCAGGTCAAGGTCAAGTCAAGGTCAAGTCAAGGTCAAGTCAAGATGAAGTCAAGGTCAAGTCAAGGTCAAGTCAAGGTCATGTCAAGGTCAAGTCAAGGTCATGTCAAGGTCAAGGTCAAGGTCAAGTCAAGGTCAAGTCAAGGTCAAGTCAAGGTTAAGTCAAGGTCAAGTCAAGGTCAAGTCAAGATCAAGTCAAGGTCAAGTCAATGTCAAGTCAAGGTCATGTCAAGGCCATGTCAAGGTCAAGTCACGGTCAAGTCAAGGTCATGTCAAATTCAGGTCAAGGTCAAGTCAAGGTCAAGTCAAGGTCAAGTCAAGCTCATGTCAAGGGCATGTCAAGGTCAAGTCAAGGTCAAGTCAAGGTCATGTCGAGGTCAAGTCAAGGTCAAGTCAAGATCAAGTCAAGGTCAAGTTAAGGTCAGGTCAAGGTCATGTCAAGGTCAAGTCTAGGTCGTGTCAAGGTCAAGTCAAGGTCAAGTCAGGGTCAAGTCAAGGTCAAGGTCAAGTCAAGGTCAAGTCAAGGTCAAGTCAAGGTCAGTTCAAGGTCAAGTCGAGGTCATGTCAAGATCAAGTCAAGGTCAAGTCAAGGTCAAGTCAAGGTCATGTCAAGGTCAAGTCAGGGTCATGTCAAGGTCAAGTCAAGGTCAAGTCAAGGTCAAGTCAAGGTCAAGTCAAGGTCAAGTCAAGGTCAAGTCAAGGTCATGTCAAGGTCAAGTCGAGGTCAAGTCAAGGTCAAGTGAAGGCCATGTCAAGGTCAAGTCAGGGTCAAGTCAAGGTCATGTCAAAGTCATGTCAACGTCAAGTCAAGGTCAAGTCAAGGTCATGTCAAGGTCAGGTCAAGGTCAAGTCAAGGTCGAGTCAAGGTCAAGTCAAGGTCAAGTGAAGGTCAAGTGAAGGTCAAGCCAAGGTCAAGTCAAGGTCAAGTCCAGGTCAAGTCAAGGTCAAGGTCAAGTCAAAGTCAAGTCAAGGTCATGTCAAGATCAAGTCAAGGTCAAGTCAAGGTCAAGTAATGGTCAAGTCAAAGTCAAGTCAAGGTCAAGTCAAGGTCAAGTCAAGGTCAAGTCAAGGTCAAGTCAAGGTCAAGTCCAGGTCAAGTCAAGGTCAAGTCAAAGTCAAGTCAAGGTCATGTCAAGATCAAGTAAAGGTCAAATCCAGGTCAAGTCCAGGTCAAGTCAAGGTCAAGTCAAGGTCAAGTCAAGGTCAAGTCAAGGTCGAGTCAAGGTCAAGGTCAAGTCAAGGTCATGTCAAGGTCATGTCAAGCCCAAGTCAAGGTCAAGTTAAGGTCATGTCAAGGTCAAGTCAAGGTCAAATCAAGGTCAAGTCAAGGTCAAGTCAAGGTCACGTCAAGGTCAGTTCAAGGTCAAGTCGAGGTCATGTCAAGGTCAAGTCAAGGTCAAGTCAAGGTAAAGTCAAGGTCAAGTCAAGGTCAAGTCAAGGTCATGTCAAGGTCAAGTCAAGGTCAAGTCAAGGTCAGGTCAAGGTCAAGTCAAGGTCATGTCAAGGTCAAGTCAAGGTCAAGTCAAGGTCAAGTGAAGGTCAAGTCAAGGTCATGCCAAGGGCAAGTCAAGGTCATGTCAAGGTCATGTCAAGGTCAAGTCAGGGTCAAGTCAAGGTAAAGGTCAAGTCAAGGTCAAGTCAAGGTCAAGTCAAGGTCAGTTCAAGGTCAAGTCGAGGTCATGTCAAGGTCAAGTCAAGGTCATGTCAAGGTCAAGTCAGGGTCATGTCAAGGTCAAGTCAAGGTCAAGTCAAGGTCAAGTCAAGGTCAGGTTAAGGTCAATTCAAGGTCGAGTCAAGGTCAAGTCAAGGTCAAGTCAAGGTCATGTCAAGGTCAAGTCAAGGTCAAGTCAAGGTCAAGTCAAGGTCATGTCAAGGTCAGGTAAGGTCAAGTCAAGGTCAAGTCAAGGTCATGTCAAGGTCAGGTAAAGGTCAAGTCAATGTCGAGTCAAGGTCAAGTCAAGGTCAAGTCAAGGTTAAGTCGAGGTCAAGTCAAGGTCAAGTGAAGGCCATGTCAAGGTCAAGTCAGGGTCAAGTCAAGGCCATGTCAAGGTCATTTCAACGTCAAGTCAAGGTCAAGTCAAGGTCATGTCAAGGTCAGGTCAAGGTCAAGTCAAGGTCGAGTCAAGGTCAAGTCAAGGTCAAGTGAAGGTCAAGTCAAGGTCATGTCATGGTCAAGTCAAGGTGAAGTCAAGGTCAAGTCAAGGTCAAGTCAAGGTCAAGTCAAGGTCAAGTCAAGGTCAAGTCAAGGTCAAGTCCAGGTCAAGTCAAGGTCAAGGTCAAGTCAAAGTCAAGTCAAGGTCATGTCAAGATCAAGTCAAGGTCAAGTCCAGGTCAAGTCCAGGTCAAGTCAAGGTCAAGTCAAGGTCAAGTCAAGGTCGAGTCAAGGTCAAGGTCAAGTCAAGGTCATGTCAAGGTCATGTCAAGCCCAAGTCAAGGTCAAGGTCAAGTCAAGGTCATGTCAAGGTCAAGTCAAGGTCAAATCAAGGTCAAGTCAAGGTCAAGTCAAGGTCACGTCAAGGTCAGTTCAAGGTCAAGTCGAGGTCATGTCAAGGTCAAGTCAAGGTCAAGTCAAGGTAAAGTCAAGGTCAAGTCAAGGTCAAGTCAAGGTCATGTCAAGGTCAAGTCAAGGTCAAGTCAAGGTCAGGTCAAGGTCAAGTCAAGGTCATGTCAAGGTCATGCCATGGGCAAGTCAAGGTCATGTCAAGGTCATGTCAAGGTCAAGTCAGGGTCAAGTCAAGGTCAAGGTCAAGTCAAGGTCAAGTCAAGGTCAAGTCAAGGTCAGTTCAAGGTCAAGTCGAGGTCATGTCAAGGTTAAGTCAAGGTTATGTCAAGGTCAAGTCAGGGTCATGTCAAGGTCAAGTCAAGGTCAAGTCAAGGTCAAGTCAAGGTCAGGTTAAGGTCAATTCAAGGTCGAGTCAAGGTCATGTCAAGGTCAAGTCAAGGTCAAGTCAAGGTCAAGTCAAGGTCAAGTCAAGGTCATGTCAAGGTCAAGTCAAGGTCAAGTTAAGGTCAAGTTAAGGTGAGGTCAAGGTCAAGGTCAAGTAAAGGTCAAGTCAAGGTCATGTCAAGGTCATGTCAAGGTCAAGTCAAGGTCAAGTCAAGGTCACGTCAAGGTCAGTTCAAGGTCAAGTCGAGGTCATGTCAAGGTCAAGTCAAGGTCAAGTCAAGGTCAAGTCAAGTCAAGGTCAAGACAAGGTCAGGTCAAGGTCAAGTCAAGGTCAAGTCAAGGTCCAGTCAAGGTCAGTTCAAGGTCAAGTCGAGGTCATGTCAAGGTCAAGTCAAGGTCAAGTCAAGGTCAAGTCAAGGTCAAGTCAAGGTCAAGGTCGAGTCAAGGTCAAGTCAAGGTCATGTCAAGGTCAAGTCAAGGTGAAGTCAAGGTCAAGTCAAGGTCAAGTCAAGGTCAAGTCAAGGTCATGTCAAGGCAAGTCAAGTCAAAGTCAAGTCAAGGTCAAGTCAAGGTCAAGTCAAGGTCAAGTCAAGGTCCAGTCAAGGTCAGTTCAAGGTCAAGACAAGGTCAGGTCAAGGTCAAGTCAAGGTCAAGTCAAGGTCAAGTCAAGATCAAGTCAAGGTCAAGTCAAGGTCAAGTCAAGGTCATGTCAAGGTCAAGTCAAGGTCATGTCAAGGTCAAGGTCAAGGTCAAGGTCAAGTCAAGGTCAAGTCAAGGTCAAGTCAAGGCCATGTCAAGGTCAAGTCAAGGTCATGTCAAGGCCATGTCAAGGTCAAGTCACGGTCAAGTCAAGGTCATGTCAAATTCAGGTCAAGGTCAAGTCAAGGTCAAGTCAAGGTCAAGTCAAGCTCATGTCAAGGGCATGTCAAGGTCAAGTCAAGGTCAAGTCAAGGTCATGTCAAGGTCAAGTCAAGGTCAAGTCAAGGTCAAGTCAAGGTCAAGTCAAGGTCAGGTCAAGGTCATGTCAAGGTCAAGTCTAGGTCGTGTCAAGGTCAAGTCAAGGTCAAGTCAGGGTCAAGTCAAGGTCAAGGTCAAGTCAAGGTCAAGTCAAGGTCAGTTCAAGGTCAAGTCGAGGTCATGTCAAGATCAAGTCAAGGTCAAGTCAAGGTCAAGTCAAGGTCATGTCAAGGTCAAGTCAGGGTCATGTCAAGGTCAAGTCAAGGTCAAGTCAAGGTCAAGTCAAGGTCAAGTCAAGGTCAAGTCAAGGTTATGTCAAGGTCAAGTCAAGGTTAAGTCGAGGTCAAGTCAAGGTCAAGTGAAGGCCATGTCAAGGTCAAGTCAGGGTCAAGTCAAGGTCATGTCAAGGTCATGTCAACGTCAAGTCAAGGTCAAGTCAAGGTCATGTCAAGGTCAGGTCAAGGTCAAGTCAAGGTCGAGTCAAGGTCAAGTCAAGGTCAAGTGAAGGTCAAGTGAAGGTCAAGTCAAGGTCAAGTCAAGGTCAAGTCCAGGTCAAGTCAAGGTCAAGGTCAAGTCAAAGTCAAGTCAAGGTCATGTCAAGATCAAGTCAAGGTCAAGTCAAGGTCAAGTAATGGTCAAGTCAAAGTCAAGTCAAGGTCAAGTCAAGGTCAAGTCAAGGTCAAGTCAAGGTCAAGTCAAGGTCAAGTCAAGGTCAAGTCCAGGTCAAGTCAAGGTCATGTCAAGCCCAAGTCAAGGTCAAGGTCAAGTTAAGGTCATGTCAAGGTCAAGTCAAGGTCAAATCAAGGTCAAGTCAAGGTCAAGTCAAGGTCACGTCAAGGTCAGTTCAAGGTCAAGTCGAGGTCATGTCAAGGTCAAGTCAAGGTCAAGTCAAGGTAAAGTCAAGGTCAAGTCAAGGTCAAGTCAAGGTCATGTCAAGGTCAAGTCAAGGTCAAGTCAAGGTCAGGTCAAGGTCAAGTCAAGGTCATGTCAAGGTCAAGTCAAGGTCAAGTCAAGGTCAAGTGAAGGTCAAGTCAAGGTCATGCCAAGGGCAAGTCAAGGTCATGTCAAGGTCATGTCAAGGTCAAGTCAGGGTCAAGTCAAGGTCAAGGTCAAGTCAAGGTCAAGTCAAGGTCAAGTCAAGGTCAGTTCAAGGTCAAGTCGAGGTCATGTCAAGGTCAAGTCACGGTCATGTCAAGGTCATTTCAACGTCAAGTCAAGGTCAAGTCAAGGTCATGTCAAGGTCAGGTCAAGGTCAAGTCAAAGTCGAGTCAAGGTCAAGTCAAGGTCAAGTGAAGGTCAAGTCAAGGTCATGTCAAGGTCAAGTCACGGTCAAGTCAAGGTCAGGTCAAGGTCAAGTCAAGGTCATGTCAAGGTCAAGTCAAGGTCAAATCAAGGTCAAGTCAAGGTCAAGTCAAGGTCACGTCAAGGTCAGTTCAAGGTCAAGTCGAGGTCATGTCAAGGTCAAGTCAAGGTCAAGTCAAGGTAAAGTCAAGGTCAAGTCAAGGTCAAGTCAAGGTCATTTCAACGTCAAGTCAAGGTCAAGTCAAGGTCATGTCAAGGTCAGGTCAAGGTCAAGTCAAGGTCAAGTCAAGGTAAAGTCAAGGTCAAGTCAAGGTCAAGTCAAGGTCATGTCAAGGTCAAGTCAAGGTCAAGTCAAGGTCAGGTCAAGGTCAAGTCAAGGTCATGTCAAGGTCAAGTCAAGGTCAAATCAAGGTCAAGTCAAGGTCAAGTCAAGGTCACGTCAAGGTCAGTTCAAGGTCAAGTCGAGGTCATGTCAAGGTCAAGTCAAGGTCAAGTCAAGGTAAAGTCAAGGTCAAGTCAAGGTCAAGTCAAGGTCATGTCAAGGTCAAGTCTAGGTCAAGTCAAGGTCAGGTCAAGGTCAAGTCAGGGTCATGTCAAGGTCAAGTCAAGGTCAAGTCAAGGTCAAGTCAAGGTCAAGTCAAGGTCAGGTTAAGGTCAATTCAAGGTCGAGTCAAGGTCAAGTCAAGGTCAAGTCAAGGTCATGTCAAGGTCAAGTCAAGGTCAAGTCAAGGTCATGTCAAGGTCAGGTAAGGTCAAGTCAAGGTCAAGTCAAGGTCATGTCAAGGTCAGGTCAAGGTCAAGTCAATGTCGAGTCAAGGTCAAGTCAAGGTCAAGTCAAGGTTAAGTCGAGGTCAAGTCAAGGTCAAGTGAAGGCCATGTCAAGGTCAAGTCAGGGTCAAGTCAAGGCCATGTCAAGGTCATTTCAACGTCAAGTCAAGGTCAAGTCAAGGTCATGTCAAGGTCAGGTCAAGGTCAAGTCAAAGTCGAGTCAAGGTCAAGTCAAGGTCAAGTGAAGGTCAAGTCAAGGTCATGTCATGGTCAAGTCAAGGTGAAGTCAAGGTCAAGTCAAGGTCAAGTCAAGGTCAAGTCAAGGTCAAGTCAAGGTCAAGTCAAGGTCAAGTCAAGGTCAAGTCAAGGTCAAGTCAAGGTCATGTCAAGGTCATGTCAAGCCCAAGTCAAGGTCAAGGTCAAGTCAAGGTCATGTCAAGGTCAAGTCAAGGTCAAATCAAGGTCAAGTCAAGGTCAAGTCAAGGTCACGTCAAGGTCAGTTCAAGGTCAAGTCGAGGTCATGTCAAGGTCAAGTCAAGGTCAAGTCAAGGTAAAGTCAAGGTCAAGTCAAGGTCAAGTCAAGGTCATGTCAAGGTCAAGTCAAGGTCAAGTCAAGGTCAGGTCAAGGTCAAGGTCATGTCAAGGTCAAGTCAAGGTCAAGTCAAGGTCAAGTGAAGGTCAAGTCAAGGTCATGCCAAGGGCAAGTCAAGGTCATGTCAAGGTCATGTCAAGGTCAAGTCAGGGTCAAGTCAAGGTCAAGGTCAAGTCAAGGTCAAGTCAAGGTCAAGTCAAGGTCAGTTCAAGGTCAAGTCGAGGTCATGTCAAGGTTAAGTCAAGGTCATGTCAAGGTCAAGTCAGGGTCATGTCAAGGTCAAGTCAAGGTGAAGTCAAGGTCAAGTCAAGGTCAGGTTAAGGTCAATTCAAGGTCGAGTCAAGGTCAAGTCAAGGTCAAGTCAAGGTCATGTCAAGGTCAAGTCAAGGTCAAGTCAAGGTCAAGGTCAAGTCAAGGTCAAGTCAAGGTCATGTCAAGGTCAGGTCAAGGTCAAGTCAAGGTCAAGTCAAGGTCATGTCAAGGTCAGGTCAAGGTCAAGTCAATGTCGAGTCAAGGTCAAGTCAAGGTCAAGTCAAGGTTAAGTCGAGGTCAAGTCAAGGTCAAGTGAAGGCCATGTAAAGGTCAAGTCAGGGTCAAGTCAAGGCCATGTCAAGGTCATGTCAACGTCAAGTCAAGGTCAAGTCAAGGTCATGTCAAGGTCAGGTCAAGGTCAAGTCAAGGTCGAGTCAAGGTCAAGTCAAGGTCAAGTGAAGGTCAAGTGAAGGTCAAGTCAAGGTCAAGTCAAGGTCATGTCAAGGTCAAGTCAGGGTCATGTCAGGGTCAAGTCAAGGTCAAGTAAAGGTCAGGTCAAGGTCAAGTCAAGGTTGAGTCAAGGTCAAGTCAAGGTCAAGTCAAGGTCAAGTCAAGGTCAAGTAAAGGTCAAGTCAAGGTCAAGTCAAGGTCAAGTCAAGGTCATGTCAAGGTCAAGTCAAGGTCAGGTCAAAGTCAAGTCAAGGTCAAGTCAAGGTCAAGTGAAGGTCATGTCAAGGTCAAGTAAAGGTCAAGTCAAGGTCAAGTCAAGGTCAAGTCAAGGTCAAGTCAAGGTCATGTCAAGGTCAAGTCAAGGTCAAGTCAAGGTCAAATCCAGTTCATGTCAAGCTCAAGTCCAGGTCAAGTCAAGGTCATGTCAAGGTCAAGTCAAGGTCAAGTCCAGGTCATGTCAAGGTCAGGTCAAGGTCAAGTCAAGGTCGAGTCAAGGTCAAGTCAAGGTCAAGGTCAAGTCAAGGTCAAGTCAAGGTCATGTCAAGGTCAGGTCAAGGTCAAGTCAAAGTCGAGTCAAGGTCAAGTCAAGGTCAAGTGAAGGTCAAGTCAAGGTCAAGTCAAGGTCATGTCAAGGTCATGTTAAGGTCAAGTCAAGGTCAAGTCAAGGTCATGTCAAGGTCAAGTCAGGGTCATGTCAAGGTCAAGTCAAGGTCATGTCAAGGTCATGTCAAGGTCAAGTCAAGGTCATGTCAAGGTCTTGTCAAGGTCAAGTCAAGGTCAAGTAAAGGTCACGTCAAGGTCAAGTCAAGGTCAAGTAAAGGTCAGGTCAAGGTGAAGTCAAGGTCAAGTCAAGGTCGAGTCAAGTCAAGGTCATGTCAAGGTCATGTCAAGGGCAAGTAAAGGTCATGTCAAGGTCAAGTCAAGGTCAAGTCAAGGTCAAGTCAAAGTCAAGTCAAGGTCAAGTCAAGGTCAAGTCAAGGTAATGTCAAGGTCATGTCAAGGTCAAGTCGAGGTCATATCAAGGTCAAGTCAAGGTCAAGTCAAGATCATGTCAAGGTCAAGTCAAGGTCAAGTCAAGGTCAAGTAAAGGTCAAGTCATGGTCAAGTCAAGGTCAAGTCAAGGTCAAGTCAAGGTCAAGTCAAGGTCAAGTCAAGGTCATGTCAAGGTCATGTCAAGGTCAAGTTAAGGTTAAGTCAAGGTCAAGTCAAGGTCAAGTAAAGGTCATGTCAAGGTCAAGTCAAGGTCAATTTCAAATCAAGGTCAAGTCAAGGTCATGTCAAGGTCAAGTCAAGGTCAAATCGAGGTCAAGTGAAGGTCATATCAAGCTCAAGTCAGGGTCAAGTCAAGTTCAAGTCAAGGTCAAGTCAAGGTTAAGTCAAGGTCAAGTCAAGGTCAAGACAAGGTCATGTCATGGTCAAGTCAAGGTGAAGTCAAGGTCAAGTCAAGGTCATGTCATGGTCAAGTCAATTTGAAGTCAAGGTCAAGTCAAGGTCCAGTCAAGGTCAAGTCAAGGTCAAGTGAAGGACATGTCAATGTCAAGTCAGGGTCAAGTCAAGGTCATGTCAAGGTCAAGTCAAGGTCAAGTCAAGGTCAAGTCAAGGTCAAGGTCAAGTCAAGGTCAAGTCAAGGTAAAGTCAAGGTCAAGTCAAGGTCAAGTCAAGGTCATGTCAAGGTCAAGTCAAGGTCAAGTCAAGGTCAGGTCAAGGTCAAGTCAAGGTCATGTCAAGGTCAAGTCAAGGTCAAGTCAAGGTCAAGTGAAGGTCAAGTCAAGGTCATGCCAAGGGCAAGTCAAGGTCATGTCAAGGTCATGTCAAGGTCAAGTCAGGGTCAAGTCAAGGTCAAGGTCAAGTCAAGGTCAAGTCAAGGTCAAGTCAAGGTCAGTTCAAGGTCAAGTCGAGGTCATGTCAAGGTCAAGTCGAGGTCATGTCAAGGTCAAGTCAGGGTCATGTCAAGGTCCAGTCAAGGTCAAGTCAAGGTCAAGTCAAAGTCAGGTTAAGGTCAATTCAAGGTCGAGTCAAGGTCAAGTCAAGGTCAAGTCAAGGTCATGTCAAGGTCAAGTCAAGGTCAAGTCAAGGTCATGTCAAGGTCAGGTCAAGGTCAAGTCAAGGTCAAGTCAAGGTCATGTCAAGGTCAGGTCAAGGTCAAGTCAATGTCGAGTCAAGGTCAAGTCAAGGTCAAGTCAAGGTTAAGTCGAGGTCAAGTCAAGGTCAAGTGAAGGCCATGTCAAGGTCAAGTCAGGGTCAAGTCAAGGTCATGTCAAGGTCATGTCAACGTCAAGTCAAGGTCAAGTCAAGGTCATGTCAAGGTCAGGTCAAGGTCAAGTCAAGGTCGAATCAAGGTCATGTCAAGGTCAAGTCAGGGTCATGTCAGGGTCAAGTCAAGGTCAAGTAAAGGTCAGGTCAAGGTCAAGTCAAGGTCGAGTCAAGGTCAAGTCAAGGTCAAGTCAAGGTCAAGTCAAGGTCAAGTAAAGGTCAAGTCAAGGTCAAGTCAAGGTCAAGTCAAGGTCATGTCAAGGTCAAGTCAAGGTCAGGTCAAAGTCAAGTCAAGGTCAAGTCAAGGTCATGTCAAGGTCATGTCAAGGTCAAGTCAGGGTCAAGTGAAGGTCAAGTGAAGGTCAAGTCAAGGTCAAGTCAAGGTCAAGTCAAGGTCAAGTCAAGGTCATGTCAAGGTCAAGTCAAGGTCAAGTCAAGGTCAAGTCCAGTTCATGTCAAGCTCAAGTCCAGGTCAAGTCAAGGTCAAGTCAAGGTCAAGTCAAGGTCAAGTCAAGGTCAAGTAAAGGTCAAGTCAAGGTCAAGTCAAGGTCATGTCAAGGTCAAGTCAAGGTCAGGTCAAAGTCAAGTCAAGGTCAAGTCAAGGTCATGTCAAGGTCATGTCAAGGTCAAGTCAAGGTCAAGTGAAGGTCAGGTCAAGGTCAAGTCAAGGTCGAGTCAAGGTCAAGTCAAGGTCAAGGTCAAGTCAAGGTCAAGTCAAGGTCATGTCAAGGTCAGGTCAAGGTAAAGTCAAAGTCGAGTCAAGGTCAAGTCAAGGTCAAGTGAAGGTCAAGTGAAGGTCAAGTGAAGGTCAAGTCAAGGTCAAGTCAAGGTCAAGTCAAGGTCATGTCAAGGTCATGTTAAGGTCAAGTCAAGGTCAAGTCAAGGTCATGTCAAGGTCATGTCAAGGTCATGTTAAGGTCAAGTCAAGGTCAAGTCAAGGTCATGTCAAGGTCAAGTCAGGGTCATGTCAAGGTCAAGTCAAAAGTCATGTCAAGGTCATGTCAAGGTCAAGTCAAGGTCATGTCAAGGTCATGTCAAGGTCAAGTCAAGGTCAAGTAAAGGTCAGGTCAAGGTCAAGTCAAGGTCAAGTAAAGGTCAGGTCAAGGTGAAGTCAAGGTCAAGTCAAGGTCGAGTCAAGTCAAGGTCATGTCAAGGTCATGTCAAGGGCAAGTAAAGGTCATGTCAAGGTCAAGTCAAGGTCAAGTCAAGGTCAAGTCAAGGTCAAGTCAAGGTCAAGTCAAGGTCAAGTCAAGGTCATGTCAAGGTCATGTCAAGGTCAAGTCAAGGTCAAGTCAAGGTCATGTCAAGGTCAAGTCAGGGTCATGTCAAGGTCAAGTCAGGGTCAAGTCAGGGTCAAGTCAAGGTCAAGTTAAGGTCAAGTCAAGGTCAGTTCAAGGTCAAGTCGAGGTCATATCAAGGTCAAGTCAAGGTCAAGTCAAGATCATGTCAAGGTCAAGTCAAGGTCAAGTCAAGGTCAAGTCAAGGTCAAGTAAAGGTCAAGTCATGGTCAAGTCAAGGTCAAGTCAAGGTCAAGTCAAGGTCAAGTCAAGGTCATGTCAAGGTCATGTCAAGGTCAAGTTAAGGTTAAGTCAAGGTCAAGTCAAGGTCAAGTAAAGGTCATGTCAAGGTCAAGTCAAGGTCAATTTCAAATCAAGGTCAAGTCAAGGTCATGTCAAGGTCAAGTCAAGGTCAAATCGAGGTCAAGTCAAGGTCAATACAAGGTCATGTCAAGGTCAAGTCAAGGTCAAGTGAAGGTCATATCAAGCTCAAGTCAGGGTCAAGTCAAGGTCAAGTCAAGGTCAAGTCAAGGTTAAGTCAAGGTCAAGTCAAGGTCAAGTCAAGGTCATGTCATGGTCAAGTCAAGGTGAAGTCAAGGTCAAGTCACGGTCAAGGTCAAGTCAAGGTCATGTCATCGTCAAGTCAATTTGAAGTCAAGGTCAAGTCAAGGTCCAGTCAAGGTCAAGTCAAGGTCAAGTCAAGGTCAAGTCAAGGTCAAGGTCAAGTCAAGGTCAAGTCAAGGTAAAGTCAAGGTCAAGTCAAGGTCAAGTCAAGGTCATGTCAAGGTCAAGTCAAGGTCAAGTCAAGGTCAGGTCAAGGTCAAGTCAAGGTCATGTCAAGGTCAAGTCAAGGTCATGTCAAGGTCAAGTCAGGGTCATGTCAAGGTCAAGTCAAGGTCAAGTCAAGGTCATGTCAAGGTCAGGTTAAGGTCAATTCAAGGTCGAGTCAAGGTCAAGTCAAGGTCAAGTCAAGGTCATGTCAAGGTCAGGTCGAGGTCAAGTCAAGGTCAAGTCAGGGTCAAGTCAAGGTCATGTCAAGGTCATGTCAAGGTCATGTCAAGGTCATGTCAACGTCAAGTCAAGGTCATGTCAAGGTCAGGTCAAGGTCAAGTCAAGGTCAAGTCAAGGTCAAGTCAACTTTAAGTCAAGGTCAAGTCGAGGTCAAGTCGAGGTCAAGTCAAGGTCAAGTGAAGGTCATGTCAAGGTCAAGTCAGGGTCAAGTCAAGGTCAAGCCAAGGTCATGTCATGGTCAAGTCAGGGTCAAGTCAAGGTCAAGCCAAGGTCAAGTGAAGGTCATGTCAAGGTCAAGTCAGGGTCATGTCGAGGTCATGTAAACGTCAAGTCAAGGTCAAGTCAAGGTCATGTAAAAGTCAGGTCAAGGTCAAGTCAAGGTCGAGTCAAGGTCAAGTCAAGGTCAAGTCAACTTCAAGTCAAGGTCATGTCAAGGTCAAGTCAAGGTCAAGTCAAGGTCAAGTCAAGGTCAAGTCAAGGTCAAGTCAAGGCCATGTCAAGTTCAGGTCAAGGTCAAGTCAAGGTCGAGTCAAGGTCAAGTCAAGGTCAAGTCAAGGTCAAGTCGAGGTCAAGTCAAGGTCAAGTGAATGTCATGTCCAGGTCAAGTCAGGGTCAAGTCAAGGTCATGTCAAGGTCATGTCAAGGTCAAGTCAAGGTCAAGTCGAGGTCAAGTAAAGGTCAAGTCAAGGTCAAGTCAAGGTCATGTCAAGGTCATGTCAAGTCAAGCTCAAGTCAAGGTCAAGTCAAGGTCATGTCAAGGTCAAGTCAAGGTCAAGTCAAGCTCGAGTCAAGGTAAAGGTCAAGGTCAAGTCAAGGTCAAGCTCAAGTCCAGGTCAAGTCAAGGTCATGTCAAGGTCAAGTCAAGGTCAAGTCCAGGTCATGTCAAGGTCAGGTCAAGGTCAAGTCAAGGTCGAGTCAAGGTCAAGTCAAGGTCAAGGTCAAGTCAAGGTCAAGTCAAGGTCATGTCAAGGTCAGGTCAAGGTCAAGTCAAGGTCGAGTCAAGGTCAAGTCAAGGTCAAGTGAAGGTCAAGTGTAGGTCAAGTCAAGGTCAAGTCAAGGTCACGTCAAGGTCACGTCAAGGTCATGTCAAGGTCATCTTAAGGTCAAGTCAAGGTCAAGTCAAGGTCAAGTAAAGGTCAGGTCAAGGTCAAGTCAATGTCGAGTCAAGGTCAAGTCAAGGTCAAGTCAAGGTCATGTCAAGGTCAAGTCAAGGTCAGGTCAAAGTCAAGTCAAGGTCAAGTCAAGGTCAAGTCAAGGTCAAGTGAAGGTCATGTCAAGGTCAAGTAAAGGTCGAGTCAAGGTCAAGTCAAGGTCAAGTGAAGGTCAAGTGTAGGTCAAGTCAAGGTCAAGTCAAGGTCACGTCAAGGTCACGTCAAGGTCATGTCAAGGTCATCTTAAGGTCAAGTCAAGGTCAAGTCAAGGTCAAGTAAAGGTCAGGTCAAGGTCAAGTCAATGTCGAGTCAAGGTCAAGTCAAGGTCAAGTCAAGGTCATGTCAAGGTCAAGTCAAGGTCAAGTCAAGGTCAAGTCAAGGTCATGTCAAGCTCAAGTCCAGGTCAAGTCAAGGTCATGTCAAGGTCAAGTCCAGGTCATGTCAAGGTCAGGTCAAGGTCAAGTCAAGGTCGAGTCAAGGTCGAGTCAAGGTCAAGTCAAGGTCAAGTCAAGGTCAAGTAAAGGTCAGGTCAAAGTGAAGTCAAGGTCAAGTCAAGGTCGAGTCAAGTCAAGGTCGAGTCAAGTCAAGGTCATGTCAAGGTCATGTCAAGGGCAAGTCAAGGTCATGTCAAGGTCAAGTCAAGGTCAAGTCAAGGTCAAGTCAAGGTCAAGTCAAGCTCATGTCAAGGGCATGTCAAGGTCAAGTCAAGGTCAAGTCAAGGTCAAGTCAAGGTCAAGTCAGGGTCAAGTCAAGGTCAAGTCCAGGTCATGTCAAGGTCAGGTCAAGGCCAAGTCAAGGTCGAGTCAAGGTCATGTCAAGGTCATGTTAAGGTCAAGTCAAGGTCATGTCAAGGTCATGTCAAGGTCATGTCAAGGTCAAGTCAAGGTCAAGTCAAGGTCATGTCAAGGTCAAGTCAGGGTCATATCAAGGTCAAGTCAGGGTCAAGTCAGGGTCAAGTCAAGGTCAAGTTAAGGTCAAGTCAAGGTCAGTTCAAGGTCAAGTCGAGGTCATATCAAGGTCAAGTCAAGGTCAAGTCAAGATCATGTCAAGGTCAAGTCAAGGTCAAGTCAAGGTCAAGTAAAGGTCAAGTCATGGTCAAGTCAAGGTCAAGTCAAGGTCAAGTCAAGGTCAAGTCAATGTCAAGTCAAGGTCATGTCAAGGTCATGTCAAGGTCAAGTTAAGGTTAAGTCAAGGTCAAGTCAAGGTCAAGTAAAGGTCATGTCAAGGTCAAGTCAAGGTCAATTTCAAATCAAGGTCAAGTCAAGGTCATGTCAAGGTCAAGTCAAGGTCAAATCGAGGTCAAGTGAAGGTCATATCAAGCTCAAGTCAGGGTCAAGTCAAGTTCAAGTCAAGGTTAAGTCAAGGTTAAGTCAAGGTCAAGTCAAGGTCAAGTCAAGGTCATGTCATGGTCAAGTCAAGGTGAAGTCAAGGTCAAGTCAAGGTCAAGGTCAAGGTCAAGTCAAGGTCAAGTCAAGGTCATGTCATGGTCAAGTCAATTTGAAGTCAAGGTCAAGTCAAGGTCCAGTCAAGGTCAAGTCAAGGTCAAGTGAAGGACATGTCAAGGTCAAGTCAGGGTCAAGTCAAGGTCAAATCAAGGTCATGTCAAGGTCAAGTCAAGGTCAAGTCAAGGTCAAGGTCAAGTCAAGGTAAAGTCAAGGTCAAGTCAAGGTCAAGTCAAGGTCATGTCAAGGTCAAGTCAAGGTCAAGTCAAGGTCAGGTCAAGGTCAAGTCAAGGTCATGTCAAGGTCAAGTCAAGGTCAAGTCAAGGTCAAGTGAAGGTCAAGTCAAGGTCATGCCAAGGGCAAGTCAAGGTCATGTCAAGGTCATGTCAAGGTCAAGTCAGGGTCAAGTCAAGGTCAAGGTCAAGTCAAGGTCAAGTCAAGGTCAAGTCAAGGTCATGTCAAGGTCAAGTCAGGGTCATGTCAAGGTCAAGTCAAGGTCAAGTCAAGGTCAAGTCAAAGTCAGGTTAAGGTCAATTCAAGGTCGAGTCAAGGTCAAGTCAAGGTCAAGTCAAGGTCATGTCAAGGTCAGGTCAAGGTCAAGTCAAGGTCAAGTCAAGGTCATGTCAAGGTCAGGTCAAGGTCAAGTCAATGTCGAGTCAAGGTCAAGTCAAGGTCAAGTCAAGGTTAAGTCGAGGTCAAGTCAAGGTCAAGTGAAGGCCATGTCAAGGTCAAGTCAGGGTCAAGTCAAGGTCATGTCAAGGTCATGTCAACGTCAAGTCAAGGTCAAGTCAAGGTCATGTCAAGGTCAGGTCAAGGTCAAGTCAAGGTCGAGTCAAGGTCAAGTCAGGGTCAAGTGAAGGTCAAGTGAAGGTCATGTCAAGGTCAAGTAAAGGTCAAGTCAAGGTCAAGTCAAGGTCAAGTCAAGGTCATGTCAAGGTCAAGTCAAGGTCAAGTCCAGTTCATGTCAAGCTCAAGTCCAGGTCAAGTCAAGGTCATGTCAAGGTGAAGTCCAGGTCATGTCAAGGTCAGGTCAAGGTCAAGTCAAGGTCGAGTCAAGGTCAAGTCAAGGTCAAGGTCAAGTCAAGGTCAAGTCAAGGTCATGTCAAGGTCAGGTCAAGGTAAAGTCAAAGTCGAGTCAAGGTCAAGTCAAGGTCAAGTGAAGGTCAAGTGAAGGTCAAGTGAAGGTCAAGTCAAGGTCAAGTCAAGGTCAAGTCAAGGTCATGTCAAGGTCATGTTAAGGTCAAGTCAAGGTCAAGTCAAGGTCATGTCAAGGTCAAGTCAGGGTCATGTCAAGGTCAAGTCAAAAGTCATGTCAAGGTCATGTCAAGGTCATGTCAAGGTCAAGTCAAGGTCATGTCAAGGTCATGTCAAGGTCAAGTCAAGGTCAAGTAAAGGTCAGGTCAAGGTCAAGTCAAGGTCAAGTAAAGGTCAGGTCAAGGTGAAGTCAAGGTCAAGTCAAGGTCGAGTCAAGTCAAGGTCATGTCAAGGTCATGTCAAGGGCAAGTAAAGGTCATGTCAAGGTCAAGTCAAGGTCAAGTCAAGGTCAAGTCAAGGTCAAGTCAAGGTCATGTCAAGGTCATGTCAAGGTCAAGTCAAGGTCAAGTCAAGGTCATGTCAAGGTCAAGTCAGGGTCATGTCAAGGTCAAGTCAGGGTCAAGTCAGGGTCAAGTCAAGGTCAAGTTAAGGTCAAGTCAAGGTCAGTTCAAGGTCAAGTCGAGGTCATATCAACGTCAAGTCAAGATCATGTCAAGGTCAAGTCAAGGTCAAGTCAAGGTCAAGTCAAGGTCAAGTAAAGGTCAAGTCATGGTCAAGTCAAGGTCAAGTCAAGGTCAAGTCAAGGTCATGTCAAGGTCATGTCAAGGTCAAGTTAAGGTTAAGTCAAGGTCAAGTCAAGGTCAAGTAAAGGTCATGTCAAGGTCAAGTCAAGGTCAATTTCAAATCAAGGTCAAGTCAAGGTCATGTCAAGGTCAAGTCAAGGTCAAATCGAGGTCATGTCAAGGTCAAGTCAAGGTCAAGTGAAGGTCATATCAAGCTCAAGACAGGGTCAAGTCAAGGTCAAGTCAAGGTCAAGTCAAGGTTAAGTCAAGGTCAAGTCAAGGTCAAGTCAAGGTCATGTCATGGTCAAGTCAAGGTGAAGTCAAGGTCAAGTCAAGGTCAAGGTCAAGGTGAAGTCAAGGTCCAGTCAAGGTCAAGTCAAGGTCAAGTCAAGGTCAAGTCAAGGTCAAGTCAAGGTCAAGTCAAGGTCAAGGTCAAGTCAAGGTCAAGTCAAGGTAAAGTCAAGGTCAAGTCAAGGTCAAGTCAAGGTCATGTCAAGGTCAGGTCGAGGTCAAGTCAAGGTCAAGTCAGGGTCAAGTCAAGGTCATGTCAAGGTCATGTCAACGTCAAGTCAAGGTCATGTCAAGGTCAGGTCAAGGTCAAGTCAAGGTCAAGTCAACTTTAAGTCAAGGTCAAGTCGAGGTCAAGTCGAGGTCAAGTCAAGGTCAAGTGAAGGTCATGTCAAGGTCAAGTCAGGGTCAAGTCAAGGTCAAGCCAAGGTCATGTCAAGGTCAAGTCAGGGTCAAGTCAAGGTCAAGCCAAGGTCAAGTGAAGGTCATGTCAAGGTCAAGTCAGGGTCATGTCGAGGTCATGTAAACGTCAAGTCAAGGTCAAGTCAAGGTCATGTAAAAGTCAGGTCAAGGTCAAGTCAAGGTCGAGTCAAGGTCAAGTCAAGGTCAAGTCAACTTCAAGTCAAGGTCATGTCAAGGTCAAGTCAAGGTCAAGTCAAGGTCAAGTCAAGGTCAAGTCAAGGCCATGTCAAGGTCAGGTCAAGGTCAAGTCAAGGTCGAGTCAAGGTCAAGTCAAGGTCAAGTCAAGGTCAAGTCGAGGTCAAGTCAAGGTCAAGTGAATGTCATGTCCAGGTCAAGTCAGGGTCAAGTCAAGGTCATGTCAAGGTCATGTCAAGGTCAAGTCAAGGTCAAGTCGAGGTCAAGTAAAGGTCAAGTCAAGGTCAAGTCAAGGTCATGTCAAGGTCATCTCAAGTCAAGCTCAAGTCAAGGTCAAGTCAAGGTCATGTCAAGGTCAAGTCAAGGTCAAGTCAAGCTCGAGTCAAGGTAAAGGTCAAGGTCAAGTCAAGGTCAAGTCAAGGTCATGTCAAGGTCATGTCAAGCTCAAGTCCAGGTCAAGTCAAGGTCATGTCAAGGTCAAGTCAAGGTCAAGTCCAGGTCATGTCAAGGTCAGGTCAAGGTCAAGTCAAGGTCGAGTCAAGGTCAGGTCAAGGTCAAGTCAAGGTCGAGTCAAGGTCAAGTCAAGGTCAAGTGAAGGTCAAGTGAAGGTCAAGTCAAGGTCAAGTCAAGGTCACGTCACGGTCACGTCAAGGTCATGTCAAGGTCATCTTAAGGTCAAGTCAAGGTCAAGTCAAGGTCAAGTAAAGGTCAGGTCAAGGTCAAGTCAATGTCGAGTCAAGGTCAAGTCAAGGTCAAGTCAAGGTCAAGTAAAGGTCAAGTCAAGGTCAAGTCAAGGTCAAGTCAAGGTCATGTCAAGGTCAAGTCAAGGTCAGGTCAAAGTCAAGTCAAGGTCAAGTCAAGGTCAAGTCAAGGTCAAGTGAAGGTCATGTCAAGGTCAAGTAAAGGTCAAGTCAAGGTCAAGTCAAGGTCAAGTCAAGGTCATGTCAAGGTCAAGTCAAGGTCAAGTCAAGGTCAAGTCAAGGTCATGTCAAGCTCAAGTCCAGGTCAAGTCAAGGTCATGTCAAGGTCAAGTCAAGGTCAAGTCCAGGTCATGTCAAGGTCAGGTCAAGGTCAAGTCAAGGTCGAGTCAAGGTCAAGTCAAGGTCAAGTCAAGGTCAAGTAAAGGTCAGGTCAAAGTGAAGTCAAGGTCAAGTCAAGGTCGAGTCAAGTCAAGGTCGAGTCAAGTCAAGGTCATGTCAAGGTCATGTCAAGGGCAAGTCAAGGTCATATCAAGGTCAAGTCAAGGTCAAGTCAAGGTCAAGTCAAGGTCAAGTCAAGGTCAAGTCAAGCTCATGTCAAGGGCATGTCAAGGTCAAGTCAAGGTCAAGTCAAGGTCAAGTCAAGGTCAAGTCAGGGTCAAGTCAAGGTCAAGTCCAGGTCATGTCAAGGTCAGGTCAAGGTCAAGTCAAGGTCGAGTCAAGGTCATGTCAAGGTCATGTTAAGGTCAAGTCAAGGTCAAGTCAAGGTCATGTCAAGGTCAAGTCAGGGTCATGTCAAGGTCAAGTCAAGGTCATGTCAAGGTCATGTCAAGGTCAAGTCAAGGTCATGTCAAGGTCATGTCAAGGTCAAGTCAAGGTCAAGTAAAGGTCAGGTCAAGGTCAAGTCAAGGTCAAGTAAAGGTCAGGTCAAGGTGAAGTCAAGGTCAAATCAAGGTCGAGTCAAGTCAAGGTCGAGTCAAGTCAAGGTCATGTCAAGGTCATGTCAAGGGCAAGTCAAGGTCATGTCAAGGTCAAGTCAAGGTCAAGTCAAGGTCAAGTCAAGGTCAAGTCAAGGTCAAGTCAAGGTCAAGTCAAGGTCAAGTCAAGGTCAAGTCAAGCTCATGTCAAGGGCATGTCAAGGTCAAGTCAAGGTCAAGTCAAGGTCAAGTCAAGGTCAAGTCAGGGTCAAGTCAAGGTCAAGTTAAGGTAAAGTCAAGGTCAATTCAAGGTCAAGTCGAGGTCATATCAAGGTCAAGTCAAGGTCAAGTCAAGCTCATGTCAAGGTCAAGTCAAGGTTAAGTCAAGGTCAAGTCAAGGTCAAGTCAAGGTCAAGTCATGGTCAAGTCAAGGTGAAGTCAAGGTCAAGTCAAGGTCAAGGTCAAGTCAAGGTCAAGTCAAGGTCATGTCATGGTCAAGTCAAGGTCAAGTCAAGGTCAAGTGAAGGACATGTCAAGGTCAAGTAAAGGTCAAGTCAAGGTCAAGTCAAGGTCAAGTCAAGGTCATGTCAAGGTCAAGTCAAGGTCAGGTCAAAGTCAAGGTCAAGTCAAGGTCATCTCAAGGTCATGTCAAGGTCAAGTCAAGGTCAAGTGAAGGTCATGTCAAGGTCAAGTAAAGGTCAAGTCAAGGTCAAGTCAAGGTCAAGTCAAGGTCATGTCAAGGTCAAGTCAAGGTCAAGTAAAGGTCAAGTCATGGTCAATTCAAGGTCAAGTCAAGGTCAAGTCAAGGTCAAGTCAAGGTCATGTCAAGGTCATGTCAAGGTCAAGTTAAGGTTAAGTCAAGGTCAAGTCAAGGTCAAGTAAAGGTCATGTCAAGGTCAAGGTCAAGTCAAGGTCATTACAAGGTCATGTCAAGGTCAAGTCAAGGTCAAGTGAAGGTCATATCAAGCTCAAGTCAGGGTCAAGTCAAGGTCAAGTCAAGGTCAAGTCAAGGTTAAGTCAAGGTCAAGTCAAGGTCAAGTCAAGGTCAAGTCATGGTCAAGTCAAGGTGAAGTCAAGGTCAAGTCAAGGTCAAGGTCAAGTCAAGGTCAAGTCAAGGTCATGTCATGGTCAAGTCAAGGTCAAGTCAAGGTCAAGTGAAGGACATGTCAAGGTCAAGTCAGGGTCAAGTCAAGGTCAAGTCAAGGTCATGTCAAGGTCAAGTCAAGGTCAAGGTCAAGTCAAGGTCAAGTCAAGGTAAAGTCAAGGTCAAGTCAAGGTCAAGTCAAGGTCATGTCAAGGTCACGTCAAGGTCAAGTCAAGGTCAGGTCAAGGTCAAGTCAGGGTCATGTCAAGGTCAAGTCAAGGTCAAGTCCAGGTCAAGTCAAGGTCAAGTCAAGGTCAAGTCAAGGTCATGTCAAGGTCAAGGTCAAGTCAAGGTCGAGTCAAGGTCAAGTCAAGTTCAAGTCAAGGTCAAGTCCAGGTCAAGTCAAGGTCAAGTCAAGGTCAAGTCAAGGTCAAGTCAAGGTCAAGTCAAGGTCAAGTCAAGGTAAAGTCAAGGTCGAGTCAAGGTCATGTCAAGGTCTAGTCAAGCTCAAGTCAAGGTCAAGTCAAGGTCAAGTCAAGGTCGAGTCAAGGTCAAGTTCAGGTCAAGTCAACGTCATGTCAAGGGCAAGGCAAGGTCAAGTGAAGGTCAAGTGAAGGTCAAGTCAAGGTCAAGTCAAGGTCATGTCTAGGTCATGTCAAGGTCAAGTCAAGGTCATGTCAAGGTCAAGTCAAGGTCAAGTCAAAGTCATGTCAAGGTCAAGTCAGGGTCATGTCAAGGTCAAGTAAAGGTCAAGTCAAGGTCAAGTCAAGGTCATGTCAAGGTCAGGTCAAGGTCAAGGTCGAGTCAAGGTCAAGTCAAGGTCAAGTAAAGGTCAAGTCAAGGTCAAGTCAAGGTCATGCCAAGGTCAAGTCAAGGTCAAGTCAAAGTCAAGTCAAGGTCAAGTCAAGGTCATGTCAAGGTCATGTCAAGGTCAAGTCAAGGTCAAGTCAAGGTCAAGTCAAGGTCAACACAAGGTCAGGTCAAGGTCAAGTCAAGGTCAAGTCAAGGTCAAGTCAAGGTCAAGTCAAGGTCAAGTCAAGGTCATGTCAAGGTCAAGTCAAGGTAATTTCAAGGTCAAGTCAAGGTCAAGTCAAGGTTAAGTCAAGGTCCAGTCAAGGTCAAGTCAAGGTCAAGGTCAAGTCAAGGTCATGTAAAGGTCATGTCAAGGTCAAGTCAAGGTCAAGTCAAGGTCAAGTCAAGGTCATGTCAAAGTCAGGTCAAGGTAAAGTCAAGGGCATGTCAAGGTCAAATCAAG
Source organism: Sturmia bella (assembly GCA_963662145.1). Lineage (NCBI taxonomy): Eukaryota > Metazoa > Arthropoda > Insecta > Diptera > Tachinidae > Sturmia > Sturmia bella. Next base: position 28,706,029 of record OY759170.1, read on the forward strand.
GTCAAGGTCAAGTCAAGGTCATGTAAAGGTCATGTCAAAGTCAAGTCAAGGTCAAGTCAAGCTCATGTCAAGGGCATGTCAAGGTCAAATCAAGGTCAAGTCAAGGTCAAGTCAAGGTCATGTCAAGGTCATGTCAAGTTCAAGTCAAGGTCAAGGTCAAGGTCGAGTCAAGGTCAAGTCAAGGTCAAGTCAAGGTCAAGTCAAGTCAAGGTCAAGTCAAAGTCATGTCAAGGTCAAGTCAGGGTCATGTCAAGGTCAAGTCAAGGTCAAGTCAAGGTCAAGTCAGGGTCATGTCAAGGTCATGTCAAGTTCAAGTCAAGGTCAAGGTCAAGGTCGAGCCAAGGTCAAGTCAAGGTCAAGTCAAGGTCAAGTCAAAGTCAAGTCAAGGTCATGTCAAGGTCAAGTCAAGGTCACGTCAAGGTCAAGTCAAGGTCAAGTCAAGGTCCAGTCAAGGTCAAGTCGAGGTCAAGTCAAGGTCCAGTCAAGGTCAAGTCGAGGTCATGTCAAGGTCAAGGTCAAGGTCAAGTCAAGGTTAAGTCAAAGTCAAGTCAAGGTCAAGACAAGGTCAGGTCAAGGTCAAGTCAAGGTTAAGTCAAGGTCAAGTCAAGGTCAAGTCAAGGTTAAGTCAAGGTCAATTCAAGGTCAAGGTCAAGTCAAGGTCAAGTCAAGGTAGTGTCAAGGTCATGTGAAGGTCAAGCCAAGGTCAAGTCAAGGTCATGTCAAGGTCAAGTCAAGGCCAAGTCAAGGTCAAGTCAAGGTCATGTCAAGGTCATGTCAAGGTCAAGTCAAGGTCAAGTCAAAGTCAAGTCAAGGTCACGTCTAGGTCAAGGCAAGGTCTAGTCAAGGTCCAGTCAAGGTCAAGTCGAGGTCATGTCAAGGTCAAGGTCAAGTCAAGGTTAAGTCAAAGTCAAGTCAAGGTCAAGTCAAGGTCAAGACAAGGTCAGGTCAAGGTCAAGTCAAGGTCAAGTCAAGGTCAAGTCAAGGTCAAGTCAAGGTCAAGGTCAAGTCAAGGTTAAGTCAAGGTCAAGTCAAGGTCAAGTCAAGGTTAAGTCAAGGTCAATTCAAGGTCAAGTCAAGGTCACGTCAAGGTCAAGGTCAAGTCAAGGTCAAGTCAAGGTCAAGTCAAGGTCATGTCAAGGTCATGTGAAGGTCAAGCCAAGGTCAAGTCAAAGTCATGTCAAGGTCAAGTCAGGGTCATGTCAAGGTCAAGTCAGGGTCATGTCAAGGTCATATCAAGGTCAAGTCAAGTTCAAGTCAAGGTCAAGTCAAGGTCATGTCAAAGTCAGGTCAAGGTCAAATCAAGGTCAAGTCAAGGTCAAGCTCAAGTCAAGGTTAAGTCAAGGTCAAGTCAAGGTCAAGTCAAGGTTAAGTCAAGGTCAATTCAAGGTCAAGTCAAGGTCATGTCAAGGTCATGTCAAGGTCATGTGAAGGTCAAGCCAAGGTCAAGTCAAGGTCATGTTAAGGTCAAGTCAAGTCAAGGTCAAGTCAGGGTCATGCCAAGGTCAAGTCAGGGTCATGTCAAGGTCATGTCAAGGTCAAGTCAAGTTCAAGTCAAGGTCAAGTCAAGGTCATGTCAAAGTCAGGTCAAGGTCAAGTCAAGGTCAAATCAAGGTCAAGTGAAGGTCAAGTCAAGGTCATGTCAAGGTCAAGTCAAGGTCAAGTCAAAGTCAAGTCAAGGTCAAGTCAATGTCATGTCAAGGTCAAGTCAAGGTCAAGTCAAAGTCAAGTCAAGGTCACGTCAAGGTCAAGTCAAGGTCAAGTCAAGGTCAAGACAAGGTCAGGTCAAGGTCAAGTCAAGGTCATGTCAAGGTCAAGGTCAAGTCAAGGTTAAGTCAAGGTCAAGTCAAGGTTAAGTCAAGGTCAAGTCAAGGTTAAGTCAAGGTCAATTCAAGGTCAAGTCAAGGTCACGTCAAGGTCAAGGTCAAGTCAAGGTCAAGTCAAGGTCATGTCAAGGTCATATCAAGGTCAAGTCAAGGTCAAGTCAAGGTCAAGTCAAGGTCATGTCAAAGTCAGGTCAAGGTCAAGTCAAGGTCAATTCAAGATCAAGTCAAGGTCAAGTCAAGGTCAAGTTAAGGTCAAGTCAAGGTCAAATCAAGCTCAAGTCAAGCTCATGTCAAGGGCATGTCAAGGTCAAGTCAAGGTCAAGTCAAGGTCAAGGTCAAGTCAAGGTCATGTAAAGGTCATGTCAAGGTCAAGTCAAGGTCAAGTCAAGGTCATGTCAAAGTCAGGTCAAGGTCAAGTCAAGGTCAAGTCAAGGTCAAGTCAAGCTCATGTCAAGGGCATGTCAAGGTCAAATCAAGGTCAAGTCAAGGTCATGTCAAGGTCAAGCCAAGGTCAAGTCAAGGTCAAGTCAAGGTCATGTCAAGGTCAAGTCAAGTCAAGGTCAAGTCAGGGTCATGTCAGGGTCAAGTCAAGGTCAAGTCAAGGTCAAGTCAAGGTCATGTCAAGGTCATGTCAAGTTCTAGTCAAGGTCAAGGTCAAGGTCAAGGTCGAGTCAAGGTCAAGTCAAGGTCAAGTCAAGGTCAAGTCAAGGTCAAGTCAAGGTCAAGTCAAGGTCATGTCAAGTCAAGGTCAAGTCAAAGTCAAGTCAAGGTCAAGTCAAGGTCATGTCAAGGTCATGTCAAGGTCAAGTCAAGGTCAAGTCAAAGTCAAGTCAAGGTCACGTCAAGGTCAAGTCAAGGTCAAGTCAAGGTCCAGTCAAGGTCAAGTCGAGGTCATGTCAAGGTCAAGGTCAAGTCAAGGTTAAGTCAAGGTCAAGGTCAAGTCAAGGTCAAGACAAGGTCAGGTCAAGGTCAAGTCAAGGCCAAGTCAAGGTCAAGTCAAGGTTAAGTCAAGGTCAAATCAAGGTCAAGTCAAGGTTAAGTCAAGGTCAATTCAAGGTCAAGTCAAGGTCACGTCAAGGTCAAGTCAAGGTCAAGTCAAGGTCATGTCAAGGTCATGTCAAGGTCAAGTCAAGGTCAAGTCAAGGTCAAGTCAAGGTCATGTCAAAGTCAGGTCAAGGTCAAGTCAAGGTCAAGTCAAGATCAAGTCAAGGTCAAGTCAAGGTCAAGTCAAAGTCATGTCAAGGTCACGTCAAGGTCAAGTCAAGGTCAAGTCAAGGTCCAGTCAAGGTCAAGTCGAGGTCATGTCAAGGTCAAGGTCAAGTCAAGGTTAAGTCAAGGTCAAGTCAAGGTCAAGTCAAGGTCAAGTCAAGCTCATGTCAAGGGCATGTCAAGGTCAAGTCAAGGACAAGTCAAGATCATGTCAAGGTCAAGTCAAGGTCAAGTCAAGGTCAAGTCAAGGTCAAGTCAAGGTCATGTCAAGGCTAAGTCAAGGTCAAGTGAAGGTCAAGTCAAGGTCATGTCAAGGGCAAGTCAAGGGCAAGTCAAGGTCAAGTCAAGGTCAAGTCAAGGTCAAGTCAAGGTCATGTCAAGGACATGTCAAGGTCAAGTCAAGGTCAGGTCAAGGTCAAGTCAAGGTCAAGTCAAGGTCAAGTGAAGGTCAAGTGAAGGTCAAGTCAAGGTCAAATCAAGGTGATGTCAAGGTCATGTCAAGGTCAAGTCAAGGTCATGTCAAGGTCAAGTCAAGGTCAAGTCAAGGTCATGTCAAGGTCAAGTCAGGGTCATGTCAAGGTCAAGTCAAGGTCAAGTAAAGGTCAGGTCAAGTCAAGGTCGAGTCAAGGTCAAGTCAAGGTCAAGTCAAGGTCATGTCAAGGTCATGTCAAGGTCAAGTCAAGGTCAAGTGATGGTCAAGTCAAGGTCAAGTCAAGGTCATGTCAAGGTCATGTCAAGGTCAAGTCAAGGTCAAGTCAAGCTCAAGTCAAGGTCAAGTCAAGGTCAAGTCAAGGTCAAGTCAAGGTCAAGTCAAGGTCATGTCAAGGTCATGTCAAGGTCAAGTCAAGGTCAAGTCAAGGTCAAGTCAAGGTCATGTCAAGGTCAAGCCAGGGTCATGTCAAGATCAAGTCAGGGTCAAGTCAAGGTCAAGTCAAGGTCATGTCAAGGTCAGGTTAAGGTCAATTCAAGGTCGAGTCAAGGTCAAGTCAAGGTCAAGTCAAGGTCATGTCAAGGTCAAGTCAAGGTCAAGTCAAGGTCAAGTCAAGGTCATGTCAAGGTCAGGTCAAGGTCAAGTCAAGGTCAAGTCAAGATCATGTCAAGGTCAGGTCAAGGTCAAATCAAGGTCGAGTCAAGGTCAAGTCATGGTCAAGTCAAGGTCAAGTCAAGGTCATGTCAAGGTCAAGTCAAGGTCAAGTCAAGGTCAAGTCAAGGTCATGTCAAGGTCAGGTCAAGGTCAAGTCAAGGTCATGTCAAGGTCAAGTCAAGGTCAAGTCAAGGTCAAGTCAAGGTCATGTCAAGGTCAAGCCAGGGTCATGTCAAGGTCAAGTCAGGGTCAAGTCAAGGTCATGTCAAGGTCATGTCAACGTTAAGTCAAGGTCAAGTCAAGGTCATGTCAAGGTCAAGTCAGGGTCATGTCAAGGTCAAGTCAGGGTCAAGTCAGGGTCAAGTCAAGGTCAAGTTAAGGTCAAGTCAAGGTCAGTTCAAGGTCAAGCCGAGGTCATGTCAAGGTCAAGTCAAGCTCAAGTCAAGATCATGTCAAGGTCAAGTCAAGGTCAAGTCAAGGTCAAGTAAAGGTCAAGTCATGGTCAAGTCAAAGTCAAGTCAAGGTCAAGTCAAGGTCAAGTCAAGGTCAAGTCATGGTCAAGTCAAGGTCAAGTCAAGGTCATGTCAAGGTCAACTCAAGGTCAAGTCAAGGTCATGTAGGGGTCAAGTCAAGGTCAAGTCAAGGTCATGTCAAGGTCAAGTCAGGGTCATGTCAAGGTCAAGTCAGGGTCAAGTCAAGGTCAAGTCAAGGTCAAGTTAAGGTCAAGTCAAGGTCAAGTCAAGGTCAGTTCAAGGTCAAGTCGAGGTCATGTCAAGGTCAAGTCAATGTCAAGTCAAGATCATGTCAAGGTCAAGTCAAGGTCAAGTCAAGGTCATGTCAAGGTCAAGTCAGGGTCATGTCAAGGTCAAGTCAAGGTCAAGTCAAGGTCATGTCAAGGTCAAGTCAAGGTCAAGTCAAGGTCATGTCAAAGTCAGGTCAAGGTCAAGTCAAGGTCAAGTCAAGATCAAGTGAAGGTCAAGTCAAGGTCAAGTTAAGGTCAAGTCAAGGTCAAGTCAAGGTCAAGTCAAGGTCAAGTCAAGCTCATGTCAAGGGCATGTCAAGGTCAAGTCAAGGACAAGTCAAGGTCATGTCAAGGTCAAGTCAAGGTCAAGTCAAGGTCAAGTCAAGGTCAAGTCAAGGTCATGTCAAGGCTAAGTCAAGGTCAAGTGAAGGTCAAGTCAAGGTCATGTCAAGGGCAAGTCAAGGTCAAGTCAAGGTCAAGTCAAGGTCATGTCAAGGACATGTCAAGGTCAAGTCAAGGTCATGTCAAGGTCAAGTCAAGGTCAAGTCAAGGTCAAGTGAAGGTCAAGTCAAGGTCAAGTCAAGGTCAAGTCAAGGTGATGTCAAGGTCATGTCAAGGTCAAGTCAAGGTCATGTCAAGGTCAAGTCAAGGTCAAGTCAAGGTCATGTCAAGGTCAAGTCAGGGTCATGTCAAGGTCAAGTCAAGGTCAAGTAAAAGTCAGGTCAAGGTCAAGTCAAGGCCAAGTCAAGGTCAAGTCAAGGTCGAGTCAAGGTCAAGTCAAGGTCAAGTCAAGGTCATGTCAAGGTCATGTCAAGGTCAAGTCAAGGTCAAGTCAAGGTCATGTCAAGGTCATGTCAAGGTCAAGTCAAGGTCAAGTCAAGGTCAAGTCAAGGTCAAGTCAAGGTCAAGTCAAGGTCATGTCAAGGTCATGTCAAGGTCAAGTCAAGGTCAAGTCAAGGTCAAGTCAAGGTCATGTCAAGGTCAAGCCAGGGTCATGTCAAGGTCAAGTCAGGGTCAAGTCAAGGTCAAGTCAAGGTCATGTCAAGGTCAGGTTAAGGTCAATTCAAGGTCGAGTCAAGGTCAAGTCAAGGTCAAGTCAAGGTCATGTCAAGGTCAAGTCAAGGTCAAGTCAAGGTCATGTCAAGGTCAGGTCAAGGTCAAGTCAAGGTCAAGTCAAGATCATGTCAAGGTCAGGTCAAGGTCAAGTCAAGGTCGAGTCAAGGTCAAGTCATGGTCAAGTCAAGGTCAATTCGAGGTCAAGTCAACGTCAAGTGAAGGTCATGTCAAGGTCAAGTCAGGGTCAAGTCAAGGTCATGTCAAGGTCATGTCAACGTTAAGTCAAGGTCAAGTCAAGGTCATGTCAAGGTCATGTCAACGTAAGGTAAGGTCAAGTCAAGGTCGGGTCAAGGTCAAGTCAAGGTCATGTCAAGGTCAAGTCAGGGTCATGTCAAGGTCAAGTCAGGGTCAAGTCAGGGTCAAGTCAGGGTCAAGTCAAGGTCAAGTTAAGGTCAAGTCAAGGTCAGTTCAAGGTCAAGCCGAGGTCATGTCAAGGTCAAGTCAAGGTCAAGTCAAGATCATGTCAAGGTCAAGTCAAAGTCAAGTCAAGGTCAAGTCAAGGTCAAGTCAAGGTCAAGTCAAGGTCAAGTCAAGGTCATGTCAAGGTCATGTCAAGGTCAAGTCAAGGTCAAGTCAAGGTCAAGTCAAGGTCATGTCAAGGTCAAGCCAGGGTCATGTCAAGGTCAAGTCAGGGTCAAGTCAAGGTCAAGTCAAGGTCATGTCAAGGTCAGGTTAAGGTCAATTCAAGGTCGAGTCAAGGTCAAGTCAAGGTCAAGTCAAGGTCAAGTCAAGGTCAAGTCAAGGTCATGTCAAGGTCAGGTCAAGGTCAAGTCAAGGTCAAGTCAAGATCATGTCAAGGTCAGGTCAAGGTCAAGTCAAGGTCAAGTCAAGGTCAAGTGAAGGTCATGTCAAGGTCAAGTCAGGGTCAAGTCAAGGTCATGTCAAGGTCATGTCAACGTTAAGTCAAGGTCAAGTCAAGGTCATGTCAAGGTCATGTCAACGTAAGTTAAGGTCAAGTCAAGGTCGAGTCAAGGTCAAGTCAAGGTCATGTCAAGGTCAAGTCAGGGTCATGTCAAGGTCAAGTCAGGGTCAAGTCAGGGTCAAGTCAAGGTCAAGTTAAGGTCAAGTCAAGGTCAGGTTAAGGTCAATTCAAGGTCGAGTCAAGGTCAAGTCAAGGTCAAGTCAAAGTCATGTCAAGGTCAAGTCAAGGTCATGTCAAGGTCAAGCCAGGGTCATGTCAAGGTCAAGTCAGGGTCAAGTCAAGGTCAAGTCAAGGTCATTTCAAGGTCAGGTTAAGGTCAATTCAAGGTCGAGTCAAGGTCAAGTCAAGGTCAAGTCAAGATCATGTCAAGGTCAGGTCAAGGTCAAGTCAAGGTCAAGTCATGGTCAAGTCAAGGTCAAGTCGAGGTCAAGTCAAGGTGAAGTGAAGGTCATGTCAAGGTCAAGTCAGGGTCAAGTCAAGGTCATGTCAAGGTCATGTCAACGTTAAGTCAAGGTCAAGTCAAGGTCATGTCAAGGTCATGTCAACGTAAGGTAAGGTCAAGTCAAGGTCGGGTCAAGGTCAAGTCAAGGTCATGTCAAGGTCAAGTCAGGGTCATGTCAAGGTCAAGTCAGGGTCAAGTCAGGGTCAAGTCAAGGTCAAGTTAAGGTCAAGTCAAGGTCAGGTTAAGGTCAATTCAAGGTCGAGTCAAGGTCAAGTCAAGGTCAAGTCAAGGTCATGTCAAGGTCAAGTCAAGGTCAAGTCAAGGTCAAGTCAAGGTCATGTCAAGGTCAGGTCAAGGTCAAGTCAAGGTCAAGTCAAGATCATGTCAAGGTCAGGTCAAGGTCAAGTCAAGGTCGAGTCAAGGTCAAGTTAAGGTCAAGTCAAGGTCAGTTCAAGGTCAAGCCGAGGTCATGTCAAGGTCAAGTCAAGATCATGTCAAGGTCAAGTCAAGGTCAAGTCAAGGTCAAGTCAAGGTCAAGTCAAGGTCAAGTCATGGTCAAGTCAAGGTCAAGTCAAGGTCAAGTCAAGGTCATGTCAAGGTCAAGTCAAGGTCAAGTCAAGGTCAAGTCAAGGTCATGTCAAGGTCAAGTCAGGGTCATGTCAAGGTCAAGTCAGGGTCAAGTCAAGGTCAAGTCAAGGTCAAGTTAAGGTCAAGTCAAGGTCAAGTCAAGATCATGTCAAGGTCAAGTCAAGGTCAAGTCAAGGTCAAGTCAAGGTCATGTCAAGGTCAAGTCAGGGTCATGTCAAGGTCAAGTCAAGGTCATGTCAAGGTCAGGTTAAGGTCAATTCAAGGTCGAGTCAAGGTCAAGTCAAGGTCATGTCAAGGTCAAGTCAAGGTCAAGTCAAGGTCAAGTCAAGGTCATGTCAAGGTCAGGTCAAAGTCAGGTCAAGGTCAAGTCAAGTTCAAGTCAAGGTCATGTCAAGGTCAGGTCAAGGTCAAGTCAAGGTCGAGTCTAGGTCAAGTCAAGATCAAGTCAAGGTCAAGTCGAGGTCAAGTCAAGGTCAAGTGAAGGTCATGTCAAGGTCAAGTCAGGATCAAGTCAAGGTCATGTCAAGGTCATGTCACCGTCAAATCAAGGTCAAGTCAAGGTCATGTCAAGGTCAGATCAAGGTCAAGTCAAGGTCGAGTCAAGGCCAAGTCAAGGTCAAGTCAACTTGAAGTCAAGGTCAAGTCGAGGTCAAGTCAAGGTCAAGTGAAGGTCATGTCAATGTCAAGTCAGGGTCAAGTCAAGGTCAAGCCAAGGTCAAGTCAAGGTCAAGTCAAGGTTAAGTCAAGATCAAGTCAAGGTCAAGTCAAGGTCAAGTCAAGGTCAAGGTCAAGGTCAAGTCAAGGTCATGTAAAGGTCATGTCAAGGTCAAGTCAAGGTCAAGTCAAGGTCATGTCAAAGTCAGGTCAAGGTCAAGTCAAGGTCAAGTCAAGGTCAAGTCAAGGTCAAGTCAAGCTCATGTCAAGGGCATGTCAAGGTCAAATCAAAGTCAAGTCAAGGTCATGTCAAGGTCAAGCCAAGGTCAAGTCAAGGTCAAGTCAAGGTCAAGTCAAGGTCATGTCAAGGTCAAGTCAAGTCAAGGTCAAGTCAAAGTCATGTCAAGGTCAAGTCAGGGTCATGTCAAGGTCAAGTCAAGGTCAAGTCAAGGTCAAGTCAAGGTCATGTCAAGGTCATGTCAAGTTCAAGTCAAGGTCAAGGTCAAGGTCGAGTCAAGGTCTAGTCAAGGTCAAGTCAAGGTCAAGTCAAGGTCAAGTCAAGGTCAAGTCAAGGTCATGTCAAGGTCAAGTCAAGGTCAAGTCAAAGTCAAGTCAAGGTCAAGTCAAGGTCATGTCAAGGTCATGTCAAGGTCAAGTCAAGGTCAAGTCAAAGTCAAGTCAAGGTCACGTCAAGGTCAAGTCAAGGTCAAGTCAAGGTCCAGTCAAGGTCAAGTCGAGGTCATGTCAAGGTCAAGGTCAAGGTCAAGTCAAGGTTAAGTCAAAGTCAAGTCAAGGTCAAGTCAAGGTCAAGACAAGGTCAGGTCAAGGTCAAGTCAAGGTCAAGTCAAGGTCAAGTCAAGGTCAAGGTCAAGTCAAGGTCATGTCAAGGTCTAGTCAAGGTCATGTCAAGGTCAAGGTCAAGTCAAGGTTAAGTCAAGGTCAAGTCAAGGTCAAGTGAAGGTTAAGTCAAGGTCAATTCAAGGTCAAGTCAAGGTCACGTCAAGGTCGAGTCAAGGTCAAGTTAAGGTCATGTCAAGGTCATGTCAAGGTCAAGTCAAGGTCAAGTCAAGGTCAAGTCAAGTTCATGTCAAAGTCAGGTCAAGGTCAAGTCAAGGTCAAGTCAAGATCAAGTCAAGGTCAAGTCAAGGTCAAGTTAAGGTCAAGTCAAGGTCAAGTCAAGGTCAAGTCAAGGTCAAGTCAAGCTCATGTCAAGGGCATGTCAAGGTCAAGTCAAGGTCAAGTCAAGGTCAAGGTCAAGTCAAGGTCATGTAAAGGTCATGTCAAGGACAAGTCAAGGTCAAGTCAAGGTCAAGTCAAGGTCAAGTCAAGTTCATGTCAAAGTCAGGTCAAGGTCAAGTCAAGGACAAGTCAAGGTCAAGTCAAGGTCAAGTCAAGGTCAAGTCAAGGTCAAGTCAAGCTCATGTCAAGGGCATGTCAAGGTCAAATCAAGATCAAGTCAAGGTCATGTCAAGGTCAAGCCAAGGTCAAGTCAAGGTCAAGTCAAGGTCAAGTCAAGGTCATGTCAAGGTCAAGTCAAGTCAAGGTCAAGTCAAAGTCATGTCAAGGTCAAGTCAGGGTCATGTCAAGGTCAAGTCAAGGTCAAGTCAAGGTCAAGTCAAGGTCATGTCAAGGTCATGTCAAGTTCAAGTCAAGGTCAAGGTCAAGCTCGAGTCAAGGTCGAGTCAAGGTCAAGTCAAGGTCAAGTCAAGGTCAAGTCAAGGTCATGTCAAGGTCAAGTCAAGGTCAAGTCAAAGTCAAGTCAAGGTGAAGTCAAGGTCATGTCAAGGTCATGTCAAGGTCAAGTCAAGGTCATGTCAAAGTCAAGTCAAGGTCACGTCAAGGTCAAGTCAAGGTCAAGTCAAGGTCCAGTCAAGGTCAAGTCGAGGTCATGTCAAGGTCAAGTCAAGGTTAAGTCAAGGTCAAGTCAAGGTCAAGTCAAGGTCAAGACAAGGTCAGGTCAAGGTCAAGTCAAGGTCAAGTCAAGGTCATGTCAAGGTCAAGGTCAAGTCAAGGTTAAGTCAAGGTCAAGTCAAGGTCAAGTCAAGGTTAAGTCAAGGTCAATTCAAGGTCAAGTCAAGGTCACGTCAAGGTCAAGTCAAGGTCAAGTCAAGGTCATGTCAAGGTCATGTCAAGGTCAAGTCAAGGTCAAGTCAAGGTCATGTCAAAGTCAGGTCAAGGTCAAGTCAAGGTCAAGTCAAGGTCAAGTCAAGATCAAGTCAAGGTCAAGTCAAGGTCAAGTTAAGGTCAAGTCAAGGTCAAGTCAAGGTCAAGTCAAGGTCAAGTCAAGGTCAAGTCAAGGTCAAGTCAAGGTCAAGTCAAGGTCATGTCAAGGCAAAGTCAAGGTCAAGTGAAGGTCAAGTCAAGCTCATGTCAAGGGCATGTCAAGGTCAAGTCAAGGACAAGTCAAGGTCATGTCAAGGTCAAGTCAAGGTCAAGTCAAGGTCAAGTCAAGGTCATGTCAAGGCCAAGTCAAGGTCAAGTGAAGGTCAAGTGAAGGTCAAGTCAAGGTCAAGTCAAGGTCATGTCAAGGCAAAGTCAAGGTCAAGTGAAGGTCAAGTCAAGCTCATGTCAAGGGCATGTCAAGGTCAAGTCAAGGACAAGTCAAGGTCATGTCAAGGTCAAGTCAAGGTCAAGTCAAGGTCAAGTCAAGGTCATGTCAAGGCCAAGTCAAGGTCAAGTCAAGGGCAAGTCAAGGTCAAGTCAAGGTCAAGTCAAGGTCATGTCAAGGTCAAGTCAAGGTCAAGTCAAGGTCAAGTGAAGGTCAAGTGAAGGTCAAGTCAAGGTCAAGTCAAGGTGATGTCAAGGTCATGTCAAGGTCAAGTCAAGGTCATGTCAAGGTTAAGTCAAGGTCAAGTCAAGGTCATGTCAAGGTCAAGTCAGGGTCATGTCAAGGTCAAGTCAAGGTCAAGTAAAGGTCAGGTCAAGGTCAAGTCAAGGTCAAGTCAAGGTCAAGTCAAGGTCAAGTCAAGGTGGAGTCAAGGTCAAGTCAAGGTCAAGTCAAGGTCATGTCAAGGTCATGTCAAGGTCAAGTCAAGGTCAAGTGATGGTCAAGTCAAGGTCAAGTCAAGGTCATGTCAAGGTCATGTCAAGGTCAAGTCAAGGTCAAGTCAAGGTCAAGTCAAGGTCAAGTCAAGGTCAAGTCAAGGTCAAGTCAAGGTCATGTCAAGGTCATGTCAAGGTCAAGTCAAGGTCAAGTCAAGGTCAAGTCAAGGTCATGTCAAGGTCAAGTCAGGGTCAAGTCAAGGTCAAGTCAAGGTCAAGTCAAGGTCAAGTCAAGGTCAAGTCAAGGTCATGTCAAGGTCAGGTCAAGGTCAAGTCAAGGTCAAGTCAAGATCATGTCAAGGTCAGGTCAAGGTCAAGTCAAGGTCGAGTCAAGGTCAAGTCATGGTCAAGTCAAGGTCAAGTCGAGGTCAAGTCAAAGTCAAGTGAAGGTCATGTCAAGGTCATGTCAACGTTAAGTCAAGGTCAAGTCAAGGTCATGTCAACGTAAGGTAAGGTCAAGTCAAGGTCGGGTCAAGGTCAAGTCAAGGTCATGTCAAGGTCAAGTCAGGGTCATGTCAAGGTCAAGTCAGGGTCAAGTCTGGGTGAAGTCAAGGTCAAGTTAAGGTCAAGTCAAGGTCAGTTCAAGGTCAAGTCGAGGTCATGTCAAGGTCAAGTCAAGGTCAAGTCAAGATCATGTCAAGGTCAAGTCAAGGTCAAGTCATGGTCAAGTCAAGGTCAAGTCGAGGTCAAGTCAAAGTCAAGTGAAGGTCATGTCAAGGTCAAGTCAGGGTCAAGTCAAGATCATGTCAAGGTCAGGTCAAGGTCAAGTCAAGGTCGAGTCAAGGTCAAGTCATGGTCAAGTCAAGGTCAAGTCGAGGTCAAGTCAAGGTCAAGTCAAGGTCATGTCAACGTTAAGTCAAGGTCAAGTCAAGGTCATGTCAAGGTCATGTCAACGTAAGGTAAGGTCAAGTCAAGGTCGGGTCAAGGTCAAGTCAAGGTCATGTCAAGGTCAAGTCAGGGTCATGTCAAGGTCAAGTCAGGGTCAAGTCTGGGTGAAGTCAAGGTCAAGTTAAGGTCAAGTCAAAGTCAAGTCAAGGTCAAGTCGAGGTCATGTCAAGGTCAAGTCAAGGTCAAGTCAAGATCATGTCAAGGTCAAGTCAAGGTCAAGTCAAAGTCAAGTCAAGGTCAAGTCAAGGTCAAGTCATGGTCAAGTCAAGGTCATGTCAAGGTCAAGTCAGGGTCAAGTCAAGGTCAAGTCAAGTTCAAGTCAAGGTCATGTCACGGTCAGGTCAAGGTCAAGTCAAGGTCAAGTCAAGGTCAAGTCAAGGTCATGTCAACGTAAGGTAAGGTCAAGTCAAGGTCGGGTCAAGGTCAAGTCAAGGTCAAGTCAAGGTCATGTCAAGGTCAAGTCAGGGTCATGTCAAGGTCAAGTCAGGGTCAAGTCTGGGTGAAGTCAAGGTCAAGTTAAGGTCAAGTCAAGGTCAGTTCAAGGTCAAGTCGAGGTCATGTCAAGGTCAGTTCAAGGTCAAGTCGAGGTCATGTCAAGGTCAAGTCAAGGTCAAGTCAAGATCATGTCAAGGTCAAGTCAAGGTCAAGTCATGGTCAAGTCAAGGTCAAGTCGAGGTCAAGTCAAAGTCAAGTGAAGGTCATGTCAAGGTCAAGTCAGGGTCAAGTCAAGGTCAAATCAAGGTCAAGTCAAGGTGGAGTCAAGGTCAAGTCAAGGTCAAGTCAAGGTCATGTCAAGGTCATGTCAAGGTCAAGTCAAGGTCAAGTGATGGTCAAGTCAAGGTCAAGTCAAGGTCATGTCAAGGTCATGTCAAGGTCAAGTCAAGGTCAAGTCAAGGTCAAGTCAAGGTCATGTCAAGGTCATGTCAAGGTCAAGTCAAGGTCAAGTCAAGGTCAAGTCAAGGTCATGTCAAGGTCAAGTCAGGGTCAAGTCAAGGTCAAGTCAAGATCAAGTCAAGGTCAAGTCAAGGTCATGTCAAGGTCAGGTCAAGGTCAAGTCAAGGTCAAGTCAAGATCATGTCAAGGTCAGGTCAAGGTCAAGTCAAGGTCGAGTCAAGGTCAAGTCATGGTCAAGTCAAGGTCAAGTCGAGGTCAAGTCAAAGTCAAGTGAAGGTCATGTCAAGGTCAAGTCAGGGTCAAGTCAAGGTCATGTCAACGTTAAGTCAAGGTCAAGTCAAGGTCATGTCAAGGTCATGTCAACGTAAGGTAAGGTCAAGTCAAGGTCATGTCAAGGTCAAGTCAGGGTCATGTCAAGGTCAAGTCAGGGTCAAGTCTGGGTGAAGTCAAGGTCAAGTTAAGGTCAAGTCAAGGTCAGTTCAAGGTCAAGTCGAGGTCATGTCAAGGTCAAGTCAAGGTCAAGTCAAGATCATGTCAAGGTCAAGTCAAGGTCAAGTCAAAGTCAAGTCAAGGTCAAGTCAAGGTCAAGTCATGGTCAAGTCAAGGTCAAGTCAAGGTCATGTCAAGGTCAAGTCAGGGTCAAGTCAAGGTCAAGTCAAGTTCAAGTCAAGGTCATGTCAAGGTCAGGTCAAGGTTAAGTCAAGATCATGTCAAGGTCAGGTCAAGGTCAAGTCAAGGTCGAGTCAAGGTCAAGTCATGGTCAAGTCAAGGTCAAGTCGAGGTCAAGTCAAGGTCAAGTGAAGGTCATGTCAAGGTCAAGTCAGGGTCAAGTCAAGGTCATGTCAAGGTCATGTCAACGTTAAGTCAAGGTCAAGTCAAGGTCATGTCAAGGTCATGTCAACGTAAGGTAAGGTCAAGTCAAGGTCGGGTCAAGGTCAAGTCAAGGTCATGTCAAGGTCAGGTCAAGGTCAAGTCAAGGTCAAGTCAAGATCATGTCAAGGTCAGGTCAAGGTCAAGTCAAGGTTGAGTCAAGGTCAAGTCATGGTCAAGTCAAGGTCAAGTCGAGGTCAAGTCAAGGTCAAGTGAAGGTCATGTCAAGGTCAAGTCAGGGTCAAGTCAAGGTCATGTCAAGGTCATGTCAACGTTAAGTCAAGGTCAAGTCAAGGTCATGTAAAGGTCATGTCAAGGTCATGTCAACGTAAGGTAAGGTCAAGTCAAGGTCGGGTGAAGGTCAAGTCAAGGTCATGTCAAGGTCAAGTCAGGGTCATGTCAAGGTCAAGTCAGGGTCAAGTCAGGGTCAAGTCAAGGTCAAGTTAAGGTCAAGTCAAGGTCAGTTCAAGGTCAGGTCGAGGTCATGTCAAGGTCAAGTCAAGGTCAAGTCAAGATCATGTCAGGGTCAAGTCAAGGTCAAGTCAAGGTCAAGTCAAGGTCAAGTCAAGGTCAAGTCATGGTCAAGTCAAAGTCAAGTCAAGGTCAAGTCAAGGTCAAGTCAAGGTCAAGTCAAGGTCATGTCAAGGTCATGTCAAGGTCAAGTCAAGGTCAAGTCATGGTCAAGTCAAGGTCAAGTCAAGGTCATGTCAAGGTCAAGTCAAAGTCATGTAGGGGTCAAGTCAAGGTCAAGTCAAGGTAATGTCAAGGTCAAGTCAGGGTCATGTCAAGTTCAAGTCAGGGTCAAGTCAAGGTCAAGTCAAAGTCAAGTTAAGGTCAAGTCAAGGTCAAGTCAAGGTCAGTTCAAGGTCAAGTCGAGGTCATGTCAAGGTCAAGTCAAGGTCAAGTCAAGGTCAAGTCAAAGTCATGTCAAGGTCAAGTCAGGGTCACGTCAAGGTCAAGTCAAGGTCATGTCAAGGTCAAGTCAAAGTCATGTAGGGGTCAAGTCAAGGTCAAGTCAAGGTCATGTCAAGGTCAAGTCAAGGTCATGTCAAGGTCAAGGTCAAATCAAGGCCAAGTCAAGGTCAAGTCAAGGTCAAGTCAAGGTCAAGTCACGGTCATGTCAAGGTCATGTAAAGGTCAAGTCAAGGTCAAGTCAAGGTCATGTCAAGGTCAAGTCAAGGTCAAGTCACGGTCATGTCAAGGTCATGTAAAGGTCAAGTCAAGGTCATGTCAAGGTCATGTCAAGGTCAAGTCAAGGTCAAGTCAAGGTCAAGTCAAGGTCAAGTCAAGGTCAAGTCAAGGTCATGTCAAGGTCAAGTCAAGGTCAAGTCAAGGTCAAGTCAATGTCATGTCAAGGTCAAGTCAGGGTCATGTCAAAGTCAAGTCAGGGTCAAGTCAAGGTCAGTTCAAGGTCAAGTCGAGGTCATGTCAAGGTCAAGTCAAGGTCATGTCAAGGTCAAGTCAGGGTCATGTTAAGGTCAAGTCAAGGTCAAGTCAAGGTCATGTCCAGGTCAGGTTAAGGTCAATTCAAGGTCGAGTCAAGGTCAAATCAAGGTCAAGTCAAGGTCAAGTCAAGGTCAAGTGAAGGTCATGTCAAGCTTAAGTCAGGGACAAGTCAAGGTCAAGTCAAAGTCAAGTATAGGTCCAGTCAAGGTCAAGTGAAGGTGAGGTCAAGGTCAAGTCAAGGTCGAGTGAAGGTCATGTCAAGCTCAAGTCAGGGTCATGTCAAGGTCAAGTCAGGGTCAAGTCAAGGTCAAGAAAAGGACAAGTCAAGGTCAAGTCAAGGTCTAATCAAGGTCATGTCAAGGGAAAGTCAAGGACAAGTCAAGGTCAAGTCAAGGTTAAGTCAAGGTCAAGTCAAGGTCAAGTCAAGGTCAAGTCAAGGTCAAGTCATGGTCAAGTCAAGGTCAGGTCAAGGTCAAGTCAAGGTCATGTCAAGGTCAGGTTAAAGTCAATTCAAGGTCGAGTCAAGGTCAAGTCAAGGTCAAGTGAAGGTCATGTCAAGGTCAAGTCAGGGTCAGGTCAAGGTCAAGCCAAGGTCAAGTCAAGGTCAAGTCATGGTCAAGTCAAGGTCATGTCAATGTCAAGTCAAGGTCAAGTCAAGGTCGAGTCAAGGTCATGTCAAGGTCAGGTCAAGTTCAAGTCAAGGTCGAGTCAAGGTCAAGTCAAGGTCAAGTCGAGGTCAAGTCAAGGTCAAGTCAAGGTCAAGTCAAGATCATGTCAAGGTCAAGTCAAGGTCATGTCAAGGTCAAGTCAGGGTCATGTCAAGGTCAAGTCAAGGTCAAGTCAAGGTCAAGTCAAGGTCAAGTCAAGGTCAAGTCAAGGTCAAGTCAAGGTCAGGTCAAGGTCAAGGCAAGGTCAAGTCATGATCATGTCAAGGTCAGGTCAAGGTCAAGTCAAGGTCGAGTCAAGGTTAAGTCATGGTCAAGTCAAGGTCAAGTCGAGGTCAAGTCAAGGTCAAGTGAAGGTCATGTCAAGGTCAAGTCAGGGTCAAGTCAAGGTCATGTCAAGGTCATGTCAACGTCAAGTCAAGGTCAAGTCAAGGTCATGTCCACGTCAGGTCAAGGTCAAGTCAAGGTCAAGTCAAGGTCATGTCAAGGTCATGTCAGGGTCAAGTCAAGGTCATGTCAAGGTCATGTCAAGGTCAAGTCAAGGTTAAGTCAAGGTCATGTCAAGGTCAAGTCAGGGTCATGTCAAGGTCAAGTCAAGGTCAAGTAAAGGTCAGGTCAATGTCAAGTCAAGGTCAAGTCAAAGTCGAGTCAAGGTCAAGTCAAGGTCAAGTCAAGGTCAAGTGAAGGTCAAGTGAAGGTCAAGTCAAGGTCAAGTCAAGGTCAAGTCAAGGTCAAGTCAAGGTCATGTCTAGATCATGTGAAGGTCAAGTCAAGGTCATGTCAAGGTCAAGTCAAGTCAAGGTAAAGTCAAAGTCATGTCAAGGTCAAGTCAGGGTCATGTCAAGTTCAAGTCAAGGTCAAGTGAAGGTCAAGTGAAGGTCAAGTCAAGGTCAAGTCAAGGTCATGTCTAGATCATATGAAGGTCAAGTCAAGGTCATGTCAAGGTCAAGTCAAGGTAAAGTCAAAGTCATGTCAAGGTCAAGTCAGGATCATGTCAAGGTCAAGTCAAGGTCAAGTCAAGGTCAAGTCAAGGTCAAATCAAGGTCAAGTCAAGGTCAAGACAAGGTCAAGTCAAGGTCAAGTCAAAGTCCAGTCAAGGTCAAGTCAAGGTCAAGTCAAGGTCAAGTCAAGGTCATGTCAAGGTCAAGTCAAGGTCGTGTCAAGGTCAAGTCAAGGTCAAGTCAAGGTTAAGTCAAGTTCAAGTCAAGGTCAAGTCAAGGTCAAGTCACGGTCATGTCAAGGTCATGTAAAGGTCAAGTCAAGGTCAAGTCAAGGTAAAGTCAAGGTCGAGTCAAGGTCATGTCAAGGTCAAGTGAAGTCAAGGTCAAGTCAAAGTCATGTCAAGGTCAAGTCAGGGTCATGTCAAGGTCAAGTCAAGGTCAAGTCAAGGTCAAGTGAAGGTCAAGTGAAGGTCCAGTCAAGGTCAAGTCAAGGTATTGTCAAGGTCAAGTCAAGGTCAAGTCAAGATCATGTCAAGGTCAAGTCAAGGTCAAGTCAAGGTCATGTCAAGGTCAAGTCAGGGTCATGTCAAGGTCAAGTCAAGGTCAAGTCAAGGTCATGTCAAGGACAGGTTAAGGTCAATTCAAGGTCGAGTCAAGGTCAAGTCAAGGTCAAGTCAAGGTCAAGTCAAGGTCATGTAAAGGTCAAGTCAAGGTCAAGGTCAAGGTCATGTCAAGGTAAGGTCAAGGTCAAGTGAAGGTCATGTCAAGGTCAAGTCAGGGTCAAGTCAAGGTCATGTCAAGGTCATGTCAACGTCAAGTCAAGGTCAAGTCAAGGTCATGTAAAGGTCAGATCAAGGTCAAGTCAACTGCAAGTCAAGGTCAAGTCGAGGTCAAGTCAAGGTCAAGTGAAGGTCATGTCAAGGTCAAGTCAGGGTCAAGTCAAGGTCAAGCCAAGGGCATGTCAAGGTCAAGTCAGGGTCATGTCAAGGTCAAGTCAAGGTCAAGTCAAGGTCAAGTCAAGGTCAAGTGAAGGTCAAGTCAAGGTCATGTCTAGATCATGTCAAGGTCAAGTCAAGGTCGAGTCAAAGTCATGTCAAGTTTAAGTCAGGGTCATGTCAAGGTCAAGTCAAGGTCAAGTCAAGGTCAAGTCGAGGTCAAGTCAAGGTAAAGTGAAGGTCATGTCAAGGTCAAGTCAGGGTCAAGTCAAGGTCATGTCAAGGTCATGTCAAGGTCATGTCAACGTCAAGTCAAGGTCATGTCAACGTCAAGTCAAGGTCAAGTCAATGTCATGTCAAGGTCAGGTCAAGGTCATGTCTAGATCATGTCAAGGTCAAGTCAAGGTCATGTCAAGGTCAAGTCAAGTCAAGGTCAAGTCAAAGTCATGTCAAGGTCAAGTCAGGGTCATGTTAAGGTCAAGTCAAGGTCAAGTCAAGGTCAAGTCAAGGTCAAGTCAAGGTCAAGTCAAGGTCAAGTCAAGGTCATGTCTAGATCATGTCAAGGTCAAGTCAAGGTCATGTCGAGGTCAAGTCAAGTCAAGGTCAAGTCAAAGTCATGTCAAGGTCAAGTCAGGGTCATGTCAAGGTCAAGTCAAGTCAAGGTCAAGTCAGGGTCATGTCAAGGTCAAGTCAAGGTCAAGTCAAGGTCAAGTCAAGGTCAAGTGAAGGTCAAGTGAAGGTCAAGACAAGGTCATGTCAAGGTCAAGTCAAGTCAAGGTCAAGTCAAAGTCATGTCAAGGTCAAGTCAGGGTCATGTTAAGGTCAAGTCAAGGTCGAGTCAAGGTCAAGTCAAGGTCAAGTCAAGCTCAAGTCAAGGTCATGTCTAGATCATGTCAAGGTCAAGTCAAGGTCATGTCAAGGTCAAGTCAAGTCAAAGTCAAGTCAAAGTCATGTCAAGGTCAAGTCAGGGTCGTGTCAAGGTCAAGTCAAGGTCAAGTCAAGGTCAAGTGAAGGTCAAATAAAGGTCAAGTCAAGGTCAAGTCAAGGTCATGTCTAGATCATGTGAAGGTCAAGTCAAGGTCATGTCAAGGTCAAGTCAAGTCAAGGTCAAGTCAAAGTCATGTCAAGGTCAAGTCAGGGTCATGTCAAGGTCAAGTCAAGGTCAAGTGAAGGTCAAGTCAAGGTCAAGTCAAGGTCATGTCTAGATCATGTCAAGGTCAAGTCAAAGTCATGTCAAGGTCAAGTCAGGGTCATGTCAAGGTCAAGTCAAGGTCAACTCAAGGTCAAGTCAAGGTCAAGTCAAGGTCAAGACAAGGTCAAGTCAAGGTCAAGTCAAAGTCAAGGTCAAGTCAAGGTCAAGTCAAGGTCAAGTCAAGGTCATGTCAAGGTCAAGTCAAGGTCATGTCAAGGTCAAGGTCAAGTCAAGGTCAAGTCAAGGTCAAGTCAAGGTTAAGTCAAGGTTAAGTCAAGTTCAAGTCAAGGTCAAGTCAAGGTCAAATCAAGGTCCAGTCAAGGTCAGTTCAAGGTCAAGTCGAGGTCATGTCAAGGTCAAGTCAAGGTTAAGTCAAGGTCAAGTCAAGGTCAAGTCAAGGTCAAGACAAGGTCAGGTCAAGGTCAAGTCAAGGTCAAGTCAAGGTCAAGTCAAGGTCAAGGTCAAGTTAAGGTCATGTCAAGGTCTAGTCAAGGTCATGTCAAGGTCAAGGTCAAGTCAAGGTTAAGTCAAGGTCAAGTCAAGGTCAAGTCAAGGTTAAGTCAAGGTCAATTCAAGGTCAAGTCAAGGTCACGTCAAGGTCAAGTCAAGGTCAAGTCAAGGTCATGTCAAGTTCATGTCAAGGTCAAGTCAAGGTCAAGTCAAGGTCATGTCAAAGTCAGGTCAAGGTCAAGTCAAGGTCAAGTCAAGGTCATGTCAAGGGCAAGTCAAGGTGAAGTCAAGGTCAAGTCAAGGTCAAGTCAAGGTCATGTCAAGGACATGTCAAGGTCAAGTCAAGGTCAGGTCAAGTGAAGGTCAAGTCATGGTCCAGTCAAGGTGATATCAAGGTCATGTCAAGGTCAAGTCAAGGTCAAGTGAAGGTCAAGTGAAGGTCAAGTCAAGGTCAAGTCAAGGTGATGTCAAGGTCATGTCAAGGTCAAGTCAAGGTCATATCAAGGTCAAGTCAAGGTCGAGTCAAGGTCAAGTCAAGGTCAAGTGAAGGTCAAGTGAAGGTCAAGTCAAGGTCAAGTCAACTTCATGTCAAGGTCATGTCAAGGTCGAGTCAAGGTCAAGTCAAGGTCAGGTCAAGGTCAAGTCAAGGTCAAGTCAAGGTCAAGTGAAGGTCAAGTGAAGGTCAAGTGAAGGTCAAGTCAAGGTGATGTCAAGGTCAAGTCAAGGTCAAGTGAAGGTCAAGTCAAGGTCATGTCAAGGGCAAGTCAAGGCCAAGTCAAGGTCAAGTCAAGGTCAAGTCAAGGTCAAATCAAGGTCATGTCAAGTCAAGGACAAGTCAAGGTCATGTCAACTTCAAGTCAAGGTCAAGTCGAGGTCAAGTCAAGGTCAAGTCAAGGTCAAGTCAAGGTGATGTCAAGGTCATGTCAAGGTCAAGTCAAGGTCATGTCAAGGGCATGTCAAGGGCATGTCAAGTCAAGGACAAGTCAAGGTCATGTCAAGGTCAAGTCAAGGTCATGTCAAGGTCAAGTCAAGGTCAAGTGAAGGTCAAGTCAAGGTCATGTCAAGGGCAAGTCGAGGTCAAGTCAAGGTCAAGTCAAGGTCAGTTCAAGGTCAAGTCGAGGTCATGTCAAGGTCAAGTCAAGGTCAAGTCAAGGTCAAGTCAAGGTCAAGTCAAGATCATGTCAAGGTCAAGTCAAGGTCAAGTCAAGGTCATGTCAAGGTCAAGTCAGGGTCATGTCAAGGTCAAGTCAAGGTCAAGTCAAGGTCAAGTCAAGGTCAAGTCAAGGTCAGGTCAAGGTCAAGGCAATGTCAAGTCAAGATCATGTCAAGGTCAGGTAAAGGTCAAGTCAAGGTCGAGTCAAGGTCAAGTCATGGTCAAGTCAAGGTCAAGTGAAGGTCATGTCAAGGTCAAGTCAGGGTCAAGTCAAGGTCAAGTCAAAGTCATGTCAAGGTCAAGTCAAGTCAAGGTCAAGTCAAAGTCATGTCAAGGTCAAGTCAGGGTCATGTCAAGGTCAAGTCAAGGTCAAGTCAAGGTCAAGTGAAGGTCAAGTCAAGGTCATGTCAAGGTCAAGTCAAGTCAAGGTCAAGTCAAGTCAAGGTCAAGTCAATGTCATGTCAAGGTCAAGTCAGGGTCATTTCAAGGTCAAGTCAAGGTCAAGTGAAGGTCAAATGAAGGTCAAGTCAAGGTCAAGTCAAGGTTAAGTCAAGGTCATGTCTAGATCATGTGAAGGTCAAGTCAAGGTCATGTCAAGGTCAAGTCAAAGTCATGTCAAGGTCAACTTAGGGTCATTTCAAGGTCAAGTCAAGGTCAAGTCAAGGTCATGTCTAGATCATGTCAAGGTCAAGTCAAAGTCATGTCAAGGTCAAGTCAGGGTCATGTCAAGGTCAAGTCAAGGTCAAGTCAAGGTCAAGACAAGGTCAAGTCAAGGTCAAGTCAAAGTCAAGTCAAGGTCAAGTCAAGTCAAGGTCAAGTCAAGGTCAAGTCAAGGTCATGTCAAGGTCAAGTCAAGGTCAAGGTCAAGTCAAGGTCAATTCAAGGTCAAGTCAAGGTCAGGTCAAGGTCAAGGTCAAGTCAAGGTCATGTCAAGGTCAGGTCAAGTTCATGTCAAGGTCGAGTCAAGGTCAAGTCAAGGTCAAGTCAAGGTCAAGTCAAGGTCAGTTCAAGGTCAAGTCGAGGTCATGTCAAGGTCAAGTCAAGGTCAAGTCATGATCATGTTAAGGTCAAGTCAAGGTCAAGTCAAGGTCATGTCAAGGTCAAGTCAGGGTCATGTCAAGGTCAAGTCAAGGTCAAGTCAAGGTCAGGTCAAGTCAAGGTCAGGTCAAGGTCAAGGCAAGGTCAAGTCAAGATCATGTCAAGGTCAGGTCAAGGTCAAGTCAAGGTCGAGTCAAGGCCAAGTCATGGTCAAGTCAAGGTCAAGTCGAGGTCAAGTCAAGGTCAAGTGAAGGTCATGTCAAGGTCAAGTCAGGGTCAAGTCAAGGTCATGTCAAGGTCATGTCAACGTCAGGTCAAGGTCAAGTCAAGGTCGAGTCAAGGTCAAGTCAAGGTCAAGTGAAGGTCAAGTGAAGGTCAAGTCAAGGTCAAGTCAAGGTCAAGTCAAGGTCATGTCAAGGTCATGTTAGGGTCAAGTCAAGGTCATGTCAAGGTCATGTCAAGGTCAAGTCAAGGTTAAGTCAAGGTCATGTCAAGGTCAAGTCAGGATCATGTCAAGGTCAAGTCAAGGTCAAGTAAAGGTCAGGTCAAGGTCAAGTCAAGGTCAAGTCAAAGTCGAGTCAAGGTCAAGTCAAGGTCAAGTCAAGGTCAAGTGAAGGTCAAGTGAAGGTCAAGTGAAGGTCAAGTCAAGGTCAAGTCAAGGTCAAGTCAAGGTCAAGTCAAGGTCATGTCTAGATCATGTGAAGGTCAAGTCAAGGTCATGTCAAGGTCAAGTCAAGTCAAGGTAAAGTCAAAGTCATGTCAAGGTCAAGTCAGGGTCATGTGAAGGTCAAGTCAAGGTCAAGTGAAGGTCAAGTCAAGGTCAAGTCAAGGTCATGTCTAGATCATGTGAAGGTCAAGTCAAGGTCATGTGAAGGTCAAGTCAAGTCAAGGTAGAGTCAAAGTCATGTCAAGGTCAAGTCAGGGTCATGTCAAGGTCAAGTCAAGGTCAAGTCAAGGTCAAGTCAAGGTCACGTCAAGGTCAAGTCAAGGTCAAGTCAAGGTCATGTCAAGTTCATGTCAAGGTCAAGTCAAGGTCAAGTCAAGGTCATGTCAAAGTCAGGTCAAGGTCAAGTCAAGGTCAAGTCAAGGTCAAGTCAAGGTCAAGTCAAGGTCAAGTCAAGGTCATGTCAAGGACATGTCAAGGTCAAGTCAAGGTCAAGTGAAGGTCAAGTCAAGGTCATGTCAAGGGCAAGTCAAGGTGAAGTCAAGGTCAAGTCAAGGTCAAGTCAAGGTCATATCAAGGACATGTCAAGGTCAAGTCAAGGTCAGGTCAAGTGAAGGTCAAGTCATGGTCCAGTCAAGGTGATATCAAGGTCATGTCAAGGTCAAGTCAAGGTCAAGTGAAGGTCAAGTGAAGGTCAAGTCAAGGTCAAGTCAAGGTGATGTCAAGGTCATGTCAAGGTCAAGTCAAGGTCATATCAAGGTCAAGTCAAGGTCGAGTCAAGGTCAAGTCAAGGTCAAGTGAAGGTCAAGTGAAGGTCAAGTCAAGGTCAAGTCAACTTCATGTCAAGGTCATGTCAAGGTCGAGTCAAGGTCAAGTCAAGGTCAGGTCAAGGTCAAGTCAAGGTCAAGTCAAGGTCAAGTGAAGGTCAAGTGAAGGTCAAGTGAAGGTCAAGTCAAGGTGATGTCAAGGTCAAGTCAAGGTCAAGTGAAGGTCAAGTCAAGGTCATGTCAAGGGCAAGTCAAGGCCAAGTCAAGGTCAAGTCAAGGTCAAGTCAAGGTCAAATCAAGGTCATGTCAAGTCAAGGACAAGTCAAGGTCATGTCAACTTCAAGTCAAGGTCAAGTCGAGGTCAAGTCAAGGTCAAGTCAAGGTCAAGTGAAGGTCAAGTGAAGGTCAAGTCAAGGTCAAGTCAAGGTGATGTCAAGGTCATGTCAAGGTCAAGTCAAGGTCATATCAAGGTCAAGTCAAGGTCGAGTCAAGGTCAAGTCAAGGTCAAGTGAAGGTCAAGTGAAGGTCAAGTCAAGGTCAAGTCAACTTCATGTCAAGGTCATGTCAAGGTCGAGTCAAGGTCAAGTCAAGGTCAGGTCAAGGTCAAGTCAAGGTCAAGTCAAGGTCAAGTGAAGGTCAAGTGAAGGTCAAGTGAAGGTCAAGTCAAGGTGATGTCAAGGTCAAGTCAAGGTCAAGTGAAGGTCAAGTCAAGGTCATGTCAAGGGCAAGTCAAGGCCAAGTCAAGGTCAAGTCAAGGTCAAGCCAAGGTCAAATCAAGGTCACGTCAAGTCAAGCTCAAGTCAAGGTCATGTCTAGATCATGTCAAGGTCAAGTCAAGGTCATGTCAAGGTCAAGTCAAGTCAAAGTCAAGTCAAAGTCATGTCAAGGTCAAGTCAGGGTCGTGTCAAGGTCAAGTCAAGGTCAAGTCAAGGTCAAGTGAAGGTCAAATAAAGGTCAAGTCAAGGTCAAGTCAAGGTCATGTCTAGATCATGTGAAGGTCAAGTCAAGGTCATGTCAAGGTCAAGTCAAGTCAAGGTCAAGTCAAAGTCATGTCAAGGTCAAGTCAGGGTCATGTCAAGGTCAAGTCAAGGTCAAGTGAAGGTCAAGTCAAGGTCAAGTCAAGGTCAAGTCAAGGTCAATTCTAGATCATGTCAAGGTCAAGTCAAAGTCATGTCAAGGTCAAGTCAGGGTCATGTCAAGGTCAAGTCAAAGTCAACTCAAGGTCAAGTCAAGGTCAAGTCAAGGTCAAGACAAGGTCAAGTCAAGGTCAAGTCAAAGTCAAGGTCAAGTCAAGGTCAAGTCAAGGTCAAGTCAAGGTCATGTCAAGGTCAAGTCAAGGTCATGTCAAGGTCAAGGTCAAGTCAAGGTCAAGTCAAGGTCAAGTCAAGGTTAAGTCAAGGTTAAGTCAAGGTCAAGTCAAGGTCAAATCAAGGTCCAGTCAAGGTCAGTTCAAGGTCAAGTCGAGGTCATGTCAAGGTCAAGTCAAGGTTAAGTCAAGGTCAAGTCAAGGTCAAGTCAAGGTCAAGACAAGGTCAGGTCAAGGTCAAGTCAAGGTCAAGTCAAGGTCAAGTCAAGGTCAAGGTCAAGTTAAGGTCATGTCAAGGTCTAGTCAAGGTCATGTCAAGGTCAAGGTCAAGTCAAGGTTAAGTCAAGGTCAAGTCAAGGTCAAGTCAAGGTTAAGTCAAGGTCAATTCAAGGTCAAGTCAAGGTCACGTCAAGGTCAAGTCAAGGTCAAGTCAAGGTCATGTCAAGTTCATGTCAAGGTCAAGTCAAGGTCAAGTCAAGGTCATGTCAAAGTCAGGTCAAGGTCAAGTCAAGGTCAAGTCAAGGTCAAGTCAAGGTCAAGTCAAGGTCAAGTCAAGGTCATGTCAAGGACATGTCAAGGTCAAGTCAAGGTCAAGTGAAGGTCAAGTCAAGGTCATGTCAAGGGCAAGTCAAGGTGAAGTCAAGGTCAAGTCAAGGTCAAGTCAAGGTCATGTCAAGGACATGTCAAGGTCAAGTCAAGGTCAGGTCAAGTGAAGGTCAAGTCATGGTCCAGTCAAGGTGATATCAAGGTCATGTCAAGGTCAAGTCAAGGTCAAGTGAAGGTCAAGTGAAGGTCAAGTCAAGGTCAAGTCAAGGTGATGTCAAGGTCATGTCAAGGTCAAGTCAAGGTCATATCAAGGTCAAGTCAAGGTCGAGTCAAGGTCAAGTCAAGGTCAAGTGAAGGTCAAGTGAAGGTCAAGTCAAGGTCAAGTCAACTTCATGTCAAGGTCATGTCAAGGTCGAGTCAAGGTCAAGTCAAGGTCAGGTCAAGGTCAAGTCAAGGTCAAGTCAAGGTCAAGTGAAGGTCAAGTGAAGGTCAAGTCAAGGTGATGTCAAGGTCAAGTCAAGGTCAAGTGAAGGTCAAGTCAAGGTCATGTCAAGGGCAAGTCAAGGCCAAGTCAAGGTCAAGTCAAGGTCAAATCAAGGTCATGTCAAGTCAAGGACAAGTCAAGGTCATGTCAACTTCAAGTCAAGGTCAAGTCGAGGTCAAGTCAAGGTCAAGTCAAGGTCAAGTCAAGGTGATGTCAAGGTCATGTCAAGGTCAAGTCAAGGTCATGTCAAGGGCATGTCAAGGGCATGTCAAGGTCAAGTCAAGGACAAGTCAAGGTCATGTCAAGGTCAAGTCAAGGTCATGTCAAGGTCAAGTCAAGGTCAAGTGAAGGTCAAGTCAAGGTCATGTCAAGGTCATGTCAAGGGCAAGTCGAGGTCAAGTCAAGGTCAAGTCAAGGTCAGTTCAAGGTCAAGTCGAGGTCATGTCAAGGTCAAGTCAAGGTCAAGTCAAGATCATGTCAAGGTCAAGTCAAGGTCAAGTCAAGGTCATGTCAAGGTCAAGTCAGGGTCATGTCAAGGTCAAGTCAAGGTCAAGTCAAGGTCAAGTCAAGGTCAAGTCAAGGTCAGGTCAAGGTCAAGGCAATGTCAAGTCAAGATCATGTCAAGGTCAGGTAAAGGTCAAGTCAAGGTCGAGTCAAGGTCAAGTCATGGTCAAGTCAAGGTCAAGTGAAGGTCATGTCAAGGTCAAGTCAGGGTCAAGTCAAGGTCAAGTCAAAGTCATGTCAAGGTCAAGCCAAGTCAAGGTCAAGTCAAAGTCATGTCAAGGTCAAGTCAGGGTCATGTCAAGGTCAAGTCAAGGTCAAGTCAAGGTCAAGTCAAGGTCAAGTCAAGGTCATGTCAAGGTCAAGTCAAGTCAAGGTCAAGTCAATGTCATGTCAAGGTCAAGTCAGGGTCATGTCAAGGTCAAGTCAAGGTCAAGTGAAGGTCAAATGAAGGTCAAGTCAAGGTCAAGTCAAGGTTAAGTCAAGGTCATGTCTAGATCATGTGAAGGTCAAGTCAAGGTCATGTCAAGGTCAAGTCAAAGTCATGTCAAGGTCAACTTAGGGTCATTTCAAGGTCAAGTCAAGGTCAAGTCAAAGTCAAGGTCAAGGTCAAGTCAAGGTCAGGTCAAGGTCAAGGTCAAGTCAAGGTCATGTCAAGGTCAGGTCAAGTTCATGTCAAGGTCGAGTCAAGGTCAAGTCAAGGTCAAGTCAAGGTCAAGTCGAGGTCAAGTCAAGGTCAAGTCAAGGTCAGTTCAAGGTCAAGTCGAGGTCATGTCAAGGTCAAGTCAAGGTCAAGTCATGATCATGTTAAGGTCAAGTCAAGGTCAAGTCAAGGTCATGTCAAGGTCAAGTCAGGGTCATGTCAAGGTCAAGTCAAGGTCAAGTCAAGGTCAGGTCAAGTCAAGGTCAGGTCAAGGTCAAGGCAAGGTCAAGTCAAGATCATGTCAAGGTCAGGTCAAGGTCCAGTCAAGGTCGAGTCAAGGCCAAGTCATGGTCAAGTCAAGGTCAAGTCGAGGTCAAGTCAAGGTCAAGTGAAGGTCATGTCAAGGTCAAGTCAGGGTCAAGTCAAGGTCATGTCAAGGTCATGTCAACGTCAGGTCAAGGTCAAGTCAAGGTCGAGTCAAGGTCAAGTCAAGGTCAAGTGAAGGTCAAGTGAAGGTCAAGTCAAGGTCAAGTCAAGGTCAAGTCAAGGTCATGTCAAGGTCATGTTAGGGTCAAGTCAAGGTCATGTCAAGGTCATGTCAAGGTCAAGTCAAGGTTAAGTCAAGGTCATGTCAAGGTCAAGTCAGGATCATGTCAAGGTCAAGTCAAGGTCAAGTAAAGGTCAGGTCAAGGTCAAGTCAAGGTCAAGTCAAAGTCGAGTCAAGGTCAAGTCAAGGTCAAGTCAAGGTCAAGTGAAGGTCAAGTGAAGGTCAAGTCAAGGTCAAGTCAAGGTCAAGTCAAGGTCAAGTCAAGGTCATGTCTAGATCATGTGAAGGTCAAGTCAAGGTCATGTCAAGGTCAAGTCAAGTCAAGGTAAAGTCAAAGTCATGTCAAGGTCAAGTCAGGGTCATGTGAAGGTCAAGTCAAGGTCAAGTGAAGGTCAAGTCAAGGTCAAGTCAAGGTCAAGTCAAGGTCATGTCTAGATCATGTGAAGGTCAAGTCAAGGTCATGTGAAGGTCAAGTCAAGTCAAGGTAGAGTCAAAGTCATGTCAAGGTCAAGTCAGGGTCATGTCAAGGTCAAGTCAAGGTCAAGTCAAGGTCAAGTCAAGGTCAAGACAAGGTCAAGTCAAGGTCAAGTCAAAGTCAAAGTCAAGTCAAGGTCAAGTCAAGGTCAAGTCAAGGTCAAGTCAAGGTCATGTCAAGGTCAAGTCAAGGTCATGTCAAGGTCAAGGTCAAGTCAAGGTCAAGTCAAGGTCAAGTCAAGGTCAAGTCAAGGCCAAGTCAAGGTTAAGTCAAGTTCAAGTCAAGGTCAATTCAAAGTCAAGTCAAGGTCAAGTCATGGTCATGTCAAGGTCATGTAAAGGTCAAGTCAAGGTCAAGTCAAGGTCAAGTCAAGGTCAAGTCAAGGTCAAGTCAAGGTCGAGTCAAGGTCATGTCAAGGTCAAGTCAAGTCAAGGTCAAGTCAAAGTCATGTCAAGGTCAAGTCAGGGTCATGTCAAGGTCAAGTCAAGGTCAAGTCAATGTCAAGTGAAGGTCAAGTGAAGGTCCAGTCAAGGTCAAGTCAAGGTATTGTCAAGGTCAAGTCAAGGTCAAGTCAAGATCATGTCAAGGTCAAGTCAAGGTCAAGTCAAGGTCATGTCAAGGTCAAGTCAGGGTCATGTCAAGGTCAGGTTAAGGTCAATTCAAGGTCGAGTCAAGGTCAAGTCAAGGTCAAGTCAAGGTCAAGTCAAGGTCAAGTCAAGGTCATGTCAAGGTCAAGGTCAAGGTCATGTCAAGGTCAGGTCAAGGTCAAGTCAAGGTCGAGGTCAAGTCAAGGTCAAGTGAAGGTCATGTCAAGGTCAAGTCAGGGTCAAGTCAGGGTCATGTCAAGGTCATGTCAACGTCAAGTCAAGGTCATGTCAAGGTCAGATCAAGGTCAAGTCAAGGTCGAGTCAAGGTCAAGTCAAGGTCAAGTCAACTTCAAGTCAAGGTCAAGTCGAGGTCAAGTCAAGGTCAAGTGAAGGTAATGTTAAGGTCAAGTCAGGGTCAAGTCAAGGTCAAGTGAAGGTCATGTCAAGGTCAAGTCCGGGTCAAGTCAAGGTCAAGTCAAGGTCATGTCAAGGTCAGGTCAAGGTCAAGTCAAGGTCGAGTCAAGGTCATGTCTAGATCATGTCAAGGTCAAGTCAAGGTCATGTCAAGGTCAAGTCAAGTCAAGGTCAAGTCAAAGTCATGTCAAGGTCAAGTCAGGGTCATGTTAAGGTCAAGGCAAGATCAAGTCAAGGTCAAGTCAAGGTCAAGTCAAGGTCAAGTGAAGGTCACGTCAAGGTCAAGTCAGGGTCAAGTCAAGGTCATGTCAAGGTCATGTCAACGTCAAGTCAAGGTCAAGTCAAGGTCATGTCAAGGTCCGATCAAGGTCAAGTCAAGGTCGAGTCAAGGTCAAGTCAAGGTCAAGTCAACTTCAAGTCAAGGTCAAGTCGAGGTCAAGTCAATGTCAAGTGAAGGTCATGTCAAGGTCAAGTCAGGGTCAAGTCAAGGTCAAGCCAAGGACATGTCAAGGTCAAGTCAGGGTCAAGTGAAGGTCAAGTCAAGGTCTAGTCAAGGTCAAGTCAAGGTCATGTCTACATCATGTCAAGGTCAAGTCAAGGTCATGTCAAGGTCAAGTCAAGTCAAGGTCAAGTCAAAGTCATGTCAAGGTTAAGTCAGGGTCATGTCAAGGTCAAGTCAAGGTCAAGTCGAGGTCAAGTCAAGGTCAAGTGAAGGTCATGTCAAGGTCAAGTCAGGGTCAAGTCAAGGTCATGTCAACGTCAAGTCAAGGTCAAGTCAAGGTCATGTCAAGGTCAGGTCAAGGTCAAGTCAAGGTCGAGTCAAGGTCATGTCTAGATCATGTCAAGGTCAATTCAAGGTCATGTCAAGGTCAAGTCAAGTCAAGGTCAAGTCAAAGTCATGTCAAGGTCAAGTCAGGGTCATGTTAAGGTCAAGTCAAGGTCAAGTCAAGGTCAAGTTAAGGTCAAGTCAAGGTCAAGTCAAGGTCAAGTCAAGGTCAAGTCAAGGTCAAGACAAGGTCGAGTCAAGGTCAAGTCAAGGTCAAGTCAAGGTCAAGTCAAGGTAATGTCTAGATCATGTCAAGTCAAGGTCATGTCAAGGTCAAGTCAAGTCAAGGTCAAGTCAAAGTCATGTCAAGGTCAAGTCAGGGTCATGTCAAGGTCATGTCAAGTCAAGGTCAAGTCAAGGTCAAGTGAAGGTCAAGTGAAGGTCAAGTGAAGGTCAAGTCAAGGTCAAGTCAAGGTCAAGTCAAGGTCATGTCTAGATCATGTCAAGGTCAAGTCAAAGTCATGTCAAGGTCAAGTCAGGGTCATGTCAAGGTCAAGTCAAGGTCAAGTCAAGGTCAAGTCAAGGTCAAGTCAAGGTCAAGTCAAGGTCAAGACAAGGTCAAGTCAAGGTCAAGTCAAAGTCAAGTCAAGGTCAAGTCAAGGTCATGTCAAGGTCAAGTCAAGGTCATGTCAACGTCAAGGTCAAGTCAAGGTCAGTTCAAGGTCAAGTCGAGGTCATGTCAAGGTCAAGTCAAGGTCAAGTCAAGGTCAAGACAAGGTCAGGTCAAGGTCAAGTCAAGGTCAAGTCAAGGTCAAGTGAAGGTCAAGTGAAGGTCAAGTGAAGGTCAAGTCAAGGTCAAGTCAAGGTAATGTCTAGATCATGTCAAGTCAAGGTCATGTCAAGGTCAAGTCAAGTCAAGGTCAAGTCAAAGTCATGTCAAGGTCAAGTCAGGGTCATGTCAAGGTCATGTCGAGTCAAGGTCAAGTCAAGGTCAAGTGAAGGTCAAGTGAAGGTCAAGTGAAGGTCAAGTGAAGGTCAAGTCAAGGTCAAGTCAAGGTCAAGTCAAGGTCATGTCTAGATCATGTCAAGGTCAAGTCAAAGTCATGTCAAGGTCAAGTCAGGGTCATGTCAAGGTCAAGTCAAGGTCAAGTCAAGGTCAAGTCAAGGTCAAGACAAGGTCAAGTCAAGGTCAAGTCAAGGTCATGTCAAGGTCAAGTCAAGGTCATGTCAACGTCAAGGTCAAGTCAAGGTCAAGTCAAGGTCAAGTCAAGGTCAAGTCAAGGTCAGTTCAAGGTCAAGTCGAGGTCATGTCAAGGTCAAGTCAAGGTCAAGTCAAGGTCAAGACAAGGTCAGGTCAAGGTCAAGTCAAGGTCAAGTCAAGGTCAAGTGAAGGTCAAGTGAAGGTCAAGTCAAGGTCCACTCAAGGTGATATCAAGGTCATGTCAAGGTCAAGTCAAGCTCAAGTCAAGGGCATGTCAAGGGCATGTCAAGGTCAAGTCAAGGAGAAGTCAAGGTCATGTCAAGGTCAAGTCAAGGTCAAGTCAAGGTCAAGTCAAGGTCAAGTCAAGGTTAAGTCAAGGTCAATTCAAGGTCAAGTCAAGGTCATGTCAAGGTCATGTCAAGGTCAAGTCAAGGTCAAGTCAAGGTCATGTCAAAGTCAGGTCAAGGTCAAGTCAAGGTCAAGTCAAGATCAAGTCAAGTTCAAGTCAAGGTCAAGTCAAGGTCAAGTCAAGGTCAAGTCAAGGTCAAGTCAAGGTCAAGTCAAGCTCATGTCAAGGGCATGTCAAGGGCATGTCAAGGTCAAGTCAAGGTCAAGTCAAGGTCAAGTCAAGGTCAAGTCAAGGTCAAGTCAAGCTCATGTCAAGGTCAAGGTCATGTCAAGGTCAGGTCAAGGTCAAGTCAAGGTCGAGGTCAAGTCAAGGTCAAGTGAAGGTCATGTCAAGGTCAAGTCAGGGTCAAGTCAAGGTCATGTCAAGGTCATGTCAACGTCAAGTCAAGGTCAAGTCAAGGTCATGTCAAGGTCAGATCAAGGTCAAGTCAAGGTCGAGTCAAGGTCAAGTCAAGGTCAAGTCAACTTCAAGTCAAGGTCAAGTCGAGGTCAAGTCAAGGTCAAGTGAAGGTCATGTTAAGGTCAAGTCAGGGTCAAGTCAAGGTCAAGCCAAGGTCAAGTGAAGGTCATGTCAAGGTCAAGTCCGGGTCAAGTCAAGGTCAAGTCAAGGTCATGTCAAGGTCAGGTCAAGGTCAAGTGAAGGTCGAGTCAAGGTCATGTCTAGATCATGTCAAGGTCAAGTCAAGGTCATGTCAAGGTCAAGTCAAGTCAAGGTCAAGTCAAAGTCATGTCAAGGTCAAGTCAGGGTCATGTTAAGGTCAAGGCAAGATCAAGTCAAGGTCAAGTCAAGGTCAAGTCAAGGTCAAGTGAAGGTCATGTCAAGGTCAAGTCAGGGTCAAGTCAAGGTCATGTCAAGGTCATGTCAACGTCAAGTCAAGGTCAAGTCAAGGTCATGTCAAGGTCCGATCAAGGTCAAGTCAAGGTCGAGTCAAGGTCAAGTCAAGGTCAAGTCAACTTCAAGTCAAGGTCAAGTCGAGGTCAAGTCAATGTCAAGTGAAGGTCATGTCAAGGTCAAGTCAGGGTCAAGTCAAGGTCAAGCCAAGGACATGTCAAGGTCAAGTCAGGGTCAAGTGAAGGTCAAGTCAAGGTCTAGTCAAGGTCAAGTCAAGGTCATGTCTACATCATGTCAAGGTCAAGTCAAGGTCATGTCAAGGTCAAGTCAAGTCAAGGTCAAGTCAAAGTCATGTCAAGGTTAAGTCAGGGTCATGTCAAGGTCAAGTCAAGGTCAAGTCGAGGTCAAGTCAAGGTCAAGTGAAGGTCATGTCAAGGTCAAGTCAGGGTCAAGTCAAGGTCATGTCAACGTCAAGTCAAGGTCAAGTCAAGGTCATGTCAAGGTCAGGTCAAGGTCAAGTCAAGGTCGAGTCAAGGTCATGTCTAGATCATGTCAAGGTCAATTCAAGGTCATGTCAAGGTCAAGTCAAGTCAAGGTCAAGTCAAAGTCATGTCAAGGTCAAGTCAGGGTCATGTTAAGGTCAAGTCAAGGTCAAGTCAAGGTCAAGTCAAGGTCAAGTCAAGGTCAAGTCAAGGTCAAGTCAAGGTCAAGTCAAGGTCAAGACAAGGTCGAGTCAAGGTCAAGTCAAGGTCAAGTCAAGGTCAAGTCAAGGTAATGTCTAGATCATGTCAAGTCAAGGTCATGTCAAGGTCAAGTCAAGTCAAGGTCAAGTCAAAGTCATGTCAAGGTCAAGTCAGGGTCATGTCAAGGTCATGTCAAGTCAAGGTCAAGTCAAGGTCAAGTGAAGGTCAAGTGAAGGTCAAGTGAAGGTCAAGTCAAGGTCAAGTCAAGGTCAAGTCAAGGTCATGTCTAGATCATGTCAAGGTCAAGTCAAAGTCATGTCAAGGTCAAGTCAGGGTCATGTCAAGGTCAAGTCAAGGTCAAGTCAAGGTCAAGTCAAGGTCAAGTCAAGGTCAAGTCAAGGTCAAGACAAGGTCAAGTCAAGGTCAAGTCAAAGTCAAGTCAAGGTCAAGTCAAGGTCATGTCAAGGTCAAGTCAAGGTCATGTCAACGTCAAGGTCAAGTCAAGGTCAAGTCAAGGTCAGTTCAAGGTCAAGTCGGGGTCATGTCAAGGTCAAGTCAAGGTCAAGTCAAGGTCAAGCCAAGGTCAGGTCAAGGTCAAGTCAAGGTCAAGTCAAGGTCAAGTGAAGGTCAAGTGAAGGTCAAGTGAAGGTCAAGTCAAGGTCAAGTCAAGGTCAAGTCAAGGTCATGTCTAGATCATGTCAAGGTCAAGTCAAAGTCATGTCAAGGTCAAGTAAGGGTCATGTCAAGGTCAAGTCAAGGTCAAGTCAAGGTCAAGTCAAGGTCAAGTCAAGGTCAAGACAAGGTCGAGTCAAGGTCAAGTCAAGGTCAAGTCAAGGTAATGTCTAGATCATGTCAAGTCAAGGGCATGTCAAGGTCAAGTCAAGTCAAGGTCAAGTCAAAGTCATGTCAAGGTCAAGTCAGGGTCATGTCAAGGTCATGTCGAGTCAAGGTCAAGTCAAGGTCAAGTGAAGGTCAAGTGAAGGTCAAGTGAAGGTCAAGTCAAGGTCAAGTCAAGGTCAAGTCAAGGTCATGTCTAGATCATGTCAAGGTCAAGTCAAAGTCATGTCAAGGTCAAGTCAGGGTCATGTCAAGGTCAAGTCAAGGTCAAGTCAAGGTCAAGTCAAGGTCAAGTCAAGGTCAAGACAAGGTCAAGTCAAGGTCAAGTCAAGGTCAAGTCAAGGTCAAGTCAAGGTCATGTCAAGGTCAAGTCAAGGTCATGTCAACGTCAAGGTCAAGTCAAGGTCAAGTCAAGGTCAAGTCAAGGTCAAGTCAAGGTCAGTTCAAGGTCAAGTCGAGGTCATGTCAAGGTCAAGTCAAGGTCAAGTCAAGGTCAAGACAAGGTCAGGTCAAGGTCAAGTCAAGGTCAAGTCAAGGTCAAGTGAAGGTCAAGTGAAGGTCAAGTCAAGGTCCAGTCAAGGTGATATCAAGGTCATGTCAAGGTCAAGTCAAGCTCAAGTCAAGGGCATGTCAAGGGCATGTCAAGGTCAAGTCAAGGAGAAGTCAAGGTCATGTCAAGGTCAAGTCAAGGTCAAGTCAAGGTCAAGTCAAGGTCAAGTCAAGGTTAAGTCAAGGTCAATTCAAGGTCAAGTCAAGGTCATGTCAAGGTCATGTCAAGGTCAAGTCAAGGTCAAGTCAAGGTCATGTCAAAGTCAGGTCAAGGTCAAGTCAAGGTCAAGTCAAGATCAAGTCAAGGTCAAGTCAAGGTCAAGTCAAGGTCAAGTCAAGGTCATGTCAAGGTCATGTCAAGGTCAAGGTCAAGTCAAGGTTAAGTCAAGGTCAAGTCAAGGTCAAGTCAAGGTTAAGTC
This sequence comes from Sturmia bella, assembly GCA_963662145.1. Classification (NCBI taxonomy): domain Eukaryota; kingdom Metazoa; phylum Arthropoda; class Insecta; order Diptera; family Tachinidae; genus Sturmia; species Sturmia bella. Next base: position 28,740,752 of record OY759170.1, read on the forward strand.
AAGGTCAATTCAAGGTCAAGTCAAGGTCACGTCAAGGTCAAGTCAAGGTCAAGTCAAGGTCATGTCAAGGTCATGTCAAGGTCAAGTCAAGGTCAAGTCAAGGTCATGTCAAAGTCAGGTCAAGATCAAGTCAAGGTCAAGTCAAGATTAAGTCAAGGTCAAGTCAAGGTCAAGTCAAGGTCAAGTCAAGGTCAAGTCAAGGTCAAGTCAAGGTCAAGTCAAGCTCATGTCAAGGGCATGTCAAGGGCATGTCAAGGTCAAGTCAAGGTCAAGTCAAGGTCAAGTCAAGTCAAGCTCATGTCAAGGGCATGTCAAGGGCATGTCAAGGTCAAGTCAAGGTCAAGTCAAGGTCAAGTCAAGCTCATGTCAAGGGCATGTCAAGGGCATGTCAAGGTCAAGTCAAGGAGAAGTCAAGGTCAAGTCAAGGTCAAGTCAAGGTCAAGTCAAGGTCAAGTGAAGGTCAAGTCAAGGTCAAGTCAAGGTCATGTCAAGGTCAAGTCAAGGTCAGGTCAAGGTCAAGTCAAGGTCAAGTGAAGGTCAAGTGAAGGTCAAGTCAAGGTCCAGTCAAGGTGATATCAAGGTCATGTCAAGGTCAAGTCAAGGTCAAGTGAAGGTCAAATGAAGGTCAAGTGAAGGTCAAGTCAAGGTCAAGTCAAGGTGATGTCAAGGTCATGTCAAGGTCAAGTCAAGGTCGAGTCAAGGTCAAGTCAAGGTCAAGTGAAGGTCAAGTGAAGGTCAAGTCAAGGTCAAGTCAAGGTCATGTCAAGGTCGAGTCAAGGTCAAGTCAAGGTCAAGTCAAGGTCAAGTGAAGGTCAAGTGAAGGTCAAGTCAAGGTGATGTCAAGGTCAAGTCAAGGTCAAGTGAAGGTCAAGTCAAGGTCATGTCAAGGGCAAGTCAAGGTCAAGTCAAGGTCAAGTCAAGGTCAAGTCAAGGTCATGTCAAGGTCAAGTCAAGGACAAGTCAAGGTCATGTCAACTTCAAGTCAAGGTCAAGTGAAGGTCATGTCAAGGCCAAGTCAGGGTCAAGTCAAGGTCAAGCCAAGGTCATGTCAAGGTCAAGTCAGGGTCATGTCAAGGTCAAGTCAAGGTCAAGTCAAGGTCAAGTCATGGTGATGTCAAGGTCATGTCAAGGTCAAGTCAAGGACAAGTCAAGGTCATGTCAAGGTCAAGTCAAGGTCAAGTCAAGGCCAAGTCAAGGTCAAGTCAAGGTCAAGTCAAGGTCAAGTCAAGGTCATGTCAAGGTCAAGTCAAGGTCAAGTGAAGGTCAAGTCAAGGTCATGTCAAGGGCAAGTCAAGGTCAAGTCAAGGTCAAGTCAAGGTCATGTCAAGGTCATGTCAGGGTCAAGTCAAGGTCATGTCAAGGTCGAGTCAAGGTCAAGTCAAGGTCAAGTCAAGGTCATGTCAAGGTCATGTCAAGGTCAAGTCAAGGTCAAGTGATGGTCAAGTCAAGGTCAAGTCAAGGTCAGGTCAAGGTCAAGTCAAGGTCAAGTCAAGGTCAAGTGAAGGACAAGTGAAGGTCAAGTCAAGGTCAAGTCAAGGTCATGTCAAGGTCATGTCAAGGTTAAGTCAAGGTCAAGCGAAGGTCAAGTCAAGGTCAAGTAAAGGTCAGGTCAAGGTCAAGTCAAGGTCAAGTCAAGGTCAAGTCAAGGTCAAGTCAAGGTCGAGTCAAGGTCAAGTCAAGGTCAAGTCAAGGTCATGTCAAGGTCATGTCAAGGTCAAGTCAAGGTCAAGTGATGGTCAAGTCAAGGTCAAGTCAAGGTCATGTCAAGGTCATGTCAAGGTCAAGTCAAGGTCAAGTCAAGGTCAAGTCAAGATCAAGTCAAGGTCATGTCAAGGTCATGTCAAGGTCAAGTCAAGGTCAAGTCAAGGTCATGTCAAGGTCAAGTCAGGGTCATGTCAAGGTCAAGTCAGGATCAAGTCAAGGTCAAGTCAAGGTCAAGTCAAGGTCAAGTCAAGGTCAAGTCAAGGTCAGTTCAAGGTCAAGTCGAGGTCATGTCAAGGTCAACTCAAGGTCAAGTCAAGATCATGTCAAGGTCAAGTCAAGGTTATGTCAAGGTCAAGTCAGGGTCATGTCAAGGTCAAGGTCAATTTAAGGTCGAGTCAAGATCAAGTCAAGGTCATGTAAAGGTCAAGCCAAGGTCAAGTCAAGGTCAAGTCAAGGTGAAGTCAAGGTCATGTCAAGGTCAGGTCAAGGTCAAGTCAAGGTCAAGTCAAGATCATGTCAAGGTCAGGTCAAGGTCAAGTCATGGTCGAGTCAAGGTCAAGTCGAGGTCAAGTCAAGGTCAAGTGAAGGTCATGTCAAGGTCAAGTCAGGGTCAAGTCAAGGTCATGTCAATGTCATGTCAACGTTAAGTCAAGGTCAAGTCAAGGTCAAGTCAAGGTCAAGTAAAGGTCAGGTCAAGGTCAAGTCAAGGTCAAGTCAAGGTCAAGTCAAGGTCAAGTCAAGGTCGAGTCAAGGTCAAGTCAAGGTCAAGTCAAGGTCATGTCAAGGTCATGTCAAGGTCAAGTCAAGGTCAAGTGATGGTCAAGTCAAGGTCAAGTCAAGGTCATGTCAAGGTCATGTCAAGGTCAAGTCAAGGTCAAGTCAAGGTCAAGTCAAGATCAAGTCAAGGTCATGTCAAGGTCATGTCAAGGTCAAGTCAAGGTCAAGTCAAGGTCATATCAAGGTCAAGTCAGGGTCATGTCAAGGTCAAGTCAGGGTCAAGTCAAGGTCAAGTCAAGGTCAAGTCAAGGTCAAGTCAAGGTCAAGTCAAGGTCAGTTCAAGGTCAAGTCGAGGTCATGTCAAGGTCAATTCAAGGTCAAGTCAAGATCATGTCAAGGTCAAGTCAAGGTTATGTCAAGGTCAAGTCAGGGTCATGTCAAGGTCAAGGTCAATTTAAGGTCGAGTCAAGGTCAAGTCAAGGTCATGTAAAGGTCAAGCCAAGGTCAAGTCAAGGTCAAATCAAGGTCAAGTCAAGGTCATGTCAAGGTCAGGTCAAGGTCAAGTCAAGGTCAAGTCAAGATCATGTCAAGGTCAGGTCAAGGTCAAGTCAAGGTCGAGTCAAGGTCAAGTCATGGTCGAGTCAAGGTCAAGTCGAGGTCAAGTCAAGGTCAAGTGAAGGTCATGTCAAGGTCAAGTCAGGGTCAAGTCAAGGTCATGTCAATGTCATGTCAACGTTAAGTCAAGGTCAAGTCAAGGTCATGTCAAGGTCATGTCAACGTCAGGTCAAGGTCAAGTGAAGGTCAAGTGAAGGTCAAGTCAAGGTCAAGTCAAGGTCAAGTCAAGGTCATGTCAAGGTCATGTCAAGGTCAAGTCAAGGTTAAGTCAAGGTCATGTCAAGGTCAGTTCAAGGTCGAGTCAAGGTCAAGTCAATGTCAAGTCAAGGTCATGTCAAGGTCATGTCAAGGTCAAGTCAAGGTCAAGTCAAGGTCAAGTCATGGTCAAGTCAAGGTCAAGTCAAGGTCATGTCAAAATCAACTCAAGGACAGGTCAAGGTCATGTAGGGGTCAAGTCAAGGTCAAGTCAAGGTCATGTCAAGGTCAAGTCAGGGTCATGTCAAGGTCAAGTCAGTGTCAATTCAAGGTCAAGTCAAGGTCAAGTCAAGATCATGTCAAGGTCAAGTCAAGGTCAAGTCAAGGTCATGTCAAGGTCAAGTCAGGGTCATGTCAAGGTCAAGTCAAAGTCAAGTCAAGGTCATGTCAAGGTCAGGTTAAGGTCAATTCAAGGTCGAGTCAAGGTCATGTCAAGGTCAAGTCAAGGTCAAGTCAAGGTCATGTAAAGGTCAAGTCAAGGTCAAGTCAAGGTCAAGTCAAGGTCATGTCAAGGTCAGGTCAAGGTCAGGTCAAGGTCAAGTCAAGTTCAAGTCAAGGTCATGTCAAGGTCAGGTCAAGGTCAAGTAAAGGTCGAGTCAAGGTCAAGTCAAGATCAAGTCAAGGTCAAGTCGAGGTCAAGTCAAGGTCAAGTGAAGGTCATGTCAAGGTCAAGTCAGGGTCAAGTCAAGGTCATGTCAAGGTCATGTCAACGTCAAATCAAGGTCAAGTCAAGGTCATGTCAAGGTCAGATCAAGGTCAAGTCAAGGTCGAGTCAAGGTCAAGTCAAGGTCAAGTCAACTTCAAGTCAAGGTCAAGTCGAGGTCAAGTCAAGGTCAAGTGAAGGTCATGTCAAGGTCATGTCAAGGTCAAGTCGAGGTCAAGTCAAGGTCAAGTGAAGGTCATGTCAAGGTCATGTCAAGGTCAAGTCAGGGTCAAGTCAAGGTCAAGCCAAGGTCATGTCAAGGTCAAGTCAGGGTCATGTCAAGGTCAAGTCAAGGTCAAGTGAAGGTCAAGTCAAGGTCATGTCAAGGTCAAGTTAAGGTCAAGTCAAGGTCAAGTCAAGGTCATGTCAAGGTCATGTCAAGGTCAAGTCAAGGTCAAGTGAAGGTTAAGTCAAGGTCAAGTAAAGGTCAGGTCAAGGTCAAGTCAAGGTCAAGTCAAGGTCAAGTCAAGGTCGAGTCAAGGTCGAGTCAAGGTCAAGTCAAGGTCATGTGAAGGTCATGTCAAGATCAAGTCAAGGTCAAGTGATGGTCAAGTCAAGGTCATTTCAAGGTCAAGTCAAGGTCAAGTCAAGGTCAAGTCAAGGTCATGTCAAGGTCATGTCAAGGTCAAGTCAAGGTCAAGTCAAGGTCATGTCAAGGTCAAGTCAGGGTCATGTCAAGGTCAAGTCAGGGTCAAGTCAAGGTCAAGTCAAGGTCAAGTCAAGGTCAAGTCAAGGTCAGTTCAAGGTCAAGTCGAGGTCATGTCAAGGTCAATTCAAGGTCAAGTCAAGATCATGTCAAGGTCAAGTCAAGGTTATGTCAAGGTCAAGTCAGGGTCATGTCAAGGTCAAGTCAAGGTCAATTTAAGGTCGTGTCAAGGTCAAGTCAAGGTCATGTAAAGGTCAAGCCAAGGTCAAGTCAAGGTCAAGTCAAGGTCAAGTCAAGGTCATGTCAAGGTCAGGTCAAGGTCAAGTCAAGGTCAAGTCAAGATCATGTCAAGGTCAGGTCAAGGTCAAGTCAAGGTCGAGTCAAGGTCAAGTCATGGTCGAGTCAAGGTCAAGTCGAGGTCAAGTCAAGGTCAAGTGAAGGTCATGTCAAGGTCAAGTCAGGGTCAAGTCAAGGTCATGTCAATGTCATGTCAACGTTAAGTCAAGGTCAAGTCAAGGTCATGTCAACGTCAGGTCAAGGTCAAGTCAAGGTCATGTCAAGGTCATGTCAGGGTCAAGTCAAGGTCATGTCAAGGTCATGTCAAGGTCAAGTCAAGGTTAAGTCAAGGTCATGTCAAGGTCAAGTCAAGGTCAGTTCAAGGTCGAGTCAAGGTCAAGTCAATGTCAAGTCAAGGTCATGTCAAGGTCATGTCAAGGTCAAGTCAAGGTCAAGTCATGGTCAAGTCAAGGTCAAGTCAAGGTCATGTCAAGGTCAACTCAAGGTCAGGTCAAGGTCACGTAGGGGTCAAGTCAAGGTCAAGTCAAGGTCATGTCAAGGTCAAGTCAGGGTCATGTCAAGGTCAAGTCAGTGTCAAGTCAAGGTCAAGTCAAGGTCAGTTCAAGGTCAAGGTCAAGTCAAGATCATGTCAAGGTCAAGTCAAGGTCAAGTCAAGGTCATGTCAAGGTCAAGTCAGGGTCATGTCAAGGTCAAGTCAAAGTCAAGTCAAGGTCATGTCAAGGTCAGGTTAAGGTCAATTCAAGGTCGAGTCAAGGTCATGTCAAGGTCAAGTCAAGGTCAAGTCAAGGTCAAGTCAAGGTCATGTCAAGGTCAGGTCAAGGTCAGGTCAAGGTCAAGTCAATTTCAAGTCAAGGTCATGTCAAGGTCAGGTCAAGGTCAAGTCAAGATCAAGTCAAGGTCAAGTCGAGGTCAAGTCAAGGTCAAGTCAGGGTCAAGTCAGGGTCAAGTCAAGGTCATGTCAAGGTCAGATCAAGGTCAAGTCAAGGTCGAGTCAAGGTCAAGTCAACTTCAAGTCAAGGTAAAGTCGAGGTCAAGTCAAGGTCAAGTGAAGGTCATGTCAAGGTCAAGTCAGGGTCAAGTCAAGGTCAAGCCAAGGTCATGTCAAGGTCAAGTCAGGGTCATGTCAAGGTCAAGTCAAGGTCAAGTCAAGGTCAAGTGAAGGTCAAGTGAAGGTCAAGTCAAGGTTAAGTCAAGGTCAAGTCAAGGTCATGTCTAGATCATGTCAAGGTCAAGTCAAGTCAAGTCAAGGTCAAGTCAAAGTCATGTCAAGGTCAAGTCAGGGTCATGTCAAGGTCAAGTAAAGGTCAAGTCAAGGTCAAGTCAAGGTCAAGTCGAGGTCAAGTCAAGGTCAAGTGAAGGTCATGTCAAGGTCAAGTCAGGGTCAAGTCAAGGTCATGTCAAGGTCATGTCAACGTCAAGTCAAGGTTAAGTCGAGGTCATGTTAAGGTCAGGTCAAGGTCAAGTCAAGGTCGAGTCAAGGTCAGTTCAAGGTCAAGTCGAGGTCATGTCAAGGTCAAGTTAAGGTCAAGTCAAGGTCATGTCAAGGTCAAGTTAAGGTCAAGTCAAGGTCAAGTCAAGGTCAAGTCAAAGTCAAGACAAGGTCAAGTCAAGGTCAAGGTCAAGTCAAGTCAAGGTCAAGTCAAGGTCAAGTCAAGGTCATGTCAAGGTCAAGTCAGGAGCATGTCAAGGTCAAGTCAAGGTCAAGTCAAGGTCATGTCCAGGTCAGGTTAAGGTCAATTCAAGGTCGAGTCAAGGTCAAGTCAAGGTCAAGTCAAGGTCAAGTGAAGGTCATGTCAAGCTCAAGTCAGGGTCAAGTCAAGGTCAAGTCAAGGTCCAGTCAAAGTCAAGTGAAGGTGAGGTCAAGGTCAAGTCAAGGTCGAGTGAAGGTCATGTCAAGCTCAAGTCAGGTTCAAGTCAAGGTCAAGCCAAGGACAAGTCAAGGTCAAGTCAAGGTCAAGTCAAGGGCAAGTCAAGGTCAAGTCAAGGTCAAGTCAAGGTAAAGTCAAGGTCAAGTCAAGGTGAAGTCAAGGTCAAGTCATGGTCAAGTCAAGGTCAGGTCAAGGTCAAGTCAAGGTTAAGTCAAGGTCATGTCAAGGTCAGGTTAAGCTCAATTCAAGGTCGAGTCAAGGTCAAGTCAAGGTCAAGTCAAGGTCAAGCCAAGGTCAAGTCAAGGTCAAGTCAAGGTCAAGTCAAGGTCATGTCAAGGTCAAGTCAAGGTCAAGTCAAGGTCGAGTCAAGGTCATGTCAAGGTCAGGTCAAGTCAAGGTCAAGTCAAGGTCATGTCAAGGTCAGGTCAAGTTCAAGTCAAGGTCGAGTCAAGGTCAAGTCAAGGTCAAGTCAAGGTCAAGTCGAGGTCAAGTCAAGGTCAAGTCAAGGTCAGTTCAAGGTCAAGTCGAGGTCATGTCAAGGTCAAGTCAAGGTCAAGTCAAGATCATGTCAAGGTCAAGTCAAGGTCAAGTCAAGGTCATGTCAAGGTCAAGTCAGGGTCATGTCAAGGTCAAGTCAAGGTCAAGTCAAGGTCAAGTCAAGGTCAGGTCAAGGTCAAGTCAAGGTCAAGTCAAGATCATGTCAAGGTCAGGTCAAGGTCAAGTCAAGGTCGAGTCAAGGTCAAGTCATGGTCAAGTCAAGGTCAAGTCGAGGTCAAGTCAAGGTCAAGTCAAGGTCAAGTGAAGGTCATGTCAAGGTCAAGTCAGGGTCAAGTCAAGGTCATGTCAAGGTCATGTCAACGTCAAGTCAAGGTCAAGTCAAGGTCCTGTCAAGGTCATGTCAACGTCAGGTCAAGGTCAAGTCAAGGTCGAGTCAAGGTCAAGTCAAGGTCAAGTGAAGGTCAAGTGAAGGTCAAGTCAAGGTCAAGTCAAGGTCAAGTCAAGGTATTGTCAAGGTCATGTCAGGGTCAAGTCAAGGTCATGTCAAGGTCATGTCAAGGTCAAGTCAAGGTTAAGTCAAGGTTATGTCAAGGTCAAGTCAGGGTCATGTCAAGCTCAAGTCAAGGTCAAGTAAAGGTCAGGTCAAGGTCAAGTCAAAGTCAAGTCAAGGTCGAGTCAAGGTCATGTCAAGGTCAAGTCAAGGTCATGTCAAGGTCATGTCAAGGTCAAGTCAAGGTCAAGTCATGGTCAAGTCAAGGTCAAGTCAAGGTCATGTCAAGGTCAACTCAAGGTCAAGTCAAGGTCAAGTCAAGGTCAAGGTCAAGTCAAGGTCATGTAGGGGTCGAGTCAAGGTCAAGTCAAGGTCATGTCAAGGTCAAGTCAGGGTCATGTCAAGGTCAAGTCAGGGTCAAGTCAAGGTCAAGTCAAGGTCAAGTCAAGGTCAAGTTAAGGTCAAGTCAAGGTCAAGTCAAGGTCAGTTCAAGGTCAAGTCCAGGTCAAGTCAAGATTATGTCAAGGTCAAATCAAGGTCAAGTCAAGGTCATGTCAAGGTCAAGTCAGGGTCATGTCAAGGTCAAGTCAAGGTCAAGTCAAGGTCAAGTCAAGGTCATGTCAAGGTCAGGTTAAAGTCAATTCAAGGTCGAGTCAAGGTCAAGGTCAAGTCAAGGTCAAGTCAAGGTCAAGTCAAGGTCATGTCAAGGTCAAGTCAAGGTCAAGTCAAGGTCAAGTCAAGTTCAAGTCAAGGTCATGTCAAGGTCAGGTCAAGGTCAAGTCAAGGTCGAGGTCAAGTCAAGGTCAAGTGAAGGTCATGTCAAGGTCAAGTCAGGGTCAAGTCAAGGTCAAGTCAGGGTCAAGTCAAGGTCATGTCAAGGTCATGTCAACGTCAAGTCAAGGTCAAGTCAAGGTCATGTCAAGGTCAGATCAAGGTCAAGTCAAGGTCGAGTGAAGGTCAAGTCAAGTTCAAGTCAAGGTCATGTCAAGGTCAAGTCAGGATCATGTCAAGGTCAAGTCAAGGTCAAGTCAAGGTAAAGTCAAGGTCATGTCCAGGTCAGGTTAAGGTCAATTCAAGGTCATGTCAAGGTCAAGTCAGGCTCATGTCAAGGTCAAGTCAAGGTCTAGTCAAGGTCATGTCCAGGTCAGGTTAAGGTCAATTCAAGGTCGAGTCAAGGTCAAGTCAAGGTCAAGTCAAGGTCAAGTGAAGGTCATGTCAAGCTCAAGTCAGGGTCAAGTCAAGGTCAAGTCAAGGTCCAGTCAAGGTCAAGTCAAGGTCGAGTGAAGGTCATGTCAAGCTCAAGTCAGGGTCATGTCAAGGTCAAGTCAGGGTCAAGTCAAGGTCAAGTCAAGGGCAAGTCAAGGTCAAGTCAAGGTCAAGTCAAGGTTAAGTCAAGGTCAAGTCAAGGTCAAGTCAAGGTCAAGTCAAGGTCAAGTCATGGTCAAGTCAAGGTCAGGTCAAGGTCAAGTCAAGGTCAAGTCAAGGTCAAGTCAAGGTCAAGTCATGGTCAAGTCAGGGTCATGTCAAGGTCAACTCAAGGTCAGGTCAAGGTCATGTAGGGGTCAAGTCAAGGTCAAGTCAAGGTCATGTCAAGGTCAAGTCAGGGTCATGTCAAGGTCAAGTCAGTGTCAAGTCAAGGTCAAGTCAAGGTCAGTTCAAGGTCAAGTCAAGGTCAAGTCAAGATCATGTCAAGGTCAAGTCAAGGTCAAGTCAAGGTCATGTCAAGGTCAAGTCAGGGTCATGTCAAGGTCAAGTCAAAGTCAAGTCAAGGTCATGTCAAGGTCAGGTTAAGGTCAATTCAAGGTCGAGTCAAGGTCATGTCAAGGTCAAGTCAAGGTCAAGTCAAGGTCAAGTCAAGGTCATGTCAAGGTCAAGTCAGGGTCAAGTCAAGGTCAAGTCAAGGTCCAGTCAAGGTCAAGTCAAGGTCGAGTGAAGGTCATGTCAAGCTCAAGTCAGGCTCATGTCAAGGTCAAGTCAAGGTCTAGTCAAGGTCATGTCCAGGTCAGGTTAAGGTCAATTCAAGGTCGAGTCAAGGTCAAGTCAAGGTCAAGTCAAGGTCAAGTGAAGGTCATGTCAAGCTCAAGTCAGGGTCAAGTCAAGGTCAAGTCAAGGTCCAGTCAAGGTCAAGTCAAGGTCGAGTGAAGGTCATGTCAAGCTCAAGTCAGGGTCATGTCAAGGTCAAGTCAGGGTCAAGTCAAGGTCAAGTCAAGGGCAAGTCAAGGTCAAGTCAAGGTCAAGTCAAGGTTAAGTCAAGGTCATGTCAAGGTCAAGTCAAGGTCAGTTCAAGGTCGAGTCAAGGTCAAGTCAATGTCAAGTCAAGGTCATGTCAAGGTCATGTCAAGGTCAAGTCAAGGTCAAGTCATGGTCAAGTCAAGGTCAAGTCAAGGTCATGTCAAGGTCAACTCAAGGTCAGGTCAAGGTCATGTAGGGGTCAAGTCAAGGTCAAGTCAAGGTCATGTCAAGGTCAAGTCAGGGTCATGTCAAGGTCAAGTCAGTGTCAAGTCAAGGTCAAGTCAAGGTCAGTTCAAGGTCAAGTCAAGGTCAAGTCAAGATCATGTCAAGGTCAAGTCAAGGTCAAGTCAAGGTCATGTCAAGGTCAAGTCAGGGTCATGTCAAGGTCAAGTCAAAGTCAAGTCAAGGTCATGTCAAGGTCAAGTCAAGGTCAAGTCAAGGTCAAGTCAAGGTCATGTCAAGGTCAAGTCAAGGTCAAGTCAAGGTCAAGTCAAGGTCATGTCAAGGTCAGGTCAAGGTCAGGTCAAGGTCAGGTCAAGGTCAAGTCAAGTTCAAGTCAAGGTCATGTCAAGGTCAGGTCAAGGTCAAGTCAAGGTCGAGTCAAGGTCAAGTCAAGATCAAGTCAAGGTCAAGTCGAGGTCAAGTCAAGGTCAAGTCAGGGTCAAGTCAGGGTCAAGTCAAGGTCATGTCAAGGTCAGATCAAGGTCAAGTCAAGGTCGAGTCAAGGTCAAGTCAAGGTCAAGTCAACTTCAAGTCAAGGTCAAGTCGAGGTCAAGTCAAGGTCAAGTGAAGGTCATGTCAAGGTCAAGTCAGGGTCAAGTCAAGGTCAAGCCAAGGTCATGTCAAGGTCAAGTCAGGGTCATGTCAAGGTCAAGTCAAGGTCAAGTCAAGGTCAAGTGAAGGTCAAGTGAAGGTCAAGTCAAGGTCAAGTCAAGGTCAAGTCAAGGTCATGTCTAGATCATGTCAAGGTCAAGTCAAGTCAAGTCAAGGTCAAGTCAAAGTCATGTCAAGGTCAAGTCGAGGTCAAGTCAAGGTCAAGTGAAGGTCATGTCAAGGTCAAGTCAGGGTCAAGTCAAGGTCATGTCAAGGTCATGTCAACGTCAAGTCAAGGTTAAGTCAAGGTCATGTTAAGGTCAGGTCAAGGTCAAGTCAAGGTCGAGTCAAGGTCAGTTCAAGGTCAAGTCGAGGTCATGTCAAGGTCAAGTTAAGGTCAAGTCAAGGTCATGTCAAGGTCAAGTTAAGGTCAAGTCAAGGTCAAGTCAAGGTCAAGTCAAAGTCAAGACAAGGTCAAGTCAAGGTCAAGGTCAAGTCAAGGTCAAGTCAAGGTCAAGTCAAGGTCAAGTCAAGGTCATGTCAAGGTCAAGTCAGGAGCATGTCAAGGTCAAGTCAAGGTCAAGTCAAGGTCATGTCCAGGTCAGGTTAAGGTAAAGTCAAGGTCAAGTCAAGGTCAAGTCAAGGTCAAGTCATGGTCAAGTCAAGGTCAGGTCAAGGTCAAGTCAAGGTTAAGTCAAGGTCATGTCAAGGTCAGGTCAAGGTCAAGTCAAGGTCATGTCAAGGTCAAGTCAGGAGCATGTCAAGGTCAAGTCAAGGTCAAGTCAAGGTCATGTCCAGGTCAGGTTAAGGTAAAGTCAAGGTCAAGTCAAGGTCAAGTCAAGGTCAAGTCATGGTCAAGTCAAGGTCAGGTCAAGGTGAAGTCAAGGTTAAGTCAAGGTCATGTTAAGGTCAGGTCAAGGTCAAGTCAAGGTCGAGTCAAGGTCAGTTCAAGGTCAAGTCGAGGTCATGTCAAGGTCAAGTTAAGGTCAAGTCAAGGTCATGTCAAGGTCAAGTTAAGGTCAAGTCAAGGTCAAGTCAAGGTCAAGTCAAAGTCAAGACAAGGTCAAGTCAAGGTCAAGGTCAAGTCAAGGTCAAGTCAAGGTCAAGTCAAGGTCAAGTCAAGGTCATGTCAAGGTCAAGTCAGGAGCATGTCAAGGTCAAGTCAAGGTCATGTCCAGGTCAGGTTAAGGTAAAGTCAAGGTCAAGTCAAGGTCAAGTCAAGGTCGAGTCAAGGTCAAGTCAAGGTCAAGTCAAGGTCAAGTGAAGGTCATGTCAAGCTCAAGTCAGGGTCAAGTCAAGGTCAAGTCAAGGTCAAGTCAAGGTCGAGTGAAGGTCATGTCAAGCTCAAGTCAGGTTCAAGTCAAGGTCAAGCCAAGGACAAGTCAAGGTCAAGTCAAGGTCAAGTCAAGGGCAAGTCAAGGTCAAGTCAAGGTCAAGTCAAGGTAAAGTCAAGGTCAAGTCAAGGTCAAGTCAAGGTCAAGTCATGGTCAAGTCAAGGTCAGGTCAAGGTCAAGTCAAGGTTAAGTCAAGGTCATGTCAAGGTCAGGTTAAGCTCAATTCAAGGTCGAGTCAAGGTCAAGTCAAGGTCAAGTCAAGGTCAAGCCAACGTCAAGTCAAGGTCAAGTCAAGGTCAAGTCAAGGTCATGTCAAGGTCAAGTCAAGGTCAAGTCAAGGTCGAGTCAAGGTCATGTCAAGGTCAGGTCAAGTCAAGGTCAAGTCAAGGTCATGTCAAGGTCAGGTCAAGTTCAAGTCAAGGTCGAGTCAAGGTCAAGTCAAGGTCAAGTCAAGGTCAAGTCGAGGTCAAGTCAAGGTCAAGTCAAGGTCAAGTCAAGGTCAGTTCAAGGTCAAGTCGAGGTCATGTCAAGGTCAAGTCAAGGTCAAGTCAAGATCATGTCAAGGTCAAGTCAAGGTCAAGTCAAGGTCATGTCAAGGTCAAGTCAGGGTCATGTCAAGGTCAAGTCAAGGTCAAGTCAAGGTCAAGTCAAGGTCAGGTCAAGGTCAAGTCAAGGTCAAGTCAAGATCATGTCAAGGTCAGGTCAAGGTCAAGTCAAGGTCGAGTCAAGGTCAAGTCAAGGTCAAGTCGAGGTCAAGTCAAGGTCAAGTCAAGGTCAAGTGAAGGTCATGTCAAGGTCAAGTCAGGGTCAAGTCAAGGTCATGTCAAGGTCATGTCAACGTCAAGTCAAGGTCAAGTCAAGGTCCTGTCAAGGTCATGTCAACGTCAGGTCAAGGTCAAGTCAAGGTCGAGTCAAGGTCAAGTCAAGGTCAAGTGAAGGTCAAGTGAAGGTCAAGTCAAGGTCAAGTCAAGGTGAAGTCAAGGTATTGTCAAGGTCATGTCAGGGTCAAGTCAAGGTCATGTCAAGGTCATGTCAAGGTCAAGTCAAGGTTAAGTCAAGGTTATGTCAAGGTCAAGTCAGGGTCATGTCAAGCTCAAGTCAAGGTCAAGTAAAGGTCAGGTCAAGGTCAAGTCAAAGTCAAGTCAAGGTCGAGTCAAGGTCATGTCAAGGTCAAGTCAAGGTCATGTCAAGGTCATGTCAAGGTCAAGTCAAGGTCAAGTCATGGTCAAGTCAAGGTCAAGTCAAGGTCATGTCAAGGTCAACTCAAGGTCAAGTCAAGGTCAAGTCAAGGTCAAGGTCAAGTCAAGGTCATGTAGGGGTCGAGTCAAGGTCAAGTCAAGGTCATGTCAAGGTCAAGTCAGGGTCATGTCAAGGTCAAGTCAGGGTCAAGTCAAGGTCAAGTCAAGGTCAAGTTAAGGTCAAGTCAAGGTCAAGTCAAGGTCAGTTCAAGGTCAAGTCCAGGTCAAGTCAAGATTATGTCAAGGTCAAATCAAGGTCAAGTCAAGGTCATGTCAAGGTCAAGTCAGGGTCATGTCAAGGTCAAGTCAAGGTCAAGTCAAGGTCAAGTCAAGGTCATGTCAAGGTCAGGTTAAAGTCAATTCAAGGTCGAGTCAAGGTCAAGGTCAAGTCAAGGTCAAGTCAAGGTCATGTCAAGGTCAAGTCAAGGTCAAGTCAAGGTCAAGTCAAGTTCAAGTCAAGGTCATGTCAAGGTCAGGTCAAGGTCAAGTCAAGGTCGAGGTCAAGTCAAGGTCAAGTGAAGGTCATGTCAAGGTCAAGTCAGGGTCAAGTCAAGGTCAAGTCAGGGTCAAGTCAAGGTCATGTCAAGGTCATGTCAACGTCAAGTCAAGGTCAAGTCAAGGTCATGTCAAGGTCAGATCAAGGTCAAGTCAAGGTCGAGTGAAGGTCAAGTCAAGTTCAAGTCAAGGTCATGTCAAGGTCAAGTCAGGATCATGTCAAGGTCAAGTCAAGGTCAAGTCAAGGTAAAGTCAAGGTCATGTCCAGGTCAGGTTAAGGTCAAGTCAGGCTCATGTCAAGGTCAAGTCAAGGTCTAGTCAAGGTCATGTCCAGGTCAGGTTAAGGTCAATTCAAGGTCGAGTCAAGGTCAAGTCAAGGTCAAGTGAAGGTCATGTCAAGCTCAAGTCAGGGTCAAGTCAAGGTCAAGTCAAGGTCCAGTCAAGGTCAAGTCAAGGTCGAGTGAAGGTCATGTCAAGCTCAAGTCAGGGTCATGTCAAGGTCAAGTCAGGGTCAAGTCAAGGTCAAGTCAAGGGCAAGTCAAGGTCAAGTCAAGGTCAAGTCAAGGTTAAGTCAAGGTCAAGTCAAGGTCAAGTCAAGGTCAAGTCAAGGTCAAGTCATGGTCAAGTCAAGGTCAGGTCAAGGTCAAGTCAAGGTCAAGTCAAGGTCAAGTCAAGGTCAAGTCATGGTCAAGTCAAGGTCAAGTCAAGGTCATGTCAAGGTCAACTCAAGGTCAGGTCAAGGTCATGTAGGGGTCAAGTCAAGGTCAAGTCAAGGTCATGTCAAGGTCAAGTCAGGGTCATGTCAAGGTCAAGTCAGTGTCAAGTCAAGGTCAAGTCAAGGTCAGTTCAAGGTCAAGTCAAGGTCAAGTCAAGATCATGTCAAGGTCAAGTCAAGGTCAAGTCAAGGTCATGTCAAGGTCAAGTCAGGGTCATGTCAAGGTCAAGTCAAAGTCAAGTCAAGGTCATGTCAAGGTCAGGTTAAGGTCAATTCAAGGTCGAGTCAAGGTCATGTCAAGGTCAAGTCAAGGTCAAGTCAAGGTCAAGTCAAGGTCATGTCAAGGTCAAGTCAGGGTCAAGTCAAGGTCAAGTCAAGGTCCAGTCAAGGTCAAGTCAAGGTCGAGTGAAGGTCATGTCAAGCTCAAGTCAGGCTCATGTCAAGGTCAAGTCAAGGTCTAGTCAAGGTCATGTCCAGGTCAGGTTAAGGTCAATTCAAGGTCGAGTCAAGGTCAAGTCAAGGTCAAGTCAAGGTCAAGTGAAGGTCATGTCAAGCTCAAGTCAGGGTCAAGTCAAGGTCAAGTCAAGGTCCAGTCAAGGTCAAGTCAAGGTCGAGTGAAGGTCATGTCAAGCTCAAGTCAGGGTCATGTCAAGGTCAAGTCAGGGTCAAGTCAAGGTCAAGTCAAGGGCAAGTCAAGGTCAAGTCAAGGTCAAGTCAAGGTTAAGTCAAGGTCATGTCAAGGTCAAGTCAAGGTCAGTTCAAGGTCGAGTCAAGGTCAAGTCAATGTCAAGTCAAGGTCATGTCAAGGTCATGTCAAGGTCAAGTCAAGGTCAAGTCATGGTCAAGTCAAGGTCAAGTCAAGGTCATGTCAAGGTCAACTCAAGGTCAGGTCAAGGTCATGTAGGGGTCAAGTCAAGGTCAAGTCAAGGTCATGTCAAGGTCAAGTCAGGGTCATGTCAAGGTCAAGTCAGTGTCAAGTCAAGGTCAAGTCAAGGTCAGTTCAAGGTCAAGTCAAGGTCAAGTCAAGATCATGTCAAGGTCAAGTCAAGGTCAAGTCAAGGTCATGTCAAGGTCAAGTCAGGGTCATGTCAAGGTCAAGTCAAAGTCAAGTCAAGGTCATGTCAAGGTCAAGTCAAGGTCAAGTCAAGGTCAAGTCAAGGTCATGTCAAGGTCAAGTCAAGGTCAAGTCAAGGTCAAGTCAAGGTCATGTCAAGGTCAGGTCAAGGTCAGGTCAAGGTCAGGTCAAGGTCAAGTCAAGTTCAAGTCAAGGTCATGTCAAGGTCAGGTCAAGGTCAAGTCAAGGTCGAGTCAAGGTCAAGTCAAGATCAAGTCAAGGTCAAGTCGAGGTCAAGTCAAGGTCAAGTCAGGGTCAAGTCAGGGTCAAGTCAAGGTCATGTCAAGGTCAGATCAAGGTCAAGTCAAGGTCGAGTCAAGGTCAAGTCAAGGTCAAGTCAACTTCAAGTCAAGGTCAAGTCGAGGTCAAGTCAAGGTCAAGTGAAGGTCATGTCAAGGTCAAGTCAGGGTCAAGTCAAGGTCAAGCCAAGGTCATGTCAAGGTCAAGTCAGGGTCATGTCAAGGTCAAGTCAAGGTCAAGTCAAGGTCAAGTGAAGGTCAAGTGAAGGTCAAGTCAAGGTCAAGTCAAGGTCAAGTCAAGGTCATGTCTAGATCATGTCAAGGTCAAGTCAAGTCAAGTCAAGGTCAAGTCAAAGTCATGTCAAGGTCAAGTCGAGGTCAAGTCAAGGTCAAGTGAAGGTCATGTCAAGGTCAAGTCAGGGTCAAGTCAAGGTCATGTCAAGGTCATGTCAACGTCAAGTCAAGGTTAAGTCAAGGTCATGTTAAGGTCAGGTCAAGGTCAAGTCAAGGTCGAGTCAAGGTCAGTTCAAGGTCAAGTCGAGGTCATGTCAAGGTCAAGTTAAGGTCAAGTCAAGGTCATGTCAAGGTCAAGTTAAGGTCAAGTCAAGGTCAAGTCAAGGTCAAGTCAAAGTCAAGACAAGGTCAAGTCAAGGTCAAGGTCAAGTCAAGGTCAAGTCAAGGTCAAGTCAAGGTCAAGTCAAGGTCATGTCAAGGTCAAGTCAGGAGCATGTCAAGGTCAAGTCAAGGTCAAGTCAAGGTCATGTCCAGGTCAGGTTAAGGTCAATTCAAGGTCGAGTCAAGGTCAAGTCAAGGTCAAGTCAAGGTCAAGTGAAGGTCATGTCAAGCTCAAGTCAGGGTCAAGTCAAGGTCAAGTCAAGGTCAAGTCAAGGTCGAGTGAAGGTCATGTCAAGCTCAAGTCAGGTTCAAGTCAAGGTCAAGCCAAGGACAAGTCAAGGTCAAGTCAAGGTCAAGTCAAGGGCAAGTCAAGGTCAAGTCAAGGTCAAGTCAAGGTAAAGTCAAGGTCAAGTCAAGGTCAAGTCAAGGTCAAGTCATGGTCAAGTCAAGGTCAGGTCAAGGTCAAGTCAAGGTTAAGTCAAGGTCATGTCAAGGTCAGGTTAAGCTCAATTCAAGGTCGAGTCAAGGTCAAGTCAAGGTCAAGTCAAGGTCAAGCCAACGTCAAGTCAAGGTCAAGTCAAGGTCAAGTCAAGGTCATGTCAAGGTTAAGTCAAGGTCAAGTCAAGGTCGAGTCAAGGTCATGTCAAGGTCAGGTCAAGTCAAGGTCAAGTCAAGGTCATGTCAAGGTCAGGTCAAGTTCAAGTCAAGGTCGAGTCAAGGTCAAGTCAAGGTCAAGTCAAGGTCAAGTCGAGGTCAAGTCAAGGTCAAGTCAAGGTCAAGTCAAGGTCAGTTCAAGGTCAAGTCGAGGTCATGTCAAGGTCAAGTCAAGGTCAAGTCAAGATCATGTCAAGGTCAAGTCAAGGTCAAGTCAAGGTCATGTCAAGGTCAAGTCAGGGTCATGTCAAGGTCAAGTCAAGGTCAAGTCAAGGTCAAGTCAAGGTCAAGTCAAGGTCAGGTCAAGGTCAAGTCAAGGTCAAGTCAAGATCATGTCAAGGTCAGGTCAAGGTCAAGTCAAGGTCGAGTCAAGGTCAAGTCATGGTCAAGTCAAGGTCAAGTCGAGGTCAAGTCAAGGTCAAGTCAAGGTCAAGTGAAGGTCATGTCAAGGTCAAGGTCAAGTCAGGGTCAAGTCAAGGTCATGTCAAGGTCATGTCAACGTCAAGTCAAGGTCAAGTCAAGGTCCTGTCAAGGTCATGTCAACGTCAGGTCAAGGTCAAGTCAAGGTCGAGTCAAGGTCAAGTCAAGGTCAAGTGAAGGTCAAGTGAAGGTCAAGTCAAGGTCAAGTCAAGGTCAAGTCAAGGTATTGTCAAGGTCATGTCAAGGTCATGTCAAGGTCAAGTCAAGGTTAAGTCAAGGTCATGTCAAGGTCAAGTCAGGGTCATGTCAAGGTCAAGTCAAGGTCAAGTAAAGGTCAGGTCAAGGTCAAGTCAAAGTCAAGTCAAGGTCGAGTCAAGGTCAAGTCAAGGTCATGTCAAGGTCATGTCAAGGTCAAGTCAAGGTCAAGTCATGGTCAAGTCAAGGTCAAGTCAAGGTCATGTCAAGGTCAACTCAAGGTCAAGTCAAGGTCAAGTCAAGGTCAAGTCAAGGTCATGTAGGGGTCAAGTCAAGGTCAAGTCAAGGTCATGTCAAGGTCAAGTCAAGGTCAAGTCAAGGTCAAGTTAAGGTCAAGTCAAGGTCAAGTCAAGGTCAGTTCAAGGTCAAGTCCAGGTCAAGTCAAGATCATGTCAAGGTCATGTCAAGGTCAAGTCAGGGTCATGTCAAGGTCAAGTCAAGGTCAAGTCAAGGTCAAGTCAAGGTCATGTCAACGTCAGGTTAAAGTCAATTCAAGGTCGAGTCAAGGTCAAGGTCAAGTCAAGGTCAAGTCAAGGTCATGTCAAGGTCAAGTCAAGGTCAAGTCAAGGTCAAGTCAAGTTCAAGTCAAGGTCATGTCAAGGTCAGGTCAAGGTCAAGTCAAGGTCGAGGTTAAGTCAAGGTCAAGTGAAGGTCATGTCAAGGTCAAGTCAGGGTCAAGTCAAGGTCAAGTCAGGGTCAAGTCAAGGTCATGTCAAGGTCATGTCAACGTCAAGTCAAGGTCAAGTCAAGGTCATGTCAAGGTCAGATCAAGGTCAAGTCAAGGTCGAGTGAAGGTCAAGTCAAGGTCAAGTCAAGGTCATGTCAAGGTCAAGTCAGGATCATGTCAAGGTCAAGTCAAGGTCAAGTCAAGGTAAAGTCAAGGTCATGTCCAGGTCAGGTTAAGGTCAATTCAAGGTCATGTCAAGGTCAAGTCAGGCTCATGTCAAGGTCAAGTCAAGGTCTAGTCAAGGTCATGTCCAGGTCAGGTTAAGGTCAATTCAAGGTCGAGTCAAGGTCAAGTCAAGGTCAAGTCAAGGTCAAGTGAAGGTCATGTCAAGCTCAAGTCAGGGTCAAGTCAAGGTCAAGTCAAGGTCCAGTCAAGGTCAAGTCAAGGTCGAGTGAAGGTCATGTCAAGCTCAAGTCAGGGTCATGTCAAGGTCAAGGTCAAGTCAGGGTCAAGTCAAGGTCAAGTCAAGGGCAAGTCAAGGTCAAGTCAAGGTCAAGTCAAGGTTAAGTCAAGGTCAAGTCAAGGTCAAGTCAAGGTCAAGTCAAGGTCAAGTCATGGTCAAGTCAAGGTCAGGTCAAGGTCAAGTCAAGGTAAAGTCAAGGTCATGTCAAGGTCAGGTTAAGGTCAATTCAAGGTCGAGTCAAGGTCAAGTCAAGGTCAAGTCAAGGTCAAGTGAAGGTCATGTCAAGGTCAAGTCAGGGTCAAGTCAAGGTCAAGCCAAGGTCAAGTCAAGGTCAAGTCAAGGTCATGTCAAGGTCAAGTCAAGGTCAAGTCAAGGTCGAGTCAAGGTCATGTCAAGGTCAGGTCAAGTCAAGGTCAAGTCAAGGTCATGTCAAGGTCAGGTCAAGTTCAAGTCAAGGTCGAGTCATGGTCAAGTCAAGGTCAAGTCAAGGTCAAGTCGAGGTCAAGTCAAGGTCAAGTCAAGGTCAAGTCAAGGTCAGTTCAAGGTCAAGTCGAGGTCATGTCAAGGTCAAGTCAAGGTCAAGTCAAAATCATGTCAAGGTCAAGTCAAGGTCAAGTCAAGGTCATGTCAAGGTCAAGTCAGGGTCATGTCAAGGTCAAGTCAAGGTCAAGTCAAGGTCAAGTGAAGGTCATGTCAAGCTCAAGTCAGGGTCAAGTCAAGGTCATGTCAAGGTCATGTCAACGTCAAGTCAAGGTCATATCACGGTCAAGTCAAGGTCATGTCAAGGTCAGGTTAAAGTCAATTCAAGGTCGAGTCAAGGTCAAGTCAAGGTCAAGTCAAGGTCAAGTCAAGGTCATGTCCAGGTCAGGTTAAGGTCAATTCAAGGTCGAGTCAAGGTCAAGTCAAGGTCAAGTGAAGGTCATGTCAAGCTCAAGTCAGGGTCAAGTCAAGGTCATGTCAAGGTCATGTCAACGTCAAGTCAAGGTCAAGTCAAGGTCCTGTCAAGGTCATGTCAACGTCAGGTCAAGGTCAAGTCAAGGTCGAGTCAAGGTCAAGTCAAGGTCAAGTGAAGGTCAAGTGAAGGTCAAGTCAAGGTCAAGTCAAGGTATTGTCAAGGTCATGTCAAGGTCATGTCAAGGTCAAGTCAAGGTTAAGTCAAGGTCATGTCAAGGTCAAGTCAGGGTCATGTCAAGGTCAAGTCAAGGTCAAGTAAAGGTCAGGTCAAGGTCAAGTCAAAGTCAAGTCAAGGTCGAGTCAAGGTCATGTCAAGGTCAAGTCAAGGTCATGTCAAGGTCATGTCAAGGTCAAGTCAAGGTCAAGTCATGGTCAAGTCAAGGTCAAGTCAAGGTCATGTCAAGGTCAACTCAAGGTCAAGTCAAGGTCAAGTCAAGGTCAAGTCAAGGTCATGTAGGGGTCAAGTCAAGGTCAAGTCAAGGTCATGTCAAGGTCAAGTCAGGGTCATGTCAAGGTCAAGTCAGGGTCAAGTCAAGGTCAAGTCAAGGTCAAGTTAAGGTCAAGTCAAGGTCAAGTCAAGGTCAGTTCAAGGTCAAGTCCAGGTCAAGTCAAGATCATGTCAAGGTCATGTCAAGGTCAAGTCAGGGTCATGTCAAGGTCAAGTCAAGGTCAAGTCAAGGTCATGTCAAGGTCAGGTTAAAGTCAATTCAAGGTCGAGTCAAGGTCAAGGTCAAGTCAAGGTCAAGTCAAGGTCATGTCAAGGTCAAGTCAAGGTCAAGTCAAGGTCAAGTCAAGTTCAAGTCAAGGTCATGTCAAGGTCAGGTCAAGGTCAAGTCAAGGTCGAGGTCAAGTCAAGGTCAAGTGAAGGTCATGTCAAGGTCAAGTCAGGGTCAAGTCAAGGTCAAGTCAGGGTCAAGTCAAGGTCATGTCAAGGTCATGTCAACGTCAAGTCAAGGTCAAGTCAAGGTCATGTCAAGGTCAGATCAAGGTCAAGTCAAGGTCGAGTGAAGGTCAAGTCAAGGTCAAGTCAAGGTCATGTCAAGGTCAAGTCAGGATCATGTCAAGGTCAAGTCAAGGTCAAGTCAAGGTAAAGTCAAGGTCATGTCCAGGTCAGGTTAAGGTCAATTCAAGGTCATGTCAAGGTCAAGTCAGGCTCATGTTAAGGTCAAGTCAAGGTCTAGTCAAGGTCATGTCCAGGTCAGGTTAAGGTCAATTCAAGGTCGAGTCAAGGTCAAGTCAAGGTCAAGTCAAGGTCAAGTCAAGGTCAAGTGAAGGTCATGTCAAGCTCAAGTCAGGGTCAAGTCAAGGTCAAGCCAAGGTCAAGTCAAGGTCAAGTCAAGGTCATGTCAAGGTCAAGTCAAGGTCAAGTCAAGGTCGAGTCAAGGTCATGTCAAGGTCAGGTCAAGTCAAGGTCAAGTCAAGGTCATGTCAAGGTCAGGTCAAGTTCAAGTCAAGGTCGAGTCATGGTCAAGTCAAGGTCAAGTCAAGGTCAAGTCGAGGTCAAGTCAAGGTCAAGTCAAGGTCAAGTCAAGGTCAGTTCAAGGTCAAGTCGAGGTCATGTCAAGGTCAAGTCAAGGTCAAGTCAAGATCATGTCAAGGTCAAGTCAAGGTCAAGTCAAGGTCATGTCAAGGTCAAGTCAGGGTCATGTCAAGGTCAAGTCAAGGTCAAGTCAAGGTCAAGTGAAGGTCATGTCAAGCTCAAGTCAGGGTCAAGTCAAGGTCATGTCAAGGTCATGTCAACGTCAAGTCAAGGTCATATCACGGTCAAGTCAAGGTCATGTCAAGGTCAGGTTAAAGTCAATTCAAGGTCGAGTCAAGGTCAAGTCAAGGTCAAGTCAAGGTCAAGTCAAGGTCATGTCCAGGTCAGGTTAAGGTCAATTCAAGGTCGAGTCAAGGTCAAGTCAAGGTCAAGTGAAGGTCATGTCAAGCTCAAGTCAGGGTCAAGTCAAGGTCATGTCAAGGTCATGTCAACGTCAAGTCAAGGTCAAGTCAAGGTCCTGTCAAGGTCATGTCAACGTCAGGTCAAGGTCAAGTCAAGGTCGAGTCAAGGTCAAGTCAGGGTCAAGTGAAGGTCAAGTGAAGGTCAAGTCAAGGTCAAGTCAAGGTATTGTCAAGGTCATGTCAAGGTCATGTCAAGGTCAAGTCAAGGTTAAGTCAAGGTCATGTCAAGGTCAAGTCAGGGTCATGTCAAGGTCAAGTCAAGGTCAAGTAAAGGTCAGGTCAAGGTCAAGTCAAAGTCAAGTCAAGGTCGAGTCAAGGTCATGTCAAGGTCAAGTCAAGGTCATGTCAAGGTCATGTCAAGGTCAAGTCAAGGTCAAGTCATGGTCAAGTCAAGGTCAAGTCAAGGTCATGTCAAGGTCAACTCAAGGTCAAGTCAAGGTCAAGTCAAGGTCAAGTCAAGGTCATGTAGGGGTCAAGTCAAGGTCAAGTCAAGGTCAAGTCAAGGTCAAGTTAAGGTCAAGTCAAGGTCAAGTCAAGGTCAGTTCAAGGTCAAGTCCAGGTCAAGTCAAGATCATGTCAAGGTCATGTCAAGGTCAAGTCAGGGTCATGTCAAGGTCAAGTCAAGGTCAAGTCAAGGTCATGTCAAGGTCAGGTTAAAGTCAATTCAAGGTCGAGTCAAGGTCAAGGTCAAGTCAAGGTCAAGTCAAGGTCATGTCAAGGTCAAGTCAAGGTCAAGTCAAG
Organism: Sturmia bella; assembly: GCA_963662145.1. Classification (NCBI taxonomy): domain Eukaryota; kingdom Metazoa; phylum Arthropoda; class Insecta; order Diptera; family Tachinidae; genus Sturmia; species Sturmia bella. The sequence goes on from OY759170.1 coordinate 28,763,435, forward strand.
GTCAAGTCAAGTTCAAGTCAAGGTCATGTCAAGGTCAGGTCAAGGTCAAGTCAAGGTCGAGGTCAAGTCAAGGTCAAGTGAAGGTCATGTCAAGGTCAAGTCAGGGTCAAGTCAAGGTCAAGTCAGGGTCAAGTCAAGGTCATGTCAAGGTCATGTCAACGTCAAGTCAAGGTCAAGTCAAGGTCATGTCAAGGTCAGATCAAGGTCAAGTCAAGGTCGAGTGAAGGTCAAGTCAAGGTCAAGTCAAGGTCATGTCAAGGTCAAGTCAGGATCATGTCAAGGTCAAGTCAAGGTCAAGTCAAGGTAAAGTCAAGGTCATGTCCAGGTCAGGTTAAGGTCAATTCAAGGTCATGTCAAGGTCAAGTCAGGCTCATGTTAAGGTCAAGTCAAGGTCTAGTCAAGGTCATGTCCAGGTCAGGTTAAGGTCAATTCAAGGTCGAGTCAAGGTCAAGTCAAGGTCAAGTCAAGGTCAAGTGAAGGTCATGTCAAGCTCAAGTCAGGGTCAAGTCAAGGTCAAGTCAAGGTCCAGTCAAGGTCAAGTCAAGGTCGAGTGAAGGTCATGTCAAGCTCAAGTCAGGGTCATGTCAAGGTCAAGTCAGGGTCAAGTCAAGGTCAAGTCAAGGGCAAGTCAAGGTCAAGTCAAGGTTAAGTCAAGGTTAAGTCAAGGTCAAGTCAAGGTCAAGTCAAGGTCAAGTCAAGGTCAAGTCATGGTCAAGTCAAGGTCAGGTCAAGGTCAAGTCAAGGTAAAGTCAAGGTCATGTCAAGGTCAGGTTAAGGTCAATTCAAGGTCGAGTCAAGGTCAAGTCAAGGTCAAGTCAAGGTCAAGTGAAGGTCATGTCAAGGTCAAGTCAGGGTCAAGTCAAGGTCAAGCCAAGGTCAAGTCAAGGTCAAGTCAAGGTCATGTCAAGGTCAAGTCAAGGTCAAGTCAAGGTCGAGTCAAGGTCATGTCAAGGTCAGGTCAAGTCAAGGTCAAGTCAAGGTCATGTCAAGGTCAGGTCAAGTTCAAGTCAAGGTCGAGTCATGGTCAAGTCAAGGTCAAGTCAAGGTCAAGTCGAGGTCAAGTCAAGGTCAAGTCAAGGTCAAGTCAAGGTCAGTTCAAGGTCAAGTCGAGGTCATGTCAAGGTCAAGTCAAGGTCAAGTCAAGATCATGTCAAGGTCAAGTCAAGGTCAAGTCAAGGTCATGTCAAGGTCAAGTCAGGGTCATGTCAAGGTCAAGTCAAGGTCAAGTCAAGGTCAAGTGAAGGTCATGTCAAGGTCAAGTCAGGGTCAATTCAAGGTCATGTCAAGGTCAAGTCAAGGTCATGTCAAGGTCATGTCAACGTCAGGTCAAGGTCAAGTCAAGGTCGAGTCAAGGTCAAGTCAAGGTCAAGTGAAGGTCAAGTGAAGGTCAAGTCAAGGTCAAGTCAAGGTCAAGGCAAGGTCATGTCAAGGTCATGTCAGGGTCAAGTCAAGGTCATGTCAAGGTCATGTCAAGGTCAAGTCAAGGTCAAGTAAAGGTCAGGTCAAGGTCAAGTCAGGGTCATGTCAAGGTCAAGTCAGGGTCAAGTCAAGGTCAAGTCAAGGTCAAGTCAAGGTCAAGTCAAGGTTAAGTCAAGGTCATGTCAAGGTCAAGTCAGGGTCATGTCAAGGTCAAGTCAAGGTCAAGTAAAGGTCAGGTCAAGGTCAAGTCAAGGTCAAGTCAAGGTCGAGTCAAGGTCAAGTCAAGGTCATGTCAAGGTCATGTCAAGGTCAAGTCAAGGTCAAGTCAAGGTCATGTCAAGGTCAAGTCAAGGTCAAGTCAAGGTCAAGTCAAGGTCAAGTCAAGGTCATGTCAAGGCCAAGTCAGGGTCATGTCAAGGTCAAGTCAGGGTCAAGTCAAGGTCAAGTCAAGCTCAAGTCAAGGTCATGTCAAGGTCAAGTAAAGGTCAGGTCAAGGTCAAGTCAAGGTCAAGTCAAGGTCGAGTCAAGGTCAAGTCAAGGTCATGTCAAGGTCATGTCAAGGTCAAGTCAAGGTCAAGTCAAGGTCATGTCAAGGTCAAGTCAAGGTCAAGTCAAGGTCAAGTCAAGGTCATGTAGGGGTCAAGTCAAGGTCAAGTCAAGGTCAAGTCAAGGTCAAGTCAAGGTCATGTCAAGGCCAAGTCAGGGTCATGTCAAGGTCAAGTCAGGGTCAAGTCAAGGTCAAGTCAAGGTCAAGTCAAGGTCATGTCAAGGTCAAGTAAAGGTCAGGTCAAGGTCAAGTCAAGGTCAAGTCAAGGTCGAGTCAAGGTCAAGTCAAGGTCATGTCAAGGTCATGTCAAGGTCAAGTCAAGGTCAAGTCAAGGTCATGTCAAGGTCAAGTCAAGGTCAAGTCAAGGTCAAGTCAAGGTCATGTAGGGGTCAAGTCAAGGTCAAGTCAAGGTCAGTTCAATGTCAAGTCGAGGTCATGTCAAGGTCAAGTCAAGGTCAAGTCAAGATCATGTCAAGGTCAAGTCAAGGTCATATCACGGTCAAGTCAAGGTCATGTCAAGGTCAGGTTAAAGTCAATTCAAGGTCGAGTCAAGGTCAAGTCAAGGTCAAGTCAAGGTCATGTCCAGGTCAGGTTAAGGTCAATTCAAGGTCGAGTCAAGGTCAAGTCAAGGTCAAGTGAAGGTCATGTCAAGCTCAAGTCAGGGTCAAGTCAAGGTCAAGTCAAGGTCCAGTCAAGGTCAAGTCAAGGTCGAGTGAAGGTCATGTCAAGCTCAAGTCAGGGTCATGTCAAGGTCAAGTCAGGGTCAAGTCAAGGTCAAGTCAAGGTCAAGTCAAGGGCAAGTCAAGGTCAAGTCAAGGTCAAGTCAAGGTTAAGTCAAGGTCAAGTCAAGGTCAAGTCATGGTCAAGTCAAGGTCAGGTCAAGGTCAAGTCAAGGTCAAGTCAAGGTCAGGTCAAGGTCAAGTCAAGGTCAAGTCAAGGTCATGTCAAGGTCAGGTTAAGGTCAATTCAAGGTCGAGTCAAGGTCAAGTCAAGGTCAAGTGAAGGTCATGTCAAGGTCAAGTCAAGGTCAAGTCAAGGTCGAGTCAAGGTCATGTCAAGGTCAGGTCAAGTCAAGGTCAAGTCAAGGTCATGTCAAGGTCAGGTCAAGTTCAAGTCAAGGTCGAGTCATGGTCAAGTCAAGGTCAAGTCAAGGTCAAGTCGAGGTCAAGTCAAGGTCAAGTCAAGGTCAGTTCAAGGTCAAGTCGAGGTCATGTCAAGGTCAAGTCAAGGTCAAGTCAAGATCATGTCAAGGTCAAGTCAAGGTCAAGTCAAGGTCATGTCAAGGTCAAGTCAGGGTCATGTCAAGGTCAAGTCAAGGTCAAGTCAAGGTCAAGTCAAGGTCAAGTCAAGGTCGAGTCAAGGTCAAGTCATGGTCAAGTCAAGGTCGAGTCAAGGTCAAGTGAAGGTCATGTCAAGGTCAAGTCAGGGTCAAGTCAAGGTCATGTCAAGGTCATGTCAAGGTCAAGTCAAGGTCAAGTCAAGGTCATGTCAAGGTCATGTCAGTTTAAGGTCAAGTGGAGGTCATGTCAAGGTCAAGTCAAAGTCAAGTCAAGGTCAAGTCAAGATCATGTCAAGGTCAAGTCAAGGTCAAGTCAAGGTCATGTCAAGGTCAAGTCAGGGTCATGTCAAGGTCAAGTCAAGGTCAAGTCAAGGTCAAGTCAAGGTCAGGTCAAGGTCAAGTCAAGGTCAAGTCAAGATCATGTCAAGGTCAATTCAAGGTCAAGTCAAGGTCGAGTCAAGGTCAAGTCAAGGTCAAGTGAAGGTCATATCACGGTCAAGTCAGGGTCAATTCAAGGTCATGTCAAGGTCATGTCAAGGTCAAGTCAAGGTCAAGTCAAGGTCATGTCAAGGTCATGTCAACGTCAGGTCAAGGTCAAGTCAAGGTCGAGTCAAGGTCAAGTCAAGGTCAAGTGAAGGTCAAGTGAAGGTCAAGTCAAGGTCAAGTCAAGGTCAAGTCAAGGTCAAGTCAAGGTCAAGGCAAGGTCATGTCAAGGTCATGTCAAGTTCATGTCAAGGTCAAGTCAAGGTCAAGTAAAGGTCAGGTCAAGGTCAAGTCAGGGTCATGTCAAGGTCAAGTCAAGGTCACGTCAAGGTCAAGGTCAAGTCAAGTTCAAGTCAAGGTCATGTCAAGGTCAGGTTAAAGTCAATTCAAGGTCGAGTCAAGGTCAAGTCAAGGTCAAGTCAGGGTCAAGTCAAGGTCAAGTCAAGGTCCAGTCAAGGTCAAGTCAAGGTCGAGTGAAGGTCATGTCAAGCTCAAGTCAGGGTCATGTCAAGGTCAAGTCAGGGTCAAGTCAAGGTCAAGTCAAGGTCAAGTCAAAGTCATGTCAAGGTCAAGTCAAGGTCAGTTCAATGTCAAGTCGAGGTCATGTCAAGGTCAAGTCAAGGTCAAGTCAAGATCATGTCAAGGTCAAGTCAAGGTCAAGTCAAGGTCATGTCAAGGTCAGGTTAAAGTCAATTCAAGGTCGAGTCAAGGTCAAGTCAAGGTCAAGTCAAGGTAAAGTCAAGGTCAAGTGAAGGTCAAGTGAAGGTCAAGTGAAGGTCAAGACAAGGTCATGTCAAGGTCAAGTCAAGTCAAGGTCAAGTCAAAGTCATGTCAAGGTCAAGTCAGGGTCATGTTAAGGTCAAGTCAAGGTCGAGTCAAGGTCAAGTCAAGGTCAAGTCAAGGTCAAGTCAAGCTCAAGTCAAGGTCATGTCTAGATCATGTCTAGATCATGTCAAGGTCAAGTCAAGGTCATGTCAAGGTCAAGTCAAATCAAGGTCAAGTCAAAGTCATGTCAAGCTCAAGTCAGAGTCATGTCAAGGTCAATTCTAGGTCAAGTCAAGGTTAAGTCAAGGTCATGTCAAGGTCAAGTCAAAGTCATGTCAAGGTCAAGTCAAAGTCATGTCAAGGTCAAGTCAGGGTCATGTCAACGTCAAGTCAAGGTCAAGTGAAGGTCAAGTGAAGGTCAAGTCAAGGTCAAGTCAAGGTCAAGTCAAGGTCATGTCTAGATCATGTCAAGGGCAAGTCAAAGTCATGTCAAGGTCAAGTCAGGGTCATGTCAAGGTCAAGTCAAGGTCAAGTCAAGCTCAAGTCAAGGTCAAGTCAAGGTCAAGACAAGGTCAAGTCAAGGTCAAGTCAAAGTCAAGTCAAGGTCAAGTCAAGGTCAAGTCAAGGTCAAGTCAAGTTCAAGTCAAGGTCATGTCAAGGTCAAGTCAAGGTCAAGTCAAGGTCAAGTCAAGGTCAAGGTCAAGTCAAGGTCATGTCAAGGTCAGGTCAAGTTCAAGTCAAGGTCGAGTCAAGGTCAAGTCAAGGTCAGTTCAAGGTCAAGTCGAGGTCATGTCAAGGTCAAGTCAAGGTCAAGTCAAGATCATGTCAAGGTCAAGTCAAGGTCAAGTCAAGGTCATGTCAAGGTCATGTCAAGGTCATGTCAACGTCAGGTCAAGGTCAAGTCAAGGTCGAGTCAAGGTCAAGTCAAGGTCAAGTGAAGGTCAAGTCAAGGTCATGTCAAGGTCATGTCAGGGTCAAGTTAAGGTCATGTCAAGGTCATGTCAAGGTCAAGTCAAGGTCAAGTAAAGGTCAGGTCAAGGTCAAGTCAAGGTCAAGTCAAAGTCGAGTCAAGGTCAAGTCAAGGTCATGTCTAGATCATGTGAAGGTCAAGTCAAGGTCATGTCAAGGTCAAGTCAAGTCAAGGTAAAGTCAAAGTTATGTCAAGGTCAAGTCAGGGTCATGTGAAGGTCAAGTCAAGGTCAAGTGAAGGTCAAGTCAAGGTCAAATCAAGTTCAAGTCAAGGTCAAGTCAAGGTCAAGTCAAGGTCAAGACAAGGTCAAGTCAAGGTCAAGTCAAGGTCAAGTCAAGGTCAAGTCAAGGTCAAGTCAAGGTCATTTCAAGGTCAAGTCAAGGTCATATCAAGGTCAAGTCAAGGTCAAGTCAAGGTTAAGTCAAGTTCAAGTCAAGGTCAAGTCAAGGTCAATTCAAGGTCAAGTCACGGTCATGTCAAGGTCAAGTCAAGGTCAAGTCAAGGTCAAGTCAAGGTCGAGTCAAGGTCAAGTCAAGGTCATTTCAAGGTCAAGTCAAGGTCATATCAAGGTCAAGGTCATGTCAAGGTCATGTCAAGGTCAAGTCAAGGTCAAGTAAAGGTCAGGTCAAGGTCAAGTCAAGGTCAAGTCAAAGTCGAGTCAAGGTCAAGTCAAGGTCATGTCTAGATCATGTGAAGGTCAAGTCAAGGTCATGTCAAGGTCAAGTCAAGTCAAGGTAAAGTCAAAGTTATGTCAAGGTCAAGTCAGGGTCATGTGAAGGTCAAGTCAGGGTCATGTCAAGGTCAAGTCAAGGTCAAATCAAGTTCAAGTCAAGGTCAAGTCAAGGTCAAGTCAAGGTCAAGACAAGGTCAAGTCAAGGTCAAGTCAAGGTCAAGTCAAGGTCAAGTCAAGGTCAAGTCAAGGTCATTTCAAGGTCAAGTCAAGGTCATATCAAGGTCAAGGTCAAGTCAAGGTCAAGTCAAGGTTAAGTCAAGTTCAAGTCAAGGTCAAGTCAAGGTCAATTCAAGGTCAAGTCACGGTCATGTCAAGGTCAAGTCAAGGTCAAGTCAAGGTCAAGTCAAGGTCGAGTCAAGGTCATGTCAAAGTCAAGTCAAGTCAAGGTCAAGTCAAAGTCATGTCAAGGTCAAGTCAGGGTCATGTCAAGGTCAAGTCAGGGTCATGTCAAGGTCAAGTCAAGGTCAAGTCAATGTCAAGTGAAGGTCAAGTGAAGGTCCAGTCAAGGTCAAGTCAATGTATTGTCAAGGTCAATTCAAGGTCAAGTCAAGATCATGTCAAGGTCAAGTCAAGGTCAAGTCAAGGTCAAGGTCATGTCAAGGTCAAGTCAGGGTCATGTCAAGGTCAAGTCAAGGTCAAGTCAAGGTCATGTCAAGGTCAGGTTAAGGTCAAGTCAAGGTCAAGTCAAGGTCAAGTCAAGGTCAAGTCAAGGTCATGTCAAGGTCAAGTCAAGGTCAAGGTCAAGGTCAAGGTCATGTCAAGGTCAGGTCAAGGTCAAGTCAAGGTCGAGGTCAAGTCAAGGTCAAGTGAAGGTCATGTCAAGGTCAAGTCAGGGTCAAGTCAAGGTCATGTCAAGGTCATGTCAACGTCAAGTCAAGGTCAAGTCAAGGTCATGTCAAGGTCAGATCAAGGTCAAGTCAAGGTCGAGTCAAAGTCAAGTCAAGGTCAAGTCAACTTCAAGTCAAGGTCAAGTCGAGGTCAAGTCAAGGTCAAGTGAAGGTCATCTCAAGGTCAAGTCAGGGTCAAGTCAAGGTCAAGCCAAGGTCAAGTGAAGGTCATGTCAAGGTCAAGTCAGGGTCAAGTCAAGGTCATGTCAACGTCAAGTCAAGGTCAAGTCAAGGTCATGTCAAGGTCAGGTCAAGGTCAAGTCAAGGTCGAGTCAAGGTCATGTCTAGATCATGTCAAGGTCAAGTCAAGGTCATGTCAAGGTCAAGTCAAGGTCAAGTCAAAGTCATGTCAAGGTCAAGTCAGGGTCATGTTAAGGTCAAGGCAAGGTCAAGTCAAGGTCAAGTCAAGGTCAAGTCAAGGTCAAGTGAAGGTCATGTCAAGGTCAAGTCAGGGTCAAGTCAAGGTCATGTCAAGGTCATGTCAACGTCAAGTCAAGGTCAAGTCAAGGTCATGTCAAGGTCAGATCAAGGTCAAGTCAAGGTCAAGTCAACTTCAAGTCAAGGTCAAGTCGAGGTCAAGTCAAGGTCAAGTGAAGGTCATGTCAAGGTCAAGCCAAGGTCATGTCAAGGTCAAGTCAGGGTCATGTCAAGGTCAAGTCAAGGTCATGTCAAGGTCAAGTGAAGGTCAAGTGAAGGTCAAGTCAAGGTCTAGTCAAGGTCAAGTCAAGGTCATGTCTACATCATGTAAAGGTCAAGTCAAGGTCAAGTCAGGGTCATGTTAAGGTCAAGTCAAGGTCAAGTCAAGGTCAAGTCAAGGTCAAGTCAAGGTCAAGACAAGGTCGAGTCAAGGTCAAGTCAAGGTCAAGTCAAGTCAAGGTCAAGTCAAAGTCATGTCAAGGTCAAGTCAGGGTCATTTCAAGGTCAAGTCAAGTCAAGGTCAAGTCAAAGTCATGTCAAGGTCAAGTCAGGTTCATGTCAAGGTCAAGTCAAGGTCAAGTCAAGGTCAAGTGAAGGTCAAGTGAAGGTCAAGACAAGGTCATGTCAAGGTCAAGTCAAGTCAAGGTCAAGTCAAAGTCAAGGTCAAGTCAAAGTCATGTCAGGGTCAAGTCAGGGTCATGTTAAGGTCAAGTCAAGGTCGAGTCAAGGTCAAGTCAAGGTCAAGACAAGGTCAAGTCAAGGTCAAGTCAAGGTCAAGTCAAGGTCAAGTCAAGCTCAAGTCAAGTTCATGTCTAGATCATGTCAAGGTCAAGTCAAGGTCATGTCAAGGTCGAGTCAAGGTCAAGTCAAGGTCAGGTCAAGGTCAAGTCAAGGTCAAGTCAAGTCAAGGTGATGTGAAGGTCAAGTCAAGGTCAAGTGAAGGTCAAGTCAAGGTCATGTCAAGGGCAAGTCAAGTCAAGGACAAGTCAAGGTCATGTCAACTTCAAGTCAAGGTCAAGTGAAGGTCATGTCAAGGTCAAGTCAGGGTCAAGTCAAGGTCAAGCCAAGGTCATGTCGAGGTCAAGTCAGGGTCATGTCAAGGTCAAGTCAAGGTCATGTCAAGAGCATGTCAAGGGCATGTCAAGGTCAAGTCAAGGACAAGTCAAGGTCATGTCAAGGTCAAGTCAAGGTCAAGTCAAGGCCAAGTCAAGGTCAAGTCAAGGTCAAGTAAAGGTCAAATCAAGGTCAAGTCAAGGTCAAGTCAAGGTCAAGTCAAGGTCATGTCAAGGTCAAGTGAAGGTCATGTCAAGGGCAAGTCAAGGTCATGTCAAGGTCGAGTCAAGGTCAAGTCAAGGTCAGGTCAAGGTCAAGTCAAAGTCAAGTCAAGGTCAAGTCAAGGTCAAGTGATGGTCAAGTCAAGGTCAAGTCAAGGTCATGTCAAGGTAATGTCAAGGTCGAGTCAAGGTCAAGTCAAGGTCAGGTCAAGGTCAAGTCAAGGTCAAGTCAAGGTCAAGTGAAGGACAAGTGAAGGTCGAGTCAAGGTCAAGTCAAGGTCAGGTCAAGGTCAAGTCAAGGTCAAGTCAAGGTCAAGTGAAGGACAAGTGAAGGTCAAGTCAAGGTCAAGTCAAGGTGATGTCAAGGTCATGTCAAGGTCAAGTCAAGGCCATGTCAAGGTCAAGTCAAGGTCAAGTGAAGGTCAAGTGAAGGTCAAGTGAAGGTCAAGTCAAGGTCAAGTAAAGGTCAGGTCAAGGTCAAGTCAAGGTCAAGTCAAGGTCAAGTCAAGGTCAAGTCAAGGTCAAGTCAAGGTCATGTCAAGGTCATGTCAAGGTCAAGTCAAGGTCAAGTCAAAATCATGTCAAGGTCAAGTCAGGGTCATGTCAAGGTCAAGTCAGGGTCAAGTCAAGGTCAAGTCAAGGTCAAGTCAAGGTCAAGTCAAGGTCAAGTCAAGGTCAGTTCAAGGTCAAGTCGAGGTCATGTCAAGGTCAATTCAAGGTCAAGTCAAGATCATGTCAAGGTCAAGTCAAGGTCATGTCAAGGTCAAGTCAGGGTCATGTCAAGGTCAAGTCAAGGTCAATTCAAGGTCGAGTCAAGGTCAAGTCAAGGTCATGTAAAGGTCAAGCCAAGGTCAAGTCAAGGTCAAGTCAAGGTCAAGTCAAGGTCAAGTCAAGGTCATGTCAAGGTCAGGTCAAGGTCAAGTCAAGGTCAAGTCAAGATCATATCGAGGTCAGGTCAAGGTCAAGTCAAGGTCGAGTCAAGGTCAAGTCATGGTCGAGTCAAGGTCAAGTCGAGGTCAAGTCAAGGTCAAGTGAAGGTCATGTCAAGGTCAAGTCAGGGTCAAGTCAAGGTCATGTCAAGGTCATGTCAACGTTAAGTCAAGGTCAAGTCAAGGTCATGTCAAGGTCATGTCAACGTCAGGTCAAGGTCAAGTGAAGGTCAAGTGAAGGTCAAGTCAAGGTCAAGTCAAGGTCAAGTCAAGGTCATGTCAAGGTCAAGTCAGGGTCATGTCAAGGTCAAGTCAAGGTCAGTTCAAGGTCGAGTCAAGGTCAAGTCAATGTCAAGTCAAGGTCATGTCAAGGTCATGTCTAGGTCAAGTCAAGGTCAAGTCATGGTCAAGTCAAGGTCAAGTCAAGGTCATGTCAAGGTCAAGTCAAGGTCATGTAGGGGTCAAGTCAAGGTCAAGGTCAAGTCAAGGTCATGTCAAGGTCAAGTCAAGGTCATGTCAAGGTCGAGTCAAGGTCAAGTCAAGGTCAAGTCAACTTCAAGTCAAGGTCAAGTCGAGGTCAAGTCAAGGTCAAGTGAAGGTCATGTCAAGGTCAAGTCAGGGTCAAGTCAAGGTCAAGCCAAGGTCATGTCAAGGTCAAGTCAAGGTCAAGTCAAGGTCAAGTGAAGGTCAAGTGAAGGTCAAGTCAAGGTCAAGTCAAGGTCATGTCTAGATCATGTCAAGGTCAAGTCAAGGTCATGTCAAGGTCAAGTCAAGTCAAGGTCAAGTCAAAGTCATGTCAAGGTCAGTTCAAGGTCAAGTCGAGGTCATGTCAAGGTCAAGTCAAGGTCAAGTCAAGATCATGTCAAGGTCAAGTCAAGGGCAAGTCAAGGTCAAGTCAAGGTCAAGTCAAGGTCATGTCAAGGTCAAGTCAGGGTCATGTCAAGGTCAAGTCAAAGTCAAGTCAAGGTCAGGTTAAGGTCAATTCAAGGTCGAGTCAAGTCAAGACAAGGTCAAGTCAAGGTCAAGTCAAAGTCAAGTCAAGGTCAAGTCAAGGTCAAGTCAAGGTCAAGTCAAGTTCAAGTCAAGGTCATGTCAAGGTCAAGTCAAGGTCAAGTCAAGGTCAAGTCAAGGTCAAGTCAAGGTCAAGTCAAGGTCATGTCAAGGTCAGGTCAAGTTCAAGTCAAGGTCGAGTCAAGGTCAAGTCGAGGTCATGTCAAGGTCAAGTCAAGGTCAAGTCAAGATCATGTCAAGGTCAAGTCAAGGTCAAGTCAAGGTCATGTCAAGGTCATGTCAAGGTCATGTCAACGTCAGGTCAAGGTCAAGTCAAGGTCGAGTCAAGGTCAAGTCAAGGTCAAGTGAAGGTCAAGTCAAGGTCATGTCAAGGTCATGTCATGGTCAAGTTAAGGTCATGTCAAGGTCATGTCAAGGTCAAGTCAAGGTCAAGTAAAGGTCAGGTCAAGGTCAAGTCAAGGTCAAGTCAAAGTCGAGTCAAGGTCAAGTCAAGGTCATGTCTAGATCATGTGAAGGTCAAGTCAAGGTCATGTCAAGGTCAAGTCAAGTCAAGGTAAAGTCAAAGTTATGTCAAGGTCAAGTCAGGGTCATGTGAAGGTCAAGTCAAGGTCAAGTGAAGGTCAAGTCAAGGTCAAGTCAAGGTCATGTCTAGATCATGTGAAGGTCAAGTCAAGGTCATGTCAAGGTCAAGTCAAGTCAAGGTAAAGTCAAAGTCATGTCAAGGTCAAGTCAGGGTCATGTCAAGGTCAAGTCAAGGTCAAATCAAGTTCAAGTCAAGGTCAAGTCAAGGTCAAGTCAAGGTCAAGTCAAGGTCAAGTCAAGGTCAAGTCAAGGTCAAGTCAAGGTCAAGTCAAGGTCAAGTCAAGGTTAAGTCAAGTTCAAGTCAAGGTCAAGTCAAGGTCAATTCAAGGTCAAGTCACGGTCATGTCAAGGTCAAGTCAAGGTCAAGTCAAGGTCAAGTCAAGGTCGAGTCAAGGTCATGTCAAGGTCAAGTCAAGTCAAGGTCAAGTCAAAGTCATGTCAAGGTCAAGTCAGGGTCATGTCAAGGTCAAGTCAGGGTCATGTCAAGGTCAAGTCAAGGTCAAGTCAATGTCAAGTGAAGGTCAAGTGAAGGTCCAGTCAAGGTCAAGTCAATGTATTGTCAAGGTCAAGTCAAGGTCAAGTCAAGATCATGTCAAGGTCAAGTCAAGGTCAAGTCAAGGTCAAGGTCATGTCAAGGTCAAGTCAGGGTCATGTCAAGGTCAAGTCAAGGTCAAGTCAAGGTCATGTCAAGGTCAGGTTAAGGTCAAGTCAAGGTCAAGTCAAGGTCAAGTCAAGGTCAAGTCAAGGTCAAGTCAAGGTCATGTCAAGGTCAAGTCAAGGTCAAGGTCAAGGTCAAGGTCATGTCAAGGTCAGGTCAGGGTCAAGTCAAGGTCGAGGTCAAGTCAAGGTCAAGTGAAGGTCATGTCAAGGTCAAGTCAGGGTCAAGTCAAGGTCATGTCAAGGTCATGTCAACGTCAAGTCAAGGTCAAGTCAAGGTCATGTCAAGGTCAGATCAAGGTCAAGTCAAGGTCGAGTCAAGGTCAAGTCAAGGTCAAGTCAACTTCAAGTCAAGGTCAAGTCGAGGTCAAGTCAAGGTCAAGTGAAGGTCATCTCAAGGTCAAGTCAGGGTCAAGTCAAGGTCAAGCCAAGGTCAAGTGAAGGTCATGTCAAAGTCAAGTCAGGGTCAAGTCAAGGTCATGTCAACGTCAAGTCAAGGTCAAGTCAAGGTCATGTCAAGGTCAGGTCAAGGTCAAGTCAAGGTCGAGTCAAGGTCATGTCTAGATCATGTCAAGGTCAAGTCAAGGTCATGTCAAGGTCAAGTCAAGTCAAGGTCAAGTCAAAGTCATGTCAAGGTCAAGTCAGGGTCATGTTAAGGTCAAGGCAAGGTCAAGTCAAGGTCAAGTCAAGGTCAAGTGAAGGTCATGTCAAGGTCAAGTCAGGGTCAAGTCAAGGTCATGTCAAGGTCATGTCAACGTCAAGTCAAGGTCATGTCAAGGTCAAGTCAAGGTCATGTCAAGGTCAGATCAAGGTCAAGTCAAGGTCAAGTCAACTTCAAGTCAAGGTCAAGTCGAGGTCAAGTCAAGGTCAAGTGAAGGTCATGTCAAGGTCAAGCCAAGGTCATGTCAAGGTCAAGTCAGGGTCATGTCAAGGTCAAGTCAAGGTCAAGTCAAGGTCAAGTGAAGGTCAAGTGAAGGTCAAGTGAAGGTCTAGTCAAGGTCAAGTCAAGGTCATGTCTACATCATGTAAAGGTCAAGTCAAGGTCAAGTCAGGGTCATGTTAAGGTCAAGTCAAGGTCAAGTCAAGGTCAAGTCAAGGTCAAGACAAGGTCGAGTCAAGGTCAAGTCAAGGTCAAGTCAAGGTCAAGTCAAGGTCATGTCTAGATCATGTCAAGGTCAAGTCAAGGTCATGTCAAGGTCAAGTCAAGTCAAGGTCAAGTCAAAGTCATGTCAAGGTCAAGTCAGGGTCATTTCAAGGTCAAGTCAAGTCAAGGTCAAGTCAAGGTCATGTCAAGGTCAAGTCAAGGTCAAGGTCATGTCAAGGTCAGGTCAAGGTCAAGTCAAGGTCGAGGTCAAGTCAAGGTCAAGTGAAGGTCATGTCAAGGTCAAGTCAGGGTCAAGTCAAGGTCATGTCAAGGTCATGTCAACGTCAAGTCAAGGTCAAGTCAAGGTCATGTCAAGGTCAGATCAAGGTCAAGTCAAGGTCGAGTCAAGGTCAAGTCAAGGTCAAGTCAACTTCAAGTCAAGGTCAAGTCGAGGTCAAGTCAAGTTCAAGTGAAGGTCATCTCAAGGTCAAGTCAGGGTCAAGTCAAGGTCAAGCCAAGGTCAAGTGAAGGTCATGTCAAGGTCAAGTCAGGGTCAAGTCAAGGTCATGTCAACGTCAAGTCAAGGTCAGGTCAAGGTCATGTCAAGGTCAGGTCAAGGTCAAGTCAAGGTCGAGTCAAGGTCATGTCTAGATCATGTCAAGGTCAAGTCAAGGTCAAGTCAAAGTCATGTCAAGGTCAAGTCAGGGTCATGTCAAGGTCAAGTCAAGGTCAAGTCAAGGTCAAGTGAAGGTCAAGTGAAGGTCAAGACAAGTCAAAGTCATGTCAGGGTCAAGTCAGGGTCATGTTAAGGTCAAGTCAAGGTCGAGTCAAGGTCAAGTCAAGGTCAAGACAAGGTCAAGTCAAGGTCAAGTCAAGGTCAAGTCAAGGTCAAGTCAAGGTCAAGTCAAGCTCAAGTCAAGTTCATGTCTAGATCATGTCAAGGTCAAGTCAAGGTCATGTCAAGGTCGAGTCAAGGTCAAGTCAAGGTCAGGTCAAGGTCAAGTCAAGGTCAAGTCAAGTCAAGGTGATGTCAAGGTCAAGTGAAGGTCAAGTCAAGGTCATGTCAAGGGCAAGTCAAGTCAAGGACAAGTCAAGGTCATGTCAACTTCAAGTCAAGGTCAAGTGAAGGTCATGTCAAGGTCAAGTCAGGGTCAAGTCAAGGTCAAGCCAAGGTCATGTCAAGGTCAAGTCAGGGTCATGTCAAGGTCAAGTCAAGGTCAAGTGAAGGTCAAGTGAAGGTCAAGTCAAGGTCAAGTCAAGGTGATGTCAAGGTCATGTCAAGGTCAAGTCAAGGTCATGTCAAGAGCATGTCAAGGGCATGTCAAGGTCAAGTCAAGGACAAGTCAAGGTCAAGTCAAGGCCAAGTCAAGGTCAAGTCAAGGTCAAGTAAAGGTCAAGTCAAGGTCAAGTCAAGGTCAAGTCAAGGTCAAGTCAAGGTCATGTCAAGGTCAAGTCAAGGTCAAGTGAAGGTCATGTCAAGGGCAAGTCAAGGTCATGTCAAGGTCGAGTCAAGGTCAAGTCAAGGTCAGGTCAAGGTCAAGTCAAGGTCAAGTCAAGGTCAAGTCAAGGTCATGTCAAGGTAATGTCAAGGTCGAGTCAAGGTCAAGTCAAGGTCAGGTCAAGGTCAAGTCAAGGTCAAGTCAAGGTCAAGTCAAGGTCAAGTCAAGGTCAAGTCAAGGTGATGTCAAGGTCATGTCAAGGTCAAGTCAAGGTCATGTCAAGGTCAAGTCAAGGTCAAGTGAAGGTCAAGTGAAGGTCAAGTCAAGGTCAAGTAAAGGTCAGGTCAAGGTCAAGTCAAGGTCAAGTCAAGGTCAAGTCAAGGTCAAGTCAAGGTCAAGTCAAGGTCAAGGTCAAGTCAAGGTAATGTCAAGGTCATGTCAAGGTCAAGTCAAGGTCAAGTCAAAGTCATGTCAAGGTCAAGTCAGGGTCATGTCAAGGTCAAGTCAGGGTCAAGTCAAGGTCAAGTCAAGGTCAAGTCAAGGTCAAGTCAAGGTCAAGTCAAGGTCAGTTCAAGGTCAAGTCGAGGTCATGTCAAGGTCAATTCAAGGTCAAGTCAAGATCATTTCAAGGTCAAGTCAAGGTCATGTCAAGGTCAAGTCAGGGTCATGTCAAGGTCAAGTCAAGGTCAATTCAAGGTCGAGTCAAGGTCAAGTCAAGGTCATGTAAAGGTCAAGCCAAGGTCAAGTCAAGGTCAAGTCAAGGTCAAGTCAAGGTCAAGTCAAGGTCATGTCAAGGTCAGGTCAAGGTCAAGTCAAGGTCAAGTCAAAATCATATCGAGGTCAGGTCAAGGTCAAGTCAAGGTCGAGTCAAGGTCAAGTCATGGTCGAGTCAAGGTCAAGTCGAGGTCAAGTCAAGGTCAAGTGAAGGTCATGTCAAGGTCAAGTCAGGGTCAAGTCAAGGTCATGTCAAGGTCATGTCAACGTTAAGTCAAGGTCAAGTCAAGGTCATGTCAAGGTCATGTCAACGTCAGGTCAAGGTCAAGTGAAGGTCAAGTGAAGGTCAAGTCAAGGTCAAGTCAAGGTCAAGTCAAGGTCATGTCAAGGTCATGTCAAGGTCAAGTCAAGGTCATGTCAATGTCAAGTCAGGGTCATGTCAAGGTCAAGTCAAGGTCAGTTCAAGGTCGAGTCAAGGTCAAGTCAATGTCAAGTCAAGGTCATGTCAAGGTCATGTCTAGGTCAAGTCAAGGTCAAGTCATGGTCAAGTCAAGGTCAAGTCAAGGTCATGTCAAGGTCAAGTCAAGGTCATGTCAAGGTCAAGTCAGGGTCATGTCAAGGTCGAGTCAAGGTCAAGTCAACTTCAAGTCAAGGTCAAGTCGAGGTCAAGTCAAGGTCAAGTGAAGGTCATGTCAAGGTCAAGTCAGGGTCAAGTCAAGGTCAAGCCAAGGTCATGTCAAGGTCAAGTCAAGGTCAAGTCAAGGTCAAGTGAAGGTCAAGTGAAGGTCAAGTCAAGGACAAGTCAAGGTCATGTCTAGATCATGTCAAGGTCAAGTCAAGGTCATGTCAAGGTCAAGTCAAGTCAAGGTCAAGTCAAAGTCATGTCAAGGTCAGTTCAAGGTCAAGTCGAGGTCATGTCAAGGTCAAGTCAAGGTCAAGTCAAGATCATGTCAAGGTCAAGTCAAGGTCAAGTCAAGGTCAAGTCAAGGTCAAGTCAAGGTCATGTCAAGGTCAAGTCAAAGTCAAGTCAAGGTCAGGTTAAGGTCAATTCAAGGTCGAGTCAAGGTCAAGTCAAGGTCAAGTCAAGGTCAAGTCAAGGTCATGTCAAGGTCAAGTCAAGGTCATGTCAAGGTCAGGTCAAGGTCAGGTCAAGGTCAAGTCAAGTTCAAGTCAAGGTCATGTCAAGGTCAGGTCAAGGTCAAGTCAAGGTCAAGTCAAGGTCGAGTCAAGGTTAAGTCAAGATCAAGTCAAGGTCAAGTCGAGGTCAAGTCAAGGTCAAGTGAAGGTCATGTCATGGTCAAGTCAGGGTCAAGTCAAGGTCATGTCAAGGTCATGTCAACGTCAAATCAAGGTCAAGTCAAGGTCATGTCAAGGTCAGATCAAGGTCAAGTCAAGGTCGAGTCAAGGTCAAGTCAAGGTCAAGTCAACTTCAAGTCAAGGTCAAGTCGAGGTCAAGTCAAGGTCAAGTGAAGGTCATGTCAAGGTCAAGTCAGGGTCAAGTCAAGGTCAAGCCAAGGTCATGTCAAGGTCAAGTCAAGGTCAAGTCAAGGTCAAGTGAAGGTCAAGTGAAGGTCAAGTCAAGGTCATGTCTAGATCATGTCAAGGTCAAGTCAAGGTCATGTCAAGGTCAAGTCAAGTCAAGGTCAAGTCAAAGTCATGTCAAGGTCAAGTCAGGGTCATGTCAAGGTCAAGTCAAGGTCAAGTCAAGGTCAAGTCGAGGTCAAGTCAAGGTCAAGTGAAGGTCGTGTCAAGGTCAAGTCAGGGTCAAGTCAAGGTCATGTCAAGGTCATGTCAAGGTCATGTCAACGTCAAGTCAAGGTCATGTCAAGGTCAGGTCAAGGTCAAGTTAAGGTCGAGTCAAGGTCAGTTCAAGGTCAAGTCGAGGTCATGTCAAGGTCAAGTCAAGGTCAAGTCAAGGTCAAGTCAAAGTCAAGACAAGGTCAAGTCAAGGTCATGTCAAGGTCAAGTCAGGAGCATGTCAATGTCAAGTCAAGGTCAAGTCAAGGTCAAGTCAAGGTCATGTCCAGGTCAGGTTAAGGTCAATTCAAGGTCGAGTCAAGGTCAAGTCAAGGTCAAGTCAAGGTAAAGTGAAGGTCATGTCAAGCTCAAGTCAGGGTCAAGGCAAGGTCAAGTCAAGGTCCAGTCAAGGTCAAGTGAAGGTGAGGTCAAGGTCAAGTCAAGGTCGAGTGAAGGTCATGTCAAGCTCAAGTCAGGGTCATGTCAAGGTCAAGTCAGGGTCAAGTCAAGGTCAAGCCAAGGACAAGTCAAGGTCAAGTCAAGGTCAAGTCAAGGGCAAGTCAAGGTCAAGTCAAGGTCAAGTCAAGGTCATGTCAAGGTTCAGGTCAAGTCAAGGTCAAGTCATGGTCAAGTCAAGGTCAAGTCGAGGTCAAGTCAAGATCAAGTCAAGGTCAAGTCAAGGTCAAGTCAAGGTCAGTTCAAGGTCAAGTCGAGGTCATGTCAAGGTCAAGTCAAGGTCAAGTCAAGATCATGTCAAGGTCAAGTCAAGGTCAAGTCAAGGTCATGTCAAGGTCAAGTCAGGGTCATGTCAAGGTCAAGTCAAGGTCAAGTCAAGGTCAAGTCAAAGTCAAGACAAGGTCAAGTCAAAGTCAAGTGAAGGTCATGTCAAGGTCAAGTCAGGGTCAAGTCAAGGTCATGTCAACGTTAAGTCAAGGTCAAGTCAAGGTCATGTCAAGGTCATGTCAACGTAAGGTAAGGTCAAGTCAAGGTCGGGTCAAGGTCAAGTCAAGGTCATGTCAAGGTCAAGTCAGGGTCATGTCAAGGTCAAGTCAGGGTCAAGTCTGGGTGAAGTCAAGGTCAAGTTAAGGTCAAGTCAAGGTCAGTTCAAGGTCAAGTCGAGGTCATGTCAAGGTCAAGTCAAGGTCAAGTCAAGATCATGTCAAGGTCAAGTCAAGGTCAAGTCAAAGTCAAGTCAAGGTCAAGTCAAGGTCAAGTCATGGTCAAGTCAAGGTCAAGTCAAGGTCATGTCAAGGTCAAGTCAGGGTCAAGTCAAGGTCAAGCCAAGGACAAGTCAAGGTCAAGTCAAGGTCATGTCAAGGTTCAGGTCAAGTCAAGGTCAAGTCAAGGTCAAGTCGAGGTCAAGTCAAGGTCAAGTCAAGGTCAAGTCAAGGTCAGTTCAAGGTCAAGTCGAGGTCATGTCAAGGTCAAGTCAAGGTCAAGTCAAGATCATGTCAAGGTCGAGTCAAGGTCAGTTCAAGGTCAAGTCGAGGTCATGTCAAGGTCAAGTTAAGGTCAAGTCAAGGTCAAGTCAAGGTCAAGTCAAAGTCAAGACAAGGTCAAGTCAAAGTCAAGTGAAGGTCATGTCAAGGTCAAGTCAGGGTCAAGTCAAGGTCATGTCAACGTTAAGTCAAGGTCAAGTCAAGGTCATGTCAAGGTCATGTCAACGTAAGGTAAGGTCAAGTCAAGGTCGGGTCAAGGTCAAGTCAAGGTCAAGTCAGGGTCAAGTCTGGGTGAAGTCAAGGTCAAGTTAAGGTCAAGTCAAGGTCAGTTCAAGGTCAAGTCGAGGTCATGTCAAGGTCAAGTCAAGGTCAAGTCAAGATCATGTCAAGGTCAAGTCAAGGTCAAGTCAAAGTCAAGTCAAGGTCAAGTCAAGGTCAAGTCATGGTCAAGTCAAGGTCAAGTCAAGGTCATGTCAAGGTCAAGTCGGGGTCAAGTCAAGGTCAAGTCAAGTTCAAGTCAAGGTCATGTCAAGGTCAGGTCAAGGTCAAGTCAAGATCATGTCAAGGTCAGGTCAAGGTCAAGTCAAGGTCGAGTCAAGGTCAAGTCATGGTCAAGTCAAGGTCAAGTCGAGGTCAAGTCAAGGTCAAGTGAAGGTCATGTCAAGGTCAAGTCAGGGTCAAGTGAAGGTCATGTCAAGGTCAAGTCAAGGTCATGTCAAGGTCAAGTCAGGGTCATGTCAAGGTCAAATCAGTGTCAAGTCAAGGTCAAGTCAAGGTCAAGTTAAGGTCAAGTCAAGGTCAAGTCAAGGTCAGTTCAAGGTCAAGTCGAGGTCATGTCAAGGTCAAGTCAAGGTCAAGTCAAGATCATGTCAAGGTCAAGTCAAGGTCAAGTCAAGGTCAAGTCAAGGTCAAGTCAAGGTCAAGTCAAGGTCATGTCAAGGTCAAGTCAGGGTCATGTCAAGTTCAAGTCAAAGTCAAGTCAAGGTCAGGTTAAGGTCAATTCAAGGTCGAGTCAAGGTCATGTCAAGGTCAAGTCAAGGTCAAGTCAAGGTCAAGTCAAGGTCAAGTCAAGGTCATGTCAAGGTCAAGTCAAGGTCATGTCAAGGTCAGGTCAAGGTCAGGTCAAGGTCAAGTCAAGTTCAAGTCAAGGTCATGTCAAGGTCAGGTCAAGGTCAAGTCAAGGTCAAGTCAAGGTCGAGTCAAGGTTAAGTCAAGATCAAGTCAAGGTCAAGTCGAGGTCAAGTCAAGGTCAAGTGAAGGTCATGTCATGGTCAAGTCAGGGTCAAGTCAAGGTCATGTCAAGGTCATGTCAACGTCAAATCAAGGTCAAGTCAAGGTCATGTCAAGGTCAGATCAAGGTCAAGTCAAGGTCGAGTCAAGGTCAAGTCAAGGTCAAGTCAACTTCAAGTCAAGGTCAAGTCGAGGTCAAGTCAAGGTCAAGTCAGGGTCAAGTCAAGGTCAAGCCAAGGTCATGTCAAGGTCAAGTCAAGGTCAAGTCAAGGTCAAGTGAAGGTCAAGTGAAGGTCAAGTCAAGGTCAAGTCAAGGTCATGTCTAGATCATGTCAAGGTCTAGTCAAGGTCATGTCAAAGTCAAGTCAAGTCAAGGTCAAGTCAAAGTCATGTCAAGGTCAAGTCAGGGTCATGTCAAGGTCAAGTCAAGGTCAAGTCAAGGTCAAGTCGAGGTCAAGTCAAGGTCAAGTGAAGGTCGTGTCAAGGTCAAGTCAGGGTCAAGTCAAGGTCATGTCAAGGTCATGTCAAGGTCAGGTCAAGGTCAAGTCAAGGTCAGTTCAAGGTCAAGTCGAGGTCATGTCAAGGTCAAGTTAAGGTCAAGTCAAGGTCAAGTCAAGGTCAAGTCAAGGTCAAGTCAAGGTCATGTCAAGGTCATGTCAAGGTCAAGTCAGGAGCATGTCAAGGTCAAGTCAAGGTCAAGTCAA
Organism: Sturmia bella; assembly: GCA_963662145.1. Classification (NCBI taxonomy): domain Eukaryota; kingdom Metazoa; phylum Arthropoda; class Insecta; order Diptera; family Tachinidae; genus Sturmia; species Sturmia bella. The sequence continues at coordinate 28,783,735 of OY759170.1, forward strand.
GGTCATGTCCAGGTCAGGTTAAGGTCAATTCAAGGTCGAGTCAAGGTCAAGTCAAGGTCAAGTCAAGGTAAAGTGAAGGTCATGTCAAGCTCAAGTCAGGGTCAAGGCAAGGTCAAGTCAAGGTCCAGTCAAGGTCAAGTGAAGGTGAGGTCAAGGTCAAGTCAAGGTCGAGTGAAGGTCATGTCAAGCTCAAGTCAGGGTCATGTCAAGGTCAAGTCAGGGTCATGTCAAGGTCAAGTCAGGGTCAAGTCAAGGGCAAGTCAAGGTCAAGTCAAGGTCAAGTCAAGGTCAAGTCAAGGTCAAGTCAAGGTCAAGTCGAGGTCAAGTCAAGGTCAAGTCAAGGTCAAGTCAAGGTCAAGTCAAGGTCAGTTCAAGGTCAAGTCGAGGTCATGTCAAGGTCAAGTCAAGGTCAAGTCAAGATCATGTCAAGGTCAAGTCAAGGTCAAGTCAAGGTCATGTCAAGGTCAAGTCAGGGTCATGTCAAGGTCAAGTCAAGGTCAAGTCAAGGTCAAGTCAAAGTCAAGACAAGGTCAAGTCAAAGTCAAGTGAAGGTCATGTCAAGGTCAAGTCAGGGTCAAGTCAAGGTCATGTCAACGTTAAGTCAAGGTCAAGTCAAGGTCATGTCAAGGTCATGTCAACGTAAGGTAAGGTCAAGTCAAGGTCGGGTCAAGGTCAAGTCAAAGTCATGTCAAGTCAAGTCAGGGTCATGTCAAGGTCAAGTCAGGGTCAAGTCTGGGTGAAGTCAAGGTCAAGTTAAGGTCAAGTCAAGGTCAGTTCAAGGTCAAGTCGAGGTCATGTCAAGGTCAAGTCAAGGTCAAGTCAAGATCATGTCAAGGTCAAGTCAAGGTCAAGTCAAGGTCAAGTCAAGGTCAAGTCAAGGTCATGTCAAGGTCAAGTCAGGGTCATGTCAAGTTCAAGTCAAAGTCAAGTCAAGGTCAGGTTAAGGTCAATTCAAGGTCGAGTCAAGGTCATGTCAAGGTCAAGTCAAGGTCATGTCAAGGTCAAGTCAAGGTCATGTCAAGGTCAGGTCAAGGTCAGGTCAAGGTGAGTTCAAGGTCAAGTCGAGGTCATGTCAAGGTCAAGTCAAGGTCAAGTCAAGATCATGTCAAGGTCGAGTCAAGGTCAGTTCAAGGTCAAGTCGAGGTCATGTCAAGGTCAAGTTACGGTCAAGTCAAGGTCAAGTCAAGGTCAAGTCAAAGTCAAGACAAGGTCAAGTCAAAGTCAAGTGAAGGTCATGTCAAGGTCAAGTCAGGGTCAAGTCAAGGTCATGTCAACGTTAAGTCAAGGTCAAGTCAAGGTCATGCCAAGGTCATGTCAACGTAAGGTAAGGTCAAGTCAAGGTCGGGTCAAGGTCAAGTCAAGGTCATGTCAAGGTCAAGTCAAGGTCATGTCAAGGTCAAGTCAGGGTCAAGTCTGGGTGAAGTCAAGGTCAAGTTAAGGTCAAGTCAAGGTCAGTTCAAGGTCAAGTCGAGGTCATGTCAAGGTCAAGTCAAGGTCAAGTCAAGATCATGTCAAAGTCAAGTCAAGGTCAAGTCAAAGTCAAGTCAAGGTCAAGTCAAGGTCAAGTCATGGTCAAGTCAAGGTCAAGTCAAGGTCATGTCAAGGTCAAGTCAGGGTCAAGTCAAGGTCAAGTCAAGTTCAAGTCAAGGTCATGTCAAGGTCAGGTCAAGGTCAAGTCAAGATCATGTCAAGGTCAGGTCAAGGTCAAGTCAAGGTCGAGTCAAGGTCAAGTCATGGTCAAGTCAAGGTCAAGTCGAGGTCAAGTCAAGGTCAAGTGAAGGTCATGTCAAGGTCATGTCAACGTTAAGTCAAGGTCATGTCAAGGTCATGTCAACGTAAGGTAAGGTCAAGTCAAGGTCGGGTCAAGGTCAAGTCAAGGTCATGTCAAGGTCAGGTCAAGGTCAAGTCAAGGTCAAGTCAAGATCATGTCAAGGTCAGGTCAAGGTCAAGTCAAGGTTGAGTCAAGGTCAAGTCGAGGTCAAGTCAAGGTCAAGTGAAGGTCATGTCAAGGTCAAGTCAGGGTCAAGTCAAGGTCATGTCAAGGTCATGTCAACGTTAAGTCAAGGTCAAGTCAAGGTCATGTAAAGGTCATGTCAAGGTCATGTCAACGTAAGGTAAGGTCAAGTCAAGGTCGGGTGAAGGTCAAGTCAAGGTCATGTCAAGGTCAAGTCAGGTTCATGTCAAGGTCAAGTCAGGGTCAAGTCAGGGTCAAGTCAAGGTCAAGTTAAGGTCAAGTCAAGGTCAGTTCAAGGTCAGGTCGAGGTCATGTCAAGGTCAAGTCAAGGTCAAGTCAAGATCATGTCAGGGTCAAGTCAAGGTCAAGTCAAGGTCAAGTCAAGGTCAAGTCAAGGTCAAGTCAAGGTCAAGTCATGGTCAAGTCAAAGTCAAGTCAAGGTAAAGTCAAGGTCAAGTCAAGGTCAAGTCAAGGTCATGTCAAGGTCATGTCAAGGTCAAGTCAAGTTCAAGTCATGGTCAAGTCAAGGTCAAGTCAAGGTCATGTCAAGGTCAAGTCAAAGTCATGTAGGGGTCAAGTCAAGGTCAAGTCAAGGTCATGTCAAGGTCAAGTCAGGGTCATGTCAAGTTCAAGTCAGGGTCAAGTCAAGGTCAAGTCAAAGTCAAGTTAAGGTCAAGTCAAGGTCAAGTCAAGGTCAGTTCAAGGTCAAGTCGAGGTCATGTCAAGGTCAGTTCAAGGTCAAGTCGAGGTCATGTCACGGTCAAGTCAAGGTCAAGTCAAGGTCATGTCAAGGTCAAGTCAAGTCAAGGTCAAGTCAAAGTCATGTCAAGGTCAAGTCAGGGTCATGTCAAGGTCAAGTCAAGGTCATGTCAAGGTCAAGTCAAAGTCATGTAGGGGTCAAGTCAAGGTCAAGTCAAGGTCATGTCAAGGTCAAGGTCAAATCAAGGCCAAGTCAAGGTCAAGTCAAGGTCAAGTCAAGGTCAAGTCACGGTCATGTCAAGGTCATGTAAAGGTCAAGTCAAGGTCAAGTCAAGGTCATGTCAAGGTCAAGTCAAGGTCAAGTCACGGTCATGTCAAGGTCATGTAAAGGTCAAGTCAAGGTCAAGTCAAGGTCATGTCAAGGTCAGGTCAAGGTCAAGTCAAGGTCGAGTCAAGGTCATGTCAAGGTCAAGTCAAGGTCAAGTCAAGGTCAAGTCAAGGTCAAGTCAAGGTCAAGTCAAGGTCAAGTCAAGGTCATGTCAAGGTCAAGTCAAGGTCAAGTCAAGGTCAAGTCAATGTCATGTCAAGGTCAAGTCAGGGTCAAGTCAAGGTCAGTTCAAGGTCAAGTCGAGGTCATGTCAAGGTCAAGTCAGGGTCATGTTAAGGTCAAGTCAAGGTCAAGTCAAGGTCATGTCCAGGTCAGGTTAAGGTCAATTCAAGGTCGAGTCAAGGTCAAGTCAAGGTCAAGTGAAGGTCATGTCAAGCTCAAGTCAGGGACAAGTCAAGGTCAAGTCAAAGTCAAGTATAGGTCCAGTCAAGGTCAAGTGAAGGTGAGGTCAAGGTCAAGTCAAGGTCGAGTGAAGGTCATGTCAAGCTCAAGTCAGGGTCATGTCAAGGTCAAGTCAGGGTCAAGTCAAGGTCAAGAAAAGGACAAGTCAAGGTCAAGTCAAGGTCTAGTCAAGGTCATGTCAAGGGCAAGTCAAGGACAAGTCAAGGTCAAGTCAAGGTTAAGTCAAGGTCAAGTCAAGGTCAGGTCAAGGTCAAGTCAAGGTCAAGTCAAGGTCAAGTCATGGTCAAGTCAAGGTCAGGTCAAGGTCAAGTCAAGGTCATGTCAAGGTCAGGTTAAAGTCAATTCAAGGTCGAGTCAAGGTCAAGTCAAGGTCAAGTCAAGGTCAAGTCAAGGTCAAGTGAAGGTCATGTCAAGGTCAAGTCAGGGTCAGGTCAAGGTCAAGCCAAGGTCAAGTCAAGGTCAAGTCAAGGTCAAGTCAAGGTCATGTCAATGTCAAGTCAAGGTCAAGTCAAGGTCGAGTCAAGGTCATGTCAAGGTCAGGTCAAGTCAAGGTCAAGTCAAGGTCATGTCAAGGTCAGGTCAAGTGCAAGTCAAGGTCGAGTCAAGGTCAAGTCAAGGTCAAGTCAAGGTCAAGTCGAGGTCAAGTCAAGGTCAAGTCAAGGTCAGTTCGAGGTAAAGTCGAGGTCATGTCAAGGTCAAGTCAAGGTCAAGTCAAGATCATGTCAAGGTCAAGTCAAGGTCATGTCAAGGTCAAGTCAGGGTCATGTCAAGTCAAGGTCAAGCAAGGTCAAGTCAAGGTCAAGTCAAGGTCAAGTCAAGGTCAGGTCAAGGTCAAGGCAAGGTCAAGTCATGATCATGTCAAGGTCAGGTCAAGGTCAAGTCAGGGTCGAGTCAAGGTTAAGTCATGGTCAAGTCAAGGTCAAGTCGAGGTCAAGTCAAGGTCAAGTGAAGGTCATGTCAAGGTCAAGTCAGGGTCAAGTCAAGGTCATGTCAAGGTCATGTCAAGGTCAAGTCAAGGTCAAGTGAAGGTCAAGTGAAGGTCAAGTCAAGGTCAAGTCAAGGTCATGTCTAGATCATGTGAAGGTCAAGTCAAGGTCATGTCAAGGTCAAGTCAAGGTAAAGTCAAAGTCATGTCAAGGTCAAGTCAGGATCATGTCAAGGTCAAGTCAAGGTCAAGTCAAGGTCAAGTCAAGGTCAAGTCAAGGTCAAGTCAAGGTCAAGTCAAGGTCAAGTCAAGGTCAAGACAAGGTCAAGTCAAGGTCAAGTCAAAGTCCAGTCAAGGTCAAGTCAAGGTCAAGTCAAAGTCAAGTATAGGTCCAGTCAAGGTCAAGTGAAGGTGAGGTCAAGGTCAAGTCAAGGTCGAGTGAAGGTCATGTCAAGGTCAAGTCAGGGTCAAGTCAAGGTCAAGAAAAGGACAAGTCAAGGTCAAGTCAAGGTCTAGTCAAGGTCATGTCAAGGGCAAGTCAAGGACAAGTCAAGGTCAAGTCAAGGTTAAGTCAAGGTCAAGTCAAGGTCAGGTCAAGGTCAAGTCAAGGTCAAGTCAAGGTCATGTCAAGGTCATGTCAGGGTCAAGTCAAGGTCATGTCAAGGTCATGTCAAGGTCAAGTCAAGGTTAAGTCAAGGTCATGTCAAGGTCAAGTCAGGGTCATGTCAAGGTCAAGTCAAGGTCAAGTAAAGGTCAGGTCAATGTCAAGTCAAGGTCAAGTCAAAGTCGAGTCAAGGTCAAGTCAAGGTCAAGTCAAGGTCAAGTGAAGGTCAAGTGAAGGTCAAGTCAAGGTCAAGTCAAGGTCAAGTCAAGGTCATGTCTAGATCATGTGAAGGTCAAGTCAAGGTCATGTCAAGGTCAAGTCAAGTCAAGGTAAAGTCAAAGTCATGTCAAGGTCAAGTCAGGGTCATGTCAAGTTCAAGTCAAGGTCAAGTGAAGGTCAAGTGAAGGTCAAGTCAAGGTCAAGTCAAGGTCATGTCTAGATCATGTTAAGGTCAAGTCAAGGTCATGTCAAGGTCAAGTCAAGGTAAAGTCAAAGTCATGTCAAGGTCAAGTCAGGATCATGTCAAGGTCAAGTCAAGGTCAAGTCAAGGTCAAGACAAGGTCAAGTCAAGGTCAAGTCAAATTCCAGTCAAGGTCAAGTCAAGGTCAAGTTAAGGTCATGTCAAGGTCAAGTCAAGGTCGTGTCAAGGTCAAGGTCAAGTCAAGGTCAAGTCAAGGTCAAGTCAAGGTCAAGTCAAGGTTAAGTCAAGTTCAAGTCAAGGTCAAGTCAAGGTCAAGTCACGGTCATGTAAAGGTCAAGTCAAGGTCAAGTCAAGGTCGAGTCAAGGTCATGTCAAGGTCAAGTCAAGTCAAGGTCAAGTCAAAGTCATGTCAAGGTCAAGTCAGGGTCATGTTAAGGTCAAGTCAAGGTCAAGTCAAGGTCAAGTCAAGGTCAAGACAAGGTCAAGTCAAGCTCAAGTCAAGTTCATGTCTAGATCATGTCAAGGTCAAGTCAAGGTCATGTCAAGGTCGAGTCAAGGTCAAGTCAAGGTCAGGTCAAGGTCAAGTCAAGTCAAGGTCAAGTCAAGTCAAGGTGATGTCAAGGTCAAGTCAAGGTCAAGTGAAGGTCAAGTCAAGGTCATGTCAAGGGCAAGTCAAGTCAAGGACAAGTCAAGGTCATGTCAACTTCAAGTCAAGGTCAAGTCAGGGTCATGTCAAGGTCAAGTCAAGGTCAAGTCAAGGTCAAGTCAAGGTATTGTCAAGGTCAAGTCAAGGTCAAGTCAGGGTCATGTCAAGGTCAAGTCAAGGTCAAGTCAAGGTCGAGTCAAGGTCATGTCAAGGTCAAGTCAAGTCAAGGTCAAGTCAAAGTCATGTCAAGGTCAAGTCAGGGTCATGTCAAGGTCAAGTCAAGGTCAAGTCAAGGTCAAATCAAGGTCAAGTCAAGGTCAAGTCAAGCTCAAGTCAAGTTCATGTCTAGATCATGTCAAGGTCAAGTCAAGGTCATGTCAAGGTCGAGTCAAGGTCAAGTCAAGGTCAGGTCAAGGTCAAGTCAAGTCAAGGTCAAGTCAAGTCAAGGTGATGTCAAGGTCAAGTCAAGGTCAAGTGAAGGTCAAGTCAAGGTCATGTCAAGGGCAAGTCAAGTCAAGGACAAGTCAAGGTCATGTCAACTTCAAGTCAAGGTCAAGTCAGGGTCATGTCAAGGTCAAGTCAAGGTCAAGTCAAGGTATTGTCAAGGTCAAGTCAAGGTCAAGTCACGGTCATGTAAAGGTCAAGTCAAGGTCAAGTCAAGGTCGAGTCAAGGTCATGTCAAGGTCAAGTCAAGTCAAGGTCAAGTCAAAGTCATGTCAAGGTCAAGTCAGGGTCATGTCAAGGTCAAGTCAAGGTCAAGTCAAGGTCAAATCAAGGTCAAGTCAAGGTCAAGTCAAGCTCAAGTCAAGTTCATGTCTAGATCATGTCAAGGTCAAGTCAAGGTCATGTCAAGGTCGAGTCAAGGTCAAGTCAAGGTCAGGTCAAGGTCAAGTCAAGTCAAGGTCAAGTCAAGTCAAGGTGATGTCAAGGTCAAGTCAAGGTCAAGTGAAGGTCAAGTCAAGGTCATGTCAAGGGCAAGTCAAGTCAAGGACAAGTCAAGGTCATGTCAACTTCAAGTCAAGGTCAAGTCAGGGTCATGTCAAGGTCAAGTCAAGGTCAAGTCAAGGTCAAGTCAAGGTATTGTCAAGGTCAAGTCAAGGTCAAGTCAGGGTCATGTCAAGGTCAAGTCAAGGTCAAGTCAAGGTCATGTCAAGGTCAGGTTAAGGTCAATTCAAGGTCGAGTCAAGGTCAAGTCAAGGTCATGTAAAGGTCAAGTCAAGGTCAAGGTCATGTTAAGGTCAGGTCAAGGTCAAGTCAAGGTCGAGGTCAAGTCAAGGTCAAGTGAAGGTCATGTCAAGGTCAAGTCAGGGTCAAGTCAAGGTCATGTCAAGGTCATGTCAACGTCAAGTCAAGGTCATGTAAAGGTCAGATCAAGGTCAAGTCAACTGCAAGTCAAGGTCAAGTCGAGGTCAAGTCAAGGTCAAGTGAAGGTCATGTCAACGTCAAGTCAGGGTCAAGTCAAGGTCAAGTCGGGGTCATGTCAAGGTCAAGTCAAGGTCAAGTCAAGGTCAAGTGAAGGTCAAGTGAAGGTCAAGTCAAGGTCGAGTCAAAGTCATGTCAAGTTTAAGTCAGGGTCATGTCAAGGTCAAGTCAAGTTCAAGTCAAGGTCAAGTCGAGGTCAAGTCAAGGTAAAGTGAAGGTCATGTCAAGGTCAAGTCAGGGTCAAGTCAAGGTCATGTCAAGGTCATGTCAAGGTCATGTCAACGTCAAGTCAAGGTCATGTCAACGTCAAGTCAAGGTCAAGTCAAGGTCATGGCAAGGTCAGGTCAAGGTCATGTCTAGATCCTGTCAAGGTCAAGTCAAGGTCATGTCAAGGTCAAGTCAAGTCAAGGTCAAGTCAAAGTCATGTCAAGGTCAAGTCAGGGTCATGTTAAGGTCAAGTCAAGGTCAAGTCAAGGTCAAGTCAAGGTCAAGTCAAGGTCAAGTCAAGGTCAAGACAAGGTCAAGTCAAGGTCAAGTCAAGGTCAAGTCAAGGTCAAGTCAAGGTCATGTCTAGATCATGTCAAGGTCAAGTCAAGGTCATGTCGAGGTCAAGTCAAGTCAAGGTCAAGTCAAAGTCATGTCAAGGTCAAGTCAGGGTCATGTCAAGGTCAAGTTAAGGTCAAGTCAAGTCAAGGTCAAGTCAAAGTCATGTCAAGGTCAAGTCAGGGTCATGTTAAGGTCAAGTCAAGGTCGAGTCAAGGTCAAGTCAAGGTCAAGTCAAGGTCAAGTCAAGCTCAAGTCAAGGTCATGTCTAGATCATGTCAAGGTCAAGTCAAGGTCATGTCAAGGTCAAGTCAAGTCAAAGTCAAGTCAAAGTCATGTCAAGGTCAAGTCAGGGTCATGTCAAGGTCAAGTCAAGGTCAAGTCAAGGTCATGTCTAGATCATGTGAAGGTCAAGTCAAGGTCATGTCAAGGTCAAGTCAAGTCAAGGTCAAGTCAAAGTCATGTCAAGGTCAAGTCAGGGTCATGTCAAGGTCAAGTCAAGGTCAAGTGAAGGTCAAGTCAAGGTCAAGTCAAGGTCAAGTCAAGGTCATGTCTAGATCATGTCAAGGTCAAGTCAAAGTCATGTCAAGGTCAAGTCAGGGTCATGTCAAGGTCAAGTCAAGGTCAAGTCAAGGTCAAGTCAAGGTCAAGACAAGGTCAACAGGTCAAGTCAAAGTCAAGTCAAGGTCAAGTCAAGGTCAAGTCAAGGTCAAGTCAAGGTCATGTCAAGGTCATGTCAAGGTCATGTCAAGGTCAAGTCAAGGTCAAGTCAAGGTCAAGTCAAGGTTAAGTCAAGGTTAAGTCAAGTTCAAGTCAAGGTCAAGTCAAGGTCAAATCAAGGTCCAGTCAAGGTCAGTTCAAGGTCAAGTCGAGGTCATGTCAAGGTCAAGTCAAGGTTAAGTCAAGGTCAAGTCAAGGTCAAGTCAAGGTCAAGACAAGGTCAGGTCAAGGTCAAGTCAAGGTCAAGTCAAGGTCAAGTCAAGGTCAAGTCAAGGTCAAGGTCAAGTTAAGGTCATGTCAAGGTCAAGGTCAAGTCAAGGTTAAGTCAAGTCAAGGTCAAGTCAAGGTTAAGTCAAGGTCAATTCAAGGTCAAGTCAAGGTCACATCAAGGTCAAGTCAAGGTCAAGTCAAGGTCATGTCAAGGTCATGTCAAGGTCAAGTCAAGGTCAAGTCAAGTCAAGGTCAAGTCAAGGTCAAGTCAAGGTCATGTCAAGGACATGTCAAGGTCAAGTCAAGGTCATGTCAAGGTCAAGTCAAGGTCAGGTCAAGGTCAAGTCAAGGTCAAGTGAAGGTCAAGTGAAGGTCAAGTCAAGGTCATGTCAAGGGCAAGTCAAGGTGAAGTCAAGGTCAAGTCAAGGTCAAGTCAAGGTCATGTCAAGGACATGTCAAGGTCAAGTCAAGGTCATGTCAAGGTCAAGTCAAGGTCAGGTCAAGGTCAAGTCAAGGTCAAGTCAAGGTCAAGTGAAGGTCAAGTGAAGATCAAGTCATGGTCCAGTCAAGGTGATATCAAGGTCATGTCAAGGTCAAGTCAAGGTCATGTCAAGGTCAAGTCAAGGTCGAGTCAAGGTCAAGTCAAGGTCAAGTGAAGGTCAAGTGAAGGTCAAGTCAAGGTCAAGTCAAGGTGATGTCAAGGTCAAGTCAAGGTCAAGTGAAGGTCAAGTGAAGGTCAAGTCAAGGTCAAGTCAACTTCATGTCAAGGTCATGTCAAGGTCGAGTCAAGGTCAAGTCAAGGTCAGGTCAAGGTCAAGTCAAGGTCAAGTCAAGGTCAAGTGAAGGTCAAGTGAAGGTCAAGTCAAGGTGATGTCAAGGTCAAGTCAAGGGCAAGTCAAGGCCAAGTCAAGGTCAAGTCAAGGTCAAGTCAAGGTCATGTCAAGTCAAGGACAAGTCAAGGTCATGTCAACTTCAAGTCAAGGTCAAGTCGAGGTCAAGTCAAGGTCAAGTCAAGGTCAAGTCAAGGTGATGTCAAGGTCATGTCAAGGTCAAGTCAAGGTCATGTCAAGGGCATGTCAAGGGCATGTCAAGGTCAAGTCAAGGACAAGTCAAGGTCATGTCAAGGTCAAGTCAAGGTCAAGTCAAGGTCAAGTCAAGGTCAAGTCAAGGTCATGTCAAGGTCAAGTCAAGGTCAAGTCAAGGCCAAGTCAAGGTCAAGTCAAGGTCATGTCAAGGTCAAGTCAAGGTCAAGTGAAGGTCAAGTCAAGGTCATGTCAAGGGCAAGTCGAGGTCAAGTCAAGGTCAAGTCAAGGTCAAGTCAAGGTCAGTTCAAGGTCAAGTCGAGGTCATGTCAAGGTCAAGTCAAGGTCAAGTCAAGATCATGTCAAGGTCAAGTCAAGGTCAAGTCAAGGTCATGTCAAGGTCAAGTCAGGGTCATGTCAAGGTCAAGTCAAGGTCAAGTCAAGGTCAAGTCAAGGTCAAGTCAAGGTCAGGTCAAGGTCAAGGCAATGTCAAGTCAAGGTCAGGTAAAGGTCAAGTCAAGGTCAAGTCATGGTCAAGTCAAGGTCAAGTCGAGGTCAAGTCAAGGTCAAGTGAAGGTCATGTCAAGGTCAAGTCAGGGTCAAGTCAAGGTCAAGTCAAAGTCATGTCAAGGTCAAGTCAAGTCAAGGTCAAGTCAAAGTCATGTCAAGGTCAAGTCAAGGTCAAGTCAAGGTCAAGTCAAGGTCAAGTCAAGGTCATGTCAAGGTCAAGTCAAGTCAAGGTCAAGTCAAGTCAAGGTCAAGTCAATGTCATGTCAAGGAAAAGTCAGGGTCATGTCAAGGTCAATTCAAGGTCAAGTGAAGGTCAAATGAAGGTCAAGTCAAGGTCAAGTCAAGGTTAAGTCAAGGTCATGTCTAGATCATGTGAAGTTCAAGTCAAGGTCATGTCAAGGTCAAGTCAAAGTCATGTCAAGGTCAAGTCAAAGTCATGTCAAGGTCAACTCAGGGTCATTTCAAGGTCAAGTCAAGGTCAAGTCAAGGTCAAGTCAAGGTCATGTCTAGATCATGTCAAGGTCAAGTCAAAGTCATGTCAAGGTCAAGTCAGGGTCATGTCAAGGTCAAGTCAAGGTCAAGTCAAGGTCAAGTCAAGGTCAAGTCAAGGTCATGTCAAGGTCAAGTCAAGCTCAAGGTCAAGTCAAGGTCAAGTCAAGGTCATGTCAAGGTCAGGTCAAGTTCAAGTCAAGGTCGAGTCAAGGTCAAGTCAAGGTCAAGTCAAGGTCAAGTCGAGGTCAAGTCAAGGTCAAGTCAAGGTCAGTTCAAGGTCAAGTCGAGGTCATGTCAAGGTCAAGTCAAGGTCAAGTCAAGATCATGTCAAGGTCAAGTCAAGGTCAAGTCAAGGTCATGTCAAGGTCAAGTCAAGGTCATGTCAAGGTCAAGTCAAGGTCAAGTCAAGGTCAGGTCAAGTCAAGGTCAGGTCAAGTCAAGGTCAGGTCAAGGTCAAGGCAAGGTCAAGTCAAGATCATGTCAAGGTCAGGTCAAGGTCAAGTCAAGGTCGAGACAAGGCCAAGTCATGGTCAAGTCAAGGTCAAGTGAAGGTCATGTCAAGGTCAAGTCAGGGTCAAGTCAAGGTCATGTCAAGGTCATGTCAACGTCAGGTCAAGGTCAAGTCAAGTCAAGGTCGAGTCAAGGTCAAGTCAAGGTCAAGTGAAGGTCAAGTGAAGATCAAGTCAAGGTCAAGTCAAGGTCAAGTCAAGGTCATGTCAAGGTCATGTTAGGGTCAAGTCAAGGTCATGTCAAGGTCATGTCAAGGTCAAGTCAAGGTTAAGTCAAGGTCATGTCAAGGTCAAGTCAGGGTCATGTCAAGGTCAAGTCAAGGTCAAGTAAAGGTCAGGTCAAGGTCAAGTCAAGGTCAAGTCAAAGTCGAGTCAAGGTCAAGTCAAGGTCAAGGTCAAGTCAAGGTCAAGTGAAGGTCAAGTGAAGGTCAAGTCAAGGTCAAGTCAAGGTCAAGTCAAGGTCATGTCTAGATCATGTGAAGGTCAAGTCAAGGTCATGTCAAGGTCAAGTCAAGTCAAGGTAAAGTCAAAGTCATGTCAAGGTCAAGTCAGGGTCATGTGAAGGTCAAGTCAAGGTCAAGTGAAGGTCAAGTCAAGGTCAAGTCAAGGTCAAGTCAAGGTCATGTCTAGATCATGTGAAGGTCAAGTCAAGGTCATGTGAAGGTCAAGTCAAGTCAAGGTAGAGTCAAAGTCATGTCAAGGTCAAGTCAGGGTCATGTCAAGGTCAAGTCAAGGTCAAGTCAAGGTCAAGTCAAGGTCAAGACAAGGTCAAGTCAAGGTCAAGTCAAAGTCAAAGTCAAGTCAAGGTCAAGTCAAGGTCAAGTCAAGGTCAAGTCAAGGTCATGTCAAGGTCAAGTCAAGGTCAAGTCAAGGTCAAGTCAAGGCCAAGTCAAGGTTAAGTCAAGTTCAAGTCAAGGTCAAGTCAAAGTCAAGTCAAGGTCAAGTCACGGTCATGTCAAGGTCATGTAAAGGTCAAGTCAAGGTCAAGTCAAGGTCAAGTCAAGGTCGAGTCAAGGTCAAGTCAAAGTCATGTCAAGGTCAAGTCAGGGTCATGTCAAGGTCAAGTCAAGGTCAAGTCAATGTCAAGTGAAGGTCAAGTGAAGGTCCAGTCAAGGTCAAGTCAAGGTATTGTCAAGGTCAAGTCAAGGTCAAGTCAAGATCATGTCAAGGTCAAGTCAAGGTCAAGTCAAGGTCATGTCAAGGTCAAGTCAGGGTCATGTCAAGGTCAAGTCAAGGTCAAGTCAAGGTCATGTCAAGGTCAGGTTAAGGTCAATTCAAGGTCGAGTCAAGGTCGAGTCAAGGTCAAGTCAAGGTCAAGTCAAGGTCAAGTCAAGGTCATGTCAAGGTCAAGTCAAGGTCAAGGTCAAGGTCATGTCAAGGTCAGGTCAAGGTTAAGTCAAGGTCGAGGTCAAGTCAGGGTCAAGTCAAGGTCATGTCAAGGTCATGTCAACGTCAAGTCAAGGTCAAGTCAAGGTCATGTCAAGGTCAGATCAAGGTCAAGTCAAGGTCGAGTCAAGGTCAAGTCAAGGTCAAGTCAACTTCAAGTCAAGGTCAAGTCGAGGTCAAGTCAAGGTCAAGTGAAGGTCATGTTAAGGTCAAGTCAGGGTCAAGTCAAGGTCAAGCCAAGGTCAAGTGAAGGTCATGTCAAGGTCAAGTCAGGGTCAAGTCAAGGTCATGTCAACGTCAAGTCAAGGTCAAGTCAAGGTCATGTCAAGGTCAGGTCAAGGTCAAGTCAAGGTCATGTCTAGATCATGTCAAGGTCAAGTCAAGGTCATGTCAAGGTCAAGTCAAGTCAAGATCAAGTCAAAGTCATGTCAAGGTCAAGTCAGGGTCATGTTAAGGTCAAGGCAAGGTCAAGTCAAGGTCAAGTCAGGGTCAAGTCAAGGTCATGTCAAGGTCATGTCAACGTCAAGTCAAGGTCAAGTCAAGGTCATGTCAAGGTCAGATCAAGGTCAAGTCAAGGTCGAGTCAAGGTCAAGTCAAGGTCAAGTCAACTTCAAGTCAAGGTCAAGTCGAGGTCAAGTCAAGGTCAAGTGAAGGTCATGTCAAGGTCAAGTCAGGGTCAAGTCAAGGTCAAGTCAAGGTCAAGTCAAGGTCAAGTCAAGGTCAAGTGAAGGTCAAGTGAAGGTCAAGTCAAGGTCTAGTCAAGGTCAAGTCAAGGTCATGTCAAGGTCAAGTCAAGTCAAGGTCAAGTCAAAGTCATGTCAAGGTTATGTCAGGGTCATGTCAAGGTCAAGTCAAGGTCAAGTCGAGGTCAAGTCAAGGTCAAGTGAAGGTCATGTCAAGGTCAAGTCAGGATCAAGTCAAGGTCATGTCAACGTCAAGTCAAGGTCAAGTCAAGGTCATGTCAAGGTCAGGTCAAGGTCAAGTCAAGGTCGAGTCAAGGTCATGTCTAGATCATGTCAAGGTCAAGTCAAGTCAAGGTCAAGTCAGGGTCATGTTAATGTCAAGTCAAGGTCAAGTCAAGGTCAAGTCAAGGTCAAGTCAAGGTCAAGTCAAGGTCAAGTCAAGGTCGAGACAAGGTCGAGTCAAGGTCAAGTCAAGGTCAAGTCAAGGTCAAGTCAAGGTCAAGTCAAGGTCATGTCTAGATCATGTGAAGGTCAAGTCAAGGTCATGTGAAGGTCAAGTCAAGTCAAGGTAGAGTCAAAGTCATGTCAAGGTCAAGTCAGGGTCATGTCAAGGTCAAGTCAAGGTCAAGTCAAGGTCAAGTCAAGGTCAAGACAAGGTCAAGTCAAGGTCAAGTCAAAGTCAAAGTCAAAGTCAAGTCAAGGTCAAGTCAAGGTCAAGTCAAGGTCAAGTCAAGGTCATGTCAAGGTCAAGTCAAGGTCAAGTCAAGGTCAAGTCAAGGCCAAGTCAAGGTTAAGTCAAGTTCAAGTCAAGGTCAAGTCAAAGTCAAGTCAAGGTCAAGTCACGGTCATGTCAAGGTCATGTAAAGGTCAAGTCAAGGTCAAGTCAAGGTCAAGTCAAGGTCGAGTCAAGGTCATGTCAAGGTCAAGTCAAGTCAAGGTCAAGTCAAAGTCATGTCAAGGTCAAGTCAGGGTCATGTCAAGGTCAAGTCAAGGTCAAGTCAATGTCAAGTGAAGGTCAAGTGAAGGTCCAGTCAAGGTCAAGTCAAGGTATTGTCAAGGTCAAGTCAAGGTCAAGTCAAGATCATGTCAAGGTCAAGTCAAGGTCAAGTCAAGGTCATGTCAAGGTCAAGTCAGGGTCATGTCAAGGTCAAGTCAAGGTCATGTCAAGGTCAGGTTAAGGTCAATTCAAGGTCGAGTCAAGGTCGAGTCAAGGTCAAGTCAAGGTCAAGTCAAGGTCAAGTCAAGGTCATGTCAAGGTCAAGTCAAGGTCAAGGTCAAGGTCATGTCAAGGTCAGGTCAAGGTTAAGTCAAGGTCGAGGTCAAGTCAGGGTCAAGTCAAGGTCATGTGAAGGTCATGTCAACGTCAAGTCAAGGTCAAGTCAAGGTCATGTCAAGGTCAGATCAAGGTCAAGTCAAGGTCGAGTCAAGGTCAAGTCAAGGTCAAGTCAACTTCAAGTCAAGGTCAAGTCGAGGTCAAGTCAAGGTCAAGTGAAGGTCATGTTAAGGTCAAGTCAGGGTCAAGTCAAGGTCAAGCCAAGGTCAAGTGAAGGTCATGTCAAGGTCATGTCACCGTCAAGTCAAGGTCAAGTCAAGGTCATGTCAAGGTCAGGTCAAGGTCAAGTCAAGGTCGAGTCAAGGTCATGTCTAGATCATGTCAAGGTCAAGTCAAGGTCGAGTCAAGGTCATGTCTAGATCATGTCAAGGTCAAGTCAAGGTCATGTCAAGGTCAAGTCAGGGTCATGTTAAGGTCAAGGCAAGGTCAAGTCAAGGTCAAGTCAGGGTCAAGTCAAGGTCATGTCAAGGTCATGTCAACGTCAAGTCAAGGTCAAGTCAAGGTCATGTCAAGGTCAGATCAAGGTCAAGTCAAGGTCGAGTCAAGGTCAAGTCAAGGTCAAGTCAACTTCAAGTCAAGGTCAAGTCGAGGTCAAGTCAAGGTCAAGTGAAGGTCATGTCAAGGTCAAGTCAGGGTCAAGTCAAGGTCAAGCCAGGGTCATGTCAAGGTCAAGTCAAGGTCAAGTCAAGGTCAAGTCAAGGTCAAGTGAAGGTCAAGTGAAGGTCAAGTCAAGGTCTAGTCAAGGTCAAGTCAAGGTCATGTCAAGGTCAAGTCAAGGTCATGTCAAGGTCAAGTCAAGTCAAGGTCAAGTCAAAGTCATGTCAAGGTTATGTCAGGGTCATGTCAAGGTCAAGTCAAGGTCAAGTCGAGGTCAAGTCAAGGTCAAGTGAAGGTCATGTCAAGGTCAAGTCAGGATCAAGTCAAGGTCATGTCAACGTCAAGTCAAGGTCAAGTCAAGGTCATGTCAAGGTCAGGTCAAGGTCAAGTCAAGGTCGAGTCAAGGTCATGTCTAGATCATGTCAAGGTCAATTCAAGGTCATGTCAAGGTCAAGTCAAGTCAAGGTCAAGCCAAAGTCATGTCAAGGTCAAGTCAGGGTCATGTTAAGGTCAAGTCAAGGTCAAGTCAAGGTCAAGTCAAGGTCAAGTCAAGGTCAAGTCAAGGTCGAGACAAGGTCGAGTCAAGGTCAAGTCAAGGTCAAGTCACGGTCAAGTCAAGGTCAAGTCAAGGTAATGTCTAGATCATGTCAAGGTCAAGTCAAGGTCAAGTCAAGTCAAGGTCAAGTCAAAGTCATGTCAAGTTCAAGTCAGGGTCATGTCAAGGTCATGTCAAGTCAAGGTCAAGTCAAGATCAAGTCAAGGTCAAGTCAAGGTCAAGTCAAGGTCATGTCAAGGGCATGTCAAGGGCATGTCAAGGTCAAGTCAAGGAGAAGTCAAGGTCATGTCAAGGTCAAGTCAAGGTCAAGTCAAGGTTAAGTCAAGGTCAATTCAAGGTCAAGTCAAGGTCACGTCAAGGTCAAGTCAAGGTCAAGTCAAGGTCATGTCAAGGTCATGTCAAGGTCAAGTCAAGGTCAAGTCAAGGTCATGTCAAAGTCAGGTCAAGGTCAAGTCAAGGTCAAGTCAAGGTCAAGTCAAGATCAAGTCAAGGTCAAGTCAAGGTCAAGTCAAGGTCAAGTCAAGGTCAAGTCAAGGTCATGTCAAGGTCATGTCAAGGTCAAGGTCAAGTCAAGGTTAAGTCAAGGTAAATTCAAGGTCAAGTCAAGGTCACGTCAAGGTCAAGTCAAGTCAAGGTCATGTCAGGGTCATGTCAAGGTCAAGTCAAGGTCAAGTCAAGGTCATGTCAAAGTCAGGTCAAGGTCAAGTCAAGGTCAAGTCAAGATCAAGTCAAGGTCAAGTCAAGGTCAAGTCAAGGTCAAGTCAAGGTCAAGTCAAGGTCAAGTCAAGCTCATGTCAAGGGCATGTCAAGGGCATGTCAAGGGCATGTCAAGGTCAAGTCAAGGTCAAGTCAAGGTCAAGTCAAGCTCATGTCAAGGGCATGTCAAGGGCATGTCAAGGTCAAGTCAAGGTCAAGTCAAGGTCAAGTCAAGCTCATGTCAAGGGCATGTCAAGGGCATGTCAAGGTCAAGTCAAGGTCAAGTCAAGGTCAAGTGAAGGTCAAGTCAAGGTCAAGTCAAGGACATGTCAAGGTCAAGTCAAGGTCATGTCAAGGTCAAGTCAAGGTCAGGTCAAGGTCAAGTCAAGGTCAAGTCAAGGTCAAGTGAAGGTCAAGTCAAGGTCCAGTCAAGGTGATATCAAGGTCATGTCAAGGTCAAGTCAAGGTCAAGTGAAGGTCAAGTGAAGGTCAAGTGAAGGTCATGTCAAGGTCAAGTCAAGGTCAAGTCAAGGTCAAGTCAAGATCATGTCAAGGTCAGGTCAAGGTCAAGTCAAGGTCGAGTCAAGGTCAAGTCATGGTCGAGTCAAGGTCAAGTCGAGGTCAAGTCAAGGTCAAGTGAAGGTCATGTCAAGGTCAAGTCAGGGTCAAGTCAAGGTCATGTCAATGTCATGTCAACGTTAAGTCAAGGTCAAGTCAAGGTCATGTCAAGGTCATGTCAACGTCAGGTCAAGGTCAAGTGAAGGTCAAGTGAAGGTCAAGTCAAGGTCAAGTCAAGGTCATGTCAAGGTCATGTCAAGGTCAAGTCAAGGTTAAGTCAAGGTCATGTCAAGGTCAAGTCAAGGTCAGTTCAAGGTCGAGTCAAGGTCAAGTCAATGTCAAGTCAAGGTCATGTCAAGGTCATGTCAAGGTCAAGTCAAGGTCAAGTCATGGTCAAGTCAAGGTCAAGTCAAGGTCATGTCAAGGTCAACTCAAGGTCAGGTCAAGGTCATGTAGGGGTCAAGTCAAGGTCAAGTCAAGGTCATGTCAAGGTCAAGTCAGGGTCATGTCAAGGTCAAGTCAGTGTCAATTCAAGGTCAAGTCAAGGTCAGTTCAAGGTCAAGTCGAGGTCATGTCAAGGTCAAGTCAAGGTCAAGTCAAGATCATGTCAAGGTCAAGTCAAGGTCAAGTCAAGGTCATGTCAAGGTCAAGTCAGGGTCATGTCAAGGTCAAGTCAAAATCAAGTCAAGGTCATGTCAAGGTCAGGTTAAGGTCAATTCAAGGTCGAGTCAAGGTCATGTCAAGGTCAAGTCAAGGTCAAGTCAAGGTCAAGTCAAGGTCATGTCAAGGTCAGGTCAAGGTCAGGTCAAGGTCAAGTCAAGTTCAAGTCAAGGTCATGTCAAGGTCAGGTCAAGGTCAAGTCAAGGTCGAGTCAAGGTCAAGTCAAGATCAAGTCAAGGTCAAGTCGAGGTCAAGTCAAGGTCAAGTGAAGGTCATGTCAAGGTCAAGTCAGGGTCAAGTCAAGGTCATGTCAAGGTCATGTCAACGTCAAATCAAGGTCAAGTCAAGGTCATGTCAAGGTCAGATCAAGGTCAAGTCAAGGTCGAGTCAAGGTCAAGTCAAGGTCAAGTCAACTTCAAGTCAAGGTCAAGTCGAGGTCAAGTCAAGGTCAAGTGAAGGTCATGTCAAGGTCAAGTCAGGGTCAAGTCAAGGTCAAGCCAAGGTCATGTCAAGGTCAAGTCAAGGTCAAGTCAAGGTCATGTCAAGGTCATGTCAAGGTCAAGTCAAGGTCAAGTGATGGTCAAGTCAAGGTCAAGTCAAGGTCATGTCAAGGTCATGTCAAGGTCAAGTCAAGGTCAAGTCAAGGTCAAGTCAAGGTCAAGTCAAGGTCATGTCAAGGTCATGTCAAGGTCAATTCAAGGTCAAGTCAAGATCATGTCAAGGTCAAGTCAAGGTCAATTTAAGGTCGAGTCAAGGTCAAGTCAAGGTCAGTTCAAGGTCAAGTCGAGGTCATGTCAAGGTCAATTCAAGGTCAAGTCAAGATCATGTCAAGGTCAAGTCAAGGTCAATTTAAGGTCGAGTCAAGGTCAAGTCAAGGTCATGTAAAGGTCAAGCCAAGGTCAAGTAAAGGTCAAGTCAAGGTCAAGTCAAGGTCAAGTCAGGGTCATGTCAAGGTCAAGTCAGGGTCAAGTCAAGGTCAAGTCAAGGTCAAGTCAAGGTCAGTTCAAGGTCAAGTCGAGGTCATGTCAAGGTCAATTCAAGGTCAAGTCAAGATCATGTCAAGGTCAAGTCAAGGTCAATTTAAGGTCGAGTCAAGGTCAAGTCAAGGTCATGTAAAGGTCAAGCCAAGGTCAAGTAAAGGTCAAGTCAAGGTCAAGTCAAGGTCATGTCAAGGTCAGGTCAAGATCATGTCAAGGTCAGGTCAAGGTCAAGTCAAGGTCAAGTAAAGGTCAGGTAAAGGTCAAGTCAAGGTCAAGTCAAGGTCAAGTCAAGGTCGAGTCAAGGTCAAGTCAAGGTCAAGTCAAGGTCATGTCAAGGTCATGTCAAGGTCAAGTCAAGGTCAAGTGATGGTCAAGTCAAGGTCAAGTCAAGGTCATGTCAAGGTCATGTCAAGGTCAAGTCAAGGTCAAGTCAAGGTCAAGTCAAGGTCAAGTCAAGGTCATGTCAAGGTCATGTCAAGGTCAATTCAAGGTCAAGTCAAGATCATGTCAAGGTCAAGTCAAGGTCAATTTAAGGTCGAGTCAAGGTCAAGTCAAGGTCAGTTCAAGGTCAAGTCGAGGTCATGTCAAGGTCAATTCAAGGTCAAGTCAAGATCATGTCAAGGTCAAGTCAAGGTCAATTTAAGGTCGAGTCAAGGTCATGTAAAGGTCAAGCCAAGGTCAAGTAAAGGTCAAGTCAAGGTCATGTCAAGGTCAAGTCAGGGTCATGTCAAGGTCAAGTCAGGGTCAAGTCAAGGTCAAGTCAAGGTCAAGTCAAGGTCAAGTCAAGGTCAGTTCAAGGTCAAGTCGAGGTCATGTCAAGGTCAATTCAAGGTCAAGTCAAGATCATGTCAAGGTCAAGTCAAGGTCATGTAAAGGTCAAGCCAAGGTCAAGTAAAGGTCAAGTCAAGGTCAAGTCAAGGTCATGTCAAGGTCAGGTCAAGGTCAAGTCAAGGTCATGTCAAGATCATGTCAAGGTCAGGTCAAGGTCAAGTCAAGGTCGAGTCAAGGTCAAGTCATGGTCGAGTCAAGGTCAAGTCGAGGTCAAGTCAAGGTCAAGTGAAGGTCATGTCAAGGTCAAGTCAAGGTCAAGTCAAGGTCATGTCAAGGTCAGGTCAAGGTCAAGTCAAGGTCATGTCAAGATCATGTCAAGGTCAGGTCAAGGTCAAGTCAAGGTCGAGTCAAGGTCAAGTCATGGTCGAGTCAAGGTCAAGTCGAGGTCAAGTCAAGGTCAAGTGAAGGTCATGTCAAGGTCAAGTCAAGGTCAAGTCAAGGTCATGTCAAAGTCAAGTCAGGGTCATGTCAAGGTCAAGTCAAAGTCAAGTCAAGGTCATGTCAAGGTCAGGTTAAGGTCAATTCAAGGTCGAGTCAAGGTCATGTCAAGGTCAAGTCAAGGTCAAGTCAAGGTCAAGTCAAGGTCATGTCAAGGTCAAGTCAAGGTCAAGTCAAGGTCAAGTCAAGGTCATGTCAAGGTCAGGTCAAGGTCAGGTCAAGGTCAAGTCAAGTTCAAGTCAAGGTCATGTCAAGGTCAGGTCAAGTCAAGATCAAGTCAAGGTCGTCAAGTCGAGGTCAAGTCAAGGTCATGTCAAGGTCAAGTCAGGGTCATGTCAAGGTCAAGGTCAAGTCAAGGTCAAGTCAAGGTCAAGTCAAGGTCAGGTCAAGGTCAAGTCAAGGTCAAGTCAAGATCATGTCAAGGTCAGGTCAAGGTCAAGTCAAGGTCGAGTCAAGGTCAAGTCATGGTCAAGTCAAGGTCAAGTCAAGGTCAAGTGAAGGTCATGTCAATGTCAAGTCAGGGTCAATTCAAGGTCATGTCAAGGTCATGTCAAGGTCAAGTCAAGGTCAAGTCAAGGTCATGTCAAGGTCATGTCAACGTCAGGTCAAGGTCAAGTCAAGGTCGAGTCAAGGTCAAGTCAAGGTCAAGTGAAGGTCAAGTGAAGGTCAAGTCAAGGTCAAGTCAAGGTCAAGGCAAGGTCATGTCAAGGTCATGTCAGGGTCAAGTCAAGGTCATGTCAAGGTCATGTCAAGGTCAAGTCAAGGTCAAGTAAAGGTCAGGTCAAGGTCAAGTCAGGGTCATGTCAAGGTCAAGTCAGGGTCAAGTAAAGGTCAAGTCAAGGTCAAGTCAAGGTTAAGTCAAGGTCATGTCAAGGTCAAGTCAGGGTCATGTCAAGGTCAAGTCAAGGTCAAGTCAAGGTCGAGTCAAGGTCAAGTCAAGGTCAAGTCGTGGTCATGTCAAGGTCATGTCAAGGTCAAGTCAAGGTCATGTCAAGGTCAGGTCAAGGTCAGGTCAAGGTCAAGTCAAGTTCAAGTCAAGGTCATGTCAAGGTCAGGTCAAGTCAAGATCAAGTCAAGGTCGTCAAGTCGAGGTCAAGTCAAGGTCATGTCAAGGTCAAGTCAGGGTCATGTCAAGGTCAAGGTCAAGTCAAGGTCAAGTCAAGGTCAAGTCAAGGTCAGGTCAAGGTCAAGTCAAGGTCAAGTCAAGATCATGTCAAGGTCAGGTCAAGGTCAAGTCAAGGTCGAGTCAAGGTCAAGTCATGGTCAAGTCAAGGTCAAGTCAAGGTCAAGTGAAGGTCATGTCAATGTCAAGTCAGGGTCAATTCAAGGTCATGTCAAGGTCATGTCAAGGTCAAGTCAAGGTCAAGTCAAGGTCATGTCAAGGTCATGTCAACGTCAGGTCAAGGTCAAGTCAAGGTCGAGTCAAGGTCAAGTCAAGGTCAAGTGAAGGTCAAGTGAAGGTCAAGTCAAGGTCAAGTCAAGGTCAAGGCAAGGTCATGTCAAGGTCATGTCAGGGTCAAGTCAAGGTCATGTCAAGGTCATGTCAAGGTCAAGTCAAGGTCAAGTAAAGGTCAGGTCAAGGTCAAGTCAGGGTCATGTCAAGGTCAAGTCAGGGTCAAGTAAAGGTCAAGTCAAGGTCAAGTCAAGGTTAAGTCAAGGTCATGTCAAGGTCAAGTCAGGGTCATGTCAAGGTCAAGTCAAGGTCAAGTCAAGGTCGAGTCAAGGTCAAGTCAAGGTCAAGTCGTGGTCATGTCAAGGTCATGTCAAGGTCAAGTCAAGGTCATGTCAAGGTCAGGTCAAGGTCAGGTCAAGGTCAAGTCAAGTTCAAGTCAAGGTCATGTCAAGGTCAGGTCAAGTCAAGATCAAGTCAAGGTCGTCAAGTCGAGGTCAAGTCAAGGTCATGTCAAGGTCAAGTCAGGGTCATGTCAAGGTCAAGGTCAAGTCAAGGTCAAGTCAAGGTCAAGTCAAGGTCAGGTCAAGGTCAAGTCAAGGTCAAGTCAAGATCATGTCAAGGTCAGGTCAAGGTCAAGTCAAGGTCGAGTCAAGGTCAAGTCATGGTCAAGTCAAGGTCAAGTCAAGGTCAAGTGAAGGTCATGTCAATGTCAAGTCAGGGTCAATTCAAGGTCATGTCAAGGTCATGTCAAGGTCAAGTCAAGGTCAAGTCAAGGTCATGTCAAGGTCATGTCAACGTCAGGTCAAGGTCAAGTCAAGGTCGAGTCAAGGTCAAGTCAAGGTCAAGTGAAGGTCAAGTGAAGGTCAAGTCAAGGTCAAGTCAAGGTCAAGGCAAGGTCATGTCAAGGTCATGTCAGGGTCAAGTTAAGGTCATGTCAAGGTCAAGTCAAGGTCATGTCAAGGTCAACTCAAGGTCAAGTCAAGGTCAAGTCAAGGTCATGTAGGGGTCAAGTCAAGGTCAAGTCAAGGTCAAGTCAAGGTCATGTCAAGGCCAAGTCAGGGTCATGTCAAGGTCAAGTCAGGGTCAAGTCAAGGTCAAGTCAAGGTCAAGTTAAGGTCAAGTCAAGGTCAAGTCAAGGTCAGTTCAATGTCAAGTCGAGGTCATGTCAAGGTCAAGTCAAGGTCAAGTCAAGATCATGTCAAGGTCAAGTCAAGGTCAAGTCAAGGTCATATCACGGTCAAGTCAAGGTCATGTCAAGGTCAGGTTAAAGTCAATTCAAGGTCGAGTCAAGGTCAAGTCAAGGTCAAGTCAAGGTCAAGTCAAGGTCATGTCCAGGTCAGGTTAAGGTCAATTCAAGGTCGAGTCAAGGTCAAGTCAAGGTCAAGTCAAGGTCAAGTGAAGGTCATGTCAAGCTCAAGTCAGGGTCAAGTCAAGGTCAAGTCAAGGTCCAGTCAAGGTCAAGTCAAGGTCATGTCAAGGTCAGGTTAAGGTCATGTCAAGGTTAAGTCAAGTTCAAGTCAAGGTCAAGCCAAGGACAAGTCAAGGTCATGTCAAGGTCAAGTCAAGGGCAAGTCAAGGTCAAGTCAAGGTCAAGTCAAGGTCAAGTCAAGGTCATGTCAAGGTCAGGTCAAGTTCAAGTCAAGGTCGAGTCATGGTCAAGTCAAGGTCAAGTCAAGGTCAAGTCGAGGTCAAGTCAAGGTCAGTTCAAGGTCAAGTCGAGGTCATGTCAAGGTCAAGTCAAGGTCAAGTCAAGATCATGTCAAGGTCAAGTCAAGGTCAAGTCAAGGTCAACTCAAGGTCAAGTCAAGGTCAGGTCAAGGTCAAGTCAAGGTCGAGTCAAGGTCAAGTCATGGTCAAGTCAAGGTCAAGTCAAGGTCAAGTGAAGGTCATGTCAAGGTCAAGTCAGGGTCAAGTCAAGGTCATGTCAAGGTCATGTCAAGGTCATGTCAAGGTCAAGTCAAGGTCAAGTCAAGGTCATGTCAAGGTCATGTCAGTTTAGGGTCAAGTCGAGGTCATGTCAAGGTCAAGTCAAGGTCAAGTCAAGGTCATGTCAAGGTCATGTCAAGGTCAATTCAAGGTCAAGTCAAGATCATGTCAAGGTCAAGTCAAGGTCAATTTAAGGTCGAGTCAAGGTCAAGTCAAGGTCAGTTCAAGGTCAAGTCGAGGTCATGTCAAGGTCAATTCAAGGTCAAGTCAAGATCATGTCAAGGTCAAGTCAAGGTCAATTTAAGGTCGAGTCAAGGTCAAGTCAAGGTCATGTAAAGGTCAAGCCAAGGTCAAGTAAAGGTCAAGTCAAGGTCAAGTCAAGGTCAAGTCAGGGTCATGTCAAGGTCAAGTCAGGGTCAAGTCAAGGTCAAGTCAAGGTCAAGTCAAGGTCAAGTCAAGGTCAGTTCAAGGTCAAGTCGAGGTCATGTCAAGGTCAATTCAAGGTCAAGTCAAGATCATGTCAAGGTCAAGTCAAGGTCAATTTAAGGTCGAGTCAAGGTCATGTAAAGGTCAAGCCAAGGTCAAGTAAAGGTCAAGTCAAGGTCAAGTCAAGGTCATGTCAAGGTCAGGTCAAGGTCAAGTCAAGGTCATGTCAAGATCATGTCAAGGTCAGGTCAAGGTCAAGTCAAGGTCAAGTAAAGGTCAGGTAAAGGTCAAGTCAAGGTCAAGTCAAGGTCAAGTCAAGGTCGAGTCAAGGTCAAGTCAAGGTCAAGTCAAGGTCATGTCAAGGTCAAGTCAAGGTCAAGTGATGGTCAAGTCAAGGTCAAGTCAAGGTCATGTCAAGGTCATGTCAAGGTCAAGTCAAGGTCAAGTCAAGGTCAAGTCAAGGTCAAGTCAAGGTCATGTCAAGGTCATGTCAAGGTCAATTCAAGGTCAAGTCAAGATCATGTCAAGGTCAAGTCAAAGTCAGTTCAAGGTCAAGTCGAGGTCATGTCAAGGTCAATTCAAGGTCAAGTCAAGATCATGTCAAGGTCAAGTCAAGGTCAATTTAAGGTCGAGTCAAGGTCAAGTCAAGGTCATGTAAAGGTCAAGCCAAGGTCAAGTAAAGGTCAAGTCAAGGTCATGTCAAGGTCAAGTCAGGGTCATGTCAAGGTCAAGTCAGGGTCAAGTCAAGGTCAAGTCAAGGTCAAGTCAAGGTCAAGTCAAGGTCAGTTCAAGGTCAAGTCGAGGTCATGTCAAGGTCAATTCAAGGTCAAGTCAAGATCATGTCAAGGTCAAGTCAAGGTCAATTTAAGGTCGAGTCAAGGTCAAGTCAAGGTCATGTAAAGGTCAAGCCAAGGTCAAGTAAAGGTCAAGTCAAGGTCAAGTCAAGGTCATGTCAAGGTCAGGTCAAGGTCAAGTCAAGGTCATGTCAAGATCATGTCAAGGTCAGGTCAAGGTCAAGTCAAGGTCGAGTCAAGGTCAAGTCATGGTCGAGTCAAGGTCAAGTCGAGGTCAAGTCAAGGTCAAGTGAAGGTCATGTCAAGGTCAAGTCAAGGTCAAGTCAAGGTCATGTCAAGGTCAGGTCAAGGTCAAGTCAAGGTCATGTCAAGATCATGTCAAGGTGAGGTCAAGGTCAAGTCAAGGTCGAGTCAAGGTCAAGTCATGGTCGAGTCAAGGTCAAGTCGAGGTCAAGTCAAGGTCAAGTGAAGGTCATGTCAAGGTCAAGTCAAGGTCAAGTCAAGGTCATGTCAAAGTCAAGTCAGGGTCATGTCAAGGTCAAGTCAAAGTCAAGTCAAGGTCATGTCAAGGTCAGGTTAAGGTCAATTCAAGGTCGAGTCAAGGTCATGTCAAGGTCAAGTCAAGGTCAAGTCAAGGTCAAGTCAAGGTCATGTCAAGGTCAAGTCAAGGTCAAGTCAAGGTCAAGTCAAGGTCATGTCAAGGTCAGGTCAAGGTCAGGTCAAGGTCAAGTCAAGTTCAAGTCAAGGTCATGTCAAGGTCAGGTCAAGTCAAGATCAAGTCAAGATCGTCAAGTCGAGGTCAAGTCAAGGTCATGTCAAGGTCAAGTCAGGGTCATGTCAAGGTCAAGGTCAAGTCAAGGTCAAGTCAAGGTCAAGTCAAGGTCAGGTCAAGGTCAAGTCAAGGTCAAGTCAAGATCATGTCAAGGTCAGGTCAAGGTCAAGTCAAGGTCGAGTCAAGGTCAAGTCATGGTCAAGTCAAGGTCAAGTCAAGGTCAAGTGAAGGTCATGTCAATGTCAAGTCAGGGTCAATTCAAGGTCATGTCAAGGTCATGTCAAGGTCAAGTCAAGGTCAAGTCAAGGTCATGTCAAGGTCATGTCAACGTCAGGTCAAGGTCAAGTCAAGGTCGAGTCAAGGTCAAGTCAAGGTCAAGTGAAGGTCAAGTGAAGGTCAAGTCAAGGTCAAGTCAAGGTCAAGGCAAGGTCATGTCAAGGTCATGTCAGGGTCAAGTCAAGGTCATGTCAAGGTCATGTCAAGGTCAAGTCAAGGTCAAGTAAAGGTCAGGTCAAGGTCAAGTCAGGGTCATGTCAAGGTCAAGTCAGGGTCAAGTAAAGGTCAAGTCAAGGTCAAGTCAAGGTTAAGTCAAGGTCATGTCAAGGTCAAGTCAGGGTCATGTCAAGGTCAAGTCAAGGTCAAGTCAAGGTCGAGTCAAGGTCAAGTCAAGGTCAAGTCGTGGTCATGTCAAGGTCATGTCAAGGTCAAGTCAAGGTCAAGTCAAGGTCATGTCAAGGTCAACTCAAGGTCAAGTCAAGGTCAAGTCAAGGTCATGTCAAGGCCAAGTCAGGGTCATGTCAAGGTCAAGTCAGGGTCAAGTCAAGGTCAAGTCAAGGTCAAGTTAAGGTCAAGTCAAGGTCAAGTCAAGGTCAGTTCAATGTCAAGTCGAGGTCATGTCAAGGTCAAGTCAAGGTCAAGTCAAGATCATGTCAAGGTCAAGTCAAGGTCAAGTCAAGGTCATATCACGGTCAAGTCAAGGTCATGTCAAGGTCAGGTTAAAGTCAATTCAAGGTCGAGTCAAGGTCAAGTCAAGGTCAAGTCAAGGTCATGTCCAGGTCAGGTTAAGGTCAATTCAAGGTCGAGTCAAGGTCAAGTCAAGGTCAAGTCAAGGTCAAGTGAAGGTCATGTCAAGCTCAAGTCAGGGTCAAGTCAAGGTCAAGTCAAGGTCCAGTCAAGGTCAAGTCAAGGTCATGTCAAGGTCAGGTTAAGGTCATGTCAAGGTTAAGTCAAGTTCAAGTCAAGGTCAAGCCAAGGACAAGTCAAGGTCATGTCAAGGTCAAGTCAAGGGCAAGTCAAGGTCAAGTCAAGGTCAAGTCAAGGTCAAGTCAAGGTCATGTCAAGGTCAGGTCAAGTTCAAGTCAAGGTCGAGTCATGGTCAAGTCAAGGTCAAGTTAAGGTCAAGTCGAGGTCAAGTCAAGGTCAGTTCAAGGTCAAGTCGAGGTCATGTCAAGGTCAAGTCAAGGTCAAGTCAAGGTCAAGTCAAGGTCATGTCAAGGTCAAGTCAGGGTCATTTCAAGGTCAAGTCAAGGTCAACTCAAGGTCAAGTCAAGGTCAGGTCAAGGTCAAGTCAAGGTCGAGTCAAGGTCAAGTCATGGTCAAGTCAAGGTCAAGTCAAGGTCAAGTGAAGGTCATGTCAAGGTCAAGTCAGGGTCAAGTCAAGGTCATGTCAAGGTCATGTCAAGGTCAAGTCAAGGTCAAGTCAAGGTCATGTCAAGGTCATGTCAGTTTAAGGTCAAGTCGAGGTCATGTCAAGGTCAAGTCAAGGTCAAGTCAAGGTCAAGTCAAGATCATGTCAAGGTCAAGTCAAGGTCAAGTGAAGGAATTAGAACCGTGGAAAAGTCTGCATTGGAATCGCTTATTTGCTTATACTCAGAAAATCTAGATGATCCATCACATCCCCATTTATATATCTTAATCTCTTTGGATATGCAGTTGGTAGTACGTCCACAACTTTTAGCGCTTCTTTTTGCTGGAATTTCATCAAAGTCCGTTTAAAGGAATCTTTTATTTGATCTCCAAAGTAACCAAGTACCATCGCTTCTTTTTTCTTCTTTTTCGACATGAAGTGCTCAGCGTTTTTAATATTACTACTGCATTTGTCTTCTGGCATAGACATTTTATACGTACCGCCAAAATTTTCCTTTGTGAGGGGTGAACCCTCTGCTTGTTTTGTCACTGCTTTGGCCCAATTTATGTACCTGCTTTTGCTTCTAATGCTTCGCTTATCACCGTCTTGCCGAATTGTTTCAATAGAAGGTATGCTTCCATTTATTATACGCGTTATTTGTGTAGATTTCAAAGAAATCTGTTATTTTTATGACCACTTTTCCTTTCGATTTTGGAACTTTTTATTATGTTATCATTTACTTTTTGAAAGTAGAATTGCAGGTATTTAAATGCATTATCAGGAATTTTTTGGCCTTTTGATTATAACCGAACTAAGTGCATTTAATTCGTATGTCTGGCTGTCTCTCAAAACGCCAAACTTGTTTACTTTGTATTGGTTGCGTAATATTCTAGTGGTTCCCGAATGTGCAAATATTAAAAAAAGGTATACATGTTATATATCGTTGGAAAGGAATTTGTGTCTTCTTTTCAAATATATGGAAAAATTTATACTTTATTTATGTTTTTAAGTCCCATTCGTGAAAACAATGAAAAAAATAATAAAAGGATAGTTTTTCGCACATAAAAATCAAAGTGAAACTTGAATATCTGCAAGACGATGAAAGATACATGCATAATTTTTCAAAGCGTATTAAAATACTAAATTTTCAAATAAAAGCATAAATTTCAGAAAGAAATATAAATCATAAATCCATTTTTTTAGCAATTCAAAATTGTCCCTTCCAAAAATTGACTTTTTTTAATAATCTCAGTCTGGCAACGCTAATTATATCTAGGATGTCTCGAGCTTCTGCAGCAACAATACCAACTGATTTTGTAATAAAATGTCGTTCACAGAATTTCATTTCACTTTTGGCAAAACTTTTCAGACGCCCACATATCCGAAAATTGTTTTAAAAATGTATGATTTTCGACCACTGCCTACTGTAGGGTACTTAGTTTAAATTAAACAAAATAAAATTTTTACACATTCTTAAGAGATTATCTTTCGCTACGTGTAAAAATAAGTATAAAAGCTGGAACAAAATTTTTTACGAATTCAAAAATAATGAAGCCACCTTTTTTGTGAAAAATTAAAATTTTTCGGTGAAATTTCAAAGTTTTGAATTGAGACCTATTTTATGACTTATCGGACCAAGATATTTTAATAAAACGGTACCTTATCTCACTTAGAATTTTATAAGGAATATAACGGTGGTCCACAAATTAAAATCAAGATTTTAACAAAAAAGATATAAGCAAAATACCAAAAGAAGTTGCGGCGAAAATAATAAAAAATAATATTCCAAGGCGAATATCTCTTAAACTGTAAGATATATGAAAACATGTTTTATAACATTTTTTCTTTGCCTTGCTAAGCAAAATACAAAAAGGTAAAAATCTTTAAAATCGGCCAAGATATAAGAAAGTTATAAGCTGCATAAAATTTTTTATACTCGAGGTAGGTAACTTTCAGCCCCCATAGCCCCGCCCCTGTTTTAACTATAGGCCTAAAAAGACTTGAGACAAAAAATATAACTCCTTGTCTATGTCTACTTCAATTTTCAGCGAGATCCGTTGTGTGGTTTAAAAGTTCCGGACTTTTTACCACTTTTTCTTTTATTTACACCACTGTGCAACGTATGGGTTGGAGTAAATGTTCAATTTGTATCAATAAATGAGCATCTAGATCTTCAATGATATAAGCAAGAACATGTGTGAAAAAGCTCTCATATAAAGAGCAAATAACAGTCTTCTGAGATGACAAAAAATCATATACAATAGACTGCAAAAATGTCATTGCTTTAATTAATGTTAGTGAAGTATATAAATAGAAAGTAAAATTGCGTGAGCTTTGGTTGCCGAGTGGTTAAAGTGGCTGTGCCAAAATTGTGAAATTTGAGACGTTCAAAGTTCTCAGAGTGCTGATGAAGTGTGTTTGCTACACAGAAACAGCCGGTTGTTTACTTAATTATAAAATTTTACTTTTCTTTACTTAATTATTCTTGATTTAAAAGTGATAAGCGAAGGGTTGAAATTGAGCCTGAAAAGGAATTCAATGTAAATGTGTGTAAAATGATCATAGTGCAGTAAAATTGAACATGTCAATAAAATGTTAACAAACAACGTATGGGTTGGCGTAAATGTTCAAGTTGTATTAATGAATGAGCATCTAGATCTTCAATGATAAAAGCAAGATCATGTATGAAAAATCTCTCATATAAAGAGCAAATAACAGTCTTCTGAGATGACAAAAAATCATACATAACAGACTGCAAAAATGTCATTGCTTTGGTTAATGTTAGTGATATATATAAATAGGAAGTAAAATAGCGTGAGCTTTGGTTGCCGAGTGGTTAAAGCGGCTGTGCCAAAATTGTGAAATTTGACACGTTCAAAGTTCTCAGAGTGCTGATGAAATGTGTTTGCTACCCAGAAACAGCCGGTTGCCCACTTAGTTATAAAATTTTACTTTTCCTTACTTAATTAATCTTGATTTAAAAGTGTTAAACCAAGGGTTGAAATTGAGCCTGAAAAGGAATTTAATATAAATGTGTCACAGACCACCTTTAAAAATCAAACTATGGTTCTGACGAGTTAAGTTAAAAATAAAAGAATTAAATGGTTTTATTTACTTTAATACGATACAAGTTATATGAATTTTAATACGAAATAGCAAGCGATTGAAAAACACGACCAAACCAGTCTTCTGCCCATTCAAGTGTGTATCATCTTACGCCTCGTTGTCAGTAGTTGTGTGTATCAAAGAATGTCAAGTTATTTGTAGACTTACAGAGATGTATTTTAGGGATGGTTCGCTGACATTTCGGCCAATCCTGACCTGGGATCGTCCCCGATTCCTTCGACGTCTTCCTCGTAATCAAAATCGAGTTCAGGCGGTTGTTGACACCATGGTCTTATTTTGTCAGAGGAGAACACCGAACAAAACCTTTTGGTAGTAATCTGCATTCCCAGTATGTCCTCGATAAGATATCGATCATTATCAAGAATGCCAGTGATGGTATAGGGGCCCTTGTAGTGGGGTTCAAGTTTTCTGGAGCCACCAGTAGCTGCAGCTTCATTTTCGATGACTACCAGATCACCTGGTTCATATTTCGTGGGGCTTAAATGCGCCTTGTCGAATCTAGCTTTCCACTTAAGCTTCGCGTTAGTAGTATTAACACTTGCCTGTTTTTTTTTTCTCTACAGGTTACGTGTGTTTCGTTTCCGATATGTCATCGTGTATGGCGGCGACCATGTGATTTTGAATTACATCAACAAGTTTGAAATCGAAAACCAGCTCGTTCGGACAAAACCCTGTCGTTGCATTTGCCTGGGAATTTATCGTCCACTGTAGCTCTCTCAATTATAAATCCCAATCGGACTTTGTTGTTGTAGAAGTTCGTAAAAATGATAAAATTAAAGCATTTGCTCTTTCGACTTGGCCGTTCGCCCGAGGTGTACGAACGGCCGTTTTAACGTGCTTGATATGGTTCTGGCAGCAGTACTGTTCGAAAACTTTGGAGGAGAAGGCAGTACCACGGTCGGACACGATTACTTTTGGGAGTCCGAAATAACTAGTCATCTCATTCAGAGCCATAATAACAGGTTGCGTTTTTGTAGATTTTACTGCCTTTACCACCAGAAACTTGCTGAAAGCATCTGAAATCGCTAATATATGAGTGTTGCCATGCTTACTGCGAATAAATGGGCCCAAGTGGTCTATATGTATCCTGCGAAAAGGTACAGGCTCGATTTCACTTAATGTAGTTGGCCTTCGGCTTTGCCAGACTTCGCCCTATGATAACAACAATCAATGCAAGACATTATGTAGCTTTTCACGAATTTTCGCATTTTCGAAAACCAAAAATGTTTATTTATACGCAAAATAGTTTTTTCGAGGCCAAAATGAGCCATATCGTCATGACATAGTTTGACAATTCTCCAGCGAACAGCTTTCGGTACCACAAATTTAATTTTATCGGAGTCTTTCCGATAAAGGCGGTTATGGGCTAGGCAATACTCTAGCTTGAGTTGTTTGGCTTGCGGCGATTGTATTATTCCTTGTAGGACAGCTACTATGTTTCTCAAATCAGGGTCCCTTATCTGCATCGTGTACAGCCAGTCATCTTCGGAAATATTAAGACTCATTACATCA
The DNA here is from genome assembly GCA_963662145.1 of Sturmia bella. Taxonomy (NCBI): domain Eukaryota; kingdom Metazoa; phylum Arthropoda; class Insecta; order Diptera; family Tachinidae; genus Sturmia; species Sturmia bella. Next base: position 28,815,496 of record OY759170.1, read on the forward strand.
ATTTCTTCAATTTTTGTTGCTATTGGATCCGGTGCGCGACTGAGTGCATCCACATGACACATACGGGAACATTGGCGGTGCACTATTTCGCAGTCATAATCAAGTATTTTAATCCATCAGCGTGCAATTTTTGGTATCATTTCTTTGTTACGTTTCGCGGTAGCGATAGCTGAGCAATCCGTCACTAAGCGAAATGGTTTACCCAGAACGTAAACTCGAAATATTTCTAGGGATTCAACGACTGCTAGACTTTTAAGCTCATAGCTGTGACATGTTGATTCGGCGGCGGTACAGTGACGGCTATAATATCAAACGGGTCTCCAAGACTTTCCATCGAACGACTGTAGTAAAACGCCAGCTATACCCGCTGAACATGCATCCGTATGTACCTCGTGAGTGGTTTCGAAATAATGGAATATTGTTCGACAAATTTTCGAAAGAAACCCGTAAGGTATAGAAAACGTCTAACTTCCGTGATGTTAGTGGGTGGGGCAAAATTTTGTATGGCACTTACTTTACTTTCACCGGGTGTTATTCCGTTTTCACTCACTCGATGGCCCAGATATGAAATTTCTCGCTCAAGAAACTTGCACTTGTCAAGTCGTAATGTTAATCCTGCGTCATTTAAAATATTCAAAAATGTGTCCAAGTGCTGTACGACATCAACCGTACGACTGGGGATGATCACATCATCCAGATAAGCAAGTACCTCACCTGTACGCATTTTTGATATCAAATAATTCATAACCCGTTGGAAATATGCCGGGTGTTGACTAAACCGAAAGGCATCCGGTTATATTCATAGTGGCCAAGCGCTGTCACAAAAGCGGTATATTGTTTTGAGAATTCCTCCATTTGAATCTGGTGGTACCCCATTCTTAAATCTAATGACGTAAAATACTTATTCCCAGCCAACTGGGCAAACTGTTCCTCTAAATTCGGCATAGGAAACGGGGTTTTTACTGTGATGCTATTTAAAGCCCGAAAATATACACACAGGCGGTGCTCATTATTTTTCTTTTCAGCCAAAACAATACCCGAAGCATATGGCGAATTTGAAGGGCGTATAATGCCAGCATTCAGAAGCTCATTTACTAATTTTTCAACAATAGGTCTTTTAGAAAAGGGCATGCGGTAGGGTTTAACATTTATTGGAATGTCGGACATAAGCCTTATTTCCATATTCAAGACATTACACTCACCTAAGTGTGCTGAAGTGTCAGCAAAAGTTTGTCGGTATTTGTTCAGTACGGTAAGAATTTTGTTCATATCTTCGTTGCTCTTTTCACCTTCGGTACATACTGCCTTCATTTTCTCCAGCTTACAGCAATTTTCTTCTATAACCAATCGATTACCCTTTTGGCACAAAACGTCTCTTCCGAGTAATAGGTTTTCACATATATGGTTATCCAACACAACAAGTGCGTCGACATTATGATTTATGTCATCAATTGAAACATTAATGTTTACTTTGCCGGTACTTTCGTATTCTCCAGGAGCAAAACCAGATAAAACTGTTGAACAGGGTTTTGGTGTACCCAAAGTGTCTGCAAAGCTTTCACGAATAAGTGTATATTTGCTACTGGGATCGATAAAAGCATTTGTTGTTATATTGTTGACGATTATTTGTTTTAGAATAGCTGGCGGCATAGTTTTATTTTCATCTACTTGGTTTATTATAGAATGACGTGCAAAAGATGTTCCTTTTTCAGCGCAATTTTCGGTTGTGTGGTTGGTTCGATTACAATTTTTGCACCTCTGCTTGCGTTGTGGTTCAGGGCAATTTTTCGAATAATGGCCCATTTTGTAGCAATTGAAACATTTAATTGTGCCTTCGTTGTGTTTTCCGTTAAAATTTTTCTGGGAATGTAACATTTCTGGTATATAAGTCCTTGCTTTGGTGTCTTTCGTAGACGATTTGACCTCGTTATGCACACAAAATGTTAAAATATCAAGCAATAATTCACTGCAGTCGTTGTAATTGTTTGAAATTTTCATTTTTAAATCTGGGTCGTTAATACCGTTGATGACATGACGTGCTATGGCCGCATCAGAAAGTCCACCTCTTTTGCCCATAGCAAACAGTCGATAATAAAAATCCTGTGGAGATTCATCACCACGTCGCTTGGTACGCGACATCTTCACGTGGATGTCGGCTTCGTTCTCTACGCTTGGGAAATCCTTCAGAAATCGTTTAACAAAATCAGGCCAAAAGCTATAAACTATTTCCAAAGAATCAACTCAATACTTTGCCGCACCCTGCAGTTTTTGTTGAATTGCAAAAATCAGAATTTCATCGTTCCACTTGTAGGCATTTCGTAGTATTTCGATCCGATTTATAAATTGTTGTGCATTCAATGACGATGCTGAGGAGGGATTGAATTCTAGTGACAGAGATACCACCTCTCGTGCATTTGCAAACTCGTTGTTAACATTATTTGACTCCAGTAGTCGTGGTTGATGATTTTCTTCGCTAATACAATGTTCCATTGGTGATGATGGGTTCACAAATCTTACCTGTCTTTCAGGTGTAAAATATAAATCACGGTGGTCTCTGTTGTCCGTATCGTACAATTTATTTGTGCAACCGTTTTTACTATTTTGTTGTTTGCAACAATGTTTATAAACATGAGCACACTCTTGATCTTGATTCGCCACAAATTTTATATTTCTATTTCTACAATTTCTCTCGTACATTTCATGTTGACGTATACCATCGTAATAACCCAGTTACGAATATTCCGAGTGGTGAGAATTGTAAGCCAAAGAGTGACACAAAGTTTACTTTAACTTACTTCAAATTGTACAATGTACATGATGTATTACTATAGGCTGAGAGAAAGTAAGCTAATTGTAGTATAGAATAGAGTGTAACACACTTTCTCATTGTACAAAGTATTACACGCAGAAGTAATGTTGCTTACTCAGCAATGTACAAAGTGTACAGTAGTGTGCTATCGATCAAAAAAAGAAAAACATTCTTCAGGTAAACACGTGTATTTATCGTGCTGCTGTGAAATAAATTTTATTGAAGTTAAATAATTATTTAAAAGTAATGGAGGAATTTAGCAAGCGTCATCTACGAAGATTGGCGGCGCAGGAGAGACAAAAAATGTCTACTATTGCTAATAGAGAAGTGGAGGAAACTATTAAAAGTGTGAAAATATTAAGTAATGAATTACCTTCCTCTACAAGCAATGCCTCAAGCTCAAGTATTGAAATGCATTTAATTAGTGAAGCCGTAAAGCCTTCATTGAAAGATCAATTGGCCGACTGGTACATGGAATTTCATCCCCCAGTAAGGGCCACACGCGCTCTATTAAAAGTATTGCATGAGCAAAATCTTGATGTTCCGCTATGTGAAACAACGTTAATGGAAACAGTGATACAACAAAATACTAGAACTGTAGAACCGGGCACCTACATTCATATTGGAATTAAAAAAATTATAGATGACAACAACCTGCTTTTTAAGAATTATAAGGAGTTAGTACTAAATATAGGCATTGATGGGCTACCGCTTTTTAAAAGTTCTTCAATGTCACTGTGGCCTATTTGAGGCAACTTCACGAATGTTGAAAAATCGTCAGTTATTTTAATTGGGTCATACCTTGGAGCCCATAAGCCAAATAATATTGATGATTACCTACATGACTTTGTGCCGGAGGTTAAAATGCTGTTATCGGAAGGAGCGAAAAATGAGAATTGTACTATGAAGTTCCAAATTGGTGTATTTGTTTGTGATGCGCCTGCGCGTGCATTTCTTACGGGAGTAATGGGTCACAATTCCTACTACGGCTGTTCAAAATGTAGTCAGATAGGACTTATTTCATCATCAACCTAATTACAGAACTAAAAAATCAGAGCTGGAATTACTGGGAATCAGAATGGTGTCGCAGTTTCCCATCGATCCTATGTATAATATTGATTTAGGTGTAGCTAGAAAGGTTCTTAGTTTGATTCTCAACAACAAATGCTCCATATTTAAATTTACAAAGCAAGCCAAAACAGAGCTTTCTCTTCGTGTTGCTCAGCTTCAATCATATGTTCCATGTGAGTTCGCTAGAAAACCAAGAGATTTTGCTGAAATTAGCCGCTGGAAATCTGTAGAATATAGATTTTTTATTTTATACTCTGTAACTGTGCTTTTTCATGATATCGTGCCTTTTTATTTGTTTAATTCTTTCCTATTTCTTTTTATTAACACAGGGCGTCTCTCGCGCCACGGTCGCCATGTAAGATCAATACGCACCGTTTCAATGTTTTCAGACGACTGTCCTCTTTTATTAAATCTTATATATTTTATATTATTCTACTTATCGTACATTGAGTTCAGTATAACTCTATTCCTTACAGTGGGAACTATAAGTTTCCTTACACTAGCCATATCTTTGGCGTATTCAGAGTCCAACACTCCAAAAAGTGAATGCGCGATATTTCCAACTAGATCGATTGCAGCCCTCTTTTGTATCCGCCCAGACAGAAGCGTGCTGTCCAATTTTAATTCGGCTTCAGTGTGTGCAAAATGTTTGACCAGGTTCGTGCATGTCGTCTTGTCTTTTAGTTGATCACATAGATGAGTTAAGGCCTGTGTTCCTTGCGAGAAAATTGCGGCTTCAGACCGAAATTCCTTTAAATCGTAATAGACCAACAATTGCCATTCTGTATTTGAGATTGCGGCAGATCCCATTCCTTCAAAATATATGCCCAAACTATTCCCGAACCTTTTGTTGTGGATTTGTCCTCCTAACACAAGCGGTATTACTATTATTGCCATCATAATCGCAGCTATGTTTTGGCTTGTTGATATCCGCCTTCGTTTTATCTCACCCTCAGGCCTTTCATCCCGCTGAATTTGCATGTCAGTCGAGTCATTTTGTTGAGGGGGTTGATCATCTTCAGACTTATTGATTGGTAATGGTGCAAACCTGGAAATAGGTCATCGACAAACTCCTTTTGATGTTTTGACATCAGCTACTCTAGTGAAGCCATCATCGCCCTTATGTGTTTTTACAATTCTACCTAGAGACCACTGTAATGGAGCTGCATTATCTTCCTTTATTACCACCATATCTCCTGCCTTGATGTTATCTTGTTGTGTGTTCCATTTGTGTCGGTATTGTAGTTTTAAGTGGGTAACTAATTTCCATCTTGTTAAAAGACCCTTTTTGTTTTCAGTAGTATCTGTGTCAATATGGGCGTTAAGTGGTGCTCCTATAAGGAAATGACCAGGAGTTAATGCTGCTAAATCGTTTGGATTGTCTGACATCGGGCTTATAGGGCGGGAATTAAGAATCCCTTCGATTTCTATGACCACTGTCTCGAGTTCCTCATACGTTAGAGATGCTGTTGACACACTTCTTACTAGGAGATGCTTAGCTGATTTCACCGCTGCCTCCCATAAAACTCCAAAATGAGGTGCCCTTGGGGGTATGAAATGGAACATTATACCCCGGTTTGTACATGCCTTATCTATTTTTTCGACAGCTGGATTTCCGAATACTGCTTCTGATAATTCCAAAAGTTGATTTTTGGAGCCAACAAAGTTAGTAGCATTATCACAGTATAAATTCTTGCAGTGACCTCGTCTGCTTATAAATCTTTTTAAGGCTCCTATAAATGCATCTGTCGTTAAATTGCTTACTACTTCGAGATGCACTGCCTTTGTAGCAAAGCAGCAAAATACTGCTATGTAAGCCTTTTGAGGCCGCTTTCCTCTGATTTTATAGTGAACCCAAAATGGGCCACAAAAATCTACTCCCGAGTTGATAAAGGTCGAGTATTTTTGTCGAGTGTGTGATAATAGCGCTTGAGGGCCACAATGTTTATTTTGAATGTGAATTGTTTCCATTATCACTTTTGATAACGGATCAAGGTAGGGAATAACCATTGGGTGTTTTGCATTGTATGGCAACTCAGATGATTCCAAACGTCCTCCTACTCTGATGATTCCGTTGACATCCAGAAACGGAGTGAGATTGTTGAGGTTACTGTTTTTATGTACAGTGTTGTACTTTTCCAACTGTTTTATCTCGTCTTCAAACTCAGACTGCTGCATCGCCTTAATAATTGTTATGGTGGCTTGTTCAAGCTCTTGAGTTGATAAGTTGAAACTACCTTGCTGCCTTAATCCTCTTGAATTATTTATAAACCTCAGTATGAATCCCATTACCCGTTGTAGTGTGTTAAATGATCCATTGTGTCTTATTTCATAAACAATATTTGTTGAGCTGTCAGTAGTTGTCGCGACTATCTTTGTTGGGTCCATATATGGGTCCATAGAACCATAAATTGTTCGCTGCTAGTTTCTTTGGAGAAATGCCACGCGACAGGAGGTCAGCAGGGTTGTCCTTGGAGCTTACATGCCGCCATTGTTCTGGTTTTGATAGTTCTTGTATTGCAGCTATTCTGTTGGCCACAAACGTTTGATAGGATGATGATTGCGAATTGATCCAAGCCAAAACGATCTCAGAATCTGTCCCCAAGTAAGTGGGAATATTATTGAGATTTAAATCTTTCTTGACTCTTGATATAAGTTGTGTACTTAATAGTGCTGCGCAGAGTTCAAGACGGGGTAAAGTTTGACGTTTTAGAGGAGCTACTCGGGACTTTGAACATAATAGTCTCACAACAACCTGATTGTTGTGTATCGCAGACCTGATGTAAACGACTGCGCCATACGCCTTTTCCGAAGCATCTGCAAAGTCATGAATTTGTATGTTTGCTGGTGCATGCCCTTCGAAAATATGTCGCGTAATTCTTAGATCCTTTATGTATTCTAGTTCCTTTCGAAATGCAACCCAAGTTGAATGTAAAGCTTCTGGCAGTGGCTCATCCCAGTCTAATTTGTTCTGCCATAACTGTTGGATGAATATTTTGGCGGTTACAACAATTGGCGACAGTAGTCCTAATGGATCGAATAAACTCGCTAAATCTGAGCTAACTGTGCGCTTTGTGACATGGTTAATTTCCCTTAAGCATACCTTAACACAAAGTTTGTCAGGCTTCGGCATCCATGTTAATCCTAATGTTTTCACGGTATGGCTATTATCACTGTTGAAGTCAAAATTGACTTCTTGTTGCTCTTCTGCGACGTTTTGAAGGAGCTTTGGGTGATTTACTGCCCACTTTTGCAATTCAAAACCATGCTGATTTAATATGTGTTTTAATTCTGCTTGAATTGCTGAAACGATGTGCAGGTCATCTTCTCCGCCAATACCATAATCAACGTAGAAGTTTTTAAGTAGAAATTGAGCTCCATGTGGGTACCGTGTCATGTTTGACTTACCGATTTGTTCTAAACATTTGGTAGCTAAGTAAGGTGCAGATCGCGTTCCATATGTGACTGTATTTAGCTTGTAGTATTTTATTGGCATCGTTGGGTTGTCCCTCCAAATAATAAGTTGAAATTTTCTATCATCTGGATGCATTTCTATTTGTCTATACATTTTTTTTATATCGGTGGTGAAGACATACCGTGGGCGTCGAAAGCGAAGTAGAATTGAAAATAGTTCACTTTGAACCGTAGGTCCTGTGTACATTGTATCATTCAAGGAAGCACCGTTAGAAGTTTTAGTGGAAGCATCAAAGACTACTCGTAATTTTGTTGTTGAACTGTCTGGTCTAAGAACACAGTGATGGGGTATGAAATAATTTGGTTCTGGTATAGACTTTGCGTCTACTTGAGTCATGTGACCCAAAGCTTCATATTCTTTCATGAAGTTTATATATTATGCTTGAACTTCTGGAGCTTTTCATAGTCGCTTTTCTAATGATAGAAATCTGTTAAACGCTACTTCATGTGATTCGCCGAGAGTATTGGAGCTGGTGCAAAATGGAATTCTGACCATGAATCTGCCATTTTTGTTGATGGTGTGGGTTGCAAAAAAATGATTTTCACATTGCTTTTCAGACACTAAAAGGCATCTGTCAGGTGGGCTAATATTTTCTATCTCCCAAAGCTGAGCAATCGATTCTTCTAAGTTAGCTTCGTTTTCGGTACACATTCCGCATGCTGCAATTGATGATTCGTGCCTTCCAATTTTACCCAGCCAAGTAAACTATTATCTAAAATGGGCATATCACTGCCTAAATGAACAATAGTTGGTGGTAAAATTCTGCGCCTAACAAAACGTATATTTTGTCAGGGCGATTGAATCCTGGGTCTGCTAGTACAATGTTCTTCGGAATTGGCCACTGCTCTATGTAGATTATCTGAGATGGTTGTGGTGAAGGTGCGGAAGAACCGCTGCTTCAAGCCGTGAAGTATAATTGTTGATTCGTGAATGTAAGGCTACGTTCACTCGGCGTTGTACCCTAGTGCTACTAGCTGCTATTCCGTTGATGCAGATTGATGTTGGTTTTGTTAGTATTCCGAGACGTTTAACTAACCGTTCGCTGACGAAATTTAGTTGCGATCCAGAGTCGAGAAGTGCTCTGCATTGTATTTCTTTGTCATTGGATCATATCTTTACTATTGCTGTGCCCAGAAGAACGTAACTAGGAGTTGTGGCTTGGTTAGATGTTGTAAGTGATAACGCGTTTTTTATTGCCAGATGATGTTGAACTGTTGCTATCTGGGACACTCGTTGCTGATGCTGCTTGGTTAAGGTCTTGATTGACGCTCTCCAAATGCAGCAATGTATTATGTTTTTGCTGCATTTTCTGCAGCCTCTTGTTATGCAAGATTTCGAAGTATGACCGGACTTTAAGCAGTTCACACAGTACCTTTGTTTTTGAACAAATTGAAGTCTTGATGGTGTTGGTAATTGAAGAAACTTTGTACATGCAAATAACGGATGGTTTCCATTTTTCCACATATTGCATGAATTATTGATCTGCTTTGTTGTAATTGACGTACACACTCTAGGCTTTGAATGATTTGCCCTTTCAGACAACGCTTCCATTGATTGGAAATGTCTTTCCAAGAATTCTAGAAATTCTTTGACTGTTGGAACTTCTCGTGGCTGTGAGAGCGATTGTTCATAGCGAAGCCTTGTTGAATTGTCCAATCGCTTCAATAATAAATGAAGTAATAGTGGATCCCAGGTTGATACATCTATATTAAGATTTTTTAGAGCTAAAATACACTCCTGGGTGTTGTCATGTAGTGTCCTATAATTATCGGTTGCCATTTTAGTTGGTGAGTCGACTAGATTTTGCACTAGTTTGCTAACTAGTAACCTTTTGTTGTTGTAGCGATCCACTACTAATGCCCATGCATCATCGAAATTTTCTCCAGATGCGGAGAAATGTTTTATTAGATTTCTAGCTTCTCCCACAAGATGTGTTTTCAAATACCAAATCTTCTGAACCTTTGGCATTGAATGATTTATTATGAGTGATGAAAAGAGGTCATGGAATTCTTGCCATTTATGATAGTTTCCGTCAAATCTTGGAATTACTATTTTTGATATCGGAATAGCATCTAAGTGACTACTATTGTTGCCGTTAGTTGAACTCTGGTTAGTGGACGCATTAATTGTGACAGCTCTGCATGCAGTGCGTAGTTGATCTTCTAACTGGATAAACCTTAATTAACAGCATCATCACACATTTCAGCTATTTGATAATGTAAATCTTCAATTCCTTGCCATAGATTCATTGCGACTGTAGTATCTTCATTCGTGAAATTGTTGTTTAGGAGCCGGTCGAGTGTAGACATCTTTGCTGCTTGTCTTCTCATAAGTCTTACCAAGCTATCGGTTTCTACTATTGCTACGTCAGTGTCTGATGTTTGAATAGTTTTCTGGGTTGCAACAGATCCCTTTGAGACAGGAGAACTTATTCTCAATATTGACTGCTCAAATTCCTCTTTGTATTTATGAACAATGTCCATGATTGCCGTATAGTAATCCTCAGTAAAATATTGAGGATCTAAAGGTATAGGGTCAAGCAACCGAATTTTGCTGTCAGTTATTTCAAACGCTGCCCATTCTTCATCTAGCCTTCTCAGTCTTTCTTGGAAGTAACTAGTAGATGTCTTTCGAGATAATGGATATTTCTTGTAGTTTCGTATGATGGTTTAAATTTTTTCCCCAGTCTGCTTCTGGCTGGTCACCAACTCTTCGAACGACGCCATGTTGAATTGATGTCCTGAATGCTGTTATTATGATGAGTAGACTGATGAATTGATGAATGCCTTTTGCTCGTCCAAATGGATGAAAGTCCTGCGCCTTGGAACAGGATCACGTCGGGGTCACCAAAATGTTAAGAAAATAAAAGAGATTCCTATTGTTGCTACACAGGCACTTTAACCTGGAGGCAATGAGTTTAGTTAAAAAACAAGTGTATTTCTTGTAATTAGCAAAGAAACTCAACTTTTGTTTTATTTTGCCTTTCTTTTTATATCAAATTGTTATAATTAAAAGTGCTTATTTACAATATGTTATATTAATTAAATTATTGATAAAATGATTATAATTAAAAGTGTTGACTTAAGCTATGTTGAAATCGTTAAACTATTTTATAGGTCACTAACAAAATGCTTAGTGACAAAATTACATGAACTCAACTTAAATATTGACCTAATTATTTTGCTAGCTATTGCTTCACCACATTTTCGCTGAAGTTTAATTATTAACAAGTAAGAGTGCTATATTCGGCTGGGTCGAATCTTAAATACCCTTCACAATGTGCGAAAAACCGGGTTTTGAGGGGTGCGAAAAGTTGTTTTATTTGGCTTTTAAAGCTTCTTGAAATATCGGGTGACGCTATATCTCGGGTATATATGGGCCGATTTTTTCTGAATTTCAATATCAGATCCACTACCGGGATTTAACACAGGCTGCAAAACTTTTATTTAAATAATTCTTAATATGCTCAAGTTCAACCACTGGGTGACACCAATTCTTTTTAATATCAATGAAATAAAGAAAAGCAAAATGTATTTCTTAATTATTTATCAGTTAACTTTATAGTAAAATTTATTTAACAAAAAATTGCATATAATTGCATTATTTTTGAATTATAATGCTAAACATTGCCATTAAGTGTGATTTTCTTTTCAATTTACTTACGTATGTATGTGGGTACATGCATACGTATGTATGTATCTATAATAGAAAACGCTAAAATAAATTCTTTATTATTGAATATTTTCAGTGTGTTCCATAAAACAATATACATACGTATATACATACATACATATTTACATTGCTTGCTTTTACAAAATTATATTTTTCTTGTGCACGTTGTTGATGATCTGTTGCGTATCATCATATGTATGTATGTACATATGTAAGTACGTAGGGAAACCCAAAATGATTTTTTGTGTGAATGAATTTGAAGACGCAATTGTTTAAAAGAATTTCATTGCGTACCCTTTTTTCAACAATTCTTTATCGGCCCGATTACGAACGACAATTCCCGGGGAGTTTGTTCTCTACTCCCAATTCTCCTATTCTAAATAAGTTCTCCCCGGGAAAGTTTTCTCTTTTCCCTTTCCCCGTATTCTAAACAATGTTCGAAATTGGGAAACTGTTCCCCGGGAAAAAAGTAGGTATTACGAAAGCCAATTTAAGGGAGACTGCAATAACAACTTCTGGGAATATTTTCGCCAAGCAATTGAAAGGGAGTTGCACTGAAAAAACTTAGTATATCATTTTTTTTAATAAAAAATTAATTTAATCCAATTTTACATCGCATTTTGTCAAAAACAGCAAATAAGAAACATCTAGAGATTATTTTTATACCCTTCACAAAAATGTGTAAATGGGTATATATAAGTTTGTTATTCCGTGCGTAACACATTGAAATAACCATCTAAGACCCACCCCATAAAGTGTGAATATTCGGGATCAGAATCAATAGAGATTACGATTAAGCGATGTCCGTCTGTAGTCGTTGAAATACCGTTTCTGAGAAAACGGTTTGAGATAGAAACCTCGTTCCTTCCCTAAAATGTGTTAAATCCTGGTAATGGGTTGGCTGTTGAAATACAGAAAGTCTGGTCTACGGATAGCCGAGATATATCCAAAAAACCGCTTTTTTGAGGGGTATTTTTGGCCATTTGTTTGGTAAGATTTTTGAAAAAAAATGTTTTCCTAAAAAGTTTGCCATATCAGTTTTAATGCTCGTTAGATCCAAAAAATCAAAAAATTTGTGAAATCGGCCCATACATACCTATAGCGTCTCCCGATTTTTCAAGAAATGGGCTCTATAAGACAAATAAAACAACTTTTACCACGTGAGAAATTTATTTTGCACGTTGAAGAATATCATTCGGCCCAGCCGAATATAGCACTTTTACTTGTTATTCTTGAAATTTGCTATAATTAAAACATTTACTAAGAAGCAAATAGTTTTTACAGCCTTCTGCAATTCCAAACAAAAGAATGGGTTTAAGTCATCACGCAACATTCTTCTTGCAATTCTTTGCTCCGTTATTGAACGTTCTTCTACTGTTTCAACTACCAACCGAAATGCTGTACTAAATATTTTGCTTTGCTCCAATATATTTTTTTTTTTTTTTTTCACGTTCTATAAACTTGTTTTGGTAAATTTTTAATTTCAATTTAAAAGTTTTACGTCAAAGCATAAAAGCTAAAAGCATACAGCTGACTTCGAAAGCTCTAAGTTCCCTTTCCCGTAATAATGTTCTCCCCGTTTGTTTAGAATATGGGAATTTAGTTTCTGGGAGAATGAACTCCCCGGGAGCATCTTTCCCCGGGAATATTCATAATCGGGCTGTATATCACTTTCATTTTCAAGCTCGTGTATATATACATACACATTTTTACACCAAAGCAAAAAAATTGTTTATGCTAACATACTTGCATGCATACATACATATGTAGATACATACATACCTACATACATACAAACGTATCTACATACATACAAACATACATTCATACATGATCGCAAATATTTTCGAATTTTGCTTTTAAACATTATATACATATGTATGTATGTACCATTATGATCGATTTTTGGTACCAAAAGTTGGGTGCATATGGGCCGATGTCCAAAAATTTTCTAATTTTGCCCCTAAACAGCCTGTATGTACCATTCCGACAAATATTTAGTGCAAAAAACTGTTTCGTTTAGCTTCCAGGGCCGACTTCTTGAGATATCGGGAGGCGCTATATCTCGAACATATATAGGCCGATGTCAAAATTTCCAGTTTTGCTTCTGACTAACCTATATGTATCATTCTGATTGATTTTTGGTGCCAAAAGTTGTTTTATTTAGCTTATAGAGCCGATTTCTTGAAAAATCGGGAGACACTATATCTCAGGTATATATAGACCGATTGCAGACATTTTCAAATTTTGCTTTTAAACACCTTATATGTACCGTTCTGATCGATTTTTGGTACCAAAAGTTGTTTTATTTGGCTTTTAGAGCCGACTTCTTGAGAAAACTTGAGGCGCTATATCTCAAGTGTATATGGGCCAATGTCCAGAATTTTCCACGTTTGCCTCTAAATAGTCTATATATACCATTCTGATTGGTTTTTAGTGCCAAAAATTGCTTTATTTGGCTTAAAGAGCGGATTTCTTGAAAAATCAGGAGTCGCTATATCTCAGATATATATGGACCGATTTCAAAAATTTTCCAATTTTGCTTTTATACACCTTATATGTTCCATTCTAATCGATTTTTGATACCAAAAGTTGTTTTATTTGGCTTTTAGAGCCGACTTCTTGAGAAAACTGGAGGCGCTATATCTCGAGTGTATATGGGCCGATGTTGAAAAATTTTCCACTTTTGCCTCTAAATAGCCTATATATACCATTCTGATTGAGCTTCGGTGCCAAAAGTTGTTTTATTTAGCTTATAAAGCCGATTTCTTTAAAAATCGGGAGACGCTATATCTCGGATATATATGGGCCGATTTCAAAAATTCCTTGATTTCTAGGATTTAATGGGCACTAAAAATGATATGGCTTAGTTTCTAAGAAAAAATTTTTATTCAAAAATCTGAATAAAAAAATTGCAAAAAATACCCCTCAAAACCCGGTTTTTTGAATATATCTCGGCTATCCGTGGACCTATCTTACTGAATTTCAATAGCAGACCCACTGCCGAGACTTAACACGTTTTAGCGAAAGAATGAGGTTTCTATCTCAAACCGTTTTCTCAGAAACGGTATTTCAACGACTACAGACGGACAGACGGACATCGCTCAATCGTAATCGCTATTGATGCTGATCCAGAATATATATACTTTATGGGGTCTTAGATGGATATTTCAATGCGTTACAAACGGAATCACAAACTTATATATACCCTTACACATTTATGTGAAGGGTATAATAAAACAGAACCATCAGTTGCACATCCCAGCAAACGAACAAATATGTGTTAACAAGGTCTTTTATTTATGTATCTTTATTGATTTTTCCGATATTTCGCTAACAATTTGTTAGCATCGTCAGGGATCTTTGATTGTTTTTATTTAAAAAAAAAAAAAAAAAAAATAAAAACAATCAAAGATCCCTGACGATGCTAACAAATTGTTAGCGAAATATCGGAAAAATCAATAAATTATTAATTTTTCCGATATTTCGCTAACAATTTGTTAGCATCGTCAGGGATCTTTGATTGTTTTTATTTAAAAAAAAAAAAAAAAAAAAAAAATAAAAACAATCAAAGATCCCTGACGATGCTAACAAATTGTTAGCGAAATATCGGAAAAATTAATAAAGATAAATAAAAGACCTTAAGCTTTAAAAATTAGTTTTATTAATAATAGAATAAATTGTATGTACAGTAAAAACAATACCAAAAAAGAAAAAAACCCCGTAGGTGCATTTCAAAGCAATTAAGTATGAGATCAAAAAATAAAAAATTCAGATACTAATTGTATGTGTGAGAGTCGTCGCACATAAATATTAATAAAAGTGTGGTGGTAAAGTTGAATAGTGGTTTTAGACGCTACGGATTCTTTTCGGTTGAGCAGTCAAGAATTTCTTCGAGTTGGGGCATTCCGTAAGGAAGTGCGGAACAGTAAGTGTTGCATTACAAAAACGACACAAAGCTGGATCGCATCTATCGTAGTAATGCTGTGTTGTAAATAAGGTTTTCCCTACTCTTAAGCGGGCAAGTGTGAAGCATTGCATCCGTGTTAGATTTTTGTTGTATTTGGGTCGTTTGGCTGCGGAATTTTGTTGCCTCACAGAATTTCTGTAAGGGTTGGACAAGGCCTTAGGGAAATATGGTATATCATGAATTTCATCCAACTGTAAAGCATCCTTCGCAGCACAATCCGCTGCCTCATTACCGTGGATACTAATATGTGGTGGAATTCATACCAAGTTCAAAGAGACATTAGCCCCTGTGAGGTGTACAATGTCTTCATATGCTCCATTGTTTTTTTTTTTTTTTTTTTTGATAGCCCTTATTGCACTCAGGCTATCAGTAAAAATAATCGTTTTTCTTTTTTTTTGTAAGGCATAGTTAACGGCATTTTTTATTGCTATAACTCGGCAAAAAAGACTTCAACGAAATTTGGCAGACGTTTTTCGAAGACGACATTGAAATTCTTATTGTCCAAGCTCTCAACTAAAGAGAAGGTAGATGTTCCATTATCGAAAGAGCCGTCAGTGAAAAGCAGTAGATCTGGCGAGAAGCAAACCATTTTCTCAGACATAAATTTTTTTTAAATATCAGGATCAGTGCTATTTTCGTCGAAGTGGGATAAGCTGTCATCGACTTCTAGGATGTGATTTGTGATGATATGTGGTTGAGGCTTGGGAGGTATTAACATTTTTGCTTGTTTAAGGAGAGAAATTATTTTCTCGATAGAAGTTCCAGCAGTTAATGGATTTTCTAATTTTTGCCAAAAACTCTTGTGTAGCCCATCTCTGAAGGCCTGAAGAGGTCCTGAAGCAGTTATTTGTCGCAATGTTTAAACTATTAATATTTTTCTTCGAATTCCAGCCATATAGGGTAATTCCATGCAGAATGGCGCCCATTGATTTGCATATGGATAGAGCCGTTTTCATATGCGGCCCTTTGCGTCGGCAGCAAATCAGTTTTAGAAGATTGTTAATTTGTTTAAGCTTGTTGATCACCTGCTTCACGTGTTTGTTCCAAAACATGTTTCTGGTGAAAATTAGTCCTAGGATTCTCATTACTTCTTTGATGCTAATATGGGATGCTCTAACTTGGATAGAAGTGCTTATACAGTTTCGGTGTTTGCAAACCTGCAATAATTAGATTTTTTCAACGGATATTAAGGCGTCTCTCCTTTTGACCCAGAGGCCTACTATATTATCCAAATGGTTTATATTCTCTTTCACCATTTCTGGTTCACCAAAGGCAGCTGCAAAAATATTGTCTGCATATATGCCAAGGAAGTCTATACCCTGCAGACCTTACACAGCCCTGGATAAGAAGTTTGCATAAATTGCGTCAAGTACCACTGACAATGGAGATCCCTGTGGAACCCCGTTATCGAGTTTATAAGACGACGAAACAAAACCATTAATTTTTACTTTCACGACTCGATTGGTGAGCAAAGATCTCAAAAGTTTTATTATTCTTGTTGGCATATTCCAATCATCAAGTTCCCGAAGTATATTTGTCAGCACTACACGGTCAAAAGCCTTTTCGATGTCCTCCGACAGCACTAAGGTGTGTTTCCTTCGTTTCAAATTTAACCGCAAAGTTTCTTCCAATTGATGGCAGAGGCTGTAAACACCACGCCTCGGTAGGAAAGCATGTTGATTTGAGCTCATTTTGTCTGCGAAATTTCCAAAATCTTCTTGAAACGATTTTCTCGAAAATTTTGGATATGGCGGTAACCTTTAAGATCGTTAGGGTTTTTATTGGATTTTGGAATGGGAGACAGTGTAGCCGCTTTCCATTGATGTGGGAACACTCCGCTTATTAAGATATTGCTATACAGTTTGATCAGTCTGATCTTTAGTTCGATTGGAGAGTTCCTGACCATGGAGTACGAAATTTTATCATCTGCCGAGTTACACCCTTGAGAGCTTTTACAGCCCCATCAAGATCGCGTAAATTTATTCTGTCAACCATTTCAATGTGTTCATCCCCAGACGAGTTTAGTCGACATACATATATCAAAGTTAGCCTTATCGGAAATAATGTCCTGATCAAAGGCATCATCCGAACTTAACGATGACCAGAAATTGGCAAAGCAATCAGCTATCTGTTAGAGATTTGACAGCGTGTTGCCATCATGGAATATTGTTGGGAAACTGCTGATTCTATTTGATCTCAGAATTTTCACTTTGCTCGACAAATATCGGACCTCCATGAATGGATTTAAAGAGTTAAGAAACTTTTCCCAAGTGGTCCTTTTAGCGATTTTGCTTTCTCTTTTCACTTTTGCGCAAGCCCTTCTATATTCTAGAGCATTCTGTTGGATGCAATGTCTTTTGAATTTTTTCCACGCGTTTTGTCTTAGACGTAATAGTTGCGAGATTGCAGAGTTAAACCAAGCTGGACTATTTCTGTATGACTGACGGTTGAGTGGTATTGACTCATTTGATGCGCTTCTTATTATTCGGTTTATTTGTGCTGCTTCTTTGCTTATATTTTCTGATGTATGAATCCCAATCAGCCTTTCTGTCTTGAAAGCGGGGTATGAATCTTCTCACTGGTTGGTTATTACTATTGTACCCAATAACCAAAGGAAAATGGTCCCCAACTTCTGGCAAAGCCAGACATTGCCATGTCAAGCTAGGAGCAAGGTCGATATTACACATTGTTACATCCACCGATGTTAAGGTGTTCCGAGTATTAAGAGAGGGAGAGCCATCATTGAGTATGACAAGTTGGTGATCGTCTGCAAATTTTTCCCATATACACGAAGAGAAGTCGTTGCAGAGCTCCATAGGGAATGTTGAGAGTTAAAGTCACCAAGCACTAGGTGGTAAGAGTTTCTTGGGAGAGGTAAACTACTAATTATTTGCTGTGTAAGTTTGATGTCATATTCATTATATATGTTTGCAATTTGCAAATTAATTCCACATTTTACTGTCAAGGTCTGAAATAGTAGTTCTCCAGTTGAAGCGTGATTATGAGTTATATTTAGGTTATTTTTAACAAAAATGGCGATACCCGATTTTGCACATGTGTAGTCCTTGTTGTGATGAAAGGCCTTGTAACCCGGTAAATATAAAAGGTGTAAACTATTTTCTGTAATATGTATTTCTTGAATGGCTATAATGTTGGGTTTGTGCTTGCCAACTAGTAGTTCCAAGGTGTATTTGTGGACCACAAATCGTTGGATGTTCCACTGTAAAATATTTATATTTAAACCACTATTAATTTTATTGTAAAATAATTATTTCTTACATTGCTCAACGTTTCTACATCTTTTCTTTGTGTGGCCAAGCTTTTGGCAGTTGAGGCACCGCATGGTGTTTGGTATGTATTCACTGACACTTACTACTTCCCACCCTAGTTTTATCTCATCAGGACGTTTCAACACGTAAAAAGTAGGTAATTGTAGCAGCACCAGTTGCTACCATTTTTTCGCCCTCCCTCTTCATAATTTTGTGAATTTCAACCACTTTCTGTTCTTCCAAAGCTAATTTTAGGTCCTCCTCGGAAATATTTATGATTTTTGTGGAAAAAAACCTGTCCTTTACCGTGTTTAATGTTTATGAAGGTGTTATGTTTAAATTTTATGGTCTTTTATGTAGTTATTTATTTATTATTTGAGCCGTTCAGGGACCCTGTGTTTGGTGTATGGCAGGCTCTATTATTGTATTGTGGTATGAGGAAAAGACTGGCGGATTTGTTTATATTTTGTACTTCTTTATTTACGCCAATCAAGTCCCACCTTATTCTAAAACTTAACTCTATTTATACTAATTAATTGTACTCTGTCTTTGCCCATGTTACTGTTGCCGTTGCTGCTATTTGCTGTTGCTGCTGCTGTTATTGTTTTTCCCATTGTTAAGAATCACACCGTCAGCAGAAACCGCCGCTGTTACAATTAGTTCTAATTATTGCATGGGCTGCAATATCAGTTTATTGCACTGTTTTCATCAATAGCAGTTTGCTGACCTATTTTCAGCTTGACTCTGTTTTTGCATATTAGCCAATTGTGCTGTTGGTCAACTTCCGCTTGTTGTTGTTATTGTCATTATTGACTCACAACATCCCTCCCACCTTGCAGAAAAGAGGCATCCTGTCTTAAGGTAAGTACTCTGATTAAAATTCCACGCGGAAAGTTGTCGAAATGCATGTAAAAAAAATTCGCATGAACTTTTCGTGAAAAAATGTTGCAGAAGTAGTACTCTGCTCATTTTGAGAAAAACATATGAAATGTATCTGGCAACATTTTCTTTTTACAGCAAAATAATTGAGGTGGCAATTCTTCCACGTGTAAATTTTAGCAACAGCTGAAAATTTCATTGCAAAAATTTAAGTAAAATTTTACTTTACTTAATTGATATTAATTAAAATAGTGACAAACCAAAAAAACAAAAAAAAGAAATGCAAAGTAATAAAGAAAACCAAAAAATTATGAGCCGTGAAGAAAAAGAAAATTATTTGGAACTTCTTTGTTCATTTTGATGTATTTGTATAAAAAATTAACTTTTTATTCTATAATTAAATTTTTCTCATTACAATCCAAATTGCAAAACATATGGGTTTTGTTTACAAACGTAAAACAATGTAGCATATTTTAATGAAAAACTCGTTAAATTGTGTAAAACCGCGGTATAGGTAACATTAGATACATATCAAATTTTCCGTGCGAAAAAATCAATGTTGCTCAACATTTTCCGCAGTTTCGAAAACAGCACTTACCTTTAAGGTGAAGTTACATGGCCCGCTTTAGACGCGTCACGCTTTTGATGCTTTTTATACTTTTTATGCGTTCTATGCGTTTCATACTACAAGTTACATACAACGCTTCTTATGCGTCATATTTCTTTGTTTTGATCAGCTGTTGTGCAAATATTTTTAACATACAAAACAAATATTAACAAAATGGAAAGTGAAATTGAAATTTTAAAAGAATTAATGGACTTTATAGAGTTCATAAACATTGTTATTTGTGCGGTAAGAGCTTACGAAAAGCTCCAAAATAAAACTAGGCAGTTTTGGGTGCGTCCCTTGTATTTGGAACGGGAAGTGAGTGGTTTCTTTGCAGCAACTTATAAAAAATTAAAAAATGAAGACCATGAACAGTTTCGTATTGCAACGAGAATGTCTTCAGATGTCTTTGATTATTTATTCACTATTCTAAAGGCTAACCTTGAGAAGAACTCTGCGAGGGCTATTCCAGCTGACTGCCGGCTGTTCCTGACTTTAATGTAAATTTAAAATTGTGTACGTATGACTAGCAAAGACTAAAGCATTAACCTTTTTATTCTAGCTATTTAGCACATGGTACTAGCAGGCAATACCTCTCTCTAACATTTAAAATGTCTGTAAGTGTGGTAAGGAGAATAGTTTTGGAGACATGTGAGGTTATATGGGCGCAGTTAAAAGGCTTTTATTTATGTCTCCCAAACATGAATGAGTGGAAACGAATAGCAGAGGACTACAAAAATATGTGGAACTTGCCGAATTGTGTTGGAGCCATCGACGGGAAGCACGTCGCTATTACATACCCACCGCATTCTGGCTCAAACTTCTATAATTATAAAGGTACATACATATATTTTAGAAAAAAATTATTGGCTATTTTTTTTCTTAAGCTATATGTTCACTTCAGGAACATATAGCATTGTATTAATGGGTATATGTGACGCAAATTATACGTTTACTGCGGTCGATATACATAGGTGCTTATGGGTCTCAAAGTGATGGCGGAGTACTACGGCATTCCCAATTTGGGAGGCTTTTGCAATCAGAAAACCTTAATTTTCCAGCGGACGCTGCATTGCCAAATAGTGATGTCGTGTTTCCGCATTATTTAGTTGGTGATGCTGCTTTTCCTCTCAAGCCATACCTTATGAGGCCATATCCTGGACTGTTGTTGAGTGAAGAGAAGCAAAACTTTAATAAAAGGTTATCTAGAGCACGCAGAACCATTGAAAATGCTTTTGGTATATTGACTGCACGATGGAGAATACTGCGAGGAACTCTGAACATAACTCCAGATGCTGCGGAAAAAGTTGTTTGCGCCACAGTTTTGCTTCACAATTTTTTGAAAATGCACGATGGAAGTTATTGCCCACCAGAATTTGCAGATCGAGAGCAAAATGGTTCGATTATAAAAGGATTGTGGAGGCAAGAAACACAACCGTTGCAAAAAGGCCCAAAATTTTCATCTAACAACTCGGCAAGAAACGCTTTTGACCTAAGGAACATTTTATGTGACTACCTTTTTTTAAATAAAATGCCGTGATGTTTTAAATTTATGTAACATTAGCTGAGTTTTGTTTTATATATACCGGTAATATGGGCGTGGCACCACCCAGTTCGAACTCATAAAATTTATAAAGCCTATAGTTCCTTCCAGATATACAGAGATACACTGTAAAAATTTCAAGTAAACCGTTTAGCTGCCTATAAGGGACAAACAAACACACATTCATTTTTATATATGATTCAATGTTTTTATTACTGTTTGTTTTAATTTGCTGTTATTATTTATGCCGCAAACTAGAAATTCAGTGGCTTTTACATAATTTCTTATCAACTACAAACATATTTATTATGTAAGTGGGCTTGAAGTCCTTGATTTAATATATTAAACTAAATAAATAAAGTAAATAAAGCAAGTTTTAAAATTTGTACAGAATTCAGTCTTTTTATATTTTTCAGTCTTTTTATATGTATATATATTATACATATATTATACATACCCTTCACAATTCTTGTAAAGGGTATAAAAATTAGAACCATCTTCAGGTTTTCTTAAAAAAAAAAACAAATAAAAACAAAAAAAAAACATTTCATAGAATAAATAAATATGTAAAAAAATTATTTCTGTATTAAGTTTATTAGGCTCAAGTTCTTTCTATATTATCTTTGTGATTGATATTAATTAAATTAGACAAAGAAAACATCAAAGACATTTAGCAGGGTGGACAACCAGTTGTTTCGAAGCCGCCACACTTTCTCGTCAGCACCCGTCTTTGAGAAAATGTGGCGGCTTCGAAACAACTGGTTGTCCACCCTGCTAAATGTCTTTGATGTTTTCTTTGTCTAATTTAATTAATATCAATCACAAAGATAATATAGAAAGAACTTGAGCCTAATAAACTTAATACAGAAATAATTATATAAGAAAAAGTTCGAATAATAGAAATTAAATATGTAAAAAAAAAGTAATAAATTAAGATTTACTTCTATTCCACTACTGTTGTCAATCTTTTTTCGTGGCTGCCACTTGGTCTCGCAAATAATTTAAAAAAAAGAATTTCGCTTCACTGACAACATTGCTCGGCAGTTCATTAAATATTTCCCGAACCATGGAAAAAAACCCATCATGCTGCGATGCATTTGAAGGTGGAACGGCAAACCGGGTTTTTGCAATTGCTGTCATATTATTTAAAAACTCAGTAAATGCTTCGGTTTCACACTCCCGCCTAGCTCTTTTTCTTCTACTATTTGAAGCTTCAGACGGGACTGAATTGGAGTCGCTACTGATAGGTGTGCTTGTCGATGGTTGCTCTTCGCAATATTCGAAAAGTGGACTCTGTAAAAAAATGTTTGCATTAGTAAGCGTATGTGTCATTAAACTTAGACTGAATTCACAAGCGTAGTTATGTTGTTTCAAACACAAAATATGAAAAAAATTTGCAAATACTTCAAACGCGATTGTGTTTCAACTTGTTTCCCGACAGCCAACTATAAGCAATATAACTACTCTTGCGAATAGAGCCATAGATATAGTCATCTAAATTTCAAAAGAACGTGACGTTACTATGGAAAAGTTGCCTCAAATAATCAAGAATTCAAGGTATAATCGAGCTCCATACATGCCCAGTTGCAAATGAGAGATTGTTAATTATAATATCACCAGAACTGATTTATCAGTTTTTGAAATTTTAAGGAATTTTAAAAGACTCATTTTGCTAATATTATCATAAACAATCTCCCAATTCTCAACTGGGTTAATTTATTTCACTTTTTCAATGGCACATCGTGTTGCATTTATTTAACGATATGCATGTATACATACAAATGTGTATAAATACCTCAGTTAAATTTTCAACACTTTGATATTGGTGAACAAATCAGCTGCCTTGTGTTGGCAACGTTTGCGCTAAACGATTGGATTTAGATGTTCTAAACCACAATCGTAAATGTAATTGTTCAAGGTGAACAATTATATTTGGGTGGGAAAATTTAAAGAGTTAAATTAGAGTGTGGGTTTCATTTCAATATAAATGTATGTTTATTTAGGGTTACCTTTGGGAAGTAGATTTACTTATACAAAGTGTTGTGTGAACATTAAGCCAACCTCTGTCTAGCTGTTCGTGCTGGTGCCAATTCAAAAGCCAAGAATCAAGTGCGTCGGATGGCGTCGACGTTGATGGATTTGTCGCTGATACGTGTGCTGTAGTTGGTGATTTTGGAGCGGTGGTTGCTGTT
The DNA here is from genome assembly GCA_963662145.1 of Sturmia bella. Classification (NCBI taxonomy): domain Eukaryota; kingdom Metazoa; phylum Arthropoda; class Insecta; order Diptera; family Tachinidae; genus Sturmia; species Sturmia bella. Next base: position 28,838,983 of record OY759170.1, read on the forward strand.
GCGGATGACGATGACCTCTTTTTGCGTTTAGGCATAGGTTTGGCTGGGGGGTGCAGAAGCGTGTGATGATATTCACCACACTTCCTACATGTGTCCAAGGAGTCGCATGCACGCAAGTCATGGCTACGAGCCAAGCAGTTCTCGCACCAGCGATGTCGCTCCCCGGTTTCGGTTCTTTTCTTCACGGACATGGCCAGGAACTTCTTGCAAAACCTCAAGCCATGGTGCCCGTTGCAAAGTTTACACTGGTAAAACTCGGAGTTTCGACGTCGGTAACTTCTGCTGTGGAGCTCTTTAGGCCGGGTGGAGACTAGTCTGCGATTTGGTCTAAATATTAAAAACATGAATTATTAGTAAGAGAAGCTCTTTAGGGGTGAAAGAAAGAATGTAAGTAGAGAAATAGCAAATAAATAGTATGGTAAAGTGGGATATCTGTGTCTTTAATTTTCCAAGAATGGAAGGTAGCATAACTTGACTACCGGTCGAGTTATAATTCCACTTGTGACGCGTATATCTGCAGTTCGTACTTTCCCGTCAGCACCAGGATAAGTATTTTCAATTCGTCCCAGTCGCCACTCTTGCGGTGGTAGTAGATCGTCTCTAACTACCACGAGATCTCCCGCCTGTATGTTTGGCCTAGAGTTTCTCCATTTGTAACGCTTGTGCAAAGATTTCAGGTACTCCTCTTTCCATCTCACAGAAAACTGGTGGTGCAAGACTTTTAATTTTTCCCACCTATTTATTAGAGACATATTTTGGACGTCTGATTCTGGGAAGGCCATAATCGGAGATCCTCTCAGAAAGTGTCCAGGAGTGAGAGCCGCCAAATCTGTAGGGTCTTCTGACAATGCGGAGATAGGGCGAGAGTTGAGAACACCTTCAATACGAACAAGTATTGTGGAAAACTCTTCAAAATTAAACTTTTGGGTTCCTATAATTCGCTTGAAATGGAATTTGAAACTCTTTGCTGCGGCTTCCCATAAACCGCCCATGTGTGGAGCATGTGGAGGGATGAATTTCCATTCAAACCCATGAGATATATATTTCTGGGCCACGTCTTGAGCTGCTGTCTTTAAAAATTTGGAGAATTCGCGTTCCAACGCTCTACTGGTGCCCAGAAAGTTTCTCCCATTGTCTGTCATAACCCTATGGGGCAGCCCCCGCCTCCCAACAAAGCGAGCGAACGCGGCTTGGAAGGCATTAGAGCTGAGATCAGAGCAAGTTTCTAAATGAATTGCCTTTGTGGAGAAGCAAACAAAGACACTGACATAACCTTTTATCGTACTGGATTTTCGCAATGGTGAAGCTTTAATATCAAATGGGCCGGCGAAGTCAATCCCAGTTGTGTGAAACGGTGGGGACAGGCTGCATCTTTCGGGAGGTAAAGGGGCCATTATTTGCGAGCACAACTTTTGTTTGTGTATTATACAAACTTTGCAGTGGCGTATAATTGATTTTACTCGAGGTTCGAGTCTGAAAACGTGGAACTCAGATTGCACCATTCTACACATTTGAGCACACTCAGCGTGTACTAGCGTTTTATGTAAGTAGTGGAGGTATAAATAGCACAATCGAGAGTTACCGGGAAGTATAATTGGATAGCGCTCATTATAAGATAGAGACGATTGCGCTAAGCGGCCGTTAACCCGTAACACAAAATCAGAGTCAAAAAATGGGTTTAAACTCTTTAGCGAGCTTTTATTTGGTAACTCTTGAGAGTGAAGTAATAATTCGAACTCCTCATTATAAAAATTTCTTTGAGCTAGAGAAATAAGCCGAGATTTCACAAATTTCATTTCACTATGAGTCAGTTCAATATGAGAAAATCGATTCGAACTTGGCCTTATAGTTTTGGTGCAATTATTGAAAAATCGGAAAACATAACATACAACACGTAAAGCTCTGCTGTATGATGAGAATCTGCACAAAACATCGTTTTCTTCGACTTTTGTTTGAAGAGCTTGAATTTCTTTTACTTCACATTCTGTTGTCTTGAGGGGATTACGGTTTGGCCATTCTGATGATGGCTTGTGTAGCCATGAAGGCCCTTGCCACCAGAGCAAATTATGAGTAAGTTCTTTAGGTTTGCAACCACGGGTACCAAGGTCGGCAGGATTATCGTGGGTGGGAACGTGTCGCCATGTTGCGTTTGGAACTAAACTGTGAATTTGAGAAATCCGATTCGCTACATAGGTTTCCCATGTGGATGGAGGTTTTGAGAGCCAACCTAACACTATGGATGAATCGGTCCACAGATTAATCTCACTAACATTCAGATTTAGTGAGCTGATGATGTAGTTGATGAGCTTTGCTAACATAACTGCACCATTTAGTTCCAAGCGAGGAAGACAAACTGTTTGTATTGGAGCTACTTTACTTTTTGCCACTAGGAGATTCGTGAATGCTGCGTGAGAAGAAGTTTGGCATCGGATGTATATAGTAGCGCAGAATGCTGCCTTCGATGCATCTGCAAACCCGTGTAATTGTATAGCATCAGCCGGCGTATATTGCAGCCAACGCGGGATGGAAATATCTTCTATATGCGCAAGATCGTGCACCAGACAATTCCATTTGCCTGCAAGCTCCGATGAAACATTTTCGTCCCATCCTAACCCTTCCAACCATAATTGCTGCATGAAAATTTTTGCCCTAATGATAATAGGTGCTATCCAGCCAGCAGGATCAAAAAATTTTGCAACTGAAGAGAGAATTTGCCGTTTTGTGATTTTTTCAGAACGTTCAATTGGGGAAAAGCTATATGAGAATGAGTCTTTGAGTGCATTCCATTTAATACCGAGGGTTTTAGTTGAGCTTGTGTCGTGGAAGCGAAGGAAATCTAAGTCATAAAGATCTTCCTTTGGTAAATTCGATAGTAACTGCGGGTGATTTGCAGATATCTTTTTCAGTGGGAACCCAGCCGATTTCAGAGCATTTATCAGCTGCGTTTGAGCAGATAGAGTTTCTTCTATTGAGAACCCGCCAGTCAATATATCATCGACGTACGTTTCTGTGCGCAGAATTGAAGTTGCTTTAGGGTAAGTCGATTCGGAATCAGAAGCGAGTTGAAGAAGGGTCCGAATCGCTAGGTAAGGGGCACAGTTAACGCCGAAAGTGACTGTTTTTAACTGGTAGTCTTTAATTGGGCCGTCTGCTTTAGACTGGAATAAAATTCGCTGATATGGGCGATCAGTGGGGTGAACCATTATTTGGCGGTACATTTTTTGAATATCACCACTGAAAACGTACTGATATTTGCGCCAATTTATAATAATTGTCATGAGATCGTTTTGCAGAGTTGGGCCTTTGAGCAAAACGTCATTGAGAGAGAACTGGGATTTTGATTTTCTCGAAGCATTGAAAACGACTCGCACTTTTGTCGTTTTATGCTCTGGGCGAATGACTGCATGGTGTGGTAAATAATAAGAGCTATATTTACCCTGAGAAAAGAGTTCAGTAGGTGGAACTTCTTCCATGTGGTCAAGTGTTACATATTCGTTCAACACATCTCTATACTGAGCTTGGAGTTCGGGATTTTTACTCAAATTTCTTTCCAAGCTGGAATATTGAGCTAGGGCATTAAACCGAGATGAGCCGAGGAAAAGTTTTTGTGGAAACTCTTCTTTGAATGGGAGTCTAACCATATATCTACCATTTTCATTTCGAGTAGTGGTTGTTTTGTATAGTTGTTCACAGAATTCATCATCTGCTGAATTTTCTCGAGCAGTAGGAACTTCCTCCTGTTCCCAAAACTGTCTTAAAATATTATTAAGCTCTATGGTTTCGGATACAAACACGGAGGTAGTGAATGTTTGAACATTTTGAGTTTTTATGGGACCACTGAGAACCCATCCGAAAATGGTGTTATATGCAGACGTTTGACCACAAACATTTTTTCTTATGCCATCTATGTTGAGAAATTGTTCGCAGTCGTTGCCCAGAATTAGATCTATTTGCGAGGCTTTATTGAATGTTGGGTCAGCAAGATCTAATTCAGAGAGTTCTTTCGAGACTGGGATTTCGAAACTGTAGGTAGGAAGTCGTCTAGTGACCTTGGGCAGCACAATCGCTTTAATAGGGACTCGTAAATTATGTCTTTTTGCGTATAAAACGAGGTCACATTCCTTATTTGCGAACTGCTTTTGACCTCCAATACCTACTATCTCGAAATGTGAGCGACTATAGGGAAGCTGGAGTCGAGTTCTAATCTTTTCCGTTAAAAATGTGCGTTGGGAGCCTGGATCTATAAGAGCTCGTACAGTAAAAAGTTCACCTCTATGCTCTATTTGAGCTAGCGCAGTTCTTAGTAATATGCTATCGGTATTTGAGGAAAAATTAGCGTGAACTCTACTTGAGGTGCTTGGCATCTCATCTTCGTTGGTATTCTTGATTGATTGAGATGTAGTTGAAGGAGATTTTCGTACAAGCTGAGGATTTTCGCCCAAATTTTGAGTCTGTGCTTTGTTTGAGCTATAACTTACATTTTGGGGATTTTGTCTCATATGCAGCAGAGTGTGGTGGTTTTTCTTACAATGTAAGCATTTGTGTTTACTACCACAGTTTGACTTGAGATGAGAAACAGCCAAACAATTGTTACAGAATTTATTTTTAAAAACGTAATCAACTCTCTGTTGCACATTAAACGCTCGAAATTTGGGACACGATCTTAAAGAGTAATTTTCATTGCACAGTTTGCATGGAACAAAACTTAAGTTCTCATTAGAGACATATGTTTGTACTCGAGTGTTAGGCGACTTTGTGAGGCTAAAACTATCTTTCGAAGATTTTATACTTGAAAGACGTTCTACTGCCTCATATCTCGAAACGAGAAAAGTGGACATTTGAGACCACTTGGGGAGCTCTCTTGGAGATGTGAGCGATTGTTCCCATAACGCAAGTGTTGCTTCTGGCAACTTAGTGGAAATTAAGCGGATGAGTATGGGATCCCAACTATCAACGTCAATGCCAAGAGTTCTTAGAGTTGCGAGCGAATCATTTACTGAAGATTGAATTCTTCGGATTGATTCACTATCTTCAGTAGTTGTCGCGGGAATATCGAAAAGTAATTTTATTTGATTATCGACTAGAACTCGTTTATTTTCGTAGCGTGATTTTAAGGCATTCCACGCTAGTTCGAAATTTTCATGAGAAAGGGGGTATCTTTTTACGATATCTCCAGCTTCGCCTCTTTTTGTGACAGGAGTGAGTCTGGAGTGATTTATGTAGACAGCTGTGAACATATCCCGAAATGAGGGCCATTGTTCATAGCTTCCTTTAAAAACTTCAGTGTCACAAGGGGGGAGTTTTATGCAGTCGAAATCATACCGTATAAGATCTTGCGGGGGGGCTTGTTCCTGTACGGAATAGCGAGATGTTGACCGCCTTGCTGGGTTATGCACTGTTTCCATGCGGTAACCTCTTATTTGTTCTAAAATTTGGGATAAGCAGGCATAATAAGAATCTGTACATTCTTCAAATATTCTTGTGGCTTCGCTTTTCATCTCTTTAGAGATCAATACGTCTTTAGACAACATTAGGGTTTCATAGGAGGCCTCAAGTCTTCCCCATCTTGATTCTAGGTCCTTATTTTTAACCTCAAGAATGGACTCATTGTGGTCAATATTTTCTAAACATTGAAATTTTTCGCAGAAATTGAGTAAGCGATCGCTATCAAAATCGAATTGATCTCTTAGAGAAGGGGTGGAGTCGGTTTTAGAGTTAGTGGCCATTTTTTTTTCAAGTTTGACGTAATTGAATAAGTTAGGGCGCACTAGATTTGCAATCTATTATTAGGGGAGTGAGAATAAGGGGCTACAAATTTTAGCAATAGAATTGAAATCTAGTGTAAGAGTGTTAACATATGAGGGGCTATATACAAATTCGCTAGATCCGTCTTCTATTAAGGGTGATAATATATATAACGGGGCTATGTAAATTAGCAATAGAACTGCAATCTAGCCACACATGTATATAGAACGTAGGGGCTAATGAGCTTAGCACTAGATATGCGATCTAGCTTACAATTAATAACAGAAACTATGGGCTAATGAGTTTAGCTTCTAAAATTTTTTCGGTTTGGGATATGTACTCGAGAAATTGGGAGACGGTGATCAATATCTTGGGATGTGGGTTTTTTTTTGTTTTTTTTTTTTTTTTGTTTTGATAATGATCAGCTTATCTAGGGCTCTAAGTGAATTAATACCGCAAATTTTTAATCGTCTTACGAAACAACCGAATATTCAATCAACTTTGTTCAATTCTGAATTGATTTGTTGAAAGTTGATTATTTTGATTTGGGAAAATCGATCAGACTGGTCACCCCAACATTCAAAGTGCTCAATGATAACACCTTTTGGGTTTGCTGTGCCAGGTATGGGACAGTTAGTGTATTAATTGTCAACTTTTGCTAGCATAAATTTTAACAATAATAAAAATGAAAATTTAGAGTATCGATAATAATAATTTTGAATAACAATGTGAAAATATTTTTCGTTTGGGCCAGAGATACAAAAAAATTTAAATTTTTTTTTTTTTTTGGTTAGCGAGAAATATATTCTCACAATGGTAAATTTATTTAGACTTTTTGAATTATCATTCAAATTTGCGTATATTTGAATAAATGATATCAATTTGTGTAATTTAGGTGAACGTATGTATGTCGAGGGTTTGGATATTTAAATATTTTTTGGCAACTAAATTGTTTTATGATATTGGCGCTTTATAATGAACTGTAGGAATGCTAGTAGTGTGAACTTTTACTTTGAGTGATTTCAAATATATGCATTACTATTTTTTATTTCACTAGTGTGATACTGCTGCTTGTGCAATATGGTCACCCTGTTTCATTAAATCGAATAGGATGTAGGCTTGTATGTATGTGGTATTATTTAAAACATACGCACATTTGTGGTTTTCAAATCAATTTAAATCAAATACTTTTAAATGAAGCATGAGATTTGATTAAATAGGATTTTACGGAGATAACGGTAACTTTGTATGCATGTATATATAATTTTTGTATATAAAGAGATATATTTCGAGAATAAATTAATATATATATATGTACGTATTTTGCACTTTGTGGTAAAATTTTGCATTTATATGATTTTATTTACCTGTTTGTGATATTAATAGTGTTATTTATTTGGTTGGTGAAAGCAGTTTTATTTTTGTTTGTGTTGTATGTACAAATTTTTCCGTCCCTGCTTTATATTGTTTGACGAGCCAATTATTTAGAGTATGTAATATATATATATATATATATATATATATATATATATATATATATATATATATATATATATATATATATATATATATATATATATATATATATATATATATATACATACATATGTAATTTCATACGTGTGTGGTGTAAAAGTAGTATATCTTTTCTTCCAAATTTATTGTTAATGAGTGCAAATAAAGTTTTTTTTTTTTTTTTTTTTTTTTTTTTTTATCTTTTCACTATGTAACTAACTTTATATTTATGTAATTAATTAACTCATGTACATATTTTTACATTTCATATGTATACCGTTGTTTTAATTTTTATCAATATATACATACATACATGTGTGTACTTATATTACATATGTTTTTACATATGTGTATATGAAGTTATGTACTTTTGATTTTTGCACAGAAATAGGTATAATTTTAGTTTTTTGGCAACAAATCACAAGTTTGGCCAATCTCACACTGGATATTATTTTGTTTAAATATATTGCTAGACTTTTAATTATTATTGCTTTTTTCCATATACAATCTGCGTGTTTTCATGTGTACATATATACTCCTATACACACATATGTATATACATATATGTATTTATTTTTGGCGGTTTATCTGCTAAGGAAATTCAGTTATTGGGATTATAACTGTGCCTATATACAATACATACGTATGAACGCAGGTAAGTAATGTGCAAATTTTGATATGTGTGTTTGTATTTTTATTTATAAATGCCGTTGTAAATGGATACGTACATATGTGCACAGAACTGATATTTTACTTTTTGCAGCGGACTAATGCTTTGTAAATCACTTTTTATACATAAATACACTTTAATTTTTCTATTTTGTGTAATTTTATTCGTTTTTTCGTGCACTTTAAATTTTTTAGCAATTTTATTTATTATTTTTATTTTTGATGAATTTTATATTTTTCTACTATAACACAATGCTTTTTGTATTTTGATGGACTGTAAATGACTAAATTAGTTAGAGCATACGTACATACCTCATGCTGTTTTGCTTTTTGGTGGTGAGTTTCTTTAATTTATCACACTTGTTGATCGCTTTACAGATAAGTAGATATGTACATATGTACATACGTTTTAGAGATGATCTTGTGGAACACTGAATTCTTATTTGATTTCTTTAAGGACCATGAACAAATCAGCTGCCTTGTGTTGGCAACGTTTGCGCTAAACGATTGGATTTAGATGTTCTAAACCACAATCGTAAATGTAATTGTTCAAGGTGAACAATTATATTTGGGTGGGAAAATTTAAAGAGTTAAATTAGAGTGTGGGTTTCATTTCAATATAAATGTATGTTTATTTAGGGTTACCTTTGGGAAGTAGATTTACTTATACAAAGTGTTGTGTGAACATTAAGCCAACCTCTGTCTAGCTGTTCGTGCTGGTGCCAATTCAAAAGCCAAGAATCAAGTGCTGGTTATTATAACCGGAAGAGAAAAAGAGACCCCTTTTGGAAAGCTGATCTGACACTTGGAAATTTTCCAACCATTTGCAAGTTGCCAGCACCAACAACTACACAGGATATAAATTTCAATAATTATTGTAAGTGTAGACGTAAGTGGTGAGTACAATAGTTTAAGTAAGTATATCTTTTCTTCTTTAAAAGATAAGTATGTAAGAAATTCGTGTATCTTAAGTAAAAACGTAAGTATTTGAGGTGAACAATGGCAAGCGTTTTTAAGTAAACGAAATAGGTAATTCATGTCGTTTGCAATTGTTTACGTCCTTAGCATAAATATAATTACAAATTCAGTTTTATTTATGGATTAAAATATACAAAATATTATTGTCCAAACTAGTTTGGACAATTGGATATCTTCCAACGGCGAAGTAGGTGTTGATTCTATAATTTCGCAAAATTCGGAAGATATACTTGTCAATGTTCTGTAAGGAAATAGTAAAATGTTTATTAATAGAAAAATTTCTTATTTTTATGTTTTACCTTCGTGGTTGAATATGTTCACGAAGGAACTCCATTTGCTGTTGATACATCCATTGCGGTTCATCTACATCAGCTCCACTTCCAGAGGCACGATAACTTTCCGCAATCTTCTTGACATATTTATCGCGCAGACTCTTCCACCTAGCTTGGCAAACATCCTCTATACAAACCAATGAGAAATATACCCGCATGATAGAAAAAATTATAATATGTATATACATACCTGGTAAATTAAGCTCCTTGCTTATTGCACTCCATGCAGCTGCTCTTTTATTTTTGTTCCGATAGAGCAGCAAGGTTTTATTATATAAAAGCTCGTGGTTTTTAACAGCATTTATTAGCTTCTCTTCCATATCGCTTGTTTTAATAAATTGAAAATATTTGTAAACATAACAGTGATGATACCCAGTACGCAAACGCAATCGATAAATCGAATCAAAGTTTTGTTAATGAAAAAAGTGTTGAAAAAAACAATTACAATTTGTTTTACTCGTGATAATATCTATAAAATTTGTAACAAAACTTTTCTTTTTTATTAAAAACGTTTTTTTTGCAAAATATTTTATAAATTAATTTACGATATAAAAGGTATTTATCGATAACGTTGAGAGTAGGCACATCATTGGTTATTATAAACAGCTGACATTTTCTCATGACGCTTGCGACGCATATAAAAGTAGAAAGTAGGTCTACTTTATGCGTTCTATGCGTCTACGCGTTCTATGCTTTGTGCTCTGTAACTTGTCACATACAAATGCATTAATCCTACTTTTTTGACAACCGCATGAAAAGCGTGACGCATAGAAAGCGTACTGTGTAACTTCAGCTTTAGGATGCAACGTACGGGGCTGGAAGGAACCTTTCGCGAATATTTCGCTTGCTGTTTGCTGACGGCGATGATCTTTGGGCTCAGACTTGTTCTTAGAGAGCAGCTGTAGGATAGATGATAGGTGTATAGATAGAAGATAGATGTATGTTTTGGTGTCTTTAGTACTGGCTGTTTAGTTATCGGAAGTGGCGACTTAGGAAGATTTTGCTTCCTCAATGGCTGCTTTGCTTCTTGTATACGTTGTTTGTCTGTACTTATTGGTTGACTCTATGCTCATAAAAAGGTCAGGGATGTGTATTCCGTATATACGCCAAATTGTCACCGACAACAAGTCGTGAACTCCTAAATTTTTGTATGATGATGCAAACCAGTTACGAATTTCCTCTATCAGGTTGAAATTTTCCGCCGAAACAGCATAATTGTTGCAATATTTTGTGGTTGACAACAGAAGTTATTAACATATATATATTGTTTCTTAATTAATCTCTTTTTATACCCTTCACATAAATGTGTAAGGGTATATATAAGTTTGTGATTCCGTTTGTAACGCATTGAAATATCCATCTAAGTCCCCATAAAGTATATATATTCTGGATCAGTATCAATAGCGATTGAGCGATGTCCGTCTGTAGTCGTTGAAATACCGTTTCTGAGAAAACGGTTTAAGATAGAAACCTCATTCTTTCGCTAAAACGTGTTAAGCCCCGGTAGTGGGCCTGCTATTGAAATTCAGTAAGATCGGTCCACGGATAGCCGAGATATATTCAAAAAACCGGGTTTTGAGGTGTATTTTTTGCCACTTTCTTAGTCAGATTTTTGAAAAAAAATTTTTTCTTAAAAACTAAGCCATATCATTTTCAGTGCCTATTTAATCCTAGAATCTGAAGAATTTTTGAAATCGGCCCATATATATCCGAGATATAGCGTCTCCCGATTTTTAAAGAAATCGGCTTTATAAGCCAAATAAAACAACTTTTGGCACCGAAGATCAATCAGAATGGTACATATAGGCTATATAGAGGCAAAAGTGGAAAATTTTTTCACATCGGCCCATATACACTCGAGATATAGCGCCTCCCGTTTTCTCAAGAAGTCGGCTCTAAAAGCCAAATAAAACAACTTTTGGTATCAAAAATCGATTAGAATGGAACATATAAGGTGTTTAAAAACAAAATTGGAAAATTTTTGAAATCGGTCCATATATATCTGAGATATAGCGACTCCTGATTTTTCAAGAAATCCGCTCTTTAAGCCAAATAAAACAATCTTTGGCACCAAGAATCAATCAGAATGGTACATATAGACTACTTAGAGGCAAGCGTAGAAAATTTTGGGCATCGGCCGATATACACTCGAGATATAGCTCCTCAAGTTTTCTCAAGAAGTCGGCTCTAAAAGCGAAATAAAACAACTTTTGGTACCAAAAATCGATCAGAATGGTACATATAAGGTGTTTAAAAGCAAAATTTTAAAATGTTTGCAATCGGTCCAATATACCTGAGATATAGCGTCTCCCGATTTTTCAAGAAATCGGCTCTATAAGCTAAATAAAACAACTTTTGGCACCAAAAATCAATTAGAATGATACATATAGGCTAGTCGGAAGCAAAACTGGAATCTTTTTTGTTATCGGCCCATATTTGTTCGAGATATAGCGCCTCCCGATATCTCAAGAAGTCGGCCGTGGAAGCTAAACGAAACAGTTTTTTGCACTAAAAATTTGTCGGAATAGTACATATAGGCTGTTCAAAGGCAAAATTAGAACTTTTTTGGACATCAGCCCATATGCACCCCAGATAACGCTCAACACGATTTCTCCAGAAGTCGCCATTAAAAGCCAAATAAAACAACTTTTGTATGTATGTATGTATATATGTACGTATGTATGTATGTATGCACATATGTATGGATGTATGCATATACATGCATACATACATACATACATACATACATACATACATACATACATACATACATACATACATACATACATACCTACATACATACATACATAATTCAAAGACAAAAAGAAAAAGACAGGAGGAACTCTTAAGCGCACATACTGGTAGCGAAGTAAAGGACTCCTTTAAGGCTTTATTAAAGAGTACGCAGCCAAAAGAAATTGAAAAAGTTGCAGATGTTTTACCAACTGCATCTCCTAAGAGGCTAAAGCGAATAATTCAAAGCATCGTCACTCTTAATTAAAGTCATCCTTCACAAATGAAGATGCTTTAGGGCTTATACTTAATATGGGACTAACGCGAAATGAATAAAATATTTTAAGGAAGGCTGTTACTGAAAAAGGCTACGATATTTTTCCTAGTAGTAAATCCATAAGGCAAATGAAGTCTGAAATTTTGAAACCAATACAACAGCCATTGGACGTTTCTTTGAAGGGTGCGAAAGTTAGTGTATAGGTGCTGCTTGAAAATACTGCATCAAGGATTATATCGACGTTTAGTGAAAGTGACATTGAAAAATGTAAGGATCATGAACTCATTTTGATGTTCAAATGGGGATGCGATGGAACATCTGGATTTTCTGAATATAAACAACAGAGCGGAAACAGCTCTGAAATAGATTATTCGTCATTATTTATGACCTCTCTGGTTCCACTACGGATGCGTTTAAATATTCCATCTTCATCATCCAATAATGCAGTCACATACGATGATATATGGGTAAATTTAACTCCAGGATCTAAGTTTCTGTGTCGTCCAATTCTTTTTGAATATGCTAAGGAAACTAAAACAACAATCAGTGAATATATTGATCACTTGAAATCGAAAATTAAAGGATTATCTCCAATATACATTGAAACACGCAAAAACCTAATAAAAGTGTCATTTCAGGAACAATTAACAATGATTGATGGGAAAGTTGCAAATGCTATAACAGACACAACATCCACCTGGAAATGCAATATCTGAGACAAATCGAGTGCGCAGTTTCGTGAAAATCATGAAGCAAGTATAAATGAAGACGCTTTAAAATTTGTAATCTCACCACTCCATGCTAGGATAAGATTTCTGGAGTTCTGTTTACATCTTGCGTATGACATAAAGTACTGGACAACATTGAAAGAAAAGACTGCACCAAAAAATAACTCAGATTTACAAAAGTTACGGAAAGACGAGAAAAAACGAGTTCAGGCAGAATTCAAAGAACAACTTGGCTTAATTATAGACAAGCCAATTCATGGTTATGGTAGTTCTAACGATGGGAACACGGTAAGAATATTCTTTGAAAATCCAGATATCACATCTTCAATTACTGGTATTGATATAAATATAATAAAGCGCTTTAAAATAATATTGGCAGTGATCAACAGCAAAAAGCAAATAAATGTGGATAAGTTCAAAAAATTTGCTTCTGAAACTAAAGACTTACTTAACAACACATATCCCTGGAAACCAATGACACCAACTTTGCATAGAGTATTGGCTCATGGGAAAGAAATAATAGAAAATAGTATGCTGGGCTTAGGTGAATTAACAGAAGAAGCCCAAGAAGCTAGAAACAGAGATGTGAAAAAAATTAGACCCTTCAACACGCGTAAAAGCTCAAAAATTGTCCAAAATATGGATCTGATGGAATATTTACTAATATCATCGGATCCAGTAATATGCTCCATAAGAACAAAATGGCTACCCAGTATTAGCTATGAAATAGAAAATGAAGATTCTGAGTCAACCGAAATTAAGGACCGTTGACTTTTGATACTTCAGATTATTTTGTAGAGAATTATTAGCTTAAACTTTTATATAACTCTTGTACAATTTACTATAACAAATAAAAAAGACTTTCTGCATATTATAGCCCTTGGTACAATAACAATAAAACATTTTGAATAATTTATTCCAATGCGTTTTTTTCTAGATAAATTGACTTGCGAAACATAACAGAGATATGTTTTGCATATCTACAATTACCAACTAAACAAAAACTCGCAGATTTTCTTACAATATCAAGGAAATGTATGCATGCAGGGCAATATCGGACCACAGAAAACATGTAGACAGGTAGATAAAAAGGAAAGTGTGCACATTAGCGGAAATCACCCTTGGTTGCACATCTGCAATTTTAGCAGATATAGCATGATTTTTTGCTACAAAGCGTGAGTGTCTTTTTCAAGTGCTTAGCAAAATAATTATATCAGCTGATTTTAGAGTAACGGAAAATATAAATATTTTTGGTTTGCAAATTGAGAAGGAAGTTTAGAAAACAAATTGCAAAAATTTCATTATTCATCTTTTCGTTGCCCGTCCTTTATTGATGACTTTTTGTTTAATTGCCTTAATTTTATTTTTACTTTCTTCATTTCCTTCCCTGTTTTATTTATTTGTTTACAAAATTTAATAAAGCAAGTTTGCCGCATGAGATAAGCTAAGCCGCAGCCAATATTTGAAAAGCAACGCCGTCGATAAAATTTGCACGTGAAGCAACCGCCCAATTTTTTTGCTTATTTTATAAAATTTAATAAAAATTATGCATAATAATAGGTATAATATTAAATTTTTACTATTTTGTAAATGCTTCTTTGAGCAACGTTAGCATTCATTTAATTCCAGCACAGGCATGTTTTTCGAGCGCAGGAGTTTACGTGTTGAAATGTAGAAAAACAAGCAGCTGTTTTAGCATTTAGCAACATTTGCAAATACGGATCTGCAATGGTTTTTAGTTTTGCATATTTGCTTAAGTGATGCAAATCTCGGTTTCATACATTTTGTTTTTGCAGTGTTGCAGACTATGGCACATATGCTACGGTTGCAATATCTGCAAGGGCAATTTGCAATGAAGGGCGAGTTCCGCTATTGTTATATTGTGTAAGCAAATTTTCTACCTACTACATTTTAACACAGACTCATCTCTTAAGACGAATAAGCACGATAGTTCATAAAAGTGCAGATACAGTATGTATTGAGTGTGTTATGTGGGTAGCAAATAATGTGAAAAATAGTGCATGTTTGCCAAATGTCATCCGAGGTGTGCGCTCTGTGGTCGTTTTGCTCAGTATGTTAAGTTAAAAAAATATATATATTATATACTGTTGGATAGGTAATTAAGTGTTTTTTTATATTTTGCATGAACTTTGATAATGTTAAAAAAAAAATATGGGATTTCACTGAAAAAACCTAAAAAATTCCCTTTTTGTACTCCTTTCACATCTTTTTTTTGGATTCGAAAATTCATAAGAAATTTCGTATATAATTTATCTTCCAATTCTTTTCAACAATAAAAGATGATAGTGTTTTCTAATAAATAACAGAAATATAAATAGATAAGAATTAAATTTAGTATAATTTTGAAGGTAGATAAAATGCACCCAAGAAATTGACTATTTTTAATAAATCTACTCTCCTGCTCACAGTTTTCACCGGGCGGGTAACAATAAAAGGTCAGATTAAATATTTTAAATATGTCTAATATAATTTATAAAAGTTTTTAAAAAATTCGATGGGCGATTTTTGTTTTTGACCAATCAATTCAGAATTTTTTAAAAAAATTTTCTTAATTCGTCCAATGCTGGATGTAGCGTGCATTATTTTTTCAGCTTAAAATTAAAAACAAAGTAATATTCAAGTCCTCTACTTTGACAGTATCTAAAAATTTTTGTTTTGATTAAAAACATTTTTAGAAAAAAAACGTCAAACAAATTGTCTCCATTTTTGTCAAAATTTTGCCATTTTTCACTAATTTTTCAAAGACTTGACTTTGATCTCTTTTCACGAGCACTCGTTTCGCGATAATTAAAAATTTTCTTTTGTGTACTATTAAAATGTATCCAAGAAAAAGTTTAAAACTATTTTTAGGCTTTTCGCTATGCTATTACTGGATATTTACAAAATAAGAAACAAAGTCAAAGCCAAAAACAAAAATTTCAAAATTTAAAACCAAATATCTTTTAAACTGTTTGCGATATCAACAAAAACTAAAATGCGTTTTGTTAATCTATTTATTTTCTTTTCGAAAAATGTAAATTTTCAAAAATCGGACTATATTTACAAAAGTTATGAATCGAACAATCTTTTCCATACCCGAGGTAGTCAACTTGGACACCCTGTAGGTCAAAGTGTAATACAACAGGGTGCTTCAAATTTCATTATACTTAAAGACTAGGTCCTCCTCTATGATTTTTTTATATATTGTTTTATGATCAGCTCGCTTGTTTCAAAGATACAGATTTATTACCCTTTTTTTGCGTTTGGCGCCACTGTGCGCCGTTGGATTTTAATCCATTTACAACTGAGAACCTACACCAATCTACTTCTCCATGCTGACTCTGGCTCCACTCCTGCTGATATCTGTTTTCGCAGATAAAAGGACAGAAACGACATTAATCAGAGATCTCCATAATATCCGACAAAATAATCGAACACTCGAACAGTTTCACGCTGAAATAATAGAGACCCAAGCAGCACTGTTAAACAATATTCTCATTAATGAAAAGAATCAAAAGGTCATCTCAAAAAGAGTTATTTTCAGAAATGTGGCTATACGCATTCTTGAGTGGACTTAAAGATCCTTTGGGTGCAACAGTTCGCGCCATGCGTCCAAAAACTCTTCCAATAGCACTCTCTTACTGTATAAAAGAGCAGAATATTACTTCGGTTAAACAAGATCTACGGCCATACAAACCACCCCAACTGAAACCTTACCATGAGGCGCAACCATTTTACATAAAGGATTACCAAATTCCACAAAATAAATTTCAGAGACCATATTACAGACAATTTCGTCCAGAACAAAGGCATTTTCAAAATAACCAATATAACACAAATCGCTATTTTAATAACAATAACTTTAGAAACAATAATCATAGCATTAGTAATGCTATAATGCCCCTAAAGACAGAGCCGACCAACAATAATGAGACTCAATCAAACTTTAGACAAAATACTCCTAATTCATACAACAGGACAGGTATGACCAGGCAAAATTTTCAACCCCGAATGAATTTTAATTCAAATTTTCACAACTTTGATCAAACCTTAGATAATTACGCAAATTATGAGGCTTCAAACATGTATCCTTACAATAGAACTGGTATGACCAGACAAAACTTCCAACCCCAAGTAAATTCAAGCTTTCGGAATATCATACAACCTGTGGACAATTACCCGAATCAAGAAACGTCAAACATGGCCACTATAGATGATACTGGAAAGTTTCCAGTATCAGCCTCGAAAATCCCACGGGATACATCGACATAAACAAACACGGAACTAAATTACCATTTATATTAATATCATCTCCATTTGGTCGCCCTTTAAGATTTCTAGTAGATTCAGGGGTATCCTCCTCATTTATCAACCCTGAATTCGTACCAGTGGAAAACCAAATAAACTGTCAACCCGTGACTATAACTACAATATCCAACAAATATACCCTGAACACAAAAACTAAATTAGCAATATTCACAGAATTTAGAGAAGAAGGTCACCTAGACTTTTTAATTTTCAAGTTTCACAATTACTTTGACGGGCTTCTAGGAATCGATGCGTTACAAAACCTTAAAGCAAATATCGACTTGCAGAATAATATTCTGATTACCCCAAAAATTACTATCCCTTTACAAATGAAACCTACCATAACTTCGCATAAGTATCTAATACCTAATTCTAAAACCATCCTACAACTTCCTGTGGATGTAGAAAAGGGTGAAATCTTTGTCGCACACACAAATATCTCAGAACAACTTGAGATCTCTGAAGGCATTTATAACGCAAGTAATTGGCAAAGTAATATGGAAGTCACCAACAAGTCAAATCACGACCAAATATTACATCCCGAACAACCTTTAAAACGCAGAACATTATAATTCCGCAAACTATCTAGAACTCAATTGTATTAACCCGGAGTATGTATCAGATAATAACGATTTCTCTAAGCCATTTGTACTTACCACAGATGCCAGTGGACTTGCTATAGGCGCCATATTATCACAAGGCCCAATTGGCAGCGACAAACCAATATGCTACGCCAGTCGTACATTATGCGAATCCGAAATCAACTATTCTACCATCGAAAAGGAACTGCTAGCAATAGTATGGGCCACTAAATATTTTCGTCCATACCTACACGGTCGACCCATACGGTCGGAAGTTTAAAATCGTTACCGATCATCGTCCACTAACTTGGATAATGAGTCTAAAGGACCCTAACTCAAAGTTAGTAAGATGAAGCTGGAGGAGTACGACTACGAGATCCATTACAAAAAAGGCGCAATGAATACAAACGCCGATGCTCTCAGTCGTGTAAAAATTGACGTAAATCATATAGATGTCAACATTAATGACACCACTTCAAATCAAGGTACACAAGGTACCACAATCCATTCCTCCGGCGAGAACCTTGAAGATGGCATTTTTATATCTGAAAGGCCACTTAATGAATTTAACTTTCAAGTGGTCCTAGAGAAAACAACATTAGGAAGTCCAATGCCAATAGAAACAATTTTCAGAAACAGACAAAGGCGAATAATTAGACGATCCAATTTCAACGAACAAGTAATGATAGCTATATTTAAAAAGTATTTTCCACCTAACAGGCTAACCGTAATATATACTGATGACAACATTTTCAAAAGTGTACAGGATACCTATTCAAAATATTTCTCAAATAATAAACTTTTCAAATTACTAAGGTGTACAGATTTTCTGGAAGACATTAGACAAAAGGACGACCAGGAAAATTTGGTAAAAGAGTACCATCAAAATAGTAACTACCGAGGAATTAATGAATGCTACGAGCACCTCAAAAGAAAGTATTATTTTCCATATATGAAAGAACTAATTACTAAAACTATTAACAATTGCGATAGATGCCAAACATTTAAATACGATAGACAGCCACCCAAAAAAAAAATTCAGACTACCCGAAACCCCTTCTAAACCATTAGACATATTGCATATACACCATAAATAATCACCAAAATTTAACAATTATAGATAAATTCTCGAAATTCGCAGCAGCATACGTTCTTGAAGACAGGAATAGTACAACAGTACTCAAATCACTTAAATCATTCCTGAGTTCATTCGGAATTCCTAAGAAAATTGTATGTGACCAAGGATCGGAGTTTACAAGTAATATTTTCAAAGAATTCTGCAGACAATATGGTATTGAATTACACCATACTTCATTTCAGCAAACGAGTAGCAACTCACCTGTCGAAAGACTCCACTCCACGTTTACCGAAATTTATAGACTCATTCCAGAAGAGAAAAATACCCGTAGGATGGAGTCCGACAATCAGGAGTTGATGGCGGAGGTTGTTTTAACATATAATAATTCAATACATTCTGCTACAAAACTAACACCTTTTGAGCTTTTCCATGGCCGAACTTATAAATTTGATAAAAAAGTAAAATTTAGCAGTGAACATGATTACTTGAGAAAACTCAATGAATTTCAAGAAACATTGTATCCAATAATCAAAGAAAAATTAGAAACTTCCGTTCTGAACCGTACAAAAAAACTAAACAACTTTAGGGAAGACCCCGAGCATAGACCAAATAACGAAACAATATATAGAAAAAACTGTAGACGAAATAAAATCACCTCTAAATTTTCAAAACACAAAGTAAAAGAGGACAATCTGCACACCATTACCACTACTAATAACCAGAAAATACATAAATCCCGTATTAAAAATAAACGAAAATCTTTTCCATTTTAGAGCTGCTTCAATTACGGCCCAGCATATTGAAATTCAGGACCTAACAAACAACAAGGGCATTCTACCAATTGACCTCGGACCGGCAAGACAAGTAACAGGTTACAGCAATTTGATCCACGTTATTAACATGGACAGATATAAAGCAAATATCGAAAAGATTAACACTACCCTTCAGATATTTGAAAAAAATAGCTCAACGAGAATTTACACTGACACCACAAAATTTAAACTCAAAGAGCTAAAACTCAAGTTAAACAGTTTAATGACCAAACGGAATAAACGAGGACTAATTGATGGAGTTGGTCATGCAATTAAATTCATTACAGGAAACATGGACGCATATGATGCCCAAGAAATAAATAGTCAAATTGACCAACTTAAATCTGACCAAGCAAAACTTCAAGACAATATAACAAAAGAACATAGACTTAATTTGAATATGATTGCAAGATTTTCTAACATAACCAAACACATAAACCAAGTACAAGAAACCATACAGCATTTTCTAAACAATCAGGCAAATTTAACTAACCATATAATAAAAGGTTCAGAATCCTCAATTAGAGAGATTCAATACCTTAACCAAATTAATTATAATATTGATATACTAACAAGTCATGTTAATGATATTTCGGAGGCAATTATTTTGCAAAACTTAACATAATTCCCAAATTAATTTTACATCCAGAAGAAATTGAACAAATCAGTAGACAATTAGAAAATGAATCCATTAATACTAAATCTATAGAGAACATATACGAACTACTTGGACTTCAGGCTTATTACAACGAATCTAATATTATTTTTAACGTTCAGATCCCCAACCTTGATCCCACACCCTACACATTTTACCATGTAATTCCTTTACCTATTAATAAAACTAAGATTATTGTAACAGAACCTTATATAATCTTTAATGAATTTAAGATCATATACATATCAGAAAAATGTTCAAAAATAGAAAATACCTTTTTTTGTACAAAATTCAAAAACAGAGAAACAACTGTAAACTCTAGTTGCATTGGCCACCTTTTTAAAAACCAAGATGCAAAGTGTGTCATCAATGACGTCGGCGAAACGCAATCAATTTGGCAACCAGAATCTAATCTAATTCTATATATTAACATACCTAAAACACCGATCGAAACCACTTGTAGATTCAGCAACCACTTTTTGAACGGAACAGGTGTAGTACATTACAAACATTGTGAAGCATACATAAATAACATAACCTATAGTGACGAAATGAACACGTTTTGGGACGACGTATATATTGCTCCAGCCCCAACTTCCCAAATTCACGCTTCAGCCGAGATGGAAACACTTACCTTAAAAAAGCTATCGGATAACAACTTTAGCCAACAAAGTGAAATTGTTACAATATCATCAAGATTAAATCTTCAAAGCTTTATTGAATCTTTTGTATGGGTACTTACAATTGGAGTTACAATTTATATCCTGAGAAGGGTATATATGATAAAAATTAAACAATCAACCCTAAATGAAGCTTCAGTCCCTTCTATCCCTACGCTTCAAACTGGGCAGGGAGGAGTTACATACACACTACCAACCATACAAAGGTCAATGCACTAAACGTACAGGAAATTGCCAGTCCAATTCTTAATAATTGTTCCATTTTCACTTTTTGTCAAATCAATGTTTTGTCTTGTGTGCAAGTTCAATAAACTGAACTTCCGCTTAAGACAACCTGAAAATAAAATTTTTCATAATTAAGCTTAAGGTATTTTTCCTAATAATTACCTTTAAACTTGAATTGCATTTCTATAATTTCATGTATTTTTCCTAATAATTAATTTTAAGCTAAAACTGCATTTTTTTAATATAAAACATTGTAAATTAGTTATTAAGATTTGAGAAATAAATTGGTGTTCAACCTTAACGGTTGATTTTTTTTAAATTAAAATAAAGTTAATTACTTATTTCGCGCACGGCTATTACCAGACAAAGAATGTATGTGTAATACATTTTCTCATTTTCGGAATTATAATTGGCACCAACCAAATGTATATAGACACGATGAATACCTGAAGACGGAAAATAGCTGTAAGATATTCGACTTTTTACAGATTTTTTTTTGCAATTCAATAATTTTCGTTTCAATATACATATGTATACCGAGATTATTTCAACCCGGAAGACTTGATTTTCTTACATTTATAAAGTGGGTCAATCGCAGTTCGCAATCAAACTTATTGATATTCCAATCATGTCAAAATTCTTGAAGGAGGTTCCGCCAGTCGATTTACAACAGTGTTTAAGCTAAATATTTTAGTTTTTAATGTGTTATTTTTAAATATATAATTTAAATATATACTTCGGTCATCTATTAATTTGCGAATATATCCTCCCACTTTTTGATATCACAGATCATATTAAAAGCAGGATTCCAATTGAAGTAAAATAACCATAAAATAATTTTTGCTAAACTTCTTTGAAAACATAACAGTTGAACTGCACATATTCACAAAAGCATCTCGAATACCTATTCCTTAGGCACTGATATTATGAGAAAAAATAAAAACACTAAAACAGCTTCTTTTTTTAATAAAGTATTGAAAAAAAAATGCATTCATTATATACACAACTTATAAAGAGTTAATAATTTTTCTCATACGCATTTGTTCCAACCATTTTTTAAACTGTTCCGAAGGCGTTTGAGGGTTAGGTAAGTAATAGTTCTTTGGTGGCACACCTTCTTCTAAACGCACAAAATAGTGGCAATGTTTATATTCTACTTGACCAAAACGTCCCCGAGCATGCCGCCTTAATCCTTTGAAAACACGACCTTTGCCTACAAATGATTCAGCTGCAAAAAGAACATAGTAAAATAAAGTTTATTTTTCAAAAATAGATGGACTTACCAATCCATATATTACCCCTGTATTCCAAATTATGACTTTTTTGTGCTATTTGAATTGCTTCGCGTATTACATCTTTTACATCGATGGCTCCTTTTTTTAACACAAAGCTAAGCTGCTTCAAGGCCTCATCAGCAGACAAACCTCTCACAAAGGAAGCTATATACCACATTTTATCGGGACTGTACTTGATATTAGTGCGCATATGGCAGACATACTAAAACAATTCCAATAAATAATGAATTTTTGAATTGAATTTATTGAGACTTCAAAATGAGATAACAAATGCTAAAAAAGAACAATAAAAAATAACAACTTAGAACTATGTGTATTGCCTAATCTAATCTAGATAAGAAGCAAACGCAACTTGCTGACGTTAAATAAATAGTTTAAATACAAAAATATTCGGTGAAATTTTTTTACATTTGTTCTTGCTCCCCGAACGACAATTACACATGTTGTAAAAAAAATTAAACTAACCTTAAAATTACATAAAACTATTTTGTTATCTACATACTACTATTTACAATATTTACAAAAGGATGGATCAAAAATAAAATCCGAACAAACAGAAAGCGGTGATGCCTTCTTGATTTTATGGTATTAGTCTCACTTCGCTGGTTTTAACTAATTGAACGTCTTGAGGAAAGAAGCAAAATACCTACTGCGAATGAGCAGTAGGTATTTTTGCACTGTTGGAAAAAAACAATTACTGATTTACGAAATCAGTCCGCTCGTTTCCAAACGTTGAGTCTATCGTCCACAACACAAGCATCTGAGTCGCCGAGTAGTTCGCCGGCCCGAAAGTGCTTATTCTGAAAACGCACCACCCGTAACGCCTTTATTTTCAGGTGGTACCTATACACCTGCCACTTCGTTAAGAACCGTCTATCCGCAACACTCTGTATCGTTTCACCCGTCACTATCGCAGAACATAGCATCACTGAGTTACATTTATAACCAGCCAGTTTGTACGCCACGTTTTATTAATCAACAACCTGTTTATACTTCGATTGGCCAGCACGTTGAACAAACAGCCCAGTGTTGTGAGTCAATAATGACAATAACAACAACAAGCGGAAGTTGACCAACAGCACAATTGGCTAATATGCAAAAACATAGTCAAGCTGAAATTAGGTCAACAAACTGCTATTGATGAAAACAGTGCAATAAACTGATATTGCAGCCCATGCAATAATTAGAACTAATTGTCACAGCGGCGGTTTCTGCTGACGGTGTGATTCTTAACAATGGGAAAAACAATAACAGCAGCAGCAACAGCAAATAGCAGCGACGGCAAGTAGCAGCAACGGCAACAGCAACACGGGCAGAGACAGAGTACAATTAATTAGTATAAATAGAGTTAAGTTTTAGAATAAGGGAGGGACTTGATTTGGCATAAATAAAGAAGTACAAAGCATAAACAAATCCGCCAGTTTTTTCCTCACTATAATACAAATAAAAGAGCCTGCCATACACCAAACACAGGGTCTCTGAACGGCTCAAATAATAAATAAACAAATAACTAAATAAAAGACTGTCTGCGATCTCCACGGAGCCCTCCAGGCAGTATAACAAAAATAAAGAGTATCCTGCGATTCCTAAGGGACCCTCCAGGATAATTCTAAATAAAATATTAATTAATAAAATTTAACCATAACATTAATGGCGCAGCCGGTAAACGCGTAAAGAATTTTTTCGTATAAATTAATAAATTATTTTTAATTTTATAATTTTAATTACGAAATTTTGCGCGGTTACGAACTACTTGGGTTTTGTTTAACTACAAGGCATCGTATTAACAGTCCAATAAAAGACGAAACTCTCGCTACCTTTGGACAGTTTTTCTCTGCATTGGGAAGGATAGAACCCAAATAGGAAAGTACAACATTAACAAATTGATAATTTCGATTTGGGAATGCCGTACCTCCAAACAAAATAATAAAAAGTAAATATTATGTTACATGAAATAATAACAAAATTATAAAAGATAATCAAATAAGGCTTAACCACGATAAAAATAAAAAGTGTTTGACATAAGTTTCAGCGTTATAGGTCTTAGCACGAAATAATCTAATAAAAGACGAAACCCTCGCTATCTTTGGATTATCTAGTGCTGGGAAGTGTAGCGGTAGAACCAACGAAATTGTACATGGTCAGGTAAACCTGGTTTAAGCCACCAGTCTTTCGGGGTGCCTTGGGCATGTGCGATTGTTGAAAAATCCAATAATAACATATTGAAACAATAATTAAAGAAAATGATATAATAAGAGGAAGACGGCCTTAAAGTGAAAAAGAATAATTATGGTGAAGACAAAAAGAATAAAAAACAATATTTTCAATAAAGAATTTAAGAGCTAAGGAAGTCCGAATATTTGTGAACAGTAAACTTTTAGAAAAAGAAAGTGAAAATTAACAGTTTTAAAGACAAAGAAAAAAAAAAGTTTATAACCCTGCCTCGGAGTCACCGACGCACAACTAGAAGAAGATTTTGTGATCACACTGAAAGCAGCACAAAGTCTATTAGAAAGAAGGTCGCCGTCACCAGTATCTAAGCAAGACCTTGAAATACAATTTAACAAGATGCCGTCCCTATCGGAAATAATAAAAGTAGTAAACAGTGCTGTACCATCATTTTTCGGCACTGAGGGACCAGATTTGCCAGCCGAAGTGTGCAGATACATCCAGGGGTGTAAAATGGTGGAAAGAGAAATACTGTCGGATGCGAACATTGACCAGGTCCAGGATGTGATCCAATGTTTAAAACTGAGACTAATGGGAGCAGCATATACAAAAATTTCGCAAACCAGTTTCAACTCAGTAGACGCGTTCTGTAACGCGATTAAAAAGCACTACCTCAAGAAGAAAAGTCTGGACAAGATAAGAGAGCTGATTGTGGGATGTAAGCAAAGTATCAGAGAATCGGCAAGCAAATTCGGGGAGCGGCTGGAGAATCTACTAAGTGAGGCTACAACGGCAATAGAAGAGGAATGGCGGAACGGGCCAGGGCGAGAAGTCATGGTCAAAGATTTTAAGAGGATTGCGGTAAGGAGCTTCATAAAAGGACTGAGAGACCATGCGTTGAAAACACGGTTCATGGGTCAGGAACATGAGGAACTGGCAGTACTCATAGAAATAGTGGAGAATGCAGAAGATTTGTTTGGCGAGCCGGTGCCGAACATAAATACCGTGGCGTCAGAAAGTACTTGCAGCTTCTGCAACAAAATGGGCCATGAAAGGAGTAACTGCAAAAAGAGGCTAAACACGCCTTACTGCACAAAATGCGGCATATATGGGTACGAGGTTGGCCCACAATGCAAAAACAGCAACCACGTAAGAAGGACCTGTGAATACTGCAAGATGAGGGGACATGTGATGAGTGAATGCCGAAAGAATCTAGGGTCCTTATACTATAGAGCCTGCAGGATAAGTGGGCATCAAGAAAACCCATTTTGTAGACAACAACCACTTAGAGGGGCAGCCAATCGAAATCAGTGGCAAAACAATAGCAGAACACCTACAGACAGAAGCATCAACAGAGAAGACGTCGGCTCACGTGTACAAAATATACCTGTAAGAGAAAACGTAAGCACCAACAGGCAACCGCTATGCTACAAGTGTAATCAGTTGGGTCACTTCGCAAGGAACTGCCAAAATGGTTATATACCAATCAATCTACGGAAAGAAGTACCTTTCTCACAAGCAGCAAATAGCTCTACAAATAACAGCCAGCCAAACCAGGGAAACGAGTTGAGGCCCAGTTATTGCCAGTAGCTGGGGAGCACAAAATAAGAAAAGAATATGCTTGGCAGACAACTAATAGAAACTCACATATTATAAACAACATGGAAGAAGGTGCAGCACACGCAGATTTGAAGACAAGTAAGAATAATATCAAAATAATCGAAGTGAGAGAGAACGCGGCGCAAGATGCGGGATATAATACTTGTAAGCCGAAAAACTGCAGGGTACATAAAAACATCAAAATAAACGCAAAGGAAGAAATATTCAAAGAAGTAAACATGAATAGTGACTCGGAAGCAGAAGAGTCGACAGTAATCGTGCACAAGGCAATGGTGCACACGAGAGGACAGGAGAAAGTTCCTGAAAAGATTAACAATGAAATCAAGAAGAAACTAAATCAAAATGATGAAACAAAACAAAAAGAAGTGGGTGTGCAAAGAATCACTAGTTGCGATGAAGTCAAGAAGTCACCAGACAATGTGGATACAATTTTCATCACGCTTCCTTGCTTCGAGGCTAAGGAAGGAAAGTTGGTCTTACTTGTGGACACTGGTGCAGACTCCAGCATAATAAAGGAGGAAGCCCTGCATGTTATTCCATGTTATAACAAAACGGTACCAAAGACTTTGGCAGGTGCGTTCGGAGGGAGTGCTACTACGTTAGGCACGATGGAAGTAAATATAGGACAAAGGAAGCAGCAACGTTGGGTGTTCCATATTGTGGCTAGAGGAACTAGAATTCCAGGAGATGGTATCCTGGGTAGAGACAACATTTGGAGCAGAAGTATCGTTAATTCCATACAGCTAACTTTAAAAGTTTTTGATAACAATCGATGGTTCAAAACGTTCACACTACACAAAGGCCAGGACAAAACAGAGAGCGATGGAAGAGAAAATTTTGTCGAGAAAAAGGGCAATCACAATGGTGCCATTGAAAATAAAAACGAAGGAAAAAACAGTGGTCGTTCATAGACGAGAAATAAACCCAGGGGTGTATGTTGGGAACTCGGTGGTCAATGTCAACAATGGAGAGGCAGTGGTTCCAATACTAAATGCCACGGAGCAGGACATTTCAGTAAGTGAAATTATGAATGTTGAACATTCAAATATAAATAGCTACATAGAATACAAAGGACCTGAAGGCCTAGGTCCCACTACAAGCAAATTAGAGAGAATAAAAGAGTTGAAAGATATAATGATGAAAGAGGATACGTGGAACGAAGAAGAAAGGAAATCTATGGTTAAAATCTGTGAGCAGTACCATGATGTGTTTATGCTAGAGGGTGACAATCTGCCGTTCACAAGACTAGTAAAGCATAAAATTCCAACAAACTATAATCAACCGCCAATAAATCAGCGGCAATATAGGCTCCCACAAATACATAAGGAGGAGATAGATCGTCAAGATTTGGAATTGCTGAAAGAAGGAGTTATTTCTCAAAGCACGTCGCCATGGAATTCACCATTGCTATTAGTGCCCAAAAAATCGCAGGACGGCCAGAAAAAGTTTCGGATGGTAGTGGATTTCCGGAAACTAAACGAAGCCACCATCAAACAAGTTTTCCCCATTCCACGAATTGATGAGATCCTGGACCAGTTGGGGAACAGCCGGTATTTTACTACGCTGGATTTGGCCAGCGGCTATCATCAGGTACTGGTAGATAAAGAAGACAAAAAGAAGACAGCGTTCAGTACTGATAAGGGTCATTTCGAGTTTAATAGAATGCCGTTCGGGTTGACCGGAGCACCAGCAACATTCCAAAGAGTTATGAACACTATACTGACGGGTCTACAGGGTCTGGACTGTTTCGTCTATCTTGACGATATAGTTGTCTATGGGAGAAATTTGTCGGATCACGAGAGAAAACTGGTCAATGTATTGACGCGTCTTCGCGAAAGCGGTCTAAAGCTGAATACAAAGAAGTGTCAATTTTTGCGAAGAGAGATAGTCTATCTAGGCCACAAGTGTTCCGAAGAGGGGGCACTTCCAGACCCTGCAAAAATAGATAGCGTAAGAAAACTGAAGGCCCCAAGGAGCATAAAGGAAGTACAAGCGTTACTAGGACTAGTTAATTACTACCGTAAGTTTGTGAAAGGCATGGCAGAATTAGCCTCACCGATAACTCGTTTACTAAGAAAGAATTGCAAATTTTTGTGGACACCTGAGTGTGAGGAAGCTCTAAATAAGATTAAACAAAGTATCACCAACCCACCTATTTTAATTTACCCAAATTTTTCCGAACCTTTTCGTGTAACCACGGATGCTAGTAATGAGGCACTAGGAGCAGTGCTATCCCAGTTGAAGAATGGCAATGACCACCCCATAGCATTTGCCAGCAGGACACTAAGCGACACCGAAAAAAGATACTCCACCATAGAAAAGGAAATGCTAGGAATAGTTTGGGCCACACACACGTTTAGGTCATACATACTAGGCCGACATTTCACTATTTTCACCGATCACCAGCCTTTACGAGGAATAGCGAATCTGAAGGATCAAACGTCGAGACTTGCCCGATTCAGACATAAACTGTCGGAATATGAGTTTGATATTGTGTATAAGCCAGGGAAAACTAATTTAAATGCAGACGCTTGCTTTGAGCCGATTACCACTACAAGAGGAGAAGGTACAGGTCGTAACGAGGGCGCAACAAAAAATTTTGGATGACGAAAACAGGAAAACAGAGACTGAAGGTCAGAGCGACATATCGCAGAACGATGAGAGCGCAAAAGAGACAGAGAAGAGTGCAGCAATTACCCTACTTAACAACAAGGATATCCAGGAAGTCCTAAGGAGTTTTCATGACTCCCCCCTCGGTAGTCACCAAGGGGTCAGAAAAACGTACAAAAGAATAAAAAAGCAATATAAATGGAAGGGAATGCAGCGGGACATTATAAATCATATTCGAAAATGCCCAAAATGCCAAAAGAACAAAAGTGGTTTGCTAAACAAAGAGCCCATGGTCCTGACTGACACCGCAAACAGGCCTTTCGAAAAGGTTTATATGGACATGGTGGGTCCTTTACCGACTACCACGATGGGCAATAAATACATCCTTACATTGCAGGACGATTTATCAAAGTTTTTTATTTGTGCACCAATGCCAGATGCGGAAACGGAAACAGTGGCAAGAATTTTTTTCAATGATGTTGTTACTAAGTATGGAATTCCAACAAAGCTCATAACGGATAATGGTACAAACTTCACATCGAAGTTGTTCGGGAGTGTGTGCAAACTTTTGAAAATAAAGAAATCCCACATCACTCCCTACCATCCTCAGGCCAATGGATCACTAGAGAGGAGTCATAGACCTTTAGCAGAATACCTGCGAAGCTTTGCAAAAGAGGACGGGTCCAACTGGGATCAGTGGTTAGCACCAGCGATGCATGTGCATAATCACACGGAGCACGCATCCACCCAGCAGACACCTTTTCGGGTACTTTATGGATTTGATACGCCTTTACCGTCAAATCTCAAACTAAGTACCCCCCTCTACAACCCATATGACTACCCATCGGTATTAAAACACCAAATACAGAAGGCCTACGAGTTAGCTAAAAAGAGCCAAAGAGAGGTATGACAAGAAAGCTAAATCGAGCATAATACGTATAGGAGACAAGGTTTTAGTAAAGAACCAAACCCGCAAAAACAAACTGTCGCCTATATGGGAGGGTCCATATGAAGTAAAAAGCCTGCCTACTCGAGTAAATGTGCAAATATTAATAAAGGGCAAACTCAAAATCCTACACCGTAATCTGATAAAACTCTACAAATAAAAGCAATTACCCTCTACTAGTAACACAAAATTGTCAGCAAAATAAGCCGGTATAAGCAGCCGAATTGATCAGTTCAAAAGCCAAGTCCTTGAAGGAAGTTAAAGTACGCAGTTTCGATGGCTAAATTCCGAAAAAAAAAACAACAACTGGGGTCTCTTCAGACTAGAAAAGCAGAAGTGCAGAAGTTACAAAACGTGATTTACAAGAAGAATCTGATGACCATACATACCCACTTACAACTTCTCGCTAAGAGTTGGAATTGGTAAGTGGATCCATTGCTAATCACATTTTTTTTCTCAGGTATTCGCCTTTGCAACATTTACGTCGCATGTAGACTTCCAGTAATGCATTCAAAATATCAAACAAAAAAATATATATTTTACTATAAAATAAAAAAAAGAGAAAAAACATAACACAGTTGAGTGACCGAAAATATATTTTCCTCGATAATATATTTTTTCTTTTTGCACTGGTTTCAAATTCAAAAACAAACTTATGAATTGAACACAAACAATCATAAGAGTGTTTTTTTTTTTCAACATACAATACTACATTAATTATTTCATTTTTCCACTTAATAAAACTTTTGAAATTCGACTCAAGCAGACACCTGCCAACCTAGAAATTCAAAACCCTTTTTGCTTACATTTTATTACTGGCACGCGTTATTTTTCGGCAATTTGTTTTTACCAAGCGTCACACAGTGGTGTAAATAAAAGAAAAAGTGGTAAAAAGTCCGGAACTTTTAAACCACACAACGGATCTCGCTGAAAATTGAAGTAGACATAGACAAGGAGTTATATTTTTTGTCTCAAGTCTTTTTAGGCCTATAGTTAAAACAGGGGCGGGGCTATGGGGGCTGAAAGTTACCTACCTCAAGTATAAAAAATGTTATGCAGCTTATAACTTTCTTATATCTTGGCCGATTTTAAAGATTTTTACCTTTTTGTATTTTGCTTAGCAAGGCAAAGAAAAAATGTTATAAAACATGTTTTCATATCTCTTACAGTTTAAGAGATATTCGCCTTCTTTTGGTATTTTGCTTATATCTTTTTTGTTAAAATCTTGATTTTAATTTGTGGCCCACCGTTATATTCCTTATAAAATTCTAAGTGAGATAAGGTACCGTTTTATTAAAATATCTTGCTCGGATAAGTCATAAAATAGGTCTCAATTCAAAACTTTGAAATTTCACCGAAAAATTTTAATTTTTTACAAAAAAGGTGGCTTCATTATTTTTGAATTCGTAAAAAATTTTGTTCCAGCTTTTATACTTATTTTTACACGTAGCGAAAGATAATCTCTTAAGAGTGTGTAAAAATTTTATTTTGTTTAATTTAAACTAAGTACCCTACAGTAGGCAGTGGTCGAAAATCATACATTTTTAAAACAATTTTCGGATATGTGGGCGTCTGAAAAGTTTTGCCAAAAGTGAAATGAAATTCTGTGAACGACATTTTATTACAAAATCAGTTGGTATTGTTGCTGCAGAAGCTCGAGACATCCTAGATATAATTAGCGTTGCCAGACTGAGATTATTAAAAAAACTCAATTTTTGGAAGGGACAATTTTGAATTGCTAAAAAAATGGATTTATGATTTATATTTCTTTCTGAAATTTATGCTTTTATTTGAAAATTTAGTATTTTAATACGCTTTGAAAAATTATGCATGTATCTTTCATCGTCTTGCAGATATTCAAGTTTCACTTTGATTTTTATGTGCGAAAAACTATCCTTTTATTATTTTTTTCATTGTTTTCACGAATGTGACTTAAAAACATAAATAAAGTATAAATTTTTGCATATATTTGAAAAGTAGACACAAATTCCTTTCCAACGATATATAACATGTATACCTTTTTTTAATATTTGCACATTCGGGAACTACTAGAATATTACGCAACCAATACAAAGTAAACAAGTTTGGCGTTTTGAGAGACAGCCAGACATACGAATTAAATGCACTTAGTTCGGTTATAATCAAAAGGCCAAAAAATTCCTGATAATGCATTTAAATACCTGCAATTCTACTTTCAAAAAGTAAATGATAACATAATAAAAGGTTCCAAAATCGAAAGGAAAAGTGGTCATAAAAATAACAGATTTCTTTGAAATCTACACAAATAACGCGTATAATAAATGGAAGCATACCTTCTATTGAAACAATTCGGCAAGACGGTGATAAGCGAAGCATTAGAAGCAAAAGCAGGTACAAAAATTGGGCCAAAGCAGTGACAAAACAAGCAGAGGGTTCACCCCTCACAAAGGAAAATTTTGGCGGTACGTATAAAATGTCTATGCCAGAAGACAAATGCAGTAGTAATATTAAAAACGCTGAGCACTTCATGTCGAAAAAGAAGAAAAAAGAAGCGATGGTACTTGGTTACTTTGGAGATCAAATAAAAGATTCCTTTAAACGGACTTTGATGAAATTCCAGCAAAAAGAAGCGCTAAAAGTTGTGGACGTACTACCAACTGCATATCCAAAGAGATTAAGATATATAAATGGGGATGTGATGGATCATCTAGATTTTCTGAGTATAAGCAAATAAGCGATTCCAATGCAGACTTTTCCACGGTTCTAATGGCATCGTTAGTGCCATTACGGCTGCAGCTCTATAACAAAATTCCCACATCGAGTAAAAATTCATATCGTGATCTGTGGAAAAATAACACGCCAGGGTCTAAGTTTCTATGCCGGCCAATACGTTTTGAGTATATCAAAGAAAACAAACAATTCAAATGCTTGTTAAGGGCAATTCAGACTATTATACAAGTATAAATACTTTTATCGAGTTTTGTGAGCTGAAAGTATAATTAGATTTCTTGCGACTGTCAAAAAGTCTAACGTTAATTACATTTTATATTCACACCATCACACTTCAAATAAAATAAAAAATTTGAGTGGAAAAAAAACAGCTGTTGCATATGTATGTACATACGTTAATCATACATACGTTTAATCACAGAATAAAAGTGCCCACATAAAACTTTACACGGCGGCAGAAGAGCAATTTCATGTTGGCGGTGGACGTGCCGGCGCTAAAAAATATTCAGCTGCTAAAATAATAGTTATGTAAAACAGAACCAAATTGAAAAACACAAAAATATTTTATCTTCTAAATACACCTAGAGCAAAATACATTTGTATACGGTAACCAAATTCCAAATTTCGAACCCTTGTATAACGAAATCCAATACCATCAGTGACGGCACGCCATCGGCTGTGAAACAACTGGCTAGTAAATTTTTCAACAGCTGCTTGTGTTAAAAAAACAACCCTGATCGAATGAAATGTATTATCGTTTAGAAAATTTTCAAAAAACGGTGAAGTCTTATGGGATGTCAATTTTTTATCGTATTATTTCTCGTATTCATAACACATTGCATTCACACCATCACACTTGCACGTATTATTTGAATTTTTGGCAGGTATTAATACACAGTATAATAGTCTGAATTGCCCTTTAATGATATCAACCGCGAAATTTCCAACATGGCTTCCATTGATGTTTGCATATCTGGAAGAACGATTACTGTTTCTTTTAAACCTTATCTAACCATGATATATGGAAAAGTCGCAAAGGCAATTACCGATACGAAATCAAACATGAATTGTAACGTATGTGGAAAGAAGAGTATTGATTTAAATGATATTGATAGAAAAGTCCCATACAATGAAGATTCTCTTCAGCTTGGAATATCGCCTCTTCATGCCCGTAAAGTGATACTAGCTGTCATAAATAGTAAAAAAGTAATAAACACCGAAAAATTCGAAAAATAGGCAAAAGAAATACGGACCTTAATTAATAATCTGTATTCGTGGAGACCATTAACACCAACCGTACACAAAGCTCTAACACATACAACAGAAATAATGGCGAACAATATTCTTCCCTTAGGGGAATTAACAGAGGAAGCTCAGGAAGCTAGAAACAGAGATATTAAGCAATATAGAATTGTTAAAACACGAAAGTGTTCAAAAACTGCTCAAAATAATGACCATAAAATGGTTACCAAAAATAACAATGGAAATAGAAAAGGATGATCCCGAAGGAATTGAAATTAAAACTCTTTTAAGTTATGACGCTTCCGATTATTTTAAAGAAAATTTGTATATTAAGTAGACAACACTGTTAGTATATTTTATGCTTTAATCAATAAATGAGAAATAATTTGTAAGATTTAAAGCTCAAACATTACTTAGTTAAAATAAAGTCGGTAAATCCTTTTAGTTTGCATTTTATATTTCTCCTATATTTATAAATTTTTTTTTGTGATGTGTTCGCTGGTTTAATTGAGATCCTTTTGAATCCATATGCTTTACGCCGTCCTGCATTCGGGCAACCCGCTTCTGCGAGTGATCCTTTATTTGCTTGTTTTCTCTCTGCTTTGCCCCGCTGTATTCAGATTAAAAGCTTTTGCGCCCAATCAACTGCTTTTCATTGTCTTATCGAACAGTTGAATAAACAGGTATGCATATGGTTATATTGTTGTGGACAAAGAAATCTGTTATTTTTATGACCACTTTTCCTTTCGATTTTGGAACCTTTTATTATGTTATCGTTTTCTTTTTGAAAGTAGAATTTCAGGTATATAAATGCATTATCAGGAATTTTTTGGCCTTTTGATTATAACCGAACTAAGTGCATTTAATTCGTATGTCTGGCTGTCTCTCAAAACGCCAAACTTGTTTACTTTGTATTGGTTGCGTAATATTCTAGTGGTTCCCGAATGTGCAAATATTAAAAAAAGGTATACATGTTATATATCGTTGGAAAGGAATTTGTGTCTTCTTTTCAAGTATATGCAATAATTTATACTTTATTTATGTTTTTAAGTCACATTCGTGAAAACAATGAAAAAAATAATAAAAGGATAGTTTTTCGCACATAAAAATCAAAGTGAAACTTGAATATCTGCAAGACGATGAAAGATACATGCATAATTTTTCAAAGCGTATTAAAATACTAAATTTTCAAATAAAAGCATAAATTTCAGAAAGAAATATAAATCATAAATCCATTTTTTTAGCAATTCAAAATTGTCCCTTCCAAAAATTGACTTTTTTTAATAATCTCAGTCTGGCAACGCTAATTATATCTAGGATGTCTCGAGCTTCTGCAGCAACAATACCAACTGATTTTGTAATAAAATGTCGTTCACAGAATTTCATTTCACTTTTGGCAAAACTTTTCAGACGCCCACATATCCGAAAATTGTTTTAAAAATGTATGATTTTCGACCACTGCCTACTGTAGGGTACTTAGTTTAAATTAAACAAAATAAAATTTTTACACACTCTTAAGAGATTATCTTTCGCTACGTGTAAAAATAAGTATAAAAGCTGGAACAAAATTTTTTACGAATTCAAAAATAATGAAGCCACCTTTTTTGTAAAAAATTAAAATTTTTCGGTGAAATTTCAAAGTTTTGAATTGAGACCTATTTTATGACTTATCCGAGCAAGATATTTTAATAAAACGGTACCTTATCTCACTTAGAATTTTATAAGGAATATAACGGTGGGCCACAAATTAAAATCAAGATTTTAACAAAAAAGATATAAGCAAAATACCAAAAGAAGGCGAATATCTCTTAAACTGTAAGAGATATGAAAACATGTTTTATAACATTTTTTCTTTGCCTTGCTAAGCAAAATACAAAAAGGTAAAAATCTTTAAAATCGGCCAAGATATAAGAAAGTTATAAGCTGCATAAAATTTTTTATACTCGAGGTAGGTAACTTTCAGCCCCCATAGCCCCGCCCCTGTTTTAACTATAGGCCTAAAAAGACTTGAGACAGAAAATATAACTCCTTGTCTATGTCTACTTCAATTTTCAGCGAGATCCGTTGTGTGGTTTAAAAGTTCCGGACTTTTTACCACTTTTTCTTTTATTTACACCACTGTGCGTCAGTTGGCATTTCATCACTGACCTACATTAATATTGCAACGTCGTCGTATTACAAGACATCGAAATAACAGTTCATTAAATGCTTCATTTGCACAAATGAAAATGAGTTCATTGTGCAGGTGGGGTAGTAGTAACACATGTATGTATGTAATCACAATATTAGAGTTGTACAAACATAATATAAACTGTTTTCGTATGCACAAAGTGTAAAAATATGAGTTTTTACAGACATAAATAGATATAAGAAGAAAGAGGGAAGAAAAAGCTATATGAAGGCACACATACAAAATGGCATGTATGGCTTCATAATAGTAATGGAAAAAAAATGTTGTTTTAAGAAAAAGAAAAAAAAAGATTTGTTAATTAAAAAAAAAAACTAAGAAGTAATATATGTATATAATTAACTATCCACCAAGAATATTTTAATATTTAAGTTTAATGCAACAAAATTAGAGAAAAAAAGAGATTTATTATTTGAATATATTAAGAAAAAACTAAGAAGTAATAT
The DNA here is from genome assembly GCA_963662145.1 of Sturmia bella. Classification (NCBI taxonomy): domain Eukaryota; kingdom Metazoa; phylum Arthropoda; class Insecta; order Diptera; family Tachinidae; genus Sturmia; species Sturmia bella. The sequence goes on from OY759170.1 coordinate 28,875,524, forward strand.
ATGTATATAATTAATACTATTATCCACCAAAAATATTTTCACAAAGTTTAATACAACAAAATTGAAGAAGAAAAAAGAAAAGATTTTTTATTTAAATATATTAAGAAAAAACTTGTATATGATTAGCTACTATAATCCGCCAAAAATATTTTAACAACAAAATTGAAGAAAAGGAGATTTATTATTTGAATATATTAAGAAAAAACTAAGAAGTAATATATGTATATAATTAACTACTATTATCCGCCAAAAATACTTTAACACTAAATTTAATACTACAAAATTAAAAAAAAAGAGATTAATTAAGAAACAATATATATATATGTATATGTAAATAACTACTGTTGTCAGCCACAAAATATTGCAACAATTATGCTGTTTCGGCGGAAAATTTCAACCTGATAGAGGAAACTCGTAATTGGTTTGCATCATCATACAAAAATTTAGGAGTTCACGACTTGTTGTCGGTGGCAATTTGGCGTATATACGGACAAACAACGTATACAAGAAGCAAAGCAGTCATAGAGGAAGCAAAATCTTTCTAAGTCGCCACTTCCGATAACTAAACAGCCACTACTAAAGACACTAAAACATACATCTATCTTCTATCTATACAGATATCATCTATCCTACAGCGGCTCTCTAAGAACAAGTCTGAGCCCAAAGATCATCGCCGTCAGCAAACAACAAGCAAGATATTCGCGAAAGGTTCCTTCCAGCCCCGTACGTTGCATCCTAAGACAGGATGCCTCTTTTCTGCAAGGGGGGAGGGATGTTGTGAGTCAATAATGACAATAACAACAACAAGCGGAAGTTGACCAACAGCACAATTGGCTAATATGCAAAAACATAGTCAAGCTGAAATTAGGTCAACAAACTGCTATTGATGAAAACAGTGCAATAAACTGATATTGCAGCCCATGCAATAATTAGAACTAATTGTCACAGCGGCGGTTTCTGCTGACGGTGTGATTCTTAACAATGGGAAAAACAATAACAGCAGCAGCAACAGCAAATAGCAGCGACGGCAAGTAGCAGCAACGGCAACAGCAACACGGGCAGAGACAGAGTACAATTAATTAGTATAAATAGAGTTAAGTTTTAGAATAAGGGAGATACTTGATTTGGCATAAATAAAGAAGTACAAAGCATAAACAAATCCGCCAGTTTTTTCCTCACTATAATACAAATAAAAGAGCCTGCCATACACCAAACACAGGGTCCCTGAACGGCTCAAATAATAAATAAACAAATAACTAAATAAAAGACTGTCTGCGATCTCCACGGAGCCCTCCAGGGAGTATAACAAAAATAAAGAGTATCCTGCGATTCCTAAGGGACCCTCCAGGATAATTCTAAATAAAATATTAATTAATAAAATTTAACCATAACACCAGTGATATACCACGAATACAAATCCGCAGATGGTATCTATCTAATAACGTAATACCATATTTTACACCACAATTTCCAAACGCACAGCAATTATATCCACCTATGCAACTGCCGGTACAACAAAACGTACTCCCTACCAATACGTATGGAAATGTTAGAGAAATAATCGCTATACTGCCAGTATTTAACCCGTCATCAGATGAATCGTTGAACTCGTCTCAATTCGTCAAACGAGTCGAGACTCTAAGAACGGCTTACGGCTGGGATGACCAGTCTCTGATTTTTGCGTATAACAAAAAATGTTCGGACCGGCAAGATATTGGGTAGATTCCCTACAAATAGTTTTCATGTCATGGCCCCAGTTCGTTCACAAATTCTTTCAAGATTTCCCGCACATCGACAATTCAGCCGATATTCATATAAAGATGTCACAAATGAAGCGCCGGGGAAATGAAACGCCTCAAGAATATTACTTTAGAATGTTTGCTTTTGGCTCCAAGGGTAATATACCAGAGTGCGCTATCGCTAGACATATTGTAAATGACATCAACGATGCCGATTTAAAACGTAAGATATCTCAGTTGCCATCAATTGTATCGTGTATTGTAATTATAACAATGTGGTTACACCAGTCTCAGCAAATAAACCAAAATTATTGTCGTCAAAAATATGCCACCGATACGGGATGTACAAAGAAAAACGATAACACTTCCACCGACAAAGTAAAATGTTTTAATTGCTTCAATTATGTGCACTATTCTATTAAATGCCCCGAACCACAACGAAAAGAACGTTGTTCTAAATGCAATCGTACAACACACTGTACAACGGAGTGCAATGTTAACAAAAATGATTTCCGGCAACAGTCAACAAATGTAAACAAAATAGAAAAGAGTTCAGAGTCGACCGCAGATCTCATTAAAACAATTAAAGTTATCGATTTGGAAACCACCGCATATATTGATTCTGGCAGTGTACGTAGCTTAGTAAAAAAATCTTTTGCAGCTATTATTGGCAAAAGTGAAGATTGTTTATTTGTGCTAAATGGGTTTGCCGGTGGCCAATATAAAGGTACGAAAAAACTAAATGCTGTTCTGGAGATTGACGGAAATAAAATTGAAGCTGAAATGATTGTTTTTGATGATGACCTCATAGCCAAGAATATCTTATTGGGACGATACATTATTTGTCGTAAGCGAAATCGTACTGTCATCGAGGAGCATGAATGTTTTATACAGGATGTAAACATAATACGATCTAGTGAAAACATGACAACAAATGAAATTCTTTCCAGGCATCGCAATAGTTTTACCAATAACATTGCGGAGCTGGGTAAGTGTACTTTGGCTAAAATGGAGATACAATTAACAAGCAATAAACCCGTTTTTGTCAAACCATATTGAATTGCATTTGCAAAACGTGCTATTGTGACGGATTTGATCACTGCATTGCACGATAATAATATAATACAACCAGCAACTTCACCGTACGCTTCGGGGATTGTTTTGGTTGAAAAACATAATGGAGAACACCGTCTTTGTGTCGATTATCGACAATTGAGCTCGATTACACGAAAGATTCCATATCCGATGCCTATAATCAAGGAGCAGTTTGCATAGCTTGCTGGCAATAAATATTTCAGTACCCTGGACCTTCGTATGGGGTACCACCAAATCGAAATGCAGGAGGATTCAAAGAAATATACCGCTTTCGTAACACCCGAAGGACATTATATTTAATCGAATGCCCTTCGGGCTCGTAAATGCTCCGGCTGTTTTTCAGGCAGTGATGCATCAAGTGACTAAATGTATGGGCCCTGGCGAAGTACTCGTATACTTTGATGATGTGATTCTACCGAGAAAAAGAATAGAAGAGGGAATCGATCGACTTGATAGATATCTGAACGTGTTAGAACAAAGTGTCCTTACGCTGCGTATTGACAAATGTAATTTTCTTGCTGATGAAATTATATATCTCGGCCACCATGTAAATAAAGATGGCATCAGCCCTGGCGAAAATAGGGTAAGCGCAATCAAGAACTATAAAATCCCCACAAATGTTACCGAGGTCCGTCGGTTTTTGGGTTTCACTGGATTTTTTAGAAAATTTGTGTAGAATTACTGTCTAATTCATAAAAATTACAACAGGTTTATAAAGCTCATATTTGACAGATTTTCCATACAAATATGTCAAATAACAGTCTTATAAGCCTGTAATAATTTTTATGAATTAGGGGGTTATTCTCTAATATCACGACCCTTGACTAAGTTGTTATGCAAAACGGAGGGTAAAATTGTGTACGGGATACAGCACAACAGAAGGCGTTCGACCAGCTGGTTAAGGTATTATGTAATAAGCCTGTTCTGGCAATTTTTTATTTTTTATTTTATTTCAAATTATGCACAGTTTACAATCGAGCCTTATTATTACAGCCTTATTTGATTGTTTAGACTACAATATTTTAAATATACAGTTATGTATGTATTTATATTACTAAAAATGAATACAAGAGATATAAAGAAGACGATGCTAACGCAGAACATGAAGTGCACACCGATGCCAGCAGCGCCGGACTAGCCGGTGTACTTTTACAATCGGATGCTAACGCCAAATGACATGCCGTATTCTACTTCAGCCGTCATTGTACCTGAAAGTAGATATCAGTTATGAGTTGGAGGTGTTAGCCGTTGTCGAGACGATAGATCGTTTCCGAATTTATTTACTGGGAAAATATTTTCGTGTTATCACAGATTGTGCCGCCATAACTAGCGCAAAAACTAATAAGGAGATAATTCCAAAAATTTTCCGCTGGCTGATGAAGATTTTAGAATACGATTGTGAATTCGTTCATCGTGCAGGACCGCGTATTGCTCATGTCGATGCCCTCAGTCGTTCACCTGATCAACCACCTGTCGAAATCGAGCCAGCTGGGTTTATAATGAATATTGAAGTCAACAGTGAAGACTGGTTTTTTTTTTTAGCTTGGACCAGCACTCAGGGGACGACCCCTATTCATGCATGCGCATCGTGCCGGAACTAGGAAAATAGGTTTTGGGGAGGAGGAAAGAGGGAGTAGTGTTTGTGCACATTTGATTTGAACTTCTTTACATTGTAGCTGGCGGGGAATATGTCTGCAGGCAATTTGCTCCACAGACGAACCGTGCGGCTGAAAAACGAATTCTCCCTGTAATGCGTTGTGCGGTTCACTGGCCAATCGACTACAAACGGATGTGCTCTTAACGATGCACGTGTGCTGCGTAAAAATATGCGGGTTTGGGGAACAAGATCCCTGATCTCGTCTGAGCAAAATCCGTTATAATAGCGATAGAACAGTGTAACGCACCCCACACTGCGACGATGCTCCAGTGGGTTAATAGAGCTGGATACCCTACTGTCACTGATAAGCTTCTTCGCCCACTCCTGTACACGGTCGAGAAGCCCCAAAATAGACTTTGAGGCACCGGCCCAAACATGAGAGTTGTATTCCATTTTCGGTCGGATATAGGTGGTATAAATAGTGAGAAGATCGGATGGAGTGAAGTATGTCTTGCACCGTTTCAAAAAACCAAGGCACTTAAATGCTTCTTTTGCGACATTAAAAATATGATCAGTCCAGCGGACATCGCATTGAATATTCATACCAAGAACATTAAGAGCTTCCTATTCCTCAATGTCTATACCATCCATAAGTACAGATGAGACAGCATCTATGGGCGTTCGTCTATGTGTTAATAAACAACACGGGGTCTTACGAGCATTGAAATCGACCCTATTTTTACGACCCCATTCGGAAATTATACGCAGATCATCGTTGAGTGTATCACTCATGGTCTGCCTCTTGGCATTGATCTGCGATATACTGGGTCTATGATGAAATGAATACGAATGACAAATGCTGCTGTCGTCTGCAAAAGAATGGATAGGGTTTGAAGTTTGACAGAGAAGATCGTTGAGAAAGATAAGAAATAATGTAGGAGAAAGTACGGAACCTTGTGGTACCCCCGAATTCAACTTGAACTCATTAGAAGAGGCCCCATCTATCACAACACGTATAGTGCGGTTTCTGAGGAAGCTCGATATGAATCGAGAGAAGTTATTACCGACACCAAAAGCAATAAGTTTCGACAGTAATGCACCATGCCACACTCTGTCGAATGCTTTAGAGATATCTAGAGCCACCACTTTACTTTCACCAAAATGGTGGATAGAATGGCACCATTTTTCGGAAAGGTATGCCAACAGGTCACCTGTAGAGCGACCCCTACGAAAGCCATACTGTCGGTCGCAAAGCAGATTATGTGACTCCAGGTATCTCACAAGGTGATAGTTAATCATACTCTCCATCACCTTGGAAAGTGCAGAGCAAATCCCGATTGGGCGGTAATTTTCGGGGTTTGATGCCTCACCCTTTTTGGGGATTGGTGTTACATTGGCAACCTTCCAGCACAATGGAAACTCACCAACATGGTATAATGCGCTAAAAAGGTTAGCCAATGGGCGCGCAAGCGTTGAAGAGCACTGTTTCAAGACCAGTGCTGAAATGCCATCCGGCCCAGGAGACTTATTTATATTGAGATCTGCAAGGACCCTTTTGACTGCTCGAACCCGAAAGAACAACCCCGGCATAGTTGAGGATACTCTTCCGAGTCCGGGAAGTGGTTGAGTGCTATCCGGCAAGTTGGAATTACTTGCGAACATTTCAGCTAGCAGGTTAGCTTTGTCAACCGGGTCAGTGAATGCTTGATCGCTCATTAAGAGAGTTGGAATGCTTGAGGTAGCATTATTCTTCACCCTCTTAATGAACGACCAAAAGCTCTTACTGCCTTTAGAGGTAGCAAGAACTTTAGTGCGAAGGCGTTGCTCGTAAAGATATTTTTCGCGCCTTAACACCTTGGCACATGAAGACCTCGCCTTTTTCCGCAAAGTGTCAGTATCTACGTTTTTGTTCGTACGCCATATACTGAACGCTTCCTCTCTGGATCTGATTGCATGTTTGCACGTCTGATTAAACCAAGACTTCGTTTTTGGCTTAACCGAAATTTGCTTTTGGGGGATGAAATTTTTCATCCCGAGCAAGATGACTTTTGAGGGTGTGAGGTCAGGAAGAGGTCAAGGGTGTTTTGTCGGTGCCCAACACACGGAATGTGCGTTGCACAGTGGGGCCAAACGCAAAAAAAAGGGTAATAAATCTGTATCTTTGAAACAAGCGAGCTGATTATATAACAATGTATGAGGGAATTATAGAGGAGGACCTAGGCTTTAAAAGTAATTAAATTTGAGCCACCCTGTTGGATCACACGTTGACCTACAGGGTGTCAAAGTTGACTACCTCGGGTATGAAAAAGTTTGTTCGATTCATAACTTTTGTAAATATGGTCCGATTTTTGAAAATTTACATTTTGCGAAAAGCAAATTAATAGATTAACAAAACGCATTTTAGTTTTGGTTGATATCGTAAATAGTTTAAAAGATATTTGGTTTTGAATTTCGAAATTTTTGTTTTTGGCCTTGACTTTGTTTCTTATTTTGTAAATATCTCCAGTAATGGCATAGCCAAAGGCTTAAAATAGTTTTAAACTATTTCTTAGATATATTTCAATATTACACAAAAGAAAATTTTTAATTATCGTGAAACGTGTGCTTGTGAAACGAGATCAAAGTCAAGTCTTTGAAAAATTAGTGAAAAATGGCAAAATTTTTACAAAAATGGAGCTTAATTGTTTGACGTTTTTTTTTTTAAAAAAATGTTTAATCAAAACAAAAGTTTTTAAAAATTATCAAAGCATAGGCTTTGAAATTTACTGTACTTCTAATTTTAAACTGAAAAAGGAATGCACGCTACACCCACAATGGACGAATTCGGACAATTTTTCAAAAAAAATCTGAATTGATTGGTAAAAAACAAAAATCGCCCATCGACATTTGTAAAAACGTTTAAAAATTATGTTAGATATATTTAAAAGCTTTAAACTGGCTTTTTATTGTTACCCGCCCGGTGAAAACTGTGAGCAGGAGAGCAGATTGATTAAAAATAGTCGAATTCTTGGGAGCATTTTATCTACCTGCTTGAAAATTATACTCAATTTAATTTTTATCTAATAATATTTCTGTTATTTATTAGCAAATACCATCATCTTTTATTGGTGAGAAGGGTTGGAAGATAAATTAAGTAAAAAATTTTTTATGCATTTTCGAATCCAAAAAAAATATATGTAAGGAGTACAAAAAGAGATTTTTTTTAGGTTTTTTCAGTAAAATACCACATTTTTTTTACAAAATTATCAAAACTCATGCAAAATATAAAAAAACACTTATTTACCTGTCCAACAGTATATAATACATATATATTTTTAACTTAACATACTGAGCAAAACGACCACAAAACGCACACCTCGGATGATATTTAGCAAACATGCACTATTTTTCACATTATTTGCTACCCCCATAACATACTCAATACATACTGTATCTTCAATTTTATGAACTATAGTGCTTATTTGTAGTAAGAAATGAATCTGTGTTAAAATATAGCATTCAGAAAATTTGATTACACAATATAACAATGTGCTCACTCTCTGTTTTATCTACCTGTCTACATGTTTTCTGTGGTCCGATATTACCCTGCATGTATACATTTGCGTGTTATTTTAAGAAAATCTGTGCTTTTTTAGTTTGTTTCTGTAATTATTCCATTGCAAATCATATCGATGTTATGTTTTGCAAGTCAATTTATCGAGAACATACACAGTAAATGTTGAAAAAACCGCATTGGAATGATTTATTCAGAAAGTTTTATTGTTATTGTACCAAGGGCTATAATATGCAGAAATTCTTTCCTATTTGTTATACTATATTGTTCAAGAGTTATATAAAAGTTTGAGCTAACAATTCTCTACAAAATGATCTGAAATGGCAAAAGTCATTAATTTCCGTTGACTCAGAATCTTCCTTTTCTATTTCATAGCTAATACTGGGTAACCACTTTGTTCTTATGGAGCATATTACTGGATCCGATGATATTGGCAAATATTTCACCAGGTCCATATTTTGGACAATTTTTGAGCTTATACGTGTGTTGAAGAGTCTAATTTTTTTAACATCTCTGTTTCTAGCTTCTTGGGACTCTTCTGTTAATTCACCTAAGCCCAGCACACTATTTTCTATTATTTCTTTCCCATGTCATTGTTTTCCAGGGATATACATAAGTTGGAAAAGAAGTCTTTAGTTTTAAAAGCAAACTCTTTGAATGATGGGAACACGGTAACACAATCGTCTTCGAAAATCTAGATATCACATCTTCAATTACTGGTGTTGATATAAATATAGTGAATAAATGTGAATAAGTTCAAAAAGTTTGCTTCTTTAACAACTTATATCCCTGGGTAACCAAGTATTAGCTATGAAATAGAAAAGGAAGATTCTGAGTCAACGGAAATTAATGACTTTTGCCATTGCAGATCATTTTTTAGAGAATTGTTAGCTCAAACTTTTATATAACTCTTGAACAATATAGTATAACAAATAGGAAAGAATTTCTGCATATTATAGCCCTTGGTACAATAACAATAAAACTTTCTGAATAAATTATTCCAATGCGGTTTTTTCAACATTTACTGTGTATGTTCTCGATAAATTGACTTGCAAAACATAACATCGATATGATTTGCAATGGAATAATTACAGAAACAAACTAAAAAAGCACAGATTTTCTTACAATAACACGCAAATGTATACATGCAGGGTAATATGGGACCACAGAAAACATGTAGACAGGTAGATAAAAAGGAGAGTGAGCACATTGTTGTATTGTGTAATCAAATTTTCTGAATGCTATATTTTAACACAGATTCATTTCTTACTACAAATAAGCACTATAGTTCATAAAATTGAAGATACAGTATGTATTGAGTATGTTATGGGGGTAGCAAATAATGTGAAAAATAGTGCATGTTTGCTAAATGTCATCCGAGGTGTGCGTTTTGTGGTCGTTTTGCTCAGTATGTTAAGATAAAAATATATATGTATTATATACTGTTGGACAGGTAAATAAGTCTTCTTTTATATTTTGCATGAGTTTTGATAATTTTGTAAAAAAAATGTGGGATTTCCCTGAAAAAACCTAAAAAAATCTCTTTTTGTACTCCTTTCATATATTTTTTTTGGATTCGAAAATGCATTAAAAAATTTTTACTTAATTTATCTTCCAACCCTTTTCACCAATAAAAGATGATGGTGTTTTCTAATAAATAACAGAAATATTAATAGATAAAAATTAGATTGAGTATAACTTTGAAGCAGGTAGATAAAATGCTCTCAAGAATTCGACTATTTTTAATCAATTTGCTCTCCTGCTCACAGTTTTCACCGGGCGGGTAACAATAAAAAGCTAGATTAAAGCTTCTAAATATATCTAACATAATTTTTAAACGTTTTTACAAAATTCGATGGGCGATGTTTGTTTTTTACCAATCAATTCAGAATTTTTTTTAAAAATTGTCCGAATTCGTCCATTGCTGGGTGTAGCGTGCATTCCTTTTTCAGTTTAAAATTAGAAGTACAGTAAATTTCAAAGCCTATGCTTTGATAATTTTTAAAAACTTTTGTTTTGATTAAACATTTTTTAAAAAAAAACGTCAAACAATTAAGCTCCATTTTTGTAAAAATTTTGCCATTTTTCACTAATTTTTCAAAGACTTGACTTTGATCTCGTTTCACAAGCACACGTTTCACGATAATTAAAAATTTTCTTTTGTGTAATATTGAAATATATCTAAGAAATAGTTTAAAACTATTTTTAGGCCTTTGGCTATGCCATTACTGGAGATATTTACAAAATAAGAAACAAAGTCAAGGCCAAAAACAAAAATTTCGAAATTCAAAACCAAATATCTTTTAAACTATTTACGATATCAACCAAAACTAAAACGCGTTTTGTTAATCTATTAATTTGCTTTTCGCAAAATGTAAATTTTCAAAAATCGGACCATATTTACAAAAGTTATGAATCGAACAAACTTTTTCATACCCGAGGTAGTCAACTTTGACACCCTGTAGGTCAACGTGTGATCCAACAGGGTGGCTCAAATTTAATTACTTTTAAAGCCTAGGTCCTCCTCTATAATTCCCTCATACATTATTATATAATCAGCTCGCTTGTTTCAAAGATACAGATTTATTACCCTTTTTTTGCGTTTGGCCCCACTGTGCGTTGGTTCATTCACTAGTTGCACTAGGTGGTTATGTGCGGCAAATAGCTCAACATATTGGCCTTCCGGAGTTGTATGGCTCGAATAGCGAAGCCAGGATGAGTTGTGGACATTGAAATCACCAGCAACAACGATTTCACTGCTGGAACAACTCTCCAAAATCTTCGATATGGAATCAGAAAGGGCATCGAAACCTGAAAAGGTAATGTCCCTTCCCATATTGGGACTTCTGTATAGAAACCCGAAGTAGTGTGCTCTGATTTTGAATTTAACCCAGAGACAGTTAAATTCTGTATCATACATGCCTAATGGTTGCTGACATTGGTACACAACTTCATTGCGTATGTAAGTTAACGAACGGGTTAATAGCTCAAAATTTTTCAGAGAATTGACATACTCTCTGTTGCTTAACGTTTTGAAGTAAAATATTTTTCAATCCTTTTTCATTCATACTTTTAATTGTTACTAAGCAATTGTAAATTTCTCATTGATCTTTTCATTCTTTCATGTTACTAAGCAATTGTAAGTTTCTTATTCATCTTTTCATTCATTCATGTCCCTTTACCCCTATTCATATAAATTGTAAAATTATTTAATTGATCTTCCCCTCTTTCTGCGAAGGAGATTGTAAAATATTATTTTTCTCTCTTTCTTTGTCACTATGCAAAGTAATTGTAAATTTGTTTTCTTTTTTTCTTTCTGTCGATTAGTAGTAAGAATTTTGATTTCATATTTTGATTGTAAAAAGATAAATTTAGTGCGATCTGTACTCCGTTCCCTTAGGGACGGTTACTGGCATTCATTCATTAAAAAATTAAATTAATAAAAAAAAATAGTTTTAAAAAAATTAAAACATATTTCATACTAAAACATAAAACTAAAGATTAATTCAAGTTCTACATAGTAGATAAATTAAAACATTATAAATCTAAAAGTGTAGAAACTACTGGAAGTTAAATTAATAAAAACATTAAAATAAATTATTAATTATTTGTAAGACAACACTAAAAATTTTACTCAATATTCTAATTAAAAATATTTTGACGGAACTCTAAAAATTAAAAGGAAAAATTTTAATTTATAAGTTAAATTCTAAATATGAATTCTTTAAAAAACGTTGTGAAAATTATAAAAGTTCTTCTTATTTAAGAAAAACAAAAACATGCTAAAAAAATATTTGCATAATTGAATTGAATTATTTGGAAAAAACGGAAATTTTCTATTTCCTATAAAACATTAATACGACAAAAATAACTTGTACATTGCAAGGCCCCGATGGAAGTGAAAGAGGGTCAGTAATTGATACCCAGGTATATGAAAATCCTGTGGATCAGCATCCTCAGACACCTGGGTTTCACATAAGGCGAAAACATCCGGCTCATGGAGACAAGCGTGAGCATAAACAGAGAAGAAATTCGCTCTCAGCCCACGTATATTGCAAAAATTAATTTTGAACCTACCCGCCATGACCAAAAGAAAAAAGTCAAACGTTTTTGTCTTTGGTATGCTATGTTGGAAAGGTTGGGATTGACTACTGTTCAGTGACTACACTGTGTCCAGTGTATATACCTTCGACGCTGCCCAGTCCGCAACAATCAACCCAACATCGCCAACACAACACAAGAAAGAAACAATTGCTGTTAGGGATGGGACATGGTATCGGAGGTAATACGATAACTATTAGAGGACCGTAAAAGCCCTGGTCTGGTCATCTGCGACTTCCAATCGGTTTTATTTTTGTTAATTAGTTATTGATGGCGCGCTTTTAGTTTGTCTCAGCAATTTGTTATTCTATTGTTTGTTGGGTTACGGTAATGTGTGGATATTTATGTAAATGTATACATACATTGTATGTTTATTGCTTATTGTTGTGTGTTTGGTTTATTTGATTGTTGCTTGGTTTATTTGAGTGTTTTGTTGTTGTTTATTTTTCCTTTTTGCGAGTTTGTTCATTTCGCTTAAGCCGGTGTTATTTATTTAGATTTATATATACATATGTATGTACATATAAATAATAGGTATATTTATATATATGTATATATTTTTGTTTTGTTTTGTATTATTTTTTTTTTTGCACTGTTGTTTTATTTTTGTGTTGCGTTGTTTTTATTTATGTCTATTATCTTTGTAAATGTATTTATTTTAATTATTTTATAAAACTAAGAAACAAGGACGTGACAAAAAAAAAACGCGCACGAACACAGCAAGAGACAAACCAATAACTTACTAACTATGCAGCTTCAGGACAAAAAGTTACGTGCCTTGGTGCAAGTCTTACATGGTAACCTAAGCTCTAGCCAACAGAAGCAGATAAAATCTGACTATACCCTGCGTAATCATCATTTTTACAGAAAAACGGATACGGGGCCAAAACTTGTGGTTCCTGACGCAATCCGCTGGCGAATAGCCTAACTCTGTCATGACGACATGGGCACTACGGCCCAGATAAGACACTCGAACGAAGAGGAGGGAAGCCCGAGGGAGCTCTTCATTACAGTGTTTTTGAACCATTTCCATTTCGTCAAATCCATATCGACCACCTAGGCCCATTCGTCCGAAGTAAACGAGGCAACACACATGTACTTGCAATTTCCGACAGCTTTTCGAAATTTATAGTTGTCAAAGCGGTGCGCAATACGAAGATCGTACCTGTGCTAAATGTCTTGAACGAACTCACTGGGTGTTTTGGTTTACCTAAGCGGATTGTATCCGACCGCGGAACTGCCTTTACCGCTAAATTATTTGAAGAATTCTGCGATGTAAACAACATACAACACATTAAAACTGCTGTGAGGACTCCTAGCGCTAACGGCCAAGTTGAGCGGGCGAATCAAGTTATATTAGGGTATCTACGAGCCAGTACGGAAGAGCAACAGGATTGGGACCAACATCTGCTTAAGCTATAATGGTCAGTAAATAGCCAGAAAAATGCAACGACAGCATTCAGCCCGAATGAGCTCCTATTCAGATACAAACCCATTGATCTACTGCAGAATCGAGTTCTCGCTGCTGTGCAAGATGACAACCTATCTAACGACATCCCTGCTGAAGAAAAACGTAAGTTAGCAATAATGAATAGTGAAAAAGAACGTATGACGTGGAAAAAGCGTTTTGACAATAAGCACAGTCAGCCGACTGAGTACCAAGAGCATAAACTGGTCGTAATAGAAAATGAGCCGCCATCTACGGGGCAATCCCGAAAACTTGAACCAAAATACCGCGGCCCCTATATCGTCTCCCGTGTCCTTGGAAATGACCGTTACTTGCTGGAACACATTCCAGGCATACAAATCACTTCTAGAAAATTTTGTTCCGTATACAGCTCCGATAAAATGAAACGCTGGTGTAATGGGTCTCCCGACCTTGGATTTAGCGATGAAGCCGAGGACGACTCCAAGTCGGAATTGGCCGAACTGTCAGCCATGGCTTAGTCAACGCTGTTTTTTTATTTATTTATGAACGACTCTGTTTTAACAGGGCGTGGTTCTTTTGAAAGATATCAACTGACAATTCTGGCGTGTGATTTGATTGGTACTGATGATTCATTCTTCTGGTAGCGGATTGAAAGTACACGTCACAAATTTAATCACATTTCAATTTTTTATACCCTTTACAAAAATGTGTAAGGGTATATATAAGTTTGTGATTCCGTTTGTAACGCATTGAAATATCCATCTAAGACTCCATAAAGTATATATATTCTGGACCAGCATCAATAGAGATTACGATGGAGCGATGTCCGTCTGTAGTCGTTGAAATACCGTTTCTGAGAAAGTCCGGTTTGCGATAGAAACCTCATTCTTTCGCTAAAACGTGTTAAACCCCGGTAGTGGGTCTGCTATTGAAATTCAGTAAGGTCCACGGATAGCCGAGATATATTCAAAAAACCGGATTTTGAGGGGTATTTTTTGCCTTTTTTTGTCAGATTTTTTAAAAAAAAAATTTTCCTAAAAAGTAAACCATATCATTTTTAGTGCCCATTAAATCCCAAAAATTAAAGAATTTTTGAAATCGGCCAATATATAGCCAAGATATAGCGTCTCCCGATTTTTAAGGAAATCGGCTCTAAAAGCCAAATAAAACAACTTTTGGTACCAAAAATCGGTCAGAATGGTACATATAAGGTATTTAAAAGCAAAATTGGAAAAGTTTTGAGATCGGTCCATATATATCTGAGATATAGCATCTCCCGATTTTTCAAGAAATCGGCTCTTTAAGCCAAATAAAACAATTTTTGGCACTAAAAATCAATCAGAATGGTACATATAGACTATATAGAGGCAAACGTGGAACATTTTTGATATCGGCCCATATACACTCGAGATATAGCGCCTCAAGTTTTCTCAAGAAGTCGGCTCTAAAAGCCAAATACAACAAATAAATCAACTTTTGGTATCAAAAATCGATCAGAATGGTACATATAAGGTGTTTAAAAGCAAAATTTTAAAATGCCTGCAATCGGTCTATATATACCTGAGATATAGCGTCTCCCGATTTTTCAATAAATCGGCTCTATAAGCTAAATAAAACAACTTTTGGCACCAAAAATCAATCGGAATGATACATATAGGCTAGTCAGAAGCAAACCTGGAAATTTTTTTGACATCGGCCCATATATATTCGAGATATAGCGCCTTCCGATATCTCAAGAAGTCGGCCCTGGAAGCCAAACGAAACAATTTTTTGCACTAAAAATTTGTCGGAATGGTACATACAGGCTGTTCAGAGGCAAAATTAGAAAATTTTTGGACATCGGCCCATATGCACCCCAGCTAACGCTCCTCACGATTTCCCAAGAAGTCGGCATTAAAAGATAAATAAAACTTTTGTATATACATATGCATGTATATATGTATGTATGTGTATATACGCACAGTGGTGTAAATAAAAGAAAAAGTGGTAAAAAGTCCGGAACTTTTAAACCACACAACGGATCTCGCTGAAAATTGAAGTAGTCATAGACAAGGAGTTATATTTTTTGTCTCAAGTCTTTTTAGGCCTATAGTTAAAACAGGGGCGGGGCTATGGGGGCTGAAAGTTACCTACCTCGAGTATAAAAAATTTTATGCTGCTTATAACTTTCTTATATCTTGGCCGATTTTAAAGATTTTTACCTTTTTGTATTTTGCTTAGCAAGGCAAAGAAAAAATGTTATGAAACATGTTTTCATATCTCTTACAGTTTAAGAGATATTCGCCTTAGAAGTTTATTTTTTATTATTTTCGCCGCAACTTTTTTTGGTTTTTTGCTTATATCTTTTTTGTTAAAATCTTGATTTTAATTTGTGGCCCACCGTTATGTTCCTTATAAAATTCTAAGTGAGATAAGGTACCGTTTTAAAATATCTTGGTCCGATAAGTCATAAAATAGGTCTTAATTCAAAACTTTGAAATTTCACCGAAAAATTTTAATTTTTCACAAAAAAAGTGGCTTCATTATTTTTGAATTCGTAAAAAATTTTGTTCCAGCTTTTATACTTATTTTTACACGTAGCGAAAGATAATCTCTTAAGAGTGTGTAAAAATTTTATTTTGTTTAATTTAAACTAAGTACCCTACAGTAGGCAGTGGTCGAAAATCATCAATTTTTAAAACAATTTTCGGATATGTGGGCGTCTGAAAAGTTTTGCCAAAAGTGAAATGAAATTCCGTGAACGACGTTTTATTACAAAATCAGTTGATATTGTTGCTGCAGAAGCTCGAGACATCCTAGATATAATTAGCGTTGCCAGACTGAGATTATTAAAAAAAGTCAATTTTTGGAAGGGACAATTTTGAATTGCTAAAAAAATGGATTTATGATTTATATTTCTTCCTGAAATTTTTGATTTTATTTGAAAATTTTGTATTTTAATACACTTTGAAAAATTATGCATGTATCTTTTACCGTCTTCCAGATATTCAAGTTTTACTTTGATTTTTATGTGCGAAAAACTATCCTTTTATTATTTTTTTCATTGTTTTCACGAATGTGACTTAAAAAGATAAATAAAGTATAAATTTTTACATATATTTGAAAAGAAGACACAAATTCCTTTCCAACGGTATGTAACATGTATACCTTTTTTAAATATTTGCACATTCGGGAACCACTAGAATACTACGCAACCAATACAAAGTAAACAAGTTTGGCGTTTTGAGAGACAGACAGACATACGAATTAAATGCACTCAGTTCGGTTATAATCAAAAGGCCAAAAAATTCTTGATAATGCATTTAAATACCTGAAATTCTACTTTCAAAAAGAAAACGATAACATAATAAAAGGTTCCAAAATCGAAAGGAAAAGTGATCATAAAAATAACAGATTTCTTTGTCCACAACAATATAACCATATGCATACCTGCTTATTCAACTGTTCGATAAGACAGTGAAAAGCAGTTGATTGGGCGCAAAAGCTTTTAATCTGCATACAGCGGGGCAAAGCAGAGAGAAAACAAGCAAATAAAGGATCACTCGCAGAAGCGGGTTGCCCGAATGCAGGACGGCGTAAAGCATATGGATTCAAAAGGATCTCAATTAAATCAGCGAACACATCACAAAAAAAAATTTATAAATATACATATGTAGGAGAAATATAAAATGCAAACTAAAAGGATTTACCGACTTTATTTTAATTAAGTAATGTTTGAGCTTTAAATCTTACAAATTATTTCTCATTTATTGATTAAAGCATAAAATATACTAAAAGTGTTGTGTACTTAATATACAAATTTTCTTTAAAATAATCGGAAGCGTCATAACTTAAGAGTTTTAATTTGAATTCCTTCGGGATCATCCTTTTCTATTTCCATTGTTATTTTTGCTAACCATTTTATGGTCATTATTTTGAGCAGTTTTTGAACACTTTCGTGTTTTAAAATTCTATACTGCTTAATATCTCTGTTTCTAGCTTCCTAAGCTTCCTCTGTTAATTCCCCTAAGGGAAGAATATTGTTCGCCATTATTTCTGTTGTATGTGTTAGAGCTTTGTGTACGGTTGGTGTTAATGGTCTCCACGAATACAGATTATTAATTAAGGTCAGTATTTCTTTTGCATATTTTTCGAATTTTTCGGTGTTTATTACTTTTTTGCTATTTATGACAGCTAGTATTACTTTACGGACATGAAGAGGCGATATTCCAAGTTGAAGAGAATCTTCAATTAAGTAAAAACTCTTCTTTCCACATATGTACGTTACAATTCATGTTTGATTTCGTATCGGTAATTGCCTTTGCGACTTTTCCATATATCATGGTTAGATAAGGTTTAAAAGAAACAGTAATCGTTCTTCCAGATATGCAAACATCAATGGAAGCCATGTTGGAAATTTCGCGGTTGATATCATTAACAAGCATTTGAGTTGTTTGTTTGTTTTCTTTGATATACCGAAAACGTATTGGCCGGCATAGAAACTTAGACCCTGGCGTGTTGTTTTTCCACAGATCACGATATAAATTTTTACTCGAAGTGGGCATTTCGTTATAGAGCCGCAGCCGTAATGGCACTAACGTTGCCATTAGAACCGTGGAAAAGTCTGCATTGGAATCGCTTATTTGCTTATACTCAGAAAATCTAGATGATCCATCACATCCTCATTTATATATCTTAATCTCCTTGGAGAGTTGGTAGTACGTCCACAACTTTTAGCGCTTCTTTTTGCTGCGATTTCATCAAAGTCCGTTTAAAGGAATCTTTTATTTGATCTCCAAAGTAACCAAGTACCATCTCTTCTTTTTTCTTCTTTTTCGATATGAAGTGCTCAGCGTTTTTAATATTACTACTGCATTTGTCTTCTGGCATAGACATTTTATACGTACCGCCAAAATTTTCCTTTGTGTGGGGTGAACCCTCTGCTTGTTTTGTCACTGCTTTGGCCCGATTTATGTACCTGCTTTTGCTTCTAATGCTTCGCTTATCACCGTCTTGCTGAATTGTTTCAATAGAAGGTATGCTTCCATTTATTATACGCGTTATTTGTGTAGATTTCAAAGAAATCTGTTATTTTTATGATCACTTTTCCTTTCGATTTTGGAACCTTTTATTATGTTATCGTTTTCTTTTTGAAAGTAGAATTTTAGGTATTTAAATGCATTATCAAGAATTTTTTGGCCTTTTGATTATAACCGAACTGAGTGCATTTAATTCGTATGTCTGTCTGTCTCTCAAAACGCCAAACTTGTTTACTTTGTATTGGTTGCGTAGTATTCTAGTGGTTCCCGAATGTGCAAATATTTAAAAAAGGTATACATGTTACATACCGTTGGAAAGGAATTTGTGTCTTCTTTTCAAATATATGTAAAAATTTATACTTTATTTATCTTTTTAAGTCACATTCGTGAAAACAATGAAAAAAATAATAAAAGGATAGTTTTTCGCACATAAAAATCAAAGTAAAACTTGAATATCTGGAAGACGGTAAAAGATACATGCATAATTTTGCAAAGTGTATTAAAATACAAAATTTTCAAATAAAATCAAAAATTTCAGGAAGAAATATAAATCATAAATCCATTTTTTTAGCAATTCAAAATTGTCCCTTCCAAAAATTGACTTTTTTTAATAATCTCAGTCTGGCAACGCTAATTATATCTAGGATGTCTCGAGCTTCTGCAGCAACAATACCAACTGATTTTGTGATAAAACGTCGTTCACGGAATTTCATTTCACTTTTGGCAAAACTTTTCAGACGCCCACATATCCGAAAATTGTTTTAAAAATTGATGATTTTCGACCACTGCCTACTGTAGGGTACTTAGTTTAAATTAAACAAAATAAAATTTTTACACACTCTTAAGAGATTATCTTTCGCTACGTGTAAAAATAAGTATAAAAGCTGGAACAAAATTTTTTACGAATTCAAAAATAATGAAGCCACCTTTTTTGTGAAAAATTAAAATTTTTCGGTGAAATTTCAAAGTTTTGAATTAAGACCTATTTTATGACTTATCGGACCAAGATATTTTAATAAAACGGTACCTTATCTCACTTAGAATTTTATAAGGAACATAACGGTGGGCCACAAATTAAAATCAAGATTTTAACAAAAAAGATATAAGCAAAAAACCAAAAAAAGTTGCGGCGAAAATAATAAAAAATAATATTCTAAGGCGAATATCTCTTAAACTGTAAGAGATATGAAAACATGTTTCATAACATTTTTTCTTTGCCTTGCTAAGCAAAATACAAAAAGGTAAAAATCTTTAAAATCGGCCAAGATATAAGAAAGTTATAAGCAGCATAAAATTTTTTATACTCGAGGTGGGTAACTTTCAGCCCCCATAGCCCCGCCCCTGTTTTAACTATAGGCCTAAAAGGACTTGAGACAAAAAATATAACTCCTTGTCTATGACTACTTCAATTTTCAGCGAGATCCGTTGTGTGGTTTAAAAGTTCCGGACTTTTTACCACTTTTTCTTTTATTTACACCACTGTGATACGTTTGTATGTATGTAGGTATGTATGTATCTATGTATGTATGCATGCAAGTAGGTAAGCATAAACAATTTTTTTGCTTTGGTGTAAAAATGTGTATGTATGTATACTAAAAGTCTGCGCAAGACCACTTGGTTGTTTGTCAACACTGAAGACTATGCTGCAGTGTATATGATAATACTGTATAAAATTTGATTATTGCACACTACACCATATACAAAATCGAGCGCACACAATAACAATACAACGAAAAAATTAAAGTGTGTTTGCTTTGTGTTTGACCGATCAATAGCACGACCTCTCATTTATTCGTGCATGTGTTTGTTCGTCAATCAATGAAGTCTTGCAAAAATGTTATGTGTGACAGTAGTTTTTGTTGTTATTTGCAATTTTAAAAAAGGCAGCAGTGTGATTGCTGTACATCACAGGCAATGTGTTCATTGTTATTATTGTTTTTTACTGTTAGCATTGTTAACCATGTAGATAATTGATACACCAATTTTTTTATATTAAGTAAAGAAAAGGAAAATGTATTTCCTAATTAATTAGCAGTAGACGTTTTAGTAAAATTTATTCAATAATAAATTGCATATAAGAGCATTATTTCTTAATTATAATACTAACCATTGCCAGAGTGATTTTCTTTTTAATTTACTACTGTGGATACATGCATATGTATAATAGAAAACTCTAAAATAAATTCGTTGCTACTGAATATTTTCCGTGTACTTGCTTCATAAAACAATGAGGATGTATTTACATTCTTTGTTACTAAGGGTTGATTTCTTTCTTCGGCCACTCGCAGATGATCTGCTGCGTAGAGCAATATGATGATTTGTTACATGATGAGTACATAAATGGTGTTCACACATTATTTTATTAAAGTATTAAAAGTCTGCGCACAACCACTTGGTTGTTTGTCAACACTGAAGACTATGCTGCAGTGTATATGATAATACTGTATAAAATCTCATTATTGCACACTACACTATATAAAATAACACGACCTGCCATTTATTCGTGTATTTGTTTATTCGTCAAGCAATGATGTCTTGCAAAAATGTTATGTGTGACAGTAGCTATTGTTGTTCTTTGCAGTTTAAATTTTTTTGTATACATGTCATAACTGTGTTCAGCTTGTTACTTATCAGCTATGTTCTTTCATTGTTTATTATTGTTGTTGGCACAGATTGTGTGTGTCATGCAAAACAAGAAGTCAGTGCACTGAAGTATTTCCTAAAAAATAGAATGTCTTAAATAGCATTCAAGACAACATTTGCATCTGTTTAATGTAAACACGAGCTTGAAAATGAAAGTGATGGAAAGAATTGTTGAAAAAAGGTTACGCAATGAAATTCTTTTAAGCAATTGCGTCTTCAAATTCATTCACACAAAAAATCATGTTGTGTATCCCTACGTTCTTACATACATACACACATACATGTGCATGATGATACGCAACAGATCATCAACAACGTGCACAAGAAAAAAAATCATTCTGTTAGCAAGGAATGTAAATATGTATGTATGTAAGTATGTATGTATGTATGTATATAATCATTGTTTTATGGAACACACTGAAAATATTCAATAACAAAGAATTTATTTTAGAGTTTTCTATTATAGGTACATATGTATGCATGTACCCACATACGTAAGTAAATTGAAAAGAAAATCACACTTAATGGCAATGTTTAGCATTATAATTTAAAAATAATGCACTTATATGCAATTTTTTGTTGAATAAATTTTACTATAACGTTAACTGATAAATAATTAAGAAATACATTTTGCTTTTCTTTATTTCATTGATATCAAAAAGAATTGGGGTCACCCAGTGGTTGAACTTGAGCATATTAAGAATAATTTAAATAAACGTTTTGCAGCCTACTTCAATATAATTACCCCCTAATTCATAAAAATTTCTTATTTGAGCTTATAAGCTGGTAATAGTTATCATACACTAACAGCGTTATAAGCAACTCATAAAAAATTCAATTCATAAACACTTTATACGGGTGAAATAGCTATTAAACTCTTTTGTTACTTTTGTACTTTATTGTTGGCAATACCATGCAATGTTCACTCTCATTTTGTGCCTAGTGCTGCATATATGAGATGTATGTAAGAAAGAACAGTGTGTGCTAAGACGCGGACGAAGAACACAGAGTACACAGAGATGTTAAAACTGACATTTGAAAATGGCTCAAATCAACTTCTAGACAGATTGTGTAAAGAGCTAGGCTATAGTATGCATTTTTTACGAAAAACAAATGTAAACAAAACAAAAAATAACACGTTTTTGTGAACAACCACCACCGAAACAGCAAAAATTTAATAATTTAAAGTAAATTAAAAGCAAAAAATTGATAAAAAGTGGTCAACTAAAAGTCCTCTTTGACTTAGGATTTGATTATACATATTTGAGTGTTTGCAAATTGATTACGAACAGCATGTATTTTTTGCTCACAAAACCACCACTACAAAGTAAAATTAAAGCAATATCTTTAAAGTTACAAAATAAAACACAATTAAATAATGTTTAGCACATTATAAACAGTGAATACTATAAAGTTTTATATTATAAAAAACCATTTAATATACTTTTTAAGCATTCATAAATTTATAATACAAAAAACCACCACTTTTTCTGTAGAAAATGCTTTTTGTTTTGTTTTGATTACAAGTTCTCGAGCGATTGTGAAAATGAGACGTACAGAGCTTTGCGCTGACTTGCTACCTCATTCTGGTGGCGTTTCAGCTCTGTTCTACTTTGTGACGAAGAAAGACGTTTGTTCCGGTATACAAAGTATTTTTATTCTTTTTCATATCTTATAATAATTTTACGTTAAATAAATTAAATATAAATATAAAAAAAGTAATTCCTATATTTGGGGGCGCGCACAGGATTTTCTAAGTGAGAAATTGAGTTTTAATAAGAAATATACATTACGACGTGTGTGTGTGTAATTTGCCAATTGCGAATTTTGCTTGTTTATATGGTGCTGTATTAAGAAAAAAAATATTCTTCAAGAGTAAAAGAAAAAAAAAGCCACCACCAAACGCGCTGGTGTACGTGCATAACGACGCGAATCTGCATGTATGTATTAATGTTGACACATGAACATTGACGACGACGAGCTTATGTATTAATGTAAAGAACTACAGAGTAAAAAGAGACTACGACGAGTTTGTTACACTTGACGACGCGGTGGGACAAACGATAACGAAGAGTGCGTATACATACATACAACAAAGAGAAGGGTACCAAATGTTTTAGCTGCAACAGATTTGGTCATATTTCCAAACAATGTCCTCAGAAGCAGGAGAAGCCTAATTTACGTCATTTAGCGGTCCATGATATAATGAAGAAAACTATTATATTTGACGAGCATTGATTCATAGCGTTATTTGACACAGGTAGTAAATATAATGTGGTAAGTGAAAAAGTTTTCGATTCACTAAATAAACCTAAGCTTCGAAAATCAGACTTTTATTTGATTGGCTTTGGAAAGAACGCCAGTAACAACAAAATTAAGCCTTACGGTAATTTTACGCATGAGGTTGAAATAGAGAATGAATTATACACTCTGAATTTTCATGTTGTGCAAAACGGTTCATTAGATGTAGATGTTGTACTTAGCAAAGAGTTCTGCACACATGCTTACGCTACAATAACACCAGACGAGTTGAAGTTTTCCAAGATTTCTAAGATGAAAGACGAGGAGACACGTAATATGATGTCGATTAATATAGTAGATGAATCCGATTTTATTAACATTGGCGAAACCGCAACGCCTGGCGCAAAGCAGCAGGTTATAGACTTAGTTAAAAATTATGTCCCAGAAAAGACTGAGTCAACAAATGTCGAAATGACTATCCTTTTGCAAGACGAAACGCCGATTTACTCAAGGCCACGCCGACTACCCTTAACAGAACGTAAAATTGTTGAGGAACAAATAGAAAAATGGTTAAAGGACATAATTGTTGAGCATTCGGACTCGGAGTTTGTAGTCCCGTAGTTATGGTGAAAAAACGAGATGGATCATTGAGATTATGCGTCGACTACAGACGATTGAATAAAGTCATATTGAAAGACCGTTATCCATTACCACTCATAGAAGACCAGCTAGATAGAATCCAGGGTGCGAGAATTTTCAGCACAATAGACTTAAAAAATGGGTTCTTTCACGTCAATGTATCACTATCAAGCCGTAAATACACTTCATTCGTGACGCATAGTGGCCAGTATCAATTTTGTAGAATGCCATTTGGACTGCCCAACTCTCCAGCCGTTTTTCAAAGATACATAAATACCATTTTCCGTGACTTAACAAGATGTGGCATTGCACTTCCGTACGTGGATGATGTTATAATACCTAGCAAAGACGAAGAGGACGCCATCGAGAATTTAAGAGAGGTGATAAATGTTTGCAAGGTTTACGGCCTAGAGCTCAATATCAAAAAATGTGCTTTCTTGAAGAAACGAATTGATGAATCGGCTAGTACTGATTGGGAAAGGCAAGGGTGACCCCGAGTCTGCTTCCTCATATCGCCCACTTTGTATCTTGGATACAGCTGGTAAACTCCTGGAGAAGTTGATTAGGCCTCGCTTATTAGAGGCAGTGATGGATTCGGGTGGACTGTCTAATAGGCAATATGGCTTTCGACAGGGTAGGTCTACGGTAGATGCCATTGCTGATGTTCTCAGGAGTGTGGAATCAGCATATAGTGGGAACCATCACTCCAGACAAATTGTGCTCTTGGCGACTCTTGACGTTAGGAATGCATTCAATAGCGCGAGGTGGGCCGATATAATCACTGCATTAGAGGGGCGCTTCCAAGTTCCACAGTATCTGATGGCGATGATACGTAGCTACCTCAGAGATCGTGTTCTTGTGTACGAGACTGAACACGGTGTAACGCGAAGACAGGTTACAGCAGGCGCAGCACAGGGATCTATATTAGGTCCAGACCTGTGGAACATCATGTATGATGAGATACTCTGCATTGATATGCCCGAGAACTCATATCTTGTTGGATATGCAGATGATATCGCTGCTGTGATAACAGCTAGGGATACGACGGAGGCTCAGCGGAAGCTCAACCAGGTAATGATCAGAACTCGGACATGGATGACTGATCATGGCCTTAGCCTTGCTGCAGATAAGACCGAACTCATCATTCTAACGAAGAAGCACATACCTATCGAGACGCCGATACACACAGTCGACAACACCTTCCAAACCAAAGGAACGGTGAAGTATTTGGGTCTACGTTTGGACTCGAGATTGACCTATTGGAGTCAGATAAACCATGTAGTCGAGAAGGCGGGGAAGGCCACTGCAGCCTTGTCGAGACTAATGGCTAACGTAGGTGACCCAACTGCAAGTAAGCGGAAATTACTTCTGAGTACCGTGCAGTCAATCCTTCTTTACGGATGTGAAATATGGGCAGACGCACTAAAGGCGGAATACCGCAGGAAGGTATTGGGCGCGGTACAGAGGACGGCAGCCCTAAGGACAGCGTCGGCCTATAGAACAGTATCTGAGGCGGCTGTGCTACTTATTAGTAGCTCAATCCCCGTGGATTTACTTGCTAACGAGCGTAAAAAGAGATGGGACCAGAAATATTGGACCGAGGGTCAACAAACGCCGGCAGAACTAAGAAGGCAGAGCATCCAGCAGTGGCAGCAGAGGTGGCAGAACCAGACACACGGCAGATGGACGGCTAGGCTTATCCCAGATTTACCAATGTGGATAGATAGGAATTTTGGCGAAGTTAACTATTACCTAACGCAGTTATTGTCGGGTCATGGTTATTTCCGGAAGTACCTGCATCGGATGGGGAAAAGCGATAGTCCATGTTGTGTATACGGAGATGCGGATATGGATGACGCTGAGCACACCTTTTTCGAGTGCCGCAAGTGGAACTACGAAAGGGCTGATATTGAGACAAGCTATGGCCCACTGACGACACAGAGTGTCGTTGGAATCATGCTCAGAAGTGAGGAGAGCTGGCAACGTATAGCGGTTTTCGTCGAAGGCATCCTCCGTAGGAAGAAGCTGGACCTTGACGCACGCGAGAATGGAGGCAGTTAAATCTGCAGTAGACAAAGCGGGCCCGACGGGGAACTAGCAGACAGAGAGTGGCAGATATATCCCAAGTGAAGGGAGCCACACTGAAGTAATACGAGAGTAGTTCCAGTGTGGATGATTCCCATGGTAAATGGGGGGGGCGGTTTTAGTTGGTAGTCTTTCGAGGAGTCCAACATTGCCTGTTGTGAAGAGTGACGACCTGGCAGGCATGCGTAAAAGCATTTCCCCTCCCCAACCCGGAAAAAAAAATTATTATTATTTCTTTTTTGTTGTTCTCTCTTTCTTAATACCGATAATCATAACTAATATGTGATTTCTACCAACCCGCCTCAACAATGCCTATAAGGCGCTGAGGCAATTACAATGTATTGGATTATTGAAAATAAAGAAAAATAAAAAAAAAATACTACCAGAAGGGTTACCAGCTCTACCAGACTACAAAAATGACCAATTTGCGGTACTGGTGAGTCTAGTGAAGGACAGAAAACATGAAAATCTTTATATAGCTATCTCTGTTTGTGGACTCCGCATTTGTTTACATTTTATTTTTGGTTAGGAAAATTCAGTGCAAATCGAATGCAAACAAAACAGCTTTACAAGCACACAAGTAATAATTATTTGTATTTAATGTTTTATTTGCATTGAGTACATCACTAGCTGTGCATGGAATATGTTTAAAACGTAGTTTTCAAAGCTTTTCATTTATGTTTTCTAATTTTTTCGTAAAAACTACAACAAAACCAATATTTTTCCGAACACTTTACAACAACACTTTTTCATTGTTTATGTTTGTTTTTGTATACACTAGTTGTTCTCACACACTCATGTTGCCACGATTTCCTGCACTGCTCATCGCTGGCCCGTCCCCAAGCAAATGATATGGCGATTTTACAAAAGTCATTTTTGGGATATCTGGTTATGTCTCGATAAATTTTTTAAGATACTCACGAACAGTGGACTTACCCTCCGATTTGACAAATGCGTTTTTCTCGCTACAACTATCAACTATTTGGGTCACATAATCAATGAAAATGGTATACGACCTGGTGATGGGAAAATAAGAAATTTCTGCCCTCCTCCGAACATAACAGTGGTGAGACGATTCTTAGGTCTGGCAGGTTTTTTCCGAAAAATTGTCAAGAACTATTCGGTTATATCACGACCACTCACGATGATGTTACGCAAAAATTACGAATTTGCTTGGGGTATAGAGCAGCAGAAATCTTTTGAAGAGCTCATTAATATTCTTTCGAAGCAGCCAGTCCTCGTTCTTTACGACAGCAGAGCCCAACATCAAGTCCACACAGATGTGAGCAGCGTAGGCCTCGCCGGTATTTTATTGCAATCTGAAGACGGTAAACTGTGGAAACCTGTTTTTTTATTATAGCCGCCACTGTGCCGACGCAGAGAGCAGGTATCATAGTTATGAACTGGAGGCCCTTGCCGTGGTTGAGTCTCTCGAAAGATTTAGGATTTACCTTCTGGGTAAATCTTTTCAGTTAATAACAGATTGTTCAACTGTAGCCACAGCTAGAGTTCATAAAGAGCTCAAACCCAGAATAGCGAGGTGGTGGATGCGTATTCAAGAATTTGGTTTCACTCTTATTCATCGTGAAGGAAGTCGTATGTCCCATGTTAATGCCTTAAGCCGCGCACCAGATAGCCCCCCAAACGAGGTTGAACCTGCTGGTTTTATAATGAGAGTTATTGCTGACGTTGAAGATTGGATTGTTACAATGCAGCTTAGAGATGAGGAACTTGTTAATATAATTTCGGTACTTAGAGGAGATCTAAAGGACTCCAGCCAAGAAAAACAGATACGAGCCGAGTTCTGTTTACGTAATCATCGACTCTACCGCAAGGACCGAGACGGACTCAAATTAGTTATACCAAAGCACATTAGATGGAGAGTTGTAAAATACTCCCATGATGATATGGGTCATTTTGGTTTGGATAAAACCATACAACGAATTCAACAAAAATTCTGGTTCCCAAGAATCCGAAAATACGCAAAGGATTACATTTCCAGTTGCATTAGCTGTTGTTACAACAAAAATCGAACCGGAAAACCTGAAGCTCGTTTCCATTTCAGTGATGTCCAGCCGATACCGTTTCGGACAATTCACATAGATCACCTCGGACCTTTCACCAAAAGCAAAAGAGGACAATGCTACGTCCTAGCTATATCAGACTCGTTCAGCAAATATCTAATCGTCAAAGCTACACGTAATACGAAAACGGCACCCGTTTTGAGTGTCTTGAACGAAATGACATCGTATTTTGGGCTACCAAAATTCATCGTTAGTGATCGGGATACCTTTAACTCTAAACAGTTTGAAGATTTTTGTGGCCACAACTCCATTAAGCACATAAAAACCGCCGTCCGTACTCCGAGAGCTAATGGTCAGGTAGAACGTCCGAATCAAGTCATCTTATCATATCTCAGAGCGACGACGCACAGTGGGGGATTTTGCAAAAAAAATTGGAAATAATTCTGCCGTTTCTAAACGGATGGCTCGATTGTAATGAAATTTCAGACAGGCATAAAAGAGGTGTATTTAAGCTTAAGTTTTGAGATTGGACTATATAGCGCTTAAGTGGGCGTGTCCACGCGCCCCCAAAGTAGGCCACCTGGGGTATGTGAAAAATTAAAAACGATCTAATTTTTTCATTTCCAATTCTTTTGCAAATATTTTTTTATTTTTAAATTCTTCTAATCAAGGCCTACAAAAAATGTCGCGACAGGTATATATTATCTCTTAAAGTTTTCGAGATATTAAAGTTTTAAAAATTAAATTTTCGTGTTTTTACCAACCCTGGTCCAGTATTTTCACATTTTTGAGCTCAAATCCTAACCGATTTTTCAAAAATAAGTTTTGTTAGCTTGCCAGTATTTTTTTCAATACTATAAAAAAAATTTGAGCAAAAAATCTTTTATAAAGAAAAAGTTATATTCAACACAATTTAAAAATTCAAAAAAAGTCAGTTTTTAGCATATTTTTAGGGCAAAAAGTAAGTTTATTGTTTTTTATTTCTGGAAGAACTTTCCAAAATAAAGTATATGTTGTTTATATTTTTTTAAAAGCTTATTGTTTAGAAAATATTTTAAAGAAAAAAAAAATTGAAAATTATGTCCTGTTGTGTAAGGGTAGCATCCTAAAATTAACCCATTTTTTTAGACAAAACCGACTTTAGCCCAAAATTTCTAAAATCGCACGCCTCTAACCTAAATATTGTTACTTGTTTTTTATAGTTATAAGTATTTGTTAGTTTTATGCAAATGGAATTTGTCCCCCCAGGGTATTTGCTGGAATGACAGCAAAAAAACTAAAAAATCCCATTTTTGGGAATTTTTGAAAGTTTTTTGGGAATCTCGGGATTGGTATTATATTTTCTTTACATTTTGGAAAAACTTTTTATTTCTTTAATAAATTCCTATATTTTTGCAAAATTTTGTAAAAAAATATAAATAAATGAAAATTTTATAGGCATTTCAAAAAATTTTATTTCTCAAAAACTTTTGTTGAAGGACGTTTTTTTCTGTATTTTTGAAAAAATTGTTCTAAAAAGCTATAAATTTCTAAAAAAAATTAATAATATATAAACTAGAGGTAATTATCTAACTAATGATACATAATATGAAACCCTTTTTCATTTTAAGGGTATGAAATTAATGGGCTACAACTAAGCTGTTTGCAATTAAAATTTCCAAAAATTAGTACAGATTCAGCCTTTGGGAATGCGAAAGTCAATTAATCAATCAAATGTACAATTACGTTAACTTTACAAAATAATCCTTATCAAATTCTTCTAGATCTAGCAGATGCATCAAATCTTTGAATTCATTACTGCAATCAAATGTTAAATTTCTGTAGCAAATCCATCTCCTTCTCATAAGTGATAAGAGGGGATCTGAGGAAAAAATAAGGTTCTGAAATATGTCCTGATTTTGAGATTGTCTGGAGCACTTTCTGAAGCCAAATTGATGGATATGTTTAAAATCACGGTTTCTAGACTCTTGAGGTTCTTCTGTGAGCCCTCCGAGTAGTAGTATATGATGTTCCATTATTTTTCCATGACACAAAACCTTGTGTACTGTTGGTAAAAAATCTTTCCAGGGGTATAAGTTAAGAAGCAGTCTCGAAACGCCTGCACAGTACTCGCCGAACTTATGTGCATTTATTTTATGTTTACTGTTTATTGCTGTTAAAATTATATTAACTATTTGCAATTATTCCATATTAATTCCGGTAATCTGTGAGGTTATTTCAAAATTGCTAAAAAAAATCGTCTAGCCGTGTTTCCATCATTTGTACTCCCATATCCCACTAGTGGCTTATCAATATTTAATCCGGTATGGTGCTTAAACTCCTCCTGAATTCTTTGCTTTTCGTTAGCTCTCATTATCTTTAGCTCGTCGTTTTTAATTAGTGATTTATTTACATTTTCAAGGCTACTTCTGTATTTCAAATCATAAGCTATATGTAGAAAATGTTCCAGAAAACGTATGCGAGCATGTAGTGGAGATATTCCATATTTAAGAACGTCTTCATTAACCTTTGTAGTTGATTGACTTTTCGTTTTTCCACATAAAGAACAACTCCAAGTAGATGACGTTTCTGTTAAAGCATTGCTAACTTTATCATCAATCATCGTTAATCTCATATCAAACGATACATTGAAAGAGTAGTCCTCCATTTCGATCAAAATGGGCTGCATTAATTTAATTTCCGATTTAATATGATGTACAAGTTCTTGAGCTGCAATCTTTGTCTCCTTAGTATACTCGAAAGTAATTGGTCTACAAAATGATTTAGATCCAGGAGTTGAATTTATCCAAATGTCTTCTTCGAAACTAGTTGATGGAGAGTCTTTGTCAGCATATTTTCGAAGCCGTAATGGAACCATTGATTCCATAAGTACACCTTTGTAATCAGATAATATGTGACCGTCAGTGGGCTGCTTGTATTCTGAAAGAAACGATGATCCATCACATCCCCATTTGCATATTAGTTTCACTTCACTGTGGTTAATTTTATTTAGCTGCTCTGCAGTAAGTGTTGAAACTATCCTTGATGCTGTGTTTTCAAGAAGAGATGAGATTCCAACAGTAACTTTTCGGTCAGAAACTGTAATACCAGTGGGTATAATGCTCTTCTTCATTTCTTGCAGAGCATCATATGATGGCAAAACCTCAACTCCTTTTTCTTTTAATGCTTTTCTCAATATTATATATTTATCACAACTAAGTTGAAGCTGCAACATAACAGCAATGGCTTCTTCTTCTGTGAAAGATGAATTAAACGATGGTGTTGGAATGCTCTTAACAATTCGATTAAGCCTTTTAGGTGATGCATTCGGAAGAACATTTGCAATTTTCACAGGTTGATCTTTCTTTTTTAGCATCGCATTAAATGTGTCTGTAACTTCTTCGGTAGACATGGTTGTAAGATTTGTTGTTAAGCGTGCTTGCTTTGACTTGGGGCCTAAGTCTTCATATTCCTTATATTTAGCGCCAGGAGTAGATAAGGAAATTGGGAATTGTATATATACCTCCAACCAATCAGAAAATTTTTTTCTAAATTTTGCATTACAGCTGTTGACAGCTTTCCATTTTTTTTGAATGCCTTAACAAAATTCTCAATTTTGCAAATATCCTTTTTGTCTACTTTAGTTGTATATGTTTCTTCAATATAATCAAGTAGAAATTTGACTTTTCTGTTGCTGTAAGTTTGCACTTTTGTATGAAACTGAATATAAGTCGATGTGTTTTAGTGTGATGGCTATGATCGTCAACTTTTTAATGATGCCAACTATTAATTGCGAGGTATATTATACCATGCGCCAACTATTTCGCGAACTATTTTTAAAGATTAACTTATCTCTAAAGGTTGACTTTGTTTTTAGTTTCCCCGCCTATACATACATGTATAATAACCATCGAAATTGTATTCAGGTATACAAAATATTTATATATGATTACTAAATATAAGCATAAGTTCAGGTAATACTGCGTATTGAAGCGAAACAGATAGCGCAATAAAGGAAACACGCGAAGGTGGTATTAACACTCAGACTATCGTGTCAGTTGTACTTCAATTTTGGAAAATTCAAACATGATATTATTATTACTTAAGCGTTTTCGAAAAACAATAACAACTGAATACATCAGCCCTTCATTACCATAAATTCAAGTATTTTTAGCTGAAATGTCTAGCCTTCAATAATAAATAAATAGGGATAAAAAGAAATGTACCTTTCGTATTAGTTGCAGGTAATACTACCTATTAAAGCAAACCAGGTAGAGCAATAAAACAAAGATTATACTAACGTTGTACTAATAAGGCTACTACAGAAAATACTGCATAAAATAAACAGTACCTCACCCCTTGTATTCCCAAAGGCTGAATCTGTACTAATTTTTGGAAATTTTAATTGCAAACAGCTTAGTTGTAGCCCATTAATTTCATACCCTTAAAATGAAAAAGGGTTTCATATTATGTATCATTAGTTAGATAATTACCTCTAGTTTATATATTATTAATTTTTTTTAGAAATTTATAGCTTTTTAGAACAATTTTTTCAAAAATACAGAAAAAAACGTCCTTCAACAAAAGTTTTTGAGAAATAAAATTTTTTGAAATGCCTATAAAATTTTCATTTATTTATATTTTTTTACAAAATTTTGCAAAAATATAGGAATTTATTAAAGAAATAAAAAGTTTTTCCAAAATGTAAAGAAAATATAATACCAATCCCGAGATTCCCAAAAAACTTTCAAAAATTCCCAAAAATGGGATTTTTTAGTTTTTTTGCTGTCATTCCAGCAAATACCCTGGGGGGACAAATTCCATTTGCATAAAACTAACAAATACTTATAACTATAAAAAACAAGTAACAATATTTAGGTTAGAGGCGTGCGATTTTAGAAATTTTGGGCTAAAGTCGGTTTTGTCTAAAAAAATGGGTTAATTTTAGGATGCTACCCTTACGCAACAGGACATAATTTTCAATTTTTTTTTTTCTTTAAAATATTTTCTAAACAATAAGCTTTTAAAAAAATATAAACAACATATACTTTATTTTGTAAAGTTCTTCCAGAAATAAAAAACAATAAACTTACTTTTTGCCCTAAAAATATGCTAAAAACTGACTTTTTTTGAATTTTTAAATTGTGTTGAATATAACTTTTTCTTTATAAAAGATTTTTTGCTCAAATTTTTTTTATAGTATTGAAAAAAATACTGGCAAGCTAACAAAACTTATTTTTGAAAAATCGGTTAGGATTTGAGCTCAAAAATGTGAAAATACTGGACCAGGGTTGGTAAAAACACGAAAATTTAATTTTTAAAACTTTAATATCTCGAAAACTTTAAGAGATAATATATACCTGTCGCGACATTTTTTGTAGGCCTTGATTAGAAGAATTTAAAAATAAAAAAATATTTGCAAAAGAATTGGAAATGAAAAAATTAGATCGTTTTTAATTTTTCACATACCCCAGGTGGCCTACTTTGGGGGCGCGTGGACACGCCCACTTAAGCGCTATATAGTCCAATCTCAAAACTTAAGCTTAAATACACCTCTTTTATGCCTGTCTGAAATTTCATTGCAATCGAGCCATCCGTTTAGAAACGGCAGAATTATTTCCAATTTTTTTGCAAAATCCCCCACTGTGCGACGGAGGATCCAAAAGATTGGGACCTGACTTTACGTGAGCTATAACGGGCCGTGAACTCTCAAAAGAACTCAACATCTGGTTTCACGCCCAATGAACTTGTATTCGATTTTCAATTACGAGACATCATACAAAATCATTTAATCGCAGCGATACATGATGATGTATGTATCTGAAACCGCATTACCCGTCGAAGAAAAACGAAATCTGGCTCTTGAAAACATTCGAAGGGAGAAACAAAAAAGGGAGAAACGATACAATAGCAAGCGTGCAATCCCAAAACAATACGCTGAAAACGATTTGGTTGTAATCGAAAATGAGGCTCCGGCTACAGATTATTCGCGAAAACTTGAGCCTAAATTCCGTGGTCCATACATCATTTCTAAAGCTCTGGGAAATGACCGATATTTAATAAAAGACGTTCCTGGTATTCAGTTATCCAATCGCAAATTCTCATCCGTTTATTCTGCCGAGAAGATGAAAAAAAAAAAAAATTCAGTCAGAATTGGCCGACTGTCACCCTGTGTAAAAAACTCCATAATAATACAACAGTGTATAGACTTGTCATTATTGCCTTGTGGCGTCGTCTTTTTTTTTAAATCAACGTATAGAACTGTCAGTACTGTTTGAAATGCGAGAATGTTTTTTGGCAAGAAAGTAAGACACATGTAAAAAGACGCTATCGAAAAGATATTCAATTTTTAAGTTAATATTAAATGAATTAAAAATACATCCTGCATTTTTCGTGTTTTTATTTCTTGAACATTTTAATGTCCACGCTTGGTGACACTTAGAAGTTTAAAATAGTATTATATTTAAAAGTATTTTAAATATAATAAGAAGTGATAAAACCACCAATAACAAATAATGAAACGGTATCTGCTACAACAAATCGCGACAGTAAAATATCCGACCATGAAACACAAAAAAAGAACAAACTGGAAGAAGCATAGACGTTTTCAAATACCACAAAAATAATTTTAGTAATGAGTTGATTTTTAGTAATGAAAGAAATGCTTGACCTGAATGAGTTAGTCGAATGTATGGACAAACGTATTGAAGAGACAGTAAAACAATTTACAGTAAAAAATGAAATGCGGTTGGGGGTCCCCCGTTAGGAACGAAGTTCCTTACGTTTTTGTTTTTCATCTTTGAATGTAATACAAGGTGAAATCTGTACGTTTTATTTTGTGTTGTTTTTGAAATTTTTAAATTTTATGTTTCTTTAAATTTTTGGAACGTTTTCCAACTAATTATTATTTATTGGTAGGTGTCTATAGGAGACACAGCCCATCATACACAATTGCTTGTCGACAGTACACCAATACAAATAAACAGCTCACAGGCTTTCGTGACGATTTCTACTAATTTCCACTACCAGCAAGCCGCGTTAAGGAACTTCGTTCCAAAAAGAGGAGAAATATATTAAGTAACAATAAATGCTTTAACAATGACATTTTAAGGCTAAAAACACAGAAAGTCAATGCTTGCCGAAAGACAGTTTTTTGAAAATACCGATAGTGCATGGGAAAATTATAAGACTGTGAGAAATAAATACAAAGTCAAATTAGAAAACGGAACGAAGGAATATACAAACAATAAAATATCTATATCAAATGACCAAAATGAAATGCGGAGAAATTAAAAGAGCTTGTTTTAAAAAAGACAAGAAATGTGATAAAGACTGTGATATTTAGACAAAAAGAGTACAAAGACAATAAGCAAATTGCCAATAATTTTAACGAGTACTTTGTTGATAGCATAAAGGAAATGCAATATGAAAATTAAATAAATGTGATAGATAGAAAATTTTATTTTCGTGCAATAATGTTAGAATTAATAAATATAACTAAGAACTTAAAAAAGAAACCTGACTTTAAACCGGTAGAAAAAATTAAAAATACAACCAAATGTAAGGAATATAGACCTATAAACAATTTAAAAAAAAGTGAAAAAATATAATAAAAGTCCAACTAGAAAAAATTATTAAAAAAATAAAAATTTTTCAAAATACCAATCAGGTTTTAGAAAAAGACATTATGTGAAACGACTGTGTTACGAGACATTTTCCCCCAACGAATAAATTCAGCGGCAGCAGAATTATTAGCGGCAACAACAACAATAGAAATAACCAAACAAACACGCCACTCTTTGTAGACTTCATGGAATGCATTCAATGTAATAATATCAAACACAAAAAAATATATTTGACCGCTTCTCTCGTTGCCACAAAAGTAACCAAAACTGCAGCAGTTTAATAGACAGACGAAACAACAATAGCAGTAACACTAGAACTGCAACAACAACAGCAAACGCTAAAGCCTTTCAGCAATTAGGCGAGTGTCATTTAGCAGCCCAAACTATGGGAACCGCTGACACTGCAGAACATTGGTACGGGGAAAATCGGGCAAAGTCAGCATGTGACGAACAGTCGGTTGGGATTCCCACGATCGCAGTAGCAGACAGGCTGTCGACAACATATAAAAAGCAGTTGATCATTAGTAATCATGACCATTTAGAAAAAGTAAAATAAACATAAAGTAAGTGAAATCAAACTAAAGAAAAGTGTGTTTTGTTTTCCTTCTCAAAAGATATCCTGCGATTCCTACGAGACCCTCCAGGACTGTTAGGAATAAATCATAGAATATCCTGCGATTCCTACGGGACCCTCCAGGGTAATAATAATTTAGTAAACAAGCCCGCCATACGCCAGTCTAAAACAAGACGGGTCCCTGAAAGGCTATAATTACTACAAAATAAATAAAATAAAACTTTCTATTCTATAAATAAAAAATATCATAACAATGGCGTAGCCGGTAACCGCGTAAACACAATTTCGCATAATTTATTAAAATTTCTTTTTGATAACTTTAAATGCGAAAATTTTGCGCGGAAAAGAACTGTTTGTGTCTTGCATACTGGAAGCACAAAGTATTAACGTTCCAATAAAAGTCGAAATACTCGCTACCTTTGGTTCGTTTTGCTTTGCGCCAAGGGGAAATCAAGGCCCAAATAGGGAGCACAGGCAATTGGCAAACTGTTAATTGTTCAGTTGGTAAATTGCGTGCATCCAAGCAGAATGATAAATAAATAGAAAGTTGCAAAACAAGTCAGTTTCAGCGTTCCCTATCGTGGTACGAGGCAATCCGATAAAAGTCGAAATTCTCGCTACCTTCTGATTGCCAGAGGCCAAGAAAAGTGGAGCGGTGGGACTAGCGGTGATCGCTGAGGGTCAGGCAAACTGGTTTAAGCCACGAGACTTTCGGTTTGCACTGAGCATTTGCAATCATTGGAAACTCAAATAATGTAATAGATAACAAAAAATTAAAACAAAAAGACAAAGAATAGTGATTTATTTAAAGAAAAGAAAAACTCTCAGCAAAGCAAAGAAGATATCCCAGAAACTGAAATATTTTTACTTTCGGAAAGTATGATGGTTCCAGCAACAACTGTGGTAAGTAATATAAAATAAATTCCTCTTTCTAATGGAAAACCCCCAGACCAAAACTGACGAACTAATCACAAAATTAAGTACATACAGTTATTCGGTGGATAGTTTACAGGTACACGCATGGACAGAACTAAAAAATTTAAGATCGGACAAAGAATTTTTAGACAGCCATAGGGAAATAATTAGAGATCAAAAATTGACAAAATTAGAAGAGGTAGGATATATACTACAACTGGTGGGTGACCTAAGCAAGGACCAATCAATTGAATTAACAAACAGAGTTCATGAGTTAGAGGAAACTAAAAGACTGTTGGAAGCGAACAGCAAAAAATTAAGGTGCCAAATCAATTATACTAATGACTTGTTGGAACAAGTAGTACAGGAGAACGAGGAATTAGTACGACAACTAAAGAAAAAAGGGTTAAATGAGAAAGACTACAAAAAACAGCTGAAACAGAAGCAACTGATAGAAACAAAAGACGACACAATACAGAGACTACATACAGCATTAGACAACGCAAGGCGGGAACTGGATGCAATTTACAGGACGAGATCACCTACACCCTCACTGAGTGAAGAATTAGAAGGCGCTGGTATTCCATCAATAATTATAAACAGCCCACAAGAAGACCGCACAGCTCCTTACAGGGGACAGGAAGAATCCGAAACGGCAAATTTGATAGTAGCATCTGAAGTATTGGAAAAAATAAAAACTATATCACTCAACGCGAGGAAAGTAGGAGCCAAAGGGTACACAGCAGAGACAGGTACGAAGAAACTAGCTGAGCTGTCAGATTACAAGGAGCGATTTGAAAACTTAAATATAAAGGACATACAGTTACGGAGAGAATTCCAGTCATAGATTGACTTAGCGCAACACAATATAATTAGACGATCACCGACACCCGGAGCGGAGCAGAGGCTCGACATCGAAATAGCCAACATACCTTTTCGGAAATAACAAAAATTGTAAATAACACAGTGCCTACATTTTTTGGCACTGATGGACCAGAACTTTCTTCCGAGTTCTGCAGGTTTATACAAGGCTGTAAAATGGTTGAGAGGGAACTTCTGAGAGAACAGAACGCAGAGCTGACGCAAAATGTTTTGGAATGTCTCAAGTTAAGGCTGTTGGGATCCGCTTATTCCAGAATAGCTGGATTGAAATTTGGATCAATTGACGCATTATGTAATCAGGTACAGAAGCTGTATTTGAAAAGAAAAGGGATCGACCAGATAAGAGAGCAAATATTGACTACTAAGCAGAACATCAGGGAGACAGCTAGCAGATTCGGTGATCGGATCGAAACATTACTAAATGAAGCTATCGACACAATCAGCACACTTTGGCAAGAGGAGAGCAGCCGTAAAATAATGACGGATGATTTCAAGCGGATAGCAGTAAGATCATTCATCAAGGGCTTACGGGACCAGGCTCTTAGAGCAAGATTCGTTGGGAACGAATCAAATGACTTAAGTACTCTAATAAAAATCGTGGAAGATGCTGAGGATCTATTTGGGGACTCACACGTCAGCATCAATATCACAACAGAGTTAGTTCCCTGTAGTTTCTGCAGCAAAATGGGCCATGAGTGGATGAATTGCAAGAAAAGACTGAACAACCCCTACTGCATAAGCTGTGGGAAATATGGGCACGATAGGGGACCACAATGCAGGAAATATATCGAGAAACAGCAAAGGTGCGAGTATTGTGGAGATAGGAATCATACAACGGAGGAATGCCGAAAAAGGCTAGGAGCCCTGTACTGTAGAATATGCCGAATTGGTGGGCATAAAGAAAATCAATTTTGTAGGCAGCAGTTTGCATTAAGTTCGGCCAACCAAAATCGTTGGCAAAACAACAACAACAGGCCTTCCCCAATGTCACAACAAAGCATGCAAAGGGGAACGTCCACGAACAGGCAGACGCAGTGTTTTAAATGTAACCAACTAGGGCATTTCGCGAGGGAATGTCAAACTGTCAATGCACGGAATAATTCGGAGGTGGTACAAAACTACCCAAGAACGGTAAATAGCACGATTAACAGTCCGACAGACAATGCACTAAGTTACCGGAAAAGACGAGAGGCATGGAGAAGGCCACCCATCCATCCAAACGCGGGAAACGAATCTGGGCCCAGTTACAGCCAATAACTGGAGAGCCAAAAGTTAATGGATTAAATTGGCAAGAAGGACAAAGTACTCAAAATATAGAAAGTAGTGCACACAACACTCACAGGGGGAATGGAATGGGAAAGAATGACATGGAGCTGGCAAGCGATTCGGAAATAGAAACGGGGGAAGTGATTGTACACCGAGCAATCATTCATAGCGAAAATAATGCAATATCTAACGGCACAATAAAACCGAAAGAGGGTTTACAAGGGAAAAAAACTTTGGCATCGTCCAAGAAGGATAATGTGGATGCAGGCGCTAATCAAAAAATAAAAGTGGAACTAACAGACACAATGAAAATTAAGAACGGCGACTCGAGAGCAGCAGATAGAACGAATACAGCATTTATTACCGTACCTTGTATAGAAGCCAAGGCGGGAAGGCTGGTCCTACTTGTTGACTCGGGGGCCGATTCAAGCATAGTCAAGGAAGAAGCAATGAGGGTGTTTCCAAGAAAAAATTCAGCGGATAAAAAAATTTTAACAGGTGCTTTCGGGGGGAGCGCGACAGCGTTGTGTACAATAAAAATAGACGTATCTGGAAAGAAAAAATTACTATGGGAATTCCTCGTGGTAGCCCAGGGTAGTAGCATTCCAGCAGATGGGATTTTAGGAAGGGATAACATCTGGAATAGGAGTATTATAAATACCATATCCAGGACCCTGCAAATATTTGACAAAAATGTTTGTGTAACAACATTTCCCTTGGGCGATGCTCAAGATTGTGAATTCGCAAATTCACACGAGCAACGTAGTATTCAGGGGAGAGCAGTTACAATTGTTCCAGTCCAGATAAAGTCTAAGGAAAAAACCATCGTAGTCCACAAACAAGAATTGTATCCAGGAGTTTATGTAGGAAATACTATTGTCAACGTTAGCAACGGAAAGGTACAAGTACCTATATTCAACTCAACGGAAAAGAACATACCTGTAAACAAAGGTATAAAAATAAAATTTTCAAATTTTGATAACTATAAAAAACCCCAAAACATTTTACAATATAAGATGGCTACAAGCGATGAAGAGAGAATAAATAATTTGAAAGAAATGGTAATGAATGAAGAAAGCTGGAATGATGAAGAGAAAAAATCCATGAATAGCCTGTGTGAAAAATATCACGACGTGTTCATGTTAGATGGGGACAAACTCCCGTTCACTAATTTAGTAAGACATAAAATACCCACAAGATATGAGCAAACCCCTATCAATCAAAGACAATATAGACTCCCCCAAATTCACAAAGAAGAAATAAATAGGCAGGTTTCAGAATTATTGGAAGAAGGTATAATAAGCCCAAGTGTATCACCATGGAACTCACCACTGTTACTGGTGCCAAAGAAATCGGAAGACGGGCAGAAAAAATTTAGGCTTGTGATTGATTTTCGAAAATTAAATGAAGTTACTATTAAAAAGGTTTTTCCCATTCCAAGAATAGATGAAATATTAGACCAGCTAGGAAACAGTAGATACTTTACCACCCTTGACCTAGCCAGCGGTTATCACCAAGTACTACTTGAAAAAACAGATAGAGAAAAAACCGCTTTTAGTACGGATAAAGGCCACTTCGAATTCAATAGAATGCCTTTTGGACTCACGGGGGCACCAGCAACATTCCAAATGGTTATGAACTTTTTTCTGAGGAGAGAAATTGTTTATCTAGGCCACAAGTGTTCGGAACTGGGAGCTTTGCCCGATCCAGGAAAAGTAGAATGCGTTAAAAATATTAAGCCCCCACGAAATGTGAAGGACATTCAGGCTCTGCTGGGCCTAATCAATTATTACAGAAAGTTTGTAAAAAGCATGGCATGCAAGGCCGCACCAATAACCCGTCTTTTAAAAAAGGGTAGCAAATTTGTCTGGACCAATGAGTGCCAAGCAGCTTTAGATAACATAAAAGAAAGTATTTCTAACCCTCCCATTCTCATCTACCCAGATTTCTCGGAACCTTTTCGCCTTAGCACCGACGCAAGCAACGAAGCTTTAGGAGCGGTGTTATCTCAAGAAAGGGATGGCAAGGACCATCCCATCGCTTTTGCAAGCCGATCCCTGTGTGATGCAGAAAAACGCTACTCCACTATAGAAAAAGAGATGCTGGCGATCGTCTGGGCAACCCACACATTCCGGCACTACCTACTGGGTCGCTATTTTACAATTTATACTGATCACCAGCCACTGCGTGGGATAGCGAACCTGAAAGACCAAACATCAAGGTTAGCTAGGTTTAGGCACAAGCTCTCGGAATACGAGTTTGATATTGTATACAAACCAGGAGTAGCAAACCTGAACGCTGATGCACTCAGTAGTCTGCCCTTCCAAGAGCACCGAGTAGAAGTAATAACGCGAGCCCAAACGAGGAATAGTACCACCGAAAAACAAGAAGTTCTGGCCGAGGTCGAAAAGGACATAGATACCCAAACATCAAGAAATTTAGATGCAGTGACAGTACTAAGAAAAAGGGACGATATCCGGGAAGTGCTGAGAAGTTTCGATGACTCACCCCTGGGTGGTCACCAAGGGAGATGGAAAACTTACCGGAGAATACGGAAACAATTCAAATGGAGGGGTATGGTCAAGGATATCAAAAAGCATATAGAAAATTGCCCTAAGTGTCAGAAAAACAAAAGCTGGCCAGTGAAAACGGAACCAATGGTACTAACGGATACTCCAAAGAGGCCCTTCGAAAAGGTCTATATGGACATGGTTAGCCCACTACCTACCACCATAACAGGTAATAAGTACATTCTGACCTTTCAGGATGACCTATCAAAATTTTTTTTGTGCGCACCTATGCCGGACGCGGAGGCAGAAACGGTAGCAAGAGTATTTTACAATGAGATAATCACAAAATATGGAATACCAACAAAACTAGTTACAGACAATGGAACGAACTTCACGTCCAAATTATTCGGGAGTGTGTGCAAACTTTTAAAAATCAAAAAACAGCACATCACTCCCTACCATCCACAAGCTAATGGTTCCTTAGAAAGAAGTCATAGGCCACTGGCTGAGTATCTCCGCAGCTTTGCAAGAGAGGACGCCTCAACCAATCAAACTCCGTTCAAGGTACTATATGGATTTGACACACCTTTACCGTCAAATCTCAAAATTAGTACCCCCCTCTACAATCCCTATGACTATCCGCAGATATTGAAACACCAAATTCAGAGGTCGTACGAAATGGCACGAAAGTACCAAGACAAGGCCAAAGCCCTCTCCAAGGAGAGGTATGACAAGCATGTAAACCCCAGTACTCTGCGGATAGGGGATAAGGTGCTCCTAAAAACCAGTCTCGGAAAAATAAATTGTCACCACTCTGGGAAGGTCCATATGAGATCAAAAGTTTCCCCACACCAGTAAATGTCCGAATACTTGTGAGAGGCAAACTTAAAACACTTCACAGAAACTTGGTGAAGCCATTTAGGGATAAAACAAAAGTGTAAAGCATTCAAAAATTTACTGAGAGAGTTTAGTGGCTATAAACAATGCATATATACTCTCAACGGAGAATCTTAAGGTTTACAAAATTTTTTGGGAATATACGTATAGTTTGGTAGTGTGCCTGCTACCTCCAAGAACCTACCGGGACACACTCAGCACTAATCTGTCGATTCATAGCCTTGAAAAATACAGACGCAAGTGCGATAATAGAAAATTTTTGGAAATGGGCGAAGAGGTATTGTTTCGTTTCTTTTTAGCTAACTAACTATGTATGTGAGGCCATTCAGAGGAAAAGTAAATATAGGAGCTAACACCACACGGAATTCGGGTCTTAAAAGTGGAAGTAAGTATTAAAAAATGGAAAATAAATAAAAACCAAGAATACAATATTTAGACATGAAAACTCATTCCAAACATATTTCCAAAAATAAGCATTTTTGCACATGTGTATTTTCGTTTCATGCTACTAGCCACAGAAACGAAACAACAATGTATACATATGTATTTTTTCAAGTGAAGTAATGAGTATACATGAGTATATATATACATGCAATTGGTTTTAGTTTTCATTTTTAATAACTGAATTAAAATTAGAGAAAGAAAAAAAAATTTTTTTTGTGTGGCGCTGTGCGATCATGTGTCGACACTTGACCGTCTGCACGAGCCAGTGGAATTCATGCATACACACACAGACGTATAAGAACATTCATGACTTCTACCGGTATGAGAAATAAACAAAATATTAAAGCTGTTATTGTTTATTCCTCTTTGAAGGCCATTGGACTCATAGAAAATGCAAAATAAGCGTTTGATTGCAATTAAAATAGTAAAGAATAAAGAGCATTTGCAACGATATTTTTGTGACGTATAGATCATCGTTGCACATGTTTAAGTATTCTAAAATAAAAGAGAGGATACTTGTCATAAATTGCACAAACAAAATATTTGCCAGAACGGACAAAACAATTAATTTTTTTTATATGCATATTTGTATATACATACATGCAGGAAAAGTTCTTAAATTTAATTTTTAATATAAATGTTCTATAAATATTTGAAG
Organism: Sturmia bella; assembly: GCA_963662145.1. Classification (NCBI taxonomy): domain Eukaryota; kingdom Metazoa; phylum Arthropoda; class Insecta; order Diptera; family Tachinidae; genus Sturmia; species Sturmia bella. Next base: position 28,919,438 of record OY759170.1, read on the forward strand.
ATAAAAGAAAGCAAAAGAATGTAAAGAGAAATATATTATAAACGGAACGGATATGAAAAAAGAAATTTTTTTTTAGAATTAAAATTTTGAAAATAAGTAATATTTAATTTTGTTCTTTGAAATGCATAAATGAAGCGACAATAATAGAATGATTCAAAAATTTGAAACGGTTCATAGCAAAACTCAAAAGAATAAATTAAGATGAGTAAAAAAAAAAAAAAAAAAAAAAAAAAATATATATATATATATATATATATATATATATATATATATATATATATATATATATATATATATATATATATATATATATATATATATATTACATACATATACATCCAGGTGTATAGGAATACAAGTAGGAAATTACTAAATAAAAAAAAAAATAAACAAAAAAAAAATAAAATATAATAATAAATAAACAAAGGATAAAAATAGATTAAAAAATGGAAAATAGATTAAAAAATGGAAAAAAAATCAGTCATTTGTATAAGTACATGTACATACACATATCGTTTTAGTAGCATATAATGGAAAAGTGTATAACACAAGAAAAAAAAGGGATATAAACAAAGAGAAATTGTCAAAAGACAAAACCATAAGTATAAGTAAAAAGTTGCATAAATATATTAAAAAAAAAAAAATAATAATGAATAAAACTTATTACGAATTATATGTAACATAAAGAAAAACATTTATATATACAGTTACTAGATATATAAGAATAAAATAGATTTTTTTTTTATATAGACATACATATGAAAAGAGTAAGATATATATGTACATTTCTTGAATAATATTAAGAAAACAAGAAAAAATAGATAATATTTAAAGGAGAAAATATAAAATATGACTCATTTTATGTTCCCTTAAGTAAATACTTACATATGTACATACATACATATTTTATTTTTAAAATGAATTATTAGAAAAAAAAAAAACATATAAATATGAACACATCAAAAAAAAAAAAATAAAAAATGAAGATAAAAAAAACCCTAAAGAAAAAAATAAAAACAAAAGAAATAATAGAAGTTAGAAAGAAAAAGAGAATGACCGGTAATATATGTTTATAATAAAAAGAGACAACATCAATTTCACCAATACATGAAGTTGTAACAACTAGAGCCTAGAACCAACAACAACTGAAAGCCTACAACAGAAACAACAAGAGAAACCCAGGCGACAGCCTGCCTATTGCAACAGATGCGTCGGGAGCACCAGGCCGACTAACTCCTGCAGAACACTGTGACGCCATATCATTCCCCAACACCACCCATACCGACATAATTGAAATAAAGACAAAGGCGAAACATCCTTGGACGGATGTTTCTTGTCTGCAAGGGGGGAGGGATGTTACGAGACATTTTCCCCCAACGAATAAATTCAGCGGTATCACAAATTAATCAGCGGCAGCAGAATTATTAGCGGCAACAACAACAATAGAAATAACCAAACAAACACGCCACTCTTTGTAGACTTCATGGAATGCATTCAATGTAATAATATCAAACACAAAAAAATATATTTGACCGCTTCTCTCGTTGCCACAAAAGTAACCAAAACTGCAGCAGTTTAATAGACAGACGAAAAAATCAAAACAACAATAGCAGTAACAGTAGAACTGCAACAACAACAGCAAACGCTAAAGCCTTTCAGCAATTAGGCGAGTGTCATTTAGCAGCCCAAACTATGGGAACCGCTGACACTGCAGAACATTGGTACGGGGAAAATCGGGCAAAGTCAGCATGTGACGAACAGTCGGTTGGGATTCCCACGATCGCAGTAGCAGAGACAGACTGTCGACAACATATAAAAAGCAGTTGATCATTAGTAATCATGACCATTTAGAAAAAGTAAAATAAACATAAAGTAAGTGAAATCAAACTAAAGAAAAGTGTGTTTTGTTTTCCTTCTCAAAAGATATCCTGCGATTCCTACGGGACCCTCCAGGACTGTTAGGAATAAATCATAGAATATCCTGCGATTCCTACGGGACCCTCCAGGGTAATAATAATTTAGTAAACAAGCCCGCCATACGCCAGTCTAAAACAAGACGGGTCCCTGAAAGGCTATAATTACTACAAAATAAATAAAATAAAACTTTCTATTCTATAAATAAAAAATATCATAACAACTGTAAACTGTCCTATAAGTAGATGGAAAAGTGTAAAAAATAATAACCAAATCTTGGCTATATTTCTTGATTTTAAGAGAGAAACCACTGATAGGGAGTTTCTGATAAAAAAAAAACTGCAGTAGACTCGCGAAAACGTGAACATCTAGTTACGTGAATATCCAAAAACGTGAACGTTTTTATTTTAACATTGACTACTCTAAAGGCCTAGTTATGCGAACGTCTACGTAAGCTAATGGAACGGGCGTGTGTTTCTGGCATATTAAAACAATGTAAGTGCTTACCCAAATCAAATGTCATGCTGACGGAATGTTTCAACCTGTATAAAATAGGAAGTCATAACGTTTTTATGTGACATTTGCTAGCCAGTGTTGTTCTTCTATTTGATGTTTGTAAATCAGTGATGGAACTTACATTTGTTGGTCATTAGTATGGCATAATTAATCCCTTTTCGTACTTTTCTATTGAAATGCTAAATACTCTATAATTTTGTTAATAAACACAAGTTTAAAGAAATTTTAGTATGACAGTAATTTCAGAATGCACACAGCTTTTTGAATCCGTTTTTTTTTCTAATATCAAGAAGAAGCCATAAGAGCCACCCATTTATTACATACATTTAGGATGCAAAATTTATCTGTTTTGCCTTATTAAATATGTATTTAATCAAACTACATCCTTTACTTTGTATTATTTGTGTTTTCAATATAAGATATACAAAATTAATTACTGCTAATTTCACAAATTTGAGAAAATAATTCATTTTATTTAAGAAAAAACAAATTCATTATTGGTTACATGGAGAGAAACAGCGCTCACATTACAAAGTAAAATTAAGTAGTCTAGTTACAGGGTTTTCGCCTATACAGTTGTTGATATTGTAGTTACGGCCCAAAAAAATTAAAAATTTTAGTTGAATACATCATAATCCAGTAAAAAGTCGATTTTGGATTTTTTGTCAGTACGGCCTTTTGATTTTAGGTAACAATAAAATAATTTTCAGTTTTCTTTTTCTTGCTCAAATTTTTCCTTAATTTTTGTTATGGTACTTTTTCTACCAACTATACGAAAACATAAGCCATTTCAGCTACCATTTCTGTAGCTTATTTATTTTAATTTTAACTAAACTTTTTTGTATTTTATGGGCATTTTTTGATACAATGGATGAAGAAAAATTAAATTTTAAGATTTAAGAAGCTTAAAACGACAAAAAAGTCCTCCACATCCATTTTATGTGGATTAGAATGAAATTATGTTTTTATTTCAACTTTCAATGAAAAAAGTTTATTTAATTTCAAAATATGTTTTTATTTGTTTGATGTTTTTCAAATTTATAAACGTTGTATAACTGCTCTAGCGTCAGTACGTTAAGGTACGCTCCGTTAGCTTACGTAGACGTTCGCCTAACTAGGCCTTCAAACGTGAACAAGTGGTGATGGCTCTAAATTGTGAACTTTGTGACGTACGCCACTGTTGGTGGCATATATTGTTACCAAATACCTGAGCGGACATTAAGATATCACGACCTCTGTACGTACGGGTGATGGACAACACTGTAATTTGTCAGTACTTCCTGAACAATCTGGCAATACAACGCATGTGGGCTCTGGTAGAGACAGAAGACAAAGAAAAGGCAACCAAAAGGAAAATAAAAATACGATGTTAACGGCAACGTGCGTGCACGGTATGAATATAGGTGGCAACAACAATTTGTAATAATGAACGAAAAGAAAAGAGAAAGATGGATAGCATTCATACAATGGAGCAACGCGGGAAAGAAGTTTTTTTTTGAAGTTTTTTTTTGCAGTAAGAAGGTCGCCCAAGTCTTTTACTATTTGTGGTTAAGTGCACCATTAAGGTCTGAAAAAAGAGTCGCAATCGGAGGTAAGGCCATTCCTCGGATCCCGGCACGTCAAACAACAAGTTGCTGGACAAATGCCAAGAAGTCAGCCAGCAGCCTGAGCGAATCGAGAGGACCGAAACGTGGTAGCCACATGGTCAGCCCTGAGTTCTGAAGGTGACGCCAGACCGACCACGTGAGCCTACAGCAACGCTTTTCTTTGCACATGCATCCCGTCAAGGAAGTGATGCAGAGGAAAACACACCGGTTCATCAGCAAAAAGCACATGCGTCAACTCTCATCCTTATAAAGTCCACCGTCCGAAGTCAGTCACCACTACCAAACAGCCATAGGTACGGATATCTCCTACTCCCCCGAAGGAAGAGACACCACACCAAATCGTAATGTTAAGTACCCACAGTAGTGTATGCGCAGTCGCTTGTTTTTTCTACCAATATACCGGTACATATTCATCATATGTATCAGATACACACGAATTGTGTGATCCAACATTTTTCATTTTACAATTTATTTGGCTGCCTGACCTGTTTTTGTCTGGTTTTACAAACACCTTTCTGTACAGCTAAATCCATTGCTGTCGACGCGCTAGATGGTCACATCAAATCAACGCCTAAATTATTTACTGATTATTGCAAAACTTTTGCCTTTTACCTTATAAACCTTATCGGAACTTGGAATTGTAGCATTATCGATACAGATGTACATTTTTGTGTCACTATATAGATATATTACTTAGCATTTCATATTAATATAAGTATTTATTCGTAGTAGTGAATTAATTAATAGTCACAAATTTCAATACCTACATACAGCGGTCAAAAAAAGTATTCGACATTAGAGTAATTTTTTAATAGTGACTTGAAAATGCTAGTATTATTTAAACATTTTTATGTTTCTGATTGAGATAACGTTAAGTACTTTAGAATATACCGTTATAAAATTAAACAACATTGCATATTTTAACACACATTCATCTTTTTGAACAAAAACACACAAATTCCAAAGCAAAAAAAGTATTCGACAACCATTTTTTTTCTTTTATAGTGTTTATGTATTTTGTATTATTTATCATTTACATAAATTTTTTTTTAATTTTTATGCAAGTGATCGCGAAGATGGAACGCAAATGCAAAGAAACTTCTCTTGATGTAAGAAATTTAATAATACATCATTTTAAATTAGGAAAGACTGAAAAAACATAGCAGAAATCGTTCAGAAACCAAGAACTACTCTTCATGGTATAAGAAAAAAATTTAAATTAGAAAACACCGTAATAAACAAGGAAATGACTGGTCGACCTTGCAAGCTAACAAAAATATATGAACTGCGAATCGTGCTGGAAGTAAGAAAAGATCAGAAAACTAATGCCACGATTTTGGCAAAATTCACTGAGGAGCACTTAGCCATGTCTGTTACTTCACAAACAATAAGAAACTATGACTTCTAGGCGCGATAAGCTAGAAAGAAGCTGCATATTTCGAAAAAAATGGAAAAATGGAAATTAGGCCTTCCGAAAGAACGCGTAAATAAGCCCATTGAGTTTTGGATGGATGTAATTTTGCTGACGAAAGTAAATATAACCTTTTTGGATGTGATGGCAAAGTTCTGGTGTATCATAAGCCTAACACAGAATTGGAAGAAAGGAAGATGGTACCCACTGTAAAACATAATGGAGGTGGTGATATGGTATGGGGATGTATGGCAGCATCAGGTGTTGGAAATTTAGAATTTATTGATGGGATCATGGACCATCGATAATACATTGATCTCCTAAAGCAAAATTTACAGCCAAGCGTAGAAAAATTGGGTCTGTCATATAGATTTAAATTCTATCAGGACAATGATCTCAAACATTGCGCGATTAATGTAAGGCTTTGGCTGCTGTACAACTGTTCAAATGTAATAAAAACGCCGCCACAGTCCCCAGACCTAAGCCCCATTGAACATTTTTGAGGTCATTTGGAAAACAAAATCCGAAATCGTGAATTTTTAAACGAAACCCAGATGAAAGTCATCCTACAGGAGGAATAGAGCCAAATCGACCCAGAATATATAAAATATTTTTTATTTTATTTTTTTTTTTTTTTTTTTTTATTATTATTATTATTAAGTAGTATTTGAAATACTTTAAAAAAAATTTTACATTTCATTTTGTTAGATTCAAATAGTTTTATAAAATATGAGCAAAATTCTCTTTGATAACATTTACGACATTTTTCTTAAACAATTTTACATTTTCTTCATTTTTAATTTCATTTGGCATCATGTTGTACATTCTCAATCCCTTGTAAAATAATGTTCTCTGCATCGCCGAGGTGTGTGCTTGCTGTAGTCTGAAATCTGCTGCGTTTCTGAGATAGTATGGCTGAATTTCTCCCACATACCTAGTCTGCTCTATTAAATAGTCCGGTACGGCTCCCATTCTAAGTTTATGGATGAAGATTACTGTGTTCAGTTGAAGTCTTTGCTTGATGTTTAGCCATTTTAATGTGTTAAGCATATAATCAATTGAAGTATAACGGTTACATTTTAAGATTGTGCGCATTGCCTTAAGGTAAGTACTGTGTTCGAAACTGCGGAAAATGTTGAGCAACATTGATTTTTTCGTACGGGAAATTTGACATGTATCTAATGTTACCTATCCCGCGGTTTTACACAATTTAACGAGTTTTTCATTAAAATGTTTGTAAACAAACCCCATATGTTTTGCAATTTGGATTGTGATGAGAAAAATTTAATTTTTTATACAAATACCGCAGAATGAACAAAGAAGTCCCAAATAATTTTCTTTTTCTTCACGGCTGATATCAGTTCCCGCATTTCTGTCGCACCTGTTGCCTTAATTTTATTTTTACTTTCTTCATTTCCTTCCCTGTTTTATTTATTTGTTTACAAAATTTAATAAAGCGAGTTTGCCGCATGAGATAAGCTAAGCCGCAGCCAATATTTGAAAAGCAACGCCGTCGATAAAATTTGCACGTGAAGCAATCGCCCGATTTTTTGCTTATTTTATAAAATTTAATAAAAATTATGCTTAATAATAGGTATAATATTCATCTTTTACTACTTTGTAAAAATTCTTTGATCAACGTTAGCATTAATTTAATTCCAGCACAGGCATGTTTTGTGGCGGCCTTGCCGTCATACAGTTTTTTGAGCGCAGGAGTTTACGTGTTGAAATGTAGAAAAACAAGCAGCTGTTTTAGCATTTAGCAACATTTGCAAACACGGATCTGCAATGGTTTTTAGTTTTGCATATTTGCTTAAGTGATGCAAACCTCGGTTTCATACATTTTGTTTTTGTAGTGTTGCAGACTATGGCACATATGCTACGGTTACAATATCTGCAAGGTCTGCCAGGGTAATTTGCAATGAAGGGTGAGTTCCGCTATTGTAACATACACTTTTGGTGGTGGTTTTTAGCTTTAAGCAAATCATAAAGGTGAAGTTACATGGCCCGCTTTAGACACGTCCACGCTTTTCATGCTTTTTATACGTTTTATGCGTTCTATGTGTTTCATACTACAAGTTACATACAACGCTTCGTATGCGCCATATTTCTTTGTTTTGATAAGCTGTTGTGCAAATATTTTTAACATACAAAACAAATATTAACAAAATGGAACTGCTCATGCAGCTGCTCTTTTATTTTTGTTCCGATAGAGCAGCAAGGTTTATTATATAAAAGCTCGTGGTTTTTAACTGCATTTATTAGCTTCTCTTCCATATCGCTTGTTTTAATATATTGAAAATATTTGTAAACATAACAGTGATGACACTCAGTACGCAAACGCAATCGATAAATCGAATCAAAATTTTGTTAATGAAAAAAGTGTTGTAAAAAACAATTACAATTTGTCTTACTCGTGATAATGCTTATAAAATTTGTAACAAAACTTTTCTTTTTTTTATTAAAAACGTTTTTTTTGCAAAAGATTTTATACATTATTTTACGATATAAAAGGTATTTATCGATAACGTTGAGAGTAGGCACATCATTGGTTATTAAAACCAGCTGACATTTTCTCATGACGCTTGTGACGCATATAAAAGTAGAAAGTAGGTCTACTTTATGCGTTCTACGCGTCTTCGCGTTCTATGCTTTGTGCTCCGTAACTTGTCACATACAAATGCACTAATCCTACTTTTTTGACAACCGCGTGAAAAGCGTCGACGCGTAGAAAGCGTACTGTGTAACTTCAGCTTAATAAACAGCATAGAGTCAGTTGATTCGTGATCGCCAAACGACAAAGTATTTTATTTCAACCCCTTATAATTATCAGAAGTGGGATTCACAACAAAGTGTTTCTTGTATACAGCATTTTTTTTTTCTTTTTGTACAGTTTCGAATTTCAATATAAAGAAAAAAAGAACTATAAAGAGACTGCTGTTTGAAAATAAAAAGAAATAGAGAACTTGTGTGGTGGAAACTATAGAAACATTTTTTTTTTACAACGGAAATAAGAAAAAGAACGCTAGACTCGAAAAAAAAGGAAATACATAAGTAATAGAACCAAAGTAATAATATGGATACGATCGAGGCTAGTAGCTATAATGTGGTACAGTTAAAGGAGTGGCTCAATAAGCTGGGGCTACCAACGAATGGAACGAAGAACACGCTTGTGTCCAGACTAAATGAGGTAGCGGCAGAAGTAAGAGGTGAGTGTCCTGTTATTGAGGAAGCAGTCTGTGTGGAAAGCGAAACAACAGTTAAGGGGATGGAGTTGCTGAAAAGGGAATTGGCCATCATAAAAAAAGAGAAGGAGTTGCTGGAAAGAGAGAATAAATTATACAGACGAATGGAAGAATTCGAAACTTTGAAAGCGGCCCAGCGTGCTAACGATCGAGTCAGTGGTGATGATGATAATGATAGTATTGGAACAAATGATTGTGCGGTGGCAAATGATTGTGTAGTTGCAAATGAGTGTGGCGTCGCAAACGATAGTAGTGGTGAAAAAGCATTTGATGGGAATAAAAATGATAGCAATGCTGCCGTAGGGGACAATGGCGGCTTAATAACAAGCGAAATTTTGAGTGGTAGTGGCAACGCATCGTTCGGACTATTGAGAGAGTTGTTGCCAGACTATGACGGCTCTACCCCACCAGAAATATTTATTACCCAAATGAAAAACATAATGGAGCTATATTCTGTGGACGCGAGTACAGCCAAGGCACTACTAATGTCAAAAGTTAAAGATAAGGCGCAGATTTGGTTATACGAAGTCCAATTTCTTACGGGAAAATTTAAATACACTTTTTAATGAGCTTTTGGAGCTGTTTGGTGACAAAGCGAGCAAGCTTTCAATAAGACGGAAATTTGAAATGCGAAAGTGGCAGTACGCGGAAGATTTTATCGTGTATTTTAATGAGAAAGTCATCTTGGCTGAGCGCTTAAACATACCAGAGGATGAGCTGGTAGATTACATCATCGACGGTATCCCCGACAACAATCTGAAGATACATGCGAATCTACAGTGTTTCCAAAACAAGTCACAAATTTTGTCGGCCTTTTCAAAGATATCCCTGAGTAGTCGTGCTACAAATTATAACCGAGGGGAAAAACGAGAAGCTGATATTCGGTGTTACAACTGTAACTGTTTGGGGCACTACGCCAGAGCCTGCCAGAAGCCCAAGAGAGAGATGGGTGCATGCTATGGCTGTGGGAGTATGGGACATCTAGTGGCTGCCTGTCCAGAACGGAAGGGTGATGGTGCTAAGGTAGAGAATAAATATTTAAGGTATTTTAAATGTAGTTTAGAAAATAATTTTGTGAATTCTTTTTATATAGAGTGCTTAATGGATACAGGGAGCCCTGCTTGTTTTATGAGGGAATCTTTATTGGCTCGGCGGGGCTGTTTTGATCACATGGACGATAATAATAGTGAATTTAAGACTATTGGAAGGATTTTATTTTATATGGATTTTCATAATAAACTGATTGAAATTGAGATGTTTGTTGTGAGTGATTCTGCAATGGTGTTCGACTGCGTCCTTGGTAGGGACTTTCTGAATAGGGCGGGTTTGGAGTTGAGAATTGCAGGGACCCCCGCTGGGGGTGGTGTGGTGGACTGCCCCGAGGAGGGTGATGAGTTTTTAAAGTCGATTATGTCCATTGAGTGTAGGGACTCACTATTGGTTGATGATTTACGGATTGGTGACCAGGTTGGGAATGACGTGAGATGGAGACTGGAACGAATATTTTTCGATACTTACGCGCGACCGAAACGACCTCAGGAACCACTGACGAGAAGTGAGATTAGGCTCAGTCTAGAGAAGCCACGACCATTTAGTTGCGCCCCCAGAAGGCTATCGTATGACGAGAAGGAGAAATTGCGTTAAATTCTGGACGATTATTTGGAGAAGGGTTATATAAGGCCAAGCGAATCAGAATTCGCTTCGCCCATAGTGCTTGTCAAGAAGAAGACGGGAGAACTCCGCATGTGTATTGACTACAGGACACTAAACAAAATGACTCTGAGGGACAATTATCCAATTCCGCTCATTGACGATCTGTTGGATCGACTTTCAGGGAAGAGATATTTCACGAAGCTAGATTTGAAGAACGGGTTTTATCACGTTTTTGTAGAGGAAGGATCTGTGAAGTATACGTCGTTCGTCACCCCTCTGGGACAGTTGAGTTCTTGCGTATGCCGTTTGGGCTGAAGAATGCCCCATCTGTCTTTCAGCGGTTTGTGAATAGGGTTTTCGCGGATATGATTAGGGACGACAAATTGATAGTTTATCTTGACGACATTATGGTGGCAACCGAGGGTGTCGAGGAGCATTTGCAGATTTTGAAGAGTGTGTTTACTCGGCTGGTGGTCAACAAATTAGAACCTCGTCTGGACAAGTGTGAGTTTATTCAAACCAGCGTGAAGTATTTAGGGTATGAGATTGATGGCAGAGGTATTAGGGCGGATGATGCGGGCGTGCGGGCTGTGAAGGAGTTTCCTGTCCCATCGAATGTGCATTCTGCACGTAGTTTTTTGGGCCTAACGTCTTATTTTAGAAGGTTTGTGAAGGATTTCTCGACCATTGCTAAGCCTCTGACCAAGGATCTGACCAAAAAGGACAACATTTTCGAGTTTGGACCTAGGGAGCTGTTCGCTTTTGATACACTTAAGGAAAGACTCATACGATCCCCGATATTGGCGCTATATAGTCCCAGGGATGAGACAGAGCTGCATTGTGATGCTAGTAGTGTGAGATTCGGGGCGATATTATTACAAAGGAAGGACGATGGGAAAATGCATCCAGTATTTTATTTTTCGAAGAGAACCAGCGACGCGGAGTCTAGGTACCACAGTTTTGAGCTGGAGACACTTGCTATTCTCTACGCTTTGAGGCGTTTTAGGACATATTTACAAGGGAGGAAATTTAAAATTGTGACTGACTGCAACTCTCTGACAATGACACTTAACCGGAAGGAGATGAATCCTCGGATAGCTAGGTGGGGTTTGGAGTTTCAAGACTACGACTATGTATTGGAGCACAGGTCGGGGTCCCGCATGCAACATGTTGACGCATTGAGTAGAAATCTGCATATAATGGCGATTGAGAGCAACAGTTTCGAGGAGAACTTTGTAATATGTCAGAATAGGGACCCAAGGTTGCTGAAGTTGAAGGAAACACTTCAGAGGGGGCAAGGCAAACTGTATGAAATGAGGAACGGGATTTTGTATAGGAGGACAAATAAGGACGAGCGACTGTTGTTTTGCGTACCCGAGGAGATGGAGAGCCACGTATTATATAAGTACCACGACGAAATGGGGCACGTTGGGATTGATAAACTGATGAACCTCATATCGGGTAGCTACTGGTTTCCCCACATGCGCAGAAAAGCGACTGGGCATGTACAAAACTGTCTTAGGTGTATCGCATATTCAGACAAACATGGGAAGGAGGAGGGATTTCTTAACAGCATTCCAAAATCCGCTGATCCATTTGATGTCGTTCACATTGATCATTTTGGCCCAGTTGATAATGGGAGACCTTTGAAGCATATATTGGTGGTCGTTGATGCAAGCACCAAATTTGTCAGATTATATCCTACAAAGACTACCAAGACGAAGGAGGTAGTGCAACATTTAGAGGACTATTTTAGAGCTTATAGCCGTCCGAGGTGTATTGTAAGTGATAGGGGAACAGCATTTACTTCCGAAGAATTTCGGACCTTTCTCGACGGGCGGGGCGTGCAGCATATAAGGGTCGCGACGGGATCTCCACAGGCCAACGGACAAGTGGAGAGGGTGAATAGGAGTATTGGTCCAATGTTGGCGAAACTCGTCCGGCCCAATGAAGGTTTATACTGGGATATGGTTGTCGACAGGGTGGAGCATGCTTTGAATAACACCACCCATAAGACGGTTGGTGAGCGACCAAGTGTTATGCTTTTCGGACTGGGCCAAAGGGGCCCTGTCGTGGACTCATTAAGGGAATGTATTCTTGACAGTTTCCAGCGGGAACCCCAGGCAGACCATAGCGAGATTCGAGGGAGGGCTTCCGAGAGACAGAGACTTGTGCAGGATTATAACAAGCGATATTTTGATAAGAGTAGAAGACCGGGGACGAAATATTCAGAGGGGGACTACGTAATGATTAAGAATTTCGATTCGCATGTGGGTGTATCAAGGAAGCTGATCCCTAAATTTAGGGGACCGTACAGGGTATCGAAGGTATTGAGGAATGATAGATATTTATTGGAAGATGTCGAGGGCTTCCAGCAATCCAGAAACCCCTACAAAGGCGTGTGGACCATTGGGAACATTCGACCATGGTTTAGGGGCAGGGGTCATATTGATCCATCGCGAGATCAGGTGATCTCGCTGGTCAGGATGGCCGAATTGTAGCATGTGTGTTCTTTGGTTATGGCAGTTTCCCTGAATCCATTATGTATTCGTTTATACATGAGACGCTTTGTATATGCGCACATGGCTACAGTTATTAGCTATTAAGACTTTACATACTTCATGTACACACATACACACACTTTATTTATTCTTGTTTCCTCTATCTACATTGTTTGCCATTAATTTATATTACGTTGTGCTCTTTTGTACGCCTGTGTTTTGCATTACATTGTCGTCACTATCTCTTTTATATTGTATAAGTATTTGTTAAGCAAGATTGTAACATACACTTTTGGTGGTGGTTTTTAGCTTTAAGCAAATCATAATAAACAGCATAGAGTCAGTTGATTCGTGATCGCCAAACGACAAAGTATTTTATTTCAACCCCTTATAGACAGTAAATAGTGATTTTCTATATATGTATTGCTCTACTTGAATTTTTACAGCTTTTTCCATAATTTTTTCACATAATTTTAAGCTATTTATTGGGCGGAACTCTTCGCATTTATTTGTGTTTTTAATTTTTTCAACTGGTGTTACATTTGTTTCTTTCCATATTGTAGGAAAAGTTCCTGTTTCCATAGATTTATTTATTATATTCAGCAAAATATTTCCAGTTGTGTGCCATGTATCCAAAATTATGTTTTTCTTCATTTTCTTGTAGTCAGCTTTGTTGTTCATATTCTTACATATATTGCTTAGTTCTAGCATAGATATTGCACGAAACTTAAATGTAGAGCTTATCACAGGTATATTATCTTTGTATTGCACATATTCGATCGATTCTCTTATTTCTTTGATACTATCAACAAAATAGGTATTAAATTTTTCGGCTACATCTAAATTTTCCTTATGTTCTACTTGATTAAATATCACAGATCGTATCATATTTCTAGGTTTTCTTAAGACGAGTTCTTTTATCACAGTCCACATTTCTTTTTGGTCCTTGGAAAAGACAATTTTATTATTTATATATCTGTTTTTTTCATTTTCAAGTTTAGTTTTATATTCATTCCTTGTATTTTTGTAGTTTCTCCATGCTGCATTTGAGTTTTCAATTACTGCTCTTTGATATGATCTAATTTTTTCTATTTTTAAATTTCTAAATTCATTGTTAAACCATATTTTGGCACTACTTTCTTTTATTTGTTTTTTTGACGTAAATTTTGTTATTGTTTGTTGTATGCATTTATCGAAATTTTCTGCTATGACATTAACATTCCACATTTCATTGTATTTTAATATTGTATTTAGTTCATTTCTAAAGTTATTTTTATTGTATTTAAAAATGTCTACTTGTTGTCTTTGTTCTTCTAACTTCTTATTTTGGGATTCTATAAATACGTTAATTGCTTCGTGATCTGATATCTTGTTGTTTACATTGGTGTTAGCTGTTATTAATTTAGTATTAGTTATAATATAATCTATTATTGTTTTTGAGTTTTGTGTTTTACGGGTTTCTTCATCCATAATCTGCTTTAGTCCATTGTCATTTAATATACTTTTGATTCTCTGCTTGTAAAAATCAGCTTTCCAGTCGATATTAAAATCACCAGCAATTAATATGTCGCAGTTACTCTCACAAATTTCTTCCATTAAATCTTGCAATGCTTCACAAAATTCTGATTTAGAGTAACTTGGTGATCTATATATTACTATTAAAATAAGTGATACTTTTTCTTTTTTAACAAGGTGAGCAGAAATCCAAAAAGCCATATCTTTTACACGGGTTTTTATCTCTTTAACCGTCCAGTCCTTTTTCATATATAGGGTAACTCCTCCTGTTCTTGCTGATGCGGATAGCGTATTAAATTGGTTATAATTGTTTATTTCAGTCTCCTCTTCATTGATGTGTTCCGTCATATGCGTCTCAGATAATATTAAAAAATCAGGTTTATATGTTTCCGCTAATAGTTCCAATTGAGTAAAATTATTTGTTAGACCTTGTATATTAGTGTATATGCCATATATGTTCTTTGATTGTTATATGTCAACATCTATTCCAGTTCTTTTCTTTTTTAGATTTAGTTTATTTATATATACAGGACATAATTTACTAAGCGTTGAGTGGTTTACGTCAAGACCCAGGTTTAATCTTTTGTTTTCTTTCTGGCAGTTGATGCACTTATTTGTTATTTCCTTAGTACATTCTTTACTCTTATGATTTTCGTGACACTTAAAACATATTGGGTCGTTTCGGCATTCTGCTGCTTTGTGATTATATCCTTGGCAATTATAGCATTGTGTTATACTAGTGCCACCGAAAGTTCTACATTTCTCCCAGCCAACATTAATTTTTTCCATTGCCATTACTTTTTGATATGTTTCATTATCAATTTTAATTTTAGCATTGTATATAGTTCTGTTGTATCTTTTTGTTTCAAAACATTTTATAATTTCCACCTTACTATCCATCATTATTTCATTTTGATTTTTTCCAGTAATTCCTCCTTCGTGTTTTTAAAATTCATGTCAGTTATTATTATTTGCATCTCAGACTGTCTTGGGATTTTTACTTCATAGTTCTCGCTTATTTCATTTTCAATCGCCCTTCTTATTTTTTCTCTTTCGTCCACATTCTCACTCTGAATAACCAGTGTGCCATTGCGCCTGTTTTCAACATTTACGATTGGATCTACTTTTTTATTTAGTTCTTTTGTTTTTTGTACTGTTTGTTTTCCCTTTGGTTTTATGATTAAGGGGACATTTTTTGACATCTCTGGCAACACACTAGTTTTTGCCGCTACTTTTGCATATGACACATTCTGCTTGACTTTGGTTTCTTTTACCATTTTTTTAATTTCATCAAACATCTTTGTGTTGTTACTGTTAATTTTTTCGTACATGACTCTACTTTTGTTTTCAACTTCATTAACATTTCCATAGAGATTTTTTACTTCTTCCACATTTTTTTCACATATTTTTTGTATATTGTCTATTTTTTTAAACCTGGTATCGTACCTTTTTTCAATTGCTTCCAGCAGTGCTTTTACTTCATTTTCATTTTGTTTAAGGGCGCCTTCAAATTCATGTTTATAGTCTATTAGCGTTTGTTTATTCTTGTTCACAACAGCTTGAATTTCTCTGAGCATCATATCTACATTTTGGATATACTGCATACAGTCATCGCACATATATCTAATATAATTACTTTCATCCATTATTTTGGCGGAATATTGATCAATACCCGCGCATTTCTTTGTTAGGTGATAGATTTTTTCACACACACCACTGCAACGTATGCCACTTTCTCCCCTAATTGCTGATCTGCATTTATTGCATTCAGCCATTTCGACTGGTCTACTAATTAATATAGTTTGCTTATATTGATTTCTTTATTAAAATTGTTTATGAATGTTTTTAACTTGTTATATTATTTTTACTTTTGTTTGTTCTTTATTTATTTATTATACCCTTCACATAAATGTGTAAGGGTATGTATATAAGTTAACATACTTGTTACTTGTTTGAATAATTCCTTGCTTTACTGTAATAATTGTATTTTTTACTATCATTTTTGATTTAAATGTTATGGTTAATAACAGTTGCATAAAACAAGAAACAATTGAATAAAAACAAGAGGAGCACATTTCATGCTCTTACTGTCGTTTCTTCCTTTTTTAGTTTTTTTGTTATTTTGTTGTCAAGCGAATTATATTTTAAGTAAAGCATATAAAATAATAATTGAATTCTACCTGCTTTTAACTTCTCACTCTCTTGTCAATTGAACTAACAGTTAGGTAAAATATTAAGATGTTTATTAATTTACTCGCTTCTTAAACTTTTTAATTCTGATGCTTCATTGTTGAATTTGATGTTAATGAAACGCAACAATACCAGAATTATTGCGCACGAAGCCTTTTGAAAAAATTAAAAAAGTCAAAAGCTAAACTTAAGAAATTAAAAGTTTCTACATAAACCATTATTAGAAAAGTGAAAACTGAAAGTTAAAGGTTAAAAGAAATTAAAAAACACTATTAAAAACTATAGATAAATTTGAAACAAAAGTTTTTATTTTATATAAAAAAATTTTATGTAAAAAATTGAATATTGAAAATATGGATTAAATGGATTTTCTCAGAGCAAACTGATTGCTAAAATTTCTACATATTAGAAAGTTAAAAGATTTTAATAAGTTATCGTGCTTCGTATTACAAAAAAATATAAAAATAACTTGGATTTTGAAGATAAAACTTCTTGCTGAAAATTCTACATAGTAGAAAAGTAAAAAATAAAAATTTATGTAAAAAGTAAAAGGGAATAAGAAACTACAACACTTTAAATTGAGAAATTATATAAAAATAAATAACAAATAATTTTTGCCATTAACTGGAAGTTCTACATACGTAGTAGAAATTAAATGGAAACACTAAAATAAAAAGCACGAATATTATTTAATAAACTTTACTAATCGAACCACAATAAAAATATAAAAACATATGTAGAAGGTGTTTAATTCCTACTGGATTAGAACCAAAAAATAATTGGCGCCCAACAAGGTAAACCCATCTTTATTTTCGAGGAAGACCACTTGAGCTGAAGGATTATTTTGCTAAGGAAATGAGAGTAAATGTATTGCCGAAAAATTCAATTGTGTAATAATTTAACTAAAATTTTTTTCTAATAATTTGTGTTATTATTTTGTTGTAGGTATAAATATCAAAATTACTTCCTAAAAGTCTGTTTCTTTTACAAAGCATTACAATTTTAACAATTTGTAAGGAATATAAAAACAAAACACATATGTACTTGTAATGAATGTTGAAAGTTTAATTGACAGTTTAAACAGTTTAAGTTTTACCCAGACTCAGAATAGAAATATGGACCCTCAGACAGTTGAGGCTTTGGTTACGGCTGCTATTAGGGAGGCCACTGAGCATACTCGTAGGGAGTTTCAGTCTTCTGTGGACGAACTGACACGTAGGTTGAAAACTTTAGAAACACCAGTAGCTGTAGAACAGTATAGGGAAATAGAAATAGTTGAGGGTATCGAATGCAGCGAGACTTTAGATGTAGTTAAATCAGTACCAGAGTTTAAAGGAGAAATATCCAAATATGTGTCTTGGCGGCAAGCAGCAATAACTGCTCACAAATTGTACGAACGGTTTCTTGGAAGCTCAAAATATTACCAGGCTGTCGTCATATTGCGAAACAAAATAACTGGTAAGGCGGATAGTATTCTCAGTTCGTATAATACTGTTCTTAACTTTTATGCAATTTTGGAGAGGCTAGATTTTGCTTATGCGGACAAAAGGTCCGTTTT
Source organism: Sturmia bella (assembly GCA_963662145.1). Lineage (NCBI taxonomy): Eukaryota > Metazoa > Arthropoda > Insecta > Diptera > Tachinidae > Sturmia > Sturmia bella. Next base: position 28,937,548 of record OY759170.1, read on the forward strand.
CACACTTGAGCAAGAGCTTTCCACTCTTACTCAGGGATCAAAAAGCGTTTCCGATTTTTATAACGAAGTTGAGGAAAAACTCAATCTTATAATAAATAAGACTTTAATGACATATGGTGGCAATGCAGGTTTAATACAATCGTTGAATGAGAAATATAGACAAGACGCTCTCCGTGTGTTTGTCTCTGGCTTAAATAAGCCTTTATGTGATGTTTTATTTTCGTGCAAACCTACTGATATGCCTATGGCATTGGCTCTTGCGCAGGAGATGGCAACAAATCGGAGCAGATATCATTTTGCAAGGAACGTTAACGAGGGTCTAAACAGACAAATAACTAACCCCAGGCAAACACTAAGCCAGAGTGCTCCAGGGTATATTTTTCCTCGTCCACAAATTCTAAACAACTCTGCTCGACTGGGCCCGAGGCCGCAGCAAATCCCACTCACACCAAGCTACCGGAATAATAATTGGATACGCAATAGCACCCCATGGAGGAACTCATCGGGTTTTCGCACAGCTTCTACGAATAACATTCGACCAGTACAGGGATCTCAACCAACATGTAATTTTCGAGAACAACCCATTGATACGGATGTGAGTATGCGAACTATAAGCACTAATCAACGTAACTCTCAAAGGCAAACAAGATCTAATGGCCCAGATTTAGTGCATGGCAGAGAAGATGGGATATTTCATTTGTCAGATGGTCAGAATGAAAGCTTGACACAATTCGAGGGGCATTGCTCTGAATATTTGGAGGAGGATCATATTAATTTTTTAGACGCAAGTCCCTCTTGCCCTATGTCGAGAGGGAATTCGGAGGAAAAAGGCTTAGATTTCTAGTGGATACCGGATCATCAAAAAACTATATTAAGGACTTGAACATCTCTTCTTATGTTGTTAGTATAAAGAATCCGATTTTAGTAAGATCTGTTCATGGCGAAAATTTTGTTTATCATAAGCTCCCTTTGAAGATGTTTAACAAAGTCGCGGATTTTTTTGTCCTTCCTTGTCTAACTACGTTTGACGGTATAATAGGCTTTGATTATTTGAATGAAATAAAGGCACAAATTGACACGGAAAAAGGCATATTGCAGTACGAGGGTGGTGCAGAGAAATTATCGTTTTTTTATTGTAGTGAGCCGAATCATATCTTGGTAGACTCATGTGACATCCCGGGGTTTGTTCGTGAGAAACTTTCTATGCTGTTGGATAAATATAGGGGGGTCTTTGCGAATCCTGATGAGGCTCTCCCATATAATACTAAGGTGATAGCTAGTATAAGAACAACTAATGAAGAACCGGTGTACTCAAGATATTATTCTTATCCTATGGCGATGGTAGATTTTGTGAATAGGGAGGTTGAGGATTTGTTGGCAAATGGAATTATTCGACCTTCTCGATCGCCGTATAACAATCCAGTTTGGGTAGTCGACAAGAAAGGCATTGACAGCGATGGCAGACCGAAAAGGCGTTTAGTAATTGATTTTCGGAAATTGAACCTAAGGACAGTTAGCGACAAATACCCAATACCCGATACTTCCGTCATTCTAGCAAACCTTGGCAAAGCAAAATACTTTACGACCCTGGATCTTAAATCTGGATTTCACCAAATTATGTTAAGAGAACAAGATAGAGAGAAAACGGCTTTTAGCATAAACAACGGGAAATTTGAATTTTGTAGGTTACCATTTGGATTGAAAAATGCACCGAGTATATTTCAGCGTACTATAGATGATATATTACGTGAGGAAATAGGTAAATGCTGTCATGTCTACATTGACGATATCATCATATTTTCTGACTCTGAGCAGAAGCATATTGATGATATTGGAAAAATATTGGGGAAACTTTATGATGCTAACATGAGGGTTTCACTAGAAAAGTCAAGGTTTTTTAAGGAATCCGTTGAATTCTTGGGCTTCACTGTTTCGACAATGGGGATTAAAACGTGTCCCGATAAGATAAAAATGATAGTTGACTATCCGGTGCCGGAATCTCTACGTGGCTTGCGATCTTTTCTCGGTCTTTGCGGGTATTACAGGAGATTTGTGAAGGGTTACGCTGATATAGCCAAACCTCTCACAAAGTATCTCAGAGGTGAGAATGGCCATGTAGGAGCACGACAGTCAAAAAGCGTTAGAATCAATTTCGACAAAGAAGCCATGGAAGCTTTTGATAGATTGAAGAAAATTCTTGCATCAGAGGAAATTTTATTGCTTTACCCGGATTTTGAAAAACGTTTGACTTGACAACTGATGCTTCCGGACAAGCTATTGGCGCTGTGTTATCACAGGGAGGTCGCCCTATTACAATGATTTCAAGAACACTGTCTCCCACTGAGGAAAATTACGCAGCGAATGAGAGAGAACTGCTGGCCATTGTCTGGGCTTTAAAGAAACTTCGTAACTACCTTTATGGGGTTAACAGGCTGAACATTTTCACAGATCATCAGCCGTTAATTTTTGCAATGTCGGAAAAAAGTCCAAATTCAAAAATGAAAAGGTGGAGAGCATTCATTGAAGAATTTGCACCGACGTTTCATTACAAACCTGGTAAGGAAAACGTGGTTGCTGATGCACTTTCCAGGCAATACAATAACATTATCTGCCATTTTTCATCAAGCACATCTTTGGATGCTCAAAATAGTGAAGATTCTTACACTGAAGTGATTCCGACTGTCGGAAATCCCATCAACTGTTTCCGGAATCAAATAATTCTGACTCAGGGGCAAGAAACCAGGAAAGAAACAAAAATTATTTTCCAAAATCGAATTCGCCACACTGTAACTTTCTTTAAAATTGAAGACGTTATTGAAAATTTAAAACATGTTATAAACCCAAATGTTGTAAACGGTATTTACTGCGAGTTACCAATTTTAGCCCAAATGCAACATTTTTTAGTTACTGCATACCCGTCAGTAAAGTTTCTTCATACTGATAAATTTGTAACCGATGTTTTTAGAGTAGATGATCAGCTGGAAATCATGAATAATGAGCATAATAGAGCCCACCGTGCGCTGAGTGAGAATTTTAAACAAATTCTACAGGATTATTTTTTCCCAAATATGCGAAAGCAATTAAAACAGATTATTCAGAATTGTAAGATTTGTCATCAAGCAAAATATAATCGCCATCCGAAAAAACAAAAAATATCTGAAACACCCATTCCCTCCTTTCCAGGCGAAGTGTTACACGTAGACATTTACTCTACAGATCGGAAATTCTTTTTGACATGCGTGGATAAATTTTCAAAATTTGCCGTTGCAAGGCCCATTGCCTCAAGATCCATAATCGATATTAAGCCAGCTATCCAGGAAATTTTGAATACTTTTAGAAATACCAAGACTATAGTTTGTGATAACGAAAAGGCTTTAAACTCTGAAACAATTAGGACATTAGTAAAAAATTTTTATGGAGCAGATATTGTACCTGTCCCCCCTTTACATAGCATATCCAATGGTCAGGTCGAGAAATTTCACAGCACACTATCAGAAATAGCTAGATGCGTTAAATTGGAATACTCCATGGACGATACTACAGACTTGATACTTATATCAGTTTCAAAATATAACCGGACCATACACTCTGTCATAAACCGCAAACCGGTAGATGTATTTCATTCGATAGCAGACGAATTGAGAATCTACGTAAAGAATAGATTAATAAACAAGCAAAAGAAAGATTTGGAATTTCACAATCGGACAAGATGTAGTAGAGTTTTTGAACCAGGACAGAAAGTTTTTGTTAAAGTCAACAGAAGATTAGGGAACAAATTTAGTAAAATATATGTAGAAAAGGAGATTCAGAAGGATCTGGGTTCGACAGTACAGATCGATAACAAAATTATTCACAAAGACAATATTCGTTAGTTTTGCCTAAAATAAGAATTGTCACTTAAACTTTATTATAAAAGAAAATTCTTACTTTAAATAATATTTTTTACTTAATATTCATTGGAAAAACCTAAAATTGATTTCTTTTGTATTTATTAAAAATAAGTGAAAAAAAGTAAAAAATTAATATCATTGATTAATAAAATAATTTAATTATACATATTTTCTTTAAAACATTTCCTAAAATGTATAAAAGCTAGATGAATAAAACGGAGAAGTTATGCTATAAAGTTATTTTTAATAGGATCAGGAAGTATTTGAAGAATTGTTAATTTTAGTCAGTTGAGGACAACTGATTTTAAAGGGAGGGAGAAGTTAACATACTTGTTACTTGTTTGAATAATTCCTTGCTTTACTGTAATAATTGTATTTTTTACTATCATTTTTGATTTAAATGTTATGGTTAATAACAGTTGCATAAAACAAGAAACAATTGAATAAAAACAAGAGGAGCACATTTCATGCTCTTACTGTCGTTTCTTCCTTTTTTAGTTTTTTTTGTTATTTTGTTGTCAAGCGAATTATATTTTAAGTAAAGCATATAAAATAATAATTGAATTCTACCTGCTTTTAACTTCTCACTCTCTTGTCAATTGAACTAACAGTTAGGTAAAATATTAACGGCCTAATTCATAAACACATTATAAGAGTGTTATAAACAACTTATGAGCAAAAATCTAGAAAAGTGTATTCATAATCGATTTATAGCTTATTATGCTGTTTATAACCATTTTATAAATTGGATATTTTTATTGTGGCCTCTACCCAACTATAAGCGTTTAATAGTGAAAATTATTGAATTGAGGATTTTTTATTTTAACACTATTTATCAAATTTTTTGCTTCTTGAATAAGAAGTATATGATTGCATTTCATTGTTTCTTACATCAAATTATCATTACACATTAAACTATGAAATTCGAAAATATGTACATACATATGTACTTTAAATTCTACGAAATTCTAAGAATCCGTAATATACAGTCATAAAGACACTTTAACCCTGCAAAAATCATCTCATTTTTTTATCAAACAAATTTTTCTTTAGTTTTCATATAAATTACAAATATTTTGACGAATTATATCGATACAATACACAAAGAAATACAGACGTACATACATACATATGTATAATACTATCTCTATTGCAAATTTGAATTGACATGTACATACATATGTATGCATGCATACATACACATACATATCTACGCACAAACAACAGTAGCGATCCTGCCTGTATTTACAATGTATACACACGCATTGGCCTCTACTTAACTATAAGCGTTTGATAAAGAAACATTCGTTGAGTTGATGAAGAGTTGCGAAGAAAGAATTCATCAATAAAATAATTTTAATAAAAGATATTTGCGAATTAAATAATATTTACCACTTTTCATTATGTTTGCATGAAAAATATTTGCAAATAATTATAGTGCTACACAAACAAATGCTAGAGAGTAAGTAGTCGACTACTTTTGGTACCAGACGTTAAACAAATGTGTTTAGAAATAATTTTTTTTACAATTCAAAGCCTTGTATACATATTTTTCACAATAAAAATAGGTAAACCAATAAATTATTTCATATTCGAACAAAATTATGTTATATAAGTAAATAATATTTTGCATTTTTCGAAGCTACGCAAATAAACCGTTTCTTACATACATCTCATATATGCAGCACTAGGCACAAAATGAGAGTGAACATTGCATGGTATTGCCAACAATAAAGTACAAAAGTAACAAAAGAGTTTAATAGCTATTTCACCCGTATAATGTGTTTATGAATTGAATTTTTTATGAGTTGCTTATAACACTGTTAGTGTATGATAACTGTTACCAGCTTATAAGCTGAAATAAGAAATTTTTATGAATTAGGGGGTAAGATGTTTATTAATTTACTCGCTTCTTACGGCCTAATTCATAAACACATTATAAGAGTGTTATAACCAACTTATAAGCAAAAATCCAGAAAAGTGTATTCATAATCCACTTATAGCTTATTATGCTGCTTATAATCATTTAATAAATTGGATATTTTTATTGTGGCCTCTACCCAACTATAAGCGTTTAATAGTGAAAATTGTTGAATTGATGATTTTTTTATTTTAACAATATTTACCAATTTTTTGCTTCTTGAATGTGTATATGATTGCATTTCATTGTTTCTTACACCAAGTATGTATGCACATATGTACATACTTACTTTAAATTCTACTGTTGATGTGGTGTAAGAATCACTAATATACAGCCATAGACACTTTAACCCTGCAAAAATCATCTTATTTTTTTATCAAACAAAATTTTCTTTAGTTTTCATATAAATTACAAATGTTTGACGAATTATATCGATACAATACACAAAGAAATACAGACGTACATACATACATATGTATGTATAGTACTATCTCTTTTGCAAATTTGAATTGACATGTACATACATACATATGTATGCATGCATACACATACATATCTACGCACAAACAACAGTAGCGATCCTGCCTGTATTTACAATGTATACACACGCATTGGCCTCTAATTAACTATAAGCGTTTGATAAAGACACATTCGTTGAGTTGATGAAGAGTTACGAAGAAAGAATTCATCAATAAAATAATTTTAATAAAAGATATTTGCGAATTAAATAATATTTACTACTTTTCATTATGTTTTCATGAAAAATATTTGCAAATAATTATAGTGCTGCACAAACAAATGCTAGAGAGTAAGTAGTCGACTACTTTTGGTAACAGACGTTAAACAAATGTGTTTAGAAATAATTTTTTTTACAATTCAAAGCCTTGTATACATATTTTTCGCAATAAAAATAGGTAACTCAATAAATTATTTCATATTCGAACAAAATTATGTTATATAAGTAAATAATATTTTGCATTTTTCGAAGCTACGCAAATAAACCGTTTCTTACATACATCTCATATATGCAGCACTAGGCACAAAATGAGAGCGAACATTGCATGATATTGCCAACAATAAAGTACAAAAGTAACAAAAGAGTTTATTAGTTATTTCACGCATATAATGTGTTTATGAATGGAATTTCTTATGTGTTGCTTATAACACTGCTAGTGTATGATAACTATTACCAGCTTATAAGCTGAAATAAGAAATTTTTATGAATTAGGGGGTTAAACTTTTTAATTCTGATGCTTCATTGTTGAATTTGATGTTAATGAAACGCAACAATACCAGAATTATTGCGCACGAAGCCTTTTGAAAAAATTAAAAAAGTCAAAAGCTAAACTTAAGAAATTAAAAGTTTCTACATAAACCATTATTAGAAAAGTGAAAACTGAAAGTTAAAGGTTAAAAGAAATTAAAAAACACTATTAAAAACTATAGACAAATTTGAAACAAAAGTTTTTATTTTATATAAAAAAATTTTATGTAAAAAATTGAATATTGAAAATATGGATTAAATGGATTTTCTCAGAGCAAACTGATTGCTAAAATTTCTACATATTAGAAAGTTAAAAGATTTTAATAAGTTATCGTGCTTCGTATTACAAAATAATATAAAAATAACTTGGATTTTGAAGATAAAACTTCTTGCTGAAAATTCTACATAGTAGAAAAGTAAAAATAAAAATTTATGTAAAAAGTAAAAGGGAATAAGAAAGTACAACACTTTAAATTGAGAAATTATATAAAAATAAATAACAAATAATTTTTGCCATTAACTGGAAGTTCTACATACGTAGTAGAAATTAAATGGAAACACTAAAATAAAAAGCACGAATATTATTTAATAAACTTTACTAATCGAACCACAATAAAAATATAAAAACATATGTAGAAGGTGTTTAATTCCTACTGGATTAGAACCAAAAAATAATTGGCGCCCAACAAGGTAAACCCATCTTTATTTTCGAGGAAGACCACTTGAGCTGAAGGATTATTTTGCTAAGGAAATGAGAGTAAATGTATTGCCGAAAAATTCAATTGTGTAATAATTTAACTAAAATTTTTTTCTAATAATTTGTGTTATTATTTTGTTGTAGGTATAAATATCAAAATTACTTCCTAAAAGTCTGTTTCTTTTACAAAGCATTACAATTTTAACAATTTGTAAGGAATATAAAAACAAAACACATATGTACTTGTAATGAATGTTGAAAGTTTAATTGACAGTTTAAACAGTTTAAGTTTTACCCAGACTCAGAATAGAAATATGGACCCTCAGACAGTTGAGGCTTTGGTTACGGCTGCTATTAGGGAGGCCACTGAGCATACTCGTAGGGAGTTTCAGTCTTCTGTGGACGAACTGACACGTAGGTTGAAAACTTTAGAAACACCAGTAGCTGTAGAACAGTATAGGGAAATAGAAATAGTTGAGGGTATCGAATGCAGCGAGACTTTAGATGTAGTTAAATCAGTACCAGAGTTTAAAGGAGAAATATCCAAATATGTGTCTTGGCGGCAAGCAGCAATAACTGCTCACAAATTGTACGAACGGTTTCTTGGAAGCTCAAAATATTACCAGGCTGTCGCCATATTGCGAAACAAAATAACTGGCAAGGCGGATAGTATTCTCAGTTCGTATAATACTGTTCTTAACTTTTATGCAATTTTGGAGAGGCTAGATTTTGCTTATGCGGACAAAAGGTCCGTTTTCACACTTGAGCAAGAGCTTTCCACTCTTACTCAGGGATCAAAAAGCGTTTCCGATTTTTATAACGAAGTTGAGGAAAAACTCAATCTTATAATAAATAAGACTTTAATGACATATGGTGGCAATGCAGGTTTAATACAATCGTTGAATGAGAAATATAGACAAGACGCTCTCCGTGTGTTTGTCTCTGGCTTAAATAAGCCTTTATGTGATGTTTTATTTTCGTGCAAACCTACTGATATGCCTATGGCATTGGCTCTTGCGCAGGAGATGGCAACAAATCGGAGCAGATATCATTTTGCAAGGAACGTTAACGAGGGTCTAAACAGACAAATAACTAACCCCAGGCAAACACTAAGCCAGAGTGCTCCAGGGTATATTTTTCCTCGTCCACAAATTCTAAACAACTCTGCTCGACTGGGCCCGAGGCCGCAGCAAATCCCACTCACACCAAGCTACCGGAATAATAATTGGATACGCAATAGCACCCCATGGAGGAACTCATCGGGTTTTCGCACAGCTTCTACGAATAACATTCGACCAGTACAGGGATCTCAACCAACATGTAATTTTCGAGAACAACCCATTGATACGGATGTGAGTATGCGAACTATAAGCACTAATCAACGTAACTCTCAAAGGCAAACAAGATCTAATGGCCCAGATTTAGTGCATGGCAGAGAAGATGGGATATTTCATTTGTCAGATGGTCAGAATGAAAGCTTGACACAATTCGAGGGGCATTGCTCTGAATATTTGGAGGAGGATCATATTAATTTTTTAGACGCAAGTCCCTCTTGCCCTATGTCGAGAGGGAATTCGGAGGAAAAAGGCTTAGATTTCTAGTGGATACCGGATCATCAAAAAACTATATTAAGGACTTGAACATCTCTTCTTATGTTGTTAGTATAAAGAATCCGATTTTAGTAAGATCTGTTCATGGCGAAAATTTTGTTTATCATAAGCTCCCTTTGAAGATGTTTAACAAAGTCGCGGATTTTTTTGTCCTTCCTTGTCTAACTACGTTTGACGGTATAATAGGCTTTGATTATTTGAATGAAATAAAGGCACAAATTGACACGGAAAAAGGCATATTGCAGTACGAGGGTGGTGCAGAGAAATTATCGTTTTTTTATTGTAGTGAGCCGAATCATATCTTGGTAGACTCATGTGACATCCCGGGGTTTGTTCGTGAGAAACTTTCTATGCTGTTGGATAAATATAGGGGGGTCTTTGCGAATCCTGATGAGGCTCTCCCATATAATACTAAGGTGATAGCTAGTATAAGAACAACTAATGAAGAACCGGTGTACTCAAGATATTATTCTTATCCTATGGCGATGGTAGATTTTGTGAATAGGGAGGTTGAGGATTTGTTGGCAAATGGAATTATTCGACCTTCTCGATCGCCGTATAACAATCCAGTTTGGGTAGTCGACAAGAAAGGCATTGACAGCGATGGCAGACCGAAAAGGCGTTTAGTAATTGATTTTCGGAAATTGAACCTAAGGACAGTTAGCGACAAATACCCAATACCCGATACTTCCGTCATTCTAGCAAACCTTGGCAAAGCAAAATACTTTACGACCCTGGATCTTAAATCTGGATTTCACCAAATTATGTTAAGAGAACAAGATAGAGAGAAAACGGCTTTTAGCATAAACAACGGGAAATTTGAATTTTGTAGGTTACCATTTGGATTGAAAAATGCACCGAGTATATTTCAGCGTACTATAGATGATATATTACGTGAGGAAATAGGTAAATGCTGTCATGTCTACATTGACGATATCATCATATTTTCTGACTCTGAGCAGAAGCATATTGATGATATTGGAAAAATATTGGGGAAACTTTATGATGCTAACATGAGGGTTTCACTAGAAAAGTCAAGGTTTTTTAAGGAATCCGTTGAATTCTTGGGCTTCACTGTTTCGACAATGGGGATTAAAACGTGTCCCGATAAGATAAAAATGATAGTTGACTATCCGGTGCCGGAATCTCTACGTGGCTTGCGATCTTTTCTCGGTCTTTGCGGGTATTACAGGAGATTTGTGAAGGGTTACGCTGATATAGCCAAACCTCTCACAAAGTATCTCAGAGGTGAGAATGGCCATGTAGGAGCACGACAGTCAAAAAGCGTTAGAATCAATTTCGACAAAGAAGCCATGGAAGCTTTTGATAGATTGAAGAAAATTCTTGCATCAGAGGAAATTTTATTGCTTTACCCGGATTTTGAAAAACGTTTGACTTGACAACTGATGCTTCCGGACAAGCTATTGGCGCTGTGTTATCACAGGGAGGTCGCCCTATTACAATGATTTCAAGAACACTGTCTCCCACTGAGGAAAATTACGCAGCGAATGAGAGAGAACTGCTGGCCATTGTCTGGGCTTTAAAGAAACTTCGTAACTACCTTTATGGGGTTAACAGGCTGAACATTTTCACAGATCATCAGCCGTTAATTTTTGCAATGTCGGAAAAAAGTCCAAATTCAAAAATGAAAAGGTGGAGAGCATTCATTGAAGAATTTGCACCGACGTTTCATTACAAACCTGGTAAGGAAAACGTGGTTGCTGATGCACTTTCCAGGCAATACAATAACATTATCTGCCATTTTTCATCAAGCACATCTTTGGATGCTCAAAATAGTGAAGATTCTTACACTGAAGTGATTCCGACTGTCGGAAATCCCATCAACTGTTTCCGGAATCAAATAATTCTGACTCAGGGGCAAGAAACCAGGAAAGAAACAAAAATTATTTTCCAAAATCGAATTCGCCACACTGTAACTTTCTTTAAAATTGAAGACGTTATTGAAAATTTAAAACATGTTATAAACCCAAATGTTGTAAACGGTATTTACTGCGAGTTACCAATTTTAGCCCAAATGCAACATTTTTTAGTTACTGCATACCCGTCAGTAAAGTTTCTTCATACTGATAAATTTGTAACCGATGTTTTTAGAGTAGATGATCAGCTGGAAATCATGAATAATGAGCATAATAGAGCCCACCGTGCGCTGAGTGAGAATTTTAAACAAATTCTACAGGATTATTTTTTCCCAAATATGCGAAAGCAATTAAAACAGATTATTCAGAATTGTAAGATTTGTCATCAAGCAAAATATAATCGCCATCCGAAAAAACAAAAAATATCTGAAACACCCATTCCCTCCTTTCCAGGCGAAGTGTTACACGTAGACATTTACTCTACAGATCGGAAATTCTTTTTGACATGCGTGGATAAATTTTCAAAATTTGCCGTTGCAAGGCCCATTGCCTCAAGATCCATAATCGATATTAAGCCAGCTATCCAGGAAATTTTGAATACTTTTAGAAATACCAAGACTATAGTTTGTGATAACGAAAAGGCTTTAAACTCTGAAACAATTAGGACATTAGTAAAAAATTTTTATGGAGCAGATATTGTACCTGTCCCCCCTTTACATAGCATATCCAATGGTCAGGTCGAGAAATTTCACAGCACACTATCAGAAATAGCTAGATGCGTTAAATTGGAATACTCCATGGACGATACTACAGACTTGATACTTATATCAGTTTCAAAATATAACCGGACCATACACTCTGTCATAAACCGCAAACCGGTAGATGTATTTCATTCGATAGCAGACGAATTGAGAATCTACGTAAAGAATAGATTAATAAACAAGCAAAAGAAAGATTTGGAATTTCACAATCGGACAAGATGTAGTAGAGTTTTTGAACCAGGACAGAAAGTTTTTGTTAAAGTCAACAGAAGATTAGGGAACAAATTTAGTAAAATATATGTAGAAAAGGAGATTCAGAAGGATCTGGGTTCGACAGTACAGATCGATAACAAAATTATTCACAAAGACAATATTCGTTAGTTTTGCCTAAAATAAGAATTGTCACTTAAACTTTATTATAAAAGAAAATTCTTACTTTAAATAATATTTTTTACTTAATATTCATTGGAAAAACCTAAAATTGATTTCTTTTGTATTTATTAAAAATAAGTGAAAAAAAGTAAAAAATTAATATCATTGATTAATAAAATAATTTAATTATACATATTTTCTTTAAAACATTTCCTAAAATGTATAAAAGCTAGATGAATAAAACGGAGAAGTTATGCTATAAAGTTATTTTTAATAGGATCAGGAAGTATTTGAAGAATTGTTAATTTTAGTCAGTTGAGGACAACTGATTTTAAAGGGAGGGAGAAGTTAACATACTTGTTACTTGTTTGAATAATTCCTTGCTTTACTGTAATAATTGTATTTTTTACTATCATTTTTGATTTAAATGTTATGGTTAATAACAGTTGCATAAAACAAGAAACAATTGAATAAAAACAAGAGGAGCACATTTCATGCTCTTACTGTCGTTTCTTCCTTTTTTAGTTTTTTTGTTATTTTGTTGTCAAGCGAATTATATTTTAAGTAAAGCATATAAAATAATAATTGAATTCTACCTGCTTTTAACTTCTCACTCTCTTGTCAATTGAACTAACAGTTAGGTAAAATATTAACGGCCTAATTCATAAACACATTATAAGAGTGTTATAAACAACTTATGAGCAAAAATCTAGAAAAGTGTATTCATAATCGATTTATAGCTTATTATGCTGTTTATAACCATTTTATAAATTGGATATTTTTATTGTGGCCTCTACCCAACTATAAGCGTTTAATAGTGAAAATTATTGAATTGAGGATTTTTATACCCTTCACATAAATGTGTAAGGGTATATATAAGTTTGTGATTCCGTTTGTAACGCATTGAAATATCCATCTAAGACCCCATAAAGTATATATATTCTGGATCAGCATCAATAGCGATTACGATTGAGCGATGTCCGTCTGTCCGTCTGTCCGTCGGTCCGTCTGTCCGTCTGTCCGTCTGTAGTCGTTGAAATACCGTTTCTGAGAAAACGGTTTGAGATAGAAACCTCATTCTTTCGCTAAAACGTGTGAAACCCCGGTAGTGGGTCTGCTATTGAAATTCAGTAAGATAGGTCCATGGATAGCCGAGATATATTCAAAAAACCGGGTTTTGGGGGATATTTTGTGCAATTTTTGTATTCAGGTTTTTGAAAAAAAAAATTTTCTGAAAAACTAAACCATATCATTTTTAGTGCCCATTAAATCCTAGAAATGAAGGAATTTTTGAAATCGGCCCATATATATCCGAGATATAGCGTCTCCCGATTTTTAAAGAAATCGGCTTTATAAGCCAAATAAAACAACTTTTGGCACCGAAGATCAATCAGAATGGTATATATAGGCTATTTAGAGGCAAAAGTGAAAAATTTTTCTACATCGGCCCATATACACTCGAGATATAGCGCCTCCAGTTTTCTCAAGAAGTCGGCTCTAAAAGCCAAATAAAACAACTTTTGGCACCGAAGATCAATCAGAATGGTATATATAGGCTATTTAGAAGCAAAAGTGGAAAATTTTTCCACATCGGCCCATATACACTCGAGATATAGCGCCTCCCGTTTTCTCAAGAAGTCGGCTCTAAAAGCCAAATAAAACAACTTTTGGTATCAAAAATCGATTAGAATGGAACATATAAGGTGTATAAAAGCAAAATTGGAAAATTGTTTAAAAGCAAAATTTAAAAATGTCTGCAATAGGTCTATATATACCTGAGATATAGCGTCTCCCGATTTTTCAAGAAATCGGCTCTATAAGCTAAATAAAACAACTTTTGGCACCAAAAATCAATCAGAATGATACATATAGGTTAGTCAGAAGCAAAACTGGAAATCTTTTTGTCATCGGCCCATATATGTTCGAGATATAGCGCCTCCCGATATCTCAAGAAGTCGGGCCTGGAAGCTAAACGAAACAGTTTTTTGCACTAAAAATTTGTCGGAATGGTACATACAGGCTGTTTAGGGGCAAAATTAGAAAATTTTTGGACATCGGCCCATATGCACCCAACTTTTGGTACCAAAAATCGATCATAATGGTACATACATATGTATATAATATTATATACATATGTATATAATATTTGCGATCATGTATGTATGTATGTATGTATGTATGTATGTATGTATGTATGTATGTATGTATGTATGTAGATACATTTGTATGTATGTAGGTATGTATGTATCTACATATGTATGTATGCATGCAAGTATGTTAGCATAAACAATTTTTTTGCTTTGGTGTAAAAATGTGTATGTATATATACACGAGCTTGAAAATGAAAGTGATATAAAGAATTGTTGAAAAAAGGGTACGCAATGAAATTCTTTTAAACAATTGCGTCTTCAAATTCATTCACACAAAAAATCATTTTGGATTTCCCTACGTACTTACATATGTACATACACACATACATGTGTATGATGATACGCAATAGATCATCAGCAACGTGCACAAGAAAAAAATAATTTTGTAAAAGCAAGCAATGTAAATATGTATGTATGTATATATTTATGTATATATGTATGTATATAATCATTGTTTTATGGAACACACTGAAAATATTCAATAATAAAGAATTTATTTTAGCGTTTTCTATTATAGATACATACATACGTATGCATGTACCCACATACGTAAGTAAATTGAAAAGAAAATCACACTTAATGGCAATGTTTAGCATTATAATTCAAAAATAATGCAATTATATGCAATTTTTTGTTAAATAAATTTTACTATAAAGTTAACTGATAAATAATTAAGAAATACATTTTGCTTTTCTTTATTTCATTGATATTAAAAAGAATTGGTGTCACCCAGTGGTTGAACTTGAGCATATTAAGAATTATTTAAATAAAAGTTTTGCAGCCTGTGTTAAATCCCGGTAGTGGATCTGATATTGAAATTCAAAAAAAGTCGGCCCATATATACCCCAGATATAGCGTCTCCCGATATTTCAAGAAATCGGCTTTAAAAGCCAAATAAAACAACTTTTCGCACCAAAAATCAATCAGAATGTATGTACCATTGTGAAGGGTATTTAAGATTCGGCCCAGCCGAATATAGCACTCTTACTTGTTTATTTTAACACTATTTATCAAATTTTTTGCTTCTTGAATAAGTATATGATTGCATTTCATTGTTTCTTACATCAAACTATCATTACACATTAAACTATGAAATTCGAAAATATGTACATACATATGTACTTTAAATTCTACGAAATTCTAAGAATCCGTAATATACAGTCATAAAGACACTTTAACCCTGCAAAAATCATCTCATTTTTTTATCAAACAAATTTTTCTTTAGTTTTCATATAAATTACAAATATTTTGACGAATTACATATATCGATACAATACACAAAGAAATACAGACGTACATACATACATATGTATAATACTATCTCTATTGCAAATTTGAATTGACATGTACATACATATGTATGCATGCATACATACACATACATATCTACGCACAAACAACAGTAGCGATCCTGCCTGTATTTACAATGTATACACACGCATTGGCCTCTACTTAACTATAAGCGTTTGATAAAGAAACATTCGTTGAGTTGATGAAGAGTTGCGAAGAAAGAATTCATCAATAAAATAATTTTAATAAAAGATATTTGCGAATTAAATAATATTTACCACTTTTCATTATGTTTGCATGAAAAATATTTGCAAATAATTATAGTGCTACACAAACAAATGCTAGAGAGTAAGTAGTCGACTACTTTTGGTACCAGACGTTAAACAAATGTGTTTAGAAATAATTTTTTTTACAATTCAAAGCCTTGTATACATATTTTTCACAATAAAAATAGGTAAACCAATAAATTATTTCATATTCGAACAAAATTATGTTATATAAGTAAATAATATTTTGCATTTTTCGAAGCTACGCAAATAAACCGTTTCTTACATACATCTCATATATGCAGCACTAGGCACAAAATGAGAGTGAACATTGCATGGTATTGCCAACAATAAAGTACAAAAGTAACAAAAGAGTTTAATAGCTATTTCACCCGTATAATGTGTTTATGAATTGAATTTTTTATGAGTTGCTTATAACACTGTTAGTGTATGATAACTGTTACCAGCTTATAAGCTGAAATAAGAAATTTTTATGAATTAGGGGGTAAGATGTTTATTAATTTACTCGCTTCTTACGGCCTAATTCATAAACACATTATAAGAGTGTTATAACCAACTTATAAGCAAAAATCCAGAAAAGTGTATTCATAATCCACTTATAGCTTATTATGCTGCTTATAATCATTTAATAAATTGGATATTTTTATTGTGGCCTCTACCCAACTATAAGCGTTTAATAGTGAAAATTGTTGAATTGATGATTTTTTTATTTTAACAATATTTACCAATTTTTTGCTTCTTGAATGTGTATATGATTGCATTTCATTGTTTCTTACACCAAGTATGTATGCACATATGTACATACTTACTTTAAATTCTACTGTTGATGTGGTGTAAGAATCACTAATATACAGCCATAGACACTTTAACCCTGCAAAAATCATCTTATTTTTTTATCAAACAAAATTTTCTTTAGTTTTCATATAAATTACAAATGTTTGACGAATTATATCGATACAATACACAAAGAAATACAGACGTACATACATACATATGTATGTATAGTACTATCTCTTTTGCAAATTTGAATTGACATGTACATACATACATATGCATGCATGCATACACATACATATCTACGCACAAACAACAGTAGCGATCCTGCCTGTATTTACAATGTATACACACGCATTGGCCTCTAATTAACTATAAGCGTTTGATAAAGACACATTCGTTGAGTTGATGAAGAGTTACGAAGAAAGAATTCATCAATAAAATAATTTTAATAAAAGATATTTGCGAATTAAATAATATTTACTACTTTTCATTATGTTTTCATGAAAAATATTTGCAAATAATTATAGTGCTGCACAAACAAATGCTAGAGAGTAAGTAGTCGACTACTTTTGGTAACAGACGTTAAACAAATGTGTTTAGAAATAATTTTTTTTACAATTCAAAGCCTTGTATACATATTTTTCGCAATAAAAATAGGTAACTCAATAAATTATTTCATATTCGAACAAAATTATGTTATATAAGTAAATAATATTTTGCATTTTTCGAAGCTACGCAAATAAACCGTTTCTTACATACATCTCATATATGCAGCACTAGGCACAAAATGAGAGCGAACATTGCATGATATTGCCAACAATAAAGTACAAAAGTAACAAAAGAGTTTATTAGTTATTTCACGCATATAATGTGTTTATGAATGGAATTTCTTATGTGTTGCTTATAACACTGCTAGTGTATGATAACTATTACCAGCTTATAAGCTGAAATAAGAAATTTTTATGAATTAGGGGGTTAAACTTTTTAATTCTGATGCTTCATTGTTGAATTTGATGTTAATGAAACGCAACAATACCAGAATTATTGCGCACGAAGCCTTTTGAAAAAATTAAAAAAGTCAAAAGCTAAACTTAAGAAATTAAAAGTTTCTACATAAACCATTATTAGAAAAGTGAAAACTGAAAGTTAAAGGTTAAAAGAAATTAAAAAACACTATTAAAAACTATAGACAAATTTGAAACAAAAGTTTTTATTTTATATAAAAAAATTTTATGTAAAAAATTGAATATTGAAAATATGGATTAAATGGATTTTCTCAGAGCAAACTGATTGCTAAAATTTCTACATATTAGAAAGTTAAAAGATTTTAATAAGTTATCGTGCTTCGTATTACAAAATAATATAAAAATAACTTGGATTTTGAAGATAAAACTTCTTGCTGAAAATTCTACATAGTAGAAAAGTAAAAATAAAAATTTATGTAAAAAGTAAAAGGGAATAAGAAAGTACAACACTTTAAATTGAGAAATTATATAAAAAAAATAAATAACAAATAATTTTTGCCATTAACTGGAAGTTCTACATACGTAGTAGAAATTAAATGGAAACACTAAAATAAAAAGCACGAATATTATTTAATAAACTTTACTAATCGAACCACAATAAAAATATAAAAACATATGTAGAAGGTGTTTAATTCCTACTGGATTAGAACCAAAAAATAATTTATATAAGTTTGTGATTCCGTTTGTAACGCATTGAAATATCCATCTAAGACCCCATAAAGTATATATATTCTGGATCAGCATCAATAGCGATTACGATTGAGCGATGTCCGTCTGTCCGTCTGTAGTCGTTGAAATACCGTTTCTGAGAAAACGGTTTGAGATAGAAACCTCATTCTTTCGCTAAAAAGTGTTAAACCCCGGTAGTGGGTCTGCTATTGAAATTCAGTAAGATAGGTCCACGGATAGCCGAGATATATTCAAAAAACCGGGTTTTGAGGGGTATTTTGTGCAATTTTTGTATTCAGATTTTTGAAAAAAAATTTTTTTTTAAAAACTAAACCATATCATTTTTAGTGCCCATTAAATCCTAGAAATGAAGGAATTTTTGAAATCGGCCCATATATATCCGAGATATAGCGTCTACCGATTTTTAAAGAAATCGGCTTTATAAGCCAAATAAAACAACTTTTGGCACCGAAGATCAATCAGAATGGTATATATAGGCTATATAGAGGCAAAAGTGGAAAATTTTTCCACATCGGCCCATATACACTCGAGATATAGCGCCTCCCGTTTTCTCAAGAAGTCGGCTCTAAAAGCCAAATAAAACAACTTTTGGTATCAAAAATCGATTAGAATGGAACATGTAAGGTGTTTAAAAGCAAAATTGGAAAATTTTTGAAATCGGTCCATATATATCTGAGATATAGCGACTCCCGATTTTTCAAGAAATCCGCTCTTTAAGCCAAATAAAGCAATTTTTGGCACTAAAAATCAATCAGAATGGTACATATAGACTATTTAGAGGCAAACGTGGAAAATTCTGGACATCGGCCCATATACACTCGAGATATAGCGCCTCAAGTTTTCTCAAGAAGTCGGCTCTAAAAGCCAAATAAAACAACTTTTGGTACCAAAAATCGATCAGAATGGTACATATAAGGTGTTTAAAAGCAAAATTTGAAAATGTCTGCAATCGGTCTATATATACCTGAGATATAGCGTCTCCCGATTTTTCAAGAAATCGGCTCTATAAGCTAAATAAAACAACTTTTGGCACCAAAAATCAATCAGAATGATACATATAGGTTAGTCAGAAGCAAAACTGGAAATTGTTTTGACACCGGCCTATATATGTTCGAGATATAGCGCCTCCCGATATCTCAAGAAGTCGGGCCTGGAAGCTAAACGAAACAGTTGTTTGCACTAAAAATTTGTCGGAATGGTACATACAGGCTGTTTAGGGGCAAAATTAGAACATTTTTGGACATCGGCCCATATGCACCCAACTTTTGGTACCAAAAATCGATCATAATGGTACATACATACATATGTATATAATGTTTAAAAGCAAAATTCGAAAATATTTGCGATCATGTATGAATGTATGTATGTATGTATGTATGTATGTATGTATGTATGTATGTATGTATGTATGTATGTATGTATGTATGTATGTATGTATGTATGTATGTATGTATGTATGTAGATACGTTTGTATGTATGTAGGTATGTACGTATCTACATATGTATGCATGCATGCAAGTATGTTAGCATAAACAATTTTTTTGCTTTGGTGTAAAAATGTGTATGTATGTACATACATATGTATACACGAGCTTGAAAATGAAAGTGATATAAAGAATTGTTGAAAAAAGGGTACGCAATGAAATTCTTTTAAACAATTGCGTCTTCAAATTCATTCACAAAAAATCATTTTGGGTTTCCCTACGTACTTACATATGTACATACACACATACATGTGTATGATGATACGCAACAGATCATCAACAACGTGCACAAGAAAAAAATAATTTTGTAAAAGCAAGAAATGTAAATATGTATGTATGTATATATGTATGTATGTATATATGTATGTATGTATATAATCATTGTTTTATGGAACACACTGAAAATATTCAATAATAAAGAATTTATTTTAGAGTTTTCTATTATAGGTACATATGTATGTACATACGTATGCATGTACTCACATACGTAAGTAAATTGAAAAGAAAATCACACTTAATGGCAATGTTTAGCATTATAATTCAAAAATAATGCAATTATTTCATTTTATTCATTTATTTTAATACATATGTATAGCCATAGGCCAATTTAATTCGTATTAATGTTAAATGTAATTCTATGATTAATTTAATTTCTATTCTTAGATCAATAATAAAGATAAGATAAAAAGATATAAAAAAAAGGTAATACCACACCTTCCAACCTCTCCGCCCCTCCCCCAAAGCAATAATGATATGTAAGTGTATGTGATTTCTACAGAAAACTAAATTGAACCCAACAAAAATTAGCACGGCGGTTGGTTTAATCCGAGATTATGTTATAATGGACTACTAGTGATTTTTTGATTCTTGAAATTGACATAGCAAACTCGCGCAGATCCCTTGGCAATACATTCCACAGTCTGGCAGATTGTACTATGAAAGAATAAGCATAAATGGAATTTCTGATACGTGAAATTATCATTTGAGGATTCCTAACAGATCTAGTAAAGGATATCATTTCCGCAATATATGTAGGATTTTGAAACTTAACGATTCTGTATAAATAAATTAAAAGTCGAAATTTTAGATAATCCTCAAATGGAAATTTCAGTAATCTTTTTAGGTGTTGTGAAACATGGTCCCTTGGTCTGAGTCCGTATACAAATCTGGCTATTTTATTCACGGTTGCTTTAATTCTTCTCCTATTACCTATATTACATCCTGCATACACTTCAATACAGTAGTTCACTTGGGACATCAGTAGAGCATGAGCTACTTTTTGTTTGACATGAATGGGAAGAAACAAGTTTAGATGATATAACCTTCTGAGTGTGCAACAAATTCGTGAACTAATGCTATCAATATGAGGACCGAAGGACAAGTTTTCATCAATGATTACACCCAGACACTTGATTTGGCTAACAGTGCTAACAATAGTGTCGCAAATTTTAAAATCGAAATCCAACATGGCCAGATCGCGCCTATTGAATCTAAATACCATAGCCTTGGTTTTATTAGGATTTATTTGAAGAGAATTGCAGTTCATCCAGTTTTCCAACACCAACAGGTCGCGATTTATTAATGTGGACCATTCCAATTGTGATGTTAGTGGTCCTGACCACAGCATTTGGATATCGTCAGCAAAGGCTAGAGGTTTGCAAAAACTATGACTAATCTGAGTAAACAAGTGTAAATAATATGGGGCCGATAACCGAACCCTGAGGAACACCAGACTTGACACACTTTATGTTAGAATCAATGTTATTGACAGAAACATATTGTTTACGGCCAGACAAGTATGACCAAATTAGGCGGCATGCCGACAATGAAAATCTAAAGTAGTTACTTAGTTTAGTAATTAGGAGTGAGTGCTTCACCTGATCAAATGCCTTGGTTAAATCGACAGAAACCAAAATGTTAATTTTCCCCTGGTTAAAATTATTTCTGACTGTCTCAATCATTTCGGTCAAAAGGAAACAAGTATTGCGATCATGTCGGAAACCAAACTGACAGTCACTGAGCATGTTATTCTCATGAATCCAATGCAGCATCTGTTCTTTCATAATATTTTCAACAACTTTTGATAGCACAGGCAGAATACTTATAGGCCTCATATTTTCCAATGACACACTTCCCTTTTGCTTCGGGATGGGAGTGACTCGAGAGATCTTCCACTCATCCGGAAATTTCGATGTTGTAAGAATGTTATTGATTATGTATAGTATATGCTCCCTGATGAGAGGTAGTACCACGTTTAGCAGTTTTAGGGAGATATTGTCTGAGCCGACAGCATTGGATTTGATTTTATAGAACGCAATATATAAGTCATTTATGGTGATACAAGAAAAGGAAAAATTGTGAACATTATCCACGAAACTGAAATCTGGAGATTCATCACCGTCGCTAAGTTGATTATTTACAAAATGCTCGTTGATGTCATTAACATTTATATCAGACGAAGTAATGGTCTGTGACATTAATCCCCCCTTGCCTAGTCTATTCCACATCTGTTTGTTGGTACACTCCCCAAAAAAACGGTTGCTATTTCTCACTTTTAGCTTCCTTATCTCCGCCCTGGTACGATTACGCAGTAGTCGATAGTTCTCCCAATTTGTTTCAGTCCTATCTTTATGGTAACACTTTAAGGCAATTTCTGTTAGAGATCTGTAATAGTTTATCTCATTGGTGAATCTAAGTATATTGAGGTTACTTTCCGGTCTGACTACCCTTAATGGAACATAGTTTAGTACTTCATTTAATAACGTACTCAAGAATGAGATGTGATTATTTGCATCATTCGTTTGATAGATGGGGGAGTAGTCTGTTTGTAATAAATGTTGCTCAATCGCCGATAGATCAACGTTACTGTAGTCCCTATAATAGGAAATAACAGTCGAGGTATCAACTACAAAATTAAATGATGCACAAATCATGGAGTGGTGTGATATTAACGGTACTTGAAATTGGGAGGACTTAATAGTGTTCACACTCGTGCTTAATAGAAAATAGTCAATAAGCGAGGTTGTATGATGATGCGAGTCATAGTGAGTGGGAATGAAGTTATGCAAACAGCACAGGTTCAACCGTCTGCACAGCAAATGCATAGCACTAGATTTTACAGGAGTAAACATGTCATTATTGAAGTCTCCAACAACAATTATGTTCTGGTACCGGACAGAAAGGTCACTGAACGACTGCTCAAAAAGATTGATGTCACCTCTTGGGAGATATACAACTCCCAGTAGCAATTTCGTCAAACCAATATCTGTCTCAATGAACAGGCCCTCACATGAGAAATATTCAGTGAATTTAAAAACAGTTTTGCATTTAATGCTCTTTGAAATGTAAATAGCTACTCCCCCTCCTCTACACCCATACGGGCGATCGCTTCTACAAATTGTGTACCCCGGAAGAGCTACAGCTTGATCCAATATATTGTCATCAAGCCAAGTTTCTGTAACACAAATTATGTCCAAGTGCGAGTTTCTGATAATGGCGCAGAGCTCATCCAATTTACAAGACCTGTCCGACGGACATAGACTCTGTGCGTTTATGTGGGCAATCCTAAGGCAGTCTGCTCTATCCGATAAGGTACGTCTAATGCAGCCGTCGCTAACAATTGGGCCCAAATTATGCCTAGAATTCATAGGCAATGTTACATACATTTTGAAGGAGCAGTAGTGAGGTCAGATAAGTGTGGCATAAAAATTTTAATATCATAACAATGTTTAACATTCGAATAATCCGGTACGTGCGACCAAATTTTATTTATTATAGTTAATTATATGCAGATGCAATTTGTAACTAAAAGACAATTCAAAAATTTGACAAAGGAAAGGTGAGAGTATGGCCGACCCAATGAATACATCCCACATTGCAATGTTGCAAAGAAATTTGTCCACAATGCAGAGTAATATTGAATTATATTATATTATATGCTAACATTATTATATGGCAACGTTTACTTTGAAAAATGCATCCATGAGGTCAGCCATGATCACATCTGTGTCATCCCATCATTCAGTTCAGTGTATATATGTTTACATCCTTGGATGGTAGAATGACAAGCAGTGCGTCAATTGCTGCATTAAATAAGAAAAAAAATTAGGTGTATCTCTAATCTGTAAACCTATGTACACACAAATATGCATGCACAAAGAAATTCAACGGATATAACCATTAGGCACAACGATATTATAATACCACGATTTCATGCATATATGTATGTACACGTTTACGTACAGATTACAAAAATAAGGAAACAAAATGTGTATTTAGACTACTTCGAGATCATGTAAATTGAGAATAACAATGTTTAAATAAGCATAAAGAGATACTTAGCATGTTTGTAGCTCCGCACACTGTATGTAATTGAGCGCCTTTTCGCTGCCGTCTGGGAGCTTCACCTTTGCCAACGGTTCATCTCTGTTTAATAGCTTAAACCAAACGATACTTTGTTTCTTTTTCAGGGAGCGGCAAAGCAATTGTAGTTTCAGTGCTGCAGACGTTAAGTTGTCACTCAGGTATATCCTGGCTGTAACATTAACATCTATGATATCGCTAAGTTTAATGTTTGTTGACTTAAAGTTTCTATGTACACTTTATTAAAATAATGTATTAAAATAAATGAATAAAATGAAAAAAAATGAAATGAAATTATATGCAATTTTTTGTTAAATAAATTTTACTATAAAGTTAACTGATAAATAATTAAGAAATACATTTTGCTTTTCTTTATTTCATTGATATTAAAAAGAATTGGTGTCACCCAGTGGTTGAGCATATTAAGAATTATTTAAATAAAAGTTTTGCAGACTGTGTTAAATCCCGGTAGTGGATCTGATATTGAAATTCAGAAAAAATCGGCCCATATATACCTCAGATATAGCGTCTCCCGATATTTCAAGAAATCGGCTTTAAAAGCCAAATAAAACAACTTTTCGCACCAAAAATCAATCAGAATGTATGTACCATTGTGAAGGGTATTTAAGATTCTGCCTAACCGAATATAGCACTCTTACTTGTTTTTTTAATAATTTTGTTCAGATTTATATTTTTTTTTTGTGCTTGCTATTATAATGTTGCCAGACCAAAAAATATAAAATTAGTACATTTACATTATTAGTCTAAGATTTCTATTAAATAAAAATTTACATTATTATAACGTTGAATTTAAACATGTGCTGACGTATTTATTTTAGTGGTTGAAATGTAGAACAAGTGTAAAAGGAACAAGTCGGTAAGTTTTTGTTAGGGACAATATTTGATATTTACAGGCAACAATAATGTCAAAGGACGACTGAAACAAGTCATAAAGGGGTGGGCAGCCTGAAACGGACAACAACATCTTGTCCCTAGGTCCTCACACCGCCGTATATTGACGTCGCTTCGAACAATCTTCCCGCATTCGTGGATGCTGACACCAATTCCTTCTGTCGTCGGTTTGCCTCGCGAAATAAAATTATAGTTTCATTTAAATGGCACGATTTTTTATGTGTATCCAACGGAAAAATAAAAAGAAACCCCCCCAATCCGACGAGCTCAAGCCGTAGTAACCACCAGCGTGCCAGATCCGTTATTCTCAAGCCAGGAAACTATTTTTGGAAGTTAGTCCCACACTTAGAGACCTGGCTGGCTAAACAACACCGCCCGAGAAAAGAAAAAAAAGAATTACATTTTTTTTCAAAATTATATCACAACTTTATTTCTAATAATTTTTTTATTTTCTTGAGTCAGTTCTGTAGTTTTTATAAATTTTGGTAATAGCGGTATTTTAATTTATTTACAGCTTAGTGACAAAAACATCTTTTAGAAATGTATACACACCTACATATATACATATGCACACATATAATACTTAATTTCAGTTTTTATGTGGTAATTGTGGTGGAAGCATCTCTACGCGTCTGAGTATAAATAAAGTGTACATAGAAACAAGTGAATTTAAACTCAGTTTCATGTCTGCCAAGAAACCAAAAGTTTTAACTCTTCAAGAGTGTGATGTTATTGAACATTTAAGGAAAGGTGCGTCAGTAACAGGGTTGTCAAAAAAGTACAATATAGATATAGTACACTGTAGATTTAATTGATTGCTAGTTCGGAACAAATTTTCCACTTTATCATAGCTTTACATCAACTGAAATGAAGTATTGCAGTAAACTTATTAAATAAAATTTGTTATATATGATTAAGCCTATTATATATGATTAAGCATACTGACTTTAACCGTATTTTCATGTAAAAACAAGTAAGAGTGCTATATTCGGCTGGGCCGAATCTTAAATACCCTTCACAATGGTACATACATTCTGATTGATTTTTGGTGCGAAAAGTTGTTTTATTTGGCTTTTAAAGCTTCTTGAAATATCGGGAGACGCTATATCTCGGGTATATATGGGCCGATTTTTTCTGAATTTCAATATCAGATCCACTACCGGGATTTAACACAGGCTGCAAAACTTTTATTTAAATAATTCTTAATATGCTCAAGTTCAACCACTGGGTGACACCAATTCTTTTTAATATCAATGAAATAAAGAAAAGCAAAATGTATTTCTTAATTATTTATCAGTTAACTTTATAGTAAAATTTATTTAACAAAAAATTGCATATAATTGCATTATTTTGGAATTATAATGCTAAACATTGCCATTAAGTGTGATTTTCTTTTCAATTTACTTATGTACGTATGTGGGTACATGCATACGTATGTATGTATCTATAATAGAAAACGCTAAAATAAATTCTTTATTACTGAATATTTTCAGTGTGTTCCATAAAACAATGATTATATACATACATATATACATACATACATATTTACATTGCTTGCTTTTACAAAATTATTTTTTTCTTGTGCACGTTGTTGATGATCTGTTGCGTATCATCATACACATGTATGTGTGTATGTACATATGTAAGTACGTAGGGAAACCCAAAATGATTTTTTGTGTGAATGAATTTGAAGACGCAATTGTTTAAAAGAATTTCATTGCGTACCCTTTTTTCAACAATTCTTTATATCACTTTCATTTTCAAGCTCGTGTATATATACATACACATTTTTACACCAAAGCAAAAAAATTGCTTATGCTAACATACTTGCATGCATACATACATACATATGTAGATACATACATACCTACATACATACATACATACATTCATACATGATCGCAAATATTTTCGAATTTCGCTTTTAAACATTATATACATATGTATGTATGTACCATTATGATCGCTTTTTGGTACCAAAAGTTGGGTGCATATGGGCCGATGTCCAAAAATTTTCTAATTTTGCCCCTAAACAGCCTGTATGTACCATTCCGACAAATTTTTAGTGCAAAAAACTGTTTCGTTTAGCTTCCAGTGCCGACTTCTTGAGATATCGGGAGGCGCTATATCTCGAACATATATAGGCCGATGTCAAAACAATTTCCAGTTTTGCTTCTGACTAACCTATATGTATCATTCTGATTGATTTTTGGTGCCAAAAGTTGTTTTATTTAGCTTATAGAGCCGATTTCTTGAAAAATCGGGAGACGCTATATCTCAGGTATATATAGACCGATTGCAGACATTTTCAAATGTTGCTTTTAAACACCTTATATGTACCGTTCTGATCGATTTTTGGTACCAAAAGTTGTTTTATTTGGCTTTTAGAGCCGACTTCTTGAGAAAACTTGAGGCGCTATATCTCAAGTGTATATGGGCCGATGTCCAGAATTTTCCACGTTTGCCTCTAAATAGTCTATATATACCATTCTGATTGGTTTTTAGTGCCAAAAATTGCTTTATTTGGCTTAAAGAGCGGATTTCTTGAAAAATCAGGAGTCGCTATATCTCAGATATATATGGACCGATTTCAAAAATTTTCCAATTTTGCTTTTATACACCTTATATGTTCCATTCTAATCGATTTTTGATACCAAAAGTTGTTTTATTTGGCTTTTAGAGCCGACTTCTTGAGAAAACTGGAGGCGCTATATCTCGAGTGTATATGGGCCGATGTAGAAAAATTTTTCACTTTTGCCTCTAAATAGCCTATATATACCATTCTGATTGATCTTCGGTGCCAAAAGTTGTTTTATTTGGCTTATAAAGCCGATTTCTTTAAAAATCGGGAGACGCTATATCTCGGATATACATATATGGGCCGATTTCAAAAATTCCTTCATTTCTAGGATTTAATGGGCACTAAAAATGATATGGCTTAGTTTCTAAGAAAAAATTTTTATTCAAAAATCTGAACAAAAAAATTGCAAAAAATACCCCTCAAAACCCGGTTTTTTGAATATATCTCGGCTATCCGTGGACCTATCTTACTGAATTTCAATAGCAGACCCACTACCGGGGTTTCACACGTTTTAGCGAAAGAAAGAGGTTTCTATCTCAAACCGTTTTCTCAGAAACGGTATTTCAACGACTACAGACGGATAGACGGACAGACGGACATCGCTCAATCGTAATCGCTATTGATGCTGATCCAGAATATATATACTTTATGGGGTCTTAGATGGATATTTCAATGCGTTACAAACGGAATCACAAACTTATATATACCCTTACACATTTATGTGAAGGGTATAAAAATCCAATCTAAAACGTGAACAAAATCCAAAATGTAAACACAATCGGTAAAAATTAGTTCGAGTTTTCGCGAGTCTACTGTATATAATTACGGTATTCAAGGAAGAGAATTGAACTGGTTTAAATTATATCTATCAAGCAGAACGCAAGCTGCAAAAGTGAATAACATCACAGTCACAGCACATACGGACTGAATTTGGAGTTCCACAGAGTTCGATATTAAAAGCCCTTTTGTTTATAATATACATAAACGACATTGAAAAAGTATTAGCAAAGTGTGAAATTATTCTTTATGCTGACGGCACATTAATTTATTCTGAGGCTGAAACTGAAGAAATATGCTACGAAAATTTAATGAAAGATATTAATAACATAAATAAATGGCTAAGAATGAACAAATTAAGTTTGAATGAAAATAAAACCAAACTGATGGAAATAAAGATGAACACTAACAAGAAATTTACAATAAATAACGTGATAATAGAAAAAGTACACAGCATAAAATACTTAGGTTTTATAATAGCCAAAGACTTAAACATGTGAGAACACGTCGAATATATACATATGCAAAAAAATCGGTAAGATTAGTTTTTTTAAACGATTAAGAAATAAAGTGTCGGTGATAACAGCTATTAATATATATAAAAGAATATTGAAACCGGTTTTTGAATATTGTTCCACGATCCTGTACGCATGCTGCTCAGAGCAACATATGTATATCGAGATTGCAAAAGCTCCAGAATAAAGCAATGCGCTCAATTCTTAGATGCAACCGTTTTACACCATTAATATCTACGTTAGATGCACTAAAATGGTTAAATGTAAAGCAGAGACTGAAATTCAACACAATAAAATTTGTACAAAAATTAAAGAATGGAAAAGCACCTGAATATCTCATTAAGGAATTACGATATGTTGGAGATGTACAACCGTACAATTTAAAAAATGCTGACAACTTTAGACCAAACAAAGCAGAAACAACATCTATGCAGAAATCCCTATTTTACAAAGGACTGATGCTTTGGAACACAATGCCAAGTTACATAAAAATGACCAAAATGTTACTTTATTTAAAAAATACGTTGTAAGCTTCATAAGAAATTTAAACATTCAGAGAATATGAAAATAACAGTATTATGTAAAATTAAAACTTTAATTTCATTGAACTATTATATTGTAATACCTTTATATTAAATTACAGGCTCAAGTTCAACCCAACAAACCCGGTTGCCCACCTAGCTATTAAAATTTTAATTTTCTTTACTTAACTGATATTAATTAAAAAAGTGACAAACCAAGGGTTGAACTACAATATAATAATTCAATGAAATTAAAATTATCAGTAAAAATGTTAATTACGCAGGGCATGGCGTAATTGTTCAAATTGTATCAAAAAATGAGCATCTACATCTCAATGATGCAACAACGAGAACATGTAGAAAAAAGCTATCATATAAACAGAGAGCAAAAAATAACAGTCTTCTGAGATGATAAAATATGATCCATAAAAGAGACTGTAAAAAGATCATCGCTTTGGTAAATTTTAGTTAAGTATATATGTAAATAGAAAGCAAAATTGCGTGAGCTTTGGTTGCCGAGTGGTTAAAGCGGCTGTGCCAAAATTGTGAAAGTTGACACATCCAAAGTTCATAGGGTGTTGATGTAGTGTGTTTGCTGCCCAGAAACAGCCGGTTGTCCACCTAACTATTAAAATTTTACTTTTCTTATTTTCAAAATAAGAAAGGCTTGCAGAATCAAACACATAAAAATTTTGGGGGTCCATAACTCGAAAACTAAACATCAGTTTCAGGATGTCACACAACATTCCTCGCTTGCACAAACACACTGAAAAGCAAAATTTTTAATCCGTTTTATATGTACATATGTATCTAAGCGAGCGATATAGAGTGAGATCGTAAAACTGCCAATAGATTTTTCAGTCTAATGTTTCGTATTTTCCGATTTGATACCTTGCAATACATTTGGTTTTTTATTTGCAAGTGCCTTGGTAAACTGGATTTATTCTATTTCTTATTCTAAATAAAGTTCAACATTTTTAAGACGTAGAAGTATCACCTCGGAGAGGGTTGCGGTATTAAGCTAATAATAATAACATACCATTTTACGAATTTCCTCTTCAGATTTCTGTGGAGGATGTACCACTTTATTGTATTTTAACCATTCCTGTGGGCCGGTGTTGTGCTTATTATAGCGAGTAGCTAAATCAGAAGTCGTGTGCAAACCTTCCGCTATGAGAGGGTATCCCAAATTAATTAAATTATTTGCACTACGTAGATTTAGCTTATATAATGGCGAGCCACCTGCCCGGATTAGCAATTTATGCATCATGCACTTTAATTTCACACTTCTACAACAGATTTGTCAAATATTTAATGTGTACTGAACAGAGGTCGAAGCCGATCGGCCGATGGCTTTCAGCCGCAGCCGAGGATTGCTAACAGAGTACAGCCGCCGACGATAGTACGTTTAAAAACAGCGCACAATCGCGCCGTTTTTTTTTCGGCTGAGCAAGAATTTCACAGCGCAGCCAAGGCGAATTCATTACTTGATTCGCCTTGAGCGCAGCCGTTTATTTTCATAATTATTGTCGATTTTATAACGATTTGCGATAGGTGTTAAGGTAGGATCACATGATTTCCGCAATGCACCAATTTTACACAATTTTTATTGGGCTGAATTCGAGCATAATTAAAAATTTCTCCCAATCAAATTCGCTGCAATCACATGATTGTGACATTTTACTGAAATTTTATTGTTGCAAATTGCCGCATTATAGTCACACGATTGTTATATTATAGGGCAAATCTGAGAAACAGCTGTTGTAGTTGATGACAAACTTTGTTTTCCCAAAAAAAAAAAAAAAAAAAAAAAAAAAATTAATTAAATGTTAAAAATATGGTTTGTTCATTAAAAAGAAAAAAATGCTTCGGCTATTATTATAATATTGTGCGAGCTGAAAAAAGCCAAAAATGAATAGTAACAACAATTGAATTTTACTGATTGAAAACCAGAAATTATGTTTGGAAGACGCTTTTAAACAATTTTGAAACTAAGGCCCCGATTATGGTTCACAACATTTGCTCATTTATGTATGTATTTTTTGAAAAGTGATTATGGTTTACAACTATTGTGGCAAGTGTTATCAAATTCTTACAACACATAATCAGATGTTGTCAAAAACTTACGACACCTACTGAAGTGTTTGTTGTCTTGTTGATGTTACCAGTTAAATTACGAAAAAATTATAAAACTTGTAAGTGTGCATACAAAATGTTTTGCAAAAATAAAAAAAAAAAATTAATGGTTAAAATTTATTAACAAAATATAAATAAAACTACATCTATACACATAATTATTACCCATTTTTCGATTACAAAACAGTTTTATTTTGTATTTTGTAGTTGCAATGGATTTAAACTGCAATCTATAATTTTTTTGTCCTTTCACTATCATAACCAAATTAAACATTAACATAAATTTGTATGGCTTTGTTTGTACTTTTCTAGCAAAAACGTTTTTCATTCTTTTCATTTTTACCAATGCATTTCTACGCGGTAGTTGCGGTGTTACATGAAATCCAACACTCCATTATGTCTTTTTGTTGTAAAACTTGACAATAAAATGTCAAAACTTATTGTTTTTCGCTTGTGTATGTGTAATGAAAGCAACATATGCGTGCATCTTTATGTAAGTGTGGCTTTGCTTGGTAGTTTTTTGTGTGCAGGCATGTATTTTTGCGAAGATGCTCTACAAATGAAAAACAACTCTGTGACATACACAACACGTAGATGTTGTGAACCATAATCACAACAAGTAAGAGTGCTATATTCGGCTGGGCCGAATCTTAAATACCCTTCACAATGGTACATACATTCTGATTGATTTTTGGTGCGAAAAGTTGTTTTATTTGGCTTTTAAAGCTTCTTGAAATATCGGGAGACGCTATATCTCGGGTATATATGGGCCGATTTTTTCTGAATTTCAATATCAGATCCACTACCGGGATTTAACACAGGCTGCAAAACTTTTATTTAAATAATTCTTAATATGCTCAAGTTCAACCACTGGGTGACACCAATTCTTTTTAATATCAATGAAATAAAGAAAAGCAAAATGTATTTCTTAATTATTTATCAGTTAACTTTATAGTAAAATTTATTTAACAAAAAATTGCATATAATTGCATTATTTTGGAATTATAATGCTAAACATTGCCATTAAGTGTGATTTTCTTTTCAATTTACTTACGTATGTGGGTACATGCATACGTATGTATGTATCTATAATAGAAAACGCTAAAATAAATTCTTTATTACTGAATATTTTCAGTGTGTTCCATAAAACAATGATTATATACATACATACATATATACATACATACATATTTACATTGCTTGCTTTTACAAAATTATTTTTTTCTTGTGCACGTTGTTGATGATCTGTTGCGTATCATCATACACATGTATGTGTGTATGTACATATGTAAGTACGTAGGGAAACCCAAAATGATTTTTTGTGTGAATGAATTTGAAGACGCAATTGTTTAAAAGAATTTCATTGCGTACCCTTTTTTCAACAATTCTTTATATCACTTTCATTTTCAAGCTCGTGTATATATACATACATACACATTTTTACACCAAAGCAAAAAAATTGCTTATGCTAACATACTTGCATGCATACATACATACATATGTAGATACATACATACCTACATACATACATACATACATTCATACATGATCACAAATATTTTCGAATTTCGCTTTTAAACATTATATACATATGTATGTATGTACCATTATGATCGCTTTTTGGTACCAAAAGTTGGGTGCATATGGGCCGATGTCCAAAAATTTTCTAATTTTGCCCCTAAACAGCCTGTATGTACCATTCCGACAAATTTTTAGTGCAAAAAACTGTTTCGTTTAGCTTCCAGTGCCGACTTCTTGAGATATCGGGAGGCGCTATATCTCGAACATATATAGGCCGATGTCAAAACAATTTCCAGTTTTGCTTCTGACTAACCTATATGTATCATTCTGATTGATTTTTGGTGCCAAAAGTTGTTTTATTTAGCTTATAGAGCCGATTTCTTGAAAAATCGGGAGACGCTATATCTCAGGTATATATAGACCGATTGCAGACATTTTCAAATGTTGCTTTTAAACACCTTATATGTACCGTTCTGATCGATTTTTGGTACCAAAAGTTGTTTTATTTGGCTTTTAGAGCCGACTTCTTGAGAAAACTTGAGGCGCTATATCTCAAGTGTATATGGGCCGATGTCCAGAATTTTCCACGTTTGCCTCTAAATAGTCTATATATACCATTCTGATTGGTTTTTAGTGCCAAAAATTGCTTTATTTGGCTTAAAGAGCGGATTTCTTGAAAAATCAGGAGTCGCTATATCTCAGATATATATGGACCGATTTCAAAAATTTTCTAATTTTGCTTTTATACACCTTATATGTTCCATTCTAATCGATTTTTGATACCAAAAGTTGTTTTATTTGGCTTTTAGAGCCGACTTCTTGAGAAAACTGGAGGCGCTATATCTCGAGTGTATGTGGGCCGATGTAGAAAAATTTTTCACTTTTGCCTCTAAATAGCCTATATATACCATTCTGATTGATCTTCGGTGCCAAAAGTTGTTTTATTTGGCTTATAAAGCCGATTTCTTTAAAAATCGGGAGACGCTATATCTCGGATATATATGGGCCGATTTCAAAAATTCCTTCATTTCTAGGATTTAATGGGCACTAAAAATGATATGGCTTAGTTTCTAAGAAAAAATTTTTATTCAAAAATCTGAATAAAAAAATTGCAAAAAATACCCCTCAAAACCCGGTTTTTTGAATATATCTCGGCTATCCGTGGACCTATCTTACTGAATTTCAATAGCAGACCCACTACCGAGACTTAACACGTTTTAGCGAAAGAATGAGGTTTCTATCTCAAACCGTTTTCTCAGAAACGGTATTTCAACGACTACAGACGGATAGACGGACATACGGACATCGCTCAATCGTAATCGCTATTGATGCTGATCCAGAATATATATACTTTATGGGGTCTTAGATGGATATTTCAATGCGTTACAAAGGGAATCACAAACTTATATATACCCTTACACATTTATGTGAAGGGTTTAAAAAGAGTTGTAAGTTGTGTTGTAAATCTTACAACACAACATTTAGATGTTGTGAACTATAATCGGGGGGTAAATAAATGTATACATATGTGTCAGGCGTGAGCTAAATAAAGACGTGTGTTGTTGCGTTGAGTGTCTAAGTCATATTGACTTTATTATTATGTATATGACATCTCCCTTTTTATACCCTTCACATAAATGTGTAAGGGTATATATAAGTTTGTGATTCCGTTTGTAACGCATTGAAATATCCATCTAAGACCCCATAAAGTATATATATTCTGGATCAGCATCAATAGCGATTACGATTGAGCGATGTCCGTCTGTCCGTCTGTAGTCGTTGAAATACCGTTTCTGAGAAAACGGTTTGAGATAGAAACCTCATTCTTTCGCTAAAACGTGTTAAACCCCGGTAGTGGGTCTGCTATTGAAATTCAGTAAGATCGGTCCACGGATAGCCGAGATATATTCAAAAAACCGGGTTTTGAGGGGTATTTTTTGCCACTTTCTTAGTCAGATTTTTGAAAAAAAATTTTTTCTTAAAAACTAAGCCATATCATTTTTAGTGCCCATTTAATCCTAGAAACTGAAGAATTTTTCAAATCGGCTCATATATATCCGAGATATAGCGTCTCCCGATTTTTACAGAAATCGGCTTTATAAGCCAAAAAAAACAACTTTTGGCACCGAAGATCAATCAGAATGGTACATATAGGCTATTTAGAGGCAAAAGTGGAAAATTTTTGCACATCGGCCCATATACACTCGAGATATAGCGCCTCCCGTTTTCTCAAGAAGTCGGCTCTAAAAGCCAAATAAAACAACTTTTGGTATCAAAAATCGATTAGAATGGAACATATAAGGTGTTTAAAAACAAAATTGGAAAATTTTTGAAATCGGTCCATATATTTCTGAGATATAGCGACTCCTGATTTTTCAAGAAATCCGCTCTTTAAGCCAAATAAAACAATCTTTGGCACCAAGAATCAATCAGAATGGTACATATAGACTACTTAGAGGCAAGCGTAGAAAATTTTGGACATCGGCCGATATACACTCGAGATATAGCTCCTCAAGTTTTCTCAAGAAGTCGGCTCTAAAAGCCAAATAAAACAACTTTTGGTACCAAAAATCGATCAGAACGGTACATATAAGGTGTTTAAAAGCAAAATTTTAAAATGTTTGCAATCGGTCCATATATACCTGAGATATAGCGTCTCCCGATTTTTCAAGAAATCGGCTCTATAAGCTAAATAAAACAACTTTTGGCACCAAAAATAGAATGATACATATAGGCTAGTCGGAAGCAAAACTGGAATTTTTTTGTTATCGGCTCATATACATATGTTCGAGATATAGCGCCTCCCGATATCTCAAGAAGTCGGCCCTGGAAGCTAAACGAAACAGTTTTTTGCACTAAAAATTTGTCGGAATAGTACATATAGGCTGTTCAGAGGCAAAATTAGAACATTTTTGGACATCAGCCCATATGCACCCCAGATAACACTCTTCACGATTTCTCCAGAAGTCGCCATTAAAAGCCAAATAAAACAACTTTTGTATGTATGGATGTATGCATATACATGCATACATACATACATACATACATACGTATGTGTATATATGTTTGTACCCAGCTAGCATTTGGATGATTGAATTTTTAGTTGTCATCTTACTCACTCATTTTTGACTAGTTTTGGTGATTAAAAACTGAGTTTTCATATACTTCATCAAAAAGAACAGTCAACTTTGTCTATTCCTTAGGATTAAAAACTGATTACAATAATTATCATTTGCTTGAGTTCTTTGTGACTATTCTTGGATACTAAAATGTGATACAATTCGGTAATCATCTTACTTTCTCCTTTTCTGTCAAATATGTAATTAAAATTTTATTCATTCACAGTGTCCTTCCAATAAGTATTTTGATTTTGATTGCTAAAGTGAGAATTAGTGTCTATTTTTGTTATAAAAAAGTTTTCTGTTGAAAACGTCTGTACCCCCGTAATCCCTTGTCCAACAAATATAACAATGGAGCTGCAAAATGAAGTTCGATCTTTGAAAAATTCGCTTTAGTCGAACAATGTGCATATGAAAAACTTGATCGAGGAAGTGCAGCAGTGTAAAAAGACCATAGGCAAATTAACAGAGGAAGTAATCGCTGTAAAATTGGAGAACAGAAAACACCACAACTCCACAATCTTTAAGAATGACCCCAGGTTTGACAAACTACCATTCGTGTCGTTGGATGAGCTGAACACCTTTAACGATGCATTGGAGAAGGAAGAAGGATTGCTGGATGAGTTTGTAAGTATATTCGCATGTTTGTAACATTTCTCATTAACTTTTATTTTGCTTTAGAAAATTTTTATTTTTAAGAAGCGCGATACGAAAAGTTTTCACGGATGAATTGGCCTCTGTTTTCTCTTGGAAGGGTACCAATCAAAAGCCGAGTGCAGAAAAGCTATTTATCACAACAGTTATTAAAAGTAAGTTTGTAATAATTTCAATTTAAAAAATTATTTCATTTTAATTTAACATTTTTCTTCATAGATATTTGTCATCTGAAGTACAAGGCCGAGGACAAGGAAATAAATAGTATCCTTCAGAAACATTTTGTCCATGCGAAGGAACGTGAAAATAAACGAAAACGTTGATAACTAGTTGTATACTTATGTTTCGTAAATGCGTTTAATTGAATTATAATAAATTTTTTGAATAATTGAATTATAATAAATATTTTATCATAAAATTATACCAAATTATAGTCAGATTTCTATTAGAAAAAGGGTCAAATATTATACACAATATGATCATAATGTGACTTCAAATTATGATAAGATTTGTTTTAAAAATTTATAGAATATCATACCAAATATGATCATTGAACGATTTCATAAAAGTTCGACGCTTTTTCGACCCTGATTCAGAATATGATCATAAAATGATTGCAAATTCAACTAAAAAGTGAACAGCAAATATTATCACATGTGATAACAAATGTATATGAAAACTACATTAAAGCAGAGATCATAAATTACTATTCAGGAATAGTCACATGCAGGGTACCATTTTCTCCCGACGACAGAGTCATTTATGATTAGAAAATGATTGCATATTTGATAGTTTAAATCAACTAGAATATTCAAATGTGACTATTTTTTGATCATTATTTTCAAAAAATGCTAGCTGGGTATGGATGTGTATATACGATTGTATGTATGTGTATATACGTTTGTATGTATGTAGGTATGTATGTATCTTAATATATATGTATGTATGTATGCATGCAAGTAGGTTAGCACATGATACAACTAACAAGGTAGCCTTTTCGCTACAATAAGAACAACTTCAATAAAAATAACATGCATTTTGTTTTTGTACAACTTATGCAAACTGTCAAAAAGACGCCACTTCTACATTTGCGTAAGAGAGATGCACTGAGCTTACGCGGATTTGCTACCTCGTTTTGGCTGCCTTTCCTCTCTGCAATCTCTTGACAACCTAAAGTAGTCAGTTGATTAACGGTTTAGCTGACGAGGCTACCTTGTTAATTGTATCATGGGTTAGCACATGATACAATTAACAAGGTAGCCTTTTCGCTACAATAAGAACAACTTCAATAAAAATAACATGCATTTTGTTTTTGTACAACTTATGCAAACTGTCAAAAAGACGCCACTTCTATATTTACAGAAGAGAGATTCACTGAGCTTACGCGGATGTGCTACCTCGTTTTGGCTGCCGTTCATCTCTGCAATCTCTTGACAACCTAAAGTAGTCAGATGATTAACGGTTTAGCTGACGAGGCTACCTTGTTAATTGTATCATGGGTTAGCATAAATAATTTTTTTGCTTTGGTGTAAAAATGTGTATGTATGTACATATGTATACCGCCGGTCGGCTAGCCGCCGCCGGTGTAAACTTAGGTCATGTCCGCCGCCGCCGATTTCATCGGCTCGACCCGGCTGAAAATCGCCGCCGCAGAGTGGCTGAAAATCACTTCGGTGGCCAAAAGTCGAATTTTTTTTTGTCACCGATTTTTAAAATTTTTACGCTATTTTAGAGATAATATATCCATATTAAGGTAGCCAAAAAATTAGGTTTAAGTAATGATAATTGTGGACGTGGCATGCTGTCAAACTCTTCTTTTTTTTAATTTCAGAAAAAGGTGTTTTTTACTTGTTTTTTGTCAAAAATAAATGGTTACTACTCGTAAACTATCTTCGATAATGGCCTGCGGTTTTTTTGTAATGTTGGTAGGATTATAGTCTATACTTATTGTAAGTGGTTACTGCTCTAGCGTTTAATATTACGGGCATTATGAAATATTTATGAAACTAATATATTTCACTGAAATTTAAAATTTAGTGGAATAGAACTTTTAGGGAACAAAAGGGAACAAGAAACGTATATATCTCAAAGAAAGCTAAAATTGTCCTCTTTAACCCTATATATACTTTTGCACCCGCCACGATCCGCCAGTAGAACACTTTTTTCATTTTAATGAAATTACTCTAAAAAAAATTGGAACATTTTTTCCAAAACGAGAAAATTTTTTTTATAAAAACGAAACAAAAAGAAACACAAATTGTAACGGGATTTCTTAATGCTACTTACATCCACTACAAAACAACTCTCCTTAATCTCAAATTCTTTCATTTTACATAAATACGTAAACAACAAAGTGCAAACAACTGCATGCACATAACTGTAAATCCTGCAAAAGGGCTTTATGGCTTATTATTTTTCACATAACTGTAATACCTACAAATGGGCTTTATGGCTTTGTTTTGATCAGCAAAAAAAAAAAAGATGTTAAAAATATCACAATACGTTCTACACTAAACATACGATCTCTTTCTAATTTACCTGTTATCAACTGTTAGGGTCAACCAATGTCATAAACAATTTTATATCAATAATCGCGACATTAAACCACTAAAGATAAAAAAACCCATATTGGGGAGATACCTATTAGTTTTTCCTGTTATTAAGGTCTGAATAACAAGTGCAGTTTTGTTCAGCTTAAGTACTACCTGCTATGAAATTGAAGATCAATGTTTGAATAATATTTACCTAAAAATATATAAAACTACGGATTCGATAATGGATTGCTAAATAATAAGTTAATGTCTGCAACAGTTCACAAAATCAAAGATATCATTAAATATCATTTCGTGCCACTTGGAGATCTTTCAGAGGACGCTCAGGAAAAAAGGAACAAGGATTACAGATTTTATAGAGAGCAGAATACTAGAAAAACTCCACGAAATTCCACAAATGAAGTTCTATTTAATATATTATTGGCAACGTCAGATCCGTTCATCTAAAATATTCGAAATCAATGGAAAGTGGAACATCAGGATTTAGATGAAGAACCCAAAAAACTACTAAAGAACGGAAATAGCACATAACAAAATATAGAATATTTGCAATCAATATTTGTGTCAAATGAATAATAATTATAATTGCATTTCATACATATGTATTTAAGTACGAGAAACTAGTATTAGTAAAAAAAAAATAAATATAACCTACCATTCTTACAAAGGCTATTAAAATGTATTGCAGTTCTTATATTTAAAATGTTTACTAAAATTATCAAATTTGACAGCAAAAAATAATACATTTTTTTGTAATATCGGCAAAATCTCTAATTAAGTTTAGTTTTTTCTTTAGTGTAAAAATTTTTTGAGTGTAAAAATTTTTTTCAGTGTAGGATTGAAAAAATTTCATTATCACCAAAAATGGTTATAATTATTGTTAATTTCCAAGTATTAAATTTTTTAATATGTAAATAAAAAAATAAAACGCATATTTCACTCCAAAAGTTAAAAAAAAATCAAACGTTCAACTTTGACCTAGAAATCCATAAAAAGTCCTTGATCAATTTTAATGTAATTAAAACTCAGTCAAGCCTAACTAAATATCTATCCATTAAAAAAAAAATTACTTAAATATATTGATCGGTTTAAAAGTTACAGAATGTTGGCCACCGAAAAACGATTTTCAGCCACTGTGCGCCGATTATTATTATTTCGAGTGTGGGCACAAAGGCGTGACGTTTTTTAAAACTACTCTAAATCCGTTTTTTTTCAAATTGTAAATTCTGTCTTCATACGCAAACCTAACATCAAAATTTATCTTCAACAACAAAATTAACAACCATAATAAACAACACCAACATCTACCAACAAGACCAAGTTGTAAGTCTGTCTGCCTAGTTTAAAAATCAATACATAATGTAAATCTTAATCCTGGGGGTCAATTCTGGTTCTGTGAAATGGTGAAATGAAAAGTTTTTTCACCATTTCATAGCAGTTTAGATTCGCGTTCTATGAGAAATGAAAAAAATACGTCAAAGCGTTTTCATGTGAAAACAACACTGGAATGAAACGGGATTTTTTCACCGCTTCACAACGCTTCTGATTCTTGATTTGTGAAACAGTGCAAACAACTGTCAAAAAATCTTCATATGAAAAGATTTTTTTCACTGACAAAATATGCATGAAAAACAAAAAAAGTGTTGCTTAACCAGCGGCTTATCGATGAATTTTGTGATTAAGCACTTCTTTTTTTGAACTTTTGTTTTCTCTTAACGTTTTTTTTTTGCAAATGAAAAGTAGGCAACACTCAAAACACAACAAAAAAGAGAATTTGACTCTCACTAGCTTTGTCTGCTCTTCACAAGCCTACGGAAATATGTACAAAGCAAACAAATTAAATTAAAAACTTTATTTACTGCAATATTCCTGTAAGAAATGAATTAGAAAAACTTTTAATGTAGATTTCAATTTATTGTTGTGTTTTATGTAATCCTTAAATGTACATATACATAGTTTGTTAAAACTTATCAAAAATGTTTTGTTTACATTTCACATATGCATCTAATTGTGTCTCTATTGAAGTACTCTTCTCTTTTTTTCCTGTAAAAAAAACACACATACATAGAATGCATGAAATATGAAAATAACGATAAACTTACATGATAGTTTATTCACTTTTGATTACAAGGACAATAAATTATTAAAGAAAATTATTCAAATGTATGTAGATGTCACCTTATTTGCGGTTGTGCTTTAAATAATATTTATATGTATGTATGTATATACATATGTATGTGTAAAGTTTTGTTTACTGGCTTGACGTTTGCTACGAAATTTGTAAATCAATATTGCAAAAGTTTCACAGCAACATGTGGAATGAAACACTTTTTCATTAAATAAACGGGAATCGCAATTTATGTGAATGTGAAGTGATAAAATGAAAAGTTGTTATGAAAACGAAAATGAAAAGTTTTTTTTCATTTCACGTTTTCACAGAACCAGAATCGACCCCCTGTATCCGCTATGTGGCACTGAAAATGTACCTTTAACATAAAAAAAAAATTTTTAATGTACATATGTATAAATAGTGCGCCGCCGAATTTTTTCTATGCGCCGCCGCCGCCGAAATTTTTGCCACGACTTGTTTCTCTGATGTATACACGAGCTTGAAAATGAAAGTCATGGAAAGAATTGTTGAAAAAAGAGTACGCAATGAAATTCTTTTAGACAATTGCGTCTTCAAATTCATTCACACAATAATCATTTTGTGTATCCCTACGTACTTACATACATACACATACATGTGTATGATGATACGCAACAGATCATCAACAACGTGCACAAGAAAAAAATCATTTTTTAACAGCAAGCAATGTAAATATGTATGTATATATGTATGTATATAATCATTGTTTTATGGAACACACTGAAAATATTCAATAACAAAGAATTTATTTTAGAGTTTTCTATTATAGGTACATATGTATGTACATACGTATGCATGTACCCACATACGTAAGTAAATTGAAAAGAAAATCACACTTAATGGCAATGTTTAGCATTATAATTCAAAAATAATGCAATTATATGCAATTTTTTGTTAAATAAATTTTACTATAACGTTAACTGATAAATAATTAAGAAATACATTTTGCTTTTCTTTATTTCATTGATATTAAAAAGAATTGGTGTCACCCAGTGGTTGAACTTGAGCATATTAAGAATTATTTAAATAAAAGTTTTGCAGCCTGTGTTAAGTCCCGGTAGTGGATCTGATATTGAAATTCAGAAAAAATCGGCCCATATATACCCCAGATATAGCGTCTCCCAATATTTCAAGAAATCGGCTTTAAAAGCTAAATAAAACAACTTTTCGCACCAAAAATCAATCAGAATGTACATATGTACCATTGTGAAGGGTATTTAAG
Source organism: Sturmia bella (assembly GCA_963662145.1). NCBI lineage: Eukaryota > Metazoa > Arthropoda > Insecta > Diptera > Tachinidae > Sturmia > Sturmia bella. The sequence goes on from OY759170.1 coordinate 28,980,664, forward strand.
ATTCGGCCCAGCCGAATATAGCACTCTTACTTGTTTATTTTTATTTTAAATTCAAAATTCATGTTATTATAATTCTTAGTTTGAATTCATTTTATTATCATTATTTTATTAAGTAGTATTTGTAATATACTTTATAAATACAAAAAGTTATTTATATCATGCTATGAGCTCTGCTCTAAATTAGTACTTCTAATAAATTCGACAAGATTTTTTCTAAAAACAACATTATTATTCTCAGTCTTTAATTGATTTGGCATGGTATTATACAAATGTAATCCTTTATAGAATAGTGATTTCTGCATCGCACTAGTATTTGTTTTCTGAAGTCTAAAATCTGAAGCATTCCTCAGCCTGTATGGTTGGACTTCTCCTACATACTGCAATTGTTCAGTCAAATATTCTGGCGCCTCTCCTTTCTTCATTTTTTGAATAAAGTTTATAGTATTAAGCTCTAATCTTTGATTAATGTTTAGCCAGCATAGAGTATTTAACATTAGATTTATTGATGTGAATCGGTTACATTTAAATATCGTTCGCATTGCTTTATTTTGTAGTTTTTGTAGCCTTGTTATGTGTTAATTCGTGCAACATGTATAAAGTATAGTTGATCCATATTCAAAGTGAGGTTTTATAATTGTATTATAGATGTTAACGGATGTAATAGTGCTCATTTTGTTTCTTATGCGTTTAAAGAAATCTATTTTTTTCGCCAATTTTTTTGCTAATATATTCGATGTGTTCGTTTAATTTTAATTCATTGTCGATTATTAAACCAAGGTATTTAATACTATTAACTTTTTCTATCACCACATTATTGATTTTAAATTGTGTATTAGTATTCATATTTATCTCCATTATTTTTGTTTTTGTTTCATTTAGTTTTAACTTGTTCATTTTTAGCCAGTTGCTTGTATTCTTGATATCTATCGACATATTTTCCTAACACTTTTCGTTCGATTCTGCTTCTGTGAAAATTAGGGTATCATCTGCGTATAGGACAATTTCGCCCTTTGCAACACATTTTCCATATCGTTTATGTAAATTATGAACAACAGGGCCAAGGCGAATTAATTTATCAGGTGGTGCCAAGTCTACAACAACAAAATCTGCCCTGTATTTTGTTTTTGCATTAGTAAATTGAGTTGTCAAAAAAATGTGACCGAAAAAACAACGAAAACAGAGAAGAATTCAATTTTCTTGTGAAGGAAGCGCCTTGGTTATACAAAAACAAATGGCAAAAAATATATTTTATGGAAAATGTTAATTACCGTTTGGCTTTGGGCAAGAAATAATATACAATCATTGCATATACCTACATTTAAAAGCATATAAATTTATCATGTTTATTTGGCAGGAGTTTGACTCTTGAAATTTTATAAAGAAACCATTCTGGATAGTGGAGTTTCCTAATGATGAAACGGCTCTAAAATACACTTCGAGATCTATAGTGTTGTAACTTGATGTATGGCTTATCGTTCGTAATTAAAAAATGCACGACTTGTATTTTTATAAAAGTATATTTTCTAAACGTTACAAATTGAATAATGAAAAATAAGTATCTAATATTCTGGCGTATAATTCGAAGACGAGTAGTATCAAAAATGGAACAGTAATGTACATATACATATGTATATAGTGTTGCCGGTGTGAAATATAACAATTCTTCCTCACTAAAACCGAACATGTATACGAATCAATGTTTAACATAATCAGTATGATGTCTGGGTGGTCTCCGCTGTCGATTCGATGTACGTTGACTAGGTATTGCTTCATTTCCCATTTCTGTACTTTGACAATTCAACATTTGTTGTTGCTGCGATATCTTATACTGGCTAGATATTGGCTCAGTTTCCATTTCCGTACTTTCACAATTCGACCTCTGTTGTACTTGTGTTGTAGTAGATTGTTCAGGATTTAGTTGAGTTGAGAACTGATACAAAAAAGCTGAAGGTTGAATGATTTGCTGATCTTTCATAAAGTTTCCTGCCTCAGAATCGAACTGCGGCACTGGTGTAGGATCGGGCAGCTGTATATTATTAAGACGTAACTGGTCTATATGGCGTTTACAAACGACCCCGTTGTCAAGAAGAACAATGTAGTGTAACCGACCTAGTTTTTTAGTTATTCTGCCAAATTTCCAAGATGGTTTGTTGTAGTTGTAATCTCTGGCTTGAACACGATCCCCTTCACATAATTGTCTGACCGCAATATCCGAATCAGGAGCTTTGCTTAATTTCGTATGCTTTAGTGCATCTAACCGAATCCTCAATTGTCGGCCCAAATATTGTTCAGATGGTGACTTCCCATTCTGTAAAGGTGTTGCTCTATACCGAAATAGTATGTCCCGAACTTTCTTCGAAATATGTCTTGGATCGTCTCTCATGGCCGTCAGACGTTTTTTTAAGGTCTGGACATTTCTTTCCGCTAACCCATTTGTAGCTGGATGCCCCGGTGCAATAAATTTTTGAAAAATACCAGAGTCCCGACAAAATCTTTGAAATTCTTCACTTTTAAAAATAGTTGCGTTGTCGGATACCATAACATCTGGAAACCCGTTCCTTGAAAATATGTTTAACAGCATTTCAATTGTTAAAGCAGAAGTCGGTGATGAACTGCAAACAGCAACTTCGGCCCATTTAGACTTGGCATCGATGACAACTAGAAATTGATGTCCCTGATATGGCCCTGCGTAGTCGATATGAACTCGCTGCCAGTTTTGCTGAGGCTCCTCCCACGGGTGTAATGATGCTTTCGCTGGATTATTTTGAACAGATGAGCAAGCAGCACAAGAACGCACATACCTTTCAATATCTTTGTCTATTGAAGACCAAAATACATATTTCCTTGCCAATTGCTTCATTTTAGTTATACCAATATGAGTAAAATGAAGCTCACTTAGTACAGCTTGTTGCAGCGAACTTGGAACTATAACCCTGTTTCCTTTAAATAAGATACCTGCATCGATTGTAAATTCAGTATCAGGGACATTTGAATTGCGCAGCTCTTTAATGATTTTTGATAATTTCCCATCTCTTTTAGTTGCATACCGGATCGATTCGAAATTTAACTGCGTTGAGTTTATTTGATTTACGGTAGATTGACAAATTGAGTGAACTTCACTATTTATGGAATTGACCACAGACTTCTCTGATGGTAACGGTGCTCGAGATAAACAATCAACATTAATGTTTTCCTCACTTCTTTTTGTGATTATTTCGTAATTATAATTAGAAAGAAGAACTGCGTACCTTTGAAGCCTTGAAGAAGTCATTTGTGGTAGCTTTGAATTTTGGTGAAAAATTCGTGATAATGGTTGGTTATCCGTTACAAGTTTGAATAATCTTCCATAAATGTATTCATGGAAGTGTTGAACTGCATACACTATTGCCAACGCTTCTCGATCTAGCTGTGAGTAGTTTCGTTCGGCCTGTGTCAACGATCTGGATGCGAATGTGATAGGCCTTTCCTCACCATCAATTAAGTGAGATAAAACTCCTGCTATCCCTGTAGGGCTAGCATCACACGCAAGCTGAACTTGTAACCTAGGATTATATGGCATCAGAACGCGATTACTAGCAATTTCCCTTTTTAGTGCTTCAAAAGCTCTTTGGCAGCTATTACTCCACTGAAATTTGGATTTTTTGCACAATAATTTACGTAAAGGTGTGGTCAACGTAGATGCATTAGGTATGAACCTGGCATAATATGTAACCATACCTAAAAAGCGACGCACATCATCTACACTTTTCGGTTGTAGCATCTCCACTATAGCTTTTATTTTAGAAAAAGATTTTTGAATCTTATTGTATTCAATAGTGTGACCTAAGAACTCTATTTGCTTTTGGAAAAAAGTACATTTTGAATGATTCAAGTGAAGGTCATATCTCTTTAGTTGAGCTAAACACAGCTTTAAGTTATTCCTGCATTCAGTTAGTGACTCACCATGTACCACAATATCGTCGAAGTAGGACTCAGTTTTTGGAATTTCTCGGAGAATCTGGTCAATAATTCTATTAAACTCAGCTGGTGCTGTCTTGATACCAAATGACAAGCGATTCATACGAAATGTACCCCGATGTGTTGAAATTGTTTGAATTTCAGATGAACGTTCATCAACTGGAACATGTAAATATGCCTTGTAAAGATCAAGACGACAAAAATATCTGGAATCCTTGAGACTGTTAAAAATTTGATCCACTTTACGTATCGGGTAATGTGCATCGACCAGTCTTTGATTAACCCCTACTTTGTAGTCCACGCAAAGTCTTACACCTCCGTCCGCCTTCGGAATAACCACCAGCGGTGAGCCCCAGTCACTATTGGCAATTTTAGATATAATACCGCTTTTCTCTAGAACATCCAGTTCATTGTTTACCCTTTCTACTAATGCGTATGGAATTTGACGTTCTTTAGTGTAAATAGGCATGACATTATTCCGCAGCTGCAAGGAAACCTTATAGTTTGGAAGACAGCCTATTTTCTGTTCGAACACAGAAGCAAACTCAGCTTTAAGGTCATTAATTCCGACGGAATCGCTAATAGCATTTGTTACAGTTGAATGGGAATTGATCTGATCTAATTCGTTGAGATTAATAGCTAAACGCCGAATCCAAGTTCGACCTATAAGGGCCGTGCAGCCGTCCGGAACAACATAAAGGTCATCGACAATGGATATGTTGTTAAATAAGGCACGAACTCGGACCTTCCCATCTGGGGTAAATGTATTGTGTGTATACGACCGGAAAACAATACCCGTTGTTGATATCTTGTTAGGTAATTTAAGCTCTTTGAATAACTTCTCGGTAAAAATGAGTACCCAGAGCCAGAATCGACTTCAAACTTTACAATTTTTCCCTCTATGGAAATGTTTGCATAGTAACGGTCAGAGTTTGTGTTGATGTAATTAGTACTGTATACATCCACAATTTTGTAGATGCCGTACTCAGAATTCTCACAACGAACTTGATTAGTCGAACTCAACCGTGTACTTGATTTATTCTTAAGTCCGACACTAGAATTATCTGCCAAAAGGGAGGCAATGCAGACTTTTGCTACATGCCCGTTCTTTGTACACAAGCTGCACTTTAATTTTGTACTGGACCGACACTCTCGTGCAAAATGATCGTTTTTTCCACAACGCAAACACAAACCTGCTATGCCCAATTCCTCATAACGTATTTTACCTTTAGTGCGCTTTTTTGAACGATTAGCTAGTTTCTTTTTATTAAAAATTTTGTTAATTGTGCTGCCAACTGCACTTGTTGTAGCCTGCGACAACTCCTTCGCATCACATTTTGCAGCCTCAAGAGCCAAAGCCTTCGAAACAATCTCTTCAAACTGTTGCGCACTGGATTGAAGCAGTTGTTCTCGAATGTTGTTGTCAATTAAACCTCGAATGAATTGCGCCCTTAAAAACACGTCAGCAATGGAACTCCTACACTGACAATTAGACATAAACTCACAGTCGGTGATATCAGTGCGAAGAACTGCCACAAAGTCTGCAACGGACTGCCCTTCCAATTGATATTTTGAAAGAAATTTATGCTGTGCCACTAGAACATTCCTTTTTGGTGCCAAATAATTTTCAAGTAGCTTCAACAGCTCATCGTACTGAAGCTCTGTCGCTAACCTTGGTGCAGCAAGTGCTGTGACCTTATTGAAATGTTTAGCACCCATCGAATTTAAAAGAAGTTTTGAACAATAAATTTTATTTGCATCAATTCCTTTCATATTAATATAATTGGTAAAACGTTGTATGTAATTTCGATACGATTCTTTTGCCACATCAAAATTATCAAAATTAGGAACCAGAATCGTGTTGATGCTGCTGTTCGTACCATCTCGTACTGATGATGAAGAAGAAGTGCCAATTGCTAGTTGAGATAATCGTTGCATTAGCTGCTCTTGCACTTTCATAAACGATGTAAATTGTTCGGCATTCATTTTGTTAACCCATCAACGAAATTTTCTGCGTTCAATAAATATTTCTTTATCCTCGTCGCCAAACTGTTGTAACTTGATGTATGGCTTATCGTTCGTAATTAAAAAATGCACGACTTGTATTTTTATAAAAGTATATTTTCTAAACGTTACAAATTGAATAATGAAAAATAAGTATCTAATATTCTGGCGTAATTCGAAGACGAGTAGTATCAAAAATGGAACAGTAATGTACATATACATATGTATATAGTGTTGCCGGTGTGAAATATAACATATAGATTTTATGATGATAAAGATGAAAGCATAAGAGCTAATTTAAAGCAATACAACTGCGCCAATCGATACATGGATGTTGTGGTGGCATTCTTTTCAAATCCAATATGGAGTCATAGAATTAAGCGCTAAGAAGTGACCAGAAAATTTGCATTGATATTGATAATTCCTCTGATTTGAATGAAAGAAATGGATCTGTACCAGAGAAAAGTATTACAAAATCCTCTGAGTCTGTTTGAGATGAAACTAGCGAACAAAAAATTATGAACTCGGCACATATTAAGAAATTTATCATAGAACTAGAAATCAAGTAAGTAAACGAAATGCAAAATAATATTCAATTCTCACATTCTTCATCACACACAATATTCTTATCTTGCAGGAATATTTGTGGGCATTCAATGCCAGCATTTTGTGAAAATACCTTACAAAACGACAATGGATGTCGTTGGTGCTGCTAACATACATATGTATGTTTTTATACCTTACAAGCGTTTGTATCAAATTAAAGGATGTGCGTCTTATGTATATATACAAAATGTACATACATACGTATGTATGTTCACAAACTGTTAGCGAAATATTGAAAGAGTGTTAGATACACGTCAGCTGGACCGTATTAATCGCGGGAATGTGGGAGTGGGTGTAGTCATCAATATCTGAAATATAATAAAATAAAAATTATAATTCCCGTATTTTTTGTTTTTTTGATTAGGCTTGTTAACTTACAGATATCTATAACTTTACTTTTATCAACTTTTTACCTCCCAACATTCTTTGTTTGACCTTCTGAATTTTTAATCTTTTATTCATACTCCGTACTCGGAAATGAATACGGCACTTGAAAAAGAAGGCCTTTTTTTTCTCCGCAACATCTACAGCCTTGCTGCCTTCGAGCAAACGGTTGTGCAGCTTTTTGGAGTGGGAAATTTTGTCACCATTTATTTTGTAAAAAATTGTTTCAAGTGCCTTTATTTTGTCCAAAAACACTTGCGATGGTTTTTTCAAGTAACCCTTAGATACTTGGTTGACCCATGTATACGTATTTTCATGACATTCATACTCTTTAAGGTTCAGCTTTCGAATAACGTATCCGGATACGTATTCCAAAGCATCCTCTTGCAGAGTACCAATGTCAGTAAAATGCGATGTATCAAGATCTTCCACAGTATCGGTATGGGGTTCGTCATCAATTCCAAAGTCCAGAGTTTGTTCCAAAGGGGTGTCAAAAGTTATAGGATCTTTTGAGCTACCGAGCCATTCAGTGGAATCAAACCCGACATTTCCTTTTCCACTGAGATGCTCAGTGTTTCTTGCTAAAATAGTGGAAGTAGGCAAATTATTATTAAGGGATTGTGGAAGTAGGCAAATTATTATTAAGGGATTTTAAAAAGAAGTACGTACCTAGGATATATTTTCGTAACCTATACTTAAACTCGCTTGGAGACGGGTGGTCATTAAGTCCACCTTTGCTACGTATTGCACCAAAAAAATGCTCCAAAACGTCTTGATTCAGTCGGTTGGTGCAAATATAAGACATCTTGAACTTTTCTCTGACGTAGGTAGTCAAAAAGAAGCAGCAAGGCATTGTTAGACATAATAATGCCTTTCTGAAAAGGTTCCAGTGACTTCTTATTGGGCACTATTGGTGAAGACATCAGTTTGCTCGTTTCGTTCAAAACCTCCTTTTGTTTTTCTAGCGCAATACCAAAAGGTTCCTTGCCCGGGTAAGTAAATGTACTCAGCAATGAATTGTGAACATCAAACCAATCGTTGATTAGTTGTATGAAGTCAGCAGTGTTCACAGCATTGTACATTTCTATACCCAATGAGTAGCATCGTCTGATGGCGTTAGCGGTTGTATTAGACAGCAACTGCGATGCCATCTTCACATTTTGCCTACCTGTATATAAAAGTATAAAAATTAGTTGGAAATTATGTAAAACGTTATAATTTTTCTGGTTAAAAAAACAACTTACCTACGCCTTTGACCGAAATGTGTTCATTGCTTATTTTGAAAGTTATGGAGACGTCTCGACTTGACGTAACTTTCAATAATTCAGAAATTGTACGGGTTGATACAATTGTATTATTGAAAATCAATCCCGAATCTAAGAAGTGGTTTCTTAACAGCTTCAGCAGATGTGGTGCGTCAGCGAATACAAATATTTTATCCAAAGCATTGTCCGGATTAGGGAACCATGGCTTGTCTAAAGACACAATTCGTTAATTATTTATGTTAGGAATATTTGTGTTTTGAACTTATTTAAGAAAATATAAAAAATTTAATCCTAAAGTTATTAAGGCGAAATTTATTAAGGCTATAGCACAAGCAAGCGAAAACACCTTATTCTATTCTATTTTTTTAGTTAATTCTATTTAAATTAATTCTATTAAAAAAACCAAAATTGCAGAATCTTATTAATATCCTTTTTAAATTAATTCTATTTAAATTAATTCTATTAAAAAAACTAAAATTGCCGAATCTTATTAATATCATTTTTAAATTAATTCTATCAAAAAAACTAAAATTGCCGAATCTTATTAATATCCTTTTTAAATTAATTCTATTTAAATTAATTCTATTAAAAAAACTAAAATTGCCGAATCTTATTAATATCCTTTTTAAATTAATTCTATTTAAAGTAATTCTATTAAAAAAACTAAAATTGCCGAATCTTATTAATATCATTTTTAAATTAATTCTATTTAAAGTAATTCTATTAAAAAACCGAAAGTTTTAATTACCAAATCAGCACGATGGCCTCTGCCACTCTCGAAATATATCGTCCGCGTTAAAAGGCGTCGGGGGAGGGTCAAATTATTAGTCAAATTATGTGTTGGTGCATTATTTCATTACATACTTACCTTGGAAAACTTCTAATTCTCTCCACAACTTACGGTTGGTAGGACCCATGTCACAAACAATTGCAACAACGGGAAATCCTGCCTTTTGTACTTCCCTTGTTATATCGATGATAAGTTCTGCGGACATGCTGCAATCATAGCCATAGAATATGGGCTGCTTTCATGATTTCTTAAGTCCTCGCGCCATTACCACTTGCACATAATTTGCCGGTGTTCTAACCGCATCAGCAACTTCATCATATTCAAAGGTTTCCACTACCTTCATCTCGTCGAAGACCAGCACACATATCTTATCTTCCGGCTCCAGATCGTCAATATGGCGCATGAAGTCGATAGCGGTGTGCATAATCCCTTCCGTCAAATTCACTTTACGGCACCAACGCTGCAAAGTGGATATGGAAGGTAGTGGAAATCCTTTTTTATAGAGGTGGTTATATGCCCTAGGACCAGCTGCGTGCAAGCATATGGCACTTGAAATATCTGGCCAGTTCCAAAGAATGGCCTTCGGGGACAGCAATTTTCGTATCTGGCCTTCTGTGAAAATTGACCGCATCGAGTCAACGGCTCTGTTCGCTGCAGCTAGCTCTAAATTCAAGTCTTTAACTTTGTTCTCCAGCACCTGAATTTTTTTCAAAAAATTTTGCCGGTCGACTGTGTAGTCCAGAACTACTGGGCTGCAATAATTTATAAAATATAGTGCATAAGGCACAAAACATAAAATATCGCTAATTAGAGAACACTTACTCAGTTTGCGTTTGACCATCACAAAACTGCTTAACAGGATGCTCCTCGGCTTGATCATTAGAAATTATTCCTTGAGACAAATCTGCATCAAAAGTCTCCTCCGCTGAAACCCTCGTCTGCACACAATGTTGTACACTACCCAAGTTGTTGTCCGAAATATCAATCAAAAATATTCTTATCACTAAAATCAAATGTAGTTACTTACATTGGTACAGCGTTGTTTAACAGCATGGGTTTCCGTCCAAGCTGTGCGATGGAGGAAGCATCAAAATGGTCCATGCAAACAATATTATTTAGCATAAAATTTACGCCACATATTCTGCTCCACTTAAGCCTGCGGCCTTCGTTGTGCACAGCGAAGAAGGTACCACCTCCAGCACGGCGCGTCTTGCCACAAATACAACACTTTTTCATGTCTTTTTTTTATATTTTATTAACTTAAATTTTCACTTTTTAAATTTATATTTTCACATTCACACAAAACTGCTGAAATAAAATTTTTCCACCACAAATTTGTTTTGTAAACAAAACGTATTTGTAAACAAAGTTTGACAGCTCAAATAACCCATAAAAAAAAGTCACCTGTAGACTTGGCACCACCTGATAAATTAATTCGCCTTGAACAGGGCACATAAAATTGATCCCTGGGGCACACCATAGTCATTTACTAATGCACTTGAGATTATATTATTTACTTTAGTTTTCTGTGTACGATTTGTTAAATATGACTGGAACCACATTAATTCTTTATTTTGAATGCCGTAGCTGTAAAGTTTTCGAAGTAGTATGTATCTGTCTATTGTCTCGAAAGCTCGCTTAAAGTCTAAGGGTCTTATTCATAATAAATATTTTAGGTTTATTAAACTCTTATTTGACAAATTTTCCATACAACTATGTCAAATAAGGGCCTTATAAGCCTGAAATAATTTTTATAAATTAGAGGGTAAAAATGTAGCTAAAATTTTATTATCTGTTTTTTTTTTACATTTCCATTTATTTATCACATAGTTAATTGTTGTTTCACATGAATATTTACTTCGAAACCCCGATTGATACTTTGATAGTAATTTGTTATTTTCTAACTGAGTTTTCACCACTTTTTCAAAAATCTTTTCACATGTTTGTAACGTATTTATTGGACGGTATTCTGCGCATTTTTTAGTGTTTTTAATTTTTTCAATGGGTGTTATTAAAGATTCTTTCCAACTTGCGGGAAATATACCCGATTCAAATGAAGTATTTATAATATTAAGTAATATTTTGCCAGTCACATTCCAGTTGTCTAGTATTAGTTTACTTGATACTTTGGTACAGTCAGCTTTTTGTTTCATACCGTTACATAAGTATCTCTTTCAGTTCTAATAATGATATTGCTTGGAAATGAAATTTTTTATTTATCGCAGGTATTTTGTTCTCATATTGCACATTTTCGATTGTATTTCTTATATCTTGGATACTATCTACAAAAAAGTGATTAAAACTCTCAGCAATTTCTAAGTTATTAGTATATTCTTTATTATTAAATGTCACTGCTTTTATTTCATTTATAGGTTTTTTTATAACTAGCTCTTTTATTTTTCTCCACATGTCCTTTTGAGTGTTCGCTTTTATTAATATATTCATTTTTTGCATTTTCAGTTTTTGTCTTGTACTCATTTCGTATTTTTTTATATTCATCCCATGATTCTGTGGTATTTTCTATTATTGCCTTGTGATATTTAATTTTTTTCTTTTTTCAGTACTCTGAGCCCATTATTAAACCATTTATTTCTGCTGTTTTCATTGGTTTTAGATTTAGTTGTAAATTTCTGTATGGCATTTTTAAGACCGATATCGAAATCTCGCACATATTCATTTAGATTATTAGTTTTATTAAAACTTTCTAATGTTATACTCAATACATTGTTAAAAATACCAGGACGGGATAATTGTAAAACTTATACGCATCGGTTTTGATCCCTTCATTGTTAAGTTATTTCGCAGCTTTTTTCAGAATAGGTATTTTTGTGTGCAGATAAATCAAGCTACATATATCGCAAAGAAAACAAGTATTTAGTGGAGTGCCCCAGGGCTCTATACTATCGCCACTACTTTACAGCATTTTAGTCCATGACTTTCCGCATTATTTTAGAGATTCACAAGGTATATTGTATACAGACGATTCGTTAATTTATGCACATCACTCTGATCCACACATTTCTTTAGAGCGTGTATCGGCTCATCTTACCGTAATCAATGATTTTTATGAGAGTTGGGGTATAAAGATAAACCCAAGGAAATCTGAGGCTATTTGTATGAGAAACGCTTCTTGGAAGTGTCCCTATTTTGTAGTTCCACGTAGTAAAAGCTAAAAACTAGTTTTGAATGGTATTGAAATTCCATTTGCAGGTGATTTGAAGTATCTCGGCATCAATTTCAATAAACTTGTTAAGTTTAATATCCTCGTTTGACAGCAGCTAAAGCAAGACGCATTAAATCGTCTTTTATGAAACTTTTGACCAATCGTCACTTAAGCCGGGAATCAAAGCTTCCACTTTATAAAGTATGTATAAGGCCAGTTTTGTTGTATGGATTTCCTGTGTGGTTAACAATTTCTAAAATGGTTGCTATAGAACTCGAGGTTATTGAACGAAGCGTTCTGAGACTGTACTTGGGACGTAATTTTATATCAATTAATAGACGATTCTCAAATAATTTTATATATAAAGAATCAAAGGTTATTCCTCTATGTTTCTATGCCCTAACTTTGATGCAGAGATTCTGCTGGAAACTGCAATGGTACGAATATACTCTCTTAAGAAATATTTATAATCGGGAAAAAGCCAAGAGCTGGTCTGACTCTTTTTATATTTCTCCAATTGGTGTTCTCAATGAAGATATTAGCGCGCCCGTTAATCTTTCTCTGTTACCCACATTTTTTAGATATAATGCTCACGCTAGTCATCGCGGCTGATGGCACTTCTTGATTTATTATCATTTTTCTATCACCTAATGATCACACCAATGACTTGACTCGGTCAAATCAACGAAGTGAGACTGAGGCCATAAAATCAAGAAGGCATCACCGCTTTCTGTTTGTTCGGATTTTATTTTTGTTCCATCCTTTTGTAAATATTGTAAATAGTAGTATGTAGATAACAAATTAGTTTTATGTAATTTTAAGGTTAGTTTAATTTTTTTTACAACAAGTAAGAGTGCTATATTCGGCTGGGCCGAATCTTAAATACCCTTCACAATGGTACATACATTCTGATTGATTTTTGGTGCGAAAAGTTGTTTTATTTGGCTTTTAAAGCTTCTTGAAATATCGGGAGACGCTATATCTCGGGTATATATGGGCCGATTTTTTCTGAATTTCAATATCAGATCCACTACCGGGATTTAACACAGGCTGCAAAACTTTTATTTAAATAATTCTTAATATGCTCAAGTTCAACCACTGGGTGACACCAATTCTTTTTATCAATGAAATAAAGAAAAGCAAAATGTATTTCTTAATTATTTATCAGTTAACGTTATAGTAAAATTTATTTAACAAAAAATTGCATATAATTGCATTATTTTTGAATTATAATGCTAAACATTGCCATTAAGTGTGATTTTCTTTTCAATTTACTTACGTATGTGGGTACATGCATACGTATGTATGTATCTATAATAGAAAACGCTAAAATAAATTCTTTATTATTGAATATTTTCAGTGTGTTCCATAAAACAATGATTATATACATACATGTATACATACATACATATTTACATTGCTTGCTTTTACAAAATTATTTTTTTCTTGTGCACGTTGTTGATGATCTGTTGCGTATCATCATACACATGTATGTGTGTATGTACATATGTAAGTACGTAGGGAAACCCAAAATGAATTTTTGTGTGAATGAATTGGAAGACGCAATTGTTTAAAAGAATTTCATTGCGTACCCTTTTTTCAACAATTCTTTATATCACTTTCATTTTCAAGCTCGTGTATACATATGTACATACATACACATTTTTACACCAAAGCAAAAAAATTGTTTATGCTAACATACTTGCATGCATACATACATATGTAGATACATACATACCTACATACATACAAACGTATCTACATACATACATACATACATACATACATACATACATACATACATACATACATACATACATACATACATACATACATACATACACACATACATACATACATTCATACATGATCGCAAATATTTTCGAATTTTGCTTTTAAACATTATATACATATGTATGTATGTATGTACCATTATGATCGATTTTTGGTACCAAAAGTTGGGTGCATATGGGCCGATGTCCAAAAATTTTCTAATTTTGCCCCTAAACAGCCTGTATTCCGACAAATATTTAGTGCAAAAAACTGTTTCGTTTAGCTTCCAGGGCCGACTTCTTGAGATATCGGGAGGCGCTATATCTCGAACATATATAGGCCGATGTCAAAACAATTTCCAGTTTTGCTTCTGACTAACCTATATGTATCATTCTGATTGATTTTTGGTGCCAAAAGTTGTTTTATTTAGCTTATAGAGCCGATTTCTTTAAAAATCGGGAGACGCTATATCTCAGGTATATATAGACCGATTGCAGACATTTTCAAATGTTGCTTTTAAACACCTTATATGTACAGTTCTGATCGATTTTTGGTACCAAAAGTTGTTTTATTTGGCTTTTAGAGCCGACTTCTTGAGAAAACTTGAGGCGCTATATCTCAAGTGTATATGGGCCGATGTCCAGAATTTTCCACGTTTGCTTCTAAATAGTCTATATATACCATTCTGATTGGTTTTTAGTGCCAAAAATTGCTTTATTTGGCTTAAAGAGCGGATTTCTTGAAAAATCAGGAGTCGCTATATCTCAGATATATATGGACCGATTTCAAAAATTTTCCAATTTTGCTTTTATACACCTTATATGTTCCATTCTAATCGATTTTTGATACCAAAAGTTGTTTTATTTGGCTTTTAGAGCCGACTTCTTGAGAAAACTGGAGGCGCTATATCTCGAGTGTATATGGGCCGATGTGGAAAAATTTTCCACTTTTGCCTCTAAATAGCCTATATATACCATTCTGATTGATCTTCGCTGCCAAAAGTTGTTTTATTTGGCTTATAAAGCCGATTTCTTTAAAAATCGGGAGACGCTATATCTCGGATATATATGGGCCGATTTCAAAAATTCCTTAATTTCTAGGATTTAATGGGCACTAAAAATGATATGGCTTAGTTTCTAAGAAAAAATTTTTATTCAAAAATCTGAATAAAAAAATTGCAAAAAATACCCCTCAAAACCCGGTTTTTTGAATATATCTCGGCTATCCGTGGACCTATCTTACTGAATTTCAATAGCAGACCCACTAACGAGACTTAACACGTTTTAGCGAAAGAATGAGGTTTCTATCTCAAACCGTTTTCTCAGAAACGGTATTTCAACGACTACAGACGGACAGACGGACATCGCTCAATCGTAATCGCTATTGATGCTGATCCAGAATATACATATATACTTTATGGGGTCTTAGATGGATATTTCAATGCGTTACAAACGGGATCACAAACTTATATATACCCTTACACATTTATGTGAAGGGTATAAAAACATGTATAATCGTCGTGCCGGGAGCAAGAACAAATGTAAAAAAATGTCGCCGAATATCTTTGTATTTAAACTATATATTTAACGTCAGCAAGTTGCTTTTACTTTTTACCTAGATTAGAATAATACAAATAGTTCTAAGTTGTTATTTTTATTGTTCTTTTTTGGCATTTATTATCTCATTTTGAAGTCTCAATAAATTCAATTCAAAAATACATTATTTAATCTTTTTTTATTATATTTAAATATTTCTATTTCTTTATTTGCTCTTTGAGGTACAGCATTATCGCATTCAACAAAAATATCAACTGACTCATGATCTGCAATTTTATTACATATGTATATACATTTACACATGCCGAAAGTTTTTTATTATTTATTATTATGTAGTCTATCAATGTTTTAGAATTTTTGCGTTATTCTGGTGTATTCGTTCATTATTTGCTTAAGTCCATTATCGTTTAATATACTTAAAATTTTATTCTTATAAAAATCTTTGTGCCAGTCAATATTAAAATCTCCAGCAATTAATAATTCATAGTTTTTATCACATATTTCTTCTACTAATTCTTGGAAAGCCTCACAAAATTCGATTTTATTGCTTTTCGGTGATCTATGTATATATTGCAACTATCAAGTATGACGAATGCCCCATTTTTGCCAAGCATGCGCTCATCCAATATTCAGATTCTTTTTTAAGATCTTTTATTACCTCAATCTGACACAATTCTTTGGTATATATAATTACTCCGCCAGTCCTTGATGAATTTGACAGAATGGCATGGTATTTATAATTTTGCAGTTTGATTTCTTCTTCTTCAATTGCTTCCGTTTAATGGGTCTCTGTCAGTATTATGAAATCGGGTTTTACTATTTGTGCTAATATCTCAAGTTGAATGAAGTTGTTTACGAGTCCCTGAATATTTGTATATATTCCATGTATTGCCTATGGTTGCTATACCGTTAATCCCATTTTTTCTTTTTATACCCTTCACATAAATGTGTAAGGGTATATATAAGTTTGTGATTCCGTTTGTAACGCATTGAAATATCCATCTAAGACCCCATAAAGTATATATATTCTGGATCAGCATCAATAGCGATTACGATTGAGCGATGTCCGTCTGTCCGTCGGTCCGTCTGTCCGTCTGTAGTCGTTGAAATACCGTTTCTGAGAAAACGGTTTGAGATAGAAACCTCATTCTTTCGCTAAAACGTGTGAAATCCCGGTAGTGGGTCTGCTATTGAAATTCAGTAAGATATGTCCACGGATAGCCGAGATATATTCAAAAAACCGGGTTTTGAGGGATATTTTGTGCAATTTTTGTATTCAGGTTTTTGAAAAAAAATTTTTTCTCAAAAACTAAACCATATCATTTTTAGTGCCCATCGAATCCTAGAAATGAAGGAATTTTTGAAATCGGCCCATATATATCCGAGATATAGCGTCTCCCGATTTTTAAAGAAATCGGCTTTATAAGCCAAATAAGACAACTTTTGGCACCGAAGATCAATCAGAATGGTATATATAGGCTATTTAGAGGCAAAAGTGGAAAATTTTTCCACATCGGCCCATATACACTCGAGATATAGCGCCTCCCGTTTTCTCAAGAAGTCGGCTCTAAAAGCCAAATAAAACAACTTTTGGTATCAAAAATCGATTAGAATGGAACATATAAGGTGTTTAAAAGCAAAATTGGAAAATTTTTGAAATCGGTCCATATATATCTGAGATATAGCGACTCCTGATTTTTCAAGAAATCCGCTCTTTAAGCCAAATAAAGCAATTTTTGGCACTAAAAATCAATCAGAATGGTACATATAGACTATTTAGAGGCAAACGTGGAAAATTTTTGGACATCGGCCCATATACACTCGAGATATAGCGCCTCAAGTTTTCTCAAGAAGTCGGCTCTAAAAGCCAAATAAAACAACTTTTGGTACCAAAAATCGATCAGAATGGTGCATATAAGGTGTTTAAAAGCAAAATTTAAAAATGTCTGCAATCGGTCTATATATACCTGAGATATAGCGTCTCCCGATTTTTCAAGAAATCGGCTCTATAAGCTAAATAAAACAACTTTTGGCACCAAAAATCAATCAGAATGATACATATAGGTTAGTCAGAAGCAAAACTGGAAATCTTTTTGTCATCGGCCCATATATGTTCGAGATATAGCGCCTCCCGATATCTCAAGAAGTCGGGCCTGGAAGCTAAACGAAACAGTTTTTTGCACTAAAAATTTGTCGGAATGGTACATATAGGCTGTTTAGGGGCAAAATTAGAAAATTTTTGGACATCGGCCCATATGCACCCAACTTTTGGTACCAAAAATCGATCATAATGGTACATACATATGTATATAATATTATATACATATGTATATAATATTTGCGATCATGTATGAATGTATGTATGTATGTATGTATGTATGTATGTATGTATGTATGTATGTATGTATGTATGTAGATACGTTTGTATGTATGTAGGTATGTATGTATCTACATATGTATGTATGCATGCAAGTATGTTAGCATAAACAATTTTTTTGCTTTGGTGTAAAAATGTGTATGTATGTACATATGTATACACGAGCTTGAAAATGAAAGTGATATAAAGAATTGTTGAAAAAAGGGTACGCAATGAAATTCTTTTAAACAATTGCGTCTTCAAATTCATTCACACAAAAAATCATTTTGGGTTTCCCTACGTACTTACATATGTACATACACACATACATGTGTATGATGATACGCAATAGATCATCAGCAACGTGCACAAGAAAAAAATAATTTTGTAAAAGCAAGCAATGTAAATATGTATGTATGTATGTATATAATCATTGTTTTATGGAACACACTGAAAATATTCAATAATAAAGAATTTATTTTAGCGTTTTCTATTATAGATACATACATACGTATGCATGTACCCACATACGTAAGTAAATTGAAAAGAAAATCACACTTAATGGCAATGTTTAGCATTATAATTCAAAAATAATGCAATTATATGCAATTTTTTGTTAAATAAATTTTACTATAAAGTTAACTGATAAATAATTAAGAAATACATTTTGCTTTTCTTTATTTCATTGATATTAAAAAGAATTGGTGTCACCCAGTGGTTGAACTTGAGCATATTAAGAATTATTTAAATAAAAGTTTTGCAGCCTGTGTTAAATCCCGGTAGTGGATCTGATATTGAAATTCAAAAAAAATCGGCCCATATATACCCCAGATATAGCGTCTCCCGATATTTCAAGAAATCGGCTTTAAAAGCCAAATAAAACAACTTTTCGCACCAAAAATCAATCAGAATGTATGTACCATTGTGAAGGGTATTTAAGATTCGGCCCAGCCGAATATAGCACTCTTACTTGTTCAGCTCTAGCTTATTTTGATACACAGGGCACTCTCTATTGTATGTGTAATGATTTTCTTCAAGTTCTAGATTAAGTTTTTTATTTTCCTTTAAACAGTTTAAGCTGTAGTATATACATACTTAGGTTTACTACTGTAGCAATTTAAGAATTTTGTATTTGAAATTTAATTCAGCTTATTTGTAAAAAGAAAAAGACTTAAGAATTTCAGCCATTAACCTAAAAGCCAATGACTTAATGTTTTTATGTTGGGTCAGCATTAATAAGTATTCAAGTAGTTTTTGTTTGTGTAAAAATAATTTCTAGAAGAATGAAAACTGTAATATGAGGTTCGATTGAATGTAATAAACTGTGGGCATGGGAATTGTTTAAAAATCCATATGTATGTATACTTTATATTGATTTTGTTGCTGGGTTTGTTGCCCGAAAGAATTTCATATCAAACAATGTTGCAATAATGTTTTTCACGTGCCAATGGCTTATGGGAACCAAAACTAAATTTGCTAAAGCCATGGGAACAGCAAATCAAATATAGAACTGTTGGTATCCCGAAATAATGCTGACCTATAGAATAAGTTAGTATATAAGTTGACAATTTTGGAAAATAAAGGCAGAAAGAATTAAGCTAAAGCTAAGGAAGCTAAACTTCTTTCTCTTGAAATCGGCACTTCTGGTGCTGAAGGAAAGCGGCTGCAGAGCTTAGAAGTACTGAAAATACACACGCACTCACCACATGGCGATCCTGCCAATTTTTTTTTCGATCCTGCAAAATTTGTTTTAATCCTGTAAAAGATTTTTTTTAATCCTGCCAAATTTTATTCTGCAAAATTTTTTTATTCTGCAAAATTTTTTTATTCTGCAAAATTTTTTTATTCTGCCAAAATTTTTATCACGCTAAAAATTTTTGAACTATTGAGATTCTGCAAATCCTGCCAAATTAAATCCCAAATTTTTTTTAATGACACAACGTGAAGTCGATGAAATTTTTGAACGCTGGGAGAGGAGTCTAGAATACGTTCCAGAGGGAACACCAGAAGAGGGGCATCCGGTATACATACCGACTCCAAAGTCTGCTGGCCCGAAGCCTATAACTATCGAGCAGTATAAAGCAAGACAAATTGAATTTAAACAACAACCGGAACCAGATATCAAGAAAAAGAAGAAAGGTGGAAAAAAATTAAAATTCCAGAAAGCTTGCAAGGAACTACAGCAAGTAATAGGAATCAGCCAGGGGAAGCAAAAGGAGAGGCTTATACAACAACTCGTGGAGCTAAGACGGAAGGGCTGGAAAAATTAATCAGCATTAGTATTCACACTTATTATAATCATAAACATATTTTATTATTCACTCTCAAAATTTTAATTAATGTAAATATCAGTAGGTTAATAAATACACTCCAAAAATGAACCCAATAGAAGAAACAATACGTACAATGAGAAAACTTGGTTTTCAACCATTCTGTTAAAATGAATACAGAACTTCATACCTTTAAAATTAGCGAAGAAGATAGGATAGAGTACATTGTAGAACAACTCAAAATGGGCATCGCAGATACAAAAATAGAAGGCCATGCAAACGCCAATGCTATAAACTCAAATGCTATAACAATAGACCAAGAGATGGTAATAATTTTGTTGATAATTTTTATAATAGTAGTCATATTTAAATTTTTACAGCACTATATAAAGAAACAGGTTGTAAGAAACTCTGTACAAAATGCATAAATTTTTTTTTTTTGTAAATAAATATAACTAATGGAAACGATTTTTGACGAACTAGAAAAATTAATTACAAATGCTAAAAAATCCATAGGAAGAAAATACACAAAAGAAACTATACAAGAAAAACTAAAGTTAATAGAACAACTAAGTGAAAATTTGCAAAAACTCGTAGGACATTTGGGAACTCCATTAAGAAATGAAAAGATAGTACAATTTAAAAAACTTAGAAAAGCAGCAATGCAATTATTAATGGAACACAAAGAAGATAAAAAAAAACTATACAGATAGAAATCATGTCGAACTTTGACAGTAAAAAGGCTTTGGATGTAATTCCAGTTTTCGACGGAAAACGAAAACACATTGACATTTTCCTTTCAATGATAGAAATGGTTCATTCTGAACTGAATGAGCAAGGAAAAAAAATCTAATAAAATACGTACTGGCGATAAAATTAGTAGACAGAGTCAGGGACATACTGATTATAGGAAACACACCTGAAACACTCGAAGAACTTAAAACAGTTCTAACAAAACATTTCAAATCCACAAGAACGGCAAGCAACATACATTTTGACCTAAGAAACACCAGACAAAAGGGAAACGTACTCAATTTCAAGGAACGGATTAACACTTTAATAGCGGACTTGACATTGGTACAGATTTCAGAACTAGAAGACAGTTCAAATCAAGTAGCACGCACTACGATTAAGAATATGAATGAAAAACTGGCACTGGAAATTTTTCAGGAAGGTTTATACAAAGACATAAGAACCGCTGTAATAGCTGCACAACCAAAGACTTTGGCACAAGCCTATGACATTGCAAGTACACAAGAAAGATCATTACAGATATCAGATACATTTTCATATAAATAACAATAGACGAAACTATTACAATAAAACTATTACAGAAACAATTCAGGGTTTAGTAGAAATATAAATTTGAACAGAAACTATAACAACATCGACAGAAACTATAACAGCAACAACAACTCTAACAATAACACATACAGAAACTCTAACAGTAACAACAGAAACGATAACAACAATAACAGAAACAATAACACACACTATAGCAACCGCAGTAATTATAATAGCTATAACAGTAACAATACTTTCAACAGAAATAATAGGTGCAATAATAATACAAGAGGTAGGAACTACTCTAATGTTCGCGCAATACAACAGGGAAACGTACCAACCCTGGAGACTCAATACGAATCTCCAAACAGGGAAAATTAAGGGTTTATACACTACATATTGGGACATTAAGTTTTCTCTTTTTATCAGTGAAAAACATTAACTATAAATTAACATTTTTAATAGACACAGGTTCAGAGATATCACTTTGTAAAGAAAATGTGATATACAACTATTATAAAAATACTGACAATATTTGCCGATTGAGCGGCATTACAAACGAATACAAGGAAACAGTAGGTACCACCGATTTAAAAATAATATTAGGAGAACAAACACTAACACACAGATTTCAATTAGTGGACGAAGCATTTCCAATTATTACTGATGGAATTTTGGGACTAGATTTTTTCTGTAAATACAACTGTCAAATTGACTACGAGACATTGACAATAAATACTTGTATAGAAGAAGAAAAGATAACAATCCCAATAGAAATTAACACAAAGACAATAAGTAATATAATTATACCGCCTAGAACAGAGAAAATTATACCAATAAATATTGTTATAAATGAAGACAGTGTTACATGCAGTAAAGAAATATCAAGCGGAATATTTCTAGCAAACACAATAATACCAAAAAACGGTAAACGTTATGTAAAAATCTTAAACACATTAGAAGAACCAATGCGCTTAGAGAAATTGCAACTTACAACAATACCATTAAAAAATTATACAATTTATAAAACTAACCTACGTAATAACTATATAAATTCGGAACAAAGATTCAATAAATTACTAGAAAAACTAGATTTCAAGAACATTGAAGAAGAAAATAAAAAAGTCATAAGTGATATTCTAAGACAATATCAAGAAGTATTTCATCTTGAAGACGAACCATTAACGGTAAACAATTTTTATAAACAAAGCATTGAGTTAAATGATAACACACCTACTTACATTAAAAACTACAGATTACCACAGACACAATTAGATGAAATAAGTAAACAAGTGCAAGAGTTATTGGACAAAGACATAGTAGAACCATCTATGAGTCCATACAATTCTCCATTATTATTAGTACCAAAAAAAGGACAAAGCGACACTGAAAAATGGCGTTTGGTTGTAGATTTCAGAAGTTTGAATGACAAAATAGTGAATGACAAATTCTCTTTAACAAGGCTTGAAGACGTATTAGACAAATTAGGTCGAGCTAAATATTTTTCAACTTTAGATATGACAAGCTCATTTCATCAAATAGAACTTGAACCAGATTCGCGCCCGCTAACAGCATTTTCAACACCGAACGGTCACTTTCAATATACAAGACTGCCATATGGTTTAAAAATATCATCTAACAGTTTCCAAAGAATGCTAACAATAGCATTATCTGGTTTAGAGTCGGAAGCATTTTTGTACGTTGACGACGTCATTATCTTCGGATGCAGTTTGAAGCACCACAATGAGAACCTCATAAGAGTGTTAGATAGACTAAAACAGTACAATTTGAAACTGAATCCATCAAAATGTTGTTTCCTAAAACCAGAAGTTTTGTATTTGGGACATTTAATAACAAAAAACGGTATAAAAACCGATCCGACGAAATACAAAGTAATTGAACAGTATCCAATTCCAAAAAACGCTGATGACGTTAGACGATTTATAGCCTTTTGTAATTACTATAGAAGATTCATTCCAGACTTCGCCAAAACGGCAACTTGTCTTAATAATTTATTAAGAAAAAACGTCACTTTCAATTGGACAGAAGACTGCCAAATAGCATTTGATACTTTACGAGACCCGCCTATATTACAATATCCGAACTTTGACGAACGATTCATTTTGACAACAGACGCGTCAAATGTAGCGTTGGGAGCAGTACTTTCACAGGGTGAAATCGGAAACGATCTACCCATATCATACGCAAGTAGAACATTAAATAAACATGAAAAAAATAAATCAGTAATTGAAAAAGAATTATTAGGCATTCATTGGGGCATACAACTTTTTAGGCCATACCTATATGGTAGAGAATTTACCGTAGTCACAGACCATAGACCTCTTATTGCTTTCTTTACTCATAAAAACCCGTCTTCAAAATTAACAAGAATCAGACTTGAACTATCAGATTATGACTTCGATATAATATATAAAAAGGGAGCGAACAATACAAATGCAGACGCTCTATCGCGTATAGAAATAAACTCACAAATATTAAGAGACATGATTCCAATCTGTATTGATGAGAAAGAAAAGAAAACCTTGGCAATAACAAGAAATATGAAAAGGAGAATTAATAATGAACGAAAAGATGTATATGATGAAAATAATGATAATAAAAACGTGCACGTAGAAGAAGAAAATATTATGAAAGACAGCATATCTCGACAGGAGACTAATCACCTCCATATGTGGGAATGTACGTCTATAAATAATATTAAGGGGATCCAGAAGATTGAATTTATATATGATAATAAGCTGCAGCAAGAATTAAGAAATGAATTAAAAGAAAAGAATGGTAAAATAACGCGCATAATATGCAATAAGAGCGAAAATCCTATGTTTTCAGGAACATTTTTGGAGAAGCTTTTACTGAAATTGAAGAAATTAAAATTTAAAAAGTACGTACTATATGATAATGATGAAATTTTTAAATATATACCGGCCGAAGAATTGAAAGAAAAATATAAGAATATAAAGAAAAATGATATCGAAATAATAATATGTAAAATGCCAAGAGAAATAAAAGATAATATAACACAATACAGATTGATAGAAGATTCTCATGATTCATCACATGGAGGACATTTTGGAGTTAGGAAGACACTTTCCAAATTAAAGCAAAGATATATATGGAAAAATATGAATAAAATGGTCAAGAAGTACATAACGACATGTCATTCATGTCAAAAACATAAACAAATAAGAAACACAAAAGAACCTTTAACTATAACAGACACACCATCACACAGTTTTGACACTATTGTAATGGACATAGTTGGACCACTAAGACCATCCGGACAATTTAGATACATACTTACCATGCAGTGCGAACTGACAAAATATGTTGTTGCTTGTCCGATTGAATCAAAAGATGCCAAAACAGTCGCAAAAGACTTGATAGAAAACATTGTCTTAAGATACGGTTTATTTAACATTCTCAAAACAGATAGAGGAACTGAATTTACCAATGAATTGATGAGGGAGATTTGTGTATTATTAAAAATAAAACAAAATTTCTCAACACCCTACCATCATGAAACTTTAGGCACAATAGAACGAAATCATCGCGTTCTAAATGAATATTTTCTAATTTTTGTAGATGACAATAATTGGCATGAGTGGGTACCATACTATACATTTGCTTTTAATACAACACCAAATAGCGATACAGACTATTCACCTTTTGAATTAATTTTTGGTAGACTGCCTAGACTGCCAAATGACACTTTAGGTGACACAAGAAAAATTTACAATACTGACAACTATCTGAACGAACTGAAAATTAAACTTCAGCATTCATTAAAAAGAGCAAGAGAAATAATTCTCGAAGTAAAACAGAAAAGAGCATTGAAATCCAAGGAAAATCAGAATAGTATAGATATTAGAATAGGAGATTTAGTTCTAGTTAAAGTCTTAAATAGGAAAAAGTATGAACCTCCATACAAAGTAGTAAATTTAGAAGATTTAAATGTACTCATAGAGATTGATAAAGCAAAAACAAAACTAGTACATAAAAATTTACTAAAAAAATATTGTAATTAACAAACAATAACATAAATAAGAAATATAAATAACATAAAACCTTATAATACAAATATAGAATATAAAGAGCAAAAACTTAAATTAAACTTTATTACATACGCAAGTACAATTATATATGTATTTAAATTCTGTTTCATTTTTAATAATACCCAAAAATACACACGCACTCACCACATGGCGATCCTGCCAGGAGTGCTGAAGGAAAGCGGCTGCAGAGCTTAGAAGTACTGAAAATACACACGCACTCACCACAAAACACTTTTTTATTTCTTCTTTGTTGCACTCCTTGCTTTTGTGATTTCCGTGGCATTTATGGCATATTTCGGCATTTCTGCATTCAGCAGCTTTATGGTTATATCCATGACATTTGTAGCATTGAAATAGATATGTGCCATCAAAAACTCGGCATCTTTCCCATCCAACGTTAACTTTTTGTATTGCCATAATATTTTTATAAGATTTATTATCTATTCTTAATTTCACATTATATATAGATTTATTAGAACGCTTTGTCTCAAAGACCTTGATCATTCTAATTTCGCTATTTTTTAAAATTTCATTTTGCTTTTTTAGTTTTTCAATTATTTCCTTAAAATTTTTTAGTAATATAATTTGAAAAGATGTATCCATAAATACATATACATACTATAATAATTTTCATTTTCATCGCTTCAATTTGTTAAGTTTTCGTGCTGCTGATAAAAATTTTGTGGTGAATGTTTATAATGGAGAAAAAATTAATAGAAAAAATGTAATAAATATATAAAGCAAAATAATAATAAACGCATAAGGCAATCCCGAATTAAGGAAGTATAGTTTGGAAAAATATCAAGCAAAAAGAGTTAATTTATCATTTATATATACATATGTATGTATGTACATTGTGCAAATATAAAAATTATTCGGTTGCAAGAAAAAGAAATAAGAAAAAATATTTTAGAAACTTGAACGGAAAAAAATCGAAGTGATGGCGAAAAGATGTATCCATAAATACATCTAGCTGGTTGCTGGGGTAGAGCTCAGCGACGGCCAGGGTCGATATTCCGTAAAGATATTTCTGCTTCGGTGGAGTAAAACGCAGAGTTTACATACGTTATAAAATTTATTCTCTTTTGCTTTCGAATGACTGAGTGGTGTTAACGGCGGTGTGTGGGTAGTCCTCGGTGTGGCACAAGAGGGGTGCACGTATTTTATGGCGCGGTGGCGGCAGCGGTGCTGTGCGGTGGCGACAGCTATGCGGTGGCAACAGCTATGCGGTGGCAACAGCTATGCGGTGGCGACAGCTATGCGGTGGCGACAGCTATGCGGTGGCGATAGCGATGCGGTGGCGACAGCTATGCGGTGGTGACGATGCGGTGTCACCAGGGCGGCACAGGAACGTTGTTGGCTGGTAGCAAAACAGCGGCGTGTTCTGGCTCAGGACGTCAGTGGGGGCAGCGTACTCACTGACTGAATGGGTGTCACCAAAGAGGTGACAGGCTACAACGTGCAGCTTAGCGTGAAGCGCTGAAGTCGGCTTATGGCGTAACTCCTAAACAACGTTGTACTCTATGGCAGCGAAGTCTGGAGCCAGACTGAATCCCACCATATAGTCCAAATGTTGTCGCGTACTGTGATATTTGTACTTCAGGTCAGCGAAGTCTGGAGCCAGACTGAATCCCAACCTCAGACGCAAATATTCACAGCGGAGTTTGAGCTTCGGGTCAGCGAAGTCTGTACCCAGACTGATCCTAAACCCTCCACTCGAGTGTTCACAGCGGTCTTTGTGCTTTGGGTCAGCGAAGTCTGTACCCAGACTGATCCTAACCCTCCGCTCAATATAAAAAAAATGATTAGTGCACTGGCGCTTCGGGTCAGCGAAGTCTGTACCCAGACTGATCCTTTACCCTCCACGCAAAATAAAAAACAATTAGTGCACTACTTACCGCTCTGTGATAACACAACCTACCGCTTGGCCAGTTGCCGGCTAATTAAAATTCTTGCCAAAGTGCTCACCTTTTTATATGTCATGCTTGTGCACACACAGACACACACACAACCGTATTCAAACAACAAACACAACAACGTAACACCAGCCAGTGCGACAACAGCTGTTCACAGCTGTTGGCTGTGAGGGCTGTAATTTGTTGATTGGCCGTGACTACAGTCAAATTCTTACATTCAAATTCTTAACGGCTAAAATAAGAGAGTGATTTACTTATATTATTACTATGCAATAATTAAGAAAATTCTTCAATTCTAATTCATTCTACGGCAATACGAAAATTCATTGGGCCTTAACTATAGTCATTAAAAAAGTATACTTGAAGAAAAATAAAGTAATGTTTAATAAAAAGTATACTTTTCATCTACTATAAACGAAAAAAAGCTGACTTTACTCTCAAAAGTCGGTTCTAAAGTTAAACACAGAAAAAGCTGTTTTTAAGTTAATTAGCTTCATTCTAAATAAATCAGCTGTTTGCCACAAAATTGTGAAAAAAGAGAAAAGAAATTAGTTGTATGAAAATTGTTTAAAAAGTGGTATAAAATAAAAATTTTGATATATACATATACAAAATGTGTACATCTGGGGACATTGACACCGATTTTGGAATAATTGATGACTTACAGAGAGAACGAAGACCCAAAATATATAAGGAAAGGTTTGATCCTTTTGAACTTGCCGATGATGACTTTTTTCGCGATACAGGCTGGATAAGGTTGCAACAATGTTTCTAATAAGTCTACTGGACATTAGGGAAAAAACAAGCAATAGAGGTCTGCCAATAAGTAAAGAGCTGCAGGTTTTAACAACATTGCGGTTTCTTGGAAGAAATGCTCATCAAAGCGACATTGGTAAGTGCAGTAAGTGACTGGTTATAAAATGCAATCAATAATAATTTATATATATTTAAACATTTCGTTGTCTGTCCATATTACGTGCAACAACTTTCTTACAGCTGACCTTCATGGAATATCTCAGCAGACAGTTGGAAGAATTATAAAAGAGACAACGAAGAAAATTGCACTATTGCTTCCACATTTTATAAAATTTCCAAATAGAAATCGCAGAAGTTAAGAGAAAATTTTTTCAGGTAGCACGATTTCCAAACGTAATAGGAGCAATCGATTGTACTCACGTACGTATTAAGTGTCCGGCCAATAAGGTTGGTTGCGATATGGCAGGTCACTACCTCAACAGAAAAGGTTTTTATTCACGAAATGTTCAGGTAAGGCGGCTTTATTACTTTCAATATATGTATGCTTTAAATTAATACATTTACAATTCAACCTGCATATTTATACTTATAAGATTGTATGCGATGCGGATTGGAAAATAATAGATATAGTGGCAAGATCTGGTGGCTCAAAACACGACTCTAAAATTTGGTCAGAATGTCAATTAAAGACAAAATTAGAGCAGAGCAAAAGTTACCATAACGGTGTACTCCTGGGTGATGCAAGGTATCCCCTGTCAACAATTTTATTGACTCAAATAAGGAACCCTTCCACGTCTAAAGAAGAAAGGTCGGTAGTTTAAATTTACAAAGTCTTTTAATTTATCACATATACTTATGTTTATAATTGAATTTCGTTACTACAGGTACAATAAATGCCACATCGCAACAAGGAGCAAAATAGAATGCTTAAATGGACAACTAAAATCTAAATTCCGCTCAATTTTTGAAAGGCTGCGAGTTGATTTAGATACGGCAAAAAATGTTGTCGTTGCAGTAGCTGTTCTTCACAATATTGCCAAGGAACGGAATTCTTCATGTAAGCATAACTAGATATCACAAATTCATTTGCCTTTTTGTTTTTGTAAATAAGTTTACATGGGCTAATTTTTAAAAATAGTGTATGAAAGTATCAAGAAGTAAAATTGCTTTGAATACTCGAAATTGACTTTAATAAGAGCCAAATTGGTTAAATTTATTATTTTAGGTCTAAAAGTAAAAAGTATATTTCATAATATAAACTCAATTTTTATTCCAAATTTTGACAAAACTGAGTTTGAGATAAATTCCAATAATTTTTTTAATTTAATCAATGTAATAATTTTAATTTTTAGCAAGTTTCGACTTTGAACCATTTTTTTTTATTTCGTGTTTTCGAAATTAAATTAACATTTTCTGGCAATCATTTTGATGGGCAATCAGTTTTAACTGATTGCCCATCATCTCAACCAGAAACCATAAATTTGGACATACGTAATGACAGTAATTTACCCAACAGTAATTCCGTCGCAACAAATTCTGCAAACGCATACCGAACAGCTTTTGTAAATTCTTATTTTTAAGGAATATAAATGTTCATAGGCTTATTGACATGGTGTATTCAGGTACTTATAAAGTTTTATTGCAAATAATAAAAATTAAAAAAACTGTTGTGTTTTCAATGCAAATATACGAAAGAATCTTAGCAGTTCATTTAAAATTTATTTTTTATTTGATAAGATGGAACCCAAAAATTCAATTAAATCAAAAGTAAGTAACATGTATTGTAGAGTATAAAAACGCAAAAGTAGTTTATTTTAAAATTATAAAATAATTTGTACTTCAGTTTTATTTTCCTTTTTTTTTCTTTTTAAGAGTATCGTTTAACAATAAAAACTTAAACTACAGCTAACAATTTTTTGGTTTTTTGGATTTAAAAAGTAAAATTAAATAGTTTGTACTTCGGTATTTTCTTTTCTTTTTAAGAGTATTGTTTAACAATAAAAACGTAAACTACAGCTAACAATTTTTTGGTTTTTTGGATTTAAAAAATAAAATTAAATAGTTTGTACTTCAGTCTTTTTTTTTTCTTTTAAGGAATATTGTTTAACAATGAAAATATATAAAGCTAGAACTAAAAATTTGTTATTATAATTTTTTAGTTCATTTAAATGATTAAATAAAATTAAATAATTTGTACGTCAGTCTTTTTTAAAATACAATAAAAACATACAAAAAAACATAAAGTTACGAGTTAACAATTTGTTTTCTTATTTTTCTTTGCTTTATTAATTTAAGCTCAAGGGCACTTTTATTTATTTTTGAAAATTGTTTGATAGTTTGATACTCCTTTGTGTATCTTCTTCAGAAAGATACACAAAGGAGTATCAAAATATCGAACAATTTTAAAAAATACATAATAGTGACCTTGAGCTTAAATTAATAAAGCAAAGAAAATTACATAAAAAGGTCGGAAAGGTAATATACAGAACATTTAATTTATTATTTTTTGATTTATTGCAACAAAAATAAAAATGCATGGGAATGAGTGAAGTAAAATATGAGTTCTGCAGGTTATTATCGTAAAATGGCAAAAGATAAATCTATACGATTTGAAAGTTATGAGATATGAATTTATAGAATATATTTTATAAAAAGTTTAAACGTTCCATGAAATAGCAAAACTGAAAGCGCAGTGGGTTCGAATGAAAATAAGTGCCAGAAAAGCTATCGCTAGCGTGAAACGTGCCTCCGTCGCGACAGGCAACTCAGTGGCTATCCCCGATCTAAGCACAGAAAATGAGTTAGTGCAAGATATGATTTCTCATGAATTTATAGAAGACGATATTTTAATAGATAGTAATTGCAACATTGCGTTTGAGCCCAATATCTGGTGAGTTTTTAGATTGCGAACTGCTTTATGATCAGTCATGCAGCGAAGAATTTTTGAAACCTGCACAAAGTCCACAAAATATATAATTTTAGAACGGCAGTGACAAAAGTAAGGAATCATTGTACACTGAAAAAAGTATCAATGTAAAAAGTGGCATTAGGGTTGCAATAAATCAAAAAATTTAGCCAACAATAACTATCGAAAAGTTGAAATTAAGAATATCAAACAAATTGCAATATTTGAAATTTTTCAGTCTTTTGTTGTTTAGCCAATTTGGTCCATTGACTTTCGAGATACATATCTGAAAATAGGTAAAACATTTAAAAATTAACATGTCTAATATGTGGACAAACATACATACTTTTAGCATACTGGTTGTATATTTAAATTTCTAAATTCTTGAGATTCTTTGCACGTAACAGACCAACTTTTAAATCGTGTATTTCTTTCTCGTATTCCATTTGCTTCTTAAGCTGCTGCAATTTAAGAGCATGCAGTTCTTGTTGCTGAATTTCAAAAATTCTTCGCTGCATGACTGATCATAAAGCAGTTCGCAATCTAAAAACTCACCAGATATTGGGCTCACTACTTGTTCAAACGCAATGTTGCAATTACTATCTATTAAAATATCGTCTTCTATAAATTCATGAGAAATCATATCTTGCACTAACTCATTTTCTGTGCTTAGCTCGGGGATAGCCACTGAGTTGCCTGTCGCGACGGAGGCACGTTTCACGCTTGCGACAGCTTTTATGGCACTTATTTTCATTCGAACCCACTGCGCTTTCAGTTTTGCTATTTCATGGTAATAGCCTGCAGATTCCATGCTTTCTTTTATTATTCTCCATGCATTTTTCTTTTTGTTTATCATGGAAGTGTCGTTACCTTTATTTTCAACAATTTCTAAGTGCATGTTGATGCACTCTCGCAACATTTCTTTTTCGCTTGTGCTCCAGTTAGCCTCCCGATCTCTTTTATGTTGACCCTGTCAATAAAAGCGCATATTTACAGCTAGAACTAAAATAATTTATAATACAAAACTTACCTTTTCCATTTTAGTAATTTTTTATGATTTTTCTTATAAAAATTTGTTTTGTTTACTTTTTATCAGTCTTCCATATGTATTTTCCCTCTTTTTTACAGCTGCAGTTGTCAGCTGATCTGAGATGCCACTCGTTTATATTTTATACTAAATTGTATGCAAACGTTTAATAAATTTTACTTGTCACCCACTTAAAACCGGTTCAACTTAGAGCCAACTTTAATTTTCACTATAGTAGAAATAAAGTTAGCAAACGGTGTTAAAACTTAACTTGATTTTAAAAAGAACTGACTTTAGTGTTTGACTATAGTTATAGCCCATTGAATTTAACTTAGGTAAGATATGTACTGAAATACAGTCTTAACTAATAATAATTAAAAATGCCCAGTGATGGAAACTAACATTTGTTGTGGGCAAAACGAGCCTGTTGACTTTGGCCATCACACTGCCTTATTCCTCTTCCGCTGCCGGGTAGTGGGCTATCGGGTGATGGTTGGGAGTAAGGTTTCAATTCGCTGACATGCGCGGTGCGCATCTCTCTACTATCCACTCTACTTAATTCGACAATCACGGGGGACACAAATCCCGTGACGACATAAGGTCCCCCATATTTTGGAGCCAACTTGGATGCAAAGTTTTCGGCAGCTTTTGACAGCGGATGTTGGCGCACCCACACTTTATCGCCTATCCCGGCTGCCACCGCCGTCGGCGTAAGTTATAGTATTTCTTTTGGGACTGCGCTGCCAAGCTAAGATTACGTCGGACGATGTAAAAAATCTCCTGCAATTCTTTTGCTCGTTCATCCGGTTCTGCTTTCTTGGTCCCGGTGCCCCTGGTAACCTCGTCATATCGAGCCTTAGGTAGCCTTGGCTCTCGCCCTTGTGTTAGGTATGCCGGTGTGTAGTTCGTTGACTCAGCGATGCGAGTGTTGACAGCCAACATGACCTCCGGTAGAATCTCGCCTGCTGGTTTCTATTGGACGACCTTATATTGCTGGCAGGTTTCACAGTGTTTTACGTATTTGGCTTTATCTTTGGCCATGCCGGGCCAATAATACCGGCTAGCAAATTTAGCCAGCGTTTTCCGAACACCCAAATGACCGCCGGATACCATGTCGTGTTCTTCATGAAGGGTCCTTCTTCTCAATGGGGTGGCTACGCAGAGCTTCCAAGGGGTGCAATCTGATTTGTTTTGGTCACGCATAATGTGCCGGTAGACCTGGCCGTTCACTATAGAATAGTCAGTGAACTCTTCTGGCCGTTTTCTGATGCCCTCCGTCAGGGTTTTTAGCCATTTACATACATGAGGCTGTTTTGTCTGCGCCATATATGCCTTTCCTAGGGGCTGCCGAGACAGGGCGTCTGCGACGACGTTTTGCTTCCCCTTGCGGTAGGTAGTTGTGGATCTATACTGCCGCATCTGCGAAACTGCAGCTACTTGGTCTGGATTGGATTTATTGCCCTCAGGGGTGCTCGGGAAACTGAAAGGTCTCCGCGATGGCTTGACACACCCATTTTCCAGCAAATTGTTGACGTCTTCACCTATGGTAGCTTGCATGGCTGTCTTACGTGGAGCGTATCTTATGTTTATTGGTCGCTTGTCCTTCATGACAATGCGATGGGTGGCTGCAGAGGATAGACCCGAAATCTTATTACACTTGGGCCGCTCTGTTTCCAGAAAGTGTGTTATGCGTTTTTGCCGACACTCAGGGCCCTTATTGCGGCAACTCTTCATGGTGAGCACTTGTCTCGACAGAGATGGTCTTATTTGGGGCGAATGTTGAGGCGGCTGTGAGTTTCTGTCGTTATTCGGCGTTGACTTGACAGTCAGGCCGGCGCACGTGATACTTGTATCAAACGTTTTCAGAAAGTTCAACTATAAGACTACGGGTTCGGTGGCAGAATCCATAATGAGGAAACTGTGTTCGTTCGTACGATTTCCCAGGGTGACTGGACACCGGACCATAGATACCTCGATGTTTACGGGAAAGATCTGCACTGGGGGTGAGAGTCTGGGCGGGATTGTGGCCATAATAAAACTTTGAGTGGCCGCTGTGTCCACTAGCGCTGCTATCGTTTGGCTTCCCACGCGTATATGGGCAGTGACTCGGTTGGTTTCCCAGATGATGTTGGTGCCAGGAGCTCTGTTACGATTTCTTCTATTGCCCCGCACACGAATCTGACGCCCGCTGGCTTGACGGTGATTTTCGCTACGGCCGGGTGGCATGGATCGTGGTATGCTCTCCAGGTCGGTGGCCAGTGCGAGCAACTCGTCGAGGTTTGTAAAATCCTTTCTTCGGATGTACCACTGGTAGTCGGGGAGTGAATTCTTGAAGATCATCTCCAGCTTCTGTTGTGGTGTGAGCTGCGCATGACGCATCAAGTCTTGTAAGCATAACACATAATCTTTATATAGCTCCCTAGGTCTCTGGACCCGCTTACGGATTTCATCCTCCAGCTTCTCAAAATACCTTGGGGCCAGAAAAAAGTGGCAGAAATCGGTCTTAAAATTCTTCCACTGGTCCCACTGTCGATTATTATTACGGTACCACACCAGCGCTTTGTCTTTCAATAGCTCGGACATAACGCGTACAATCAGGTGTAGGTTCGTTTCATAGGCTGCTGCTAATTCCTCCACTCGTTCGAGGAAAGCCAGCGGGTCTTTGCCTCCATCATATTTCACGCCCCATTTCCGTACAAGTTCAGACACGGCCACTTTGGGCGGATCACAAATTGGGCTTGACCCAACTGTCGCAGTGGATACATCTGTCTTCAATGGCGGGAACGAAATTCCGGTGGTTGGCACAGGGAGGTGAACTGTTGTCAGGCCTTCCATCTGATGTGAGGGCCCAGCGGCCTCGGCTGTGATGTTCCTGGGGATATGGCTTCATGTTTAGCCTGCCAGGCTAATAATTTTTGGAGAAGTTCACCATTGTTACGAGACATTTTCCCCCAACGAATAAATTCAGCGGTATCACAAATTAATCAGATAATTAATCACAAATTAATCAGCGGCAGCAGAATTATTAGCGGCAACAACAACAATAGAAATAACCAAACAAACACGCCACTCTATGTAGACTTCATGGAATGCACTTAATGTAATAATATCAAACACAAAAAAATATATTTGACCGCTTCTCTCGTTGCCGCAAAAGTAACCAAAACTGCAGCAGTTTAATAGACAGGCGAAAAAATCAAAACAACAATAGCAGTAACAGTAGAACTGCAACAACAACAGCAAACGCTAAAGCCTTTCAGCAATTAGGCGAGTGTCATTTAGCAGCCCAAACTATGGGAACCGCTGACACTGCAGAACATTGGTACGGGGAAAATCGGGCAAAGTCAGCATGTGACCAACAGTCGGTTGGAATTCCCACGATCGCAGTAGCAGAGACAGGCTGTCGACAACATATGAAAAGCAGTTGATCATTAGTAATCAGGATCGATTAGCAAAAGTAAAATAAACATAAAGTAAGCTAAATCAAACTGAACAAAAGTGTGTTTTGTTTTCCTTCTCAAAAGATATCCTGCGATTCCTACGGGACCCTCCAGGGTAATAATAATTTAGTAAACAAGCCCGCCATATGCCAGTCTAAAACAAGACGGGTCCCTGAAAGGCTATAATTACTATAAAATAAATAAAATAAAACTTTCTATCTTATAAATAAAGAGTATCATAACAATGGCGCAGCCGGTAGGAGCGCGACAGCGTTGTGTACAATAAAAATAACGTCTATTTTTATTGTACACAACGAAAAAAAAAGAAAAGAAAAAATTACTATGGGAGTTCCTCGTGGTAGCCCAGGGTAGTAGCATTCCAGCAGATGGAATTTTAGGAAGGGATAACATCTGGAATAGGAGTATTATAAATACCATATCCAGGACCCTGCAAATATTTGACAAAAATGTTTGTGTAACAACATTTCCCTTGGGCGATGCTCAAGATTGTGAATTCGCAAATTCACACGAGCAACTTAGTATTCAGGGGAGAGCAGTTACAATTGTTCCAGTCCAGATAAAGTCTAAGGAAAATACCATCGTAGTCCACAAACAAGAATTGTATCCAGGAGTGTATGTAGGAAATACTATTGTCAACGTTAGCAACGGAAAGGTACAAGTACCTATATTCAACTCAACGGAAAAGAACATACCTGTAAACAAAGGTATAAAAATAAAATTTTCAAATTTTGATAACTATAAAAAACCCCAAAACATATTACAATATGTATAAGGTGGCTACAAGCGATGAAGAGAGAATAAATAATTTGAAAGAAATAGTAATGAATGAAGAAAGCTGGAATGATGAAGAGAAAAAATCCATGAATAGCCTGTGTGAAAAATATCACGACGTGTTCATGTTAGATGGGGACAAACTCCCGTTCACTAATTTAGTAAGACATAAAATACCCACAAGATATGATCAAACCCCTATCAACCAAAGACAACATAGACTCCCCCAAATTCACAAAGAAGAAATAAATAGGCAGGTTTCAGAATTATTGGAAGAAGGTATAATAAGCCCAAGTGTATCACCATGGAACTCACCACTGTTACTGGTGCCAAAGAAATCGGAAGACGGGCAGAAAAAATTTAGGCTTGTGATTGATTTTCGAAAATTAAATGAAGTTACTATTAAAAAGGGTTTTCCCATTCCAAGAATAGATGAAATATTAGACCAGCTAGGAAACAGTAGATACTTTACCACCGCACAGTGGTGTAAATAAAAGAAAAAGTGGTAAAAAGTCCGGAACTTTTAAACCACACAACGGATCTCGCTGAAAATTGAAGTAGACATAGACAAGGAGTTATATTTTTTGTCTCAAGTCTTTTTAGGCCTATAGTTAAAACAGGGGCGGGGCTATGGGGGCTGAAAGTTACCTACCTCGAGTATAAAAAATTTTATGCAGCTTATAACTTTCTTATATCTTGGCCGATTTTAAAGATTTTTACCTTTTTGTATTTTGCTTAGCAAGGCAAAGAAAAAATGTTATAAAACATGTTTTCATATATCTTACAGTTTAAGAGATATTCGCCTTGGAATATTATTTTTTATTATTTTCGCCGCAACTTCTTTTGGTATTTTGCTTATATCTTTTTTGTTAAAATCTTGATTTTAATTTGTGGCCCACCGTTATATTCCTTATAAAATTCTAAGTGAGATAAGGTACCGTTTTATTAAAATATCTTGGTCCGATAAGTCATAAAATAGGTCTCAATTCAAAACTTTGAAATTTCACCGAAAAATTTTAATTTTTCACAAAAAAGGTGGCTTCATTATTTTTGAATTCGTAAAAAATTTTGTTCCAGCTTTTATACTTATTTTTACACGTAGCGAAAGATAATCTCTTAAGAATGTGTAAAAATTTTATTTTGTTTAATTTAAACTAAGTACCCTACAGTAAGCAGTGGTCGAAAATCATCAATTTTTAAAACAATTTTCGGATATGTGGGCGTCTGAAAAGTTTTGCCAAAAGTGAAATGAAATTCCGTGAACGACGTTTTATTACAAAATCAGTTGGTATTATTGCTGCAGAAGCTCGAGACATCCTAGATATAATTAGCGTTGCCAGACTGAGATTATTAAAAAAAGTCAATTTTTGGAAGGGACAATTTTGAATTGCTAAAAAAATGGACTTATGATTTATATTTCTTTCTGAAATTTATGCTTTTATTTGAAAATTTAGTATTTTAATACGCTTTGAAAAATTATGCATGTATCTTTCATCGTCTTGCAGATATTCAAGTTTCACTTTGATTTTTATGTGCGAAAAACTATCCTTTTATTATTTTTTTCATTGTTTTCACGAATGTGACTTAAAAACATAAATAAAGTATAAATTTTTCCATATATTTGAAAAGAAGACACAAATTCCTTTCCAACGATATATAACATGTATACCTTTTTTTAATATTTGCACATTCGGGAACCACTAGAATATTACGCAACCAATACAAAGTAAACAAGTTTGGCGTTTTGAGAGACAGCCAGACATACGAATTAAATGCACTTAGTTCGGTTATAATCAAAAGGCCAAAAAATTCCTGATAATGCATTTAAATACCTGCAATTCTACTTTCAAAAAGTAAATGATAACATAATAAAAGGTTCCAAAATCGAAAGGAAAAGTGGTCATAAAAATAACAGATTTCTTGGAAATCTACACAAATAACGCGTATAATAAATGGAAGCATACCTTCTATTGAAACAATTCGGCAAGACGGTGATAAGCGAAGCATTAGAAGCAAAAGCAGGTACATAAATTGGGCCAAAGCAGTGACAAAACAAGCAGAGGGTTCACCCCTCACAAAGGAAAATTTTGGCGGTACGTATAAAATGTCTATGCCAGAAGACAAATGCAGTAGTAATATTAAAAACGCTGAGCACTTCATGTCGAAAAAGAAGAAAAAAGAAGCGATGGTACTTGGTTACTTTGGAGATCAAATAAAAGATTCCTTTAAACGGACTTTGATGAAATTCCAGCAAAAAGAAGCGCTAAAAGTTGTGGACGTACTACCAACTGCATATCCAAAGAGATTAAGATATATAAATGGGGATGTGATGGATCATCTAGATTTTCTGAGTATAAGCAAATAAGCGATTCCAATGCAGACTTTTCCACGGTTCTAATGGCATCGTTAGTGCCATTACGGCTGCGGCTCTATAACAAAATTCCCACATCGAGTAAAAATTCATATCGTGATCTGTGGAAAAATAACACGCCAGGGTCTAAGTTTCTATGCCGGCCAATACGTTTTGAGTATATCAAAGAAAACAAACAAACAACTCAAATGCTTGTTAATGATATCAACCGCGAAATTTCCAACATGGCTTCCATTGATGTTTGCATATCTGGAAGAACGATTACTGTTTCTATTAAACCTTATCTAACCATGATATATGGAAAAGTCGCAAAGGCAATTACCGATACGAAATCAAACATGAATTGCAACGTACATATGTGGAAAGAAGAGTTTTTACTTAAATGATATTGATAGAAAAGTCCCATACAATTAAGATTCTCTTCAACTTGGAATATCGCCTCTTCATGCCCGTAAAATAATACTAGCTGTCATAAATAGTAAAAAAGTAATAAACACCGAAAAATTCGAAAAATATGCAAAAGAAATACTGACCTTAATTAATAATCTGTATTCGTGGAGACCATTAACACCAACCGTACACAAAGCTCTAACACATACAACAGAAATAATGGCGAACAATATTCTTCCCTTAGGGGAATTAACAGAGGAAGCTCAGGAAGCTAGAAACAGAGATATTAAGCAATATAGAATTTTTAAAACACGAAAGTGTTCAAAAACTGCTCAAAATAATGACCATAAAATGGTTACCAAAAATAACAATGGAAATAGAAAAGGATGATCCCGAAGGAATTGAAATTAAAACTCTTTTAAGTTATGACGCTTCCGATTATTTTAAAGAAAATTTGTATATTAAGTAGACAACACTGTTAGTATTTTTTATGCTTTAATCAATAAATGAGAAATAATTTGTAAGATTTAAAGCTCAAACATTACTTAGTTAAAATAAAGTCGGTAAATCCTTTTAGTTTGCATTTTATATATCTCCTATATTTATAAATTTTTTTTTGTGATGTGTTCGCTGGTTTAATTGAGATCCTTTTGAATCCATATGCTTTACGCCGTCCTGCATTCGGGCAACCCGCTTCTGCGAGTGATCCTTTATTTGCTTGTTTTCTCTCTGCTTTGCCCCGCTGTATTCAGATTAAAAGCTTTTGCGCCCAATCAACTGCTTTTCATTGTCTTATCGAACAGTTGAATAAACAGGTATGCATATGGTTATATTGTTGTGGACAAAGAAATCTGTTATTTTTATGACCACTTTTCCTTTCGATTTTGGAACCTTTTATTATGTTATCGTTTTCTTTTTGAAAGTAGAATTTCAGGTATTTAAATGCATTATCAGGAATTTTTTGGCCTTTTGATTATAACCGAACTAAGTGCATTTAATTCGTATGTCTGGCTGTCTCTCAAAACGCCAAACTTGTTTACTTTGTATTGGTTGCGTAATATTCTAGTGGTTCCCGAATGTGCAAATATTAAAAAAAGGTATACATGTTATATATCGTTGGAAAGGAATTTGTGTCTTCTTTTCAAATATATGCAAAAATTTATACTTTATTTATGTTTTTAAGTCACATTCGTGAAAACAATGAAAAAAATAATAAAAGGATAGTTTTTCGCACATAAAAATCAAAGTGAAACTTGAATATCTGCAAGACGATGAAAGATACATGCATAATTTTTCAAAGCGTATTAAAATTCTAAATTTTCAAATAAAAGCATAAATTTCAGAAAGAAATATAAATCATAAGTCCATTTTTTTAGCAATTCAAAATTGTCCCTTCCAAAAATTGACTTTTTTTAATAATCTCAGTCTGGCAACGCTAATTATATCTAGGATGTCTCGAGCTTCTGCAGCAATAATACCAACTGATTTTGTAATAAAACGTCGTTCACGGAATTTCATTTCACTTTTGGCAAAACTTTTCAGACGCCCACATATCCGAAAATTGTTTTAAAAATTGATGATTTTCGACCACTGCTTACTGTAGGGTACTTAGTTTAAATTAAACAAAATAAAATTTTTACACATTCTTAAGAGATTATCTTTCGCTACGTGTAAAAATAAGTATAAAAGCTGGAACAAAATTTTTTACGAATTCAAAAATAATGAACCTTTTTTGTGAAAAATTAAAATTTTTCGGTGAAATTTCAAAGTTTTGAATTGAGACCTATTTTATGACTTATCGGACCAAGATATTTTAATAAAACGGTACCTTATCTCACTTAGAATTTTATAAGGAATATAACGGTGGGCCACAAATTAAAATCAAGATTTTAACAAAAAAGATATAAGCAAAATACCAAAAGAAGTTGCGGCGAAAATAATAAAAAATAATATTCCAAGGCGAATATCTCTTAAACTGTAAGATATATGAAAACATGTTTTATAACATTTTTTCTTTGCCTTGCTAAGCAAAATACAAAAAGGTAAAAATCTTTAAAATCGGCCTAGATATAAGAAAGTTATAAGCTGCATAAAATTTTTTATACTCGAGGTAGGTAACTTTCAGCCCCCATAGCCCCGCCCCTGTTTTAACTATAGGCCTAAAAAGACTTGAGACAAAAAATATAACTCCTTGTCTATGTCTACTTCAATTTTCAGCGAGATCCGTTGTGTGGTTTAAAAGTTCCGGACTTTTTACCACTTTTTCTTTTATTTACACCACTGTGCGATGAGACTTACTTACTAGAATCCCGGAATTCCCAGAAAAAAATCAAAAAATCCCACAAATGCGATTTTTCAGTATTCAGCGCTTTTTGCTTTTGCTACAAAATTTTTATTTGTTACTATTTTCTGCTAAAATTTATCACTTACGTAGAAAATAGCGTACTTAATAGGAAAAATCTAAAAACCGGTAAGATATAATTCTTGAAATTCCGTAATTCTCAGAAAAAAGTCAAAAAATCCCAAAAATGGAATTTTTTAATATTTTTGCTCTATTTTTTGTATTTTTCGCGAGGAGCAGCTGGAAGTATGGTGAATTTTTTAAAACATGCTAGGCTTTAGGAGCGTGTACACAATTATTTGTTTCTAGCTTTGGAATTGGAGAAAAAAAGCCATAAATCGAGAACTTGCTATAAAAATTCCTCTGTTTGGCAACACTCTGCTTTCTTAAAAAAGAAAAATTTTTAATTTTTTCTTCTGTCATAATGTACAACATAGTATATTCTTTCAAACAAACATAAACATAGCATAGATATTCCCGCAAAGTTTTCTTATAGTTACGAAATAATAAACGTACTTTTTTCCACAAAAAACGGGGAAAAATCGAGTTTTTTAGGAATCTGAATTTAAGCTGCGTATAACTTGTTACTAAATAAGTTTTTCAAACTAAATTTTTCTTTTGCAATATTAAAAATTGTTTTAAATCCAGAAAAGGAAAGATTCTGCAAATCTGGCTAGTGTTGTCTTTGCTATTAACGAAACAGTGGGCCAGAACAGAGAAAAATGTTAAAATTTTAATAGTATTCGTCGTATATCTCCTAACCTGCAAATGAAAATCCATCAATGTTGCACATTTTTTTAAAGCCCTTTCTTTAGTAGGAAAATCTACCTACAAAGTTTCGTTTTATTTGGATCAAAACCATAAGTTTGACATGCTCTCGAATTTTCACATACCCGAAGAGGCCCATTTTAGGGGCGTATAGCTCCGCCCCTTCGGGTCTATAAAGTTCATACTCCAAACTTAAGCTCAGCAATACTTCCTTAAGACGTTTGTGAATTTTTATTACAATCGGCTTATAGCCTTTTCACACTTATCAACATTTTCGTGGAACGTGTTGAAGATGTTGAAAATGTGAAACATGCGTTCACACACAACATCTAACATCACATATCTATACACAGCTGCCAAAATAAATAAAGCCACGTTTTGCATTAAAGACAATAAAAATATAATATAAATAGATTTTGAAGACAAAATAATAGTAGGATTACCAGCAAGGCAGATTTAGTAGGTACAAGCACTAGCAGATCAAAAAAAAAATTCACGAGAGTTGTTGGTAGAAAAATATCTGCATACTGTCAAATTCTTCTCTCATTTGTTTTGTTAAACTGGTTTGTGAGTGTATACAAAAAACGAAATTACACAAATTTCGTAAAATAAATTTATTTAAACCACTTAAAAATTATTACTTTACTTTTTTATGGAATAAAATAAGCAAAATCACTGGCTTATTTTACTTTTTCTTCAATAGTAGCTACAAAATCACTTGCGCATTTCTTAGAAATCAG
The DNA here is from genome assembly GCA_963662145.1 of Sturmia bella. Classification (NCBI taxonomy): domain Eukaryota; kingdom Metazoa; phylum Arthropoda; class Insecta; order Diptera; family Tachinidae; genus Sturmia; species Sturmia bella. Next base: position 29,023,591 of record OY759170.1, read on the forward strand.
AGCACGTTAAACGGCTTGTAAACAAACTTTTGACACTAAAGCTGAAGTTACACAGTACGCTTTCTACGCGTCGACGCTTTTCACGCGGTTGTCAAAAAAGTAGGATTAGTGCATTTGTATGTGACAAGTTACAGAGCACAAAGCATAGAACACGAAGACGCGTAGAACGCATAAAGTAGACCTACTTTCCATGATACAACTAACAAGGTAACCTTTTCGCTACAATAAGAACAACTTCAATAAAAATAGCATGCATTTTGTTTTTGTACAACTTATGCAAACTGTCAAAAAGACGCCACTTCTACATTTACAGAAGAGAGATGCACTGAGCTTACGCGGATTAGCTATCTCGTTTTGGCTGCCTTTCATCTCTGCAATCTCTTGACAACCTAAAGTAGTCAGATGATTAACGGTTTAGCTGACGAGGCTACCTTGTTAATTGTATCATGCTACTTTCTACTTTTATATGCGTCACATGCGTCATGAGAAAATGTCAGCTGGTTTTATTAACCAATGATGTGCCTACTCTCAACGTTATCGATAAATACCTTTTATATCGTAAATTAATGTATGAAATCTTTTGCAAAAAAAACGTTTTTAATAAAAAAGAAAAGTTTTGTTACAAATTTTATAAACATTATCACGAGTAAGACAAATTGTAATTGTTTTTTTCAACACTTTTTTCATTAACAAAATTTTGATTCGATTTATCGATTGCGTTTGCGTACTGAGTATCATCACTGTTATGTTTACAAATATTTTCAATATATTCAAATAAGCGATATGGAAGAGAAGCTAATAAATGCAATTAAAAACCACGAGCTTTTATATAATAAATCCTTGCTGCTCTATCGGAACAAAAATAAAAGAGCAGCTGCATGAGCAGTTCCATTTTGTTAATATTTGTTTTGTATGTTAAAAATATTATAGTGCACAACAGCTTATCAAAACAAAGAAATATGGCGCATACGAAGCGTTGTATGTAACTTGTAGTATGAAACGCATAAAACGTATAAAAAGCATGAAAAGCGTGGACGCGTCTAAAGCGGGCCATGTAACTTCACCTTTACAGAGTACAAAGCATAGAACGCGAAGACGCGTAGAACGCATAAAGTAGACCTACTTTCTACTTTTATATGCGTCGCAAGCGTCATGAGAAAATGTCAGCTGTTTATAATAACCAATGATGTGCCTACTCTCAACGTTATCGATAAATAAAATAATTTAAAAAATCTTTTGCAAAAAAAACATTTTTAATAAAAAAGAAAAGTTTTGTTACAAATTTTATAAACATTTTCACCAATAAAACAAGTTGTAATTGTTTTTTACAACACTTTTTTCATTAACGAAATGTGGATTCGATTTATCGATTGCGTTTGCGTACTGAGAATCATCACTGTTATGTTTACAAATATTTTCAATGTATTAAAACAAGCGATATGGAAGAGAAGCAGTTAAAAACCACGAGCTTTCATATAATAAAACCTTGTTGCTCTGTCGGAACAAAAATAAAAGAGCAGCTGCATGGAGTGCAATAAGTAAGGACCTTAATTTACCAGGTATGTATATACATACATACATATGTACAATTTTGGAACTTTTCGTAAGCTCTTATCGCACAAATAACAATGTTTATGAACTCTATAAAGTCCATTAATTCTTTTAAAATTTCAATTTCACTTTCCATTTTGTTAATATTTGTTTTGTATGCTAAAAATATTTGCACAACAGCTGATCAAAACAAAAAAAAGATGGCGCGTATGAAGCGTTGTATGTAACTTGTAGTATGAAACGCATAGAACGCATAAAACGTATAAAAAGCATGAAAAGCGTGGACGCGTCTAAAGCGTGCCATGTAACTTCACCTTAAGCAGTTAATAAACAACGAGCAGCTGTTTTAGTGATTTTACCTGTTTAATCTGCCTTGATTAGCAGTTAGCTTGCAAGAACAATCTCTACTACTAATGCAGTGTATAAAATCCATAAAAAGCTTGCTGGAGGAAGAAGATCATGAAGACATCATTTTGGATACAACTCCTTTTTTAATGATTTTCAATGTCAAAATTTTCAGTGATGCCACTACAATTTTGTAATTTTTTTAGTGATGACACTAAAATAATCGAAAGATGTTGAGTGGAACAAAATGAGTTAGGAACATTTTATAAAGATGTTGAAAGATGTTGGTTTTTAGCCCTGTATATTTCTTATGGGGAAATTTCAACATCATCGCAAATTGATGGTAGATGTTAGATGTTGATAAGTGTGAAAAGGCTATAAGAAATATACAGGGCTAAAAACCAACATCTTTCAACATCTTTATAAAATGTTCCTAACTCATTTTGTTCCACTCAACATCTTTCGATTATTTTAGTGTCATCACTAAAAAAATTACAAAATTGTAGTGGCATCACTGTAAATTTTGACATTCAAAATGATGTCTTCATGATCTTCTTCCTCCAGCAAGCTTTTTATGGATTCTATACACTGCATTAGTAGTAGAGATTGTTCTTGCAAGCTAACTGCTAATTAAGGCAGAATAAATAGGTGAAATCACTAAAACAGCTGCTCGTTGTTTATTAACTGCTTAGTGTCAAAAGTTTGTTTACAAGCCGTTTAACGTGCTCTGATTTCTAAGAAATGCGCAAGTGATTTTGCTTATTTTATTCCATAAAAAAGTAAAGTAATAATTTTTAAGTGGTTTAAATAAATTTATTTTACGAAATTTGTGTAATTTCGTTTTTTGTATACACTCACAAACCAGTTTAACAAAACAAATGAGAGAAGAATTTGACAGTATGCAGTTATTTTTCTACCAACAACTCTCGTGTATTTTTTTTGGTCTGCTAGTGCTTGTACCTACTAAATCTGCCTTGCTGGTAATCCTACTATTATTTTGTCTTCAAAATCTATTTATATTATATTTTTATTGTCTTTAATGCAAAACGTGGCTTTATTTATTTTGGCAGCTGTGTATGTATATGTGATGTGAGATGTTAGATGTTGTGTGTGAACGCATGTTTCACATTTTCAACATCTTCCTCACGTTCCACGAAAATGTTGATAAGTGTGAAAAGGCTATAAACGACTGTTTCACATTTTAACATCTTCCATACGTTTCACGTGGATGTGAGTCAGTGTAAAAAGGCTGTTAGATGTTAGATGTTAAGTGTGTTCGACGTACCTTACCGCGGGACCACGAGGGAACACGCGTGTTCCCAAACTAGCCCGAAAAGTGTTCTTTGTCTTGAAAATTGTGTAAATTGGGTAAATGAGAACGCTCATGAGAGAGCAAAATGTGTCCCTCACTTTACCGAACTTTACCCGTACTTTTTTTCCGTGCAAAATGTGGTAAAACTGTCAAATCATTCAATCAGCTGTGTATCATTTACAAAAATTAAAAATTACAACACAGTGTTCATAAAAAAGTTAATATCGACGGCGGCTTAGTAAAACAAGTCTCGCCGCCTCTTCACAAAACAGTGCTACCACGGCGGTAAAGAACACATTATTTATCGATATGCTTGTTAAGCATTTTGAACGTGTCTAGACTGCTTTGATTAATAACCAATTTACATCTACACAAAATCTAGTACTGGGATTTCAATCCAAAAATTTGCTTAAATATATGGTAACTTTGACGAGATTGGCCATACCAAGGTATATTTAATTGTATCATGACCCATACAAAATGAAATCTACCATGATCAAATAATAAGGTCCATGCATTTCTACAAAAACAAAAAAAAATGATAATGAAAACGTTAAATATTTTGTTAATAAATGCGAACATTAAATAAGCCAATCGCCAAGCACATGTGCATGCAACGGCGACTAAGAAGTTATGAAAACAGTTCGCCGCGGCCAATAGCCCGCAACTAACCAACCGACTTGGCTCTCTTTTGTTTGTGTATACTATTTTGACACTTAGTTTCGGGCTTGAAAAGTGGTTTTGTGTGTTCGAGGTAAATTGGGCAAATTTTTATTTTTTTGAGAGTATTTTTCTTTTACTCTCATTTTACCGAACTTTACCCGGAATTACCAAGAACAAACCTGTTGTATGTGAACGCATGTTTCACATTTTCAACATCTTCAACACGTTCCACGAAAATGTTGATAAGTGTGAAAAGGCTAATACACTCCACTGTCACGATTTTCTGTACTGCTTACATCTAACTGGCCTCGCACAAATGATGTGGCAACTTCACAAAAGTAATTTTTGGTATATCTAGTTAAGTTTGCGACGGTAACGCTGGTTGCAAATTTAGTAGCAGGAAAAATTTTCTTGCAAGGACTTTTATGTTGAAGTTGCAGAAATTATCAAATTTGTGGAAATTAGCCATAAAATTGCGACCGGCAAAGAACTAAATTTATGAAATAAAAGCAAAGAAAAAATTGCCAGATCCAATAGTCCTTGGTTGTTAGCTAAAGGTAGGGGTGAGACACCATTACCCAGCGCTAACGTCATCGCAGCCACCGCAAGCCGTAATACAGTTGCAAGGCTTTTTTTTAATAAGATGAATAATTTGGTACTTTTTCGAGATTAGTTACATACGTTCGTTATCTTATTTAGCTTTTATTTCTGGAATTCTTCAGGATCACGTGAAAAATTTCTATCCGGACAATTATAAATTAGATTTGTCGGAAACTATGAAGGCCGCCTTATCTAAAAGCGGTCCTGGGGCAGGGAGCTCAGGAGCTGGTCCCCCTGGTGTTTTATCTGGCCCGTCGGGAGCTATGCCCCATAGCGAAATGCCTGCTGCAAACGCTGGGATTTCTGGTGCTGGTTATGTGACTGAGAAACTGTACATGTTATTACAATTGTATTTGCAAAATAAAGGCTGGAATCCGAGTGCAGAACTATTGCAGTGCTTTACAGACTTAAAGGATAATGCTATGCTGCCAAGTGCGGCTTATTTACAGTATGCTCGAATTAAATTTGAACAATCCTAATGTCATTTTTACCACCGATGAACTTATTTTTTGCAGAGTCTTAGCAAATCGCATGACGTTAGACACACAAGGACGTTTAATATTGCGTGAAAATGGCAAAATTGTCTTGCCTTTTGAACATTTTGCCAACGCTGTAATGTTGAAGCATATGTCGGGACCGCATGGGCTTCATTTAAGCGTTGATGCTACAGTCAGAGCTGTTATTGACTCGTACACCATTGGCCGAGAAAATTTTGGCATGGAGAAAGAGTTTATCATTGAGGTGGTACAATCATGTCCAAGTCCTGCATGCCGTTACTATAAAAATCATATTGGTATATCACCATTACCATTTGTGGATCAACAGTTTCCCAGTGTTAACCCCACTGACTTTTTACAGCACCTGCCGCACCTTCCACCACCTCCTCCACCACACGTTAGTGCAGGACATGTATCTGGAGGCTCTGGTGGTGGTGGTGGAGGTACTGTTAGCGGTCCCAGCTCGGCTGGAAGCAACAGTTCGGCCACTAGTAGCTCAACGGGTGGGGGTGTCGGTGGAGAAGTTGACTTATCGTCTAAGTCTTCACATTCTTCTCACACGAAAGTACCACCGCAATTGCAGCATTTGACAAAACAACAACAGAACAGTATTCAGTCTCAATTATCACAAATAAGTGCTGCAGCTGCCGCCGCCGCTGCTGCTGCAGCTAAACAACAGCAGCAACAACAGGCTGCAGTAGCAGCGGCTGCTGCTGCCGCCGCTGCTCAACAGCAGCAACAACTATCGGCTCTGATTCAGCAGCAACAAAGCCGGGCTTTAGCACAGCAAAGCCTAGAGAAATTCAGCACACTCTCTCCTTTAGAGAAACAGCGTGTTCTTTCCCAACTTGATCCCAAACATTTCGATCCTACAACCATGGCTGTGGCAGCAGCTGCCGCTAACTTACAAATGCAAGGCCTCATGCAGTCACAAGCATGTGCTGCTGCTGCCGCTGCTGCAGCTGCTGGACAAAACACTGCTGCTCAATCGGCAGCAGCAGTCTCAGTTGCAGGTTTAAGCTTAACAAGTGCTTCATCTAACCAAGGTGTCTCAATCGTTCCACAGTCACACCACAATATGCATCATTCGTTGCCATCAGCACCAGCACCACCACAATCGCCAACACCTCATTGTGGTGTCGGTAGTGGTAGCGGCTTAATTCGTCATGATTCCTCACTTTCAGCCCATTCCGTTGAGCAAATGGTGCAAAAAAATGTCGAAACTTTACGGTGAGCTTAAATCAATTTTAAGGGTCACATTTTTGGGATGTGCCTTTTAGAGTTTAATTTTGTATTCCTAACAAAACTACTTGAAAACTACATTTTTAATTCATACAAGTCTGAAGCTTTATTCAAATTGCCATTAGTCCCAAGTAGAGATGTGCAGTTGCCGTATAAATGTAGTGTCACGTGATGGTGATCAAATTTTAGAAATATAACGCGTTAATGATGAGTTTCATTTACAAATAAAAATTCATATGTGATACTAACAGGGGCTTTATTAGGAGTCTCCGACGGAAAAACCTTCGGGGGAATGTTGTTATAAATTCCGAGGAAGTCACGAAAATGCGGGATACTGGTATTACGAATTCCGAGTGAGATATTTGATGAGAACTTTGTACGAATTTGATTGCTTGTAGAGAGAAGATGAAAATTCTCTTCAATAAGTAGTGAAGAAAAATTAATTTGAAATCTTAATATTTTTGTCAATTTTAAATGACAAAAGATCGACTATAAAAAGCGCTGGGTCAAATACAAAAATTAAGCTAGTTCGAGGTAATTCCGGGTTAAATCTGGTAAAATGAGAGTAAAAGAAAACTTCTCTTAAAAAACTAGCCCAATTATACTGGAACACACAAAACTACATTTTAATACGGAAAAATGTTGAAACAGCTGTTTTCTCGCGAAAACGTTGAAGTACTGACAAATATACATATGTATGTATATCAGTCTTAGAGAACAAAGATTGATGGTAAATTGTATGTATGTGTTGCTTTTGTATAACTATAAATGAACAAATGTTGTGAACCATAATCGGGGCCTAAAATACTAAAAAAAAGTTTTTTTGTAACATAAATAACATAGTTTCTACTTCGATTTTCAAATATGTATAGCTGAAAATTATTATGAATAATATTTTGGACTTCTCTAAATTTATAAATATTGAACAGTCGTTTGATTGTTTTAACATTTTGCATGAAAAAAAGTACGGGAAAGTTCGATAAAATAAGAAACACATTTTACTCTTTCATTATTGCTGTCATTTACCCAATTTACATATTTTTCAACACAAGAAACACTTTTAGGGTAGAATTGAGATCCCGCGGTAACGTACGTCGAACACACTTATATACCTTTATATTAAGTTTGATGAATTTTTTCAATAATAGACAAAAATGAGCAAAAGTACGGAACACTAAAAACCACATTTCTACCTCAAAAAATAACATGGTCTGTTTTGATACATGCTGTAAACAAATTTAAACAAATTTTGGAAAAGTAATGTTTTTCTAGACGCATTTAGACTTTAAAGTCCTTTCTATGTATTTTTATTTGTAATACTAATTACTAATTGTAAATACTAATTAAAAACATCAAAATTATTATGTTGGATTATTCAGTTGAACTGTTTTGTTTGTTATTGGTTACTTTTTGCAACAGCTGACCATTAGCTACTTGCACAAACTTCGTCCAAAAAGAACAAGAATATTTTATCTCTCAAAAGCTCTCACTTTCACGAACATTGATAACGGAATCAGTTGTTCTGCAAATTGGGAACTCTCGACTACCAATATTGACGGGATCACAACTATTGTACTGTTATTGCTATACCATGATACAATTAACAAGGTAGCCTCGTCAGCTAAACCGTTAATCAACTGACTACTTTAGGTTGTCAAGAGATTGCAGAGATGAAAGGCAACCAAAACGAGATAGGTAATCCGCGTTAGCTCAGTGCATCTCTCTTCTGTAAATGTAAAAGTGGCGTCTTTTTGACAGTTTCCATAAGTTGTACAAAAACAAAATGCATGTTATTTTTATTGAAGTTGTTCTTATTGTAGCAAAAAGGCTACCTTGTTAGTTGTATCATGTGCTATACGTACTTTAATTTTGATCTGCAATACTATATAATGCAGCTGTGTAAATTTGCCGCTTGTTTTTGTCATACAAACAGTGTGGCGAGATATTAAAAAGATTTGGAGTTAAAAACAAGAGCTAAGTTTTTTACTTTATCTTGTCTTCACAAAATACACGTATATGTGTATTTTTGTTATTTTAAGTGAAAACAAGTAAGAGTGCTACTAAATAGCGCCCATAAAGGACACATATGTATGTACATACATATAAGTTACGTTGATACGTTTGTTGTAGGTTCAGCAGCCCAAAGTAAAACGCAATCAGCTAAGGTTAAGATTCACACTGTCCTTATTAAACAATAATATTCCTTTTTATAGTAATTTTTTTGCTTAATACGTTTTTCATATTGCTTGTTGCTATTTCATAACAGTTTTTTATGATATTAAAGAAATCACAAAAGTTTTTTATTAAACAAAACTTGCTTATTGCTAGTTATTTTAATTATGTTGCAATTATCTGTTTTTTACAATGAAATCAAAAAATTAATAAAAGGTTTTTTTATTTTGTATTTTTAACTCAGGTGTCTGGCACACTTCCTTTGTTATTGAATAATTCTGGGAATATTGCGAAAGTGAAATATTTGGTTTATGGGAACAAAATGGAACTTTTTAATATTAATAAATTTCGCTGAAGGTGCGATATTTATTTTAAAGAAACGATTCTGCAATATTAGCAATGTGATAACTTCCCCCTCTTTAAGAATCAGCACTCCGGGCTGATGGATAGTTATTTTTATTGGCTCGATAATGGGTATTATCAGTGACGATTTCTTTGACTCATGAGTTTTATAAATTGCAATAACAGTTATAAAAATTAAAAGGAATACTGCGTATGAGGAGTAGTTTGTTATTGAAAGAGTTTTTAATTTTTCTGCATTATTTAGATGAAGTTTATGAAGGTATTTTAGATCGATAGCTATCTCTTTTTCAGTTAGATTAGCTTCAATTGGTAGCCCAATTTGTATAATTTACATTATTTAGGCCAATTGTTTCATTTGTAAAATTTATAACATAAGTACCGTCTAAGTAGGAGATTGTGCTCACATATGTCAGATTGCCTTTGAAGTTAGTAGCAAATATAGTGCATTCTTCCATAAATTCTGTATACAAAGTTGCCACAACTGTATATTAAACTAGAACATTACCCGCTACTTCGTTAGCAGATGTTATTTAAAGAAATAATCCATATATATATACAAAATACTCGTAGCTAAAAAAAATAGAAGAGAAAATAACTTATTATAATGTGTATTAAAAGTTGGATTTTTTAAAATAACTCCTTAGGTTAGGTTAGGTTGATTGGAGGGGATAGGAATGATAGGAACTCCGTGTCATTGACAAAGTTCCTTAGTGTCCTCCAGCATACGCCCCGTAATTGGGTTATGCCTGGTAAGTTGTCTCTCCCAAAATGTCGGGATCGTATTTGTGAGAAAGCGGGGCATTGACATAAATAGTGTTCCAATGTTCACTTTCCGATATTAACTCGCCTATGGCTGTAAAGATTCGTTGATGATGCGTTTCGTGTCCCTGATCGATCCCCTCACCCATCACCTTTGCTCTCACAGCAAAACGATTATATATATATATATATGTATATATACATATATATATATATATATATACATATATATATATATATATATATATATATATATATATATATATATATATATATATATATATATATATATATATATATATATATATATATATATATACATATATATATATACATATATATATATATATATATATATATATATATATATATATATATATATATATATATATATATATATATATACATATATATATATACATATATATATATATATATATATATATATACATATGTATATATATATTTATATATATACATATGTATATATATATATGTATATATATATATATATATATATATATATATATATATATATATATATATATATATATATATATATATATATATATATATATATATATATATATATATATATATATATATATATATATATATATATATATATATATATATATATATATATATATATATATATATATATATATATATATATATATATATATATATATATATATATATATATATATATATATATATATATATATATATATATATATATATATATATATGTATATATATATATATATATATATATGTATGTATATATATATATATATATATATACATATATATATATATATATATATATATATATATATATTAAAATTAAAACAATCGGGGGTAATTAACACTAAACATCAAAATTAAAATATCTTTTGATCGAAATAGAATATTGCCAAAAGCTAACAAGTGGTGTACTGATAATTTATATATCTTATTCTCCTCCAACTAAGACCAGGTTATGCAAATAATAAATCAGTTACGAGGGTAGAGCTGGAAAATCTTATCATTTTAATACATTTTTTATATAGTGGCTCATCAATATTTATATCTCGATTTTTATCGAGCTCTTAATTTTGTATTTTTAGTATTAATCTCGGACATTATATTTAGTGATAAAATATTTTTTGTCCTGACGAACAGAAAAGTTACAGAGCAGAATTTTTTTTTGCTAGAACAACCCGCTTTATAAAATCTTTTAATTTTTGCCCGTAAAATTTTTTGTTTAGCAGAAATATTTTATTGTGTATTATTTTATTATATATTTGCATGCATTAACAAAAAAAAAAAAAAAAATGGGAAATGAAATATTTTATTGGTTCCGAAAATTGTTGAAGGTCCATAATCAAAGAACCTGAAAATCGGGGTTATCTAGCAACATAATGCTGTGCTGTAACTTTTTTGTTCGTCATTAAATAAAATTATGTTACAGCTGAAAGTGATAACTTATATGAATACTAAAAACACAAAACTAGGAGCCCGGTAAAAATCGAGATATAAATATTTATAAGCCAATATGTAAAAATGTCTTAAAATAATATGACTTTTAAGTTCTACCCTGTAACTCCTTTGTTACTTACATAACAATGTACTAGTTGGATCAAAATAAAAGGCTGATAAATTACCTGCAAAACGCTATTTAGTTTTTGGCAATACTCTATTTCGATCAAAAGATATGGCTATTTTAATTTTAATGTTTAGCGTTAACTACCTCCGATTGTTTTAATTTTGTGGCCACCACTGTATATATATATATATATATATATATATATATATATATATATATATATATATATATATATATATATATATATATATATATATATATATATATATATATATATATATATATATATATATATATATATATATATATATATATATATATATATATATATACATATATACGTTATATAGGGACACCTGGTAGTTTTCGACTTGTTGTTTTTTTTTAGCATTTGTTATTGTAAGCCATATGCGAGTAAATATATTGTACACATTTCATCTCTCTGTCTCTTACAGTGTGAAAGTTACGGCTAATGGTTTTTGTAAAGCATCTATAAATACATACACTGTGCAAATTTCAGCTTTCTATCTTTTACGGTTCGAGAGTTATAGATAATTGCAGCTTTTCGTTGTATGGGGACACCTGGTAGTTTTAGACTTGTTGTTTTTCGTATTTGTTGTTATGACGGCAGGGTACAACAACATCCTGTGAAAATTTCAGCTCTCTAGCTCTTACCGTTTCGGAGAATGGACGTTGTGACGGACGGACGTACATGTCTCGGTAATAGGGTTCCGTTTCACTCTGATGAGTACGGAACCCTAAAAAGGAAAAGTAATTCATTCTTGACACAAAATTTATTTGTAGCGAATAGGTATAAAAAACAAAAAATAATTCATTATGGAAACAAAATTCATGCACAAAATGCGAGAGAGAAATATCTACAGGACTGGAACTTCTTTTTTAAAAGAGAGTCCATGATAACAAGCTATTCAATTCTTCGAGTCACTGTGTTTCGTGACAAGGAAACTGTCTCAATTGAGTCTACCAACATATTTCCACTTTCTCCAAAACAAGACAGTATTTCCTTAAAAATTTTTTTTAAATAAAAATGCCATCAGAAAATGGTCTGAATTTCTGAGCAATACTTAAACTTGCAACATAAGGTGCTTTTAGGGGTGCAGAGTAAGTAACATTTGAATCAAAACTAAGGCGTTGAATGTTTACTTCCTCACCACAACTTTCAATGTACTTCAAGATTCGCAGCGCATCGTGAACCAAAAAAGACTTTTTAAACTCGGCAACTAACTGAACTCTTGACCCATCTGTTGTCATATCAGCAATATTATGCCCATGAGCTGTATTAAAATTCCTTTCCAAATCATATTTACTAATCGTCTTGATGATTTGAAAGCAAATCATACATTGTGCTCGATTTTCAAAATTTTGAGCGAAAAAAAGTCGGTTTCCACGTGTCATTCATTCCACAAAATAAACTGTACAGTTGAAACTCAACACAAAATTTATTTTATTTATTTATTTAAAAAAAATTAGTAGGTACATAAATGTAAGTACTAAAATACTACCTACAAACACGTGTAGGTATGAATAAGATATAGCGTCTAGGTCTTAAACTATAATATTTACAGGTAATTTTTGAGCTTAACTGAAATATTTTTACATTCATAGTTTTGATATCCTTCAGTGACTTATGTTATTATTAACTAAAATTTTAAATGTGTGTACATGTTTAGAATACTTATCTAAACCTTGCTATAGAGTCCAGTAATTTTTAAGTATAGTAAAATTCGTTCAATTGATTCTTCGTTTGATGATGATAGAAAATATTCGGAGCCTCTGGCTCTCAAAGTTGGAACAATGAGATAGTAAATGTGGTATGGTGGCGGGAGTAGTATTATCGCAGTCGAAGATAGGGGGAGTTGTTCTTCGAATTATATGATTGTGAGTGATCATGGTGTGGCCCAATCGAAGTCTTATCAATTTTACTATATCCAAACGATTAACACTAATATCCTTAATTGACCACATATTGAAATTTATCCTCTCGGAACTTATTGATCTATACCAGTCATTTGTTTCATTCCAGAATTTGTTCATATTCCGGTTAGAAGCTTCCAGCTTAGTATATTCTCTCATATCCAGAAAATTTCTGTTCACAGTGCCTATTAGTGGTAAGTTAGGAGCTTCTTTGGCAATGATGTCTGCAAATTCATTACCCTTTATGCAAGCATGTCCAGGTACCCAAATGACAACGAACCTTGGAAAATATTCCATAAGGGAATTTCTAATACTGACTGCATATAAGTTGTTGTTATTTATATTCGAAATATCTTGTATTGAAGATAATGAGTCGGTACAGATTGCGTACTTTCCCGATTTTTTCCATTATTCAATGGCTTTGTAAATAGTAATAATTTCCGTAGAAAAATACCGAGCTGTAACTGGGTAGCACGGAGGCTACAAGCACCTTATTCTCTGATGTCACAGCCAATGATACAGTTTCTGATGTTTTGGAGCCATCTGTATATATAAACGTTCTTTGACTATATTTTTCAGTAATTTCACAAAATAGGAGACTATATTGATGTAGCGGAGTATAATTTTTTTTATAGAATGCAAGAGATGAATCTATGCATTCTGAATTTAATTGCCAAGGGGGAATTGTTGATTTGTATGGTGGGAATGATCGGATTGAGAGGTTATGGCTGATTGCAATTGCGATAGCCTTGAGAAGAGATGATTTGTTATTAGGTATTTTTTTAGCCTTATTGCAATTTTCTACGATTTTTTTCAGCGGACTGTTATAACAGGTAGTTATTGGCTTAATAAGTTTTTTTTATCTCAAGTTCGTAAAGATATTCTAAGTCAAGGATATTAGCTTCAATTTTCAAGTTAGCAACCGGAGTTGTTCGAAGTTCACCAAGTGCACAGCGGATGTTTGCATTCATTATAGTTCTAATTTTTTTCAATAAAGTGTCTGGAGCACTACCGTAAAGAAACAGACCATGCCTTATTTTTGACACAATCACAGAACTGATGGTTCGAAGTAGGATTGTGGTGCTGCAGTTAAATTTTAAAGATGAGAAGCATTTTGGAACGAAGTTCCTTAACGCGGCTTGCTGGTAGTGAAAGTTAGTGAAATCGTCACGAAAGCGTGTGGGCTGTTTATATGTATTGGTTATCTGTCGACAAACAATTGTGTAGGTGTCTCCGCTGACAACGGCGGAGACACCTACCAATAAATATTAATTAATTGTGAAAACGGTTGCTAGATGTCGCTAAAGTAACGTACATACATATGTCACAACAAAAAACAGCAATATTGAAAAATTTACCAACAGTTGCTTTTCTTCGTTTTGTAGCAGATTGACAAAAAAAAAAAACATACAGATTTCGCCTTGTATTACATTCGAAGATGAAGAAGAAACTTCGTTCCTAACGGGGGTCCCCCGATCGCATTTCTTTTTTATTATATTGGAACGTTTTACTAAATCATCGGCTATTTTCCTGATGTGGGCGTTCCATTTTAAATTTCTACTAGAAATAATGCCTAATATTCTAAGTTCGTTCAATTGTTTGAGTGTTATATCAGCTGCATCTATATTGCAGCTGCAATTATGTTTTCTGCAAATATGTAAGGATTCGCACTTGGTGTTTGACAAAACAGCTCCTGATTCTTCACCCCATTTTAGGATGTCCTGGATGAGATTACTTATGTCTATATCTGTCTATCTAATTATTAGATTGAAATCATCCGCATAAGCACAATAGTTAATGTGTTTGTACATGGATATTATATTACATAACTTATGTAAGCAATTATAAATATTACTACCGACAGAGGTGATCCCTGTGGTATTCCATTGTGCAACAAACCAGCTCGATAACATCATGTACGCCCACCTTATCATATGCTCTTTCGAAGTCAAGAGAAACAAGTGTCAAATGTCCTCTTGAGTTTAAACTGTCCGTAGCCAAATGTTCTATAAAAAGTTGTGGATTGGTAATTGACTTTCCTCTGATAAAACCATATTGATTATTGTTCAGTAGGTTTTTGAAATAATTAGCCAAATTCGATTTGCTATGATTCTATCCAATATTTTTGTGATACAGGAATTTAGCGAGATAGGTCTGTATGATTTAGTAGCAGTTTTGTAACGACACTTTTCGCTGGTTGCTGGGGTAGAGCTCAGCGACGGCCAGGTTCGTTATTCAGTGAATATATATCTGCTTTGGTGGAGTAAAACGCAGAGCTTACGTACGTTATAAACTTTATTTTCTCTTATTGCTCTCCATTGACTGGGTGGTGTTAACGGCGGTCTGGGTAGCCCTGGGTGTGGCACAAGAATGGTGCGGTGGCGACAGCAGAGCAGCGATGCGGGAAGCGCAGTGGCGGCATCTTGTATACTCAGGACAGCTGGCATTAATTGGCGACGATGCGGTGTCACCAGGGCGTAACAGGAACGTTGTGGCTGGTAGCGAAACAGCGACGTGTTCTGGCTCAGTACGTCAGTGGGTGCAGCGTACTCTCTGACTGAATGAATGTCACTAAAGAGAGGTGACAGGCTGTCAACGTGCAGCTTAGCGTGAAGCGCTGTAGCCGGCTTATTGCGTAACTAACTAAACGTTGTACTATATGGCAGCGAAATCTGGAGCCAGACTGAAACCCAACCTCAGGTGCAAATATTCACAGCGGCGTTTTGAGCTTCGGGTCAGCGAAGTCTGTACCCAGACTGATCCTAACCCTCCGCTCAAGATAAAAAAAACGATTGTTACGGATTTTTCATCTGTTCTCCCATTGCAATTAGAATTTTTTTTTTACTAACAAATTTTCTCACTAGCAAATGTAAACGCCTTAGTGTCTTCAGGAAAAAAAAGAAACAAGCACCCCTCGCACAAAGATTCGCTAAAGCGCGATGAAATGAGTATAGTTATTATATTTCCTTTAGATTTTCATTCGTAAATAGCAAGATATTCTTAGCAGGTCAACGCAACTCCACAAGAACAAAAAAATATGCAATTATTTTAGTTGTGTAAAATGATGGTGTGAATGTCTAATATACCTACATAACGCTGTAATTTTTTTTTGACAGAGGACTAAAGCATATAAAATAAAAAAAAAAAAAAAAAAAAACAAAAAAAAAACCATTTGGAGAGTTGCCTTGATCTTACTAGTGTGCCGTAGCAAGAGCATGATCAAAAGGAAGAAGGAAAAAAAAACCGTTAACTCGTCTGGCCAATCAGAATAGGGCCACGTAGGCAAACACAGCTTTTGGAAAAGTAGGAAAAAATGTAAGGCAGAGCATAGTGGCAGTAAGTTGTGAGAAAACGTGGCGAAAGGTTGAAACCAAGCGACCACGAAATAAAAGTACATAAATATAATAAAAATAAAGGTTTTCAATTAATTTTCAATATGGAAAAAAAAAGAACAATAAGAGTGAGCAAAGGGAAAAGTGTGTAAAATAATTACATGTGTATATAAAATATTTAAAAATAAAAATATAAAAAAAAAACAACTAATGTAAAAAAAAACAACTAATGTAAAACCGTACATATACATTGCTACAATTAAGTATTTTAAGGAAGCGTCAGGAAGGAAAAATCACCTGTACTCCAGCCACAGAACAAAAAAAAAAAACTGTAACCACTGGAGAAATACCTCCAAGCAAGTAAAAAAAAAAAGGAAATTCTTCCGAAAGGGAAAAAAACGGGTTTTATATGCAAAAGTTGTGAGTGTATTACGAAATTTATATACAAAGCAAATAAAAATAGCAAACAAAAAGAAAGCTAATTACAAGAAATCAAATTAACTATTATTTAAAAAAAAAAAATGGGAAAATGTTAATTATCAACTAAGATAAGTGTCCTTGAAATCCAAAACTGAAGGAAAAATTATAA
This sequence comes from Sturmia bella, assembly GCA_963662145.1. Lineage (NCBI taxonomy): Eukaryota > Metazoa > Arthropoda > Insecta > Diptera > Tachinidae > Sturmia > Sturmia bella. The sequence continues at coordinate 29,040,542 of OY759170.1, forward strand.
CTAAAGATTTGGAAGTGGACGTGTACACGCGCTGCAAAACATACAGTTACATTTGTAAAAAGGAAAAAAATAGTAATAAAATAACAGTTATAATTTAAGCGCAAATCGTGTTATCAGATCAAGTCAGGCCAGAAAGTTAATATAAAAATTGAAACAGTTACCAAATAAAAAGAAAAAAAAAAGCCCCAGGCAAACCAAAGAAACAACGCGACAAACCAAAACTAAGAAACGCAAAATAATAAGTTAATAAATCGCAAAGAACACTGAAAGTGAAGTGCATTTCACGTGCTAAGGTGTAAATGAAAATAAAAGCAAAACATAATAGTACAAACAAAACAAAGCAAGAAGAGAAAGAAACAACGAAACTACGCCTACCATTGGTGAATATCATCAGACTACATCAGAAGAAGAAGAATTTCAATTCTGTCCGTCAGCTGGCAAGCATATCTACATTATTTATAAATTATTGTCATTATTGTTAGCTCCTATTATTAATGTTATAAAGATTGCATAAAAGATAAGAATGGGGTTAAATCAATTTCCCAACGCCATTATATAAGCTACCGTGTAACCATTATTACGTATCTAATATATAAAAACTAGTTTTTCCCACATTCATTCTGAAAACTGAATTGATTATTTTGTATGGAATTAATTAAGATTAATCCTTTTTACTAACATTTACCTAACCTATCTTACATTATTTCTTTTACATATCTATATACATATATATTTTTATTATTATTATTCATTGTATTAAATCTCTTATCACCCTAGTATATGCCGTCATTCTCCAATACAATTGTCTATTTCCTTGAATAAAACCATGAATTCCAATATGAAATAAGCAGATTTTTCTTTGGAATGCCAGTAAGAACAGCGAGTAAAATTGGGTAAGGCAAGGTGAACATTTTCGGGGACAGGGCGAAAAATAAGGGTATTACTCCTGTCAAGGCGTTCGACACGAATCGAACGGGTGGGAACATTGTACCCCGGATGGCATAGCACCTCGCCATCACAAAATTCTTCTCTGCTTCAATAACCCCATTGAGGTTTTCAATCAGTGGTATATCAATTTAATTCGGAGTGTGCACAGTGGTATTGTAAGGCAAGTGTGTACAATTATATGTAATGTGTTGGTGAAACGGGTTGAGAACCAAATTACCATTGACTGAGCTAGTCGTAGACCATATTGCCTCTTGACCACTGACATTGCCAAATAATATAAATTTTTATCTTCCATCGTTATTTTCGAATACACCAATCGCACGTTACATATATGGCGCCCAACGAAAAGGCCAGGTCAAAGGCCAACAATTCAAGAATTTAATATTGAACTGCTACTGCTTGAAAATTTTTGTGGATTAATATTGAACAAAGACATTCATTGTGTGTTTTGCATATGACTTACTTGGTGGCATTATAACCTACCTTTAACTGCTGTGCGGGCACAAAATATGGATGTACTTAAACATGGAAGTATTTTTGAAACATCACAAATTTTCCGACTGGAAATCTTCACAAGTCCAAAACCGACGTCGATGAGGAAGTCGGTTGTTGTCGCAGTGTAGAATTCTTCTCGGAGACAGTAAAATCTTCCCACGCTATAATTACCTATCGTTTTAGTCCTAGTCTAACAATTTTAGCAAATTGAAGATTTGTTGCGAAATGATTGGGTTTAGTATCAATACAGGGAAGGATAGTTATTATCCACACGACTTCCATGCAGAGAAGATAATTTTATGGAAAATCTTGAGCCATTACTTCCGGTTTCATAAACGGATATAATATGCCAAGCTATACAGTTAAGGAAAGTCAGAGTATACAATACCTGTGCGTTCTTAATGATTTTAAACTTACATGTATATAATCACCTTACTTAGTTTCGCTTGCATCGAACTGGCATTCCAGAATTTATTTACCCACACACTCATCTTAAAACAACAAAAAACCCCATATGCATATACACATATGAACATATACACATATTTATATATGCATGTTACTACAACCTTTGCACATACTTATGTAAACATATGTTTTCTTTGAATAATAAATTACAAGGAATACAATCTTTTTTTGAACACTTTTGCTTTTGTACTACCACTTTTTTTCAGAAACTATAATATGTACGTCCCTTTCATGCAACTTACTTCTCGAACTGTATTCTGCCTATAGTCATTTTTCTGATTGGTTGATGCGTAATGCACAGCTACAATACTAGATCTACACAGGATCGATCAAGGTTAAGTGTGCGCAGCACAGGTCAGGTTAAGGCTCAGAGCAGGCATAGTCCAGCCACAGAAAATAGCGGGTTGAACTTATCCGTCACTTCAGGTAAAGGACGGGGAAAAACTGCATTACGAAAATCGGACAGTCAGGCGAGCTTGCCAAGTGCCCAGTCAAGCACCAGTATTAGAGCGGTTAGGACATCGTCGCCTCCGAGGTCGCTAAATTTCGACTCCCAGGTATTCGGGGAGGACCCTAACCACTCTTGCATAGAATTATTAGAGAATTCAGTACAGACCTGCAGTTTAGCTGACAGACAGACAAATCCGGACACCGACTTGACAATGGAAAATCGGGCAAATTCGAACGCACAATTTAACCAGGAATCAGCCTCGCGCTCTGGGGAAGTGAATCCAATAGAATCGTTACTCAGTTACATGCGAGAGGCAATTAGAAATACTCAGGAGGATTTTAGACGGGAGCTTGAGGACATCCGGAGAGATATAGGTCAGCACCGTGATGCAAGGGAACCAAGCGACTCTCCTAGAGAATTCTCACGGCCCTCAACCTCAAATGTGTCGGCTTCATATTCCTTGAAATTGAAAGATTGGAATATTACGTTTAGTGGGGAAGAAGATGTTTCAGATTTTTTATTTAAGGTCGACACACTGACTGCACGAAGTCAATGCCCGCTGGACTATTTGATGGCAAACTTTCACATTTTCCTGAAAGGCAAAGCGGAGTGTTGGTTTTGGACCTATATTAAACAAAATCCCACGGTAAGCTACCCAACATTAAAGAGAGCAATTACGAAGCAGTTTGGAACCTTGGAAGGTGACCTTGAAATTTTATTGAAAATTGCAGCCAGGAAACAGCATCCGAAAGAAAGCTATGACGACTTTCATTCGTCATTGGTCAAAATGAACCTGAAATTAGAATCCCCAATGGATGATAATGCTCTAATAAAGATTATTAGGAAAAATGTTAGACCTGAGCTGTTGAACATGACGTTCGTATCAAGACCAAACGACTTGGACTCATATCGCGACCTGTTGAGAGACGCTGAAAAATCTCTCAAAGCTTACAGCACCTCTAAATTTCAGCCAAACCGACCCCGTCATATTGACGAGATTTCCGTGGACTCACAAACAGAAGACCTGGACACTGAGGAATCTGCGATTGATTTTGACCCCCAACTGGAGGCATTAGACATGAGCAGAAAGTACGTAAAAGGCGACTACTCCAAAATCAAATGTTGGAATTGTTTGGAGCTAGGCCACAGTTATATCTATTGCCCCGAAACTAACCGACGCCTTTTCTGTTTTAAATGTGGTCAAAAGGGTGTCACTACTGTTGAATGTAGGAACCAACATTCGGGAAACAAGCGTCCGAGCGAGAGGGTGACCGGGGACTCTCGTTCCAAGGAATAAATCCCGAGTATAAGTTGTATAAGGAGAGTGAACTTTCACAGAAGGCTTTGCTCTCCGAATCTCATTTCAGTCATGGAATGAGACCTTTTAACCTTACAAGCCAGACTTCAGATCGGATCCTAAAATGTAGAATTCGGTTCGCTCAAAGAAAAAAATTAAGGAAAATCATTGAATCTTCTTGCCTGTCAAACGCGGACGACGGTAGACCCTATGCAAAAATAAGGATTTGGGACACAGAATTATCTTGCCTATTGGACTCCGGGGCCAATGTGACGGTATTAGGGAAAGGAAGTTTGGACATTTTGGATAAATATAATATTAAGTTGGGAGGGTTTAAATCACATATTTGCACCGCGAATGGGTCTAAGAATCCGATTTTAGGTTATTGCACTCTTCCAGTGACTTTTAAGGGATGTACGAAGTCGATAGTATTTTACATAGCACCGACGTTGACGCAAGAAGGGTACTTAGGTGTCGATTTCTGGCAAGCTTTTGCTCTTGCGCCCCAAATTATTCCCACCGTCGAGTCCTTGCAACAAAACGGGCATGAGTCCGTATACCATGATCTCGATCCCGAGCAGAAATTACGACTCGAGAGCACGGTTTTAAGGTTCCCTTCTTACGAACAAATGGGACTGGGTTGCACACATCTTTTAGAACATAACATAGACACTGGGGACGCGAATCCTGTGAAATCGAAACACTATCCTCTCTCTCCGCCGAAGCAGTCCGAAGTTTACGAGGAGCTTGATAGACTATTAGACTTAGGAGTGATAGAGGAGTCTAACTCACCCTGGTGTAGCCCCATTGTCGCAGTACGTAAGCCCGGAAAAATTAGATTATGTTTGGACTGCCGAAAATTAAATCAATTGACAAAGAAAGACTCATACCCACTCCCGCACATCAACGGATTATTAAGTCGCCTAAGGGACACTCATTTTATAAGCGGAATAGATCTGAAGGATGCGTTTTTCCAGATTAGACTTTCAGAGAGGTCCAAAGAGAAGACAGCATTTGCGGTACCCGGCAGAGGCTTGTACCAATATAGGGTTATGCCATTCGGCGTCTGCAATGGACCGCAAACAATGAGCCGTCTGATGGATAAAACAATTCCATCGAGATTAAGGGAGAATGTCTTTATCTACTTAGATGACCTCTTGGTGTGCAGTCCAGATTTTGATAGCCACTTACGCCTACTATCAGAAGTGGCGCAGTGCCTAAAATCTGCTGGCCTTACAATAAACGTCTGCAAAAGTAAATTCTGCCAACGCGAAATAAAGTATCTCGGGTACCTGATAGGTGGTGGCAAACTCAAGGTTGACCCCGAAAAGGTTTCTGCGATAGTTGACTTCCCTCTCCCTAAAACAGCCAGACAAGTTAGACGTTTCGTGGGCATGGCTAACTGGTACCGCGCTTTTATAGAAAAATTTTCAGACTTAGCAGGACCTCTCACCGATTGCTTACGCAAATCCATAAAGCCTTTTCGCCTTAGCCCTGAAGCTATTTGTGCGTTTGATAGATTGAAAACAGCCCTAAGTTCTGCCCCAGTTCTTGCGCAGCCGGATTTTGGTAAGGAGTTTTGCATTCAATGCGACGCTTCCCGTATTGGTGTAGGGGGAGTTCTATTCCAGACTGACGACGATGGCAAGGAACGTCCCATAGCGTTCGTGTCTCAGAAGCTGAACAAGTCACAACGAAATTATACGGTGACAGAGCTTGAATGCTTGGCAGCCATTGTTTGTGTCAAAAGGTTCAGACAATACATTGAAGGGCTGCCATTTAAAATTATCACTGACCACTCGAGCCTTCAGTGGCTTATGAGTCAAAAAGATCTACACGGAAGGTTAGCTCGGTGGAGCCTAAAACTCCAAAATTTCGTCTTTACCATAGAGCACAGAAAGGGCTCCCTGAACGTTGTACCGGATGCCTTATCGCGTTTCGATGTGGATGAGATCCAAATAAGTCTGAACGCCCCTGATGTGGATTTAAAATCGCCAGAGTTCAAGAATTCAGAATATAGTAAATTAGTAGAAAAAGTCCTTGAAAACAACATACAGCTACCCGACCTGCGAGTAACAGATAATCTTGTATACAAACGCGTAAAGTTTAGGAACGGCGAGGTCGCAGAGGAAGAACTTTGGAGGCTATGGCTGCCTAAAACCTTAACCGAGAACGTAGTTAAAACAGCTCACGAAGAAGGGTGCCACGGTGGCTATCAGAAGACACTTTTCCGCATTCGACAGAAATACTTTTGGCCAAATATGGCAAACGATGTGAAAACTCTAGTTAAAAATTGTGATGATTGCAAAACCATAAAACCGTCGAACCAAATTTTGCGTCCTTACATGGGAAATCAAATCCAAACTGCACGCCCATTCCAGAGGTTATATTGTGATTTTTTGGGCCCTTACCCTCTCACGAAGGCAAGGAATCGCCAATTGTTCATCGTTATCGATCATCTGACAAAGTTTATTTTCTTGAAACCGCTGAAAACAGCGGCCTCTAGTAATGTCATAGATTTTTTTCAAAACTATATTTTTTGCACCTATGGAGTACCCCAATATGTCCACAGCGACAACGCTAAACAATTCACTTCGAAAGACATGGAAGATTTTTTTTCAGTATATGGCATCTCTCATATCACCACTGCGTACTATTCCCCACAGGCAAACGCCTCGGAGAGGGCAAATAGGGAAATAATTTCAAAACTACGGTTATTCTTGAAGAACGATTCTGACCACACAAACTGGGATAGCAGTATTCCCAAAATTCTTCAAATTCTGCGCAGCGACTTTCATGCAGCAACCCAGTGTTCACCCTATTATGGCGTTTTCGGCCAAAATATGACTCTGCATGGCTCTGCGTACAGATTATTAGAAAATCTCAATATGACAACCGATGATACCCCTATTATGCGCTCGGACAGGCTTCAACATATAAGGGGGAGAATAAACCACAACCTAAAGATTGCCCATGAAAAAGCATCTAAGACTTACAACACTAGGGCAAAACCGATAAATTTCATAGAAGGGCAAGAGGTGTTTCGTCGAAATTATTCGCAAAGCGATTTTAAAAGGGGTGTTAATGCGAAATTCAATCCCAAATTTGTTAAATGCAGAATACGCAGGAAAATAGGTAATTCTCTCTACGAAATCGAGGATCTGCAGGGCAAGTACGTGGGCAAATACCATGCATCTGACATTCGCTCATGACCAATCCGCGTTCCTTTGGTTTTATTGCCCGGCTGCGTGGGTCGAGCCACACGAACTTCAGCACGGAAATTTAGGGAAAACAAAATCCTCCCTGTTCGAATTCACGTCGTGCGTGGGAAACGACAGGACGGGACCGAGACTACTCAGGAAATGGAGTACTAGAATGGGCTGATGCTAACTTTTAACGTCACTCAAAATAATGTAGTACAACTCAATTTATTTTATTTTGTTAAGCACCATCACACGAAGTAGACGACAGGGAATTCGAAGCAGTTTTGTTACGGATTTTTCATCTGTTCTCCCATTGCAATTAGAATTTTTTTTTTACTAACAAATTTTCTCACTAGCAAATGTAAACGCCTTAGTGTCTTCAGGAAAAAAAAGAAACAAGCACCCCTCGCACAAAGATTCGCTAAAGCGCGATGAAATGAGTATAGTTATTATATTTCCTTTAGATTTTCATTCGTAAATAGCAAGATATTCTTAGCAGGTCAACGCAACTCCACAAGAACAAAAAAATATGCAATTATTTTAGTTGTGTAAAATGATGGTGTGAATGTCTAATATACCTACATAACGCTGTAATTTTTTTTTGACAGAGGACTAAAGCATATAAAATAAAAAAAAAAAAAAAAAAAAACAAAAAAAAAACCATTTGGAGAGTTGCCTTGATCTTACTAGTGTGCCGTAGCAAGAGCATGATCAAAAGGAAGAAGGAAAAAAAAACCGTTAACTCGTCTGGCCAATCAGAATAGGGCCACGTAGGCAAACACAGCTTTTGGAAAAGTAGGAAAAAATGTAAGGCAGAGCATAGTGGCAGTAAGTTGTGAGAAAACGTGGCGAAAGGTTGAAACCAAGCGACCACGAAATAAAAGTACATAAATATAATAAAAATAAAGGTTTTCAATTAATTTTCAATATGGAAAAAAAAAGAACAATAAGAGTGAGCAAAGGGAAAAGTGTGTAAAATAATTACATGTGTATATAAAATATTTAAAAATAAAAATATAAAAAAAAAACAACTAATGTAAAAAAAAACAACTAATGTAAAACCGTACATATACATTGCTACAATTAAGTATTTTAAGGAAGCGTCAGGAAGGAAAAATCACCTGTACTCCAGCCACAGAACAAAAAAAAAAAACTGTAACCACTGGAGAAATACCTCCAAGCAAGTAAAAAAAAAAAGGAAATTCTTCCGAAAGGGAAAAAAACGGGTTTTATATGCAAAAGTTGTGAGTGTATTACGAAATTTATATACAAAGCAAATAAAAATAGCAAACAAAAAGAAAGCTAATTACAAGAAATCAAATTAACTATTATTTAAAAAAAAAAAATGGGAAAATGTTAATTATCAACTAAGATAAGTGTCCTTGAAATCCAAAACTGAAGGAAAAATTATAACTAAAGATTTGGAAGTGGACGTGTACACGCGCTGCAAAACATACAGTTACATTTGTAAAAAGGAAAAAAATAGTAATAAAATAACAGTTATAATTTAAGCGCAAATCGTGTTATCAGATCAAGTCAGGCCAGAAAGTTAATATAAAAATTGAAACAGTTACCAAATAAAAAGAAAAAAAAAAGCCCCAGGCAAACCAAAGAAACAACGCGACAAACCAAAACTAAGAAACGCAAAATAATAAGTTAATAAATCGCAAAGAACACTGAAAGTGAAGTGCATTTCACGTGCTAAGGTGTAAATGAAAATAAAAGCAAAACATAATAGTACAAACAAAACAAAGCAAGAAGAGAAAGAAACAACGAAACTACGCCTACCATTGGTGAATATCATCAGACTACATCAGAAGAAGAAGAATTTCAATTCTGTCCGTCAGCTGGCAAGCATATCTACATTATTTATAAATTATTGTCATTATTGTTAGCTCCTATTATTAATGTTATAAAGATTGCATAAAAGATAAGAATGGGGTTAAATCAATTTCCCAACGCCATTATATAAGCTACCGTGTAACCATTATTACGTATCTAATATATAAAAACTAGTTTTTCCCACATTCATTCTGAAAACTGAATTGATTATTTTGTATGGAATTAATTAAGATTAATCCTTTTTACTAACATTTACCTAACCTATCTTACATTATTTCTTTTACATATCTATATACATATATATTTTTATTATTATTATTCATTGTATTAAATCTCTTATCACCCTAGTATATGCCGTCATTCTCCAATACAATTGTCTATTTCCTTGAATAAAACCATGAATTCCAATATGAAATAAGCAGATTTTTCTTTGGAATGCCAGTAAGAACAGCGAGTAAAATTGGGTAAGGCAAGGTGAACATTTTCGGGGACAGGGCGAAAAATAAGGGTATTACTCCTGTCAAGGCGTTCGACACGAATCGAACGGGTGGGAACATTGTACCCCGGATGGCATAGCACCTCGCCATCACAAAATTCTTCTCTGCTTCAATAACCCCATTGAGGTTTTCAATCAGTGGTATATCAATTTAATTCGGAGTGTGCACAGTGGTATTGTAAGGCAAGTGTGTACAATTATATGTAATGTGTTGGTGAAACGGGTTGAGAACCAAATTACCATTGACTGAGCTAGTCGTAGACCATATTGCCTCTTGACCACTGACATTGCCAAATAATATAAATTTTTATCTTCCATCGTTATTTTCGAATACACCAATCGCACGTTACACGATTAGTGCACTTTGCGCTTCGGGTCAGCGAAGTCTGTATCCAGACTGATCCTAACCCTCCACTCAAAATAAAAAACAATTGGTGCACTTATTACCACTCTGTGACAACACAACCTACCGCTTGGCCAGTTGCCGGCTAATTGAATTTTTGCCAAAGTGCTCGTCCTTTATATGTCATGCTTGTGCATACACAGACACACACACAACCGTACTCAGACAACAAACACAACAATGTACCAACAGCCAGTGTGACAACAGCTCTTCACAGCTGTTTGCTGTGAGGGTTGTAATTTGTTGAGTGGCCGTGACTACAGTCATTCGTTACATTCAAATTCTTAAAGGCTAAAATAACAAAGTGATTTACTTACAGTATTACTATGCAATAAATAAGGAAATTCTTCAATTCTAATTCATTCTAAGGCAATACGAAAATTCATTGAATTAATTTAAATTTAAATTAATTAATAATAAATTTAAATTAATTAATAATAATTAATAATAATTTTTAAATTAATTAATAATAATTCAAAATGGGAAATGATTCTATAATCAGGATGCGATGACTATGTTACCACATTCGAGACCAGTGATGGAAACTAACATTTGTTGTGGCCAAAACGAGCCTGTTGACTTTGGCCATCACAGTTTTGTCACCATTTGGTTTTAATATGGGCATAAATATTGAGGTCTTGAACTGTTGGGGAATGTGGGTGCTAAATATGTTGTTGAATAAGTTTAAAATTCGTTTTTTAACTACCGTTGGTGATTCTTTGATCATAGAGTATGAAACTCTATCTAGTCCTGGGGACTTCCCTTTGAGACTGCCCAATGTAGAAATGAATTCGGCTTCGCTGATGTCTTGTTCTATTATCTTTGCTTCCTTAGATGTACTAATGTGTTGTAACTTATCCATGAATTTAGATTTGAGTTCTTGAAAATTTTTCGGAACTTGGTCGTCTTGAGAGTTATGCGACCAGAATCGTCCAAACTCTTTCGCAATATCGGACTGTTTAGTTAGTCTCTCCGTAAGGGGGTTATCAACTTGAATACAATGTATATTTTGTGTTGTTTTGTAATCACAAAATCTTCTAATGTTACTCCATATTTTCTTCAAAGGTGTACAAGGGCCAATTTCAGATGTAAAGTCATAGAGATATTTACCTTTAGCGGCTCTAATCTCCCTTTTGAATATTGCGTTTGCCCTTTTTTATTCTTTTATTGTCATTGCTAATTTTGTTTCTAAAAATATACCATAACCTATTTTTTTCCTTTTTCAACTATGTTAGATTTTTGTTCCACCAGGGGACCGAAATATTTCTTTTAGATGGTTTTGTTTGTGGAATAGTTTTGCTTCTATAAGAATTTTCCTTATGTTCGCCGCTTCCTTATTAACGTTTATATGAGTTGGCCTACTTGATTCCAGAGAGACGCAATATTCCTTGTAGGACTTCCAGTTAGCTCTATCAAAGATGAAATGGGGTCTAGTTAATAGAGTTGCGTTATGATTGTTGTTGAATAAGGAAATTATAATTGGGAAGTTGTCACTTCCACACAGATCGTTTTCTATATTCCAATCACAATGTATAGATAGTTCAGAAGAGCAAAAAGAAAGATGTATCCTGCGTAGAAAAATGTGTTGGGGATTTATTATTAAGTAGTACGAAGTTATTGTTTGTAATAAATTTGTCTATTAATGTTCCCCTTTTGTTATTTTTACTAGATCCCCAATTACAATGCCAGCCATTAAAGTCACCTGTTATAAGAGAAGGGGTGTTAAGATTACCAAAAACATTTTGAATGCTATTGTAATTAAGACGAATATTCGGGGATATATAAGTTGATACAATATTGAATTTGATTTTGGAATCTACTTCCAAGCCTATCGTATCCAAGTCACCGTTCAATTGTAATTGTTTATGTTGAATAGAATTATGAATTAATAACGCGGCACCATCATATGAGTTTATGTTATTATAATTGTAAAGAGTAAAGTTGTTCGGAATTGGAATATTAGTAGTATTCACTATTCGGGCATATGGGATTCTTGACTATTTTTATGTTATATCTTTTCATCATAACTTGCAATTCATTATAATATATGGTGTAACCTCTAATGTTCTATTGTAAAATATTCAACTGTATCATAGATAATTTAAAATTTTATTACTCACTGTCCTGTGACATTGATTCTGCTGAGTCGATATCTTCAGTGTTAGTTGTAGGCTTTTGTTGTTTTTTATGTTTCCAACATTCTTAATATATTTTCCTTTTTAATACTTGCTTGCTTTTATTGGATATATCTTTTGGTAGAATCGTAATTTTTTTGGTTTTTGGTTTTGTTTGTGAAGTAAATGAAGATGTATTTTTTGAACATGATGGAATCTCATTATCACTGTATTCGAATATTTCTCTTGAAGGTGTATTAAGACTATTTGGTTTAACGGTTGTTGAGGCTGATAACATGTTGGTTAATGTCGCTGTTGTTGTAGATTTTACTATATCAGAGAGTGTTGCTTGTTCATTCTGGTGACGTTATTTGTATTTTTCTACAGCTTTTTTTCTATCTACTTTTTCCAAAGTGATTATGGCTTGGATCTCCTTTTCTCTCAAAAATACAGGCCACTGCACTGTGTCTATTGTTTTTGTAGTTGTTGTTTTTGCAATTTATGCACGTTATTTCGTCATCTTCTTCACAATGATAATTAAGAGAATAATTCGGGCATATTTTGTTCTTTGAGCATGAGTTGACTGTGTGACATCTCAATGGATATGGAATTTAAGACGGACTTTAACTTTTTCGTAACCAATATTTATGTTCTCTGGTAAATTGAGTAACAATTATTAATCCAGTTTCAATAAGATCTTTGCCACATTTCTTTAATATCTTTTACACCTCATTTACATTCTGATTTCTTAATTCATCAAGAATTTCGTTTTCATCTATTCCACGTGGGTCATTAGAGTATATGACACCCTTCGAGAAATTGAATGGTTGGTGAGAGAGAAGTTAATGTTATCAACTTTTCTGCTTGTAAGTGATTTTTAGTTTTTATTAAAATTACCATTACCATCTCGTATTTTCTTACAAAGATCGACTTCATTTCCACACACTACTGCATCAATGACCTTCCTTAATAGGAACGGCGAAACATTAGTTAAATTAATACTAGTTTCTTTTACCGAATTGTTTTCGTTCCAAGTGTTATTTATTCTACTCATATGTAAATATTTAGGGCCATTTGAAGGAATCTTTAATTCAATGCTGCTGTTTGTGGTAAATAATGGTTGATTCTGGGAGATCAACCGATCCGGTGGATCACCCATGTGAAACAGGTTATCTAGAAACTGATAACCTGTTTCACATGGGTGTTAGTTTTAATATACAAGTATGTACATATTTTCTTAAATTATTTATTTATCCATCTAAGCCTATGGAATACAATATCCTTACAGGCTAATAATAATTTAATTACAAAATATATTAAATAAATCCTTATATTCTAATAACAATTTAAAATCAGTAATCGGCAACGAAAAATCAATGCTAACGACTGGTAAACTGGTAATTATTAACACCAGTTTTATCACCTCCTTTAAAAATAGGAGTAATAGAAGCTTCTTTCCACCTATCAATAAAACGACCTTCAGCCAAGGATTTATTAAAAAGATACTGTAAAGGTATAATCAAACTTTCAGATAATTTCTTTAAGAAAAATGAACTGAAACCATCCATGTCAACACCAGAAGAATTTTTAATACTTTCTATGCTATTTAGAATGTCCCCAGTTGTTAATTTAACACAACCAAAATCGACAATTGGCTGTATAAATTTCAAAACATTACAATCTATAGAGTCATTGCCAACCACAAAGTTTGATTGAAAAAACAATGAAAAAGCATATACAATGGCATCCCCAGAATTTAAACTTATGCCTTCATAATGCATGACAGATGGATACACCGAACTCGACTTCTTAGATCTAATAAAATTCCAAAATTGCTTTGGGTTATTTCTTACTGAAGTTTCGAGATTCAGCAAATATTGCTTATACAAAAACTTATCAAGAAAGTTAAACTCTCGCATACAATGCTCGTAGCGTGCTTTATAAAGTGCATCACCAGTTACCTTATACTGCTTATAGAATTTATTTCTAAGGTTTTTTAATCTATTTAGACCTTTAGTGTACTACGGAAGTTTGTGAATTTTTGGTGGCAAGCGGGGAACAAAACGATCAATTAGAGTATTCAAAGTGGTTATAAAGATGCCATAGCAATTTTCCATATCATTAGCATTAAAAATCCCTTCCCAATTTATAACATTAATTTCAGCGTTTAAGTTACTATAATCACAAGCCTTAAAATTATAAGTATAGCTATCATTTTTACAAACAGAAATAAAGGCGAACTGTGATAGTTCCAAGATTAATGGGACATGATGCAAGTCAGTCATACACATAGGAAACGGACAATCAGATAAGAAGTATTTTAGTATTTCCGGCAAAAATATTAGATCTAAGATGCGGTTTAATTTATTCCTGAAAGAATTAATTTGTACCAAACCAAGACTTAAAAACGAATCCACAAGATTTATCACATGCGATTTATTAACATTTAATGGCGACAGATAGCCATCATTGAACAAATTTCTCCATCCAATCTCACTAAGATTAAAATCACCAAATACACAGAGGTTTTCAGAGCCAACAGCCTCCGATAGGTGAACAACATTTTAGAACATGGGCAGTATAAACAGAATCATCACTTTTTGGTGGAATATACGAAATAGAAATAAACAGATTTTTAAAGCTAATGATGCATACACAGAGTTAATCTATTGAAGGATTGGTATCCGATAGAGCAACAAGATTAGCTTTTAATGTTCTTTTCACAGCAATAAAGACACCTCCGCCACAAGATTTACCCAACCTCTCCAAATCACGATCCTTACGAAATATTTGATACTGATGCAAAATTCACCATCACAGATATCCGGTATTAACCAAGATTCCACAATTACAATGACTTCATAATCGGCTTGAACAGTGAATTTAAAGACATCAGCTAACTTAGTACGAATACCAGATGTATTTTGAAAGAAGATTTTTAAGTCATTGTTAAGCCCGTATGACACTACATTTTTCTTGCATTGTTCAAATTTTGGAGAACAGTGCAAATATAATGTAATAGTAGAATTTAGTATGTGCAACGCGTTCAGCTATATTAAGATAAATGCAAAACTGTCAACATTTTTGTTGAAGTTATCGATAAAAAATGAGATTATGTCAAAAAAAATGTAAAATTTTTCAACTTAAAATTGACATTTCAAACTTGAATGTTGCTGTGTCAGCGGTTTATGAACAATTTTTGCGATATAACGCTTCTTTTTTGGAAAATTTTTATTTGCTAGCAACAACAAATACCATAATTAGCAAAACTTTTAAATTTAATTTGCGTTAATACACTAGAACACCCTTTAATTTGAAAATTAAAATTTTGAATCGTAAAATATGGAAGCTTAAAGCATACACCGTGTTAATTATGTAGTTACCTGGCCTCTGCAACAACAAACACTAAATGCAATAAAAAATTAAAAACTGAAGGGAACCCTTTCGACAAAATGTATCCCCATATGGGATTCCCTTTGTCTAACTTTTGTACCGTAAGAGATAGAGACTTGAAATTTGCACAGTATTTGCAGTTACCAGGCGTACACAACAACAAATACCAAACTGTAAAATTTTCACAGTATGTAGTTCCCAGGCCTCTACATAAATATATAAAAAAACATAAAATTTAATTGGTGTTCATACGCGGGGACACCCTTTAGTTAGCTATAACGTTTAAACCGTATGAGATAGAGGCTTAAAATTTACACGGTACATGTAGTTGTCTGACCTTTACAACAACAACTATTAAAAACAATAAAACGAAGTTATAGGGTAACCCTGGTGTACCTTTGTGTAGAACTTGCACGGTAGTACGGAACCCTAGCTGTGCGAGTCAACCTCGTACTGGGCACAATTTATTTACATTACGAAACTTATGCTATAAAATCTAAATGTCAGGTAAGGGCATATATAACATATACATTAGAGCGATAGCTCTAAATATTAAGGGACCTATGAGTTTATCGGGTCTGTTCTAGAATCCGAATTCACTCTAAAGTGGATTACTTTAGAATTTTTGGTGTTCTGCAATCCGAATCCCCATGTTTTTATTCGTTTTCAAATAGAGTATTATAGGGTGAGTAAAAGTAAATAGAATCGTCTTTTATTCATGCAAGTGATAACTTTTTTAATAAAAACTAAATTTTCTCTTTTAATTTGAAGTATTTTATGTTAAATATAATAAAAAAAATTTGAATTTGCACACAATTATTAGTAAAAAAACGTTTTCTTTAATTTCTTCCAAAAATTTTGTATGTTTTGTCAAATGGCACTTGCGCAAAACCAAAATACAAAAATTTTGCTTATGCTCGAAAACACGAAGTTGCCCTACATATTAAAGTGTGATATGTCAATGTTTTTTGGGCTAATGCTTAATGCAATCAGGATTTATTGAAAAAGAAAAATTGACATTTTAAAGGAAATTATAATAAATTTCCTATATTTTATAGGCCATATTCATAATAATTATTGTAAGTTTATTAAGCTCTTATTTGACGTATTTCTACGGAATATTTGTCAAGTAAACGTGTAATAAAGCTTCAATAGTTTTTATGAATATGGGTGTATATATTTATTTCAGCTCAAGGTCTTTTGGAATTTGAGTAATTATTTTTGTCAATATTTCGCTCTCCTTCGGATAGCTTCTTCAGGACAATAATAATGAAAAATGTTTTGATTGGCTTTTAAAAAAAACCATTATTATTGTCCTGAAGAAGCTATCCGAAGAAGAGCGAAATATTGACAAAAATAATTACTCAAATTCCAAAAGACCTTGAGCTCAAATAAATATATAAAATATAAGAAAAAAAGGGGGTCAAAATAACTAAATATTAAAAAATAAATTTCCTATATTTAGTTTAATTTAAGCAATATTTATATTAATATGATTGTATTTGGTGGTCAAATTCCATTGTAATAGTCCGGCAATACGTTCTTTTTACAACATATGGTTGTCAAAGATCGTAGTTCATGTGCTCATAGCCGGCAAACTGCCGCGCAGGTAATTTCACAACCTTACACCCTTCGCGGTCAAGAGAAAGGGATATTATAGTTTACATGCAATGCTGGTAAATGCTTTTGGAAATTATTGAATATTACTCAATAAAAAACTAAAAATATCAACAGGTTTGTGATCATGAACTACGAATTCAGTATGTTGACACCTCCCATCCTGGCGCGTGCCATGATTCGTTTATTTGGAACACTAGCGAATTACGACAGCATCTTGAGCAAGAATATCTGAGAGACGGCAACAATTATTGGCTCCTTGGTAAGATTTTACATAATAAAAAATAAAATAAGTTTATGCATATTTTTCAATAGGTGACGAAGGATATCCTCTGGAACCGTGGCTTATCACCCCTCACAGAACTCCAGAAGGCGGTTCCGTCGAAATGAAATTTAACGAAATTCATTCGAAATTCGAAACGTAATTGAGCGTACCAATTGTGTCCTCAAAAATAGATGGAGGTGTGTACTAAGCGCTAGGGAATTACATTACGCTCCAAAAAAGGCAGCAAAAATTATAAATATGTATATGCTGTGCGCTGCATAATATTTGCATTTATTTTAAATGCAATTCTAACCTAAAGGAGATGGAAAGTTTAGACAATTCTGCTACGCAAGAAAGTGATGTGGTGTCCTTATCCTCACATCAGTATTTGTCTGCAGCCCAAAATATAAGGAGCAATATTAGAAACAACCTATTGTTACTTACAGATAAAGATAGACACGCTACATATATTTTTATGTAATTTCATACATATTTATTGTACAAAAAAACGTATTCATACAAAATAAATAATGGTGAAATTTACACTGAGCTTCTTATTCATTTATTGGGTAACTTTTTAACACTTTTTGTTATAAAATTTTTTTAAATAAAGTATACTGAAAATTTCACCAAGTAAACAAATCAAAATCCAGTGGAAATCGCACCAATAACAATGAAATTAAAAACTAGTTAGTTCATATTCGCAGCTGATGCAGAATTATTAAAAAAAAAAATACATTTTAAAATTAAAAAATAAATAATCCTATTCACAGATATTCAGATACATATTTTGTTTACACTTTCAAAAAAGTTAAATAATAAATCCAGTGGGAATCACACTAATAACAATGAAATTAAAAATAATTAAGTCATGTTCGTAGTTGATGCAAAATTATTTTAAAAAAAGACAAAAATAAGAGATCATATTCACAGATATTGAGTTACATACTTCTTTTGCAACTTTTACACATTTTTGGTAATTATTATACTTTAAGTTTTCCAATTCAATTAGATTTCGATTTTTTTCTATTTTGTCCTCAACTTTTCTAAGTCTTAACTTCTCTATGGTTATATTATGCCGCTTGGGCTCTTTTACCTCTTCTTTTTTTAAGTCGCAAAGCTTGTCTATCGGGCGATAAACTCTTTTTGTCGATTGATGCTGCTCTCTCATTGTTTCCAAAATAAATATCCCTCTGAATAGAAATTTCTTCTTTGAGAATGTCGACAGAGGCAACAGTGGCGGGAAGTTCAACTGGTGTTTTCTTTAATTTTTTTGCCGGTGGCTGAGATGGACACCCTTTATAACTTGTGTCTTAGTTATTAATGTCTTCCGCCACTGAAATCTCTGACAGCATAGCACCACTGTTATTTTCGGGCTGTTGGTTGGTTTTAGCGGAGCAGGATAATCCAAACGTGTTGGCTACACCCTCCACTGACTCCTTCATGCCAATCAAATTATATATGGCTTCTTAATAGGCAGAAAATTTTTGCTACATATTCTGCCCTCTACCTTTACTGTGTTTTGAGCGGCCTTCTGACGGATATACTTTTTTTTTGATCAGACCAGACCTAAAAAATTGTTTGTACTTTTAGCATTCGCATATTACATCAAGAACAAATTTCATTCATACTACCTTCCACTCTGAAATAGTTTTTGGTGGCGGTCATGCACCGTTTAACTCCGCCTCCAAATTTCTCCAAAACCGGTTTGCTTCCTCTTTACTTCCTTTAAACATCCCACAAGCAATATCCGGTTGGGCTTGCATTTGGTTCAAAAGCATTTCCAATTGTTTTTTGTTTTGGACCTGAAAATAAGGAATGCGTTTATAAGTAGTTATTTGTTTTTATCAGTAAAATTTAAAATACTTTTTAATTTTTTGGCGGAATTATTCCCAAAATATGTCATCACAATCTCCCTATAACTGACATTTGTAATACCTAGTTTTTCCCGATGGAAGAATTGGGGGTAGAGAACAAATTCCCCGGGAATTACCGTTCGCAACCGGGCCGTATATGTATTTACGTAAGCCCTACAACAACAAATGCTAAAAACAAGAGCATGTCGAAAACTACCAGGTGTCCCCACACAACGTAAAGTAAAAATTAGCCGTAACTCCCAAACTGTAAGAGACAGAGAGATTAGGGCCCCGATTATGGTTCACAACATTTGTTCATTTATGTATGTATTTTTTGAAAAGTGATTATGGTTTACAACTATTGTGTTAAGTGTTGTCAAAATCTTACAACACATAATCAAATGTTGTCAAAAACTTACGACACCTACTGAAGTGTTGTCTTGTTGATGTTACCAGTTAAATTACGAAAAAATTATAAAATTTGTAAGTGTGCATACAAAATGTTTTGCAAAAATATAAAAAAAACAATTAATTGTTAAAATTTATTAACAAAATATAAATAAAAATACATCTATACACATAATTATTACCCATTTTTCGATTACAAAACAGTTTTATTTTGTAGTTGCAATGGATTTAAACTGCAATCTATAATTTTTTGGTCCTTTCATTATCATAACCAAATTAAACATCAACATTAACATAAATTTTTATGGCTTTGTTTGTACTTTTCTAGCAAAAACGTTTTTCATTCTTTTCATTTTTACTAATGCATTTCTACGCGGTAGTTGCGGTGTTACATGAAATCCAACACTCCATGTCTTTTTGTTGTAAAACTTGACAATGAAACGTCAAAATTTATTGTTTTTCGCTTGTGTATGTGTAATGAAAGCAACGTACGCGTGCATCTTTCTGGAAGTGTGCCTTTACTTGGTAGTTTTTTGTGTGCAGGCATGTATTTTTGCGGAAAGATGCTCTACAAATGAAAAACAACTCTGTGACATACACAACACCTAGATGTTGTGAACCATAATCACAAAAAGAGTTGTAAGTTGTGTTGTAAATCTTACAACACAACATTTAGATGTTGTGAACCATAATCGGGGGGTAAATGTGCACAATATACATACATATGTACTCACATATGGCCTACAATAACAAATGCTAAAAACAACAATTAGAAAACTACCAGGTTTCCCTATAAAACGTAATGGAACAATTAGCCGTTACTCTGGAACCGTGAGAGACAGATGGATGAAATTTGCATAATACATGTATTCACATGTGCTCCACAACAGCAAATGCTAAAAACAACAACAACTACCAGGTGTCCCTTTACAACGTAGAGTAACAGCTGTAACTCTCGAACCCTAAGAGATAGAGAGCCGAAATTCGCACAGTGTATGTATTCCCAGATGCCTTACAACAGCAAATTACAACAGCAACAACAATTCGAAAACTACTAGGTGTCCCCATACAACATAAAGTAATTAAACGTAACTCAACCTGTAAGAGACAGAGAGATGAAATTTATACAATAAATGTATTCACATATGCCATTGCATACGTACGGAACCCTAAGTGTGCGAGGCAGCCTCGTACTTGACTGAATTTGTTTTAACTTTAAAATGGTTTTAATTTTTGTAATTGGATTTTCCTGCTTCGCACTAAAACAGCCATGTTTAAAAAACAAAAGGCCCAATATGCTATATGATTTCAATTTGTTTTTTTGTTGCCGAAAAAGGTATACCAGGAATTTGAACACTGCGTTATGGCATATAAAAAAGGTTAGACCTACCTCCGGGTAGGTATCATGTTCGCTCAGATCAGTTGGGAAATATATAGAGGCTGCCAAATAACTTTTTTTTGAAAATGCTATAAAACATCGAGTGTAGCTTTGGCTGTGTGGCACGTAGCGCCGTCCTGTTGAAACCAAATGTTGCCAGTATCCTCACCTTCCCCATGTTGAACAACATGGCGATAACGATCAACATGCCGATAACGATCGCCATTGACTGCAACGGCCACTCCTTGCTTATTTTCAAAGAAAAATACCCCAATTATGCCTCTGGATCAAAATCCGCACCAAGCAGTGACTTGTTTTGGGTGCGTCGGCTTTTCAAAGTATGCGTGCTTGTTTTCTGTGCTCCAAATGTGACAGTTTTGCTTGTTTACATACCCGCCAAGATCAAAATGATCTTCATCTAAAAAGATGTTTTTTTTTTTGGCAAAGTCATTACCATATGATTTTCAAAGTCATGTGGCAATATTTCCAAACGTTGTTCAAGCGTATACTCAACCATATTCCTTCAGCGGAAGGATAAAACGAATTATCTGTTAAATCAGACATGAGCTAAGTGTTACCATTCACGAAAAAAGCACTACTTGAAAAAAACGTTAGATGGCGGACCCTGTTTTAAGCAGTGAATGCAAACAAACGAAACTAAACCGTTCTTACTCAATTGTTTCGAATTTTTCTGTAAGGAAAAATAAAAGCAAATCCAAAACAGCGAAAGTTAAGAAAAATGCGCAAAACATATCTAAACACAAAAAGGTGTTGTACTGCGCGGCAACGTGGGCAGGGTTCCTCTAGTTTAGTATTAAATGGCAAAAACATTCCATCTCAGAAGTATTCAGCTCACTTGTGAGATTAGTCCATAGTGTTTTTTATTTACAGACTTTTTTTTATTTCAGCTCAAACTTAGAATCTTTAGAGTCCAACAAAGATCTTTTGGCTTTACATAATGGTGCATGGGCTTCAACAACTATAGATGTAAATGGTCGAGAGAATTTGCCCATTGGACAGGATAAAATTGTGCGAGTTTTTGCAGAGCTAATGCGCAATATGGCACGAATGAAGACCTACATAAGGCCCTCAATGTGTAAACCTTATGGCAAGCAAAGTGAATCGTTGCAGAAAAGTATTTATTGAAATCATAATTTTTCCAAAGCGTAGAACGATTTCTACTTTATTTTCTCTTTTAGCTCTGATGGACACCATACAAATTGTTCAAACATTGCGTAGTTGTCTTCCACCACCGCACATTCAAGTGACTTCCTGGAAAAGTGAAAGTGATGGTTCTACCAATTTACAAGGTGGTAGTGTTGGTGTACCAGGTGTTGTCGGCATAAGTAGTCAACCACCTGGTCCGTCCAGTATGATGGGTGTTGGTAATGGTGCTGCTCTATTAGGTAATATGCCCTCAAACCGTATTGAAAATTTAAGCAATTAAAGCACTGAATGTTAGGTAAGCATCTTTGGACAAATATTTCGATAACTATCAAATAAGTAAAGGCCATAGTTATATAATTGATTACAAACATTCCGATTTCAGTCATAGTATTTTTCTTCTATATAGTAGTATAAGTTATAATCTGATATATGCTCATAGAAATAACTAAAGAGTAGTTTTCTTAATATATGTATCTAAATAGAATAGAACGCATTTTAAACTAAAAAGCAAACAAATAATTATAAATGTTTTAAACCTTTCAAAAGCAGCTAAAAATCATTATAACTTCGAACAAAGGTTTATAAAACCACTTATAAGTATTAAAAAAACTCCATCAATCAAATAATTGTGCAATTTCAACTTAATATGAGTTGAAAATATTTTTTATCTCTAATTAATGTAAGTCTATGCATTAATTTCTAAATTTATATAATACACAAACTAGGTTTTATTGCATTATATTAGTGTGACATTAGTTTTGGTATTACTAAGTTCTTTTGTTTATTAATTTTAATATTTCTTTAAAAGCTGTGATATACAATTCTTTGATATATAGAAAATCTAGAGTTTTTTTTATAAACATATCTTATTTTTGCTAAGGCCATAAGAAGTATAACAAATATAAAACAAAGAAAAAATCTAATTCAATATACATACAAACATACATACCTACATACATACATACATACATACATAACTGTCCCAGTGTGATTTTCAAATATTCAGGCCGCTTAATTCAAAACATTTAGGCCCTGATTATGGTTTACAACAGTTGTTCATTTAATGTTGTATTTTTTGAAAAGTGTATTATTTGAAAATGGTTTACAAGTGTTGAAAGAAATGTTGTCAAAAACTTACGACACTTACTAATTAACCCCCGATTATGGTTCTTAACATCTAAATGTTGTGTTGTTAGATTAACAACAGGTAACCAAAGTCACCTGTTGTAAGGAAGTGCTATAAAAAGTAAAGGTGTTACAAGACGTAAAATGCTTTCTGTATAAAAAGTTTGTTTGAGCATTTCTGATTCTCATTTTGTTCATGAGAATTTTGGAATAAGTGGTTGGGCTTCAAACATTCTTTTTAGCGTTTTCAAGTCTACTGATGAGTTGTTTAGCAGCAACGAAATGTCGACGGCTGAAAAAGACAGAAAACATTAAGGTCTATTTTTTATACCTAAAGTAATAAATTGGCTCAATTGGCTCTTATAGCGAATAAATAATTGATTTCCCAGTTTTTTAACAAATAAATATAAACTTTTTTCTATAAGAACTCCCACTCGATAGCAAAACAAGTGCTTGATTTTGACATTTATGTTCGCTGTGTTGACGACATGATCGATATAGAGGAATCGGATTTTGTATAAAAACACTTGCATCTTTTCGACTTGTTGAATAAAAGAACGTCATAGAGGAACCCCAAACAATTTTCTTTCGCTTAAAAAGCGAACAATCGCACAACTTCGACATTGATGAACAGGCTGTTGTTGTTTTTCCCTTGTGTTTGTGTAATGAAAGCAACATACGCATGCGTCTTTCTGGTAGAGTTGCTTTACTTGGCAGTTTTTTTTGCATGCAGGCACGTATTTTTGAGGAAATACGGTCTACAAATAAAAAACAACTGTGACATACACAACATATACATAGATGTTGTAAACCATAATCAGAAAAAGAGCTGTATGTTGCGTTGTAGATGAAACAACACAACACTTAGATGTTGTAAACCATAATCGGGTTGAAACACAAATTTTAATATTGGGCAACAAAACTGGGTAATATTAAATTTATTTTACTTTATAAGCTTTGCACGAGCATAAATGATATTGAAAATTTATATGTGATTGTGCAATTATTTTAGATACATTTTTTGACCGCTGTGGCGTTTTATAGTTAAATAAAACATGAGATTTCTATAGTTGATGACAAAATATTAACATATTAGACATTATTCAATAATTTCTCTTTCTTAAATGCTAAGCATGAGCACAGCGTTTTTCGTGATGTTGAGCCTCTTACGCTCTAAGAAATCGGTGGCAGACTATCTGTCTTTTCAGCTTATCTAGCAATTATGTATGTTAGTCAGATAGCAATTCTGTAAGTCATTGAACATTTCCGCCCCGAATATCGTTTAAAATACAACTACAACACAATATGCAACTTTTTCCGATTATGATTCACAACATCTTCAATAGCTCATTATTTTTAAGTCGTAAGAATGATAACAAAAAGAGCAAAAAACGTACAACCTGCAGTTTAAATGCATTGCAGCTATCGAATACAAAATAAAGTGGTTTTGAAATGACAAATTAAGTGTGTTCGACGTACCTTACCGCGGGACCACGAGGGAACACGCGTGTTCCCAAACTAGCCCGAAAAGTGTTCTTTGTCTTGAAAATTGTGTAAATTGGGTAAATGAGAACGCTCATGAGAGAGCAAAATGTGTCTCTCACTTTACCGAACTTTACCCGTACTTTTTTTCCGTGCAAAATGTGGTAAAACTGTCAAATCATTCAATCAGCTGTGTATCATTTACAAAAATTAAAAATTACAACACAGTGTTCATAAAAAAGTTAATATCGACGGCGGCTTAGTAAAACAAGTCTCGCCGCCTCTTCACAAAACAGTGCTACCACGGCGGTAAAGAGCACATTATTTATCGATATGCTTGTTAAGCATTTTGAACGTGTCTAGACTGCTTTGATTAATAACCAATTTACATCTACACAAAATCTAGTACTGGGATTTCAATCCAAAAATTTGCTTAAATATATGGTAACTTTGACGAGATTGGCCATACCAAGGTATATTTAATTGTATCATGACCCATACAAAATGAAATCTACCATGATCAAATAATAAGGTCCATGCATTTCTACAAAAACAAAAAAAATGATAATGAAAACGTTAAATATTTTGTTAATAAATGCGAACATTAAATAAGCCAATCGCCAAGCACATGTGCATGCAACGGCGACTAAGAAGTTATGAAAACAGTTCGCCGCGGCCAATAGCCCGCAACTAACCAACCGACTTCGCTCTCTTTTGTTTGTGTATACTATTTTGACACTTAGTTTCGGGCTTGAAAAGTGGTTTTGTGTGTTCGAGGTAAATTGGGCAAATTTTTATTTTTTTGAGAGTATTTTTCTTTTACTCTCATTTTACCGAACTTTACCCGGAATTACCAAGAACAAACCTATTATATGCACATGCATTTGTATTTATATTTTGTTAACAAATGTTAATAATTAATTAGCGGTTCTCACTCTTGATATTAATTTTACAACTCTGCTACATTCACTACGATTTTTACCACAAAGCTCGAGTGACTTTCTCACCTCAAAGTCTGCATGTTCTTGCAAATATTTTAAAACTTGCTGAATTTCTTTATCTGTCCACCTTTTGTTGTGAATTTTGTCACGTTTTCTCTTCACCAGTATATTTTTATTTGTTTTTTCCATATTTTTTTATTTTCTCAACACAAAATTAAGTTTTGCCGGCAAAACGATTCACAGCACAGAATATCTGGGATTCCCAGTATATTTTTTACAATGTTTAAAGCTTTTTGTTTGGTTTTTCTCTTCACCAGTATATTTTTATTTGTTTTTTCCATATTTTTTTATTTTCTCAACACAAAATTAAGTTTTGCCGGCAAAACGATTCACAGCACAGAATATCTGGGATTCCCAGTATATTTTTTACAATGTTTAAAGCTTTTTGTTTGATGTTTTAATCACAGCGTAGAAAATAAAAGTTCAGTACATTTTGTTGTTGCAGTCAATGTAAACACTAGTGCTTGTATGCTAAAAAACTTAATAACAGCATATTAAAAATTTTGTATGGAAATTTCCATACAAAATTTTTAATATGCTGTTATTAAATTTTTTAACATACAAGCATAGTACTTTAATCAAATCTGCTACTTTAACCAAATGTGCAACCGAGTTTACTATCAAGAGTGAGAAATTTCATATGCACACCTACAATTTGTCCATTTCTATTTTATTTTGAACTAGTAACATAAATAAGATAACACCTAATTATGTAAGTGTTGCAAGTTTTTAATAACACCTTCAACAGTTTTAAACGATAATCGCATTATAAAAAATTTTACATTAACTGCCTGTTCCTCAATGTCGCAAGAAAATCTAAAGCTGAAGTTACACAGCACGCTTTCTACGCGTCGACGCTTTTCACGCGGTTGTCAAAAAAGTAGGATTAGTGCATTTGTATGTGACAAGTTACAGAGCACAAAGCATAGAACGCGAAGACGCGTAGAACGCATAAAGTAGACCTACTTTCTACTTTTATATGCGTCACATGCGTCATGAGAAAATGTCATCTGGTTTTATTAACCAATGATGTGCCTACTCTCAACGTTATCGATAAATACCTTTTATATCGTAAAATAATGTATAAAATCTTTTGCAAAAAAAACGTTTTTAATAAAAAAGAAAAGTTTTGTTACAAATTTTATAAACATTATCACGAGTAAGACAAATTGTAATTGTTTTTTTCAACACTTTTTTCATTAACAAAATTTTGATTCAATTTATCGATTGCGTTTGCGTACTGAGTATCATCACTGTTATGTTTACAAATATTTTCAATATATTAAAACAAGCGATATGGAAGAGAAGCTAATAAATGCAGTTAAAAACCACGAGCTTTTATATAATAAAACCTTGCTGCTCTATCAGAACAAAAATAAAAGAGCAGCTGCATGAGCAGTTCCATTTTGTTAATATTTTGTTATTTGTTTTATATTTTATATATTTATTTGAGCTTAAGGTCTTTTGTAATTTGAGTATTTATTTTTGTCGATATTTCGCTCTCCTGAAGAAGCTATCCGAAGGAGAGCGAAATATCGACAAAAATAAATACTCAAATTACAAAAGACCTTAAGCTCAAATAAATATATAAAATATAAAGGAAAAAAAGGGGTCAAAATAACGAAATATTAAATTTTGTTATTTGTTTTGTATGTTAAAAATATTTGCACAACAGCTTATCAAAACAAAGAAATATGGCGCATACGAAGCGTTGTATGTAACTTGTAGTATGAAACGCATAGAACGCATAAAACGTATAAAAAGCATGAAAAGCGTGGACGCGTCTAAAGCGGGCTATGTAACTTCACCTTAAGCGATCGAAATGTAGTCGCTCGATTTCGAGTCAATTTGGATTCCTCTATGTTGCCAGCTTGCGTTCGCATAGTCTTACGTCATGAAATTTTTGGCATTTACTTTACAGAGATGCCAGATCGGTAAATTGAAGTTTTAGTTGATTTTTTATTGCAGTATTGAAAAAAACTACTAAATTGTTCTGGTGTAAATACAACCCTTCATAAAACTAGGCAGCTGCATTTGACAAGCCAAAGCAAATACATACATAAATAACACAGAGTAGCACAGAGTATTCTGTGATAAAAAAAGCAAACATTTTGAAAGTGCGGAAATAGTTTTTGTGGTGTTTTAAAATTTAAAAGTATTTTTTTGCATGGACATTTAATAAGTATTTTGACGCGATGAGCACTGGTATTCCTCTGGCAAACTCAGGATTTTCTTCCATCCATCATACAAGTGGACTGTTTAGGAAAACTACATGTATGCATGTAATAATTGTTTAATATATTTACTAAATAAAATAAAAATTCAAAATATGTCGGGTTTGTAGTTTTATTTTCCTCCCACTCGATAGCAAAACAGCAAGTGCTTGATTTTGACATTTGTGTTCGCAGTGCTGACGACATGATCGATATTGAGGAATCGGATTTTGTATGAAAACACTTACGTTTTTTCGACTTGTCGATCGAGTCATCGTTCGAATAAAAGAACTTCGTAGAGCAACTGAAAACAATTTTCTTTCGCTTAGAAAGCGAACAATCGCACGACTGCGACATTGAGGAACAGGCAGTAAATTAACAACTGTTGTAAACCATAATCGAGGCTATAAACTACTATTTAACGAAGCGGGTTGTGCGTTTAAACTCCAGTTATAGTTACACTGCAAATACACGTACGAGTTCCAACTATTATTTAGAAAACCATGAATAATACAGTTATTGAGCCCCGCTTAATTGAGTTTCCCGCTTTATTGCACTAAAAATCATGGAACGAAGTCATTCAGTATACCCGTCTATGTTAAAATAACCGTTTAATTGAGTTCCGTTTAATTGCGTCACCCGCTTAATTGTTTCGCAAATTAAGACCGCATGGCGAAAAACAAGAGCAAATGTTTCGCTTAATTGATTCCGTCTACTTAATATTTGTTTGCTCCACAAACGTAAAAAAAATTATTTTGCAGCAAAAGAAGTCATGGTTCTGTCCTTTATAGACATTGTACCAGGAACGCACCTGATTTTTTTTTTGTTTTAATAAACCTAAAAAATTTTTCCACTTAATATGTAACTAAAGAAATGAGTTTTAGTTTCCATCTTCGCATGAGTGTTTCGTTTCATTGCACATATGGCTCAATTAAACGATTTTCGTTTAATTGCGTCGGTGATTCAATTAACCGAGTATCGCTTAATTGAGTTTCCGTTTAATTGCGTCAAAAGTCGTGCATTTTTAGAAACTCAATTAAGCGGAAATAACTGTAAATGTCTGATTTGACACCTAGTGATATTTCTTAGGCAGACTTCACATATGGAGTGTCAATTGAGTTATTATCAAAACATTTTTTGTCCACCACCGAACCAGATTATTCAACGTTTCCAATTTTAGCATAGAGGCCAATAAGAAGGCGAAATACCAGAATTTTTAGCAGCACTGAGAAAGTTGAGTCATTACTGTGAGTTCAAAGACTTAGACGACATGCTGCGCTACAGGTTGGTATGCGGTATGAGGGACGAAAATTTACAAAAGTGTCAGATGTCTAACGACAAACTAACTTTAAAAATTGCACAAGATGAAGTAGCTTGCGAAGAAGCACACAAAAATACTGCATTAAATATACCGGCTATTCAAAGAGAAGTAAACAAAGTTAGCAACAGTAAAGGGGTTCAGCACCAAAATCGCAAATGCTACCGATGTAATGGAGACCACAAACCGGAACAGTGCAAGTTTAAAGAATTTGAATGCCGCTACTGCAAAAACCGAGGTCACATTGAAAAAGCCTGCATAACGAAATTAAAGGCAGGAAAAAAGATTAAAATAGATAGTCGAAGGCCAAATAACCCCAGGGTAAATAAAGTTGAATCTGGCTGCGAGACCGGAATTAATGAGTATGTTTTATGTGTGACGGGCGGGAAAATGCTACCTATTACGAAAACAATGATGATTTGTCGACAGCCAATAGAGATGGAAGTTGATTCCAGTTTTTCAATTATTGGGGGAAAAATATACAAGACAAAATTATATCAACTAAAATTAAAGAAAAGTGAGGTGCAATTAAAAGCATGGGGACCAAGTCATAGTTTAAAGGTTTGTGGTGAAATTATGATGCGGGTGCCGCACAGTGGGAAAAATTGCCAGTCTAGCGTATATAAAATTTTTTTGTTATTAGAAATTAATTAAGCTATGGTCTAGTATTGTTCTACGGATTTGAAAACTAAGAAAATCATTAGGCATTTTTCGATTGATATGATAATTCTGAAAATACAGGGCTCTAAATGTATGCAATGTTGAAGTGGTGCGATCAAGAGCGGTTTTTGCTTTAAATTCGAAATTCAGTATTAATAATGAAATTTTTGTGAAGTATTTCAAATATCGGAAGAGATTGAAAAGAGATCGCTCTAGATGGCGCCGAAAACGATTGCGTTCGAAAGTAGATTCAATGATATAAGTTTGAGAAAAAAACTGGCTGCCTATACTTGCCTAAATGAATTTTACACAGATTTTTCGGCGAATAGAATTGGGGGTGAGATTTAAGGGTTTTCTATAAAATATAAATTTTTTCTATTAAAGAGCA
Organism: Sturmia bella; assembly: GCA_963662145.1. Lineage (NCBI taxonomy): Eukaryota > Metazoa > Arthropoda > Insecta > Diptera > Tachinidae > Sturmia > Sturmia bella. Next base: position 29,070,530 of record OY759170.1, read on the forward strand.
GGAATATGTGGTGAAAGTGTTTTTTTTATTATTTTGAAATAAACAGTGATTAAATTCAATTAAAACTAGTGTTTAAGGTCAAGGTAATTTTGTTACAATTTATATATAGTTTTGATCATGTGAAGAATACATATGTATGTAAAACACATACAAACATACCTGTATCTATTATATTAATACAAGCACAGAACAACGATTGACAAATCAACTGCACGTATTCAATATTCTGTGATTTTAATGTAGTGTTTGTTTCATTTTATTACCTGCACTTAGGGGATTAGAGACTGATGTCATAACTATACAAGCATAGCATATCTTATACCTGCGTATAAAAATAGTGTGGATTAAATATTTACTTTTAATTACAGTTACGCAAAATATCCCTGTTTCCTAGAAAAAATAGAGAAAAGTAGTAACATATTAAAATCCAGTAAAGTATAATAATCCAGCAAAGTATAATAAAGTTTAAGATAGTTGTTATTTTTATTTAAGCTAGGTATAAAACAAATTTTATAAAGTAACAAGTGATCATTCGGAATATAACTCTTGAACCATACAAGTGAATAAAAAATCAGTATGCAAATAACATATCGCATTTCGAAGTTTGGCGGAATGCTAATTCAAGCCTGCCTCTGCCACTTCAATAGTTAATCACGTTTTTTAAGGCTTGGGCTGGTTAATGATCAAAACAGCATGAAGTGTAGAAAACTGGTACAAAAATTACGATCTTTGAATAGTAGTTTCAACAAAAGATGAAGCGACTGCAGTCGAACAATTGAGGTTTTTAAAAGAGTAAATCGTGAATGGTTACACACAAATATTGCCCTGCCATGCCTAAACTATGATGACATACCTGGAACTTCGCAATGCCGAGGATGTCCATCTAAAAACTTTTCATAGTTAAGTATAGAAGAAAATTAAAGTCTCTATTTTTTTATTTAGGGAATGCGCTGAAAAAATTACATATGTATTGATTTATATCCATGGTATAACATGCCATCTAGCACTCATAAATTTTTATTTCATGGTTCTGATATTATTGAATCACTTTCAGTACCAATAGGAATGCCCTCAGAGGAGTCTATGGAATCGAGAAATAAAAATTTCCGAAATTACAAGGAATTAAATACTCGAAAAATGTCCAGCAAATAAACAATGCAAGATTTATTTAATACATTGCTCTATACATCGGACCCGTTAATATCAGCAAATTCAAGACAATCATCTTCCAGCTACCGAACTTTGGAGCCCCTTTCATATGATGTTCGCCAACTACTTTCTGACCAAATAAGAAATCCTATATGTATTTGATCTACAAGTATATATTTAATTATTCATGTAATTGTTTATTTATTTTATGTTAGCTTCTCTGAAAATGTGAGAGTAATTAGAAAATATTTTTTGAAGGGAAAATATACTGCTTTTGGTTAATAAATAATGATTTCTCTTCGTTTGTGTACACCCTGTAATAAAACAGGTGTTTATAAATAAAATTTTTTAAAGCCTACTATACCCACTATTATTGCTCCATATATACTTTAGTCCTCAGATCAATAGTTCATGACATATGATTTTTTATTTGCTAGATAGGTAATTTTTCCCGTGCGAAAAATTACTTCGTCCCGTCAGCTTCAGTAAGTGGGCTACATCGGTAGTACCGGTCAGGAAACCTGATGGCAGTACAGTATTTATCGGATATAAGAAACTTGAAAAATCCACGAAAAAAGTTTCTTATAAGCGTTTCTTATATACAATTATTTTATATAAAAAACTTATTTCTTATATAAGTAGCTATGGTCATAAGGCATTTGTTTCTTATATGAATATACGAACTTTTTTACCTTTTTATGTATATATGTACGTAGATGTATGTATGTAAATAGAAAAATAAAACAAATCAAATTTTATTATATTAACCCCTTTAGTAAATAGATATAAGAAACTAGACAACTTCAATTTCTTTGTTTGTTTACATTCATTTTTCACAGAAACAAATGAACTGACATTTGTTGAAGTTAATTACATATTTATTTATTTACGAGGCAAGAAACAAAAACTTCTCATAAGCACTAAAAGTAAAAAAAACGTTGTTGTTGTAAAACTGTCAGAAAACAGAGTTGTCCATGCAAACTACATAAATTCAGTATTGCCGTTGAAAGTTTCTTATATAAATTCTTTTTCTATACATTTTGTGGTTTTGGTGTTCAAGAAAAATGTTCTTTTATCAGTTTTTTCTTATAAGCGTTTTTCTTATATAAAACTTTTTTTGTTAGGAAAATCACTAAAAAGATAAGGTGTTTTTGCAAGTGTTTCTTATAAGCGTTTTGTTCTTATATGAGATGTTCTTATATCCGATAAATACTGTATCAGGCTTTGTGGTTGTGGCAACGCTCATATCTATTACATCGGCAACACTGATCTGTGTGATAGCTCGGCAACACTAATCCATGAGACTTACTTAAAATAAAAATGTAAACAAGAAAAAGACAATAAAATACGAATTCCTATAAAAGTATCTAAAGTTGTTCTTATATTAAATTCGTGGGTTAATACATTGGCGACGAGTGGTAAAAACGTAAAAACTGTGAAGCATTGAATTGCGATAATATTTAAAATTGTTTTAGATTGTGGAAAGATCACAAATTGTATTAAATTGCGGCAGACACTTACTAAAAGTTGCTGGATTAGTAAGTGGCCATTAAATTGCGGCAGACTCTCACTAAAAGTTGTTGGATTAGTGAGTGGGCATTAAATTGCGTCCATTGGAATACGGAGACAAAATTATACTATTATTACTTTGAGAGCCGAGATGGCAGAAGTCATAAGATCCTTCCTTTGTGATGCAATAGAAAGATCACTACTACGACACGAATGGGAAAAGTGGTTAAGATCATTTTCTCTTTATATGGCTGCGGAAGAGATCACTGATGATGTCAAGAAAAAGAATAAACTATTACATTTAGGTGGTCCGCAGTTACAGGAAGTAATATTTAATATTCTTGGAGCTCTATTGGAAAAGGTTTCAGCTGAGGTTAAAGTTTATGACGTTTTAGTATCAAAATTGAATGAATATTTCTCTCCAAAGAGAAATACAATATTTGAGCGGCATTTGTTTCGAAATATAACTCCTGCTGAGGGTGAAAATGTTAAAAAATTTTTACTCCGATTGCGCCAATAGGCGGCAAAGTGTTCATTCGGCAATACCAAAGAGGAAATCGAAGAAATTTCCATAACAGACAAAATAATAGATTCTTGGGCACCTATTGATTTGAAAAAAATATTGTTGGAGAAAGAGCAGAGCCTATTAGAAATAATAGAAGCGTGTCAAGTGTACGAACAAATCACCAAAACTTCTCGTAGCATGTTGCAATGTAATGAAAGCGAGCAAGTAAACAAAGTTTTCTCTAAAATCAACACACAATCGAATATATCAATTGAATGTAGTCGGTGTGGAAGAAAAGGGCATATATCAAACTCTTTTCAATGCCCGGCCAGAAATGCAAAGTGCAATAAGTGTTCATTGGTTGGTCATTTTGCTGCGAAATGCAGAATCAAAAAAAAAGGAAGATTGATAACAACAATAATACTGGACCTTACAAAAGGCAGCGGACTATATATAATGTTCGATGTATTGCGGAAGAAGAAAATTTGACTTCTGAAATTCGTGAGTTCGGATGCTTTAAGATTGTGAATGATGAAAATATATGATGCACTATAGGAGGAAAAGATATTTCTATGGTTATTGATTCAGGTTGTCGGTTTAATCTTATAAGTGAAGACGATTGGAATTTATTACAGAAATCGGAAGCAGTAATATGGCACATGCGTTTACTTTCTGTCAACAAGTTTAAGGCATATGCCGCCACACAACCATTGGAAATTATCATAGTCTTTGACGCACCCATAAGAGTACGCAACCAGAATGAAATAATTTCCTCCTTCTATGTTATCAAAAACGCAAACCAATCTCTCCTAGGAAGAGAAACAGCCCTTCAACTTAATTTACTAAAACTGGGAATAATGTCAATGTTCATGAAAAGAAACACCAATCGTGTCCTAAAATACATGGTGTCAAGGTGTGATTATCTATAGACCATACAATTAAGCAAGTCCAACAACCAGTACGTCGTGTCCCTATTGCGTTGAAGGATAAGGTGGCTAATAAATTAGATGAGGCATTACGTCTTGACATTATAGAACCTATTGTTGGTCCCAGTAGATGGATTTCTCCAATAGTGATTGCGTCCAAGGGGAATGATGACATCCGCATATGTGTTGACATGAGGTGCGCTAATCGGGCCATTCTTCGCGAAAATTACCCTCTGCGAAATGTTTGCGAAATGTTTTTCTAGACTGGATCTCAAATCCGCATACCATCAAATAGAATTGGATGAGTCAAATCGTGAAATCACAACCTTTATAACACATAAAAGTTTGTTCAGATATAAACGATTGATGTTTTGGGGTCAACTCAGCTCCCAAAATTATTCAAAAAATTATGGAAGGGATGTTTTCAACATGCCAAAATGCCCTAAATTATATTAAGGATATTATTATCTTTGGGAGCTGCTCAGAGGATCATGATAAGGCATTGAAGACTATCCTTAATATCTTAGAGAAAAATAACGTAACCTTAAATAGAGAAAAGTGTGTATGGAAAGCTGAAAAACTTATGTTTCTGGGAAACATACTTTCGGCAGATGGCTTCGCTGTAGATCCTGAAAAAATAAAGACTATACAACAATTTGGGTTTAGTCACGTTTATTGGGAAATTCTTGCCCGACTTTGCAGACAGCACCGATCCCCTTAGGTCATTGCTTACAAAGGATGCAAAATTTGTATGGTAATAAACAGGAGGAAGCTTTTTCTAAACTGAAAGCGATGCTATCCGAAATTCCAAATCTTTCGTATTTTTATCCCAAATTAAAAACACTCGTAATAGCTAGCCCCGTGGCTTTGGGGGCCGTTCTGCTACAATTCAACGGTGCTGGTGAACCCAGAATTATTTCTTATGCGAGCAAAAGTTTATCGGCCGTTAAAAAAAGATATTCTCAAACTAAAAAGGAGAGTTTGGCTTCGGTGTGGACAGTAGAGAGATTTTATTACTAACTAGCTGGGTTAGATTTTGAACTTGTGACCGATCATAACCCACTGGAAATCATTTTCAAACCGACTTCAAGATCCCCGAGAATCGAAAGATGGCTACTTAGATTGCAGGCATTCAAATTCAAGGTAATCAATCGCGCTGGAAAAGACAACATTGCGGACTCAATATCTAGGCTGTGTAAAATTTCTGATGAGGACTCTTTTGATGGGTTTTGCGAAGAGTCAATTTTCCATATACTTGAAAATACTGTTCCTGCCACATTGACCATTTCATTAATTAACAAAGAAAGTGCTAAAGACGTGGATATTCGTGATGTAATTTCCTGTATGGAGAATGATCATTGGGACTCGAACACTTCTAATCCGTACTATGTTTTTAGTTTCGAATTATCGGCAATTGGATAGATTTTCCTCAGGGGAAACCGTATTATAATACCAAAATATTTAAAGTCAATGGTACTAGAATTGGCTCATGAGGGCCACCCTGGGGAGTCAGCTATGAAGCGCCGTCTTCGTTCTAAGGTCTGGTGGCCACTAATAGACAAGGATGCCGAGAATTTTGTAAAAATATGTCGCGATTGCCTCTTGGTTTCACAACCGTCAAACCCGATTCCAATGCACAGGCATCCATTCCCAAATGGCCCCTGGCAATGTTTAGCAACTGATCTTCTATGACCATTACCTAATGGCGAGTATGTGCTAGTGCTCATTGATTACTACTCGCGATACCAAGAAGTGGTTTTCCTGAAGCGAATATCCTCCGAAGTTATAATCAAAGCTATGAAAGATATTTTCTCCAGACTGGGCTTACCTAAAAAAATAGGAACCGATAATGGAAGGCAATATGTCAGCGATGAACTCACAAGTTTTTGCGCCGAAAATAATATAACAATAATAAGAACACTGCCTTACTGGCCCCAGGCAAATGGCGAAGTGGAGAATATGAACAGGGCTTTGGTAAAACAATTAAAAATTGCTGCAGCAAATAAACGTAATTATAAAGAAGAAATCCAGAAGTTCCTCCTAATGTACAACGTTACGTCTCATGGTACAACAGGTTCACCACCAAGTGAACTAATGTTCAACAGGCGTATTCGTGATAAGATTCCAGGAATTGAGGAGATGACAGAAGATGTAATAGATTCGTCCGCTAGAGATAATGACCTAATTAACAAGCAAAAAGAAAAAGCTGACTCGAAGAGAGGTGCAAAGGAATCCGAAATTGTGGTGGGTGACAAGGTGTTATTGAAAAATGTTATATTTCCCAACAAACTCACTCCTAATTTTGATAAAACAATTTGCGAGTTCATAGAGAGAAATGGGAGTGAAGTTAAAATTACTGGAGCAGGACGAACTTATACCAGAAACTTAAGCATGGTTAAAAAAATTCCAAAAGCTCAATCTTCAGAGGACCCGCCGGCCCAACATCTTAGTATGGAACCGCACCCCGTCATCATCAACAATCAACCTTCATCAACTGACTTCAATGCTTCAGAAGTGAACAGCAGCCCACAGGATATCGGAAATATCGATGCCCCTAAGTCGTCGATTCCCGATCAAGGACCGTTAAAATTAAAGCTGAAAAAGGAGGGGATATGGCAACGCTGATATCTATTACATCGGCAACACTGATCTGTGTGATAGCTCGGCAACACTAATCGATGAGACTTACTTAAAATAAAAATGTAAACAAGAAAAAGACAATAAAATACGAATTTCTGTAAAAGTATTTAAAGTTGTTCTTATATTAAATTCGTGGGTTAATACAGTGGTGACTACAAGTGTACGGTTAATCAAATGAATGAAAAGGTGTTAGGAACCTTATCGAATTGTAAATGGTTTTCCCGATTGAATTTGGATCGTCCTTACACCCAGGTTAAAGTGAACGGTAGCTCAGCCAAGGTACTTATCCTTAACACTCACCGAGGCCTTTTTGAAGTTACCAGATTACCATTTGGAGTTTTCACAGCTCCAAGCATTTTCCAACGCATAATGGAGAGCCTAAGAGGAGTTAGGCAACCTAAGAGGAATCGTAGTTTACTTGGACGATATTCTAATCGGTGGTGCCACGAAAGAAGCAACGTGGGAGCGAACACAAAAAACGCTGAAGCGTATATTAGACGCCGGGTTGAAGCTAAAGATCAAGCTTTTCTAAAATTGTGTCAATATTTGGGATGGGAAATTATCAATGACAGTTATTTCATTCAAAGCCCTGTAGTCTATCACTATTCTCCATTTCTTTTTCATTGAATTGTCCGACTTCTTGGGTACAATCCATAAAGGAGAATTGTATGGAGATATACTTTCCCTAATTATCCCTTGTTCCAACATTTCCCGCATTTGCTTATTGATTTCCTCATGGATCTGAGGGTACCTACATATCTTTGAATACACCGGTTTGTTAATCGTTGTAATCCCGTGTCGTACGAGAATTTCAGAATTTTTCTGAATAAGTTCCGTTAAAAATGTTACTTCTTTGTTCATATCATTACGTTTTAATTTATCTAAGATGTTAACTGATTGTATTTCTAAGGATTGAATTTCCTCTAACTTGTATGGACAAGAATCTATAAATTGGATTTTATTGCCGTTTATTTGTAAGAAATCTTCCTCAAGATTTATGATTGCTGAAAGAGCTTTCAATATATTCTGTCCTATTAAAGCATCGAAATTTTTCCCATTAAAGTTGGTTAATTTCCAGCACATAAGATTGTCTTCTTTAAATTCCCTAGGAAGGGGTGTAATGATTTCCTCGTCAGTACAAAATTTACCATTTATCGTATTAAAGAATATAGGTTTTTCCAGTTCTGTCCTTTAAAATTTTGGTAAAAATCTTTCGTTAAGCAATGAGGTCGTTGATCCTGTATCAAGTGGGCATTTAATGCTCGTGTTTCCTATACTTAATTCTACTATCGCTAAACAAATTTTTGGGCTCGACATTGAAAATTTACTTCTCCTATATTATTATTCTCGATATGGTCTACTTCCATTGGGGAAGGCCCATTATTATGTCCAAGAGTTCTGTTCGAATATTGGGTCCGTCTTGATTGTTGAGAATTATTTGTGTTCAAGAAAGTTTGTCGAAATTAAGCACGATTGTTATTTTGACGAACTTGAGAAGGACTATTATATGAATTTTGGGGTGATTGATGTGTAAAAGTTTGTTTCTGTTGGTATGTCCTGTTCTGTCCGTTTTCGTTATAGTTTCTCTGTTGTTTATGAAACCTATTGTCTTAGTATTCCAGTCTCTCGCAAAACGTAATAAGCCTCCCTAAGGGTGGATATATTTCTACTATAAACAATGCTAGGCAAATTTGGGTGGATACCGTTCAAAAATGTTTTTAGTACAATTGATTCATTGGTAGGAGGTGAGAACTCCAGAGGTTTATTAATGTCAAATTCATACTTAGTATTTAATTTGTCTAATATATATCTAAGATTCTTAAAATAATCGCTTACATTATTGTAGTTTTTCATAGTAATCGCCTGATGGTAGAAGTTGTGATACCCTTCCTTGATGCCAAAGTTTTTTATTAGTTCTTCCTTTATTCTAGCCCATGTTGATTCTGGTGCTAGGGCCCTTACTACCTGTAGAGCCGGTCCTTGAATTTTATTTCTAATATACCTTTCGAACACAAACTGCTGTAGGATGGCATTTTCTTGGAATAGTGGCAATATCAGCTCCACTTCTCTTACCAGAGATGATAGATCATAATCTTTTGTACCATGGAATTCTTTGATCCGGGCAGGTTCCAGGTAGATCCAGATAGAACGGTTGGTGCTGGAACGTTATTGGTGATTTGTGATGTAGACATTTTTATATGGACTAGTTTTTTCGTATTCTAATTGTTCGAGCCTTAGGTCACTTGTTTTTTACAAAATATTTATTAAATTCAATATTTCGATATCACAATGGATATCTTCTTCAGGAATGTAGATTTTTTTTATAACAATTTAAAAACAAAACAAACAAAAAATTTATACTGGCATATGTTTGAAAATTATATACACTTTAACAAAATATTTTAACATATATACATAAATAATAATTAAGTTTATATAAATACATGTACATACAAATATGCACATACGCACCTACATACACCTACATGCATCTACGTCCACACACATGTATACATGAACCTGCACACATACATCGACATATATATATGCACACACATACATGTATACATACATACCTGCATACACCCTGCCAGCAAATTGGTAGTCGACTACAAATATAATCGACTTATAGTTCATCCCTTTCGGACATTGAGTAGTCGACTACTAAAATAATTAACTTTACGTTAACTTTTATGGACTAGCTTCAAATTAGCTACAATACAATCGATTTGTAATTCACTTTTGGTATACTGGCTATAAGCTAGCTGAAACGTAGTGCAGAGTTCACCCAAAATTCAAATACTAACATACACACATACACGGTAAATAACTCATGAATTAAATTGCCTATTGTCGCATTCGTTTTAAATGTTGCGATGGCTGAGTGGGTTAAGTTGGCTGCTCACCAGTGTTTGAGGCTTAGTGATTCGAATCCCGCCAGAGGCTAACAAAAAAAAAAAAAAGTGTGATGAAATTTAATTTAATAAAATATAATAACTATTACCATCGAAAAATGTAAAATCAGCCTTGATTTGTAAATTTTTTTCTGTATGTACTGACTTTTAAGTAGCTAACTTTAAGTTAGTTGAAAAGTAATGCAGCGTCGGACAATTGACTACCTCCTAGGACATCGTAATGTTAAAATAGTCAGTCATCTCCATTGAAAATAATCTAAGTGTCAACCACCACCAGTTGTAAAAAAGTTAGCTTATAATTCATTACTAGTTAACTGAGTTGCCGGCTGGGCACATACATACATATCCACACACCCATATGCATAAACGCACACACATACATATATGCACACAACTGCATCCCACACATACGTATACACATGTATATATAAATACTTATTAACAATGAACATAACATAACATATTTTTTTATTTTTTAGTTTTATATAAAAAATGAAAATATTTTTAAATAATTTAAGATATAACGTCCTACTCGTGTATTCTATTCTCTACTGTGTTTCTTATATACCAAATATCTATAGTTCTGAGCTAATCCGTCTGTATCTGATTTAAAATTGATTCTATTTCCTAATGGTACTTTGATAATATGTAGCATTTCTAACATATACCTACGTTTATAAGAGCACTCTGTGTCCAAAATTGAAGTGCCCTCGAAATCCGGATAGTGATCAAAATCACGACAGTGTTTTGATAATGCTGTCCTCTTTGACGAATTATAATTTCTATATTTCTGGTCAGATTTATGACCAGCTAATCTAGTCTTCAGCTTGTTACGTGTTGTGCCTACATAAACCTTATCACACTGCTCATTATCATTACCCTTGCAAGGTATTTTATAAACTAAATTGGACCTTTCTAACTTATCTACTCTATCCTTAGTTTTACTAAAAAGTGTTCCTACTGTATTCTGTACTTTATGTGCTATCTTATACTTAGTGTTGTCATATATATTCGAGCGTACTAATCTCTCTGACATCCCAGGTACATAAGTTAATGATTTGTATATTATAGGTTCGTTATCAGTATTAACACTATCAAATCCTCTATTGTTGTATTGTCTTATCAACTTGCAGATGAGTTCCTTGGGAAAACTATTATCCTTCAATATACTTATAATTATATCTTTATTTTTTCTATGAAATCTATAGTCACTAATTGTCAATATCCTATCAATTAGATTCCTTGCTGTATTAATAATCATTTTCCTCGGATGTTTAGAAAAATAATTTATAATTCTACCTGAAGATGTTGGTTTTTGATACCAATCCATTAATAATCTATTCTTTTTCCTTAATACCATTGTGTCTAAATATGGAATCGAAGAATTTGATTCCTTCTCAATAGTAAATTTTATATTTGTATCGAATGAGTTAAAGGTGGACAATAATAAATCTATTCCACTCTCATCCATTATACAAAATAAATCATCAACATATTTTGTGATAATTTTTTGTTTTATAGTCAATTTCTCTAAACATGTATCTAATAATCTCTCCATTACAATATCTGCTATAATTGGAGATGCAGGAGAGCCCATTGGAAGCCCCTTCTGTTGTAAAAATATTTTATTATTATACTGGAAATACGTATTGTCAGCAATGCAAAACCTTATGATACGTAAAAACAAGTCCTTATTAATATTTGTGAATTCACCAATCTTTTCCCAACTATCATCTATAATCTCAATAGCTAATTCTACAGGAATGCTTGGAAATAATGAAACAACATCTAAAGAAAATAATCTCTCATTATTCTGTATTGTTAAATTTTCTAATCTTTCCTTAAATTGTAATGATTTCTTTACATTATACCTTGAGTTATCAGTTATTCTTTTAAGAATGTTGGTCATGTATCTGCATAAACTATAGGAAGGTGAATTTATTGATGAACATATAGGTCTCAATGGAAAATTTTCTTTATGAATTTTCGGGAGTCCATATAGTTTTGGAGCTACTGATATATTTGTTTTTAGTCTGTTTCTATCTGAATCTGTTATCACTCCTAATCTAAATAGTTCTTCAACAAAATTGTTGTTCAACTTCTGTAACTTATTAGTAGGGTCCCTATTAGCCAATCTATAAGTCGTAGTGTCATTAACAATACTATCTATTCTAAAATTATAATCTGCCTTATTAATTGCTACAGTTGTATTCCCTTTATCTGCTTTTAAAATTATAATGTCCCTATTATTCTTCAAAAACCGTTTACTCTGCTTCACTTTGTCAATAATAAACCTATCTCTATTGTCTAGTCTAATTTTATTGATATGATTATCAACAATTGCTATAAAGTAAGATCTAGCAATTTCCTGTTGTTCCTTATTCTGAATTGTCTCCACACAATCTTCACCTTCTGATATAACCTTCAACATAGGAAACTCATCCCTGTTAACTGGCAATGCATGTTTTTGTCCCAATGACAAAACCCACTGTACATCTTGAGGAATATCCCTATCTGTCTCATTAACGAACCATTTACTATTAAATCTAATTCCCAATTCCCTCCTCTGCAATTCAACAAGACAATCAAACTTTTTCTTATGTACCTGTTTTTCCTTATTTATTAATCTTTTCGCCAGTCTTTCTTCATGTTCTAAAAAGTGTTGCATTTCTTGTCTATTCATTAATCTATTCAAATTGTATTTGTGTTGAAAATATTTGTCAAAACTTTAAACAACATCATCCCACTGTAACTTAAGAATGCTTATTGTGTGCATACACATGTACATATAGACGTTTCTTTGTAAAATGCATTATATTGAATTCCAATGTAAAATATGTATACAGCATCTTACGGTTATTTTTATTATCTCTTTTTGCTTAACTTTAATTACGTTTTTCTTAATAAAGTTTTAGTTAGTTCTTCACTGATCACCAATTGATTTGCTTGAGTTTTTATTTCAACAATTTGATCCACGTAATTCGTCCTGTACATCTTTCAAAAAATTGTGCTTCTGGTTTATTGCTATATTTAAAATCTTTCTTATGTTATGTTATGTTCATTGTTAATATGTATTTATATATACATGTGTATACGTATGTGTGGGATGCAGTTGTGTGCATATATGTATGTGTGTGCGTTTATGCATATGGGTGTGTGGATATGTATGCATGTGTATGCATGTATGTATGTATACATGTATACATGTATGTATTTTTTTTTTTTTTTTTTTTTTTTTTTTTTTTTTTTTTTAGCTGTACGTGCTAGGAATGGGGAATCTTCAAAAGATATTGGCTACTTCACTTGGTACTTGCTGTATCAGGTGAAGTTTGGCAAATACACCAAACTGTTGTTTTTTTGAGCATAACGTACTTTATGACTTGAATTCAATATCATTTCAACAATGAGTAATACAAGAAATGGAAGGGAATAAGGCAAGTTTATTTATTTATTTAGATACCTATTTGATTTTCTCTCACATCACATATATATTGTAATATTTTCAAGTTATTATTACTTATTAAACTTATATAGAATATCATCCTTTTAAAAATAAAAATATATTATTTTTTAACGCTTCAAATTGTTTCTAATAACTGAAGATCCGTACACTATACATATATGAATGTAAATGCAGTCAATAATATTAATGCACTATTTTAAGCTTTGTTAATACATAGAAAACATAGTTTTGATTTATTAACAAAAAACAAAATTTTTTTAAAGAAATATTTGATTGTCTTTATACAACTTAATAAAAAAATTATTTTTATTTAGAAGTAGCCCTCCTTCTTTATTGATTCATTATTATAAACTGAACTTAAAACTAAAAGTACATTATTTAATAAAATGTTATTTTGTTATGTTTAACTAATTTCTGAGAAATCACCTGTTTAGTTATTTTTATTGATAGACATAATGTCAGCAGTTTTAATGGGAACGGAAATCAACATGCAAAATTATATGGAAATCTAAATATTGCAGTTTATACATTTGAACAATTAATGTTAACATTTTTGTGTTAACTCCTCCGCCCTTAATTTCGAACGTCTGCGTTCGTTATGGTGAATGCTGGGTTATTGTCAATTATTTGCAGTGGGGAAGATATTCTTACTTTTGTCGATTTAGCACTTTTCAGATACTTGGAGGTTATTTCTGTTGTTATGATAAAAATTATAAGAACAATTGATGTAAGACTGACAGCAAAAACTCTAACTTGTTTTCTCTCTAATAGTTTAATTATTGACGTATTATTAAGATGAAGAAGTTTGGCTAACTCATGTTTTAAATCTTAGCGGTAAATACGGTTAATGAACTCTCTTTTTTTATTTATCATAAGTTGTATATCACTTTTGAATAGACTGATTTTATTAATGATTTTTTGTAAGTCCATAAATTTGGTTCATAAAATAAAACAGGAAATTGAAGAAATAAAGAAAAATTGTTCCTTGAAATAAAGTTTAATAAAAAAAAGAATTTTTTGGTTCTACTCTTAAATTAAAAAATAAAAAAAGAATATCGGCAACAAAATTTAAAATCTGTGATAACTGATAAAAGAACTATTTAGTCAAAACAATATTTTTTTAATTATAGTTTAGGCAAGCAAATCTTAAATAAAATGTTTGAGTGTATTTAGGACTCAAAAGCGCCGTTGAAAGGAACAGTGCTTTAATAAATTCTCAACTATTTATTTATACATAAATTTTTTACTTTCCATTGTTTTTTAACACAAAAAATTAAAGGTACTCTTAACCAATTTTTCTTAAAAAAGTAAATAACGAAGAAAGTCACTTAACAAATTCATCATATCAATAGAACTTATAAAAAATAAATGTAATATACACGTGTATACGCAGTAAATGTAATTAGTTGTCATAAGCTAAATTATTAAAATTTGCTTGAAAATAAAACGAGTAAAAGTCATGAAAACAAATCAAATACCGGCATAGTATTTTTTTCATTATACATAAGTGAAATAACATAATTTACCCACCAATATATAATAAGCAAATATGTGCTTTGTATTCAAAATTATTGTAAAAATAAAAACAAATAAAAGAATTGTACAACATTTAACAATATTTACTGTGTATTCATCAAGGAAATTAAGAAGAAAAAATAGTTTCTTTAAGATGATTCTGAAATGCCTTCAGCACTTGTAACGAAGCGTAAATTTCATGTCATTACGATATTATTTGTAGTTATTTGTTTTGCATTCTATTGTAACTAAAATGTACACGTACCTATGCTATCACGCGTTGCTGTAAACACTTACACATAGACGACAGCAGACAGCAAGCAGCAATATATCAAAAATAAAATGCATGTGTTTAAATGAAAACGATTATTTTGACAGCAGCAGGGCAGCACGACTGCACAACAGCATTTGCTGCTGCTGCCAACTTAGGCTATTTTCTATTTTGACGGGCAGCAAATAAGCAAATATAGTGTTGCCGTTATATATATTGTATATATTGTATATATATATATATATATATATATATATATATATATATATATATATATATATATATATATATATATATATATATATATATATATATATATATATATTGTTACGTTTTAACCTTTTCAAAACGTTTTCCGTAGATTCTTTAATTGTAATGAAGTTAAAACACTCACGTCTTCAGTTTACAATAATCAACAGTTCAACACTTTATTTATTTGAACACACTATACTTGTAAACACTTTACTAAGAACACTTTACTAAAAGAACAACACTTTCACTTAATCAGTTTTTATTACTTAAGACACTTTACACGTTAGCGCAGCTAAAAATCGACTGACTTTTCAGCGTTAAGCTTCGCTGCTTTTATACCTCTAATGATCATTACTCGAACATTCTAGACGTTTACAGAAGCTAATCACGCCACACCTATAGTGCGATGACTCATCATGAACAAAAGATATACACACACACCGACATACATACACGCGGCAGTAAAACTCAAGCATCTGAGCCGCGCACATACATACACACACGAATATTGTATGGTGCGGTGGTGGTTTCTTTTATTTCGCTGTTGTGCTTATTTATCCACACATGTGTGTCAGTATGTGCACACTCGCAGTGCTGCCGTTTTGTTTATCAACAAGCTTCTATGTATCCATGTGTGTATATACCTCCTGTGTTCATTTACAAATAATAACAAGACAATATACGCACATATAAAACAACGATGATTTAGTACGTTCTAGAACAATCATAATCCGTCCGTTCACGACCAAATTTGTAACACTGCCGCCCGCTCAAGCCTGTTCGTCCCGAACAGGCCCAGAACCACTACTTCCGTACCTTGCGAGTCGTTCTAAGTGTACAACCTTCATTTTGGATCGATGGCTGTTATGCTTCTGTATCCTGTATACAACGTCGTTCAACCTCTTAATCACCTTATACGGTCCATCCCAATGCGTTTGTAATTTGGGAGACAATCCTTTCTTCCTTTGTGGGTTATATAGTAGAACCAGTTGTCCCTCGTGGAATCCGTCGGAATTTGCAGCTCGATCGTACCTGGCTTTCATTTTATCGCTGACTACTCGAATTCTGTTGCGTACAAATTCGTGTAGGTCGTGCATGTCACTTTTCTCCTGTGAAGAATTCTCGGCATCCTCATTCTTCGGTATAGGTTTTAGCCAAATTCCAAATCGCCAGGCAATCTGAGTTCTGTTCCAAAGACAATTTTTGCTGGTGTTCTAGACGTTGAGTCATGCACAGCGGACCTGTATGCCAACAAAAATTTTTGAATGTGCTCATCCCAGTCTCTCTGATGGTCGCTCACTACTTTCCTTAGGTATTCTTCCAGCGTGCGGTTAAATCTTTCAACCATACCGTCAGATTGCGGATGAATCGGTGTTGTCCTGGTTTTTCTTATTCCATAGAGCTCGCACATTTGCTTAAAAATTGCAGACTCAAAGTTTCTGCCTTGATCGGAATGCAACTCCATTGGAACACCATATCTGCACACCCAATTATTGATGAAAACATTTACCACAGTTTGAGCCTCCTGGTTTGGTATGGGGTATACTTCTGGCCATTTGCTGAAATAGTCCATCACCACAAGGACATAACGATTACCGGCAGTACTGACTGGAAAAGGACCTGCTACATCCATAGCTATTCGCTCAAAGGGCGCACCCGAATTTGTACTGCTGCAGGTGTGCTCGAGTTCTCCGTGCTGGACCCTTCGCCGCTATACATTCCTTACAGTTCGCAACCCAGTCGGCTACTGATTGTTGCGCTCCAACCCAGTAAAACGCTGCTTTACCTTTTCCAGTGTTTTATTAACTCCAAGGTGACCACCACTGGGACCATTGTGGAACTCTCGCAAAACTTCCGGTATCTTAGATGATGGTACAACTATTAAGTTAGAAGTTGTTTTGCCATCCGCACTTTCTCATATACGGTATAAGCATCCGTCTACCAGCTGCAAGCTGCTCCATTGTGCCCAATAAGCTTTAGCGAGGGGGCTCTCAGCCGGCATTTCATTGCGTGCAGGCCTGCTATCTCTCTGTTTAGCAGTTATTATTTTGCTGAGCACCGGGTCATTTTTCTGCGCCGTTGGCCAGTCTTCGTGGGAGTTTATCTGCATTAGCCGAACATCAATGACGCACTCCTTCTGTTCGGCCTTGATGCAATGTCTGCATTCTAGGCTGCATGGTCGTCTCGAGAGGGCATCCGCATTATTGTGTTTCGTCCCTCTTCTATGCTCGATGCTAAAGTCATAACTCTGCACGCGTTCAATCCAACGCGCCAACTGCCCTTCGGGGTTTTTGAACTGCAAGAGCCATCTAAGCGCAGAGTGATCAGTCCGCAACGTGAAATTCTGGCCATACAAGTATTTATGGTAATGCTTAATGCATTCCAATACTGCCAGAAGCTCACGCCGTGTCACGCAATAATTTCTCTCTGGCTTTGAAAGTATTCGACTATAATAGCCTACTACTTTCTCGACTCCATCTACCACCTGAGAGAGTACACCTCCTATACCGAAGCCACTTGCATCGGTATCTAGCACAAACCTTCCTCCAGCAACCGGGTATGCCAGAACTGGTGCTGTGCACAATAACTCCTTCAGCTTCTGGAATGCTCGTTCCTGTTCGTTTCCCCATTGGTATGATCGTGACTTCTTGGTCAGCTCGTGCAGACTGGCGGCTTCGCTGGCAAAATTTGGCACAAATCTTCTATAATATGTGCAAAGTCCCAGAAAACTTCGCAATTCGTGAAGATTACGTGGCTGTGGCCAGTCCCTTACGGCTTTTATTTTATCTTCGTCCGTCGAAATGCCATCTGCAGTTACACGATGTCCCAAATATTTCACCTCTTTCTGGAACAATGCACACTTCTTCGCGCTAAGAGTGAGTCCCGCCGACGATATTCGTTTAAAAACTTCGGCCAAATTTTTCAGGTGCTCTTCAAACGTTTTTCCCATTACGATTATATCGTCGAGGTAGACCAAACACGTCCGCCAGTGAAGCCCCTTTAATACCTGTTCCATCAGTCGCTCAAATGTGGCTGGAGCATTACAGAGTCCGAATGGCATTACTCTAAACTGCCATAAACCATCCCCAGCACTAAACGCAGTCTTCTCCTTGTCCTTGTGGGCAATTTCTACCTGCCAATAACCACTTTGCAAGTCCAATGTTGAGAACCATTTTGTTCCGGACAGGGTATCTAGGGTATCGTCAATCCTGGGTAGGGGATAACTGTCCTTTTTCGTGACGTCGTTTAGCTTCCGGTAGTCCACACAAAACCTCGTGCTACCATCCTTTTTCTTCACCAAAACTACCGGTGAGCTCCACGGGCTAGTAGATGGTTCAATTACCCCACTCTTCTCCATTTCATTGACTAACTCTTTAACCTCGTTGCGCTTGGCCAGGGGTACAATTCTGGGCGCCTGCTTTATGGGCCTCGCTTCGCCAGTATCGATTTCATGCCTCACAATAGCCGTTCTCCCTTGGCTCTTACTGTTCATGGCGAAAGCGGAGGCGTATTTCCTGAGCAGCTGTTTGGCTTTATTTTTATCAGATGCTGGCAGCCCTGTGACCCATTTCTCGACATGCTGTTCAAATGTTTCTCGTTCTTTAGGTGACAAGCTAGTAGATTTTGGTTTGGTCTCACAATTTACAATTGCCTCTGCTGGAGTACAGCTTCCTATATGCGATTTTGGACTCACGACCTTTTCACTGGTTGATAAATTGAGCACTCTAACTGGGACTTTCCTATCGGCACGCATTTCCACGAGAGCTTTTGCTGTTAATAAATCGCCCGTTATATTTTCTGATTCTACTACCCACAATCGACTGTCCGCACAATCTCCATTCGTTCGAGCCCATATCAGCAACCAGTTTCAGCACATGGGGCTTATTCTCGTAGCCAACATCTAACTGTATCTCCACATCACGCCACATCATAATTTGTTGACCCATGTGCAGATTTATGCCATGTGCTATCATAAAATCTGCACCAATAATCACCTCGTCAACAATATCGGCGACAATAAACATGTGGCTGACGGTGATGTTAGCTATACACACCTTTGCCTCAGACTTACCATAGACGCTAGCGGCCTCCCCAGTAGCTGTACGCAGCCTCACGTTACGTAGCGGTTCAACCTTTCCTGGTACCAAATCAGGCCTTATTATAGACTGCGACGCTCCTGTATCTATGGTTAAAGTTTGCTTTTTTCCATTGATGTATCCACTAACAGTTAAGTTGCTGTTTTTCTGCTGCATCACTGATATGGAGATTATGGGGCCCTCGTTTGTGGGAGCCAGCTTTTACCCCTTAAAGCTGACTCGTTCTAGTTTAACGGTGACTCCTGGGGCTGTTGATGGCTAGCCCTTTTGCTCGGCCTCTGTGGGGATACGGATCTTTTACGCTTCCTGGGAGCTTTACAGTTGCGCTGAAAGTGGCCTGCCTTCCCGCAGTTAAAACACTTAGCTCGGCCTTTGTTCGAGCTTTCGGCCAATGCTTGCAACAGTGCCTCTTTAATCGTACTGGCCAAGCCATCTCCTGGCTCATGAACTACCTCTAGCTCTCGTATTTTGTGGACCTGTGGCCTTGAAATTAGTCTGGCAGTCTCCTGGGCCAACGCAAATGATACGGTTTCGGCGAATGACGGCTTTCGTGTTGCACATACAGCAAGTTTAATGTCGGGATCTCGAATACCGTTCACAAACGCCTCCGTCTTAAAATGTTCCAAAAACGAGTAACTCTCTCCAGGATAGCTAAGCTGAACCAGACGCTCAATCTCCATTGCGTAATCCTGGAGAGTCTCATTGCCTCTCTGCACTCTGCCTCTTAGCTCCATTCTGTGGATTTCCTTCTTGTGCTCTCCACCATACTTGCGTTGCAGAGCTGCCATGATGACTTCATAATTGTCTCTAGATGAAGCTGGCACAGTTTCCAGGACATGTGCAGCGACACCCTTCAACGCCAAAATTAACTCAATACATTTCTCATCCTCGCTCCATGCATTCTTATTGGCCACAGTTTCAAACTGAAACTGGAAAATGTTAAAAGGTGTGCTGCCATCAAAGGTGGGCGCTTTTATTCTGCTCGCGACTTCCGGAATGACTCGCACTGGCAGTTGAAGATTTTGCATCCTAGCTTCCAGGCTATGAAGCTTTTGATCGACATCATTTTCCAGGGCAACAAATTTTTCTTCCATGGCATTTACTCTCTGGTTTATAGCCGAAGAAAGCTTCATCAAATTTTCATTCGTTGTCGTATGCTTTGCGTTTATTTCTGCTAGAAGCATTTCATTATTCGCTTTCATCATTACATTTGTTGTAACTGACGCCTCTTTGATAGACTGCATCATAGTTTCATTTGTTGAACTGGACGCCTCTTTGATATATTTGGAGTTTTCCTCCATTTTCTGCATCATTATTGCAAACATAGCGTTGAAGTCCATGCTACTTGCAACTGCTCGTGTACTCATCTCCAGTTCTTCTTTTTCTTCGAAGTCATGAGTATTGATGTCCAGACCCAATCGATCAAACTCCTCCATTAGCCTCTTCTGCAGCTCCACTTTGTTACCAGTTGTGGGCAGATCCAATTTGCACAACTCCTTTTTCAGTTGTTCCACTTTAAGCTCGTCGAACTTCATTTTACAATTTCACTTCTGACACCAATTGTTACGTTTTAACCTTTTCAAAACGTTTTCCGTAGATTCTTTAATTGTAATGAAGTTAAAACACTCACGTCTTCAGTTTACAATAATCAACAGTTCAACACTTTATTTATTTGAACACACTATACTTGTAAACACTTTACTAAGAACACTTTACTAAAAGAACAACACTTTCACTTAATCAGTTTTTATTACTTAAGACACTTTACACGTTAGCGCAGCTAAAAATCGACTGACTTTTCAGCGTTAAGCTTCGCTGCTTTTATACCTCTAATGATCATTACTCGAACATTCTAGACGTTTACAGAAGCTAATCACGCCACATCTATAGTGCGATGTGCGATGACTCATCATGAACAAAAAAGATATACACACACACCGACATACATACACGCGGCAGTAAAACTCAAGCATCTGAGCCGCGCACATACATACACACACGAATATTGTATCGTGCGGTGGTGGTTTCTTTTATTTCGCTGTTGTGCCTATTTATCTACACATGTGTGTCAGTATGTGCACACTCGCTGTGCTGCCGTTTTGTTTATCAACAAGTTTCTATGTATCCATGTGTGTATATACCTCCTGTGTTCATTTATAAATAATAACAAGACAATATAAGCACATATAAATAAAATATCATCGTTATTTTATATGTGCCTATATTGTCTTGTTATTATTTGTAAATGAACACAGGAGGTATATACACACATGGATACATAGAAGCTTGTTGATAAACAAAACGGCAGCACTGCGAGTGTGCACATACTGACACACATGTGTGGATAAATAAGCACAACAGCGAAATAAAAGAAACCACCACCGCACCATACAATATTCGTGTGTGTATGTATGTGCGCGGCTCAGATGCTTGAGTTTTACTGCCGCGTGTATGTATGTCGGTGTGTGTGTATATCTTTTGTTCATGATGAGTCATCGCACTATAGGTGTGGCGTGATTAGCTTCTGTAAACGTCTAGAATGTTCGAGTAATGATCATTAGAGGTATAAAAGCAGCGAAGCTTAACGCTGAAAAGTCAGTCGATTTTTAGCTGCGTTAACGTGTAAAGTGTCTTAAGTAATAAAAACTGATTAAGTGAAAGTGTTGTTCTTTTAGTAAAGTGTTCTTAGTAAAGTGTTTACAAGTATAGTGTGTTCAAATAAATAAAGTGTTGAACTGTTGATTATTGTAAACTGAAGACGTGAGTGTTTTAACTTCATTACAATTAAAGAATCTACGGAAAACGTTTTGAAAAGGTTAAAACGTAACAATTGGTGTCAGAAGTGAAATTGTAAAATGAAGTTCGACGAGCTTAAAGTGGAACAACTGAAAAAGGAGTTATGCAAATTGGATCTGCCCACAACTGGTAACAAAGTGGAGCTGCAGAAGAGGCTAATGGAGGAGTTTGATCGATTGGGTCTGGACATCAATACTCATGACTTCGAAGAAAAAGAAGAACTGGAGATGAGTACACGAGCAGTTGCAAGTAGCATGGACTTAAACTCGATGTTTGCTGCCATGATGCAGTCTATCAAAGAGGCGTCCAGGGCTACAAATGAAACTATGATGCAGTCTATCAAAGACGCATCAATTACAACAAATCAAATGCTGAAAGCTAACAATGAGAAGTTAATGGAAATTTCGAAGGCCATGAATCTGAGAGTAAATTCTATTGAAGAAAAACTAACTAACTAACTAAGAGAGATGTCAGTGAAAAGTTTGTTGCCCTAGAAAATGATGTCGATCAAAAGCTTCATAGCCTGGAAGCTAGAATGAATGGCCTTCAACTGCAGGAAGTGCCAGTCCGAGCTATTCCTGAATCTGTGAGCAGAATGAAAGCGCCCACCTTTGATGGCAGCACACCTTTTAACATTTTCCAGTTTCAGTTTGAAACTGTGGCCAATAAGAATGCATGGAGCGAGGATGAGAAATGTATTGAGTTAATTTTGGCGTTGAAGGGTGTCGCTGCACATGTCCTGGAAACTGTGCCCGCTTCATCTAGAGACAATTATGAAGTCATCATGGCAGGTTTGCAACGCAAGTATGGTGGAGAGCACAAGAAAGAAATCCACAGAATGGTGCTAAGAGGCAGAGTGCAGAGAGGCAATGAGACTCTTCAGGACTACGCAATGGAGATTGAGCGTCAGGTGCAGCTTAGCTATCCTGGAGAGAACTACTCGTTTTTGGACCATTTCAAGACGGAGGCATTTGTGAATGGAATTCGAGATCCCGACATTAAACTTGCTGTATGTGCAACACAAAAGCCGTCATTCGCCGAAACCGTCTCATTTGCGTTGGCCCAGGAGACAGCCAGACTAATTTCAAGGCCACAGGTCCACAAAATAAGGGAGCTAGAGGCAGTTCATGAGCCAGGAGATGGCTTGGCCAGTACGATTAAAGAGGCACTGTTGCAAGCATTGGCCGAAAGCTCGAACAAAGGCCGAGCTAAGTGTTTTAACTGCGGGAAGGCAGGCCACTTTCAGCGCAACTGTAAAGCTCCCAGGAAGCGTAAAAGATCCGTATCCCCACAGAGGCCGAGCAAAAGGGCTAGCCATCAACAGCCCCAGGAGTCACCGTTAAACTAGAACGAGTCAGCTTTAAGGGGTAAAAGCTGGCTCCCACAAACGAGGGCCCCATAATCTCCATATCAGTGATGCAGCAGAAAAACAGCAACTTAACTGTTAGTGGATACATCAATGGAAAAAAGCAAACTTTAACCATAGATACAGGAGCGTCGCAGTCTATAATAAGGCCTGATTTGGTACCAGGAAGGGTTGAACCGCTACGTAACGTGAGGCTGCGTACAGCTACTGGGGAGGCCGCTAGCGTCTATGGTAAGTCTGAGGCAAAGGTGCGTATAGCTAACATCACCGTCAGCCACGTGTTTATTGTCGCCGATATTGTTGTGAGGAGATTATTAGTGCAGATTTTATGATAGCACATGGCATAAATCTGCACATGGGTCAACAAATTATGACGTGGCGTGATGTGGAGATACAGTTAGATGTTGGCTACGAAAATAAGCCCCATGTACTGAAACTGGTTGCTGAAGATACTCAACGAATTCCACCACGATCTGAGGCACTGATATGGGCGCGAACGAATGGAGATTGTGCGGACAGTCGATTGTGAGTAGTAGCATCAGAAAATATAACGGGCGATTTATTAACAGCGAAAGCTCTCGTGGAAATGCGTGCCGATAGGAAAGTCCCAGTTAGAGTGCTCACTTTATCAACCAGTGAAAAGGTCGTGAGCCCAAAATCGCATATAGGCAGCTGTACTCCAGCAGAGGCAATTGTAAATTGTGAGACCAAACCAAAATCTACTAGCTTGTCACCTAAAGAACAAGAAACATTTGAACAGCATGTCGAGAAATGGGTCACAGGGCTGCCAGCATCTGATAAAAACAAAGCCAAACAGCTGCTCAGGAAATACGCCTCCGCTTTTGCCATGAACAGTAAGAGCCAAGGGAGAACGGCTATTGTGAGGCATGAAATCGATACTGGCGAAGCAGGCGCCCAGAAGTGTACCCCTGGCCAAGCGTAACGAGGTTAAAGAGTTAGTCAATGAAATGGAGAAGAGTGGGGTAATTGAACCATCTACTAGCCCGTGGAGCTCACCGGTAGTTTTGGTGAAGAAAAAGGATGGTAGCACAAGGTTTTGTGTGGACTACCGGAAGCTAAACGACGTCACGAAAAAGGACAGTTATCCCCTACCCAGGATTGACGATACCCTAGATACGCTGTCCGAAACAAAATGGTTCTCAACATTGGACTTGCAAAGTGGTTATTGGCAGGTAGAAATTGCTCACAAGGACAAGGAGAAGACTGCGTTTAGTGCTGGAGATGGTTTATGGCAGTTTAGAGTAATGCCATTCGGACTCTGTAATGCTCCAGCCACATTTGAGCGACTGATGGAACAGGTATTAAAGGGGCTTCACTGGCGGACGTGTTTGGTCTACCTCGACGATATAATCGTAATGGGAAAAACGTTTGAAGAGCACCTGAAAAATTTGGCCGAAGTTTTTAAACGAATATCGTCGGCGGGACTCACTCTTAGCGCGAAGAAGTGTGCATTGTTCCAGAAAGAGGTGAAATATTTGGGACATCGTGTAACTGCAGATGGCATTTCGACGGACGAAGATAAAATAAAAGCCGTAAGGGACTGGCCACAGCCACGTAATCTTCACGAATTGCGCAGTTTTCTGGGACTTTGCACATATTATAGACGATTTGTGCCAAATTTTGCCAGCGAAACTATGATGCAGTCTATCAAAGACGCATCAATTACAACAAATCAAATGCTGAAAGCTAACAATGAGAAATTAATGGAAATTTCGAAGGCCATGAATCTGAGAGTAAATTCTATTGAAGAAAAACTAACTAACTAACTAACTAAGAGAGATGTCAGTGAAAAGTTTGTTGCCCTAGAAAATGATGTCGATCAAAAGCTTCATAGCCTGGAAGCTAGAATGAATGGCCTTCAACTGCAGGAAGTGCCAGTCCGAGCTATTCCTGAATCTGTGAGCAGAATGAAAGCGCCCACCTTTGATGGCAGCACACCTTTTAACATTTTCCAGTTTCAGTTTGAAACTGTGGCCAATAAGAATGCATGGAGCAAGGATGAGAAATGTATTGAGTTAATTTTGGCGTTGAAGGGTGTCGCTGCACATGTCCTGGAAACTGTGCCCGCTTCATCTAGAGACAATTATGAAGTCATCATGGCAGGTTTGCAACGCAAGTATGGTGGAGAGCACAAGAAAGAAATCCACAGAATGGTGCTAAGAGGCAGAGTGCAGAGAGGCAATGAGACTCTTCAGGACTACGCAATGGAGATTGAGCGTCAGGTGCAGCTTAGCTATCCTGGAGAGAACTACTCGTTTTTGGACCATTTCAAGACGGAGGCATTTGTGAATGGAATTCGAGATCCCGACATTAAACTTGCTGTATGTGCAACACAAAAGCCGTCATTCGCCGAAACCGTCTCATTTGCGTTGGCCCAGGAGACAGCCAGACTAATTTCAAGGCCACAGGTCCACAAAATAAGGGAGCTAGAGGCAGTTCATGAGCCAGGAGATGGCTTGGCCAGTACGATTAAAGAGGCACTGTTGCAAGCATTGGCCGAAAGCTCGAACAAAGGCCGAGCTAAGTGTTTTAACTGCGGGAAGGCAGGCCACTTTCAGCGCAACTGTAAAGCTCCCAGGAAGCGTAAAAGATCCGTATCCCCACAGAGGCCGAGCAAAAGGGCTAGCCATCAACAGCCCCAGGAGTCACCGTTAAACTAGAACGAGTCAGCTTTAAGGGGTAAAAGCTGGCTCCCACAAACGAGGGCCCCATAATCTCCATATCAGTGATGCAGCAAAAAAACAGCAACTTAACTGTTAGTGGATACATCAATGGAAAAAAGCAAACTTTAACCATAGATACAGGAGCGTCGCAGTCTATAATAAGGCCTGATTTGGTACCAGGAAGGGTTGAACCGCTACGTAACGTGAGGCTGCGTACAGCTACTGGGGAGGCCGCTAGCGTCTATGGTAAGTCTGAGGCAAAGGTGCGTATAGCTAACATCACCGTCAGCCACGTGTTTATTGTCGCCGATATTGTTGTGAGGTGATTATTGGTGCAGATTTTATGATAGCACATGGCATAAATCTGCACATGGGTCAACAAATTATGACGTGGCGTGATGTGGAGATACAGTTAGATGTTGGCTACGAAAATAAGCCCCATGTACTGAAACTGGTTGCTGAAGATACTCAACGAATTCCACCACGATCTGAGGCACTGATATGGGCGCGAACGAATGGAGATTGTGCGGACAGTCGATTGTGAGTAGTAGCATCAGAAAATATAACGGGCGATTTATTAACAGCGAAAGCTCTCGTGGAAATGCGTGCCGATAGGAAAGTCCCAGTTAGAGTGCTCACTTTATCAACCAGTGAAAAGGTCGTGAGCCCAAAATCGCATATAGGCAGCTGTACTCCAGCAGAGGCAATTGTAAATTGTGAGACCAAACCAAAATCTACTAGCTTGTCACCTAAAGAACAAGAAACATTTGAACAGCATGTCGAGAAATGGGTCACAGGGCTGCCAGCATCTGATAAAAACAAAGCCAAACAGCTGCTCAGGAAATACGCCTCCGCTTTTGCCATGAACAGTAAGAGCCAAGGGAGAACGGCTATTGTGAGGCATGAAATCGATACTGGCGAAGCAGGCGCCCAGAAGTGTACCCCTGGCCAAGCGTAACGAGGTTAAAGAGTTAGTCAATGAAATGGAGAAGAGTGGGGTAATTGAACCATCTACTAGCCCGTGGAGCTCACCGGTAGTTTTGGTGAAGAAAAAGGATGGTAGCACGAGGTTTTGTGTGGACTACCGGAAGCTAAACGACGTCACGAAAAAGGACAGTTATCCCCTACCCAGGATTGACGATACCCTAGATACGCTGTCCGAAACAAAATGGTTCTCAACATTGGACTTGCAAAGTGGTTATTGGCAGGTAGAAATTGCTCACAAGGACAAGGAGAAGACTGCGTTTAGTGCTGGAGATGGTTTATGGCAGTTTAGAGTAATGCCATTCGGACTCTGTAATGCTCCAGCCACATTTGAGCGACTGATGGAACAGGTATTAAAGGGGCTTCACTGGCGGACGTGTTTGGTCTACCTCGACGATATAATCGTAATGGGAAAAACGTTTGAAGAGCACCTGAAAAATTTGGCCGAAGTTTTTAAACGAATATCGTCGGCGGGACTCACTCTTAGCGCGAAGAAGTGTGCGTTGTTCCAGAAAGAGGTGAAATATTTGGGACATCGTGTAACTGCAGATGGCATTTCGACGGACGAAGATAAAATAAAAGCCGTAAGAGACTGGCCACAGCCACGTAATCTTCACGAATTGCGCAGTTTTCTGGGACGTTGCACATATTATAGACGATTTGTGCCAAATTTTGCCAGCGTAGCCGCCAGTCTGCACGAGCTGACCAAGAAGTCACGATTATACCAATGGGGAAATGAACAGGAACGAGCATTCCAGAAGCTAAAAAATTTAAAAAATAAATATTACAAGATGTTTAAAAGATCTGGCCTTACAATAGATTATGGGAAATATTCCCTCATTCGTGCAGACTATAACTCTCTTAACAACTCATTATACAAATCATATTTAAGCAAAATGAAAACTAAGCTTAACCGAGATCCGAAATCGTTTTACATCCTACCGTCTACCGTTTATCCATCTGTTATGAAATATCTTAACCGCGAATCGAGTGATAATGATGTAATTTCCAATATGTTTGCAGAATTTTTTTCCAATACATACAGCAGTGATATTTATGATAAGGACATTGAATATCCATATGATATACATAAGTTCTCACAACACGATATCTTTTCCACCAGTAGACTGCAGTCATGTTCTCTACAATTTAAAGAAACTCAAGTTGTCATATCGAAGTGGCCCCGACGGAGTTCCAAGATGTATTTTGAACCGCTGTGGTGATTCTTTAGCAGCACCGTTAACGATTTTATTCAACATTTCCTTACAATATTTCCCTACGTTTTGGAGGGATTCTTATATAATACCGCTTTTTAAAACTGGAAATAAATCTGATATCACAAACTACAGGGGTATAGCAAAGCTAAGCGCTATTCCTAAACTATTTGAAAGACTTATCACCGAATATCTCTGTTACCAATCTTCTTCTTTATTATCAGCAAACCAACATGGCTTCAGAAAGGGCTGCTCTACAACAACTAATGTTTTGCATCTTACGTCATTAAGTAATACTGGCTTTATGGAAAAGAAACAAACGGATGCTGTTTATACTGATTTCAGCAGAGCTTTCGACAAAGTTAACCATGACCTGCTTCTGCACAAATTAGACTTGATTGGTTTTACTGATGTTTGCATTAACTGGCTGAGATCCTGTTTAACATGTCGTAAGCAGAAGGTAATATTCAATAACTCATCATCAAGAAGTATTGCAGTTTCATCTGGTGTCCCTCAAGGGAGTCATCTTGGTCCTATTCTTTTTTCACTTTTCATAAATGATCTTCCTAATGTCATTCAGTCTTCGAATATCTTAATGTACGCCGATGATGTAAAAATTTTTTGTAGTTTCAAGTATTACGCCGACCACGTAAAGCTACAAATTGACCTGGACAATTTCTTTTTATGGTGCAAACACAACATGATGGTGCTGAATTTGAAGAAATGTAAATTTATCCGTTTTTCCAGAAATACTCACATTTCTGTTGACTACTTCCTAGGCGATTATCAATTAGAACTAGTTGACTCATTCTTGGACCTGGGAATACTACTTGATCCGAAACTTAGCTTTGTATCTCATATTACAATGACTGTAAATAAAGCTAGGGGCGTTCTTGCTTTTATAAGGCGCTGCACAGTGGTGTAAATAAAAGAAAAAGTGGTAAAAAGTCCGGAACTTTTAAACCACACAACGGATCTCGCTGAAAATTTAAGTAGTCATAGACAAGGAGTTATAGTTTTTGCCTCAAGTCTTTTTAGGCCTATAGTTAAAACAGGGGCGGGGCTATGGGGGCTGAAAGTTACCCACCTCGGGTATAAAAAATTTTATGCAGCTTATAACTTTCTTATATCTTGGCCGATTTTAAAGATTTTTACCTTTTTGTATTTTGCTTAGCAAGGCAAAGAAAAAATGTTATGAAACATGTTTTCATATCTCTTACAGTTTAAGAGATATTCGCCTTAGAATATTATTTTTTATTATTTTCGCCGCAACTTCTTTTGGTTTTTTGCTTATATCTTTTTTGTTAAAATCTTGATTTTAATTTGTGGCCCACCGTTATATTCCTTATAAAATTCTAAGTGAGATAAGGTACCGTTTTATTAAAATATCTTGGTCCGATAAGTCATAAAATAGGTCTTAATTCAAAACTTTGAAATTTCACCGAAAAATTTTAATTTTTCACAAAAAAGGTGGCTTCATTATTTTTGAATTCGTAAAAAATTTTGTTCCAGCTTTTATACTTATTTTTACACGTAGCGAAAGATAATCTCTTAAGAATGTGTAAAAATTTTATTTTGTTTAATTTAAACTAAGTACCCTACAGTAGGCAGTGGTCGAAAATCATCAATTTCTAAAACAATTTTCGGATATGTGGGCGTCTGAAAAGTTTTGCCAAAAGTGAAATGAAATTCCGTGAACGACGTTTTATTACAAAATCAGTTGGTATTATTGCTGCAGAAGATATAATTAGCGTTGCCAGACTGAGATTATTAAAAAAGTCAATTTTTGGAAGGGACAATTTTGAATTGCTAAAAAAATGGATTTATGATTTATATTTCTTTCTGAAATTTATGCTTTTATTTGAAAATTTAGTATTTTAATACGCTTTGAAAAATTATGCATTTATCTTTCATCGTCTTGCAGATATTCAAGTTTCACTTTGATTTTTATGTGCGAAAAACTATCCTTTTATTATTTTTGTCATTGTTTTCACGAATGTGACTTAAAAACATAAATAAAGTATAAATTTTTCCATATATTTGAAAAGAAGACACATATTCCTTTCCAACGATATATAACATGTATACCTTTTTTTAATATTTGCACATTCGGGAACCACTAGAATATTACGCAACCAATACAAAGTAAACAAGTTTGGCGTTTTGAGATACAGCCAGACATACGAATTAAATGCACTTAGTTCGGTTATAATCAAAAGGCCAAAAAATTCCTAATAATGCATTTAAATACCTGAAATTCTACTTTCAAAAAGTAAATGATAACATAATAAAAGGTTCCAAAATCGAAAGGAAAAGTGGTCATAAAAATAACATATTTCTTTGAAATCCACAACAACAATATAAAAATATGCATACCTGTTTATTCAACTGTTCGATAAGACAATGAAAAGCAGTTGATTGGGCGCAAAAGCTTTTAATCTGCATACAGCGGGGCAAAGCAGAGAGAAAACAAGCAAATAATGGATCACTCGCAGAAGCGGGTTGCCCGAATGCAGGACGGCGTAAAGCATATGGATTCAAAAGGATCTCAATTAAACCAGCGAACACATCACAAAAAAAATTAATAAATATAGAAGAAATATAAAATACAAACTAAAAGGACTTACCCACTTTATTTTAATTAAGTATTGTTTGAGCTTTAAACAAATTATTTCTCATTTATTGATTAAAGCATAAAATATACTAACAGTGTTGTCTACTCAATATACAAATTTTCTTTAAAATAATCGGAAGCGTCATAACTTAAAAGAGTTTTAATTTCAATTCCTTCGGGATCATCCTTTTCTATTTCCATTGTTATTTTTGGTAACCATTTTATAGTCATTATTTTGAGCAGTTTTTGAACACTTTCGTGTTTTAAAAATTCTATACTGCTTAATATCTCTGTTTCTAGCTTCCTGAGCTTCCTCTGTTAATTCCCCTAAGAGAATTTCTGTTGTATGTGTTAGAGCTTTGTGTACGGTTGGTGTTAATGGTCTCCACGAATACAGATTATTAATTAAGGTCAGTATTTCTTTTGCCTATTTTTCGAATTTTTCGGTGTTTATTACTTTTTTACTATTTATGACAGCTAGTATCACTTTACGGGCATGAAGAGGCGATATTCCAAGCTGAAGAGAATCTTCATTGTATGGGACTTTTCTATCAATATCATTTAAATCAATAATCTTCTTTCCACATACGTTACAATTCATGTTTGATTTCGTATCGATAATTGCCTTTGCGACTTTTCCATATATCATGGTTAGATAAGGTTTAAAAGAAACAGTAATCGTTCTTCCAGATATGCAAACATCAATGGAAGCCATGTTGGAAATTTCGCGGTTGATATCATTAACAAGCATTTGAGTTGTTTGTTTGTTTTCTTTGCTATACCTAAAACGTATTGGCCGGCATAGAAACTTAGACCCTGGCGTGTTGTTTTTCCACAGATCACGATATGAATTTTTACTCGATGTGGGCATTTGGTTATAGAGCCGCAGCCGTAATGGCACTAACGTTGCCATTAGAACCGTGGAAAAGTCTGCATTGGAATCGCTTATTTGCTTATACTCAGAAAAGCTAGATGATCCATCACATCCCCATTTATATATCTTAATCTCTTTGGAGATGCAGTTGGTAGTACGTCCACAACTTTTAGCGCTTCTTTTTGCTGCGATTTCATCAAAGTCCATTTAAAGGAATCTTTTATTTGATCTCCAAAGTAACCAAGTACCATCTCTTCTTTTTCGATATGAAGTGCTCAGCGTTTTTAATATTACTACTGCATTTGTATTCTGGCATAGACATTTTATACGTACCGCCAAAATTTTCCTTTGTGAGGGGTGAACCCTCTGCTTGTTTTGTCACTGCTTTGGCCCGATTTATGTACCTGCTTTTGCTTTTAATGCTTCGCTTATCACCGTCTTGCCGAATTGTTTCAATAGAAGGTATGCTTCCATTTATTATACGCGTTATTTGTGTAGATTTCAAAGAAATCTGTTATTTTTATGATCAATTTTCCTTTCGATTTTGGAACCTTTTATTATGTTATCGTTTTCTTTTTGAAAGTAGAATTTCAGGTATTTAAATGCATTATCAGGAATTTTTTGGCCTTTTGATTATAACCGAACTTAGTGCATTTAATTCGTATGTCTGGCTGTCTCTCAAAACGCCAAACTTGTTTACTTGGTATTGGTTGCGTAGTATTCTAGTGGTTCCCGAATGTGCAAATATTTAAAAAAGGTATACATGTTATATATCGTTGGAAAGGAATTTGTGTCTTCTTTTCAAATATATGCAAAAATTTATACTTTATTTATGTTTTTAAGTCACATTCGTGAAAACAATGAAAAAAATAATAAAAGGATAGTTTTTCGCACATAAAAATCAAAGTGAAACTTGAATATCTGCAAGACGATGAAAGATACATGCATAATTTTTCAAAACGTGTTAAAATACAAAATTTATAAATAAAAGCATAAATTTCAGAAAGAAATATAAATCATAAATCCATTTTTTTAGCAATTCAAAATTGTCCCTTCCAAAAATTGACTTTTTTTAATAATCTCAGTCTGGCAACGCTAATTATATCTAGGATGTCTCGAGCTTCTGCAGCAATAAAACCAACTGATTTTGTAATAAAACGTCGTTCACGGAATTTCATTTCACTTTTGGCAAAACTTTTCAGACGCCCACATATCCGAAAATTGTTTTAGAAATTGATGATTTTCGACCACTGCCTACTGTAGGGTACTTCGTTTAAATTAATCAAAATAAAATTTTTACACACTCTTAAGAGATTATCTTTCGCTACGTGTAAAAATAAGTATAAAAGCTGGAACAAAATTTTTTACGAATTCAAAATTGATGAAGCCACCTTTTTTGTGAAAAATTAAAATTTTTCGGTGAAATTTCAAAGTTTTGAATTAAGACCTATTTTATGACTTATCCGACCAAGATATTTTAATAAAGCGGTACCTTATCTCACTTAGAATTTTATAAGGAATATAACGGTGGGCCACAAATTAAAATCAAGATTTTAACAAAAAAGATATAAGCAAAAAACCAAAAGAAGTTGCGGCGAAAATAATAAAAAATAATATTCTAAGGCGAATATCTCTTAAACTGTAAGAGATATGAAAACATGTTTCATAACATTTTTTCTTTGCCTTGCTAAGCAAAATACAAAAAGGTAAAAATCTTTAAAATCGGCCAAGATATAAGAAAGTTATAAGCTGCATAAAATTTTTTATACCCGAGGTGGGTAACTTTCAGCTCCCATAGCCCTGCCCCTGTTTTAACTATAGGCCTAAAAAGACTTGAGGCAAAAAATATAGCTCCTTGTCTATGACTACTTCAATTTTCAGCGAGATCCGTTGTGTGGTTTAAAAGTTCCGGACTTTTTCCCACTTTTTCTTTTATTTACACCACTGTGCGCTGGGCAAAGGAGTTTTCCGACCCTTACATTACTAAACGGCTTTATACAGCACTGGTGAGGCCTGTTTTAGAATATGGTTCAATAATCTGGGATCCATACTATAACATTCATTCTCAACGTATTGAATCTGTCCAAAAACAATTTTTGCTGTTCTGTTTGCGTGGTCTGAATTGGAGTAATGGTGCAGGTCTTCCACCTTATACAAGTAGACTTGCTTTAATAAAGCTTCCAACACTTGAAAGTCGTCGTAAGATGTTAAATGTATTCTTTATGTTAAGTCTTATTAATGGTAATATTTGTTGTGACTTTCTTTTATGTAATATTCAATTTAATGTTCCACGTCATAATACACGAGGTTATAGACCCATTTATATTAATATCTGTAGATCAAATTATGCTCTGGCCGACCCCATGACGCGTTTATGTAATGATTTTAATAATCTATATTATTTTGTTGACTTTGCGCTGAATGATAGTATAATTAAGCAAAGAATTATTATGCATTTAAATGCCATTCCACAAGTTTTAAATTAGTGTAAGATTTTTGTAATAATAGCCTGTAAGGATTGTTATCTATTGGCTAAATAAATTAAATAAATAAATAAATAAATAAATAAATAAATAAATAAATATATATATATATATATATATATATATATATATATATATATATATATATATATATATATATATATATATATATATATATATATACATATATATATGTATATATATATATATATATATATATATATATATATATATATATATATATATATATATATATATATATATATATATATATATATATATATATATATATATATATATATATATATATACATATATATATATATATATATATATATATAAATTTATATAATTATTTACATATAAATAAATTTTTTTTGTATTTATACGTGATTAAAAAGTTCTAGCAAGTAAAATTTCTTTTTGCAAAAATTATGTTGTATCTCAATGGTTGCTCTCTAGTTCCATAGTTTTTGGGTTAATGAACACGTTAGAGTTACATTTGCTCGAAAAAATTTTAGTCATTGAACAGACCTAATAACTATATGAGAGGTTTTTAATTCGCTTCACTTTGGTTGGAACTCCCTTCTTGAGAAAACGTCAGCATACATGTACATGTGTAGATGCTCAAAAAAACAACTTGTTATTTTAGTCATGTTGATTTATAAATATAAAGTTAGTTTCACACTGAACAATTTTAATATTGTTGTATTTGTGCACGTTAACATAACTTTTGTAACAGTGTTCCACTTACAGACGAAGTGGCAATCTTTGTGTTCTATAAAATACAAATTCTGCGCGCGAGTTAACATTAATATTTCTTTTCGATTTAGTGCAGCTGTACAAACAGCTAACGAGATAAGAACATTCACACACCTCAAGTATATAAGATACTAATTACATGTAAGCCTAAATAAATAGTCCAAAACACATATTACCTTTAGTAAACGTCCTAAACAAATATCTGATAAAATATTTCCATAACCGCAACAAACAGTAAATATCATAATTGATAAATAAGTATTTACAAGCAACCCTAAGATAAGAACAAAGATATTTTTCATATAAATAGCTGGTAAGAAATACTTGTGTTAGTCTTAAGAATATATCAAAATAAAACACACGTTTCGGTGTAGTAAAAAAAGTATATTTCTTTTTTGACTCAATCCTTGCCGAAGGATTTAACTGGGGGCTCAACCGGGATACAGGTGAAATAACCTTGTGTCCAGCCAAAAAATTCCACAATCCTGAAGAAGGATAAAATAAAATTTTTTGTTTTCCTGAAACATTGGAAACATATTAAAATTGTCAAAAAATAAAACCCTACTAAAACTGTTTTTGTATGAACTAAAAGTGTTTTCTATAAAAAGTGAAAAAATTCGAAATTCTAAAAACAAGCAAAACAAATTAAAAAGCAAAACTGGGTTCCCGAACAAAACGCCAACAATTATTTAAATTATTCCGGGGAATAGAAGAAAATATCAGCATGACCGAAACTGCAACCCTCCAAGCTCATATTCAAGCGCTAACCGAGCAATTAACATCATTAAAAACAGAAATGGAGACAATAAAGAACCAGACACCATTCCAGGTAGCAACAGTTCCTACCATGCCAGCACTCCGACCGAACATAACATTAGCAAGCCAAATAAACACGGAAATTTTTAAGTGTTTGCCAACGTTCAGTGGCGTAGGAAGCGACTACAACCCATGGAGAAACCAGGTATGGACTCAAATGGAAAACATCAAACAGTTTATAAATAGTCCAGAATACTATAACTGTGTATGCATTATCCGTGCAAAAATTATTGGGGCCGCATCCAGAGTTTTATCTGTTAACGGAACAGAGTTAAACTTTTATGCCATAATTAGTCGATTGGACTATACATATTCCGACAAACGTCCCTTATATGTGCTGAAAGACGGCATGTCAAGAATTAGACAAGGGAGTAAGACTCTAACCGAGTTTCATGATGAGATTCATCAGGCATTAACTTTAATTCAGCAGAAAATAGAAACGATGGAAGAAAATATGAAAGCAGGGAGACTGTCCGATGCCAATACCGACGCTATCCGAGTTTTTATCATGGGATTACGCAGCAACTATACCAGAGGTATATTATACTCGAATAAACCTCAAAGCCTAGGAGAAGCCTACGCAATAGCTTGTACCATTTACTATGATAATCATGATTCACACTTCGAAAGTATAACATCACAGCGCCATGAAAGACAATCTACAGCCCATCACCAAAAAAACGATCGACACCTAAGGCCAGCATATAAGGTAAATCAGCAAAGACAAGTCAATCCTCCTCCACTACAAGGAAACTACGCCGAGCCAATGGAAGTAGACGATTCGAAGCAATTTGTGAGACCATCTGACTTCCAACAAACAAACAGATGGAACAATCAACCCACAAGTAGTAAGCCACATTACAATCCATTCAGATCCAACAACCACCAATCCATGAAGAGGGATAGGAACGCTTCATCTCAAAACTTCAATTTCAACAAAGTCCAGAGAATCCACCAAACACAAGATGAGGATCTTCATTCCATTCAACCGCAACACAGCAACGACGATTTCGAAACTGGAAGTGCTTTTTTAAGGCGAGTAAATGGTCTGCCTTGCCTACAACGAACTTGCAGAGAAACAGGTAGATCATTAAATATTTTAGTAGACACAGGTGCTACAAATAATTATATTAGTACTAGTTGTAAGATAGGGAAGTCAATTAAAATAAATCCTGTAAAGGTCAGAACACTTCATGGAAGTTCCATAATAAATTCAAAAAAAATAATCACGGTTTTAAATCACCACTTAACCTTTTATGAAACAGAAACACTTCAAGAGTTCGATATGCTTCTCGGTGAACAAGGCTTACGAACAGCGAAAGCAGAAATTAATCTCTTTGACTATAGTTTGAAATATAAATATAAAAAACAATTAGTAAACAGTGAACAGAAAATAAATTATACAATAAGTAATGAAACATATAGGGAAGATATCGAAAAGATAATGGAAAGAAATAATAAAACAAATGAAATATTACCATTCACTACAACGATTCAGGCAATGATTAGGACAAAGTCAGAGATCCTATCTATGTTAAGCAATACCCTTATCCAATATCAGATAATGAGTTTATTAACAATGAAATAAAAAAATTATTAGATAACGAAATTATACAGCCAAGTAGGAGTCCGTACAATTCCCCCATTTGGACAGTCGCAAAAAAGGGTACCGATGATCAAGGTAAGCCCAAAAGGCGAATGGTAGTCGATTTTCAGAAGCTAAATGCTCAGACAATCACTGACCGCTACCCAATTCCAGATGTTGGAATGACAATTCAGAACTTAGGCAAAGCAAAAGTATTTACTACTTTAGATTTAGAGTCAAGATTTCATCAAATCCTCATAAAAGAATCGGATAGAGAAAAAACAGCATTCAGCGTGAATGGCGCAAAGTATGAATTCTTAAGGATGCCGTTTGGACTTAAAAACGCCCCTTCTATTTTTCAACGATGCGTTGATGACATTCTCCGTCCATATATAGGAAAATTTGCGCATGTCTATATAGACGATGTATTAATATATTCTTCCACACCTGAGGAACACTTGGAACACATCCGTATTATAGTAAATGCACTCCATAATGCAAACATGAAAATATCCGACGAAAAATCACATTTCTTCCAAGACTCTGTCGAATACTTAGGACATATAATCAAACATAATAAAATAACAGTAGATCCTAATAAGGTAGAGGCAATAAAAAATTATCCCATTCCTACAAATCTGAAAGAACTTCGATCATTCTTAGGTTTGGCAAGTTATTATAGGAAATTCATCCAAAATTTCGCAGCCATGGTGAAACCGCTCACTGTGCATTTGAGAGGAGAAAATGGTGGAATCAGTAAAAACCAAAGCGCAAAAGTAAAAATTAGTCTTGATCAAGCAGCATTAGATGCATTAAATAAAGTAAAGGATGCTCTGCAAGCACAAGTTGAACTATTTCAACCTGAGTTCTCTAAACCATTCGAACTAACTACCGACGCAAGCAATTTTGCTATCGGTGCAGTTCTTTCCCAGAATAAGAAACCTATAGCATTCATTTCACGAACTTTGAATGAAACAGAACAAAACTATAGCACCAATGAGAAAGAATTGTTAGCTATAGTTTGGGCTTTGCAAAAACTAAGGAACTATCTTTACGGCATTGCTGATCTAACAATATATACGGATCACCAATCACTAATTTTTTCCATTTCTGATAAAAATCCAAACACCAAGCTTAAAAGATGGAAAAATTTCATAGAAGAATACGGTGCAAAATTAGTGTACAAGCCTGGACACCAAAATGTTGTTGCAGATGCTTTATCACGCCAACAAATAAATAATACATCCAGTTGCTCACAGCACTCAGCGCAAAGTTCACCAACAGAAGGTATTAAAAGAGTCAAGCAACCTCTAAATGCTTTTAGAAATCAAATTATACCAATATTGGATGAAAATGAAATAGTTGAAATCGATACATGTACAGTGTTCCCAGATCGTGTTAGGCATACTGTATACTATAAAACAAAAAATGAACTGATAAATAGATTAAAACAAATAGTGAATCCAAAAGTGCAGAATGCATTAAAATTAAGCGAAGAAACATTATTTCACTTACAAGACGACATTATCTCTACATTTCCGCATAATTTGTTTGTTATAGCACAAACACAATTGCAAGACGTTACTAATATAGACGAACAAAAAGAAATAGTACAACAAACACACAGAAGAGCACATAGAAATTATAAAAACAACGCACAAGAAATTTTATTATCATATTACTGGCCAAACATCAAAGAAATGTGTAAAAAAGAATGTGCAGATTGTAATATTTGCCTACAAAATATTTATGAACGTAGACCAAACAAACAACCAATAGGGAAAACCCCAATACCCACGAAAGTAGGAGAATACACACAGATGGACATATTCTATATGAATAATCAAATGCATATCAGCACAATCGATAAATATTCTAAGTACTGTTACATACGAAGGATACAGAACAAAACAAATTTCCACGAGTACATTGAAGAAATTCTTACACAAATATACCCAAACACCAAACATTTAATGACTGATAATGAAAACGTATTCACTAGTGTAGTGGCAAAGCATATTTACGAACGCTTAAATATACAGCACACAACAACACCAATCCATCATTCAACAACCAACAGTCAAGTTGAACGAGTCCACAGCACCCTCATCGAAATCTCAACAGCACTGGCTCAACAAAATAACACCTCACCAGGAGACGAATTATACAACGCGGTAAAGCAATACAATAAAACAATCCATTCCACAACAGGATATAGACCTGAAGACGTCTTTTTCAATAGAGAGCGATATCCTGATATTGAAAAAAGACTTGAAGAGAAGCAGGAAAAACTCCTAAACTACCACAATAAAAATCGACACTCAATAGTTTACAAAGAAGGAGACATAATTTACGCCAAAACACACCGCCGTAATAAAAATTCGACCAAATATCTGCAACACAGGGTAAAAAAAGATTGTGGGGACACAATTTTAACAGTGAAGGGTAAGGTTATACATAAAGATAGTATACGCAGACAAGCCACCACATGTACAAATCAGCAAGACTCTTAATTATATTTTTTACATTAGCACTTAGTGATAAAATAACTGACTTAACAGACAAGAAATACGTAATAGTTGAGACAGACCCCGCATATCTATACGAAGATACAACATATTTGTATCACATAACTAACTTGACAAAAATACTGAGACCATATGAAGACTTAATGCAAAATTTTTACAATACTGAAA
This sequence comes from Sturmia bella, assembly GCA_963662145.1. Classification (NCBI taxonomy): domain Eukaryota; kingdom Metazoa; phylum Arthropoda; class Insecta; order Diptera; family Tachinidae; genus Sturmia; species Sturmia bella. The sequence goes on from OY759170.1 coordinate 29,110,646, forward strand.
AAAGTCAGGAAGAACAGATATTAATAAATAGAATCGAATCCTTAAAAGTACAATTACTCCCTAATACGTACCGTGCAAAAAGAGCATTAAATATTTTAGGCTCAGTGTTAAAATTCGTTACTGGCACACCAGATCATGACGATTTGATCGAAATTAACACAGGACTTAACCAATTAATTGAGAATAATAATAAACAAAAAACAATAAACTCACGATTCGAACGAATATTAGAGACATTAGATCCTAAGGCTATTTCAGATAGTATTTTAATTAACGAAGTATATCGAGAACTTGAAGCCATAACAAACACAATAAATTTTGCAAAAAATGGAAATTTTTATTCAGGAACATTGAATTTAGACGATATTAAAGAAATAATATCTAATGAAGCTTTTGACTTACCATTAATAAACATTCTCGAATATTCAAACATTCATGTATGCTTATTTAACCAAGCCGTAGTTATAATCTATAAATATCCCATACTAAAAAATATGTGCAAATTATACAATATATACCCACTAGCATATAAGCAAGGAAAATTGGTATTAGATAAAAAAATTGCTGTTTGTAATAATAAATATATTTCAGTTGACAAATGTAAAAATTATATAGGAAACAATATATGTAAAATTAATAGTCCTAATAATTGCACCATAAATGTATTAGAAAATAAGCCAGCCACATGCGACATAATTCAAGAAAATAATGCACCATTCACAATCCTTGAGAACGGCTACATACTCTCCGACAATGAGCATATTTGGAATGGTCAACCAATTAAAGGCCCGAAATTAATTCAGTTTAACATTTCTACAAATATAGACGGCAAAAATTACTTCAACCACCGGAAGGAAATAAAAGAAGCCATACACCAAAAACACAACGAACAGATTGAAATTCTTCAAATACTATCTTCAGACTCTATCCATAAATTTTCAAACATACAGGAAATGTCAAAATATCTAATCCCAATAGAACAACATCCCATTCAATATGCCATTTATTTTATACTCATAATTTTCGGAATAATATTATTTTTATACATTCTAGCAAAATTATTTAATTACTGCAAAGACAAAAAACAATCAGAAAGAAGACTACTTGCTAAACACCTTTACGAAATAGAATTAGCAAGATTACGAGCCGAAATGAACGTCGTGTAAGAAAGTGAGGACACTTTATCTTAAGAAGGAGGGGAGTTAACATTAATATTTCTTTTCGATTTAGTGCAGCTGTACAAACAGCTAACGAGATAAGAACATTCACACACCTCAAGTATATAAGATACTAATTACATGTAAGCCTAAATAAATAGTCCAAAACACATATTACCTTTAGTAAACGTCCTAAACAAATATCTGATAAAATATTTCCATAACCGCAACAAACAGTAAATATCATAATTGATAAATAAGTATTTACAAGCAACCCTAAGATAAGAACAAAGATATTTTTCATATAAATAGCTGGTAAGAAATACTTGTGTTAGTCTTAAGAATATATCAAAATAAAACACACGTTTCGGTGTAGTAAAAAAAGTATATTTCTTTTTTGACTCAATCCTTGCCGAAGGATTTAACTCGCGCCAGCAACAAAATTAAGTATTGAAGAAAAAAGAATATAAATATTAAACTGTACAGAAAAGCATGTACGCACTACTGTTCTCTCTTCCTCGTCTTCGACAAACTGGAGAATATTCCAACTCAGATTCGTTTGTCGAGAAGTGTTCTAACAGTAAAAATATATCAAACATGTTATTAACAGCTTGAGAAACTTGCTTTGAGAAGAAAAAACTAACAGTACCATAACGGTTTTCATAATTTTAAATCATCACTCGTGCTTATGGTGTCGTAGTAAACAGTCATTGGCAGCGGTTCTTTTACAATTAAAAAAAAAGTAAATTGATTTTTTACACTGACTGGAAAATAGAAAATAATTTGAAAAGTAGAAAGAAAAAGTTATCAAAAATTTCAAAGAAACAAATTGGACAAAAATTATACCTTTGCATAGACATATGTATGTATATATGTGAACACATAAAGTAGTTAAAACAAAAAAGAAAAATTATGATATTGCTAACAAGTGTTTGTTTAAAAATAATAAAAGCTATAAAAAGTGTCATTTCAGCGCTGCATATATATATATATATATATATATATATATATATATATATATATATATATATATATATATATATATATATATATATATATATATATATATATATATATATATATATATATATATATATATATATATATATATATATATATATATATATATATATATATATATATATATATATATATATATATATATATATATATATATATATATATATATATATGTATATACATATATTGTGCCATCGAATTTTCGATAGCTTTTGACATGAGGAAGAAAAAAAATTTATTTGAGGCGCCCAAATTTAAATTTTTTTTATTTTTGCGTGGAAGTCCGCCTAATGAGACATAGGCATGTTGCGAACTATTACAGAAGTAAAACTATGAGTTTACATCGGTATTCATAACAAATAAAATATTGTTGAAATACATTTTAGAACAAATTTCATTTGATAATAGCGCTTTATTTTTTACGAACACTTAACACCGGAGCTCATAGAAAATAAAGCGCAAAAATAAAACACAAGATTTAAAACTAAGTTATCTGGTGAAAAATATTAAAATACCAAACTTAATGTTTTATGAAATAATATTGTCGGGAAAAATGTTCCCCAGTCCCAGGGTGCCAGTGAATGTGCCCATTAATTTTTCCCTACACTATTTTTTCGAAAAATTTTAATTTGAACTCAAAAATTAATTTTTTTATAAATCGTTATGGAACTTCTTTTCCTTATGACAAAAGCTATAGCAGAATCGTGCCCGCCTAAATGAATGTGTAATATATTCATCAAAACATATCCGGGACCTGAAATAAATAACTAACTGTTTGTAAACATTAAAAACCTAATTAGCGTAGGGATTTTAGTGGTTTTCTACCACACCTCGTATAAAGCTTATGTTTATTCGCACAACGCTGTCATCAGGTTAAAAGTGTAAGTAATAACTTTTATACATACAAAAGAAGCTTGTTTAAAACTTTAATTGCTCTTAAATTATGACAAAAGAGAGTTGTTTCGACTATGCTTTATTGTTTCCGAGCAGAGAGTTCACACGAAAACTAAGTTGAAGGGTGTGAGAATAGATAATTTAAGCACAAATTAAATTTATTTTATTTTCAATCCTATCACTAAATACTTGCTTTGACAAATTTATCATAAGCACACAGAAAGAGAAAGGTAGCACCAAATTTAAATTTTTTCTACCTGATTTTATAACGAAACGCAATCGAAAATTCAAGTGCCGATAATTCCCATATATAGCTAAAAAGGCCGAATAAGGTTTATTAAAGGAAATCCACCCTGTTACGGCCTAAAATGAGTTAAAAGCTCTTGGGTATATTTTTGTAAGCAGGATTTGTGTGTTCTTGTATGTGTATTGAATTTTCTATAATTTTTTACACTTCCGTCCGACACACAGTGGGGGATTTTGCAAAAAAAATTTGAAATAATTCTGCCGTTTCTAAACGGATGCCTCGATGGCAATGAAATTTCAGACGGGCATAAAAGAGGTGTATTCAAGCTTAAGTTTTGAGATTGGGCTATATAGCGTTAAAATTAAAAACGATCTAATTTTTTCATTTCCAATTCTTTTACAAATATTTTTTTATTTTTAAATTCTTCTAATCAAGGCCTACAAAAAATGTCGCGACACGTATATATTATCTCTTAAAGTTTCGAGATATTAAAGTTTCAAAAATTAAATTTTCGTGTTTTTACCAACCGTGGTCCAGTATTTTCACATTTTTGAGCTCAAATTCTAACCGATTTTTCAAAAATAAGTTCTATTAGCTTGCCAGTATTTTTAGGGTTCCGTACTCATCAGAGTGAAACGGAACCCTATTACGGAGACAAGTACGTCCGTCCGTCCGTCCGTCACAGCGTCCATTCTCCGAAACGGAGCTAGAGAGCTCAAATTTTCACAGGATGTTGTTGTACCTTGCCGCTACAACAACAAATACTAAAACCAACAACAAGTCGAAAACTACCAGGTGTCCCCATACAATGAAAAGTTGCAATTAGCTATAACTCTCGAACCGTAAAAGATAGAAAGCTGAAATTTGCAGATGTTGTAAAACATCTATAAATACATAATAGATGTTTTACAACAACAAATTCTAAAGATAACAACAAGTTGAAAACTACCAGGTGTCCCCATACAACGAAAAGTAACAATTAGCTATAACTGTCGAACCGTAAAGGATAGAGAGCTTAAATTCGCACAATATATGTATTTACATATGCGCTACAACAACAAATGCTAAAAACAACATGTCAAAAACTACCAGGTGTCCCTATACAACGTAGACTAAAAATTAGCCGTAACTCCCAAACTGTAAGAGACAGAGAGATGAAATCTGAACAATATATGTACTCGCATGTGGCCTACAATAACAAATGCTAAAAACAACAACAAGTCAAAAATTACCAGATGTCCCTATACAACGTAAATTAACAACTAGCCGTTACTCTCGATCCGTGAGAGACAGTGGGATGAAATTTGCACAATATGTGTATTCACATATGCTCCACAACAACACTTGCTAAAAACAACAACAACTGTAAAACTACCAGGTGTCCCTTTACAACGTAGAGTAATAGCTATAACTCTCGAACCGTAAGAGATAGAGAGTCGAAATTCGCACAGTGTATGTATTCCTAGATGCCTTACAACAATAAATTACAAAAACAACAACAAGTGGAAAATTACTAGGTGTCCCCATACAACATAAAGTAGCTTTAAAAACAGAGAGATAAAATTTATAAAATATACATATGTATTCACATACGCCATTACATACATACATTACACATACATACGTACGGAACCCTACGAGTGCGAGCCAGCCTCGTACTTGACTTAATTTATTATCAATACAATAAAAAAAATTTGAGCAAAAAATCTTTTATAAAGAAAAAATTATATTCAACACAATTTAAAATTTCAAAAGTCAGTTTTTAGCATATTTTTAGGGCAAAAAGTAAGTTTATTGTTTTTTATTTCTGGAAGAACTTTCCAAAGTAAAGTATATGTTGTTTATATTTTTTTAAAAGCATATTGTTGAGAAAATATTTCAAAGAAAACAAAATTTGAAAATTACGTCCTGTTGCGTAAGGGTAGCATCCTGAAATTAACCCATTTTTGTAGACAAAACCGACTTTAGCCCAAAATTTCTAAAATCGCACGCCTCTATCCTAAATATTTTTAATTGTTTTTTATAGTTATAAGTATTTTTTAGTTTTATGTAAATGGAATTTGTCCCCCCAGAATATTTGCTGGAATGACAGCAAAAAAATTAAAAAACCCCATTTTTGGGAATTTTTGAAAGTTTTTTGGGAATTTCGGGATTGGTATTATATTTTCTCTACACTTTGGAAAAACTTTTTATTTCTTTTATAAATTCCGTGAGCGTGAGCTTTGGTTGCCGAGTGGTTAAAGCGGCTGTGCCAAAATTGTGAAATTTGACACGTCCAAAGTTCATAGGGTGCTGATGAAGGGTGTTTTCTACCCAGAAACAGCCGGTTGTCCACCTAGCAAATAAATTTTACTTTTCTTTACTTAATTGATATTGATTAAAAAGTAGTGAAAACCCAAGGGTTGAACTTGAGCCTGAAAAAGTAATTTAATATAAATGTATTACAACACAGAAGTTCAATAACAAAATTAAAATTTACAGTAAAATGTTAATAACGCATGGCACGGCGTAAATGTTCAAAAATTGTATCAATAAAAGAGCATCTAGATCTCAATGATGCATGACAGAACATGTATTAAAAAGCTTTCATATAAACAGAGAGCAACAGTCTTCTGAGACGACAAATATCGTCCAAGACTGCAAAAATATCATTGCTTTGGTTAATGTTAATTAAGTATACAAACAGAAAGTAGAATTGCGTGAGCTTTGGTTGCCGAGTGGTTAAAGCGGCTGTGCCAAAATTGTGAAATTTGAAATGTATTACAACACAGAAGTTCAATAACAAAATTAAAATTTACAGTAAAATATAAATTCCTATACTTTTGCAAAATTTTGTGAAAAAATATAAATAAATGAAAATTTTATAGGCATTTCAAAAAAGTTTATTTCTCAAAAACTTTTGATGAAGGACGTTTTTTTCTGTATTTTTGCAAAAATTGTTTTAAAAAGCTTTAAATTTCTAAAAAATTTAATAATATATAAACTAGAGGTAATTATCTAACCAATGATATATAATATGAAACCCCCTTTCATTTTAAGGGTATGAAATTAATGGGCTATAACTAGCCTATTTGCAATTAAAATTTCCAAAAATTAGTACAGATTCAGCATTTGGGAATACGAAAGTCAATTAATCAATCGAATGTACAACTACGTTAACTTTACAAAATAATCCTTATCAAATTCCTCTAGATCTAGCAGATTCATCAAATCTTTGAATTCATTACTGCAATCAAATGTCAAATTTCTGTAGCAACTCCATATCCTTCTCATAAGTGATAAGACGGGATCTGAGGACAAAATAAGGTTCTGAAATATGTCCTGATTTTGAGATTGTCTGGAGCCCTTTCTGGAGCCAAATTGATGGATATGTTTAAAATCACGGTTTCTAGACTCTTGAGGTTCTTCTGTGAGCTCTCCGAGTGGTAGTATATGATGTTCCATTATTATTTTTCCATGACACAAAACCTTGTGTACTGTTAGTGAGAAATCTTTCCAGGGGTATAAGTTAAGAAGCAGTCTCGAAACGCCTGCACAGTACTCGCCGAACTTATCTGCATTTATTTTATGTTTACTGTTTATTGCTGTTAAAATTATATTAACTTTTTGCAATAATTCCATATTAATTCCGGTAATCTGTGAGGTTATTTCAAAATTGCTAAAAAATCGTCTGGCCGTGTTTCCATCATTTGTACTCCCATATCCCACTAGTGGCTTATCAATTTTTAATCCGGTATGTTGCTTAAACTCCTCCTGAATTCTTTGCTTTTCGTTAGCTCTCATTATCTTTAGCTCGTCGTTTTTAATTACTGATTTATTTACATTTTCAAGGCTACTTCTGTATTTCAAATCATAAGCTATATGTAGAAAATGTTCCAGAAAACGTATGTGAGCATGTAGAGGAGATATTCCATATTTAAGAACGTCTTCATTAATCTTTGTAGTTGATGACATATTTGAGAATTGGCTTTTCGTTTTTCCACATAAAGAACAACTCCAAGTAGATGACGTTTCTGTTAAAGCATTGCTAACCTTACCATCAATCATAGTTAATCTCATATCAAACGATACATTGAAAGAGTAGTCCTCCATTTCGATCAAAATGGTCTGCATTAATTTAATTTCCGATTTAATATGATATACAAGTTCTTGAGTTGCAATCTTTGTCTCCTTAGTATACTCAAAAGTAATTGGTCTACAAAATGATTTAGATCCAGGAGTTGAATTTATCCAAATGTCTTCTTCAAAACTAGTTGATGGAGAGTCTTTCTCAGCATATTTTCGAACCATTGATGCCATAAGTACGCCTTTATAATCAGATAAGTGACCTTCAGTGGGCTGCTTGTATTCTGAAAGTAACGATGATCCATCACATCCCCATTTACATATTAGTTTCACTTCACTGTGGTTAATTTTATTTAGCTGCTCTGCAGCAAGTGTTGAGATTCCAACAGTAACTTTTCGGTCAGAAACTGTAATACCAGTGAGTATAATGCTCTTCTTCATTTCTTGCAGAGCATCATATGATGGCAAAACCTGAACTCCTTTTTCTTTTAATGCTTTTCTCAATATTATATATTTATCACCACTAAGTTGAAGCTGCAACATAAGAGCAATGGCTTCTTCTTCTGTGAAAGCTGAATTAAACGATGGTGTTGAATGCTCTTAACAATACGATTAAGCCTTTTAGGTGATGCATTCGGAAGAACATTTGCAATTTTCACAGCATCCATGGGTTGATCTTTCTTTTTTAGCATCGCTAAAGTAGAGTAGATAAGGAAATTGGGAAATTGTATAGATACCTCTGTATAGATACAGCTGTTGACAGCCTTCCATTTTTTTTTCGAATGTCAACAAAATTCTCAATTTTGCAAATATCCTTTTTGTCTACTTTACTTGTATATGTTTCTTCAATATAATCAAGTAGAAATTTGACTTTTTTCTGTTGCTGTAAGTTTGCACTCTTGTATGAAACTGAATATAATTCGATGTGTTTTAGTGTGATGGCCATGATCGTCAACTCTTTAATGATGCCAACTATTAATTGCGAGGTATTTTATACCATGCGCCAACTGTTTCGCGAACTATTTTTAAAGATTAACTTATCTCTAAAGGTTGACTTTGTTTTTAGTTTCCAAGCTTATAAATGTATAATAACCATCGAAATTGTATTCAGGTATACAAAATAAGTTCAGGTAATACTGCGTATTAAAGCGAAACAGGTAGAGCAATAAAGGAAACACGCGAAGGTGGTATTAACACTCAGACTATCGTGTCAGTTGTACTTCAATTTTGGAAAATGCAAACATGATATTATTATTACTTAAATGTTTTCGAAAACCAATAACAACTGAATACATCAGCCCTTCATTACCATAAATTTAGGTATGTTTAGCTGAAATGGCTAGCCTTTAATAATAAATAAATAGGGATAAAAAGAAATGTACCCTTCGTATTAGTTGCAGGTAATACTACCTATTACAAACAATTACCAAACAAATATTAGAAGATTATACGAACGTTGTACTAATAAGGCTACTACAGAAAATACTGCAAACAAAATAAACAGCGCCTTGCCCCTGCATTCCCAAATGCTGAATCTGTACTAATTTTTGGAAATTTTAATTGCAAATAGGTTAGTTATAGCCCATTAATTTCATACCCTTAAAATGAAAGGGGGTTTCATATTATATATCATTAGTTAGATAATTACCTCTAGTTTATATATTATTAAATTTTTTAGAAATTTAAAGCTTTTTAAAACAATTTTTGCAAAAATACAGAAAAAAACGTCCTTCAACAAATGTTTTTGAGAAATAAAATTTTTTGAAATGCCTATAAAATTTTCATTTATTTATATTTTTTTACAAAATTTTGCAAAAATATAGGAATTTATAAAAGAAATAAAATAGGTTTTTCCAAAGTGTAGAGAAAATATAATACCAATCCCGAAATTCCCAAGAACTTTCAAAAATTCCCAAAAATGGGGTTTTTTAATTTTTTTGCTGTCATTCCAGAAAATATTCTGGGGGGACAAATTCCATTTACATAAAACTAAAAAATACTTATAACTATAAAAAGCAAGTAAAAATATTTAGGTTAGAGGCGTGCGATTTTAGAAATTTTGGGCTAAATTCGGTTTTGTCTACAAAAATGGGTTAATTTCAGGATGCTACCCTTACGCAACAGGACGTAATTTTCAAATTTCGATTTCTTTAAAATATTTTCTTAACATAATGCTTTTAAAAAAATATAAACAACATATACTTTACTTTGGAAAGTTCTTCCAGAAATAAAAAACAATAAACTTACTTTTTGCCCTAAAAATATGCTAAAAACTGACTTTTTTTTGAATTTTCAAATTGTGTTGAATATAATTTTTTCGTTATAAAAGATTTTTTGCTCAAATTTTTTTTATAGTATTGAAAAAAATACTGGCAAGCTAATAAAACTTATTTTTGAAAAATCGGTTAGGATTTGAGCTCAAAAATGTTAAAATACTGGTTGGTAAAAACACGAAAATTTAATTTTTAAAACTTTAATATCTCGAAAACTTTAAGAGATAATATATACGTGTCGCGACATTTTTTGTAGGCCTTGATTAGAAGAATTTGAAAATAAAAAAATATTTGCAAAAGAATTGGAAATGAAAAAATCAGTTCGTTTTTAATTTTTCACATAACCCAGGTGGCCTACTTTGGGGGCGCGTGGACACGCCCACTTAAACGATATATAGCCCAATCTCAAAACTTAAGCTTGAATACACCTCTTTTATGCCTGTCTGAAATTTCCTCGATTGCAAGAGGCATTAGAAACGGCAGAATTATTTCCAATTTTTTTGGAAAGTCCCCCACTGTGCGTCATAGGCTCCATTATCCCAAACAGTAAGAGTCAGAGAGCTGAAATGTTCATAGAACATGTGGTTACCCGGTCGCTACAACAGCAAATAATAAAAACAATAGAAAGTTGAAAGCTAAGGGGGCCTCCATACAAGAAGCTGTGAAAACTAGCTAAAATTAGCAGTAATTTTTGAATCATAAAATATGGAGACTATTTTGTACAGGATTTGTGGTCATATAGGTTCTACAACAGCAATACCAAATAGCTAGAAACTAAAGGGTGCTATCTCCTGCAAGATACTGAAATTAGCTGTAACTTTTGAACCATAAGAGATACATAAGTATTTGAAAATGGCACAGAATATGCAGCCGACAAGCCTATACCTGGTTTTATATAAACCAAAAGTAAAAATTTAAATGCTGCTTTATACATGGGGACACTCTTTAATTTGAAAACTAACTGCAACTTTTGAACCGTAAGAGACAGCGACTGAAAGTCTCACAGTATATGTAGTTGGCAGGCCGTTCCAGCAACAAATACTACAAACAACAAAAAGTTAAAACTAAAGGAAGTCCCCATATGGGAATCTACGACCCTGTTAGGTCTCTGTACTCAGAGAGTGAAAAAGGAACACTTATACTAAAACGTCGCTGCCCATCTGCCGTCCATAGAACCCAACCTCTCAAGCTGTGAGAGCTAGGGAGTTGAAATTTTCATAGCATATGGGGTTACTCGGCCGCTACAACGATAAACAGCAAAATGTTAAGAGCTAAAAGAAGAAATTAGCTGTATCTTTCGAATCATAAGAGATAGCGACTTGAAGTTTGCACGGGCCCTACAGCGGTGAATACCAAACACAACAAATAGTAAAAAAAAACAAAGCTACTCCCACACAAGAAATTGAAACTAGTTGTCATTTTTGAGCCGTACGAGATAGAGACTTGAAATTTGCACAGGGTATGTGGTTGTCAGGCCCATACAACAACAAAAACCAAAAGTAATATAGAGGAACCATCAGATTTGAAAATTTACTGTAATTTTACAACCATAAAATATAGAGACTTGAAATTTGCACAGTGTATGTAATCAAATTGTTGTTCTTACACGGGGTCACCCTTTTGTTCGATAACACTACCCATTAGCCGAAAGAAACATGGATGACCACTATATGTTTTTGATGGGTTATGCCTATCTAAGTACAAAAATCATAAACATTTCAAATTCTATGGATCAGTTTTCTTTAGAATTTGTTTTCTAAGATACGAGATTTTCGTAAAGGTTGATCATTATATTTATTATAAACTAGAATAACAAGTAGGCTTCGCATCATCTAAAAACTATATTGTGGTCACCCATGGCCAGAAAATTTGTTTCCGTTTGGTATGTAGTATAATTAGCTATAACTTTTGAACCGTAAGATAGAGACTTGAAATTTACTCGGTGTATGTAATTGCCTGGTTTCTACAGCAACAAATACTAAAAATAATAAAAAGTAAAAGTATGGGGCACCCCATACAATGAGTGCTTGTCAGTCTCGTATGCATTTTAGCAATCTTTTTCAATACGTCACACAGTGGGGCCAAACGCAAAAAAAGGGTAATAAATCTGTATCTTTGAAACAAGCGAGCTGATCATAAAACAATGTATGAAAAAATCATAGAGGAGGACCTATTCTTTAAGAATAATGAAATTTGAAGCACCCTGTTGTATTACACTTTGAACTACAAGGTATCCAAGTTGACTACCTCGGGTATGGAAAAGATTGTTTGATTCATAACTTTTGTAAAAATAGTCTGATTTTTAAAAATTTACATTTTTCGAAAAGAAAATAAATAGATTAGCAAAACTCAATTTAGTTTTTGTTGATATCGCAAATAGTTTAAACGATATTTGGTTTTGAATTTTGAAATTTTTGGCTTTGACTTTCTTTCTTATTTTGTAAATATCTCCAGTAATAGCATAGCGAAAGGCCTAAAAATAGTTTTAAACTATTTCTTGGATATATTTTAATAGTACACAAAAGAAAATTTTTAATTATCACCAAACGTGTGCTCGTGAAAAGAGATCAAAGACAAGTCTTTGAAAAATTGGTGAAAAATGGCAAAATTTTGACAAAAATGGAACCAAATTGTTTGACGTTTTTTTCTAAAAATGTTTTTTAACCAAAACAAAAATTTTTAGATACTATCAAAGTAGAGGACTTGAAATTTACTTTGGTTTTAATTTCAAGCTGAAAAAAGAATGTACGCTACATCCAGCATTGGACGAATTCGGAAATTTTTTTTAAAAAATTCTGAATTGATTGGTCAAAAACAAAAATCGCCCATCGAATTTTTAAAAAAATTTTATAAATTATATTAGACATATTTAAAATATTTAATCTGAATTTTTCTTGTTACCCGCCCGGTGAAAACTGTGAGCAGGAGAGTAGATTTATTAAAAATAGTCAATTTCTTGAGTGCATTTTATCTACCTGCTTCAAAATTATACTAAATTTAATTCTTATCTATTTATATTTCTGTTATTAATTAGAAAACACCATCATCTTTTATTGGTGAAAAGGGTTGGAAGACAAATTAAGTAAAAAAATTTTTATGCATTTTCGAATCCAAAAAAAAAATATGAAAGAAGTACAAAAAGAGATTTTTTTAGGTTTTTTCAGTGAAATCCCACATTGTTTTACAAAATTATCCAAACTCATGCAAAATATAAAGAAAAGACTTATTTACCTGTCCAACAGTATATAATACATATATATTTTTAACTTAACATACTGAGCAAAACGACCACAAAACGCACACCTCAACGACTTGCATAACCTTAAACTTATTGGGAAAATATTCATGTATGCGGATGATATCTGTTTGTTATATCCATATAAACATGAAACAGTCGTTAAAGCCTACATGGAGCGTGATGCAGCCTTGATATCTGAATTTACAAGATTAAACAAACTTGTTTTAAATTCGAACAAAACAAAATTACGGAGATTTACACCCAGTTCCCATAGCAACAACTTTTCAGTAATTGTTGATGGTAAAGAAATTTTCGAAATCAGCTCTATAAAATACTTGGGTGTAATTTTACAGAACAATCTTGCTTGGAATGAGCACCTGCGGTCCCTAAAAATTAAAACTGCTCAAGCTGTCGGTATTTTATACAAATTCAAAAACAAATTTGGTAAAGATACTAAGATGACAATCTATAACGCTTTAGTTCACTGCCATTTTAACTATTTAGCAATTTTATACGCTCATAAAAAAACTACAGACTTTAAAGCGCTTCAGCGAATGCAAAATAAAGCATTAAAAGTAGTATGCAACCTTCCAATCACACATCCCACCATATCATTATTTGTTGATCACTGTCAAACAGTTTTACCTATATATGGGATCTATAAAATGCAGCTTCTATTGTATGTGTTCAAATGTTTGCACAATATAGGACATCACACAATACGCTTTACGATGATTAATCATGCGATACATACGAGAAGTATTGGAAATTTAAGAGTAGCCTTCTGCAGACTGGAAGTAACAAGGCAACGCATTGAATTTATGGGTAGTCGTGAGTACAATAATTTGACTCAAAACTTAAAAAATGAAAATAGAATTTCGATATTTAAAAGACTCTTAAAGCAATATTCAGTGCATAAATGAACTCTTAATATAATGTTATCTAAAAATCAAAATATGTATATCTTTTCATAATCATATATTATTATCCTATTAATATTTAAAATTGTGTAAATTTTAAGAAATCTGAAATTTTGCCAACTCGCCTCAACAATGCCTTTTGGGCGCTGAGGCAACCTATTGTACATGAACTATATTTTTTTTTTCTTAATAAAAATAAAAAAAAAAAAATCTTCTATATGGAGTATGAAATTTTTCCAAATCATTGGAACACCAAATGGCATTGCATCTCCGTTTTTTTCCAATTATTAAAATGATAAATGCATGTTGTACACACTATTGATGGTGTCCAATTTTTGCAACATATAACAATAAAGTAGTTTTCATGCAAGTTAAAGTAGTTTTCATACAAGTTAGTTATATCACCAGTGATTTTACTGCAACTTGGCATTATTGTGAATTTGCCACACAAGTCAGAAAAATTATTAAACTTTTTGCAGGCCTCCATATATATATATATATATATATATATATATATATATATATATATATATATATATATATATATATATGTATATAAGTATTCTGTTTATATATATGTATACATATATATATATATATATATATATATATATATATATATATATATATATATATATATATATATATATATATATATATATATATATATATATATATATATATATATATATATATATATATATATATATATATATATATATATATATATATATATATATATATATATATATATATATATATATATATATATATATATATGTATACATATATATAAACAGAATACTTATATATATATATATATATATATAAATATTTATATATATATATATATATATTGTTTGACGTTTTTTTCTAAAAATGTTTTTTAACCAAAACAAAAATTTTTAGATACTATCAAAGTAGAGGACTTGAAATTTACTTTGGTTTTAATTTCAAGCTGAAAAAAGAATGTACGCTACATCCAGCATTGGACGAATTCGGAAATTTTTTTTAAAAAATTTCATGTATATATATATATATATATATATATATATATATATATATATATATATATATATGTATATATATATATATATATATATATATATATATATATATATATATATATATATATATATATATATATATATATATATATTATATATATATATATATATATATATATATATACATATATATATATATATATATATATATATATATATATATATATATATATATATATATATATATATATATATATATATATATATATATATATATATATATATATATATATATATATATATATATATATATACATGAAATTTAAAAAAAAAAAAAAACGTACAGAACTTACCGTAAATCAATATGTAGCGCATGCATTTATTCCAGACGCTTACGTCAAAAATAAATGCATGGGCAACGGAAATTGTTTGTGTCATAATGTGATACTCTCATAAACAATTTCCGTTGCCCATGCATTTATTCCAGACGCTTACGTCAACAAGAAATGCATGGGCAACGAAAATTGTTTGTGTCGTAATGTGATACTCTCATAAGCCTTTGTTTTTGATAAATGCAAACTATTCATTCTTTTATATTTTTAATTTTAAGTTAAGCTTAGTTTTTGAAAAATAAAGATCATTATTAAACCACAATTCAAATCGTTGAGTTGTATTTGATTTCTATATATATATATATATGTATATATATATATATATATATATATATATATATATATGTATATATAAACACAATACTTATATATATATATATATATATATATATATATATATATATATATATATATATATATATATATATATATATATATATATATATATATATATATATATATTGTTACAAATTTGGTCGTGAACGGACCGATTGTGATTGTTCTAGAACGTACTAAATCATCGTTATTTTATATGTGCGTATATTGTCTTGTTATTATTTGTAAATGAACACAGGAGGTATATACACACATTCATACATGGAAGCTTGTTGATAAACAAAACGGCAGCACAGCGAGTGTGCACATACTGACACACATGTGTGGATAAATAAGCACAACAGCGAAATAAAAGAAACCACCACCGCACGATACAATATTCGTGTGTGCATGTATGTGCGCGACTCAGATGCTTGAGTTTTACTGCCGCGTGTATGTCTGTCGGTGTGTGTGTATATCTTTTGTTCATGATGAGTCATCGCACATCGCACTATAGATGTGGCGTGATTAGCTTCTGTAAACGTCTAGAATGTTCTAGTAATGATCATTGGAGGTATAAAAGCAGCGAAGCTCAACGCTGAACAGTCAGTCGATTTTTAGCTGCGCTAACGTGTAAAGTGTCTTAAGTAATAAAAAAGTGATTAAGTGAAAGTGTTGTTCTTTTAGTAAAGTGT
Source organism: Sturmia bella (assembly GCA_963662145.1). Classification (NCBI taxonomy): domain Eukaryota; kingdom Metazoa; phylum Arthropoda; class Insecta; order Diptera; family Tachinidae; genus Sturmia; species Sturmia bella. The sequence goes on from OY759170.1 coordinate 29,126,869, forward strand.
TCTTAGTAAAGTGTTTACAAGTATAGTGTGTTCAAATAAATAAAGTGTTGAACTGTTGATTATTGTAAACTGAACACGTGAGTGTTGTAACTTCATTACAATTAAAGAATCTACGGAAAACGTTTTGAAAAGGTTAAAACGTAACAATTGGTGTCAGAAGTGGGATTGTAAAATGAAGTTCGACGAGCTTAAAGTGGAACAACTGAAAAAGGAGTTGTGCAAATTGGATCTGCCCACAACTGGTAATAAAGTGGAGCTGCAGAAGAGGATAATGGAGGAGTTTGATCGGTTGGGTCTGGACATCAATACTCATGACTTCGAAGAAAAAGAAGAACTGGAGATGAGTACACGATCAGCTACAAGCAATATGGACTTCAACGCTATGTTTGCAATAATGATGCAGAAAATGGAGGAAAACTCCAAATATATCAAAGAGGCGTCAAGGTCAACAAATGAAACTATGATGCAGTCTATCAAAGAGGCGTCAAGTGCAACAAATCAAATGCTGAAAGCTAACAACGAGAAGTTAATGGAAATTTCGGAGGCCATGAATCTGAGAGTAAATTCTATTGAAGAAAAATTAACCGGCCTAGAGAGGGATGTCAGTGAAAAGTTTGTTGCCCTAGAAAATGATGTTGATCAAAAGCTTCATAGCCTGGAAGCTAGAATGAATAGCCTTCAACTGCAGGAAGTGCCAGTCCGAGCTATTCCTGAAGTCGTGAGCAGAATAAAAGCGCCCACCTTTGATGGCAGCACACCTTTTAACATTTTCCAGTTTCAGTTTGAAACTGTGGCCAATAAAAATGCATGGAGCGAGGATGAGAAATGCATTGAGCTAATTTTGGCGTTGAAGGGTGTCGCTGCACAGGTCCTGGAAACTGTGCCCGCTTCATCTAGAGACAATTATGAAGTCATCATGGCAGCTCTGCAACGCAAGTATGGTGGAGAACACAAGAAAGAAATCCACAGAATGGAGCTAAGAGGCAGAGTGCAGAGAGGCAATGAGACTCTTCAGGACTACGCAATGGAGATTGAGCGTCTGGTGCAGCTTAGCTATCCTGGAGAGAGTTACTCGTTTTTGGACCATTTCAAGACGGAGGCATTTGTGAACGGAATTCGAGATCCCGACATTAAGCTTGCTGTATGCGCAACACAAAAGCCTTCATTCGCCGAAACCGTCTCATTTGCGTTGGCCCAGGAGACAGCCAGACTAATTTCAAGGCCACAGGTCCACAAAATAAGGGAGCTAGAGGTAGTTCATGAGCCAGGAGATGGCTTGGCCAGTACGATTAAAGAGGCATTGTTACAAGCATTGGCCGAAAGCTCGAACAAAGGCCGAGCTAAGTGTTTTAACTGCGGAAAGGCAGGCCACTTTCAGCGCAACTGTAAAGTTCCCAGGAAGCGTACAAGATCCGTATCTCCACAGAGGCCGAGCAAAAGGGCTAGCCAACAACAACCCCAAGAGTCACCGTTAAACTAAAACGAGTCAGCTTTAAGGGGCAAAAGCTGGCTCCCACAAACGAGGGCCCCACAATCTCCATATCAGTGATGCAGCAGAAAAACAGCAACTTAACCGTCAGTGGATACATCAATGGGAAGAAGCAAACTTTAACCATAGATACAGGAGCGTCGCAGTCCATAATAAGGCCTGATTTGGTACCAGGAAGGGTTGAACCGCTACGTAACGTGAGGCTGCGTACAGCTACTGGGGAGGCCGCTAGCGTCTATGGTAAGTCTGAGGCAAAGGTGCGTATAGCTAACATCACCGTCAGCCACATGTTTATTGTCGCCGATATTGTTGACGAGGTGATTATTGGTGCAGATTTTATGATAGCACATGGCATAAATCTGCACATGGGCCAACAAATTATGACGTGGCGTGACGTGGAGATACAGTTAGATGTTGGCTACGAAAATAAGCCCCATGTGCTGAAACTGGTTGCTGAAGATACTCAACGGATTCCACCACGATCTGAGGCACTGATATGGGCTCGAACGAATGGAGATTGTGCGGACAGTCGACTGTGGGTAGTAGAATCAGAAAATATAAAGGGCGATTTATTAACAGCAAAAGCTCTCGTGGAAATGCGTGCCGATAGGAAAGTCCCAGTTAGAGTGCTCAATTTGTCAACCAGTGAAAAGGTCGTGAGTCCAAAATCGCATATAGGCAGCTGTACTCCAGCAGAGGCAATTGTAAATTGTGAGACCAAACCAAAATCTACTAGCTTGTCACCTAAAGAACGAGAAACATTTGAACAGCATGTCGAGAAATGGGTCACAGGGCTGCCAGCAGCTGATAAAAATAAAGCCAAACAGCTGCTCAGGAAATACGCCTCCGCTTTCGCCATGAACAGTAAGAGCCAAGGGAGAACGGCTATTGTGAGGCATGAAATCGATACTGGCGAAGCGAGGCCCATAAAGCAGGCGCCCAGAAGTGTACCCCTGGCCAAGCGTAACGAGGTCAAAGAGTTAGTCAATGAAATAGAGAAGAGTGGAGTAATTGAACCATCTACAAGCCCGTGGAGCTCACCGGTAGTTTTAGTAAAGAAAAAGGATGGTAGCACGAGGTTTTGTGTGGACTACCGGAAGCTAAACGACGTCACGAAAAAGGACAGTTATCCACTACCCAGGATTGACGATACCCTAGATACGCTGTCCGGAACAAAATGGTTCTCAACATTGGACTTGCAAAGTGGTTATTGGCAGGTAGAAATTGCCCACAAGGACAAGGAAAAGACTGCGTTTAGTGCTGGGGATGGTTTATGGCAGTTTAGAGTAATGCCATTTGGACTCTGTAATGCTCCAGCCACATTTGAGCGACTGATGGAACAGGTATTAAAGGGGCTTCACTGGAGGACGTGTTTAGTCTACCTTGACGATATAATCGTAATGGGCAAAACTTTTGACGAGCACCTGAAAAATTTGGCGGAAGTTTTTAAACGAATATCGTCGGCGGGACTCACTCTTAGCGCGAAGAAGTGTGCATTGTTCCAGAAAGAGGTGAAATATTTGGGACATCGTGTAACTGCAGATGGCATTTCGACGGACGAAGATAAAATAAAAGCCGTAAGGGACTGGCCACAGCCACGTAATCTTCACGAATTGCGCAGTTTTCTGGGACTTTGCACATATTATAGACGATTTGTGCCAAATTTTGCCAGCGTAGCCGCCAGTCTGCACGAGCTGACCAAGAAGTCACGGTCATACCAGTGGGGAAACGAACAGGAACGAGCATTCCAGAGGCTGAAGGAGTTATTGTGCACGGCACCAGTTCTGGCATACCCGGTTGCTGGAGGAAGGTTTGTGCTAGATACCGATGCAAGTGGCTTCGGTATAGGAGGTGTACTCTCTCAGGTGGTAGATGGAGTCGAGAAAGTAGTAGGCTATTATAGTCGAATACTTTCAAAGCCAGAGAGAAATTATTGCGTGACACGGCGTGAGCTTCTGGCGGTATTGGAATGCATTAAGCATTACCATAAATACTTGTATGGCCAGAATTTCACGTTGCGGACTGATCACTCTGCGCTTAGATGGCTGTTGCAGTTCAAAAATCCCGAAGGGCAGTTGGCGCGTTGGATTGAACGGTTGCAGAGTTATGACTTTAGCATCGAGCATAGAAGAGGGACGAAACACAATAATGCGGATGCCCTCTCGAGACGACCATGCAGCCTAGAATGCCGACATTGCATCAAGGCCGAACAGAAAGAGTGCGTCATTGATGTTCGACTAACGCAGATAGACTCTTACGAAGATTGGCCAACGGCGCAGAAAAATGACCCGGTGCTCAGCAAAATAATAGCTGCTAAACAGAGTGATAGCAGGCCTGCACGCAATGAAATTGCGGCTGAGAGTCCCCTCGCTAAAGCTTATTGGGCGCAATGGGGCAGCTTGCAGCTGGTAGACGGATGCTTATACCGTATATGGGAAAGTGCGGATGGCAAAACAACTTCTAACTTAATAGTTGTACCATCATCGAAGATACCGGAAGTTTTGCGAGAGTTCCACAATGGTCCCAGTGGTGGTCACCTTGGAGTTAATAAAACACTGGAAAAGGTAAAGCAGCGTTTTTACTGGGTTGGAGCGCAACAATCAGTAGCCGACTGGATAGCGAACTGCAAGGAATGTATAGCGGCGAAGGGTCCAGCACGGAGAACTCGAGCACACCTGCAGCAGTACAATTCAGGTGCGCCCTTTGAGCGAATAGCTATGGATGTAGCAGGTCCTTTTCCAGTCAGTACTGCCGGTAATCGTTATGTCCTTGTGGTAATGGACTATTTCAGCAAATGGCCAGAAGTATACCCCATACCAAACCAGGAGGCTCAAACTGTGGTAAATGTTTTTATCAATAACTGGGTGTGCAGATATGGTGTTCCGATGGAGTTGCATTCCGATCAAGGCAGAAACTTTGAGTCTGCAATTTTTAAGGAAATGTGCGAGCTCTATGGAATAAGAAAAACCAGGACAACACCGCTTCACCCGCAATCTGACGGTATGGTTGAAAGATTTAACCGCACACTGGAGGAATACCTGAGGAAAGTAGTGAGCGACCATCAGAGAGACTGGGATGAGCACATTCAAAAATTTTTGTTGGCATACAGGTCCGCTGTGCATGACTCAACGTCTAGAACACCAGCAAAAATTGTTTTTGGAACAGAACTCAGATTGCCTGGCGATTTGGAATTTGGCACAAAACCTGTACCGAAGAATGAGGATACGGAGAATTCTTCGCAGGAGAAAAGTGACTTGGATGGAGGTGATTAAGAGGTTGAACGATGTTGTATACAGGATACAGAAGCATAACAGCCATCGATCCAAAATGAAGGTTGTACACTTAGAACGACTCGCAAGGTACGGAAGTAGTGGTTCTGGGCCTGTTCGGGACGAACAGGCTTGAGCGGGCGGCAGTGTTACAAATTTGGTCGTGAACGGACCGATTGTGATTGTTCTAGAACGTACTAAATCATCGTTATTTTATATGTGCGTATATTGTCTTGTTATTATTTGTAAATGAACACAGGAGGTATATACACACATTCATACATGGAAGCTTGTTGATAAACAAAACGGCAGCACAGCGAGTGTGCACATACTGACACACATGTGTGGATAAATAAGCACAACAGCGAAATAAAAGAAACCACCACCGCACGATACAATATTCGTGTGTGCATGTATGTGCGCGACTCAGATGCTTGAGTTTTACTGCCGCGTGTATGTGTGTCGGTGTGTGTGTATATCTTTTGTTCATGATGAGTCATCGCACATCGCACTATAGATGTGGCGTGATTAGCTTCTGTAAACGTCTAGAATGTTCTAGTAATGATCATTGGAGGTATAAAAGCAGCGAAGCTCAACGCTGAACAGTCAGTCGATTTTTAGCTGCGCTAACGTGTAAAGTGTCTTAAGTAATAAAAAAGTGATTAAGTGAAAGTGTTGTTCTTTTAGTAAAGTGTTCTTATTAAAGTGTTTACAAGTATAGTGTGTTCAAATAAATAAAGTGTTGAACTGTTGATTATTGTAAACTGAACACGTGAGTGTTGTAACTTCATTACAATTAAAGAATCTACGGAAAACGTTTTGAAAAGGTTAAAACGTAACAATATATATATATATATATATATATATATATATATATATATATATATATATATATATATAAGTATTGTGTTTATATATACATATATATATATATATATATATATATATATATATATATATATATATATATATATATATATATATATATATATACATATATATATATATAGAAATCAAATACAACTCAACGATTTGAATTGTGGTTTAATAATGATCTTTATTTTTCAAAAACTAAGCTTAACTTAAAATTAAAAATATAAAAGAATGAATAGTTTGCATTTATCAAAAACAAAGGCTTATGAGAGTATCACATTACGACACAAACAATTTTCGTTGCCCATGCATTTCTTGTTGACGTAAGCGTCTGGAATAAATGCATGGGCAACGGAAATTGTTTATGAGAGTATCACATTATGACACAAACAATTTCCGTTGCCCATGCATTTATTTTTGACGTAAGCGTCTGGAATAAATGCATGCGCTACATATTGATTTACGGTAAGTTCTGTACGTCACTCCTCCCTTCATCAGAAATTTCAATGTCCTCATTGACATTTTTTAAACATCTGTTGTTGACAAAATCCAAGAATTTAATTTTTTTGTAGTATAACTATAACTAAGATGATTAAAATAATAAAAATTAAAACAAATACAATGTAGTTAGTTTCTTTTGCAACGTAATTCTTTCGATAGTTATCTCTTAACTCTATTTTAGTAATATAATCCTTATTATTTTTTTATAAAATTTTCAGATGTTTTTATAAATGGGAGAATGTTTGTTATAACAGTTTGAAGTTTACTTTCAATCTCAAATGATTCAATCTTAATTTTACAATTACTTATAGTTATTAAATTATTTTTAGCAATTGATATATTTAAATCATTACAGTTTTGGTTCAAAGTTGTTTGGTGCAAATTCTTTGAAATCACCATATTAGGTAGCACAAAAAATATACTTTTTTATTTATTTACGCGACTGGATTGGCGGTTTGCTAAGGAACAGATGGATAAGTGGTGGAACGCACAATATAAATATAAGGAAAAAGGTACATTGTGGGACCCCACAAGGGGGATTTTATCACCATTTCTATGGACCACAACGATACATAGCCTTATTAGGACTCTGACCAATGAAGGATTCGAAGTAGTCTGCTATGCAGATGATGTCATGATACTTTTGAAGGGAAGGGATCCAAATCGACTGTGCAGGAAAGCCGCGAAGGCTTTAGCCCTGGCACACAGCTGGGCTCAACCTAGGGGGTTGAATGTAAACCCGGACAAAACCGAAATGAGTCTATTTACAAGAAAGACAAAGATTGCTCCGTATAATGAGCCGTGCTTTCTTGAAAGGACAATACATATTTCCGACAGGGTGAAATATCTTGGAGTCATCCTGGATCGGAAACTAAAATGGAAATACCACATAGATGAAAGAGTCAATAAGGCTCATATATGTTGGTCAATCTGTAAACGGGCCATAGGCACAAGATAGGGACTGGGTCCAAAGATGATACACTGGCTTTATAGTAGCGTCATTAGGCCGATTATGACCTATGCTGCTATAGTGTGGTGGACGTCGATGGAATATAAATGCAACATCAAAATTGTACAGAAAGTTCAGAGAACCTGCTGTCTTGGTATAAGTGGGGCTCTCAGAACAACACCAACAAGGGCGATGGAAGCAATATTATCCGTCGAGCCAATCGAAATTCGTATAAAATATGAAGCGGCTCCCACAGCGAAACGATTAAAGGTGATGGGTGAGTGGATCGATCAGGGACACGAAACGCATCATCAACAAATCTTTAGAGCCATAGGCGAGTCTACACCGGAAAATGCGACGTCAGATCGTATACCGGAGACCAGACTAGAGGCCAATTGCGAAACATTGATTCCTGACTTACATTCGTGGTTGACCGACCCTTTGAACCAGATCCCCATGGGGCTTCATTGTTACACGGATGGATCAAGGGCGAGGGGAAAAACAGGGCTTGGTATTTATATAGAGAATACCACGGAACTGTTATTTCATCTGCTGGACTTTTGCACAGTCTTTCAAGAGGAAATTCGGGCAATTACGGAGTGTATTAGGGTGCTCAATGAAATGGGAAGGCCAGCATCTGTGAATATATTCACGGATAGTCAAATGGCCATCAGGGCGATCTCAGCTGAGCGGATTAAATCACGAACAGTTTGGGATTGCAAAAATGCTATTAACAGTTACTCGTTGTAAAGATCTTACTTGTTATATATGTTATATGTAATTATATAGTTTACTACTGTATGAATTGTAATCAAGTTACTTTAGAAATACCGATTTGTTTGTTTGTCAATAACTTTCATAGTTAGTCTTTAACAATATTCTGAATAAAGAAAACATATTGTATTATACTATTAAAGCTTCAGAAGTGGGATTTCAATAAAAAAAAAATAATTTTTTAAAATGCAAAGAAGAAATCTTACACGTCAGGAATTAATTACTGTATTGAACGAGAAAGGAATTCAGTATCCTGAAAGTGCAACTATTGCTCAGCTAAGGACATTAATCCAGAATACAAATGGTGATGGAAGTGCAATTGAGTTGGTTGACGAGACAGGACCAACAAGGGAAAATAATTTAGTAACTGAAATTGAGCTTCAGCAATCGCCTCTTCCTGCACCATCAATGGTTCCTCTTCAACCTTTGCAAGTTTTTCCGAATTCCGTTCGAATGAATGATGGTGTTAATTCACAACAGTTTCTAAATATGGTTTCAAGTAATCCGACAACTTCCGACAGTAATTTAATATTAAGTGTTGAGAATATTCAACCATTGCACTTTTCATCTGTGGAAAATAATGATGCTGGTAAGGAAAATCCTTTAAATGTGTCCTGCAATGGTCCAGAACCTTCCGCTATACTTGTTGCTGATTGGGACCATGAAGCCGGAGCTCCTGTGCCTCCAACTTCCGTACGATTTAATAGTCAAAATAGTGTAGAAGACTCTGTTGATATAGCCATTAAAAAGCTGCAAAAGCAAAGAGAGCTGATGCTGCTTCAACGTGATGTGGAAGCTCTGCGTAATCAATGAAAGAATTTAAGAAACGATTAGATCGTTATCAGAAACTACGTGATATGCAGGCAAATATCGGTATGGGGACACAATCTATAACTAATATATCTTCAAGCAGATTCAAAGAGCACAAATCAGAAGTTCGTTGTTATAATTGCTCGCAGATGGGTCATTTTAAAAGTCAGTGTTTAAAGCCATTACGTCCAAGAGGATCATGCTTCAAATGTGGCGAATTGGGGCATAACCACACCAGCTACCCAAAGAAAAATTTGATGATAGGAAATGTAGTATGTCCTAAACAAAAAGCAGAGGAAGCGGGTATTGGGGGAAATATTACAACATTAAATGCTTTACAAATGGTAAGTGTCACTTTTGTGAGTAAATTAGGCAAACGCACTGCTAATTGTTTTTAAATTTGTTCTCTTCTTGACTCTGGTAGCCCGAAGAGTTTTATTAAACGTAGCGAAGTTCCATTTTCTATTAACTTGGTACCACGACCTTCAAAATTTCGAGGTATTGGCAATAGCAATCTTAAAATTTTGGATGAAATAACTTGTGAAATAAATATTAATAATGAAGTTCTGTCTCATGAGTTTTACGTCCTTCCTGATTCTGATATTTGTGTGCCAATGTTGATTGGGAGAGACCTCTTCAGCCGTTTCAATATATTTTTATGCAAATTAAAACGGACTTATTAAAAAAATAAGCTTTTGGAAATAAACAAAAATAATTTGAACAAATTTGTTAAAAATGTTAATCGCGGTGCGCTTGTTTCATTTGATATTTGGAAGAACAGAGCTATAAATCCGGAGACTAGCCTCAAAGCTAAACCTCAAACAATATCATTGTCGAATTCGGTGGTAGATTTAAACAGCTATGCAATTGAGTTGAACTCAGTCGAATTAGTTAATAAAAATATGGGAGAGTACCAGAATATTCAACTTAGTGAAACGATATTTTCTGTACCATCAACTAAGTCGTCAGAAGAAATAGATATAGACCCAGGACTGAGTCAGGAAAATAGGCAAAAGCTTCAGAAAATTGTAGAAAGTAATTACTGTAATCCTAAGGAAATTCAGAAAGGGTCGTGTGATGAGCAAATGAAAATTAATTTGACTGATGACACACCTTTCCATTTTCCCCTCGTCGGCTGAATTTTTCAGAAGAGAATGAAGTAGAGAGCATAATTGGCAATTTACTAGAGAAAAATATAATAAGACCTAGCAATTCCCCATACGCTTCGGCAACGGTTTTGGTAAGAAAGAAGAATGGCGAATGCAGGTTATGTGTTGACTATAGGTTTCTAAATAAGAAAACAGTAAGAGACAATTTTCCCATGCCAATTATAGAAGATTGTTTTGAACAGCTTGGGGGGAAAAAATATTTCACTGCCTTAGATTTGAAAAATGGTTTCCATCAGGTGGAAATGCATGAAGGTTCAGTTAAATATACGTCATTCGTGACACCAAGGGGGCAGTATGAATATAGGAAAATACCATTTGGTCTAAAAAATGCACCTGCGTTTTTCCAACGTTTCATATATAATATTCTGAAAGATTTCATATTAGCAGGGAAAATACTGGTATATATGGATGATATTACTATAGCCAGTAGTGATTTTGAGTCCCATTTGCAAACTGTAGGAGAAGTTCTTTTAAGACTACATTCGAAAGGACTTGAATTGAAGCTAAGTAAATGCCGGTTTGGTTATACAGAAATACAGTTTTTAGGATATATTGTTAATTCTTTAGGAACACGTCCTTGTGATTATCATATTGAAGCCATATGGAACTTTCCATGGCCTAGAAACCTTAAAAATCTGCAGCAATGTATTGGTCTATTTTCTTACTTTAGAAAATTTGTTCCTAACTTTTCAACAATCGCAAAACCATTGACGTCTTTGTTAAAGAAGAATGCACCGTATAACTTTGATGACAACTGCATTTCTGCATTTAAAAAACTACAAGAATTATTGATTTCACCACCAGTATTATCGATATATAACCCGAAAAGGGAAACAGAGTTGCATACAGATGCCAGTGTAAAGGGATTTGGTGCAGTTCTATTACAGAAGCAGGATGATGGAAGGTTCCATCCCATTGCGTATTTCTCGAAGACTGCTTCTGAGAGTGAATCGAAACTACATAGCTTTGAACTTGAAACTTTGGCAATTGTATATGCTTTGGAAAGATTTAAAACCCAACTTGGTGGAATAAAATTTGTTATTGTTACTGATTGCAATGCTCTTACACAAGCTGTACAGAAAAAACATGTTAACATGAGAATAGTAAAATGGGTGTTCACATTTGAGAACTTTAATTATAGCATTAGACACCGTAATGGAACCTCAATGAATCATGTAGATGCATTAAGTCGCTGTAATATGATCAATTCTGATGAATTGTATGAAACTGATATGAATATTCAAATTGCACAAAATAGAGATGAAAGGATTAAGAAGATAAGACTCAATCTTGAGGATGGCCCTTATGAAAGTTTCGATCTGATAGATGGAATTGTTTTCCGCAAGGGAGTAGGTAGGTGTAGACAAATGTATGTTCCGATTGAAATGGAAGACAACATTATTCGCCTGATACATGAGAAAATAGGCCATATGGGGATCAACAAGACCACAGAGAAAATTAAGCAGAATTATCCCTAAACTTAGGAAGAAAGTGAAAAATTATATAAAGAATTGTGTGAAGTGTATAATATATTCACCGCCATGTCGTTCTAATGATTATAATTTGTATTGCATTCCTAAGGAACCAGTTCCTTTTCACACAATTCATATTGATCATTTTGGGCCATTACCTTCTATTCGATCTGTTCGCAAGCATATTTTAGTTGTAGTAGATGGTTTCACAAAACACGTAAAGCTCTACCCGGTGAAATCAGTTAGCTCAAAAGAAGTGTGTATGTCTCTATAGAAATATTTTGATAATTTTAGTCGACCTGTACGCATAATAACTGACAGGGGTTCCTGCTTCACTGGCAGCGAATTTTCAGAATTTTTATCCCAGAATAACATCAAACATACAAAAGTATCAGTTGCGTCTCCTCAATCAAATGGTCAAGTAGAAAGGGTTAATAGAATTTTGAAAGGAATGTTGTCAAGGCTAACTGAACCAATCACGCATGGTGATTGGGTATCAAAGTTGATTAATGTTGAATATGCTTTGAATAACACGATTCATGCTAGTACTCGTAAATCACCATCAGTATTGCTATTTGGGACTGAGCAGAGGGGTAGGATTGTGGATGAGTTAACTGAATTTTTAGAGGGAAAGATTAACTATGAAATTACAGATTTGGAGCAAATCCGTAGAGAAGCTTTGCAGAATATCAACAAATCTCAGCAATATAATCAGAATTATTTTGCAAAACACAGTACTCCAGCAAAATCATTTGAGGAAGGTGATTTTGTTGTAATAGAAGAAAAGGGATCATATAAAGGACAGAATAAGAAATTATCGGAAAAATATAAAGGTCCGTATATTGTTAAGAAGAAGCTACCACACGATCGATATGTAATTGCTAACATTGAATCACACCAGATAACACAAAAACCATACGAAGGAATAGTTGAATCCAGACGTCTACGACTTTGGATTTCGAGGGCAGATAATGATAGCTCTGTTCTTTCGTAAATTAAAAGTGACATTTACTTACAAAAATATTAATATTTGATCGGGTCGATCAAAAATTCAGGATGGCCGAGTTGTAAGGATCTTACTTGTTATATATGTTATATGTAATTATATAGTTTACTGTATGAATTGTAATCAAGTTACTTTAGAAATACCGATTTGTTTGTTTGTCAATAATTTTCATAGTTAGTCTTTAACAATATTCTGAATAAAGAAAACATATTGTATTATACTATTAAATCGTCTCATGATGAACTGCGCATCATATGGGTGCCAGGGCATGCGGGAATAACTGGAAATGAAAGGACAAACTCACATGCTTCAAGAGCAAGAGAGTTAAGTAACATAAGCTTGGTATGCGCGAAACCTTTCGATGCAGTTAAATCTGAGCTAAAGAACTGGGCTCATAGAGCTCATTTAACTCTCTGGAATAACGAAACTGTGGGAAGCAATACAAAAATCCTATGGGGGGATCCAGATGAGGAAAAAACGGGGGTATTGCTAAGACTTAGCAAGCCCGAATTAAGTAGATTAATGGGAGTTCTGACAGGCCACTCTCAACTACTTTCAGATCTTAGCCGCATAGGAATAGCGGGAGGAGATGAATGTAGAGCTTGTGGAGAGGAAAGCGAAACATTGGAGCACTATTTATGTCAGTGCCCCGCTTTCTCACAAATACGATCCCGACATTTTGGGAGAGACACCTTACCAGACATAACCCAATTACGGGGCGTATGCTGGAGGAAACTAAGGAACTTTGTGAATGACACGGAGTTCCTATAGACCTATGAGTCAAACTGGTTCACGGTTTAACGCACAACAAGCCTACATTGGCTTAGGTGTATGTCGTAAGATATGGGCAGAAGAACCCCTCCATTCAACCTAACCTTCTTCTTTATTAGTTTTAAAAGTACAATTTGATAATTGCTTATTCAATAAATTTTCTAAACACAAATCGTACAATGGTTTGATTTTGTTGTTAATTATTTGAAATATTTTCGCATTGCTCTTAACAAAGTCTAGATTCGAATTGAGAACCAGCTCTTGATTATTATTATCCGGAACTGGCAATATATTCAACCTGGTATATACTGAAAAATTTTTAGGGACGGTAAGTACGAAATAAATTAAATTGTTTCTAATCCAAACAGAAGTTCTAACAAATTCGAACTGCTCCGCGCTCAAATGGGATATTGTTTCAATATCAATAAGTTTCGGGTTTATTCGGGTTTACAATTCCAAATTTGGCCAATTGTATCCCCATTTGAATATCTTGCACATGCTCCAAATAAACTTTGACATTGTCAAGAAAAGTATCGGCAATAATTTTCGTAACAATTTTGAAGGGAATTTGTTGAGTTTCTATGCTCATTCAACAGTGCGTTTCCAGCATTCACATGTTCAACAATACTATTTGTGTTTAAATCGTTATTTGTAATTCTGTTCCTTATATCAACTATAGATTCCTCTATTGTGTCCCTGTCTTCACTGTCAAGGGTTCCGAAAAGAAATTTTAGGCCACTTCCTAATGCGTTAAAAAGGCCACGCTTGTGCCTTTTAATAAATAAATTTTTCTCTTGGTCTGCCATATTAAGGTACTTAGTTATAATTGCACAATTCATCGAATGATTTCTCCAACTCGGTGGTATTTATCTCAATAACATGATTTCTATATTCTGTGGGAATCGCAACTTCTCTTTGATCGATAATAATGTAGCCAAAATCATCCTTAATTTTATCAACTCTGATAGTTTGAGTGACAAATATAGGTGCCAAGTCTAGTAATAATATGGTCGTTATGAGCATGCGTGCAACGTTAATCTGAATAAGGTATTCCAGGATCTTCTTCTGGAGTTGCCGTTTCACCCTTGCTCCTGCAATCATTTATATTCGTTATTCTATTCCTCTTAAATTGGTTCTTGTATTTTCTAACATTTCTGTCCCTAAACCTGACCACAAAATGTTCCCCATCAGTTTCTTTCCTTAATACTTCTGCCCTCCTAAAAGATTATTTACTTTAGTCAATCTTTTTCTATTATTTTCTGCGTTAATATATTTTAAATTTATTGGATTTTCAGCTCTTTTGGAGTTCGCATTATTAATCCTAGCTATTTTTCTACATTGCGTGTCTATCAATGGTTTGATTTTATTAAAAAATATGTTGTAAGGCTTTCCTCCAGTACTAGCATGGTTAATAGAGTGATTGTATGCAAACGCAGCTTGTTCAACGCTCGTGTAAATAAGTTCCTTGTCACCTGCTGTATTTATTATTCTTAGTTTTTCATTTAATGTTTTGTGAAGTCTTTCGATGTCAGCTATGCCAGTTTTTCCTGTGGTTACCTCCAAACCTACATTCAGTTGCTCACACCATTGTTAAATATTTACATTATTCATACCCTGGTCTTGATCAATCTTCAAAATCTTTGGTGGTCCTTTGGGGGAGTTAAAATTGGAATAAAAATGCGTTCGGTAACCAACAAAATAGAGCTACTTTATTATAAATTAATACTGAAAAATACTTTAGTTTTTACGAAGTCTTGTGTATTCGACACTTGCTGATGCAATACCGTCTCCAAAAAGGCGCGTACCAAAAAGCAGAAAAAATATTACATGTGCTTCTTTCGATACCAAAACAGCGTTGCAAAATTTAGGCAATCTGCACATACGCAGTGTTGCCGAGTCACCACAGTACCCTCCTCCTAGTTAACATGTTAACGATATCTAGCGGGGATTCTAACTTGACGTCCCGATGAAGTTAGCAAATTCTTTCTGTTGTTGATGCCTTGCGGTTCGCAGAAGGTTTCCGATGAGGTTGGTGAAACGCTTTCTACAGGGGAAGTAGTGGAGTGTGGTACGTCATTGCCAAATATGTAAGCCGCTTTTAAACGATCAATCGAAATTTTGGCTTTTCTCTGGTTTACTCTCACAATGAAATATTTTGGTCGCTTTTCCAATACCTCGTAGGGCCCGTCGTAACTGGGCTCCAATGGAGTTCGGACATGGTCTACTCTTACGAAAACATGCTTACAGTCAGCTAAGGCCGGTTGGACAAAACTTGGTGTAGTCCCGTGGCGTGAGGGCTTGGTTGTTGGTAAGCGAGCGATAATCTTTCGTAGTGATCGCACGAATTCGCTTTCAAGGACGTTTTCCTTCGAAGGAATAAGAAATGTTCATGGTACGCGTAAGGACGTGCCATACACCAAATCAGCGGGACTTAATCCAATATCACTTTTTATTGTCGATCGCAGCCCCAATAGAATAAGCGGTAGTGCAGAGCTCCAGTCAGCAGTTTCTGCACATTTGATAGCCGACTTCAAACTGCGATGCCAACGTTCGATAGTCCCGTTGGCCTGGGGATGGTATGGTGTCGTCTTTAGATGCTTGATGCCCAATAACTTTGTCACTTCCTTGAAAACTGAAGACTCAAACTGCCTGCCCAAGTCTGTAGTAACCCATAAAGGGACGCCGTACTGAGCTATCCAGCCGCTTATGAAGGCGCTTGCAATACTTTGGGCTGTTATGTCTACCAGCGGCACTGCCACGGGCCATCTACTAAAGCGGTCGATGCAAGTTAAGCAATATCGAAAACCGTTTGAGGAAGGCAATGGTCCGATAATGTCTATGTTGATGTGCTCGAAACGACTGTCCCCAGTGGTATAATTGGTTAGAGGTGATTTTGTGTGTCGTTGTACTTTCGATTTTTGGCACGGAATACAAGAACGAACAAACATTGCGACGTCTTTCGACATTGATGGCCAAATGTAATAGTTTGCTACCATTTGTCTAGTAGCCCTTATGCCTGGATGTGAGAGTGAATGAAGTTTTTGCATAACTGCTTGTCGGCACTTCTTTGGGACGAAAGGTCTTACCTTGTTACCGGAAACGTCGCAGTAGAGTTCTTTTTCTGAGTGTGGCACAACAAATTTTATCAACTTAACTGAAAGATCGCAGTTACCTTTATCTAGAAATGTTTGCAATTCGGCGTCGTTTTGTTGCTGAGCGGCCATCTCGTCAAAATCAACCTCTCTATTCTCGATGACATTAATACGGGACAATAAATCGGCTATGTTATTGTCAGCGCCCGGTAAATGTCTGATATCAGTCGTGTATTGGCTAATAAAGTCCTATTGGCGTACTCTTCGTGGCGATGCCTTCTCACTTTTTTGCATGAACGCAAAAGTGATTGGTTTGTGGTCTGTAAAGACCGCAAACTGTCTTCCCTCTAGGGCGTATTTGAAGTGTTGTATGGCTTGATAAATCGCCGTGAGCTCTCTGTCATATGCACTGTAGTTTCGTTGAGCAAGTGTTAATTTCTTTGAGTAAAAACCCAATGGTTGTATCTGCCCATTTAGTATTTGGTGCAGGACGGCTCCGACTGACTCATCCGAGGCATCGGTCGTTAAGGACAGTTGTGCGTCAGGTGCCATATAGTTTAATAAAGTCGCGTTAGCAATATCATTCTTGCAATTTTCAAAAGCATCACTTGATTCGGACGTCCACTTTAGGATGCTATTATCGTTTTTCTTATTGCCCGGAATTAATTTCAACAGTATGCTCTGATTTTGCATTGCGTGAGACAAGAAAGGGCGATAAAAGTTTAACATACCCAAAAAACGCTTTAAATCTTTTGCGATTATGGGCTTTTTGAAATTACGAATTGCGCTAACTTTGCTTTCCGGCGGCGAAAGTCCCTCACTGCTAATTTGGTGGCCTAAAAATACGAGTTCAGACTTAGCGAATTGGCATTTGTCAAAGTTAACAGATAGTTGGTAGTGACGGAGGCGGTCAAAAACGACTCGAAGATGTTTTTCGTGTTCCACTTCATTCGTAGAGGCGATGAGTATGTCATCGATATATGCGAATGCAAAATCGATCCCCTTCAAAACTTCATTAAGGTGGCGCTGAAATGTTTGGGCTGCATTTCTCAGTCCAAACGTCATAAAACAAAACTCAAATAGGCCAAAAGGCGTGATTATAGCCGTCTTTGGGATGTCGCACGGCTCCACGGGAATCTGATGGTATGCCCTCTGTAAATCGATGGATGAAAAAATGTTCTTCCCAAACAAAATGCTTGTTACATCGCGCAGAAACGGTATCGGATACCTGTCGGGCACAGTGACGTTATTCAGTGCCCGGTAATCGCCACATGGGCGCCAGCTACCATCGCCTTTTCGTACAAGATGCAGTGGACTAGCCCAATTACTTTTCGAGGGTCTGCAAACGCCCATTTCCATCAGATATTCAAACTCTTTGCGTGCGGCTTGCAACTTATCACCGGCCAGTCGACGAGCGCGGGCTTATGTAGGGGGCCCTGTCATGGTGATGTGATGCGTAGTCGTTGAGTCATTAGGACGCTTGTTGGCGTTAATTGTTGCCAAATCTCGATAATCGTGCATCAGTTGGGCGTAGTTGTTTTTCGTATCGTAGGACAAAATTTGAATGAATTGTGCAGTGGTAGAGTAAGCTTTTGCTTCGAGGAGTGTTTTCCGGTCGATTAGCTTCCCACCTTTAACGTCGACCAAAAGGTCGTAGTGCTTTAAAAAATCTGATCCTATAATAGCACAGTTAACGTTGGCTACTACAAAAGTCCATATAAAATTACGCCGTAAGCCCAATGAAATGTTTAGTGTCTTCTCACCACAGGTTTTGATAGGCGACCCATTGGCCGCAAACAATCGTTTTGTTTTACCTTCCCCTACACCCTTACCACAACGGATTGGCAGCACCGAGACGTCGGCGCCTGTATCGATCAAAAATTTTTGTTTGGAAACTATGTCGTTTATCATAAGACGGGCTATATAATGTTCGGCCTGTGATTCGCCCGTAAAATCGGAAGGCGTAATTAGTTTTTTGCTTTGCATGAAAAGGAACAAGGCTCGCGGCATTTTGTGGCTTTGTTGGCAAACGTACGGTGATACCAACAATGCTCAATGGCTGGCGTCGCGTCAGAGCCAGCTATTTTTTTCCTATGAGTGGATCCCGAGCGGGATCGTGAAGGGTGTCTGCGTCTGTCGCTGCAAAGGCTGTTAATTTGATGTTCGATTCGTTCGAGACGTCCCTCTAGGTCGTCTCTAGGCGAGTGTGGTGTTTTTGAGACTGCGGCTAAATGATGAAACTCGCCAACTTCCATAATTTTATCCGCCAGCTTGGCAAGCTCTGTCAGGTTAGCATCGGAAGCTTGCAAAATAGCACGTACTTGTGCTGGCAAACGTTGCAACCACAATGTCTTCAAGAAATCGCTGGTTACTTTATCTTTTGATAAAGTGCTTAACTCGTTTAGCAGCTGTGTTGGGCGTTTGTCCCCCAAATCGATTTCGGACAAACACTTTTGTGTCTTTTTTTGTTCGCTTTCACAGTAGCGCTCCATGATACATTTTTTCAAATTTTCGTACTTGTCGGTGTCTGGTGGGTTTAGAATCGCATCTGAAATTTGCACGAGAACATTCGATTCAATGGCAGCGACCACCGTATTGAATTTCGAAGCATCACCGGTTATCCCGGCGACAGCAAACTGCGCCTCAACCTGAGCCAACCAAATTTCAGCATGATCTGGCCAGAAAGGTGGGACCTTAACTGCTATGCGATTTACAGCTGCTGGCAATTCAACGCTCGTGCTGGGTGAGGGGCCTTGTACATTCTTATGCATCTCGTCTGGCATATCGATTTGCTGCCTATCACGTCGGGGTCACCAGTTTGGGGGAGTTAAAATTGGAATAAAAATGCGTTCGGTAACCAACAAAATAGAGCTACTTTATTATAAATTAATACTGAAAAATACTTTAGTTTTTACGAAGTCTTGTGTATTCGACACTTGCTGATGCAATACCGTCTCCAAAAAGGCGCGTACCAAAAAGCAGAAAAAATATTACATGTGCTTCTTTCGATACCAAAACAGCGTTGCAAAATTTAGGCAATCTGCACACACGCAGTGTTGCCGAGTCACCACAGTCCCATTGCGTTAAATACCTTTAGCAATGCTCGTTTCGTTTCCAGCCAGTTTAAGCTCGAAACTTTTTCAGCCATCGCGAACTTCGAATAAAGGTCAATGCACGTCAAATAATTTTCCCCATTCCGTTGCCAAAAGTCGATAACAAATTTTTCGCGAGTTTCGTATATTGGAGGTGTCAGCTTAAAGGGTAATTTATGTGCTATATGATCAGCTTTGCATAGATTGCAAAGTTCACAAGCATTTATAATTTTCGATATTTCCTTCACGTAGTTTGGGTAATAATATTTCTTTGAGAATATCCCAACAACCTTATCTATTCTCTGATGCATACCTTCCAAATGCAACTCTAGTACAATAGTTTTAAATCTAGTATATTCTGTAATATTTTCTAGTTCCCTCATTGCTCTCAAGAGCTTGGTACTGCCTGATCTGATTAAATCTTTATAGACGTCCTGAAATTTCAGAAAATCTCTGTTATTCGGCATGAAAATCGCCAATTTTTTTCCAAGCAAATGCTCCATATTATTAGTTTTACTGCGATCGTGATTAAGTTCTTTGTAATATATAGTTGTGACATTATTAGAAAACACCTTTTGCTTAACAACCTTTTCGGTATCGCCACTAAAAAGCCTTAATTGGTTTCTAAATGTATTCAATGTCCTTTCGGAAATAAAGATATAATTGGCATTATCTTCGTCCGCAGAGTGGACAGTGGCTATATCAGAACTGACATGGCATTCGTCAAGCCTTATTATAGAGAGAGCGTCGGCAACGTTATTCTCTTTGCCTGGAATATGTTTTATATCAAAATCGAACTCATTCAGTTTGATTCTCCACCTTTGGAGTTTAGTATTCGGTTCCTTGAGATTGTCCAACCGCTGGAGAGGTTTGTGATCACTATTCACAACAAATTTTCTATCAAACAAGTACGGACGAAAATATTTGGTCGCCCACACTAGAGCCAAAAGTTCACGCTCAATAGTTGAATAGTTAAGCTCATGTTCATTGAGCGTTCTACTTGCAAAGCATATGGGTTTATCTTGTTGGCTGAGAACCGCACCCAGGGCAACGCTCGAAGCATCCGTAGTAAGAGTAAAAACCTCCTCATAGTCGGGGTAAGCAAGAATAGGCTCATTTGTAATCATAATTTTTATTGTTTCAATTGCTTTAATATATTCTCTATCGTTATAGTTTATGTTATTTCCTTTTTTCAAGCAGGAAGTCAGAGGTTTGGTAATTCGGGCAAAGTCCTTTATAAACTTTCTATAAAACCCCTCTAGACCCAAGAATTGCCTTATTTCCTTTTCGGTTCTTAGTATTGGGTATTTAATAATAGCGCTAATGTTCTTAGGATTTGGTTTGATTCCCTCAGGCGACACCAAGTGACCCAAAAACTCTGCTTCTCTCTCCAAAAACTCGCACTTGTCGAGTTGAGCTTTTAAATTTGATTTTGCCAATGTACTGAACACCCTGTCAAGTGATTCGATATGTTCTTGCAAAGATGAACTGAACACTATAATGTCGTCGAGATACACTAAGCAGTGCTTACCTATAAGATCACCCAGTATCTCATTCATCAACCTTTGAAACGTTGATGGGGCGTTTTTAAGCCCGAATGGCATTCTCATAAATTCGAAATGACCACTTGTGGTCGAGAACGCCGTTTTCTTTCTATCGGCAGGGTCCATCTCTATTTGATGGAAGCCCTTAGCTAGATTAATTATTGAGAAGTAAAGACACCTTCCCAACTTATCCAGAATATCATCCATATTAGGGATAGGATATCTATCGGAAACTGTTATTTCATTTAACCTCCGATAGTCAACGACTATCCGCCATTTATCCTTCCCAGAGGCATCGGGTTTCTTGGGAACTACCCAAATAGGCGAGGAGTAAGGGGAAGTACTGTAGCAGATAATATTCTGCCTCAGCATCTCCCCTATCTGTCGGTCCACCTCCTCTCTGTGGACCTCAGGATATCTATAAGACTTACTATAAATCGGGTCCTCATGAATAGTCTTAATACAGTGTTTTGTTGCGTGAGTGAAGGTCAAATCATCACCTTCTTTATAGAATATATTATTATATTTTTGTAACACCTTAACTAAGGCTGTGCGCTCTTCCCGGTTAAGGTGATCCAATCGAAACCTCGACTCCTCCTCCTTCATTTCGATTTCGTGTATATTCAATTTCTGCTTTGTAGTTTCGTAACTACTCTTACTAAACAGATGTTTATTAGATATTGAAATCCATCAAGTTTTAAAACATTCCTACTAACGTCGATATGGGCATTTAATATTCCCAGTGCATCGTAACCTAACAATCCCTCATATCTATGCGAGAAATCGTAAACATAAAATTTTATCCACTTGTCATGCAGAAGAATAAACTGAACTGAATCAAGAATTACCGAGCCTGTTGCTGTTGTTAATGTAATTGATTTTGTTTTCTCAACGTTAGCTGGTAAAATATTTCTCCTAATTATACTAACGGAGGATCCTGTATCAACAAGAAAATAATATGGTTTATTATCTATATAGAGTATTATGGTTGGCAATTTCCCGAGGCTCGAGAATGAAAACTTGAGTCACCCTCTTCCATTGGAACAGGTACACCATACCGTCTGATTCTTGACTGATTTGAATTATATCATTGAGGAGTTGCCATTATTTGTCTGCCTGAATTAAGATTTAATTGCCGTGAAAAATCATTTCCACTGCGTGTTGCATTACCGCTTGAATTATTCTTATAAGGACTGCGATTTTGATAACTCGGGCATGGTGCTAAGTCAAAGCATTGAGGAGCACTTGCTCGATATTGAGGTGTGAAATTATTATGAGGCATTTCACAACTATTGGGTGCCGATTGAAAATATTTTGTTTGTGAGTAACTATTATTCGCAACACTTTTATTTTTATTAAATTTTTTTTTCTTTAAACTCAAACAAATACAAACCACTTTCTCTTAAAATTTTTAGAGCTGTTTTAAAATCTGATACGGGATTAGCATTAAGTAGTGCACTGATATGATATGGTAACTTTTTTCTTAAAATCTCCAAACTAAATCTATCTACTTCTGATCTATATAAGTTTTTCCTGACTTCTGTTTCCTCACTTAATTTAATGGAATCTCTAATCTTACATATTTCATTGTTCAATGTATCACAAAATAATTTAACACTTTTAATAAATTCAATACTATCCAAATCCAGTATTAAAGTTGCAATAGATTTTTTTTTCACCAAATTCTTCTATTAACGCCAATCTTAGTGTCCTCCAGTCACTAGGGTTCTCCCTTCTGAGCAAATCGGCTGCTGGTCCTACTAGCTTCCTCTGTATTGCATTGAAAAATAGTTGCTTAACTTCACTTTCCATTCCAACTATGGTTGACACGATGGAGTCAATATGTTCAATAAATCTTGCAAGTCCACTGATGTTTCCGTCAAATGGCTCAATAAACTTAAGGTTTTGCAAAGCAAATTTCCTTTTTTCTTTGTTATCCGGCATAGTAATAGAAATGTTGCATAGAAGATTGTTTATTTCTTCGATTGTGGTATTTTCTGTCATTAAGTCGACAGTAAAAGATTTTTTTTTTCAACTCACTTTTGTTTGACTTTATTGTTAAATTAATTAATTTTTTATTTCATTATTTTGAGAAACGTTCATTTGATAAATATACTTCTTATAATTAAGCTTATCACTAGTGCAGGTTCGTTTAAAGTTGACTGCGCCAATCAAATACAACTCAACGATTTCAATTGTGGTTTAATAATGATCTTTATTTTTCAAAACATAAGCTTAACTTAAAATTAAAAATATAAAAGAATGAATAGTTTGCATTTATCAAAAACAAAGGCTTATGAGAGTATCACATTACGACACAAACAATTTCCGTTGCCCATGCATTTATTGTTGACGTAAGCGTCTGGAATAAATGCATGCGCTACATATTGATTTACGGTATGTTCTGTACGTCACAGTATTCTAGCTTGGGCAAAACTCCTTTGTTTTTATGCGTTTGCGTATGCGTATGTTTAACAGCAGCAACTTGTGCAATCTTTTATTTTTTATAGTGTCCTTTTTTTTAATACTCGCTTTAATTTTCTGTTTTTAATGACTTAAGTTTCCTCTAGCCTTTATTTTCTTTGAATTTGTAAACTGTTTACACAGATTTCTTGTTCTGTCTTGTATTGTTCTTTTGATAATTAGTTATTTGCGTTGCAGTTCAACTTGGCAATTTTTCACTTTACTTGTATTTTGACTTAAATTTTTAGTTGTATGTAAACCTTTTTCATTTTTGTCTTATTAAATATTATAATTGTATATCTTAAATATTATAATTGTATATCTGTTCATAAATTTATTTAATTTTGAAGCAGGTTATATATTAATATACAACAATTATCAGAATCATTTCAGTTATTATTTTAAATACAACTCTGTACCTAATATTTGAATTTAACGGAAGTTGATAAATACAACTCCGTACTTTATAATACTAATTATTACAAGTATCATACTACTAGTTGATACAACCATTAGTTGTAAACGTTTATAGCCTTTTCACACTTATCAACATCTAACATCTACCATCAATTTGCGATGATGTTGAAATTTCCCCATAAGAAATATACAGGGCTAAAAACCAACATCTTTCAACATCTTTATAAAATGTTCCTAACTCATTTTGTTCCACTCAACATCTTTCGATTATTTTAGTGTCATCACTAAAAAAATCACAAAATTGTAGTGGCATCACTGTAAATTTTGACATTTAATGACATTCAAAATCATTAAAAAAGGAGTTGTGTCCAAAATGATATCTTCATGATCTTCCTCCAAGAGGAAGATTTTTATGGATAGTAGAGATTGTTCTTGCAAGCTAACTGCTAATCAAGGCAGATTAAACAGGTAAAATCACTAAAACAGCTGCTCGTTGTTTATTAACGGCTTAGTGTCAAAAGTTTGTTTACAAGCACGTTAAACTGCGTGCTCTGATTTCTAAGAAATGTGCAAGTGATTTTGTAGCTACTCTTGAAGAAAAAGTAAAGTAAGCCACTGATTTTGCTTCTTTTATTCCATAAAAAAGTAAAGTAATAATTTTTAAGTGGTTTAAATAAATTTATTTTACGAAATTTGTGTAATTTCGTTTTTGTATACACTCACAAACCAGTTTAACAAAACAAATGAGAGAAGAATTTGACAGTATTCAGTTATTTTTCTACCAACAACTCTCGTGTATTTTTTTTTTTTTTTTTTTTGGTCTGCTAGTGCTTGTACCTAGTAAATCTGCCTTGCTGCTAATCCTACTATTATTTTGTCTTCAAAATCTATTTATATTATATTTTTATTGTCTTTAATGCAAAACGTGGCTTTATTTATTTTGGCAGCTGTGTATGTATATATGATGTTAGATGTTAGATGTTGTGTGTGAACGCATGTTTCACATTTTCAACATCTTCAACACGTTCCACGAAAATGTTGATAAGTGTGAAAAGGCTATTAAGATTTTATACTACTTCTTGATACAACCATTAATTATAAACGTTTAAGACTGCTATAAAAGCAGCAGCACTTTGTATGACAACTCAATTAGAATTCTTGCGTTGAATCACAGAGTACACAGAGATGTTAGAACTGACATTTGAAAATGGCTCAAATCAACTTCTAGACGGATTGTGTAAAGAGCTAGGCTATAGTATGCATTTTTTACGAAAAACAAATGTAAACAAAACAAAAAATAACACGTTTTTGTGAACAACCACCACCGAAACAGCAAAAATTTAATAATTTAAAGTAAATTAAAAGCAAAAAATTGATAAAAAGTGGTCAACTAAAAGTCCTCTTTGACTTAGGATTTGATTATACATATTTGAGTGTTTGCAAATTGATTACGAAGAGCATGTATTTTTTGCTCACAAAACCACCACTACAAAGTAAAATTAAAGCAATATCTTTAAAGTTACAAAATAAAACACAATTAAATAATGTTTAGCACATTATAAACAGTGAATACTATAAAGTTTTATATTATAAAAAACCATTTAATATACTTTTTAAGCATTCATAAATTTATAATACAAAAAACCACCACTTTTTCTGTAGAAAATGCTTTTTAGTATTCTAATTTTTCGAGCTTTAGGTCACTTGTTTTTTACAAAATATTTATTAAATTCAATATTTCGATATCTCGATGGATATCTTCTTCAGGAATGTAGATTTTTTATAATAACAATTTAAAAACAAAACAAAAATTTTTATACTGGCATATGTCAGTATAAAAATTTTTGTTTTGTTTTTAAATTGTTATTATAAAAAATCTACATTCCTGAAGAAGATATCCATTGAGATATCGAAATATTGAATTTAATAAATATTTTGTAAAAAACAAGTGACCTAAAGCTCGAAAAATTAGAATACTAAACAACAAAGGTCGAAAAATCAGCATCAAGAACATATTAGAAAATGCTTTTTGTTTTGTTTTGATTACAAGTTCTCGAGCGATTGTGAAAACGAGACGTACAGAGCTTTGCGCTGACTTGCTACCTCATTCTGGTGGCGTTTCAGCTCTGTTCTACTTTGTGCGTTGAATAGTAAAGAACATCATCTGGGCTTTTAACAAAGTTGCAGGAATCAGCTTTACTAATAAAGTATGTATGTATATACATTTGAAAAGAAAAACCACCCGTGTTTTCAATTTAAATGAATAAAATATACAATCTTCGTAATAAGATTGATTCAATTTATAATTCAGTTTTTCTTTTATTTTATAGTATTACTATATTTTGGTTTAAACATTGTCGTTTAAATCTTCGTAGGTTATTCACCCATTTGAACATTAAAATGTTAAAAATGTCTTTTTTTATAATTTTCACTTATATCAAAACATATCTGGGCATCCTACCGACTGCGCCAGTTTTGTGTTTTCCTTTTTTAGTGAAAGAAAAACGCGTTACTTTCTATTGTTTTTTATTATATTGCTGCCCGGTTCAGCATCCCCTTTTAATTCACACGATATTGCCAGCAAAAGTTCATTAATTTTTTGTGTTACTTCTTCTAAGCAAGTTGAACTAGCATCCATTTCCGACTTGTCGGAGTTCCCTTTTATGTCCTGCAAGTTTGGCAGAGAAAATTGGGAATGGGATTGAGTTGTGGCTGCCAGGGAACGAACATTTAGCAGATCCATAAAAGAGGTTAGTGTGGCATCAAATTCCTGTAGAATTTATTTTATTATATTTATTTTTTTTATTTAATTCAAAGTTAATAATAGTTTTATTTAATATTAAAGACTTATTTTAATTTAAATTGATTAATCGCCTGTTTTTTGTGCTGGCGTTCACCTTAAATGCTCAAAACAGAATGGAATTTCAAAAATCTTCTTTATGTCGATGATGAGTATTCGTTTTTGGGATTTTAATTATTTAAGTCTTTATATGCTTTATGCATAAGAAGACAAAATAAATAAAACATTCTGAATTCCCGATCATCATACAAACTTGCACTTAGTAACAACGCTAATTACTAAGTGAAGCTTACAAGTGTAGTTTACATACATACATGCAAACGAACATATTATAATTGATAAAATGTTCCAACAAAAACAAATCATCTGAACTCCTAAAGTAAAGGGCATACCAATGCTACCTGCAAAAGCGGTTAGCAACAATACTATAAAATTAAGGGGGTTCGATACAAGATAGTTCTACATTACATATAACGCTTAAGCCCGTATAATACTTCATTTTTCTTTCATTAATTGGTATAGAATTGATAGTAAGAAACATCAATTGCTAGAAAGAACCAAATATACAAAACGTAAACAAAACTGACGTCTTTTTTGTACATAAGTATGTATTCTCTTTATTTCAAGAAAGCGCTAGGAAATAAAAATGTTCCAAAAAAGAAGCGTTAAATCGCAAAAATTGTCCATAAACCGCTGACGCAGCAACATTCTAGTTTGAAATGTCAATTTTAACTTCAAAAATGTTACATTATTTTTTTGACATACCTGATTTTTTATCGATAACTTCAACGAAAATGGTGACAGTTTTGCATATATTTTAATATAGCTGAACTCTTTGCACATACTAAATTCTACTATTACATTATATTTGCACTGTTCTCCAAATCTTAAACAATGCAAGAAAAATGCAGTGTCATACGGGCATTAGCCTGTGTGAAAATTCCTATATTTTGAATGGTAACTCTATTTCTAAATTTCGTTGGTGATTATGTGTAGTGATGAGCGAGATTGTGATTTTTCGTGTTTGAAGCTGCTTGAAAAATTACAGTCTTTTGATTTGTCTGACCAATATTTGGCAAAAATTTCAGATAGTTCTTTAGCTGATGTTATTGTGATGTCATTAAAAGAAATGGAGGCAATGGTCTGACGAGTAAAGTTGCCTGTTAGTTTTCTTATATTTTGCCACAAGATAGCAGAGGATGCTGAAGGATTGATGTTGTGTGTGAACTCTTTGAAGCCGTTGCTTTTTGCCAACTCTTTTTCCCGATTGAAAATCGCATTATTATTATCTTTTTTTTTGTAAGCTACTAGGTTTTCAGTAGAGATGTTACGACAGAATACTCCCCAAGATTCCTGCTTTTTATTTCTGAGTATTTGGAGATCATGGGACCACCAAGGAACATTTTTATTTCGTTTCCTGTTTGATGATACAGGTATGCTCTCATTAGCAGAAAGTTTGATTATTTTTCTTATAGTGGCCGCTTCTTTATTTACGTTAAAGGCGGTATTATATTTTTGATTAAATTGAAAAATTTTGTTGTGAAAAATGTCCCAGTTGGCCTTTTTGGTGTTAAATTTCGATGCATGTGTTGGTAGTTGGTAAGAACTTGCGTTATAATGGGGTAATGATCACTATTGCCATCTGCACTTAGGAATGAGGGCCAGCGATGAGTTGTGAGATGTATGTAGGAAAACGTATTATGAGTGCTGAAATGTGTGAGTGAACCATCGTTAAGAACCGAAAGATTGGAGTTTTTAAAAAATTGTCCATAGCTGTGCCTTTACTGGTTGAGTTTGGGGACCCCAAAGAGGACTCCAAGCATTAAAGTCACCAGTCATTATTATTGCTGTATTCGTGTTCGCAATTGTTGTAGCTAAATCGGATATGGGTAAGGGGTCGACAGGTGGGGAATAAAAAGAAAATATTGCAAAAGATATGCTAGTTTTTATTTCTACACTCATAGAAAAACCATTATAGCTATGATGTATTTTAACATGAATACGATGACAAAAAAGATCGTTTTTGACCCCATGACACTTTTCATCACGGTGATGTCAAATTTTACATAAGGTGTTCTAATTGTTATTAGCGATAAATATAACAATTGTTACATCAATGTCATATCATTCTGACACCGAAGCCATGATCACTCGTACGTCAATATGGTGAAACTTTAGCTTCAGAGACATGACCAATTGAAATAAATGCAATGACAAAGTATTATCAATACACTGACAAACTAACATCAGCTAAACGACAACTTCGATTGAATTTGATGTTAAAAACTCATCTATCCGATGATACACAAACATTACCGAAATGACTTCAACTAAAAGATTATTCGCATTGAAAAAGTAAAACTACTGAAATTATTTTATTTTATTATTATTCAATACCAATACAAGAAAGCCTTCGTGGCCAATAAAATTATGTATTGTATAGATTAATGCTATGACATAAAAAAATATGTTCTAATTCATATTATATACAATCTTATTTTAATAGAATATTAATAATTTTTTGATTGATTTATTAACTGATATTAATACTTTAAAACAGGCTCCCCAGCCACACAAATACTGCAGAGAAAAAAAATGACTAAGTTAATAATAGGAATTCTATAACCAACACGACTGTTTAGTTAAGATATAGTTTTTTTCTGAATTCTTATGTATTAAATTATTTTGCGCCAGTCCTCTTTAGGATTTGTGTAACTCCACTTTTATACACCGTTGTGTTGGAGTTTCTACACAGATTCTAACGAGTTAACCGGTAACGGTGTCCCTTTTCTCAATATTGCTTGCTACGTTCGTTCGGTTTTTTTTATATATAGCACTTGTTGTTTGAACGCCATTTACGCCAAAGCAACTTTCGCTTACCCGATATATTCACAAAGGTAAAATAATAAAGTTAAGAATTTCTCTCAAATCTTTAAAATTACCCATTGTGTTTTATTTCTTTTTCCCACGCAAACATTTGGACCATCGAACCGGATCTTTGGATTTTGGAGCAAATTATCAAAGTACCTGTTTTAATAAATCTATGGTCTGTTTCTTTAAAGATCGCCATTTTGCGCCATCAAAAATCAACACAGCTTAATACCAATTTGGAAGAAAAATTTATTATTAATAAAAGGTACGTGATTTGTTTTCCATTTTATTTAAAAGTGCGTGAAAAAGAATAAAATCGCGGGTTTTTTATTGCCTTTGCAAATTTGTCTATTGTTTTATTTACTTATTAAATAAAACATACATACATACATACATACCTACACACAAATTTAAATCTACAATTGTGATTGATCGCTGGAAATTTACACAATATACTTAAATTTTGTTCGCCCTTCTCTTCGCAAAGTTAAAAATAATAAAAATCGTGAGAATCATAAACATAAAAGTTTACCGTGGTTTAGTGTTTTAAAGCCTTTATATATTTAAATCACTTAAAATTAAGGAATTCTTCAAAGTGCAAATTAATAGTGTTGTTTCTGTATTTGTTGGTTGAAATTCGTTGTGCATACATAAGTACATATGTATATACAGATTTAAGTTGCTATTGTTTTATTTCTGGTTGGAAAGTACACCCTACACTAATTACGTCGGACTAATTGGCTTGACTGTCGATTTGCAATATACAAATAAATTATTCTTTTTTTCAAATTTAATTTTATTTAAACTTGATTAGAGATAAATATACAATTTTATTTGAAATCAAAGCGTGATTTATCAAATTTTGGGCGACAAAAAAAAAACCTCAATTATTTTATTGAAATCTCAACATTCACTCAAAATAAGTATATAAACAATGTCTGCTGCTGCACGTGAAGAATTCACAAGAGTCTCTGATGACTTAGTTCAATTTCAGGCTTTTTATAAAACAATAAAAGATGAAGTTCATACGATTTATACTTTGGAACTTCACGGCGATGAACTAAAAACTTTATGGGACAAAGTTAAACGAACTTATGAGCAGTGCTTAAAGGTTTCGCGTGTCACTAGATCTTCGGAAGATACAGCTGACGAAATAGAAGTAGTGATGAAAAAATATCGTGCCACTTATCACGCATTTGTTACTTGTTTAGGAGAAATAAATGAGAAAAAAGATAAAATTAAAGTAGGGCAAAAGCCTGTTAGCATACCATCGTCAAGCCGCGAGGTTTCAGATGGTTTAGGCCATAATTTAACACTGCCTGCTTGCGATGTTGATACGTTTGATGGAGATTATATTTCATGGCCATCCTTTCGCGATTTGTTTACAGCGCTATACATTAATAGCGCGCGTCTCAGTAATATAGAGAGACTATGTCACTTATTGAGAAAAACTAGCGGTGAGGCAAAGGAAATCGTTTCAAAATGCCCTCTTTCTCATGAAGGTTTTGATATAGCGTGGGAAAATTTAAAAGCGGCTTATGAAAATCCTCGCATGTTAGTTAATAATCAGCTCAAATCTCTTTTTAGTCTCCCTAGTATAGACAAAGAGTCTTCAACAGGTCTTAAAGCACTACAAAGAGGGATAAATAGCTGCCTTTCTGCCTTTTCCATTTATAAAGTTCAAACTGAAAATTGGGATCCGATTATTGTATTCATGTGTATTCAGCGACTTCCACACAATACTGTTACTTTATGGGAACAGAGCATAAAGAATAAATTTGCTTTGTCAAAGTGGAAAGATTTGGATGCCTTTCTTACAGAAAGAATTCAGACATTGGAATGTCTATGTGAGATTAAGGAATCACCGCATGAGAACAAAAAATCAGTTCATAAAGTTAAAGTTTGCCACACAAATTCTTCTTCTAATTCCTGTATATTGTGTAAGGGTATAACTCATTATTTGAAAGATTGCAAAAGGTTTAAAAATCTTTCAGTTTCGGAAAGATTCGCAACTGTGAAAAGGTTTCATTGTTGCGTTAATTGTCTGTCGCGCACACACGAAGTCTAAAATTGTAATAGCCTTCACAGTTGTTCACATTGTAATAAAAGACATCATACGTTGCTGCATCGTAATTTGACTCCATCGGATAATACTTCCAGGAGTTCACAATCAGCAATTGCGGTCACGAATTCGGGTACTAGTGCCCAACCAGTGACCCCTGTTCCATTGGAACCTGCGGTACCATCAACTTCGCGCGGTACTCATTCTTCGGCCCCCTTTAATCGTCAGGTTTATCATGTAGCGCAAAATCGAACTGTGCTGTTGGGAACGGCAATGGTGAATATTCGTCACCAGGGTACGACGTACCCAGCTCGAGCTCTTATAGACCCCGCTTCAGAAACTTCGTTTATTTCTGAACGTTTGCAAAATCGTTTGAAAATTCCTGCGCATTCCACGAATGCCAGAATTACGGGGGTGAATCAGATGTTCTCTGCTTCTTCGAAGAAAATTTGTTGTTTAGAAATCGGCTCTCGCATTGATTCTTCATTTTATTGGAAAGTTTCGGCATTGGTTTTACCAAAAATATCGGGTAATTTGCCATCATTTGTTTTGGAAAAGGAACAGCGGGAGAATTTGCCTAATCTACGTTGGGCAGATCATCAATTTTTCGATTGTAGGCCGGTTGACATGTTATTAGGTGCTGATTTGTACCCCAGATAATTCTGGCGGAGATTGAGATTAATATTTTAGGCTCGTTGTTGGCTCAGAAGACGGTATTTGGTTGGATGATTACGGGTCCCGTACATCACTCCGAAATGCAGGTGTATTCTACACGAGTGGACTTTTCTGAGGAGGACAATTTAAATCGAAATTTATTGCGGTTTTGGGAGCTAGAAGAAATGCCTAAACGGAAACATCTTTCGCCAGATGATTTGGTCTGCGAGAACTTATACAGACATACTACCCGTCGCAATGCCGAGGGACGTTATGTAGTGAAACTTCCATTTAAGTCGGAATTTCCTGAGAAAATTTCGTTAGGTTTGTCGGAAAGGAACGTTCTGTCACAGTATTTGCGAAACGAAGCTTCTCTTTTACGAAAACCGTTGATGAAACAGATGTATGATGACGTTGTTAAGGAATATTTAACTCTGGATCATATGAGGCCCGTAGCTGATGATTCGCTTGGTATGTCCTGCTATTTGCCACATCATCCCATCATCAAAATGGATCGGAAAACCACTGAACTGAGAGTTGTTTTCAACGAATCGAATAAAACATCGAATGGAACTAGTCTTAATGATTGTCTTTATATAGGACCTACTTTACAGGCAGATTTATCTTCTAGTTCTTCGTTGGCGTCTTTTTAGATACGTGATGAATTGTGATATCACTCAAATGTATCGACAAATAAGACTTAATGAAAGTCACACGCCGTTTCAGCGCATTTTATTTAGGGATTCTCCTTCGGAGAAAATAAAAGCCTTTGAATTGCAGACTGTAACCTTTGGGGTCAATTGTGCACCCTACCTGGCCATTCGCACATTGTTACAATTGGCTGACGATTGCGAAAATGAGTATCCATTAGCATCACACATTCTACGAAAGTGTATGTACGTTGACGACGTACTAGCTGGGGCTCATGATGTTAAAACAGCGTTGATTGCTCGTGATCAACTTATTACTGCATTATTGTCTGCAGGCTTTCAACTTCGAAAAAGGACTTCGAACATGAAAGAAATTTTGGTCGGTCTTGATCCTGAACATTTGATTGATGCAAAATTATTGACATTTGTTGAGTCAAGTAGTTCAAAGACACTAGGTCTTCAGTGGAATGCTCACTTGGACGTTTTTTATTTTCGTGTAGATCCGCTAACGGTGAGATCTAATTACACAAAAAGGGAAGTTTTGTCTGCAATTGCAAAACTATTTGACCCGGTCGGATGGCTTGGACCGGTTATAATAACTGCAAAAATGATAATGCAAAAAATTTGGCAAGACAATATACAGTGGGATGAGTTTCTCAAACCGTCTACGAAGGCTGAATGGGAGAAATTTGTCGCTTCATATCACGAAGTAAATAATATTCAAATTCCTAGATGGGTTCATTATGAGCTGGAAGCAAAAGTTGAGCTTCATGTTTTTTCTGATGCCTCGGAAAAGGCATACGCGGGGGTGATATATATTCGTATAGAGACATGTGGAAAAATATTCACAAATTTGTTGACTGGAAAAACTAAGGTTGCGCCTATTAAGTCGGTTTCCATACCACGTTTAGAACTTTGTGCTGCAGTTTTGGCTTCAGAGCTTTTAAAAACAGTGATAAGCGAAATTGATTTATCCCTTGACCAAATTTATTGTTGGACCGATTCTACTATCGTCCTTTCCTGGCTGAGAAAAGACGCAAATTCTTGGACTACATTTTTCGCTAACCGCGTTTGCAAAATCCAGGAAATTGTTGGCAGTCATAATTGGCACCATGTAAAATCAGAAGACAGTCCTGCTGATTTGGGAAGTCGTGGAGTTTCACCATTGGAATTGACAAATAATGAACTCTGGTGGTATGGACCTGGTTGGCTTAGTAAAAATAAATCTTCATGGGATATTCATAATCTTTCTGCCCTGGATACTGATCTGGAAGCTCGAGCCGTCAAGTCTCATGCCTCATTCTTTTCGAAATATGAGGACGTGTTGGAGAGATTTTCGACTCTTGACCGCGCTCTTCGTATATTGGCATATGTGTTTAGATTTTATCGGAACACTCATCGTGCGCACAAAGGTCGGTTTTCATACACATCGTTGGTCACTTCTGATACAGAAATTAGACAAATTAAATTGCAATTGGCTATAGTAGCACAGAAAGTTCATTTTTTTGATGAGTGTCTCGCTAGAAAACAGCTCCTCAATTCTAAGAGTTCGCTTTTGAACTTAAACCCATTTTTGGATACTGAAGGAGTTATGAGATTGAATGGTCGTTTAGCGAAATCTCCTTCTTTAGCCTATACAGAGCGATATCCTATCTTGTTACCATATGCAAGCCGTTTTACACAACTTTTGATTGAGTTCATTCACAAGATTTCCATTCATGGCGGAAATCAGTTGATGCTTCGAATTATTCGTATTGAATATTGGGTCCCTAGGTTAAAAATACTGGTTCGTACAACCATCAATAGGTGTAAGCGTTGTGTCTTAAATCGTAAACGCTCATGTAATCAGATAATGGCTGCTTTGCCACCAGAACGAACTATGTTAACTAGACCTTTCACTACCTGTGGTGTAGATTTTGCTGGACCCTTTGATATGAAGAGTTTGGGTGGTCGATCAACTCAAACGTTGAAATCGTACGTTTGTATTTTTGTATGTTTTTCTACAATACATTTGGAAGCAACATCTGACTTGTCAACAGATAGATTTTTATCCGCATTTAATCGTTTTATCTCCAGACGTGGGTGTCCAAGTACCGTCTTTTCGGATAATGGTACAAATTTTGTTGGCGCGTCTCGCGAAATAGAAAGAGAATTTAAAACATTTTTAGCGGAATGTCGGGCTAGGATGTGTTCGACCTATGGGATTCGTGGTCTTTCATGGCAATTTATGCCAGCGGGTGCTCCCCATATGGGCGGCTTATGGGAAGCAGGAGTTAAGAGTTTTAAGCTTCACTTTCGCAGAGAAGCTCATAATATGAGATATACGTTCGAGGAATTGTCTACGGTCCTCGCAAGAATAGAAGCGTGCCTCAATTCCCGACCACTTTCCCCAATGAGCGAAAATCCGAATGAACTTGTTGCTCTGACGCCGGGACATTTTTTAATAGGGTCTCCTATCTTAGCTCCTCCCGAACCTTCGATTTTAGAATCTCCAATTAGCATAGTAAACAGATATCGAAAACTTAAAGCACTTGCTCAACACTTTTGTCTTCGGTGGAAGGAAGAGTATTTAATGGGACTCCACAAGCGTTACAAGTGGAAATATCCCGAGCGTGAAATTGCGGTAAATGATTTGGTTGTTGTTCGAAATGAACAACTTGCACCGACTGCTTGGAAATTGGGTAGAGTTGTTACAACCTATCCTGGAAGTGATTCTCACGTACGCGTCGCGGATATTCGTACAGAAAACGGAATAATTAAGCGACCAATAACAAAACTGGTCATTTTGCCCAGTTAAATCTATATATAATTTATTTACAATTGTTAACCTACATTGTTTCCTAGTACCATGGATTCCTTGCCTTTTTACGATGAAGAATTCTTGTTGGAGGAAGCCGACGAAACAATGGAGGTGGAAAGTTTTCCTGCCGTGTCCAATTTTTCGGTGAGCGTGGAGGAACCTACTGCTGCCCCTGAGGTTCTATCGTCTCCTGGGACCTCGGTTGCCTTCGAAGCAACCCCAAAACCTGTAGCGGCCCCTAAAGCCAGTCTACTTGATTCAGAACCTGATCCAGTTTCTGCCATAGCTACTCAAGCTATTTTGCCTACGGATCAGGCTTCTGTTTCATCGCCTAATCCCACGGGAGACTCGAGTTCGAAAGCCATTACCAGGCCTCCCCTTAGCATTGCTCCGAAATGCCGAATTTGTGGTTCGAGCCATCCCCTCGCTTCGTGTCGTAAATTCCGATTCATGACTAACGAGAAACGGCTTCGGATGGTTATATTATACCGTTATTGCTCCAGGTGCTTATCACCACATCATATCGCTCGTGACTGTAAGAGTAAAGGTAAATGCGGAAAATGTGATGAGAAGCATAATTCGATGCTTCATACATCTGAAAAATCTGCCGCGAAAAGAAAGTCCGTTCGCTCTAACGTTAAGGTCACAAACTCGTTACCTGTTCGCCATCTCGTCACCTTCTCACCAACCGTCCGAATCAATCTGGAGGTATTTAATCGGACTATTCCACTTCGGGCGGTAATAGACCTCTGTTGTAGCATGAGTTACGTATGTGAGGACCTGGTGAAGGCGCTTAAGTTGCCTACTTCCCCTATGGGTAGTGAAAAAATATGTCGAGTGCAGGTCAGCTCCATACATGACTCATCTCAACATGTCATGTTAACGGTGAAGGTTCGACGTATGCAAGGAATTAAAACTCCAGTTGAATCGGTTTCGGATGTAATTAAAGAAAATTTTGCGGGAATGCAGTTGGCAGACCCAAGTTTTAATCAATCTTTGGGAGTAGGGCTGGTTATCGGTCCGGAAGTCGCGCCTCAAATTTTAAAAGGCCGAATTTATTCGAACCCGGGTTTCCCACTGGCACAATATACCCTATTTGGATGGGTCATTTCTGGTCAATTGCCGTTCTAATTGATATTCCAAGTCCTTTGGATATCTATATATCTGTACAATACACATATTGTATGTCAGCTGGTCTGACAAAATAAAACTTTTTCGAAAAAAAAAAAAAAAATTTTAATGAATTCCATATTATAATTTAACTTTATTACTTACTACCTTTAGATTAAATTTCTTATTATTACAACATATTATAATGTTGCAAGGCGGCCGGCAATGTTTAGTTAAGATATAGGTTTTTTCTGAATTCTTATGTATTAAATTATTTCGCGCCAGTCCTCTTTAGGATTTGTGTAACTCCACTTTTATACACCGTTGTGTTGGAGTTTCTACACAGATTCTAACGAGTTAACCGGTAACGGTGTCCCTTTTCTCAATATTGCTTGCTACGTTCGTTCGGTTTTTTTTATATATAGCACTTGTTGTTTGAACGCCATTTACGCCAAAGCAACTTTCGCTTACCCGATATATTCACAAAGGTAAAATAATAAAGTTAAGAATTTCTCTCAAATCTTTAAAATTACCCATTGTGTTTTATTTCTTTTTCCCACGCAAACAACGACCAATACGCAATCAGGTCAATATCTTTTTTATTTTATTTATGAATTCATCTGAGTGACATCACTGTTGAAGTAAATCAAGAGTGTACGCGCGTAACCAGAGTAGGAGTAGGAAAATAATTTAAGCTCATTTGGAAGGACACTCCATGCATGGTG
Source organism: Sturmia bella (assembly GCA_963662145.1). Classification (NCBI taxonomy): domain Eukaryota; kingdom Metazoa; phylum Arthropoda; class Insecta; order Diptera; family Tachinidae; genus Sturmia; species Sturmia bella. The sequence continues at coordinate 29,164,232 of OY759170.1, forward strand.
GATTCTTTTTACAAAAGAACGATCAAAAATTTAAGTATTGCTTAAAGGAACACTAACTTGAACATTGCGAGTAGAATTCGTGAAAATAAAAGTATTAACTAACTGGAGGGGCTTGCCAGTTTTTATAACTGTAATGTATTACATTAAAACAAGGTGATGATTACTTAAGCTCAGTTTATTTCAGCATCCAATTGCAAACTAAACTTAAAAGTATACATACATTTCTGTGTGGTATACAGAAAACGGTTTCAATTATTATTAAGAACAATGTAGATTAACAAGTTATGAAAACACAATAAAGCATAACGGATAGGTAATAAAATTATATCATATTCAATGTGAGTATAAGAGTTATGTGAGAAAAGGTTTTTACATTGTGAGTAGCAGGTTAAGGTGACCATAAGAAATGAAAGCATACTCTACATGCCCCTTCTTAACTTTTACACAAAATAGAGTATAGCTTCGAAAGGTTTATTTATTATTATTATTACTAATTACCCTACCCTTGTCGCGTGGTCTGAGCCATCTTCTAGTGGGTGATTCTTTTTTATTCGATTCGACTTTTTCCTGCGCTGAGGCTGGTGCGATGGTATTATCATTCTCTTGATTGATGGCGTTATATACTTGCTGTTGATTTTGAACTTCTAGATTGTATTTTTGCAAATGTTGCTCCTGCAGAGGTTGTTGTAAATCATTTTGTTGTTGAGTTTGTTGGCAATCTTGCTGTTTTTCTCTGATTTGTATAGATTGTTGCAAATTGTTTTGTTGTATATCTTGTTGTTCCTCATCTTTTAGAGATTTTTCTAAATTTTCGTTTTGATTGTGTTGAGTATCCTGATGTTGTTCATCTATAATGAACGGTTGCATTTCACAATGTTCAGTAGAATTGTGTATTCTTATTTGGTCTAAATGACGCTTTATTTCCTGACCATTACGGTTTAATATGCAACAATATGATCTTGGCCCCAGTTGTGATTTTATTACAGCCTGTGACCAACTTGGTTTATTAGGGTTTCTATAGTCACGAACCAAAACTTTTTCGCCTTCCGCAAACAATGTGTTTCTATTACCTTTATGAATCATTATGTTTTTCTGCTGCGATTGTAAAATCTTGGTTGTTGTTGTTGGTGGCTTGAGAGCATTAAATCGAGTTTTTAAACTTCTTCCAAAAAATATTTTTGCTGGAGATTCTCCTGTTGTGCAATGAATAGTGTTGCGATAATCTATTAAAAAGCGAGATATAGCTTGATCGATGTTTACTTTTCGTTGTTTTAAATTAGCAATTATGGATTTTTTAAATGTTTTAACAAAGTTCTCTGCCTGTCCATTAGTTGCAGGATGACCAGGTGCAGTGAGAACATGTTTGATTCGATTGATTGATAAGAACTTTTTGAAACCTTGAGATGTAAACTGTCGACCATTGTCACTTACAAGTACATCAACTAAACCATAGCGAGAGAATAATTCTCTCATTTTGCTAATAGTAAATGCTGTTGTTATTTCTTTTGTCTTAAAGACTTCTACGAACTTCGAAAATGAATCAATAACAATAAAAAAATGATACCCATTTATTGGACCAGCGAAATCCACATGTATACGACTCCACGCTGTGTTACTTGGAATCCATGGTAAAAGTTGAGATTTTTCTGGACTTGGTAGCAACTTTTGGCACGGTTTACAATTACGTATAACATCTTCAATATCTTTATTCAGACATGGCCACCATACGTATGACCTTGCAATAGCTTTTGTTTTTACTATTCCCATATGGGAACTATGGAGCTCTTCGAGAATTTTTTTTCTTAATTTTTTAGGTACAACTGTTCTGTAGCCCCACATAACGCAACCATACTCCACAGATAATTCTGTGTGCTTCTCACGGTATGGTGAAAAGTCGTTTCCTTTTAAGTTGTTCAGTATCCCTTTTGAAATAGCTTCACATACTTTTGACAATATAACATCTCTTCTCGTTTCACGGGCAATATCTTTAAAACTGAGGCTTAAGTCGTTTTCAGATTCAACAAAACTGACATACGACGTTTCTGCTTTATCGCTTATGAAATTGATCTGTGGTATGCGTGACATACTATCTGCTTCATTTAAGTTGCCTTTAATGTACTCAACATTATAATGAAAACCAGCGAGTATCAATGCCCATCTCTGCATTCTAGCAGAAGCCATTAGCGGTAAACCTTTGTTATTTCCAAAGATTGCAAGTAAGGGTCGATGATCTGTTTTTAATGTAAAACTGTTGCCCAGTAAATACTGTTTTAGCTTCGTAACGCAGAACACTATAGCCAGTGCTTCCTTTTCAAGAGTACTATAATTTCGCTCACTTTTTGTCAGAGCTCGTGACACAAAAGCTACTGGTTTAAGACCATTCGAAAATTTGTGGGATAAAACTCCACCTACAGCATTGTTAGAAGCGTCTGTTGTTAAAATTATTGGTAAGTCAGCATTAAAATGTACCAATACTTGATCGGATGTTATAGCATTTTTCATAAGATCATATGTTTCTTGGCATTGTTTAGACCATATAAATTTTACATTTTTGCGTAATAGCTCATAAAGGGGAAACATTTTATCAGCAAAATTTTGTATGAATTTAGAATAATAATTTACCATACCAATAAATGCCTTGAGCTCAGAAATATTTTTGGGCACCGGAGCCGATACCACACTGGAAATGCGTTCATTATTTTTTTTAATTCCGTTTTTATCTATGTTGAAACCCAAATACGAAATTGTTTCTTGAAAAAATGAGCATTTCTTGCTATTCAACTTCAATCCTGCTAATTTTAGTTTTTCAAGCACTAATTTTAGTGTTTTAATATGCTCTTCCATGTTTTTTCCTGTGATGGTGATGTCATCTTGATATACGACAAGAAATGGTATGTCTCTCAATAAGTTCTCAATGGTTTTTTGAAATATCGCTGCAGCCACTTTTACTCCAAAAGGTAAACGTTTGACTTTAAGAGTTCCAATATGGGTACTCCATGCACATAGCAATTGTGATTGCTCATCCAACACTAGTTGGTTGTATGCGTTTGACAAATCTAATTTTGTAAACAGCTGACCGCCCTCCAGCGATGCAAAAATTTCATCAATCCTTGGAAGAGGATATTTAAAGTCAATCAAGGATTTATTTATTGTGACCTTGTAGTCACCACAAATTCTTAACTCTCCATTTGGTTTTAAGATTGGGACTAGTGGAGCTCCCCACTCAGAGTTGTCAATTGGTTCAAGGACATCTGATTTTATTAATTCACGTAATTGATTTTCAACTTTATGCTTCCAAGGTAGAGGTAAGGGCCTAGGTTTAAAAAAAATTGGTCTTGCATCCCTTTCAATTTGTAATGAAATTTTAGCTATCTTATATTCTCCCAATTTATCATCGAACACATCAGCAAATTCGTTCTTTAATTGGCTTATTATTGTATTTTTGCAATCTAATACATTTATGTTCTTAACTTGAAAAAGCTCAAAATTAAATGCTCTTAAAAATGATCTTCCCAAAAGGGGTGGACTCTCAGAGTTGGAAGAAACCACAACAACAACTGATTTACTTACTCCTTTGTATGTTATTAAAGCGTTGAATTCTCCTAAAATAGCGATTCGTTCACCACTATAGTCAACATATGGGACACCGCATGGTTTTAATACCTTTTTAATGTGTGCGTTGAAAAACGAAACAGGAACTATTGTACACGGAGCACCTGTGTCACATATAGCCTTTAAAACTACACCATCAATCATTACTGCGAGTGAATACACATCTTTAGAAAAGTTGTCGGCCACACTGAAAATGGAATAATCAAACAAATCATCGTTATTTTCTTCATTTGTTGATACAAAATTCACTCCTCTTTGATTCTTTGCACGACAAACCGAAGCTAAATGGCCAATTCGCCCACACGAATGACATGTACTGTCTTTATATTTACAAAATTGAGAAAGATGGTTGCGCCAGCCACAATGGTGACATGGATTCTTTCGCTTTTTTTCAGTACTAACTCTACCTTTATTAGCATCATAACCACTGTTTCTATTACTTTTTTCCTTTTTGTTTGACCATGCCTTCTTATTTACAAAATTTACACCATATTCATCTTTTGATTTTGCAGCATTCTTTGTTTCAATGATTAGTGCCTTTTTTAAAGCTTGTTCAATTGAGAGTTTCTCATCCTCCTCGCAGAGTCTTTCATAAATATAACCAGGCAAACCCATTACGAATTGATTTAGCACAAAAGCACCCAAATTGTCTCCAAATTTACAATCAAGCGCTAATGCCTTAACGCGGGCATACCACTCTGCAACCGTTTCATTTTCATTTTTAATTGAATTATGAAACTTCTTCCGTTCATGAAATATAATTTTTGGTGGGGTATATTGAGTTTCCAAAATGTTGCACAGATCCTTATAGGTTTTTGTAACAGGTGAACTAGGACTGCATAAATTATGCAGCACACGATATGCATTAGCACCGATAGATTTTAATAAAATCGATCTTTTTACGTTGTCATCTTCACATTTGATTTCACAAAAGTGAATATCCAGCCTTTCTTTCCACATCATCCATGTCTCATGACTAGGAGAAAACTCCGGAAAATTTGATGATTGAAAAACAGTGAGTGGATTAGCTGCTCCAGTTGCCATAATGAAATCCTCGTCGCCAATTATTTGTAATGTATTACATTAAAACAAGGTGATGATTACTTAAGCTCAGTTTATTTCAGCATCCAATTGCAAACTAAACTTAAAAGTATACATACATTTCTGTGTGGTATACAGAAAACGGTTTCAATTATTATTAAGAACAATGTAGATTAACAAGTTATGAAAACACAATACAGCATAACGGATAGGTAATAAAATTATATCATATTCAATGTGAGTATAAGAGTTATGTGAGAAAAGGTTTTTACATTGTGAGTAGCAGGTTAAGGTGACCATAAGAACTGAAAGCATACTCTACAATAACTTTATAAAAAAGAAGTAAAGCACGCAAGCTAAGATAGTCTTTAAAACTACACTTCAATAAAGAAGGAACTAGCTGAGACGTACTACTGCTCTTGAATTCTAACGTTAAATATATAACGAGTAACTTTCCGAATGACGGCTTCTATACGATTTACATTACACAACCATGTAGCAGAATATATTTCAAGGCAATAGTTAATACGAGACGTTATAAGAGAACTTGCAAGACGATTTCTAATGTGCAACGGAGTGTATGCTTTTAGTGAATATAGCCTTAGTAATGTGAGGCAACTTGTTCTGGTAATATAATTTATAAAGTGACTGAAATTTAGTTTACTATCTAATATGACACCAAGGCATTTCAACGATTCAACGTATTGGATCGGAATATTATTTATCTGTAAGTTAGGACAACTTATATTGCGGTTTGATGAGTTGAAGTTGATGGGCTTAGTTTTTGAGGGATTTATTTCGAGTAAGTTTACTTGCATCCAGTTCGATATTAGATAGAGATGATTATTAAAACAAACTTCAAGGTTATTTGTGTCCTCTCTAGCCCCATAGAACAACATCATAATATCATCTGCAAAAGCAAGAGTTTGACAAAAATTCTTGTTCAACGATATGAGATAGTCATTTATGTACATATATAAGAAATAGAATAGGACCTAAGGTCGAACCTTGAGGCACACCTGAGGTGACATTACCAGTACTAGAATTTAAGCCATTATAGGAAACATATTGAGTACGATCAGTAAGGTAAGAAAAAATTAGATTGCACGCCGGCCTGGAAAAATTAAAACGATCTTTCAGCTTCGCAATGAGTGTCGTATGATTAATGCGATCGAAAGCTTTAGTTAGATCAAGAGAAACTAACGTGCAAAGTCTGTGAGTGTCTAATTTACCTCGAACGGACTCAGTTAGGGAGAGAAGTAAGGATGTGGTGTTCAGATTGCGTTGGAATGCATATTGACTATAATGGATTAAATTATTTTCCTCAATGTAGCCTAAAATTTGAGCCTCCATTATATTCTCAGTAATCTTTGACAAAGCAGACAATATACTAATAGGTCTTATATTTTTGTAGTCAAAGTTTCCGTTTTTAGGTATGGGTACAACTCTGGCGTGTTTCCAAGCAAGGGGAAATTTAGAGTAGGTGAGTATATTATTTATAATGTGCAAAAGATATACCGATATAAAAGGATATATTATTTTTATGAATTTGATGGGAATTTTATCGTAACCAATTGAGTTAGATTTGATGGAGATTAGATTTACATATAAATCATATTTAGTAATCGTTTGAAAAGAAAAGGAATCAAAATTGCCATTAAAGGCGTCAGAAAATAATGATAGATTATAATTGTTTGGACCATAGTTGTTCAAAAAACCTTTAGCAATTTATTCCACATCTAACTCATTCTGATCAGAGTTTAGTGGTCCAACGACACCAAGATTTCGTATATTACGCCACATTCTACTATTATTGGACTCTGCAAAAAGCCTCTCTCCATATTTTCGACGAGTTTTTCTGATTATAGATTTGACCTATTTCGCAATCTGCAGTAAGTCTTCCAGTTTGAGTCAGAACGATTTCTTAAAAATTCACCATACGCGTGATCTCTATTTGATCTAGCAGAAGATATATCCACGGAATTCATCCCTGAATCCCTAGTGGAATAAGAGTGAATTCGACGTGTGGGCACTAAGTCATGCAATCCATGAATTCAATGGTCTGACGTAAAAAGCTGTTGATCAATATCACTATTACTAAAAATTTGATATGCATTAAATGAATTGAGGTGTTGATTTATGTCAGAAACTTCCAATTGATTATAGTCTTTGAATTCGGAATATGTGTGACGCAAATGAGACGAGAATTTGATGGAAAGATATATAAAGCTATGGTAAGATGAGCAAAAAGGGTATTGTACCTGATTTTTCTAAACAACTGTTGATGGGTGGCTTAAAAGAAAATAATCGGTCAAAGAAGTAGTTTTATTTGGTAAATGAAAATGAGTCGGAAGGCAGTTGTGAACACAACGAAGTCCACACCGTGACAGTAGAGATCGGATATTAAAGGACTTTGTAGGGTTAAAAAGGTTGTAATTAAAGTCCCCCATAATTACAATGTTTGAGTATCTATCAAATAAATCAGAATGTAGTCTCTCAAAACAATTTATATCCCCATTAGGCAAGTAAACGACACCAACAAGCAAAGAGGCCGTATTTCCAAAAATTTCAATAAAAAGTGTTTCACAACTTCCTATTTGTTTACCATAAAAGACTATACGATAAAAATTTTTTAGACAAATATAAACGAACACCCCCGCCTCTCACTGTGCGACCGTCGGAACTCTGATCAGAAGTACGATCATTTCTTATTAAATTATAACCTGGCAATGTTAATGATTGGGTAGATAAATGAGGCTTGAACCGAGATTCACTTACTCCAATAATGTCAAAAGAAGAATTATGAAAAATATTTTTAAACTCTTCAAGTTTAGTGGAGTTACCAGAAGGACATAAACTCTGTGCATTCTACATATACATACAAAATTCTACATATACATACAACCATACCTACATACATACATTCTATGTTTTGAAAAAATTTTAACAAACACAAACAAATATACAAAATTCAAAAATATATTATAATTTCTAGATACGCATACAAACACCTACAAACAAATTCATTCATAAATTTTACAAAATGAAAAAATATTTTGTCATATAAAGCTTAGGTTCTATACCGAATATTGAAAGTTTCATACCGAATATTGAAAAATATATCCATGGTTGAAAACTTCAATAAAAACAGTTTTACACTATATGATTTATATAATTATTTAATTTGATAATTTTGAACAAACAGAATGTTGTTTAAAACCTTTACTTATTAAAACTGAATAAGGCCTTTAATAATTTTGATACAATACAAAAAACTTGACTAAACACGAAGAAAAACAAGTAAGAGTGCTATATTCGGCTGGGCCGAATCTTAAATAACCTTCACAATGGTACATACATTCTGATTGATTTTTGGTGCGAAAAGTTGTTTTATTTGGCTTTTAAAGCCGATTTCTGGAAATATCGGGAGACGCTATATCTCGGGTATATATGGGCCGATTTTTTCAAAAATCTGACCTAAAAAATGGCCAAAAATACTCCTTAAAACCCGGTTTTTTGATATATCTCGGCTATCCGTGGACCGATCTTACTGAATTTCAATATCAGATCCACTACCGGGATTTAACACATTTAAGCGAAAGAGTGAGATTTCTATCTCAAAGCATTTTCTCAGAAACGGTATTTCAACGACTACAGACGGACATCGCTTAATCGTAATTTCTATTGAATCTGGTTAAGAATATATATATATATATATATATATATATATATATATATATATATATATATATATATATATATATATATACTTTATGGAGTCTTAGTAGTTATTCCAATGCGTTACATACGGAATCACAAACTTATATATATTTTTGTTAAGGGCATAATGAATAGCATAATTTCTTCATTTCTTGCTACTCATATATTTATGTATGTATGTGTATGTAGAAATTTTTTAATACCTTAATCACTCTCATATGTGTATGTAAAAATTTGGTAATGAAAAATCTGCACACTTGAATATGAGACGCATGTATAATACCCTGTCGGAAACGAAATTAACTTAAAACTAACTATTTTAGAGCAGGAACTGGTTGACGCCTGGATTATTTCTAAATTTCATCCTACTTTCTTTTCTTTTGTTAGCCTCTAATGGTAATCGAGACTGGCCTCAAGACTGGTGAGCAGCCAACGTACTCACTCAGCCATCGCAACATATAAAACGAATGCGACAATAGGCAGTTTAATTAAAGAGTTATGTATATACCGTGTATGTGTGTATGTTATTATTTGAATTTTGGGTTAACTCTGCACTACGTTTCAGCTAGGTTATAACCAGTACACAAAAAGTGAATTACAAATCGAATATACTGTAGCTAATTTGAAGCTAGTCCTTAAAAGTTAACTCAAAGTCAACTATTTTAGTAGTTGACTACTCAATGTCCAACAGGGTAGGTATAGAGAAGCGGCAGCCACAACTACAGCAGTTGTAAAACAGTAAAGCATTTCTGGTTTACAGTGAGAGAAATCGATTTTGTATTTGTTAAAATGGTTGATGTAAAACGAGTTTATTTCAATATACATACATATGTATGCATACTTACATATATATTAATTATATTGAAGTAGGCTGCAAAACTTTTATTTAAATAATTCCTAATTTGCTCAAGTTCAACCACTGGGTGACACCAATTCTTTTTAATATCAATGAAATAAAGAAAAGCAAAATGTATTTCTTAATTATTTATCAGTTAACGTTATAGTAAAATTTATTCAACAAAAAATTGCATATAAGTGCATTATTTTTGAATTATAATGCTAAACATTGCCATTAAGTGTGATTTTCTTTTCAATTTACTTATGTACGTATGTGATTACATGCATACGTATGTATCTATAATAGAAAACTCTAAAATAAATTCTTTGTTATTGAATATTTTCAGTGTGTTCCATAAAACAATGATTATATACATACATATATACAGACATACATATTTACATTGCTTGCTTTTAAAAAATGATTTTTTTCTTGTGCACGTTGTTGATGATCTGTTGCGTATCATCATACACATGTATGTGTGCATGTACATATGTAAGTACGTAGGGAAACACAAAATGATTTTTTGTGGGAATATGTAAATTTGAAGACGCAATTGTTTAAAAGAATTTCATTGCGTACCCTTTTTCCAACAATTCTTTATATCACTTTTATTTTCAAGCTCGTGTATACATATGTATGTACATACATACACATTTTTACACCAAAGCAAAACAATTTTTTATGCTAACCTCCTTGCATGCACACATACATACATACATATTAAGATACATACATACCTACATATGTACATACAAACGTATACACATACATACATACATGCATACATACTTACATATATACATATTAAGATACATACATACCTACATACATACAAACGTATATACACATACATACATACATATATGCATACATACATACATATTAAGATACATACATACCTACATACATACAAACATATATACACATACATACATACATACATACATGCATACATACATACATACATACTTACATACATATGTACACACAAAAGTTGTTTTATTTGGCTTTTAATGGCGACTTCTTGAGAAATCGTGAAGAGCGTTATCTGGGGTGCATATGGGCCGATGTCCAAAAATGTTCTAATTTTGCCTCTGAACAGCCTGTATGTACCATTCCGACAAATTTTTTGTGCAAAAAACTGTTTCGTTTAGCTTCCTGGGCCGACTTCTTGAGATATCGGGAGGCGCTATATCTCGAACATATGTATATGGGCCGATGTCAAAAAAATTTCCAGTTTTGCTTCTGGCTAACCTATATGTATCGTTTTGATTGATTTTTGGTGCCAAAAGTTGTTTTATTTAGCTTATAGAGCCGATTTCTTGAAAAATCGGGAGATGCTATGTCTCAGGTATATATAGACCGATTGCAGACATTTTCAAATTTTGCTTTTAAACACCTTATATGTACCATTCTGATCGATTTTTGGTACCAGAAGTTGTTTTATTTGGCTTTTAGAGCCGACTTCTTGAGAAAACGGGAGGCGCTATATCTCGAGTGTATATGGGCCGATGTGGAAAAATTTTCCACTTTGGCCTCTAAATAGCCTATATGTACCATTCTGATTGATCTTCGGTGCCAAAAGTTGTTTTATTTAGCTTATAGAGCCGATTTCTTGAAAAATCGGGAGATGCTATGTCTCAGGTATATATAGACCGATTGCAGACATTTTCAAATTTTGCTTTTAAACACCTTATATGTACCATTCTGATCGATTTTTGGTACCAAAAGTTGTTTTATTTGACTTTTAGAGCCGACTTCTTGAGAAAACTTGAAGCGCTATATCTCGAGTGTATATGGACAATGTCCAAAATTTTCCACGTTTGCCTCTAAATAGCCTATATATACCATTCTGATTGATCTTCGGTGCCAAAAGTTGTTTTATTTGGCTTATAAAGGCGATTTCTTTAAAAATCGGGAGACGCTATATCTCGGATATATATGGGCCGATTTCAAAAACTCCTTAATTTCTAGGATTCGATGAAAATTCGAAGAAAAAATTTTATTTCAAAAATCTGAATAAAAAAATTGCAAAAAATACCCCTCAAAACCCGGTTTTTTGAATATATCTCGGCTATCCGTGGACCTATCTTACTGAATTTCAATAGCAGACTCACTACCGAGGTTTAACACGTTTTAGCGAAAGAATGAGGTTTCTATCTCAAACCGTTTTCTCAGAAACGGTATTTCAACGACTACAGACGGACCGACGGACAGACGGACATCGCTCAATCGTAATCGCTATTGATGCTGATCCAGAATATATATACTTTATGGGGTCTTACACATTTATGTGAAGGGTATAATAAAAATAATCAAAGATCCCTGACGATGCTAACAAATTGTTAGCGAAATATCGGAAAAATTAATAAAGATAAATAAAAGACCTTAAGCTTTAAAAAATAGTTTTATTAATAAATTGAGGAATTATAACAAATTTTTGATATTTCTAATATGTTGGTGTCCCACCTGATATACATAAAAAATAGAATGAAAAGAAGTAGCATTACATACGCATAAGGTCATTGCAATTTAGAATAATGTACAAAAAACTTACCCCCTAATTCATAAAAATTATTTCAGGCTTATAAGACTGTTATTTGACATATTTGTATGGAAAATCTGTCAAATAAGAGCTTTATAAACCTGTTATATTTTTTATGAATTAGACGGTTAGTAAATAGTTTAAAGTAATACTAAAGAATTACATTGCAAAGGATTTCTAGCAACTAAAAGGCAAAATAGTTCATCATATGACATAAGCAAGGCTGAAAGAAAAATAAGAGTTCTACAAAACTTGAGTATGAATTTATGAAAGAATTGTTTTGCCTTTCAGCGGCAAATATATGAAAAGAAATAGTTTTGCACATAGTTAATATCCCACATTTGCCAAGTTATTATTTAGATAATTTATATGAAATATGTGCTAAGTACATATGTACACACTTGGCAAACAAAAAATATACCTCATAAACAAGGCAGTAAAAATGAAAAGAGAATAATTAATAAGGAAACAAATACATGTTAGCATTTCAATTTGAAAAATTTTACGAATTCCTTGTAGTCAAAAGTCTTTAAGCCATCGCACAGTGGCTGAAAATCATTTTTCGGTGGCCAAAAGTCGAATTTTTTTTTGTCACCGATTTTTTAAATTTTTACGCCATTTTAGAGATAATATATCTATATTAAGGTAGCCAAAAAATTAGGTTTAACTATTGATAATTGTGGACGTGGCATGCTGTCAAACTCTTCATTTTTTTTATTTTTAATTTCAGAAAAAGGTGTTTTTTACTTGTTTTTTGTCAAAAATAAATGGTTACTACTCGCAAACTATCAGCGATAATGGCCTGCGTTTTTTTTTTATAATGTTGGTAGGATTATAGTCTGTACTTATTGTAAGTGGTTACTGCTCTAGCGTTTAATATTACGGGCATTATGAAATATTTATGAATCTAATATATTTCACTGAAATTTAAAATTTAGTGGAATATAACTTCTAGGGAACAAAAGGGAACAAGAAACGTATGTGTCTCAAAGAAAGCTTAAATTGTCCTCTTTAACCCTATACATACTTTTGCACCCGCCACGATCCGCCAGTAGAACACTTTTTTCATTTTAATGAAATTACTCTAGAAAAAATTGGAAAAAAATTGTTTTATAAAAACGAAATAAAAAGAAACACAAATGGTAACGGGATTTCTTAATGCTACTTACGTCCATTACAAAACAACTCTTCTTAATCTCAAATTCTTTCATTTCATATAAATACGTAAACAACAAAGTGCAAACAACTGCATGCACATAACTGTAAATCCTGCAAAAGGGCTTTATGGCTTATTATTTTTCACATAACTGTAATACCTACAAAAGGGCTTTATGGCTTTGTTTTGATCAGCAAAAAAAAAAGATGTTAAAAATTTCACAATACGTTCTACACTAAACATACGATCTCTTTCTAATTTACCTGTTATCAACTGTTAGGGTCAACCAATGTCATAAACAATTTTATAGCAATAATCGCGACATTAAACCACTAAAGATAAAAAAACCCCATATTGGCGAGATACCTATTAGTTTTTCCTCATATTAAGGTCTGAATAACAAGTGCAGTTTTGTTCAGTTTAAGTACTACCTGCTACGAAATTCAAGATCAATGTTTGAATAACATTCACCTAAAAATATATAAAACTACGGATTCGATAATGGATTGCTCAATAATAAGTTAATGTCTGCAACAGTTTACAATATCCTTTATAATGGAGAAGATATCATTAAATATCATTTGGTGCCACTTGGAGATCTTTAAGAGGAGGCTCAGGAAAAAAGGAACAAGGATTACAGATTTTATAGAGAGCACAATACTAGAAAAATTTCACGAAATTCCACAAATGAAGATCTATTTAATATATTATTAGCAACGCGTTGCTGATCAAAACAAAGCCATAAAGCCCTTTTGTAGGTATTACAGTTATGTGAAAAATAATAAGCCATAAAGCCCTTTTGCAGGATTTACAGTTATGTGCATGCAGTTGTTTGCACTTTGTTGTTTACGTATTTATATGAAATGAAAGAATTTGAGATTAAGAAGAGTTGTTTTGTAATGGACGTAAGTAGCATTAAGAAATCCCGTTACCATTTGTGTTTCTTTTTATTTCGTTTTTATAAAACAATTTTTTTCCAATTTTTTCTAGAGTAATTTCATTAAAATGAAAAAAGTGTTCTACTGGCGGATCGTGGCGGGTGCAAAAGTATGTATAGGGTTAAAGAGGACAATTTAAGCTTTCTTTGAGACACATACGTTTCTTGTTCCCTTTTGTTCCCTAGAAGTTATATTCCACTAAATTTTAAATTTCAGTGAAATATATTAGATTCATAAATATTTCATAATGCCCGTAATATTAAACGCTAGAGCAGTAACCACTTACAATAAGTACAGACTATAATCCTACCAACATTATAAAAAAAAACGCAGGCCATTATCGCTGATAGTTTGCGAGTAGTAACCATTTATTTTTGACAAAAAACAAGTAAAAAACACCTTTTTCTGAAATTAAAAATAAAAAAAAAGAAGAGTTTGACAGCATGCCACGTCCACAATTATCAATAGTTAAACCTAATTTTTTGGCTACCTTAATATAGATATATTATCTCTAAAATGGCGTAAAAATTTAAAAAATCGGTGACAAAAAAAAATTCGACTTTTGGCCACCGAAAAATGATTTTCAGCCACTGTGCGATGGCTTAAAGACTTTTGACTACAAGGAGTTCGTAAAATTTTTCAAATTGAAATGCTAACATGTATTTGTTTCCTTATTAATTATTCTCTTTTCATTTTTACTGCCTTGTTTATGAGGTATATTTTTTGTTTGCCAAGTGTGTACATATGTACTTAGCACATATTTCATATAAATTATCTAAATAATAACTTGGCAAATGTGGGATATTAACTATGTGCAAAACTATTTCTTTTCATATATTTGCCGCTGAAAGGCAAAACAATTCTTTCATAAATTCATACTCAAGTTTTGTAGAACTCTTATTTTTCTTTCAGCCTTGCTTATGTCATATGATGAACTATTTTGCCTTTTAGTTGCTAGAAATCCTTTGCAATGTAATTCTTTAGTATTACTTTAAACTATTTACTAACCGTCTAATTCATAAAAAATATAACAGGTTTATAAAGCTCTTATTTGACAGATTTTCCATACAAATATGTCAAATAACAGTCTTATAAGCCTGAAATAATTTTTATGAATTAGGGGGTAAGTTTTTTGTACATTATTCTAAATTGCAATGACCTTATGCGTATGTAATGCTACTTCTTTTCATTCTATTTTTTATGTATATCAGGTGGGACACCAACATATTAGAAATATCAAAAATTTGTTATAATTCCTCAATTTATTAATAAAACTATTTTTTAAAGCTTAATATCCTGTTCATACATGCAGCAATATTCAAATTATAACAATTAAAGCCATTATTGAGACAAAATTTTCATATAAAAATTACAATTAGCTTATTGGCAATTAAGAGATAATTGTTTCAATAATGAGTAAAATTTATAATGCAACACTGTTAGATTTGTATTAACAGTACAATTTGTATTAACAGTACAATAACAGTACATATTGAACACTCCTTGTGAAAATTTTACTAATCAAATGTCAACAAAATAAATAAAAAAAAAACAATTTTTTTTTTAAATTTTTTATGATAAGGGGTGTTTTTTTTCGATGTATACAACTTTAAGTTGCAATAAAACAACGATGGATTATTTGATTGGCATGAATTTTACTTATCCGAAAGATAATCTTGTGGCATTACATTTTAAATATGTATGACTTCTGGCATATGACCGCCACGGCTGGCGCGGATGTAGTCCAATCTGGACTTCCAATTTTCGATGACTTTTTCCAACATTTCTGGCCGTATATCGGCAATAATACAGCGAATGTTGTCTTCCAAATGGTCAAGCGTTTGTGGCACAAGCATGTTGCGCAGTCTTGTTGAAATCACATCTCCTGGACATCATGGTTATTCAATTCAGGAATGAAAAAGTTAGTAATCATGGCTCTATATCGATCACCATAGACTGTAACTTTCTGGCCATCATCGTTTTTGAAGAAGTACGGACCAATGATTCCACCAGCCCATAAAGCTCACCAAACAGTCAGTTTTTGTGGATGTAACGGTGTTTCGACATGCACTTGAGGATTAGCTTCACTCCAAATGCGGCAGTTGTGTTTGTTGAAGTAGCCATTCAACCAGAAGTGCGCTTCATTGCTAAACAAAATTGTGCGCGATACGTATTCCGCACAGAACCATTATTTTCGAAATAAAATTGCACTATTTGCAAGCCTTGTTCACGCGTGAGTTTATTCATGATGTACATATTGCCAAACCAAACTGAGAATAGATCACTTGACACCTGTTAAATCGGTAGCCATCTGGAACAGTAATGCCAACTTAGAGTTCTATACATCGAAAAAACACCCTTTACAAAATAACCAAATGTAAACAATAACTTTTTCACCTGCCAAATGCTAATTGTCGTAGCAATATTAAGTATGTATGAACACCAAAACGATATTGCCAATTAACTGAATATTGTTTCAATTAAAAAGGCATATGTGAACTGCATATTAGGTCTTTTATTTATCTTTATTAATTTTTCCGATATTTCGCTAACAATTTGTTAGCATCGTCAGGGATCTTTGATTATTTTTATTATACCCTTCACATAAATGTGTAAGACCCCATAAAGTATATATATTCTGGATCAGCATCAATAGCGATTACGATTGAGCGATGTCCGTCTGTCCGTCGGTCCGTCTGTAGTCGTTGAAATACCGTTTCTGAGAAAACGGTTTGAGATAGAAACCTCATTCTTTCGCTAAAACGTGTTAAACCTCGGTAGTGAGTCTGCTATTGAAATTCAGTAAGATAGGTCCACGGATAGCCGAGATATATTCAAAAAACCGGGTTTTGAGGGGTATTTTTTGCAATTTTTTTATTCAGATTTTTTAAATAAAATTTTTTCTTCGAATTTTCATCGAATCCTAGAAATTAAGGAATTTTTGAAATCGGCCCATATATATCCGAGATATAGCGTCTCCCGATTTTTAAAGAAATCGCCTTTATAAGCCAAATAAAACAACTTTTGGCACCGAAGATCAATCAGAATGGTATATATAGGCTATTTAGAGGCAAACGTGGAAAATTTTGGACATCGGCCCATATACACTCGAGATATAGCGCTTCAAGTTTTCTCAAGAAGTCGGCTCTAAAAGTCAAATAAAACAACTTTTGGTACCAAAAATCGATCAGAATGGTACATATAAGGTGTTTAAAAGCAAAATTTGAAAATGTCTGCAATCGGTCTATATATACCTGAGACATAGCATCTCCCGATTTTTCAAGAAATCGGCTCTATAAGCTAAATAAAACAACTTTTGGCACCAAAAATCAATCAAAACGATACATATAGGTTAGCCAGAAGCAAAACTGGAAATTTTTTTGACATCGGCCCATATACATATGTTCGAGATATAGCGCCTCCCGATATCTCAAGAAGTCGGCTCAGGAAGCTAAACGAAACAGTTTTTTGCACAAAAAATTTGTCGGAATGGTACATACAGGCTGTTCAGAGGCAAAATTAGAACATTTTTGGACATCGGCCCATATGCACCCCAGATAACGCTCTTCACGATTTCTCAAGAAGTCGCCATTAAAAGCCAAATAAAACAACTTTTGTGTGTACATATGTATGTAAGTATGTATGTATGTATGTATGTATGTATGTATGTATGTATGTATGTATGTATGTATGTATGTACTTTCTTCTTTTTCGACATGAAGTGCTCAGCGTTTTTAATATTACTACTGCATTTGTCTTCTGGCATAGACATTTTATACGTACCGCCAAAATTTTCCTTTGTGAGGGGTGAACCCTCTGCTTGTTTTGTCACTGCTTTGGCCCAATTTATGTACCTGCTTTTGCTTCTAATGCTTCGCTTATCACCGTCTTGCCGAATTGTTTCAATAGAAGGTATGCTTCCATTTATTATACGCGTTATTTGTGTAGATTTCAAAGAAATCTGTTATTTTTATGACCACTTTTCCTTTCGATTTTGGAACCTTTTATTATGTTATCATTTACTTTTTGAAAGTAGAATTTCAGGTATTTAAATGCATTATTAGGAATTTTTTGGCCTTTTGATTATAACCGAACTAAGTGCATTTATGTAATTCGTATGTCTGGCTGTCTCTCAAAACGCCAAACTTGTTTACTTTGTATTGGTTGCGTAATATTCTAGTGGTTCCCGAATGTACAAATATTAAAAAAAGGTATACATGTTATATATCGTTGGAAAGGAATATGTGTCTTCTTTTCAAATATATGGAAAAATTTATACTTTATTTATGTTTTTAAGTCACATTCGTGAAAACAATGACAAAAATAATAAAAGGATAGTTTTTCGCACATAAAAATCAAAGTGAAACTTGAATATCTGCAAGACGATGAAAGATACATGCATAATTTTTCAAAGCGTATTAAAATACTAAATTTTCAAATAAAAGCATAAATTTCAGAAAGAAATATAAATCATAAATCCATTTTTTTAGCAATTCAAAATTGTCCCTTCCAAAAATTGAGTTTTTTTAATAATCTCAGTCTGGCAACGCTAATTATATCTAGGATGTCTTGAGCTTCTGCAGCAACAATACCAAGTGATTTTGTAATAAAACGTCGTTCACAGAATTTCATTTCACTTTTGGCAAAACTTTTCAGACGCCCACATATCCGAAAATTGTTTTAAAAATGTATGATTTTCGACCACTGCCTACTGTAGGGTACTTAGTTTAAATTAAACAAAATAAAATTTTTACACACTCTTAAGAGATTATCTTTCGCCACGTGTAAAAATAAGTATAAAAGCTGGAACAAAATTTTTTACGAATTCAAAAATAATGAAGCCACCTTTTTTGTAAAAAATTAAAATTTTTCGGTGAAATTTCAAAGTTTTGAATTTAGACCTATTTTATGACTTATCCGAGCAAGATATTTTAATAAAACGGTACCTTATCTCACTTAGAATTTTATAAGGAATATAACGGTGGGCCACAAATTAAAATTAAGATTTTAACAAAAAAGATATAAGCAAAATACCAAAAGAAGTTGCGGCGAAAATAATAAAAAATAATATTCTAAGGCGAATATCTCTTAAACTGTAAGAGATATGAAAACATGTTTTATAACATGTTTTCTTTGCCTTGCTAAGCAAAATACAAAAAGGTAAAAATCTTTAAAATCGGCCAAGATATAAGAAAGTTATAAGCTGCATAAAATTTTTTATACTCGAGGTAGGTAACTTTCAGCCCCCATAGCCCCGCCCCTGTTTTAACTATAGGCCTAAAAAGACTTGAGACAAAAAATATAACTCCTTGTCTATGACTACTTTAATTTTCAGCGAGATCCGTTGTGTGGTTTAAAAGTTCCGGACTTTTTACCACTTTTTCTTTTATTTACACCACTGTGCAACGTCAAATCCGTTCATCTCCAATATTCGAAATCAATGGAAAGTGGAACATCAGGATTTAGATGAAGAAGCCAAAAAACTACTAAAGAACGGAAATAGCACAGAACAAAATATAGAATATTTGCAATCAATACTTGTGTCAACTGAATAATAATTATAATTGCATTTCATAGGTATTTAAGTACGAGAAACATAGTATTAGTAAAAAATAATAATAAATATAACCTACCATTCTTACAAATGCTAATAAAATGTATTGCAATTCTTATTTTTAAAATGTTTATTAAAATTATCAAATTTGACAGCAAAAAATAATAATTTTTTCTTGTAATATCGGCAAAATCTCTAATTAAGTTTATTTTTTTCTTTAGTGTAAACATTTTTTGAGTGTAAAAATTTTTTTGAATGTAGGATTAAAAAAATTCCATTATCACAAAAAATCGTTTTAATTATTGTTAATTTCCAAGTATTAAATTTTTTAATGTGTAAATAAAAAAATAAAACCCATATTTCACTCCAAAAGTTTAAAAAAAATCATACGTTCAACTTTGACCTAGAAATCCATAAAAAGTACTTGATCAATTTTAATGTAATTAAAACTCAGTCAAGCCGAACTAAATATCTATCCATTAAAAAAAAATTACTTAAATATTTTGATCGGTTCAAAAGTTACAGAATTTTGGCCACCGAAAAACGATTTTCAGCCACTGTGCATCGTAAGCTTTGCCAAAAGTACAGCCCGAATGATGATAATGAAATGGTTAATCTTTTTGTCCTTTTTGAGTTTTACGCAGATTTTTATAAGTTTCGAGGCGAGAAATGAATGAATAGTTATCATTTAAGTACAGGCGGCTATGAACTCCATCAGCAATAACGTCAGAGACTTTTAGATTTTTGTGTTTAAAGTATTTAGACATTTTTTTGTCCCGTTTGGATATCTGCAAGAACTTCACAAGGATGGCATTCTTATTTTTTATATATATGGCATTCACAATATCGCTGCTTTCGATTTCAACTTTAAGGATAAAGCAAATTTTACGGACAATGGATTTAATATCATCTAAATCAGCGGGAAGGCCAGAAATTTCAATATCAGCTCTATTTAACCGATGTTGTAGCATGTCAAAAAATTTGCATTTGTAGGTTGCATCATTTGAATCAACAAGTGCTTTACAAGTAAACAATTCATTCTTAATTTCTTTAAGGTTATTTGATAATTCAGTACGAACATCGCTAGTAACAGAATCAACTTTAGCCTTAATTACAGACTGATCAAGTGTTAAGGCAGTCATGGATTTTTTTAAAGTCGCCAATGAATTTCGCACTTCTGCTTTGAAAACGAGATCATAATTTTCTGGCGGAGATTTAACACATGTGGTGCAAGTATAGGCCAGGTTGCGATTTTTGTCCAGAGTAGTGAAAATCGTTTTAAAGACTTCTTCGCAATCAATGTGATACCATATATTACAAGATCTACATAGTAGGCTTTTAGTTCCAGATGTATTTGATTTGCAAACACCGCAAGGATAAGACATTGTACTTGAATTAAAGTTTAATTTAATAAACACAATATATTTTAGATTTACTTATATATTTTGCGAAAACTTTGCACAGTATATCGGTAAATTTAATGCAATAATTTTTTTATTTTTTATTTTCTTTTCTTATTTTTAGTATGTAAGTACATATATCAAGAAAAAAGACAAAATGCACGTTTAACTGGTCATAGTGTTGCCAACCAACAGCTATGAATATACAACAATTGCTGGTACTTAAATAAATTTAAAGAAAAATTTTATTAATAAAACAATATAATTAAAAAAACTATAAAATAATAATAAAAAATTTTCGCTTTAAGCATTTGACTTCAAATAAATTTGCTTTGATAGGAAATAATAATTAATTTTTAAATTTTTGCACCGGTATTATGAATAATGTTTAAAATGTTGTTGAAATACATTTTAGAATAAATTTCATATGAAAAAAATTTTCTAAAACGTATTTAAACTACATTTTATTTTTTATGAATACCGGTATTGGAATTTGGGTCTAAAGGTCTTCACATTGATGACACTCAATTTATGCCGAAATTCTCTATTGACTTTTGTCATCAGCTTGATATCAGGTGTTACATCTTTGATGTCGTTTGGCATAATATTTATGATATGAATGAATTTTTATGATACGCTGTCATCAGTATGAAAATAAATTTTTCTATGAGTGTAGGCCAACTAAAGTAATACTCTGTTCGTACATTATATACAAATTATAACAATTAATTCCATTATTGACTCTAATTTTTAATATAAAAATTACAATTTACTTATTGGCAATTAAGAGATAATTGATTAATAATGAGTAAAATTTATAATGCAACACTGTTAGATTTGTTTTAACAGTATTAAATGAACAAGTTTTACAACAACAGTACTTATTGAACACACCTTGTTAAAATTTGACTAATCAAACATCAACAAAATAAATAAACAAACAATAAAATGGAGAAGCAAATTGAGGGTAAGTTTTTTATTTATATAAAATTTGTATTTCTTATTTATTGTAAATAATTTATTTTTTGCATCAACAGAATTATCTTCAGAAAAGATTTAATAAATTCAAAAAACAAAAACTAATTATTGTAAAAATTTGATTAAGAAACTTTCAAAAAAAATATTTTTCCCGCCTTCAAATGTATTAACAACATTCATGAACAACATATGTACATACATATAAAAAACAAAAATACAAATTTATATTTGTTTGTAAATTTATTTAAAATAATAAATTAATCGGCTAGAAATATATGTAGATATACATACATATATTGAGGAATAATTCCAACCTTTTGGGAATGGATTTCAGTACGTACATATGTATGTTTTTTTTAATACATTTGTACATAGCAGATGAGCCAAAAGAAGTCATCCGATGTTGTTTGGCTTTCAGAATACCGTTGCTCCGTCTTGTTGGAACCACATGTCCTCCAGATCTAATTTGTTTAATTGCGGCAGAAAAATCTGGGTCACATGGCCCTATAGCGCGTTGTGGTTTGGTCAGCAGCGTCCTCGAAGAAAATTAACCGATAACTCATCCAGCGTAAACAGCGCAGCATGCAGTCACTTTGACCTTCTTTTCTGTGTGAATATTTTCTCAAAGCTTTTAGTAGGCAGCTCAAAACAATTACCTCATTACTTCCTGCCAAACTTACAGAAAAAATTGACACAATAATTTCTTCAATTGTCAAATGCTAATTGTCGTAGCAATATTAAATTACATAATCCCTGGGTATAAATGGGCTGAAGTGTTTCTTACATTTAGTTTCTTGCAAACATATTATGTCAGAGTTTTTCTTGATATTAAGATTTGTAAACTTGTGTAATTATAAGTAAATCCTCGAATATTCCGCTGCATAAATATAACCATAAATTACGAAACAGACAAATAAATAGAAGAGAGAAAGTGTTATAGGTATAATGAGTGATAAACTACAAGATTACGACAATCCGCGCATAAAATTGAAATCTTCTGCGCATGTTCACCAATGACGTCACCCAAAATGAATTTCTATTGGCTGGTTATTTTCAGTTCAAATTGAAAAAAAAAAAACAGTGGGACAATATATTATATTTTTCTTTCAATCTTTGCTACGACAAATTAAAAATTTTTATGTTACTTTATTATTTTATTGAATTTTCTTTTTCGTTTTTTTTAACTTTCATAAATTTCTGCATTAAGCAGCCTTATTCTAAAGTACATTCTGCATCTGAAAAACATTTTTTTTACCTCTTCATCTGCTTCAATGACCTTTGCTTCCGACAAATGTTGCTGTAAATATTTTTTCTGCTACTTTGCATGCATTTGCCCACTGCACATTTCATTTTTATGTTGTTTTTTTAAGCTTTTATATGGTTGCCAACTTTCGTACAATGTGGATTAAGTACACAAAAATTATATGTATATGGAAATTTCCGCAATTTTTTGATTTTGCTTGTTAACTGTTTGTTCGCTACTAATGTCTTTGATTATTTGTTAAACTTTTAAATAATAAAAGACATACTTATGTATATCTACCCGTGGCTGTACAATAACAGTAAAGAAAAAACTCAGGCATTTTGTTGATAGATAAAAACCTGTGAAGACAAACACGTGCGAAAATCCATCAGGAAAACAAAAACAGGACCAAATTTTGCTCGTGATGGGAGAAGGAGGAAAGAAAGAAGAGTTTCGTAACTCTATAAAGGGAACTCTTAAGGATACAGCTGTAGTCCAAGACCTCAAGCCAAAAACCACAATAGAGATTCAAGACCTTGACTCTCTCTCTACGGAAGAAGAAGTACAAAAAGCTCTATGCAAAGAACTAGATATTGGAATAGGAGAAATGACGGTTCATCTGACAGCTATAAATAGTAGAGAACAGAGAAGAGCATTCGTATCCCTCCCAGAAACGTGTGCACAGAAACTTCTCCATACCGGAAGAATCAAAATTGCTTTAACAAACTGTAGACTCAGACATGCCGAAGAAAGAAAGCGCTGTTTCCGCTGTTTCGGAGTAGGTCACATGCAGTGGGAATGTAAAGGCCCCGATAGGAAGGGAATGGGACTTTGTATCAAGTGTGGCGAAAAGGGCCACAAAATAAAAGAGTGCAGAAACCAACCAAAGTGTTGCGTTTGCTCCCAAGATGGAGCTGGCAATGTCGACCACCTGCCAGGCTCAAGACACTGCAGAAAAAATAAGGAGAAGGCGCAATGAAAATTTTACAAGCAAACATGCATCGAGCAAAAGTAGCGCACGAGCTCCTACCGCAAATAACTCTAGAACAGAAGGCCCACATCATTGTTATAAGCGAACAGTACTCCAACATGGAAAATGGGATCTGGGTTGGAGACGAAACTGGAACAGCAGCAATATGGATCCCTCCTAGTAGCAACATGCGACCAAGGAGGAACGGAAAAGGAAAGGGGGTAGTGTGGATGCAGTTTGAAGAATTCACTCTACTAAGCTGTTACCTCACTTCCAGCGACAGTATTGATGAATTCCAGCGAAAACTCGACACCATCGAGGACATCGCTCGCAATATCGGAGGTAATCTCATTGTAGCAGGAGATTTCAACTCACAAGCAGTCGAATGCGGAATGCAGCAAACCAACTCAAGAGGCAGAAAAGTTCTCGAAATGGCCGCTGGAAATGGGCTAACGGTTGCAAATATGGGAAACGTAACCACATTCAGGCGCGCAGGGTGTGATGGTACTATACCTGATATAACACTGGTCTCTGAAGAACTAGCTGGCAAGATAGAGAACTGGAGGGTTCTGGAAACATACACAGCAAGCGATCATCAATACATCTCTTTCTCACTTAGAGATGGAAACGCTATAGCAGAACAAAATGGCAATACGTCCAACCGTAAATGGAACTTGAACAGGCTGAATCCCCCGGTACTGTTAGGTGAGATCGACAGGCAGGCGGAAGCAAGAGAAATAGGTGGAGATGCTAACACCATCGTTAAGGCCGTTATGAATATCATCACAAGAGCATGTGATAAAGCAATGCCAAAGGTGAAGGGACCGAGAAACAAACCCGCAGTTCACTGGTGGAACGACGAAATAAACAGGTGCAGACGTGGCTGCATTCATCATAGACGGGTATTTACAAGAGCCAAACGCAGAGGCTCAGCTGATTTGGAACTGATGGAGTTCAGGAGCGGAAAGAAACGACTGCGAAATGCCATAAACAAAAGCAAGAAAGAAAAATGGGAGGAACTAAGAGAGGACATTAACCGAAATCCATGGGGACTTGGATACAAAATTGTCATGAAAAAACTGGGCAAAAAAAGCTCCGTGAATGACATGAACGCGGCGGATATGCTAAAAATAGTAGAAACTCTCTTTCCGAAACATGATGCGATAAGAGGCGAGCAGCAAGATAGACTACATGAAAACGAAAATATTCCCCAATTCACCCAAGAAGAGCTCAAACCTGCAGCAAGAGATCTGAAAAACAACAGGGCACCCGGACCCGATGGCATTCCAGCAGAAGTCCTAAAGGTAATAGCGAATAACAGACCACAGCTGCTGCTAGAAATGCATAACAGTTGTCTTAGGGAAGGGGTGTTCCCAAAAACATGGAAGAAACAGTCCCTAGTACTGGTCAGTAAAGGAAAAGGAGACCCAGAATCACCTTCCTCCTACAGACCACTATGCATGCTGGACACGGCAGGCAAACTCCTAGAGCGACTCATAAAATCTCGGCTGGAGGAATCCATTCAAGCAGCAGGAAATCTTTCTAGAAGACAATATGGATTTCGTAGAGGAAAATCCACAATTGACGCCCTAAGAGATGTTGTTCAAGCAGCCACAGCTTCTCAGCAGGGTAATCATCACTCAAGACCAGTGATCCTTTTGGCGACCTTGGATGTGAAAAATGCATTTAACAGCCTCAGATGGATAGACGTAATATGCGCCTTAGAGAGGAATTTTAACGTTCCAGAGTATCTCATGAGAGTGATAAGAAACTACTTAAAGGACAGGGTACTGCTATACAACACGTCTGAGGGTAGGAAAGAAATGAAGGTGACCTCAGGAGCTGCGCAGGGATCTATACTTGGACCTGATCTCTGGAATGCCACCTACGATGAAATACTGAAATTGGAGATGCCGGAAGGTACATACCTTGTTGGATACGCTGACGATATTGCAGCCGTTATCACAGCAAGGAACACCGACGATGCACAGTGTAGACTTCGACAAATGATGCTCAAAACCAGGAGCTGGCTGAATTCACATGGGCTGCAACTAGCAATGCAAAAAACGGAGCTTCTACTATTCACCAGGCGACAAATTTCTGTTGAGATAGATATGAGAATAGAGAATACGGTACTAACCACAAAAACATCGGTAAATTACCTGGGAATGGGATTAGACCCGAAACTGACATTCTCACGGCAGATTGAATACGCAACGGAGAAAGCGGCAAAAATCGCAATGAAGCTCAGCCGACTTATGGCAAATATCGGAGGACCGGCACAAAGTAAGCGGAAGTTACTTATGGAAGCTTGTAATAGTATTCTCTTATATGGCAGCGAAGTCTGGGCTCAAACACTGAAGACAAAAAGCAGAGCCAAAATGCTACTTATAGTGCAAAGAATATCAGCACTTCGGGTCACATCAGCATACCGCTCTGTATCAGCACCCGCAGTGTTGGTCATAGCCGGAATGAAACCGATAGACCTACAGGCATTAGAACGGATGGAAATTTTCAACATTAAGGAAATCAGCCCACAACCAGCTGAAGAAATCGAAGCCATCAAGCGGAAGACAATGGAGAGGTGGCAGTCACGATGGAACGCCGAGAGATATGGAAAGTGGACCTACAGACTGATCCCTAATGTAACTGAATGGACCCAAAGGAAATCAGGAGAAGTCAACTATTACTTAACCCAGATGCTATCTGGGCATGGATATTTCCGTAGTTATTTACATCAAATGGGGAAATGCGACACACCATTCTGCATGTATGATCAAATACAAACCGTAGATGATTCTGAACACACATTTTTTGTATGTAGCCGATGGACAAATGATCGGGAAAGAATAAAGAGCAGGATAGGTGAAATAACACCCGAGAATATTGTAGAAAAAATGATTAACACAGAAGAGAACTGGAACGCGATCGCAGGATTCGTTGAGTCTGTACTGCGGGCGAAAAAAAGGGAACTGGATCTAGAAGGCAGAACCATCACAGAATAAAAGAGGCCTGACGTAGGCTGTAAATGATGACGAGAACAACGAGGACGGAAACAAAGGGGGATCCACCTGGAAGTAATGCGAAAGCGGTTCCCAGGTGGAAAACATATCTCCAGTACGCCTAGGGTGGGTTTTTAGCCGGTAACCGTATATCGGAGTCCGGCATACGACATGGATGACGATCCATGTTAGATGCGTAACGCATTTTCCAATCCTACAACCCCAAAAAAAAAAAAAAAAAAAAACACGTGCGAAAAGGAAAGCAAACACTTGTATGAAACGAGATTCTGTGCATAAATCTACACCAACATATTTACTGCACATTTTGAGATGTATATATTTTTATAAGATGTATATATTTTATAGAAAAATTTCCGCTAAATGTAAGCACATACATATGTATGTATGTATGTGTACATATGCCGCTGGTAAAAGCGGAAAGGATCGTAAAAATAATTATAAAACTGTTTACCTGCGATTCAGTATGGTATCTTTAGTGTAGGTATGTACAAATATGTATATGATTTGCATGATGATCATAAAATAATATAAGGGCAACTGACATTCAAAGTAAATTTCTAGATATTCGCACATGTGCTGAGATATGCAAAATTTGTAAATCACTTTTTCCTTCGGTGCACAGTTTGTCAATATGTACTTGTTTTTTTATATCCGCATAAAACACAGAATGCCCTCTAAAATCGACATATCTATAGTACACAAATGTAATACATCCGCCATAAAAAACAGTATAGTTTTCAGTTCGAAATTTTTGGAACGAAATTCCTTAACGTGGCTTACTGGTAGTGCAAATTAGTAGAAATCGTCACGAAAGCGTGTAAGCTGTTTATATGTATTAGTGTATCTGTCGACAGACAATTGTGTAGGTGTCTCCGCTGCTGTCAGCGGAGACCCCTACCAATAAATATTAATTAGTTGTGAAAACGGATGCCGTTAAAGTAAAATATGTCGCAACAAAAACAGCAATATTGAAAAATGTTCTTCGTTTTGTAGCAGATTGACAAAAAGAAACTGCATGTGTCAAAAGTAAAAAAAATTAAACGTTCCAAAAATTTTAAGAAGCATATAAAATTTAAAAATTTCAAAAACAACACAAAATAAAACATACAGATTTCACCTTGTATTACATTCTAAGATGAAGAAGAAACGTAAGGAACTTCGTGCCTAACGAGGGTCCCCCGACCCCATTTTTTTTTTTTTTTTTATTGAAATTTCTAAAAATAATGATTAAAAAACACATTAAATTTTATTATACGCCTATTTTCCACCGGCTGACACTCAGTCAATTCAACTTCAGTTTTTCTTGCGAATTGAAATAGCAAAGCAGTGCCCCGATTTCGTGATCTCAAAACGTATTGCAGCACATGGCTGATTACATATTTTGAGAAATAATAATAATAATGTATGCTGGTTGATATTGCGTCTTTCGGAAACTTGCGTTTTCGACTGTGCTTCTTTCGCTTTTCTAACTTAATCATTCCAAACAGCAAAAATACGGTTGCAATGAACTTAAAAAACCCCACAGAAAATATCTACTTATGTACATACCTATTAAACATCTGCAGCGAGTAACTTTTTTTTGCATATGTGAAACTCGATAGCGAGTGTCGTAGATATTTTTTCTCTGTCTCTCACAGCACAAGCAGTGAAGAGTACAGAATGTTTGTTTGACAAATACTAACATGCAAGCAGCCGAAGTTTATTATGTACCGAAAACATGAACACATAAAAATGTAAACAACCGAAAAGAAGTACTGCAAGTATTTTTTTGTAACAAAAAAAAATGTTAACATTAATTGTTCAAATGTATAAACTGCAATACCTATTTAGATTTCCTTATAATTTAGCATGTTGATTTCCGTTCCCATTAAAACTGCTGACATTATGTCTACCAATAAAAATAAAAATAACTAAACAGGTGATTTCTCAGAAATTAGGTAAACATAACAAAATAACATTTTATTAAATAATGTACTTTTAGTTTTAAGTTCAGTTTATAATAATGAATCAATAAAGAAGGAGGGCTACACCTAAATAAAAATAATTTTTTTTATTAAATTAAACAAAAGATTCATTAAGTTGTATAAAGACAATGATATATTTCTTTAAACAAATTTTGTTTTTTGTTAATAAATCAAAACTATGTTTTCTATGTATAACAAAGCTTAAAATAGTGCATTAATATTCTTGACTGCATTTACATTCATATATGTATGTATAGTGTACGGATCTTCAGTTATTATAAACAATTTGAAGCGTCAAAAAATAATACATTTTTATTTTTAAAAGGATAATATTCTATATAAGTTTAATAAGTAATAAAAACTTGAAAATATTACGACAATATATATGTGATGTGAAAGAAAATCAAATAGGTATCTAAATAAATTATAAACTTGCCTTATTCCCCTCCATTTCTTGTATTACGCCTCGCTGTTGAAATTATATTGAACTCAAGTCATAAAGCACTTTATGCTCAAGAAAACAACAGTTTGTTGTATTTGCCAAACTTCACCTGATACAGCAAGTACCAAGTGAAGTTTGGATGTTTTGCCATACTCGACATGTTCGCCTCATACAACACACGAATGAGAGCAAAAAACAAGCATGTACTAAAGAGCTGCACAAAATGTATTGAAAGTTCTGGGGGTCGATTCTGGTTCTGTGAAAACGTGAAATGAAAAAAAAAAGTTTTCATTTTCGTTTTCATAACAACTTTTCACTTTATCATTTCACATTCACACAAATTGCGATTCCCGTTTATTTAATGAAAAAGTGTTTCATTCCACATGTTGCTGTGAAACTTTTGCAACATTGATTTACAAATTTCGTAGCAAACGTCAAGCCAGTAAACAAAACTTTACACATAAATATGTACATACATACATACAAATATTATTTAAAGCACAACCGCAAATAAGGTGACATCTACATACATACATTTAAATAATTTTCTTTAATAATTTATTGTCCTTGTAATCAAAAGTGAATAAACTATCATGTAAGTTTATCTTTATTTTCATATTTCATGCATTCTATGTATGTGTGTTTTTTTACAGGAAAAAAAAGAGAAGAGTACTTCAATAGAGACACAATTAGATGCATATGTGAAATGTAAACAAAACATTTTTGATAATAAGTTTTAACAAACTATGTATATGTACATTTAAGGATTACATAAAACACAACAATAAATTGAAATCTACATTAAAAGTTTTTCTAATTCATTTCTTACAGGAATATTGCAGTAAATAAAGTTTTTTATTTAATTTGTTTGCTTTGTACATATTTCCGTAGGCTTGTGAAGAGCAGACAAAGCTACTGAGAGCCAAATTCTCTTTTTTGTTGTGTTTTGAGTGTTGCCTACTTTTCATTTGCAAAAAAAAAGCGTTAAGAGAAAACAAAAGTTCAAAAAAAGAAGTGCTTAATCATAAAATTCATCGAAAAGCAACACTTTTTTTGTTTTTCATGCATATTTTGTCAGTGAAAAAAATTTTTTCATATGAAGATTTTTTGACAGTTGGTTGCACTGTTTCACAAATGAAGAATCAGAAGAGTTGTGAAGCGGTGAAAAAATCCCGTTTCATTCCAGTGTTGTTTTCACATGAAAACGCTTTGACGTATTTTTTCATTTCTCAAAGAACGCGAATCTAAACTGCTATGAAATGGTGAAAAAACTTTTCATTTCACCATTTCACAGAACCAGAATTGACCCCCTGTACTCTAGCGCACACTACTTCCAAGCCGTGCATTTCAGTGTAAACATTATCAACAAAACAAGCATAACAAAACATGACTTTACTCTCACCAAAACAAAACAAGCACCATTTGAAACGTTTCTCTCTATAGTTTTGTTAGTGTTTGTATGTTCAAATGGAGTCGAACATCAAAACAAAAACAGACCATGAAATAAAACAACGGCAAATTACACCAAAAGCACAAAAACACACACACACACACATAGGTTAAATTTTTTATGTTCATAAAAATGCTAAAATTTCTTTGCAAGTTTGCCTGCGAGTTTGTTTTGAATGTTCCAAAATAGTTTTGATGTTCTACTTCAGCTTTGTTCTATTTTAATATTGTTTTGTTGTACTTCTTGTGTTCTCTTCTTCAATGTTTTGATCGTGAAACAAAAGAAATGTTTTCGGAAGTATGTCATCTCCATTAAAAATAATCTAAGTGTCAAAACCACCACCAGTTGTAAAAAAGTTAGCTTATAATTCATTACTAGTTAACTGAGTTGCCGGCAGGGTTGTGTTAAACCCCGGTAGTGGGTCTGCTATTGAAATTCAGTAAGATCGGTCCACGGATAACCAAGATATATTCAAAAAACCGGGTTTTGAGGGTTTTTTTTGGCCTTTTTTTTGGTCAGATTTTTAAAAAAAATTTTTTTCTTAAAAAGTAAGCCATATCATTTTTAGTGCCCAGTAAATCCCAAAAATTAAAGAACTTTTGAAATCGGCCCATATATAACCGAGATATAGCGTCTCCCGATTTTTAAGGAAATTGGCTTTATAAGTCAAATATAACAACTTTTGGCACCAAAGATTAATCAGAATGGTATATATAGGTTATTTAGAGGCAAAAGTGGAAAATTTTTCGACATCGGTCCATATACATTCGATATATAGCGCCTCCCGTTTTCTCAAGAAGTCGGCTCTAAAAGCCAAATAAAATAACTTTTGGTACCAAAAATCGATCAGAATGGTACATATAAGGTGTTTAAAAGCAAAATTGGAAAATTTTTGAAATCGGTCCATATATATCTGAGACATAGCGTCTCCCGATTTTTCAAGAAATCGGCTCTTTAAGCCAAATAAAACAACTTTTGGCACTAAAAATCAATCAGAATGGTACATATAGACTACATAGAGGCAAACGTGGAAAATTTTTGATATCGGCCCATACACCCTCGAGATATAGCGCCTCAAGTTTTCTCAAGAAATCGGCTCTAAAAGCCAACTAAAACAACTTTTGGTATCAAAAATCGATCAGAATGGTATATATAAGGTGTTTAAAAGCGTAATTTGAAAATGTCTGCAATCGGTCTATATATACCTGAGATATAGCGTCTCCCGATTTTTCAAGAAATCGGCTCTATAAGCTAAATAAAACAACTTTTCACACCAAAAATCAATCAGAATGATACATATAGGTTAGTCAGAAGCAAAACTGGAAATTTTTTTGACATCGGCCCATATATGTTCGAGATATAGCGCCTCCCGATGTCTCAAGAAGTCGGCCCTGGAAGCCAAACGAAACAATTTTTTCCACTAAAAATTTGTCGGAATGGTACATACAGGCTGTTCAGAGGCAAAATTAGAAAATTTTTGGACAGCGGCCCATATGCACCCCAGCTAACGCTCCTCAGCATTAAAAGCCAAATAAAGCAACTTTATATGTATGCATGTATGTGTGTATTTTGTATGTATGTATCTATGTATGTATGTATGCATGCAAGTAGGTTAGCATAAACAATTTTTTTGCTTTGGTGTAAAAATGTGTATGTATGTATACAGGAGCTTGAAAATGACAGTGATGGAAAGAATTGTTGAAAAAACGTTACGCAATTAAATTCGTCTTCAAATTCATTCACACAAAAATCATGTTGTGTCTCCCTACGTACTTACATACATACACACATACATGTGCATGATGATACGCAACAGATCATCAACAACGTGCACAAGAAAAAAATCATTCTGTAATAGCAAGGAATGTAAATATGTATGTATGGATGTTTGTTTGTATGTATGTATGTATATAATCATTGTTTTATGGAACACACTGAAAATATTCAATAACAAAGACTTTATTTTAGAGTTTTCTATTATAGGTACACACGTATGCATGTACCCACATACGTAAGTAAATTGAAAAGAAAATCACACTTAATGGCAATGTTTAGCATTATAATTCAAAAATAATGCACTTATATGCAATTTTTGGTTGAATAAATTTTACTATAACGTTAGCTGATAAATAATTAAGAAATACATTTTGCTTTTCTTTATTTCATTGATATTAAAAAGAATTGGTGTCACCCAGTGGTTGGACTTGAGCATATTAAGAATTATTTAAATAAAAGTTTTGCAGCCTACTTTAATATAATTAATATATAAGTGCATACATATGTACATATATTGAAATAAACTCGTTTTACATCAACCATTTTAACAAATAGAAAATCGATTTCTCTCACTGTAAACTAGAAATGCTTTACTGTTTTACAACTGCTGTAGTTGTGGCTGCCGCTTCTCTATACCTACCCTGTTGGACATTGAGTAGTCAACTACTAAAATAGTTGACTTTGAGTTAACTTTTAAGGACTAGCTTCAAATTAGCTACAGTATATTCGATTTGTAATTCACTTTTTGTGTACTGGTTATAACCTAGCTGAAACGTAGTGCAGAGTTAACCCAAAATTCAAATAATAACATACACACATACACGGTATATAACTCCTAATTTAAACTGCCTATTGTCGCATTCGTTTTATATGTAGCGATGGCTGAGTGAGTATGTTGGCTGCTCGTCAGTCTTGAGGCCAGTCTCGATTCCCACTAGAGGCTAACAAAAGAAAAGAAAGTAGGATGAAATTCAGAAGTAATCCGGCGTCAACCAGTTCCTGCTCTAAAATAGTTAGTTTTAAGTTAATTTCGTTTCCGACAGGGTATTAACAGCGTATACATGCGTCTCATATTCAAGTGTGCAGATTTTTCATTACCAAATTTTTACATACACATATGAGAGTGATCAAGATATTAAAAAATTTCTACATACACATACTTACATAAATATATGAGTAGCAAGAAATGTAGAAATTATGCTATTCATTATACCCTTAACAAAAATATATATGTATACGTAAGTTTGTGATTTCGTATGTAACGCTTTGATATAACTACTAAGACCCCATAAAGTATATATGTATATTCTGGAGCAGATTCAATAGAAATTACGATTAAGCGATGTCCACCTGTAATCGTTGAAATACCGTTTCTGAGAAAATGCTTTGAGATAGAAATCTCAGTCTTTCGCTTAAATGTGTTAAATCCCGGTAGTGGATCTGATATTGAAATTCAGTAAGATTGGTCCACGGATAGCCGAGATATATCAAAAAACCGAGTTTTAAGGAGTATTTTTGGCCATTTTTTAGGTCAGATTTTTGAAAAAATCGGCCCATATATACCCGAGATATAGCGTCTCCCGATATTTCAAGAAATCGGCTTTAAAAGCCAAATAAAACAGCTTTTCGCACCGAAAACCAATCAGAATGTAGGTACCATTGTGAAGGATATTTAAGATTCGGCCCAGCCGAATTTAGCACACTTCGAACAAGTGTTCATGCGTAGCTAGTTTATGTGTACTTTTAGCGACAAGTCCATTTGTGCAGAGGTCTAATACCTATGTATGTTCCCAATGTATATCGCAATGTAAATTGCATAAATTAATATTGAAACTATTTATCATAAAAATAAATTAAAAAAGTAATTAAACAGGCTAATTGTTTATAAAATATCTTTGCTTCTTAAATAATAATACATCAAAATTGTATGCGAAATCCACATAATTTTTTAATCGCTAAAATGTTTTCTTTAATGATATTGGGTGACCCTATCGTTCTTCCAACTACGTCATCTAACGGAAAACATGCGCATGTCGCAATATTGTATTTTATCATTCTTGGGTATACATATATACATATAAAATTATATGTATACATGTATATGAATTTTTCATTATATACATACATACATATGTATATATGTATGTATGTTGATTGCATTCAATCTGACACATCATCGTCAGTTGCCATGAATTGTATTGTTTTTGATTCTGACTCGGAATCACACTCAGAGAGATCTGTATGAAGATATACAGAGGTCTTTGTTGGTAAATACGATATCAGAGAGTATTAGTTTGCTTGCTGTTGGATCTGTATGTTTCTTACTTGTTAATGATTCCTTGTTCAGAGATTTTCGACTTTTGTTTTTTTTTTTATTCAATTCTATTCTATTAAACTCAGCAGAGATATTTTTTATTGATCTGTATGATTTTATTCTTGTATGATTTTTGGTTGTGGAATTTTTAGTGATGTTATTGTTATGAGCCGTTGCTGCGGAGTAAGAAGTAAACGAAGTTGTTGTCTTTGATTCTTCGCTGTGAATTGCTCAATTACTGCAGGCTCTCGTTCTGTTGAATAAATTTTTTACATTGGTATTAAACCAATGCGGGGTGTTCTTCTGCACAAGTTGCACAAAATGTACTAAGTTTTGATACCTATTTGTAAATATCAAGTACTCCTTAGGAACTAAGTTCATCTATGATTTCTTTTGTAGGAATTTTCTAAAGAAATGGTGCAAAGATAGGACCTTTTGTATAATTCAGTTGCTCATGTAGTTTACAAACAATTGGGCATATACCAAATATGTACATATGTATGTATGTAGCTCTTTAGTTGAGAGAAATTTATTTGCCGTTAAACTGTCTTTTTTTAATAAGAGTAGTTTGCCATCTCTTAGCTAAGTGATGGATTTGATGTCCTTACTAATAAGGTGTAAGGCTCTATGAATGGAAAGACACGAACACTCCGATAAAGGTTTTTTGTCATCAGTTGCCGCAACAACAATATATTTACGAATAGAGATCTTTGAAGGCAGAGTAGGAAAATCAAAAAATTCGCCTCTGTTTCTTTTTTGCCTTTTACCTTGGGGACTGCGATCGGCTAACAAAGCAAACCGATTATCCCCTATGAGAGGGGACCCAGGAGCTATAATGATCACTTTACACAATATAAATATAAAAAAAATTTCTCTTTACGGCTGAGCACTAATTAAGAAATAAAGATAAATAGTAATTGATCTCTGTGTTTGTTATTCTATAAATTAATGCACTGAGCACGATGCGCTTTAACAATTCACACGAAGAACTGTACTCGCTGACTGCTAATCGGAGACTGAAGACGAAATTTAAGGTTAAATTATTCCTGACTTTGCCATAAGGCCATAACATAACCATAGCCATAATTTTTTTGTCTGGCAACTATTAGTGCCGCCATAGCCGTAAACAGCTGTTTATGTTTTATTTTTATTATTTCAATAGTGCAGTAGTAGTAACACAACAAATGTGTGTATATATTTTGCAATCAGCTGTTTATGGTTATGGCAGAAAACCAAAATTCAATTGGTATCTATGGTTATGGTTATGGCTATGGCATTATGTTAAGTCAGCACTGTTCATTTACAGTGCTGCCCATAAAGTTGGTTCGACCAGCTGTTTTATATGGTTATGGTTATGTCGGGACTAATTTAACCTTTAATAACGATTGCAATTCAGGGAAATGGGAAAAAATTTGTGGGAAAGAATGTTTACGATAGTTTTGATTATTTGCAAGGAGCCTTATTGTTTATGTGGAATGAATGCACCATGACCCATACATACATTACATACTGATGCTGTTGTCAGAACCTCAAACGATTTTAGAAAGTCCTCTGATGTTACAGGTGCCATAGCTTTTATATTTGCTGGTGATTTGTGACAGACTCTTTCCGTAGTTAACAGAGCAGATATCATTGAAGCATGTTAGAAATAATCTCCCCTATATACTTCGATTCAAGATATAGAATTACGATCCAATATGCAAGTTAATTTTCATGAAATTTCAGATAGCGATTTCCCACAACAGCGTCTAAAGCAAGAGAATTAGTTTTTCTCACTCGAAACTAAAATATAAATTATAAAATTCTTCTGAATGCGTGTTTAGGCCATAATTTAGAAATTTCGATAAATGCAGTATACACTGGCATCAAAAATGTGTACGAAAAGTATTCAGGCTTGTTGCAGAATCCAAGTCAGAATTCTGAATTATCAGAATTCAAAATCAATTCTGATTTGAATTGGTGTCATGAAATCGTCTTAGTTTTGCGCTGATTCGAACATAAGTAAAACCCATATTCGATTCAGCTGTTTTGTTTTGGTTGTGCTGTTGTTTACATTTTGCAGTAGATTTTCAAATATACTTTGATAAATATTTTTTTATATATTGAAAAATCTTTCAAAAAAATGGTAGAGGCAGTAGTTTTATATATATTGATTGAGGAAAACAACAACGAAAAAGTGGAATGGAAGATTTTAAGGGACTACACCAACCTGTTGGAGCTGCCGAAAACAGCGTATACAAAGTATACAAATAGTATGTACAAGAATGCCAAAAATGTTTTAGATATAATAAATATACAGATTTATTAGCCAATTCCGTTTTAACAAAGAGGATTTTCAAATGCTGTTAAACATTATATATCACAGTTCAATTGCCTCTTTCAAACATTTCCAGAATTGTTCAGCCATCTGCGACATTGCGTTTTTTGGCAGAAGGATCATATCAAAAATCAATAGGAAATGATAGTTCCGTTTGTCTCGAAGTACGGTGTCAATTGTCTTAAGCAAAGTACTAAAGGTTTTGCAAATGCATGTGAGCCCTGATGATAATGAAAAAGAAAGATGTAGGAACCATTTCTTCACCAAATATACAATTCCTTCTAGAGTTGGTTGTATTGATGGAACGCACATCAAAATTATAAAATCTGCTGTGGATGAGCATTTAGTTTAGATGAGTTTAGGGGTATTTTAGTATGAATGCCGTGGTTGTAAGTAGAAACTAATAAGATTGGTCGTCCAGCACTGTTGAGAGATGGATATAACTCCTGCCAAAGCTCCTCCTGCACCTTATCGCGCTTTGTGTAACCGCTTGCTACATATATCCTTATTGTCTTCCATAAACTTTATATATCTTTAACTTTAAATATCTCATTTTGGGTTTGATTCCTATGTTTCCCCTATTGGTGATAAAATAATAATGAAAATTTTTGCTTAATTAGGTTAATAAATAACAAAATAAATTTACTTACATTGTGAGGCAAATTGTATTTACCAGCCTAAAACAAACAGACAAATCTGCCACCTGTCAGCTGATCAGATTATTTCTGATAAGAAAAAACGATAAAAACAGATTCTGTGGCACCTAGTTCTGACACAATTCTGATTCGAGCACTAAAATGGGAAATATCTGTTTCTTTGGCACCAACATTAATTCTGTGTCGGTTTCAATTCTGATTCTGATGGCAATCAGATTCTACAACATCCCTGATTTTCATTTGTTAAATAAACAATCTGATTTTTCAAAAAGCCCCTGACAAACTAAAACGGTACAAGTCGACTGGCGCCATGATTTATATCGAAGATAAGATCTTCTTGACAGCCTTCACATAAATTAGCGTTGAAATTGAGAAGTTTAAGGTCTCCCAAAATGTGCAACTGAACAAGATTACTTATTAAAGAGATGAAGGACAACATAATTGCAACGACTATTATTACCAGTACAGTAGCTGTACAACCATCTGATATACCGAGGATACATATGATCTAAAATGATCTGCTCCTTTGAAACGCTAACCCTAACCTTTACCAAGCCCCAAGGTCAAACTTTCCAAATAGTAGGGAAAACAATAATTTATTCATGGTCGACTGTATATTGACTGACGGCTTTGAGATCCAAGAAATCAATTAGTGTTTTTGCCACAAAATAAAACAACATATAAATTCAATGCCTTGTAAATATGGTTTTTAGAAGCATTTGAAATAAAATAACACAAGTCAACACTATATACTTTTTAAGCTGGGACTTCATGTTGATTACAAAAATAGCAGAAAGCTGGTATTTTTACGTGCAGTTAGAATTGCGCTTTTGTGCTTAGATATGTATGAAAAGAGTGATGTTTTTATATTACTACTTCCATAAAAACCTTCTTTTTTGGGACTTTCGTGAATGATGTGCATTGAGAAGGTCTTGTTGCATTCCCCAACAGCAGACAGCCATAATAAGCCGATGCCAGCAGAATTGGTACCCCTCTTGCACAGTTTTTAGATCTTGATGACCCCGTCCTCCTTGCCCATAGCTACAAGATCTAAGATAATCTGGGACTCGGTCGAGATGGCCATGAAGACAGTGCAATTTGATAGTTATGTTGTCTCCCAAGTTTCTGAAGCTATCTACCATGTTTTTAATAACTTCAACTGCAAGGAGTTCAAGCAAACCGTTCCAAATCATGCATTGAACTTAGAAAACTGGAATTAAAATTTTTATTTGTAGAATATCAAAAACTCCCGCTTTTATCTTCTTTTAGCTTAGTCCTGGAAATTTTCTCATTACACAAGAAAAACAGTAGCCATTTTTATCCAGGGCTTTGACAAACTGCCTCAAAAAACCTAGTTTAATGTTTAAAGGAGGCAAGATCATTTTTTAGTTTTTAGAGCACAATTTCGGAACAGGTACTGGGAACGTTGCAGAAGGCTTCTGATTCTACGACTGGATAAATAATTTTTGAGATTAATTCCTTTAATTTAATACAGCAAAAGTAGCAGCCATCTAAAGCATTTTTTCGGCACTCCGAATTCCATATGCCGTATTTGACCACTCATATACTGTCTTAAGTATTTGCAGCACGTTTTACAATCCATTTGAGGAGTTAAGGGCTCCTTTTTACAAATTGTATTAAGAAAATTAAGTAGTTTTTGTAAAATTTGTTATAGGGTTAGAAACCTTTTTTAACGGTGTAATCACCACAAATGTTCTTCACTATGTTATTAATATGAATTTATTACACAGAATTACTGATAGTATTTTAAGGCAGCCGAAAAAGTAAGTTTAACATCTCCTATTAAAAAATTTACATTATCAGTGTCGGTATGTTATACAACCAATAAGGGTTTCTAGGCCTTATTTAACTTTTTTTAATTTTTTTCTGGTGTAATCTATACTTACATCATAAAAATAAAACATTTTATTTTGTTTTTTTTTTCCTGGAATAGCCGAGGCTTCTGGGCCAATTTTAAAAAATCTTTCATCGTTGGGAAGCTACACTATCAAAAATTAGGGAAAATAAAAATCAAAAATTCATTGATTCGTTAAGCAAATAATCACATTTTTAACACAATGTGCTACTTTCTAAGAACCACTTGAATGATTTTGAGTGGGAGAGCAAAAACCTAAAACTTTTAAATTTTTTCGCAAATACCCATGCGAAGCTCGATATAAGAAGCAATGTAATACCATGTTCATACATGCAGCAATATTCAAATTATAACAATTAAGGCCATTATTGAGACTAAATTTTCATACAAAAATTACAATTAATTTATTGACAATTAAGACATAATTGTTTCAATAATGAGCAACATTTATAATGCAACACCATCAAATTAACAGTACTAAATGAACAAGCTTTTACAACAACAGTACATATTGAACCCTCCTTGTTAAAAGTTGACTAATCAAACATCAACAAAATAAATAAATAAAAAACAAATTATTTTTTCCATTTTTTATGATAAAGGGTGTTTTTTTCGATGTATAGAACTTTAAGTTGCAATAAAACAACGATGTGGCATTATATTTTAAATATGATTTCTGGCATATGACCACCACGGCTGGGGTGGATGTAGTCCAATCTGGACGTCCGATTTTCGATGACTTTTTCTAACATTTGTGGCCGTATATCGGCGATAGCACGGCGAATGTTGTCTTCCAAATGGTCAAGCGTCTGTGGCACAAGCTGTGTGACATGTTGCGCAGTCTTGTTGAAACTACATCTCCTGGACATCATGGTTATTCTATTCAGGAATGAAAAAGTTTGTAATCATGGCTCTATACCGATCACCATTGACTGTAACGTTCTGTCCATCATCGCTTTTGAAGAAGTACGGACCAATGATTCCACCAGCCCATAAAGCGCACCAAACAGTCAGTTTTTCTGTTTGTAACGGTGTTTCGACATGCACTTGAGGATTAGCTTCACTCATGTATACGTAAGTTTGTGATTTCGTATGTAACGCTTTGATATAACTACTAAGACCCCATAAAGTATATATGTATATTCTGGAGCAGATTCAATAGAAATTACGATTAAGCGATGTCCACCTGTAATCGTTGAAATACCGTTTCTGAGAAAATGCTTTGAGATAGAAATCTCAGTCTTTCGCTTAAATGTGTTAAATCCCGGTAGTGGATCTGATATTGAAATTCAGTAAGATTGGTCCACGGATAGCCGAGATATATCAAAAAACCGAGTTTTAAGGAGTATTTTTGGCCATTTTTTAGGTCAGATTTTTGAAAAAATCGGCCCATATATACCCGAGATATAGCGTCTCCCGATATTTCAAGAAATCGGCTTTAAAAGCCAAATAAAACAGCTTTTCGCACCGAAAACCAATCAGAATGTAGGTACCATTGTGAAGGATATTTAAGATTCGGCCCAGCCGAATTTAGCACACTTCGAACAAGTGTTCATGCGTAGCTAGTTTATGTGTACTTTTAGCGACAAGTCCATTTGTGCAGAGGTCTAATACCTATGTATGTTCCCAATGTATATCGCAATGTAAATTGCATAAATTAATATTGAAACTATTTATCATAAAA
Organism: Sturmia bella; assembly: GCA_963662145.1. Classification (NCBI taxonomy): domain Eukaryota; kingdom Metazoa; phylum Arthropoda; class Insecta; order Diptera; family Tachinidae; genus Sturmia; species Sturmia bella. The sequence goes on from OY759170.1 coordinate 29,205,732, forward strand.
ATAAATTAAAAAAGTAATTAAACAGGCTAATTGTTTATAAAATATCTTTGCTTCTTAAATAATAATACATCAAAATTGTATGCGAAATCCACATAATTTTTTAATCGCTAAAATGTTTTCTTTAATGATATTGGGTGACCCTATCGTTCTTCCAACTACGTCATCTAACGGAAAACATGCGCATGTCGCAATATTGTATTTTATCATTCTTGGGTATACATATATACATATAAAATTATATGTATACATGTATATGAATTTTTCATTATATACATACATACATATGTATATATGTATGTATGTTGATTGCATTCAATCTGACACATCATCGTCAGTTGCCATGAATTGTATTGTTTTTGATTCTGACTCGGAATCACACTCAGAGAGATCTGTATGAAGATATACAGAGGTCTTTGTTGGTAAATACGATATCAGAGAGTATTAGTTTGCTTGCTGTTGGATCTGTATGTTTCTTACTTGTTAATGATTCCTTGTTCAGAGATTTTCGACTTTTGTTTTTTTTTTATTCAATTCTATTCTATTAAACTCAGCAGAGATATTTTTTATTGATCTGTATGATTTTATTCTTGTATGATTTTTGGTTGTGGAATTTTTAGTGATGTTATTGTTATGAGCCGTTGCTGCGGAGTAAGAAGTAAACGAAGTTGTTGTCTTTGATTCTTCGCTGTGAATTGCTCAATTACTGCAGGCTCTCGTTCTGTTGAATAAATTTTTTACATTGGTATTAAACCAATGCGGGGTGTTCTTCTGCACAAGTTGCACAAAATGTACTAAGTTTTGATACCTATTTGTAAATATCAAGTACTCCTTAGGAACTAAGTTCATCTATGATTTCTTTTGTAGGAATTTTCTAAAGAAATGGTGCAAAGATAGGACCTTTTGTATAATTCAGTTGCTCATGTAGTTTACAAACAATTGGGCATATACCAAATATGTACATATGTATGTATGTAGCTCTTTAGTTGAGAGAAATTTATTTGCCGTTAAACTGTCTTTTTTTAATAAGAGTAGTTTGCCATCTCTTAGCTAAGTGATGGATTTGATGTCCTTACTAATAAGGTGTAAGGCTCTATGAATGGAAAGACACGAACACTCCGATAAAGGTTTTTTGTCATCAGTTGCCGCAACAACAATATATTTACGAATAGAGATCTTTGAAGGCAGAGTAGGAAAATCAAAAAATTCGCCTCTGTTTCTTTTTTGCCTTTTACCTTGGGGACTGCGATCGGCTAACAAAGCAAACCGATTATCCCCTATGAGAGGGGACCCAGGAGCTATAATGATCACTTTACACAATATAAATATAAAAAAAATTTCTCTTTACGGCTGAGCACTAATTAAGAAATAAAGATAAATAGTAATTGATCTCTGTGTTTGTTATTCTATAAATTAATGCACTGAGCACGATGCGCTTTAACAATTCACACGAAGAACTGTACTCGCTGACTGCTAATCGGAGACTGAAGACGAAATTTAAGGTTAAATTATTCCTGACTTTGCCATAAGGCCATAACATAACCATAGCCATAATTTTTTTGTCTGGCAACTATTAGTGCCGCCATAGCCGTAAACAGCTGTTTATGTTTTATTTTTATTATTTCAATAGTGCAGTAGTAGTAACACAACAAATGTGTGTATATATTTTGCAATCAGCTGTTTATGGTTATGGCAGAAAACCAAAATTCAATTGGTATCTATGGTTATGGTTATGGCTATGGCATTATGTTAAGTCAGCACTGTTCATTTACAGTGCTGCCCATAAAGTTGGTTCGACCAGCTGTTTTATATGGTTATGGTTATGTCGGGACTAATTTAACCTTTAATAACGATTGCAATTCAGGGAAATGGGAAAAAATTTGTGGGAAAGAATGTTTACGATAGTTTTGATTATTTGCAAGGAGCCTTATTGTTTATGTGGAATGAATGCACCATGACCCATACATACATTACATACTGATGCTGTTGTCAGAACCTCAAACGATTTTAGAAAGTCCTCTGATGTTACAGGTGCCATAGCTTTTATATTTGCTGGTGATTTGTGACAGACTCTTTCCGTAGTTAACAGAGCAGATATCATTGAAGCATGTTAGAAATAATCTCCCCTATATACTTCGATTCAAGATATAGAATTACGATCCAATATGCAAGTTAATTTTCATGAAATTTCAGATAGCGATTTCCCACAACAGCGTCTAAAGCAAGAGAATTAGTTTTTCTCACTCGAAACTAAAATATAAATTATAAAATTCTTCTGAATGCGTGTTTAGGCCATAATTTAGAAATTTCGATAAATGCAGTATACACTGGCATCAAAAATGTGTACGAAAAGTATTCAGGCTTGTTGCAGAATCCAAGTCAGAATTCTGAATTATCAGAATTCAAAATCAATTCTGATTTGAATTGGTGTCATGAAATCGTCTTAGTTTTGCGCTGATTCGAACATAAGTAAAACCCATATTCGATTCAGCTGTTTTGTTTTGGTTGTGCTGTTGTTTACATTTTGCAGTAGATTTTCAAATATACTTTGATAAATATTTTTTTATATATTGAAAAATCTTTCAAAAAAATGGTAGAGGCAGTAGTTTTATATATATTGATTGAGGAAAACAACAACGAAAAAGTGGAATGGAAGATTTTAAGGGACTACACCAACCTGTTGGAGCTGCCGAAAACAGCGTATACAAAGTATACAAATAGTATGTACAAGAATGCCAAAAATGTTTTAGATATAATAAATATACAGATTTATTAGCCAATTCCGTTTTAACAAAGAGGATTTTCAAATGCTGTTAAACATTATATATCACAGTTCAATTGCCTCTTTCAAACATTTCCAGAATTGTTCAGCCATCTGCGACATTGCGTTTTTTGGCAGAAGGATCATATCAAAAATCAATAGGAAATGATAGTTCCGTTTGTCTCGAAGTACGGTGTCAATTGTCTTAAGCAAAGTACTAAAGGTTTTTGCAAATGCATGTGAGCCCTGATGATAATGAAAAAGAAAGATGTAGGAACCATTTCTTCACCAAATATACAATTCCTTCTAGAGTTGGTTGTATTGATGGAACGCACATCAAAATTATAAAATCTGCTGTGGATGAGCATTTAGTTTAGATGAGTTTAGGGGTATTTTAGTATGAATGCCGTGGTTGTAAGTAGAAACTAATAAGATTGGTCGTCCAGCACTGTTGAGAGATGGATATAACTCCTGCCAAAGCTCCTCCTGCACCTTATCGCGCTTTGTGTAACCGCTTGCTACATATATCCTTATTGTCTTCCATAAACTTTATATATCTTTAACTTTAAATATCTCATTTTGGGTTTGATTCCTATGTTTCCCCTATTGGTGATAAAATAATAATGAAAATTTTTGCTTACTTAGGTTAATAAATAACAAAATAAATTTACTTACATTGTGAGGCAAATTGTATTTACCAGCCTAAAACAAACAGACAAATCTGCCACCTGTCAGCTGATCAGATTATTTCTGATAAGAAAAAACGATAAAAACAGATTCTGTGGCACCTAGTTCTGACACAATTCTGATTCGAGCACTAAAATGGGAAATATCTGTTTCTTTGGCACCAACATTAATTCTGTGTCGGTTTCAATTCTGATTCTGATGGCAATCAGATTCTACAACATCCCTGATTTTCATTTGTTAAATAAACAATCTGATTTTTCAAAAAGCCCCTGACAAACTAAAACGGTACAAGTCGACTGGCGCCATGATTTATATCGAAGATAAGATCTTCTTGACAGCCTTCACATAAATTAGCGTTGAAATTGAGAAGTTTAAGGTCTCCCAAAATGTGCAACTGAACAAGATTACTTATTAAAGAGATGAAGGACAACATAATTGCAACGACTATTATTACCAGTACAGTAGCTGTACAACCATCTGATATACCGAGGATACATATGATCTAAAATGATCTGCTCCTTTGAAACGCTAACCCTAACCTTTACCAAGCCCCAAGGTCAAACTTTCCAAATAGTAGGGAAAACAATAATTTATTCATGGTCGACTGTATATTGACTGACGGCTTTGAGATCCAAGAAATCAATTAGTGTTTTTGCCACAAAATAAAACAACATATACAGTTGAGGAAAAAACTCTAAATACACCCTACTATTTTGAACTTTTAGAGAACTAGTGATAATATTAAAAATAATTTTGATGTCAATATTTACGATATTAATAGTTAAGAATGTTGGAAGAAAAAAAGTTTGAAAATATTGATCATTTATAAACTATTGGCGATAAACATAGAAATCGGTGGGAAAAAAGTCTACATACAGCATTGGCAACTCTTAAAACTAATAAGAAAATGAAGAAGATAAACGGAAAAAACAACCGTTAGTTTTCTTGATTTGCTTTATTTCTCAAAGATTACAATCATTTAAATTCAGAAAGCGATTTGTAAAACACTTTTTAACTTTAAAAATGGTAAATAGAAGAGAAATACAACAATCAGTTCGAAATTTGGTGGTTAACCTTCGAAGAGAAAATAAATCTTACGGGGAAATTGCTGAAATAGTAAAATTAAGTCGCTCTACAGTGCAAACTATTGTCAAAAACCATCAAAACACCAACAGTACCGAAAACAAGCCACGATCTGGAAGACCGAAGAAGCTTTCAAGACGCGATGTCAGTAGTGTCCTTAAAGAAGTCCAAAAAGATCCAAAAATAAGTGCCCCAAAATTAGCCCAACACCTTGCAAGATGTTCGAATATTACTGTTTCATCAAGAACAGTAATAAACGTTTTGCATGATAGCGGCTTTAAAAGTAGAACAGCACGCAAAAAGCCATTTATTTCAGCCAAGAATCGCCAACTTCGCCTGGACTTTGCTAAGGCACATTTACAGAAAGGAATGGACTTTTGGAAGAAAGTTATATTTACCGATGAAAGTAAGTATAATATTTTCGGGAATGACGGCCGAAACAAGGTTTGGCGAAAACCGAACACTGCACTTGATCCCAAAAATATTATACCTACTGTGAAACATGGTGGGGGCAGTGTTATGGTTTGGGGAGCTATGGCAGCATCTGGAGTTGGTCGATTGGTTTTTGTTGAAGGCGTTATGGACAGATATCAGTATAAGACAATATTGGAACAAAATCTGAAGCCATCTGTGGAAACCTTGGGCCTGGGAAACCAATGGATTTTCCAACAAGACAACGATCCCAAGCATACTGCGCATTTTGTTCGAGACTGGCTTATTTATCATGCACCAAGACAGCTCAATACGCCTCCCCAGTCACCTGACCTCAATCCAATTGAGCACATTTGGGACGTTTTGGAAAAATCTGCGCGAAAATATGATATTAGAAATCGCGAAACCCTGAAAATTGCCCTAACTCGGGCGTGGTCAGAAATTGCGCCCAGTATTACGGAAAATTTGGTGATGTCTATGCCACGTCGTCTTCAAGCGGTTATTGAAGCCCAAGGTGGTCCTACTAAATATTAAAAATATATTGTTTTCTTTTATTTATTTAAAAGAAATTAAATATTGTATTCGATTTTTAAGACTGTATGTAGACTTTTTTCTTATGAATTTTTATTATTTTTGTTATTTCTGTTATTGTTATGCTTTTGAATTAGCTTTTTGTTTTGTAAATAAACTTTGTTTTTGGTACTTTAAATATTAATGCAAACGCTTTATTAATTTGCCTTACGAATATCTGGAGAACACAAACTAAGGGGGTGTATGTAGAGTTTTTTCCTTAACTGTAAATTCAATGCCTTGTAAATATGGTTTTTAGAAGCATTTGAAATAAAATAACACAAGTCAACACTATATACTTTTTAAGCTGGGACTTCATGTTGATTACAAAAATAGCAGAAAGCTGGTATTTTTACGTGCAGTTAGAATTGCGCTTTTGTGCTTAGATATGTATGAAAAGAGTGATGTTTTTATATTACTACTTCCATAAAAACCTTCTTTTTTGGGACTTTCGTGAATGATGTGCATTGAGAAGGTCTTGTTGCATTCCCCAACAGCAGACAGCCATAATAAGCCGATGCCAGCAGAATTGGTACCCCTCTTGCACAGTTTTTAGATCTTGATGACCCCGTCCTCCTTGCCCATAGCTACAAGATCTAAGATAATCTGGGACTCGGTCGAGATGGCCATGAAGACAGTGCAATTTGATAGTTATGTTGTCTCCCAAGTTTCTGAAGCTATCTACCATGTTTTTAATAACTTCAACTGCAAGGAGTTCAAGCAAACCGTTCCAAATCATGCATTGAACTTAGAAAACTGGAATTAAAATTTTTATTTGTAGAATATCAAAAACTCCCGCTTTTATCTTCTTTTAGCTTAGTCCTGGAAATTTTCTCATTACACAAGAAAAACAGTAGCCATTTTTATCCAGGGCTTTGACAAACTGCCTCAAAAAACCTAGTTTAATGTTTAAAGGAGGCAAGATCATTTTTTAGTTTTTAGAGCACAATTTCGGAACAGGTACTGGGAACGTTGCAGAAGGCTTCTGATTCTACGACTGGATAAATAATTTTTGAGATTAATTCCTTTAATTTAATACAGCAAAAGTAGCAGCCATCTAAAGCATTTTTTCGGCACTCCGAATTCCATATGCCGTATTTGACCACTCATATACTGTCTTAAGTATTTGCAGCACGTTTTACAATCCATTTGAGGAGTTAAGGGCTCCTTTTTACAAATTGTATTAAGAAAATTAAGTAGTTTTTGTAAAATTTGTTATAGGGTTAGAAACCTTTTTTAACGGTGTAATCACCACAAATGTTCTTCACTATGTTATTAATATGAATTTATTACACAGAATTACTGATAGTATTTTAAGGCAGCCGAAAAAGTAAGTTTAACATCTCCTATTAAAAAATTTACATTATCAGTGTCGGTATGTTATACAACCAATAAGGGTTTCTAGGCCTTATTTAACTTTTTTTAATTTTTTTCTGGTGTAATCTATACTTACATCATAAAAATAAAACATTTTATTTTGTTTTTTTTTTCCTGGAATAGCCGAGGCTTCTGGGCCAATTTTAAAAAATCTTTCATCGTTGGGAAGCTACACTATCAAAAATTAGGGAAAATAAAAATCAAAAATTCATTGATTCGTTAAGCAAATAATCACATTTTTAACACAATGTGCTACTTTCTAAGAACCACTTGAATGATTTTGAGTGGGAGAGCAAAAACCTAAAACTTTTAAATTTTTTCGCAAATACCCATGCGAAGCTCGATATAAGAAGCAATGTAATACCATGTTCATACATGCAGCAATATTCAAATTATAACAATTAAGGCCATTATTGAGACTAAATTTTCATACAAAAATTACAATTAATTTATTGACAATTAAGACATAATTGTTTCAATAATGAGCAACATTTATAATGCAACACCATCAAATTAACAGTACTAAATGAACAAGCTTTTACAACAACAGTACATATTGAACCCTCCTTGTTAAAAGTTGACTAATCAAACATCAAAAAAATAAATAAATAAAAAACAAATTATTTTTTCCATTTTTTATGATAAAGGGTGTTTTTTTCGATGTATAGAACTTTAAGTTGCAATAAAACAACGATGTGGCATTATATTTTAAATATGATTTCTGGCATATGACCACCACGGCTGGGGTGGATGTAGTCCAATCTGGACGTCCGATTTTCGATGACTTTTTCTAACATTTGTGGCCGTATATCGGCGATAGCACGGCGAATGTTGTCTTCCAAATGGTCAAGCGTCTGTGGCACAAGCTGTGTGACATGTTGCGCAGTCTTGTTGAAACTACATCTCCTGGACATCATGGTTATTCTATTCAGGAATGAAAAAGTTTGTAATCATGGCTCTATACCGATCACCATTGACTGTAACGTTCTGTCCATCATCGCTTTTGAAGAAGTACGGACCAATGATTCCACCAGCCCATAAAGCGCACCAAACAGTCAGTTTTTCTGTTTGTAACGGTGTTTCGACATGCACTTGAGGATTAGCTTCACTCCAAATGCGGCAGTTTTGTTTGTTGACGTAGCCATTCAACCAGAAGTACGCTTCATCGCTAAACAAAATTGTGCGCGATATGTATGCAGCACAGAACCATTATTTTCGAAATAAAATTTGCAAGCCTTGTTCAGGCGTGAGTCTATTCATGATGTATTGCCAAACCAAACTGAGAATAAATCACTTGACAGCTGTTAAATCGGTCGCCATCTTGAACAGTAATGCCAACTTAAAGTTCTATACATCGAAAAAAACACCCTTTACAAAATAACCAAATGTAAACACCTGTCAAATGCTAATTGTCGTAGCAATATTAAGTATGTATGAACACCAAAAAGATATTGTCAATTAACTGAATATTGTTTCAATTAAAAAGGCATATGTGAACATAGTATAACTATAGTAGATAAGAAGGCACACAAAAAAACATTTAGATCATGCAAAAAGACTTTAGTTACATATTGAACAATAAAAACTATATTATACGGCCATAAATGAGTCTATATCGGAAAATGTGACATCAGATCGCATACCGGAGACCTGATTACAGGTCACCAAACGTATAAATACTTTACTTCTATTTTTATGTAAAAACAATCATCATCCACATGGAGCTGGTAAGCGGGTGTTTTCACTTTCGATACTGGGGCACCCGCGCCTTAAACTAAGGTCTCCACTCGTCCCACAGTGTGGTGACAGCGGCCAAAAATCATATAAATCAATTTTTTATGTTTTTTTTGACGCTATTTTACAGAGGATACCTAAATTCGTATAAATCAAAAAGAATTTAAGAAAAAATTTTATTACTAAAAAAGTTATCGACTGTCAAATTTGAAAATTTTTCAAAAATTTGACAATTAAAGCGAAAACCCCTAAATAGAGCCGCAATTTTATATGGGCTAATTTAATATAAATTGTCGGTAATACGGTTTGTTTTTGCATTAGTGATATGGTATGATGCCAGGCGAATCTAGTATAGGTGGTCACAATTTAATTCGCTTCAACATTTTCTCTCTACACGTCACAAGTTTTGTTGTCATTTTCTATCGGCTTTGACAACTAAGAAGATAAAATCGTGGAAAAATGTTGAAGCGAATTGGTATGCGGGCACCTGTAATGGATTCGCCTTGGTATGATGTTATTAAAATATGGCAACAACTTTTTTTCGACAATTTGGTCCACACATGTTTTGTACCGTTACTTGGAATGTAAACAAAAAAGGAAAAGATTAAAAATTTAAAACTTTCAACTTTCAGTAGACTTGAGAAAAAACTATATTTTTATATTTAAATATACTATTTCCACAATGTACTGCTTATTCTATATATTTTGTCACCTTTCAGTGTCAACTCATGTGCAAATTCGGTATTTATTTGATATTTGGCTCAAACATAAAAATTATAGTGCATCATTTATGGAGGTGAAATGTTATATGGCTTATGGAGCAGCAATTAATATACTAACTGATAATGAAAGCAGTTCTTCTTGTTTTACATGTGGTGCCAAATCGAAAGAAATGAATTCAGTATTAGTTTTTGGGAGGGATCTAATAAATGAGATGAACTCTTTGAACATGGTTTATCCACGTTACATTGTTGGATTAAGTTTTTTGAATGTATACTACACGTACAATACAGGTTGCCTTTAAAAGTTTGGAGAGTATATAGTATCCAAGATAAACAAATTTTAAATGAAATACCGCAAGACGGTTCCTCAGTAATATTGAAGTCTCATCCAGAATAACACAGGTCGATTACTTTCTTATTACACATTTCGCTCTGATTATAAAAACTCTCTCAAGTAATAAACAAATTAACGTTGACAATTTTCAAAAATATCTCAAAAACTTTAAATTTGTTTGTAAGAAAATATTCTTGGTATGTATTACATGCCGTTTACTGTTCCCAAAATACTTGTCCATGGAGCCGAATTCATAAAAAATTCCAAAATTACTGTTGAAATGTTATCAGAGGAGGCTACAGAAGCCACACATAAAGTTTTTCGAAAAAATCGTCTGAATCATACCCGAAAAAACAGTCGTTTAAATACGAATAAAGATCTGATAGAACGTTTAATTTTACAGTCAGAAGCAAAATTATATACACAAAGAAAACAAGTTAAAAAAATATAAAAACCACGATGATGAAATAAAAAATTTTGTTATACATTTATATTAATTTTGTTATTGAAAATCATGAGGAAGATATAAATGATAATTTGATATATCTCTCGGAAGATAGTAATTCAGATAAAGAGTAATGTAAAACATTTGTTTTTTTTTTTTTGGTATTTATTGTTGTTTTTTTTGCCGTTGTTACTTAAAATTATTGTGTTTAGTTTTATAAAATTATAAGTGAAAGTGTTTTTGCCAATTTATAATATTTAAGCAATTATTAAAATAAAGAAAACATATTTTTATGATTTTAACTAAAATAATATTATGAAAAAACACCTAAAACTTGTCTTTTACCCATATGTATAGCTTCGTTCATCCGATTTAAAAACAAATTTGCCATATGCTATTTTCGTAATAAAAATATAAGGTGAGGCCATATTTTTATTTTTGGATCAAAATTTCCAATTTTATCCATTTTTGGACCCAGAATTTGTATCGTGGGTGGGCGTGTCCTTCGCCCATTTTTCCCAAAATTTAGCACATGTCATTCCTTTGTCAAGGAAATTATGTGTGCCAAATTTTATTCTCCTGCGACAACTCCTTCTATTTTTGGCCGCTCGTTGTATGAAATCAACATACTGTGCGTCCTTGTGTTGTTTATGAATCTTGCTGCAGATTAGGGTCTGCTTTCGTTAGAGTCTTGTCAATACAGCCCATGGGGCGTTTTTTAACTGTTATTTTTCTGCCTGCAACTTTTATTAAATCAATTTCTTAAAATAAGACTTAAAAAACAACTAGCATGTTATTCTTTTACAAAGTGATTTTAAACTTAAATTGTATATTAAAATATGTTTGGTAATCAATACGACACGCTATTACCTTTTCATTTTAAATTTGTTTTTGATCGCTTCGAAATATATCAGCAATCTCACATAGTAAGTTAAATAAAGTAAGTTAAACAAGCTACAATGAGGTCATTTAATTCTATATTTTTTCCCATTTCAAAGTTTTTTATATCAACATACACATGCTTTGCAAAAATCTTATGTATAGTGTTAAGTTCCATTCGATTGGAAGTTCTCTTGTAACGTATTGATTATTTGATGTATTTTTGTATCAATTATGTTAAAAACAGTTGTCTGTCTGTAAATCCTTTAACTCGTTATTAATTAAATCAGTCGACTTTGAAGAGGTTAGCATGAAATGATTAACGTCGTGTACAACCACATTATTATTACTACCAAAAAATGTAGCTTTATAAAAAAGTAACAGCATCCACCCCAACGAACAAAAAAGAAATAATATATGTATGTATGTACATTCTATTATTTTATCTATAAAATAATATAAATAATATATGTACATTCTTTAAAAGTGTACTGCCAGCGTTATTAACCGAAACAAAAACAATGGGGTGAGAGCGTTCATAAATTATAAAATAAATATGTATGTCTAGATATATTCATACATATAAATATCTATATATATATATATATATATATATATATATATATATATATATATATATATATATATATACATATATATATATACATATATATATATATATATATATATAGATATATATATATATATATATATATATATATATATATATATATATATATATATATATATATGTATATATATATATATATATATATATATATATATATATATATATATATATGTATATATATATATGTATATATATATATATATATATATATATATATATATATATATATATATATATATATATATATATATATATATATATATATATATATATATATATATATATATATATATATATATATATATATATATATATATATATATATATATATATATATATATATATATATATATATATATATATATATATATATATATATATTAACGGCTGTCTTTGGATGGAATAAAATTATCCTTATTAATTTTTAAAGAATTATTCATTTATTTTGTTTACAAGTCAGATGTGACTTCAACAGTCACCTTAAGCTCCCAATCGACTTCACCTGAACCATTGATCACTAACTTGTAAAAGCCGTCTTGCAAGTGATTTGGTAAGCCGTCTTGGGAAAACTGACAGGCTTCAAGCTTGTATAATTTCTTTTCCAAAGGTGGTTGAAATTTGTCTTCGAAAGTCGGCATATCAGAGCATTCCTGCATGGTATTCATTAAAATATCTTTGTAGTGGGTATTAAGGAACTTAAAAACGTGTGAATTTGGCATTTGGAAAGGAAGAATCTTATAGTCGTTATCACCCTGAGAACTGCGAAAGGATTTTGCCTGAATCTGTTAAAATAGAACACGACAATGTAGTTCTTATATTTATTTTGAAATATGTTCACCTACATTGTTTGAGTCGCCATCTACAATGTCAATGTTAATTAAAATCTCGCCGGAAACGGCATAAACACCTCGAGAAACGCGTTCAATATTCAAATCAATATTAACTTTTTCAGGATCTGAAGATATTGATGTGATATCTTTTAGTTCATAGCTCCAAGTTTTCTTTTAAAAGAATCAACAATGTTTTAATGGCATCATTTAATGGTATGAATTTATTTATTTTTTACCTTTCCTCCTTCTAATCCTTTTATACACAAAATAAAGGACATCAAATCAACTACAACCAATAAAGTTTTATAAGATAACTTTGTATTCATTTTTTAAGGTTACTATACAAAAGCGGTTTCTAATTTTAACTGCACATTTCGAAACTCACTATTTAAGTATTGCTTCTAATGATGTTTTATTAACATGCAGCAAATCATATTTTGTCATCACAAAAAAACCTCACGCTATAACTGTGTAAAAGATTTGATGCAGAGATTTATTGACATTTTTCATGTTTTACATTGAAATTCCCAAAAAACTTTCAAAAATTCCCAAAAATGGGATTTTTTAGTTTTTTTGCTGTCATTCCAGCAAATATCCTGGGTGTTGCAAAAGAACTTACACTTGTTGCGGAATTTTTTTTCTTTTTTAAGCATAAAAAGCAAAAAGCATAAAATTCATATAAACTTTAGTAAATATGTTGGCTCGATCATACTTGTTGCAGTTGTCTGGTTAACAAGCATTACTCATGCATAAGATGTTAATTGTAGCCAGTGACCACTTTACCATTGTTTCATCGCTGCTGATTGTTTAAATGTACGTTCAAAGTAATATGTATTTAAATTGAAATGTATGCATCTTCATGCTTATGAGTTTTTTCTTATTAAATATCAAAGTTAATATTTTGCAACGTAACAGCAGTAAATGAGCAATAAAACATTAACGGTTCTACTTAACTATTGTAGAGTTGATAATCTTCATTATTAAGTTTTGTCGCTTTTACATTGTGAATGCATTAATATAACAAGAAACATTTTTGGAATTTGTCATTCGAAAATAAAATATTGAAGAAAGACGTCGAAGTCTTTTAATTCGGAAAGAAATTTGCTTTGAAAAGACTGCAAAGAAGCATACAAGAAACAAACAGTGTTATTGGCATTAATGTAATATCACCCGGGTATTGAAGTAATACCATTTGTTTCTTAATATGATATCATACCTATAGAATTTGTGTTAAATTTGTTCCCAGTTTCATGCAGTTTGCTCTTAATTAGATAACAGAACGATCTTGATAGTAACGGGTTATCCATTTTGCGGTTTCAAAAGTAAACGTCAATAAAACACATATGCATAAAATATTTTTTTCATGACATTTTGTTTTTATTATAAAGTTTGAACGTTGACAGTATTTGTGAAACACTACATCACTTAAATGACCAAGTGTTGCATGCATTGATTCTTTTGAGATAATTTTCGACTTTTTGACACTTTTTGGGCGGTGTCTTAGCCGTAACTTCACGAATGTTGGTTTCTAAGTTCTCAAGAGTTAAAGGTTTATCTGCATAAACACGGTCTTTCGCGTAGCCCCACAAAAAAATGTCTAGTGGTGTCAAATCGCATGGTCGTGGTGGCCAGTTGATATCGCCATGATGACAAATTTGTCATGTGCAGGTTTTGTCTGACATGAATGGCCGGTGTAAACCACGCACAACGAGGGCGGGCTTACACAGCTGGGCAATTAGTAAAATTAGTTGCCAACAGTGGCTGCAAGTTGTATGCAAAAAAAGATGGAGTGGTGGGATTTTTTGTTGTTGTTTTGGAGTAAAGATGGCGTAGGGGAGAAAAACAGATAAAATTGGATTTGGTGTGGGGAAAGAAAAAAAGGCGGCAAGTGTTTGGTTTTAAAGAGGTGCAAAATTTAGAATTTAAAAAAAAAGTGAAAAAAAGAACTTGAGCCGGCCAGAACTTAACACCAGAATAATTATAAGAGAAAAGGTTCGAAAATAAAATCCACACAAAAAGGGGACCTAATTGAAAAAAAAGATAAAAGGAAAACACAACAAACTAGCGGCAAGGCTGAAACCACCACAGGGATCTACAGGGTGCACCAACCTCGCGACCAGACTGCACCAGGGAGCCAGTACGAAAGCGGTGGAGGCTAGCAACAACAGGCAACAATTTTATGACCTTTTGTTTTTATAATTTTTTCATTTTTAATTTATATATACATATTTAGCGTTTTTTTATATTTTTTTTTTTTTTTTTGGACGGGCTGCAAGCCTGTTTTATGCATTTTTTTTGCATACATCTTGTGCATAAAACCCAATCTGTCTATACCTATTTAGTTTTTTGAAATTTTCAATTTCTCATTCTTTTTGGCGCTGCAAAATCTGGTTTATTCGATTTTTTTTGTGCACGTCAAGAGCAGATCATAAAATTTGATTTTATTATATTTAGTTTTTTTTTAAATTTTAATTCCAAAATTTTTTTCCTCGCTTTGCATTTTGTTTATTTTATTTTTTTTTATTGTGCAAACAAACTTCTTCCAAAGTTTCCCCCTGCTATACAAAAAGGTGACTCAGCTCAGGTCATTACCAAATCGAGTTCGCGACTAGCACTCGTTTAAAGGTGCCAGAAACAGAGAATGGATAGGGTGAGCTCACGCTACGTAAGCTCACCCTATAGCGTTCGGGTTTTTCTTAGGGGCTCCTTTTTGGGCCGCCGTAGAGTGACCAGGTTTGGGTTTCTTTTTTTAGTTTTTGGGAAAATTCAAAAGAAATTTGTTTCTTTATCTTTCCATTTTTTTGCATTTTAAATAAAGAGTGTAATTGTAACAACATGAAATATTAGTAAAGGTTACTAGTTTCATTTGTAATGGAATAATTTAGTCAGTTATGGGACGGTGAGTAAGGGGCGGGGGTAACTCCGATCTAAGGGAGGGTTTCTACAAATTATTAGCGACACAGAAACCCTAATTGTATTTTAGAGGGAGAGAAGTCGCAGCCGGCTTACCAACAGCCGGCACAGTTTGTGTAGATTTTTCAACTTGTTTTTTTTCTTTTATTTTTTTCAGCTTTCACTTTCGGGCCTCACACTTAGTTTTTATTTTTTAACTTATTTATCATAAAGAGGCTGGTATGATATTTTTTATTTTTTTTGTAGTAGGTATATGCTTCAGATTGGCCGACAAGAACTCCCCCACCCAACGAGTTTAGCCGGAGCGAAACGCGGGCATACCAGCAAAGTCGGCAATCTGGCAGCACCAATGAGATTTATTATTGTTTTTTTTGCAACTACAACCACTACAAATTAAAAGCCACATTCACTCGAGTTGTGTGGCATGTGGCACCGTCTTGTTGAAACCACATCTTCTCCAAGTCGTATTCTTTAATAGCAGGCAAAACAAGAGTGTTATATTCGATGAAATGGCCTCTCTTCAATTACTTAAGGATTCTCAGAACACCAAATACGACAATTTTGTTTACTAACATACCCACCGAGTGAGAAATGTGCTTCATCGCTGAAAAACATTTTGTTCGAAAAATCGCCGTCCACCGCCTGTTGTTCAAACACCCATTCCACGTATCTACGACGTTGTGAATGGTCAGCTGGCTTCAGTTATTGTATGAGCTGGACTTTATATGGATGTAGGTGTAGATCTAAGTGCAAAATGCGCCATAATGTGCCGACACATTCGGGTCTACGGCAACACTTTCACTTACATCAGCGATATTTTAAGCGGAATGAGCGAAACGATGATGCACAGGTCTTACAATATTTGTAACCGCTCCAGTCTCTTCAAATTTCTTCACAGTTTTACCAATTGCTTGCGTAGTTGGACGATTGTATAAACCATAATCTCCTCTTAAAGCACGATATGTGGCTGTGGCAGAATCACAATTTTTAGGGTTCCGTCCTCATCAGAGTGAAACGGAACCCTATTACCGAGACTTCTACGTCCGTTCGTCCGTCACAGCGTCAATTCTCCATAACGGTAAGAGCTAGAGAGCTGAAACTGCAAACTGTCAAAAAGACGCCACTTCTACATTTACAGAAGAGAGATGAACAGAGCTTACTCAGATTTGCTATCTCGTTTTGGCTGCCTTTCATCTTTTCATTCTCTTGACAACCTAAAGTAGTCAACAGATTAACGGTTTAGATGATGAGGCTACCTTTTTAGTTGTATCATGACGTAAAGTAACAATCAAACGTAACTCTTAAGGTGTAAGAGACAGAAAGATGAAATTTATACCATATATGTATATATATATATATATATATATATATGTATATATATATATATATATATATATATATATATATATATATATATATATATATATATATATATATATATATATATATATATATATATATATATATATATATGTAGTTAAAAGGAATGTTTTGAGAACATAAATTTTTTTAGGTTTTTATTATTTTTTGTAGGTGAATTATAAATTTAGTTTCGAACAAAATTTAATTTTTTAAATTAATTTTTGTCTGCGATGGTAAAAAGTGATCCTTAGTATAAAAGGTATATTTTAAGTACAACATTTTGTACACGGAATGTTTTGAGGTCATGTACACAAAACAAACTTTTAGTAAATTGAAATATTTATTGCCAGATAGTGAAGAAAATCTTTTATTTTTGGCGTTTTTTATTTTGGCGCCGTTAATGTTTCTTTAAACAACATTGTGTTTTAGCTGTCATTTATCAAACATACTGCACCTTATAGTTAGCAAGAGTTTTAACAAAATTAATATATAAATTTTTATTAATATGTAAATTTAAAAAAAAAAACAATGAACTGCTGAAAATATCTAACTAAACCTACAAACATACATGCTCATACGATACATACATATTAGAAGGAAGAATCTTGGCTTAGTTGACATTTTACAAATTAGGTGTATGTACATACATATATGCATGTTCCCTGAATAGCGAAGTTGAGTGGTATTCCAAGTAATACCAGCAATATTGAGTATATACAAACTTGAGACGCAAAACGCATTGAAGTAACCATAAAATATATATATGTATATATTTTGGGTCAAAATCCATAGAGATTACTATTAAGCGATGTCCGTCTGTAGTCGTTGAAATACCGTTTCTGAAAAAACGGTTTGAGATACAAACCTCATTCTTTCGCTTTAATGTGTTAAATCCCGGTAGTGGGTCTACTATTGACATTCAGTAAGAAAGATCAGTCCTCGGATAGGCGAGATATATCAAAAAAACCGGGTTTTGAAGGGTATTTTTGGCATTTTTTTGTCAGATTGTTGAAAAAGATGTTTCCCTAAAAGCTAGCAATATCATTTTTAATGCCCATTAGATCCCAAAAATCGAAGAATTTTAGAAATCGGCCCATATATACCCGAGATATAGCGTTTCCGGATTTTGCAAGAAATCGGCTTTATTTGCCAAATAAAGCAACTTTTGGCGCCAAAAATCAATCAGAATGGTACATATGTATATGCTATCTAGAGGCAAAACTGGAAAATTTTTAGACATTAGCCAATATACACTCTAGATATAGCTCGTCCCGATATCTCAATAAATCTGTGCTGGAAGCCAAACGAAACAATTTTCGCACTAAAAATTTGTTAGAATGGCACATACATAAGTATAGGCTGTTCGGCAGATATGCCCCCCAGATAACGTTCCTCCCATTTTCTCAAGAAGTCGGCTCTTAAAGCCAAATAAAACACATTTTGGTATCAAAATCAGAATATAGGCTGTTTAAATGCAAAATGGGAAAATGTTTGGAATCAGTATATATGTATGTATATATATATATATATGCCCGAGATATAGCGTCTCCCGATTTTTCAAGAACTCGGCTCTATAAGCCAAACAAAACAAGTTTTAGCACCAAAAATCAATCAGAATGGTACATATAGGCTATGCACAAGCAACACTAGAACATTTTTTGACATCGGTCCATATATACTCGAGATATAGCGCCTCCCGTTATCGCAAGAAGTCAGCCCTGGACGCCGTTTTTTTGCACTAAAAATTTGTCAGAATGGTATATATAGGCTGCTAAGAGGCCAGATCAGAACATTCTTGGACATCGACCCATATGCACCCCAGATAACACTCTTCATGATTTCTCAAAAAGTCGGCATTAAAAGGCAAATAACTTTGGTACATATAGGATAATTAAAGGCAAAATTTGAGTATTTTTGAAACCGGTCCATGTATACCCGAGATATAGCGTTTCCCGATTTTGCAAGAAATCGGCTCTATAAGCCAAATAAAACAACTTTTGGCACCAAAAATCAATTCGAATGGTACATATATACATATATCGTTGTGAAGGATATTTAAGATTCGGCCCAGCCGAATATAGCACTATCACTTGTTTTGTCTTGGACTAGTTCTCAGGGAACGGCCCCTACATATACAATACTTTTTACTGGAACTAGGAAAACAGAAAAGGAGAAAATCCATATTCCCTCGCAAATTTAAATCATTTACATACATACATATACAGCAATTATGCTTTATAAAACAATTGTTCAAAAAGTGGTGGCTTGTTAGAACATTTTAAAGCTGTACATACATATGTATGTATGTAGGTATGAAAGGTTGCGTTGGTATATATGTATGTATGTATATAAATAGATTTGAAACAACTGCGTAATTTTTTTGGAGAGTTCATATTAATAAAAAAGATTGCGACCTCGATGTTGGATTAAGATATAATTTTAGGTGTAGTTGCTTAAATTTTAAGTCTGTTCGACTTTTAAATTCTTACATGATCTGAGTTCAAACCGGTGTAAGCCAGGTTGGTTTCTATCTTTAAAAAAATAAAATATTTCAGTACGAAAGGACCTTATATTTAATAAATTATTATTTATTTAATGAATATTATTAATTTAACTATTTTGGCAGATTAGTGCAATAAATTTAGAATTTATTTATGTAATATTTTACAAATAGTATGAGTTTTGTTTCGAATTCCTATTATTTCTTAACATTACTTACATATTTATTTACTATTCGCAGCACCTGCTAACAAATATGTAGATACATATGTATGTAGGTATTTATTCTAACCAAAACTTTTTTAGGACGCCCTGTACCATCCATATACATACATACATATGTATGTATGTATGAGGGCCTGAAAAACTTAAGAAGGGGCTTAAGTGCTCTATTTTGAAATTGATGGAATACAGGGAATCGTACCGGCAGTAATCTAATCACAATAAGTATACATACATATACATATGTATGTATGTATGAAATAGATAGCGACAAGGAAAATTTTGTTAGTAAAGTTGCCCATACAACTAAGGCGCACTCTAATGTGCATATAAATATGTATGTATGTACATACATGATATATACGTAAAATTAAAATTCTACTTTGAACCAAGGCAGATAAATTACAATTGGCATTTGAAATCTATTTATGTATGTACGAATAAAATATAAATATGCCTGTTTGGATCAAAAGCATCTTATGTACACATACGTATGTACATATTTATGTATATTAACTGCAAGAAACGCCTACATATATACATAGGTTTTTTTTGCTTCAAACCTCAATTCGCTTTGATATCAAATTTGTCATCAAAGCGAATTTACCACGATCGTCATTTACATTGTGGAATTAGTAGCCGTTGACACTACGACAACTTTGGTACAAAAAAACTTTTTTTAATAATTTGACATTGGTATCTAATATCATTCATTTCTGAGAAAAATGTTGTTTTTATGTACAACAAACACATGAAAAAAATAATTGCCAAAAAAAATTTTTCATGTATTTGTTGTAAAAAAAATTTTTTTCCCACTTTTCCAACAATAAAAACACCTGAAACAGATACCTATTTGTAATGTATCTTATTTACATTCTGTCTTTGTGGGTTTTCCACTTTTTCATTTACTGCAACTTTTCTTTTTATTCGGTTTGATAACGCAAAAACTTAGTGCCAATCACGCTACGAATATATGCACATATATGCGCTTACATATACATATATGCATTTAGAATTCACTTCGGGAATAAAAAATGTAGTATTATGAGCGGAAAGAACACAGGCGTTATATGAACATATGTGTATATGTACACATGTCTACTATATATGTATGTATGATACATAGTTGATATTTTTAATTGCTTAGAAAAATTAGCGGTATAACTCGAGTATTAGAGAACATACGACATATGTAAATGTGATTTTCTGAATTTAACGAATATAGGAAAAGATACATTTTATTATTTTCTTCAACTTTAGCTGTTTACCAAAACATGACAAATATTGTAAAAATACGTAGAATAGTTCACAATTTACATGGTAAACAAGAAATGTAGCGTATTTGATATATTTGCATGTAAATATAAAATTAACATGAGAATGGACTCTGTGTATCTTCTTCGCTAATAAGGAAATAATTTTGTATAGAAAGCAGAAAGTTTTAATACTTTTAGAATATTAGTACGCAACCTAAAAGCAATTTCTTTAATACATTTTCTCAAAGTGATCAAATTTAACATCAAATACGAACTTTGTTTTACTAAGTTGTGTTTTTTGCATAATATACAATAGCACACAACCTCATTTTATAGAGAACTTGTTTAAGTAAACTTAACATTGGGTATTGCATCATGTTTCAAAGATTTTGCTCGTTGATATGAAAATCCTAAAAAAAACAGTGCTCTATATATCAGGTGTCGCATTTTTTTGTTGTGTTCATGCAATTTGCAAGATCTTTTTATTCGTAGCACCTGCTAACAATTATGTACCTATCCATTCATTTGTTCTCAGCAAAACTTTTTTACGACGTCCTGTAGCATCCATATAGACATGTACATATGTATGAGGGCCTGAAAAACTTAAGAAGGGACTAAAGTGCTCTATTTTGAAATTGATGGAATACAGGGAATCGTACCGGCAGTAATAGAATCACAATAAGTATACATACGACAATGTACACTTTGTTAGAAAAGTTGCCCATACAACTAAGGCGGACTCTAATGTGTATATAAATGTGTATGTATGTACATAGATATATACGTAAAATTAAAATTCTACTTTGAACCAAGACAGATTCATTACAATTGGCATTTGAAATCTATTCGATGCAATTTATGTATGTACTTATGTATGTACAAATAAAATATATGTAAATATGCCTGTTTGGATAAAAAGCATCTTATGTATACATACGTACATACGTATGTACATATTTATGGATATGAACTGCAAGAAACACCTACATACATACATACATAGGTCTTTTTTGCTTCAAACCCCAATTCGCTTTGATATCCAATTTGTCATCAAAGCGAATTTACCATGGTCGTCATTTACACTGTGGAATTAGGAGCCGTTGACACTACGACAATTTTGGTACAAAAAAACTTTTTTAATAATTTGGTTCTTAATGTCATTAATTTCCGAGAAAAATTTTGTTTTTGTGTGCAACAAACAATTAAAATAATAATTTCAAAAACAATGTTCTCATATAATTGGTAAAAAAAAAATTATTCTTTCTTTCCACTTTTCCAACAAAGAAATAATCTGAATGGATGCCTCGTATTGTGAGGCATGATATGTATGTACGTACACATATCTATTATATATATATATATATATCATCTATAGTTGATATTTTTTATTGCTTATAACTAGAGTATTAGAGAACATGTGACATATGTATGTAAATGTGGGCTTTTGAATTTAATGAATATAGTAAAAGATACATTTTATTATTTTCTTCAATACCAGCTATTTACCAATTTAAACATGACAAATATTGTAAAAATATATAAAATAGTATAAAATGTAGCAAGTTAGTTTTGTTTTGTAGACGAGGTATGTATGTTTGTAAATATAAAATTAACATGATGATGGACTCTGTTTATCTTCTTCGCTAATAAGGAAATAATTTTGTATAGAAAGCAGAAAGTTTTAATACTTTTAGAATATTAGTACGGAATTTAAAAGCAATTTCACTAATGCATTTTCTCGAAGTAACAAAATTTAACATCATATACGAACTTTGTTTTACTAAGTTGTGTTTTTGCATAATATACAATATGGCACAACTTCATTCTATTAAACAATTGTTTAAGTAAACTTAACATCGGATATCGCATAATTTTTCAAAGGCTTAGCTCGTTCATATATAAAAATGCCTAAAAAACCAGTCCGCTATATATGGGATATCGAATTTTTTTGTTTTTTTTTCATAGCAACCAATATTAAAAATTTTGGCTCAAAAGGTTTTTCTCAGAAATGTTTGCAAAAATGCTCAATAAAAAAGGATTTTTAAATAAATAGATCTTGGTTATTCTCGATTTTACTGAATTTTCAATACATTAAAAAATATAATGCTACTCAAAAGCCAGATGAACATTATTAATTCGTTTAAAATTTTAATTTTACTTACTATTATTACAAATTTAGTATGCTAAAAATATTTACACTACAACTGATCAAAACAGAATACTGGGAGCGCAAAAAAGTTTGCATGTTCGAAAAAGTTCAATACTTTTCCATACGTGCATTCATTTGTATGTAGGTACATATGATTAAAACAAAAAAGCTTTAAACATAGATACATACATAAGTAAATACATATATATTATGTATGTATTTAGTAACTATTAAACTTTCACTATTAGTTTAAAACTTTTTGACTTTATCTTAACAGATCAGATAAAAACATGAACTTCATCTGTTACAAAAAGAGGTTAAAATTCATTTTTTACTTATAAAATGACTTATTAAACCGCTGAAAACGATAGAAAATCGCTGTAATAACATTACGATCGCTTTCATGGCGAATTCAAATAAATTTTCATTTCGCCTTGGACGCTACCAAATACATTCAAATGAGTGTACGCCAGTCAAGAGCAGATTGATTTTTTCTCACTCATCTTTTCATAGAAATGTCAGACACTGTTTTTTCTTTCGTGTGTTTTCTTTTGTATTCAACATCTTTTGACAGCTTGGCAAATTTCTCATTAGCTATGTAGTAGTTGCATATACTCCATTATAAGGGTAAATGTACATACATATATATACAGCTTGCTAACGGTACTTTCAAAGTGAATTTAATTTTTGAGGCAAGCTTCTCCATTAGCAAAGTGTTTCTAAAACAAGAAGGATCTTCTTAAAAGCAATGTAATTTAAAAACCCGTGTAATAATAAAAAAAAGGTGAGTAATAATATTGTAAAATAAAAAGAATAAATTATAATGCAATTAATATTATAAATCTCTTCTTAGAAATCCAACATTTTTCCAAAGAGGAGGTTTTATTCTCTAGACTTTGCTCAAGTGAAATACATATAAAAAGGTAAGTAAGTAGAAAATAATTTTTAATAAGATATTTGCCATTTTGTAAAGTTTATGAATGTTTTCATATGTTCTCCTTAATAAAATTTCACAATGAACAGTTTTACACTGTGGCATCTAAAAATGTGCGAAAAATTGAAGGGAAGAACTGCATTGTTAAATAAAATGGTGGAAAATATTCTGCTTTCCTTGTGGCAAAAAGTGATAAGTGCTCCATTAATTAAAAATACATACTATATTAAATTTATATTCATGTATACTTACATGAATACTCATGTATACTTACTTACATATATATGTATGTATGACTTACATACATATATATGTATGTATGTAGATGTCTGTGCTTGAGTACACCTGTACTATGTACGTATGTCGGCACATGCATGCATACATACCTACGTATTATTTAATACAAAAAGTTTAACTATTGGAAATATTTTAGTATCTTGTAAACAAATTAATTATTTTGATCAAAAGTTTTTAGAATATGATCAAATTTGTTAACTTTTTTCACTTAAATTCTGGCTTTGCGTATATATTTTTATAAACCAAGCAAACAAAAAAAAACGTTAACAAATTTGATAATATTTTAAAAACTTTTGATCAAAATGTTAAATTTGTTTACAAGATACTAAAATATTATCCAATAGTTAAACTTTTTGAATTAAATAATGCTATGGGCTTGTAACTTGAAATCTTTTTTATAACCCAATAAACAAAATTGGTTTCATTGCTTTTTATTGAAAAAAATGTTTGCAGTTTCTTAGTTAAATATTGTTATTTACGTGCAATTTTAAGCCTTCATGCACAACTCCTTCAATACAAAGCAATCAAACTAATTTTGTTTGCTTGGTTTATAAAAATATATACATATTTTTCAATTTAAAGTCTTTTTCATAGCCCAGCGAAGGAAATTAATGTCATGGCTTGTATTGAAAGAATTGTGTGTGAAGAATTGCAAATCAATAGCAATGTTTAATTCAGAAACTTTAAATATTGGAAAATATTTTAGTATTTGATACACAAATTATACATTTTTTAGAAAAATTTAAAACGTGTTAAAGTTTTAACTTAAATTCTGGCTTTGCTTGTATATTTTTATAAACCAAGCAAACAAAATTAGTTTGATTTCTTTGTATTGAAGAAATTGTGCATGAAGGTTTTGCACGTTAATAGCAATATTTAACTAAAAAACTGCGACAATTTTTTAATACAAAGCAATGAATCTAATTTCGTTTATTGGGTTATAAAAAAGACTTTCAATTGCAAACCAATAGCAATATTTAATTCAAAAAGTTTAACTATTGGAAAATATTTTAGTATCTTGTAAACAAATTAAACATTTTGATCGAAAGTTTTTAGAATATTAACGGTTTTCTTTTGTTTGCTTCGTTTATAAAAATATACATATAAGCAAAGCCAGGGGCCAAATTCTGGCAGTCGTGATTGAACGATTTCGTTATAGAATGCTGTGTGTTTGCTGCTCATTTTGTTTTTGCCCTATATTGTTTTTATTATCGAGTATATTCGATCACGAATGCCAGAATCCGGCCCCAGAATTTAAGTGAAAAAAGTTAACAAATTTGATAATATTCTAAAAACTTTTGATCAAAATATTTAATTTGTTTATAAGATACTAAAATATTTTTCAGTAGTTAAACTTTTTGAATTAAATAATGCCATGGGCTTGCAATTTAAAGTATTTTTTATAACCCAATAGACAAAATTAGTTTCATTGCTTTGTATTGAAAAAAATGTTGAAGTTTTTTGTTAAATATTGCTACTAACGTGCAACTTAAAGACTTAATGCACAATTTCTTCAATACAAAGCAATCAAACTAATTTGGTTTGCTTGGTTTATAAAAAAATATACATATGTAAAGCCAGAATTTAAGTGAAGAACGTTAACAAATTTGATATTATTCTAAAAACTTATGATCAAAATGTTTAATTTGTTTACAATATACTAAAATATTTTCCAATAGTTAAACCTTTTGAATTAAATAATGAAATGGGTTTGCAATTTAAAGTCGTTTTTATAGCCCAATAAACGAAATCAGTTTCATTGCTTTGTATTGAGAAAATTGTTGCAACTTTTTTTGCTAAATATTGTGATTGACGTGCAGTTTTAAGCCTTCATGCACAATTTCTTCAACTAATTTTGTTTGCTTGGCTTATAAAAATATGTATATATGTATATAAAGCCAGAATTTAAATGAAAAACGTAAACAAATTTGATATTCTAAAAATTGTTTATGAAAATGTTTAATTTGTGTACAAAATATTAAAATATTTTCTAATAGTTAAACTTTTTGAATTAAGTATTGCTATTGGTTTTTTAATTTAAGGTGTTTTTTATATACCAACAAAGGAAATTAATGTCATTGCTTGTATTGAAAGAATTGTGTGAAGACTTTGAATTGCAAATCAATAGCAATGTTTAATTATGAAACTTTGGATTATGGAAATAATTTAGTACTTAGTACACAAATTAAACATTTTGATAAAAAAAATTTTTAGAAAAATGTAAAAAGTGTTAGATTTTAACTTAAACTCTGGCTTTGCTTATATATTTTTATAAACCCAGCAAACAGAATTAGTTTCAGTACTTTGTTTTGAAAAAAAAGAGTTGCACTTTTTTAATAAAATATTACCATTGATGCAATTTAGGTCTTCATGTACAGGTTTTTCAATACCAAACAATTAAATTAGTTTCATTTGTTGGGTTACAGAAAAAATACTTAATTTTAAATCCATATTTAAGTCAAAAGTTTAATTATTGGAAAACATTTGAGTTGTACACAAATTGAACATTTTGATCAAAATTTTTTAGAATTCTTTTAAATTTGTTAATGTTTTTTTCTTTGATTTTTTGCACTGCTTATACAATTTTATAACTACAGCAAACGTAGCTAATTTCATTGCTTTGTTTTGAAAGAATTGTGCATTAAAACTTAAAAGTGCACATCAACAGTAATATTTAATTCAAAAAGTGGGACTATTGAAAAACATTCGCACAAACTGCGGAATGGTAAGAAAAATCTCAATGCTAATTCCGTGTGTACAAATAATTTTTAGTACTAGAAATTGTTTTAGAAAGTATAGGGAAAATTTCTGAGCTCAAATTAGCATGAAATAGCCATAGTCACAGCAAACAGCTGATTCAACTGACTTCATGGACAAACTGTATGTGATTATACTTCACTTGCAACATCACCCCATTTACAGGCCAACCTAAATAAGTGCGTCAAGCATATTTTTACTGTGTAAACCACTCATTTTCATACAAATTGAGTGGCTTGACGGCAGTAATACGCTTGACGCGCTAATTTAGGTTGGACTTTAGACGTGGTTTACAAAGGCTATGGCGTAGTTGTTAATACTGATTTGAGTAAACAAAATTTCCCAATTGACCCTAATTTGAACAGAGTTCAAACGAAAACTAACAAATTTGAAAATATTTTACAAGGTATGTGCAGATTCCAATTAACGTTCCCTTTTTATTTTCAGATTTCGGAAATAACGAAGCAATAACTTTACAACATTATTTCTGAAGCAGAAGTATTTTATGGGACCAATTTTTTAAATAAATTTATACATCGTAGTCTTACAAAAATTTTTTATATATATAACATATAATATTTTTTATATAACATATTTCTGTGTATAAACATATGTATACAGTAATTTGAATAATATTGCATCAAAATTTGTCAAATAACTTAATAAGCATAACATATTTGTCCATGTTCTGGAAACCACAGCGTTTTAAAATTTCTTACAGTTTTAAAAAAGCATTTCGTCCTGTTATGAAATAGCTATGTTTTTCAAGCATTTTGTTATTTTTTGTTATGTGTTTTGTTTAACTTTTTTGTTGTTGCGTTTTACTAAGATAAGTGCATGATTTTTCATAAAAGAAACAAACAGATAAATAAATATCAAAGTAAGATGCGTTCTTTTTTCTATATTGGCCTTAAGAGAGCTACATACATTAAAAACGAGTTTAGCGAAACTAAAAGCATTAAACGATTTTACAATCCCATGTAAGCTTTTTTTAAATTGAAATTTTTTTTATTAAAACAGTACATATGTATAAGTTTTCGTTAAAATAAATGTAAATAGGTTCAATTTAATACACAAATACATATGTGCACCATATTATGGTGTGTTCAAAGTGCAGTTTATGTGAATTTTTCCAGAGCATTTCAGTTCACACTAGAGGTTTGAAAACACCAAATTTCTAGCATTTTCGTTTATGAGAACACCTCTATGGTGGTGAAATCGCAGTAAGCGTTTTTCAGAACATAATATTTTGTCAGCAAAGAAATTAAAAGCTTATGCTTTAATTTGAATTAAAAAAATTTTTATTTGTCCTATTTTTTTTAAAAACATACATACTCGTATTATTAATATTATTATTTTTATCAACTACAAAAATACTAAAATAAATAAACCTTTTTGTTCAAATGCCTTTTTGTAAATTTGGTTTTTTAACGTTTGGATATTAGGAAAAATGGAAATTCTATACCTTACTATGAATGGGGACTTATCAACCATCAGTCAACCAAAGTATGTACGTACCTTTCATTGGAGTCAAACATTGTCTTAGTTTAATTAATTAAAATTCAATTCGTAGTAAAAGGTTCGTACTACAAACACCTAAGTATGTACATACATAGTATGTATGTATGTGTGTTAAAATTTTTTAGGCTTAAATATTGAATTATATATGCATGTACATATACGAAAAAATTTTTTTGAGATATGTAAAAAAATTTATGTTTTCTATGCATTAAAAATAAATTGGACTTTTAAGCAAAATGTTCAGAAATTTGTGTCTAAAATCCCTTTTTACTTTGCTCCTATAGAAAATAATTCAGTTCACGTTTGAATTATTAAAATATTCAGACCTGGGCCTTATGTCCCAAAAATTTACAAAAGATGTGTTACAAGTAAAATATGAGATCACAAAAATGCATTATATTGCCTTTCGATTTTTATGTAAATAAAAAACAGCAAAGAGTCCTTGAATTTATAGAGATTTTTGTCTATAAAATGTTTATTCATACATATATATAAATTTATTATATGCTCAAGCCCAAATCTTTTCAGTAAAATATATTATTAATATCTCCCTAACTTACGTCTACGAATAATGTTCGTATTCAAGAAATTTAATGCGTGTTTGAAGGGTTTATTACAACATTAATATGGAATCAATTTCCATTCCATAAGTTCGTGTTAATTTTTTGGATTAAGCCCCTAGCACTTTAAGAGCTTTAGCTTCCACGATCTTTATGAAGATAACGTTTAGGAATAGGGCTGTAAGTCTTTAGTTTAAAAGTAAATCACGATGGGATGTTGAACTTCAAAATAAGTCTTGATACATTTTCTCCCTCAAGTAAATTCCCTCGCTTGGTAGCGTCACTAAATACTGCATAGCTTCTTTTCACCATGTCAGTCGGTTCATTTGCTACCCGTATTCCTATTAGATAGGCCTCAATTGAGATATGTTATTTTGTCTTCACCATAATTCTAGAAGAAAAGCCATCACATATCTCAAAGATATAATTACTCATGGAACCTACTGTCTCACTGGTAAGTGCGTTTCGAATTTGAGAATGAGGATATGTGGTTGCCTTTGAGCAAATCCAGAGTGTGGTTCATGACATGCTTCTTTCTTACTTTTAAAAGTACTGTATGTTTTGGGATTAGCCTGTTCACTTCCTGGAATATCGTAGATATGTATAAGCAAGATAGTTTTGTATGTAAATATGTAAGTATGTGCATATATACATCAATAAATTTCGAGTTAATGAGTCAGTTACAAGAATTAAATTCACCATTTCTCAAAAATTAGCTCGCAACCATTCCGTTTGATATTTACAAATTTGATATACTCCTTATGGAACAATGACACCTAGCAGACAGACATACATAGGTATGTATGTATGTAATTATGGATATATGTTCGCATTTATCATTGAATTTATCACTTCAAATCCGAAATACATACATATATGCACACATTTTTCAAAAACAAAATTTATTGTCGTATAATAGTATATATTTTGATGATAACAATATTTTGTAGCCAAGTCCAGTCTTTCACAGTCTTAAACGGCGTTGTAATTTGTTGTTTGCGGCGGAAAACGATAAAATTTTAACGAGATTTACGCAGAAGTATGGTAGCACAAACCGAAAAATTTTGTAAAAAAATATGAATATTTATACCGTTTTAAAGAGTATATAGATATTACATAAATTGAAAATCGATCAAATTAATATGTTTTTTGATTTTAATTGAAAAAACGAATATACTCAAAAATGTCCTCAAACTATTATTGTACCCAAAACATACTCCTTATCTGTGTTTAGTTTGGGGACTGTGCTCAAAACATAGAAATGTCCCCAAAACCATTATATACATGAAAAAGTGTACCGAAAACATATCATATACACATATATATATATATATATATATACATATATATATATATATATATATATATATATATATATATATATATATATATATATATATATATATATATATATATATATATATATATATATATAGAAAAACAATTAGTTTTACAACTTATTTTGACAGATGTCGAATTCCAGTCCTATACTTTTGAAACCACGAAATGAATAACCCGTCATTATATTGCTAATCTGACAACATATTTAACTGGATACGGTACCAAGAGGTAATAAAATATTGTTCGCGTTTAGTGTTTAATGGTAATATCAACCGTTAACAGTTTTAGGACGTTTTTTTGCCCTTTGTGTACATATTCTTAAAATTGTTTGTTAACATGTGCTTTTCATTTCAGTTTTACTAAACCTTCACAAAAGAAAAGCCATAGTTGATCATTCAATATCAATTTCTGGCAACGTATATACATATGTATATCCCTGTATTTACCCACTGGCAACGAAACAGTGGCGGCAATTTAACACTTAAATAAAACTACAATAATATCAACAACAAAATACATACTGTCACATCAGCATCATGCGTCGTTCATCATTTACGCCTCTTTTCAGCATCAACACACAGGAGCCACTTATTGTGGTCGAAGAAACTCAAGCGACAGATGCACGTGATGGTTCAGCTTGTGGAGGTAGAAGCAAGAATGATTCAGACCCAGAATCACCAAAAAATCCGTTTCTCTTGTGTCCGCTACCAGACGTACAACAACGCCGTAAGCACTCGTTACCATCACTGCAAATAACAGCAGGCATAACCGCCAGTCAAGTGCGGCGTTTGTCTGAAGCTGGCAGTGAATCGGGTTGTCTGAGTCCTCATGAAGTGGAATTTTTGGCTACACTTTCACAGAAAACAAATCCAGATGGGGGCAGTAGAAGGCATTCAGTTGTAACAATATCAACCATGCCACACATCTTATTTGGACGAAAACGTCGCGAATCTACTTCTGGATCATTGTACAGGTGAGTTACCTGTCGAGCTAAAATTTGCAAACGCTTTTGTATTGATCAAGTAACACTACATTTATGACATTAAAGCCACACATTTCTTCTGCAGAGATTTAATAAACAAGATTCTTTCATTAACGACTTAAGGTACGGTCAGACTATCAAATATCAACCGTCAAATGACGGGACCGGTGTTCACTTGGTGTGTACAAGCCCAAGAACAACTAAAAATGCATATATTACATACATGCATCAACAAACAAGAACGTATACAAAAGTCGATGAAAAAAGAATAAAGATGGAATCACACGATTTGAGCTGAATTGGAGCACAATAAAAAAATTTTCCCAATTATAAGATTTCAATTAAACAAAAGAACTGATATCTTTATTAATTTTTACATCCAAGGCTTATTTTATATTTATTATAATTTTTCATTTATCAAACTTCATATATTGATGTTTTTTTACAGAGGTTTATGATTATTTAATTTTTAAATACGTAAAGTATTTACATATATTCATAGTTTATATCGACAGTGTTTACAACTCGGCCAGCCTGACAATTGATCGGCCCGATCAATTAAATAACAGAGAAATTTATGTAACTTAGTATCTACTCTACAATTTGTATTGCCTTGTCTGAGCCTTGAACTGAGCCATCTTGTTATTTCTTATACATAGCCTAAACTTATTCGCTTCCACTATACCATTGTAAGGATTTTGTGTGAGCAATTCTCTAAATCTCGAACAGCATATCTATCATTTCCAAGAAATTTATGTACAACATATGGTCCTCTATAATTCGGAGCAAACTTCTTGTTTCTCCCGACTACAGTATCAATAGTACGAATCACAAATCACAAATTCCAAATCGCCAGGCAATCTGAGTTCTGTTCCAAAGACAATTTTTGCTGGTGTTCTAGACGTTGAGTCATGCACAGCGGACCTGTATGCCAACAAAAATTTTTGAATGTGCTCATCCCAGTCTCTCTGATGGTCGCTCGCTACTTTGCTTAGGTATTCTTCCAGCGTGCGGTTAAATCTTTCAACCATACCGTCAGATTGCGGGTGAAGCGGTGTTGTTCTAGTTTTTCTTATGCCATAGAGCTCGCACATTTCCTTAAAAATTGCAGACTCAAAGTTTCTGCCTTGATCGGAATGCAACTCCATTGGAACACCATATCTGCACACCCAATTATTGATGAAAACATTTACCACAGTTTGAGCCTCCTGGTTTGGTATGGGGTATACTTCTGGCCATTTGCTGAAATAGTCCATCACCACAAGGACATAACGATTACCGGCAGTACTGACTGGAAAAGGACCTGCTACATCCATAGCTATTCGCTCAAAGGGCGCACCCGAATTGTACTGCTGCAGGTGTGCTCGAGTTCTCCGTGCTGGACCCTTCGCCGCTATACATTCCTTACAGTTCGCAATCCAGTCGGCTACTGATTGTTGCGCTCCAACCCAGTAAAAACGCTGCTTTACCTTTTCCAGTGTTTTATTAACTCCAAGGTGACCTCCACTGGGACCATTGTGGAACTCTCGCAAAACTTCCGGTATCTTCGATGATGGTACAACTATTAAGTTAGAAGTAGTTTTGCCATCCGCACTTTCCCATATACGGTATAAGCATCCGTCTACCAGCTGCAAGCTGCTCCATTGTGCCCAATAAGCTTTAGCGAGGGGGCTCTCAGCCGCCATTTCATTGCGTGCAGGCCTGCTATCTCTCTGTTTAGCAGTTATTATTTTGCTGAGCACCGGGTCATTTTCCTGTGCAGTTGGCCAGTCTTCGTGAGAGTCTATCTGCGTTAGCCGAACATCAATGACGCACTCTTTCTGCTCGTTTCCCCATTGGTATGATCGTGACTTCTTGGTCAGCTGTTGTTGGCCTGCCCTTTTGCTCGGCCTCTGTCGAGATACGGATCTAGTACGCCTCCTGGGAGCTTTACAGTTGCGCTGAAAGTGGCCTGTCTTTCCGCAGTTAAAACACTTAGCTCGGCCTTTGTTCGAGATTTCGGCCAACGCTTGCAACACTGCCTCTTTAATCATACCGGCCAAGCCATCTCCTGGCTCATGAACTACCTCTAGCTCCCGTATTTTGTGGACCTGTGGCCTTGAAATTAGTCTGGCTGTCTCCTGGGCCAACGCAAATGATACGGTTTCGGCGAATGACGGCTTTTGTGTTGCGCACACAGCAACCTTAATGTCGGGATCTCGGATTCCGTTCACAAATGCCTCCGTCTTGAAATGGTCCAAAAACGAGTAGCTCTCTCCAGGATAGCTAAGCTGCACCAGACGCTCAATCTCCATTGCGTAGTCCTGAAGAGTCTCATTGCCTCTCTGCACTCTGCCTCTCAGCTCCATCCTGTGGATTTCTTTCTTGTGTTCTCCACCATACTTTCGTTGCAGAGCTGCCATGATGACTTCATAATTGTCTCTAGATGAAGCGGGCACAGTTTCCAGGACATGTGCAGCGACACGCTTCAACGCCAAAATTAACTCAATGCACTTCTCTTCCTCCGTCCATGCATTTTTATTGGCCACAGTTTCAAACTGAAACTTAAAAATGTTAAAAGGTGTGCTGCCGTCAAAGGTGGGCGCTTTTATTTTGCTCGCTTCCGGAATTACTCGCACCGGCCCCTCCTGTAGTTGAAGGTTGTGTATTCTAGCTTCCAGGCTATGAAGCTTTTGATCGACATCATTTTCCAGGGC
Organism: Sturmia bella; assembly: GCA_963662145.1. Classification (NCBI taxonomy): domain Eukaryota; kingdom Metazoa; phylum Arthropoda; class Insecta; order Diptera; family Tachinidae; genus Sturmia; species Sturmia bella. Next base: position 29,239,703 of record OY759170.1, read on the forward strand.
AACAAATTTTTCTTCCATGGCATTTACTCCCTGGTTTATAGCCGAAGAAAGCTTCATCAAACTTTCATTCGTTGTCGTATGCTTTGCGTTTATTTCTGCTAGAAGCATTTCATTATTCGACTTCATCATTACATTTGTTGCATTAGATGCCTCTTGAATAGACTGCATCATGGCAGCAAACATCGAGTTTAAGTCCATGCCACTCGTAGCCACATCTATAGTGCGATGACTCATCGTGAACAAAAGATATACACACACACCGACATACATACACGCGGCAGTAAAACTCAAGCATCTGAGCCGCGCACATACATACACACACGAATATTGTATGGTGCGGTGGTGGTTTCTTTTATTTCGCTGTTGTGCTTATTTATCCACACATGTGTGTCAGTATGTGCACACTCGCAGTGCTGCCGTTTTGTTTATCAACAAGCTTCTATGTATCCATGTGTGTATATACCTCCTGTGTTCATTTACAGATAATAACAAGACAATATACGCACATATAAAATAACGATGATTTAGTACGTTCTAGAACAATCACAATCGGTCCGTTCACGACCAAATTTGTAACAATATTATTTACAAACTTATAGACATAAAAATTCATAAAAAAGTTAATAAAAGTTAATTTACATAAATATATGTATAAGCTAAGCAGCTCATGAGATCAATAATAATTATTAACTGAGAAGTTCTTCAAGATTTGATAAAATATACATTTTTAGAGAGTTTTTGAAAAGCGATATTCTGTTTAAAGATTTTAACAAATTTTGTAACTATAACAAGGATTTGTTTTCTTTTCGATTTTAACGATGGCAAGGGTCCGAAGTGATTAATATGCAATGTGTCAAAACTAATTAAATCTTTCGGAATATTATATAGATATTTTTCTTTGGATCTAACTGGCTTAGCGTACAAAATACATTTTAAACAATTTTTTATGAAAAATTCGACCTTTTGAAACATATCCGGAAACCAATAAAGAGTACTAATTTTGTCGCAAGCTTTGTCAACAGACTGGTGACCTACCTTTTGATGCACAATTCTAATTATATTGTTCTCCTTTTTAAACGGAATGTAAAATAACTAATATCCATTCTATTTTATTTTATACACCAGCCCGTCTAATAAATCAAATCCTTTTACACTACCCCATTCCAACTGCTCACTTATTTTCTTTACCTTACCATCTCGTTCTTTTTGCCACTTGAACTTGAAAATCAACGTCATTTTCATTGATCATGGCAACTCTAAGTCGACTAAGCGCATCGACATTACCCATGGATAAACCACGCTTATGAAGTACCTTGTAGTCAAAATTTTCGTGCAATGTCATAGCAAGTGAATTATCAGTCACAATTTTAAACGGAATACCATACAACTAAATCTGCGCAATGCATATATAATAGCAAGGGTTTTAAGTTCAAAGCTGTGGTATCGGGACTGCATCCGCTGTAGTTTTGGAAAAATAAGAAATTGTGTGAAACTTTCCGTCTTCCTGTGTTTGCAGTAAAACAGCACCAAATCCAATGAAACTCGTGTCACAGTGCAACTCTGTTTCTTTTCCGGGATTATAAATAGCAAGTACCCTAGAGTTTCCTATTTCTTCAAGAGGCTAATTTCCTTTAAAACATTAAATAAATCTGTTGGCAAGAAAGTGCAAACACTCTTATTTTATTTCAATGAGAGTAACTCATTTATTTGATACTCTCTTTCGGTTTCAATAGAAGGTATGCTTCCATTTATTATATGCGTTATTTCTGTAGATTTCAAAGAAATCTGTTATTTTTATGACCACTTTTCCTTTCGATTATGGAACCTTTTATTATACCCTTCACATAAATGTGTAAGGGTATATATAAGTTTGTGATTCCGTTTGTAACGCATTGAAATATCCATCTAAGATCCCATAAAGTATATATATTCTGGATCAGCATCAATAGCGATTACGATTGAGCGATGTCCGTCTGTCCGTCTGTAGTCGTTGAAATACCGTTTCTGAGAAAACGGTTTGAGATAGAAACCTCATTCTTTCGCTAAAACGTGTGAAACCCCGGTAGTGGGTCTGCTATTGAAATTCAGTAAGATAGGTCCGCGGATAGCCGAGATATATTCAAAAAACCGGGTTTTGAGGGATATTTTGTGTAATTTTTGTATTCAGATTTTTGAAAAAAAATTTTTTCTTAAAAACTAAATCATATCATTTTTAGTGCTCATTAAATCCTAGAAATGAAGGAAGTTTTGAAATCGGCCCATATATATCCGAGATATAGCGTCTCCCAATTTTTAAAGAAATCGGCTTTATTAGCCAAATAAGACAACTTTTGGCACCGAAGATCAATCAAGATGGTATACATATATAGGCTATTTAGAGGCAAAAAAGGAAAAGTTTTCCACATCGGCCCACATACACTCGAGATATAGCGCCTCCCGTTTTCTCAAGAAGTCGGATCTAAAAGCCAAATAAAACAACTTTTGGTATCAAAAATTGCTTAGAATGGAACATATAAGGTGTTTAAAAGCAAAACTGGAAAATTTTTGAAATCGGTCCATATATATCTGAGATATAGCGACTCCTGATTTTTCAAGAAATCCGCTCTTTAAGCCAAATAAAGCAATTTTTGGCACTAAAAATCAAATAGAATGGTACATATAGACTATTTAGAGGCAAACGTGGAAAATTTTGGACATCGGCCCATATACACTCGAGATATAGCACCTCAAGTTTTCTCAAGAAGTCGGCTCTAAAAGCCAAATAAAACAACTTTTGGTACCAAAAATCGATCAGAATGGTACATATAAGGTGTTTAAAAGCAAAATTTGAAAATGTCTGCAATCGGTCTATATATACCTGAGATATAGCGTCTCCCGGTTTTTCAAGAAATCGGCTCTATAAGCTAAATAAAACAACTTTTGGCACCAAAAATCAATCAGAATGATACATATAGGTTAGTCAGAAGCAAAACTGGAAATCTTTTTGTCATCGGCCCATATATGTTCGAGATATAGCGCCTCCCGATATCTCAAGAAGTCGGGCCTGGAACCTAACCGAAACAGTTTTTTGCACTAAAAATTTGTCGGAATGGTACATACAGGCTGTTTAGGGGCAAAATTAGAAAATTTTTGGACATCGGCCCATATGCACCCAACTTTTGGTACCAAAAATCGATCATAATGGTACATACATATGTATATAATATTATATACATATGTATATAATATTTGCGATCATGTATGAATGTATGTATGTATGTATGTATGTATGTATGTATGTAGATACGTTTGTATGCATGTAGGTATGTATGTATCTACATACATATGTATGTATGCATGCAAGTATGTTAGCATAAACAATTTTTTTGCTTTGTTGTAAAAATGTGTATGTATGTATGTACATACATATGTATGTATACACGAGCTTGAAAATGAAAGTGATATAAAGAATTGTTGAAAAAAGGGTACGCAATGAAATTCTTTTAAACAATTGCGTCTTCAAATTCATTCACACAAAAAATCATTTTGGGTTTCCCTACGTACTTACATATGTACATACACACACACATGTGTATGATGATACGCAATAGATCATCAACAACGTGCACAAGAAAAAAATAATTTTGTAAAAGCAAGCAATGTAAATATGTATGTATGTATATAATCATTGTTTTATGGAACACACTGAAAATATTCAATAATAAAGAATTTATTTTAGAGTTTTCTATTATAGATACATACGTATGCATGTACCCACATACGTAAGTAAATTGAAAAGAAAATCACACTTAATGGCAATGTTTAGCATTATAATTCAAAAATAATGCAATTATATGCAATTTAAATTTTACTATAAAGTTAACTGATAAATAATTAAGAAATACATTTTGCTTTTCTTTATTTCATTGATATTAAAAAGAATTGGTGTCACCCAGTGGTTGAACTTGAGCATATTAAGAATTATTTAAATAAAAGTTTTGCAGCCTGTGTTAAATCCCGGTAGTGGATCTGATATTGAAATTCAGAAAAAATCGGCCCATTTAAAAGCCAAATAAAACAACTTTTCCCACCAAAAATCAATCGGAATGTACATATGTACCATTGTGAAGGGTATTTAAGATTCGGCCCAGCCGAATATAGCACTCTTACTTGTTGTGTTATCGTTTTCTTTTTGAAAGTAGAATTTCAGGTATTTAAATGCATTATCAGGTATTTTTTGGCCTTTTGATTATAACGGAACTAAGTGCATTTAATTCGTATGTCTGGCTGTCTCTCAAAACGCCAAACTTGTTTACTTTGTATTGGATGTATTGGTTCCCGAATGTGCAAATATTCAAAAAATTTAAAAATATACATGTTATATATCGTTGGAAAGGAACTTGTGTCTTCTTTTCAAATATATGCAAAAATTTATACTTTATTTATCTTTTTAAATCACATTCGTGAAAACAATGAAAAGATAATAAAAGGATAGTTTTTCGCACATAAAAACCCAAGTAAAACTTGAATATCTGGAAGACGGTAAACGATACATGCATAATTTTTCAAAACATATTCAAATACTAAATTTTCAAATAAAATCATAAATTTCAGAACGAAATATAAATCATAAATGCATTTTTTTAGCAATTCAAAATTGTCCCTTCCAAAAATTTACTTTTTTTTAATAATCTCAGTCCGGCAACGCTAATTATATCTAGGATGTCTCGAGCTTCTGCAGCAATAATACTAACTGATTTTGTTATAAAACGTCGTTCACGGAATTTCATTTCACTTTTGACAAAACTTTTCACTCGTCCACATATCCGAAAATTGTTTTAAAAATTTATGATTTTCGACCACTGCCTACTGTAGGGTACTTAGTTTAAATTAAACAAAATAAAATGTTTACACATTCTTAAGAGATTATCTTTCGCTACGTGTAAAAATAAGTATAAAAGCTGGAACAAAATTTTTTACGAATTCAAAAATAATGAAGCCACCTTTTTTGTGAAAAATTAAAATTTTTCGGTGAAATTTCAAAGTTTTGAATTAAGACCTATATTATGACTTATTGGACCAATATATTTCAATAAAACGGTACCTTATATCACTTAGAATTTTATAAGGAATATAACAGTGGGCTACAAATTAAAGTTAAGATTTTAACAAAAAAGATATAAGCAAAAAACCAAAAGAAGTTGCGGCGAAAATAATAAAAAATAATATTCTAAGGCGAATATCTCTTAAACTGTAAGAGATATGAAAACATGTTTTATAACATTTTTTCTTTGCTTTGCTAAGCAAAATCCAAAAAGGTAAGAATCTTTAAAATCGGCCAAGATATAAGAAAGTTATAAGCTGCACAAAATTTTTTATACTCGAGGCAGGTAACTTTCAGCCCCCATAGACCCGCCCCCGTTTTAACTATAGGCCTAAAAAGACTTGAGACAAAAAATATAGCTCCTTAACTACCAGCACTGCAATTTTTAGCGAGATCCGTTATGTGGTTTAGAAGTTCCGGACTTTTTACCACTTTTCTTCTTATTTACACCACTGTGTTACACTTACAACACAACTTATAACTCTTTTTGTGATATTGGTTCACAACATCTGGTGTATGTCACAAAGTTGTTTTTCATTTGTAAAACATATTTCCGCAAAAGTACATGCCTGCATACAAAAAAGTACCAAGTAAAGCAACGCTTCCAGTAAGATACACGTGCATATTACTTTCATACACAAACACAAGCGAAAAACAACAAATTTTGACATTATTTTGTCAAGTTCTACCATCAACGTGGAGATTTTTTTTGGTGTTGTATTTCATATAACAGCGCAACGCTGAAGTTAAGATCTTAAAAACTAATAAAATAGAAAAATATTAAAGTTTTGAGAAAAAATTTAAATCCAGTTGATGAACACAAGAGGAGAAAAATCCCAACAATTTCGAAAAGAATTTTATATCCAGCTAAGAAAAATTTATAAAAATTGATAAATTTTTCAACCAAGTGCACTTAAAAAGAAGTTGATTGGTAGAAGTCGCCTGATAGAAACCTGCAAAAAGCTTCTGACCTGACGAGACAGACAGATTACCATTTTATCACAGAGAGCAAATTCAGCCATAGATGATGATGGAACAAATCATATCAATGGCGTGAAAAGGAAGAGATTGAAGAGGCCTAATACGAACGAAGCTATTGATGTATCGTCGTTTGATGTCAACAATCAGTACAGCTTTTCCATCTTGGGGAACCTAGATTTTCAACCAACAACTGAAGTGAACTCAAGACATTCCAGCATTAAAAATCGTGGCCCAAGTAGTGATGATGCTAATGTAAATGCAACTGCAGTAATTTCGGAGACGGGTAAAACCTTTTGTCCACCAATTTTTATTTTGACCAAGACATTAAGGTGCTAGCGGCCCAGCTTGAAGCAAGGATGCCAAAGATTAATTTTGAAATAAAAAACGTAAACCGCCGCAAGAGTAAGATCTACTTTAGGGATGCACTCTGAAATGATGGCCGTATTGAAAGAAAAAGCTATCAACTCATACTCATTTACGCCATAGGAATTAAAACAAGTATCACTAGTGCTTCGCGGGCTTGACCATAGAACTCTACCCGATGAAATTAAAATAAAACTTGATGACGAGATACCAGGGGTGGTTGCAAAAGTTTATAAATTCTCTACAGCTCATTCACTTAAAAATAAATATGATACTGGTACTTTTCTGATAACTCTATTCCCAGGAAAAAGTATTGATGATGTTAAACATATAAGAATCGTAGCTTGTCAGGTGGTTTCATGGGAGAAACTGAATAATAAAGAAAAAGAAATACAATGCCGTCGATGCCAAAATTTTGGACACATAGCAAAAAAATTTATGCAACGCAGAGTTTAGATGCGTGAAATGTGACCTGAAACATAGCTCTGGGGAATGTTAATTGATTGGTGACTATGAGGAAAACCACCCAACATGCGTGAATTGTGGAGAAGTGGGACACCCTGCTAACTGGAGGGGTTGTGAAGCCTATAAAAAGTATGTCCGAGCAAAAAGACAGAAAATAATAAACGTTCAAGAAGCTAAAGAGAGTGCTAGACGCAAGGTCAATACAGCCGTTGCTGCACATATCTCGCCGGGTAAGTCATTTCCTAGCCTATTAAAACAAGATAACACCTCTCACAATGAGAAAGGTTCAGTTGTTGACGAATTTTTGAAGTTGGCCTCCCCTTTCACGCAACCTGAGGAGTTAGTTCCTAGAGCAGGAAATTGAAATCTGAATTGCTTCGCCTTTATAGCAAAATTAAGAATCTCCCCTAAACAGTTAAATATTTTGACATTTAATGTTCGATCCCTTGTTGGCAGAGATTGACAATTCGAACTTTCGAACATATTGCATTTTTATAAAATTGATATATATTGCTTTTGTGCAAGAGTGCCATCAGAGTGCGTTTCAGTTACCGGATATAACTTCTTCTATGACAGATCACATCTTGGAGTGGCAGTTCTGCTAAGAAATACGATCTAATCTACAAGAGTACCCATTGATAACTCCCAATTTAACTCCACCTTTATTCAACTTGCAATTGCAGACAACAAGACCACAAAACAAATTATAGTTGGCTCCATTTACATATGTTCCCTCAAATCTTCCACGGGATGCTCTTGAAAGATATCTTCACTCAGTTTTGAATGCAGCACGGAGTTATGACTCCCTGATTCTAGGCGGTGACTTCAATGCCAAAAAAAACATATTGGGGCGCAATTCTGAAAATGTTAATGGTAAAACCCAGTTTAACTGACTACAGGATCATATCCTGGATATTACACGTATTTGTGGAGATAAGCTAAGCTACCCGAATGGGAACTCCTTTTTAGACCATTTCTTAGTTGGTACTGGCCTGATTAATAAAGATTGCCCCAATTTTAAGGTGACCAGCCTGGCATCGTTTTCGGATCAATTCCCTTTAAAATTGGAACCAAGTATAGAGGAAGATGACTTTACTCTAAATCCACCTAATTTCTTCACTTCGTATAAAAAGACAAATTGGAAAGAGTTTAAATGGGATGTAGATGAAGCGACGCCCGCTATTATGCCGAATCAGCTTAGAACTGTGGAAAATAACGCAATCGATTCAATTAACGATAAATTCACCGATATTTTGTACTTGTACACGGACAGGCCCTCACAAAAAATTGAAGCTAAAATCAACAAAACACCGTTACCTGAATATATAAAGAAACTCTTTTGTTTAAGACATCAGTGGCAAAAAGAATTAAAGAGAATTTACCATCGCACTGGGGCCAGATCAGGCTCAGAATATAACCTCCTATCGAAACAAATTGAACTCCTGAGAATTATTTTAAAAGATTTAGTCAATATTGATCAAGCGAATAAATTCAACAGCAAACTAGTAAAAATAAAGCCAAGCACATCTGCTTTCAAGGATGTATCGTATGGCGGTCAAAAAAAAATTGCCATTCCCGCAGCAAATCAACATTAATGGGATTACGATGCCAAATGATGTAGAAATTGGTGAAGGGTTTTCTTCCTACATTTCTGAAGTCCCCCATCATATATTTACCTGGGACAACAACAACACGGATATTTACCACTTCACAAACCTTGCTGAAATTAACAAGATTATAAATAACATCAACAATAAAAAATCCAGTGGCTCTGATAAAATCTCAAACTTCATAATCAAGAAACTACCAGACAGCTCCTTAGAGCTATTAGAGTGTATAAGTTAACACGATACAAGTTGTCGACCCATTTTTTTTTTGATTTTTTTTATTGTTTTCCTATTAAAATTATGAAATTATTCTAAGCGATCTGTTATTAAATACAAACACATCATTGTCGATATTATTTTCTAACTAAATATTTCAATAAGTTACTGTGTGACCGGAAAAGCAATTTTTTGATTTTTGCTTTTTCTTATTGAATTGCGAATTAAATTTGTTATTATGTTTGCATAAACAAATGCAAGCACATCCCTTTTGGTATTTTTTGCAACGTCTGGCTTCAGTAAATAAATTTCTCAATAATTTTAAGCTAAATAAAAACTTTGTAATAATTTTAAGTTTTAATGTTAAGAAAAAATTGTATTGAAAGCACTTCAACTTTTGCTTTGTTTAATAAAGGTCGTGGTCCGCGCTTACTTTTACAAGTGCGCGTAACAAATAAAATTAACAAATTAACAACTTATATTCAACAACTGTTACTTTCCCAAGGCATGGAAGATGGCAAAGATTATACCAATAAAAAAAGGAAAATAACAGCTTATTGAGGAGTTTAGGCCCATTTCACTATTGTCCAACATCGGAAAACCTTTTGAGCATATTATGAAAAGGAAATTGGAAAACGAATTCATTTTTTGCCCTCTTTCTAAATACCAGTTTGGTCATCATTCTACCTTGCATGCGCTACTAAAATTTCATACAGACGTCACCAATAACTCGAGAAAAAAACGATGCACAGTTGCAATATCATTGGACATACAAACGGCATTTAATTCGGCATATCACAGCGGAATTCTGTACAATTTAGTTGATCTAGGCGTTGACGCTTTTCTGGTGAAAACGTTGAGCAGTTATTTTTCGAACAGTGAATTTTTTATTGATATAAATAACCTTCGATCTTCGACCGGAGTAGTCAAAAGCCGAGTTACCCAGGGCAGTGTGCTAGCCCCGCTGTTATTTAATTTGTATTTGTACGACTTTCCTCCAATTCAAAGGCAATTCCAAACCAAATCACTTGCAAACTCAGCTTAAGGTTCAGAAATACCATTTAAAAATTCCATCGTATGTATATCTCGGAGTGCACTTCAATAAATTGATGAAATTCAACGCACAGCAGGGCTCTTTTGTCGAAGGCAAAAAATGTCACAGGATTACTCACCAAATTCCTTAGTCAAAAAACTAAACTGCTCATTTACAATGTTGCAATAAGAACAATACTTACACATCATTTCCAGTGGGGTTCACTATATCGCCAGTGGCGGCAAAAGGGCTAGAAATTTTTGAAAGATAAATTCTAAGAAAATGCGTGGGAAAAAATTTTCGAAGTCCCACAAAACGGTTCTCCAACGCGTATATTTATCAAAACACCAGAATAACACTATTTTGCCAATATGCATTGGCGCTGCAGAGACGTCTGTTGAAAGAATGGAGTCCCATGACAATCACCTAGTAAATGCGATGTACGAAGCTGAAAGACATAAAAAGTGGAACAACTCAATATATCTGTCTCCCATTGGCATTGTAAATATCAACCCTGACGACAACTACCTCAGGAATTTCTTCCTCAAAGCATCCTTGGGATCAAACAGAGGATAATAATGTATTTTATTGCTTTTATAAATAAGTATTATTGGGCTTTATCATTATTTGGTATTTTTCTCAATACTAAGGTTTAACTTGATTTAATAATGCTCATTGTTCTGTTCGAACTAATTTTCCTTTAATAAGTAATGACAAGATATCTTGTTGTTTTACACTCATATGTACTCGTTTCATTTACTTATATTTTATACTCATTTATATTTTATATTCATTTACAGATATATCTCACTGCCCGTCTTGGCGAGCGTCGAGCCCGTATGGGTTGTGATAGTTGTAAGCGAATATTCGTTGCAACTGCTGCGGCTTGTATGGGTTTGTTGTTTCTTGCGGTGGGAGTTGGATATGTCCATTGATAGTTTGGACGGGCTGTCACTGTTACTCTCTAACATCGTATATTACATTTGTCCTCACATTTGTACTTTTAAGACTGTTATTATACAAGAATTGATACTATCAATATTGTTTTGTGTAGTCTTAGGTTTTTTCTAGTTTTAAGAATTATTCAGGCTATAGCTCTGTTCGTTATGTAAGTGCCGAGAGCAAGCACTGGTGATTGACATTTACATACATATGTATGTATGTATGTATGTATGTATGTATGTATGTATTCTCTATTAGTGCCCTGCCAGCAAATTGGTAGTCGACTACTAAAATAATTAACTTTACGTTAACTTTTATCCACTAGCTTCAAATTAGCTACAATACAATCGATTTGTAATTCACTTTTTGTGTACTGGTTATAAACTAGCTGAAACGTAGAGTTAACCCAAAATTCAAATAACAACATACACACACACACACACGGTAAATAAGACTTGAATAAAATTGCCTATTGTCGTATTCGTTTTAAATGTTGCGGTAGCTGAGTGGGTATGTTGGTTGCTCTCCAGTCTTGAGGCTTAATGGTTCGATCCCCAGCAGAGGCTAACAAAAAAAAAGAATGAAATATAATTTAATAAAATAAAATATTACCACCGAAAAATGTAAAATCAGCCTTGATTTGTACATTTTTTTTTGTGGCTACTGACTTTGAAGTAGCTAACTTTAAGTTAGTTGAAAAGTAATGCAGCGTCGGACAATTGACTACCTCCTAGGACATCGTAATGTTAAAATAGTCAGTCATCTCCATTAAAAATAATCTAAGTGTCAACCACCACCAGTTGGAAAAAAGTTAGCTTATAATTCATTACTAGTTAACTGAGTTGCCGGCAGGGTGTATACATGTTCGTGGGCGACGCACTTGGGTAAGTGTATTTGTATATGTACACGCATACTTGCATATGCATACTGTATGGATTGATTCGGTTATACATTCGTCCGAATAATATATATGTATATGACTCACGTAAAATATTTTTTTTGCCATGTGGCGTACTCACTTAGCGTGTATTAGAACAAGACGATATAAGTAGTTCTAAGAAATTCATGTAAATTTTGCTATTGTTACCCCTCTGAAAAGAAAAAAAGAAAGTCTCAGCAAAGACTATATTATTATTATATAACAGCGCAACTACCGCGTAGAAATCCATTGGTAAAAATGAAATGAATGGAAAACATGTTTGTTAGAAAAATACAAACAAAGCCATAAAAATTTATGATAAGGGTGATGTTTAATTTCTGTATTGCAGATTAAATCCATTGCAACTATCGAATATGAAATAAACCTGTTTTGAAATAAAAAAAAAAAAATGGGTAATAATTATACATATGTCGAGATGCATTTTTATTTGTATTTTGTGAATAAATTTTAATAATAGTTTTTTTATATTTTTGCAAAACATATTTCATATACACGCTTACGAAAATTTTATAATTTTTACGCAATTTAACTTGCTTTAAACAAGACAACACTTAATTAGGTGGCGTAAGTTTTTGACAACATCGTATTATGTGTTATAAGTTTTTGACAACACTTGCTACAATAATTGTAAACCATAAACACTTTTCAAAAAATACAACATTAAATAAATAAATGTTGTAAAGCATAATCGGGGCCTTCTGTTTTGAAATATATATGTACATACATATGTGATTATTTAGCAAATACATGTATGTATATCCGTTTATCCATTTATTTTACAACAAAAACAAATATAGTATTTACATAGGTAGTAAAAACAAACAAAAGAAAACTATTGTTGCGTTTAAAGTGAAATGTGTTAATAAAGAAAGGCAATCAAAGATAATGGGCCTTAACTATAGTCATTAAAAAAGTATACTTTAAGAAAAATAAAGTAATGTTTAATAAAAAGTATACTTTTCATCTACTATAAACGAAAAAAAGCTGACTTTACTCTCAAAAGTCGGTTCTAAAGTTAAACACAGAAAAAGCTGTTTTTAAGTTAATTAGCTTCATTCTAAATAAATCAGCTGTTTGCCACAAAATTGTGAAAAAAGAGAAAAGAAATTAGTTGTGTGAAAATTGTTTAAAAAGTGGTATAAAATAAAAATTTTAATATATGTATATGTACATATACAAAATGTGTACATCTGGGGACATTGACACCGATTTTGGAATAATTGATAACTTACAGAGAGAACGAAGACCCAAAATATATAAGGAAAGGTTTGATCCTTTATAACTTGCCGATGATGACTTTTTTTTCGCGATACAGGCTGGATAAGGTTGCAACAATGTTTCTAATAAGTCTACTGGACATTAGGGAAAAAACAAGCAATAGAGGTCTGCCAATAAGCAAAGAGCTGCAGGTTTTAACAACATTGCGGTTTCTTGGAAGAAATGCTCATCAAAGCGACATGTAAGTGCAGTAAGTGACTGGTTATAAAATGCAATCAATAATAATTTATATATATTTAAACATTTCGTTGTCTGTCCATATTACGTGCAACTACTTTCTTACAGCTGACCTTCATGGAATATCTCAGCAGACAGTTGGAAGAATTATAAAAGAGACAACGAAGAAAATTGCACTACTGCTTCCACATTTTATAAAATTTCCAAATAGAGCCGAAATCGCAGAAGTTAAGAGAAAATTTTTTCAGGTAGCACGATTTCCAAACGTAATAGGAGCAATCGATTGTACTCACGTACGTATTAAGTGTCCGGCCAATAAGGTTGGTTGCGATATGGCAGGTCACTACCTCAACAGAAAAGGTTTTTATCCACTAAATGTTCAGGTAAGGCGGCTTTATTACTTTCAATATATGTATGCTTTAAATTAATACATTTACAATTCAATCTGCATATTTATACTTATAAGATTGTATGCGATGCGGATTGGAAAATAATAGATATAGTGGCAAGATCTGGTGGCTCAAAACACGACTCTAGAATTTGGTCAGAATGTCAATTAAAGACAAAATTAGAGCAGAGCAAAAGTTACCATAACGGTGTACTCCTGGGTGATGCAGGGTATCCCCTGTCAACAATTTTATTGACTCCAATAAGGAACCCTTCCACGTCTAAAGAAGAAAGGTCGGTAGTTTAAATTTACAAAGTCTTTTAATTTATCACATGTACTTATGTTTATAATTGAATTTGGTTACTACAGGTACAATAAATGCCACATCGCAACAAGGAGCAAAATAGAATGCTTAAATGGACAACTAAAATCTAAATTCCGCTCTATTTTTGAAAGGCTGCGAGTTGATTTAGATACGGCAAAAAATGTCGTTGCAGTAGCTGTTCTTCACAATATTGCCAAGGAACGGAATTCTTCATGTAAGCACAACTAGATATCACAAATTCATTTGCCTTCTTTTTTGTAAATAAGTTTACATGGGCTAATTTTTAAAAATAGTGTATGAAAGTATCAAGAAGTAAAATTGCTTTGAATACTCGAAATTGACTTTAATAAGAGCCAAATTGGTTAAATTTATTATTTTAGGTCTAAAAGTAAAAAGTATATTTCATAATATAAACTCAATTTTTATTCAAAATTTTGACAAAACTGAGTTTGAGATAAATTCCATTAATTTTTTTAATTTAATGAATGTAATAATTTTCATTTTTAGCAAGTTTCGACTTTGAACCACTTTTTTTATTTCGTGTTTTCGAAATTAAATTAACATTTTCTGGCAATATGTATGTACATATATGAATGTTTTCCATTTTCAGTTTTAACTGATTGCCCATCATCTCAACCAGAAACCATAAATTTGGACATACGTAATGACAGTAATTTACCCAACAGTAATTCCGTCGCAACAAATTCTGCAAACGCATACCGAACAGCTTTTGTAAATTCTTATTTTTAAGGAATATAAATGTTCATAGGCTTATTGACATGGTGTATTCAGGTACTTATAAAGTTTTATTGCAAATAATAAAAATTAAAAAAACTGTTGTGTTTTCAATACAAATATACGAAAGAATCCTTAGCAGTTCATTTAAAATTTATTTTTTATTTGATAAGATGGAACCCAAAAATTCAATTAAATCAAAAGTAAGCAACATGTATTGTACGAGTAGAGTATAAAAACGCAAAAGTAGTTTATTTTAAAATTATAAAATAATTTGTACTTCAGTTTGAATTTCCTTTTTTTTTCTTTTTAAGAGTATTGTTTAACAATAAAAACGTAAACTACAGCTAACAATTTTTTGGTTTTTTGGATTAAAAAAATAAAATTAAATAGTTTGTACTTCAGTCTTTTCTTTTTCTTTTAAGGAATATTGTTTAACAATGAAAATATATAAAGCTAGAACTAAAATTTTGTTATTATAATTTTTTAGTTCATTTAAATGATTAAATAAAATTAAATAATTTGTACGTCAGTCTTTTTTAAAATACAATAAAAACACACAAAAAAACATAAAGTTACGAGTTAACAATTTGTTTTCTTATTTTTCTTTGCTTTATTAATTTAAGCTCAAGGGCACTTTTATTTATTTTTGAAAATTGTTTGATAGTTTGATACTCCTTTGTGTATCTTCTTCAGAAAGATACACAAAGGAGTATCAAAATATCGAACAATTTTTAAAAATAAATAATAGTGACCTTGAGCTTAAATTAATAAACCAAAGAAAATTACATAAAAAGGTCGGAAAGGTAATATACAGAACATTTAATTTATTATTTTTTGATTTATTGCAACAAAAATAAAAATGCATGGGAATGAGTGAAGTAAAATATGAGTTCTGCAGGTTATTATCGTAAAATAGCAAAAGATAAATCTATACGATTTGAAAGCACAGAAAATGAGTTAGTGCAAGATATGATTTCTCATGAATTTATAGAAGACGATATTTTAATAGATAGTAATTGCAACATTGCGTTTGAACAAGTAGTGAGCCCAGTATCTGGTGAGTTTTTAGATTGCGAACTGCTTTATGATCAGTCATGCAGCGAAGAAGTTTTGAAACCTGCACAAAGTCCACAAAATAGTATCATTAAATGTGATGAAAAAGATAAAGACCCTTTTCAAACACCGCAACAAAGTGCTTATGGGAATCGAAAAATAAAAACAGATTGTTCATCTGCCAAACTTGAACGCCTAAGAAGCCTTCCAAAAACACCATCAAAAACTGATATAATTATAGAACGGCAGCGTCTGCTATAAATTCATGAGAAATCATATCTTGCACTAACTCATTTTCTGTGCTTAGCTCGGGGATAGCCACTGAGTTGCCTGTCGCGACGGAGGCACGTTTCACGCTTGCGACAGCTTTTCTGGCACTTATTTTCATTCGAACCCACTGCGCTTTCAGTTTTGCTATTTCATGGTAATAGCCTGCAGAATCCATGCTTTCTTTTATTATTCTCCATGCATTTTTCTTTTTGTTTATCATGGAAGTGTCGTTACCTTTATTTTCAACAATTTCTAAGTGCATGTTGATGCACTCTCGCAACATTTCTTTTTCGCTTGTGCTCCAGTTAGCATCCCGATCTCTTTTATGTTGACCCTGTCAATAAAAGCGCATATTTACAGCTAGAACTAAAATAATTTATAATACAAAACTTACCTTTTCCATTTTAATAATTTTTTATGATTTTTCTTATAAAAATTTGTTTTGTTTACTTTTTATCAGTCTTCCATATGTATTTTCCCTCTTTTTTACAGCTGCAGTTGTCAGCTGATCTGAGATGCCACTCGTTTATATTTTATACTAAATTGTATGCAAACGTTTAATAAATTTTACTTGTCACCCACTTAAAACCAGTTCAACTTAGAGCCAACTTTAATTTTCACTATAGTAGAAATAAAGTTAGCAAACGGTGTTAAAACTTAACTTGATTTTAAAAAGAACTGACTTTAGTGTTTGACTATAGTTATAGCCCAATATTTATTGCACTCTTTCTTTCTTTCTTTTGTATCAATAGTAGGAAATATGTATGTATGTATATTTGTATGGTGTATTTGTTTGTAAATATTTTCAGATACACTGACACGCGAAAAAATGAAAGACAGAATAGAGAGTAAATCTACTAACAAAATACGTAGTGTTTGTTGGTCTTACACTTATTGTAGTAGTGCGGCTACCTGTTATAAATCGTTTTCGAACTGTTTATGTTCATTTGTTCTTGAAATTGCTTTCAAAGTGATGAAATGGGAATTTTATTTTACAAAAATTTAAGGTGTTAAGGAGTTACCTAAAAAATTATCAAAAATTCAGAAGAAATAATCAAAAGCTAAAAGTAAGTACCAATTTTTACAAACTTTTCAATTCACAGTTACATATGTAAAAAAAATAATGCCATGCTTAATATTATACTATAATATAATGCGACAAAGTGTGCAAAAAATATTGTTACAAATATTTTTAGACTAAAAAAGTTCTGTGTTTGTTGCGTATTTTGAGCTGTATTTATATCTTATCAGCTCTGACAAATAGATAACAAATCAAATTTTCGTAGTGTCTAGAAATTTTTATAAAACTGCATTGTATTATTTGTAAAAAATTAGACTCATTTATATATAACGGTTCTTACAAGTTCATGTAAAATCTTACGATTTATACGGTAAAATTTAATGTTTTATTTCAGATCTTTGCTTTAAGTTTGTGATGGATGTTGAAATTCTCCAAATAATGATACTAATGAGCCCCATTGTGTAATAGAAATAAATAAGGATGGTTCCTCTCTTTTTGGAGCCATGTGCTACTTAGTCTATGGCCATCAAATATTCGCACAGGAGATTCGAGAGGAAATTGTGAGACATGTGGTAAATAACTGGGAGGATTTTAAAATATTAAGTTGCAATAACTGTGGAAACCATTATTTATATGAAAGTAGCAACGTCAGGGAGATGTCAGTTTCCACTACATATTACAGTTTGTGTGAACTAATTGCAGCCGATCAGATTTATCAGTATATTTTTCAAGTACAAGAAAAAAAGAATAATCCAGTACAGAGGCTGCTTACAAAAGAGTACTCCTGAGGTGCAAAGAGCTGCAGTTTCTGATCACCAAAAAACTGCTCCTGAGGTGTACAGATCTGCAGTTTCTGCTTACCAAGATACTACTCCTGAAGTGCACAAAGCTGGAGTTTCTGCTTATCAAAATTCAGACACCCTCTTGCTTGGAGAAATAAGAACAATTCTGGGTTTGCTTATAATATAGATATTGACTATGAAAGCGATAAAATAGTACAATTGGGTAAAATGAGTCACACTTACTGCAATGCCTTAAAGTGGAAGGTAGAAGTAGATGGTCTTTGCTGTAGTGGTGGTAAAGTTCAATTAGAACCATTAGGAAAACAACCAGATTTGTTCCATAGCTTAATAATTGGTAGGCGCCTGGAGCACTTCAATTTTTTTAAGCTATTATTCGCAAAAATAATGGGTGTTTTCAAATGACGTCCTTTGGGGCAACGAACGTGTTGAACGTGGTTTTATGCCAACATTTAACAACAGGGTCAGGTTTATCATTTAATTGGGAGTCTATTACCTTCAAAAGATAATCCTCAGTTCCTACAAATTTATTTTGTTGGTGAAGATGAGCGAGAAGCTAATATCAGGTGCACAAATTTTCCAGGTCTTAAACAAGGATTAGTGAAACAGTTGCAACGTATGTTACATGAAGTAAATTCTTACGTTAAAGAACTTAAATCAGCCATAGATAGTATTTCACAAGAATGTGAAAATTTTCAGGTTGTTATACGTGCCGACAAAAAGCCAGAAGAACCCCATTTTGGCTTCATAGCTCGTACGATGCTTTGCAATATCCTCTTATGTTTTGCTATGGAGAAGACGGCTACTCTATTAATATTCCTTTGCAAGATCTAATAACTAAACGACCAATAATAAGAAAGACCGTATCTGCGGCAAACTTTTACCCATACCGTATCATGGTAAGACCAGAATGTAATTACATATTTTATTATCGATCTCTATTTAGTCAATATTTAGTTGACATGCATGCTAAAATAGAAACTGAGAGGTTGAAATATATAAGGTCCCATCAAAAAGAGCTACTGTCGGAAAACTACATTCACTTGCGTGATGCAGTGGAAAGAAATGATGTTAATGCTGCTCATTTAAGTCAACTAGTAGTACTTCCTTCGACTTTCACTGGTGGGCCTAATTATATGCCCGAAAAAACCCAAGATGCTATGACTTATGTTCGCAATTACGGTCGCCCTGATATTTTCATTACATTTATATGTAAACCCAAGTGGCAAGATATAGCTAATGCTCTTTTGCATTCACAAAATCCTCACGATCGGCATGATATAATTGGAAGAGTTTTTCATTTAAAAGTAAAAAAGTGAATGGCTCTTTTGGCAAAGAGAGAATATTTGGTAAAACACGATGCTAAATGTACTCTGTAGAATGGCAAAAAAAAGATGGCTTCCTCACGTTCATATATTGGTTTGGTTAGAGCAGCGAATTTCACCAAACAAAATTGATTCTGTTGTATGTACAAAGATACCAAATCCAGCTCAAGATCCAGTTTTACACAATATAGTCAAAAGCAATATGATTCACGGACCATGCCGTGCTGCAAACATGAATTGTCCATGAATGAAAGAAGGTAAATGCAAAAAAAAATACCCTAGAGAATGTATAAGTGAAACATAGACAGAAGATGGTTATCCAAGATACCGAATAAGAGCTCCGGATGCCGGTGGTTTTTCGGCATAGTTGTTAACTATAACAACTTTAAGTTGACAACCGGTGGGTTGTTCCGTATAACCCAGTGCTTTTACGTTCTTTTAACGCACATATAAATGTAGAGATTTGCAATTTGGTTAAATCCATTAAATAAATTTTTTAATACGGGACACAAAGGTAGCGACCAGGCAGCATTTTCTTTAGAAAATTAAAAAGATGAAGTCACTTTATATGAGACAGGCCAATATATTAGTAGCTGTTTGGAGAATATTAAGTTTTCCAATTCATGAGCGCTATCCGCCCGTATTTCATATAGCTGTTCATCTCCACAATGTTCAACGAATATATTTTACATCTGAAAATCTCATTCAGCGAATAAATAGTCCTCATCAGACAAAACGTTAGGCGTTTTTTTAATTGTGTTAATATGACAATTTTGCTAAAACGATTCTTCATTCAGAAGTGCCGTCATATTTCGTTTGGAAAAATGGAAAGTTTGAAAGAAGAAGACATGGACGAAATGTTGATGGATGGGAAAACATTAAAAAAAGATGATGTTCTTGGAAGAGTTTACACGATTCATCCAAATAATAGTGAGTGTTTCTACCTTAGATTGTTATTACATACCATTCGGGGACCAACATCATTTTCTGATTTAAAAACTGTAAATGGGGAAGTGCACTCTTTGGGAAAACCACAAAGATAATCTTTCGGAAGATATAAGAAAACAATTCGAGTTGGAATTGGGTCAAGCGGTTTTTTTAATTGAAGAGGCAGTATTATTAATTGGAGGAGAGCTTATAGATAAGTATGGTTTACCTTCACCAAGTAGACTACATCCAATTGCAACAAATGCAGAGCTTTTGGTAGAAACAAACTATGACGTTAACGCATTGAACAAAGAAGTAGCTTTTCACAAAAACTCTTTAACGGATGATCAAAAAAAGGTGTATAACACGATTACAAAAAGCATAGAAAATTCAACGAGCCAATTATTTTTTCTTGATGCACCTGGCGGTACAGGAAAGACATTTCTCTTAAATCATCGTTTAAGGAAAGTTCGAAGTCAAGGTAGCATAGCATTGGCAGTAGCATCATCAGGCGTTGCAGCAACATTGTTAGTAGGGGGAAGAACGGCACATGCAACCTTTAAGTTTCCACTGGTTTTGAACCACATAGAAACTACTGTGTGTAATATATCAAAGCAGAGCAATTTAGCGGAGGTTATTCGAGTCTGCTTATTGTTTGGGATGAGAGTACAATGGCACACTAAGGCGCACTTGAAGCACTTAGCAGGACTTTGCAAGATATAAAATCAAACAGCTCTGTAACAGGAGGAATAACCGTATTATTAGCGGGAGATTTTCGACAAACCCTTCCGGTAATTCTTAGAGGAACTCGCGCAGATGAAGTGAAGGCATGCCTCAAATCATCATGCTTTTGGAGCCTTATTACCAAAGTCTCACTCAAAAAAAAATGTGCGTGTTCATTTAAGAGGTGATTCCTCAGCAAAGGTATTTTCTGAAAATCTTCTTAAAATTGGAAACGGATAATTTCCTAATATGCAGAACAAATTAGTTTTTCCTGCTGAGCTCGGTATAATTGTAAGAGACTTGGATGAATTAATTGAAAACATATATCCCGACGTCAAGCAAATCGACAATAATTCCAACAATTGGCTGTGCGAATGAGCCATTTTAACAATAAACAATGAGAGAGCTGCTATAGTAAATTACATTATATTAAAGTATTTTGTATAATTTCAAATGCAGTACACGTCAATAGACTCAGTTATAGAAATAGATAATGCTGTACATTATCCGATAGAATTTCTTAATTCACGTAATCTTCCCGGATTTCCGCCACATAGCCTTACTTTAAAAGTGGGAACACCGGTTATGCTTCTCCGTAATTTCAAACCAGCAAAGCTATCCAATGGTACCAGACTACGTGTGAAAAAATTGTATAAGAATGTAGTAGAAGCTATAACTTTAACAGGTTGGTGACAGTGTGAGTGTGTTTTCATTCCGCGTATTCCTCTAGTATCTAATGATTTTACCATCGAGCTTAAGAGGTTGCAGTTTCCGTTAAAAGTGTAATCTGCAATCACTATTAATAAATCGCAAGGACAGTCTTTAAAAGTTGCCGGTGTTGACTTAAGTGAAGACTGTTTCTCCCACCAAACAATCTTTACTTACTTTCACCAGCCGAAAAGACAAATAATGTCGTGTATAAAGAGGTCCTTCGATGAGATATGTAGTATTCATGCTCTTTTCTTCTATTGTCCTTTTTATGTAATCTCCAAATACGGAGGGAAATCCCAAGTCTTCTTCTCTCAAGCTCTCATCAAACCCACAAAAAATTAACATATTATCTGAAGTAATTTTTGCATAGACCGTGAACTATCAGTAAACTTCAATTTCAAAATCACCATTGCGCTAAGCTATTTCTTCGTGTAGCGATAGATATAACGAACTACACCAAAGGACTGGATTTAAATAGATCAAGCATAATACAGAGAAACTTAGGCTTAGATTCACAGTCATTAGTTATCTGCTGAGAAGGTCGTGTGCCATGGCTGCAAATTTTAGTCTTAACTACAGTAACATATATAAATAAGAAACAGCTATGTAGAGACATTAAACCGAACGAAAAGAGCAAAAGCAATGAAATTGGATCCCACAAATATTCAATAGAAAAAAGTTAGGTAATATCAGACAGATCGTCAATCCACATAGTTTAAGCTCGAGCGTTGTCGATTCCGGCAGTAGAACTTCGAAAGTGTTTCAACATGGGCTAAGCTGAAGATTACCGGACGGGTCACAGGTTGCGGATAGTGAACGGCCTTTAAATATAAAGGTTAGCTACGAATAAGTGTCTTGCAACGAATAAGCAGAGCCAGCCAGTCAGCGGGTGTAAGAGTAATGTATGCTTCACCAACAAGATGAATGTGTGCTGTCCTTAAATCTTAGTAAGCATACATTCATCTCCCGAACTAAGTGGCTTTATTAAAAAATGTCGTATATTTCCAGCTACATATATGGCAGCGCCATTGAAATTCTACGATCGTTCGAATAACATCATATATAAATAATACATACATAAATAATAAATACATTTTTTTTAAATAATCATAAGTAGTACATAGTACATAACTATACACTCAGAATATTTTTGCTCAGTTACTGCAAACCGTAGTTTATTCCAGAAGTAATTAGTGCAGTTATTTTTAAATGGAAAAACGTTTAAAAATTAACTTAACTTAACATAATGACCACGTAAGAAAAAATAAAAAAAATTTTACCAAATTGATTACGCATTAATTATTTGACAGTTAGAATAAAGTAAAAATAATTATTTTTACCGATAAGGTTCCGTAAATTTTTTAATATTTCGATTCAAATGAAGTGATCAGTAAATAAGTAGGACGGTTTTTAAATGAAGTTTCGTTTATTTTAAAGAGTGCTTTCAGTTAATTTTACTGACAAAGTTTTCTGAGTGTATGTATGAATTGAATTTTAAATAAAGAATATTTTCACATTTAAAATACTCGTACTTTTGTTAACCGAGTTTCAGATATTATAAAGGTATACAAGAAGAAAACTTGGCAAGATGATTTATATTTTAAAATTTTTTAAGAAACATATTATTAAGTTATATTCGTCCAACTTTCTAACTTTTAGTATATAATTAACATGTATATATTATTTTCTCTTCTATTTTTTGAGCTACGATTATTTTGTAAATATGTATGAATTATTTCATTAAATAACATCCGCTAACAAAGTAGTATATATATATATATATATATATATATATATATATATATATATATATATATATATATATATATATATATATATATATGTATATATATATATATATATATATGTACATGTATAATAAATATGCACACACAAATATACGCATGCATGTTTATATGTATGTATATGGGCTTATTGCAGATGCGTATATTGAATTTCAACAAGGCAGGTCTTGCTGCAAATTTATAAATTTATTAAAATACAATTACTGCTGTTTTAGTTAGTTAGAAGTTTTGCTTGGTGAAGAGATTGTTATTGATACGGGTGATCGCCATGTATTTGAGACCATCCTTCTCATTTTCAGAAAATTTAGACTCTATTCTGCCTCTGACAGGCAGTTGCAGCGTGGCTATTGGTTGCGATCTCAATGTAAGGCATACCTATTGGGGAGATCAATCTGCGAACACAAGTGGGAGGAATTTACGTGAGTGTTTGCTCTCCACTCCAGACTTTGAACTTCGACCTACAGATGGGCCGACAAGGCAAATGTCTTATCTAGATTTTTTTAACGACTGTTGACATTATGTCTGTGGACTCAAATTTACTTAGGACATTGGACTATGAATCTGACTATAGGGCTGTGGAAATTGTTTTTTTACAGCTGACTGCTTGACCAGGAAATCTCTATTAAGTATGACTATGACCGTATGGACAGGCGCAGGTTTACAAATAGACTGACCATGAATCTGGCTGCAATTGAATTACCTATTGACAGGAATGTGACTGAGATGGAAATTGACGAATTCATCTGCTTTTTGGAGGCCGCGTTTCGGGATGCTATGTATGCTTCAGTGCCTAAAGCGTCCGCAGGATGCCGTGGCTTACTGAAGCTTCCAGAGCATATCCTGAACTTTATTGCTGAAAAGAAGCGGCTAAAACGAAGAATTCATAGAAGCCAAGACCCGGAAAGACGGAACATTTTGAGGGTAGATTTTCGAAATTTGGACAAAATAATACAGGGTGCTTTAGCTAACTTTGAGCGGGATCACTGGACAAAATTTTTAGAGGGAATAATAATATACAGAACTTATTAAATGCTGATGGGTCACTTGTATCGGATGCTCCTGGAGTGGCCAGATTATGGTCTGATCACTTTTTCCAGGTTCGCCCGGAGCAGCTGAATAGAACTGATGCATTTGGAGTCAATGTACGGCAGCATGTCTCGACCTTGGACATGACAACACCTTTTTTTACTTTTGGGGGAACAGTAATGGCTGATGGTGGAACAATAGCCGGGAATGCTGACCACCTTCTGGTTATTAGTCTATCGTCTATTGCTGATGCACTAAAGGTAAGATCAAACAAGAGATCTTGTGGGGTTGATGGTATATCTGAATTTATTCTTAGGAAAACAAATGTGGTAACTTGGCGACTTCTTGCCATCTTATTTAATCATTGCTACAACATCGGTTATTTTCCAAAGGAGTGGAAGGTAGCCCTTGTTGTACCAATTTTAAAGCCGGGATCGAACTCTCGTGCGGGCGAGAGTTATCGACCCATTTCCTTGCTGCCGGCCTTTGGGAAGCTGTTCGAGTTCTTTCTCCTGGGGAAGATAAATCACGTTATTAATGAGGGAAACATTTTGAAAGATTTTCAATTTGGTTTTAGGACTGGACTTTCGACTTCTCACGCATTAATGGTACTGACTGATTATGTTTCCAGGGGATTGAACAGGCGATGTACCACCATGGCTGTTAGTCTTGATTTTGCCAAAGCTTTTGATACGGTCTGGCATGATGGGCTTGTGTACAAGATGATGACTGGAGGCTTTAGAGCTAGTATCTGCCGACTGATGAACAGCTTTTTAAGGGATCGACTATATAAGGTTCGTGTTGGTGATGTTCTCTCTGAGGATAGTTCGGTCTTTGCGGGAGTTCCACAGGGATTCTTGCTAGGGCCTGTACTATATAATATCTTTATGGCAGATATGCCTCAACCTTCTGATAATGATCTTCTTTTGGTGTATGCTGTGACGTACTGATTGCGTCATCGGGCGGTATGGCGAGGGCAGTGAATGGCAGGATGAAACAGTACTTGTCTATTTTAAAGGACTTTTTTTTTGAATGGGGGTTAAATTTGAACATGCAGAAGATAGTGACTATGATATTTAAAGGGAAACGAAAACATATTTATAAAAATTGGAGAGCATATATGCCAGCTTTGCTGATTAACGGAGAAATGATTAGGGTGTCGGACAGAATGAAATAGCGTGGTGTCACCTTCCATGAAAATTTTGAATACTATAGACATATAGACGACATTCTTGGCAGAACGAAACGAATATATTCATCATATCAGAGTGTGTTAAAGCGTAGGGTTGGTCTTGACAAGAAAATTCGACTCTTGACGTATCGCCAAATCGTGAGACCTGTCATCTCTTATGCCTTCCCAGTCTGGTTTGGAATTTCATCGGCCCAGATGGAGAGGCTTAGGATATGGGAGAGGGTAATTTTGGTATCTTGTTTTGGCCTTAGACCCTATTTTGGTATGGATGGGAGATTACGTAGGCCATCATGCAGGTCCATTTACAACGATATTGACTTTGGACGTATTGACGTTTTCATGATCGGAAATTCGATTAAGTTCTTGGAAGGTGCACGATCTTCTGACAACCCATTGATTCACCGACGCTTTTCTTTGGCAGCTGGTTTGGAGACCGTTCGGGTTAGGAACTACTTCTCGCCTGTAGATCTCTTGAATCTTAGAGATGGTGGTCTGATCTTCGACGGTGCAGACCTTTTGTTTTATCATAGGCGAATTAGGGCATTGGATATATCCAATACAGTTTATAATACTGCGCAGTAGTACTATGTGGCTATTTGTTGTATGTTAATTTTTATTTATTGTTTTTTTTTTGTTTGTTTTGTGTATATATTGTTGTGTTAGTTCTAGGTTTTAGTATGTAAATATTTTAAGGTTTTAGTTTTTAAGTTTAGCTTTAAAGGCCTCCCTTTTTTTACTTCCTTTTTTGGGGATATTTTTAAATTTCAATGAAGGACGTTTTTTAAGAGATGTATAATTTAAATATACTTTGTTATATAAGTTTGTTTGTAATCCTTGATAAGTATTAGTACGTAAGTAATTTTGTGTTAATAGTAAATAGAATAAATTTAAACTTTGTAATATTTTGGAAATAAATAAATCAATCAATCAATTCAATGGCCTTATTGCATTATTAACGCGTCTCTTTGACACAGTTTTTTATATGGTAGGTCTTTTTTCAAAAACAAAGTGGGTGAATATTTTCAGAACAAACTCTCTCAAAACTAAAATTGGTTGCAAAGAGACATTTTGTTCCGAACCAATGAGCGAATCCACACAGATATTGGCATTTTTTTTTAAATAGAAAATACAGATGTTTCATGCATTTTTCATCTTTATTTCTTGCAGCGGGAGTCGCCGAGGAAGCGGAATTCAAGGACCACCATTAACTGAACACCGAGGTAGTATACACAATTTGCAACTAGATATAATGGATGGTATTGCACAGGGTCGTAAAACACGTACGAACAGTGGTGTTTTTCAGGCTCCTGTATTGCAAGAACCCGAAAGCAATGTACCCGCACCGACATAAATTAATTTTATGTATGTA
Source organism: Sturmia bella (assembly GCA_963662145.1). Lineage (NCBI taxonomy): Eukaryota > Metazoa > Arthropoda > Insecta > Diptera > Tachinidae > Sturmia > Sturmia bella. The sequence goes on from OY759170.1 coordinate 29,266,461, forward strand.
TGTACATTCTAAAAATTTCCTCACTTTTCTTATTACACTTTACGTTTTATTCGATTTTTAGGTTATCTTTGGACTTTAGAAGAGAATGCACAAGCCGAACACCATAGAACATTTATGCGGTAGAAGTTACAAAAAAAGTACCCTCACATTTTCAACACCCGACAACAAAGAAAAAGTCAATATAAAACACACAAAAATCAACTTAATTATTATTTTCTATAAGAGCCAATTGAAATGAGACACGATAAATTTTTAAATGGTTTATAGAGACAATTGGTTTTGACTAAACGACTTGTGTGAAAATAAGTTCTTATGTGAAAACAAAACCCGATAAAAACTAAAATATTGTTTGCAAAGAAGTGTTTTTGTGAGCTTGAACATAAATATTTTGATCAAAAGAAGCTGTTTTAGAGTTCATGCATGGTACAAATTGTCCCACATTTCCAGTTAAACAATGTCAGTAGTGCGCTAAAAGTGTTTGTCATTTTTATTATTTGGCAACATTGCCATATTTAATCATTTGGCATGGCACTATTGTCTATTCTTACAAATCAGTTATATTTCGAACTTGGTCTTAACTTGGTAACTTTATTCCGGTTATATACTGAAAAGTACACTGATTGCGTATCGGAATCAAAATAAAAAAGATATATTTAATACCCTAGATATTAAGTTCAAGAGACTTCAGCTTGATCTGTGTAATACATGCGAACTCTTTAAATCCAAAATAAGAAAGTTTATCAACGAAGATGAAAAAATGGCTGAAGTTAGAACGAAAAAAACATCATGATGCAGATTTGTAGTATAAATGCAAGAAAAAGGATAAGGAACTTGTAATAAATAGCGAAGATATCAAATGTTCACATTTGACTTACAACAATGTCTTCCAACTTCTTACTTGCGTGTTGCTTTGTTTTTTTACAAGAGACCATTGTGGACTTTTAACTTAACCGTGCATGATGGAGCAACGAAAAGAGCCTTGTGCTATATATGGAACAAAACCAATGGATTTTCCATATTTAAATGTCTGTTGGATATATCAAATTCAGATCGTCATATTGTTTTAAATAGCGATTCTTGTACTGGTCAGAACCGAAATTCATATCTTTGCGCAATATTTAGAAAAGTTTTGGAAGATCACTCAAGTATTCAACTTATTAATAAAAAACAAGTAAGAGTGCTATATTCGGCTGGGCCGAATCTTAAATACCCTTCACAATGGTACATACATTCCGATTGATTTTTGGTGCGAAAAGTTGTTTTATTTGGCTTTTAAATGGGCCGATTTTTTCTGAATTTCAATATCAGATCCACTACCGGGATTTAACACAGGCTGCAAAACTTTTATTTAAATAATTCCTAATATGCTCAAGTTCAACCACTGGGTGACACCAATTCTTTTTAATATCAATGAAATAAAGAAAAGCAAAATGTATTTCTTAATTATTTATCAGTTAACTTTATAGTAAAATTTATTTAACAAAAAATTGCATTATTTTTGAATTATAATGCTAAACATTGCCATTAAGTGTGATTTGCTTTTCAATTTACTTACGTATGTGGGTACATGCATACGTATGTATGTATCTATAATAGAAAACTCTAAAATAAATTCTTTATTATTGAATATTTTCAGTGTGTTCCATAAAACAATGATTATATACATACATATATAAATACATACATACATATTTACATTGCTTGCTTTTACAAAATTATTTTTTTCTTGTGCGCGCTGTTGATGATCTATTGCGTATCATCATACACATGTGTGTGTGTATGTACATATGTAAGTACGTAGGGAAACCCAAAATGATTTTTTGTGTGAATGAATTTGAAGACGCAATTGTTTAAAAGAATTTCATTGCGTACCCTTTTTTCAACAATTCTTTATATCACTTTCATTTTCAAGCTCGTGTATATATACATACACATTTTTACACCAAAGCAAAAAAATTGTTTATGCTAACATACTTGCATGCATACATACATATGTAGATACATACATACCTACATACATACAAACGTATCTACATACATACATACATACATACATACATACATACATACATACATACATACATTCATACATGATCGCAAATATTATATACATATGTATATAATATTACATATATACATATGTATGTACCATTATGATTGATTTTTGGTACCAAGAGTTGGGTGCATATGGGCCGATGTCCAAAAATTTTCTAATTTTGTCCCTAAACAGCCTGTATGTACCATTCCGACAAATATTTAGTGCAAAAAACTGTTTCGTTTAGCTTCCAGGCCCGACTTCTTGAGATATCGGGAGGCGCTATATCTCGAACATATATGGGCCGATGACAAAAAGATTTCCAGTTTTGCTTCTGACTAACCTATATGTATCATTCTGATTGATTTTTGGTGCCAAAAGTTGTTTTATTTAGCTTATAGAGCCGATTTCTTGAAAAATCGGGAGACGCTATATCTCAGGTATATATAGACCGATTGCAGACATTTTCAAATTTTGCTTTTAAACACCTTATATGTACCATTCTGATCGATTTTTGGTACCAAAAGTTGTTTTATTTGGCTTTTAGAGCCGACTTCTTGAGAAAACTTGAGGCGCTATATCTCGAGTGTATATGGGCCGATGTCCAAAATGTTCCACGTTTGCCTCTAAATAGTCTATATGTACCATTCTGATTGATTTTTAGTGCCAAAAATTGCTTTATTTGGCTTAAAGAGCGGATTTCTTGAAAAATCAGGAGTCGCTATATCTCAGATATATATGGACCGATTTCAAAAATTTTCCAATTTTGCTTTTAAACACCTTATATGTTCCATTCTAATCGATTTTTGATACCAAAAGTTGTTTTATTTGGCTTTTAGAGCCGACTTCTTGAGAAAACGGGAGGCGCTATATCTCGAGTGTATATGGGCCGATGTGGAAAAATTTTCCACTTTTGCCTCTAAATAGCCTATATATACCATCTTGATTGATCTTCGGTGCCAAAAGTTGTCTTATTTGGCTAATAAAGCCGATTTCTTTAAAAATCGGGAGACGCTATATCTCGGATATATATGGGCCGATTTCAAAAATTCCTTCATTTCTAGGATTTAATGAGCACTAAAAATGATATGGTTTAGTTTTTAAGAAAAATTTTTTTTCAAAAATCTGAATACAAAAATTACACAAAATATCCCTCAAAACCCGGTTTTTTGAATATATCTCGGCTATCCGCGGACCTATCTTACTGAATTTCAATAGCAGACCCACTACCGGGGTTTCACACGTTTTAGCGAAAGAATGAGGTTTCTATCTCAAACCGTTTTCTCAGAAACGGTATTTCAACGACTACAGACGGACAGACGGACAGACGGACAGACGGACAGACGGACATCGCTCAATCGTAATCGCTATTGATGCTGATCCAGAATATATATACTTTATGGGGTCTTAGATGGATATTTCAATGCGTTACAAACGGAATCACAAACTTATATATACCCTTACACATTTATGTGAAGGGTATAAAAATTCTTGTCGTGGGTCATACGAATCTTGAATGTGATAATGTACATGCGCAAATAGAAAAGAGAAAATTTCTTCGGATCTATTGAACATTCACACGATTGGACGAACTTAATATCGGCGACTAATAAAAACATTATTGTCCATGAATTAAGACAAGAGGATTTCTTCGATTTTCGTGCACAACTAATTTTAAATCCCTACACAGAACAAAATAGATTGTAAATACAACAAATTTGTTTGTGTATTCAACCAAAACATTGTTTAATTTTGCGCTAACTACGATTTTTGTAAATACAGCCATGGTTTTGTAATGTTTGAAAATAAAATCAAGTTATTATGTTTCAATTATATTTATGGGACTATTAACAATTGATTTGTTGAAAAAATTCAGAGTTGTTAGCTATTTTGCTAGCTGAAATATATATTTTTTCAATTAAAAAATTTGTTACCAGTTAGCAAAAACATTTGCTCTTCAAACAATTTTTTTTAATAAACTTTATTAACAAAAATTTATTTAATTTCTGAACTTATTTCAACAACTTTATTTAGCAATGGCAATGGTGGTCGTTTTTTTTTTCAGCAATTTTACTCAACAAAGAGTTTGTTGCCCCTGTATAATAAAATTGTTACCCTTCAACAAATGTATTTGTTGGATTTCATAATTTTTCCAATTAAACTTTCCAACGAAAAAATTTTTGATTTTTAACAAAATTGTCGATGTTTAACAATTGTTTCTCTACATATTTGCAATAAGCGAAAAAAAATAGTTCCCTTTCAATAAAATATGTTTTTAATTTTTACCAATTAATAGGGTAACCATAGAAATAAAAGAAAATTGGATTTTTCATTAAAAAAAAAAGGTTTTTATTCATTTTTAATTATGATTAATTAAAATAATAATTTCTTTAAAATAATAATTTCTTTAAATAATGGAAAGCATTATTTCAAATTCTGACTCATGAAAGTTGAAACCTTTAAACCTTTTTTGTCTGTAGGCCTCTCATAAATAAAATTTTGAAGAAACAAGTAAGTTTCAGCTGGTTTTGGAAACTCCAACTTAAACAAAAATATTACTTTATACAACGTGTCTATGCTTTGCAATACTTTAAGCATTGGGTACCTGATGCCATCAAAATATACTGCGATACTCTTTATCTCATCTAAATCAGCAATCACTACTTCATCCGCAGTCTTACCAATGATTGCAAATGATTCTTGACAATCAGCAATGGTAAATTTCTTTCGGGTTTTTGAGCCATCCGGCCCCGTAAAAGTAATTAATGAAGGAGGAAAAACGTGATGCAGATACCAAAATTGTAAAAAATTTTCGTTTCTAAAAAATAAGTAAACAAAGAACAAATCGTTTAATACATGTATAAAGAGGTAACTTTTAGATGATTGCTTATTATTCTTTGCAACAGTTTGGAGATGGGCAGATGCGGGAGCCGACGTTACTTTCGCCCGGAGAATATTAAATATTTTTCCTCCGTAGTCGTCTGGAGAAACAAAACCATCACCACATAAAAAACAACTACTATTACATACCATATTTTATTTTTAATTGTTAAAGGTAGGGATCATTGCCGCAATGCACAAATTTTTGTTACATTTTGTATGCCAATCGTGTGATAGCACAATTTATTGGCTCATGCGGCAACTAAAACGAATGTTGTTCCTATTTGTCCCAATCAAATACAACCCTGATGCGACAACCGTGTGAACACTTGACATGCAACTAATCACCAATAAAAATTCTAAAAATGCACCAATATTTATTGTGTTATCATGCGGCAACCAAAGAAGATAATGCCCGCCAATAATCTACATACATACATACATACATATGTATACATTTATTTAGTTTCAAAATTATTTAAACGCGTCTTTCAAACATGATTTCTGCTTTTCAGTCAGCAAAATTTTTTGCTTTTTCAGCCCGCACAACATTATAATAATAGCCGAAGCAATTTTCTCTCTTTTTAATGAACAAACCATATTTTTAACATTTAATTCATTTTTTTTTTTTTTGGAGAAAACAAAGCATGATACAATTAACAAGGTAGCCTCGTCAGCTAAACCGTTAATCAACTGACTACTTTAGGTTGTCAAGATGAAAGGCAGCCAAAACGAGATAGCTAATCCGCGTAAGCTCAGTGCATCTCTCTTCTATAAATGTAGAAGTGGAGTCTTTTTGACAGTTTGCATAAGTTGTACAAAAACAAAATGCATGTTATTTTTATTGAAGTTGTTCTTATTGTAGCGAAAAGGCTACCTTGTTAGTTGTATCATGAAACAAAGTTTGTCATCAGCTGCAACAGCTGTTTCTCAGAGTTGTTTTGCGGCAATTTGCGACAATAAAATTTCAGTAAAATGTCACAATCATGTGATTGCAGAGAATTTGATTGGGACAAATTTTTTATTATGCTCCAATTCAGCCCAATAAAAATTGTGTAAAATTGGTGCATTGCGGCAATCGTGTGAGCCCACCTTAATACACTGTATAACTGAAGAGCACTTATTTTTATGTCCACCTCACAAAACACATTAAAGCAACTGCGGAGGCTCTTCAGTTTTGTTCTTTTATTTTTTAAAAGTTTATGTGTATACGTATCATGATACAATTAACAACTTAGCCTCGTCAGCTAAACCGTCAATCATCTGACTACTTTAGGTCGTCAAGAGATTGCAGAGATGAAAGGCAGCCAAAACGAGATAGCTAATCCGCGTAAGCTCAGTGCATCTCTCTTCTGTAAATGTAGAAGTGGAGTCTTTTTGACAGTTTGCATAAGTTGTACAAAAACTAAATGCATGTTATTTTTATTGAAGTTGTTCTTATTGAAGCGAAAAGGCTACCTTGTTAATTGTATCATGTATACGTATTACACAGAAAGCATACATCCAGATTTGACAGGGATGCAAAAAATGTGTACTTGTTAGATTACATTTTGCTTGATTTAAATAGTTTGATTAAAGATACATATTAACACCCCATATACTGTTATAGCCTGTTCAAATAGACAAATTATTGCGATTAGCGATATTAATACCATTGTATACAAAAATTCAATTAATTGTTGAGCAATCAATAAATAATTGCCCTAATATTGCGTTGAATTTTAAACTTTACATAAGCTTAAACAATGCACATAAAAATTCACATAAAAACCTTAATAAAGCTGAAACGGAAATAAAAATAATATTCATATGCTTACTACAAGAAATGTAATCAAAATCCTTGAAGCAGTTCCTGGATCCGTTTGGAATGTATAAGAAAGTATCGCACTTTGAGCACTTATGTATATCTCGTTTGTCCCTTACATCCTTTAAATTTGCATCTGCCTTTATCTTGCGTGTGTTCCGGCCAATGTTGATTCCCATCATATCGAACAGATAGTGGTGGAGTCTTTTCTTTGAAGTCGATGGACTTTCGGGAATTTCCTCATTTAAAGACAACGCTGGTCGTCCTCGTTTCCGACAACAAGCCTATTCATCAGAAAGAACTAAAAGTCCATTCGCAACATCATTACGAAAGCTTAGCAAATCCATATGTTTCTTTGCACAGTTATTGCTTTCATGATCCATTCTATATTCCAACAACGAATTGCAAATTGCTAGATCAAATATCTGAAGCGTCTACTTTCGAGATCTAAGGAAATTCTGTACAAAGAAAGCAGAAAATCCGTCTTATCAACGCCACCCATGTTCTTGTTATATTCTTTTATTATATTTGGCTGTATTATTTGCACATTTTTCTTTTCTTCCGCATTGAATCAGCGTACAAGTTGATGGGACTTATATCCATGGATTGATGACACCATTTGGACAATCCCGCCATCAAACCATCTCAGGAGAAATATATTATCGGACCTTTCTACACGGTAGTCGAAGCTTCCACGGCCTTCCATTTTTAACTCCTTATCAGATTTAAAATTTATTTTACCATATCTATTTACTCTAATTGTACCTGTTGCCCAAATTCATCATTGACGTAAATTCAGAATCTTTTATTTTTCTAGGCATTTTTAATTTTTCGACTTATAACTTAGCAGAACTAAAGTTTACGTCTGCATTTCAACAGCATCAACAGTAAAATGGCTTAGTTTGTTATTTTCTTCCCTCTTTATATACACTACTGAAGTTTGTATCCATATGGATACATACAATTTTTAAAAAATTCCTGGCGACTATACTAATCCTTAAATGAAAAAATAACAATTGAGATCAACGCAACAAATGTTTATCTTGATCTAGGATTTACTCATTTACTAAAAATGTAACCGAAATTATGTGTAATTTAAGATCAAAAAAATGATTTTTTCAAGAAATAAATAAATAAAATAAACGTTTTTTTTAAATTGATATATTTTTCACAAATTTAAAAAAATATGTAAAAAAAATTAAATTCTTATAACAGCCAAGACTTCAAAAAATCATAGTTGATTAAAATTTCAACCAGTATTATCAAATCGAAGCTGTGAGACGCCCTCAAAGTTGACTGTATCCATATCGATATATAGGAGCGAAAGGGTTAACAATGATTTAATTGAAACATATTTTTGTTCGTTGCAATATTAACCATGAAGATTGCCAAATGAATTGTTAAAAAGTATATGTCTTCAAAACAACTTGCGTATTATAAAGCGTTGTTGGATATTTGTGTGTGATTTTAATAATAACGTTAGTTAACTATTGTAGTTAACTTAGTTTGTAACAATTTGTGATATCAACACTCTTTTCAACTTTATTAACAACAAAATTTGTTTAAATATGAGTTTGGTGTTAAGTTATTGTAAAATAAAAATATATTTAATTCAGGTCCAAAAATGAACCTTTTCAAAAATATTTGTTGTATTTTTCAGCTGTCTAGATGCCGACATTTCGTTGGTGCTAATCAACTCATCAGTAGACTTGAAAAATTCTTAAAAGTTTGTTTGAAACTTTACTACTTATTCCACAATTCTCATGAACAAAATGAGAATCAGAAATGTTCAAATGTTAAAGCAAATAAACAATTTAGTTCATAAAAATATATTATTTAAATATTAGCCATGAAATTGACAAATATTGTTGTTAATCAGTTTAATTGAAAAAATTATTGAATATTTGTTATTTGAACAAATCGGTTGTGTAAACAACTACATAATTTTTAAACTGAGATTTGGAAGTTAACAATTTGAATTGCTGCCTTTGATTTAGTGATATTTTTTTGTGTGTACATTCAATTATTTTTTAAATCTTCTGATGGCTGAGATACGAAAAAAGCAAGCCAGGAGTTTTGTAGTACAAATTTTCATTACACCAAAAAGAGTAATTTCAGATGCTAGAATAAACTAGTGTCGCCGTAAAGAACCATCTCCCTGATTGGTCACAACCTACAATTTCCCTTTGCCTGTATCACAAAATAAAAAGAAAGATTTTTTAGATATTCTGCCATTAATTGTTACAAATCACAACGATTTTTATCAGAATTTTAAGGAGGAAGGTGATATCCCCATTGAAGTTCACCTAGACCTTAACGGAGAGGAAAGTATTTAATAATACTAATATGCATTTTTTAAAATAACCTATTTCTACCTATTTTTAGTACTTCCATTTTAACAAAAAAAACTTGCCTTTAGATAAGCGCAAAATATAATTCACGTTTTTGTGTAGAATCATTTTAACAAAACAACTTGTGTAATGTATTTCGACAATTTCGACAAAACATCCTTTTTCTTAATTCTTAAGTTTTCTGAAAATCTCTTGGCATTATAATATAATTGTTGGTATCTGCACTTCACTTTAGTATTTAAATTTAATATTACACTCTCACCTTTTCACCAAATATTTCAAAATTAAAGTTGTTAGACATTTTAACCCCCGATTTTTGACTTGAGATTTAAATACAAAATTAGTAAATTTTCCTTAAAATTTAAGTTGGACTTAAAATAGCTTTCTGTTTTACAGTCTAAAATTATTTTTGGTAATTAATTGTAATAAAAGTACGGCATCACAATGTAAGTGTCAAAAAATTTTCGATAACTTAATAAAAAACAGCTGTTTAAACAAATTTGGAAGCAAGTGAAATTGTGAAAAGTTTAGATAATAATAAATTGTTTTGTGAAAATTATTAAAATGAGTAGCAAAAGTGATAAAAAGACTCCCGATTTCACTGCCACAGAAGTTGATTACCTTCTGGAAATAATAAAAAATCAAATTATGAGACAAACAAAAAACGTGCAATTTTCTAAATTTGCAGAACAAAACCAAAATCAAAATCACAATCATATGGCAGTACGAAAAACTTAAATCGATTTTAAATGGGCACGGCAGGCCGTTTAAGTTTGATTTAAATAGCAACTGTTTGACTCAATTTTGTATTTAAATCAAATTTAAATTGAAATGGCATTTAAAATCCAAGTCAAAAATTGGGGGTAAGAGTATTTTCGTTCTCCTGTACAATTGCAGTCTTTGAAAAGGGTTGTTTTGGCAAAAGTCCACAGATATTTATGCTGAAAATTTTATTTAAGTGCCATCATATCGTGTAAACGCAAAATATTTACCAGCATACGTATGTTTAAGAACGTTTGCAAACAATTTGTTAACAATACCGACAAATATGTGTTGGAAATTTAAGCATATCGTGTGAATAGTATGTTTTTAATCTTTGACTAATTTCCCGCGTATGCTAGCTGATATGTCATTTGTTGAAAATGCTGTTTAAGCTTTTCAGCATATATCCATGATACAATTAATTAAGTTAGTTGTATCGTGCATATATCTAATTTGTATGCATATTTGCCGAATGGCTTTGTTGAGCCGCCGACAATTTTCGTTTATGTAAATATACATATATCTTCTTCAAAATTTGCAAACGAGCACAAACGTAATGAAATGAAATTCAATGAATTAATTGCTCTCAAATTAAAAAACAATAAATAGCTCAAGGCGAATTCATGCCAGGTGGTTGCAAGGAAATTTGCAAAATGAAAAAAAACATGTATTTCATTACATATATTTCAAAGTGAACAAACAGCTAGAAGCCAAAATAATCACCTGTGTTTCAAGTCCAACAATCAATGGCAAGGCGTTGATTACATTGCATACATCAGGATTTCAACCGCCGCCCCACTTTTGTTTTCAGCGGCTGCCACGATGAAAATTAATTGGCACAGATCTTCGAACGTCTTATAATTCTTTGTATAATTTTGCACAAAAACCTTCATATATTTGGCCATTTTTTAGGTCAGATTTTTGAAAAAATCGGCCCATATATACCCGAGATATAGCGTCTCCCGATATTTCAAGAAATCGGCTTTAAAAGCCAAATAAAACAACTTTTCGCACCAAAAATCAATCAGAATGTATGTATGTACCATTGTGAAGGGTATTTAAGATTCGGCCCAGCCAAATATAGCACTCTTACTTGTTTTTTATTAATTTTCATCATATCATTAATTAATAATCAATTGAAAATGGTTAATATTATTCATAATTTAGTTTGATAAAGTTGTTTTTTAACTTCCAAATTCCCTCAAAATCCTCTCCCATGAAATCTGCACACAGAAACCTAGAAGAAGAGTGAATTTTGTAGATTTTGCCGGAAAAAAGCACTAAAATAACACTTCACTGGTAGCTCAGAAAACCCCATTTTTTCGATTTGGTACCATTGAAAATGCCACTCCTTGGATTGGTACTACAGAGAATGTGGTCTGCAAAGAGAAAACACTCATTTCTCATCTGCATACAGTCTGCAAAGCGAGAATCGCTATTTTACTAACTGCAAATTTGAGTAGTTTGTTATCTCAGTTTGTTATCTTCACGCAGATCCTTTTTTTTACATTTGGCAAACTTTTACAGTTACTTGGCAAACAATTTTTCAGGGTTGCTAATTCCGTACATAGAAGTAAAATATCAACGAAGAGCGAATTCAGCACTTATGCAAAAAGCACTTATTATAATTTTGGCACATTTGTAGAACAAACAACTTTCTAATTTATATAGAAAAGTAATTCATCAGACAATATATTAAATTTTCACTATAAAAAAAATAAAAATTACCCTATTAAGCTGGCAATATATTTTCATACAAAGAAATGGCGAAATAATGCAAACCTTTTTTCACATTTAGCAAACTTTTACAATCTTTTTAATTAAAAAGTTCTTTTTTATTTTAAATTTTAAAAAATTTTGATTTTCATTTTTATTATCTTAGAAAAAAAAAATTTTTATTTTAGGAACATAAATAAAGATTTTTGTTTTTAAAGATCACAAACTACGATCCTTGTTCTGTTTTTGAAGAGAAAAAATTGTTTTTCATATTAAAGAATACAACTTTCAATCTAAATATATTTCTTGTTTAAAATATTGTTTTTGTCGCTCCTTTTTAAAAACAAAAAAAAGTAAATTTTGACAACGCTATCATTTTCAAAATTATTTTATTAAATTAATTATTCATTATCATTCATTCATTAATTATTACCCTATTAGTTTTCTATTAAATTTGATATAGCCTTAACTTCTACAACGAAGTTTTTCGATTTTATAAGCCAAAATTTTTTTTGGCATGAAAAAGTTTGCTGGGTATATACCATCTATACTAAAAAGGTCTCGAAAGTGACAACTGGTGGGATTTGTTAGGCTAATAGTCTTCTACTAAATTTGATGTAGCCTCAACTTCTACAACGAAGTTTTTCGATTTTATAAACCAAAATTTTTTTGGCGGTTTTTTGGTATGAAAAAGTTTGCTGGGTACATACCATCTATACTAAAAAGGTCTCGAAAGTGACAACTAGTGGGATTTGTTAGGCTATTAGTCTTCTATTAAAAGTGATATAGCCTTAACTTCTACAACGAAGTTTTTCGATTTTATAAGCAAAAACTTTTTTGGCGATTTATCTACATGAAATTAGTTCATACAAGCGCTTTTTAATAGAGAATGTATGTGGCATCACTGATACTAAATTTTGTGTGTAAACAGAAAATTTACTATTTTTGCAACTCTGTGCAATTGTTTGCCATTCACCAGAGTTAGATTTCTTCTCTCAGGTTTAGACCCGAGAGAAGAAAAAGTATTTTTTTGCATAGACATTTAATTTAATAAGTATTTTTTTTACATTTAATTTAATAAGTATTTTGACGCGATGAGCACTGGTATTCCTCTGGCAAACTCAGGATTTTCTTCCATCCAGCATACAAGTGGACTGTTTAAGAAAACTACATGTATGCATGTAATAATTGTTTAATATATTTACTAAATAAAATAAAAATTAAAAATATGTGGGGTTTGTAGTTTTATTTTCGAGTTTTTTTAACAAAAAAACAAACATTTTTTCTATAAAAACTCCCACTCGATAGCCAAACAGCAAGTGCTTGATTTTGACATTTGTGTTCGCAGTGCTGACGACATGATCGATATTGAGGAATTGGATTTTGTATGAAAACACTTACGTTTTTTCGACTTGTCGATCGAGTCATCGTTCGAATAAAAGAACTTCATAGAGGAACTGAAAACAAATTTCTTTCGCTTAGAAAGCGAACAATCGCACGACTGCGACATTGAGGAACAGGCAGTAAATTTTATTTATTTCTTATGGGAATTTTTATTGTTCAGCAGGCCTTTGCAAAAGCGTATACCAAAGATAACAATAAGTGAAAATTGAAAAAGGGGACACTCTTTAATTGAAAATTGACACTAATTTTTGAACAGTGAAATGTTTGTAGCATGTGTAGTTGGAAGACCTTTACAAAATATACTAAAAGCAATAAAAATTTAAAAGCTTAAGGTGAGAGGGTATTTGGCCCAAATTATTTATACATACGAAAAAATGCTTTTCATATTATTCATTTGCCACCAGCAGAGCTACATCTATTAACCTATAAATTAGAAAAAGTTAATTGCAGTAAATAAAGAAAACAAAAATACGCTCGACTTGTTAATTTACTGCCTGTTCCTCAATGTCGCAGTCGTGCGATTGTTCGCCTTCTAAGCGAAAGAAAATTGTTTTGGGTTCCTCTATGAAGTTGTTTTATTCGAACGATGACTCGATCGACAAGTCGAAAAAACGTAAGTGTTTTCATACAAAATCCGATTCCTCAATATCGATCTGTCGTCAGCACTGCGAACACAAATGTCAAAATCAAGCACCTGCTGTTTTGCTATCGAGTGGGAGTTTTTATAGAAAAAATGTTTGTTTTTTTGTTAAAAAAAACTGGAAAATAAAACTACAAACCCCACATATTTTTAATTTTTATTTTGTTTAGTAAATATATTAAACAATTATTACATGCATGCATGTAGTTTTCCTAAACAGTCCACTTGTTTGCTGGATGGAAGAAAATCCTGAGTTTGCCAGAGGAATACCAGTGCTCATCGCGTCAAAATACTTATTAAATGTCTATGCAAAAAATACTTTAACTGCCTGTTCCTCAATGTCGCAGTCGTGCGATTGTTCGCTTTCTAAGCGAAAGAAAATTGTTTTGGGTTCCTCTATGAAGTTCTTTTATTCGAACGATGACTCGATCGACAAGTCGAAAAAACGTAAGTGTTTTCATACAAAATCCGCTTCCTCAATATCGATCATGTCGTCAGCACTGCGAACACAAATGTCAAAATCAAGCACTTGCTGTTTTGCTATCGAGTGGGAGTTTTTATAGAAATTTTTTTTTTTTTTTTTAAACTGGAAAATAAAACTACAAACCCCACATATTTTTAATTTTTATTTTATTTAGTAAATATATTAAACAATTATTACATGCATGCATGTAGTTTTCCTAAACAGTCCATTTGCTTGCTGGATGGAAGAAAATCCTGAGTTTGCCAGAGGAATGCCAGTGCTCATCGCGTCAAAATACTTATTAAATGTCGATGCAAAAAAATACTTTTAAAACACCACAAAAACTATTTCCGCACTTTCAAAATGATTGCTTTTTTATCACAAACTACTCTGCACAGAATACTCTGTGGTACTCTGTGTTATTTATGTATGTATTTGCTTTGGCTTGTCAAATGCAGCGGACCAGTTTTATGAAGGGTTGTATTTACACCAGAACAATTTAGTAGTTTTTTTCAATAGTGCAATAAAAAATCAACTAAAACTTTAATTTACCGATCTGGCATCTCTGTAAAGTAAATGCCAAAAATTTCATGACGTAAGACTATGCGAACGCAAGCTGGCGACATAGAGGAATCCAAATTGACTCGAAATCGAGCGACTACATTTCGATCGCTTAGATTTTCTTGCGACATTGAGGAACAGGCAGTTAGCTTAGACTGGCTTTTGTCTCAGCTGTTATTTTTCTGTCAATAAAGTTAATATCGTATGTCTATAAAATAAATAAAAAAATGTACTAACATTATACAGAAGTGCGATAATTGTTATGTTATGATCAGTAATAATATTCTATGTGCTTATCAACTAATATTTATTTATGTAGATGCACATCTTTTTTGAACTTTTTTATTTTTTCAAGGCGATTTTTTATTAGAGCCGAAAAGAAAACAGCTAGCTGCTGAACTGTCGGCTACAGCCGATTAGCCGCCGCCGCCGAGGTATATACCCATGAGCCGCCGCCGCCGCCGATAAAAATGCTCGGCGCAAGGCTCTGGTTCCTTGTTATTGGTGCGATCAGTGGTCGAAGCCGATCGGCTCTTAGCCGGCTTTCAGCCGCCGCCGAGGATTGCTGACATAGCACAGCCGCCGCCGATGGTACGGCTGAACTCGGCTAAAAACCGAGCCGTTTTGTTTCGGCTGAGCCAGAATTTCACAGCGCAGCCGTTTATTTTGCGATTTGGCGATTTTATAATGATTTGCGATAAGTATTACTACTTTGACGGCTTGGTAAGTTTCATCCAAAAAATTAGACGATTTTTTTCATTTTTCTTTGCCAGTTGTCCACAATGAACATAATAGAACATAAAGCGTTATCTATGCTGGCAATAAATGTGGTAACATTTATTTCCCAAAGGACTGAACTTATCAATGTTATCTCTAATTGCAAAGTGGTGCAATTTATAATAATTTTCAACCAGCTATCATTAATGATTATTGCAGACATGAAATGTTATATTTGTATTTCACATTTAAATATAAAACGAAGCAGTATAAATAGTAAATAATTTGCAGTGGTGTATAAAAAACCTTAAAATAAACTATTGTACCATTAACAGTCCAACATACATAAATTAGCTCGTCAAGCTTATTTTTAATAGTTTGAACAGGAATGGGTTGTGGGCTGTGGCAGCAGAAATATAGCTGGGTAGATTTATCACAACAAATACAACACTACCCATGTATTTTGTTGGCAGAACATTTCATATAAGTATGTCAAAACTTTTTTAAATTTGTTCTTGGTTCTATGATTGTAAGCGAAACTTGAACATTTCTTTGAAATGTAAACAACAAACATATGTTTTGTTTCTCCAACACCCGCTATGTTTTGCTATAACTTAGCAAAAAACTTTTAGAACCAAACTTCTTAACTTTCTTTGACTTGAAAAGCTATTCAAAAATGTTTAGGTTTAACGATCAATCTTAAAATTTGTGGAATTCGGAATCTCAGTGCTTTTAAGGCCCAAGTAAACTACTCAAGCTACTTAACAAACACACTTTTTCATTTTGCACTGTGTGACTGTACTGAGGCAATTTTGCAAGCCTTTATTTTGTTTTTATTTTCCACAAAAACAGTTAAGTTTTAAAAAGTTCGATAATTCTGTTACATCATTCGTTTCCATCCTTCGTTTCGTGTAAAATTTTCAATGAAATTACAGAATTTAGAACTAGACAGCACAAACCGTTTGACAAACACTTACAATGTTTGTCAAAATGTCAAAAATCTTTCGTACGAACATGCTTCAAACATTTGTACAAACTAACATTGTTGGATATGTGTACAAACCAAACATTTTCTATTGTTTGTGTAGTTTATTCAGAACTTTAATTGGGTGATGAAGGAAAATAAATCTGGCAGCTCTTTATCTTATGTACGTATTTCCAGCAAACGAATACCGTGACAATTTTAGGGATGCATGTGAGTTTTATTTATCACGAGTCAAAGGAAGAGAAAACAAAAAATTGTAGTTAAAACGACTAAGAATTGATCCAGAAAACCAAAAATAAATATGGATAAAAATTTATTTTTCTGACAGCAAAACATGAAAAATATTTGTTCAATTCATCTCGTTCCTTCCACTTTATAAATGAATAGCATAAATATTTCGTACAGCTGTGGCTATTTTCTATCTTGTTTTTTAACCGTAAATTTTTCAAAATTTTGAACCTCTTGTTAATATTTCTTGATTTTATTCATTCACCATCATCAAAAGTTTTTTGTCTGAGACTTGATCCAAAATTAAATATTTAAATACCAATGCTTGTATGCTAAAAAATTTAATAACAGCATATTAAAAATTTTGTATGGAAATTTCCATACAAAGTGTTTTGGAAATAACAGGTACATTTTGTTTCCTTTGTTTTAACGTATATAGAATAAAATTTTCATTTGTCTCTTATTGTCTTTGAAAATGCTTCTTTTGCTAGCTTATTTAAACTTAAATCTAAAAAATATTGTTAGCAGACTAACAGCCGTTGATTTTTACCAAGCCGCCGTTTCTCAAAATTACCTCAGCTCTCGGCGACTTTTAGCCGTCGCCGCTTATTTTGCCATCAAGCCGCCGCCGACCGACAGCTATCCTCGGCTTCGACCACTGGGTGCGATATTAGCTTTCCCACAAGTGGGAAAATACAAGTGAGCTATGAAATTAAGTAATATTTTATCGGTTTATGTATGCGGATTAAGCTTTATACTGACTATTGGAGCGTTTAAACCAGTAGTAATATTTCATGGAATACTATCTGGATCAGAGTCAATGGCGTATTTGAAGCAATTCATTGAATCGGTTTGTAAGCTCATGCAAGCACACATATGTACACTGTATGTGGAAGGATGTATGCAAATATTACTTAACATCTAACCAAGCTCCATTTATATTTAAAATATATTTTAATGCTACAATTGATCTTAAACTATTTACCGATTGCGACTGTAGCGTGTCTGTGCAATAATCATGTTTATACTTAATAAATATGTATATAATATCTTCAATGACACCACAAATTATTGAACGAGCAAAGAAAAAAAATTTTACCAAAATCTGCCGAGATTGCAGTTAGGACATTGAAATAGCACGTCTTATTCGTTGTGTTTATTATGGAATTATACGATAATAATTAAATGGCTTTATTTTTTTTTACTAACGAATTGCGCATTTGCAGAAAAGTAGTCGTCTGCATAATTAAATATTCTTATTTTCTTTGAATAAAGACGACAAAGAAAATTATTATAAAATAGTTCGGAAACAGTTTTACAGAAATTGCAACTTTCCTTTGGAAATGGCCAGATTTTAGTTCACCGATATTACTTGTATTCAATTCTTTCATTAATTGTAAGGAAATTATATTCTCTGTTACTTCATCATTGAAAGGAGTTCGTAATATTGCTGGACGAGAGTTACAGTTCATTTGTGCTATAATTGCTTCATTATGAAATCGAATTAAATGAGTTCCCGATGGATTATATGAAATGCGGTTTTAGACGTCAATAGTTCCCGTATATTGATTCAAGAGTTATTATTTTTTTATCGTATTTATTTCCACCTTTTTAATTAGTGAGCATCACTTGTACTAAGGTACTATGAATTCCGACCGATTCGAAGTAAGTGTTGCCATCCTCTTGACCTAAGATCGAATTAGTACAACATTTTAAATTAGAAATAGATGTTTTTTTGTTTACATTCTAAGGATAATATTGTTCAAAAAATAAAAACGAAAAACAATGAATTCGATTGCTGCAGCGGCCGATGTCATTTAGACATTTGCTAAATTTTATTTCTTATAGTAATTTTTTATTGTGCAACACTTGTAAGTTTTGGAAAGCCAGGTCCTGCTCAATAAATTTGTACAGTAATTTGCGTAGGTACATACACGAATGAGAAAGACTTGTCGAGGGTTTTAAATATTTTGTATACTGATATGTGCTAATTATTTTTATAATTGTCTTGTATGAAGTTTATCGGTTCTTTCTATATACTTTATGTTATTAATATTAATTAAATAAGACGAAGAAAACAATAAAGACAACTAGCTGTTTTGAAGCCGCCATGCTGACACACACTCTACAAGAGCAAAGTGAAAATTGAAATATGGGGACACCCTTTAATTGAAAATTGACTTAGTTTTTGAACATCGAAAGATAGAGACTTGAAATGTTTGTAGTATATGTAGCTGGAAGACCTTTACAACAAATACCAAAAGCAATAAAAAGTTAAAAGCTGAAGGGTACCCTTCGTCTACCAGTTGCACGGGAGTACAAAACGCTTACTATGCTATATACGAAAAAATGTTTTTCATAATATTCCTTTGCCACCAGTAGAGCTGCAACTATTAACCTACAAATTCGAAATAGTAAAATGCAGTAAATAAAGATGTGATAAATTATGTGAGGCAACAATATGAAAATCATAACGAACAAAAAATGTCCAGAAATATCTCGCAGAGAGAGCTCTACCCCACATTTCCAAATAGGCCGAAAGGTAATACACCCAAATTACCATATTTTTAAACAGTTTATATGTATGTATGAATATGTATGTGGTTACTAATATTAATCCAAGCATTAGAGAACTACAGTTGCTGTGAAATTGTCGTGTCACGGTGTACACATAAAACTTCACTTTAACTTGGGGGTTACACGATCAAGTTTTGCCTTTCAAGTTTTAATACATTCACACTTTTTTACTAATACACTCACAATTTTGAAAATGGATGACAACTTTTGCTTTCCATAGAGAGCATCAAGTCACAATCAAGAAAACAGCTAACAATTTTTTTTCGTTCTGTATGCAAATATTTTTTTGTTTTGTTTGAAAGTTGCAATTAAAAGTGATAAAAATTAAACAGATTCACGCTTAAAAATAGAAATAAAAATGTTTACGTGCAAAACCAACATATATAATGATGTGCTACGATTTATAGAGCATATCTACATTCATTCAGCCTGATTTCGGTTCTCGTATTCGAGCTTTAAATTTGTCGTTTTTACACTATGGTACTACATTTCTCGAAAGCCTAAAAAAACAACCCTGTTAACAACTCTTTTACAATTTGTTAAACTACGATTCTCGAAATCAAACGTCAAAAGTTGTAAAAGGAGTCGGTCATTTTAGTTTATTCGACAGAAAAGAAAAAATATATTTAAAAGTTATGAAAGCAACAAAAGAGTAAGTATTATTGTTTATAAGTTTTACGGAAAATATTTTTATTTAATGCAAACACTTTTAGACTGAAAATTACCACAAAAAAGCAATTTGAAAAAATGGTAGAGCTGCTTGAAAAAAAGCCAGAATTGGCGCAATCATACCACAATGGTTTACACAAAGTGGACACAAAAGCAGAATGGGAAGAAATTGCAAATAAGTTGAACTCTTTAGGACCACCTTCTCGTACCGGGCATGCATGGATGAAAGTGTGGGCAGATTACAAATGTAATTTAAAAAAGAAATTATTGCACAACAAAACTGAATGGCGCGCAACTGGTGGAGGCGCAAACAACCAATATACATTGACACCAGTGGAAGAAGCTGCATCAGCTTTATTGCAGTTGAACAGCATTATCAGTCCCGATGGCGAGGAAATAGGCATCAATTCATGTAAAGAAATTGGAAATATTTCTTGCGTTGAATTCGATGAAAATGATGACACGGTTAAAAAAAGTACACCAAAAAATTTTCGTAGGAAAGCTGCAAAAAATGTTTCTGTCAAAGAAGACCTAATTGAGCAGCAATTAAAAGTCCAAACAAACTTATACGATGAGGTAAAAGAATCGTTAAAGCAAATAGAAAGATATGCTCGAAAACAACACAAACTAAAGGAGGAAAGTCTGAAAATAAAAAAAGAAACATTGGAATTTAACAAGAAAGAAGCTAAGAAAAAGGACGAGTTCAGAAGATTGATGCTGAAATTAAGAACCGATGAAATCGATATCAAAAAACGAAGAGTTGAACTGGAAGAGTATAAAAACCATTTCAACCATTAAGTTCTCATTTTTTTATTCATTCATGTGTTTTTTCTTTACTAACCAAATTTGCCTTGATATTTATTTTTTTTACAGTATTTACCACTTTTTATGTTTATATTTAAACCAAATGAAAGAATTGTGATTTTATGTTTTATAAGATATTTTATAAATATTTTATAAACACAACTACATATATATCTACATATGTACCTTGAATTCAAATGAATAAATTTTAAGTTTATAGATTAAGAATGTTTTTTATATTAAATAAAATATCAAATAGATATTTCAATATGTGATTTTTTGAATTAAAATGAATAAATTATTATTTTTATAAATCAAGAATGTATTTATTTATAAAATGTTAAAGGTTCATTGATTGCATTATTTTACATCTTATATTTGAAGCTGTTAAATCTTCAGCTGTTTCAATATTTAAACTATCTCTGCCATCAATTTCAACATTTATTTCTGGGAGATCCATTTTATAATAAATACAAATATTGTGTAAGGCTGCACAAACATTTGTAATTTTTGATGCTACATTTGGTGGGTAGTGCAACTGTCTTGCTCCCAATATGCAGCGAAACCTATTTTTTAGTACGCCTATTGTGCGTTCTACAACATTTCTGGTTTGCGCGTGCACATGGTTAAAACGACTCTCAGGGGTACCCTCTCCTGCTGACCTAAATGGTGTAATTAAGAATGGCTCCAGCGGATAGCCTGCATCACCTAAAAAAATAACCATAAATACTTTCTTGCAGACTATTTTGCTGAATTATATTGGTCTTACCTAATACCCAAGTGTTTTTATCGCCATTAATATGGTTGCTTTTTAAAAACTGCTTCAATTCACTAGCATTCCATATCAATGAATCGTGAGCTGATCCTGGATAGTGGGATGATATGTATCTTATTTGTAGCTTATGGTCACAAACCTGTAACAAATTTTGTAAATAAAATTCTTCTTTAACATAATTGAAATTACAGTTTATACATACCACGGTTGCATTTAAACTGTAGAATCCTTTTCTATTGTAATATTTAAAACGTTCCAGAGTTCTTGGTGCTAAAATTTTAATGTGTGTGCCATCGATACATCCTATGACACCAGGAAAACCGGTTTTGTTGTAGAAATGTTCCTTAATTTCGCACTTTTCATTCTCAGTCATATTGAAGGATATCCAGCTTTTGCATAGTTCACTATTCATTGCATTAATGCACTCCTTAAATACTTTGCTGACAGATGACTGAGAAAGACCTACATTGTAGTCATTACCAGCTCCTTTCTGGTAGCTTCCTTCCGCAAGTATGCGCATTGTTGCTGCCAGTTTTAGTATGTTCGGCACTGCAGAAGTTCGTTTCGATTCTTCCAATTTTGGCTGAATCGTGTCAAGAACATATTTGAAAGCTGATTTATTTAATCGGAAATAGCTAACAAATCTGTAAAAGAATATTATTTAACTTAACTTTCTTTCTTCTTAATTTTACTTACTTTGAATCTGGCATAGCAAATATATTTGAAGAATTTCTTATTTGCTTTCGCAGAGTATTCAGCTCTGCAACCGTATACTCATCTTCATCATCAGAGGAAAAAAATAATGCACAACTTAACATTTTATTTATTTTTTCACAATTTTGAACACTTTTTGATGCCGCCAATTTCTTTTTTATTATTATTTTTTTTGACAGTTCACAACAGACTGCTTCACAATATTAAACTAATTTAAACATTTTGTGTCACTCCCTTCTTTTTATTCTGTTACAAATTCCTTGCAGTCGAATATTTTACGTAGTTCCACAAAGAAAAAAATTCGAGAGCCAATACGACTGTAGTCGAAGCACATTTTCGAGAACCGTAATCAGGCTGATTATAATTTTTAAATACATACCAACCTTCTTACTAATAAGGGCTTCACCCAGAATTTCCTTTTTGCCCTCTGGTTTTTTTCTTCTTTTTCTATTTTCTTTATTTCTGATAGTACTCTTAATGAAGTAGCCATTTTTAATTTTCTTCTTGACGGCATCTTGAAAACGAATTGTTATGAAATTGCGTGCAGCCTACGTCACAGCTATCAATCTTATTGAATTTCGACAAGCAGTAAGTGAAAAAACTTGATCGTGTAACTGCAGTGTAAGGCGAATTTCTCAACTGCGAAAGTTTGTATTCGTTCCCACAATTACATTGTTAATAAAAACAACATTCAAAGTTTTTTTTTTGTTTTCAATAAATTCGTGCGAACGAGAGAAAATACTACACATTAAGAAATTGACCCCAGCAGTACAATTTTTATTTTATTGTCAATAAAGTTAATATCGTATATCACTATAAAATAAATAAAAAAAAAAATATACTAACATACAGATGTTCGATAATTGTTGTGTGACGTTCAGTAATAATATGCAGTGTGTTTGCCAACTTATATTTATTTAGTAGATGTACATCTTTTTAAAATTTTTTGTTAAAAATTTTCGGTTGAACAAATTTGAACAATTCTATTTTTTGCAGAAGGTGGCTATCAGCATGGTATTGGAAAAGATGTGGATGCTGCATTAAAGCCGGTTTTTTTCTCTTTTGTTTTTTATCTGGTTAACTATTTTCCTAGCAATCTATCAGCTGTTACAAATAGTGTATATCAAGGCAGATCTACCAGCTAAAATCACTAAAACAGCTGATCGTTGTTTCTTAGCAGCTTAGTGTCAAAAGCACAGACTACACAGATATCCCAAAAGTGACGTTTGAAAAGTGGCCATATCATTTGTTTGGGGGCCAGTCAGAAGTGAACAGTACAGGAAATCGTAGCAATATGAGTGTGTGAGACTAACTAGTGTACACAAAAACAAACATAAACAATGAAAAAATGTTGTTGTAAAGTGTTTGGAAAAATATTGGTTTTGTTGTAATTTTTCCGAAAAAAGTAGAAAACATGAATGAAAAGCTTTGAAAACTAAGTTTTAAATATATTCGATGTACTGCTAGTGATGTGCTCAATGGAAATAACATATTAAATACAAACAATTATCACCCTTGGTTGCACATCTGCAATTTTAGCAGATATAGCATGATTTTTTGCTACAAAGCGTGAGTGTCTTTTTCAAGTGTTTAGCAAAATAATTATATCAGCTGATTTTAGAGTAACGGAAAATATAAATATTTTTGTTTTGCAAATTGAGGAGGAAGTTTAGAAAACAAATTGCAAAAATTTCATTATTTATTTTTTCGTTGGCCGTCTTTTATTGTTGACTTTTTGTTTAATTGCCTTAATTTTATTTTTACTTTCTTCATTTCCTTCCCTGTTTTATTTATTTGTTTACAAAATTTAATAAAGCAAGTGTGCCACATGAGATAAGCTAAGCCGCAGCTAATATTTGAAAAGCAACGCCTTCGATAAAATTTGCACGTGAAGCAACCGCCCGATTTTTTGCTTATTTTATAAAATTTAATAAAAATGATGCATAATAATAGATATAATATTCACTTTTTGCTATTTTGTAAATGCTTCTTTGAGCAACGTTAGCATTAATTTAATACCAGCACAGGCATGTTTTGTGGCGGCCTTGCCGTCATACAGTTTTTTGAGCGCAGGATTTTACGTGTTGAAATGTATAAAAACAAGCAGCTGTTTTAGCATTCAGCAACATTTGCAAATATGGATCTGCAATGGTTTTTAATATTGCATATTTGCTTAAGTGATGCAAATCTCGGTTTCATACATTTTGTTTTTGTAGTGTTGCAGACTATGGCACATATGCTACGGTTGCAATATCTGCAAGGTCTGCAAGCGTAATTTGCAATGAAGGGTGAGTTCCGCTATTATTTGTTTGCTTGCAAAGCTGTTTTGTTTGCATCAGATTTGCACTGAATTTTTTTAACCAAAAATGAAACGTAAACAATGCGGAGTCAACCAACAGAGACAGCTATATAAATATTTTCATGTTTGCTGTCCTTCACTGGATGCTCGAGCACCATGCCGCTTTCATGAAATTTAACAGAAAATTTGTGATTTTTGTAGTCCGGCAGAGCTGGTGACCCTTCTGGTTGTTTTGTAGTCAAAAGTTTGCTTACAAGCCGCTTATATATAGCCTTTTCACACATCAACATTTTCGTGGAACGTGTTGAAAATGTGAAACATGCGTTCACACACAACATCTAACATCACATATACATACACAGCTGCCAAAATAAATAAAGCCACGTTTTGCATTAAAGACAATAAAAATATAATATAAATAGATTTGAAGACAAAATAATAGTAGGATTACCAGCAAGGCAGATTTAGTAGGTACAAGCACTAGCATACAAAAAAAAAAAAAAATACTCGAGAGTTGTTGGTAGAAAACTGCATACTGTCAAATTCTTCTCTCATTTGTTTTGTTAAACTGGTTTGTGAGTGTATACAAAAAACGAAATTACACAAATTTCGTAAAATAAATTTATTTAAACCACTTAAAAATTATTACTTTACTTTTTTATGGAATAAAAGAAGCAAAATCACTGGCTTGTTTTACTTTTTCTTCAATAATAGCTACAAAATCACTTACGCATTTCTTAGAAATCAGAGCACGTTAAACGGCTTGTAAACAAACTTTTTTTTGACTCTAAGCAGTTAATAAATAAATTAAGTCAAGTACGAGGCTGGCTCGTACTCTGAGGGTTCCGTACGTATGTAAGTGTAATGTAGGTATGGAATGGCGCATGTGAATACACATGTATATTTTATAAATTTCATCTCTCTGTTTTTAAAGCTACTTTATGTTGTATGGGGACACCTAGTAATTTTCCACTTGTTGTTGTTGTTGTAATTTGCTGTTGTAAGGCATCTGGTAATACATACACTGTGCGATTTTCAGCTCTATCTCTTACGGTTCGAGAGTTATAGCTATTACTCTACGTTGTAAAGGGACACCTGGTAGTTTTACAGTTGTTGTTGTTTTTTGCAAGTGTTGTTGTGGAGCATATGTGAATACACATATTGTGCAATTTTCATCCCTCTGTCGCTCACGGCTCGAGAGTAACGACTAGTTGTTACTTTACATTGTACAGGGACACCTGGTAGTTTTCGACTTGTTGTTGTTTTAGCATTTGTTATTGTAAGCCATATGCGAGTAAATATATTGTGCACATTTCATCTCTTTATCTCTTACAGTTTGAAAGTTGCGGCTAATGTTTTTTACGTTGCATAGGGACACCTGGTAGTTCCCGTTGTTGTTTTTTGCATTTGTTGTTGACAAGCATCTATAAATACATACACTATGCAAATTTCAGCTTTCTATCTTTTACGGTTCGAGAGTTATACCTAATTGTATCTTTTCGTTGTATGGGGACACCTGGTAGTTTTCGACTTGTTGTTGGATTTAGTATTTGTTGTTGTAGAACATCTATAAATGCATACACTATGCAAATTTCAGCTCTATCTTTTACGGTTCGAGAGTTATGGCTAATTGTAACTTTTCGTTGTATGGGGACACCTGGTAGTTTTCGACTTGTTGTTGGTTTTAGTATTTGTTGATGTAGAACATCTATAAATACATACACTATGCAAATTTCAGCTCTCTACCTTTTACGGTTCGAGAGTTATGGCTAATTGTAACTTTTCGTTGTATGGGGACACCTGGTAGTTTTCGACTTGTTGTTGGTTTTAGTATTTGTTGTTGTAGCGGCAAGGTACAACAACATTCTGTGAAAATTTCAGCTCTCTAGCTCTTACCGTTTCGGAGAATGGATGAGTACGGAACCCTAAAAACGAGCAGCTGTTTTAGTGATTTTACCTGGAGGCTTATTCTGTATTGCGATGCGAAAATCAATGCGATGCGAAAATGCATCAATGCGAACAATTGGTATTCGGTATTGCGATAATCGCATAGTTAATTTTTATTCGCATTTCAAATGCGAAAAGGTGGCAATTCGGTATTCTGCATTGCGAAAACGAATGTCAAACAAACGCCATTTTCGCAATATTATTCGAAAGCAAAATAGCTATCGCAAAGCACAAAAATGTAAGTAAACAATAATATTTTATTTATTTATTCATCATATATTTATTATTTAATTCAGGGAAAGCAGCAATTAGACCACCAAAGCGCGTCAATTTCAAATAATGGTAGATTTTATGAATTTGTAATATTATTTAAGACGTATACAAATGCTTCTTTATTTAATCTAAAATTTTTTATAAAGCTGAAAAAAGAAATGTTCTGGAGGCTTATTCTGTATTGCGATGCGAATACGAATGCGATGCGAAAATGAATTGCGATGCGAATGCAAATTGGTATTCTGCAAGACTTTCGCAATCGCAATCGCATTTTTTTTAAATAGTGGCAGCACTGGTCAAATAAATGTCAGTGTCAAGAAACGTCAAATGAAAAATTAAAACAATTTTTTGAGAATTTGGCTATAAAATTTGTTTATAAATTGTATTTACCTATATAATTTGACAAATAAAAAAGTGGATTCTGTGGCATTATGGTTCTATGGCGATGAAGAACAAAATGTAAAGGGTGCAAAGAAGATTGCTTAGAAGCAAATCAGATATTGTAAGCTTGAATGAAAAAAGGTAATTTATTTTGAGCTTTGGAAATATAAACGTTTACTTATGCAGAATATTTATTTTCCAGCTTTATGAAAAAATTTCAGATTAAGCAAAGAAGCTTTTGTATATGTTTTAAATAACATTAGCCACAAAGTATTTGCCGACTGACGCGCATTCGGTGTGTTTAAACGGCCTCTTACCAACTGGCTGTGGTTTGTCATAAATTCTACTATTACTTCAAATTGTCGCAGTTTGGTGATCTTAAACGTTTGTCTCTCTGAATAAAATAATATATACATATGTAGACAGTGAATAAATAAATGAAATATTTTTTTTACTTACATTTTTGTGCTTTGCGAATGCTATTTTGCTTTCGAATAAATATTGCGAAAATGGCGTTTGTTTGACATTCGTTTTCGCAATGCAGAATACCGAATTGCCACCTTTTCACATTTTTAATGCGAATGAAAATCAACTATACGATTATCGCAATACCGAATACCAATTGTTCGCATTGATGCATTTTCGCATCGCATTCGTATTAGCATCGCAATACAGAATAAGCCCCCTGCATACATAAGTAAATATTAATTTTTCGAAAGCATAGTGCATAGAAAGTAAATTACCTTTTTTCATTCAAGCTCAGAATATCGGATTTGCTTCTAAGCAATCTTCTCTGTATCCTTTCATTTTGCTCATGCTCTTCTTCGTCGTCGAACCATAGTGCCACAGAATCCATTTTTATTTTTTTTTTTTTCAGAATTTCCAAAATAAATTTTTTAAACAATTTTCACACCCAAACAATTTTTTTTTTTTAATTTGACATTTGTTGACACTGACGTTTATTGTGCAGCGTTGCCACGTTTTGAAATAAATTGCGAATGCGATTGCGAAAGTCTAACAGAATACCAATTTTCTTTCGCATCGCATTTCATTTGCGCATCGCATTGATTTTCGCATCGCAATACAGAATAAGCCTCCTGTTTAATCTGCCTTGATTAGCAGTTAGCTTGCAAGAACAATCTCTACTACTAATGCAGTGTATAGTAAAAGTCTGCGCACAACCACTTGGTTGTTTTTCAACACTGAAGACTATGCTGCAGTGTATATGACAATACTGTATAAAATCTGACTATTGCAGACTACACCATATAAAATAATACGAACTGCCATTGATTCGTGTATTTGCTTATTCGTCAAGCAATGAAGTCTTGCAAAGATGTTATGTGTGACAGTAGCTTGTTCAGCTATGTTATCTCATTGTTTATTATTGTTGTTGGCACATATTGTGTGTGTCATGCAAAACAGAAAGTCAGTGCACTGAAGTATTTGCTAAAAAATAGAATGTCTTAAATAGCATTCAAGACAACATTTGCATCTGTCTAGTGTATAGAATCCATAAAAAGCTTGCTGGAGGAAGAAGATCATGAAGACATCATTTTGGACACAACTCCTTTTTTAATGATTTTGAATGTCAAAATTTACAGTGATGCCACTACAATTTTGTAATTTTTTTGGTGATGACACTAAAATAATCGAAAGATGTTGAGTGGAACAAAATGAGTTAGGAACATTTTATAAAGATGTTGAAAGATGTTGGTTTTTAGCCCTGTGTTAACTGCAAATCCGGCCCTGCATTATTTTCATGATGTTACCCGCGGATCCCTGCCTGTATTCTTTCAACTATATTTTGTATCATATTTTGTCAGTCGCTTTATTAAAAATAATTGCCTTATTAAATACCTAACTGTAACACAAATTATTGTACAAGCATACATATGTACATATCTTGTTGTGTTCTCACTTTCAGTGAGTTAATATTGCAGCCTATAATGCACATGCACTCACATATGTATGTACGTATTTCTTTTAAAGCAAATGTTTCAATTCCATTACTCATGCCTGCTCAAATATGTAGGTATGTCTTAATGTAAAGTAAAGTAAAGAATTTTTAGCTTGAACCTTTTGTAACATTTTATAATATATTTCATTCGATTTTGAGCGCTTCAATAAAGCATTTGGATTTTGTTGTAAGCAATTTTTTTGTCTTTTTACTTTTGCGAATTTTGCCTGCAAAAAAGCTTGCAGGCCCAAAACATTGGTGACCCCGACGTGATACATAACGTCAAAATATCAATTCGGATATTAACCGTAGCAATTTGGGTCTTATATATTTTTGGAAAATCGAAAGGAAAATGGCCACCAGCAATAAGTTTTCTGATGGGGATGCACCGAGCTCAAAGATTGATTTGTCGCCATACCACTCGAAGGTTGCGGGTTTGCTGCAGCAGTTGGAAAATCTCAACGAAACCTTAACATTGCCTATTTTAAAGGAGCAGGATGAAGTGGAGTTATCCGTTCGATTGGATTATGTCGAGCGAATAAACGCAGCTTATGAAATGGCCCAGAATGTTATAGAAGATAATGAAAGTAGTGACTCCGTAAGTAAAAATCGTATGGTGTTTATTTCGTTATATTTCGAAGTCAAGGCAAAGTTAATGCGTCAAATTACCGCTATTCGTGCTATGCAAAAGTCATCCACTGTACGACAGTTTTCAATCGATGAGTCACCATCTCAAATAGTTTCGCGTAAGGCTAAAATGCCTGAAATTCAGTTGCCGACATTTTCCGGTTCATATTCTGAGTGGCCCAATTTTTTCTCTTTGTTTTCAACAGTCATTAACGACAATTGCGATTTAACTAAGTTGGAAAAATTCCATTACTTACGGGCTAGCTTAGGAAATGTTGCACTAGATACCATCGCTTCTTTAGAGCTGAAAGAGGAAAATTATGAGCCAGCGGTCGCTTTGCTGAAAAATCGGTTCGACAATAAACTTTTCAACTTTCAGACCCATATCAAAGAAATTTTTGCACTATATTCTGTCGAAAACGGTTCTGCTGTAGAATTACGTCGACTAAGCGATAACTTAAATGCACATTTGCGTGCTTTGAAAACAATAGCTGAAGAAAAGCAAATTTTCGACGGATTTTTAATTCATTTAGTGACGACTAAATTAGACACTAAATCGCTTATTAAGTGGGAAGAAAATTTGCCAACAAAGGAATTACCTACGTGGGCTTCTATGGTGGAGTTTTTGGAGCGTAGGTGCCGTATGGCAGAAAATTGTGAGAATTCTGCTGTAATAAAACCCATACGGCAAACAGTTTCTAAAAAGTCAAATCAAAGTAATAGGCATGTACATTAGAGCGTCTCGCCATATAGGCAAGAAAAAAAAAGTTCGCCGTACACCACCGAATACGAAGTAATGTTGTAAGACATTTTCAAAAAAATTTTTTTTAATTTTTTTTGCCGAAAGTAGGGGTCGCCAAAATACATTTTTCGTTATATCTTCGGCATTTACAGTCGGATCTCAAAGTGTGATATATCGATGTTTTTGTCTCAAAGAGACCAATGTTTTGCTTTAATAGTCAATGGTATTTTGTATCCCGTTCTAGTATTTACCCACCAGATCTCATTTTCTACCACCCTAATGTACCACCCTAATAGCAGAAAATTAAAGCCCGCAAAAAATCATTAAACTTTTGTTAAAGAAGTTTTTCGATAGTTCCAACAGAAGTGTTAAAAAAATATAATTTATGTTTTTTGCCGAATGTAGGGGTTGACTTTTTAAACAGCTATCATATATTCGGTATTCACAGTCGGATTTTATAGTATTATATATCGATGTTTTTGCCTAGTATCTTCTTTTTTAAATAGTGATACACTCTTTTCGAACTTACCATAATATCTGTACCAATACAATAAAAATTCAAAAATCTGTGTATATTAAAACAATTTTATTTAATCATATTTTGAAATGACCCAAGTTGGCTATATTTTTCACGGCTTTCGAGCTTGGAAAAAATGTGGCCTAGGCGTTGCTCATCGGTAACAGCCATGGCAGACTCATGTACTACATGAACAAAACGCTCGGTGTTTTGAGAATGGCACGGATATTCTGTGAAATTAATTAAGGTTAGTCAACAAAACTATCAACATCATATAAGCAACATAATCTATAGTCAACAATCGTGGACCGCACTGATCGATGAAAAACTCTTTTGCGTGGTCTGGAATTTTATCAGAGGCTGTGCAATTGCATGCAATATTTCTTTCAATACCGCACTTACAACGCGAAATTAAGAACAATCTATTCCACTCATTTACATTGTATTCGAATTTATATTTTACCATTTTGTAGTAATCATTCAGAAGCTTATCCAAACTTTTACAAACACCACTTACCGACATTACTGGAATGCCTGCGCGCTGCCACAAAATGATGATACCTCTCAAAACTTCTTGTTTAAAAGCACCCAGCTTTCGAATTCTACCAGCGTTATGCCGAAGATGTAAAAAGAAATTAATAACATCACCCTTAGTTGGTAATTTAGTGTTGTTTAATTCACTGATAGTAAAAGACATTTTTTAGTTTATTTAAATTAATTCTTGACACGACACGATTAAATATTGATAATTCCAACAGATATTTCATGGATAATACAAAAATAAATAAACTATGAGAGTAATAACGGTACTACTTCCATTATTAGAGGATTTAAACTAACTCGAATTTACTTAATCTCCCGTTAACGTCTAACCGAAAGATGGATTTCCGGGTATAAAATTTTGTACGAAAAATTTCAAATCAATCTAAAATCACATTTCCTAGGCTCGACAAAAAACATGAATTTTTTTCTTATAGATCTACCGGAATTATGGAAATATTTCATAAGAGGCCATTGGCCTCCTCGAGACAAAAACATCGATATATCGCACTGTGAGATCCGACAGTAAATACAGAAAATCTGACAAAAATACTCAAAAAGGTAACCCCTACATTCGGCAAAAAACATAAATTGTATTTTTTAACAGTTCTGTTGGAAATATCGAAAAACTTCTTTAACAAAAGTTTAATGATTTTTTACGGGCTTTAATTTTCTGACAATAGGGTGGTACATTAGGGTGGTAGAAACTGAGATCTGGTAGGTAAATACTAGAATGAGATATTTGAGGTTAATGACTATTAAATCAAAATATTGGCCTCCTCAAGACGAAAACATCGATATATCACACTTTGAGATAGGACTATAAATGTCGAAGATATAACGAAAAATGTGGTTTGGCGACCCCTACTTTCGGCAAAAAAAATTAAAAAATTTTTTTTTACAACTGCCTTGCAACAATCCTTTATATTCTGTGGTGTACGGCGAACTTTTTTTTTTCGAGACGCCCTAATGTACATGTCTCTGTTGCCAACTTGGCTAAATGGTGCTCTTTTTGTGACTCTAAAGACCACTTCATTACCAATTGCTCCCGTTTTTCAAATTTGTCGCCTTCCCTTCGTTTTAAGGAAGTAAAGAAATTGAAGTTATGCCTCAACTGTTTAAAAAAGGGACATATGCTTAACAAATGTAATTCAAGTTGTTGTCGTTTATGCCATTTAAGGCACCATACAATGCTCCACATTGATGCTGCAGCAAAGGAAGAACTCTCAAGTGCAATTGGCACTTGCTCCTCACAAGCAGTTCTTATCTCATCAAGTGATGATAAAGCTAAAAAATCGTATGTGCCTAATACAGGAGTTTTGCTGGCTACGGCCATTGTTATGGTAAAAAACAAATGCGGAATTTTTGTACCGTGTCGCGCCATTCTCGACTCTGCATCACAACTCAACCTAATCACTAGCCGTTTTGTACACTATTTAAATTTAAAATGCAATAAAACATATGCAACAGTTTCTGGAATAGGTGACGGCATTATAACAATTGATAAATATGTCGACTTAGTTATCAAGTCGAAAAATGGGGAATACGCAGCATCTTTGCAAGCTATGGTTGTCTCCAGTATAACCGACTACCAGCCAAATATTAACATCAACACATCAGATTGGAAAATACCAAAAAATATATCACTCGCTGATCCATTATTTGACAAGGGTGGCCATATTGACGTTTTAATGGGAGCTGAGCTATTTTTTAACTTAATGTCAATAGGACAAATCAGATTGGCTGATAATTTGCCTATTTTGCAAAAAACCTTATTAGGATGGGTTGTAGCTGGTGGATGGCTTAATTCTCAACATTCTTGGTCTTTGGCTACATGTTCAAATGTTAAACATGACGATCACTTATCCTCCGTATCTGATGAAGAACTATTTTGTGAGAACCATTTCCTGAAAAGCACTGTTCGCCTTGGATGTGGCTCATTTTCTGTACGCTTACCTATATTAGAAGGGAGTGGCACAGACTTTCTTGGAGACTCCTACGAGCAAGCCCTACTACGATTCAAAAGTTTAGAAAAGAAATTTGTAAGGCATCCTGAAATTAAAACACAGTATGTTGATTTTATGAGAGAATACAAATCGTTAAACCATATGTCATTAGTCTCTCCAGAGGCTACTCAGAAAAAGTATTTTTTGCCCCATCATTGTGTGCTAAAGCTTGATAGTACATCAACCAAGCTAAGAGTCGTTTTTGATGGCTCTGCTAAAACAACAAAAGGCTTCTCTCTCAACGATATTTTGCCTGCAGGCCCGACTATACAGCCAAAGCTTTTTAACACACTTTTACGTTATCGCTGTTTTAAAATTGCTCTCTGCGGCGACATTTGTAAAATGTATAGATGTGTACGAGTTACATACCCAGATAATTACCTACAATGCATTTTATGGAGAGAAAACGAAAGGGATGAAATTAAAGCATATAAACTGGATACAGTTACGTACGGCACAAAACCTGCAGCATTTCTAGCAATCCGCTCGATGCAAGAGTTGGCGAGCAATGAAGAGAATGATTTCCCGATTGGAGCCAGAATAGTAAGGCGCGATTTTTATGTGGACGATTTAATATCTGGTGGGGACTCTATTCAAGAAGTTATAGAGATTAGACAGCAGGTTGCGGCTTTGTTAGAGCGCGGCAATTTCATTATTAGGAAATGGTGCTCAAATATTCCTGAGGTTTTAAACGGCATTCAACAAGAACATTGTGAGAGCTTCTTGAAATTTGACGACGGAACTAATATTAAGAAGACGCTTGGTCTAATTTGGGACCCAATTAATGACAATTTTATTTTCTCGTTCAACCCCGTAGAAAACTTTAAAGTTATAACGAAGCGGGCAATACTGTGGTCAATTGCGCGTCTTTATGATCCTCTGGGTCTAATCGGACCCATCATCACAAAGGCAAAAATATTTATGCAACATTTATGGAAGCTGCAACTACAGTGGGATGAAAGTCTTCCACAGGCTTTGCATTCCTCTTGGCTCGAATATGCTTCTCAGTTTCATTCTATTAAAAATTTTAAATTTCCTCGCTGTGTCCTTCTATCAAATTCAAATGTTCAAATTCACGCATTTTGTGATGCTAGCTTAGCGGCATATGGTGCATGCATATACGTAAGATCTGCACATGAAAGTGGTATTAACTCGTCATTACTGTGCTCTAAATCGAGAGTTTCTCCTTTAAAAACCTTAACTGTTCCAAAACTTGAGCTGGCCGCAGCCTACCTTTTAGCGGAGCTTGTAGATGTTGTAGTTAAAACGCTGCCGCTTCACTGCGATGTTCATTGTTGGTCTGATTCAATGGTGGTACTTTCATGGCTTCGAGAGCAGCCCTCAAACTTTAATGTGTTTGTATCGAATAGAGTCTCCCGTATACAAGCAATTACAAGCAATATGACATGGCACTATATCCCAACAAATTTAAATCCAGCCGACATACTTTCAAGGGGTTCATCGCCAAGAGATCTTCTTCAGTCTAAATTATGGAGCAGTGGACCTGGTTTTTTGTGCTTAGAGCCTGGAATGTGGCCAGCCAATGTCGAGTTTTTAGCTGAGCTGCCTGAACGGCGTCGAAATGTGTTTGTTGTAGCTTCATTAACAGACTTATCGCTGCAATGCAAATATCATAATTCCTTTCCTAAGATGCAACGAATATTTGCATACGTTTTCAAACTTTTGTACCCCAAATTCAGAAGTGAAAATAAAGATCTTACTCCAAGTGATATCAAAAATGGAACAAATATTTTAATAAAAAATATACAACAAGTTCACTTTGCGGTTGAATACAAAGCTTTGAAGGAAAACAACAATTTACCCTCATCCAGTAAACTTCAAGCATTATCACCTATAATTGATGCTTTTGGTATTATTCGCGTAGGTGGACGTCTTCAAAATTCAACTCTTGATTTTGACGCGCAACACCCTATTATTTTGCCCAAAAATCATCCCATTACGTCATCTTTGATTATTCATTTTCATCAAAGGTTACTGCATGCAGGCCCACAATTTCTTTTAGCTACAATAAGGCAACAATATTGGCCCATTGGTGGGCGTAAGCTGGTAAGCAGTGTAATTTCTAAGTGTCTTCAGTGCTTCAGGATGAAGCCGAAGTTGGCTGAGCAAGTGATGGGTAGCTTGCCTGCCGATCGTGTTACGCCAAATAAAGCCTTCCACATTACCGGTGTGGACTTTTGCGGGCCATTTTATTGCAACTCCGAAGTAAGAAATAGGCCTCCTATCAAATGCTACGTATCACTTTTTATATGTTTTTCAACCAAAGCTACTCATTTGGAAGTAGTAAAAGATTTGTCAACGTCTTCCTTTTTGGCCGCTTTGCGACGTTTTATAGCCATCAGAGGCAAACCAAAAACTATTTGGTCGGACAACGCAACCAATTTCGTCGGTGCTAAAAATGAATTAGCCGACTTAAAACGATTGTTCCTGGATGAATTGCATCGAAAGATCGTATATCAGCATTGTCTCGAGGACGGAATAGAATGGAAATTCATTCCCCCAAGGTCGCCGCATTTCGGCGGATTGTGGGAAGCGGCAGTTAAGTCCGCTAAACTACACTTTTATCGTACAGTGGGACTCAACAAGCTGACATATGATGAGCTGCACACTTTGGCATATGAAATTGCAGCGATTTTGAATTCACGACCCCTTTGTCCAGTCTCCGACAATCCCAATGACCTTGATGTTCTAACGCCTGGACATTTTTTAATTGGTGGTCCTTTAGTCTCAATAGCCGAGCCCAGTTACACAGAAGTCGACATCAACCGTTTGAGCAGATGGCAGAGAGTTTCTCAATTACAACAAACTTTCTGGAAAAAATGGAGCAGTTCTTATCTATCTCTCCTACAAGAGCGGACGAAATGGTGTAACAAAAATAAAAATCTTGCTCGTGGTGCGATGGTGCTTTTGAAGGACGAAAACCAACCGCCCTTGAAATGGCAATTGGGTCGAGTTTCTGATGTGATACTTGGCCACGATGGTTTAGCTCGTGTTGCAGTCGTTCGTACACAAAATGGATTAACCAAGCGGTCAATTGCAAAACTTGCCGTTCTGCCTATAGAAGTATCTGTTGAAGGCCCCAAGCCTCCAACGGGGGGAGGATGTTAACTGCAAATCCGGCCCTGCATTATTTTCATGATGTTACCCGCGGATCCCTGCCTGTATTCTTTCAACTATTTTTTGTATCATATTTTGTCAGTCGCTTTATTAAAAATAATTGCCTTATTAAATACCTAACTGTAACACAAATTATTGTACAAGCATACATATGTACATATCTTGTTGTGTTCTCACTTTCAGTGAGTTAATATTGCAGCCTATAATGCACATGCACTCACATATGTATGTACGTATTTCTTTTAAAGCAAATGTTTCAATTCCATTACTCATGCCTACTCAAATATGTAGGTATGTCTTAATGTAAAGTAAAGTAAAGAATTTTTAGCTTGAACCTTTTGTAACATTTTATAATATATTTCATTCGATTTTGAGCGCTTCAATAAAGCATTTGGATTTTGTTGTAAGCAATTTTTTTGTCTTTTTACTTTTGCGAATTTTGCCTGCAAAAAAGCTTGCAAGCCCAAAACACCCTGTATATTTCTTATGGGGAAATTTCAACATCATCGCAAATTGTTGGTAGATGTTAGATGTTGATAAGTGTGAAAAGGCTATTAACGTACTCTGCTTTCTAACAAATGTGGAAGTGATTTTGTAGCTATTATTGAAGAAAAAGTAAAATAAGCAATTAATTTTGCGGATTTATTGAAAAAAAAACAGTAAATTATTAAATTTTAAGTGGGTTAAATAAATTTATTTTATGAAATTTTTGTAATTTTTTTTTTTTTTTTGTAAACTTTTACAAAACAGTTTAACAAACAAATGAGAGAACAAGTTGAGAGCAGACTGCCGACAACTCCCGTATATCTTTATATGTTGTACTAGTGCTTGTTTCTATTAAATCTGATATGGTGTATATAAAGCGATTTTTTCAACACGTAAAATCAGTATAACAGCAATTAACAGTCCTCTGAGATGACAAAAAATCATAAAGTAAATTAAAAAATATCATTGCTTTGGTTATTGTTAATTAAGTATATAAACAGAAAGTAAAGTTGCGTGAGCTTTGGTTGCCGAGTGGTTAAAGCGGCTGTGCCAAAATTGTGAAATTTGACACGTCCAAAGTTCATAGGGTGCTGATGAAGGGTGTTTGCTACCCAGAAACAGCCGGTTGTCCACCTAGCTATAAAATTTTACTTTTCTTTACTTAATTGATATTGATTAAAAAGTGACAATCAAGGGTTGAACTTGAAGCTGAAAAACTAATTTAATAATTCTTTTGTGTCAAACCATGGCAAAACCAATAATTATTTTAAAATATACCAATTAATTATGAAAGAAATATTATTTTATAACTACTTAAAAATATATTTTATTCAATCTAAAAACTTATTTTGCTTTGTTCTTATTTTCAATTATTTTTCATAGTCTGCCGACAGTAAAAAGAGTTCGTACACATTTTTGAATAAAACAAGTAAGAGTGCTATATTCGGCTGGGCCGAATCTTAAATACCCTTCACAATGGTACATACATTCTGATTGATTTTTGGTGCGAAAAGTTGTTTTATTTGGCTTTTAAAGCCGATTTCTGGAAATATCGGGAGACGCTATATCTCGGGTATATATGGGCCGATTTTTTAAAAAATCTGACCTAAAAAATGGCCAAAAATACTCCGTTAAACCCGGTTTTTTGATATATCTCGGCTATCCGTGCACCGATCTTACTGAATTTCAATATCAGATCCACCATCGGGATTTAACACATTTAAGCGAAAGAGTGAGATTTCTATCTCAAAGCATTTTCTCAGAAACGGTATTTCAACGACTACAGACGGACATCGCTTAATCATAATTTCTATTGAATCTGGTCAAGAATATATATATATATATATATATATATATATATATATATATATATATATATTATATATATGTATACTTTATGGGGTCTTAGTAGTTATTTCAGTGCGTTACATACGGAATCCCAAACTTATATATATTTTTGTTAAGGGTATAATGAATAGCATAATTTCTTCATTTCTTGCTACTCATATATTTATGTATGTGTATGTAGAAATTTTTTAATATCTTGATCACTCTCATATGTGTATATAAAAATTTGGTAATGAAAAATCTGCACACTTGAATATGTGACGCATGTATACGCTGTTAATACCCTGTCGGAAACGAAATTAACTTTAAATTAACTTAAAACTAACTATTTTGGAGCAGGAACTGGTTGACGCCTGGATTATTTCTAAATTTCATCCTACTTTCTTTTCTTTTGTTAGCCTCTAAAGGTAATCGAGACTGGCCTCAAGACTGGTGAGCAGCCAACATACTCACTCAGCCATCTCAACATATAAAACGAATGCGACAATAGGCAGTTTAATTAAAGAGTTATATACCGTGTATGTGTGTATGTTATTATTTGAATTTTGGGTTAACTCTGGACTACGTTTCAGCTAGGTTATAACCAGTACACAAAAAGTGAATTACAAATCGATTATACTGTAGCTAATTTGAAGCTAGTCCTTAAAAGTTAACTTAAAGTCAACTATTTTAGTAGTTGACTACTCAATGTCCAACAGGGTAGGTATAGAGAAGCGGCAGCCACAACTACAGCAGTTGTAAAACAGTAAAGTATTTCTGGTTAACAGTGACAGAAATCGATTTTGTATTTGTTAAAATGGTTGATGTAAAACGAGTTTATTTCAATATACATATGTATGCATACTTATATATTAACCGTCTAATTCATAAAAATTGTAACAGGTTTATAAAGCTCTTATTTGACAGATTTTCCATACAAATATGTCAAATAACAGTCTATAAGCCTGTTATAATTTTTATGAATTAGGGGGTAATTGTATTGAAGTAGGCTGCAAAACTTTTATTTAAATAATTCTTAATATGCTCAAGTTCAACCACTGGGTGACACCAATTCTTTTTAATATCAATGAAATAAAGAAAAGCAAAATGTATTTCTTAATTATTTATCAGTTAACGTTATAGTAAAATTTATTCAACAAAAAATTGCATATAAGTGCATTATTTTTGAATTATAATGCTAAACATTGCCATTAAGTGTGATTTTCTTTTCAATTAATAAATGTGGGTACATGCATACGTACCTATAATAGAAAACTCTAAAATAAATTCTTTGTTATTGAATATTTTCAGTGTGTTTCACAAAACAATGATTATATATGTACATACATATTTACATTCCTTGTTGTTACGGAATGATTTTTTTTTCTTGTGCACGTTGTTGATGATCTGTTGCGTAGAGTCTTATACACATGTGTGTATGTATGTAAGTTCGTAGGGATACACAAAATGATTTTTTGTGTGAATGAATTTGAAGCCGCAATTGTTTAAAAAAATTTCATTGTGTACCCTTTTTTTCAACAATTGTTTCAATCACTTTCATCTTCAAGCTCGTGTATACACATTTTTAAACCAAAGCAAAAAAATTGTATATGCTAACCTACTTACATACATACATACCTACATACATATATATATATATATATATATATATATATATATATATATATATATATATATATATATATATATATATATATATATATATATATATATATATATATATATATATATATATATATATATATATATATATATATATATATATGTATG
Source organism: Sturmia bella (assembly GCA_963662145.1). Taxonomy (NCBI): domain Eukaryota; kingdom Metazoa; phylum Arthropoda; class Insecta; order Diptera; family Tachinidae; genus Sturmia; species Sturmia bella. Next base: position 29,306,579 of record OY759170.1, read on the forward strand.
TATGTATGTAGGTTTCAAGAGATATTCTGTTATCTACTCGAAAAACACCTTCTATCTTCGAATATTTATCAAAGTGCGCTCTGAGAACTATTGGACACATCGTTTCATTTTCCATGCTCAGTGTAGTCAAACGTAGCTTTTCTACCAATATATATATATATATATATATATATATATATATATATATATATATATATATATATATATATATAGATATACACATACATACATACATGCACACATAACTACATACATGCATGCATACTTACATACATGATGGCAAATATTTTCCAATTTTGCTGATTGAAACAATATATATATATATATATATATATATATATATATATATATATATATATATATATATATATATATATATATATATATATATATATATATATATATATATATATATATATATATTATATATATATATATAAAGTTCTCATAGTGCTGATGAAGTGTGTTTGCTACCCAGAAACAGCCGGTTGTCCACTTAGTTATAAAATTTTACTTTTCTTTACTTAATTATTCTTGATTTAAAAGTGATAAACGAAGGGTTGAAATTGAGCCTGAAAAGGAATTTAATATAAATGTGTGTAAAATGATCATAGTGCAGTAAAATTGAACATGTCAATAAAATGTTAACAAACAACGTATGGAATGGAGTAAATGTTCTATTTGTATGTATGTATGTGTATATCTATATATATATATATATATATATATATATATATATATATATATATATATATATATATATATATATATATATATTGGTAGAAAAGCTACGTTTGACTACACTGAGCATGGAAAATGAAACGATGTGTCCAATAGTTCTCAGAGCGCACTTTGATAAATATTCGAAGATAGAAGGTGTTTTTCGAGTAGATAACAGAATATCTCTTGAAACTCCTTCGAGTTCACTTTCAGAATCCTTGAAGGGAAATTTCCGAGATTTAGTGTTGGCTGACCCGGAGTTCTATAAGTCATCAAAAATCGACATTATTCTAGGAGCTGATGTGTACTCAAAAATCATCTGTGAAGGCATTTTATCAAAACCAGGACTACCTACAGCTCAAAGTACCCTTTTTGGGTGGATTATCTACGGCTCTTTAACTTGCTGAAATTTAATATTTTTTATTTTTTTCCTCTCCTTAGTTATGACACTATAATCTATTGCAACCGTTGAAAAAGAAAACAAGCCTTATGAATTTAATTATAAATTGAATTTATTTTGTATAAAACTAAATAAGCTCCCATTTTGTTCAATTTTACTTTTTTTCTTGTTGTCCCCTAATTGGACATTATATGTATTTATATGAAACAATATTATGAATTTCTTTGATGCTTTATATATAAACTTGAATTGATAAAACAATATAGCAACTATAAGGTAGAGCCATTTCTTTCTTTACTAATTGTTACAGCTGAAACAAGTATTTGATACAACTAACTTTGTTTTATTTGCGCTTTATATCGCAAGGCGGGCGGCGATGTTAATGTCTAGCTCCCCCTATTATTTCATACTTTGAAATAATAACTTCGAATTTCAAGGTCCTAATATTTGTCTCTTTCTAAGCCTTTTTTATCGAAAAGGTATGACAACTAAAACGGGTTCAGATACTTGTTTCCGCTGCAAAGAATTTTTCTACCTTGTTAATTTGATCACCGTCCTGGTAAGAACATTTTTTCTCCAAATAAATAAAAATATAATATTTGTTCCTAATTCTAACACACTACTTTATGGTTTTATTTCTGTGTGCTCAATTCTTCATCCTAATTGTGAATATACTGATTATTTATTGAGAACAATTTCAATTAGACTTTGGCTCAGTGAGAATCTTTTCGATCATTCCAATTACCACATTTCATACTCCGAATAAGTCTGAGCTAATAATTTAAGAATCTTATTTTATCGTAAGATTCCATTCACAACTTATAATTAAAACTAATTGCTGAGCAAAAAGAATAACAAAATTGCAAAGTTGAAACATCTTACGATTTGAGTTAAACTCTTCTAAAAGAAAACTGGTTTTGTTTTATTCAATAACGTTATCAATTAAGTTGTATTGAAAGTAATTTAAAGCTCAAACTCCGTCATTTAATTTATTGTTAAGGTAGGTTAAATGAACTTTAAATTGCAGTCACACGAACTTTTCATGCAGCAGCAGCACAAGAAAACAGGTTATACATATTTGTTAATAATGATGGAATTTTCTAATGTCACGCTTTTTTACTTTGTTAAAAATGATAAACTTGTAACTGATTGCAAATATTTTCGAATTTTGCTTTTAAACATTTATATACATACATATGTACCATTCTGATCGATTTTTGGTACCAAAAGTTGTTTTATTTGGCTTTTAATGCCGACTTCTTGAGAAAACTTGAGGCGCTATATCTCGAGTGTATATGGGCCGATGTCGAAAAATTTTCCACTTTTGCCTCTAAATAGCCTCTATATACCATTCTGATTGATCTTTGGTGCCAAAAGTTGTTTTATTTGGCTTATAAAGCCGATTTCTTTAAAAATCGGGAGACGCTATATCTCGGCTATATATGGACCGATTTCAAAAATTCTTCAATTTTTGGGATTTAATGGGCACTAAAAACGATATGGATTACTTTTTAGGAAAACAATTTTTTTCAAAAATCTGACAAAAAAAATTGCAAAAAATACCCCTCAAAACCCGGGTTTTTGAATATATCTCGGCTATCCGTGGACCGATCTTACTGAATTTCAATAGCAGACCTACTACCGGGGTTTAACACGTTTTAGCGAAAGAATGAGGTTTCTATCTCAAAGCGTTTTCTCAGAAATGGTATTTCAACGACTACAGACGGATATCGCTCAATCGTAATCTCTATTGATTCTGATCCAGAATATGGGGTCTTAGATGGATATTTCAATGCGTTACAAACGGAATCACAAACTTATACATATATACCCTTACACATTTATGGGAAGGGTATAAAAATGTTGCCTCATCAACTATTTGCACATAATAAATACACGTCAAATAGAAAAGTGACATTTCACACCATGATACAGGTACTGCCAAAATCCAGTGTAGGAAGAATTTCGTTACGGGTGGATATCAAAATATGTAGTGTAATTTTTGTATGTTCATAATTATCATGATGGCTGTGTTATAATATATAATTTTTAAAACAACCTTCTTATATCAACTTTCAAAAACTAAAACAGACACAAACAAAAACTACAATATATACTGTTCGACGGGCTGAATTGACTTTAGGTTATTATAATATCTAAATTAGAAAAAAAAACTTTTGCAGCATGGGATATGAAACATAATAGGTACTAACCGCCTGATTCATAAAAATAAAATTGCAAATAATATGTAAGCTAAAATTTACCGAATTATATTCTTACACTTTCAGTAAGGATTATTTCCTACTAGTTTTTATTAATTACGAACTTTTGATGACGATATTTCTTTTTCTAAACGTCTATTAAGGAGTAATATTTAAATAATAAAACATTATTTAAATGAAGTAAATTATTTAAATGAACTAAAGATGAGACTTCATCAATCATTACAAAGAGCAAGAGACATAATTCTCCAAGCAAAAAAGAGAAGAGGATTAGAATCTAGGAAAAATCAAAATAGAATAGATATTAGAATAGGAGATTTAGTCTTAGTTAAAGTTCTGAATAGAAGAAAGTATTAACCTCCATACAAAGTAGTAGGCATAGAAGATTTGAATGTAGTCATAGAAATTGATAAATCAAAAACAAAACTAGTGCAATTTACTTTTTTAAAGAACTTACAATTTAAAGAATTTACTAAAAAAATATTTTATGTAACACAATAATATAGATAAAAACTATATAAAAAATAAATTCCTTTAATATATATAAAGACCAAAAACTTAAAAATTACTTCATTTGCATACATACATATGTTTAATTATTACTTTTAACTTTGTTTCATTTTTAATAACACCCAAACCTAAATAAATCCACCTTGAACCATGATACCACTAATAAAGTAACCTTTTCCCTACAAGAAGAACAACTTCAATAAAAATACAGTATTTATCGGATATAAGAAACTTGAAAAATCCACGAAAAAACTTTCTTATAAGCGTTTCTTTCTTATATACAATTATTTTATATAAGAAACTTATTTCTTATATAAGTAGCTATGGCCATAAGGCATTTGTTTCTTATATGAATATACGAGCTTTTTACTTTTTTATGTATGTATATACGTACATAGATGTATGTATGTAAATAGAAAAATAAAACAAATCAAATTTTATTTTATTAACCCCTTTAGTAGATATAAAAAAAAACTAGACAACTTCAGTTTGAAAAAAAAAATTATATGTAGTAAATACATGTACATACATAATTCATTTTGTACTATTTATTTATTTTTTACGAGGCAAGAAACAAAAACTTCGTATGAGCACTAAAAGTAAAAAAAACGTTGCTGTAAAACTGTCAGAAAACAGAGTTGTTTACTACCTCATTTTGGCTGCCTTTCATCTCTGAATTTTATTGACAGTTTTAAGTAGCCACATGATTAACGGTTCAACTGATGAGGCTACTTCTTAGTTGTATCATGGGGAAAACATGTTTTCCTAAAGAATAGTTTTTTTTGGTGTTTAAGCTGACAGTTAACGACAAATAAATGTTCCTAGTATGACCAGAAAACAAAATTCGTTTGCGAAAACATACTTGACTCAAATATTTCCTCAATGTGACTACACTTTTTCTTTACCCAAGAAGTCTAAGTCCCTTGATTTCTTCTATTCATAATTAATATATTGAATTTCGTTAAAAACAAGTAAGACTATTCATGTAAGTGAGCAATATCTACTATCAGTCATTTACAGATTACTGCATTTTTTTACACAAATCAGTAAAATTTACTGAATTCTGATCTTATTTTCAGCAATCAGTACTTTTTACTGAATACTGACTTTTTTTTCAATAATCAGTAAAATTTACTGAATAGTGTTTTTTTTTCAGTAACCGGTAAAGTTTACTGAATATTGATTTTTTTTCAATAATCAGTAAAATTTACTGAATACTGTTTTTTTCTTCAGTAACCAGTAAAGTTTACTGAATACTGAATTTTTTTTCAATAATCAGTAAAATGTACTGAATATTGATTTCTCTTTTCAGTAACCAGTAAAATTTACTGAATACTGATTTTTTTCCAGTAATCAGCAAAAAAATAAAATACTGAAAAAGTACTGGTACTGAAAAATGCCCATCTATGATTTCTACGCGGCAGTTGCGGTGTTATATGAAATACAACACCAAAAAAAATCTCCATGTCTTTTGGTTGTAAAACTTGACAATGAAATGTCAAACTTTATTGCTTTTCGCTTGTGTTTGTGTAATGAAAGCAACATACGCGTGCATCTTTCTGGAAGTGTGGGTTTACTTGGTAGTTTTTTGTATGCAGGCATGTATTTTTGCGGAAAGATGCTCTACAAATGAAAAACAACTCTGTGACATACACAACACCTAGATGTTGTGAACCATAATCACAAAAAGAGTTGTAAGTTGTGTTGTAAATCTTACAACACAACTATTAGATGTTGTGAATCATAATCGGGGGATAAATGTTTAGTTATTTATAAATATGACCACATAATTGAAAAGAAAATTAATTTCAAATGCTTAAGAGATGGAAAAAAAGCCAGAAAGCCAAAAATATTATTGCTTGTATTAGATGTAACAAAATTCGAACAGAAAGTAACAAATTTATGACGAAGATGGGTGCTGATGAGAAGCGTGGCGGCTTCAAAAAAGGTAGTTGTTTCTCAGATAAAATCATATGTATATTTATTTGACTATTTATTATAAGTTATTGTTCTTTACAATGAATATCGATCATTTGAATTATATCCCAAAATGTTTTTTAAATATTAATACATATTTACTTTGGTTTTGTTTAAATTTTAATTCTATTGTGTCTCTATTTATTCGTTTTTTGTCTCTAGCAACATCCAGGAACAAAAGTATATAACTGCGATTTATTTAGTGACTGGTATAGTCTTGAGAATGCTTGGAAGCAATTATCATACTACACAGTTTATTTAGAAACGATTCAGAAGCTTCATCCCAATGGAATAATAGTTTTAGGTAAAGTTAGACATAGCAATATATGTACATAGTTATAAAAATCTAAAACCAAAAATAAACTTAAGGCTATTCCCAAGGCGGACTCCTAGCAAGAGCTGCAATTCAATCTATGCCAAAACATAATATTAAGGTATTTATATCCCTTTCGTCTCCCCAAGCTGGACAATACGGAAGTAAAGTCAGATTGCAATGTATAACAAATACAAAATTATGCAAAACTATTTTATATTTTTCAGCCAGCTTTTTGCATCTAATATTTCCTGATCTAGCAGCAAAAACAGCTTTTGAACTGTTTTACACAAAAATTGGACAATTAACTTCTGTAGGCAACTATTGGAATGATCCCGGTAAACAAGATTTATATTTAAAATTCAGTGTATTTTTGCCTTATATTAACAACGAATTGAAGTCAGTAAATTCATCGCAGTTTAAAAATTCACTTATGCGACTAGATAAAATGGTGCTTATTGGAGGCCCTGATGATGGCGTTATAACTCCGTGGGAATCAAGGTTTCAATAGCCATGTAGTAACTTAAAAATGTTTTACTATTATGTTTGCTTGCAGTCATTTTGGGTTTTTTAATGGTTCTCTACACGTTGTACCACTCAATGAACGCGAAATTTATACAACTGACGCTATTGGATTAAAAACATTGGCTGAAAATGGAAAACTTATTATTGAAGTTCGACCTTCTGTTCATCACCTTACATGGCATACAAATAAGCGTATTATAAGAGAAGTTATTTTACCTCATTTGACATAGCCTGTTGTTGCCTTGTTTTACAACAGCGCTGAAAATGCATATGCATACATACATATGTAACTTAAAATACATACATATGTAACTTAAAATTAACTATGTGAAATTAAAATGTTATACGGTGGTCAAATCTGACCAAACTTCCTTGTTACTTGTAGAAAATGGGTGAAATTCGGTGTTCAAGTTTAAATAATATATCTGATACTTTTTAAAAATGTTGCATGTAAGTATTAATGTTCCAAATAAATTAAACATACAGCCCAATCATGAATATTCTCAAGGAATTTTATTCCAAAGGAAAATACGTTTCTCGAGAAAAATTCCTCCAATCATAAATTACCTGAGAAACAAAAAAATAAAAGTTGGTAATATCGAAATTTTTTTTATAGAAAAAAAAAACAAAAAACATGTTTTTAAAATATCCATTTTTGCCTCCACCTACTATTTTCCTCTTCGATGTGGCTAAAACAGGGAAGATTAAAAAAAATTTCCTAAGGAATTTATCAACATAATAAGAGGAATGGGAAAAGAGAAAAAACTCTCACGGAATTATCATTCATGATTGGGCTGATAATTTTAAAAAATGGAATAAAAACTATGATTAAGAGACATAATTATGAGTTTTACATCAAAACGCATTTTACGTAGACCATGCTAGTAGTTTCTAAGATATAAATGCGCTTATCTTAGACTCCCTGAGAATAAAACTCATTCGATTATATGCGGCTGGTAGGAATAGACTAACACAACACAATTACTACAGTTATTAGAGAGTCTAAAATGTTTAATACTAAGAGCTGTTTCAGAGTTGAGACATCACAAGCTGGTATTTTTATACCCTTCACAACAGTGTTACGGTTATATAGAAGTTTGTAATTCCGTGAAATAATACAATTCAATTGGCTCTTATAGCAAATAATTAGTTAAGTCCATTTTTGAAAAAAGGTTTTACACAAAAAATAACTCGTTGGTGAGAAGAACTGCTGAAATGTGTTACTTTATAAGTATTTTATTACATTTGTAATATTTTCAAACCCTGCAACTAAAGCCTGCAGTACGTGGCATGTAAAAAGTCACATTCGCATGCATTCTGACGTAATTTTGACGTCACCATGAAGCTACATTTGCAACAGTAGTGTACTACCAATTTTTGTGACAATCACATGTGTGATCATCTAGCATCCCTGTCAGACTACTAAAATAATTAACTTTACGTTAACTTTTATCGACTAGCTTCAAATTAGCTACAATACAATCGATTTGTAATTCACTTTTTGTGTACTGGCTATAAGCTAGCTCAAACGTAGTGCAGAGTTAACCCAAACCTCAAATAATTTATTTATTTTTTTTTTTACGGTGAGGTAGGGTTTAAAATGCCTTTGCACTTACAGTGACCGTCGCCAACTGCGTTGTGTGGTGTATCCACTAAAAAACTTCCTCCTCTTTTCTGGGGTGATCCTTCCCGGGACCGCTATCTGCATTACTTCGGGAAGGCCCAGATCTACGTCCTCCAGGACTCTTCTCTATTTACCCACGTTTGGGCCTGTCATTATGCTCATACTGCTGGACCGCGTCGAGATCTACTTTTTTCAATTGTAGAATTAACTCCACGTAGTGCCTCACAGCATTCCAGCTGTTTTCGCTCTCCAGCATTTTGCCAACTATGTTATCGGGTCTAAAGTCGCCAATCTGAGTCTTCAGTAAATCACATTCTGTCTGCCACCTCGTGCAGTTGAAAAAGGTATGCTCTGCGTCATCTTCCGCAACTTCACAGTAAATACAGTAAGGGTCTGTTACCTTACCCGTCCGGTACAGGTACTTCCGGAAATAACCGTAACCTGAGAGAAACTGGGTTAGGAAATAGTTAGTTTCCCCGAATCTCCTCTGCACCCAGCCTTGAATGCTAGGGATAAGTTTTGCCGTCCATGCCCCGTAGTCTTCCGCTCGCCATCTGTTTTGCCATCTCTGTACAGTCCGTGACCTGAGGTCAACGGCACTGAAATTAGCATTTATTTTCCTTGATTCCCAAGCCTCCTTTCTTTCTCGCGCCAGTAGGTCAATGGGTATCACTCCACTTATCACCAATATTGCAGCTCGTGATACTGTTCGATATGCTGAGGCAATCCGTAGTGCTGCCGTGCGCTGTACTGTCTCAAGCATTTTACGTCTAATCTTTGCCACCAATACGTCGCCCCAAATTTCACTTCCATATAAGAGTATAGAGTTAGTGATCTCCATAATTAGTTTTCTCTTGCTGTGTGTTGGACCGCCGACATTCGCCATTAGTCTGCTGAGCATGCCGGTTATCCTTGCCCCCTTGGCAGCAGCATGCTGCACTTGGGCCCAGAAGGTAAGTCGGCAGTCCAGGGTCACACCCAAATATCTGACCGATCTCTTTATGACTAGTGTTTGTGTGCGATATTTAAACGTTGGGGGAATTTTATATTTTATCTTACAATCGGTAGGAGGTTCGCAATAGGTCACGATAAAGGTGAATAGTTACAAGATGAAATAATACACAGTCAATATTAAAGTTTAACTAAGTTTATTTTAATTCAGTTTTTTGGGTTTCTTACAGAGAGGTATTGAAATTGAAATAAGACTTATTGAAACAATATTACTATTGATATTCACTACATTAGTTTGGAAAAATTATCATTCATTCATTACACCAGATTCACTTTAATTTCGTTTGACGCACGTTTTACAACTAACTCACTGCCTAAAAATTAACTTCGCTCTTTTCCTTTTGTATTCAATAAGAAGAACAAAAAGAAAAGAGAATATAGTAGCAGTGCAGTAATAATGGGAAGGACCCTTGCATAAACATCCCGCCCCCCTTGCTATATTGCAATTACATACAACAAGGGACGCTGGATAAGGGACCTATGTATAATAATGGGAGTAGTTACATATAATAATAAACAAGAATGATTTATTTCATACAGAATTCAAATGGTCGTTAATTCATGGTAATATTTTAAGAAATAATTAATAAAGGTTCATTACGCATTCCAAAATGCCAAAAAGTAAAAGTTGATAGGTAAAATATGTGTTGTATAATCAAATAATTATGTATAATAATATGTATTTAAAGACCAAATTTGCCTATGATAACCCATCCGAGAATGGTGTCCTGTGCCATAGGCGATGATAATGTTGATGGCTGAATCCCAGTTCGAATAAGTTGAGGGTAAATGTCAGCACCAAGTATGATGTTTATAGTACCGTTTATGAAGAAATCTGGGTCTGCTAGACGCAAGTTTTGATAGTAATCGGAAACTCTATCATCGAGCCGCTTCTTTGCCTGCAACGTCGGTAGGTCGTTGGTTACCTTAGCCGTTAATTTAAAAATTTGTCCTTCAAAACGCGACTTGAACGAGAAAGTGCACCATCTTTCAGTCCCAAGCTTCTCTATTGGAAAATTATACCTTTCAACAAGAAAACTTGCAATAGAGCTATGTTCTATGCAGGGATTGAGGATACCACGTACTTGGCCCCACTCGTTATTAAGTTGAATCTTAATGATAACGGTTGGTATGACAATTACAGAGGAGCTCTGGGCTGAGATAGCAGTATAAGGACGTTTTGTGACAGATGAAAGAATGCGTTTGCGCTGGTGAAGAAGAGTGTGATGTTTGGAGCCGCACTGCTTACATAGATCGGTGCTGCGACATTTTGCAATTTGATGTGAATGCGCAAGACAATTTTGACAATACTGGAAACGTTTTACGACTTTTAGCCTGTCGGACGTCTTCATTCTTTTAAATTTAAGGCACTTGCGTAATGGATGATCTTTACGACACATTTTACAGTCGTAATGGTGATGTTTAAGATTTGGCCTTTGTTTTTCGATAGGCCATGCACTCTCGCGACGCTGGCGTGGCATTCTTGGCTGTAAGGAATGAAAATGAGAAAGGGGGGAATTTTTTATCTTTGACGATTATGGAAGTAAGACTAGTTTTGTAATAGATCTAGTAATACCGCCGTCAGCCGTACGTACTTCAGCAACACGAACGTGCTCGTCTGGACCGTAAAAAACTTTGATGATACGTCCTAGCCGCCATTTGTTAGGCGGTAGGTTATCATGTTTGATAACGACAAGATCGTCAATTGCATAGTCTCGCTGGTGGTACTTCCACTTGAGTCGTTTATGTAATTCTATTAAGTACTCCCTTTTCCATCTACGAGCCAGTTGTTGATGTAAAATCTTAAGCTTCTCCCATCGGTTAACGTAACTGAGAGAATGGCTTGACAAGTCTGGTTCTGGGGGGGATAATAATGGTGTTCCGATTAGAAAATGTCCCGGAGTTAAGGCACATAAGCTAGAGGGGTCGTCGCTCATCGGACTTAAGGGTCGCGAGTTTAGACAGGCTTCAATGCGAGCTAGCATCGTTGTGAACTCTTCAAAAGTGAAGCTTTGGCTATGACACAATTTCTTGAAATGTGGCTTGAAGCTTTTCACGCCTGCTTCCCAGAGACCACCCATATGGGGTGCTCCTGGTGGAATGAAATGCCACTCAAGATTGGCAAAGTTATTTTGAGCAATTATGTTTTTCCGCACAAGGGATAAGAATTGATGTTTATCGCGGTTTAAAATGTTAGCTGCACCAACGAAAGCCGTTCCGTTGTCAGAGTAGATTGCATGAGGGGTTCCACGTCGGGAAAAAAACGTGCAAAAGCCGCCATAAATGCTTGAGTTGATATCTCTCCAGTAGGTTCGAGGTGAATTGCTTTTGTAGAAAAACAAACGAACACAAGCACGTACCCTTTTGTAACTTTACAGCCGCGACCTGCATATGATTTTATGTCGAACGGTCCAGCAAAATCTACTCCGGTATCATAAAAAGGACGAGAGAGGGTCGTGCGCTCCGGAGGTAATGCGGCCATAATTTGTTGGTTAATTTGTCGTTTATGTTTTACACAAATAACGCATTTGGATATAATAGATTTAATTAAAATCTTTAATTTGGGGATATAATAGTGGACTCTCATGAGTCGATACATAAGCGCGTTTTGACCATGCAGAGAATATTGGTGAAGGTGAATTAAAAGTAGTCGTGTGAGACTGGAATGATATGGCAGTAATATAGGGTAGCGTTCGTCGTAACTCAGCGTGGGGGAGTTTATTACCCTGCCATTGACTCTCATTAGTCCGTGGGAGTCGATGAACGGATTGAAGGTTAAAAGATTACTTTTCCGTGATATAGGTACATTTTCTGCTAACTGGTGGTATTCCTTGGAAAAATAAATCTTTTGACTAGCTATAATCAAACGATCCTTGGCGTGTTTGTTTTCGGATGAGGTTAATTCCCCATTGCCGAAACTACATTTATTTTTCAAGCGGAAGTAAAAACGATAGATATAGCAGAAAATCCGCAGAGCCTTTGGAAGATTTGAAAAGGTGTGCAAAATATCTTCTTGTTTAATCGAAGTTGCATGAACGTGGATTGCTCTGGCCTCTTCTTCGGTGGTGAATGTCGAAATGCGAGACGGCCATTCTGCATGGGGAAGCTTTAACGATGGTGGGCCATGCCACCACAAGTTGCTTGAAGAGAGTTGTGTCACCGTGAGGCCACGGGTTGCCAGATCGGCGGGATTGTCCTTCGAATCAACATGATGCCACGATTCATTGCCTATTTTTTCAATTATGGAAGCTACACGATTTTCCACAAAAGTTTTCCATTTACTTGTGGGTTTTTGAAGCCAAGCCAAAACGATGGTGGAATCTGTCCATAGAAAAAGTTTATGAGTTTTTAGATTCAGTTGGTTTTGAATAGAATCAATCATAGTGGCCATGAGCTCTGCGCCGCATAACTCTTTCCGAGGCAATGAAAGAAACTTTACGGGAGCAACTTTTGTTTTAGCAGCCAAAAGGTGAGTGGAAACGAAACCCTTGTATTCCGTGCGTAGAAATAAAGTAGCTGCATAGGCCTTTTCTGAGGCGTCACAAAACCCATGGAGTTCCACGTTATATGAAGGATTAAAGTCAACGAATCGGGGGATCTTAATTTGTTCGATGAGGACATAGTCATTTAAGAAGTCATGCCATTGTTGCAACGTTGAGGGGTGTAATTCGTCGTCCCATTCCGTACTGTCCTTCCATATTTGCTGCATTATTATTTTTGCCACAATTATTTTGGGGGAAAGCCAGCCGGCGGGATCAAACAGCTTTGCTATTTCAGATAAAACCGACCTTTTTGTGGAAACATTTCGGTTCGGGTGTGTCTTAAGCTTGAAATAGAAGGAATCGTTGTCTGCATTCCATCTTAGACCTAGTGTTTTGGTAATGCTTGTATCTGACAGCTTTAAAAATTCTTCCCCTAATAAATGCTGTGGGGGAATGTCCTTTAACAAATGGTTATTATTCGCCGTCCATTTTCGGAGCACAAAACCAGTGGTTTTAAGAACTTCATTGAGAGCATCTCGCGCTTTTAATGCGGACGAGATATTGTGAGCACCTGCAAGCACATCGTCAACATACATGAAATTTCTAAGAATATCTGAGACATGGGGATGTGTTGGCTCACAGTCGTTCGCTAGCTCCAGCAGTGTTCGTATTGCGAGATAAGGCGCACTGCTGACACCAAAGGTTACACTGGTTAACTCATAATCGTGAAGTGGTTTACCAGGGGAACTTCGAAACATGATTCGCTGGAAGGGAGTATGTGAAGGGTTAACCAGAATCTGGCGGTACATTTTTTCAATGTCTGCGTTAAACACATACCGAAACAATCTCCATCGCAATATTAAAATAGTCAGGTCAGCTTGCAGGATTGGTCCAGGTTGAAGCAGATCATTGAGGCTTATTCCGTTAGATGACGGACTCGAAGCATTGAAGACTACACGAAGCCGAGTGGTAGTGCTCTCAGGTTTAAACACTGCATGATGGGGCAAATAATAGGCGCAGCCACCAACGGATATAGGGGCAACCTTTTTCATGTGACCAAGAGTAGAGTATTCGGTAATTACCTTATCGTAATCCGACTTGAGTTTGGGGTTTTTTAAAAACCTAGCTTCGTTTCGTAAGAATTGTGATATGGCAATATTGCGAGAACTATCAATACCAAGTTTGTTAGGAGAATTTTGTTTGAAAGGGAGTGAAACAACGAATCTACCTTCGCTATTTCTAAATGTAGTGGTTTGATATAGCTCTTCACAGTATAAATCGTCTGGGGACCGCCTCCGGGCTTTAGGAACATCTTCTATCTCCCAAAACTTTTGCAATTGATTAGCCAAGGCTAGTTCGTTGAAAAAAGAAGAAATAGATGTCGTGCAGGGATTGGACTGTATTTTTCCGGTGATTATCCAACCGAAAACGCTATTTTGGGCAATCAGTGATCGACCTTTATCCCATTGAATGCCATCTCGTAGTATCTTTGGATATACATCACCTCCCAGAAGAACGTCTATTTCAGAGGACTGGTGACGAGAACTATCAGCTAATGGAAGATTCACAAAGTTGTCACCTAACAAAAGTGATATGGGCTGAGGTAGCTGACCAGTGAGCCGTTTGACGACTAGCATCAGTATATATTTCGAAAGATCTATCAGTTGGAGAACCAAGCTTAATACGGCAAGCTTGCGTCGCTGTGGCTGTTAAAGAACCGCCCAATCCATGAATTTCTGCTTGTGATGCATGAGTTTCAATACCCAGTTTCATTTGCAAACGTTTTGATATGAAGGTTGCTTCAGATGCAGAGTCGATAAGGGCACGAACTGTGCATTTAGCTTCGTCGTTAAAGACATCAATGAGTGCTGTACCAAGAACGACAGATGATGAAGTGGACTGTATGTGGGAGGAGTAAGATTGGAAGTTTCGACTAGCGGTTTCCTTTGACGTAGAAGGAGTTGTGTCTAATGGTTGCGAATCAATATTTATTTGAGCATTATTGGAACTCGTGACGGGAATTGAATTGGGCATAGGTGGCCGTAATTGTGAAGGGGAGGATTGCGTTGTTGCAAATTGGGATTCTGACCGATGGAGGAGAGAATCATGTTTTCTTTTATATACGTTGCATGTAAACTTACTTTTACAATTTCTAAAATCGTGGAATGTGCCAAGGCAATTCGTGCACCGTCCTTGTTGTTTCACAGTTGTAAAGCGCTCATCAACCGACATTTTTAAAAATGTAGGACATGATCTTAAAGGATGTAATTGAGAACAGAGGAAGCATTTTTCCGACTTCGGGCGTGATATTTTTATGTTGTAATTCTTAATATTTCGGTGCTCAGAATCGTTCGCTTTTTTTGAGGCTGAATTTTTATTTGAGTTGGACTGATGAGGGTTTGAAAAAGTGGAGCGGATATCTGCAACGGGTTCCAAAGTCTGGAAGCGTACTGTCAAAAACGCATCCATGTCGTTCCATGTGGGTAACTCAGTTGTATGCGGTAACGAGTGTTCCCAGAGATTGAGTGTGGTATCTGGCAAACACGTGGAACAAATATATACAAAAATGATGTCCCAATTTTTTGTATCTACCTGAAGCAGGGATAGGTTCGTGACGCAATCATTAATTGTCCGTTGAAGCCGCCTAATATTTGGACCAGTCTCTTTAGAAATGGGAGATATATTGAATAGACTTTTCAGCTGGGCGTTAATGAGAACTCTTTTATTCTCGTAGCGACTGACAAGATTAAGCCAGGCCATGTCAAATCCATCATTAGTAATCGGACAGGTTTTGAGTATATCACGAGCTTCTCCTTGAGTCTTTTTAAGCAGATGGCACATTTTCTCGACGGGGGAAAGACGCTTATTGTTCTTATACAGAGCCGTAAACATGTCTCGGAAGGTGGGCCATGATTTGTAGTCACCAGAAAAAATTTCAGTGTCACATGGTGGCAGAGATATATGCGGGACTTGTTCTATTGGCTCCGTAGTTGGAACTTTGACTTTAAGTTCGTTCAGGATTTGATTGGTTTTTGCCAATGCTTTTATATGGGCTTCGTAGGTGAAATAAAAACGTTTTTTCAAGGTTGCCATGGGGACCTTCTCTTCTAATTCATCGAACTTTTCTAAGATCAAATCATAGCTGCTTTTAAACTCTTGCCAACGACGTAAGATTTCTTCGCGATGAATTTCGGTGACATGTTCGGTGAGAGATTCCAAGGGACATGCTTCAAGATATACTTGTAATTCCACTAGGTCATCGGGGGAGCGTATCACCTCTCTGAGCAGTGCCATGATTGAAATGGCAAGGGTAAATCTTACTGAAGTCAATAGGAAACACGGTACGCTAAGGCAATTGGTTTATAAAAAAACCAGGGGGGAGTTTTATTTCGTACTTTGAGATTTAAAGTGAATTGTAAAACGGTACGGGAAGTATTTGATGTTCCCAAAAAAAAAAATGTTTACTTTCTCATAGAGAAGAGTTTGTGGTCAAACAATTTTTAAGGCACGCCTTGGACACTTACAAAATATTGTAGTGCAGCTAGCGATGGGGCTTACTTTCTCGGGCAGAAGAGTAGAGGCGGAAATAATTCCCAGGGGAGACTCGTTTAAATGATAAAATTTAAATTATAGTGGTATTTGACTATAAGGTTCACTTAAAATTATATATTGTAGATATTAAAATTCCCATCCAGGCGAGCCTCGTAAGTGTTGAGAAAAGGAATAATAGTGTTATGGTTTCACTATACGTTCATTAGATGAAGTTTAAAAAATTTTTTGGGGTACACCTCGTATATACGGTGACGGCAGTTATTACTGTAAAGTTTAGGGGAGTTGTTCTCGAAGAGAAGCGTAGAGTTTAATGTTATAGATTTCGTTCTCGAAGAGAAGCATGGAAAAAAATCTAAAACTAAAAAAGGGATTTGTTCTCGGAGAGAAGCATATGCAATTTTAGAATACTCTAGAAACGGGATTCGTATATACGGTGACGTAACAATCAGAATATTTTTCCAAGATAAATACATACATACATATTACGAAGTTTGAAAATATAATTATATGCACATAAAGATATACATGCATATACATATGTTTGTTTTAAATGGCATACTCCTTTTGAGTTGTTTATTTTACTCTGCTGGAGTTTTAATTTGGGAATTTTTTTTTCTTTTGTCTAGCCGAATGATATTGAATCATTTTCGGATCGACCTCGCATGTTCGTGCATATTTATAATCTTATGATTTTTTTTTTTTTTTTTTTTTTGAGTGTCGTTCTTCTTGTATAAAACTGTTTCTTTATAACAATTTTCGCTTTTGTAGAAACTTCTTGGTGTCCGTATTTATTTCATCACATTTGCGTACATATTGAAATCTGATAAGTCTTAAGAGATCAGTTGGAAATTAATTTAAGAGAAAACGAAAATGACGCAGCAAACATAAAGGCGAAGAAAGAAAATGATACTCTTCGATGTGGATCTTATTTTAAATAAGTAGAATTCTTTAACTTTGTTTGAGTTCCCAAAATTATAGCGGTACAGAAAACCGTTATAATGCATATAGGTATGTATGTATACGTATGTATGTAGATATTCGTAAACTATTGTTCTTTACACTTTTCTACGTTATGTATATATGTATGTACATACTGTGGTCATGAATAAGTTTAATTTCATGTGGAATTTATATTAGCGTATGTACATATGTATGTCTTTGCATACGGCCGAATATACATACATACATACATATGTATGTAATGTATGGGGATATGTTTTTACGTATGTACTTAGAATTATGTTTCTACGCTCTTTTGGGGGTTTACGCAAAATTATATATTACATTTGTATGTGCTGATTATTGTTGATTTATACGAATCGACTGATGTAGAGCATGTACATACATATGTATAATATTCCACACCAACGAATTAGTTTTGCCGTATGTAGCAATATATGCGCACCCATGTAACTTCCTCAGAATATGTATAATAACGTATGACTTACTTGGAAATCCGGTTCGAAGGACCAGAAATGTTTGTGTGCGATATTTAAACGTTGGGGGGATTTTATATTTTATCTTACAATCGGTAGGAGGTTCGCAATAGGTCACGATAAAGGTGAATAGTTACAAGATGAAATAATACATGTAGTAGTATTTATGTTTGTCTTGCCTTTGTTCCACTGTCATTCATAATTTCATTTCTTTTCCTACAGTTGCTTGGTTATGTATGTATTTACTTAGCAACTTCTTTATGTATGCTTCACAGCTTGTTTGTTTTATTTATGTACATACGTACATACATACATGGTCGCCCGTTATTATCGCAGTATATTCTTATGTTGCTTCATAGTTTATTTGTTCATACACGCCAATTTGGTACAGTTCCTGGTGTCTAGCCATAGCATATTTATTTATATGTATGTATGTATGTATGTACACATTTGTCTGTGAAGAGATCACGCCACATTATGTAGGTATGTATTTGCACATTGCCGCTCAATAGTTTCAGAAGTCACGTAGTCAAAGCACACATGCATATGTATGTGTCTGCACATTTACTTTGTTGTATACTACTCTTTGAATTTTATAGAAACCACCACGCTAATGCTTTACATATGTACATTTATACAATTATGTTATTCTCTTGCTCTCTCCCTTGTTTTTTTATATACTTATATGATCTCTTTGTATTATTCTTTGCATTGTTAATCATGTTTATGTATGTGCATGTAAGTTAAATAAATAGCTTAATATAAGAACACAATGTATTTGTAGGCATAAGAGTTTAATAAATAAAACAGAAGAGTCATTCAATTGTGTATGCTTGAAAACGACGGTCGTCTTTCATTTTTATTCGGACTATATACACAGTCAATATTAAAGTTTAACTAAGTTTATTTTAATTCAGTTTTTTGGGTTTCTTACAGAGAGGTATTGAAATTGACTTATTGAAACAATATTACTATTGATATTCACTACATTAGTTTGGAAAAATTATCATTCATTCATTACACCAGATTCACTTTAATTTCGTTTGATGCACGTTTTACAACTAACTCACTGCCTAAAAATTATCTTCGCTCTTTTCCTTTTGTATCCAATAAGAAGAACAAAAAGAAAAGAGAATGTAGTAGCAGTGCAGTAATAATGGGAAGGACCCTTGCATAAACAACTAGAGACGTATTGTCTATATGCATGCTGATCTCTAGTGGCATGTGGCTACGCGTCATCAGCATCACCTCAGTCTTGTCCATGGCGAGCTGCAGTCCATGGTCTTCCAGCCAGGTCTGGACTCTTATTACAACCTGGTTCAACTTTCTTCTGCCATCGTCCACATCTCGTGCTGAGATGACTGCTGCTATATCATCAGCATTATACAACGAGGTGCGTATCCTCTGGCATCTCTATTCTGAGGATCTCGTCGTAGGTGACGTTCCACAGAACGGGACCTAGGGTTGATCCCTGAGCTGCACCAGACGTGATTGTCATCCTTCTCTGGCCGTCTCTTGTATCACAGAGCAGCTCTCGATCACTGAGGTAGCTTCGGAGTATCCTTAGTAGGTATCCAGGGATGCGAAATCTATCTCGCAGAGATGCCATTAGATCACTCAATCGCAGGCTATTGAAAGCCTTCCGTACATCCAGCGTGGCTAAGACAATTATCCGCTTTGGATAGTAGCGTCTGTGCTGCGCATTGTTGAAGTGTTTGACTACATCTTCAACTGCTCCGAACGTTGATCTGCCTCGTCGGAATCCATGCTGCCTGTCCGATAATCCACCAGCTGCCTCGATGGAATCCGCCAACCTACGCTGCAATAACTTTTCCAGTAGCTTGCCAGTACTGTCCAGCAAGCAGATAGGGCGGTATGCTGACGCTTGCGTTGGATCTCATCTACCCTTGTTAACCAGTAACAGTTTCTGCCTCTTTCAGCATCTAGGAAAAATACCCTGTGCTAAACAGGCATTATACATAGCGAGTATTTCCCCTGATCGGTTCTCCACTAAAAGTTTGAGTGCCTCCGTTGGTATTCCATCTGGTCCGGGAGCCTTACCCTTCTTAAGACTCTTCGCAGCATGTTCCAGCTCCTCTTGGCTAAAATAAGTATGTGGCTCGTCGAGTTGAGGTTCGTGTTGCTCGTATATGGGCGGATGTGTGGGGAATAGGTCCCTCACAATTTGTTCGATTTCTCCACCACTCAGGACTGCATTCGTAGTACCGGCAGCCAGTTTTCTCGTCACAATTTCATAGCCGACACCCCAAGGGTTGCTATTTAGATCGTTCTGAAGTTCCTCCCATTTTGCTTTCTTACTGGACAAAATAGCGCGTTTCAGTGCCAAACGGGCCTGTTTGAAATCCTCAGCCTCTGCCAGTGCTTCGCCATATCGCCTAGCTCTAGTATATCTTCTTCTATTCTGAAGACAGGTTCGTCTAAGCCCAGCAATTCTTGGTGTCCACCAGTAAACTGGTCGTTTTTTCGGGTGTTGCGATAAGCGTGGCATTGATACGTTGCAACTCCAGATAATGCGCTTCATCATCGCTTCTACTATAGAGGTGGCATCTGGGTTTGCTTCCCCTCTTAAGCTTTCATCGAAGCTGGCCAAAAATGCGGTAGGGTTCAACCTAGTTGCATTCCAATGGCGTGTGCTTGTAAATCTTCGCAAGGGTGTAAGATCCGTTCTCGTTGCGAAGTTGAAGCTTATGTATTGGTGATCACTTCCAGTATAATCCTCCAACACTTTCCAATCGCTCTAGCCAGATCTTCAGTGACCAAAGTAATGTCTCGCGTGGTATATTCACTACCCGGCCTTCTAAAGGTAGAGGCGTTGCCAGTATTTGCCACCATTAGCACACTTACTAATAATATAATATAATTACTAATAAATACAGAAAAATGTAACATTAAACCCATTTCCGATTTGTTTAAAGAAATAATGATTAAAATCATAAATTAAAAACATTTTTCGGTCGCTATTTCAAGAAATGCAACCGTACCATTTTAATAGAAAAGAATTAACTATGTTAGTAAATTAAAACACTAAATAAAGAAAATGTAAGAAGGTCGCATTTCTGAGAATAAAATAAATGCAGTCAATATTGTCAAATCGTATTTTTTGCATTTCCGTTCCCAAACGAAAATGCAATATTAGCATTTCGTAGAATTCTTAAGAAATAACACAATAATTTTAGTTGATAAGAAAAATTGGTAGTTAAAATAACTCAGTCTTGTTGCTCCCGTTCGGTAAAAAAAGATGTTAAGCTTAAGAACTTAAAATAAATAAAGAATGATAAAGTAATAAGCAACAAAATCTAGTTTTTTTTTTAATAAACCCCAAAGCTCGGTTACTTCATGTTGAAAATTGCTATACTTCATTGTAAAATTATATGAATCGACAACACTGAACTATTTCTAATTCAAAACCTCAATATGCAGATACTGTAATATTTTGTCTGAGCACGTTGATTTTTTTTTTTTTTTTCAATATTCCTAATAATTTTATTCAGTAGAGAAAATTCAAAGTGTGTTGCGGGGGGCTAAGGTATCAAAAAGGGAGGAGACTGATAGTATAGAGCTGTGTCTCGAGTCCCACAGTTACGGAAGAGGGAGGGGACTGATAATGTAGAGCTGTGCGCTCTGTGTCCCGAGTCCCAATGTGTTGAATGCCCACCATATAAAAGGTACCTGAAATAGAGAAAGACAGATGAATTGCAGTTTAAGCTAGGAGAAATAGAACGACACAATAATTACCAATCCGTGCTAAGAAGGCCTTAAATAACAAAGTAAACATCTGAAAGTAGAAGAAAAATTAAATTATTTAGGAACTAAACAAAACGTGTGTATACTTACTCATATCGTGTTTGTAGAAGAAAAGAAAAATGACAGCTGCCTAGAACGAGGCGAATTAGGCGGGTTTGTACAAGGGTGGTGAAAAATGTAGAAAAAGAACAAATCCGTGGTGAATGAGAGCTCTATCTGTTCATGTCGCTAGTCACCGCTAGAGTATGAGAATTTTTAGGAAGTTGCGAATAATCTGCAAGATAAATATGTGTATATATGTATATATATATACAGATATAAATGGAAACCAAATAATGAAAGAGCGAAGAGTAGGAAATAGAAAATTACACATAGTGAAGTACTTTAGCAAGGAAACGGATGGTCGACGAAAGGAGGACTACCATCACAATCATAGAAACCATTTAGAGGAAGAAAAGTGGGTAGTGCGAACGCAAGGTCGTCGCAATTGTGTTAAGGCCATGAAAATTATGAAGAGAAAATACACCGTAGCGGGAAAGATAGAAAATGAGAGAGAATGGAAATACGTTGGGCAAAAGATTAAAGGAAATTAAGAGAATTAGATAAGAAAGGAATGATTAGCTCCATGGATGGACGAAGTTTTTTTTTTGCGGGCTTCAGCTTAAATTCCATATGTACAAAAACAAAAGTAAATAGTGAGCAGAGGTATAAAAGGGACGATAGCGGGAAAGTCCGGCCATTATTGAAAACATAGATAAAGTGAAAATAATCATTTTTGTAATTGGTGAAAATTAAAAAGAACACTTTGAAATTAAATAAGTAGTTCAGCTAAAATTGAGTGTTGGAAGAATTAGAAAAGCTGAAAAAATGGCCGCCCTAGTTAATACACAGAAAAACAAAAAAATCAACAACTCAACGTAAGTAAAAGTATTATAGAAACGACGTGCAAGTGTGTGATAAGCTGGTTTTTTCTACCATTTTGGTGTATAGCTGGCTATTTTACTGGAGAAGAAGTTCGAGGCAAAAACCATTTTTTACAAGAGCGCCCAAAGGAAATAGCCAGGTAATAATTCTGTGTACCACTTTAGCTACAACAGGAAGAAATCAAAAAAAAATAAAAAAAAGTTGTGAAGGTTTTGAGTCACTCGCGGTAGGCCAATTCTAAAGTGAAGCAAAAACCGTAAACTAACTAGTAAAAAGGAGGAAAACAAGAGTTAGTTCGATAACATCAAAAGAATAGAAATCTGTCAAAAGGAGAGCCGAAAGAGGTCCCGATAGGCATACATATGTATACTTTTTATCTATGTGATCAAGTCCTTTATGTGTTCAGTGGCGTCTAATACATGTATGTCCGTCCAAACAAGTGTTAAAACTAAAAAAAAATTAAAAAAACAAGTTTATTGCTAGAGAAAACTACACAAAGCTGTTGAATAAAGATAAGGTATTATAAATCAGTAGCGAAACATAGATATATATAGAGTACCCACAAGGAAAAGAAGAGCGCTAGAGCTTAACCAACAGGCATCGTTTATTCAAAAAAGGAAAGTAAACCGGGGACGAAGTCCATGCTAGTGAAGCAAAATTTAGCCAACTCAGGGAGCTCCTTTAGTTGTAGGAACAAAATATTAAATCGCGGGAGAATATCAGAGAATTGTTGAGCTAAGGTCTAACAAAGCGAAAGAAAAGAATATTAAGAAAGCAATTAAAGAAAAAATTAAAAAAATATACATATATATCTGTTTCGTTAATGCAAAAATTTATAAAATAAAAAGAGTACAAATTTAAAAACAATAGCATTATATATTTTCTATTTAAATAATAATTCAATCGCTCAAGAAGTCATTGAAGGAGTTAAATAGTAAAAGAAATTTAATTGCAAAGAAAAAAAAAGAAAAGGGTAGATGTAAATAAATGTTTTATGTAATGTAATTAATGTTAAGTTTACAAAAAAAAAGGTACAAATATAATACGTTATGTTTGAGTATAAGTGAAAAAGAAATAATGTTGGTGTTACCAAGGCACGCTAGCCGCACGTCCTAGTGACTTCCACGTGGATTTTGAATAAACACACAAAATTATTTGGTAATGTGTATTATATTAAAATTCCTTGATTAAAATTCAAAAATTAGAAATAATATTTACTAATAGTAATTCAAGACATACTTTTTGGTATGGAAACCACTAGGAATATTTCAAGTTACAATATCTAAATGTAATTTAATTTTGCTCCTGTGTTGCGCGCAGCCACTTTCACCTTTGGACTTCAGAATTAAAAATGGCATCAAAAGGGCGCGTGATTGGAGCTAACTTTAGATTTCATGTTTTTCGTTAAGTTTACATTTACAAAAAATTCAATATTCTCATTTCAGCTACGTAATTTGGCGATGCCAGATTGTGGTGTAAAATATTGATTTTGGTGATGGTGCTAACATTCCCCCCACAGTATGGCAAGAGTATTATTCGCCGCCAGACTCTTTTTGAGGAGCTACATCCAAAATCGCCAACTTGACCGCAGGCCTTTCTAGAATACCGTTTCTAGTCAGCACCTTTGCGCTTCGTACTTGACCGTCGCTTGCCAATCTCGTCTCCAAGACTTTTCCGCGTAGCCAGACGTTACGTGGTAGAGAAGGGTCAACTATGATCACAAGATCCCCCCGCGTTAAAGGTTTTGAGCGCTCATGCCACTTCGACCTACAAGTTAGAGTTGGGAGATACTCAACCAGCCACTTTCTCCAAAAAATATTTGCATATTGTTGCGATGTGAGCCAAATCTGCTTTAGTGCTATATTACTCTCGTTGCAAGTAGACATGGGTTTTAATCCACTGGAGGTTCCCATAAGAAAATGGTTTGGAGTCAATGCTTCGCTTTCTTCTCCGTTGATAGGAACGTAGGCAAGGGGCCTAGAATTTATAATATTTTCTACCTCAATCATCATGCTTATTAGCAGCTCATCACTTGGTGTTCGAGAAGGCATAATTTTATATAAAATTATTTTAATTGAACGAACGAGTCGCTCCCACGCGCCACCCATGTGGGGTGAAGCTGGCGGAGTGAAGTTCCACTTCGTTGTTGTTGTAGTGAAATTTTTAATCAGTTCGTTCTTGTCAACGTCTCTTAAAGCCTCTCGCAATTCTCTCTCAGCGCCGACGAAATTTGTCCCGTTGTCACTAAAGAATTCATGTGGGATTCCTCTTCGAGCCATAAAATTCCGTATGGCTAGGATGCAGGAACTCGTTGTTAAGGAATGGGCGATTTCGATATGGACTGCTCTGACTGTCAAGCATGTAAATAAACATCCGTATCGTTTCTCTTTATGACGATTTACGGTGACCGAAATGGGGCCGAAAAAATCTACACCAGTATACGTGAATGGTGCCATATGCGATGCAACGCGGGCTCGCGGTAATTTAGCCATTTGTGGATTGTTAGGCATAGCCTTTTGAATTTTACACATTTGACAGCGGTGTATCACTGAGTTAAAGGTAGTGCGAAGCTTTGCGACATAATATTTTTGTCTAATTTCGTTAATGACAGTTTCATGATTCATATGGTAGAACTTTTCATGATAAAACATTAAAATTAGTTGAGTAATATAACTCTTTCTAGGTAATATAATTGGTCGTTTTTGAGTCAACGGAACATCAGCGTTATCAATTCTACCATGAATTTTAAGAACTTCATCATCTAGGTATGCATTTTTGTTATAAATATTGCTGGTTTTTGGAATCAATTTACCCGATCTTAGTAAAGCAATTTCGTTATAATAGCTGTCGTATTGGCACTGTATATACAACATTTTTTCTGCCTGTTGTAATTCTTCCTGAGTCAACTCGCTCCTTTGCTTATTAATTTTGCGGCAGCTGTTTATAAATCGAACGAAATATGCAGCTGTTCGTAACAGACGAGTCCATTTTGAAAATCTTGTGATATCAAAAATACTATAAATTTTTGCGATACTGAAAGAGTGGTGTACCCGCTCTTCTTCTGTTGATTCAGACGGATTTAATTCTTGTGGCCACTTGCTTTCTGGAAAAAACAAGAATTCGGGACCTTTGAGCCACCTGCTGGAATTCGAGATCTTGTTGGTCTTTGACCACTTGGTTGCATCGTCAGCTACGTTTAGTTTGCTTGGAATCCATTTCCAGTCTGTAACTGAAGACAGTTCTAAAATTTCCGTGATTCGAAATGCTACAAACTGACTGTATTTACGATGATCGGAATGTAGCCAGGCCAGTACCGTTTTCGAATCACACCAAAAATAGCTTTTATTGATTTTGATATCGTGATTTTCAACTACAAACTTTGAAAATCGAGCGCCTATTAGAGCAGCCATGAGTTCTAGTCGTGGAACTGATGTTATCTTTAAAGGTGACACTCGTGTTTTAGAACCTACTAGTGACACAATGATGTCATCAAATTTTTTCATCCTAAAGTAGCACACTGCTGCATAGCCATCTTTGCTAGCGTCTACAAACGTATGTAGTTCAACTTCAATGTCATCGTAGTTCTTGAAGAACTTCAAATAGCAACGCGAAATTTTTATGTTTTGAATGTCGGGCAACATATTGATCCAGTGCCTCCATTTAAGTACTAATTCGTGGGGAATCTTTTCATCCCAGTCGATTTGCGAACGCCACACTTCCTGCATGAATACCTTCACATACATAATAATATGCCCAATAATGCCAAGCGGATCATAAATTGACATTACAAATCTTAACACCTCTCTTTTCGTAGGTACTTTTGCACCGGATAATATTTCACTTTCAGCGAGCCACTTAGATATTTTAAAAGTAATGACGTCATCTTCATGGTCCCAAAATATACCCAAAATTTTTTCAATTTGTTTTTCCTCCTTTATATTAAGACATTTAGCGCCCGAAGTCCCCATTGATACATCGGATTTCAGAACCGATTTTATGTTAGAGATCCAGTTACGAATATTAAAACCAGCTTCTCGATGAATATATGTTACATCTGAGATTAGCTTTGACGCTTCTTCTGGGGTGTCAACGGAGTCCAGAAGATCATCAACATAATGATTTTCTATTACAGACTTAGCGGCCTTTGGAAGCTTGCTTTCAAATTTGCTCGCGTTTAAATTTTTCACATATTGTGAAATACTAGGTGCGCAGGAGGCACCAAAAATCATTACATCCATTACATAGATGTCAGGTGATATATCTGGCAAGCAGTTGCGCCACAGAAATCGTTGTACATCTCGGTCTTCCGGTCTTATATGTATTTGATGAAACATTTCTTCGATGTCCCCACAGACGGCCACGGATTTCTGACGGAATTTGAACAGGACCGAAGGCAAATTGGCTAAAAGATCAGGTCCTTTTAATAAATAAGAATTTAACGACATACCATTTGTTTTCGCAGCCGCATCCCAAACGACACGCGATTTTCCGGGCTTATTTTTATTGAAAACCGCAAAGATCGGAAGATACCAGACCTTGCTATCAGCACGCTTGATTTCTGAAGAATCTAACTTACGAATATAGCCTTTGCTTATATATTTAGCAATTGTTTCATGAAATATATTGAAAAGTTCGACATTTTTCCTTAGCTTATTCTCAAGGCAATTGAGACGTTTTAGTGCCATATCGTAACTATCTGGCAACTCTACAACATCATACTTCCATAAAAGTGGAACCTCATAATGTCCACATTCTTTCTGTTTGGTAAATTTGTTAAGCAGTTCTAACGACCTCTTATCATTTTTTGCGATCAGAGGGTCCTTTACACCTATTCCCAAACTTTCGATGGAATAAAAACTATTGACTAAACGTGTTAACGTTTCATCATCGTCGGTGACAGAGCACTCGCACATATGGAAATTAAAACTCATACCTGTATTCTTATTTTTCTCTGAAGCACCATAAATAAGCCAACCAAGTTTCGTAGAGACTGCAATAGGCTCATATGGGAAACCTTCTCGTATGTTGCGTGAAATACCCAAGTTCACATGATTCAATCCTATTAAAATTTGTGGCTCAGCACTGATATAACTTTCCACAGGTAATCCACGTAAGTGGCGATATCGCTTCGAAAGCATATCATAGTTCAATGATTGAACGGGAAGGTCTAAAGCACCTACTGTGTAAACGTTAACTTCAAATTGTTTGTTATTGTTCCCTGAAATTAAAACTTTAATGTTTTGAGAACTTTTTTCTCTTCTTTCCATACCTCCCGTCCAACGCAAACATAATGGATTTCGAACGCCACTGACTTCTAGTTCTTTTGCTAAATTTTCATTTATTAAACTGATGCTGGATCCCTCATCTATGAACGCGAAGGTATCAACAACTTTGTTTTTTCCATATACTTTTACGGGAACTATTTTAAATAAAACAAAATCTTTTACTCCAGCAATGTGGCTATTGTTTACAACTTCTATTTCAGATTTATTTTTCATATGTTCAAGTGACGTTTCATTTCTTTTATTTACGGGCACCGAATAGCGGTGTAATGACGGGTGGTGGAAAAATTCACATTCTTCCTTACCACATTTAGTCTTTCTTTTGCATTCTCCACTATGTTTTGACAGACAATATTTACATAAATTGTGCTTTCGAACTACACACCATTTTTCACCACGATCCATTGATAAATATTTCGGGCAACTAGCTATTGATTTACATTTATTGTTGTTGTTGCATACAATGCACATTTGTTCGCTATGAGAATGAATAAAAGCTTTTTTACTCGTTGCTGTTGCGTTTGTGTTTGCGATTACCTTTTGTTTGTTCTTGTATGTTGAATGATCAACGATTATACTACTGGCTGTTATACCAACGTTGAACAGCCAGTTGTCAAATTCTAATAAATTTGATTTTTTGTTTTGATTACTCAAAAACATTTTTTGCGATGCCCATTGCATTTGGTACGACGGTGGTAGTTTTTCTACTAGATCATAAATAAGTGATGAATTATTTATTTCATCACATAAATTACTCGCGTTTATTGTGGAGAGAAGGTTACGGACATCTATAGCAAACGACGTGAGTGTTTTCAAATTGTTTTCGTCTACCTTTGGAGAACTTTTGACTTTATTTTTCATAGAATTTATTATCTTCTCGGGTTGGCCATACAACATACGAAGTAACTGCATGATACCTGGGACGTTTGACGGATGGATTAGCATATGCTGCACACTACGTAGGGCTTCTCCTTTTAAAGCTTTTTGGAGGCGAATGAGATTTTCCATATCGGTAAAAGCGCAAGCAGAGGTGGACCATTCGTAAGTGGAGGAGAAAATAGGCCATTCTTCTGGTAGGCCAGAAAATGTTGGTAGTTCCTTTGGGAGAGATTGTCGGGCGTTTACATGATTTTGTTGCAGATTTTGCGGTGGTGCATTATAAGATGACGTGCAAGTAGCCGCATTTGTTGTATTATTTGTATAGTTCGTTGAACATAAATTTGGATGCCATGAAACAAAATTTTGTGGAGCAGAACCAAATAAATGTTGATAAGAATTGTTTTGATTTGTGTATGACATGTCGTTATGTGCAGACAGTGATGTAAGTATTGCGCCATGAGAATTTGAGACGTTCGACCGTGTTGTGTGCATTCGTGGTTGATACCCATAGCTACTGGCTATGGTCTGGGTACAATTCGGTGCCGCAGATATATTCAACGACGAACTTGTGGCAGCAGTGGTAAACGTTTGTGGATAAAATTCTACACGATTTTGCGACGTTGTTGATTCACGAGGCAATAGAGTTGATTGTCGGTTCATAGTGTTGTTTTGACTATCTACTAATGGTGGCTGTGGTGGAGGCAAATTAGGCTTAGGGTCTGACGCCGCTAACCAGTTATGAACGGGCTGAGACTTTACGGACGAAGTATCAGAGAGATCTTCGGCTTCTTCCAGAAGCTGGTACTTCCTATCAAGATAGCTTTTGTTCAGTTGTCGCTCCTCCTCTAGCCTTTTAAGTTGCAATTGAATTTTTCTTGATTGAGAAGAATGAGAGAGGTTTGAGCAACGGCTAGTTACGCTAGGAGAGGGAGAAGAAGGTCTATTTGTTGAGCACTGTAAGCATTTATAGGTTATGTTATCTGTGATGTTAACACAACTGTTGTGCACTCTTTTTTGGCAACCTACGCAGGTTGTCATATTATTGTCAGGGGGATTGGAGCATAGGGAGCAATTGTGATCAAGTTGTTCAGTTTGTTTCTGACCCTCTACGTTCTGTAACGACATTTTCTACTTACTGCGAGACTGGCAACTGTTGATGAAAAAGTGGCGCAGGAACAGGTTGACACAATCCTTGCACAAATAGCCAAATTAGCAAAAAGAATTTTAAAAATGTTACCAAGGCACGCTAGCCGCACGTCCTAGTGACTTCCACGTGGATTTTGAATAAACACACAAAATTATTTGGTAATGTGTATTATATTAAAATTCCTTGATTAAAATTCAAAAATTAGAAATAATATTTACTAATAGTAATTCAAGACATACTTTTTGGTATGGAAACCACTAGGAATATTTCAAGTTACAATATCTAAATGTAATTTAATTTTGCTCCTGTGTTGCGCGCAGCCACTTTCACCTTTGGACTTCAGAATTAAAAATGGCATCAAAAGGGCGCGTGATTGGAGCTAACTTTAGATTTCATGTTTTTCGTTAAGTTTACATTTACAAAAAATTCAATATTCTCATTTCAGCTACGTAATTTGGCGATGCCAGATTGTGGTGTAAAATATTGATTTTGGTGATGGTGCTAACAGTTGGCTTAATAAAAAGAAATATACAGGAGATGGTAGATTGGTAAGGCGAAGGTCAAATCCTTCACAAAGTGGGTCGCAAAAAGAATGGTTTCGGTGGACTAAAACCGCGACAAGGTTGGGAGGGCATGGCAGAGGAGACCATCCAACTCTGCAGGTTAATCTACGTGGTGTGAATCGGTAAGTGTCCGTGTTAGATGAATCATGAACATTTTTGTGTTAAGATACGCGTCTGGTGGCAAGGGTTGGAACCGCCTGAGTAAGTAAGGAGTCCAAACGAGCTAGGCTGGGAATCCACCAGGTCAACCGGTCTGTAACATAAATGGCGCCCAAACTGAAAGCAAATAACATGTAATGACAGCGATACATGTAAAAAATAGCCCAATAGAGTAAAAAAGAAATAGTCCGGTACCAGTCAGCAATAGAAACATTCATGTTCATAGCCACTGGAAAAGGAAATTATTTCCAAGTGTTGTATGAAATGAAGGTTCAATTGCTGGCATGGTTAAATAATGCCGTCAGGAACGAATACAATAGCTTGGGGTATCCTAAGGGTCCCTAAATGTATTGTCTTTGTTCGATGGTTAGTTTTTTTTGTTTTTTTTTTTTTGATTTAAGAAAAGGGGACGATCAAATAGCCTCTCGTAGTAAATACCTGCGGGGTAAGATGTATTTGATCAGAACTCGAGATTCCAGTAGCTCACAGCACACAGTGCAAGTGATTGTATTGGAAATCGCACTTAAACGCATATCAAATATTAGAATTGACTGGAGTCACACCACAAGAGAATAATCAAATAAATATCGGATTTAGCTTCCCATCCGTCTATCATCTCCTGGAAAACAGAATAGAATACAAAAAAAGGAAATAGGTTAAATTGTGAATCAGTGAAAGTTAGTTATGTATGTTTGTGTTCGTTCTTGTTAGTAATAGAAAAATTTGGTTTTAAAGAGATATATTATCAAATCAAAATAATTTCAATCAAAAAAAAAAAAAAAAAAAAAATTGTGTACGTCAAATATTGTATTTTTATATTAACTTCAATTCAATTACAAGACTCAATTTATGATAGTTTTGTGTTAGATTAATTGAAGGATTGATATAAAGATATTCATATTAGGTATTAAGAAATTAGATTTAGTTATTTACATATGTATGTATGTATATGTCGTCGTGCATGATTTGTAGTTTGTTAGTAGATTTTTGATCTGTTGCATGTTTTATGATTTATATATATGTATGTTTTTTTTTTATATTTTATATACGTATTGGCGTCTTTATTATTGTTACATACTATTTGCGTTTATTTTCTTTTACACATAAATTTTCTTTCCGCGATATCCAAATTGTTAAAAGAAAAAAAAAAAATACTGAAATTGTTTTTACTGATCACTTTATCAAAAAAATAGCAAACCTTTTGTTTCCATTGGGATTTTTGTTTTGTTTTACTCGGCGTGTGTAAGCTCAAGTAGATAAATAGTTCTAGTCATAGAGCGTGAAAAAGTAATGACGGATAGTCCTGCGATAAATCGGTCGCGAAAGAGAGTCAGGCAGGTACAATTCGATCTGAACAGGTCAACGCCACACGTATCATATAAAATTTACAAGCCCAATACCCCCAAAGTCAATACAAAGCGCAAAACCAGATTAAGAATGGATCAGTCTAGTCCAAACACCGGTCAGATTAGGGATTTGTCACAGACAATAATGGCAGGCGTTGCAAATACTCAGAACACCGCGTTCGGGGAGGCTATAGCCCAAGGGAGTAGTCGATCAGCCCCGATAAGTGTAGGTAGACCAGCCAATTTAGAAGAGTCGGTTAGAAGAATGGTAGAGCAGGGAATAAACTCACAGGTCTCCGAAATGAGAAAAGTATTGAATGAGTAAAAAAACCCAACCGCTTTTTATCCAAAATAACGTTCTTTTATTATGAAGTATCAATGTAAGAATGAAAATTCAAATATGAAAAAATTTTTATGATATAAAAATTTTAGTATACATAAAAATAAACAATCGTATCAATATGTATAATTTAAAATGCAGGGTGAGCGAATTGCTACTTCTGGAATATTTCCAACACTCCTCCTCAATTGCGAGCTACTTGATATTGCAGTTGAGTCTGTGTACTTGAATCTTGGCTGCAGACAACGGCTTTGTTAGCATATCTGCTAGCATACTTTCAGATGGAGAGTATCTGCATTCAATAATTTTCTTTTGAACGTAGTCTCGTACAAAATGGAATTTTGTATCAATGTGCTTTGATCTAAACTTTGGTATTCATCATTTTTTAATAAGCTTTGTTGATCACTTTTACCATAGGATGGATCTAACGGATATTTTGATATTTTCGCATCTTGAAGACCAAATTTAAGCAGCATTTTTTCAATGTATCCTTTTTGACGGATTTTATATTGAAACTTGTGTGTTTTCACGACTTCAATGCCAAGGTAATGCGAAATAGGACCAAGATTGTGTACTTCAAAACTTTGACTCAGAAAATTGTTTACTGCTTTAATGTTTCCAACGTTCATTGAAGCAATTACTAAATCATCAACATATATAAGAATGTAAACATCTTCCCCATTGATGATTTTTCGGTAAAGACATGGATCAAATTTGCTTTTGAGAAATCCACCGGAAAGTAACTTGTCATTCAAGGATTTATTCCACACATGAGCAGATTGCTTGAGACCGTACAGGCTCCTGTTAAGCTTACACACTAACTTCTCATTTTCAGAGGTAAACCCGGGCGGTTGCTTCATAAAAACTTCCTCTTTCAATTCACCGTTCAGAAATGCACATTTTATATCTATGTGTTCAACATTCATATTTTTAATACTGGCAACGGATAAGAGTAAGCGAAAAGTAGTTTGACGTACGACAGGTGCGAACACTTCGTCGTAATTAAAACCATATTTTTGATTAAATCCTTGCGCGACCAATCGTGCTTTAAAGCATTTAATTTCACCATTGACATCGCGTTTTACTTTGTAAATCCACTTACAACCGATGATAATTGCATCTGGTGGTGCGACCGTTAGTTCCCAAGTTTTATTTTTCGTAAGAGAGTTTATCTCCTCCTGCATAGCAAACTTCCATTCTTTTTTGGCTCTACGATGCTTTCGTTCTCTGCCAGGTTCGCGTATCTTTCAGGAGGAATACCTTTGTTGCTTCTTGATGATCTGCGTAAGTTTTGCTCGGACATTTCTTCAGAATTCGTTTCTAATTGTTCTTCGGCTTCAAAATATACAA
Source organism: Sturmia bella (assembly GCA_963662145.1). Classification (NCBI taxonomy): domain Eukaryota; kingdom Metazoa; phylum Arthropoda; class Insecta; order Diptera; family Tachinidae; genus Sturmia; species Sturmia bella. Next base: position 29,340,106 of record OY759170.1, read on the forward strand.
GATCAATGTCATCACTATAACTTGAATCAGGGTTTGATACATCATCGGGTACAATCTCATTATTACAATGTTTTGATAAAATATTGACTTCCAAACTCTTTTCTGAATTTGAAAAATTATCTAATTTTCTGTCTACTGTCGGATCTTTGCTATCGTTCTGAGGAATAAATCTAAAATTTCTACTAATTACAACTGTATTTCTGCATGTGTCAACAAATCTTAGACCCTTAGATTGTTCATCATATCCCATAAAAGTCATTAAAACGGACTTATTATCCAATTTCTTTCGGTGTACATTTGGCGATAATACATAAGCTTTTGAACCAAAAATATGAAAATTCGTTACATCAGGCTTACGATTTTCCCATCTTTCATAAGGTGTACATGGTATAGAACTTGAAGTTAATCTAGTTTGCAAATACTTTGAACACATAGTAGCTTCTCCCCAATACGACTTTGACAGTCCTGCTTCTTCTAGAAAGCAACGAGACATTTCAACCAAATACCTATTTTTACGTTCAGCGACACCATTTTGTTGTGGGCAATATGGGACTGAGAACTGCGATGCAATGCCATGACTTTGTAAAAATTCGCATAGCCTTTTTGATTTGTATTCCGCTCCATTATCAGATCTAATACATTTGGGAGGTCTTCCGAATTTGTTTTTAACCATTTGAACGTACATTTTTATTTTTTCAAAAACTTCAGATTTTTCCGCTAGTAAAGCCCGTATGACACTACATTTTTCTTGCATTGTTCAAATTTTGGAGAACAGTAAAAATATAATGTAATAGTAGAATTTAGTATGTGCAACGCGTTCAGCTATATTAAGATAAATGCAAAACTGTCAACATTTTTGTTGAAGTTATCGATAAAAAATGAGATTATGTCAAAAAAAATGTAAAATTTTTCAACTTAAAATTGACATTTCAAACTTGAATGTTGCTGTGTCAGCGGTTTATAGACAATTTTTGCGATTTAACGCTAGTTTTTTGGAAAATTTGTATTTCCTAGCTCTTTCTTGAAATAAAAAGGATACAACACTTACAAAAAAGGTGCCAGTTTTGTTTACGTTTTGTATATTTGGTTCTTTCTAGCAATTGCTGTTTCTTTCTATCAATTCTATACCAATTAATGAAAGAAAAATGAAGTATCATACGGGCTTAAGTATACTACAGTGTAGCGACTGTAATCATCTATTAAAGTAAGAAAATATCTTTTACCACCTGCCGTTATTGTTTGCATTGGACCACAAATATCAGAGTGAATTAACTCAAGTACTTCCCCACTATGACGTTCAGATTGCTTGGGATACGGTTTTTGTGTCATTTTGCAAGCAGCACATACAGCACAAACGCTACGGGAACCACAATCAACAATATGAAAATCTTTTTCACACTTACCGAGTTGCATAGCTTTTATTGCATTTATATCTCTATGCCCAAATACTTTGTGGTAGTAGTGTTGACATTCATTTAAATTACAAATGGTGATCATTGCACTTTCTAAATGTTTTGTTTCCAATTGATAAAAGTTGTTCACACAATTAGCTATACCAACTTCTGTGTTATTGACATCAAGAATTTTGCAACTTGCATCATAAAATACAAATTTATAACCTTTTGTAGACATCTTCTTTACCGACAGCAAGTTTCCTTTAAATGAGGGAATATATAGGACTTCATCAACTGTAATTTCTTTTTCAACCCCTTCGTTGTTTACAAGAACTATTCTACAACACCCTTTGCCAGCAGAACGTTCTATTTCACCATTAGCGACAGTGACCTTTTCACACCACGTTAAATCCAAACTGATGAACTCATTTTTGTCACTGCAAATATGACATGTAGCACCGGAATCAACAACCCATGCATTTGTTTTACCATTAACTACGAAACAAGAGTTTTCATTCGCACTGTTTTCAACAATTTTGACTTTCTGATTCTTATTTTTGCTTTTAAGCTTCCAACAGTCTTTACGGATGTGTCCGACTTTATGACAAAAATTACAAATTTTGTTTTTGTTACTCGTAAGTTTGTTAACAGCGTTTAGAATTTTTGTATCATCTGGAACTCTTTTCATTTGTTTGTCGTGTTCTTCTAGTAATTTATTTTCAACCAAAGCCATGGTCAAATCTTTTTCGTCACGAACTTCAAGTGCTGTAATGAGAGTATCATATGCACTAGGTAAACTACTTAATAGCATTGAAATCAGCCACGATTCTGAAACCTTTTCACCAAGAGATTGCAACTTTGAAAATAATAGTTTCATTTGTGTAATATGGCAGTCCATATTATCACCAGGTTGAAGCTTAAGCTCACAAATTGATCTCATTAATTTTACTTTATTGCTCAACGTCGATTTTTCGTGGTATGATTTTAAAATATTCCAAGCATCTTTAGCGGTTTTTGCATTTACAATACGAAAAACTTCGGATTCTTCAACGGCTAGACCAATTATAATTGATGCTTCGTTATCACGTTCATGCCATTTTGAATCTGGGGCAGCAGGAATTTCATTCTCAATCACGTCCCATACCTTTTCTTTTTTCAGCAACAGCTTCACACGATATTTCCACAATTCATAATTATCACGGTTGAGTTTTGTAATGAGGAGTTTTGCATCAGCCATTTTGTAAAAAATTGCACATCAACAATTAAGCAGCAAGAAAAAAACTTATACCACCAGCAACAACAAGCGACACTACTTTCAAGCGTTCGGATTCTTGACAAAGAATAAGTGGTCTTCAGCCAAAATCAGACAATAAATTTTTTTTTTCTTCACAACAAAATCAGCTTATTCAAAACTCGCACACAGTTTTCTTTATTAAAAGCCCATAACCTATTGAATGAGTAAAAAAACCCAACCGCTTTATATCCAAAATAACGTTCTTTTATTATGAAGTATCAATGTAAGAATGAAAATTCAAATATGAAAAAATTTTTATGATATAAAAATTTTAGTATACATAAAAATAAACAATCGTATCAATATGTATAATTTAAAATGCAGGGTGAGCGAATTGCTACTTCTGGAATATTTCCAACAAAAAGCGATGGCCGAATTAACGGGAACTGTGCACCGATTAAGTATAGTCGTGCAGCATTCCCAGCAGGAAAACCGGAGAATAGTAGAAGCCAGGTTACCCAACTCGGCCAAACTGTTAAACGAAGGTGCACAGAACATGGATATCTCAGCTGGCAGTGCGCACAGCAATCAATCCTCGAGAGCTCCATCCGTCAATGGAGAAAGTAGTGGTAGGAGCTATGACCGTCCTCGCATAGAGAAATGGGGATTGACATTTGATGGTGACAGCACAAAACTTCCCGTGGAAGATTTCGTTTTTCGACTGGAAAGACTACAGAGCCGATACGAAGTAGCATGGGGAGAGATTTTGGACAATTTTCATTTATTAGTCAAAGGTGCAGCGGAGCGTTGGTACTGGCTGTTTATTCAAACAAATTACATATCGCAATGGTCCACGCTGAAGTCGGCATTACTGAAGCAATACCAATCAACAAGGTCCAATTTCGAAATGATGAGGGATATGGTGGAAAGGCGGCAGCAACCTGGCGAATCCACCGACGCATTTTTCTTTGCCATGACACAGCTGCGGTCGAGACTAAGCATTTCCATGCCAGAAGCCGAAATGGTAAAAATGATAAAAAAAGAATTTAAAAGAAAGCATAGGTAGGATAGTTTACCCGATTTCCGTGTCATCGGTGGAAGAACTAAGGATAGCGTGTCTGGACGCAGAAAAGACCTTTTTACGTAGGGATAACCGCGTGCACCCAGCCCCAGTCAACAGATTCCCTAGACAAATAAATGAGTTGTATGATGGAGTAATTGATTCTGGTGTAGAGCAACAAATGGAAAATAAAGAAATAGCCGCGGTAAGAATAAGTGGTCCTGACAAAGCAAGTGCAAGCAAAATAATTTGCTGGAATTGTCATCAAAGCGGACATGTATTTATGGAGTGTTCGTCTAAGGAACGGTCCATATTCTGCTGGCGATGCGGGAAACCCGATGTGATCGCTCCAAATTGCCCGTCATGCCAGAATAAAAATTTTCATCGGAACGACGGATATGCGGGGGACCATCGTTCATCATCAAGCCCGCCAATGAGCAAGAACTAAAAGAAAACGTCAAAGAGTCAAACAGCAAATTAGATGGCCACATCACCCCACAAAATAAACACCTTTATACACTGAAGGAAAGAATGTTAAACTATAAACAAATAAAAGAGAAAATTTTTGATGAGGCAATAAGCACAAAACCCAAGTTATCTAGGAAAATTATTAAACTAAGGCAAAAATTTGCATTACGAAAACGACTGCGAAAAATGGTCGTAGAATCGATTAAAAAGGCAGACCATGCGAAAGATCCACGACCATATGCCGAAATAAAAATTAAAAACCAGCCGATAAAAGGCCTCTTTGATTCCGGTGCATCTGTGAGTATACTAGGAAAAGGATGTAGGGAACTTGTAGAGAATTTAGACTTACGAATATTACCGATCTTTTCAATTATTTCGACAGCGAATGGACAGCAACACAGATTGTTAGGAAAAGTTGAAGTAGAGGTAGAGTACTTGGGAAAATCGGCCAACATAATATTTTTCTTATGTCCAGATCTAGAACAATCCGCATATTTGGGCATAGATTTCTGGGAAATATTGGAATTAGCTCCAGAAATTATAGGCGTAGAAGAGATAGATCTGGAAAAAGTTTTAGAAAAAGCAAGAAGGAAAACTATAAATCGGATCCACATGTACTTATGGAGGCGCAGCAAATAGAATCAATGTTAAGTTTACAAAAAAAAAAAAAAAAAAAAAAAACAAAGGTACAAATAGAATACGTTATGTTTGAGTATATGTGAAAAAGAAATAATGTTGGCTTAATAAAAAGAAATATACAGGAGATGGTAGATTGGTAAGGCGAAGGTCAAATCCTTCACAAAGTGGGTCGCAAACAGAATGGTTTCGGTGGACTAAAACCGCGACAAGGTTGGGAGGGCATGGCAGAGGAGACCATCCAACTCTGCAGGTTAATCTACATGGTGTGAATCGGTAAGTGTCCGTGTTAGATGAATCATGAAAATTTTTGTGTTAAGATACGCGTCTGCTGGCAAGGGTTGGAACCGCCTGAGTAAGGAAGGAGTCCGAACGAGCTAGGCTGGGAATCCACCAGGTCAACCGGTCTGTAACAAGTGTCAAGTCGTTTCAAGAAAATATAATAAAATACGGCTTGATACAATATTCTATAGGTTATGGGCCCAGGATACGCTCAATCGCTGCAAAGAAGTAAGTTCAATTAAGACGATAAGAATATGCGCAAATGGCGACAGAACAATCCAAACAATCAGAGTCAGGTTTTTCATTTATGTTGAGACGTGTTAGTACCAAAGAAGAGCAACTCTGTTTCCTACTGGACTCTGGAGCATCTGACCATTTAATTAATGATGAGAATATGTTCAATGATTTTAACCGATTAAAATTGCAGTGGCAAAGTGTGGAGAATTTATTTACGCAACGAAAAAGGGCACAATAGAGTTATCGTGTGATTCTCGTGCCCAAATTATTTTGAAAGATGTGCTGTTTTGCCCAGATGTTCCTCAAAACCTCATTTCAGTAAAAAGAATGCAGGAGTTGTGACAGTGAGTGAGAATAGCAAAATTATATTAGAGGTCATATGTGTTGAAAATGTTCCTATTGTCAGAATTGTGATACCAAGTAGAGTATATGCATCAAGGACGAGTAGAATAGACAATTACAATCTTTGGCATGAGAGGTTAGGACACATCAGTAAGGGAAAATTTTTTTGAGATTAAGAATGGTTATATGTTTGAGGATATTGATTTACTTGGCAATTTACGGCCAAATGACGAGTTATGTGAGGCATGTATAAAAGGCAAACAGGCTAGACTTAGTTTTCACAAATTTAGGAATAAAGATCACATTAATAGGCCATTATTTGTTATTCATTCGGATGTATGTGGACGATTATTCTCTCCATGGTCTTCAGCATCAAGGAAGTTAGACTTATCGGCCTATAAGCCTTTGGTGAAGAATAATTTGGCTTGCCAGGTTTGGGGATAAACACTACCCTCGCTTCCTGCCAGCTCAACGGAATATATGCGTGAGTTAGGCATGCATTGTAGATTCCTGCTAGATGGGTCGAAACTAAATTCTTCCCCTTCTGTAGGAGTTCCGGAAAGATACCGTCCGGACCAGCAGCCTTAAACGGAGAAAAGCTTTTTTTTTACTATTTATTTGTTTCTTTTTAACTATGAACTATAATTTATTTATTTATTTTTTTTTGTTTTAATTGAATAAGAGCAGGATGTTTCCAGTATTATTAATGTTTTTTTCGTGATCAATATTTGTTGTTAGTTATTTTTTTATAGTTTGAATTTAATTGATTTTTGTTTTATACAACTTATTTAGACTAAAATGAAGTCTTACTGTTTACAAACTACTTTAAGTTTCTATTTTTGTAAAACATCTTTGTAAAATATCTTTTTGGTAAAGAAACAACACTTAAGAAAACTGTTTTTTCCTCCCTTGAAATCTGAAGTTTTTTAGTTAATATAGTATTGTTGAACGACCGCGATATGTATATAGTTACTTCTACTATTAAAACAAGTCTGAATAGATATTTTATTTGAATTATTTTTTATTTAATACACAATATGTTAATAAATGGAATTTATAGTTGAAAAATGTTTCAAAATGCCTATTTTCACGGACATTGTCACAAATAAGTATATATCAGGGCTGAAAAATATTGTATTCAACAGCCTTTTCAATCAAATTAAATTGTACGAAAAATGTTCAATGGTCCCATTCAAGTATAAATTTAGCAAGTGCTCTTCGTATACTTTCTGCTGGCGCTGACCAATCACCAGATATGCTGCCTTCTGGTTGTGATTGGCTTATACTAGAATAAGTTTTCCAACTTTCATTTATCGTACTGTTATGGCAATTTAAAAAATTATGGAGAATGCAGCAACACATAATTATTTGGCTTTGGTATCGAGGATGATTGTCTAAGCCTTTTCCAATTCGAAGAAACCTGGCCTTTAAATGACCAAAAGCATTCTCAACTATACGCCTAGCTTTAGATAAATTGTAGTTAAACGTCTGTTGTTCTATGGAAGCTGTAGTTTAGAATGGATACGGTTTCATTAGCGTTGAAGAAAATTTGAACGCTGAGTCCCCAATAAGAAGTACCGGAACTTGAGTGCCACATATGTTCCTTGCCTTTTCTTTTAACAATGTTGATGATTCAATCATTTTGCTCAGTTGAGACTGTCGGTAAATTTGCGAATCATTGCAGCGTCCTGGGCATCCAACATTTACATACAAAAATCTATAACTAGAAGGGAAGTTTATTGCAGGTTAAATATAATATATAAATGTATTGTAAATTTTACCGAAAGTCAACTAAAGCAAATAATACGACTGAATACCATCCCTTGTAATTGTAATGGTCGACGGCTTCGGCAGCGTGTGGCTTGACTTCAATATGACATCCATCTTTGAAGTTAACACATCCATATATTTTAACTGTATAAAATAATTGTACATGCATATCCACACTAACTTACCAATTGCTCCTAAGCATTGAGGGAAACCAATTGCTTTAAATCCTTTTACACATTCATCAACTTTAGCTTCAGTTAAAAAATTGGATGGAATATACTCTGCGCTGAACTCAGCAATAATTGCTCTACAAAACTCGTGCAATATGTTGCAAACGCTATTTGCTGAAACACCAAAAAGGTGTTTCAGCACGATCGTACGATACTCGGACGATGACCCCAAGGTGTACAAATCTATTGCAATGCGCTTTTCTAAAGGTATAGCTCTCCTATATCTAGTGTGTTTCTTCTCCAAAACTTTTAGCCTTTGTACTAAAACTGCAAACAAATTTCGTTCTACGCGAAACGCTTCCTTAAAAAAGTTTTCATTGTTATTGTGTACATCTTTCTCCCAAAATCTCCCGTACCGATTCTTAAAAGAGATGTTTTATTAATTTTTAAATCATTTTTAAATATTTATTTACTTACAAACGCCCAAACTCTTCTAGGGACTGGCATGATATTGTCCAAAATGATGTCTTCATGATCTTCTTCCTCCAGCAAGCTTTTTATGGATTCTATACACTGCATTAGTAGTAGAGATTGTTCTTGCAAGCTAACTACTAATCCTATTATTATTTTGTCTTCAAAATCCATTTATATTATATTATTATTGTCTTTAATGCAAAAAGTGGCTTTATTTATTTTGGCAGCTGTGTATGTATATGTGATGTTAGATGTTGTGTGTGAACGCATGTTTCATATTTTCAACATCTTCAACTCGTTCCACAAAAATGTTGATAAGTGTGAAAAGGCTATTAACGTGGATCACAGGACTCGTTATAGAAACGCATCTAATCGATGTTGTACTCGATTGTTACTACACTATCGAAAACAAATAAACTCTTTTGCTTTTAGCAGCAAAACAAATAAAATAGCAAAGAAGCGATAAAAAATTAAAGAAATAATTTAATACATTTATATTAAATTACTTTTTCAGGCTTAAGTTCAAATCCTGGTTTGTCACTATTTTAATTAATATCAATTAAGTAAAGAAAAGTAAAATTTAATAGCTAGGTGGACAACCGGCTGTTTCTGGGTAGCACACACCCTTCATCAGCACCCTATGAACTTTGGACGTGTCAAATTTCACAATTTTGGCACAGCCGCTTAAACCACTCAGCAATCAAAGCTTTCTGTTTATACATACATATATCTAACTAACATTAACCAAAGCAATTATATTTTTGCAGTCTTGGACGATATTTTATCATCTCAGAGGACTGTTATTTTTTGCTCTCTGTGGTTAAAATTGAATACCGGTATTTTTACCGATACCGTTTACGCTATAAGATACCATTACTAAAATAACCCGTTACCTCTGCACCGGTATACCGTTTCAGGACAAAAAATCAAAAATGTAAGCACAAAACCTGTCTTTGAAATAAAATTAGCTAATTTTTTGTTATTACTATATTCTCTTGCAACTTTGTTTTTATATTTTCTAAAAAAACTACAATCGAACGCACGAATACTACTGCTTCTAGCCGTTGAACTGTCAGCGGTGTGTTGCGATTTCCAGGAATACACAGTACAAACGCGAAAGATCTGAATTTGGCAAACTTTGAAGCAAAGATAATAAATTTATAAAATCTATAGTCTCTGTTTGAATTGTTTTTTCCGTATTGTAATTAGCACAAAACTGAACAAATAAAGGGAAATAAGTTTTTATGGTATTTGGTTTACACCAAGTATTAGCTTTTGAGCTTGCTAAAAACGCGTTTTTGTTTTACAAACTTAATACGCAAGCATACACATTTTCATAATATTAATACGCGCAACTAGTTAAGGTATTATTGTAAGGCAATTTGTGTTTAAAAGAATCTTTCCTTGTGAATGAAAATGACTTGAAATAAACATTTATACACTTTACTTTAATTCTTCTTTAGAGAATTTTTTCCCCTGTGAAACAGACATTGGTAGTTTTTTAATAAAAATTTGCTAACAAATTCGAATTAGCTGTATACAATTTCGTGCTTATCCGTCGTAAAAATGCTATCATGAATTCCGACGTAGCTACGAAATTCTCCCTAAATTTTCGAAATTCGGGAGATTGACATTATGAATTCCGAATGAAACGTACTTTTGGCGTTTTTTTTTTATCAAAAATTTGTATGAACTCTTCTTACTGTCGGGAGAATACAAAAAGTAGTTAAAAACAAGTAAAAGTGCTATATTCGGCTGGGCCGAATATCTTAAATACCCTTCACCTTGATAAATGTACCTTTCTGATTGATTTTTGGTGCCAAAAGGGAAACGGTATATCTCGGGTATATATGGACCGATTTAAAAAATTTAGGATGTTGTGGGCATTAAAAATGATATGGCTAACTTTTTGGAAAATTTTTTTTCAAAAATACCCCTCAAAACCCGGTTTTTGGATATATGTATCTCGGTTATCCGTAGACCGATCTTACTGAATTTCAATAGCAGACCCACTACCGGGATTTAACACATTTTAGCGAAAGAATGAGGTTTCTATCTCAAAACGTTTTTTTAGAAGCGGTATTTCAACGACTACAGACGGACATCGCTTAATCGTAATCTCTATTGATTCTGATCCAGAATATATATACTTTATGGGGTCTTAGCTGGTTATTTCAATGCGTTACAAACGGAATCACAAACTTATATATACCCTTACACATTTATGTGAAGGGTATAAAAATGTGTTTGTGATCTGTGATTATCTAGTTTAATAGAAGAACGTTGTAGAAGTTAACATTGCTGATAGCAGATTGGAAGTGTTATATACTATAGTTTGGTGGAGTGCATCTTTTGGGATTTGATCGGTCCAAATATGGTTTTGTTTACTAATTTGGTTATTTGTTGTTATGAAACGTCCAAAATGATCTGCCCATTCTTGCCCGTTTATTGGTTAATTATTTTCTTAGGCATAATGAATGTTTCCAAAGGCACACTTTTTACGATTTGGCACAATGGAAACGTCCCTACTAAAAAACTTTCAGCTGTGGAGGCCCACGTATTTAATAATATAATAGACCAATCGCACAATAATGAGGAGCAGTGCCGAGAAATAAAAAAATGAGGAGCTTCATAAGCAAAGTAGTGGAAAAGTGGAAGAACTGCAACAGAACTTTATCGAATTTTGAAAAACGTAATCAAGATTGGTTGGACAGTGGAATTTTATTGGTTGGGCGGATAACTAGTAACAATTTTGGAAGGCCTGTAAAAGAGTTCACTGCTTGTTCATCTAAAACGCAAGTAAACAAAGTTTCACAACTTGTAGAAAAAACTACATGCGATGAACTTGTTGATGCGACGCGTGTAAGTTTTCACAAAGCAGGAAATAGAAACGCATCAGATGTTGTATACATGCTACATTCTGATTCCGAGGTTGCAGCAAATATTAAAAAAACTATTGCTTCAGAAGCCAAAAATGCTATTGCATACAGTCCTGATGAAGCTCTTTACGTGGATGGGGATTTTACAAAGCACTCGTATAAATTGATCTAAGCTGGTGCAAAATTAAGAAATACAAACATATATCCAGCGTATGGGCGTATATCGACAGTAAAAGTTTCTTTGTGTGTAAGGGTTTGTTTAAATACTTGACTTTTTTAATTCTCGTTATTTATTTTAAATATATTCTATTATTTATAAATAAATAACGAGAGTTGAATGTTGGAACAAATTATCAAAAGTTTCATTTCTACTGATAATTAGGGTAGGTCCTATGAAATGTCGGCATATAAGTAGATAGCTGGAAAGCAATCTCAAAGAAACAGTTTTTTGATTTTTGAATTAATAAATTGGCTGTAAAGCAAATAAATAAACTTTTTTTTCAAATATATTTGTATTTGTATTAATTATATTAACTACACTCAAAATAATATGTCTGTAATTTAACAGAAACATTTCTAATTTTTTGGCAAGGTATCAGCAACTTTAACAAAAAAGTGATGGAATTTAACAAATTTTGTTATAGGCTGCAAATTATAAATATTGGTGTTAAATTATAGACATACTATTTTCAGTGTATTTATATTTAAAGCTCTGAAATAAACGAAAATTGTTTAGAGTTTAATTTATTACGCATTTCATAGTCGAAATTAAGCATCAGGCTTTGTTTTTAATAATTTGCGAATTTAATGCCGCCAGATTCGGTATATCGACAACTGTGCACTGGCAGCATAACAATGTAAATGAGACTACATTTATAACCACAAATAAAAAAGTTGAACGCCGAATTTATAAATATATGTATGCAAGTTGGTGCAAAAGTTGTCACCCAATGATCCTTTAAATATGATAAGGAATACGTTTAAGAAAAAATCTTGTGAAGCGAAAAACCCAAAAACTTTGTTTCGTGGAAATAAATTGATATTTACCATAAATATCAATTTATCAGTCTAGTAGACAAGACTGTGTGCCAAATATATTTTATGTGATGTATTCTAACGCGTTAAGGTGGGATCACACGATTGCCGCAATGCACCAATTTTACACAATTTTTATTGGGCTGAATTGGAGCATAATAAGAAATTTATCCCAATCAAATTCTCTGCAATCACATGATTGTCACATTTTACTGAAATTTTATTGTCGCAAATTGCCGCAAAACAATTTAGTACCAATAATTGGCGCATTATAGTCACACGATTGTTATATTATACGGCAACTCTGAGAAACAGCTGTTGTAGCTGATGACAAACTTTGTTTTCCCAAAAAAAAAAAACAAAAATTGATTTAATGATAAAACTATGGTTTGTTCATTAAAAAGAAAGAAAATTGCTTCGGCTATTATTATAATGTTGTGCGGCCTGAAAAAGCAAAACATGAATAGTAGAATTGAATTTTGCTGATTGAAAAGCAGAAATCATGTTTGGAAGACGCGTTTAAACAATTTTGAAACTAAATAAATGTATACATATGTATGTATGTATATTATTGGGGGAAATTGTCTTCTTTGGTTGCCGCATGAGAACACAATAAATATTGGTGCATTTTTAGAATTTTTATTGGTGATTAGTTGTATGGCAAGTGTTCACACGGTTGTCGCATCAGGGTTGTATTTCATTGGGACAAATGGGAACAACATTCGTTTTGGTTGCCGCATGAGCCAATAAATTGTGCTATCACACGATTGGCACACAAAATGTACCAAAAATTGGTGCATTGCGGCAATCGAATGATCCCACCTTTATGGAGTGCAAAAGTGTTGCCGCTTTTGAAAGTTTTTAAAAAAATTTTTCTTGGCAAAAAATACAAAATTATTTACGTATGTGATTCTTACAGGAAATCCTTCAATTTAAAAAAATAAGAATTGTTCATTTGCAGAACCGGAAATGACACATTAACCTTTTTTTACTTTTGTTTTTCCAAAAGTAGTATAAAGTGTTTTGACTATCCCGTAAAAGCTTCTTAGTACGATGACCATAGGCTTAAAAACTATGCGAATTATTTTAGATCCATAGGGCACTTCACAAAATTGAAGCAATCATTTTCATGCGAATTTTTTTTAATTAAAATTTTAAAGTTAGTCAAATAAACTATTATAAAAATACCAAAAGCGTTTTTATGTGGGGCATATAAAATTTAAAAGGCAAGTAAAAATCCGTGCAGGGTTGTTGCACTCCAAAACCGGAAATGCCGGTTTTTCATAACTTCGACTCAATCTTTTTTTAATTGTTCAAAAGATATGTATGTATATTAAAGTACAGGCAAATTGCACTGTGTATTATCGTCATAAATATGCTATACGTCCTGCAAGAAATGAATAACCAAAACTGAAGGTTTGTTTTGTAATGCATATTTCAGATTTTTATACAGTAATTTTCCTTCATATTTATTAAAGTTTTATTTGTATTGAAGATTTATTAAAATATATTGATTATGTTTTCATAAATTATAATTATTTGGTTATTTATTGTCAAAAATATGTAATGGGTATAGGAAAGGGTCTTGGAAATTTTGGGTAATTTTAGAAAAAAAAAGCGTTGCATTAGTTATTTCACTCTAACATACATGTATGTTGGAGTGAGATATCTAGTATATATAGGCAAAAATTCATGCAAACATTTTTAATTAAAAAAATAAGTGAAGTGAGCAGAAGACACATTGGAAATTTATTATCAAATGAAAAATAAGTATATTAATTGAATGTAAAACAAATATGAACTTAATTATTTATTTGCTTCAAGAGTCAATTGAAATGTATTAATTCAGGTCCAAAAATGAACCTTTTCAAAATGTTTGCTTTATTTTTTAGCTGTCTATATGCCGACGACATTTCGTTGGTGCTAATCAACTCATCAGTAGACTTGAAAAATTCTGAAAATTTTGTTTGAAATTCAACTATTTATTCAATAATTCCCATGAACAATATGAGAATCAGAAATGTTCAAACAAATTAAAACATTTCAATTGGCTCTAAAAGGAAATAAATAATTAAGGTCATATTTGAATATTCAAAAAGCTTTTACCTTTTCATACTTTCAAAAATACAAATCGTAGTAACCGATGGTAACTCGTTGTAATAGAAGGTTGCAAAGAAAAGTAAAAGACTTGCAAAACGAAAAGAAATATTTACTGTGTTAAAGGTTAGTTTGAACATTTCCGATTCTCATTTTGTTCAGCTGCATTGCCCAATTTAACTTGTGTTGATTCGGTTACTTATCTAAAAGCTCCTTTACCAACATGGGGTTGTTTAAATGCGTCTCCAATCCACATGATTCCATAGTTGCACATATGTTTTGTACGTTAAGCGTGAACTCTATGAGTGCTTCAAGCTTGTCACGGGGAATTGGCATATTTTTTGCTTTACTTATAACGCGTTCTAAAATATGCTCTGGTCGGCCAAAACACAAACGAAGTGTTTTGATAATATCTGGTATAAGCGCAGGTAGAAGTAACTTACTTTTTACTAACTCCCTAGCTTTCCCTTTCAAGCAGCTTTGTAGACGTATCAAGTTTTCTGCGTCTGAGTATCCAGCGAGTGCCGTACTATTTTCAAAACTATTGATAAAAATAGGCCAGTCGTCTATGTCTCCGTTGAATGATGGTAACTCTCGCGGTATGGAACGCCTGGCTGCAAGTTGTGAAGGTGTGGAAGGTATATGCTGGCATGAGTGATTGTTGATTGTTTTCGAAATGTTGAGCGTTGACTTGATCTGCAGGTGACTGGACAATTAAAATAAAAGAAATAGCAATTAAAATGCAGATAATAAAAGAAGGAATTTAACTTAAGATATTTTGAAGAGAATACATAACGGAGTGATAATAAGTTATACATGGTATAACATAAAGTGATGTTTGCTTAACACTTTGTTGACAGCGGTAACACTAGTATTATGGAGGGTTGAATTAAAAAAGATAATAGAAATACTTATTTTATCTTAGAATATTGTATCCGTTATCGTAACACCACATTCTTTCAAAAATCTTACGTTGCTTTTCGTTACAGTTCTACACGAAGTTCTCAAACCAAAAAGAGATCAGCGGATCAGATCTCCCTTGTTTTTTTTATTGGTTTTTCATTATTTGTTTTTAATTGCTTATTTAAAAAAAAAATTAATTTGAAATGAAAATTATAAAAAAAAATTTAATTGACCAATATTTTCGTTAAGGCTAACCAATATCTACGTTATGGCTGCGCAGTTAAAGTTAACCAATCTATTGGTAATCATTAACCTACAAAACTAAGCAGAGTATCAGCACAGGCACATACATATATGCTATGTAGTCTTCTGAAATAGATACATAGATAGAGGTGCATAATTACATGTCCACAAGAGTTTCGGTTGGGTTTTTCATTTTGCTCTTAATAAACTAGTTAGTTAGAACCGACATATCAGTCAGCAGCAGTGAGCTGCAACAAGTATGATCGAGACGTCTTATTCGCATTTGATACAAAGTCGATAAGATCAAATCAAGTCTACAGCATTTTTTGTGCACGCTTGAGTTGCTTACAAGAAAAACAAGTAAAAGTGCTATATTTGACTATGCCGAATCTATTATACCCTTTACCCAAGTATAACGAAAACTTTTCTTTAGGTCATCCGCAGTCACTGCTGTACTTGAATATTTTTGTTTTTACTTGGCAAGCGTCGTTTAATCATAAGCAAATTTTCATCGTGAAAGCTGTTTATCGTGAGATATACTTTTGCTACACTGTTGCTCTG
Source organism: Sturmia bella (assembly GCA_963662145.1). Taxonomy (NCBI): domain Eukaryota; kingdom Metazoa; phylum Arthropoda; class Insecta; order Diptera; family Tachinidae; genus Sturmia; species Sturmia bella. Next base: position 29,355,891 of record OY759170.1, read on the forward strand.
ATTGTTTGAAAATGCCCAGTCAATAATACATTTTCCATAATTAGGTATTTCTGCTTATGGTCACTCTAACCACCAATTTTTGACTTGGATTTTAAATGCCATTTCAATTTAAATTTGATTTAAATACAAAATTGAGTCAAACAGTTGGTATTTAAATCAAACTTAAATGGCACAGAATACTACCAGAAGGGTCACCAGCTCTACCAGACTACAAAAATGACCAATTTGCGGTACTGGTGAGTCTAGTGAAGGACAGCAAACATGAAAATATTTATATAGCTTTCTCTGTTGGTAGCCTCTGCATTTGTTTACATTTGATTTTTGGTTAGAAAAATTCAGCGCAAATCGAATGCAAACAACACAGCTTTATAAGCACACAAGTAATAATTATTTGTATTTAATATTTTATTTCCATAAAAGAATTGCACAAAATTCATCAAAAACTTAAAGGAATATTAAGTGAAAAAAGGGACCGTAACAAATAACAGTTATAAATTTGGAATTTGTTCACTTATTACAAATTCTTGTAGTCAGCATATCACTTGTTAAAAGTTGTTCTTGCTTACGGTTCCATCATCATCATCATCATCGTCAACATCATCATTAATCAATCGTCAGTTATTTCTGCTCTTCACTGATCGCTGCTTCAGTGCACTTAAACTTCTTTCTGCTATTGGTCGCCAGTTATTTTAGTTCAGCTCTGGTTGATGCTTCGCTGCTCGTTTTCATGCGTTTACACTTTATTCTGCTGTTGGTCTGCTGCGTTTATATTAACATCTTCAAGCGTTAACACATCGCTGCATTGCACGTCTCTTTATGCTGTTATTGCAATATCACAGAATTTCTCTGCCAAAGTACGATTGCTTTTTATACATATTGCCGTGTACAGACACAAAATAAAAGAATCGATCTCATTCAAAGAAATATATCTACATACAGACATACATATGTATGCATATATAAAATAAAACATATGTCTGTACAAACATAGAAAGCAAACACAATTGTATGAACACCAAAGAAACAAAATTCAATTCACAACAATTTTAGAATAGAACATATTTTGTCAATTTAATTGAAGATGAGTGAAAATCAAGAATCGTTGCTCCTTAGTCAGGAACTAACATTTTCACATATAGAGTCTTGCTTGGAAAAATTTAGAGCTCTATCAGTAGAAATAATTAACTTATATGAATCATATTTTAAATGTGATATGTGGTAAGAATTGGACACCCTCAATAGTGTGTACAACGTGTATTTACCATTCTAATAAATGGAAGAAAAACAGAGACGCCTTTCCATTTAGTGTTCCAATGAACACTAGATGCTCTTCAAGCGAAGTACAAATTATGCAAAAAGGTTTCATAACACTTTTTTTACACATCTTAATGTTAGATAATTACAAAAAACTTTTTATATGAACATGCAGAAATGTACTTCAATTAACAAGAAAATATTTTTTTCCATTTTTGAGGCTTCGTCTGGTAACAGGTTGAAACTACAATTTTTCATCTTTTGTGAATAAAATCAAAAGTTGCCCACAGATTTTGGTCATTTAAAGCTCGTTTTGTTTCAAACATAATTTTTTATATACACGGGAAAATTTGTTGGCATAGCTTAATTTTTCAATTTTTTATGCAGTTTTAAAGATCACAAAATTTCAAGAATTTGCAAAAAATAATTTTTTTTTTTTTAAAAAAATTTTTTTTCTAAAAAATTAAATTTCTTTTTAATGATTAAAGGTTTTTTTATTGCGGAATTTCGGTTTTTTACTAAAGTTCAATAAACGAAAACTTTTTTAGTTAGTTCAATACATGTAGTGCAACCTCCTCCATTTTTAAAATAACGGTAAATCTCGAAAATGCGAGCTAACCTAGAAAAACGGATAGCACCACTGAATTCAGCGTACCCGAATTAGGTTTAGTCACTGGGTGCCCCGTTTGTCGGTTTTTTCAACTAGCACAGTGTATTTAAATTAATTTAAAGAAAATTATTCCATTGTTGTTGGCTAATTTTTAACGTAGGTACCATTAACCGAGGAGGAATGGTTAGATGTTTCTGAGGAATTCCTAAAATTGTGGAACTTTCCCAATTGTCAGGACTGCGCCAGCTAATGCAGGAAGTATTTACTACAATTACAAAGGTACAGCTATCTAGCTTAAGAGTAAGAATATTGTGCTAACTTAGTGTTTCGTAGGAACACATAGTATTGTTCTCATGGGCATCGCAGACATTTAAAATGTTGTTTTTGCTTTGCATGTATTTATGCGAGCAATCGATGTCGAGTGACACCGGTAGCCAGGCAGTAAATTAAAAAAATTATTTTTATTGAAACAAAAATACTTCAATGAGTAAAGCTGCGGTCAGATTGGTCAATATTTGAAAGCAAACATCAAATATTAGTTCGCTGTAATGTGACCATAAAACAATTACTGTTGGCAAACAAAAATTTATGTGTTAGCTTACAAACAAAATTGTTTTTTGGCAAACAAAAATGTGTCTAATGTGACCAAAGTGTGAACACATGTTGGCAAATATTTTCCTCTTTTTTCGGCAAACAATTATTTGATCTTACAAAATTTTTGTAAGAACAAACAGAGCAATATTTTCCATACAAAAAAAAAACTTTATGTGCTATACATGATTTTTAATCACCGTCTAAATAGCGGATTTTATAGCAAAATAGCCATGTATAAATATAGAAACTAAATTAAGTTTTTTTGGTATGTTTTATTACTCATTGAAGTATTTTTGTTTCAATAAAAATAATTTTTTTTAATTTACTGCCTGGCTACCGATGTCACAAGCAAAAAAAAACATTTTAAATGTCTGCGAGGCCCATGAGAACAATACTATGTGTTCCTACGAAACACTAAGTTAGCACAATATTCTTACTCTTAAGCTAGATAGCTGTACCTTTATAATTGTAGTAAATACTTCCTGCATTAGCTAGCGCAGTCATGACAACATGTTTCCCATCCAGTGATCCTAGGCAATTGGGAAAGTTCCACAATTTTAGGAATTCCTCCTCGGTTAATGGTACCTAAGTTAAAAAACGGGCAACCATATTTGATTCAAATATTGACCAATCTGACCGTACCTTAAGAGATTGTGTATGGAGAAACATTGAAGAACGTTTTGACAAAAAGTATTCTGCGGTAGAATGTACTGCAAAGTGGACAAATTTGCGCATTCAATTTCAAGACAAAAACTGATGCTGCAATGTCTTCCATAATTAAATTTTTTTTTTCAAAAAATAATTTTTTGTTTTTTCACTGTTTGAGCAAATATTTTTTAACGGCAAATAAACTTTTCAGTGTGACCATGGCGAAAACATTTGCTGTCATATAAAAAATTTTTGTTGTTTGACTGATGTTTGAACTAACAAAACAGGCAAAAAAATATGGTTAATGTGACCACAAAACAAAATTGGTTTGAATTTTCATTTTGTTTTCCCAAAAACGGGCAAACATATTTGATTCAAATATTTGACCAATCTGACCGTACCTTTACACATTTTTGTGAAGGGTATAATAAGAGCAAACTGAAAATAAGTTTTTAAATTGAATAAAATAAATTTTTAAGTAGTTATAAAATCATATTTCATCATATTTAAGTAATTATAAAAGTTATGCATCGAACAAACTTTTTCATACCAGAGGTTGTCACCGTGTGATACAACAATATTCTTAGTCAGGTCCTGCTCTGTGATTTCTGCATACAATTGGACCAATACTCACGGGATGACAAGGAAAATAGCAAGGAGGAAAAAGAAGGAATGTGTATAAAAAAAAGATAACCTTTAATGTTACAAAGTTGAATAAACCAGAATTAATTGCTGCTAATTTAGTACCCAGTGTATATACTTTCGACACTATCCAGTGAGTAGCATTTTATTCAGGAAAAACAGACGACAAGGAAAGAACCAGGAGAAGACCTATTACGAATTACGCAAAAGAAAAAACATTTTACAACATGGTTGCGACCACAATATTATGTTGTCTATAACTATGCGAAAGGTTGTGGCAAACCAGATATTTTTATTTCAAATGCCGTAAAAAATTTTTGGTCATCGTGGCCACAGTTTTTGTTACAGTTGGATCGTTTTCTGGTCACTATCTATGAAAATTTGATTATATTCATTAAAAAAAAAAAAACAATATTTACAACCATTTATAATGAATATTTTGTTTGGTCATAACTTAAGTTTAAATTTCCTGTTTGTTGAATTTTTATACATATGAATATTTTGTATTTATTTTTCTTATACATATGTATTTTTACTTTACCCTTTATCAAGCAAACCCATGATACAACTAACAAGGTAGCCTTTTTGCTACAATAACAACAACTTCAATAAAAATACCATGCATTTTGTTTTTGTACAACTTATGCAAACTGTCAAAAAGACGCCACTTCTACATTTACAGAAGAGAGATACACTAAGCTTACGCGGATTAGCTATCTCGTTTTGGCTGCCTTTCATCTCTGCAATCTCTTGACAACCTAAAGTAGTCAGTTGATTAACGGTTTAGCTGACGAGGCTACCTTGTTAATTGTATCATGAAGCAAACCATATAATGAAGAAAATAGTTGAACTCCTACCTAATAAATAATTTGCAATTTTTGTTTGTCATAAAAATGCAAGTGCCCTTTTTTACTGGAATGCAATAAGTATTTATATATGCATGCTTGTACATATTCTCTCGTCTCTTAACAATTAAAAAATATATAAGCAAGCATGTAGAATTTTTGTTTAAGCGTCGTGCATCATATAAATACATATGTACATCAAAAACATAACTAAGCAGTAAGAATTCCAGCATCAGCGCTATCAGTATGAAATAAATTTAAATATTAAAATAAAAAATATTCAAGATAAATGAGTTTTGTTCCACCATAAAAATTGGCGACCGTGACAGGACTCCGAAGTACTTTAATAATAAATTGGTGGTTATAAACATTAAAGAATTTATTAAAAACGAATTTTAAATTTGGCAACTAAACCCATTAAATATGTGGTATCTGTATTTACCGTAACCGAAAGTTTTGGAATATTCTCGAACAGAAGACTTGAATTTGTTGATGTAATAGCGGTTGATGCTGGATATCGTTGTTGTAAAAACGGAAATTATAGACATTCTCATCTTACAAAAATAATAAATTGGTCCACATTTAAATTTTTATTTTGTTGTTGTTTAGATATTTTAGTCACTTTAACGCTTCAGTGCGAATATCAACTGATCATATCGTGGTTCAACATACGACAATAAAAAAAAACCCTTAAGACAATTTGCCATTATTGAAATTGAATCTTTGTGGTCAACCTTTTTATTCAACACAATATTCATCATTTGTTACGAATTACCAGTAACAAATATTGGCTGCAATTGCCACTTTTTCATTGTTGCTAACATTTTGTTTCCGTCGCTACCCTGAATTTTCGTTGTTGCTGCCCAATTTCATCGTTCAGGGTTGGCACTAGGACACATATCGTTTTATTTCGCATATAATATTGATTAAGTTGTCGCTTTTCACCATTACAATCCTATCGTTGTATCGGCTGACACCAATTATACTCATAAACTTCGATGATGGAACAAACAAATACCGCACGGCCTACTCCCTCTGATGCAAATGTTGCCAATATCGCAATCGAATTGACCGCCTTGAAGCAACAACGAAGTGCCTTAAAAAGGAGCATCACTATGATTAAAACTAAAGTCGACAAAGAAGAAAAAACATGCGATCAGACCATCTTAGAATGTCGTTTAGATATCTTAGAGTGATATTTTAAGCAAATATGCCACATACAAAGCCAAATTGAGCGTAAGGATGCAAACGACCAAGCCAGAAGTGATATTGAAGATCAGTATGTAGTGGTAAAATCATTAATATCAAATTTGTTAAAAAATTTTCGAGAAAATAACGCAGGTGAAGCAAGTTTTAATCACACAATTTCTCAACAAACACCAAGTCGATTACCGAACTTAAAATTGCCAAAATTCGACGGTAAGTACAGCGAGTACAAAAGATTTATCGCTAGTTTCAAAAACATTGTACACAATGAGCCCATTCCTACAATAGATAAGTTCAATTATTTGTTGAGCTGTTTGTCGTTGTAGAGGCATATCAAGTTACTGAAAATAATTATCTTAAAGCACTGGATCGTCTAAAGGAAAGATTTGATAATAAAGTTCTAATTTTCAACGACCATATTTCATCGCTGTTCAATATAACGCCTGTAACAAAGCCTGATGCTGTTGGCCTTCGAAATATTGTAGATACATTTTCTGCACTTCGCGGCTCACTAACTTCTTTGGGCACAGAGACAGATATTTTAAATGCAATGTTAATACACTTGGTAATGACGAAAGTGGACCACGAAACAAAATCTAAATATGATGAAAATCTAAAATTCGATGAATTCCCAACGTGGGAAGATTGCTACCAAGTCATAAGTCGAAGATGTCAGTTCTTAGAAACAAAGGTAAAGCCTCTACCTTCAAATAAAAATCAAGAAGTTTTTTGCCAAAATCGAAGTAAGTCAACATTTTTACATGCAAAATCAGAATGTCTATATTGCCATTGCACTGGGCACGATATTCATAAATGTGACAAACGCAAACCCGCTTTGAATTCATAAAATCAGCATTGTGGTGTATTAATTGTTTAGGCAAGGGTCTTAATGTATCAAAATGTACTTCCAAATCTCGCTGTCAAATATGCCAAAAACCACATCAAATACTTGCATTTCCAGAATAATTCTTTGCAACCACAGCGTAATAGCTTTAGTGCCAATCCTCAACCGTCGCACAGTGCGGCCAAACGCAAAAAAAGGGTAATAAATCTGTATCTTTGAAACAAGCGAACTGATTATATAACAATGTATGAAGGAATTATAGAGGAGGACTTAGGCTTTAAAAGTAATTAAATTTGAGCCACCCTGTTGTATCACACGTTGACCTACAGGGTGTCAAAGTTGACTACCTCGGGTATGAAAAAGTTTGTTCGATTCATAACTTTTGTAAATATGGTCCGATTTTTGAAAATTTACATTTTGCAAAAAGAAAATTAATAGAATAACAAAACGCATTTTAGTTTTGGTTGATATCGTAAATAGTTTAAAAGATACTTGGTTTTGAATTTCGAAATTTTTGTTTTTGGCCTTGGCTTTGTTTCTTATTTTGCAAATATCTCCAGTAATGGCATAACCAAAGGCCTAAAAATAGTTTTAGACTATTTCATTTCAGCTCCATTTTTGTCAAAATTTTGCCATTTTTCACTAATATTTCAAAGACTTGACTTTGATCTCGTTTCACGAGCACACGTTTCACGATAATTAAAAATTTTCTTTTGTGTAATATTCAAATGTATCTAAGAAATAGTCTAAAACTATTTTTAGGCCTTTGGCTATGCCATTACTGGAGATATTTGCAAAATAAGAAACAAAGCCAAGGCCAAAAACAAAAATTTCGAAATTCAAAACCAAGTATCTTTTAAACTATTTACGATACAGTATTTATCGGATATAAGAAACTTGAAAAATCCACGAAAAAACTTTCTTATAAGCGTTTCTTTCTTATATACAATTATTTTATATAAGAAACTTATTTCTTATATAAGTAGCTACGGCCATAAGGCATTTGTTTCTTATATGAATATACGAGCTTTTTACCTTTTTATGTATATACGTAGATGTATGTATGTAAATAGAAAAATAAAACAAATCAAATTTTATTTTATCAGCCCCTTTAGTAAATAGATATAAAAAAACTAGACAACTTCAATTTGAAAAAAAATTATATGTAGTAAATACATGATGTACACAATTCATTTTGTACTATTTATTTATTTATTTACGAGGCAAGAAACAAAAACTTCTCATGAGCACTAAAAGTAAAAAAAAAACGTTGTTGTTGCTGTAAAACTGTCAGAAAACAGAGTTGTCCATGCAAACTACATAAATTCAGTGTTGCCCTTGAAAATTTCTTATATAAATTCTTTTTCTATACATTTTGTGGTTTTGGTGTTCAAGAAAAATTTTCTTTTATCAGTTTTTTTCTTATACGAAACTTTTTTTTTTGTTAGAAAAAACACTAAAAAGATATGGTGTTTTTGCAAATGTTTCTTATAAGCGTTTTGTTCTTATATGAGATGTTCTTATATCCGATAAATACTGTATCAACCAAAACTAAAATGCGTTTTGTTATTCTATTAATTTTCTTTTTGCAAAATGTAAATTTTCAAAAATCGGACCATATTTACAAAAGTTATGAATCGAACAAACTTTTTCATACCCGAGGTAGTCAACTTTGACACCCTGTAGGTCAACGTGTGATACAACAGGGTGGCTCAAATTTAATTACTTTTAAAGCCTAAGTCCTCCTTTATAATTCCTTCATACATTGTTATATAATCAGCTCGCTTGTTTCAAAGATACAGATTTATTACCCTTTTTTTTGCGTTTGGCCCCACTGTGCGTCGTCGACACAAAACACTTCGACATTAATCTCTCGCACAGGTGGTGGCGCACTTTTACTAACCGCTGTCATATTCATAAAATATTGTAGAAATAGCTTGCAGCCGGTTCGAGCATTACTAGACTCTTGTTCAGACTTAAACTTTATTACTACAGAAACGGCGAAATTTCTGAAACTTAAATCGGAGTATACAAACCAACAAGTTTCTGGCATATCTGATATTAAAACTAATATCACACGTATTGTAAAAGCCACGATTAAGTCTCGAATTAAGTTATTTGAACGTACTACTACATCTTTTGTAACCAATTCTATTGCTTCCAATCAACCGTGCATGCCAATAAACTGCAAGACCTGGAATATTCCAGAAAATGTCGAGTTAACAGATCCCTACTTTTACAAATCGCAACGAGTTGACATTTTAATTAGTGCAGTTCATTATTTGGTGCAAATGTCTTGAGTAAATGCGAATGCAAGAAATCGTTGGTTTTTCTTTGCAACCCAACAACAAAATATACAAGGTCGCACTCGCTATATTTTTGCATTTACGCACCGCTAATTACGTGTTGCTTTTTTCGCATGAGTATTGCGTTATCAACACTGACACTCGAACAGCTGACATTTTAAAACATAGCAAACAAAAAATTGCAGAGATGGAGCCAACAGCAATTACCAAAAAAAATAAAACGTGAAAAATTAAAAATTGTGTATTAATTTATCAGCTGTTATTTGGAGTGCAATAAAATTTGCAAAGTTGTTAAAAAGGGGGCTCAATATTAGTTGCAATATAATCGCAAATGCAAATAGTCGCAACCAAAAACGCACCAAACGTTGAGTACCGCTATTGGTTCTGAACTATTTTTCGAATTGCTTTGCAACGGCATTAGATTCAAGACTGCCACGATTAGTGAACACAGCATTTGGCTGGGTTGTAGGTGAAAATTTAGACGTCCAAAATGCAGCAGATTCTTCAAGTACTTTTGTTTGCAATGTAACGATGAAATCGGAACCTAGTTTGGAATCAATTTTACAGCGCTTTTGGCAACTTGAAGAGTTTAATATCAAGTCATCTAACTTCACGCTAAATGAAGAAAAGGCGGAAGCTCATTTTGTACAAAATTTAAGTACAAGTCAGAATGGTCATATGCAAGTACGTTTACCGTTTAAATTTGCCCCTGATACATTGGGTGATTCGTATGAAACTGCCAAAAAACGATTTTTCTCTCTCGAACGTAGATTCCTCCGTGATCCTGAATTAAAAAAAGCGTATTCAGCATTTATCAAAGAATATATTGAGCTGAACCATATGTCACCAGTTGAAAATGTCGATAAAAGCAAACCCCATTATTATATACCGCATCACTGCGTGTTACGCCCTGAGAGCACAAGCACTAGATTAGGGGTTGTTTTTGATGCGTCGGCTTCGACTTCGAATGGGATTTCGTTAAATGAAATTTTGCTCATTGGGCCTACCATACAACAAAAACTGATTTTGACATTGTTGGCATTTCGATTGAACAAATATGCTCTTACTGCCGATATATCCAAAATGTATCGACAGTTTCTTATAGATAAAAAGGATCGTTGTTTTCAATTAATTCTTTGGAGAGATGACACCAACAAAATTCTTCAGACATTTGAATTAAATACCGTAACGTATGACATGTCAGCAGCACCATTTCTGGCTATTCGATGCCTCAATTATCTTGCTGAATTGTACACAGAGTCGTATCCAGAGGGGGCAAAGGTTATTAAAGAAGATTTTTATGTTGATGACTGTCTTACTGGCGCAGAAAACATAGCAAAGTTGCAACAGAAAAAATCTCAATTAATTGATATTTTGAGTAGTGCTGGTCTTACACTAGCAAAATGGAATTCGAACCATGCTGATCTCTTATCAGAAGCAGTCGAAGAAGTTCTTATTTATATCGAAGACGAACCATGGGCTAAAGCTTTAGGCATATCGTGGAAGCCTAATATTGACAAGTTTTATTTTAAATTCCATTTACCAAAATTACAAACACCTTCAAAAAGGTCTATACTTTCAACCGTAGCAAAAATTTTTGATGTTTTAGGATTGCTTAGTCCTATTATCGTTCGATGCAAAATCTTAATACAAGAAATATGGAAAATCAATTTGAATTGAGACGAATGTTTGCCAACTGAACTGGCTATATTATGGTGTGCAATCGAAGATGACCTGTCGTACATAAACAACATTGAAATACCACGTTAAGTTTTTACATCTATGCAAAGTCAGTGCGAAATCCATGGGTTCGCAGATGCGTCTCAGCGGACTTATGGTTGTTCCATATATGTTCGCTCAAGAAATTACGATAAAATAAAGATAAATTTATTGACTGCAAAATCCAAAATTGTCCCAAACAAGGTTCAGTCTATACCTAGATTGGAACTTTGCGCTGCGCTATTATTGGCTCGCACGTGAAATAACATTCGCGCTAAGCTGGAGAGATATACTAAAGATATAAATATCTTTTGGACTGATTCAACAATTGTTTTGAGCTGGTTGAAAAAGCCACCACCATCATTTACCTGTTTCGTAGCTAATAGGCTATCAGAGTTACAAGATCTTAGCAAAAATTTAAATTGGCGATATATATCTACAGAAGAAAATCCTGCAGACATAGTTTCACGCGGTTGCAGTGCTTTGAAATTGCCTACTACTATATGGTTTTTTGGACCGAATTTCCTCGTTGAAGAGAAACATATGTGGCCAGACACTCCATGGAACATAGTTTGCAAAGACGAAATCAATAAACTAGAATTACGTAAGGCTTTAACACTCCATTGTACCAAGGATTTTACTAATGAAAAAATCGTTTTAAATTTAATTGAACATTGCTCATCATTTCGGCATATTGTAAATACATTAGCATATATTTATCGTATTTTCAATGGTGTTCCAGTTAAGAAAAACTTACAATTAACCGATGTTGAAGCTATGTATTATCATGAATCAGAAAAAGCATTTTGGAAAATAGTTTCATCGCTTCACAGTGGTATAAATAAAAGAAAAAGTGGTAAAAAGTCCGGAACTTTTAAACCACACAACGGATCTCGCTGAAAATTGAAGTAGTCATAGACAAGGAGTTATATTTTTTGTCTCAAGTCTTTTTAGGCCTATAGTTAAAACAGGGGCGGGGCTATGGGGGCTGAAAGTTACCTACCTCGAGTATAAAAAATTTTATGCAACTTATAACTTTCTTATATCTTGGCCGATTTTAAAGATTTTTACCTTTTTGTATTTTGCTTAGCAAGGCAAAGAAAAAATGTTATAAAACATGTTTTCATATCTCTTACAGTTTAAGAGATATTCTCCTTAGAATATTATTTTTTATTATTTTCGCCGCAACTTCTTTTGGTATTTTGCTTATATCTTTTTTGTTAAAATCTTGATTTTAATTTGTGGCCCACCGTTATATTCCTTATAAAATTCTAAGTGAGATAAGGTACCGTTTTATTAAAATATCTTGGTCCGATAAGTCATAAAATAGGTCTCAATTCAAAACTTTGAAATTTCACCGAAAAATTTTAATTTTTCACAAAAAAGGTGGCTTCATTATTTTTGAATTCGTAAAAAATTTTGTTCCAGCTTTTATACTTATTTTTACACGTAGCGAAAGATAATCTCTTAAGAATGTGTAAAAATTTTATTTTGTTCAATTTAAACTAAGTACCCTACACTGCCTAAGTGGTCGAAAATCATCAATTTTTAAAACAATTTTCGGATATGTGGGCGTCTGAAAAGTTTTGCCAAAAGTGAAATGAAATTCCGTGAACGACGTTTTATTACAAAATCAGTTGGTATTATTGCTGCAGAAGCTCGAGACATCCTAGATATAATTGGCGTTGCCAGACTGAGATTATTAAAAAAAGTCAATTTTTGGAAGGGACAATTTTGAATTGCTAAAAAAATGGATTTATGATTTATATTTCTTTCTGAAATTTATGCTTTTATTTGAAAATTTAGTATTTTAATACGCTTTGAAAAATTATGCATGTATCTTTCATCGTCTTGCAGATATTCAAGTTTCACTTTGATTTTTATGTGCGAAAAACTATCCTTTTATTATTTTTTTCATTGTTTTCACGAATGTGACTTAAAAAGATAAATAAAGTATAAATTTTTGTATATATTTGAAAAGAAGACACAAATTCCTTTCCAACGATATATAACATGTATACCTTTTTTTAATATTTGCACATTCGGGAACCACTAGAATATTACGCAACCAATACAAAGTAAACAAGTTTGGCGTTTGAGAGACAGCCAGACATACGAATTAAATGCACTTAGTTCGGTTATAATCAAAAGGCCAAAAAATTCCTAATAATGCATTTAAATACCTGAAATTCTACTTTCAAAAAGTAAATGATAACATAATAAAAGGTTCCAAAATCGAAAGGAAAAGTGGTCATAAAAATAACAGATTTCTTTGAAATCTACACAAATAACGCGTATAATAAATGGAAGCATACCTTCTATTGAAACAATTCGGCAAGACGGTGATAAGCGAAGCATTAGAAGCAAAAGCAGGTACATAAATCGGGCCAAAGCAGTGACAAAACAAGCAGAGGGTTCACCCCTCACAAAGGAAAATTTTGGCGGTACGTATAAAATGTCTATGCCAGAAGACAAATGCAGTAGTAATATTAAAAACGCTGAGCACTTCATGTCGAAAAAGAAGAAAAAAGAAGCGATGGTACTTGGTTACTTTGGAGATCAAATAAAAGATTCCTTTAAACGGACTTTGATGAAATTCCAGCAAAAAGAGGCGCTAAAAGTTGTGGACGTACTACCAACTGCATCTCCAAAGAGATTAAGATATATAAATGGGGATGTGATGGATCATCTAGATTTTCTGAGTATAAGCAAATAAGCGATTCCAATGCAGACTTTTCCACGGTTCTAATGGCATCGTTAGTGCCATTACGGATGCGGCTCTATAACCAAATGCCCACATCGAGTAAAAATTCATATCGTGATCTGTGGAAAAATAACACGCCAGGGTCTAAGTTTCTATGCCGGCCAATACGTTTTGAGTATATCAAAGAAAACAAACAACTCAAATGCTTGTTAATGATATCAACCGCGAAATTTCCAACATGGCTTCCATTGATGTTTGCATATCTGGAAGAACGATTACTGTTTCTTTTAAACCTTATCTAACCATGATATATGGAAAAGTCGCAAAGGCAATTACCGATACGAAATCAAACATGAATTGTAACGTACATATGTGGAAAGAAGAGTTTTTACTTAAATGATATTGATAGAAAAGTCCCATACAATTAAGATTCTCTTCAACTTGGAATATCGCCTCTTCATGCCCGTAAAGTAATACTAGCTGTCATAAATAGTAAAAAAGTAATAAACACCGAAAAATTCGAAAAATATGCAAAAGAAATACTGACCTTAATTAATAATCTGTATTCGTGGAGACCATTAACACCAACCGTACACAAAGCTCTAACACATACAACAGAAATAATGGCGAACAATATTCTTCCCTTAGGGGAATTAACAGAGGAAGCTCAGGAAGCTAGAAACAGAGATATTAGGCAATAGAGAATTTTTAAAACACGAAAGTGTTCAAAAACTGCTCAAAATAATCACCATAAAATGGTTACCAAAAATAACAATGGAAATAGAAAAGGATGATCCCGAAGGAATTGAAATTAAAACTCTTTTAAGTTATGACGCTTCCGATTATTTTAAAGAAAATTTGTATATTAAGTAGACAACACTGTTAGTATATTTTATGCTTTAATCAATAAATGAGAAATAATTTGTAAGATTTAAAGCTGAAACATTACTTAGTTAAAATAAAGTCGGTAAATCCTTTTAGTTTGCATTTTATATTTCTCCTATATTTATAAATTTTTTTTTGTGATGTGTTCGCTGGTTTAATTGAGATCCTTTTGAATCCATATGCTTTACGCCGTCCTGCATTCGGGCAACCCGCTTCTGCGAGTGATCCTTTATTTGCTTGTTTTCTCTCTGCTTTGCCCCGCTGTATTCAGATTAAAAGCTTTTGCGCCCAATCAACTGCTTTTCATTGTCTTATCGAACAGTTGAATAAACAGGTATGCATATGGTTATATTGTTGTAGACAAAGAAATCTGTTATTATACCCTTCACATAAATGTGTAAGGGTATATATAAGTTTGTGATTCCGTTTGTAACGCATTGAAATATCCATCTAAGACCCCATAAAGTATATATATTCTGGATCAGCATCAATAGCGATTACGATTGAGCGATGTCCGTCTGTCCGTCTGTAGTCGTTGAAATACCGTTTCTGAGAAAACGGTTTGAGATAGAAACCTCATTCTTTCGCTAAAACGTGTGAAACCCCGGTAGTGGGTCTGCTATTGAAATTCAGTAAGATAGGTCCACGGATAGCCGAGATATATTCAAAAAACCGGGTTTTGAGGGGTATTTTGCGCAATTTTTGTATTCAGATTTTTGAAAAAAAATTTTGTCTTAAAAACTAAACCATATCATTTTTAGTGCCCATTAAATCCTAGAAAAGAAGGAATTTTTGAAATCGGCCCATATATATTCGAGATATAGCGTCTCCCGATTTTTAAAGAAATCGGCTTTATAAGCCAAATAAGACAACTTTTGGCACCGAAGATCAATCAGAATGGTATATATAGGCTATTTAGAGGCAAAAGTGGAAAATTTTTCCACATCGGCCCATATACACTCGAGATATAGCGCCTCCCGTTTTCTCAAGAAGTCGGCTCTAAAAGCCAAATAAAACAACTTTTGGTATCAAAAATCGATTAGAATGGAACATATAATGTGTTTAAAAGCAAAATTGGAAAATTTTTGAAATCGGTCCATATATATCTGAGATATAGCGACTCCTGATTTTTCAAGAAATCCGCTCGTTAAGCCAAATAAAGCAATTTTTGGCACTAAAAATCAATCAGAATGGTACACATAGACTATTTAGAGGCAAACGTGGAACATTTTGGACATCGGCCCATATACACTCGAGATATAGCGCCTCAAGTTTTCTCAAGAAGTCGGCTCTAAAAGCCAAATAAAACAACTTTTGGTACCA
Organism: Sturmia bella; assembly: GCA_963662145.1. Taxonomy (NCBI): domain Eukaryota; kingdom Metazoa; phylum Arthropoda; class Insecta; order Diptera; family Tachinidae; genus Sturmia; species Sturmia bella. The sequence goes on from OY759170.1 coordinate 29,371,471, forward strand.
AAAATCGATCAGAATGGTACATATAAGGTGTTTAAAAGCAAAATTTGAAAATGTCTGCAATCCGTCTACATATACCTGAGATATAGCGTCTCCCGATTTTTCAAGAAATCGGGTCTATAAGCTAAATAAAACAACTTTTGGCACCAAAAATCAATCAGAATGATACATATAGGTTAGTCAGAAGCAAAACTGGAAATCGTTTTGTCATCGGCCCATATATGTTCGAGATATAGCGCCTCCCGATATCTCAAGAAGTCGGGCCTGGAAAGTAAACGAAACAGTTTTTTGCACAAAAAATTTGTCGGAATGGTACATACAGGCTGTTTAGGGGCAAAATTAGAAAATTTTTGGACATCGGCCCATATGCACCCAACTTTTGGTACCAAAAATCGATCATAATGGTACATATGTACATACATATGTATATAATGTTTAAAAGCAAAATTCGAAAATATTTGCGATCATGTATGAATGTATGTATGTATGTATGTATGTATGTATGTATGTATGTATGTATGTATGTATGTAGGTACGTTTGTATGTATGTATCTACATATGTATGTATGTATGCGTGCAAGTATGTTAGCATAAACAATTTTTTTGCTTTGGTGTAAAAATGTGTATGTATGTACATACATATGTATGTATACACGAGCTTGAAAATGAAAGTGATATAAAGAATTATTGAAAAAAGGGTACGCAATGAAATTCTTTTAAACAATTGCGTCTTCAAATTCATTCACACAAAAAATCATTTTGGGTTTCCCTACGTACTTACATATGTACATACACACATACATGTGTATGATGATACGCAACAGATCATCAAAAACGTGCACAAGAAAAAAAATAATTTTGTAAAAGCAAGCAATGTAAATATGTATGTATGTATATATGTATGTATATAATCATTGTTTTATGGAACACACTGAAAATATTCAATAATAAAGAATTTATTTTAGAGTTTTCTATTATAGATACATACATACTACGTATGCATGTACCCACATACGTAAGTAAATTGAAAATAAAATCACACTTAATGGCAATGTTTAGCATTATAATTCAAAAATAATGCAATTATATGCAATTTTTTGTTAAATAAATTTTACTATAAAGTTAACTGATAAATAATTAAGAAATACATTTTGCTTTTCTTTATTTCATTGATATTAAAAAGAATTGGTGTCACCCAGTGGTTGAACTTGAGCATATTAAGAATTATTTAAATAAAAGTTTTGCAGCCTGTGTTAAATCCCGGTAGTGGATCTGATATTGAAATTCAGAAAAAATCGGCCCATATATACCCCAGATATAGCGTCTCCCGATATTTCATGAAATCGGCTTTAAAATCCAAATAAAACAACTTTTCGCACCAAAAATCAATCAGAATGTATGTACCATTGTGAAGGGTATTTAAGATTCGGCCCAGCCGAATATAGCACTCTTACTTGTTTTTATGACCACTTTTCCTTTCGATTTTGGAACCTTTTATTATGTTATCATTTACTTTTTGAAAGTAGAATTTCAGGTATTTAAATGCATTATTAGGAATTTTTTGGCCTTTTGATTATAACCGAACTAAGTGCATTTAATTCGTATGTCTGGCTGTCTCTCAAAACGCCAAACTTGTTTACTTTGTATTGGTTGCGTAATATTCTAGTGGTTCCCGAATGTGCAAATATTAAAAAAAGGTATACATGTTATATATCGTTGGAAAGGAATTTGTGTCTTCTTTTCAAATATATACAAAAATTTATACTTTATTTATCTTTTTAAGTCACATTCGTGAAAACAATGAAAAAAATAATAAAAGGATAGTTTTTCGCACATAAAAATCAAAGTGAAACTTGAATATCTGCAAGACGATGAAAGATACATGCATAATTTTTCAAAGCGTATTAAAATACTAAATTTTCAAATAAAAGCATAAATTTCAGAAAGAAATATAAATCATAAATCCATTTTTTTAGCAATTCAAAATTGTCCGTTCCAAAAATTGACTTTTTTTAATAATCTCAGTCTGGCAACGCCAATTATATCTAGGATGTCTCGAGCTTCTGCAGCAATAATACCAACTGATTTTGTAATAAAACGTCGTTCACGGAATTTCATTTCACTTTTGGCAAAACTTTTCAGACGCCCACATATCCGAAAATTGTTTTAAAAATTGATGATTTTCGACCACTTAGACAGTGTAGGGTACTTAGTTTAAATTGAACAAAATAAAATTTTTACACATTCTTAAGAGATTATCTTTCGCTACGTGTAAAAATAAGTATAAAAGCTGGAACAAAATTTTTTACGAATTCAAAAATAATGAAGCCACCTTTTTTGTGAAAAATTAAAATTTTTCGGTGAAATTTCAAAGTTTTGAATTGAGACCTATTTTATGACTTATCGGACCAAGATATTTTAATAAAACGGTACCTTATCTCACTTAGAATTTTATAGGGAATATAACGGTGGGCCACAAATTAAAATTAAGATTTTAACAAAAAAGATATACTTAGTACTTAGTTTAAATTGAACAAAATAAAATTTTTACACATTCTTAAGAGATTATCTTTCGCTACGTGTAAAAATAAGTATAAAAGCTGGAACAAAATTTTTTACGAATTCAAAAATAATGAAGCCACCTTTTTTGTGAAAAATTAAAATTTTTCGGTGAAATTTCAATGTTTTGAATTGAGACCTATTTTATGACTTATCGGACCAAAAATACCAAAAGAAGTTGCGGCGAAAATAATAAAAAATAATATTCTAAGGCGAATATCTCTTAAACTGTAAGAGATATGAAAACATGTTTTATAACATTTTTTCTTTGCCTTGCTAAGCAAAATACAAAAAGGTAAAAATCTTTAAAATCGGCCAAGATATAAGAAAGTCATAAGCTGCATAAAATTTTTTATACTCGAGGTAGGTAACTTTCAGCCCCCATAGCCCCGCCCCTGTTTTAACTATAGGCCTAAAAAGACTTGAGACAAAAAATATAACTCCTTGTCTATGACTACTTCAATTTTCAGCGAGATCCGTTGTGTGGTTTAAAAGTTCCGGACTTTTTACCACTTTTTCTTTTATTTACACCACTGTGCGCCTGTATAAAAGGTAAAACATCAGTTGGCAATCCGATAAAAATAAAAATCTGTCGCCGTTCCTGGAAGAAAAACAATTTGGAAAAAGCAGTTTTGAAATTTTACGAGTTGGTGGTCGACTTTTGAATGCACCTATTCCAATAGATGCCAAATTCCCTGCACTTTTGCCAAAAGATCATCGCTTTACTCGCCTATATGTGGAATATCTTCATAGAACTCACTTGCATTCTGGTCCCAAAGCACTAATGGGCATACTTCGTCAAAAAATTTGGGTCATCAACACTAGAGAACTGGTTCGTAAAACAGTTCGACAATGTATACAGTGTTTTCATTATAAATCTAGGCTTGCTCAGCAATTAATGGGTAACTTGCCTGCAGATCGATTTCGGGCACAAAGGCCGTTTTTAGTGTGTGGAGTAGATTTTTGTGGGCCATTTTTTACGTCGTTTAGAATCAGAGGTAAGCAGCCATATAAAACGTATCTAGCAGTCTTCGTATGTTTTTCATCCAAGGCTGTACACCTTGAGCTGGTATCTGACCTGTCGTCAAATAGTTTCCTATTGTGCCTAAAACGTTTCGTCGGGAGAAGAGGTGTGCCACAACGTTTTTTTGCGACAATGCAACGATAATTTATACTAAAAAAAACCACCACTTTTTCTGAAAAAAATGATTTTTGTTTTGTTTTGACTACAATTTCTCGAACGATTGTGAAAACGAGGCATACAGAGCTTTGCGCTGACTTGTTATCTCATTCTGGTCGCGTTTCATCTCTGTGTACTTTGTGGTCTAAAGCATATATTTGCTTTACCTGCATGACTTTCAACGGACCTATTTACTAAAATATTTCATCTTTATTGAGTTGTTGTATGACAAATATCTATTAAATATGTTTCAGATAAGCTTTTAATAAACATCTTACGTTCTTTCAAATAAGCCAGCAAACAAACACGTGTTCATCTATCTATTACCATTCCACACCTTATAACACGGCGAATGTTGTCTTCCAAATGGTCAACCGTTTGTGGCTTATCTGCATAGACCAATGACTTTACATAGCCCCACAGAAAGTAGTCTAGCGGTGTTCTTGATATTGGAGGTCAATTCACAAGTCCAAAACATGAAATTAGGCGGTCAGCAAACGTGTCTTTCAATAAATCGATTGCGGCACGAGCTGTGTGACATATTGCACCGTCTTGTTGAAACCACATCATGGTTATTCAATTCCGGAATGAAAAATTTAGTAATCGTGGTTCTATACCGATCACTATTGACTGTAACGTTCTAGCCATCATCGTTTTTGAAGAAGTGCGGACCAATAATTCCACCAGCCCATGAAACGCACTAAACAGTCAGTTTTTCTGGATGTAACGGTGTTTCGACATACTGTTGAGGATTAGCTTCACTCCAAATGCGGCAGTTTTGTTTGTTGACTTAGCCATCCAACTAGAAGTGCGCTTCATCGCTAAATAAAATTCAATTATGAAAATCGGGACAACGGCAATCTGGTTTTGCACTAAAATTGCACTATTTGCAAGCGTTGTTCAGGCGTGAGTCTATTCATGATGAATTGCCAAACCAAACTGAGAATAAATCAGTTGACAGCTGTTAAATTGGTTGCCAACTTTGTACATAAAGTTTTTAAAATCAATCGGTCCAAATAAAAACAAACTAGAAATTAATTTACAAATCTTTAACTTTATTATAAAAATGATAGATTGATACTACGTATGGATTAATCGACTGAACGATGCAATTGCAAGAGACTGACTAACTTCAATTCATGTTAATATAATTCTGTTCATTTAAATTTCTCTAACTTCATAATATTTTATGACCTATAAATTCTTTTTCTTATTTAACAAAAGGAGAAATATGAGTTTTGTTATTACAGTAGCGAGCAAATTTAATTCAACTGGAAGTGGACAGAGTTTTACCAAAGGTCGCTTCAAAATTGATGTTGCAGTTTGTACAGTTGCAACTCTTACTAGTCCATCAGATCCGGGGTGAACTTCGAGGATGCGGCCTAACGGCCATTTGGTAGGAGGATATCTTTCGTCGGCTATAAGAACCAGTGACCCTTTTTGAATAGAGTTTTCTTGCTGTTTCCATTTTGACATAGATTTAAACCTTTGCAAATATTCACGGGACCAACGCTTCCAAAAGCTTTCTGTCATTTGTTGAATAAGTTGGAGACGAGACAACGTCAACGAGACAATGAGGAAGTGGGCGGGAGTAATTGCATTTACATCTGTAGGATCATCAGACAGAGCGCACAATGGCCTTGAATTTAACACGGCCTCAATCTGAGCCAAAAGCGTTGACAATTCCTTAAAGGTTAGAACGTTATCGCCAATGATTCTACGCATATGAAATTTCACCGATTTGACACCGGATTCTCACTTTCCCCCAAAATGCGGTGCGGATAGGGGGTTAAACTTCCATTGAGTGCCATCATTAGCCAAAAGCGTTGAGAGCTCTGAGAGTTCCTTAGAAGCGTGAGCGAAAATACGTTTGAGCTCTGCATCGGCACCTATAAAATTGGTGCCACAATCACTAGTTAGTGTTGAACAAATACCTCGTCGAGCCACGAATCTTTTAAACGCTGAAAGAAAGCCATTGACTGAATAATCTGAAGCAACTTCAAGATGTATGGCTGATGTTGATAAACAAACAAAAAGTGCGATATAACCTTTGTATATCTTGGCTCCTCGCCCACGCCAAGTCTTAATTTGCAATGGGCCTGCATAATCAACCCCTGAGTGCAAGAAGGGCCTTGCAGGAGTTGTGCGATTGATGGGGAGTTGGCCCATAAGCTGTCTGGCTGTTTCTCCTCTGATCCTAGCACAGCGAACACATCTGCGGTTAAATGCTTTGATAGATGAACGGCCACCAAGTATCCAGTAAGATTGCCACAGATATACGCACATGACCTGAGTACCACCATGAAAAGTTTTTTCATGGGCTTCTGCAATTAATAAATAAGTAATGGCAGACTTGGATGGCAAAAGAATCGGATGTTTAGCATCTGCATCAATAAGAGCGTTGCGTAGCCGCCCGCCAACACGAAGTAGACCTACTTCGTCAATAAAAGGCGTAAATTTGCTGAGTGGATTAGAGTTTGGCACATAAAGACCCCTTTGAAGCATCTTGATTTCAGCCTGAAAGAAAGAATTTTGAGTTAACTTTATCCAAAACTTACGCTCCCAGTCTAATTCTTTAGCGCTCAATGGTTGTTGAATAATAGATTTGTTGGTCTTTGAACAAAATCGTCGGCAAATAGCGGTTACTCTAAGAAGGCGTGATAATTTTGAGAATTTGGAAACCAAGTCCCAAATTGGCATTTCTTGTTGACGTCGCACTATATTTATATCTCGATTCGACAATTTTTCTTCTAGGTTAACATCGCCTAATTTTATGTCTGAGACTGGCCATGATGACGAATGATTCAACAGCCATTTAGGGCCATGCCACCATAAGGGATGATCGATAAGTTCTTGAACTGTAAGTCCTCGAGATACACAGTCTGAAGGGTTATACCTGCCCGGAACGTGATGCCATTTGGCGTTAGGTAGAGTGTTCTGAATTTTTTGCACACGCTTAGAAACATATTCTCTCCAGCGAGAAGCATGTCCTTTTATCCAGGTTAGCGCCACAGATGAATCAGTCCACAAATGTGTCGCAACATTTTTGTTATTTAATATGGTTTTTAAGTGAGCCACTCTTTTAGTGAGAATGACTGCGGCATTGAGTTCAAGACGTGGGATAGTTAATCGCTTTGTTGGAGCAGCTTTAGTTTTGGCTTCAATTAGATGCATAGATATACAGTCAAACTCGGTGATTATACGTAAATATACAACGGCTGCCATTGCGTGCTCGGAAGCGTCCGAGAAACCGTGGATTTCAAGGCCAAGAATAGTTGAAGATACGCCAACCCATCGAGGTATTGAGACTTTATGAATATTTTCTAAGTCGATTGCGAACTTTGACCATCGAACTGCCAAATCATTATTGATAACTTCGTTCCAGTTTGTCTTAGTGAGCCAAATATCCTGCATTAGTATTTTAGCTTGAATGGTGACGGGAGAAATCCAACCCAGTGGATCAAAGAGTCTAGCGATATTAGATAAAATAAAACGCTTTGTTGGTTTATTTAAAGATACAGTGGAAAAAGGTGATGTAAAAACGAAGAAATCGTTTTCTGGTTCGGTTTTCTTTAAATTCAATAGCGTTATTTATTGTACAGCGATCCTGAGAAATATCAGAAAGGATTTTTGAGTTATTTGACGACCATTTTTGTAAACGAAAACCGTCCGCCGTGCAGAGCTTTTCTAACTGGTGCACTGCAACTTGAGCTTCTTCTATAGAGTCTGCACCTCCAAAGGTGCCGCCTTTGCACCTCTTGAAGTGACCATGAAATGTTTATGACTCGTGTGTGTGTGTGTCACACTTAAGCCTGCCGTGAGAAAATTTATGCATAGATTAAATAACAGTTTTGTTTATTCCCACAAAATTAGAAATAGTCACTGCCCTTATTTAATGCAGTTATGCATTTAATAATTTGCCGTAATAACGGCACTTGCAATGCTATGCACATTTGGGGCAAACTAAAACATTCACCACTGTGGGAACAAATAAATATTTTTAAGGAAAATCAAATTTCATCAAGAATTTCCAACAACACTTCCACAGCGCCAATGCATTCACGTTTATAAAAATAGTCTAGGATATTCTCATAAGTAGTATATAAGCTGAACTAATTTTAAGTTAAAATCAATCTTAATTCGAAAGCAATTGACAGAGTACTTGTTGCTTGATTGCTGCAATAAAGATTCAATTTTTTTAAATAATATAAAAACAAAATTTAATTGTTTTAATTATTTTGCTTCACCATCTACGTAAGTTGTATTATGCAAAATATTTACTGCCAATGGATAGTTACAACCTTCATCAGCTGCAAGCTGTTTTATTACCCGGTTTGATAAGTAAGGCGCAGGACCGAGTCCATAAGTGACTGTTGTGAGACGATAGGGAATTACGGTTGGTGATGAAGATGGCTTCCAGAGAATTTGCTGATATTTCCAATCACGTGGATCAACCATGACTTGCCGAAACATTTTTTCAATATCGGCTGAAAAAACAAATTGATATTGACGCCATTTTGTAATTACGTCCAAAATTTCTAGCTGGAGCTTAGGTCCAACATGTAAGATGTCATTTAGTGAGACCCCGCTTGTAGTTTTACATGAACCATTAAATACTACCCTTAGCTTAGTTGTAGTACTAGACTCCCTCATAACTCCATGATGTGGAAGGAAATATTCCAGTTTATGAGCTTCGTTATAAGACATCCGTACCATATGCCCCAAAGACTCATACTCTTCGAGAAATTTTGAATAGAGTTCATAGAAAAGAGTATTTGATTCTGATTTCTGAATCATTTTCAATAACGTTCGCTCTGCAGCTTTACGAGAGTCACCCAGCTCATTAGGAGTTCTTTTGAAAGGCAATCTGACTATGTATCTACCTGATGAATGTCTTCGATGAGTGGCTTGAAAATGAGCTTCACATTCCTCATCTTCAGGAGATAATACGTTTGTTTTCGTTGTGCCCTCTTCTTGTGTCCAAAAACGTTGCAGTAACTCATCGAGACTGTCATCAATACGACACGTAAAAGCTTGAGCTACACCTGATGAAATTGAATCGGTCTGTTGTTGAATACTACCTGATAATATCCATCCTAGAGACGTTAGCTGTGCAACTGGACAGTTACTACCACCTTTAAGGATTTTTCCTTCCAAAAGATATCCATATAAATCAGCCCCTATGATAAGATCTATTTTACCAGTGATCATTAATTTAGGATCAGCTAGCTGAATACCTTTAAGGTATGTAGTATTAGAAAGGTTAATGGCACATGTTGGCAACTGAGAAGTTAATTTCGATAAAACATACGCGGAAGCGTTACATTGAAAGCTTGACGCAAAATGAGGGCATATCTTAAAATGCATCAAACCTTTAGTCGCTACAGATTGAAGCGCGCCGATTGCTATTAGGTTTAAGTTTCCTTTCTGTCTTGATAGATGAAGCTTCTTAACTATTTCCTCGCTGATGAGCGTTATTTCTGAGCCTTGATCCAGCAAGACGCGAGCAGTAACAAAAGAGCCTTGAGATGACATAATACGTACTAAAGCTGTGGCAAGTAGAATTTTTGAGTCGCTATTTAGAACTCCAGAAGAAGCATGATTACTGACAGCTGCTGAATTGTTTCCATTCGATACTGAATTTTGAGAAGTAGAGGATTCCGATTGTCTTTCATACCCATGAATAGATGAATGGTGCTGACTATTACAGTGCTTGCACCGCTTTGAGCTTTTGCATTGATAAACACGGTGAGGGCCAAGACAAACAGAGATTTTTTGATACAATAACAGCATATTTCTGTTCAAGATTCTTACTATTATAGATATCACAACATGAAATATAATGATTTGAGTTACAAAGTGAACAATGCATATTATTCGTTTTAAAGGTCAAATTATTTGAAACTTTAGACGGTCGTTTTTGATTTGCGGACGTAGCAACATGAGAACTTGCGGAGGGTTTTTTGGTAGCCTTTGTTGAAGTTGTTCTTGATTCTACACTTTCTAATGCTTGAATTCGGCCACTGGAAAGACCTCTAGTTCCGAAAATTTTGCAGGGCTTTTGGATAAGCTTCGAGATAATTCCCAGGCTTCATGTGATGATGAGTGTAAACGTCGCACAATCATATAAACAATAATGTTGTCCCACTGTTGCACAGGTGAACCTAAGGGCTTCCAAGGCACCAAGTGATTCTTTGACTACTGACAAAAGATTAGAAAATTTTTGGACATCGGCCCATATGCACCCAACTTTTGGTACCAAAAATTGATCATAATGGTACATACATACATATATATGTATATATATATATATATATATATATATATATATATATATATATATAATGATATATGTATATATATATATATATATATATATATATATATATATATATATATATATACATATATATATAATGTTTAAAAGCAAAATTCGAAAATATTTGCGATCATGTATGTATGTATGTATGTATGCATGTATATATGTATGTAGATACGTTTGTATGTATGTAGGTATGTATGTATCTACATATGTATGTATGCATGCAAGTATGTTAGCATAAACAATTTCTTTGCTTTGGTGTAAAAATGTGTATGTATACACGAGCTTGAAAATGAAAGTGATATAAAGAATTGTTGAAAAAAGGGTACGCAATGAAATTCTTTTAAACAATTGCGTCTTCAAATTCATTCACACAAAAAATCATTTTGGGTTTCCCTACGTACTTACATATGTACATACACACATACATGTGTATGATGATACGCAACAGATCATCGTGCACAAGAAAAAAATAATTTTGTAAAGCAAGCAATGTAAATATGTATGTATGTATATATGTATGTATATAATCATTGTTTTATGGAACACACTGAAAATATTCAATAATAAAGAATTTATTTTAGAGTTTTCTATTATAGATACATACATACGTATGCATGTACCCAGTAAAGTAAATTGAAAAGAAAATCACACTTAATGGCAATGTTTAGCATTATAATTCAAAAATAATGCAATTATATGCAATTTTTTGTTAAATAAATTTTACTATAAAGTTAACTGATAAATAATTAAGAAATACATTTTGCTTTTCTTTATTTCATTGATATTAAAAAGAATTGGTGTCACCCAGTGGTTGAACTTGAGCATATTAAGAATTATTTAAATAAAAGTTTTGCAGCCTGTGTTAAATCCCGGTAGTGGATCTGATATTGAAATTCAGAAAAAATCGGCCCATATATACCCCAGATATAGCGTCTCCCGATATTTCAAGAAATCGGCTTTAAAAGCCAAATAAAACAACTTTTCGCACCAAAAATCAATCAGAATGTATGTACCATTGTGAAGGGTATTTAAGATTCGGCCCAGCCGAATATAGCACTCTTACTTGTTTTTTAATTACAATTTACTATTATATTTACTGATATAATTGTTCTTCAAACTCTGTTTTTTTATAGGAAACTATAACCCCAATTTATTTCAAATATGTAGATGATACATTTTTTAATAAGTTAACTTCGTTAACTTAGAAGTGATGAATAGTTTCAGACTTGTTTTGTTTTTAATAAAGCTTGAATTATTATAGACCGATCCGGTTCGAAGGACCATCAAATATGTACATAAAGTTCTTAAAATCAGTCGGTCCAAATAAAAACAAACTAGAAATTAATTTACAAATCTTTAACTTTATTATAAAAATGATAGATTGATACTACGTATGGATTAATCGACTGAACGATGCAATTGCAAGAGACTGACTAACTTCAATTCATGTTAATATAATTCTGTTCATTTAAATTTCTCTTACTTCATAATATTTTATGACCTATAAATTCTTTTTCTTATTTAACAAAAGGAGAAATATGAGTTTTGTTATTACAGTAGCGAGCAAATTTAATCCGAATAAACTTAAAGTTCTATACATCGAAAAAAAACACCCTTTACAAGGGATCACAAAGAACACATCCGGTCTCATCAAACGTTCACAAAAACCTGATGGCTTCATCGCAGAAGAGCAGTCACGAAGGTGAAATAGTCAAGCAGTATGATTTTGCAGAAAGTTATAGTTCTTATATACATATATATATATATATATATATATATATATATATATATATATATATACTTTTTTTTTTGTTAGCCTCTGGTGGGAATCGAACCACTAAGCATTAAGACTGGTCAGCAGCCAACATACCCAGGTATCGCAACATTTAAAATGAATGCGACAATAGGCAATTTAATTAAATACTTATTTACCGTGTATGTGTGTATGTTATTATTTGAATTCTGGGTTAACTCTGCACTACGTTTCAGCTAGCTTATAGCCAGTACACAAAAAGTTAATTAAAAATCGATTGTATTGTAGCTAATTTGAAGCTAGTCCATAAAAGTTAACGTAAAGTTAATTATTTTAGTAGTCGACTAATCAATGTCCGACAGGGACGAACTATAAGTCGATTTTATTTATAGTCGACTACCAATTTGCTGGCAGGGACAAGCAAAATCAATACTGAATAAAATTGCTGCTTGCGTGTATGTATGTATGTACGTACATACAAGTAGCGTAGAAGATTTATCATATTTTTGAAGTTTACTTTGGCTTAGGTTGAATAGTTTTACCCCCGATTTTTGACTTGGGATTTAAATACAAAATTAGTAATTTTTCTTAAAATTTAAGTTGGATTTAAAATAGCTTTCTGTTTTACAGTCTAAAATTATTTTTGGTAATTAATTGTAATAAAAGTACGGCAACACAATGTAAGTGTCAAAAAATTATCGGTAACTCAATAAAAAACAGCTGTTTAAACAAATTTGAAAGCAAGTGAAATTGTAAGAAGTTTAGAAAATAATAAATTGTTTTGTAAAAATTATTAAAATGAGTAGCAACAGTGATAAAAGGACTCCCAATTTTACTGCCACAGAAGTTGATTACCTTCTGGAAATAATAAAAAATCAAATTATGAAACAAAACAAAAAAACATGTGCAATTTTCTTAATTTGCAGAACACAACCAAACTGTCAAAATCATATGGCAGTACGAAAAACTTAAATCGGATTTAAATGAGCACGGCAGGCCATTTAACACAGACAAACCAGATATCCCAAAAATGACTTTCGTAAAATGGCCATATCATTTGTTTGGGGACCAGCCAGAAGTGAGCAGTGCAGAAAATCGTGGCAACATGAGTGTGTGAGAACAACTAGTGTATACAAAAACAAATATAAGCAATGAAAAATTTTGTTGTAAAGTGTTTGGAAAAATATTGGTTTTGTTGTAAGTTTTACGAAAAAAAGTAGAAAACATAAATGAAAAGCTTTGAAAACTACTTTTTAAACATATTCCATGTATTGCTGGTGATGTACTCAATGCAAATAAAATATTAAATACAAATAATTATTACTTGTGTGCTTATAAAGCTGTTTTGTTTGCATTCGATTTGCACTGAATTTTTCTAACCAAAAATCAAATGTAAACAAATGCAGAGGCTACCAACAGAGAAAGCTATATAAATATTTTCATGTTTGCTGTCCTTCACTAGACTCACCAGTACCGCAAATTGGTCATTTTTGTAGTCTGGTAGAGCTGGTGACCCTTCTGGTAGTATTCTGTGCCATTTAAGTTTGATTTAAATACCAACTGTTTGACTCAATTTTGTATTTAAATCAAATTTAAATTGAAATGGCATTTAAAATCCAAGTCAAAAATTGGTGGTTAGAGCGACCATAAGCAGAAATACCTAATTATGGAAAATGTATTATTGACTGGGCATTTTCAAACAATCAGAGCAACAGTGTAGCAAAAGTATATCTCACGATAAACAGCTTTCACGATGAAAATTTGCTTATGATTAAACGACGCTTGCCAAGTAAAAACAAAAATATTCAAGTACAGCAGTGACTGCGGATGACCTAAAGAAAAGTTTTCGTTATACTTGGGTAAAGGGTATAATAGATTCGGCATAGTCAAATATAGCACTTTTACTTGTTTTTCTTGTAAGCAACTCAAGCGTGCACAAAAAATGCTGTAGACTTGATTTGATCTTATCGACTTTGTATCAAATGCGAATAAGACGTCTCGATCATACTTGTTGCAGCTCACTGCTGCTGACTGATATGTCGGTTCTAACTAACTAGTTTATTAAGAGCAAAATGAAAAACCCAACCGAAACTCTTGTGGACATGTAATTATGCACCTCTATCTATGTATCTATTTCAGAAGACTACATAGCATATATGTATGTGCCTGTGCTGATACTCTGCTTAGTTTTGTAGGTTAATGATTACCAATAGATTGGTTAACTTTAACTGCGCAGCCATAACGTAGATATTGGTTAGCCTTAACGAAAATATTGGTCAATTAAATTTTTTTTTATAATTTTCATTTCAAATTAATTTTTTTTTTAAATAAGCAATTAAAAACAAATAATGAAAAACCAATAAAAAAAACAAGGGAGATCTGATCCGCTGATCTCTTTTTGGTTTGAGAACTTCGTGTAGAACTGTAACGAAAAGCAACGTAAGATTTTTGAAAGAATGTGGTGTTACGATAACGGATACAATATTCTAAGATAAAATAAGTATTTCTATTATCTTTTTTAATTCAACCCTCCATAATACTAGTGTTACCGCTGTCAACAAAGTGTTAAGCAAACATCACTTTATGTTATACCATGTATAACTTATTATCACTCCGTTATGTATTCTCTTCAAAATATCTTAAGTTAAATTCCTTCTTTTATTATCTGCATTTTAATTGCTATTTCTTTTATTTTAATTGTCCAGTCACCTGCAGATCAAGTCAACGCTCAACATTTCGAAAACAATCAACAATCACTCATGCCAGCATATACCTTCCACACCTTCACAACTTGCAGCCAGGCGTTCCATACCGCGAGAGTTACCATCATTCAACGGAGACATAGACGACTGGCCTATTTTTATCAATAGTTTTGAAAATAGTACGGCACTCGCTGGATACTCAGACGCAGAAAACTTGATACGTCTACAAAGCTGCTTGAAAGGGAAAGCTAGGGAGTTAGTAAAAAGTAAGTTACTTCTACCTGCGCTTATACCAGATATTATCAAAACACTTCGTTTGTGTTTTGGCCGACCAGAGCATATTTTAGAACGCGTTATAAGTAAAGCAAAAAATATGCCAATTCCCCGTGACAAGCTTGAAGCACTCATAGAGTTCACGCTTAACGTACAAAACATATGTGCAACTATGGAATCATGTGGATTGGAGACGCATTTAAACAACCCCATGTTGGTAAAGGAGCTTTTAGATAAGTAACCGAATCAACACAAGTTAAATTGGGCAATGCAGCTGAACAAAATGAGAATCGGAAATGTTCAAACTAACCTTTAACACAGTAAATATTTCTTTTCGTTTTGCAACTCTTTTACTTTTCTTTGCAACCTTCTATTACAACGAGTTACCATCGGTTACTACGATGGTAACTCCAAAACCGGCATTTCCGGTTTTGGAGTGCAACAACCCTGCACGGATTTTTGCTTGCCTTTTAAATTTTATATGCCCCACATAAAAACGCTTTTGGTATTTTTATAATAGTTTATTTGACTAATTTTAAAATTTTAATTAAAAAAAATTCGCATGAAAATGATTGCTTCAATTTTGTGAAGTGCCCTATGGATCTAAAATAATTCGCATAGTTTTTAAGCCTATGGTCATCGTACTAAGAAGCTTTTACGGGATAGTCAAAACACTTTATACTACTTTTGGAAAAACAAAAGTAAAAAAAGGTTAATGTGTCATTTCCGGTTCTGCAAATGAACAATTCTTATTTTTTTAAATTGAAGGATTTCCTGTAAGAATCACATACGTAAATAATTTTGTATTTTTTGCCAAGAAAAATTTTTTTAAAAACTTTCAAAAGCGGCAACACTTTTGCACTCCATAAAGGTGGGATCATACGATTGCCGCAATGCACCAATTTTTGGTACATTTTGTGTGCCAATCGTGTGATAGCACAATTTATTGGCTCATGCGGCAACCAAAACGAATGTTGTTCCCATTTGTCCCAATGAAATACAACCCTGATGCGACAACCGTGTGAACACTTGCCATACAACTAATCACCAATAAAAATTGTGACAACTTTTGCACCAACTTGCATACATATATTTATAAATTCCGCGTTCAACTTTTTTATTTGTGGTTATAAATGTTGTCTCATTTACATTGTTATGCTGCCAGTGCACAGTTGTCGATATACCGAATCTGGCGGCATTAAATTCGCAAATTATTAAAAACAAAGCCTGATGCTTAATTTCGACTATGAAATGCGTAATAAATTAAACTCTAAACAATTTTCGTTTATTTCAGAGCTTTAAATATAAATACACTGAAAATAGTATGTCTATAATTTAACACCAATATTTATAATTTGCAGCCTATAAAAAAATTTGTTAAATTCCATCACTTTTTTGTTAAAGTTGCTGATACCTAGCCAAAAAATTAGAAATGTTTCTGTTAAATTACAGACATATTATTTTGAGTGTAGTTAATATAATTAATACAAATACAAATATATTTGAAAAAAAAGTTTATTTATTTGCTTTACAGCCAATTTATTAATTCAAAAATCAAAAAACTGTTTCTTTGAGATTGCTTTCCAGCTATCTACTTATATGCCGACATTTCATAGGACCTACCCTAATTATCAGTAGAAATGAAACTTTTGATGATTTGTTCCAACATTCAACTCTCGTTATTTATTTATAAATAATAGAATATATTTATAAATAAATAACGAGAATTAAAAAAGTCAAGTATTTAAACAAACCCTTACACACAAAGAAACTTTTACTGTCGATATACGCCCATATGCTGGATATATGTTTGCATTTCTTAATTTTGCACCAGCTTAGATCAATTTATACGAGTGCTTTGTAAAATCCCCATCCACGTAAAGAGCTTCATCAGGACTGTATGCAATAGCATTTTTGGCTTCTGAAGCAATAGTTTTTTTAATATTTGCTGCAACCTCGGAATCAGAATGTAGCATGTATACAACATCTGATGCGTTTCTATTTCCTGCTTTGTGAAAACTTACACGCGTCGCATCAACAAGTTCATCGCATGTAGTTTTTTCTACAAGTTGTGAAACTTTGTTTACTTGCGTTTTAGATGAACAAGCAGTGAACTCTTTTACAGGCCTTCCAAAATTGTTACTAGTTATCCGCCCAACCAATAAAATTCCACTGTCCAACCAATCTTGATTACGTTTTTCAAAATTCGATAAAGTTCTGTTGCAGTTCTTCCACTTTTCCACTACTTTGCTTATGAAGCTCCTCATTTTTTTATTTCTCGGCACTGCTCCTCATTATTGTGCGATTGGTCTATTATATTATTAAATACAGCTGAAAGTTTTTTAGTAGGGACGTTTCCATTGTGCCAAATCGTAAAAAGTGTGCCTTTGGAAACATTCATTATGCCTAAGAAAATAATTAACCAATAAACGGGCAAGAATGGGCAGATCATTTTGGACGTTTCATAACAACAAATAACCAAATTAGTAAACAAAACCATATTTGGACCGATCAAATCCCAAAAGATGCACTCCACCAAACTATAGTATATAACACTTCCAATCTGCTATCAGCAATGTTAACTTCTACAACGTTCTTCTATTAAACTAGATAATCACAGATCACAAACACATTTTTATACCCTTCACATAAATGTGTAAGGGTATATATAAGTTTGTGATTCCGTTTGTAACGCATTGAAATATCCATCTAAGACCCCATAAAGTATATATATTCTGGATCAGCATCAATAGCGATTACGAGTGAGCGATGTCCGTCTATCCGTCTGTAGTCGTTGACATACCGTTTCTGAGAAAACGGTTTGAGATAGAAACCTCATTATTTCGCTCAAACGTGTTAAACCCCGGTAGTGGGTCTGCTATTGAAATTCAGTAAGATCGGTCCACGGACAGCCGAGATATATTCAAAAAACCGGGTTTTGAGGGGTATTTTTTTTCCACTTTCTTAGTCAGATTTTTGAAAAAAAAATGTTTCTTAAAAACTAAGCCATATCATTTTTAGTGCCCATTAAATCCTAGAAATTAAGGAATTTTTTAAATCGGCCCATATATATCCGCCATATAGCGTCTCCCGATTTTTAAAGAAATCGGCTTTATAAGCCAAATAAAACAACTTTTGGCACCCAAGATCAATCAGAATGGTATATATAGGCTATCTAGAGGCAAAAGTGGAAAATTTTTCCACATCGGCCCATATACACTCGAGATATAGCGCCTGTCGTTTTCTCAAGAAGTCGGCTCTAAAAGCCAAATAAAACAACTTTTGGTATCAAAAATCGATTAGAATGGAACATATAAGGTGTTTAAAAGCAAAATTGGAAATTTTTTGAAATCGGTCCATATATATCTGAGATATAGCGTCTCCCGATTTTTCAAGAAATCGGCTCTTTAAGCCAAATAAAACAATCTTTGGCACCAAGAATCAATCAGAATGGTACATATAGACTACATAGAGGCAAACGTGGAAAATTTTTTGATATCGGCCCATACACCCTCGAGATATAGTGCCTCAAGTTGTCTCAAGAAGTCGGCTCTAAAAGCCAAATAAAACAACTTTTGGTATCAAAAATCGATCAGAATGGTATATATAAGGTGTTTAAAAGCATAATTTGAAAATGTCTGCAATCGGTCTATATATACCTGAGATATAGCGTCTCCCGATTTTTCAAGAAATCGGCTCTATAAGCTAAATAAAACAACTCCCGATATCTCAAGAAGTCGGCCCTGGAAGCTAAACGAAACAGTTTTATGCGCTAAAAATTTGTCGGAATAGTACATATGTATAGGCTGTTCAGAGGCAAAATTAGAACATTTTTGGACATCAGCCCATATGCACCCCAGATAATGCTCTTCACGATTTCTCCAGAAGTCGCCATTAAAAGCCAAATAAAACAACTTTTGTATGTATGTATGTTTTTTTTTTTTTTTTTTTTTTTAAATGAGGAAAAAATCATCGAAAGACCCCAGCACCTTAGCGCTGGGAGTGCGAGACTTTAACACGCTAAAACGACCTCATTTTTCACAACCCAATCCCTGTGGAACCACCGCAAAAGTATTTCCTCACAGGGGGGGCGGGGAGGTAATACCTCCACTCATTACTGAATTCCTCTGCGAATTCTTTCTTGTCTGCGAAGTTCCAACAGAACCGATTTCACGAACTCACCGACATACTCCCAGTTGTCCAGCGAAGCTAACATTGAGGGAACAATGTTCTGCATATCCACTCTACTTCTCACAAGTTGCTCCAAGTTTGTCCTCTGGGGCTCAAATCGTGGACAAACAAAAAACACGTGCTCAGGATCCTCTATACAGACAATACAGTATGGACAATATGCTGAATCGTCTAGGCCAAAACGATGTAAATACGATCTAAAACAACCATGACCGCTAAAAAACTGCGTTAAATAGAAATTCAGGAATCCATGTTTCCTGTTACACCAAACGTCAATATTTGGAATGAGCATATGCGTCCATCTTCCCTTTGTTGCCGTCGACCATCTAGCCTGCCACTCTGCAATACAACTTCCTTCCACGTTTTCTCTCTCTGAGGAGCTCTGTAATTCCGACAGGTATTTCGCTCTTCTTGCTAGTATGTCAATTGGCATCATAGCCGCAATAACAAAAATTGCCTCATCAGACACAGTCCTGTACGCACAACAGACACGAAGTGCACTAAGCCTGTAAACAGAGCTAATCATTTTGCAGTAGGTCTTACTTGTAGTTGACTCTGCCCATATCGGTGATGCGTACAGGATGATGTTTTTAACGACTCCCGAGAGCACCTTCCTTCTTAGATATTTCGGACCCCTTGCGTTTGGCATTATCCGGCACAATGCCGTGCATGTTTTCCCAGCCTTCATCTTAACATACTCCAGATGTTGTTTAAAAGACAAACGATTGTCTATCACAACTCCCAAATACTTTAAACTTTCCTTTGTTCTGATTACACAGTTTCCAACAGTTAAGCTAATATGTTCTGCTACTTTACGACTCGTTACTAACAGAGCTTCGGTCTTATGCTCAGCCAATGACAGTCCCACTGAACTGAGCCATGTTCTGACCACCTCAATACCAGCTTCTGCGACTGTTTTAGCTTCCCCAATATTTTTTGCCACAACTGTCAACGCTATGTCATCGGCAAAGCCTATAATTTGCATTCTTTCTGGCAGATCCAATCTTAAGATACCATCATACATAACATTCCACAACAATGGTCCAAGTACTGACCCCTGTGGAACTCCTCCAGTGATATTGTACTCCTTAGTTCCTGTATTGGTCTCATAAATAAGAACTCTGTCTCGGAAATATTCCTTGATTATTTCCACAAGATAGTCTGGACAATTGAGTCGCCTTAATGCCGTTACAATATACTCCCACCCAGCCGTATTAAAAGCGTTTTTGACATCCAAGGTTACAATCAAACAGTACTCCTTGCTGCCATTTCTCGACACTTTGCCTTCAATTGCTTGTTTAGCTGTTTGTATCACCATCTTGATAGCGTCTATTGTCGACCTGCGTTTCCTAAAACCATACTGGGTATCCGACAGACCATCAGCAGCCTCAATGTGTTCACTCAATCTATTGTATATAATGCCTTCCAGCAGTTTCCCACAAGTATCTATCATGCATAGTGGTCTATATGATGATGGATCATCTAGAGGGTTGTTGTCCTTAGGTAAAAGAATAAGTTTCTGTCTTTTCCAAATCGACGTGAAAACTCCTTTCTGTAGGCAGGTATTAAATAACCGTATTAGCTGCCCGGCACAACAGTTAACTATCTCTTTCAGAATGACATTCGGAATTCCGTCAGGTCCAGGTGCTTTCTTATTCTCAAATCCTGAGACAACTAGTTGTACTTCCGATAAGGTAACATCCGGAAAGATCAAGTTTCCAATGGAGTAACGTGTAGCCCATGTAGTTGGAGCATTCTGGGGAAAAAGATGGTTCACTATCCTATGAAGATCTATAGCGTCTGTCGGGATAGGTGCACTTAAACATTTAAGTTTCTTCGTAACAAGTTTGTACGCTAATCCAAAAGGGGTTTCTTCAACTTCATCGCATATACTCAGAGAGCATGTTCTTTTACTTTTCTTGATCGCAGACTTTAGAGCCTTCTTTTTCATCCTAAGGTTCTGGTGGTGTAGTTCATTTTCTGGTCTACCACGTGATCTTGTAAACAGCCTTCTGGCTCGAACACAATCCTTCCGTAGTTTAGCTATTTTGTATGTATGTATGTATGTATGTGTGTATGCATGTATGTATGTGTATATACGTTTGTATGTATGTATGCATGCAAGTAGGTTGGCATAAACAATTTTTTTGCTTTGGTGTAAAAATGTGTATGTATGTACATATGTATACACGAGCTTGAAAATGAAAGTGACGGAAAGAATTGTTGAAAAAGGGTACGCAATGAAATTCTTTTAAACAATTGAGTCTTCAAATTCATTCACACAAAAAATCATTTTGTGTATCCCTACGTACTTACATATGTACATGCACACATACATGTGTATGATGATACGCAACAGATCATCAACAACGTGCACAAGAAAAAAATCATTTTTTAAAAGCAAGCAATGTAAATATGTATGTCTGTATATATGTATGTATATAATCATTGTTTTATGGAACACACTGAAAATATTCAATAACAAAGAATTTATTTTAGAGTTTTCTATTATAGGTACATACGTATGCATGTACCCATATACGTAAGTAAATTGAAAAGAAAATCACACTTAATGGCAATGTTTAGCATTATAATTCAAAAATAATGCACTTATATGCAATTTTTTGTTGAATAAATTTTACTATAACGTTAACTGATAAATAATTAAGAAATACATTTTGCTTTTCTTTATTTCATTGATATTAAAAAGAATTGGTGTCACCCAGTGGTTGAACTTGAGCATATTAAGAATTATTTAAATAAAAGGTTTGCAGCCTACTTCAATATAATTACAGTCATATTCATAAAAACTATTGAAGGTTTATTACACGTTTATTTGACAAATATTTCGTGGAAATACGTCAAATAAGAGCTTAATAAACTTACAATAATTATTATGTATATGGCCTTTAATATATAAGTATGCATACATATGTATATTGAAATAAACTCGTTTTACATCAACCATTTTAACAAATACAAAATCGATTTCTCTCACTGTAAGCCAGAAATACTTTACTGTTTTACAACTGCTGTAGTTGTGCCTGCCGCTTCTCTATACCTACCCTGTCGGACATTGAGTAGTCGACTACTAAAATAGTTAACTTTAAGTTAACTTTTATGGACTAGCTTCAAATTAGTTACAATATAATCGATTTGTAATTCACTGGTTATAACCTAGATGAAACGTAGTGCAGAGTTAAACCAAAATGCATATAATAACATGCACACATACACGGTATATAACTCTTTAATTAAACTGCCTATTGTCGCATTCGTTTTATACATATGTTGCGATGGCTGAGTGAGTACGTTGGCTGCTCGCCAGTCTTGAGGCCAGTCTCGATTACCTTTAGAGGCTAACAAAAGAAAAGAAAGTAGGATGAAATTTAGAAATAATCCAGGCGTCAATCAGTTCCTGCTCCAAAATAGTTAGTTTTAAGTTAATTTAAAGTTAATTTCGTTTCCGACAGGGTATTAACAGCGTATACATGCGTCACATATTCAAGTGTGCAGATTTTTCATTACCAAATTTTTACATACACATATGAGAGTGATCAAGATATTAAAAAATTTCTACATACACATACATATATATATGAGTAGCAAGAAATGAAGAAATTATGCTATTCATTATACCCTTAATAAAACTATACATATGTATATAAGTTTGTGATTCCGTATGTAATGCATTGAAATAACAACTAAGACCCCATAAAGTATATATATTCTGGACCAGATTCAATTGAAACTACGATTTAGCGATGTCCGTCTGTAGTCGTTGAAATACCGTTTCTGAGAAAATGCTTTGAGATAGAAATCTCACTCTTTCGCTTAAATGTGTTAAATCCCGGTAGTGGATCTGATATTGAAATTCAGAAAAAATCGGCCCATATATACCCGAGATATAGCGTCTCCCGATATTTCAAGAAATCGGCTTTAAAAGCCAAATAAAACAACTTTTCGCACCAAAAATTAATCAGAATGTATGTACCATTGTGAAGGGTATTTCAGATTCGGCCCAGCCGAATATAGCACTCTTACTTGTTTTTAGTTAATACATACCTTCTACTTTAAATAAAAACCTTAGTTTATAAAATTATTAATCAAATGATTTATTATTGCCAAAAATCACGCAATGAGTAATTTGGCGCCAAATTCTTTCAATGCACTTGCTGCAACTTATGTTATATTTGACAGCTAACATCTGTGAGAATATTGAAAGCAAAACAAATGTAAAAACGTAGATTTGCTCAGTGGAGTATCGGTTATCGATACAATGTAAAACATTTATCGATTTTAAACAAAAAGAATAGAAATCAACAGCCAAACTGAACAGAGTCACTCTGTTCAGTAAAGTGAATTGTTCAAAAGAACAAATTCGTTCATGAGCAGCACAACTCTGGCATAGAAAGAAACAAAATGTATCGTGTAAGAGAAAACAGCAGTGGAAGAGAAATACACTAACAACATTTCATAGCTATTACACAGAAAGAAAAAGCTCGTAGAAAAATTTAGTTTTTTCTATTTGGTGATGGTCGTATATAGAATTTTAAGTGCGAATAACACACGAGCGTACTAAGCAAAAGCCGAACAAGTTAAGGTACAGTATTGGGCTGGGCGAATCTTAAATACTCCTCACAATTAATACTTCAGATTCGATGCTTATAGATCGATATCAAACTCGGGTATATGTATTGATCGATGTCGAACATTAAACATTTTTCTTCCAAGTTCTTCGATTCTACAATTGAGCAAAACGTAAAAATTTAGCAGTATATTGGGAAGATTATCGACATAGACTGAGAAAATACACCAAGAAAATAAAAACAGCTAGACGTGCATTCTGGAGTCTTTTTTCCGAATCCATTTTATTATAACATGTACATACTTCTCGGCACAAAAACTTGTCTAAGTTCGTTGTAAAAAAACAAAATACATATTATTGAAGCTGTTTTTATTTAGTTTTTATTTCAATTTAACTGCCTGTTTCTCAATGTCGAAGTCGTGCGATTGTTCGCTTTCTAAGCGAAAGAAAATTGGTTAAAGTTCCTCTATGACGTTCTTTTGTTCGAACTATGACTCGATCGACAAGTCGAAAAGATGTAATTATTTTTATACAAAAATTCCGATTCCTCGATCATGTCGTCAGCATTGCGAACACAAATGTTAAAAACAAGCACTTGTTGTTTTCTTATTGAGTGAGAGTTTTTATAGAAAAAATTTTTTATTACAAATAATTTGAAATACTATCCCCCTTATTTTACTATGTCCCCTTATTTTATCTATAAAATGTAACGAATCTATAATATTGTTACGTTTCAACCTTTTCAAAACGTTTTCCGTAGTTTCTTTAATTGTAATGAAGTTCAAAACACTCACGTCTTCAGTTTACAATATTCAACAGTTCAACACTTTATTTATTTTAACACACTATACCTGTAAACACTTTACTAAGAACACTTTACTAAAAGAACAACACTTTCACTTAATCACTTTTTATTACTTAAGACACTTTACACGTTAGCGCAGCTAAAAATCGACTGCCTTCTCAGCGTTAAGCTCAGCTGCTTTTATACCTCTAATGATCATTACTAGAACATGCTAGACATTTACAGAAGCTAATCACGCCACAACTTTAGTGCGATGTGCGATGATTCATCATGAACAAAAGATATACACACACACCGACATACATACACGCGGCAGTAAAACTCAATCCCTGTAGTAAATAAAATAATCGGTTGATGAAAAACACTAATTATAAATTAACTATTTCGCAAGTGACTACAAATTGGTTTAAATATCATGCAGATATCAACCAAACAGATTGCATAGAAGCACACGTAGTAATAAATAAAAGCAGAAGAGGCATGCCATGATCAGTGTTGCCACAGCCTTTAATTTTTTTTAACCAAATTTCATGAAAAATGTAAACAAAATGCGGAAAAATTAACCAAATTTAGTCAATTATCAGCAAAAATCTTAAGTACCAATAAAGCCAATAAAAAGCAAGCATTTTCAATTCTAATGAAAACCAAAACATCTAAAATAAAAAAAATTTCATCAGCGATATATTACCTTTTTAATTTTTGTGTGCTTATTTTACCTTGCCCTGGTTATGAGCTATAATTATACTATAAAAACTTCTTCAAATAATGCATATCCAAATTTGGTTTTAAGCACATTCTTAAAATATTTCTACTAGAAATTAAGCCATCATTAGATAACTGCAGGAGTTTACAGAGAAAATAGGACGATTGCAACCAATATAATTAAATGCAAAGGACCCACAGAGTATATTACATATATGTATACATTAAAATATACTTCAACCAAAAGTAGTGTTAAAACAATAAATTACATATACGAGTTTTTATAAAGAATTACAATGGACTTAAAGTTGAACGTAAAATTTTCCAATTTTTTTCATTCCTTCGAAATAAAAATATGTAATGATATTTTTTTCTTCAGTTAAAGAAAAGTAACCAAAATTTAAGAAAATACACACCAAAAAAAAAAAAAAATAAGCAAATTTTGTTTAGAAATAATCAAAACGGCAACACTGACCACTATGTCAGCTGTCGCATGTCAATAAAAGCAAACAAGGTTTTTGATGTAAATATACAATTGCCATAAAAATACTAAACGGGATAAAAATAATATTTTATTAATAATTTAAAAGTGAAAGTGTTCTTTTTATAAAATAGTTAAAAAATGTACAGCAAAAGGCATTTAATGACAAAAATAAAAGCCGAAAAGGCGAAATATATACAGAAATTAAGAAAAAATAATTGCGCAAAAGCTGCACCTGCAGTAATGGAAGTTGTAGAAATTGCAAGTGAAACAATTTTTGCATCGATAATGTGGAAATTAATTATTTTAGTTGCAGTGAAAAAAAGCAATCATTACGTGAACAACTGCGAGACTGGTATAATATAAATAAGACATCGCGTAAAAGTTTTGATGAACTCTTGGCAATTTCAATGAGCCATTTGATTCTCTTTCAATTTTGGGAACGTGTGTTGTTGATTTAAACTGCCTAGGTGATGAAAAAAAATAAAATAAAATTGAATGCAAGCTCGTTGGTTTACCTAGTGGGGGAAAAGTAGTTTTGCTTCCATTATTGCACGGGTGCTATTAATATTCAACGAAATAAAAGCTGTTAATTTTTTTTAATTTTTTTTTAATGTAAAAGGAATAAAATATCTAATAAATGTACAAAAAAAAAACAAATCTACGAAGTAGCAATTATGAAGCGCATTTATGTAAGCACTATTGGTGAGTATCTTATACATTTGTAAAAATATGTTAAATTACTTATTTCGTATTTTAACAGATAATGGAAAAGAAAATAAAAATAAGGCGACTTGCCAGTGTTCGTCTGAGGTTTTGAAGCAATTTGATTTTAAATTTTCTGAAATGACATGTAAGATTAAAATATTTATTTCCTAAGAAAATATCGCATTTTTTATGTACATGTTTATAGGCCAAATTCAGGAGCTCAAAGAGATCATCCAAACGCAAAACGAAGTTATGATGGCAGCATTGTCTACCTAAAAAGTTCTGACTGAAAGCCTTGTTCGCCAGGAAAAAACCAATGTGGCAATAAAGAATGTTTTCCCAATTAAAACCCTCGAGGAGCTTAAAGCACTCAACGACGCCATAACTGATGAAAATCAGCAAATTTATGTAAGTTTTTGTTTGTATCTAATTTTATAATTTTTTTAACTTTTCATGGTTTTTTACAGACTAATGCCATGAAATTATTTTTGAAAGGGAAACTGCCAAAAACGTTAACGGCAATTTTATCATTGCAGTTGATTCTTGCTATAAATATTGATGGAACTCATAGGAAAATGAGCTTGAAGGATTATGACAAATTTTTTGAAGCATTAATGGATGCCGCTCGGCCACTCAGTAATGACCCACATACAGAATTACGCAACGCCTTAGCTGTCATCAAAAAACGTCATTTTCACAACGTTTGTCTTGATAAAAAAAGAAAATAATGTCAATGTTTTATTTTCTATGAGCAGTAAGGGCTTTTCATTTTTGTATACATTTTTCATTTAACTTGTTTTCATTACAACTCTTACCTTAAGTCATGAAATGTACTTGAATTTTAATTTAATGTCAACAACAACGTTGTTAAGAGATGCCTTATAATTTTTATTTTAATTATAATAATTATTACTGTGTAATAAAAATATGTATGTATATATACATTAAACTGTTTAAAAATGAATTTAAATAAAAATGATTTTTAAATAATTTTGCATAAACCGATTATTAATAGCTCATTTTTAAATTAGTGACAAATTGGTTGAAAAATAAGTAATTAGTAGTCAATTGAAAAGTCATGCAGAGGTAGCCAATTGACTACCTCCTATGACATGCCCATGTTAAAATAGTGAGTCGGCGACAAGAAAAAAAGTCACTAAATCAACTAGATGTGCTTATTAAAAAACCAGTTTAAAATTACTTAAAAATTAGTTTGACTTCCTACAGGGAAGCATCTGAGCCGCGCACATACATACACACACGAATATTGTATCGTGCGGTGGTGGTTTCTTTTATTTCGCTGTTGTGCCTATTTATCTACACATGTGCGTCAGTATGTGCAGACTCGCTGTGCTGCCGTTTTGTTTATCAACAAGTTTCTATGTATCCATGTGTGTATATACCTCCTGTGTTCATTTATAAATAATAACAAGACAATACGTTCTAGAATAATCACAATCGCTCCGTTCACGACCAAATTTGTAACAATATTATATTTAGAGCTTTCTGTGATATTATTCAAAATATTCACAATATATTTACAAAGTTCGTAGGATGGTGAATTTATAAATGAACAGATATGTAGGTCTTAAAGTAAAGTCTGTCTTATGTATTTTAGGTAAACCATATAATCTAGGTGCGTTAGCAATATTAAGAAAAGGTTTTTTAGATGAGAATCAAAAGAAAAGAATAAAGACAAATATTGCTAACGCACCTAGATTATTTGGTTTACCTAAAATACATAAGACAGACTTTCCTTTAAGACCTATCTGTTCATTTATAAATTCACCATCCTACGAACTTTGTAAATATATTGTGAATATTTTGAATAATACCACAGAAAGCTATAAATATAATATTAAAGATTCGTTACATTTTATAGATAAAATAAGGGGACAATATATAGGAGATGACGAAAGGCTAATATCATTTGACGTAGTTTCATTATTTCCGAGCATACCAGTAGATTTAGCAATAGATACAATAGAAGGAAAGTGGAATGTTATCGCACAACACACACGAATAGAGAAAGACTTATTTTTACGTATGTTAAGATTTTGTATACAGGACAACAGATATTTTCAGCATAATAATAGAATATATACACAAATAAATGGGCTTCCAATGGGATCTCCAGCTTCCCCAATTATTGCAGATATTGTAATGGAAAGACTACTAGATAGTTCTATAGAAGTTTTGGATGTAAGACCCAGAATTATTACAAAATATGTAGATGATTTGTTTTGCATAATTCCAGACAGGGCTGTTAATAACATGTTTACAGTATTGAATAATTTTAATGATAATATTAAATTTACAATGGAAAGGGAATGTGATTCAAGACTCCCATATTTAGATACCATGATAATTAGGAGAAATAATAAATTGATAATTGATTGGTACCAAAAACCAACAGCTTCAGGCAGGATAATTAATTATTTTTCAAAACATAGCAAGAGTATCATCATGAACACAGCTAAAAATTTTGTAAAAAGAGTTCTCAAGATTAGTGATGAGGAATTTCATAGCAAGAATATTGTTAAGATTAAGAATATTTTAGAAGATAATGATTTTCCGGCTGCATTGACTCATAGATTAATGAATCAGATTAGGAATAGAAGTACTCAGAATATAGTTAGTACACCTGAACCAAAAATTTACAAGCCTTTGACGTATATACCAGGACTATCAGAAAGAATAGCAAGGTCTAACATATATAATAGGGAGCAGTATAGAATAGCTCATAAAAGTTATAGGACATTGGATAAATTATTTAGTAAGACAAAAGATAAATTTGATACATTAGATATGGCAAATTTAGTTTATAAAATCCCTTGTATGGGAAATGACCAGGAGAATTGTGATAAAGTATATATAGGGACTACAAAAAACAAACTAACGACTAGAATAGCAGGACATAGATCGGACCAAAAGTATAGACATATAAATGCACAGAAGACAGCATTATCTTCGCACTGCAGTAGTTTAAATCATTATCCTCATTTTGAAAATGTTTCAGTGTTAAAAACAGAAAATAGTTATAAGAAACGTTACATGCTAGAAATGTTAGAGATAATTAAAACACCATTAACACATAGGATGAATTTTAGAGTAGACACAGAGAATTTAGCGCAGAATTATAGATATTTAGTTAACAAAAGATTAGGAACTTGAATGTTTTTAATATTTATTATTATATTAAAATATTATCATTGTTAGTCTATGGGTAATGTTTGCTGTGTTAACATAACGTTGCAATGCAACATGTTGGGAATGTTAACATAGCAAATGTTAGACATAGAATTAATTTATTTCTACTTGTGTTATTTTTTACTGTTATTTATATTGTTTTTATTTTTCAATTTTTGAATTTTTTTAAATCAAAAATTTTTTCAACATTTTCAATTTAATTACAAATATTATCCTGAAGATGATAACAAATTGTATCGAAATATTGAATAATATTGTCAATAAAAATTTTTATATAAAAAACGATCTGAAGCTGTACTAAATAGTATTTCAAATAATTAAAAAAAGATCAAATAAATATTATATAATTACAAATAATGTTAAAAACTGAGAAATAAAACTAGAAGCCCCACATATTTTTCATTTTATTTAGTAATATATTAAACAATTATTACCTGTCTGTATGTAGTTTTCCAAAACAGTTCACTTGTTCGCTGGATGAAAAAAAAATCCTGAGTTTGCCAGAGGAATACCAGTGTTCAATACTTATTAAATGTATATGCAAAAAAAAATTATTTTAAGCCTTAAAACACCACAAAAACTAGTTCCGCACTTTCAAGATGTTTGCTTTTCCATGTATGTATGTATATGCTTTGGCATATGTATGTATGTATGTATATGTCAGAAACAGCTGACTAGTTTTATGTAGGGTTGTATTTACACAAGAACAGTTTAGTAATTTCTTTCAATACTGCAATAAAAAATTCAACAGAAACTTTATGTTACCGATCTGGTATGTCTGTGAAATAAATAGAAAATATTTCATGACGTAAGCCCATGCGAAGGCAAGCTGTCGACAGAGAAGAATCCAAATTGATTCGAAGTCGAGCGACTATGTTCCGATCGTTTACATTTTGTTGCGACATTGAGGAAGAGGCAGTAAGATGTATTTGATGGCAGTGTCAGTCGTAAATAAGCGTCCAAAGCACTCCAAGCAGCACTTTTAACTCGCAAATCATAAAAACGCACGCAAAAGATAATAAATGCCCTGGTTATGATCAGTGGTAAACTCTTAAAAAAACTGCCAAATAATGCGCTTGTATGTTTAGGAACTGTATTTAATTCAGTTATTCGCATTAAGTACTTCCCAAGGGCCTGGAAAGTTGCTAAAATAATAGCCATCCCAAAACCAAACAAAGACTTATCAAAACCAACGTCTTACAGACCAATCAGTCTACTACCACTTTTGTCATAGCTCTTTGAAAAACTTTTTTTGAACGTATTGAGCCCATTCTCTTAGAAAGGCAGCTTATCCCCAATCACCAATTTGGATTTGGACGAAAGCATTCTACTGTTCAACAAATACTTTGTATTGTATTGTATTATACTAGGTTGGTCCAGGATGGCCCTTTGCGTTGCGACCAAGAATGATCTATTGTGCAAAATACAAATACATCGAGTAACAAATAACATATCGGCTGACATTGACAAAAAAAGTTGTGTATTGCAACATACCTTGATGTCGCAAAGGCGACGGTCATAGCCCCTATTTGGAAGTACGGCGTGGGAGTTTGGGGCACTGCTAGCGCTACGAACATAAAAGTTATCCAACGAATCCAGTCCAAAATATTGCGCTACTATTGACAACGCTGAATGCTATGTTAGAGATGAGGACATACATCGAGATTTAAATGTCAAAACAGTGAAAGAAGTCATCCGTATCAACAGACTTAAACTCGTTTGACACAACATTCCAACACGGAACTCAGACAGTTGCATACCAACGAAACGCTGGCACCCAGAAGACTTTAGCGATATGCGCCATCAGATCTAGTTAACCGCTACTAGAAGGGTCAAGCTGCTGGTTTAAAAAGAAATGATTTTCATATGTTATCACATTTTATTAACATATGATATAAATTATCTTAAGATAATTAACACCCCCATTAAGTACATCTAATTACTTATCGTCTGTTGATACTTGGACCAACATAAGTTAAGCATTTTATTTTTCTTTTGTTAGATTTAAGCATTATTTCATTTACTTTATTCCTGACCTAATTTTATACAAGTTCAATAACCATAGTCATTATTTTCTTTAATTATTTCTTTTCTTTATTTTGATCTAATTTCTATAAACAGTTAATGTTACTGACAAAACATAAATAAATATTTTAATTTAAAGTTGTAAAGAAAAAAATTAAATAATATTTTCAGTTAGTTAATTATGTCATTTCCGCATTGGTTTAAACATTTAATTTAAAATTAAGCAATTTATTATTAATTATTTTTGTATATAAGACAGAATAAAATAAAGAAAACCAGATTCAATATCATAAAGCATTTAAGCATGTTTTATTTGGATCTCGACGTGTTCTTCTAGTTCAAGTGCAAGCAAGAACAAAAGCAAATAAAAACAAGTAAGAGTGCTATATTCGGCTGGGCCGAATCTTAAATACCCTTCACAATGGTACATACATTCTGATTGATTTTTGGTGCGAAAAGTTGTTTTATTTGGATTTTAAAGCCGATTTCTTGAAATATCGGGAGACGCTATATCTGGGGTATATATGGGCCGATTTTTTCTGAATTTCAATATCAGATCCACTACCGGGATTTAACACAGGCTGCAAAACTTTTATTTAAATAATTCTTAATATGCTCAAGTTCAACCACTGGGTGACACCAATTCTTTTTAATATCAATGAAATAAAGAAAAGCAAAATGTATTTCTTAATTATTTATCAGTTAACTTTATAGTAAAATTTATTTAACAAAAAATTGCATATAATTGCATTATTTTTGAATTATAATGCTAAACATTGCCATTAAGTGTGATTTTATTTTCAATTTACTTTACTGGGTACATGCATACGTATGTATGTATCTATAATAGAAAACTCTAAAATAAATTCTTTATTATTGAATATTTTCAGTGTGTTCCATAAAACAATGATTATATACATACATATATACATACATACATATTTACATTGCTTGCTTTTACAAAATTATTTTTTTTCTTGTGCACGTTTTTGATGATCTGTTGCGTATCATCATACACATGTATGTGTGTATGTACATATGTAAGTACGTAGGGAAACCCAAAATGATTTTTTGTGTGAATGAATTTGAAGACGCAATTGTTTAAAAGAATTTCATTGCGTACCCTTTTTTCAATAATTCTTTATATCACTTTCATTTTCAAGCTCGTGTATACATATATGTACATACATACACATTTTTACACCAAAGCAAAAAAATTGTTTATGCTAACATACTTGCACGCATACATACATACATATGTAGATACATACATACAAACGTACCTACATACATACATACATACATACATACATACATACATACATACATTCATACATGATCGCAAATATTTTCGAATTTTGCTTTTAAACATTATATACATATGTATGTACATATGTACCATTATGATCGATTTTTGGTACCAAAAGTTGGGTGCATATGGGTCGATGTCCAAAAATTTTCTAATTTTGCCCCTAAACAGCCTGTATGTACCATTCCGACAAATTTTTTGTGCAAAAAACTGTTTCGTTTACTTTCCAGGCCCGACTTCTTGAGATATCGGGAGGCGCTATATCTCGAACATATATGGGCCGATGACAAAACGATTTCCAGTTTTGCTTCTGACTAACCTATATGTATCATTCTGATTGATTTTTGGTGCCAAAAGTTGTTTTATTTAGCTTATAGACCCGATTTCTTGAAAAATCGGGAGACGCTATATCTCAGGTATATGTAGACGGATTGCAGACATTTTCAAATTTTGCTTTTAAACACCTTATATGTACCATTCTGATCGATTTTTGGTACCAAAAGTTGTTTTATTTGGCTTTTAGAGCCGACTTCTTGAGAAAACTTGAGGCGCTATATCTCGAGTGTATATGGGCCGATGTCCAAAATGTTCCACGTTTGCCTCTAAATAGTCTATGTGTACCATTCTGATTGATTTTTAGTGCCAAAAATTGCTTTATTTGGCTTAACGAGCGGATTTCTTGAAAAATCAGGAGTCGCTATATCTCAGATATATATGGACCGATTTCAAAAATTTTCCAATTTTGCTTTTAAACACATTATATGTTCCATTCTAATCGATTTTTGATACCAAAAGTTGTTTTATTTGGCTTTTAGAGCCGACTTCTTGAGAAAACGGGAGGCGCTATATCTCGAGTGTATATGGGCCGATGTGGAAAAATTTTCCACTTTTGCCTCTAAATAGCCTATATATACCATTCTGATTGATCTTCGGTGCCAAAAGTTGTCTTATTTGGCTTATAAAGCCGATTTCTTTAAAAATCGGGAGACGCTATATCTCGAATATATATGGGCCGATTTCAAAAATTCCTTCTTTTCTAGGATTTAATGGGCACTAAAAATGATATGGTTTAGTTTTTAAGACAAAATTTTTTTTCAAAAATCTGAATACAAAAATTGCGCAAAATACCCCTCAAAACCCGGTTTTTTGAATATATCTCGGCTATCCGTGGACCTATCTTACTGAATTTCAATAGCAGACCCACTACCGGGGTTTCACACGTTTTAGCGAAAGAATGAGGTTTCTATCTCAAACCGTTTTCTCAGAAACGGTATTTCAACGACTACAGACGGACAGACGGACATCGCTCAATCGTAATCGCTATTGATGCTGATCCAGAATATATATACTTTATGGGGTCTTAGATGGATATTTCAATGCGTTACAAACGGAATCACAAACTTATATATACCCTTACACATTTATGTGAAGGGTATAATAATGCCAATCCTGGTTTATGTACCTGGATTGAATTTCACTATAGCCACAAATCTCAACATCGTCAATTTGCTAACAGGTGTAATAAAATATGGGTTAAAAAAATGTATGGTGGCATATTTTCATTTTCAAATTCTATGGAACTCTTTCCATACAACAGCTGTTTTTTATTGGAGGATAAAAATTATTTTTAATGAAAATAACTAATTTCTTGCCGCCAATGAACATTTGGCATTATTTCTACAATTAAAAACCAAATCAAATTGTATGATAAATTCACAAATATTTAATAGGTATGTATGTCATGAACAGTACTAAACTAAAATGTATGTATAACAACTAGAATATTACCCGCTACTTCATTAGCAGATGTTATTTAAAGAAATAATCCATATATACATACAAAATACTCGTAGCTCAAAAAAGAAAATAGAAGAGAAAATAATTTATTATAATTTGTATTAAAAGTTCGATTTTTTAATATAACCCTGTTTATAGGACACGACTCGTCGATAAAAAGCACTAACTTGGCAACAGTTTTGTTGTTTTGGTTTATAGGTCGCTACTATTGACGATTTGTGACAAAGTATGTAAGAGCTGTTATTTTATTTTGGTTTATGGGACACGAGTTTGCCGGCAATAGTGACAAATTTGTGCGAGTGAAATAATTCATTCGTACTTGAAAATTTTATACTAAAAAAACAAAAAGAAAAAATAAAAACAACAAAATGGAAATTTCAACAAAAAATGTTTATTCTTTTTCAGCCCGGCTCAACCTGAACCTCAATTATTAAATTTAGCATTTAATGAAACAAATTTCTTTATTTATTTAACAAATTCTATATTGGACCAAATTTGATACTTCCTTCTGTAACTTTTTTGTTAACTCCTACGCAATAATAATAATAATAAGAAAAGTAAAAGTAGAATCATAATCATTGAAATTTATTATTGAACTCAAAGTCTTAAAAGTTACCCTTACAAGCTAAGGGCGATACGGTCTCTTACCACCGTCATATTTCCATAAGCATCTCCCTCGGCTGATGAACATCCTCGCGTGTTGATGTGTCGTCAAGTTGTGGCCAATTATTTTTATAAAATATACACATGTTGTGTAGTGCGCAGCACACATTGACAATTTGTGCTGCCTTTTGAGGTGAATAATGAAGCCCTGTTGACCCTATCAAGCACCTAAAACGATTTTCAGAACACCAAAGCAGCGTTCGATTACATTTCGCACCTTGCAGTGCTTCTCATTAAACATTTTTTCGTGTGGTTCTACTGCGTTCTTATAGGGCTTCATTAAATACGGCTGCAGTTTGTAACCACCATCACCTGCAAAGAATAATATACAATTATATTTAATAGTAAGTAGTTTTATGATTTTACTTATTTTTGGTTACATACCGAGAAGCCAGGTATTTCTTTTCCCTCCTGAATACTGCAATTCAAAATAAGAGTGGGCTGAACTGTGTTCCCATATGAAGGCGTCGTGATTACGGCCAGGATGTCTGGCGTCTACGAAAGAGATCACCATATTCTGGTCACATACATATCTGCAGAGTATATTATGAGAATTTTATAAATAAATCAAATTTTGTAAATATAAAAGAGATACTCACTGCCATTACATTAATGCTGTAGAAACCTTTATAATTGTGGTATAAGTGCATTAAATTCTGCCCTGGAGATTTAATACGTATATTGGTACCATCAACGCACCCCACAACGCCGGGTATACCACCTTTATTATAAAAGCTTTCTTTTATTTTATTTTCTTCCTCCAAATTTTTAGGCAAAACTATCCATTTGCAGCAAAGTACTTCTTCAAAGATGTTTAAGCTATTGTTTTGCACACTTGCGACTTACAGATTGAAGAACTCCATTCATTGCCAATGGATGGATGCTTGGTAGCCACCGGTAGCAACAAAAGAAAGAAATGTTGCGAGTGCAGTTGTTGGCAAAATTCTTCTATTTTTATAGGACGTTTTTAACTTTGCAATCATGTCATCTAGCAGTACTTTAAACATCGCCATACTAACACGAAAGTTCGCTACGAAGCTAGATACAAATATATTACTAAATATTTCATAAATGTTTTTACTTGCGAAAACTTACCGTTCTTCAGGCAATTCAAGAACATTAGAAACATCTCTAAAATTCCTCCGGTATACGCGTGTGTTTTCATTTTCACTTTCGCTTTCACTTGAAAATGCTAATTCCACTGAGGAAAACATTAGCGGAAATCACCCTTGATTGCATATCTGCAATTTTAGCAGATATAGCATGATTTTTTGCTACAAAGCGTGAGTGTCTTTTTCAAGTGTTTAGCAAAATAATTATATCAGCTGATTTTAGAGTAACGGAAAATATAAATATTTTTGTTTTGCAAATTGAGAAGGAAGTTTAGAACACAAATTGCCAAAATTTCATTATTCATCTTTTCGTTGGCCGTCTTTTATTGTTGACTTTTTGTTTAATTGCCTTAATTTTATTTTTACTCTCTTCCGTATTCATTTTCTTCCCTGTTTTATTTATTTGTTTACAAAATTTAATAAAGCGAGTTTGCCGCATGAGATAAGCTAAGCCGCAGCCAATATTTGAAAAGCAACGCCGTCGATAACATTTGCACGTAAAGCAACCGCCCAATTTTTTGCTTATTTTATAAAATTTAATAAAAATGATGCATAATATTAGGTATAATATTAACTTTTTACTATTTTGTAAATGCTTCTTTGAGCAACGGTAGCATTAATTTAATTCCAGCACAGGCATGTTTTGTGGCGGCCTTGCCGTCATACAGTTTTTTCAGCGCAGGAGTTTACGTGTTGAAATGTAGAAAAACAAGCAGCTGTTTTAGTATTTAGCAACATTTGCAAATACGGATCTGCAATGGTTTTTAGTTATGCATATTTGCTTAAGTGTTGCAAATCTCGGTTTCATACATTTCGTTTTTGTAGTGTTGCAGACTATGGCACATATGCTACGGTTGCAATATCTACAAGGTCTGCAAGGGTAATTTGCAATGAAGGGTGAGTTCCGCTATTATTTAAAAATTGTTTTGCACGTTAAACGATATACAAATTTAACACTTTTAATACAAATTCAAAAAATCACCACCAAATTATTTATTTTATTTATTTATGTGTATATGTCAGCTGTGTCAAGAATATGGTTGCCTTTTTTTTAGTTAAAAACGTGTGAACGATTGTAAACAAATAGTATTATTTAACATGTAGGCAATAATACGATTCAGTACATTTTGACGTATACGCGACTTAACGTAAGGCGCACGACACGATAAAGTCGCGTCTTATAAACGCAATATTTTTCGTAGTCGCCCATTGATTGACGAGTCGCTAGTGAGTTTTGTCGTCTCCTATAAACAGGCTGTAAGTTTTGTAAAATTTTTGTAAACTAAAGTTCTAGTTTCAACACTATGAAACCAATTTCAAGAAAGAATGATCTTGCCGTAAGCAAAACATAAACAATTCAAAAACGATTTATAACAGGTAGCAGCACTACTACAATAAAAGCAACACCAACAAACACTACGCATTTTGTTAGTAGATTTACTCTCTATTCTGTCTTTCCTTCTTTTGCTACTTGCATTAGGTATTGAAATATACATAGAATTACAGATTTGATCTTTTTATATCAGTTTTTGGCCCCTGATCAAAGTGAAAAACTCAGGATTTCATAAAAGCACTAAACACCTGTCCAATTATTTTCATTAAGCTTTTGACCCTTTTTGAATAATATTTTGTTACTTGTATTAGGCTGCGAGATATATGTAAAATTAACAATTTATCCCTTTTTGTACTCTTTGAAAACACAAAAAATTGCATAAGCTATCCGTAATTTTATTTTTAGGAGTCTAATTATTGTTTTACTTCTTTCCTGCTTTCATCCGTCTCTACAATTAAAAAACGTACCAAAATTCTATTTTGCCCCTTTTGTTCCCCTAAAAACCATGATCTCAAAAAAGTACCAGACACCTGTCCAATTATTTTTAATAAGCTTTTACGCCCATTTTGATTTTTTTTTTTTTTTTTGTTAGTTGTATTAGGCTCGGATATATAGAATGACCGATTTATCCCTTTTGTCCCCTGAATGTTTGAAAACTCAAAAATTTTAATAACATTTTTGAGACTTTCTTCTTAAGAGTGTAATTCTTGTTTTACTTTTTTCCAGCTCCTGTCCATCTTCACAATAAAAAAAGGTACCAAAATTCTGATTTAACCTCTATCATCCCCCTGAAATTCAGGATTTCAAGAAATAACTGACACCTGTTCGATTATTTTTAGTAGGCTATTAGGCCCTTTTTTTAATTTTTCCGGTACTTGTATTAGGCGAAGAGATACAGAATCACCGATTTTGGCCTTTTTCACCCCCTTTTCATCCCTCTTTGCTAAGAAAGTAAAAAAGTTGTATTATCTACTCGACATTTTGTTCTTAGGAGTGTAGTACTTGTTTTGCTTCTTTCCTGCTCCCATCTCTCTTTAAAATTCAAAAAGTACCAAAATTCAGTTTTTACCCCTTAAAATTCAGGATTCCATAAATGTACCTGACACTTGTTTGATTATTGTTAGTAGCCTTTTAGGACCTTTTTGAATTTTTCTAGTATGTTGCGAGTCATCCTCGCATAATTTAACTTATAAATAATTAGGTCATAAGTTTGTTTTATTTACGTGCTGACGGGTAATTCTGCATTTCGCTCCAGTCAGCAATATTGTTAAATCATAATTGTTAATACTGGTAATTAGGTTATAAGTTTTGCAGAATTGTTATATTTTAGTTTATTGTTTTTAGTATAAATAGTTATAAGATTTGTGAATAAAGAAGAGTCTGACTGAGTCACTTAAACTAAACCCAAGTCTTATCATTTAATAAAGAACTGCCTGCGATCTCTACGGAGCACTCCAGGAGTATAAAAGAAAACAAAAACTAATAAATTAAATCCCTAACAAGTGCTTGTATTAGGCGCGGAGATATAGAATTACACACTTATCCCTTTTTTACCCCCTAAATGTATAAATTTAAAAAAACTGACAAAGTTATATCGAGAATGGGTATTAAACTCAGTTTTTAGTTTTTTCCAGTTTCTATCCTTTACATAGATATATACCAGAGGTGCCCAAAATCTTCTTATGGAAGCGTAAACACCAATACGTATACACTTTATTGACGCACACAAAGAAAAACAGAAATAAACTCATAACAAAAAATGATTTTTTCAAGTGTTTCATACTCACGAAATCATTAAAAAAAAAAAAACAACAAAATCATGAAAACAAAACAAAACAAGTAAGAGTGCTATATTCGGCTGGGCCGAATCTTAAATACCCTTCACAATGGTACATACATTCTGATTGATTTTTGGTGCGAAAAGTTGTTTTATTTGGCTTTTAAATGAGCCGATTTTTTCTGAATTTCAATATCAGATCCACTACCGGGATTTAACACAGGCTGCAAAACTTTTATTTAAATAATTCCTAATATGCTCAAGTTCAACCACTGGGTGACACCAATTCTTTTTAATATCAATGAAATAAAGAAAAGCAAAATGTATTTCTTAATTATTTATCAGTTAACGTTATAGTAAAATTTATTCAACAAAAAATTGCATATAAGTGCATTATTTTTGAATTATAATGCTAAACATTGCCATTAAGTGTGATTTTCTTTTCAATTTACTTACGTATGTGGGTACATGCATACGTATGTATCTATAAAGCTGAAGTTACACAGTACGCTTTCTACGCGTCGACGCTTTTCACGCGGTTGTCAAAAAAGTAGGATTAGTGCATTTGTATGTGACAAGTTACAGAGCACAAAGCATAGAACGCGAAGACGCGTAGAACGCATAAAGTAGACCTACTTTCTACTTTTATATGCGTCACAAGCGTCATGAGAAAATGTCAGCTGTTTTTAATAACCAATGATGTGTCTACTCTCAACGTTATCGATAAATACATTTTATATCGTAAAATAATTTATAAAATCTTTTGCAAAAAAACATTTTTAATAAAAAAGAAAAGTTTTGTTACAAATTTTATAAACATTTTCACGAATAAAACAAATTGTAATTGTTTTTTACAACACTTTTTTCATTAACGAAATTTGGATTCGATTTATCGATTGCGTTTGCGTACTGAGTATCATCACTGTTATGTTTACAAATATTTTCAATTTATTGAAACAAACGATATGGAAGAGAAGCTAATAAATGCAGTTAAAAACCACTAGCTTTTATATAATAAAACCTTGCTGCTCTATCGGAACAAAAATAAAAGAGTAGCTGCATGGAGCGCAATAAGTAATTAGCTTAATTTACCAGGTATGTGTATACATACATATGTACAATTTTGGAGCTTTTCGTAAGCTCTTATCGCACAAATAACAATGTTTATGAACTCTATAAAGTCCATTAATTCTTTTAAAATTTCAATTTCACTTTCCATTTTGTTAATATTTGTTTTGTATGCTAAAAATATTTGCACAACAGCTGATCAAA
Source organism: Sturmia bella (assembly GCA_963662145.1). Classification (NCBI taxonomy): domain Eukaryota; kingdom Metazoa; phylum Arthropoda; class Insecta; order Diptera; family Tachinidae; genus Sturmia; species Sturmia bella. Next base: position 29,412,233 of record OY759170.1, read on the forward strand.
ACAACAAAATATGGCGCGTGTGAAGCGTTGTATGTAACTTGTAGTATGAAACGCATAGAACGCCTAAAACGTATAAAAAGCATGAAAAGCGTGGACGCGTCTAAAGCGGGCCATGTAACTTCACCTTAATAAAAAAGTCTAAAATAAATTCTTTATTATTGAATATTTTCAGTGTGTTCCATAAAACAATGATTATATACATACATATATACATGCATACATATTTACATTGCTTGCTTTTTTTCACAAAATGATTTTCTTCTTGTGCACGTTGTTGATGATCTGTTGCGTATCATCATACACATGTATGTGTGCATGTAAATATGTAAGTACGTAGGGAAACACAAAATGATTTTTTGAGTGAATGAATTTGAAGACGCAATTGTTTAAAAGAATTTCATTGCGTACCCTTTTTTCAACAATTCTTTATATCACTTTCATTTTCAAGCTCGTGTATACATATGTACATACATACACATTTTTACACCAAAGCAAAAAAATTGTTTATGCTAACATACTTGCATGCATACATACATACATATGTAGATACATACATACCTACATACATACAAACGTATCTACATACATACATACATACATACATACATACATTCATACATGATCGCAAATATTTTCGAATTTTGCTTTTAAACATTATATACATATGTATGTATGTACCATTATGATCGATTTTTGGTACCAAAAGTTGGGTGCATATGGGCCGATGTCCAAAAATTTTCTAATTTTGCCCCTAAACAGCCTGTATGTACCATTCCGTCAAATTTTTAGTGCAAAAAACTGTTTCGTTTAGCTTCCAGGTCCGACTTCTTGAGATATCGGGAGGCGCTATATCTCGAACATATATGGGCCGATGACAAAAAGATTTCCAGTTTTGCTTCTGACTAACCTATATGTATCATTGTGATTGATTTTTGGTGCCAAAAGTTGTTTTATTTAGCTTATAGAGCCGATTTCTTGAAAAATCGGGAGACGATATATCTCAGGTATATATAGACCGATTGCAGACATTTTCAAATTTTGCTTTTAAACACCTTATATGTACCATTCTGATCGATTTTTGGTACCAAAAATTGTTTTATTTGGCTTTTAGAGCCGACTTCTTGAGAAAACTTGAGGCGCTATATCTCGAGTGTATATGGGCCGATGTCCAGAATTTTCCACGTTTGCCTCTAAATAGTCTATATGTACCATTCTGATTGATTTTTAGTGCCAAAAATTGCTTTATTTGGCTTAAAGAGCGGATTTCTTGAAAAATCAGGAGTCGCTATATCTCAGATATATATGGACCGATTTCAAAAATTTTCCAATTTTGCTTTTAAACACCTTATATGTTCCATTCTTATCGATTTTTGATACCAAAAGTTGTTTTATTTGGCTTTTAGAGCCGACTTCTTGAGAAAACGGGAGGCGCTATATCTCGAGTGTATATGGGCCGATGTAGAAAAAATTTTCCACTTTTGCCTCTAAATAGCCTATATATACCATTTTGATTGATCTTCGGTGCCAAAAGTTGTCTTATTTGGCTTATAAAGCCGATTTCTTTAAAAATCGGGAGACGCTATATCTCGGATATATATGGGCCGATTTCAAAAATTCCTTCAGTTGTAGGATTCAATGGGCACTAAAAATGATATGGTTTAGTTTTTAAGAAAAAATTTTTTTTCAAAAATCTGAATACAAAAATTGCACAAAATACCCCTCAAAACCCGGTTTCTTGAATATATCTCGGCTATCCGTGGACCTATCTTACTGAATTTCAATAGCAGACCCACTACCGAGGTTTCACACGTTTTAGCGAAAGAATGAGGTTTCTATCTCAAACCGTTTTCTCAGAAACGGTATTTCAACGACTACAGACGGACCGACGGACAGACGGACATCGCTCAATCGTAATCGCTATTGATGCTGATCCAGAATATATATACTTTATGGGGTCTTAGATGGATATTTCAATGCGTTACAAACGGAATCACAAACTTATATACATACATATACCCTTACACATTTATGTGAAGGGTATAAAAAATTGGTAGTCAATATAATTACGGCCTAATTCATAAACACATTATAAGAGTATTATAACCAACTTATAAGCAAAAATCCCGAAAAGTGTATTCATAATCGACTTATAGCTTATTATGCTGCTTATAACCATCTCATAAATTGGATATTTTTATTGTGGCCTCTACCCAACTATAAGCGTTTAATAGTGAAAATTGTTGAATTGATGATTTTTTTTATTTTAACACTATTTATCAATTTTTGCTTCTTGAATGTATCTATATGATAGCATTTCATTGTTTCTTACACCAAATCATCATTACGCATTAAACTATAAAATTCGAATACATGTATGTATGTAAGTCGGTTAAATTCTACTGATAATATGGTGTAAAAATCAGTAATATAGACACATTTACCCTGCAAAAAGCATCTCATTTTTTTATCAAACAAATTTTTCTTTAGTTTTCACATAAATTACAACAAGTATTTTGACGACTTGTATCGATACAATACACAAAGAAATACATATGTATGTATGTATGCATGCATGCATACACATACATATCTACGCACAAACAACAGTAGCGATCCTGCCTGTATTTACAATGTATACACACGCATTGGCCTCTACCTAACTATAAGCGTTTGATAAAGAGACATTCGTTGAGTTGATGAAGAGTTGGGAAGAAAGAATTCAGCAATAAAATAATTTTAATAAAAGATATTTGCGAATTAAATAATATTTACCACTTTTCATTATGTTTTCATGAAAAATATTTGCAAATAATTATAGTGATACACAAACAAATGCTAGAGAGTAAGTAGTCGAATACTTTTGGTACCAGTCGCTAAACAAATGTGTTTAGAAACATTTTTTTTACAATTCAAAGCCTTGTATACATATTTTTCACAATAAAAATAGGTAAACCAATAAATTATTTCATATTCGAACAAAATTATGTTATGTAAGTAAATAATATTTTGCATTTTTCGCAGCTACCCAAATAATCAGTTTCTTACATACATCTCATATATGCAGCACTAGGCACAAAATGAGAGTGAGCATTGCATGGTATTGCCAACAATAAAGTACAAAATTAATAAAACAGTTTGATAGTTATTTCACCCATATAATGTGTTTATGAATTGAATTTCTTATGAGTTGCTTATAACACTGTTAGTGTATGATAACTATTACCAGCTTATAAGCTGAAATAAGAAATTTTTATGAATTACGGGGTTAAAATATAAGTATACATACATATGCATATTGAATTAAACTAATTTTACATCAACCATTTCAACAAATACAAAATCTATTTCTCTCACTGTAAACCAGAAATGCGTTACTGTTTTACAACTGCTGTAGTTGTGGCTGCCGCTTCTCTATACCTTTTTCATTGCCAAATTTTTGCATACACATATGAGAGTGATTGAGAAAGTTAAAAATTTCTACCTACACATACATATATGTATGAGTACGCAATAAAGAAATTAGGCTATTCATTTTTGAATACGAGCAAGAAACACTTGACTGGCACGTTGTTGATGATCTGTTGCGTAGCCTTATACATATGTGTGTATGTATGTATGTACGTACGTAGGGATACACAACATGATTTTTTTGTGTGAATGAGTTTGAAGACGCAATTGTTTAAAAGTATTTCATTGCGTACCCTTTTTTTCAACAATTCTTTCCATCACTTTCATCTTCAAGCTCGTGTATACAAATTCTTAAACCAAAGCAAACAAATTGTTTATGGTAACCTACTTGCATACATACATACATATGTACATAAATACATACATACTGACATACATAGATACATATGTACATACCTACATACACATACATACATACATGCTCGCAAATATTTTCGAATTTTGTTTTTAAAATTTATATACATATGTATGTACCATTTGATTTTTGGTACCAAAAGTTGTTTTATTTTACTTTTAATAACGACTTCTTAAGAAATCGGGAGGAGGGTTATCTGGGGAGCATATGGGCCGATGTCCAAAAATGTTGTAATTTTGCCTCTGAACAGCCTGTATGTACCATTCTAAGTAATTTTTAGTGCAACAAATTGTTTCGTTTGGTATAAAAGAAGTATAAAAAATTGCATATAAGTGCATTATTTTTGAATTATAATGCTAAACATTGCCATTAAGTGTGATTTTCTTTTGCATACGTATGTACCTATAACAGAAAACTCTAAAATAAATTCTTTGTTATTGAATATTTTCAGTGTGTTCCATAAAACAATGATTATATACATATGTACATACATACATACATACTAACATTGATTGCTGTTTTTTTTTTCTTGTGCACGTTGTTGATGACTGTTGCGTATCATCATACACATGTATGTGTGTATGTACATATGTAAGTATGTAGGGATACACAAAATGATTTTTTGAGTGAATGAATTTGAAGACGCAATTGTTTAAAAGAATTTCATTGCGTACCCTTTTTTCAACAATTCTTTATATCACTTTCTTTTGAAGCTCGTGTATACATACATACACATTTTTACACCAAAGCAAAAAAATGGTTTATGCTAACCTACTTGCATACATACATATGTATGTAGATACATACATACCTACATATATACAAACGTATATACACATACATACATGCATGCATACATACATACATACATACATGTATTATTGTGTTTTTTAATATTGAAAAAAGAGAAAACAAGCATTCAGTTTCTTGGTTCTTTATTGACTGGCTGTGCCTGTTTACATCTGCTTATGTATCGTGAAACCTTATTTTAGTACTAACTGTAACTTACTTAGAGTACAATTTATAATGAGCGTATGAGAGCAAGATTATATTTATTAAGAATACCGGGTGTTTAGCTACATGATTTCCACATAAAGTACATATCTCTACATCTCCCCTTTTAAATTAATAAGTATTTTAAATTCACAATTTTTTTTTTTTTTTTTTTAAGTTTATATTTTAAAACTTACACATAAAATTATTTTATAATTCTGTTCTTAATACGCACAAACATACATGTAGTTATATGTATGTGCGTATTAACTATACACATAAGTCTTTAGCTACATTTTTCATAGTACATGTTTTTTTTTTTTTTTTTTTTTTTTTTTTTTTTTTTTTTTACTTGAGTAAATCACTAAAATTAGAAAAGAAAACAACAGTTTGCTTAAGTGTTATTTTAAAAGCGCTTTCGCATGTAATATGAATTTCTTCTCAAAACTTTTCCGTTTAATTCTATCATATAGGAGCGAGGCGTATTACGTTTTTCAATAACTTTAGCGGGAAGCCAATATTTTCCTTCTTTTACCCATATATTTTCCCCTTTTTGAAATTCGTTTCTTGCTCGTGCATTTTGGTCATAATATTTTTTATTGATCATATTATTATGACGCAAAATTGGTAATACTTTTTCACTGAGGTCATTATTTCTGTAAAATTTACACTTTCCCGGAACAAGAGTTCTAGTTTGCCTACCAAATAGTAATTGTGTTGGCGTCAAACTAGAATTTTTGATTGGGGTGTTACGATATTCAAGTAACGAATGCCACAAATTGCTCTTTTCTTCTCTGCATTTCATCACGAGCTTTTTTGCAATTTGTACCATTCGCTCTGCAAACCCGTTAGACTTTGGATAATGTGGACTTACTGTGATAACTCTTATATCTAGTGCTTTTGCCCATTGTCTAAATTCAAAGGAACCAAAAGGAACATTATCAGCTATAATTTTCAATGGGTAGCCGTGTATAGAAAAAATTACATTCAGTTTTTCGATTATTGCTTTTGCAGTCTTTTTAGTCAGAGGCACTATGTCCAAATACTTGGAAAAGTATTAATAATTAAATAATCCTTTCCACTTACTTCCATTATATCCATGCCAATCTTTTCGTAAGGTGATTCAGGTATTTCATGATTCAACAGCGGCTCTTTTGTATTTGTTGATCTCGTTTTTTGACAAATTTTACATTTAGAAATCACCGTTTCTATATCCTGGTTCATGGATGGCCAATACTTTTGTATTGTTCTTTTGCTCTCTTTTTAGTTTTCTCAATTCCCAGATGTGATTTATGGAGTTTTTCAATAATTGATTGCTGTAGAGATTTTGGAACAAAAATTCTATCATCAAAAAACACAATGCCATCTTCACTATATAAGTTCATTCTCTTACTCCATAAAAATTTTATTTCATTTTCTACCTTAGTTTTGTCATTTGGCCAACCTACAACACAAAATCTTAAAACTTTTCCCAAAATTTTGTCTCTACTTGTTTCTGTTTTAAAAATCTTCTTCTTTTCATCACTCACATTAATTGTATGTATCATTTCACTTAAACCCTTTATTTCATTTTCAATTTGCTCATTTTTAACATAGCTTCTGGATAACCAATCGGCTAAATACATATATTTACCCGGCAAAAAGTTAAAGTTCAAATTATATTTTTCTAGCTTTAGCTTCATTCGTTGCAATTTGGCAGATGGTATATTTTTATAATCTTTTTTCATTATTCCCAACAATGGCTTATGGTCTGTGACGATTTCTACTTTATATCCATATATATAGTTATGAAATTTTTGGCATGCAAAAACCACGGCTAACATTTCTTTTTCTATTTGTGCATATCTAGTTTCAGCATCAGTGAGACTACGTGATGCAAAACATACTGGTTTTTCATTTTGGAGTAAGACACAACCTAACCCCGCTTTTGAGGCATCTGTTTGCAAAACGATTTGTTTAGCTTCGTCAAACGGTTTTAGCTCCGGTGCATTAATAATTAAATTTTTTATATCTGGCAAACATTTATCATGAATTGGCAGCCACTGGAATTCAACTGAATTTTTTAGTAATTCTCTTATGGGTTGACTTAGACTTGAAAGATTAGGTACGTATTCACGTAAATAGTTAATAAACCCAAGCAGCTTTTGAATATCTTTTGTACTAGTTGGAGCTCCTAAATCATCAATACCTCTCATTCTACTTTTATCACATCCTATTCCCTTACTTGAAATAATATGTCCTAAAAATTTAACTTCTTTTTCTTTCCATTGTATCTTTTCCCAATTAAATTTTACATTTCTTTCTTTAGCTCTTTCTAACACTAGTTTTATGGATTCATCGTGTTCGTGTTCATTTTCTGCAGCAATAAGTATGTCATCTATATATATAATGACATTTTTAATATCTCCGAAATTATCCTCATTTATTTTCTGAAAAGCTTCTGGTGCAATTTTTATACCAAATGGCAAGCGTGTAAAACTATAGCACCCAAAAGGTGTGCTGAATGTGCATAAATTTGTTGAGTTCTCATCAAGAGCAATTTGCCAAAAGCCATCTTTAAGGTCCAGCACCGAAAAAATGGTCTTATTGATTAGTTTTGTTTTAAGCTGCCCGAAAGTTGGGATCTCATAAAAATTATTTTTTATTGCATTATTTAATTCTTTTGGATTTATGCAAATTCTCAACTTTTTGTTTGGCTTTTCAACAATAACAATGTTTGAAACCCACTCTCCTGGCTTTTCGCACTTTACAATAATTCCTTTTTCACACAAAACTTTTAGTTCTTTTTTCAGTGGTTCCCTAAGTGCAAGTGGTATTCTAGTTGCAGGCTTTGATACTGGCATCGCATTTTCTTTAAGTTCTATTGAAAAGTCTTTTTTGAAGCAACCTATACCTTCAAAGAGTTCATTGTACTCTTTTTTTAAATCTTCTTTAGTAATAACCTCAACCGAATGTACACGCTTTATCAAGCCTAGTTCTATACACGTGTGAAGACCCAAAATAGGAACAGAGCTTCTTTCTTTCACTATGAAAAATTTTATTTTCTCTGATCTTTGTTTGAATTTGCACAGCAAGTTCACAATACCCATATGTTTTATCGTAGTACCGTTAAATGCAACCAAATTATCTAAACTTTTTTCAATTGTTATATTTGCAAAGCATTTTAATATATCCCAGGGCAATATATTAACCATTGCTCCTGTGTCAAGCTTAAATTTTACGGATTTGTTTTGAATTTGAAGAAATTCATACCACGTGTCAAGTTTATTTTCATTTCTAATCGAGTCTATATATAAACTTAAGCTACTTGCTTCATTACTTTGCAATTTTAGTTCGCCTATAGATTTCTTTTTGCACACGGACGAAAAATGATTTCTACCTTTACAATGGTTGCATATTTTGCCATATGCTGGACATTTGCCCTTGAAATGCCTTTTGCCACAAAAATAACAGTTCTTATTGCAGTTATTATTTTTACCGGTATTTTTAGAACTATCTTGCATAATTTCTTTCTTATTATATTTTGCATCATTATCATTAAATTTACCGTCAAATGTCAAATTTGAGGTATCCAACAGCTTTTTCTGCAATGCCTTGTCACTAGTCCCCAATACAATTCTATCACGCACCATCCGGTCTTCATTATCAAACCCACATCTTCTCACTATTTTCTTAACGTCCATAAGAAAGTCATCAAAAGGTTCACCATGTGCCTGGCTTCGGTTATAGAAAATGAAACTTTCATATACTTCGTTGCATTTGGGCTTACAAAATTCTTCGAAGGCTTTTGTCACATCTTCATATTTCCCTTTAGCAGCCTCACTGAGGTTAAAAGAATCAAAGAGTTCTACTGCTTCTGGCCCAATAGCGTTCAAAAAAATAGCTACTTTTACCGCTTCTGTCTTTTTCTCCAATTCAATTGCAGTGGCAAAAATTTTAAAATTTTGCCAAAAGATTCTCCAATTTTCTGCAATATTCCCAGTAATTTGCAACTCGCCAACTTTTCTAACAAAATCCATATTTGTATTGTTATTCAGATATACGTATTTTATATTTTTCGGTGGCCTGCCACGGGGTTTGAGACGAGCGAGACTTCTATTTAATTTTGTTCTTCCCATATACTACTTTTCAACAGTTTTATAAATAATTCATTTGTAATACATAATACATATTGTTATGTATCATTACAGCAATGTAAATTAACATTATGCATCGTTGTATGCACTCTTCTCTTATACACTTATATTCAATTAGTTTAGTTTAAGTAAGTTGTAGGCTTTTCAGAATCAATAAAGTTAGTTATGAAAACGAACTCAAAGATAGCGTTTCAGTACACCGCATTGGCGACGAGGATGTTTTAAATAAAATAGTGTGTACGTGTACACAAAAGCAAACTTTTTCAACAATTTACAAACCTAAAAAAGAAAAACTGAATTTTCTTAAACGGTTCATTTGCTGTATCTAAACAATTTGGTGTATTATACCTACTACAAATACTAAAATAAAAATACCTATTTATATACCTTCATTACCAAAACAATTTGTTTAAAAATTTCAACAAAACCAAATAAAACTGTACATATAAATTACGTTTAACTTCAACAACAACTACCTAAAAACATCATGCCAGATAACACACCAAGTAGCAGCGGTACAGTTATGGTTTATTACCCAAATACTATACCGCAATTTTCTCCCCGCAACGAATCAGGGGTAATATGGAAAGAGAAACTGGACATCCATTTAACTGAAATTAGCTGTACTGAAGAAAATGCAAAGAAAGCAATTTTATTAAAAGCAATAGGCACAAATGCTTATGAAACACTGCATAATTTGTGTAGCCCTCATACACCAGCTTCAAAAACATTTAAAGAACTTTGCAATTTATTGCAAACACATTATACTCCACCAGCAATAATCTTTCGTGAGCGCAAAAACTTCCACATAGCAACGCAACATGATAATGAAACAGTTTCAGAATGGCACGCAAGAGTAAAAAAGCTTGCACTTTCTTGCAAATTTGGAGATAATTTAAGCGCATTTGTTTTAGACCGCTTCATCATGGGTATTAATAATAAAATATTTGAGCGGTTGTGTGAAGAAGACGAGAAGATTACTATTGAAGATGCACTACGCAAAGCTCTCATCATGGAGATGAAACTAACTTCAAATGAAAAAAGTGAAATGCAAGTAGGCATTATCAAGAGAAGTAATGTAAAAAACAAATTCAACTACAGCAAGCACCACAATAACAGTAGAAGTAATAATAATGAGTACAGATCTAAGAAAAACCATTCATCAAACAATCAAACGAAAAAGGCCTGTTACCACTGTGGATGGCGTAATCATGTACCAAATGAATGTCGTTATAAACAAAATAAATGCAATTTCTGTGGCAGAATTGGGCACTTGGCATCTATTTGCAGAGAAAAAAACCGAGTGGTAAATTATGTATCAGATTCAGAAAGTGTGGATCTTGATAAAATTAATTTAAATGATTTTTCTATTTATAGCATAAATAATGGCATTTCAACTAATCTCTACAAAGTTTCAATTAAAATTGATGGTGTTTCTTTCGATGTAGTTTGCGACTCTGGTACTCCGTGCAGTTTAGTATCTAAATCATTTCTCAAAAGTCTTAACAAAAATGTAAGTTTAAAACCTTGTAATGATCCATTTGTTGATTTTAACGGTAATAAGATTAAAGTAATAGGAGAGTATGATGAGCAAATTGAAGTGAAGGGAACAAAGAAAACGGTAAAACTAGTTGTGACAAATAATAGTAATAGTCCTTTATTTGGAAGGAATTTTTTACGAACTTTCAATTTTGAACTCGTACAAATAAATAATATTGATTTTGAACAAAACTCTATAATATCAGAGCAAATAAAAAATGAGTTTCAAGAAGTTTTCAGTAGTGGCCTGGGTTGTTACAAATTTGGAAAAGTTTCCTTGTTGTTGGATCCTCAGGCAAAGCCTATTTATTGTAAGCCACGTCCACTACCATTGGCATGGAAAAGTAAAGTTGAGAACAGTCTAAGGGAACTTATTATGAATGATGTTTTGGAACCTGTTGACCATTCGGAATGGGGTACACCACTAGTTCCAATTTTAAAGCCTAATGGTGAGTTACGAATTTGTGGTGACTATAAAATTACCATCAATAAATATTTATCTGATTTCAAATACCCATTACCTCTCATTGACGAGATATTTGCCTCACTTCAAGGTGGCCAATTATTTTCAAAGCTTGACTTATCTAGCGCCTACAACCAATTAGTTTTGGATGAAACTTCGCAAATGCTATGCACTTGGTCTACACATATAGGAACTTTAAAAATGAAGCGTTTACCGTTTGGCATCAAACCAGCGGCTGCAATATTTCAAAAAACCATGGAAACTTTATTACAGGGTATTCCGTTTGTAGTCGTTTATCAAGATGACATTACTGTGTCTGGTAAAAATATGGCAGAGCATATAAGAAATCTTAAAGTTGTTTTGAATAAATTGTTACAGGCTGGACTTAAGCTGAATTTATCAAAATGTGAGTTTTTCAAAGAGGAAATATCTTACCTTGGTTTTACTATTGACAAATGTGGCCTCAGGAAAAATAAAGAGCGAATAAAATCGGTATTAAATGCTCCGATCCCCAAAACTGTTTCTGAGCTACGTGCATTTTTAGGAATGGTGAATTATTATGCTAAATTTGTCAACAACTTTGCAAAAAAAAATGACTCCCTTATATCAATTATTGCAGAAAAATGCAAAATTTGAGTGGTCGGAAAAATGCCAAAACGCATATAGTTCAATTAAAGCAGAAATTACTTCCGACAGTGTTTTGGTTCATTTTAACCCTAAATTACCAATATTTCTGACTACTGATGCTTCAGAAAGCGCAATAGCTGGTGTACTTTCACATAAATTTTCCAATGGTGAATTGAAACCTGTCGCATTTGTTTCACGTGCTTTAACTAAAGCCGAGCAAAAATACAGTGCTCATGAAAAAGAAGCGTTAGCAATCATATTTTGTGTTACAAAATTAAAACAATATTTAATTGGAAATTTTTTTACTTTAAAAACTGATCATAAGTCACTAATATCAATATTTGGCCCGAATAAAGGTTTACCTATAATGGCAGCCGCCCGTGTTCAAAGATGGGCATTCATATTGTCAGGATTCAACTATAATATTGAACATGTCAAAGGTGATATGAATGAAGCTGACAATCTGTCGCGAATGCCACAGCAAAAAGAAAAAATAAATGATGACGTTAATGAAAAGTCATTTATCAATTACATTGAACAAGAAAATACATTAAATCTGGACTTCAAAGATATAGCGCGAGAAACAAGACGTGATCCTTTTCTCTCTAAAATATGTGACTTTGTTAGATTAGGAAGAATATTCGAATTAGAAGGTGAAGAATATAAAGCATTTACTACAAAAGGGTTTGAACTAACTGTAGATCAAAATTGTCTTCTTTGGGGATATAGGGTAGTTATACCAGAGAAATTAAGAAACTCCATCCTTCAACTTTTACATGAATCCCATTTTGGGATAATCAAATCAAAAGCATTAGCAAGATCTTTTGTTTGGTGGCCTAACATTGACAGTGATGTTGAAAACTTAGTCAAATCTTGCATTTCGTGCCAAAAACTGGTTGCTAGTCCAGAAAAGAGTGCTTTAATACCATGGTCTCCTACCAATTCTGCATGGCAACGGGTACATGTAGATTTTGCAGGTCCAATAAGAAACAATAATTTCTTTATAATAATTGATTCTTATTCAAAGTGGGTGGAGGTCTTTAAAACAAAAGAAATTACTTCAAATTTTGTAATCACCAAATTGCGAGAAACTTTCGCACGATTCGGAATTCCCAATACCATTGTGAGTGACAACGGCAGACAATTTGTCTCTGAGGATTTTAGAAACTTCGTTGCTAAAAACAGAATCAAACATGTACTAACAGCTCCAGGTCACCCAGCTACCAATGGACAAGCTGAAAATTTTGTCAAAACTTTAAAAAAATCTCTTTATGCAAATCTTGACTCTGGTAAAAATGAAAACATTGACATAATTTTAAATCGATTTTTAATGGACTATCGTAACACAATTCATAGTTCAACACAAGAAAGTCCTGCTAAAATCTTTATTGGAAGATCAATAAGAACTAGATTCAATTTTATCAAACCACCTCCTATTGAGGAAAGATTTTATAATCAACAGTCGAGGAATATTTCCAACCACAAAGGTTACATCTGTTACATTTAAAAAAGGTCAAAACGTTTTTATTAGAGACTACACAAATACAAATAAAAAATCGTGGGCTCCTGCAATAATCAAAGAAAAAAATGGCTCAAGATCTTATGAGTGTGCTCTTGCAACTGGCAGGATTATAAAAAGACACACTGATCAGATTAGAGCAGGAATAACAAAAAATCCGGACGTAAGCAAGAATATTGTATCACCAGAGTTGCCACATTCATCGACTGGAAATACACCAAACGTTGAAGATGAAATGTCATGTACTAATCAAAATTGTATAGATAAGAACAAAAATGTCCATGAAATAAATTCTAGTAATAATAATAATGAAAATTCTTTGAAAGAAAGAAACAAAAATATGTTTACTCGAGTATTGAGACCAAGAAATAATAAAAATATGTAATTAGTTTTAAGTTAACAATGTCTTATAAAAAAAAAAAAAAAAAAATTGTTGAAGTCAATTCCATTTACTATTATTACAACACACAAGCCATAAATGAGCTATTTTCCTAAAAATGAATTTATTTTACAAATATGTATGTATGTATGCATACCATTTCATGTACTACACAAATGTACAATTTAATAATTTACTATTTTTGTAATTAATTTAAGTGGGGAAGTGTTATGTATCATTACAGCAATGTAAATTAACATTATGCATCGTTGTATGCACTCTTCTCTTATACACTTATATTCAATTAGTTTAGTTTAAGTAAGTTGTAGGCTTTTCAGAATCAATAAAGTTAGTTATGAAAACGAACTCAAAGATAGCGTTTCAGTACACCGCACATATGTAACTGTATTTTAAACCGGCTGCGCCATGTATTATTGTGTTTTTTAATATTGAAAAAAGAGAAAACAAGCATTCAGTTTCTTGGTTCTTTATTGACTGGCTGTGCCTGTTTACATCTGCTTATGTATCGTGAAACCTTATTTTAGTACTAACTGTAACTTACTTAGAGTACAATTTATAATGAGCGTATGAGAGCAAGATTATATTTATTAAGAATACCGGGTGTTTAGCTACATGATTTCCACATAAAGTACATATCTCTACACATACATACATACATACATACATACATCGTGAGGAGCGTTAGCTGGGGTGCATATGGGCCGATGTCCAAAAATTTTCTAATTTTGCCTCTGAACAGCCTGTATGTACCATTCCGACAAATTTTTAGTGCAAAAAATTGTTTCGTTTGGCATCCAGGGCCGACTTCTTGAGATATCGGGAGGCGCTATATCTCGAACATATATGGGCCAATGACAAAAAAAATTTCTAGTTTTGCTTCTGACTAACCTATATGTATCATTCTGATTGATTTTTGGTGCCAAAAGTTGTTTTATTTAGCTTATAGAGCCGATTTCTTGAAAAATCGGGAGACGCTATATCTCAGGTATATATGGACCGATTGCAAACATTTTAAAATTTTGCTTTTGAACACCTTATATGTACCATTCTGATTGATTTTTTGTCCCAAAAATTGCTTTATTTGGCTTAAAGAGCGGATTTCTTGAAAAATCGGGAGTCGCTATATCTCAGATATATATGGACCGATTTCAAAAATTTTCCAATTTTGCTATTAAACACCTTATATGTACCATTATAATCGATTTTTAATACCAAAAGTTTTTGTATTTGGCTTTTAGAACCGACTTCTTGAGAAAACGGGAGCCGCTATATCTCGAGTGTACATGGGCCGATGTGGAAAAATTTTCCACTTTTGCCTCTAAAAAGTCTATATATACCATTCTGATTGATCTTTGGTGCCAAAAGTTGTTTTATTTGGCTTATAAAGCCGATTTCTTTAAAAATCGGGAGACGCTATATCTCGGCTATATATGGGCCGATTTCAAAAATTCCTTAATTTCTAGGATTTAATGGGCACTAAAAATGATATGGCTTAGTTTTTAAGAAAAATTTTTTTTTCAAAACCCTGAATAAGAAAATGCCAAAAAGTACCCCTCAAAACCCGGTTTTTTTAATATATCTCGGCTATCCGTGGACCTATCTTACTGAATTTCAATAGCAGACCCACTACCGAGGTTTAACACGTTTTAGCGAAAGAATGAGGTTTCTATCTCAAACCGTTTTCTCAGAAACGGTATTTCAACGACTACAGACGGACAGACGGACATCGCCCAATCGTAATCGCTATTGATGCTGATCCAGAATATATATACTTTATGGGGTCTTAGATGGATATTTCAATGCGTTACAAACGGAATCACAAACTTATATATACCCTTACACATTTATGTGAAGGGTATAAAAACAACCAAATTTATGCTTGGCACCAATGTGTACCAACAAAGCCTGCGCTCTTATTGCTGTGCATATGAAAGTGTTGTTGCTTTGAACTTGGGATATGTGTGTATGTGTGTATTTCATACAAAGAGCTGTGTCTACATATTAGAATGCTCAGCCAATGCTGCGCGGTTTTACAAAAACAAAAGCGTACCAAGCGTATAGGCCGTGGTCATCCCTGATATATACAATTCAAAAAAGTACCAAAATTCAGTTGTTATCCATTTTATCCCCTTAGTACTCAAAATATCAAAGAAGTACCAGACACCTATCCGTTTATTTTTACTATACTTTTGGGTGCTTTTTGAATTTTTGTGCCATCTGTTCAACGTCCGAAGATATTGATTTACCGATTTTACCCCTTTCCCGTGCGAATTTCCAAAAATTCCGCCTTAGTGGAACCATACATCAGAAGAGCTGCCCACATACGAAATTTGATTACTCTAGCTTTAGCCGTTAGGGCTGGGTGATGATGACCCAGTCATATTTTATATATGTACATATTTTTATATACATATGTATATAGATAAAGAAAAGAAAAAAACAATATTTCGTTATAAAAGTAGTTCAGTTTGAAATTAATATTAAAAAAAATATATGATAAATTCACAAGTATTTAACAATGGTATGTCATGAACATTAGTAAACTATGATATTTATATAACAATAAGGGAAAACAAAACTATTTCGATATAAAAGTAGTTCAGTTTGAAATAAAAGTTTTGAACAAATTACATGATGAATTCACAAATGTTTATCAATGAAAAAAAAAAACAATTATTTTTATACCCTTCACATAAATGTGTAAGGGTATACATATATGTATAAGTTTGTGATTCCGTTTGTAACGCATTGAAATATCCATCTAAGACCCCATAAAGTATATATATTCTGGATCAGCATCAATAGCGATTACGATTGAGCGATGTCCGTCTGTCCGTCTGTCCGTCGGTCCGTCGGTCCGTCTGTCCGTCTGTCCGTCTGTCCGTCTGTAGTCGTTGAAATACCGTTTCTGAGAAAACGGTTTGAGATAGAAACCTCATTCTTTCGCTAAAACGTGTGAAACCCCGGTAGTGGGTCTGCTATTGAAATTCAGTAAGATAGGTCCACGGATAGCCGAGATATATTCAAAAAACCGGGTTTTGAGGGATATTTTGTGCAATTTTTGTATTCAGGTTTTTGAAAAAAAACTTTTTCTCAAAAACTAAACCATATCATTTTTAGTGCCCATTAAATCCTAGAAATGAAGGAATTTTTGAAATCGGCCCATATATATCCGAGATATAGCGTCTCCCGATTTTTAAAGAAATCGGCTTTATAAGCCAAATAAGACAACTTTTGGCACCGAAGATCAATCAGAATGGTATATATAGGCTATTTAGAGGCAAAAGTGGAAAATTTTTCCACATCGGCCCATATACACTCGAGATATAGCGCCTCCCGTTTTCTCAAGAAGTCGGCTCTAAAAGCCAAATAAAACAACTTTTGGTATCAAAAATCGATTAGAATGGAACATATAAGGTGTTTAAAAGCAAAATTGGAAAATTTTTGAAATCGGTCCATATATATCTGAGATATAGCGACTCCTGATTTTTCAAGAAATCCGCTTTTTAAGCCAAATAAAGCAATTTTTGGCACTAAAAAACAATCAGAATGGTACATATAGACTATTTAGAGGCAAAGGTAGAAAACTTTGGACATCGGCCCATATACACTCGAGATATAGCGCCTCAAGTTTTCTCAAGAAGTCGGCTCTAAAAGCCAAATAAAACAACTTTTGGTACCAAAAATCGATCAGAATGGTGCATATAAGGTGTTTAAACGCAAAATTTGAAAATGTCTGCAATCGGTCTATATATACCTGAGATATAGCGTCTCCCGATTTTTCAAGAAATCGGCTCTATAAGCTAAATAAAACAGCTTTTGGCACCAAAAATCAATCAGAATGATACATATAGGTTAGTCAGAAGCAAAACTGGAAATCTTTTTGTCATCGGCCCATATATGTTCGAGATATAGCGCCTCCCGATATCTCAAGAAGTCGGGCCTGGAAGCTAAATGAAACAGTTTTTTGCACTAAAAATTTGTCGGAATGGTACATACAGGCTGTTTAGGGGCAAAATTAGAAAATTTTTGGACATCGGCCCATATGCACCCAACTTTTGGTACCAAAAATCGATCATAATGGTACATACATATGTATATAATATTATATACATATGTATATAATATTTGCGATCATGTATGAATGTATGTATGTATGTATGTATGTATGTATGTATGTATGTATGTATGTATGTATGTATGTATGTATGTATGTATGTATGTATGTAGATACGTTTGTATGTATGTAGGTATGTATGTATCTACATATGTATGTATGCATGCAAGTATGTTAGCATAAACAATTTTTTTGCTTTGGTGTAAAAATGTGTATGTATATATACACGAGCTTGAAAATGAAAGTGATATAAAGAATTGTTGAAAAAAGGGTACGCAATGAAATTCTTTTAAACAATTGCGTCTTCAAATTCATTCACACGAAAAATCATTTTGGGTTTCCCTACGTACTTACATATGTACATACACACATACATGTGTATGATGATACGCAATAGATCATCAGCAACGTGCACAAGAAAAAAATAATTTTGTAAAAGCAAGCAATGTAAATATGTATGTATGTATATATGTATGTATATAATCATTGTTTTATGGAACACACTGAAAATATTCAATAATAAAGAATTTATTTTAGAGTTTTCTATTATAGATACATACAAACGTATGCATGTACCCAGTAAAGTAAATTGAAAAGAAAATCACACTTAATGGCAATGTTTAGCATTATAATTCAAAAATAATGCAATTATATGCAATTTTTTGTTAAATAAATTTTACTATAAAGTTAACTGATAAATAATTAACAAATACATTTTGCTTTTCTTTATTTCATTGATATTAAAAAGAATTGGTGTCACCCAGTGGTTGAACTTGAGCATATTAAGAATTATTTAAATAAAAGTTTTGCAGCCTGTGTTAAATCCCGGTAGTGGATCTGATATTGAAATTCAAAAAAAATCGGCCCATATATACCCCAGATATAGCGTCTCCCGATATTTCAAGAAATCGGCTTTAAAAGCCAAATAAAACAACTTTTCGCACCAAAAATCAATCAGAATGTATGTACCATTGTGAAGGGTATTTAAGATTCGGCCCAGCCGAATATAGCACTCTTACTTGTTCTTTATCAAAAGACTACTCATAAGATGAAACTTGTAACATATAATAGAACTTTTAGTTACAAAGTGAAATATTGTGAGAGATAGAAGATAATTAAGTTATTTGTGACGCCTAGTCATCCTTCGTTTTGGGCCACATAAAATTTGAAATAAAGCATTTTTGTTTTGTAATACAAACAGTACTCATATATCCTAGTCGCTCATATACATATGTATGCATACGCATTTTTTTTATTTACATACCTGAGTTTCAGTTTTGTTATGTAATATCGTTATAAGATAAAATATCAAAAATTATTTGTTAGTGTTTTGCATATAAAATTAATGACCGCTAGTTTCGGTCTTCTTCTTTTGAATTATTAGTATTACGACAAATTGTAACAACAATAAATAGAGGTTTGATTCGAGCATCAAACAGGTTAGTTAAAACCTCTGCCACGATAGTCGTAGACATGCTCATTGACTGGCGGGTATAAATAGCCAGACAATGATCAGTTTGAGTCAGTTGGTCGGCAGCCCAGCACAAGGCAAGTGCGGCATATCGGACGGAGGTACCTTATCTGATATGCGTATGTAGTCGAGTGTAGAAATTCCTTATATTATTTGAATAAACATTAAAAGTAATTCGTGGGCAATTGTAACTACGAATCTAGTATCTTTGTCTAACGATCTGAAGCGAGCTCTTTTATTGGAGGTAGGATTCTTCTCCAATAAAGGACACTACGAAGACCCCATCCATCCTTGGAAGCTAGGCTTCTTCTCCAAGGAAGAATTCGTGTCTTCGCTTCAATGGTCGTCACCTGTTTGCCCCAACGCAAGGATTATTCACAAAATTAAAATAGAAACGAACGATAAATAAATACGTTTTATAACGTTTTGTCTAAAAAATAAAAGGTGTTCAATTATTTACTGAACGGCAACCAGCGAGTACGTGTCCTTACATTGGCGCCCGAGCAGGGACAGTGCTGTCCTAAAAAAGCACAGAAATATAAGTAAAAAAAAAATAAGTAAAGAAAAAACGAAATCTGTGGAACATCATGGCAAACACGCTGAAGACGTCATGGGTATACTCCCTGAAGAAGGACGAGCTGGTACTCTATTTAACACAGTGCGACCAAAGCACCAGTGGCACCGTGGAGGAGCTTCGAAAACGTTTTTCCCAGTTCCTGACAACAGAGCATGGAGATGCCGAGCTAGCGCAGCTACTAGCATGGCAAAACATCAACGAATCTAGACCCTCCTCTCCTGGCATGCAGCTATTCATACCGCCAGCCAAACAATTAAAGGATGTACCCACCACCTCAAAAGTGGAGCCACCAAAGCTTGAAAACAACACAGAAGGGCCAGCCGGACTGAACACAGTCACTATCATCGAAACTGTCTGTAAATGGGGACGGTGGAAAAGACCCCCTGGGATTCGTAGAGCGGGTAGAAGAATTGGCACAGTTATATGAAATCAACCTCGTCCAAATCATCAGGGTGATGTCTGAACTCGTGCGCAATAGGGCCCAATAGGGTATGGTATCGCAACAACAACAAGCAGTGGAGTACCTGACTGGCGTTCAAAAAAGACTTTTGTGAGTTTTTCTTGCCACCCAGGTATTTCGAAAAATTAGACGATGAAATCCGCAAAAGGTGTCAACGGCCCAGGGAGTTGTTCAAAGATTATGTTCTTGCGCTCCAATATCTGATGCATGCAGAGATGAGTACAGAACAAAAGTTAGAAAGAATTTTTCGCAAAGCAGCGGAAGACTACCAGTGGTATATCCGCCGCCGAGATTTCACGATGTTAGACGAACTGTTTTCTTTGGCCGCGGAGCTAGAAAGTATCCGCGGCTCAACACTGCCAAGCCGAAGAGAGCACTACCGTGTGATACGCGGACGACCATCGTCACAACAAGAAAAGCCACAGCGGGAGCAGTTGCCTTTATCCGCTCCAGCCATTCCAGGTAAGGCTACCTATCTTCCGTGGGAGGGCAATACATTTTCCAACAGCGCCAGTTTCATTCGATCAACATGGAAGTACTCCTAGCAGACGGGTCTAAGGCACGATCGCTTCAGTGCATTGTCACCCTGGGTAGTCTAACAGCCAGACACGAATTCCTGGTGATGGACACGGTCACCGAACCTCTCATCTTAGGAATAGACTTCCTTCGAGCCTTCAATACTACCATCAGCTGAGCAGGGTTGACGACACAGGCCACGTCGATAGGACAGGCCCACAGCAAGCAGCTAGAAGAAAGGTAAGCTTGATCTCTAGTGGCCGAGTGTGTCCGCGAGCCGGTGTTAGTCAGGAAATACGGAAAGCTCCTCTACACCAGCAAATACCGAGGTTTTACGATTCTGAGCTACCAAAATTTCAACAAATTCAGGGGTTGTCATCTGTTGCTACCAACCGCAGTATAACGAGAGACGACAAGCCCATGAAAATACGCATATGGTCGATGCAGACCATAAATGATGAAGAGGAAAAGCTGGCCAAAGTCCAGGGCAATCCCACCTGCCGGTGGCTAACAAGGCAAACAGCACAGGTCAGGGAACAGCCAGAAGATTACGCCGGCTATTGCATCGTAAATAATCAACTGTATCGACACTTCATGAGAGGGGCGAACGACCAGGACTCGACTCCATGGAAGATGTGTGTGGCAAGACCTCTCCGACAACGAGTTTTAGCAGAAGCACATGATAACCTAACCGGAGGTCACATGGGAATCAGGAAAACAATCAAAAAAATTTCTACTCGGTACTATTGACCAGGAATGAGCCGCGATGTTTCTAAATATGTACGTCACTGTGACATTTATCAGAGGAACAAAGCTCTGCAGCAGATGCCACTTACATCGGCGAGCGTTGGCAAAAGATCATGCCTCTTATGACAAGACGCCTCCTCGACGACCACGTTCATTCACACCAATATCACCCAGCACGCCTAACTCCGGCGTGGTTTTCACGACCCTGGATACAGCTGAGTTTCCCCAGAAACCAGCGAGTACGTGTCGATACAATGTTATCAAAATCAATTAGATTCAACAACTTTTTTAATTTCCGTAAGACGCTCAACATTTTTTTTTTGTTTTTTTTATACCTATGCCTGAGTGTATCTTCTCTATATTTGCTTTAATTTCTATAAATTATTTCCCTAACTCTTTAATAATTTCATTTTTTTCTCCCAACAATAACTTTAAACCTACGGTGCCAAGCCTCCAATAGAGTTTTGAGTGCGCGGAAAATTTTCCGTAAAAGAATCTGCAACACACCAAAATATTGGGTCATATTTAGGGGATAATATAATTTTGCTTAAACTAAGCACTTATTTTTTTAAATCTTTATCTTTAGAGCTTGCATTCAGTTCTGTATAATAATCTAGTACACTCTCGGGCGGAACAAATGATAAGCTTTTGAGCATACGAATTGCAATGCTGAAAGCTTCATTATTGATATATTTTTGAGCAAGTCTTTCTTCTTGAACTCATCTCCAAATAATCTGACCAAAATGAAACAAACATACCCTATATTGAGCATCAGGGAAATACTCTTTTGCCACAGATGATACTGTTCGCTCAAAATCCGTAATTATTTCTTGCGGATTTAAAGTAATATTTTGTGCTAGAGCTATATGGAACAATTGGTGAAAGAACTCGGTGTATGCCTGCTTAGATTTTTTGCTCATAAGGTAAAAAACTAGAGGCATACATTTACCATCAATTATACCTTGAATGGTGAAAAGCTGTCGGAAAACTTTCAGAACAACATAAAATGTTCCATCCATTATCCAGCATGGTGACTTCCCTAATACTTTCAATGAGCTCGACGTGCCCAAAATGATATTTTTCTCACCGTTGAAATCCCAGTCACTTAATACAAAAAGTCCACCCTCCAAGTATTTTAGGTGCTCTGGAATGCATATTTCTGCTAAATTAAGCGGCTCTAACAGCGTATCCATTGCTTTTCGCTTACGATTTATTTTAATTTTTTGTGCTCGTTTCGACGGCAGGTACACTCGGTGGTCTGGTTGACAATCTACAATTGCTTCCCTTATTATTTGGGAAAGTTCCAGTGCAGATGAGCTGCTCATATGTTTCACTTTATTATTTGGAGATGCTACAGATAGAGAATACGTCTTTGGGTCGTGATTGTGCGCTGCAGGAGCCTGTTTAACAATATGTTCGTCACTGCTTTTTGATGTTATTACTACACTTTTGCACAGCGCTGATTTCTTTTGCGCACAAGCCCAACGAAACTCGGTTTTTTTATTTTCCGAATGAAAATAGTAATCATATCCATCCACATATAATTTGTCCTTGCTTTTATTCGATTTTTCAATGAATATTTCCATTTTATTTTAAAAATCAAATAATAAAAATAATAAAAACAATGTTTTTAAAATTACTTTACAAGCAACTTCTTTTGATATGAGTCCTTATTATTTCCACTCTTTATACACACTGCATAGTTAACCCGTCATTTTGACGGGAAAGTAAATGCCTGAAAGTTGCAATACACTCACACTTTTTTACTAACACACCCACAGTATTTTAACTTTCAACTCAGCTTTCAGCAAAATTTTCCTGAAAGTAATTTTTTGACATCTACTGAAAGTAAAGTGACAAGGTAGTAAACACGGTTGCCTACTCCAGGCCACATACAAATTTTCAGGATTGCAGTAGAATATTAATTGTGAATTTTAAATTATTTTGTACATTAGAAAATATTTAAAACATTTTTACAGCAAATATGAATGAAGAACACAAATGAAGTATATTTATAGTGAAAATTATTAAATTAATTAATAAAACTTTAGGAATAAACATTATTTTCGAAGGTTGCCCTATAAATTTATGTTTGTAGTAGTCTTGGCAATTCTATTTCAGTAGTAAACAAAACTATAATACTTGCAACTCTCCGCTTTGACGACATTTTTAAACTGAACTTTCACGTTCCTTTGAAAGTGAGCAAGAAATTTTCATGAAAGTCACAGATTTCATTGAAATTTTTATTCATAATACGTGTACAAAAATTTAATGAAAGCACTTTCCCGTCTAAATGCCGGGTAAGCTTGTTAATATCAACTTTACACGAAAATCATGCTTTCACTAGCGATTACAAAAGTTGCATGCCTTGTTGTTGAACCGTTCTTGCAACATTTCGTGGCTTTTCTGCATTAATTGAATTGTAAGAAACATCATAATGTTTTGTTTCTCCATTATTATTTTAGGAATCACATCTTTTTCTGAACATATGTTGTGCTTAACAGTGTTACCAATTAGTTACATTTTTACCATCTGGCTTCACTAAAAAATACAAATTTTCTGCATTACAACACAAAAATAGTTTTGTTTGTAGGTTTGTTTGAACATTTCTGATTCTCATTTTGTTCATGGGAATTATGGAATAAGAAGCTGAGTTTCAAACATTCTTTTAAGAAATTTTCAAGTCTACTGATGAGTTGATTAGCACCAACGAAATGTCGTCGGCATATATACAGCTGAAAAAAACACAGAACACATTTGATAGGTATATTTTATTTAGAACCTGAATTAATATGATTAAGAATATTTATTTCGAGGTATAAGTGTGATATTAAAAATTATCCGTTATTAAGAGTACGTATTGTAATATTCTTTAAAAAAAAATAGAAAACATAAATTAAGGGTTTAACAAACGTTATAAAGTTATTATCACACAGTTCTGGTGATTATTTATTTATTTATTTAATTTATTTAGCCAGTAGATAACAATCCTTACAGGCTATTATTACAAAAATCTTACACTAATTTAAAACTTGTGGAATGGTATTTAAATGCATAATAATTCTTTGCTTAATTATACTATCATTCAGCGCAAAGTCAACAAAATAATATAGATTATTAAAATCATTACATAAACGCGTCATGGGGTCGGCCAGAGCATAATTTGATCTACAGATATTAATATAAAGGGGTCTATAACCTCGTGTATTATGACGTGGAACATTAAATTGAATATTACATAAAAGAAAGTCACAACAAATTTTACCATTAATAAGATTTAACATAAAAGATACATTTAACATCTTACGACGACTTTCAAGTGTTGGAAGCTTTATTAAAGCAAGTCTACTTGTATAAGGTGGAAGACCTGCACCATTACTCCAATTCAGACCACGCAAACAAAACAGCAAAAATTGGTTTTGGACAGATTCAATACGTTGAGAATGAATATGGAATGAGTATGGATCCCAGATTACTGAACCATATTCTAAAACAGGCCTCACCAGTGCTGTATAAAGCCGTTTAGTAATGTAAGGGTCGGAAAACTCCTTTGCCCAGCGCCTTATAAAAGCAAGAACACCCCTAGCTTTATTTACAGTCATTGTAATATGAGATACAAAGCTAAGTTTCTGATCAAGTAGTATTCCCAGGTCCAAGAATGAGTCAACTAGTTCTAATTGATAATCGCCTAGGAAGTAGTCAACAGAAATGTGAGTATTTCTGGAAAAACGGATAAATTTACATTTCTTCAAATTCAGCACCATCATGTTGTGTTTGCACCATAAAAAGAAATTGTCCAGGTCAATTTGTAGCTTTACGTGGTCGGCGTAATACTTGAAACTACAAAAAAAATTTACATCATCGGCGTACATTACGATATTCGAAGACTGAATGGCATTAGGAAGATCATTTATGAAAAGTGAAAAAAAGAATAGGACCAAGATGACTCCCTTGAGGGACACCAGATGAAACTGCAATACTTCTTGATGATGAGTTATTACCTTCTGCTTACGACATGTTAAACAGGATCTCAGCCAGTTAATGCAAACATCAGTAAAACCAATCAAGTCTAATTTGTGCAGAAGCAGGTCATGGTTAACTTTGTCGAAAGCTCTGCTGAAATCAGTATAAACAGCATCCGTTTGTTTCTTTTCCATAAAGCCAGTATTACTTAATGACGTAAGATGCAAAACATTAGTTGTTGTAGAGCAGCCCTTTCTGAAGCCATGTTGGTTTGCTGATAATAAAGAAGAAGATTGGTGACAGAGATATTCGGTGATAAGTCTTTCAAATAGTTTAGGAATAGCGCTTAGCTTTGCTATACCCCTGTAGTTTGTGATATCAGATTTATTTCCAGTTTTAAAAAGCGGTATTATATAAGAATCCCGCCAAAACGTAGGGAAATAACCATATTGTAAGGAAATGTTGAATAAAATCGTTAACGGTGCTGCTAAAGAATCACCACAGCGGTTCAAAATACATCTTGGAACTCCGTCGGGGCCACTTCGATATGACAACTTGAGTTTCTTTAAATTGTAGAGAACATGACTGCAGTCTACTGGTGGAAAAGATATCGTGTTGTGAGAACTTATGTATATCATATGGATATTCAATGTCCTTATCATAAATATCACTGCTGTATGTATTGGAAAAAAATTCTGCAAACATATTGGAAATTACGTCATTATCACTCGATTCGCGGTTAAGATATTTCATAACAGATGGATAAACGGTAGACTTTCTTTTGGAACATGTAAAACGATTTCGGATCTCGGTTAAGCTTAGTTTTCATTTTGCTTAAATACAATTTGTATAATGAGTTGTTTAGAGAGTTATAGTCTGCACGTATGAGGGAATATTTCCCATAATCTATTGTAAGGCCAGATCTTTTAAACATCTTGTAATATTTGTTTTTTAAATTTTTTAGCTTTACGAGTTGTTTGCTATTCCAAGGTGGTCCAGTTGGTACATGAAACTTTTCTTTTGGTACACAATCTTCAAATAAGCTATAAATCTTTTGGTAAAATTTGGAAATAAGTATATCAATGTCCCAGGAGCTTTTTATTGAGTTAGGCAGCAAATTGTTCCAGCAGGTGTTATTTATACGTTCATTTAAAATATTATAGTTGGTTCGTTTAAAACAAAATATTTTATCAGCTTTGATAACTTTGGGGTAACATTGAGACAGTATAGAGAGATTAATTTCAATCGTTGGATGATAACGATCTTCAGGTAAACAAAGAGGTTCAGAGCGGTTTATTGTACAAACGTCTGCATCATTAGCAAATATCAAATCGAGCATTTTTTCAAAATCATTCTGTATATAGTTTAATTGATAAAGACCAAGATCGCACATTCCGGCAACAAAGTCGTCATAACGTGCACAACTATTTACTGGGACCATATAAGAAACATCTGGATCACGTTTCCACGAAATGGACGGCATGTTGAAATCCCCAAGAACAAAAAATGCGTCTTTAATTTCGAAGTGCACCAAAACAGCAGCAATGGCTTGTTCATGTTTCGAATATACCAAAACATCTGAATCAGGTGGAATATAGGAACAAGTAAAGAATACCTTATTAAATTTCATTTTAATAACTACAGCAACAAACTCAATGTCAGAAACTTCAGTCGTAATAGTTTCAGATGAAAATTCATTATCGACAGCAATTAGAGCGCCACCCCCTCTACGATTGTAACGATTAAATCTATAAATCTGATATTTATTACACAATATCTCGGAGTTGTAGACATTGTCATTTAGCCAGGTTTCAGTAAGTAAAATTACATGATAAGGAAAATCGTAACTGTCGGCAAATATTTTTGATAGTTTTGTGTTAAGTCCATGAACATTTTGATATGCAATATTTCAAAAATTTTGTGAAATGCTCAGTTTTTTGCCACAGACGAACTACGTGGTGGCAATTGGGCAACATAAAAAAAACTCACGAACGAAAGTATTTGCTGCCCAGAATACAGGGTTAACTATTTTATCATACTGATCACAATGAACAGAAATTTTAAACGATGCAATACTTCTAGGCTCAGAAAACGAAAATTTCTTTACTTGGACATCAGCATCAGTTCCTAGTTTAGATTTAATATAAAAATCGATGTCCTTGGTGGTTGTAGAAGACGCTGGTCGGGAAACAAAAATGTGTTTTTTCGGTGGTACAACAATTAGCTGCTTAGGAGCATTATTTTCGACTTGTGCATTTAAAATCTCTGAGTTGACATTATCGTCAGAAGGAGAACGAGGTGAAGCAAATGTTGGAGTAGCTAACGCTGAAGATGATGGCCCATCAGTATCAGCATTGTTCCCAGTTGCGCTAATTGTAATCGATGGCAAGTTATCAGCTTGGTTTTTATTTTTGTTTCTTGCGGATTTTCGTCGTTTAGGAGACGTGTTTAGCGCATCATTGTTGTTTGTTGCAGCATTATTGAGTAGTGTAAAATCATTAAATAGATTACCATATGATGCAATTATAAGCGAGTACAAACAAAATATTTAATAAAAAGAATTGTTTTGTTTTCTAGTGAAAATGTTTTGTTTGCAATAGATTTACACTGAATTTTTCTAAACACCAACAGTGTTCACAATTACACATGAATAAAAAGGAATAAGTTAACAAAAAGGTCAAGTGAACAGAAAGAACAAGTAAACGAAAAGAACGAACTAGTTCTTTTTATTCCAAGGTATAAAATTGATCAATCACTTTGTTAAATCGTAACTATTATTATTGCTATTTTTGTATTCCTTTTTTTTAAGCACTTAAAATTTGCCAAAATACTTTTATGTATTTTTTGAATTCTAATATATTGGCAAAATTGCATGATTATTACTAAGTTCACCGTTTATAAAAAATCAGCCGTGGAAAGAATGAATTGGTCCCGACTCTGCAATTAACATATAAATTATTGTGAATTAGTTCGTTTATCTAAAAGTTAAACTAAACGAATTTGCTGGTGCTCGTATTGAATTTTTGGGCTTTTAAAGTCAGTCTTTTCAGACAGCCCGACACCAACAGATTCACCCAACTCCATTTTTCCTGTAATAAAGATTATCTGTTACCAGTTTGAAAAGAATCTCCGCAAACTATTTTATTAATTTACAAAACAGTGGTTAATCAGAGTAAGTCAACAAATCCCAACTATACTATTCCAAAAGGCGACTCGGTGATCTCCCACCTTAGCTTTCATTTTTGTCAACTATTTGTCTCCCTTAAATAAATAGTTGCAAATTTGTTCATGGTCCTTTTCGACCACAAAAAAAACCAATAGATGGCATTATCATATACAGTCCACTGGTCACGCTTGGTTTAACGACGGAAACTCCGCCGTCTAAGAAAGAAAAATAAAGCAACTTTGAAGTGTTTTTCACTTACAAGCAAAGACAAGAAGCTAAAAGCAACATTTTTTCGTACACAGAAATAAAGTATAAAGGGATTTTGTTGAACAAATCTATACATAAATATTCTAATATTAATAAAATTTATATGTATGTTTACATAAATATACATATAGCTCAGACTTGGTGAAGAGTTCAATAAAATTGGAACGCAGAATATTCTACATACATATAGTACAACCAATAGGCGGTTTAATCTTGAAGACACCAAGGGTTCTGCAGCATATGTTCAGGGAAAGCTGTGCCCGGAAAGGATTTGATGGTCGTTATACACACATATGTAGATGCTGGAAGGGTACCAGTTGTAAAAGGAGCTCTTACGGTTCCCAAGGAAATCGTCGAAAATGTGAGTAAGAATTAAAAATTTTATACAAACTGTCTCAAAATCATAAAGTAACGTTCGTACACATATGTATATACTTACATATGTACGTATTCACATACCTACATACATACACGCAACAAAAACCTTGTATAAAAATTGCTTAAAACGGTAAAGTTTTTAGGAATTACAAGAACAAAATACATTTCAAAAAAAGAACCGCAATTTCTTGCTTATTTGTTGTTGGCAAAATCCATCCAGTAAACTAAGGCAAAGAGAAAAGTCCGGTCTACAAACATACATGCATGCATTGATATGCTCTCTTAAGCTAGTATTTAAAATAAGAAAAAGCAACTCTCACCAATTAATGCCTAAAAATTTGTGATGCCGTTCGGTTATGCAGAATGAAGAGTGAAGAAATTAAGTGATAATAATCGTTAAAACTATGGTTGTTGAACAACATATTTAAAATCGTCAAATGGAAATAACAAATACTTAATTAACACACATACATAAGTCTGAGTTCTTAAAAGAGAGGAGAACGTTACGGCAAATGATAATTAGAGTTAAGTTGAATTCAAAATTCTACGTCGTGTTATCAACGAACATTTTAAATCATATGTGCATACATATGTACATCCAGATGTATATGCGCATAAATCTAACTAATCATAAAAAGGAAAATTAGTGTATTTAACTACGTATGGTCCGCAACTCGTTTACATATACCAACAAGCAATTGATATAGAAGCTAAAACCATTTGGAAATAATTCATGTATATCACAATTGGTGCACATCGCAGCAAATAGTCACACATATATGTATATAGCTTTATACATATATGGGTTTTATGAAAATTTATTTGCAGACTAGCAAACAAACTGTGCTGCAACAAATATTCATTGGCTGAATATTTGTGTAAATAAATTTTGGCTCCACATATTATAACTTTGTGAAGTGATATTAAACACTTTATTGAATTTTATCTGATTTTACCGAATGAGTGTATAGAACTTTGGGTATATTCCAACTACCCATCTATTTTTGTCAAAATTTATTTGTATTTCATAAAATAAACTCATTTAAAACCTATGTCCGACTGAATATATATTACAAGATTTGTTTGAAAAACAAATACCTATTCGGCTTAAATACACATACATAATTTATTTGTTTGTTGAAAATTAGTTTGATAAAGAACTTCGAAGAATAATTTATTAAATGCTGCAAAAGTTATCGAAATAGTTGCAAATTGAGTACATTTCAGTACTTAACCATATTGGAGAAATACTTTATTAATTTGTTGAACTTTATACATCCCAGCAAGCATTTAAATACAAAAAGGGTTTTGTAAATTCTAAATGATTTGGAAACCAATTATTTATTTTGAGGATTGACCTAGCTACTTAGTACCATTAGTAGGAATATTGGAACAAATTGATAGAAGTTTGTTGCACTTTACTGCATTGAAACAAATAGTTATTTAAACAAATATAATTTGCTGAGAATAATTTTGGTCTCAGTAAACAAACGGTGGTAAACAAGATACTTAATTTAAATATAAATAACTGATCCTTTTTATTGATTTTTGGTTTGTATCCCAGCAAACTGTTAAATGTTTCAAATATATTAAAAGAATTTCGGCGAATACAAAACAGAATAGAATTGATGGAAGCCAAACATTGCTAAGGTTATCGAAAAAATATTATACATACTTCAAAAAAAAAAAACAAAAATTGGGTTTGCACCCCAGCAAACAAATATTTCAATTTAAAAATTTTGCACCCCAGCAAACAAATATTTTAATTTAAAAATTTTGCACCCCAGCAAACAAATATTTTAATTAAAAAATTTTGCATCCCAGCAAACATTTTGAAATAATTATCACCTATACTGCAAAATACTCGTGTCTTCTTTGAAAATATCAAATTCATAACTACATATTTAAAATGTCTGAAGAATTCATCTTTGATTCAGATGACTTGGTCACTTTCTGCGCAGCATTTGACAATATTCCACCCGAGGAGCTCACAGACTCAATCCTAGAGGTAAATCTTCAAGATTTAAACGTGCTTTGGTCTACTGTCCAAAAGTCTTATAGGAATTTATGCCTAGATAAGGAAAATAAAGTAGGGAAGGATGTGTTAGAATCTGCCAGGGGAAAACATCTCAACTGCACAAGGTCATATCAGAAGTGTAAGGCTAAGATTATGGATTGTCAGAAAGCTTTTATGATGGATGCTCCAATTCAAATCCTACAATCCTCGCCTCCTGAAGAGATATTCCCTCAAATTAAAGTCACCCCTTGTGACACAGATATCTTCTATGGAGGTTATGAGGAGTGGCAGTCATTCCACGACAAGTTCACTGCCGTGTATATTGACAATCCAAGAATTCCACCCGTGCAAAAGCTATATTATCTCCGACTAAAAGTACAGGGGCAGGCAAGTGGCATTATTAGAAAATATAAGTTGTGCTCTGATAATTTCCAAATTGCCTGGAATGCGCTAAAGGAAAGATACGATAATCAGCGAATCCTTGTTGAAAATCAAATAAAGATACTGTTAGCTTTAAGACCCATCAGCTCTGAATCCAGCAACTCCCTTCAAACACTTCAAAGCACCATTAATGATTGTCTCGAGGCAATTAAGGCTCAAAATGTCCCAACAGAAGAATGGGATCCGTTTATTATAATATTATGTGCCAGTAAACTCCCAATGGAAACTCTCTCCTTATGGGAACAATCTCTAGAATCTCATCGGAAATCAGTGAAATGGGAAAAAATGAATGCGTTTTTGTCTCACAGGTGTGAAGTGGTAGAGAGATTAGAGTTTCGTAACAAAGATTTTGAGTCACCAAAGGGAGGAAAAATTGCAAAATCTCATGCTTCTAAAACAGAAGCTGTCCAATATCCTTGTACAGTCTGTGCTGCGAATCATCCTCTTAAAAATTGTGCTAAGTTCTTAAGCTTTGACCCCCAAACTAGAAATAAAGTCGTATCCAACAACAATATATGCCTCAATTGCTTAGCATATACTCATTTACGAAAAGATTGTCCCAGCAAATTTTCATGTTCTCATTGCAAGAAGGATCACCATTCGTTGCTACATTTCTTCAAGTCTACTAGCCAGGCTAGTTCGAAGCCCACTCGAAATGACCAGCCTGAAACTTCATCGCAGGCAATGGCGAGAGGAGCCCTACCAGCCGCTGTTCACATGTCTTGTTCAAATAATCGATCTCCAACAGAAAATATCTTACTACTCACAGCAGTAGTACAGATACGGCATCGAGGGGAGGATTTCAATGCACGAGCCTTCCTAGATCAAGGTTCCGAAAAAACCTTTATTTCAAAAAGACTTCAACAACAGTTGATGCTTCCGACCGAGAACAAAGTCTTTCAGATTCATGGCATAGGAGGTCAACTTGTGGCCCAATCTAATTCTCAAAGCAAGTTGACCTTATATTCCAAGAAATTCAATCGGTATATTGAGATTCAAGCGATAGTCGTCCCTAAGATAACATGCATACTTCCTAGCTTTGCCATGTCTGAGGCTGATGTTTCACTGACATCGCTTAATGACTTAGATTTGGCTGACCCAAGCTTCCACCAGCGTGGGCATGTGGACATGTTGATTGGTAGCAATATTCTTCCCCAAATGCTCCTGGAAGGTATTGAAGTATATGAACATAGTATCGATCGCACCCACATAATTCTTACAACATATATACAACTATGTAAACCTAATATAAACAACTGTGTAACAAATCCATTATACATAAAATAAAATGAATTTCAGTCTTGTGTTAAATCGGAATCCGATAGCGTGTTCTCTTACTAATAAGAATAAGAATACTTCTCTAAAATACTTCAGTGGCGACGAGGAAATTGGAAAATGCCAGACGATTTAAAAGGATTCGATGCGCTATTAAAACAGCAGCAGGAGTTTACAGCACAAATGCTGGCCAAACAACAAGAATGGATGCAAACCATTCTAAGCAGCACACAAGACGTAAGCCGCACTAATAACCATTCCATGGTTATGGTTCCTCCTTTTCATTCATTTGTGAAGGATACACAAAGTTGGGACTCATATTGCCAGCAGCTCAATCAGCACTTCGCTGCATATTCGTTAACGGACACGGTGAAGCAAAAGTCATTTTTTTTGTCCTGGTGTGGGTCAGAATTATTTGACTTATTGAAAAACCTTTTTGGGGTTACAAGCCTTGAAGACAAAACTTTTGCCCAACTGACTGACAAGCTAACGGAACATTTCACAGTTAGCCAACATATCGTAGCAGCACGATACGAATTTTTTAAAAAACAAATGGTAAGCCAACAGTCATATAAAGAGTGGGTAGCGGTTTTACGAGGCTTAGCCAGAGAATGTAAGTTTGTATGCAATACAGGCTCTTGCGCTAGCAGCTACGTTGACGATATGATTCGTGATCACATCATTGTAAATACACTACACGACACCGTACGCACAGCGGCTTTGCAAAAGCAGAACGCTTCTCTTTCTGACGTACTGTTGATTGCAGAATCGTTTGAAGCAACAACAAAAACTGTAGCCGCCATAAAAGAAATGTCAAATGACAAACCACTAGAAGTAAACGCCGTGAACAAAAAACAATTTCATGTTAAAGGCAACAACAAAATACAGAAATTTGGATCTTGTTCGGGATGTTTTAGGAGCCACACAAGAGAGCAATGCCGCTTTAGAAATGCAGTATGTATTAAATGTGGAAAAAAAGGCCACATTTCACATGTGTGTATGGCACACACCAACGCAAATTCTAAACCACCTGTAAGTAAAAATTATTGTAGAATAACCAACGAAAGCAAACGAAATAAAGCAAAAAAGCACAACAGCATTGAGGCAATAGACACTATTTTTGATGTCACGGGCAAAGTCAAAATAACAGATTCAAAAAGTTTTATTGATGTTAAAATAAAAAACAAAACCATCAAATTTCAAATGGATTCTGGCGCTTCTATTTCTATAATTAATTTGGAAACGTATGAACTACTGAACAAACCCGCCTTAGTTAAAACTAACCGAATTTTGTATGGGTTTGGAAAAAGGGAAATTCCAATACTGGGTGATTTGAGGACAAAATTAAAATGTGGCAATCGTGAAGAGGATGTAACTCTAGTTGTAGTAAATACAGTTTCGGGCCAAAATTTATTTGGTTTCGATTTGTTCAAAATTTTTGGTTTCGAAATAAAACAAATACATAATATAAACATGGGGAAAAATCAGATAGAGCAAATATGTGAACAATTCCAAGAAGTTTTCAAACCTGCCCTAGGAACCATAAAGGATTTTAAAGCTAAAATCCAACTTAAGCACAACGCGCAACCGAAATTTTACCGTAGTAGGGCCATTCCTTTTGCTCAAATGCCGGAGTTTAGAAAGGAAATAAGTCGTCTAGTCGAACAAAAAATAATTAAACCTGTGAAATTTAGCAACTGGGCTTCACCAATAGTTTTAGCAAAGAAACCGGATAATTCAATTCGTGTATGTGGCGATTTCAAGCTAGCAGTTAACGCGCAGATAGATATAGAACAGTATCCACTGCCCACCCGCGAACACCTGTTTCATGTCATACGCCATGGAAAAAATTTTTCGAAAATCGACTTGAAGGATGCATATCTACAAATGGAACTGGACGACACATCAAAAGAACTGATGGTCATCAACACACCACTGGGATTATTCCAGTATCAACGTCTGCCATACGGCATTGCAAGCGCCCCGGCAATATTCCAAAAATATATTGAGCAATTGCTTCTAGGTATTGGGGGCGTCGGCAACTACCTAGATGATATTATTGTTTCCGCACCAACAATACAACAACACATAGAACGTTTAACGACTGTACTCAAAATTTTGCAGGCGAATGGAATTAAATGTAAAGTAGAGAAATGCGAATTTTTACAGGAAAGTATTACGTATCTTGGCCGCAAAATCAGTGGAAATGGTATACTCCCTGACGAATCGGGAGTCACTGCCGTTAAAAATTTAAAACAGCCTAAGAACATAAAAGAGCTGGAAGCATTTATGGGTAAAGTTAACTACTACCATAATTTTGTGCCAAATTTTTCTAGCATCGCTGCTCCTATTAACATGTTACGTCGTAAAAATACACCCTTTAGCTGGGGAAAAGAGCAGCAGCAAGCTTTTGAAAAGCTGAAATCGTATATAGTAAATGCAACACAGCTTTGTCATTTTCAAGATGAACTTCGAATTACACTTGCAACCGACGCATCACCGCATGGTATAGGTGCCGTGATTTCGCACATTTGCCCTGATGGAACCGAAAGGCCTATTGCGTTCGCCTCGAAAACTTTAAACAAACACCAAGTGCGTTATAGCCAAATCGAGAAAGAGGGTCTCGCCATCGTTTTCGGCGTAAAACGGTTCCACCAGTATCTTTACGGACACAAGTTCACACTTATCACTGACCACAAACCCCTCGTGAGTATTTTCAATCCCAATAAGCATTTGCCGACAATGACAGCACACCGTCTACAACGTTGGGCGATAATTCTAATGGCCTATCAATTTGAAATCAAATACCGGAAAACAGCCGACCACGGTAATGCCGATGCCCTGTCTCGACTTCCATTGGGAGACGACGAGCGGTTTGACAAAGAAGATTCGTGTTTTGAAATATCGTTTGAAGACTTTCCACTAAACGTTGAACTAATTCGAAAGCATGCTGAAAAGGACAAGATAATCCGAAAAGTTCATCATTTTATACAACATGGGTGGCCAAATAAATTGGGTGAAAGTGACAAATTTCTACAACAGTTTTTCAATAGAAGGAACGATTTTACAATTCATAACAATGTCCTATGCTTACAAGCAGCATATCTTCGAGTTGTAATTCCCAGCTCTATAAAAGATAAAATATTAACCCTGTTGCATGATGGCCATTGGGGTACTATAAAAATGAAACAACTTGCGCGACAGCACGTTTGGTGGCCAAATATTGACGTCGACATTACACGCCTAGCATCGTCATGTGACATATGCAAAATGGAAAACCAAGCTCCTACGAGAGTATACCAGAGCTGGCCAAAAGCGACTGAACCGTGGGAACGGGTGCACATAGACTTCGCTGGGCCTATTTTTAATTATATGTGGCTTATTTGCGTTGATTCATTTTCACAATTTCCATATGTCACACCAATGTCAAATATAACAACCGAGGATACCATTTCTGCACTTTCAGCGATATTTTCCATAGAAGGAATTCCGAAAACAGTTGTCAGCGACAACGGACCTCAACTTACCGCCATTAAATTTAAACAATTTTGTCATAAATTCGGCATAAGCCACGTTACAACGACACCTTTTCATCCCGCATCCAACGGATTAGCAGAACGCTTTGTCAGAACTTTCAAAACTGCTGTGCGGAAGAATATTGGAGACCACATGACCACAAAAGAAGCAGTCCTAAAATTTTTATCAACATATCGTTTTCTGCCGAATGCGGAAGGTAAATCTCCAGCTGAGCTCATGCGGGGTAGACCTATTCGCACAATTTGGTCGCAATTGAACGAGCCGTCGAAGCCGGTAAGGCTAAGTACGTCTACAAAAGGAAGATTCCAACAAAATGATCGTGTTTTTATTAGAAATTATTCCAAAGGAAAAAAATGGATTCCTGCCATCGTACAAAGCCGTGTTGGTAAAGTTACATACATCGTTAAATGCGCAAGTGGGCTGCAAAGACGACATTTGAATCAAATAAAAGCCCGTAGTCAACCGGAAACAACAACATTCTATTACCCCGAGATGACAAATGGAAGTAATGAGTTACGAGAACCAAACAGTATTAAAGAATCCCAATCAACCTCAAATCAAGCAAGCGAACCAGCTGAAATAGGAACTCATCAAGAAAACAGTGAACAGGCCCCTAGCGAACCACTTCGGAGGAGCGCTAGAGAACGGCGGGAACTACGTCGAAGTGGTTTCCATTATTATTAATCCATGTACATGTATTTTAATAGAAAAACGAAATTAATTAATTTTTTTAAATGAAATATTATAGTATGTAAAATTGTTACAAAATTTTGAGGGTGAAGTAGTGAAGTATATGAACATAGTATCGATCGCACCCACATAATTCTTACAACATATATACAACTATGTAAACCTAATATAAACAACTGTGTAACAAATCCATTATACATAAAATAAAATGAATTTCAGTCTTGTGTTAAATCGGAATCCGATAGCGTGTTCTCTTACTAATAAGAATAAGAATACTTCTCTAAAATACTTCAGGTATGAAAAGCATATCTCCGTCCCTGATGGCACAAAGTACCATATTCGGTTGGATTATTAGCGGCCCAATCAAAATTGAATCAGTATCGGCGTTTTCAATTGAGGTCACTGAAGTATCTTCGGATCCCCTCGGTGACCAGCTAAAACAATTTTGGGAGCAGGAGGAAGTCCCAACATACCGCATTGCGTCCAAAGAAGATGAATACTGCGAAGCTTTATATCAGAAAACAACTTTCCGCAACAATGAGGGCCGCTATGTGGTGAAACTCCCTTTTAAGTCAGAGTTCCCTTCTGATATATATCTAGGAACATCTCGAACAGCAGCAAGGGCACAATTTTTCCATATGGAACGCACGCTTAAGAAGAACACAGACTTAGCTAAATCATACAACAATGTTTTAAGTGAATATATCGATCTGCGCCATATGGAACCCACAAATTCGTCAGAAAGTCCTTCCCGCTTTGGGTGCAGCTCATTTTATTTACCACATCACGCAGTGGTTAAACCTGAAAGTCGGAGTACAAAAGTTAGAGTCGTTTTTAATGCTTCAAAAAAAAACTAGCTCAGGGTTATCGCTTAATGATGTCCTTCATGTAGAACCTACTTTACAAGCGGATTTAATGAACTTGGTTTTAAAATGGCGAATCTACCAATTCGTTTTCAATGGCGATATAGAGAAAATGTACCGACAGATTTTAGTGTATAAGGAAGATACTCAATTCCAACGAATTCTCTTTCGTAAAAGTCCTCGTGATCCCCTTCAGGACTATGCGCTTAAAACCGTCACGTTCGGCGTGAATTGTGCTCCCTACCTGGCCATACGAACTCTATTCCAGCTCGCAAATGAATCTCAACAACTCTTTCCGAATGTAGCTCGCATTCTGACGCAAGAAACGTATGTTGATGATATCTTGTCAGGTTCACATGACATACAATCGGCTATAGAATCACTTTCACAACTTATATCTGTTCTCAATTCTGCCGGCTTTCCTCTCAAAAAAATAACCTCTAACTGCCCAGAAATTTTATCGTCAGTAGCGAAAGAAAACCTTTTAGATTCTAATTTTCTCAAATTCCACGAAACTAGCTCCACCAAGACCCTTGGAATTCAATGGAATGCTTTAACTGACAGTTTTTCGTACACTCTTGAGCCTTTTTCTATAGAAAAATGCGTCACTAAAAGGCAAATCCTGTCAATGGTAGCCAAGGTTTTCGACCCAGCTGGATGGATTTCTCCCATCATCGTACAGGCAAAACTAATTCTGCAACAGCTGTGGTTGGACGGGACAGGTTGGGATGAGAACGTAAAACCCAGTACACATACATCGTGGAATGAATTCGTTGAAAATTTGCCTTTAGTCTCAGGCATAAAAATTCCACGATGGGTACGCTACTCTCCTTCTTGTGGAACTCAAATTCATGGCTTCTGCGACGCATCAGAAAAAGCCTACTGCGCAGTGGTGTATGTGCGCATTCAAACAACAGTATCTGTTATTTCCCACTTGTTGGTAGCAAAAACTAGGGTAGCCCCGATTGACCCTGTTAGCCTTCCCCGTTTAGAGTTGAATGGGGCCTTGTTGTTATCCAAATTAGTAAAAAATGTAGTTGATACCTTACCTCTTCAAGACTGCAGTCTATTTCCAGAAGCAAGGAATAGGGTTGAAATATTTCACGCGATCGCGGATTTTGACAGGACCGAGGATCACCACGATGTATTGGATCGATTTTCGAAGTGGGATAAGGCAATAAGAGTAATGTCTTATGTGTGTAGATTTGTGGAGTCTATTAAGAGACGAATTCAAGAGAGGCACTCAGATCAGTCCCGAAATTTATCCGTACAACCAACAGCTTCACATGAGATCAGTAGGCCTATCAATGTTGATTATCAGGAATTCAAAAGCACAAAAAACAAACTAATCCGGGCCGCTCAGATTAGATATTACCCAAATGAATATCACTCATTACTAAATAACAGGAAGATAGATAAAAAGAGCTCTCTCTACCCACTGAATCCCTACTTGGACAACAATTACATCATACGTATAAATGGTAGATTAGCGAATTCTGATATTCCTTTGACTGAACGTTGCCCAGTTATTCTCCCAGTAAATTCCGAATTTTGCAAACTGTTCATACATTTCACGCATAACCTCTAATGCACGCCGAGACTAACTTGATGATAAGGGCACTCCGAGCCGAGTACTTTGTTCCACGATTAAAATCAGCTATACGCTTTTGTATCAGAAAGTGTCTAAGGTGTGTTCGATATAAGCAAAGGGTAAAATCTCAGCTGATGGGAGCTCTCCCATTGGAGCGAAGCTCATTCTCATTGCCATTCACTTATACGGGACTAGATTTTGCAGGCCCATTTTCGACAAAAACTTCTGTTATTAGAAACGCCCCGTTTCATAAATCGTATGTTTGTATCTTTGTACGTTTTTGCACAAAGGCTGTTCACCTCGAATTATGCTCAGATTTGACCACAGGCTCTTTTCTCGCTGCCTTTACCCGATTTGTAGGACGAAGAGGTTTACCGAGAAAGATAATGTCTGACAACGGCACCAATTTTGTAGGAGCTGAACGCACTTTGCGCTGTGAATATGAGGAATTTATAAAAGTCATATCGCAGGACATCGCGCATAAATATATGTCGCAAGGATTTCAGTGGTCGTTTATTCCACCCAATGCCCCTCATATGGGAGGATTGTGGGAAGCCGGCGTCAAGTCTTTTAAAACCCATTTTAAAAAAGTAGCTCAAACCAGTAAATATACGTTCGAGGAATTTACTACCCTTTTGATAAGAATTGAATCAGTTCTAAACTCGAGGCCTCTATCTTCCATGTCCGATGACCCCAATGAGCTACTAGCCCTTACTCCCGGTCACTTTCTACGTGGGGAATCTCTTATTGCACTCCCAGAAACACCCACTGGTGCTCTAACTCTGAAAGACAGATGGGAAAAATTGAAAGTCTTCCACCACCAGTTCGCACAACGGTGAAAAGATGAATATCTGAAGGAGCTTCAGAAAAGATATAAATGGCAGAATTTAGAGGAGAACGTAACCATTGGACAGCTTGTTTTAATTAAAGATGATTTACTTCCCCCTTCTGAATGGCGTCTTGGTGGAATTACAAATACATACTTTGGAAACGATGGGTTAGTGCGTGTGGCTGACGTACGAACTCAATTAGGAGTAATTACGAGGCCAATTACTAAAATCTGTGTTTTACCTGTTCACACAGAAGAACACACCACGTGCACTAAATAACCTTTTAATTCATCTCATCATTAACAAATCATCCTGTATTTCCTCATCTTGCGCTTTTCCATATTTGTTCACTTTAAACACTCTTGTTAATAAATACTTAAATTCACAGGTCGCAAAGAAATTCAAACATCCATCAATGCTTAGTGTGTCTCAAGTTCCATCCGCTGCGGTACTGCAAACAGTTTTTAGCCATGACGGTCGAAGAGCGAAAAAGAAGAGTGCGGGTTTATCGGTATTGTATGAATTGAGGAGGATTGCACGTCCGCAGAGGTTTGCCAAGTGTGGTTGGGCTCACCACACCCTATTACATTCACCAAATCGCGTGTCTACGTCATCGAGACCAATTCAGAGCCCTAGAAGTGTCCGCCAACCGTCTCATAGCGCAAGATCTGCAACTCGTTCCTCGCGTCCGTCACGCGGTTTTCAAATATCAAAAAGGCGAAGTCGGGTAGCTTCATCTTCTCGAGCAATCCAATCACGGCTAGCCGAATCTGCAGTTGACGCCAGCCGTCAAACACAGGAAACAACTCAGAACCCCAGGATGATTCTACGCAGCGTTCAACGCGCTTTACAGCGTTTAGCACGAACCATTTCAGTTAGCCATATTGGCTAAGAGGCGCAGTATGTTAAATCGTAACTATTATTATTGCTATTTTTGTATTCCTTTTTTTTTAAGCACTTAAAATTTTCCAAAATACTTTTATGTATTTTTTGAATTCTAATATATTGGCAAAATTGCATGATTATTACTAAGTTCACCGTTTATAAAAAATCAGCCGTGGAAAGAATGAATTGGTCCCGACTCTGCAATTAACATATAAATTATTGTGAATTAGTTCGTTTATCTAAATGTTAAACTTAACGAATTTGCTGGTGCTCGTATTGAATTTTTGGGCTTTTAAAGTCAGTCTTTTCAGACAGCCCGACACCAACAGATTCACCCAACTCCATTTTTCCTGTAATAAAGATTATCTGTTACCAGTTTGAAAAGAATCTCCGCAAACTATTTTATTAATTTACAAAACAGTGGTTAATCAGAGTAAGTCAACAAATCCCAACTATACTATTCCAAAAGGCGACTCGGTGATCTCCCACCAGTAGCCTTAGCTTTCATTTTTGTCAACTATTTGTCTCCCTTAAATAAATAGTTGCAAATTTGTTCACACTTAAACGAACGATTATTCCCATCTCCATTCTACACCCATTTTTACTTCTTTTACTTCCCAGCGGCGGAAATAAGGAGTAAGCAGGCCTTCGAGAAGCCCTTATTTAGCAGACACAAGGACTTACTGTCCCATTCCATACTCATGTATTTTTTACACACGATTTCCTAGGACGCCAAGGCCTTCCGCGTTCCCTTCCTAAACAGGCCTAATTATAGGTCTTCTTTAGCACACCTGATTGAAGGCCTTCTTAAGCAGACCTGATTAGAAGCTTTCCTTAGCATGCCTTTTTGCGATTAAAATAAGACGTTTTTCACACACTTTTTTATTAAAAAAAATATTTATTTCTTATAAAACAAAACTGAAAAATAAGTAATATATACATACATCATTTAAATGCTCTCTAGTTTTTTAACCCGTCATAGTTGAAATCTCGTATTATTTGCTCGCCTAGTATATTATGTAGACTTTTGGCTAGTCCACCTCGTTGAATTCTTTTAGCAATTGTCATTACTAGTTCTTCTTCAAAGTCTTTTACCTTTTCTTCGAAATTGCTGAGATCTTCCACGGGTTTCAAAGGAAGTGATGCATCGAATTGATTGTCATAAAGATTTTGCTTGATAATTTGCTTAACATAAACTTTTATTTGACAATTTCATTGCATTTTATACTTCATCTCTGAGATCTTCTACTTGTTTTTTTTAATTCTGTAACTAAAAAGAAGAAAAAAGGAAGAATTAGCGGAGTTCTTGCTCTTTTCCGTCATACTTACATATTTCAATTATGTACATATGTACGTTTAAGTAAAAAGTTTAATTTTCATTATAATCATTTATTTTTCTAATTTTGATAAACGTCTAAGATCTTTTATTAATTTTTAATAAGAATTTTACTAGGCAAAAGAATATAGAACACGCAACCACTTCGTCGCAGAATTGAAGCAAAACTATTTTAAATTTACTTCTTTTGTTCATTTCAGTTTTTCACGTTCAAGGTACCTCGATATCAGGTAATCGCATAACTACAACAAATACAACACCAACAAACAACAATGTATTTTGTTGGTAGAAAAGCCCTATTAACTGTCAAAGTCAGCTGTTCTAGTTTTGCAAAAGTGTGTATACATTTTCAGAAATTTATGAAGTTGATCATCGGCAGCCGCACACAAATTAAAATTTATAGTGCAAAATTATTAGAATAAATAACAATTTAAGTTTGTTTGTGTTGTTTCTCAACAAAAAATTTAATGAATGTTCAAAGTTGAGTAGTAGCTGCATAAAATCATCGGTGGAATCAACTTTAAATAATGTGGTACAGTCCGGAAACATTTGTGGCAGTTAGTGTCTGGCAAAAACCATAAAACTCCAGAGGCTACAAATGAGGAAGAGGTAATTGGTATGTATAATAGTATGTGAACATTGTGTGTGGTTTAATAAACTATTTTGATATTTTTCAACCCACAGGCTTCTGAGTCGCCTCTGATGTACAAAATTACATACATATGAAGAAATAAATATAACTTGATATTGAGGTGGTGGGTGAACGTAACGCTGAATATGATTAATTCTTGGAACACATTAAAAATATATGAGCCCGATTAGAACCTAAAAACAACTTTTTGTGTTTTAAATAATTAAACATTTTTTGTATACTCTGTAAAATATTAAGTGAACAAGATGTTTGTATTTGGAAGCTTCTTTCCGCTTGATTTCAGCTTTGTATAAATAATAAAAGTACAAAAGAATTTGCCACTTGTGGATCAATTTTCGAAACTATTTTGGAACATATAAAAGGTGTACTAAATTATGCCTGCCGTAGTAGTATTTATGTATTTTTAAGTGGATAAAATTTTATGGACGGCGTTGTAGAAATATGACAACATGAAGTTAATGTTCTCAAGATGGAAGACTTA
Organism: Sturmia bella; assembly: GCA_963662145.1. Lineage (NCBI taxonomy): Eukaryota > Metazoa > Arthropoda > Insecta > Diptera > Tachinidae > Sturmia > Sturmia bella. The sequence continues at coordinate 29,455,993 of OY759170.1, forward strand.
TCATTTTTGGGTGAGGATCGTGATTGCAATGCCTTTTTAACTTTGCTACATAATTCACAATGAACTGCTGAAAACGGAACACTGTTAAAAATGAGCTGCAATTTTAGAAAAGTAAGAGATAAAGATTCTAAATCTTCATATACATATATATGTAGTGGGCGGTCTGCAGCAACAAATGCTAAAAACCATAAAAACTTAGTAACTAGAGGGTACCCCATACCAGGAGTACCTTCTGTTCACCATGCGCTTGATATTTTTACATTCATCTTTATCATAGACAATAAAATCTTCGTAAATCTGAGAAAATTATAAGATATAAGTTAAATTATTACATTAAAAGTACGTTGTATATTTATTAAGTTTTTCTTAAATTTGTTTTTTTCCATTAAATTGTTTTTGATTCAAATTTTATAAATTTTGGCACAATTTTCACTTCACTACCGTTTTTTTTCAAAAAGAAACGATTTTTTAACGTTCATAAACAAACCTTTGACATTTATACAGGCCTGTAAACAATAGTCAGCTGTGCTTGTGCGATTACCTGGTATTGAGGTACCTTGTTCACGTTTATTCAAGAATTTTGTACTTGTTGTTCTGTTTTTTTATTTATTTTTTTTTGTAGCTTCTTTGTTGCTACAAATGTACTACGTACATAAATATTTACATATAAACATTTACATAAGTACATATGTATGTAGGTGTGTTTATTTCGACAAACATTAAAACCGATGTATCCCTTCCGTTAGAAGCGAGTAGGTAGGCATTCCAAAAGGCCTTCTTGAGAAGGCAAACTAGCATGAGTCATGGATCTAAAAGAAGGTTTAGGAAAGCCTTATAGAAGGCCTTATAAAGGAAGGCCTCAAAAATTCCGCCGCTGGGTTCTTAAAAGCATCACTAAAGTTACAAAATATGTATTCTTACACCCATATTCATATTTCAATATTTCGTAGAAATACGTCAAATAAGAGCTTAAGCACTTACAATAATTATTATGAATATGGCCTTTAGAATATATTGAAAAAATCGTTCAAAGTAAACAGAATACATATGTATGTTTATACATAAAATTTTTAAAATTGAAAACAATATTTTATTTGTAAATCCTATAACATAACGTCAAACATATTATGCACATACATACATATGTATGTATGTATGCATCCATGTTTTTGAACCTTCAAAACTTATGTATATGCAGAAACACTGATATAAATAACAATAACAAGAAAACTTAATATTACACTAGAGGTTGTTAGTTTTCAGCATCTCTTAAGCTTTAAATATTTGAGGAAATTCATTGGCAATATCTCTTACTAACTGTTGATCCGAGGCACTACATTCGGTTTCCTCGCAAAATATTCGGGTAAAGATTTTCATAAAATCTTGTTTACGATGCTGATGCTCCTGGTAGTTGGTGTTTCGTAAAATTCGACGACATAACTCCAAATAGTAACGTCTCAACTAATACAAATGATATTACAGTTAAAAATAAATATTTATTAATTAATTTTATTAATTAAATTAGGTGTACACCAAACCTGTTAAATTTTGATTACCACCAGTTAGCAATTACATTATTTTTGAAAAAGGATCGTAATCTATATACATATGTACATAGTTATGTATGCGCGTATATAAATTAAGTGATGTTACCTTCTGTTTGAAATCGGTGTTCTCTTTAACTCTAGATCATTCAGGGTTGTTGCAGAATCCAAGTCACAGTTGTGGATTATCAGAATTCAAAATCAATCCTGATTTGAATTGGTGTCATGAAATCGTGTTGGTTTTGCGCTGATTCGAACAGTAAAACCCATATTCGAATCAGCTGTTTTGTTTTGGTTGTGCTGTTGTTTACATTTTGCAGTAGATTTTCACATACATATATTTTGATAAATATTTTTTTATATATTAAAAAATCTTTAAAAAATGGTAGAGGCAATAGCTTTATATACATATATATTGATTGAGGAAAACAGCAATGAAAATGTGATACAGAAGATTTTAAGGGACTACACCAACCCATTGGAGCTACTGGAAACACCGTAAGTATACACATAGTATGTACATACAAGAATGCCAAAGATGTTTTAGCTATAATAAATATACAGATTTATTAGATAATTCCGCTTAAACAAAGAGGATTTTCAAATGCTATTGAACATTGTCAAAGTTCATTTGCCTTCTTCAAATATTTCCAGTATTGTTCAGCTGGCTGCGACATTGCGTTTTTTGGCCGAAGGATCGTATCAAAACTCAATAGGAAATGATAGTTCCGTTTGTCTCGCCAAAAGTACGGTGTCAATTGTCTTAAGCAACGTACTAAAGGCTTTGCAAAGGCATGCGTGCCCTCAGTGGGTGAAGCTAACAATAGCTGATAATGAAAAAGTAAGCTGTAGGAACCATTTCTTCACCAAATATAGAGTTGGTTGTATTAATGGAACGCACATCAAAATTATAAAACCTGCGGTTGATGAGCATTTATTTTTTAATAGAAAGGGGTATTTTAGTATGAATGCAATGATTGTAAGTAGAAACTAATAAGATTGGTGGTCCACCACTGTTGAGAGATTGGGATAACTCTTGCCAAAGCGATTCTACCAGCACCTTATCGCGCTTTGTGTAACCGCTTGCTACATACTATATCTTTATTCTCTTCCATAAACTTTAAAAATATCTCATTTTGTGTTCGATTCCTATGTTTTCCCCTATTGGTGATAAAATAATAATGAAAATTTTTGCTTATTTAGTTTAATATAGCATTTTCAGTTTAAATTAAACCTTTTTCAAAATAAATGAAACCTTTTTCAAAATGAACGAAACCTTTTTCAAGATAAATGAAACTCTTTTCAGAATAAATTAAACTTTATTCAAATTCAATTAAACATTTTTCAAATTAAATTAAACCAGTTTCAGAATTCAATATAAAGTTTTTTCCCCTTTCCACTGTAAATTCGCCACGTTTCCAAATATTTCTTAGGGAGCTCCTGGATAAAATTGAAAGCATCCCAGAGTTAAAAAATTCATCTTTAATTATGGATAATGCCAGAATCCATAAAACCCAGGAAATTCGAAATATGGTGGATAATAGTGATTGTACACTTAAATTTATACCACCTTATTCTCCTATGTTGAACCTGATAGAGAAAACATTTTCTAAGATAAATTTCCACGCCCGATCATTATTTAGTGACATTACCACAGATCATAACATAGTAATAAGTGTAATTGAGGAAAGTGTCGCACAAATTAATCAAAATGATTGTGCGAGCTATGTTATGGACATGATCATGATAATTCCTAAGCCGTCAGTGGAAAAAGTCTTCATTAATTTGACAAGTATTATATAAAAATTAATATGTTTTTTTTTTGTTTTCTATTAAATTCTAAAACTGGTTTAATTTAATTTGACAACAAAATGTTTAATTAAATTTGAATAAAGTTTAATTTATTCTGAAAAGAGTTTCATTTATCATGCAAAAGGTTTCGTTTAATTTAAAAAGAGTTTCGTTTAATCTGAAAAAGGTTTCGTTCATTTTAAAAAAGGTTTCATTTATTTTGAAAAAGGTTTAATTTAAACTGAAAATGCTATAAATAACAAAAATAAATTTACTTACATTGTGAGCCAAATTGTATTTAACAGGCTAAAACAGACATACAAATCTGCCACTTGTCATGAAAAAACGATAAAAACTGATTCTGTGACACCTAGTTCTGACACAATTCTGATTCGAACACAAAAATGAGAAATATGTATCTGTTTCTGTGACACCAAAATTAATTCTGTCTGTGTCGATTTCAATTCTGATGGCAATCAGATTCTACAACAACCCTGAATCAGGGTGTTTCTTTACGAGATATTTAGCAACAAATTGTGCAAAATGTTGCTGAAAGTTGTTTCTTTATATTTCTCCAGCAAGAAAATTTATGTAAATAGAGTCAGAAAATTTGCATTAGATTGACTGAGAACTAACAAAATCTTGCTGGACAAATTTTACTCACCCAAATTTTGCATGTGTTTTAAACACATGTTTTGACTGCTTAGTCTTTCTATATAAAAAGCAAACAAAAACCTTCATTTGTAAAAACATTTTGTTCTTGAAATAAATACTTTTCTGGATACAAAAAAGTTATAGGCGACCAATGAAAATGCTCTAAAAACTGTTTTTACGAAAACTTAGTTTTTATAAACATGAAATTTTTTATTTACGTTAACTTTTGGTCACTTGACTGCTCAAGCCTGTATGATACAAGGCAACGTGGTACCAGGTAATTGCATAACTACAACAAACACAACAACTGTTAAATTGTATTAAAGTTCTACTTTGCAATACATATACTTTGTTTTTAGGTTTTGAAATTTTTATTCTAAATCAAGTAGACTTGGATTTTTACATTCATGTGAAAATAAAATATTTTGTCATTCCTATTTTTCTGTTCAACCTAAATGTTAATAAAACTTTTGTGTAAAATCTAGAAAATAGATTTTGGTTGAGTTTTACTTGGAAAGCAGATTATACCCTTAACATCACGATTCGCAACAGGCTATGGGCTTTTAATTAGGAGTCGGTGGGTATTGCTAAGTTTTATAAGCAAGAACAAAACATTGAAAATGAGTTCTGCATTTTAAATTAAGAAATTGGATTCAAATAATTATGAATCTTGTCGTCTACATGAATTAGCCGAGTTATGGAAGATTGCAAGTGGCGGAAAATGGAGCGGAAGAGTGGACTACAAAAGATGAAAAAGCGTTGGCAAATATAACGTTGTAAATGAAGTCATTACAATTATGTAAATCACATCAAGAATTGCAAAACATCCCTTGAAGCATGGGAGAAGTTAGGGGAGAGATTCCTTCTAAGTGGTCCTGCAAGAAAGGTAACATTGTTTAAGCAATTAATGCAGCTAAAAATGGAAGATGATGACAGTGTATCAGAGTTTCTTGACAAATTTTTTGGTATAATTGAAAAGCTGAATGAAATAAATGTCGCCATAGTTGAAGAATTAGAAGTCATTATTTTACTGTCAAGTCTACCGAAGTCATTGGAGTCTTTCGTCGTGGCTGTAGAAACAAACCAGAGATGTAGTGCTAAGCTTAAGTATGCTGAAGGTCAAGTTGATGGAAGAAGGAGAAAGTCGTGTATCAGAAAATGGTCACAACAATCAACAAGCTTTTTCTGCACTTAAGGGCAATTCAGACTATTATACTGTGTATTAATACCTGCCAAAAATTCAAATAATACGTGCAAGTGTGATGGTGTGAATGCAATGTGTGACGAAAACGAGAAATAATACGATAAAAAATTTGCCATCCATAAGACTTCACAACCGTTTTTTGAAAATTTTCTAAGCGATAATAGATTTCATTCGATCAGGGTTATTTTTTCAACACAAGCAGCTGTTGAAAAATTTACTAGCCAGTTGTTTCACAGCCGATGGCGTGCCGTCACTGATGGTATTTGATTTCGTTATACAAGGGTTCGAAATTTGGAATTTTGTTACCGTATACAAATGTATTTTGCTGCTATATTCATAAGATAAAATATTCATAAGATAAAATATTTTTGTGTTATTCAATTTGGTTCTGTTTTACATAACTATTATTTTAGCTGGTGAATATTTTTTAGCGCCGGCACGTCCACCGCCAACATGAAATTTCTCTTCTGCCGCCGTGTAAAGTTTTATGTTGGCACGTTTATTCTGTTCACTAGCACAAAAAAAAACACGTTGGAAAAAATAACGTATGTACATACATATGCAACAGCTGTTTTCTTTCCTACTCAAATTTTTTATTTTATTTGAAGTGTGATGGTGTGAATTTAAAATGTAATTTACGTTAGACTTTTTGACAGTCGCAAGAAATCTAATTATACTTTCATCTCACAAAACTCGATAAAAAAAGAAAGGAAATCAAGATACAAGAATGAAAAGAAAAGGAAAATGTTTCAATTGTGGTCGTAAAGGACATTTTGCTTCACAGTGTAGAGCAAAGAACAACAATAAGTCTAGTAAGTCCGATCAAAAGGCATTGGCAAGTTATTCGTTTGGAGCAAGTACTTTGATCAAAAATGCTTGGTGCATCGACAGTGGTACAACATCTCACATGTGCTGTGATCGTAGCTTGTTTACCAGTATGGAAGAGCTAAATGAAAACAATACTTAGTCGGTAACCACACCATTCAATCAAAGGGCAGAGGCCGAGTAGCATTTAAATGTGGGCATTTTTCTTTTAACCTCAATAATTGTATGTATGTATGTACATATGTTCCAAACATGCAGTGTAATTTCATTTCGGTAGTGTCTGCTGTGCAACATGGTTTGAAGGTAGAATTTCATTCAAATCGAGTTCTTTTTGTCGAAAATTATGAGACTGTGATCTTGAGAAAATTTGTTTATTGTAAATACAGATACCAACTCAAGTTTTCATATAAATTCAAGTAGAGAAAATTTTCAGACATGGCACGAAAGTATGGTCATTTAAATTATCAAACGCTAAAAGCAAATTCTTCAAGAAATTTAGTACATGGCCTTGATATGGAAGCTGTTCCATCGGACATTACATGTAAAACATGTCTAAAGAGTAAAATGTGTTCGCAACCATTTTCTAATTCGGAAAGTATTTTAGAAATCATACATAGTGATGTGTGTGGGCCGATGAATGTAAAATCGATCGGAGGATCCAAATATTTTCTCACATTTATAGATGATGAATCACGAAAAATATTTGCTAATTTTTTGAAAAGCAAGAGCGAAGTAATTCAAACATTCAAAAATGTCAAAGCCATGGTATAAAATGAGTTGAATAGAAAGATCAAAGTTCTTCGAACAGACAATGGTGGTGAGTACGTAAACAAACAATTTGATAATTTTTTGAGAGAGAATGGAATAAAAAGGCAGTTGACTGTGCCTCACACACCTCAGCAAAATCGTGTAGCTGAGAGAGCCCATAGGACTTTGGTAGAAATGGCTAGGTTTATGATATTGAATGCAAATTTAGAAGACTATTTTTGGGTTTAAGCAATATTAACTGCAGCTTATATCCGCAATAGATCGTTGACAAAAATGTGTGGAGATAAAACACCATATGAAATTTGTTTTGGGAAAAAACCAACTGTAGTGCATTTAAAAATTTTTGGGTCAACAGCAATAGCTTTGGATAGAACAGTTAAAAGAAAATTTCATCCAAAGGGATGAATAGTGAATACATAAGGGTTGGGTATTCTGAAGTGTCAAAAGCGTATAGATTGTACGATGTCAAAAAGAAAGAAGTGGTTGTCGATGTAAAATTTATTGAATCAGAGTTTTTGAGGAAGAAACACTACAATGATGATGATAATGTCTTCACAGAAATAAGCCCGTTGCCCGATGTAGACAGAAAAATATTAAATGAAAGCATCCCTCCAGCACAAGATATAGAAAAAGTTATGGCTCAAGATATCACAGAAGGATATGAAAGTGAAGATATGGAGGAAGTAGATAGAATACAGTATTTTTCGGTTAATTGACCCTACGGTTAATTGGTTTTCACGCTTAATTGAACCACATGATCGGGCAAATATATTGCATACGAAAACCATGTATATTTCCTCGGATAATTAAACCCGGTTAATTGATTTTCCCGCTTAATTCGTTCAATATTCATGTCATCAAAAATAAATTTCCTCTTACTTTTACCCGGTTAATTGCATTATTATTGAAAAATGATCTGGCATTTTTGTACATACACATTTGACATCATTTGTTTATGTTTTTTTTTTTTTTTTTTGTAAAACCAATATATGAATTGTTTTTTAGTTTATAAATTTTATTTTTTTGTAAAACTATTGTGCACATAAATAGTGCATTTAATAGTACATACCTACAATAATAAATACCTGCGCATACACATATATGTAAATTTTTTTCTGTTACTTGTATTTTTTTCGTTTGAGGTAAAAAATAATTGCTTTGAAAAACTTAAAGTGCACATACATATGTATGCGATTTCTTGTAATTCATTAGTACATAGTTCCAATTATGCGTGATTTCTGTAATTGAACAAACTGTTCAATTAAATAGGATTCTTGTAATTGAACGAATTGTTCAATTAAACGGGTATCGGCTAATTGGTTCTCCGGTTAATTGAACAAAAAATTGTGCAAATTTTGATGTGCAATTAACCGAAAAATACTGCATCTGATTTTAGAAACCACAGAGGTAGACCAAAATTGATAAGAACAAGTAAATCTGGAAGACCAAGAAAAGAACACAATCATTCGATTCAAATAGTAAAAGGCGAGAAAATTTCGATTCCAAAACAGTATCTGAGGCATTACAGGGAAATAACAGAGATAACTGGGAAAATGCAATGCGAGAAGAATATGAATCCTTGATTGCAAATGATACGTGGTCTGTAGTTGAAGAAACAGATGGGCAGAAACCAATTGGTTGTAAATGGATTTTTTCAGAGAAAAAAAAATAAAGATAATAATATAGAAAGATATAAAGCAAGGCTTGTTGCCAAGAGATGTAGCCAGAAATATGGAATAAATTATACAGAAACCATTTCGCCAGTTATTCGATATGAAAATCTTAGATTGCTATAGCTATAGCAGTTGAAAAAGAACTACATATATATGCATCAAATGGATCCAAATACAGCGTAATAAACTGCATTCACGACCAGACTGTTTTAGACCATATAATGATTTCTTAAGTTTCAATACTGAGTTTAATGAAGATCTTCACGATGATACGATACATGAAAATTCCAGAATTTTTTTAAGCAAAAAATCCATCAATCCATCAGTATTGAAACTTAAGAAATCATTATATGGTCGTGAATGGAATTTCAAACTAAATAACGTTCTGAAGAGAATGGGCTTTGTAGCCATGAATGTCCTAGTGAGCCATGCTTGTATACGAAACATCAAGGTGAAAAGTTTATGTTGACGATATTATCGTAGCAAGTTCAGATGAAAGACAGCTTGAAAATGTTAAAAAGCAAATACCAAGTCAAATCAAAGAGGTTGATAAAGGGCCATTACGCTATTTTTTAGGAATGAATTTAAAACCTAAAAACAAAATATATGTATTGCAAAGTAGAATTTCAATACAATTTAACATATGGTAGAAAATTCTGTTTCAAATATTTAAATTTATTAAACACTTAAACGAGGTCTTTATTAAAATCTCCGCTATTTTGTGTTTATGAATAACTTTTTTTAAACATTTTGCATATTAAAGCCTTAAAGTGTTTTCACACCTAGAATTAAAATCTGGTTTTACCATTAAAATCATAAAATATGATTTTGCACTCACACTACAAATTGTATAACATCATGTTTTAACTCACAGTTTGTCCAAAAAACTACCTGTTAAAACAAAATAAATTTCAAATATTTGCTATTGAATATTAGTATAAAGGTATTTTTATTATATACATATGTACATATGTATATTCTTTTTATTTCCTCGTATATTTTTGCAGATATTTCGCTCTCCTTCAGATAGCTTCTTCAGGGCAATAATGAATTTTTTTTCCAAATATTGCAAATATGTATATAAAAATATATTTAATTAAAAGAGGGTCGATTAAAACCAAATATTTGCTATTTCAAATAAAATAAATTTTCAGGTTAGTTTTCTCAAGTCTACTGAGGAGTTGCATTGCACCAATGAAAAAATGTTGTACATACATATGTAGGCCGCCAAAGGCCATAAAGTACATATATTTTTGCTCCTTTTCCACTTACAAAATTTATTCGGGAAACTGTATAAAAAATTATATTTTTAATTTTAATCGTTTTGTGTGGTTTTCACTTTATTTATTTTTATTGAAAATCATTTAAAATGCTAACAGCCCAATTCATAAACACATTATAAGAGTATTATAACCAACTTATAGGCAAAAATCCAGAAAAGTGTATTCATAAACGACTTATAGCTTATTATGCTGCTTCTAATAATCTTATAAATTGGATATTTTTATTGTGGCCTCTACCCGACTATAAGCATTTAATAAAGTGAAAATTGTTGAATTGATGATTTTTTTATTTTAACTCGATTTATAAATTTTTTGCTTCTTGAATGTGTCTATATGATTGCATTTAATTGTTTCTTACACCAAATCATCATTACGCATTAAACTATGAAATTCGAAAATATGTACATATGTATGTATGTACACAGTTTAAATTCTACTGATGATACGGTGTAAGAATCAGTAATATACAGTCATAAAGCCACATTAACCCTGCAAAAAGTATCTCATTTTTTTATCAAATAAATTTTTCTTTAGTTTTCATATACATAAATTACAAATATTTTGACGAAATACATATATCGATACAATACACAAAGAAATACAGACGTACATACATATGTATAGTAGGTACTATCCAATAATGATCAAATACAAGATTACGACAATCCGCGCACAAAATTGAAATCTTCTGTGCATGTTCGCCACTGACGTCATCCAAAACGAATTTCTATTGGCTGGTTATTTTCAGCTCAAATTGAAAAAAACATGACAGTGGGACAATATATTATATTTTTCCTGCAATTTTTGCTACAACAAATTAAACAACTTTTAAGTTACGTTATTTTTTTTATTGAATTTCCTTTTTCGTTTTTTTAAACTTTCATAAATTTCTGCATTAAGAAACCTTATTCTAAAGTACATTCTGCATCTGAAAAACATTTTTTTTTACTTCTTCACCTGCTTCAATGTCCTTTGCTTCCGACCAATGCTGCTGTAAATATTTTTTCTGCTACTTTGCATACATTTGCCCACTGCACATTTCATGTTTATGTTGTTTTTTTTAAGCTTTTATATGGTTGCCAACTTTCGTACAATCCGCAACTTTTTCATTTTGCTTGTTAATTGTTTGTTCGATACTAATGTCTTCGATTATTTGTTAAACTTTTAAATAATAAAAGACATACATATCTACCCGTGGCTGTACAATAACACTAAAGAAAAAACTCAGGCATTTTGTTGATAGATAAAAACCTGTGATAGATAAAACACGTGCGAAAAGGAAAGCAAACACTTGTATGAAATGAGACTCTGTGCATAAATCTACACCAACATATTTACTGCACATTTTGAGATGTATATATTTTATAACCTTTTTTTATATGCGCATAAAACTTCTGTGCCCTCTAAAATCACCTTATCTTTATTACACAAATGTAATACAGCCGCCATATAAAAACAGTATAGTTTTCAATTCGAAATTTTTTATTGAAATTTCTAAAAATAACGATTAAAAACACATTAAATTTTATTATACGCCTATTTTCCACCGGCTGACACTCAGTCAATTCAACTTCAGTTTTTCTTGCGAATTCAAATAGCAAAGCAGTGCCCCGATTTCGTCACCTCAACATGGATTGCAGCACATGGCTGATTACATATTTTGAGAAATAATAATAATAATGTATTTACTGTAAATTTTTTAATTTTATTGAACTTCTGTATTGTAATACATTTATATTAAATTACTTTTTCAGGCTTAAGTTCAATCCTTGGTTTGTCACTACTTTTAATTAATATCAATAAAGTAAAGAAAAGTAAAATTCCTAATAGCTAGGTGGACAACCGGCTGTTTCTGGGTAGCAAACACCCTTCATCAGCACCCTATGAACTTTGGACGTGTCAAATTTCACAATTTTGGCACAGCCGCTTTAACTACTCGGCAACCAAAGCTCACGCAATTTTACTTTCTGTTTGTATACTTACAAATTAACATTAACCAAAGCAATGATATTTTTGCAGTGCTGGACGATTTTTTATCATCTCAGAAGACTGTTATTTTTGCTCTCTGTTTATATGAAAGCTTTTTTCTACATGTTCTGTTTTTTGCATCATTGAGATCTAGATGCTCTTTTATTGATACAATTTGAACATTTACGCCGTGCCATGCGTTATTAACATTTTACTGTAAATTTATAATTTTATCGAACTTCTGTATTGTAATACATTTATATTAAATTACTTTTTCAGGCTTAAGTTCAACCCTTGGTTTGTCACTACTTTTAATTAATATCAGTCCACCTAGCAATTAAATTTTACTTTTCTTTACTTAATTGATATTAATTAAAAGTAGTGACAAACCAAGGCTTGAACTTCAGCCTGAAAAAGTAATTTAATAATAATGTATGCTGGTTGATATTGTGTCTTTCGGAAACTTGCGTTTTCGGCTGTGCTTCTTTCGCTTTTCTGACTTAATCATTCCAAACAGCAAAAATACGGTTGCAATGAACTTAAAAACCCCACAGAAAATATCTATGTACATACATACATATGTATGTTCTCAATGTGAATCGTAATGTAAATTGCATAAATTAATATTTAAACTATTAATCATAAAAATAAATTAAAAAATTAATTTAAACAGGCTATTTGTTTACAAAATATCTTTGCTTCTTAAATAATGATAAATCAAAATTGTATGCAAAATCCACATAATCTTTGAATCGCTAAAAAGTGTTCTTTAATGAAATTGGGTGACCCTATCGTTGTACCAACTACGTCATCGTACCGTCAACGGGAAAACATGCGCATGTCGCAATCTTGTATTTTATCATTCTTGCTTGGTACTATCTCTTTTGCAAATTTGAATTTACATGTACATATATATATATATATATATGTATGCATATACACATACATACATATCTACGCACAAACAACAGTAGCGATCCTGCCTGTATGTACAATGTATACACATGCATTGGCCTCTACCTAACTATAAGCGTTTGATAAAGAGACATTCGTTGAGTTGATGAAGAGTTGTGAAGAAGAAATTGTTGAAATGCAGACTTGAAGTAATGAATGTACTTGTACATATACATATGTATGTTAATAATATTACAAATGTTAACTAATCAAGTTTGCTTTGTTTTATATATAACTGAACTCAATCAATTGTATTTCAATATTTTTTACTTACTTGAAAATAAATTTCAACGTTATGGGCCCAGGACAATTAAATGTTTTTTAAATAAAAAAAAAAATTAAGAAGAGAAAGGAAATTTTTATTCCGAATGTCGCTTTCTGGACTTCCACAAATTGAGCGGTTAAAAGGCCGTGATAACTGGGAGCAATGGAAATTTGCTGTAAAAGCTTATTTCGACATGGAGGGCTTATGGGATGCTGTAGTTGGGACAGAGCAAGATGCTAAGAAGAAGGTAATGGCATATTCAAAGCTCGTTTTGCTGGTGGATCCTGTGTTGTTTGTTCACATTCAAAATACTTCGACGGCAAAGGATATATGGGAAAAATTTGTCAAAGCCTTTGATGATTCTGGTCTTACACGAAGAGTAAGTCTATTGAAAAAGTGAATTATAACCAAGATGGAAGACTGTGAATCTATGGAAGATTTTGTAAACATTATAATGTCAACTTCCAATAAACTTTCAAGCATTGGTATGACAGTTACTGATGAGTGGATTGGTACATTGATGCTAGCGGGCTTGCCTGAATATTATCAACCTATGATAATGGGAATTGAAAGTTCGGGAGTAGAAATATCTGGAGATTATGTGAAGACCAAACTACTGCAAGACATGAAACCCTCATTTGGAAAATCAGCAGCCCTTGTTGGAAAACCACAAGTTGCAAGAATGCAAAATAAGAAAATGTTCAAGAAAATTCAATGCTATGGTTGTCGTGAGTATGGTCATATAAAACCAAATTGTCCTAAAAATAAATTTAATGAGTCAAAGAAAACCATGTCAGCATTCTCAGCAAGAGGTTCAATATCAAATGATTGGTATTTCGATTCTGGAGCCACATCACATATGTCCCATAATAAATTATTATTTAATAATTTAAGAAACTGCGCAGAATTTGAAATAATGACTGCGAACAATTCTATAATGAAGGGGAATTTGATAGGTGATATTAGTTTGAAGTTAAGAAATGGTGATACTTCAAGTGACATATTTTTAAAAGATGTTTTATACCTTCCTGAGTCTCACACAAATTTATTGTCAATTTCAAGTATAATCAAGCATGGACACAAAGTCATTTTTGATTCTAAGGGATGTAGAGTGAGTGATTGATTCTAACCGTAAACTTATCGCATCAGGGTTATTACTTGAAAGTATGTTTAAACTTAACCAAATAAAAATAAATATAAAAACCTATTCAGCAAAAAGCGAAGATTTTGTTAAATGACATTTAATAGCCTTTTTACACTTATCAACATTTTCGTGGAACGTGTTGAAGATGTTGAAAATGTGAAACATGCGTTCACACACAACATCTAACATCACATATACATACACAGCTGCCAAAATAAATAAAGCAACGTTTTGCATTAAAGACAATAAAAATATAATATAAATAGATTTTGAAGACAAAATAATAGTAGGATTACCAGCAAGGCAGATTTAGTAGGTACAAGCACTAGCAGACCAAAAAAAAAAATACATGAGAGTTGTTGGTAGAAAAATAACTGCATACTGTCAAATTCTTCTCTCATTTGTTTTGTTAAACTGGTTTGTGAGTGTATACAAAAAACCAAATTACACAAATTTCGTAAAATAAATTTATTTAAACCACTTAAAAATTATTACTTTACTTTTTTATGGAATAAAAGAAGCAAAATCACTGGCTTATTTTACTTTTTCTTCAATAGTAGCTACAAAATCACTTGCGCATTTCTTAGAAATCAGAGCACGTTCAACGGCTTGTAAACAAACTTTTGACACTAAGCAGTTAATAAACAACGAGCAGCTGTTTTAGTGATTTTACCTGTTTAATCTGCCTTGATTAGCAGTTAGCTTGCAAGAACAATCTCTACTACTAATGCAGTGTATAGAATCCATAAAAAGCTTGCTGGAGGAAGAAGATCATGAAGACATCATTTTTGGACACAACTCCTTTTTTAATGATTTTGAATGTCAAAATTTACAGTGATGCCACTACAATTTTGTAATTTTTTTAGTGATGACACTAAAATAATCGAAAGATGTTGAGTGGAACAAAATGAGTTAGGAACATTTTATAAAGATGTTGAAAGATGTTGGTTTTTAGCCCTGTATATTTCTTATGGGGAAATTTCAACATCATCGCAAATTGATGGTAGATGTTGATAAGTGTGAAAAGGCTATAAGACTTGGTCATCCCTGTTAAGATAAAATAAACTTGTTAAAGGATATGGTTCATGGTATAGAAAATATAATTTAAATAATCAAAGCTGTACCGTATGCCTGAAAGGCAAAATAACTCGATTACCTTTTAATAATCAGGGAAAAAGATCGCAGGAGATCTTAGGTATTGTTCACTCTGACTTGTGCGGTCCAATGGAGGAGAATTCATTTAATGGTTCTCGATATCTACTAATAGTAGACGACTTTAGCAGAAAAGTATTTGGTTATTTTCTTAAATCGAAGGGTCAAGTTGTACATAAATTTGAAGAATTCAAGAATCTTGTTGAGAATCAATCTGGTCGAAAAATAAAAATTCTTCGAACTGATAATGGTGCGGAATTCTGTAATCGCAGAATGAGCGAAATTGTTACTTCTTCTGGTATTATACATCAAACATCTGCTCCATACACTACAGAACAAAATGGGTTAGCAGAGAGAATGAATAGAACGATCATAGAAAAAGCTAGATGCTTATTAATACAATCCAATTTACGCAGTATTTACCGCGGAGGCGGTAAATACTGCAATTTGTCTCGTGAATCGTTTACCTTGTCAAGGTCATACTTGTACACCTGAAGAAGAGTGGTCAGGTCGTAGGCCCACTTTGAAACATCTGAAAGTTTTTGGATGCAAGGTTATTGTTGAAATTCCAAAAGCAAAACGAAGAAAGTTTGACGCTAAAGGGAAAGAAATGCTTTTTCTTGGATGCAGTGACACATCAAAAGCGTACAGATTTTTTGATTTAAAATCAAAAGATGTTATTATTAATAGAAATGCTGTGTTTTTAGAAAGTCAATTTGTAGAAGAAGCAAATGCTAAAGATACAAATATTTTCTACGTTCCTTTTGATAGTGAGCAAAAATGTGTCACAGAAAATAATATTTTAACTGAAAATGATTCAGATTCTGAAATAAATTATTCTGAAGAAGATACAAGCATTATTGACATTCAAAGTGATGAGCAATTAGTCATAAACACTGAGAACACGGGTTCTACAATTGAAACATTAAGGCGCTCTAACAGAATACGTAAACCACCTGTACGTTACGCTAGTGCAGCATTTAACACAGAACATGAAGAACCAAATGATGTACAAGATGCTCTCAGTGGTTCTGAAGCTCAATTATGGAAGCGAGCTATGAAAGAGGAATATGATGCATTAATTGCAAATGATACTTGGGAGGAATGCTCTTTACCAATTGGCAAGAAAGCATTATCAAATAAATGGTGTTTCAAAATAAAACGTGATTCAGATGGAAACGTGCTAAAATATAAAGCTCGTTTAGTTATTAAAGGTTATTTACAAAAGAAGGGTATTGACTACGAGGAGACGTTCTCACCAGTTGCAAGATATTCTTCAATTCGGCTACTAATGGCTACTGCTGTTAAAAAACGATTTTGATATTGATCAAATGGATGTTGTTACAGCATTTTTACAAAGCAATTTACATGAGGAAATTTATATGCAATTTCCAGAAGGATTTCAAAATAATCCAGGGAAAGTTTGCAAGCTTAAAAAATCTTTATATAGACAACATATTGTTTAGAAACAATTTTTTTTACAATTCAAAGCCTTGTATACGTATTTTTCGCAATAAAAATTGGTAAACCAATAAATTATTTCATATTCGAACAAAATTATGTTATATAAGTAAATAATATTTTGCATTTTTCGAAGCTACGCAAATAATCAGTTTCTTACATACATCTCATATATGCAGCACTAGGCACAAAATGAGAGTGAACATTGCATAGTATTGCCAACAATAAATTACAAAATTAATAAAAGAGTCTATTAGTTATTTCACCCGTATAATGTGTTTATGAATTGAATTTCTTATGAGTTGCTTATAACACTGTTAGTGAATGATAACTATTACCAGCTTATAAGATTAAATAAGAAATTTTTATGAATTAGGGGGTAAGTATTTTAATTTTTACTTGGCTGCACTTTATATACATACATACGTCGTCGCACTTCATAAAAGCAACTTAAAACCAATTCAAAAAAGGTTTTAATATGGTTTTAACAAAATAATTTTGTATGATAAAACCAGGTTTGAAGGATTGATTTTAACGTTAAAACCAAATTTTACTTAAAACCAACCAGTGTAAAATTACTATTGTGCAACGGTTTTTCATCAGAGATGGAAGAGTATGAAAATGATGAAATAATTGATATGTAATTTATAATAAACAAATACTTTTTTATATCATAGTGTTAGGATGTTTTCGAACCTGAGATACCATGCGACAATTTGTGAAGTGCCTGTTTTTATATACATACATACATACATATGTATATAACACAAAAGTGTCTATTCAATTAGTTTTTTGAAAAGTTTATTTTTAGGAATATTTCTTTTTATTTAAAGTTTGTACCGATACAATATTTGTATACCATTCACCCGAATCATGTTAGTCCACATGTGCATATCCACGGTATTGCACAAACCGATTTTATTTAAATATACTCGACAATGGTGCTAATGAAGTGAAACTTAGGCCGAAAAAACAGCAAATATACATATATGGACGTGGCCTTTTTGTGGCAGATTTTGCTCAAACTAATTCAAATATACCTACATATATGTATGTATTCAAAGAAAATAAAAAGAGGTGACGAGTTTAGCTCTTTTTTTTTGGCTCCAAATCAAAATTTTTAGATCCTTTTCGAATGCGATTTAGCTCTCATTTGAAAATCTGGTCACACAGAATCTAAGCACTACACCAAAATTAAGAAATCTAATATTACACTAAAGAAAAAAAAAAATCAAGATTTTTATGCTTAATATGCACCTGATAAAGAAGAGATAACCTTGGACGTGATGCACAGTGAACCATTTTACGAGAACGCAGTCAAAAATCTATTACTTTTGACTGGATTGGAATTTTGGTACACGGCTATGTTTTGGTTACTAGGTGAGACCATACGCTTAAGAGCATAGGATTTTAAGTTTTAGTTGATTTTTTGTGCAAAAGCGACATATTAAAACATATGACATATTTATAATTTATAACATATTAAAAATTAAATTTTGTCAGATAGTGCTGAAATTTGGAGCCCTTGAAATTTTTGGTACGGAGGGCCAACCGTAAGTTCTTTAGTTTGAGTTAAAAATTAGTTTACTAAGTGGCAAACATAAAAACTCAAAATATTAGTTCAAACTTACTTTGGATTAAGCGGTATTTAAGTCCAAAATAGACATTATAAATATCACACGTTTTAGTATTTTTATTATAAACACTAAAACGATGAAATGCCGACAACTACTAATTGTGTTTTGAAAAACTACTATTAGTTAAACAATTTTAGTAAACATTTCGACTAAATAGATTTGATTTTCATTTTCTAGAAGCGGTTTAGCTTCTAGGTCTAATTCAAGAGGTAGTTTTCCATTTTTGTCGGATATTGGACATATATGTATGTATGTTATGTTATGAACATAATGAATATAATAATATTGGACATGTAGGTATGTATCTGATGTACATAATAAAATAGCAATCAGGTCTTCATTAGTACAACATCAACTTCTTCTTAAGATAGATCACCTATTGGTAGCATACTATGTGTTAAATTACTTCTTCGCCATGGTATACAATTTTATGAAGTGTCGTTATAAAGTATAGCTGGGTTTTTTTTTACATTTATCGTTCAGCTGCGTGCTAGAACTTGTAATGTAATATTGAATTAGCTTATTAGTTTCGAATCTATACTTGTGATAGATACTGCAGTTTCTGGATCTGAAAAATTCTTGCAGTATTTCTGTCACTTTTCCTTTTCCTTGCTTTGGCTGATCGATCATTAGACCAAGTTCTACATAGTTTTCTTGAATTTAACTTTTAACTTTCTGTTTTAACTTCTGTTTGCTGGTCATCAACTGTAAATTTTACAGGTTCAAGGGTTTGTGTTTCATCTTCTATTCTTCTGACTGCTGCAGTTATGGCATCTTTCGTTTTTCACATTTCCATATATCGATTTCTGTTATTCTCTGAATGCTTTAACCCGGTGTAATTGCTCTGGAATTTTCTGCGCTATATTGCTTATCTCTGACCGGAGGACCGATCACCTCCCCATTTAGAAATTAAGGCCCCGATTATGGTTCACAACATTTGTTCATTTAAGTATGTATTTTTTGAAAAGTGATTATGGTTTACAACTATTGTATCAAGTGTTGTGAAAATCTTACAACACATAATCAGATGTTGTCAAAAACTTACGACACCTACTGAAGTGTTGTCTTGTTGATGTTACCAGTTAAATTACGAAAAAATTATAAAATTTGTAAGTGTGCATTCAAAATGTTTTGCAAAAATATAAAAAAAACAATTAATTGTTAAAATTTATTAACAAAATATACATAAATAAAAATACATCTATACACACAATTATTACCCATTTTTCGATTACAAAACAGTTTTATTTTGTATTTTGTAGTTGCAATGGATTTAAACTGCAATCTATAATTTTTTGGTCCTTTCATTATCATAACCAAATTAAACATCAACATTAACATACATTTTTATGGCTTTGTTTGTACTTTTCTAGCAAAAACGTTTTTCATTCTTTTCATTTTTACCAATGCATTTCTACGCGGTAGTTGCGGTGTTACATGAAATCCAACACTCCATGTCTTTTTTTTGTAAATCTTGACAATGAAACGTCAAAATTTATTGTTTTTCGCTTGTGTATGTGTAATGAAAGCAACATACGCGTGCATCTTTCTGGAAGTGTGGCTTTACTTAGTAGTTTTTTGTGTGCAGGCATGTATTTTTGCGGAAAGATGCTCTACAAATGAAAAACAACTCTGTGACATACACAACACCTAGATGTTGTGAACCATAATCACAAAAAGAGTTGTAAGTTGTGTTGTAAATCTTACAACACAACATTTAGATGTTGTGAACCATAATCGGGGGGTAAGGTAATGGTGATATATGTAAATTTTTTAAAGTAATTCGAATTAAGTGTATTTAACAACCATTCGGCAATGTACTGAAGAAAATCTTGCACATTGTTTTTTCTGAAGTAAGTGACAATTGTAGCAGTTTGTGAAGACAAGTACTTTTAACGACTAAATCTCCATACTCTGCCAAAATCCCAGAGTTCTTTTCATTTGTAGTCAATTTTAAATCCAAAAATCCACATTTCTTGTCTTCGTATGGGGTAGGAATATTTTCCAGAATCCTCTTCTCACGCCTTGGACTTGCTTCTATTATTGCTTCAATTTTTGTCTTTTTATTTTATGTTGATCTAGTTTGTCTTAAAAATTTATCTTTGATGATGGAGACATTTATTTCTTCATTGATATTCTGAAATTTGCGTGTTCGAATTCTTTCACAACATTCGTGTAATTGTTTTTATGTGACGTTCGTACATCCTTTTATTGTATTCAACGTAGTTTTTTCAATCTCTTTCCAAAAATTCGTGGTTTTTATTTTATATTTTATATGATCGTGCCATGTATATAGTGGGGTATAGGAGTGTAGAGGAAAGCTTAGGCTACAAACGATCTCTTACCAAATTTAGAAGCTTTGCGCTGTTAAATGGCAGAGTTGACAATTGTTAATAACATTATCAGGCTTGAGTTCGATTTTTGCTTCCTCAAAATGGAGAAAGATTTTTTTGTGCTAAAATTGGAACTTTCATCAATATGATTAAATACAGGCAGTCAGTATTGAAGAGCTCAGGTGGGTAGGATGGCTATCAACAGAAGCTTAAAAACTGTATACAATTAGTCATGGGTTCGAAGTAAATTTGGGTGCTGATGAGCGACGTGGTGGTCGTGAAGCAGCCATGGTATGTACCCCAGCCAGTAAGTCTTCAACTTGACTTTTTTTTGTCTACTTTAAAAATGTAGTAAAGTCTATGAACTTTAGCATTTTTCAATCGGAAACCATAAACAAATTGTTAAGTTGGAAATTTTTTAAATTGTCTATTTAAAATGAGTTGAAAATAATCAAAAGTACTTCGACTACTTTCAGTGATTATTTGTAAAATAATATTATGTATGTATATGGAAAATAATCAAAAATGGTCCGCGCAAGTAGTCGGATTAGTGATGATTTTTTTCTTTAGCCTCTTTATAAAATCTAAAGTGATTACTTTATTTTTGTCAATTGCTCACAATGGAAAATTTGAATTTAAGACAAAGGCAATCTAATTTATAATGATTAGTGATCTTTACTTAATAGCTTTGGTGTACACACAGAAAAACATTATATATTGATAACAAAAAATGGAAGAAAAAATTTTTAGATATCTTTATCAAAGTTTGTTTTTATTTATATGCGTAAATATATTTGTATGTTAATTAGCTAAGTTCAAAGATATACTTACCGGATTTCCAGCACACAAATCAGATAATTGTCTTACAATAATATCGATTAGAACTTTGTTGTCGTTCGTATAAAACATTCCCGCAGTCTCAGGTATACTAAATATATCAATAAACATTTTTAAAACCGAGTTCATGGTATCCGTCGAGTGCTTTAAAACTCTTACAGGATCCTCTATAATAATAAAATCAATATTTTAAAATATGTAATGCACAAATAGTATAAAACATAAACGAACCTTCTCGATTCAATACTAATAATATCTTTTCTGTGAAAACTTTTGCTGAGGGTAAGTTCTGCATAGCCTCTACCACTACATTTTGCGAAAAATCCGTAAACTGTAAATTAAATGCTAGAACCAATGATATAACCATGTCAACTAGTACTTCAGGGTTGTTGCCTTCAACAATTTCCAAAAGAAATGAGGTAAAATGCACTCCCAGGTAATCTGAAAGATTTAAAGAAAAATAATTTGAAAACAATTTTTTTTTTTTAATTTTTTATCATTCTCTTAAATTTAGTCCTACGAATTATTGCTGCATTCTCAGGTCCAATGTGTATATGTTAAGTCGATATCAAAAGTGTTTGTGTGTTTGCTTTCGTACAGTTATTTTATTATTGCAATAACTTCATGGCACCAAAAATCATAATAAAATAGTAATATTTGTTTTTTGGCACCAACATTTGTTTAAGTTGACGTGTTTAGGGCGAAGTCGAAAGATTTTCCTACTCGCCTTTGAGTAACTGCATATACGTTCTCTACTTTTTCGTACCAAACTTGTTTAGGTTAGCATACAAGCCCAATTTTTTGAGAAATCAATTTTCGCTATAACTCGGCTATATTGTACGCTGTCCAAATTTTCGTACCTAAACGAAGTGTCTACTATTTTTGCACTAGAAATTGTTTCAGTACGATTACAAGGGAAATCGGGTTTCGCTGTATCACGTCTATATACGAAACAATATTAAAAACGTTTAGCTTTAGTAAGCTTATTATATTTCTCTGTCTACTTGTTTCCATCAAAAATTGTTTCAGTTCGCATACAAGCTGATTTCTTGCGAAATCAACTTTGGCTATACATATGTATATGTATAAATACCGATGTCGTAAACTATTTTTCTTTCTGCCTTTGAATAAGCTTATTTAATTATAACGTCACATAAGTGTTTCAGCTTGCGCACAGGCCCAACTGTGAAAATCGGTTTTAGCTATTTATCAGCTATACATGGACCGATGTCCTAACCTTTCAGTTTTTTTGCATTAAGTATATATATATATATATATATATATATATATGTATATATATATATATATATATATATATATATATATATATATATATATATATATATATATATATATATATATATATATATATATATATATATATATATATATATATATATATATATATATATATATATATATATATTTGAAATGTGGTAGTCGCTTTATGGAAGAGAATGTATTATATATTTACTTTAGTTTTGTAAACAAAGGAGTCTTGGCCATTAAAAACGGTTAAGTTAACAGAAGCACATAAAAATAAGTTTCTAATATTAGCAAAATATAAACTCACCTTGGTGATTGACTGGCATTGGTTGCCCCAAACTAAATATAATTGTTAACATTTTGACCAATTGTTTAAATCGATCTAAATTTGAAAAATTCGTTTTCATATCCTCAACAATTTCCAAAGGCAATACGGATGTCAGTAGAATGTCTACAATAAAGTGGTCTAAATGACAAGCAGCTGTAAAGGTTTTTAACAATAAACGTTTAATGGGCCATCTCGTTTCCATTTGATAATATTGAACTAAATTGGTCAAGGCCTGATATTGATCACAAGACATTTCATAACAACTAATAGTTTCATCTGCATTATTCTAAAAAAATAGAGAAAATTTATTTAAACTGAATTCCAGAGTGGTAAAATAAACATACTAATATTTCTACAAGTTCTTCTAAAAACTGTACAATATCCTCCTCATCTTCATACAACATCCAAGTGCGTTGCTCTACGTCGTTTTTGCAGTCGGCTAACTGAGAAAATATGTATTGTAGCCGCTTCGAATCATGAGTCACGCCCAAGAGACCCTTGGGCGTTTCCACCTTATCAGTCACATGTATGGCTACAGCTTCTAAATAGGGATTAATAGCACCATTGTACAACTGTTCCAGGCTTGTAAGTACAACACGAAGTGATTCACAAGATAAATCGAAACTCAAGTTCGTATTACACCGTATAACATCAACAATTTGATAGACATCGGACGACTCTACTTTCAAATTAGGATTGGTAAAGGTGCAAGGAACTACAGCGGTGGCCGTGGTAGTTGCATGTTGTCTTAACGCAGCTGTACTATCTTCACTATCCAACGTTTGGCTATTTTCTACACTATTGGCACCGTTGCCTTTAACCTCTTCATTTGCAGAGTCGACTTCTTTGCCACTTACATTATCACTAGCTTCCGATTTATCGCTGCTTTTATATTCCTGTGAGTCATTATTTGATTGATTTTTATGCTGGCCTTCACTTTTGGTATGTTTTTCTTTGTTTTCCCTCTCCTCAGGCGAGGGGTTATTATGAATGGTATCTTTTAAGCTACCATTTTGTTTGGCATGATTATATGATGCTGAAGAACAATCTTTAAGACTTGGTTCTTTGTAGGTGGTCACCACATCCTCACTGGTCGTTGTGGTAGTAGTTTCTGATGGCTCCGATGTGATGCTATTATCCTGTGCAATGTCATTGATTTTAGTTTGTACAGGCACCACTGATTGAGCTTGTGGTGATGGTTGATTGCTTTGAAGAGACTGTACTTGCATTGATCCCATACTGCGTGATTCAGATATCATCAGTGGCATAATTGTACCCATGGAGGGACTAGATATGGATTTCTTACTACTGTCTAATTTTTTTCTTTGGGGTGGACTGTGTACTCGATGTTCCTGCGAATGTGGTGCACTGTGTTTACTGCTGTATTTATCACCTATGCTTTGAGAAAACGATAATGACGAATCAGCATCACGTTCAGAATTATCCTAAAAATAAATTAGAAATTATGAATATCATATTAAATATTATAATAACTTTTCAAGAAGATCACTTACCAAATATATTCTCTCCATAGATATTTTCTTTTCTCTTAATCTTTCCAAGAGTTCCTCTTTGGGCATTATACCATTTATTTCAGCGTCTTTGCATTTTTCTAGCGATTCAATTGATGAATTTAAAAAACTTATTAAAAAATCTGGTTCAACCTTAACGAAAAGAAGAGAAAAAAAGAGTACTAACTATTGTTTTGAATTTGTTTCAAGGCAATGATTTTTAAACGGTTGCCGCGCTGTTATGTTGTTGTCAAATAATTTGCTAAAATTTTACGATGATGTAATACCTTGATCTACATTGGCTTGATTTACATGGCTTAAGCTTACTCATATGTAATTTTCGCTACAAGGTTCGATTCGCGTCGACATTCGATATACATACGGTGTCTCAATTACTTGCAAGATACAAGAAAATAACTGGAAATTCCTTTCTTTTGCTGAGAAATAAACGATGAAACTATTTACAACATTAATTCGGAACTTAAATTTAGAAGTTGGATAGTGAAGATAGTACACATATAGAAAACGTTTAGAAAAGTACCAGATACCTGTCCGATTATTTTTAGTAAGCTTCTACGCCCTTTTGAGACCCTGTTCTTAGGAGTATAGTTCTTGTTTTACTCTTTTCCTGCTCCCATCTGTCTTCACAATTAAAAAAAGTACCAAAATTCTGGTTTTACCCCGCAAAATTCGGGATTTCTAAGAAAGTACCTGACACTTATCCGATAGTTTTAGTAGGCTTTTAGGACCTTTTTGAAATTTTACGGTACTTGTATTAGGCGCGGAGATACAGAATTACCAATTTTTCCTTTTTTACCCCTTTTTCCCCCCAAACGCTTAGAAAGTTAAAACAATTGCATATGCTATCCGACATTTTGTTCTTAGGAGTGTAATTCTAGTTTTACTTCTTCTCTGCTCCCATCCCTCTTCACTCAAAATATCAAAAAAGTAGAAGACACCTATCCGTTTATTTTTACTATACTTTTGGGTGCTTTTTGAATTTTTGTGTTATCTGTTCAACGTCCGGAGAAATTGAATTACCAATTTTACCATCTGTTGCCCTTTTCCCATGCGAATTTCCATGCCTTAGTGGATCCATACATCAAAAGATCTTCCCACATAAGAAATTTGATTACTCTAGCTTTAGTCGTTAGGGCTGGGCGATGATGACCCAGTCAGTCAGTCAGTCAGTCACGCTACAATTTTATATAGATAGATATTGTTTATAATTTAAATTGGAGAATTGTTGTTTAGAAGAATTTTTCTAATATTTTTTTATATTTCTTTTAAATATTTTGTCGCTTAAATTTATGATTTTTTCGATTAGATTGCGAGCAGTATTTATTTTCATTTTCAATGGTTCGGTTGAGTTACAATTCATTACTCGTCCTGAGGCTGTCGGTTTACTATACCAGTCTGTTATTATGATGTTTTTGCCCTGTATATTTTCATATCCAGGTAAGGTATTTGTTTGTCTCTTTCCTTTTCAATTGTAAATTTTAGTTTTTGGTGATAATGGTATTCATTATAATGGTGTCGTCCGCACTGCCGTGCACTGCAAGTTTCCACTTAAAAAAAGGAAACTTTGTCAGCCAAAAATCAATTTCCTTTCTTTCCTGTCAACCTAGATGTTACGTAAGCACCTGAAACTGCATTTATGGCGGCCTTGCTGTCAGTATAAATTAGGATATGCTCCCCGTATATCCTACAATAGCTCATCCAGTACCCACAATTTTGTTGGGAGAAGTTCGGGCAATTACGGAGTGCATTAGGAAGCTCAGTGAAATGGGAAGGCCAGGACCTGTGAATATATCACAGATAGTCAAATGGCCATTAGAGCACATCACATGGGTGCCAACACTTTCTTCAAAAGCAAGAGAGCTAAGTAACATAAGCTTGGTAGGCTCGAAACCTTCTTTGTTCCAGCTTTTATACTTATTTTTACACGTAGCGAAAGATAATCTCTTAAGAATGTGTAAAAATTTTATTTTGTTTAATTTAAACTAAGTACCCTACAGTAGGCAGTGGTCGAAAATCATCAATTTCTAAAACAATTTTCGGATATGTGGGCGTCTGAAAAGTTTTGCCAAAAGTGAAATGAAATTCCGTGAACGACGTTTTATTACAAAATCAGTTGGTATTATTGCTGCAGAAGATATAATTAGCGTTGCCAGACTGAGATTATTAAAAAAGTCAATTTTTGGAAGGGACAATTTTGAATTGCTAAAAAAATGGATTTATGATTTATATTTCTTTCTGAAATTTATGCTTTTATTTGAAAATTTAGTATTTTAATACGCTTTGAAAAATTATGCATGTATCTTTCATCGTCTTGCAGATATTCAAGTTTCACTTTGATTTTTATGTGCGAAAAACTATCCTTTTATTATTTTTTTCATTGTTTCCACGAATGTGACTTAAAAACATAAATAAAGTATAAATTTTTGCATATATTTGAAAAGAAGACACAAATTCCTTTCCAACGATATATAACATGTATACCTTTTTTTAATATTTGCACATTCGGGAACCACTAGAATATTACGCAACCAATACAAAGTAAACAAGTTTGGCGTTTTGAGAGACAGCCAGACATACGAATTAAATGCACTTAGTTCGGTTATAATCAAAAGGCCAAAAAATTCCTAATAATGCATTTAAATACCTGAAATTCTACTTTCAAAAAGTAAATGATAACATAATAAAAGGTTCCAAAATCGAAAGGAAAAGTGGTCATAAAAATAACAGATTTCTTTGTCTACAACAATATAACCATATGCATACCTGTTTATTCAACTGTTCGATAAGACAATGAAAAGCAGTTGATTGGGCGCAAAAGCTTTTAATCTGAATACAGCGGGGCAAAGCAGAGAGAAAACAAGCAAATAAAGGATCACTCGCAGAAGCGGGTTGCCCGAATGCAGGACGGCGTAAAGCATATGGATTCAAAAGGATCTCAATTAAACCAGCGAACACATCACAAAAAAAAATTTATAAATATAGGAGAAATATAAAATGCAAACTAAAAGGATTTACCGACTTTATTTTAACTAAGTAATGTTTCAGCTTTAAATCTTACAAATTATTTCTCATTTATTGATTAAAGCATAAAATATACTAACAGTGTTGTCTACTTAATATACAAATTTTCTTTAAAATAATCGGAAGCGTCATAACTTTAAAGAGTTTTAATTTCAATTCCTTCGGGATCATCCTTTTCTATTTCCATTGTTATTTTTGGTAACCATTTTATGGTCATTATTTTGAGCAGTTTTTGAACACTTTCGTGTTTTAAAAATTCTATACTGCTTAATATCTCTGTTTCTAGCTTCCTGAGCTTCCTCTGTTAATTCCCCTAAGGGAAGAATATTGTTCGCCATTATTTCTGTTGTATGTGTTAGAGCTTTGTGTACGGTTGGTGTTAATGGTCTCCACGAATACAGATTATTAATTAAGGTCAGTATTTCTTTTGCATATTTTTCGAATTTTTCGGTGTTTATTACTTTTTTACTATTTATGACAACTAGTATTACTTTACGGGCATGAAGAGGCGATATCCCAAGCTGAAGAGAATCTTCATTGTATGGGACTTTTCTATCAATATCATTTAAGTAAAAACTCTTCTTTCCACATATGTACGTTACAATTCATGTTTGATTTCGTATCGGTAATTGCCTTTGCGACTTTTCCATATATCATGGTTAGATAAGGTTTAATAGAAACAGTAATCGTTCTTCCAGATATGCAAACATCAATGGAAGCCATGTTGGAAATTTCGCGGTTGATATCATTAACAAGCATTTGAGTTGTTTGTTTGTTTTCTTTGATATACTCAAAACGTATTGCCCGGCATAGAAACTTAGACCCTGGCGTGTTATTTTTCCACAGATCACGATATAAATTTTTACTCGATGTGGGCATTTGGTTATAGAGCCGCAGACGTAATGGCACTAACGATGCCATTAGAACCGTGGAGAAGTCTGCATTGGAATCGCTTATTTGCTTATACTCAGAAAATCTAGATGATCCATCACATCCCCATTTATATATCTTAATCTCTTTGGAGATGCAGTTGGTAGTACGTCCACAACTTTTAGCGCTTCTTTTTGCTGGAATTTCATCAAAGTCCGTTTAAAGGAATCTTTTATTTGATCTCCAAAGTAACCAAGTACCATCGCTTCTTTTTTCTTCTTTTTCGACATGAAGTGCTCAGCGTTTTTAATATTACTACTGCATTTGTCTTCTGGCATAGACATTTTATACGTACCGCCAAAATTTTCCTTTGTGAGGGGTGAACCCTCTGCTTGTTTTGTCACTGCTTTGGCCCGATTTATGTACCTGCTTTTGCTTCTAATGCTTCGCTTATCACCGTCTTGCCGAATTGTTTCAATAGAAGGTATGCTTCCATTTATTATACGCGTTATTTGTGTAGATTTCAAAGAAATCTGTTATTTTTATGACCACTTTTCCTTTCGATTTTGGAACCTTTTATTATGTTATCATTTACTTTTTGAAAGTAGAATTGCAGGTATTTAAATGCATTATCAGGAATTTTTTGGCCTTTTGATTATAACCGAACTAAGTGCATTTAATTGGTATGTCTGGCTGTCTCTCAAAACGCCAAACTTGTTTACTTTGTATTGGTTGCGTAATATTCTAGTGGTTCCCGAATGTGCAAATATTTAAAAAAGGTATACATGTTATATATCGTTGGAAAGGAATTTGTGTCTTCTTTTCAAATATATGCAAAAATTTATACTTTATTTATGTTTTTAAGTCACATTCGTGGAAACAATGAAAAAAATAATAAAAGGATAGTTTTTCGCACATAAAAATCAAAGTGAAACTTGAATATCTGCAAGACGATGAAAGATACATGCATAATTTTTCAAAGCGTATTAAAATACAAAATTTTCAAATAAAAGAATAAATTTCAGAAAGAAATATAAATCATAAATCCATTTTTTTAGCAATTCAAAATTGTCCCTTCCAAAAATTGACTTTTTTTAATAATCTCAGTCTGGCAACGCTAATTATATCTAGGATGTCTCGAGCTTCTGCAGCAATAATACCAACTGATTTTGTAATAAAACGTCGTTCACGGAATTTCATTTCACTTTTGGCAAAACTTTTCAGACGCCCACATATCCGAAAATTGTTTTAGAAATTGATGATTTTCGACCACTGCCTACTGTAGGGTACTTAGTTTAAATTAAACAAAATAAAATTTTTACACATTCTTAAGAGATTATCTTTCGCTACGTGTAAAAATAAGTATAAAAGCTGGAACAAAATTTTTACGAATTCAAAAATAATGAAGCCACCTTTTTTGTGAAAAATTAAAATTTTTCGGTGAAATTTCAAAGTTTTCAATTAAGACCTATTTTATGACTTATCGGACCAAGATATTTTAATAAAGCGGTACCTTATCTCACTTAGAATTTTATAAGGAATATAACGGTGGGCCACAAATTAAAATCAAGATTTTAACAAAAAAGGTATAAGCAAAATACCAAAAGAAGTTGCGGCGAATATAAAAAAAAATAATATTCTGAGGCGAATATCTCTTAAACTGTAAGAGATATGAAAACATGTTTTATAACATTTTTTCTTTGCCTTGCTAAGCAAAATACAAAAAGGTAAAAATCTTTAAAATCGGGCAAAATATAAGAAAGTTATAAGCTGCATAAAATTTTTTATACTCGTGGTAGGTAACTTTCAGCCCCCATAGCCCCGCCCCTGTTTTAACTATAGGGCTAAAAAGACTTGAGACAAAAAACATAACTCCTTGTCTATGACTACTTCAATTTTCAGCGAGATCCGTTGTGTGGTTTAAAAGTTCCGGACTTTTTACCACTTTTTCTTTTATTTACACCACTGTGCACTGTCAAATGCACATCACTGCCACACAAACGCGAAAAAATAAAAAACAGAATAGAGAGTAAAACTACTAACAAAATACATAGTGTTTGTTGGTGTTGCATTTATTGTAATAGGTCTGCTACCTGTAAAATCGTTGTAAATCGTTTTTGAACTGTTTATGTTTTGCTTACGGCGAGATCATTCGTTCTTGAAATTGGTTTCAAAGTATTGAAACGAGAATTTTATTTTACAAAAGTTAAAGAGTTATATTAAAAAATCTAACTTTTAATACATAATTAACATAAATTATTTTCTCTTCTATTTTTTGAACTACGAGTATTTTGTATACATGGCTTATTTCTTTAAATAACATCTGCTAACTAAGTAGCGGGTAATATTCTAGTCATAAATAAAACTCTTAATAAGCAGCAAGAAGAACGAACTGATACGGAGCCAGAAAGAAGAATTTTCTACAGTGTACCATTTATTCCCAAATTAACAGAAAACAAGGCAATAAAAAACATGATCAACGATGAAAATATAGCTGTAACATTTAAATCAAACAAAACATTAAAACATCTCTTTGCAAACAAAAGATCCAAAGTTAACATACCACAGTGGTGTAAATAAGAAAAAAAAAAAGTGGTAAAAAGTCCAGAACTTCTTCCGGAACCACAAAACGGATTTCGCTAAAAATTGCAGTGGTCATAGTTAAGGAGCTATATTTTTTGTCTCAAGTCTTCTTAGGCCTATAGTTAAAACAGCGGCGGGCCTATGGGGGCTGAAAGTTACCTATCCCGAGTATAAAAAATTTTGTGCAGCTTATAACTTTCTTATATCTTGACCGGTTTTAACGATTCTTACCTTTTGCGTACTTAATAAAGATAATGTAGTATACGAAATTACATGCAATGGCAATGCACACGGACAATGTAACAAAGTTTACATTCTCACTACAAAACGATCGTTGAGTGCAAGACTAGAAGAACATAAAAATAACATAAGAAACGGAAAGGAGACCACTGCTTTAGCACAACATATAAAGAGTATGAAGCACATAGCAGATTTTAATAGCGTAAAAATCTTAGACCAAGAGAAATCACATAACAAGAGATACACACCAGAGAGCTTTGAATACAGAAGCGGTTAAGTAAAGCTTTAAGCACTAAAGAATGCAAGGATCAAACAAAACTTCAATATTCAATTGCATTAAACCCAAAGAAACTATCCTTGATATGTGTAGATGGTAGATCATCAACTGTTTTGTTATTGTGTAGAATATTATTTGTTTTTAGGGTTCCGTACTCATCAAAGTGAAACGGAACCCCATTACCGAGACTACTACGTCCGTCCGTCCGTCACAGCGTCCATTCTCCGAAACGATAAGAGCTAAAGAGCTGAAATTTTCACAGGATGTTGTACAAATACTAAAAACAACAACAAATCGAAAACTACCAGGTGCCCCTTTACAACGAAAAGTTACAATTAGCTATAAATCTCGAACCGTAAAAGATAGAGAGCTGAAATTCGCACAGTGTATGTATTTATAGATGCTCTACAACAACAAATGCTAAAGACAACAACAAGTCGAAAACTACCAGGTGTCCCCTTACAACGTAAAGTAACAATTATCCGTTACTCTCGAACCGTGAGAGACAGAAGGATGACATTTGCATAATATACATATGTATTCACATATGGTCCACAACAATAAATTCTAAAAACAACAACAACTGTAAAACTACCAGGTGTCCCTTTACAACGTAAAGTAACAGTTAGCTATAACTCTCGAACCGTAAGAGATAGAACTGAAATTCACACAGTGTATGTATTCCCATATGCCTTACAACAGCAAATGACAACAACATAAAGTAGCAATTAAACGTAACTCTCAAGCTGTAAGAGACAGAGAGATGAAATTTATACAATATACATATGCCATTCGATACGTACATTACACACACATACATACCCTAAAGGCCGTGTCAGATAAAATTTTTGCTTCACGTTGCGCTACATACACGCTTTGACATTTAAGATAAATGTACATGTATATATGGCACTTGTCACATAAATTTTATTTGACGCAAAGCAAAGCAAAAAGTTGGGCATCTTTCATCTTTTTGCGTGCTTTGACAATTAGCTGCTTTCATTTTCTTTTATTTTTTCTTGGCGTCAACAGAAATCAAAAAAAATTCCAAATAAATAAATAAATTTTATAAATTTAATGAATAAATTCATTTGAAAAATATAATAAACAAAAATACAAATAAGTACATATTTAAAAGTACATGTATAAAATATACAACTTCAATATTTTATTGATAAACAAACAATGCGCGGGTCTGGTCAAAGTTTTTATCACAGACAAACCAGATATCCCAAAAATGACTTTCGTAAAATGGCCATATCATTTGTTTGGGGACCAGCCAGAAGTGAACAGTGCACAAAATCGTGGCAACATGAGTGTGTGAGAACAACTAGTGTATACAAAAACAAATATAAGCAATGAAAAATTTTGTTGTAAAGTGTTTGGAAAAATATTGGTTTTGTTGTAAGTTTTACGAAAAAAAAGTAGAAAACATAATATCCTGTTCATACATGCAGCAATATTCAAATTTTAACAATTAAAGCCATTATTGAGACAAAATTTTCATATAAAAATTACAATTAGCTTATTGGCAATTAAGAGATAATTGTTTCAATAATGAGTAAAATTTATAATGCAACACTGTTAGATTTGTATTAACAGTACAATAACAGTACATATTGAACACTCCTTGTGAAAATTTTACTAATCAAATGTCAACAAAATAAATAAAAAAAAAACAAATTTTTTTTTTTAATTTTTTATGATAAGGGGTGTTTTTTTTCGATGTATACAACTTTAAGTTGCAATAAAACAACGATGGATTATTTGATTGGCATGAATTTTACTTATCCGAAAGATAATCTTGTGGCATTACATTTTAAATATGTATGACTTCTGGCATATGACCGCCACGGCTGGCGCGGATGTAGTCCAATCTGGACTTCCAATTTTCGATGACTTTTTCCAACATTTCTGGCCGTATATCGGCAATAATACAGCGAATGTTGTCTTCCAAATGGTCAAGCGTTTGTGGCACAAGCATGTTGCGCAGTCTTGTTGAAATCACATCTCCTGGACATCATGGTTATTCAATTCAGGAATGAAAAAGTTAGTAATCATGGCTCTATATCGATCACCATAGACTGTAACTTTCTGGCCATCATCATTTTTGAAGAAGTACGGACCAATGATTCCACCAGCCCATAAAGCTCACCAAACAGTCAGTTTTTGTGGATGTAACGGTGTTTCGACATGCACTTGAGGATTAGCTTCACTCCAAATGCGGCAGTTGTGTTTGTTGAAGTAGCCATTCAACCAGAAGTGCGCTTCATTGCTAAACAAAATTGTGCGCGATACGTATTCCGCACAGAACCATTGTTTTCGAAATAAAATTGCACTATTTGCAAGCCTTGTTCACGCGTGAGTTTATTCATGATGTACATATTGCCAAACCAAACTGAGAATAGATCACTTGACACCTGTTAAATCGGTCGCCATCTTGAACAGTAATGCCAACTTATAGTTCTATACATCGAAAAAACACCCTTTACAAAATAACCAAATGTAAACAATAACTTTTTCACCTGCCAAATGCTAATTGTCGTAGCAATATTAAGTATGTATGAACACCAAAACGATATTGCCAATTAACTGAATATTGTTTCAATTAAAAAGGCATATGTGAACTGCATATAAATGAAAAGCTTCCAAAACTACGTTTTAAACATATTCCATGTATTGCTGGTGATGTACTCAATGCAAATAAAATATTAAATACAAATAATTATTACTTGTGTGCTTATAAAGCTGTTTTGTTTGCATTCGATTTGCACTGAATTTTTCTAACCAAAAATCAAATGTAAACAAATGCAGATGCTACCAACAGAGAAAGCTATATAAATATTTTCATGTTTGCTGTCCTTCACTAGACTCACTAGTACCGCAAAGTGGTCATTTTTGTAGTCTGGTAGAGCTGGTGACCCTTCTGGTAGTATTCTGTGCTAATAACTATGATCTAAAAATGCTTTCGACTCTTTCTGCTGGTGGAAGCGTCCACCAATCTCGTCGGTTACGGCAGCAAAGTTTTCCGCGAAAGAATCCAAATACGAATGTAAGAAATGTAGAGAATGTAAGTTTTGACTTAACAAAAACAAAATTCTCGAACAATTTTCAAGCAGATCACTAATGGTTTCTTTGTTATTTGTTTCAGGCAACTTTCTCATCAACTGATAATAAAATTTTGTGGTTAGGAGAGGTTTCAGGGCCATCAAAAACGCCGTTTAATATTTTTCCTATTGAAATATTTGTATAATTGTTTTTAAATAAGTGAAAGCTTTGCTGTCTCCCCTTAGCTCCCAACCAAAACTTTCAACTGAGCCCAGCTTTATGTGAAGTGTTGGTAAAATTACATTTTCCTTTTCTTTTTTATTTCCATTATATGCAGCTTTATGAATAAATAAAAATAAATTTTTTGCTGAAAAATGAAATTTTTATTGAACTATTGTATTGTAAATGTATTACAATATTTGTTGTATTTTGTTGTATTTTTGAAAAGGTTCATTTTTGGACCTGAATTAATACATTTCAATTGGCTCTTAAAGCAAATAAACAATTTAGTTCATATTTGAATATTCAAAAACTTTTACTTTTTGATACTTTCAAAAATACAAATCGTAGTAACCGATGGTGACTCGTTGTATAGAAGGTTGCAAAGAAGAGTAAAAGAGTTGCAAGACGAAAATAGAAATGTTTGTTGTATTAAAGGTTTGTTTGAACATTTCTGATTCTCATTTTGTTCATGAGAATTGTGGAATAAGTAGTAAAGTTTCAAACAAACTTTTAAGAATTTTTCAAGTCTACTGATGAGTTGATTAGCACCAACAAAATGTCGGCATCTAGACAGCTGAAAAATACAACAAATATTTTTGAAAAGGTTCATTTTTGGACCTGAATTAATACGTTTTTACTTTTATTTTTTTTGAGGACAAAGAAATTTTGGTGGCAGTTATAATTGCAAAACTCAACTCCATTCATTTTTGAGCATATGCAAATTATTTTCACTAAAAAATTATCTTTGTTTTTCAATAAATATAATGAATTTATCACAAAATAACTTTTATTTCTGCTCAATAAAATTAAAGTCAAAAAATAACTTTTAATTTGCTTGAAAAAATAAAAGTCAAAAATAACTTTTATTTTTTATCAAAAAAATAAAAGTCAAAAACTTTTACAATAAAAGTTATAACAGTTACGGTCCCTGTTGTAATACATTTATATTAAATAATTTTTTCAGGCTCAAGTTCAATCCTTGGTTCAGCGGCTGTGCCAAAATTGTGAAATTTTACACATCAAAAGTTCATAGGGTGCAGATGAAGGGTGTTTGCTACCCAGAAACCACCTAGCTATTAAAATTTTGATTAAAAAGTGACAAACCAAGGACTGAACTTAAGCCTGAAAAATTAATTTAATATAAATGTATTAATAAAAAAAAAAACTTGAAAATATTCGCAAATTTATACGAAATTTTATGCTTTATTCCTCTTGTATGCATTTATTTCTGTTTACGTTTCTGATTTATTAACTAACACTCTCATTTACACAGAAAAAAAGGATTCAAATTTGATGGTGACAAAATCAGTTGTCAAAAACTATTTCTAAATTCAACCAAATTTTAATAAATGCAACAATAAAATTTGTTAATATAACAAAATCACTGTTTTTTTTTTTTAATTAACTGAGTCAACAACTGTTTGCGTTAGAGTTTGGCCGACTTATTTGAATGTTTATTTTGTTAAACTAAATATATATAAATAAAAGTAAGTTTTCAAAATCGAAAATTTTCAATATTACCGAAAAAAAATCTTTTTTTTTTAATTCAGGTCCACTCGGAGAGTAGACTTCAAACAGTGCAGACTTCTGCTCCGCAGAAAAAAAACTTCTTTTAAAAAATAAAATTCTACCTAAAAACTGCGAAAAGAGGCTTAAAAAATAATTAATAAATAAATCAACATTAACAGCCGTTTGTTAATGCTGCTATTTTTACAAAACAAACTAAAAACAAGTTTAGTCAAGTACGAGGCTGGCTCGCACACTTAGGGTTCCGTATGTATGTGTTACTTTACGTTGTATGGGGACACCTAGTAGTTTCAGACTTGTTGTTGTTGTTGTTGTCATTTGTTGTTGTAAGGCATCTGAGAATACATACGCTGTGCGAATTTCGGCTCTCTATCTCTTACGGTTCGAGAGTTATAGCTAACTGTTACTTTACGTTGTAAAGGGACACCTGGTAGTTTTAGAGTTGTTGTTGTTTTTAGCATTTGTTGTTGTGGAGCATATGTGAAAACATATGTATATAACGCAAATCTCATCCCTCTGTCTCGCACGGTTCGAGAGTAATGGCTAATTGTTAATTTATATTGTATAGGGAAACCTGGTAGTTTTCGATTTGTGGTTGTTTATAGTATTTGTGTTTGTAGCGACACGGTCCAGCAACGTCCTGTGAAAATTTCAGCTCTTTACCTCCTGCCGTTTCGCAGAAAGGACGCTGTGACGGACGGACGGACGTAGTTGTCTCTGTTAGAGGGTTCCGTTTCACTATGATCATTACGGAACCATAAAAAATGGGCTTTATAAGCCAAAAACATCGGAAGTATAATTTAATCGTTTTTCGTCCGACGAAATATGCCATTGCTGGCGCCGACCTGTAGAAAGCATTCAAAGCACTACGTGAAACCAACTGTTAAGCACAGGGGAGGCAGTTTGATGGTGTGGGGATGCTTCACCAGCAAGACGGTGTTCTAAAGCACATCGCTAAAATTGTCCAAAAGTGGATATCGCAATAAAAGTTTCAAGTGCTAGATTGGCCGGCTCAAAATCCTATCCTCATACCTATTAAGAATTTTTGAACAATCGGGAAAAAAATAGGCCTGAAAAATAAGAAAGGGCTCTGGAGAACATGGAAGAACTCTGAAAACCAGTACATACAACATGAATGGAAGCATACAACGAGCGCAACTGAGCAAATAGAGATATGATGCGTTTCTCTTTCCCTTTCCTGCATCTGTATTTTATATTTTATTTAAATTTTTTCAACTTAGCAGTGAATAAATATAAACGGTTTTATTTAATTTTTAAAGGGAATTTTTGAAACATGTGCTCGCTTTTGTTCACTACTGTAAGTACGTTTTGTCCGTAAAATGTAGCATAAAAAGTTTGGTAATAAAAATAACAAGTCCTCAATAAGATTTAAGGCTGTTATGACTGTTAAGTTGCTTAACAAGATGAACCAACCGGTTTTGGGGTCAGGAGGCTTACAAGGAAATACAGTTGTACATTATTTCACTTACCTTTATTTTCATTACGTAATTGGAAGGTACGAAACCGATATTGCCCTTCATGCTAACCACTTGCCACCAATTACGCTGTCGAGCTGAGGTCTGGTATAAAATAAAATATTCACCCTCATCAAAACTGATGGTCTTTGGATAGACAGCTTGGAAGTCATATAAAGCTTTAAGCATTTCGATGTTATCTGCAAGTAAAAAAACTAAATAAGCACAAACACACTTTATTTTAGAAAATCGACTTAATTGAAAAAAAAAAAAATGCATTTAACTGGGCTAAAATTCAATTTATCTGTTTTTATTTTATAAATATTAAACAAGTTTCAAGGGTGTGTTGTATGTTATTTATTTAAATCACAATCTTATTATCGGAGCACAAAATTATTTGCAAAGATTATAGCAAGACCATAATATAAAACTAAATACAAATACATATGTATGTACATATGTATATAGAACTTTACTGTGTGATAGAAAAACTGCAACTACTGAAGGATTTTAGAGAATCAGATGAATAAAAGGAATAAGAACAGGGAGGTAGTGACAATTGTCAAAAACAAATTAGCTGACTGTGGAAGGAAGAGAATGAGGCTGGCTTTTTTTTTATATAAAAATAAGAAAACGAACAACCAAATTTATGTCGGCTTGCAAAGCAACGAGGATAAGAATGTGTTAAAATGAAAAGAAATAAAAACAAGTCATACACATGTTTATACATATACATATGTATGTACATTAGAGTGCGCCTTATTTTAAAAAATACGAAATCAAATTTAATTAGAAGAAAGCTTTCTACATCCGCCCACTAGTTGAAGGTACATACATATGTATATGTGAAAAATTTATAAAATCTACCATAGCTGCCATGGAGTTAGCTCTAGTGGGATGAAAGTGGATGAGAGCGACCTCCACAAAATTTTTGATCCTAACATTTTTTCCGAAAGTACTTACCGTATTCATTACATATATAAAAATAGTTTTAGAAAATTTCTCCCGTTGCCTATTCGTCCAGGATGCCTTTGGAGGTGTCAAATGCCACCCTAAAATGACTGAACTCCTAGTTGTGGAGTCATGATCGCGTGTTTCTTTAACGGCATATTTAAAAAAATATTCCATGTTTATTAAACGTTTATTTGATAAATTATGTATAGATATTTTTTCAAAAAGTACTTAATATACTATATAAAATAGTTCTGACTTACTCAGCTATGCAAAAACATACATATGTATGTTCTGCTTTTATGTTATTTTTTTGCTTAATTAAACATCCACTAACACATTCCATTTTCTCCTTTTCACACACTACTCCTTTCTTCCTAGTTCCAGCACAGTGCAATGCATATGTAGGAGTCATTCCCTGAGTACTGATCTAATTATGAAAACAAAAATTATTCTCCGACACAGTTTTTTTAGAACATAGGCACCCATTACCTTGCTTTGTTAGGGGGTCTCATACACAATAGTACCAACAGTGCCTACTATATCGTTTCGCATCCACTCATACATACATATGTATGTACATGGAAATATAAATTTCAAATAAAGTGTTGGCGTTTTTAACTATAGATTAGGCTAAAAATGCATTTTAATCTACATACCTTGGTTTGCGGCTGCGCAAATATTGATTATTTTCTTTCCGAAACAATTTTATTACCCTCTTTCGAGAAGTTAGATAGAAAAGAAGAAAAAGTTATTGGGGTCAGTCAAACATTTGCATTCTCCAGAGCGAGCGCGGGGTTAAATAAGAAGGTGGAAGAAAATGTTTAGAAAAAGAGAGAACTTAAGAATGGTAGATAATAGGTGGCTATGTTCTGAAAAACTGTGAGAAAATAAATTAGTTATAAGTCATACATTTCAATCTTCCCGAGGGACCCTGAGGCTAACTAACTGTCTATTCCTCGATGAGGCAAGCAAATGGAAGCGATCGAAATGTAGTCACACGATTTCGAATCAATTTGGATTTCTTGATTTCCACAGCTTTGTGTCATTTACTTCACAAAGATGCCAGATCCGTAAATTAAAGTTTTGGTTGATTTTTTATTGAAGCATTGAAAAAAGCTACTAAATTGTTCTTGTGTAAATACAATCCTTCTTAAAACTGGCCAAAGCAAATACATACATACATACATAAACAAGTACAAAACAAAAAAGCAAACATCTTGAAAGTGCGGAAATATTTTTTTTGAGCGCAGTTCATTATTTGGTGCAAATGTCTTGCGTAAGTGCGAATGCAAGAAATCGTTGCTTTTTCTTTGCAACCCAACAACAAAATATACAAGGTTGCACTCGCAATATTTTTGCATTTACGCACCGCTAATTACGTGTTGCTTTTTTCGCATGAGTATTGCGTTTGCAACACTGACACTCGAGCAGCTGACATTTTAAAACATAGCAAACAAAAAATTGTAGAGGTGGAGCCAACAGCAATTACCAAAAAAATAAAACGTGAAAAATTAAAAATTGTGTACTAAATTATCAGCTGTTATTTGGAATGCAATAAAATTTGCAAAGTTGTTAAAAAGGGTGCTCAATATCAGTTGCAATATAATCGTAAATGCAATCAGTCGCCACCAAAAACGCACCAAACGCTGAGTACCGATATGGTGTTTCAAAATTTAAAAGTATTTTTTATAGACATTTAATAAGTACTTTGACGCACTGAACACTGGCAAACTCAGGATTTTCTTCCATCCAGCAAACAAGTGAACTGTTTAGGAAAACTACATACATAAAGAATTCCAGATAGATATGTTCGGAAAAAATGTTGGGAGCAAAAGGTTACTGATATTCATCCTTTATCCTACTAAAGTTAGCTCTACGGCAGATGTGCTAGATTTTGTGAATTTCTTCACACACAAAGTCAAAACCACCTAATAGGATGAACAATATCTACTCTGGGAAAAAAACTGAATATTTTTTTTGCAGGCATTTGTTATTTTCATGACAATAAGAAAAAACAATGAAATCAAGGAAAACGATTGATATTTATATTATTATCCAGTTTTCGTTATTTTTGGTACCCAAATAAGAAGCTCATAGAGAAAAAGTTATTGATTCTATTAAGCTTTCATGTAAATTGTATACAATAAAAAATTCTTATTGATTTCCTTAGATTACCTTAACAATTTGTTTTTTCAAAAAGTATTCGTTATTGATTACAT
Source organism: Sturmia bella (assembly GCA_963662145.1). Classification (NCBI taxonomy): domain Eukaryota; kingdom Metazoa; phylum Arthropoda; class Insecta; order Diptera; family Tachinidae; genus Sturmia; species Sturmia bella. The sequence continues at coordinate 29,497,048 of OY759170.1, forward strand.
TAGGTTCCTAATGATCGCTTGTAAATCATGTAGTGTATTTGCTTAAATTTCTTTGAGCGCATTGATGACTGAGTTGGCTGGTTGGCGGAAAAGGTAGTGGGTTCGATTGCATCAAGAGAAAAAAAAATTTTTTTTTAAATCGAGAGGAATACCTAATTTGTTCATTAAGGGCTTCAATATTAATATAATAAGACCTCCATTTAAAATAAAACCCATAGAAATACCTTATTAACTTTGTTATAATTTATAAAATTTTTACCAGGCACTGTTTTCGAACTTTTCCTTCAACTGGTGGGTGGATTTGTCACGTCTCTTCTAATACAATCTGCCTAAACCTATCCACAATGTAGATTTTTAATGCAGAGAATCTTGTTGGGCGGGAGCAATGATTCAAATTATTAGGAAAAAAAATTGGCCCATACAAATAAGGCGCACTCTAATTTAACTAAAATGTTCACACAAACACACATTCTTATGCATCTGGTTTATCTCTCTTGCTTTTACTAACCCTTGCTGTGGTGCAGTGTTGTGAACTATTTACAACCAAAACCCTCCATGAACCTACCCAAAAGCGCTAAACTATACGTATTTACAAAAAAGGAAAAATAAAATGGTAAAAATGTGTGGCTCGTTTATATTTGCACACGTGTATATGCGTACATCAGGGAATGGTAAGTCGACTTCGATTGTATTCGATAATCGACTGTCAGTCCTAAAAAACGATTATTTTCTGATCGATTATAGCCTTTTTACACCGACTGACATCCACGTGAAACGCATGGAAGATGTTGAAATGTGAAACAGTCGTTTACATTGACAACATCTTTCATGTATTTGTTAAAAAAAGAAGACGCAAAATTTTTGTGAAAAATAAAAAAAAATTTAAAATGTCCAAGTCCATTTAAAATGGACGATTTTGGACATTTTTATTTCCATAGGTCAAGCAACATGTTCTCCATATTGATTGACCATACGATGGGCTTTTTTTTGCACTGCAATTAAAATGAATTTATTTATATGTATGTAATTAATTAAAAATTATAAGAAAATACATGTTCCGCTCATTTTTTTTTTATGTTAAATTTGTTTTCTAAAATGTCATTTTGCTAGTGATGGTACAAAAGCAATCGATTTTCTGCAATTATTTTAGTGATGGCATTAAAAAAATCGAAAGATGTAAGATGGAACAAAATGAGAAAGGATCATCTTCTACTGATGTAGAAAGATGTAGAATTTTCGCCCTGTATAATTCTTATGGGGAAGATGTAACATCTTTGCAAATTGATGAAAGATGTAAGATGTGCGTCAGTGTAAAAAGGCTATTATGCATTGCCAACTTTATGCTGAAATCGATTTTTGGCGTCGATTAATCGAAACGGTAAGCAACAAAACGTGATACAACTAACAAGGTAGCCTTTTCACTACAATAACAACAACTTCAATAAAAATACCATGCATTTTGTTTTTGTACAACTTCTGTAACGTGTCAAAAAGCCGCCGCTTCTGCATTTATAGAAAAGAGATAAGAGAGCTTACATTGATTTGGTGTTTCGTTTTGGCTGCCTTTCATCTCTGCATTCTCTTGACAATCCACAGTAGTCAGATGATTAACGGTTCAGCTGATGAGGCTACCTTATTAGTTGTACCATGCCACAAAGCATAACAAAATTACCTGTTGTAGAAGTTCGACAACAAAAACGTCTATTTCATTAAATATTGCAAGCAAAAGAAGTTTTTAGGGTTCCGTACTCATCAGAGTGAAACAGAACCCTATTACCGAGACAACTCCGTCCATCCGCCTGTCCGTCCGTCACAAAGTCCATTCTCCGAAACGGTGAAGCTAAAGACCTGAAATTTTCACAGGATACTGTTGTACCTTGCCGCTACAACAACAAATACTAAAAACAGCAACAAAGCAAAATACATATATGTATTTTCATATGCCCTACAATAACAACTACTAAAAACAACATGCTGAAAACTACCAGGTGTCCCTATACAACGTAAAGTAAAAATTAGCAGTAACTCCCAAACTGTAAGAGACAGAGAGATGAAATGTGAACAATATATGTACTCGCATGTGGCCTACAATAACAAATGCTAAAAACAATAACAAGTCGAAAACTACTAGGTGTCCCTATAGAACGTAAAGTAACAATTAGCCGTTACTCTCGAACCGTGAGAGACAGAGGGATGAAATTTGCATAATATATGTATTCACCTATGCTCCACAACAACAAATGCTAAAAACAACAAAAACTGTAAAACTACCAGGTGTCCCTTTACAACGTAGAGTAACAGCTATAACTCTCGAACCGTAAGAGATAAAGAGCCGAAATTCGCACAGTTCATGTATTCCCAGATGCCTTACAACAACAACAAGTCGAAAACTACTAAGTGTCCCCATTAAACATAAAGTAGCAATTAAACGTAACTCTCAAGCTGTAAGAGACAGAGAGATGAAATTTATACAATATACATATGTATTCACATATGCCATTCCATACGTGCATTACACATTCGTACGGTACCCTAAGTGTGGGAGCCAGCCTCGTACTTGACTGAATTTATTATTATTGCTATAGAAAGCTACTACCACTAAAGCTGTTGAAGAGAAAATAAAGCAAGGTTTTTGTTGTGAAAATTTGATCAAATAAAACGTGCAATTTATAATACAAAATAAGTGAATATTTAAGAAAATGTCATCCAGCCACGTTTGGCACCATGTAAAAATTCAAGTCGTAGTGCGTTTATTTTATGCAAAATATATTAATCGAATTAAAAAAAAAATTGATTTTGAGCCGCGATTAATCGATTAAATGAACGTAATGAAAAATGGTTGGTCGAAAAATCCAAAATCGTCTTTTACTTTCTGATGCCATTCCCTAGCGTATATACATATGTACATTCAAGTGTATGAATACAGTGAATATTTTATTTTCGGTGGAAAAATAGAACTTATAAGGCCAATTCCTTGTTCTACGTGTTTTGTTCCAATTCTGGTTTAGCTTATAAGCTAAACCAGAATTGGAACAAAACACGTAGAACAAGGAATTGGCCAATATATACAAAAACACAATTTTTATTAAATAGAACTTATCAATTGTTTTCTGCCTTTTTCAGCCGAAATTTCGTTGCTGCCACTTAACTCATCAACTCGAAAAAACTTAAATGAATATAGAATGCTGAAAAAGACAGAAAACAATCATTAAATTTTTGGAACGAAGTTCCTTATCGCGGCTTGCTGGTAGTGCAAATTAGTAGAAATCGTCATGAAAGCGTGTGAGCTGTTTATATGTATTGGTGTATCTGTCTCCGCCCTGCCGGCAACTCAGTTAACTAATAATGAATTACAAGCTAACTTTTTTACAACTGGTGGTGGTTGACACTTAGATTATTTTCAATGGAGATGACTGACTATTTTAACATTACGATGTCCTAGGAGGTAGTCAATTGTCCGACGCTGCATTACTTTTCAACTAACTTCAAGTTAACTACTTCAAAGTCAGTACATACAGAAAAAAATGTACAAATCAAGGCTGATTTTACATTTTTTGGTGGTAATAGTTACTTATATTTTATTAAATTAAATTTCATCACATTTTTTTTTTTTTTTTGTTAGCCTCTGGTGGGATTCGAACCACTAAGCCTCAAGACTGGTGAGCAGCCACCTTAACCGATTCAGCCATCGCTACATTTAAAACGAATGCGACAATAGGCAATTTAATTCAAGAGTTATTTACCGTGTATGTGTGTATGTTAGTATTTGAATTTTGAGTGAACTCTGCACTACGTTTCGATTGTATTGTAGCTAATTTGAAGCTAGTCCATAAAAGTTAACGTGAAGTTAATTATTTTGGTAGTCGACTACCAATTTGCTGGCAGGGCGCTGACAGCAGCGGAGACACCTACCAATTAATATTAATTAGTTGTGAAAACGGACACTAACAGTTTATAGGTGTCGCTAAAGTAAAGTATGTATGTCACATCAAAAGCAACAGCAATATTGAAAAATTTTCTTCGTTTTGTAGCAGATTGACAAAAAAATACTACATGTGTCAAAAGTAAAAAAATAAAACGTACCAAAAGTTTTAAGAAGCATATCAAAACAACACAAAATAAAACATACAGATTTCACCTTGTATTATATTCGAAGATGAAAAAACGTAAGGAACTTCGTTGCTAACGGGGCTCCCCCGACCGCATTTCTTTTTTTTTTCTTAATCTTAATTGCCCTGTATAGTAAATAAATAATTATATTCAGTTTTATTAATATTTTATTTAAAATTTAAATATTAATATATGCACACAGTCTATTTTTTAATATTATAAAAAAAATCTGCAAAATTTATAAAAACAACAAAATTATTTCTAAATTCCAACTTTCTAGTTATATGTATATCTATGTGCATATAGTATATCTACGCACTAAATAACATCGATAATGTCAAAAGTGTCTTACTTAAAACAGAAACAAAATCTTACAAACTATTTGATAACTCTCTAGCTCTGTTTCTTTAATCTACTTTGGGAACCCGAGTGATCACAATTTGGACGAAAAGCGTTCCCGTACTTTAAAATTGGGCAAATGAGACTATTTGTGAGAGAACATTATGGTTCTAGTTCTTGCACGAAACAGCCCGTACTTTTTCTTCGGGCTAGTTTGGGCAAGTAGTTCAGCTGTCATTTGTTTCAAAAATTAAACAATAACATAGAAGAAATAAATATTTTGCGGAAACTAAATAAATATATTTACGAATTCATTTATGTATACATATGTATGAATTTATGAGTTCTGGTGTGTTCCTAAAAAGTTTTATGCATTTCATTCATTTTAATTGTTTGGAGAAAACTTTTCTAAACATAATTAAATAAAATACATACAAATTTTATTTTGTAAATTGAGCTGTCAGAACCCTGACGTTTTCTTTTATGATAAAATATTTGTTTTTATTCCTTCCCGTACTTTTGTGCATTTTTGTCTCTTATTGAGAGAAATTATAGTTTACTCTCATTTCACCGAACTTTGCCGAAAAAGTAAAGAAACAGAGCTTCTATTTGAAATCTCTGAAATTCAGGCGCAGACTTCATATTTCAGAATATGAAGCATTCAAATAAATTTAAAATCTTCATTTTCAAAAGAGAAAATATATTTCTTGATACGAGCAGCCCCATTTTGTGGCATGTTTCTATGTAGTATTTTGAATATATGAATGTTTCACAAGATTTTGGACGAGTTCGGACTCACTCTCTAAACTTGGTATAGTTTATGAAAATAGCTGGAACAATAATTTCAGTGGTTTTATATACATACTTTAAACTCACAACAAGATAACGACAAAACGTTTGAATCCTTGGTAACACCTACAAGATAAAATAAAAATACTTATCCATAAATTGTTCATTGATTTTCTTTCCTTTCTCCGGAAAGGGAGAAATATCCACAAATGTGCTGATAACTACAAATTTCTTGGAAAATTCCTTTTTATTAAATTTTTTAAATAAAAAATTTTACTTTCTTTGTGTAAAATGCTCTGTAAAAACAGCTGTTTAGGGTTCCGTACTCATCATGATACAATTAACAAGGTAGCCTCGTCAGCTAAACCGTTAATCAACTGACTACTTTAGGTTGTCAAGTGATTGCAGAGATGAAAGGCAGCCAAAACGAGATAGCAAATCCGCATAAGCTCAGTGCATCTCTCTTCTGTAAATGTAGAAGTGGCGTCTTTTTGACAGTTTGCATAAGTTGTACAAAAACAAAATGCATGTTATTTTTATTGAAGTTGTTCTTATTGTAGCGAAAAGGCTACCTTGTTAGTTGTATCATGGTACTCATCAGAGTGAAACGGAACCCTATTACCGAGACAAGTACGTCCGTCCGTCACAGCGTCCATTCTCCGAAACGGCGACCACCTATACTTGATTCGCCTTGGAAATCGTCACAGGATGTTGTTGTACTTTGCCGCTACAACAACAAATACTAAAACCCAAGGCGAATCAACTACAGGTGGTCGCAATTCAATTCGCTTCAACATTTTCTCTCGAGACGTCACAAGTTTTGTTGTCGTTTTCTATCGGCTTTGACAACTCAGAAGATAAATTCGTGGAAAAATGTTGAAGCGAATTGGTATGCGGGCACCTGTAATGGATTCGCCTTGCTAAAACCAACGACAAAGCGAAAACTACCAGGTCTCCCCATTAAACATAAAATAGCAATTAAACGCAACTCTCAAGCTGTAAGCGACAGAGAGATGAAATTTATACAATATATGTATTCGCATATGCCATTCCATACGTACTTTACATATACATACGTACGGAACCCTAAGTGTGCAAGCCAGCTTCGTACTTGACTGAATTTATTTGCTATTTTTGTACTTGTTGTTGCAGAGGTCAGCTAACTAGATATACTGATGTTGAATGGGTGCCGTCATGTGTTGCACACTATTTTTTTTAATTTTTAATTTTTTTAAACTTTTTGGTATTTGCTGCTGTAGAGGCCAAACAACTAGACATACGAGCAAATTTCAAGTGTCTATCTCTTACAGGTCAAAAGTTAGAGATTGTCTTTAAAATAAAGGGTGCCCTCACTAATTGAACAATATTTGAGTTTTAACTTTTTGGTACTAGTTGCTGTGGAAGCCAGTCAACTAGACATACTATAAAAATTCGAAGTTGCTATCTCTTATGGTTCAAAAGTTGCAGCTACTTTTCAGACTAAAGGGTGCCCACATGTGTGGAACAACATTTAAATTTTAGCTTTTGGTAATCTTTTGGTATTTGTTGGCCAGACAGCTGTATACTCTGCACGAATTTTAAGTCTCTATCTCACACGGTTCAAAAGTTACAGCTTTTCTTTCACAACGCTACCATTTTTTTTTTTCATGTAACCACATATTCTTTGCAAATTTCGGCTAATTTTAGTTTTTTTATATGGAGGCACCCTTGAGTTTTTGTATTTTTGATGTCGGTTTTTTGTGTGTTTGTTATCATTGTAGCGACAGGGTACAACAGCATTCTGTTAAAATTCCTGCTTTCTATCCAGCTCTTATCGTTTCGCAGAAAGGACGCTGTTACGGACGGGCAGCGAAGTTTCAGTAACTGTGTTCCGTTTTCAGTCCTAGGAGTACGGAACACTTAAAAGCACAATATACACGGTATACCATTGTATCTTTTAAATATGTGCCGTATATTTTGTTAGGTTATCGAATAGAAATATTTTTGTGTGGTGATGCACAAGAACATAACATACATACATACATATACATATGTATATCGACTAATTCATAAGCAAAATCTATTCAATTTATGTATTTACAACTGTTAGTTAAACAACGCTCGAGGCTTAACTGTCGTATATTAAAATTAAACGATTAATAGCTGACAATTACCCCCGATTTTTGACTTGGGATTTATATACAAAATTAGTAAATTTTCCTTAAAATTTAAGTTGGATTTAAAATAGCTTTCTGTTTTGCAGTCTAAAATTATGTTTGGTAATTAATTGTAATAAAAGTACGGTAGCACAATGTAAGTGTCAAAAAATTATCGGTAACTCAATAAAAAACAGCTGTTTAAACAAATTTGGAAGCAAGTGAAATTGTGAAAAGTTTAGAAAATAATAAATTGTGATAAAAGGACTCCCAATTTCACTGCAACATAAGTTTTCCAGATTACCTTCTGGAAATAATAAAAAAATCAAATTATGCAACAAAAAAAAACATGTGCAATTTTCTTAATTTGCAGAACAAAACCAAACTGTCAAAATCATATGGCAGTACGAAAAACTTAAATCGATTTTAAATGGGATATAAATAGCAACTGTTTGACTCAATTTTGTATTTAAATCAAATTTAAATTGAAATGGCATTTAAAATCCAAGTCAAAAATTGGGGGTTAGACTTGTGAGTATTTTATTTTCTGTTCTGTCAACACCACATATGTATATTTTGCATATTTTGGTTGTGTAGAATTAGCGAATACGAAAAAGCTTTTACGAGTACCTTTCATTTTCATAAAAAGGTTTTATCAATATCATTATTTTCGAAAAATGTTTAACAATGAAACTTTTATTTTACATGTTCAGCAAAACGCAACAAAAGAAGTTTCCTTTTCATTTTTTGGTAACAGCACATACATATGTAACTGATTTTTTTCAGAGAACACATAATTTAACCGAACACCGAGTGTTTTTTCGCTTTTGTTTTGACACGACATCATTAAGAAGCTGATTCATTTATATTATTTTTTAGGCATTTTTTCTTAAATTATAGATACTTTTGGAAAGTTAAATAACTTTTTGCAAATATGTGAAATGTAATTTATTATGCAAAAGTAGAGAAACAAACAGGCTTCAATTTGATGTGTAGCATACACTCAAAATATTATGTATGTAGGTTATAACAACAGAAAATGAAACATAAACAAATGAAAGTTCAGTTAAAGAACGGTAAACTCATTTTTCTTTAAAATCAACCAAATTAAAGTTATTTTTATATTTTGAAAAAATAGCCAACGTATCACCATAAAAATTACGGATTTAAGATTTTGTTTCAAATTAATAACTTTCAAAAATTTGAAGCACAGACATAACCAGATATCCCAAAAATGACTTTTGCCAAATGGCCATATCATTTGTTTGGGGACGCGCCAGCGGTGAGCAGTGCAGAAAATCGTGGCAACATGAGTGTGTGAGAACAACTAGTATATACAAAAAGAAACATAAACAATGAAAAAATTTTGTTGTAAAGTGTTTGGAAAAATATTGGTTTTGTTGTAATTTTTACGAAAAAAGTAGAAAACATAAATGAAAAGCTTTGAAAACTACGTTTTAAACATATTCCATGCACAGCTAGTGATGTACTCAATGGAAATAAAATATTAAATACAAATAATTATTACTTTTGTGCTTGTAAAGCTGTTCTGTTTGTATTCGATTTGCGCTGAATTTTCCTAACCAAAAATCAAATGTAAACAAATGAGGAGTCCACAAACAGAGATAGCTATATAAAAATTTTCATGTTTTTTGTCCTTCACTAGACTCACCCGTACCGCAAATTGGTCATTTTTGTAGTCTGGTAGAGCTGGTGACCCTTCTGGTAGTATTCTGTGATTTGAAGTATGCAGTCGAATATTCACAAATGATTTCATATTTTAGGGCAAATGAAAAGAACGTTCTTTTTTTAGCTGAATAGAAAATCATTAGTTTGTTGTAATTTGCTTTTCAAACAACATATGTACATACCTCAAAAGTTAAAATATGATTTTCTCAAAGACCTACATATGTATGTACATATTTATCAGGTCAGTGCAACTCTACAACAACAATTAAGTCAAGTTGTTGTTGTAGCGCATATGTAAATACATATATTGTGCGAATTTCAGCTCTCTGTATTTTACAGTTTAGCAGCTACGGCTAATTGCTACTTTAGGTTGTATGGGGACACCTGGTAGTTTTCGACTTGTTGTTGTTTTTAGTATTTGTTGTTGTAGCGGCAAGGTACAACAATATCCTGTGAAAATTTCAGCTCTCTAGCTCTTACCGTTTCGGAGAATGGACGCTGTGACGGACGGACGTACTTGTCTCCGTAATAGGGTTCCGTTTCACTCTGATGAGTACGGAACCCTAAAAACGTGCTTGTATTTTATTTGTGTAATAACCCAGTTGGCCATGTCTTGCAGATATCTTGCCAGACGGGTGCATGACAATGTTAATTCCTGGAGGACTAGTGATAGCTCAAACAGATCACCCAGGACTTTTTCGAATAAGTGGCCGCAAAATTCACACACGCCCAAAAAGAGCGACACCTTCGCTCAGTATTTCCTTAACACAATATTGCTGTCAATTTCATAAATAGGTTCATTTATGACATCTTAAGAAACGTCGTTTATCCTTCTATGTACTATTTTCTTTAACGTTTTCGTCAATGAATACATAAATGACAATCTGGCTATATTTTCCTTGATGATGTGATAAAGAACAATATGCTCTGCCTCGTCGTTCACTCCCGTCATTGCCATCGTCGACGGCATTATAAACAACAACAGATATCAATGCTGTGGCGTCATTTCTTAAGTCCCGTTACATATTTTGTTTTTTCCTACACTTATTTCACAACAAAGATTCGTGCAATTTGTCGTTAATTCATCATTAGTTAAATTTTGATTTAAGCAAAACAAGAAAAAAATTTATAAAATGATGAAAAGCAGACAGAAAAATTTCACAACACTGACGTTTACTGATACACGAAGTGGTTTCTCGTAATTTTTTTTTTCAATATCAAATAAGCAAGTACATTTAGATGTAGTGACAGAGTGAGCGACAAGTTCCACAACAATTTCGTTTGTTGGTACACGAAGCAGTGCTTTTTCTATTTTGACGCTGTTTGAATTGTTGTAAATTTGATGTTTTCGGATAATATTACAGAAAATGTCCACCAGCGAATATTATACTGTAACGACACGTTTCCGCTGGTTGCTGGGGCAGCTCAACCGAATCCAGAGTCGTACATTAAATAAGAACACGAGGCGTTCTTTTTTTAGAGAACGTTATAAAACGTATTTATTTACATATACTTATTTTTAATTTAAAAAAAAGCAAAATAGCGGCGTTGGTGTGACAAGCATTGGTCATTAAAGGAGAAGACACAAATTTTCTCTGGGAGAGGTATCCTAGCCTCCCAGAGCAAATACAAGCTTGATAAACCTTTACTTGGAGAGTGTTCCCAACCTCCAAGAAAAGTCCTTCCAGGATGAATTCCCAAAGGTCTGAATATGAAGCCAACATTCAGTCCTTTGGTTTGCTTGCTCAGGAATATCCTTTATTAAAATAATAAATGATATTCCTTTTACACTACTGAGTATGAATCAGAATCAATAGAGATTACGACTAAGCGATGTCCGTCTGTAGTCGTTGAAATACCGCTTCTGAGAAAACGGTTAGAGATAGAAACCTAATTCTTCCGCTAAAATGTGTTAAATCCCGGTAGTGGGTCTGCTATTGAAATTTAGTAAGATCGGTCTACGGATAGCCGAGATATATCCAAAAAAACGGGTTATGAGGGGTATTTTTGGCAATTTTTTTGATCAGATTTTTTAAAAAAAAAAATTTCCTCCATATCAACAAGGAATAAAACGTATTTAATTTGGTTCTATTATTAGTATAAAAGTATAAATGTTAAACAGCTAGGTTGGCTATTTAATTATAGTGATGTTATTTTATTTTTTACTTCTAGTATTAAGTACAATTGCACCAACTTGTGCCTCCTGTGTATTTGTGTTTGTATTGCTCCTACTGCGTCAAATTCCAAAAACCACAAAAACATAAAAACTAGAGGGTGTTCCCATACAAGAAACTAAAATTAGCTGTAACTTGTCAGCCGTAAGAGATGGGGACTTGATTGGCACAGTGTTTAATATTCAGATTCTTCTTTATTAATGTTTCTAGAAATTGCCAATGCTTTTCAGCGTTCCAAATTCACACGAGTGACTCAAGTTTTTCTTGTTCTTGCATTCTTGTAAAGAGTTTGTGCCTCTCCATTACAACATTTATTTTTAGTACGAAATGCGCATCAAATTGTTTGACTAGATCATCATATTTGACAGTATTAAATTTAACATCAAAGGAATTTGCAATGGAAATTCCCATGGGATGTAGTTATAACGCTACTTTTCTGCTGTCCCTTTCACCTTCTAGATTTACAGATCTCTCCATTCCATTGCCATATTTTTTTTTTCCTTAAAATTAATTTGAGGTAGTAGTCATTTTAAACATTTTTTGGGTCGACTTTAGTATAATCCCAGCAAGAACAGTGTCGGTCATTATAAGCATCATATGACCGACATTGCTGATGGGTTCATACATCAGCGTTTCTATCATTTTCTTAAGGGCAAAATGAAAAAAACTGATGTAAACATTCGTGTACGTGCGATTTCTTTTTTAAACCAGCGTTACCACCTCAGTAAAGTGGTCATACGAAGTATTTTTTGGAAAATTTCCACAAAATTATACATAATGTTATTAATTTCTTAATTATTAGATAAAAAAATATTTTTTCCTAAAATTTAAAAAACAATTTAAAGAGAATAGAATGAACTATTTTAGAGATACATTTAGATAAAATTAAACGAAAAACAGTAGTCAGTAGCAATTTTAGCAATAGAATAGACGGAACCATGTGGAAAACGACATCCGTAGCACCATTTTTTCAAAGAAAAAAGGACAAATGAATCCATAAAAACATTAATGCATAAACTTAGTTTCAAATGACATTAGCAATTTTATACGGCAAATCAATATACTAAAACAATCATTGTAATGGCAACGCTGAAAGCTATAAAATTGCTTTGCATGTGTTAGAAAATTCTTATTAAAAATGAATAAAAGATCTTTTAGACGTTTATCAAAATTAGAAAAATAAATGATTATAATGAAAATTAAACTTTTTACTTAAACGTACATATTTGAAATAAGTATGACGGAAAAGCGAAGAACTCCGAAATCAAAGGTAAGTTTGTTAGCACAAAATTCAAAAATTTGTCGATAGAACTTTTTTTCGAATAAATGCATTTTTATTTATGCGAAATACAAAGTTTTTTCGACATTGTGCAAACAATAATAATACTTTCAACTTAACTAATTCTTCCTTTTTTCTTTTTAGTTGCAGAATTAGAAAAACAAGTAGAAGATCTTAGAGATGAAGTATAAAATGCAATGAAATTGTCTTTGGCGAGTAAGCTCAAATAAAAGTTTATGATAAGCAAGTTATCAAGCAAAATCTTTACGACAATCAATTCGATGCATCACTTCCTTTGAAACCCGTGGAAGATCTTAGCAATTTCGAAGAAAAGGTAAAAGACTTTGAAGAAAAACTAGTAATGGCAATTGCTAAAAGAATTCAACGAGGTGGACTACTAAAAAGCCTACATAATATATTAGGCGAGCAAATAATATGAGATTTCAACTATGACAGGTTACAAAACAAAAGAGCATTTAAATGATTTATATTTTACTTATTTTTCAGTTTTGATTTATAAGAAATAAATATTTTTTTATAAAAAAGTGTATGAAAAACATGTTATTTTAATCACAAAAAAGGTATGCTGAAGAAAGCTTCTAATCAGTACCTCGTTTCTGTATTTCTCGTATCGAGAAATTTCTAACATGGAACAAGGGAATTGACACAAAAACAATGTAAATTGAAACAAAAATGTCAGTTTCTCGCACAAGTGTTTCTGTATCATTGACATATGAGAACTAGCTGTCATTATGAGTGTTTTCGGTTAAATATTGGAAAGATAGGAGTAAAAGTGTTTCTATATGCAAATAATGCGAGAACTTTTCGGCAAGAACTGTCAAAATGATCCGCATTCAATCATTCATCCGAAAACAAGGCAAGAAGCTACAAGTGTACAAAATCTATTAATTGATCAAAATAAAAATAATCAAAATAAAAATTTTTAGCACAAACCTTTTTAATTAAAACATTAAACATATTGTAAACTATTATGGATTCAAAATTAGCCGAAAAGGTGAGTAATAAAAAAAAAGAACATTTAAAAACTAATATTTATGTGGATGTAAAAATTTTGTTAAAAAAAGTATTAAATACATACTTACATTGTTAAAAAAAAAAAAAATAAATATAGTGAAGTTTTAAATATGTAAAAACATTGCATTTAATTGAAATTGAGCGTGTGATTCATACTGTTTTATTTAAAAATGTGTCGAATGTGTTTATTGCTAAAAGCAGTGCACCTGGGATAAACATGTACATATATATTTGATAATTTTATTTATTATCATTTTAGAAAACCGAACGAATTTCGAAGCAGCAGAAGCAGAAACTAGTGAATTATATGGCATCGAATTTAGAATTCGCAAGAGGTCAGTTTAAGACAGCTAACGCCTACACCAGTTTGAAAGAGGAATGGGCGTCACTGACAATATCATTGAACTCCTTGGGTGGCAGTGAAAAAACTGTTGAACAGTGGAAAAAGGTAATATTTTGTAGATAAATACATAAACACATTTTCTTTCATAGATTTATTTTCTTAGTGCTGAACGAATCAGTTGCGTCCCTCAGTTTCCGACGATATAGTCGCATCATGTTCCTCCTGTCATCATTTTCTGCAACAACTACAGCAACGGCATACATTTTGCTTATAATTTTATTTTTAAATTGTATTGTTTTATTTTTTCTTTTCTTTTTAACACAATTTCTCTAAACGATTTTTTTATTTTTATATTTTATTGTTTTTAACAAGAAAAAATTCTTTTTTTACTTTTTAATACACAAAATTTTTTTGACATATAATTTTTCCTTTTTGACGTTTATTTTTCATTTGACGTTTGATCAATGGAAATATTCCAGTGAATATAACACTTGTTTTGATTGTTTTCGCACTGAAATACAGACACAATTTTTTTTTCGCAAATCGAAAAGCGATGGAATTTTTTGTTTCACACTTCAACGGAAAAGTTTCTCGATACGAGAAATACAGAAACGAGGTACAGGTCTGCTTAAGAAGGCCTTCAATCAGGTGTGCTACAGAAGGCTCTAATAAGGCTGGCTAAAGAAGACCTATAACTAGGCCTGTTTAGGAAGGGAACGCGAAAGGCCTTGGCGTCCTAGGACATCGTGTGTAAAAAATACATGAGTATGGAATGGGACAGTAAGTCCTTGTGTCTGCTAAATAAGGGCTTCTCGAAGGCCTGCTTACACCTTATTTCCGCCGCTGGGAAATGGCTGATGGAAACTAACACAGTAACATGATACAACTAACAAGGTAGCCTTTTCGCTACAATAAGTACAACTTCAATAAAAATAACATACATTTTGTTTTTGTACAACTTATGCAAACTGTCAAAAAGACGCCACTTCTACATTTACAGAAGAGAGATGCACTGAGCTTACGCGGATTAGCTATTTCGTTTCGGCTGCCTTTCATCTCTGCAATCTCTTGACAACCTAAAGTAGTCAGTTGATTAACGGTTTAGCTGACGAGGCTACCTTGTTAATTGTATCATGCACAGTAACAGCTTATTTACTAACACATGCAAAGCAATTTTATAGCTTTCAGCGTTGCCATTACAATGATTTTTTTACTATTTTGATTTTCCCGTATTAGTTTGGTAATTTCATTTGGAACTACGTTTATGCATTAATGTTTTTATAGGTTCATTTGGTTTTTTTTTTCTTTGAAAAAACATAGTGCTGTGTATGTTTTTTCCATATGATTCAGTTTTCTTTTGTTAAAACTGCTACTGACTACTGGTTTTCTCTTAATTTTGTATAAATATGTCTAAAATAATTTATTCTGTTCTCCTTGTATAGTTTTTTTTAATTATTCGAAAAAACTCTTTTTTTAATTAGCAATAAAGAAATAAATAGCATTGCATGTAATTTTGTGGGCGTTTTGAAAAAAAAAGATTTCGAATGATCGCTTTGATGAGGTGGTAACGCTGGTTAAAAAAATAACTCACACGTACACGAATATTTACATCAGCTTTTTCATTTTGCCCTTAAGAAAATGATAGAAACCCTGATGTATGAATCCATCAGCAGTGTCGGTCATATGATGGATCATATGACCGACACTTTTCTTGCAGGGTAACAAATGTGAATCAATGTTATAGCTTTCAGCGTTGCCATCACAGTGTGTATGTTAGTATTTTGATTTTCCCGTATTAATTTGGTAATTTCATTTGAAACTATGTTTATGTATTAATGTTTTTATAGGTTCATTTGTCCTTTTTTCTTTGAAAAAATGGTGCTGCGGAATTTTTTTTCCATATGATTCAGTCCATTCTATTGTTAAAACTGCTACTGACTACTGTTTTTCGTTTAATGTTATCTAAATGTGTCTCTAAAATAGTTTATTCTATTCCTTTTGAATTGTTTTTTGAAATTTTAGGAAAAACTATTTTTTATTGAACAATAAAGAAATTAATAACACTATTCTGTGGGCATTTTGAAAAAAAAAAAGATTTCGAATGATCACTTTACTGAGGTGGTAACGCTGGTTTAAAAAAGAAATCACACGTACACGAATGTTTACATCAGTTTTTTCATTTTGCCCTTAAGAAAGTGATAGAAACGCTGATGTATGAACCCATCAGCAATGTCGGTCATATGATGCTTATAATTACCGACACTATTCTTGCAGGGTGGCTGATGGAAACTAACCCAGTAACAACTTAATTACTAACACATGCACAGCAATTTTATAGGTTTCAGCGTTGCCATTTGATTTTCCCGTATTAATTTGGCAATTTCACTAGGAACTACGTTTATGCATTAATGTTTTCATATGTTCATCAGTCCATTTTTTCTCTAAATATAGTTTATTATATTCTCTTTGAGAGAATATAATAAACGAGAGGTCAAAGCTAAAACCAAAATACATATTTTAAATGTTATCTTAAAAGAGTCCAAGGTTCATTTTTAGAAGGGTACATTGAGCACTTTTTTTGTGAGTCGCTCTGCTGTCCATATTTCGCTCTCCTTCGGATAGCTTCTTCAGGACAATAACATGGAAAAATGTTTTGATTAGATTTTTTTTCAAAAATAAAAATAACCACTGTATAAATATAATAAATTGAGTCAAGCTGGCTCGCACACTTACGGTTCTGGACGTATGTGTAATGTACGTATGGAATGGCATATGTGATACACATATTGTATAAATTTCATCTCTCTGTCTCTTACAGCTTGAGAGTTGCGTTTAATTGCTACTTTATGTTGTATGGGGACACCTTGTGGTTTTGAACTTGTTGTTGTTGTCATTTGCTGCTGTAAGGCATCTGGGAATATATACACTGCGCGAATTTCGGATCTCTATCTCTTACGGTTCGAGAGTTATAGCTGTTTCTCTACGTTGTACAGGGACACCTGGTAGTTTTACAGTTGTTCTTGTTTTTAGCATTTGTTGCTGCGGAGCATATGTGAGTACATATATTGTGCACATTTCATCTCTCTGTCTCTTACAGTTTGGGAGTTACGGCTAATTTTTACTTTACGTTGTATAGGGACATCTGGTAGTTTTCTACATGTTGTTTTCAGCATTTGTTGTTGTAGGGCATATATAATTACATATATCTGTATTCAGCTCTGTGACTTACAGTTTGGCAGCTACGGCTAATTGTTACTTTAGGTTGTATAGGTACACCTGGTAGTTTTCGACTTGGGTTATTTAGCATTTTTTGTTGTAGAGCATCTATAAATACATACACTGTGCGAATTTCAGCTCTCTATCTTTTACGGTTCGAGAGTTATAGCTAATTGTAACTTTTCGTTGTAAAGGGACACCTGGTAGTTTCCGCTTCGTTGTTGTTTTTAGTATTTGCTGTTGTAGTGGTAAGGTAGAACAATATCCTGTGAATATTTCAGCTCCTTAGCTTTTTCCGTTTCGGAGAATCCACGCTGTGACGGACGGACGGACGGACGTAGTTGTCTCGGTAATAGGATTCCGTTTCACTCTGATGAGTACGGAACCCTAAAAAAGGGGTCGAAAAAAACAAATAGTGAACTTGCATAGCTTATTATGAAGAATGACATGTTGCGTGGTATGAAGAATAATTCTTGAATCAAATTTTATACATGCTACACATGCATTATCTTCTGGATTATATTGAATACCTCTTCCGGCTGCGTATGTTTTGTACGCTCATTGTACTCATATATGGCGGACGAAACGGAGCGAGAGTCGTCCAAATCGGAGATGAATATCGAAACAAGTTTATTAAAATCATCACGAAAACGTCAAAATATAAAATAGAACTATTATTAAAACAAAACAAAATCTGTACACTAAAATAAATCAATAAATAAAGTCGATTTATTCAACAAAATGTGTTGAAACTAGCCCTGAAGGAAACCTAGAGTCAAGTGGCTCCAAGTCGCTAAATTTTTAGCCTATATTGGTGACTTTTTTATTAAATTGTCAACAGAGGGTCTCCAGTTTTTTGTTTTATGCACAGTGTTGTGATTGTTGAAATTTGTAAGCCCACCAAAATCGTGAAATAAAAATCGTTTTTTTGGAAAGAAAACATTGAGTTGACAACATTGTTAATGAGTAGACAAATTTTATTTCTTGATTTTTCAATTGAGTATCTCTATTGACGTTTCTTTCAGGGTAGCGACAATGTCTATAGAGAAACAGTAGTACCATGGTCGTCATATAGTCGCATTAGAACCACCTAGTCACTAGTTCCTTCGTCAGTAGTTGATTTGCAATGACAAGCACATGTTGAATGTCAACAGAAAAAATCATTGTATGAGGTATAATATGTCACTAGTACTGGTGACCATGTGAATAGTAAATCACTAGAGTTTTTCTACTGACATTTCCTTCAGGGAGGTTAGTATTTTAAAAAGTTATATTGCAGAGATTAAAGGCAGCCAAAACGAGACAGCAAATCAATGGAAGCTCTGTTCATCTCTCTTCTATAAATGTAGAAACGGCGTCTTTTTGACAGTTTACAGAAGTTGTACGAAAACAAAATTCATGTTATTTTCATTGAAGTTGTTCTTAATGTAATGAAAAGGTTACTTTATTAGTTGTATCATGGATGAAAATTACATTTTATAACAATATTTTTTAATTTTTACGTTTGCATACACTAGTTGCAGGACTACTACTCGTCGGTAATTGACCCATTTTTTTTTCCTTTTTGTAGTACAAGGTGGCGTAAAAGTAATCCTCCTATCAGAAAATACTATAAATTTTGCGATTGGCCCCTAATGTCAGTTCTGTTTTGACATTTGTGTAGTAAACACATGCGAAATACACGTTAATAAACAATGTTACGCTACACTGCTGCAGAACGCGGAATATTTGTGACTATTTATTTGACCAATAATCGGTCGGTGACTTTGGCACAACGTGAATTTCGTCGCAGATTTCCTGGCCGTCCAACGCCTACTGGTGCAACACTGCGACGTATAGCCGCTCGCCTCGAAGAGACTGGCACAACACGAGATGCTGCCAGGCGTGGCAGACCCCTCTGCAGGCCGTTCTGCAGAGAATATTGCTGCTGTAGCCGAGGATGTCATGGAAGCGCCGTCGACATCGACCAGACGACGTGCCATGCAAATGGGTATCAGTCGACGGTCTTTACAGCGAATTTTGGTACAAGATTTGAAGATGTTTCCGTACAAAGTCTAGACGGTGCATCAGCTGTTAGCTGCTGACCGCCAATCGCGTCTAACATACGCTCAAGCCATCCTTGATCACCACCAAGAGGAAGATGATTTTTCATCATAAATAATCATGAGTGATGAGGCCCATTTCCATCTGAGCGGGTACGTAAATAAGCAAAATTTACGCTTCTGGGGAACTGAAAATCCGCTGGAGGAGTCATCGGACCTTTTTTCTTCGAAGGCGTTGCGGGCCAAACGGTTACTGTGAATGGTGAGCGCTACAGAGCAATGATCAACGAGTTCTTTTTGCCGCAACTTGATGAATTGGGATTGGAAAACATGTGGTTCCAACAGGACGGTGCTACGGCACACACTGCACGTGCCACAACCGATATGCTGAAGGATGCATTTCCCGGGCGCTTAATCTCCCGTTTTGGCGATCTGCACTGGCCAGCAAGATCGCCTGATTTGACCGCCGCAGACTTCTTTTTGTGGGGCTTTTTGAAGTCGGGGGTGTATGTCAACAAGCCTCAGACTCTTGCAGCTCTTAAAGACAATATCCGTTAAGAATGTGAGGACCTATCGCCGGAAGTTTTGGCCAATGTGATGGATAATGCTATTAAAAGGGCTCAAATGGCAATCAACTGTGGCGGCGGCCATTTATATGACATCATATTCTCGACTTGATGTAAAAAAATTAAAAGACCAAATAAAAATAATCCACAAGAAGAATCAACGTTTTTCATTTTTTTTTTAATTACAGCCAAAAAACATCGGAAGGTTATTTTTGCGCCACCCTGTATATGGCTTAAGAGACTTTAACGCAACTAATTTTGTGAACTGTTCAATTTCATTCTCTTTTATGAATCTACCAATTTTTTTATACAAAAATTTTTATATATGTATAAATATTTATTTATATAGAAAACTATCGATGTGCTTTGCTACCCCAGTACTTTCATTATGTCACACCCACTTCTGCCGATTAGACTAAAGCATGATTTGAGGGGAGTAATGTTTAGTTTTCACTTTTTTCCTGTTCTCATCCCTCTTCTGGATAAATACAATTGAAAAATTGTACCGAAATGCAGATTTCAACCCTTTTATCCCCTTAAAATTCAAAACTTCAAAAAAGTACCAGACACTTATCCAATTGTGTTTAGTGTGCTTTCAGGTCCTTTTTAAACTTTTGTGCTACCTTTGCTGAGTCCAGAGAAATTGAGGTAACGATTTTACCCTCTTTTACCCCTTGTGTTTAAATTTCAAAAAAAGACAAAATTTAGTTTAGCATTTGTTTGGGGAGTAATACCGTTTAGTTTTTACTTTTTTCCTGTGCCAATTCGTCTTCTACGTACCAAAAATGCAGTTTTTACCTGTTGTGTCCCCTTAAAATTAAAAAAAAAATACCGGATACCTAACCAATTATTTTTTGCAAGCTTTTAGACCTTTTTTAAACTCGTTACCGAGTTACCGATTGTACCTGTGTTTACCCCTTATATGTACAAAAATTAAAAAAAAAAATACGAAATATATTTAAGTATTTTTTGGTGGGAGTAAAATTTAGTTTTTAGTTTTTCCTCGTTCTCATTCCTCTTCTGGATAAATGCAATTGAAAAAAAAGTACAAAAACGCAGACTGTACCCTTTCTATCCTACATATTAAAATTCAAAACTTCAAAAAAGTACTAGACACCTATTCAATTATTTTTAGTATCCTTTTTAAATTTTTGTGCTACCTTTGCTAAGTTCGGAGGTATTGAGGTACCTTTGCGATTGGAATTTTTCAAATTCATATAGCCTATAAATCCTTCCAGACATGCAGAGCCGTTTAGTTGTCTATAAAGAACAAACAAACACACATTCACTTTTATATATAAGATGTATGTATACATACATACATATGCCATTGGTGGTGCAATATGAAAATTGGATTTTGCCATACATATGTATGTATACACACAGATAATTTTATATATATAGACTATAGGGTGCGCTAATACACTGGATACCCTTTAATACAAAAGTTTTGAGATTACATATTCTGTTCAAACTGCAGCTTTCTATCTCATATCATTAAAAAGTTACAGCTAATTTTCACTTTTGTACGGGGCACCCTTTAATTTTACATTTTGTTGTTGTTGTTTTAGGTATTTGTTATTGTACATTGTTAAGTTACAGCTAAGTTTTACTTTTCAATATACAGGGTGTTTTCTTTAGCGTCGGGTTTTTGTTGCTTTTAGTGTTTGTTGTTGTAAAGCATGTATAAAGAAATATCCTGTGCAAATTTCAGTTCTCTAGCTCTTATCGTTCAAAAGTTACAGCTATATTTTACTTTTTAATGTACAGGGGTTCCTTTGCCACGCCCTTCCGCCCCCAGACCGAAAATCGAAATTCAGACTTCACAGTGTCACCCGCCAGAATATTCTGAAGTCTCCCAGTCATCAAAATCGGCCCAGCCGTTTTGGAGTCTATACGTTACATACATACATACACACAAAAAATTTTATATATATTTATTTATTGAAAGTATTTTACAAAAATAAATTTATAAAATATGACACTAGAAATTTTATATATATGTATAGATTAAAAAAAAAACACTTTGCCTACATGTATATCGTTCAGTCAACTTTAACTTTCTAACAATTCTTATGCAGAATACACATAGGCATATAAAAGGTGATTAAATGTCGATTTTGAATATAACACAAATTACTGAAGAAATTTTGTCATTTCAATATGATAAGATTGGTATGATTCAATCATGTATGGAACAAAAAATTGGTCAAATATTCTTTCGATAATGCTGACACATAATTGAGGTTCTATGCCATTAATAAGCCGAATTATCTCATCCTTTAACTCTTGAATTGTAGCTCGCTTATCGATGTACACATTTTCTTTTAAAAAACCCTAAAGAGAGAAGTCGAACGGCGTCCAATTACATGATTTTGGTGGGCAATTTACAACGTCACCATGTGAGATAACACAGGCATTGAATTTGTCGCGCCAAAGAACCATTGTTTCGTTAGCTATGTTGCAAGTGGCACCGTCATGTTGAAATCACATAATCGTTCACGTCAAGACACAACTAATAAGGTAACATTTTTCTTGCAAGAAGAGTAACTTCAATTAAAATAACATGCATTTTGTTTCTGTACAATTTCTAGAAACTGTTAAAAAGAAACCACTTCTACATTTAGAGAAGAGAGATGAACAGAGCATACGCTGATTTGCTATCTCGCTGCCTTTCATCACTGTATTCTCTTGACGAATTTAGGTAGTCAGATGATTACCTGTTCAGCTGATGAGGCTATCTTATTAGATGTATCATGGTTCACATCCATTACTTCCAATTTGAGCCGTAAAAAGTTCTTACGACACACAGTGGTGTAAATAAAAGAAAAAGTGGTAAAAAGTCCGGAACTTTTAAACCACACAACGGATCTTGCTGAAAATTGAAGTAGTCATAGACAAGGAGTTATATTTTTTGCCTCAAGTCTTTTTAGGCCTATAGTTAAAACAGGGGCGGGGCTATGGGGGCTGAAAGTTACCCACCTCGAGTATAAAAAATTTTATGCTGCTTATAACTTTCTTATATCTTGGCCGATTTTAAAGATTTTTACCTTTTTGTATTTTGCTTAGCAAGGCAAAGAAAAAATGTTATGAAACATGTTTTCATATCTCTTACAGTTTAAGAGATATTCGCCTTAGAATATTATTTTTTATTATTTTCGCCGCAACTTCTTTTGGTTTTTTGCTTATATCTTTTTTGTTAAAATCTTGATTTTAATTTGTGGCCCACCGTTATATTCCTTATAAAATTCTAAGTGAGATGAGGTACCGTTTTATTAAAATATCTTGCTCGGATAAGTCATAAAATAGGTCTAAATTCAAAACTTTGAAATTTCACCGAAAAATTTTAATTTTTTACAAAAAAGGTGGCTTCATTATTTTTGAATTCGTAAAAAATTTTGTTCCAGCTTTTATACTTATTTTTACACGTAGCGAAAGATAATCTCTTAAGAATGTGTAAAAATTTTATTTTGTTTAATTTAAACTGAGTACCCTACAGTAGGCAGTGGTCGAAAATCATCAATTTTTAAAACAATTTTCGGATATGTGGGCGTCTGAAAAGTTTTGCCAAAAGTGAAATGAAATTCCGTGAGCGACGTTTTATTACAAAATCAGTTAATATTATTGCTGCAGAAGCTCGAGACATCCTAGATATAATTAGCGTTGCCAGACTGAGATTATTAAAACAAGTCAATTTTTGGAAGGGACAATTTTGAATTGCTAAAAAAATGGATTTATGATTTATATTTCTTTCTGAAATTTATGCTTTTATTTGAAAATTTAGTATTTTAATAGGCTTTGAAAAATTATGCATGTATCTTTCATCGTCTTGCAGATATTCAAGTTTCACTTTGATTTTTATGTGCGAAAAACTATCCTTTTATTATTTTTTTTATTGTTTTCACGAATGTGACTTAAAAACATAAATAAAGTATAAATTTTTGCATATATTTGAAAAGAAGACACAAATTCCTTTCCAACGATATATAACATGTATACCTTTTTTAAATATTGGCACATTCGGGAACCACTAGAATACTACGCAACCAATACAGAGTAAACAAGTTTGGCGTTTTGAGAGACAGCCAGACATACGAATTAAATGCACTTAGTTCGGTTATAATCAAAAGGCCAAAAAATTCCTGATAATGCATTTAAATACCTGCAATTCTACTTTCAAAAAGTAAATGATAACATAATAAAAGGTTCCAAAATCGAAAGGAAAAGTGGTCATAAAAATAATAGATTTCTTTGTCCACAACAATATAACCATATGCATACCTGTTTATTCAACTGTTCGATAAGACAATGAAAAGCAGTTGATTGGGCGCAAAAGCTTTTAATCTGAATACAGCGGGGCAAAGCAGAGAGAAAACAAGCAAATAAAGGATCACTCGCAGAAGCGGGTTGCCCGAATGCAGGACGGCGTAAAGCATATGGATTCAAAAGGATCTCAATTAAAGCAGCGAACACATCACAAAAAAAAATTTATAAATATAGGAGAAATATAAAATGCAAACTAAAAGGATTTACCGACTTTGTTTTAATTAAGTAATGTTTGAGCTTTAAATCTTACAAATTATTTCTCATTTATTGATTAAATCATAAAATATACTAACAGTGTTGTCTACTTAATATACAAATTTTCTTTAAAATAATCGGAAGCGTCATAACTTAAAAGAGTTTTAATTTCAATTCCTTCGGGATCATCCTTTTCTATTTCCATTGTTATTTTTGGTAACCATTTTATGGTCATTATTTTGAGCAGTTTTTGAACACTTTCGTGTTTTAAAAATTCTATACTGCTTAATATCTCTGTTTCTAGCTTCCTGAGCTTCCTCTGTTAATTCCCCTAAGGGAAGAATATTGTTCGCCATTATTTCTGTTGTATGTGTTAGAGCTTTGTGTACGGTTGGTGTTAATGGTCTCCACGAATACAGATTATTAATTAAGGTCAGTATTTCTTTTGCATATTTTTCGAATTTTTCGGTGTTTATTACTTTTTTACTATTTATGACAGCTAGTATTACTTTACGGACATGAAGAGGCGATATTCCAAGTTGAAGAGAATCTTCAATTAAGTAAAAACTCTTCTTTCCACATATGTACGTTACAATTCATGTTTGATTTCGTATCGGTAATTGCCTTTGCGACTTTTCCATATATCATGGTTAGATAAGGTTTAAAAGAAACAGTAATCGTTCTTCCAGATATGCAAACATCAATGGAAGCCATGTTGGAAATTTCGCGGTTGATATCATTAACAAGCATTTGAGTTGTTTGTTTGTTTTCTTTGATATACCCAAAACGTATTGGCCGGCATAGAAACTTAGACCCTGGCGTGTTGTTTTTTCACAGATCACGATATGAATGTTTACTCGATGTAGGCATTTGGTTATAGAGCCGCAGCCGTAATGGCACTAACGTTGCCATTAGAACCGTGGAAAAGTCTGCATTGGAATCGCTTATTTGCTTATACTCAGAAAAGCTAGATGATCCATCACATCCCCATTTATATATCTTAATCTCTTTGGAGATGCAGTTGGTAGTACGTCCACAACTTTTAGCGCTTCTTTTTGCTGCGATTTCATCAAAGTCCATTTAAAGGAATCTTTTATTTGATCTCCAAAGTAACCAAGTACCATCTCTTCTTTTTTCTTCTTTTTCGATATGAAGTGCTCAGCGTTTTTAATATTACTACTGCATTTGTCTTCTGGCATAGACATTTTATACGTACCGCCAAAATTTTCCTTTGTGGGGGGTGAACCCTCTGTTTGTTTTGTCACTGCTTTGGCCCGATTTATGTACCTGCTTTTGCTTCTAATGCTTCGCTTATCACCGTCTTGCCGAATTGTTTCAATAGAAGGTATGCTTCCATTTATTATACGCGTTATTTGTGTAGATTTCAAAGAAATCTGTTATTTTTATGACCACTTTTCCTTTCGATTTTGGAACCTTTTATTATGTTATCATTTACTTTTTGAAAGTAGAATTGCAGGTATTTAAATGCATTATCAGGAATTTTTTGGCCTTTTGATTATAACCGAACTAAGTGCATTTAATTCGTATGTCTGGCTGTCTCTCAAAACGCCAAACTTGTTTACTCTGTATTGGTTGCGTAGTATTCTAGTGGTTCCCGAATGTGCCAATATTTAAAAAAGGTATACATGTTATATATCGTTGGAAAGGAATTTGTGTCTTCTTTTCAAATATATGCAAAAATTTATACTTTATTTATGTTTTTAAGTCACATTCGTGAAAACAATAAAAAAAATAATAAAAGGATAGTTTTTCGCACATAAAAATCAAAGTGAAACTTGAATATCTGCAAGACGATGAAAGATACATGCATAATTTTTCAAAGCCTATTAAAATACTAAATTTTCAAATAAAAGCATAAATTTCAGAAAGAAATATAAATCATAAATCCATTTTTTTAGCAATTCAAAATTGTCCCTTCCAAAAATTGACTTGTTTTAATAATCTCAGTCTGGCAACGCTAATTATATCTAGGATGTCTCGAGCTTCTGCAGCAATAATATTAACTGATTTTGTAATAAAACGTCGCTCACGGAATTTCATTTCACTTTTGGCAAAACTTTTCAGACGCCCACATATCCGAAAATTGTTTTAAAAATTGATGATTTTCGACCACTGCCTACTGTAGGGTACTCAGTTTAAATTAAACAAAATAAAATTTTTACACATTCTTAAGAGATTATCTTTCGCTACGTGTAAAAATAAGTATAAAAGCTGGAACAAAATTTTTTACGAATTCAAAAATAATGAAGCCACCTTTTTTGTAAAAAATTAAAATTTTTCGGTGAAATTTCAAAGTTTTGAATTTAGACCTATTTTATGACTTATCCGAGCAAGATATTTTAATAAAACGGTACCTCATCTCACTTAGAATTTTATAAGGAATATAACGGTGGGCCACAAATTAAAATCAAGATTTTAACAAAAAAGATATAAGCAAAAAACCAAAAGAAGTTGCGGCGAAAATAATAAAAAATAATATTCTAAGGCGAATATCTCTTAAACTGTAAGAGATATGAAAACATGTTTCATAACATTTTTTCTTTGCCTTGCTAAGCAAAATACAAAAAGGTAAAAATCTTTAAAATCGGCCAAGATATAAGAAAGTTATAAGCAGCATAAAATTTTTTATACTCGAGGTGGGTAACTTTCAGCCCCCATAGCCCCGCCCCTGTTTTAACTATAGGCCTAAAAAGACTTGAGGCAAAAAATATAACTCCTTGTCTATGACTACTTCAATTTTCAGCAAGATCCGTTGTGTGGTTTAAAAGTTCCGGACTTTTTACCACTTTTTCTTTTATTTACACCACTGTGCGACAGCGAACACCATTCACAGTAACATATACAACGTTTGTACGTAGCCTATTTGCGAACAAAAACTATTAGACAATAACTAACTCACTTTTTATACGCAAATGTGTTACAGAATTTATGTATAACAAGTAAGAGTGATATATTCGGCTGGGCCGAATCTTAAATACCCTTCACAATGATATACAATGATATACAATGATAATTAGCTGTAACTCCCAAACTGTAAGAGACAGAGAGAAGAAATGTGCACAATATATGTACTCACATATGCTCCACAACAACAAATGCTAAAAACAACAACAACTGTAAAACTACCAGGTGTCCCTGCACAACGTAGAGTAACAGCTATAACTCTCGAACCGTATGAGATTGTGATCCGAAATTCGCACAGTGTATATATTCCCAGATGCCTTACAACAGCAAATGACAACAACAACAAGTCGAAAACCACAAGGTGTCCCCCCCAGAGAGATGAAATTTATACAATATACATATGTTTTCACATATGCCATTCCATACGTACATTACACATACGTACGGAACCCTAAGTGTGCGAGCCAGCCTCGTACTTGACTGAATTTATTTTGGTTTGGGTACATACTCATATGCTTGAGTCCATAGATGCCAACGAATTGTTCTGTGTTTGAGTGTATACATTAATAGACATGCAAAGTTTACTTTGGCGAGTGTTGTTGTTATTTCTGCATTGCTTAAAGATAAGTATGAAAAAAAATTTACTTCACACAATTCAGAAATCAAATGTGCAACAACGCTATTTCGTAGTATGTACTTATCAACGCAAACATGCATTATTAACTAAACAAAACTAATGCATGCATGCTGGGGTTTAATGTTTTTTATACCCTTCACATAAATGTGTAAGGGTATATACATATAAGTTTGTGATTCCGTTTGTAACGCATTGAAATATCCATCTAAGACCCCATAAAGTATATATATTCTGGATCAGCATCAATAGCGATTACGATTGAGCGATGTCCGTCTGTCCGTCTGTAGTCGTTGAAATACCGTTTCTGAGAAAACCGTTTGAGATAGAAACCTCATTCTTTCGCTAAAACGTGTTAAACCTTAGTTAAACCGGTAGTGGGTCTGCTATTGAAATTCAGTAAGATCGGTCCACGGATAGCCGGGATATATTCAAAAAACCGGGTTTTGAGGGGTATTTTTTGCAATTTTTTTATTCAGATTTTTGAAAAAAAATTGTTTCTTAAAAACTAAGCCATATCATTTTTAGTGCCCATTAAATCCTAGAAATTAAGGAATTTTTGAAATCGGCCCATATATATCCGAGATATAGCGTCTCCCGATTTTTAAAGAAATCGGCTTTATAAGCCAAATAAAACAACTTTTGGCACCGAAGATCAATCAGAATGGTATATATAGGCTATTTAGAGGCAAAAGTGGAAAATTTTTCCACATCGGCCCATATACACTCGAGATATAGCGCCTCCCGTTTTCTCAAGAAGTCGGCTCTAAAAGCCAAATAAAACAACTTTTGGTATCAAAAATCGATTAGAATGGAACATATAAGGTGTTTAAAAGCAAAATTGGAAAATTTTTGAAATCGGTTCATATATATCTGAGATATAGCGACTCTCGATTTTTCAAGAAATCCGCTCTTTAAGCCAAATAAAGCAATTATTGGCACTAAAAATCAATCAGAATGGTACATATAGACTATTTAGAGGCAAACGTGAAAAATTTTGGACATCGGCCCATATACACTCGAGATATAGCGCCTCAAGTTTTCTCAAGAAGTCGGCTCTAAAAGCCAAATAAAACAACTTTTGGTACCAAAAATCGATCAGAATGGTACATATAAGGTGTTTAAAAGCAAAATTTGAAAATGTCTGCAATCGGTCTATATATACCTGAGATATAGCATCTCCCGATTTTTCAAGAAATCTGCTCTATAATCTAAATAAAACAACTTTTGGCACCAAAAATCAATCAGAACGATACATATAGCTTAGTCAGAAGCAAAACTGGAAAATTTTTTGACATCGGCCCATATATGTTCGAGATATAGCGCCTCCCGATATCTCAAGAAGTCGGCCCAGGAAGCTAAACGAAACAGTTTTTTGCACAAACAATTTGTCGGAATGGTACATACAGGCTGCAAAATTCAGGGGCAAAATTAGAAAATTTTTGGACATCGGCCCATATGCACCCCAGCTAACGCTCCTCACGATTTTCCAAGAATGCAAGTCTGCATTAAAAGCCAAATAAAACAACTTTTGTATGTATGTATGTATGTATGTGTATATACGTTTGTATGTATGTAGGTATGTATGTATCTACATATGTATGTATGCATGTATGCATGCAAGTAGGTTAGCATAAACAATTTTTTTGCTTTGGTGTAAAAATGTGTATGTATGTATACACGAGCTTGAAAATGAAAGTGATGGAAAGAATTGTTGAAAAAGGGTACGCAATGAAATTCTTTTAAACAATTGAGTCTTCAAATTCATTCACACAAAAATCATTTTGTGTACGTACTTAAATATGTACATACACACACACATGTGTATGATGATACGCAACCATGATACAATTAACAAGGTAGCCTCGTCAGCTAACCCGTTAATCATCTGACTACTTTAAGTTGTCAAGGGATTGCAGAGATGCGAGGCAGCCAAAACGAGATAGCTAATCCGCGTAAGCTCAGTGCATCTCTCTTTTGTAAATGTAGAAGTGGCGTCTTTTTGACAGTTTGCATAAGTTGTACAAAAACAAAATGCATGTTATTTTTATTGAAGTTGTTCTTATTGTAGCGAAAAGGCTACCTTGTTAGTTGTATCATGTACGCAACAGATCATCAACAACGTGCACAAGAAAAAAAATCATTTTGTGAAAAAAGCAAGAAATGTAAATATGTATGCATGTATATATGTATGTATATAATTATTGTTTTATGGAACACACTGAAAATATTCAATAACAAAGAATTTATTTTATAGTTTTCTATTATAGGTACGTATGCATGTACCCACATACGTAAGTAAATTGAAAAGAAAATCACACTTAATGGCAATGTTTAGCATTATAATTCAAAAATAATGCACTTATATGCAATTTTTTGTTGAATAAATTTTACTATAACGTTAACTGATAAATAATTAAGAAATACATTTTGCTTTTCTTTATTTCATTGATATTAAAACGAATTGGTGTCACCCAGTGGTTGAACTTGAGCATATTAAGAATTATTTAAATAAAAGTTTTGCAGCCTGTGTTAAATCCCGGTAGTGGATCTGATATTGAAATTCAGAAAAAATCGGCCCATTTAAAAGCCAAATAAAACAACTTTTCGCACCAAAAATCAATCAGAATGTATGTACCATTGTGAAGGGTATTTAAGATTCGGCCCAGCCGAATATAGCACTCTTACTTGTTTTAATATCAAATTTTAATTACACCTGTCACAATGTGACAATAAGTAATTGAATTTATATAATGGGATGGTAATTATCTTAAACTAATAAGAAGATAACTTATGTCGAATGAAAAATAATACATAAACACAAATAAAACTTAGTTTTAATCATCATCATGACCCTCTTAAAAGCGGGAGGCTAGTTTAATCTTCTGGGCACCAGGGTTTCTTTTGCCGGCAACTATCTAAATTCCGCGTTGGAGTGTTGTGTTAACCGAGTTGTATGTTTGAGGCTGCTATCAGTGCTTTGTTTTGAGCGATTAACATACATATAATATAGCCTTTGTAATTTGCTATGTGACTTTCATCGCTCGATGCACATTTTATGTTTTCGCTTTTGCGTTTAATGGAACATTGAATAATTTTATAATCTCCAGCACATTTAACGCAAACGGGATTTTTGGTGCATAACTTCCTGAAGTGGCCATAAAGTTCTCTTTTAATGTAGAGGTTAAAAACCATGATACAATTAACAAGGTAGCCTCGTCAGCTAAACCGTTAATCATCTGACTACTTTAGGTTGTCAAGAGATTGCAGAGATGAAAGGCAGCCAAAAGGAGCAAATCAATGTAACCTCTGTTCATATCTCTTTTATAAATGTAGACGCGGCGTCTTTTTGACAGTTTACAGAAGTTGTACAAAAACAAAATGCATGTTATTTTTATTGAAGTTGTTCTTATTGTAGGGAAAAGGTTACGTTGTTAGTTTTATCATGTTATAAACTGATTTTAAAGTGCAACAGGTAAGTTAAAACATATTTCCTTTTTATTTTGATTTAATTTAAGTTCAATGAAAAACAAGTAAGAGTGCGATATTCGGCTGGGCCGAATCTTAAATACCGATTAAAGCCGATTTCTTGAAAAATCGGAAGACGCTATATCTCGGGTATATATGGACCGATTTCAAAAATTGTCGAATTTTGCTTTTAAACACCTTATATGTACCATTTTGATCAATTTTTGGTACCAAAAGTTGTTTTATTTGGCTTTTAGAGCCGACTTCTTGAGAAATTGGGAGGAGCGTTATCTGGGGTGCATATGGGCTGATGTCAAAAAATGTTCTAATTTTGCCTCTTAACAGCCTATATGCATGTACCATTCTGACAAATTTTTAGTGCAAAGAATTGTTTCGTTTGCTTCCAAGACCGACTTCTTGAGATATCGGGAGGCGCTATATCTCGAGGGTATATGCGCCGATGTCAAAAAATTTTCTAGTTTTGCCTCTAAATAGTATATATGTATGTACCATTCTGATTGATTTTTGGTGCCAAAAGTTGTTTTATTTGGCTTATAAAGCCGATTTCTTGAAAAATCGGGAGGCCCTATATCTCGGATATATACGGGCCGATTTGAAGTATTCTTAGATTTTTGGCATCTTATGGGCATTAAAAATGATATGGCTAACTTTTTAGGAAAAAAAAATGGCCAAAAATACCCGTCAAAACCCGGTTTTTTGGATATATCTCGGCTATCCGTGGACTGATCTTACTGAATTTTAATAGCAGACCCACTACCGGGATTTAAGACATTTTAGCGAAAGAATGAGGTTTCTATCTCAAACCTTTTTTTAGAAACGGTATTTCAACGACTACAGACGGACATCGCTTAATCGTAATCTCTATTGATTCTGATCCAGAATATATGTATAGACCTATATGGGGTCTTAGATGGGTATAAAATAGCATTTGGATGCTTGAAACCGTTTATAAATTTGCGATTTTATGTTCTGTGCAAAAACTTTCCTCTGGTAGCACTGTTTTACCAACATTAACATATTTTTCTTTATTTATATTGCCCACCGGCATTATAAATATGATGGCCATTTGTGTTTTAAGATGTTCGAAGCATAATATTTTTATAAATTTGTGTTTGTTTGAAGCATGATTCAATTATGAATAAAACCTGGTTTGAAGTTTGTACACATTTTTTATACGGTGATCTGAGTCTCAAGCCAATTAAAAAGCTCCAACAAGTACATACATATGTATGTATGTAGATGAAACACTTGGCAGCACAACAAATATATGTATGTATTTTCTATTTTATTCAATCAGCTTGGATTGCAATTTACATATCCGTTTAACGCGGATTTGTGGGATTGTACATACTTACCCATTTTGTAAGTCAACGTTGTTAGGTGTGTTTGTATAACTTTTTATACGAGTTGTGCAAAATGGATGAATTTTTAACACTAGACAAGGACGTTGATACAAATTGTTTTTATTTTGTTGTTTCAGTTCATATACAGCTTTCTTGTTACTTATTGTATTTTCTGTTATTCTTATTTTTGTTTTGCCTTTTTTCTAATATATGTTTATGGAAGAGTTTCATCGCCCAGAAAGAAAACATTCCCTCCTTTTTATGGCTTAAAAAACGCACTAGCACACAAATTCTATATACGTACCAATATGTATGTACACACGAAACTGTTTTCAATTTAGGGCGGAGGCTGCTTCTTGGCTGGGGAGATTTTTAGTATTTTTCTATGCTCGTTTTTGTGAAATTTTTTTAAACATATTTTTATTTAGGTATAAACTTCAAAATTAATATACATATTACTTTATCTTACTTGTTGATATTTTTCCTAAAAAGCAAGAAACAAATTTGTGGTTTTGCTCAGATCTTGTTACATTTATTTAACGTTTATAAACATTTAGGTATTATTAATTTTTTTTTTTTTTTAATTTTCCAGCATTACTTTTCTTACAGTCACTACATTTGTATAACGGTATTATAATTGCTTTATTTGGTTTCCTTCCTCGTTTTGACTATCATCAATGGTTTGCTTACACTGCAGTTACACGATCAAGTTTTGCTATCAAGTTTTTTTCACATACTGCTTGTCAAAATTCAATAAAATTGATAGCTGTGACGTAGGCTGCACGCAATTTCATAACAATTCGTTTTCAAGATGCCGTCAAGAAGAAAATTAAAAATGGCTGCTTCATTAAAAGTACTATCAGAAATAAAAAAAAAATAAAAGAAGAAAAAGCCAGAGGACAGAAAGAAGTCGATAAGACGCCACATTCATATTCCACAGAACTTCGTGGCTTCTGTATAGCTCTATAAATCGCAGCACATCATTATATTTGTTGGTTTTGCACGTAAACATTTTTATTTCTATTTTTAAGCTTGAATCTGTTTAATTTTTATCACTTTTAATTGCAACTTTCAAACAAAACAAAAAAATATTTGCAGACAGAACGAAAAAAAATTGTTGTCAGCTGTTTTCTTGATTGTAACTTGATGCTCTCTATGGAAAGCAAAAATTGTCATCAAGTTTGCATCAATTTTGAAAATTGTGAGTGTATTAGTAAAAAAGTGTGAATGTATTAAAAATTGAAAGACAAAACTTGATCGTGTAACCCCCAAGTTAGTGAAAAATTTGTCGAATAAAGCAGTTGCAATAGAACTTTGCATCTGTTTTGATTTAAGTGCTGCCAGCGCATTTTATGAAGCTTTACAAATTTCTTGGGAATCGTTTGTTTTTAACAAGTGATATTAGGTACGTTTCTTTACGTGATATATTGTAACCAGTGCTGGGCAAAATACATGCTTTGATATATTTAAAATACAAAATACATGAAAGTTATGTATTTAAAATACAAAATACAAATACTCTTTCTCCGCGTATTTAAAATATAAAATACTGCATTCTAAAAGCAAGTATTTGAAATATAAAATACAGGGGAACAAAAATATGTATTTAAAATACAAAATACTTTTATTCAAAAAAGTTTTTGTTTCCTTTCATAAACACCAGCTTTTCAAATGTGATATCAGACAAACAACCTCTTGATGGCGAATGAATGAAATCAGCTAGTGGCAAAATCTTAACGATTTCTTATTAGAAAACGATATTTTATTGAAAGACATATAACGGAATTAAGAAAAAAGTGGCAATTACAAAACGTTTCAACATTTGATTGATATTTTTTCCCCTTGTTCTACATTAAAATGTCGAACGCTGTTTTTCCTTGTATTTGATTTTTTCATTATTTAACTTTCTGAAAGCTTGGCGACTTTCTCAATATATGTGCGGACCTGTGTAAAGTCCTTTGGTAATTAAATTGTGGTATTGCTATTTTTTGGAAATAAAACAGTAGTAAAATTTGGTTTTTATTTGAAGTACGAATGAAATACTTTTTAGCACATATTTGTTAACATAAGTTAAAAATGTATTTCGAAAAATGCATTTTGAGAGCAGAAGTATTTGAAATACAAAACACTCAAGTGCTTAGTATTTAAAATACAAAATACGTATTAGTATTTTAAATACGTATTTCAAATACATGTATTCAAATACTGCTCAGCCCTGATTGTAACAAATTGTGCTAAATGTTTCTGGAAGTTTTTTCTTTACTTCCACCATTTACGTAAAGAGAGAAAAGGGGAGTCAGAAAATTGACAATTGAATGACTAAAAACCAGGCGGCTTGATACCAGGTAGCCTTAAAAGCCCAGCTTACTACTGCATATAGCTTGTAGAATTGTCAAAATACACAACACAAACATTCATACGCGAACAAATAGTTGAGAGTTGTTCAAGATTTCTACCAACAAAATACCTGAAGTGTTTGTTGTAGCTATGCGACTACCTCGTATAGAGCTGCCTTAACTAACAACTTGACTAAAATGTTGCTGGACATATTTTACGCTGCAGTTACACGATCAAGTTTTGCTGTCAAGCGTTTTTCACATACTGCTTGTCAAAATTCAAAAAAATTGATAGCTGTGACGTAGGCACGCAATTACATACCAATTCGTTTTCAAGATGCCGTCAAGAAGAAAATTAAAAATAGCTTCTGCTAAAAAAATATAAGCAAAACCTCCCCTTCTATATTCTACATTAAACGCAGAAACTATTTCAGATTTTAAATCAATATTTTTCTTAAACTATTTAAATATAATCATAATATTATTGACTAGGAGGTAGTCAATTGTCCGACGCTGCATTACTTTTCAACTAACTTAAAGTTAGCTACTTCAAAGTCACTACCCACAGAAAAAAATGTACAAATCAAGGCTGATTTTAAATTTATCGGTGGAATATTATATTTTATTAAATTAAATTTCATCCTATTTTTTTTTTTTTTTGTTAGCCTCTGGTGGGATTCGAACCACTAAGCCTCAAGACTGGTGAGCAGCCAACTTAACCCATTCAGCCATCGCAACATTTAAAACGAATGCGGCAATAGGCAATTTAATTAAAGAGTTATTTACCGTGTATGTGTGTATGTTAGTATTTGAATTTTGGGTGAACTCTGCACTACGTTTCGATTGTATTGTAGCCAATTTGAAGCTAGTCCATAAAAGTTAACATAAAGTTAATTATTTTAGTAGTCGTCTACTCAATGTCCGATAGGGATGAACTATAAGTCGATTTTATTTGTATTCGACTACCAATTTGCTGGCAGCTTATTAAAACTTGAAAGGCAAAACTTGATCGTGTAACCCCCAAGTTACTCAGCCAAATTGTGCAGGTTTTTGAAACAGATGTTTTGACTGCCAAATCCCTGCAAGAAATGAATGACCGAAACTAACACCAAAAAAAACTTTTACTAACAACAATACATGCAACAATTTTATTGTGAATTTTTGCTATCGGTACTGCCGTTGTATAATTTTTTTTGTAAAATTTGAAGGATTTTTTATAATGCATATTACAAATTTTTATACAGTAATTTTGCTCATGTTGCTTGATAATACGCTATCTACTATAGCTATCTGTTAAACAAACTGTCCAGCAGCTGATTTGGGCGACTTTCAACAGTCACATTTTTCACCTCTGTATACTCTGCGGCTTTATTTTAGGGCGAACTGTAAATGAAAATTGAAGCTAAATGGCATTTTATCGTCAATTCAAAAATAGGGCATTAGTGTGTTTTTTTTTTTTACAGATTTTTTCTAATGTATTAATGCAGGTCCAAAAATGAACCTTTTTCAAAAAATACTTGCTGTATTTTTCAGCTGTCTATATGCCGACGACATTTCGTTGGTGCTAATCAACTCATCAGTAGACTTGAAAAATTCTTTGTTTGAAACTCAACTACTTATTCCATAATTCTCATGAACAGAATGAGAATCAGAAATATTCAAACAAACCTTTAATACAGCAAACATTTCTTTTTTCGTTTTTGCAACACTTCTACTTTTCTTTGCACCAACGAAATGTCGTCGGCATATAGACAGCTGAAAAATACAGCAAATATTTTTTGAAAAAGGTTAATTTTTGGACCTGCATTAATACATTTCAATTGGCTCTTAAAGCAAATAAATAAATAAGTTCATATTTGATTTTTTCTAATTTTAATACTTTTTGAAATTTCAAAGTTGACAGCGATGTGCTCTAGTTTTTGAAATCGTCTAAATTATGGTATAAATCGACAATCGTTACCACCATGATACAACTAACAAGGTAGCCTCTTCGCTACAATAAGAACAACTTCAATAAAAATAACATGCATTTTGTTTTTGTACAACTTATGCAAACTGTCAAAAAGACGCCACTTCTACATTTACAGAAGAGAGATGCACTGAGCTTACGCGGATTAGCTATCTCGTTTTGGCTGCCTTTTATCTCTGCAATCTCTTGACAACCTAAAGTAGTCAGTTGATTAACGGTTTAGCTGACGAGGCTACCTTGTTAATTGTATCATGGTTACCACCTGAAATGTCAATATGACCATAAAATCATCCAGTCTGGCAGCTGTGGTTGCAGCACACATGATATTAGAAATATATATGTATATAAATAGCTTAGAAGTACAAGTGTATTCAAAGTGCGGTAACCATTTTTTAGAATCACAAAGCTTTGGATTAAAAAATAAGCTGTATCAGTTTTAACCGGTGACCTAAAAAGTGAATGTTTTGAATCATTGCAACAATTTTATACAATAAATTATATATTAAATATTCGTACACATTACACGAAACGAACAGCACGCGGTGGAAAATAGTGCAAATCCAGGAGAAAAGTTGTATGAATTAAGGTGCATTATTAAATAAATTGTTCATAAAAAAGTAAATTGGACAAACAACTATTCGAAATTGAAATTTCTGTGTTGACATTATTACAATTTCATGTAACAAAATATCTCTCTGAATTTTCTGTTGTGATTATTGGCAGAAACACATACATATGTATGTAGTAGACAAGAATTTTTTTTTCCATAGTTTGAAAACCGATTACACCGAAACTTCCCTAGGAAAAAAAAGGAAAATAGACATACATATGTAGGCATGTACCATATGCATATCTCCCAACTATATTGAAGAGTTTGAGTTAGATTTAATTGCCAGAACTCTTGTTTGGGAATAAGGTGAGGTCATCGTCTGCACATGATAACTAATATACATACATATGTAGAGACGTATCTAAATACAAATGTAATTACTTATTACAATGTAGAGTACATATTGCTTTTTATTTAATTACGATGACTATTAAAATTGCTTTTTTCCTACCACTTCAATTTGTTTTGTGATGAAATTCATTTCGCCACTGTCTTATCTAAAGTAGTTGAGCACTTTTTCAAGTATGATAGTATCAAACTCATAAAATATCTGACTCGCAATATACTTTTAGACTGGCCTAAGTACTGCATCCCTTCCTATGATCCGGGTTCATTAAGAAGTAACCGGTCGTAACGTCCATTGATTTAAGCATTTAACTCAGTTAATTTTGATTGAATGATTTCAAAGCTGTCTATGAGGAATTTGATATCTCAAGAACAACATGTGGACTGTTAATGTCCTATCTTGCTGGTAAGCCATTATTAGTCTCTGTTTTTGGTCCTAAATCTGAGGTACTCATCCACCGGTTTTTTTCCAGGAATTAGTGTTAGGGCCGCTTCTATTAATGGTCTTGATAGTGTTATTGACATCTTATACCTATTTATTTTTATTTATTTATTCATTATTATTTTTTTTTTATTAATTCAGGTCCAAAAATGAACCTTTTCAAAAATATTTGTTGTATTTTTCAGCTGTCTAGATGTCGACATTTCGTTGGTGCTAATCAACTCATCCGTAGACAGCTGAAAAATACAACAAATATTTTTGAAAAGGTTCATTTTTGGACCTGAATTAATACATTTCAATTGGCTCTTAAAGCAAATAAACAATTTAGTTCATTTTTTTTTTTTTTTAATTAAAATACTATAAATTCACGCAGTCTTATAATTCATTAATAACACTTTGTTTCCAAATTTATATAACGGCTACATTGTCTACACACTATCCGCATAATTCATAAAAATTATAACAGTTTTATAAAGCTCTTATTTGACAGATTTTCCATACAAATATGTATGTCAAATAACAGTCTTATAAGCCTGTAATAATTTTTATGAATTAGGGGGTTAACCTCTACACTATTGCCCTACTTTTCTTTTTGCGGATGATATTTCTAATATGAACTTAATTATTTATTTGCTTTAAGAGCCAAGTGAAATGTATTAATTCAGGTCCAAAAATAGACCTATGAAATGTTTTCGTTGGTGCTAATCGAGTTGATAGACTTGAAAAATTCTTAAAATAATGTTTGATACTCAACTACGTATTAATTTTTTTTTTTTTTTTTTTAACAACTTTAGATAATACATTAATGTATGTTCTAAAAGGAAATATAGCTATAGCAAAGAAGCCTTAAGCTAAACGTATTAATTTTGTTCATGGGAATTATGGATAAGTAGTTGAGTTTCAAACATTCTTTTAAGAATTTTTCAAGTCTACTGATGAATTGATTACCACCAACGAAATGTCGTCTGCCTATAGACAGCTGAAAAAGATAGAAAACATTTGATAGGTATATTTTTGGACCTGAGTTAATGATATGTTTCTTCTATTTCAGGGTAATAGGGGGGTAGCCGCGAAGTTCAAAATTAATTCACGTTTAGAACGTTTTCTTCATTGGAAAAATTAAAATTTTCTATCAATATACATATATGTATATCCAAAAGTAAAGATATTTTCGTTTTCTATCGGCGGCAGCTAGGCAATGTCTCTTGATCACTATGATGAAGTATTGAATACTATATTACTGAGTGTGTGCTGTTTTGGAAACTCAATACTCAAAAGCATTTTGATCAGATATCCCATACAAAATTATATTTCCTAACAAAAAATCGGCTTGAAGAAATAAAAAAAAAGTAAGAAAGATGTACATGTGCATGATACAACTAATCAGGTATCCTCTTCCCTACAACAAGAACAACTTCAATAAAAATAACATGGATTTTGTTTTTGTACAACTGTCAAAAAGACGCCATTTCTACATTTGCAGAAGAGAGAACTTATGCAGATTTGCTATCTCGCTTTGGCTGCCTTTCATCTCTGTATTCCGTGGACAGTTTTAAGTAGTCAGATGATTAACGGTTCAGCTGATGAGGTGTTATGTTTCATGCTTGGTGAGACTAAGTTGTTCCGGCGACGAGCTCAGGCATTTAATCAGGGTGGGTCCCAACCGACAACTTCCTTCTCGGAAAACTTAACAATAAATTTATTTCCAACTACGATAAAAAACTGTTTCCAAAAATTACAAAATATTGGATTCACCACGACCAGGAACTTCAAGAGGGAGAACTGGTAACATTGTTCTCCACTCGCCCTCCCTACATACGACACAATTAATCCTTGAACACCCTTGATTTTTTTTACCATTTACCTCACATTAACCCTCACTCGAACAAAAAAAAAAAAAAAACTTTACCACGAATACATCTTTTTGGAATTTATACAATTACATAATTTTTATTATCTTAGAGTGTATAACCGCTAATTTTGAAGTTAAACACCTTATTAAAAAAATTATTATTTTTGTGACTATTACACTACCGGTTTTCACACTTCGTATTATATTTAAAATACTTTTAAATATAATACTATTTTAAACTTCTAAGTGTGAGCGACTTTTTGTTTGGTATTGTAAGAAAGTTGAAACAGCTGACTTTTGTTTAGACATGTTACCGCCAAAAGTACTTAAAAGAATTTTTCAATTAGCGTTTCGTAAAATATTAAAAGAAATATAATCTAAAAAAATGCCTAAGGAAACAGTAAAAGAAAAAATTATTAACTATTTGGTTCAAAATGTCATTGATCAAATAGAAGTTAATGAAATGATGAAGTGCAAAGGTACATACATATATTTATTCATTAACAAAAAGTAAATGTATGCATAAGCAATCTCTCAGTAGATAGTTACAGGCAGGGCTGGGCAGTATTTGAAATACGTATTTAAAATACAAATTCGTATTTTGTATTACGTCTCATGAATGTATTTTGTATTTTAAATACTAAGCGCTTGAGTATTTTGTATTTCAAATACTCGTGCTCTCAAAATACATTTTTCAAAATACATATTCAATTTATGTTAAAAAATATGCGCTAAAAATTATTCCATTCATACATCAACTAAACCGAAAATTTTGCTACTGTTTTATTTCCAAAAAATAGCAGTACCTTACCTTAATTACTCAAGTACCTGTGTAAAGTAAACGCAACTGAATGCACATACATGGAGAAAGTTGCGAAGCTGTCAGAAAGTTAAATAATGAAAAAATAAAATACAAGGAAAAACAGCGTTCGACATTTTAATCTAAAACAAGAGAAAAAAATATCAATCAAATGTTGACTTGGATAGACTATATATAGTTATATAGCATTTGGTGAAACGGTTTTAATTGTCACTTATTTCTTATTTCAGTTATATGTCTGTTATATTTTTGTGTAATGTATTTTTTTTGTGACGTTGTATGTACACTTATAATGATTCCAATGTACG
This sequence comes from Sturmia bella, assembly GCA_963662145.1. NCBI lineage: Eukaryota > Metazoa > Arthropoda > Insecta > Diptera > Tachinidae > Sturmia > Sturmia bella. Next base: position 29,538,359 of record OY759170.1, read on the forward strand.
TACAAATGTTCATTTACTACAAACTGGGACCAGTGGATCCCATCCCCGTCGCCAGCTGTTATATTTTTGTAGTAAAGGAAACGCAGTTATTTATTCTAAATACTAAACAGTAAATTTTATTAGACCGTTCTCGTATGTGGTAATTTCTAGAATGACCATAGCTACCAAAAATGTCACGTTTACGAATATCTATTCAAAATATAATACATACAAATAATTGTGTGGTCATCTTAGCGGTTTTATGTAACTAGAATATTACTTTTACATTTTAACCCTTAATTACTATAATATTTAACAATGTATTTCAATAAAATATCGTTTTCTAATAAGAAATCGTTAAGATTTTGCCGTTAGCTGATTTTATTCATTCGCCATCAAAAGCTGGTGTTTATGAAAGGAAACAAAAACTTTTTTGCATAAAAGTATTTTGTATTTTAAATACATATTTTTGTCCCCCTGTATTTTGTATTTCAAAAACTTACTTTTAGAATGCAGTATTATTTATTTTAAATACATGGGAAAAAAGTATTTGTATTTTGTATTTTAAATACACAACTTTCATGTATTTTGTATTTTAAATACATCAGAGCATGAATTTTGCCCAACACTGGTTACAGGAACGGTATTGTTGAGCATATCTTTTACGAGGTTATCGATAACGTTATTTTAGCCGCATCGTATCGTCACGGAATGTTTAGTTCCGTTCCGAAGTCAATGAAGTGGTCCTTATATATTTTAACTGGACTAGATGACAACAGATTTTTACAAATACTACGAGTGAGCAGAACTCAATTCTATTATCTTGTTGTTTTAATTTCGGATTAATATTTTCACCTTTTTTGGGTTTTTCCATTGTAAATTTAAGAAATGTTTACAATTCACTTTATTATATGCAAGCAAAAAACCATGTGACACCAAATCTGTCAGCTGTTTCATACTTGTAAATAAATCCACTTACTACATTTAGTAAATCTACAACTCTTTGGCATTGTAGAGGTTTTAATTTAGTAAATTAAAAATTTATCAGATTTGCTACGTTCTCATTTTGTTCATGGGAATTATGGAATAAGTAGTTAAGTTTCAAACAAACTTTTAAGAATTTTTCAAGTCTACTGATGAGTTGATTCGCACCAACGAAATGTCGTCGGCATATAGACAGCTGAAAAAGACAGCAAATATTTTTTAAAAAGGTTCATTTTTGGACCTAAATTAATAATTCTTTTCTTTTTTTCAAAAATATCTAAACTTTTACGCTTCCTGTAGATTTTACTTTCAGAGCTTCTAGATCTTTTCTGGTTTTCCTTAGTTTTGTTTGTTTTTTTTTTAGGATAATTTTATCTTGGGGATTCTCTTTTTTCTCTGTTCTTTTTAAGAATTGATGCGGAACTTTTTTTTGTGGCTTACCAGAATATTACTTTGCTGTGTTTTTATTGATTTTGCGCTCGCCAAGTAAAAAATATTATTGCGTCTTACCAGGACAGCACTTTGCCGTGTTCCTGTTGATTTTACGCTCGCCAAGTAAGCAGAACTTACGGCAACTAAAAATGGATAACGCCTTACTACATACATACTTACGGCTATTCTTCGCCTCTGGAGAAGTCTTGATTGCAAGGATGTTTATATTCTGGTAATAGCCTGTCAATCGGCGAATATCCGTCTAAATTTCTGGGTTAGACACCTAGACACCTTTTTGGTTTACACCCTCATGAAAAGTATAGGACTTTCTTGAGTTTTCACTGGGTAAGATGTACCGCACCCAACTTATCTTTTCTTAGATGTTTTTCCTCGTATTTTTTTCTAATTAATCATCGCGTCTATCCACAATTTGGTGCTATTTTTATGAAATTCACTGTATTTGCGATGTCGATTGTTCTTTTGTTTCTATCAATACCGTTTTTCTTTTATTTTGTGTTCTCGAACTTACTGTTCCAATCCTCTCCTACGCAAAACTACAACTTTCCAGTTGATGCGACACTGTTGATCTATTGGATGTGCTAGATTTTCGCGCTCTTTATTTTGACGCATGATACAACCAACAAGGTAAGCCTTTTCGCTACAATAAGAACAACTTCAATAAAAATAACATGCATTTTGTTTTTGTACAACTTATGCAAACTGTTAAAAAGACGCCACTTCTGCATTTACAGAAGAGAGATGCACTGAGCTTACGCGGATTTGCTACCTCGTTTTGGCTGCCGTTCATCTCTTCAATCTCTTGACAACCTAAAGTAGTCAGACGATTAACGGTTTAGCTGACGAGGCTACCTTGTTAATTGTATCATGATTTTGACGTAACTCGAAGGAATACAAATCTGCCGAACTACTAACTGGCAATACTGTTCTTTTCCACCTTGCAATACTCCAACCTAACCAGCTGTTTTCTATTTTTGTTTGTTATTTCTATTTTCCTTTCGCAAATGAAATTATTCTACAGAAATGCTTAACAATTGTACATTGTTACGAAAGAAATTATGTTTAAACACGAAGTGATTTTATTTCAGCCCATACCTGCGCACTGAGCATAAAGTGAACTATCTGGTAGAATAGTTTATGAGAATTCAACGCTGCCACCACACTCCGTAACAAAACACCATGGCTGCAAATTGAAATGCCCGCAGGAATGGTGTGCGGGTTTCGGTATAGTGTATGACCCACCCTTTGTTTTTTGTGCATTAGCATGTGCACGTGGGGAACTCCCACACCCTGAAGGTCTCAAGCCGGGCTCTTCGGATTAGTGGCTCTGTTATAGTACATTTTTACTTATGTATGTCATGTAAGTTAGCTCATAAACATCGGCTGGTTCTATGAAACATCAATTTTATAGTAGATATACCCAATGCAATCCGGTTTTCGCATCAAGACAAAAAAAAAACTTGCTTGGCAGCCTTTTAAATTTTAGCAATCGCATTATTTCTGCTATTATGCGATTACATGGATGCGGATCGCGCCTTCTGTGTCGTAATTTCACGTTCTGTTTATTTTTTTGTCTGTGTGTGAACTCGAAAAAAAACTGCCTAAGCTTTGCCATACCAAGTTTTGCAAACTGTCTCCTCGGGAGCATTTTACTATTGTTGAAGAGAACAAGATGAAGAAAAAAAATTCAAGGCATTCGTTTTAAAATTTGTTTTGACCGGACGTAATATTCACAATTGATCGAAAAATATCGTTGGTGTTTCATTATGATGGTATTGTCAGATTTAAATAGTTTGAGCGCCCACTCCTACACAAATGTATAAGCTAGTTTATTGGGGATGATAACATCCCCTACTGTTATTTGAACCAAAAACAAATTGTCATACTTTATCGCTGTTTTCAGCACGGTTTCAAGACAAAAAAAAAGTATTTCAGTTGTTTCAAAAAGTTGTTTCCAGCTACATATATAAGTTGTTAGCAATTTTGGATCAATAAACTAGCTTATTCCTTAGTTACATACTATAAACATCCTTTAATTTAAATGCACTTCTACTTTTTAGATGCACTTCTACTTCTCCTTTACATTTGTTCAAATCAAGTTTTTCACATTCACTAAAAAAAAATATACATATCTTTTTACAACGGAAACTAATTTTTTTTTCTTGACCTGTACTTCTGTACCGTGTTTAATTTTAGTCTTGTCGATGATGTGCTATATATGGTAAGAATAAGTTGTTCCGCCGTCGAGCTCAGGCATTTAATCACGGCGGGTCCCAACCGGCAACTTCCTTCTCTGAAAACGTAACAATAAAATTATTTCCAACTACAAAAAAAACTGCTTAAAAATACAAAATATTGGATTCACCACGACCAGGAAACTTCAAGGGGGCGAACTTTTAACACTGTTCTCCACTCGCCCTCCCTACCTAGGACCCAATTAATCCTTGAACTCCCTTTATTTTTTCACCGTATCCCCCAGAACCCATACACACACACTTTAACACTTACCTCAAATTAACCCTCACTCGAACAAAAAAAAAACTACCACGAACACATCTATTTAGAATTTATACAATTACCCCCTAATTCATAAAAATTTCTTATTTCAACTTATAAGCTGTTAATAGTTATCATACACTAACAGTGTTATAAGCAACTCATAAGAAATTCAATTCATAAACACATTATACGAGTGAAATAGTTATTAAACTCTTTTGTTACTTTTGTACTTTATTGTTGGCAATACCATGCAATGCTCACTCTCATTTTGTGCCTAGTGCTGTATATAGGAGATGTGTGTAAGAAACTGATTGTTTGAGTAGCTTCGAAAAATGCAAAATATTATTTACTTATATAACATAATTTTGTTCGAATATGAAATAATTTATTGGTTTACCTATTTTTATTGCGAAAAATATGTATACAAGGCTTTGAATTGTAAAAAAAATTGTTTCTAAACACATTTGTTTAACGACTGGTACCAAAAGTAGTCGACTACTTTTTCTCTAGCATTTGTTTGTGTAGCACTATAATTATTTGCAAATATTTTTCATGAAAACATAATGAAAAGGGGTAAATATTATTTAATTCGCAAATATCTTTTATTAAAATTATTTTATTGCTGAATTCTTTCTTCCCAACTCTTCATCAACTCAACGAATGTCTCTTTATCAAATGCTTATAGTTAAGTAGAAGCCAATGCGTGCGTATACATTGTAAATACATGCAGGATCACTACTGTTGTTCGTGCGTAGATATGTATGTGTATGCATGCATACACACATATGTATGTATGTATGTACATGTCAATTCAAATTTGCAAAAGAGATAGTACTATACATATGTATGTACATCTGTATTTCTTTGTGTATTGTATCGATATAATTCGTCAAAATATTTGTAATTTATATGAAAACTAAAGAAAAATTTGTTTGATAAAAAAAATGAGATGATTTTTGCAGGGTTAAAGTGTCTTTATGACTGTATATTACTGATTCTTAGAATTTCGTAGAATTTAAAGTACATATGTACATATTTTCAAATTTCATAGTTTAATGTGTAATGATAATTTGATGCAAGAAACAATGAAATGCAATCATACACATTCAAGAAGCAAAAAATTTGATAAATAGTGTTAAAATAAAAAATCCTCAATTCAACAATTTTCACTATTAAACGCTTATAGTTGGGTAGAGGCCACAATAAAAATATCCAATTTATAAAATGGTTATAAACAGCATAATAAGCTATAAATCGATTATGAATACACTTTTCTGGATTTTTGCTCATAAGTTGTTTATAACACTCTTATAATGTGTTTATGAATTAGGCCGTTATATTATTTTTATTATCTAACCGTCTAATTCATAAAAATTATAACAGGTTTATAAAGCTCTTATTTGACAGATTTTCCATACAAATATGTCAAATAACAGTCTTATAAGCCTATAATAATTTTTATGAATTAGGGGGTTAGAGTGTATAACCGCTTGTTTTGAAATTAAACAACCTTATTAAAAACAAGTGAGAGTGCTTTATTCGACTATGACGAATCTGTTACCCTTTATCAAAGTTTGTAATAATTTCTGTATTAAGTTTATCAGGCTCAAGTTCTTTCTATATTATCCTTATGATTGATATTAATTAAATTAGACCAAGAAGACATCAAATACATTTAGCAGGGTGGACAACTAGTTGTTTCGAAGCCGCCACACTTTCTCGTCAGCACCCGTCTTTGAGCCCCGCTTAATTGAGTTTCCCGCTTTATTGCAAAAATCATGAAACGAAATCATTCAGTATACCTGTCTTTGTTAAAATACCATTTTAGTTGAGTTCCATTTAATTGCGTCACCCGCTTAATTGGTTCGGAAATAAAGACCGCATTGCGAAAAACAAGAGCAAATGTTTCGCTTAATTGATACCGTATATTTAATTTTTTTTTTGCTCCACAAACGTAAAAAGAAATTGTTTTGCGGCAAAAAGGCCATAGTTCTGTTCCTTTATAAACATTGTACGATGAACGTACCTGATTTTTATTTTGTTTTAATAAACCTAATCCATTTTTAGGGTTCCGTACTCATCAGAGTGAAACGGAACCCTATTACTGAGACAAGTACGTCCGTCCGTCACAGCGTCCATTCTCCGAAACGGTAAGAGCTAGAGAGCAGAAATTTTCACAGGATATTGTTGTACCTTGCCGCTACAACAACAAATACTAAAAACAACAACAAGTCGAAAACTATCAGGTGTCCCCATACAACGAAATGTTGCAATTAGCTATAACTCTCGAACCGTAAAAGACAGAAAGCTGAAATTTGCATAGTGTATGTATTTATAGATGCTTTACAACAACAAATGCTAAAGACAACAACAAGTTGAAATCTACCAGGTGTCCCTATACAACCTAAAGTAACAATTATCCGTAGCTGCTAAACTGTAAAATACAGAGAGCTGAAATTCGCACAATATATGTATTTACATATGCGCTACAACAACAAATGCTAAAAACAACAACATGTCGAAAACTACCAGGTGTCCCTATACAACGTAAAGTAATAACTAGCCGTTACTCTCGAACCGTGAGAGACAGAGGGATGAAATTTGCACAATATGTGTATTCACATATGCTCCACAACAACACTTGCTAAAAACAACAACAACTGTAGAACTACCAGGTGGCCCTTTACAACGTAGAGTAATAGCTATAACTCTCGAACCGTAAGAGATAGAGAGCCGAAATTCGCACAGTGTATGTATTCCCAGATGCCTTACAACAGCAAATTACAACAACAACAAGTGGAAAATTACTAGGTGTCCACATACACAATAAAGTAGCTGTAAAAACAGAGAGATGAAATTTATAAAATATACATACATTACACATACATACGTACGGAACCCTAAGTGTGCGAGCCAGCCTCGTACTTGACTTAATTTATTCAACTTAATAAGTATGTAACAAAAGAAATGAGTTTTGTTTTCCATCTACGCATGGGTGTTTCGCTTTATTGCACACATTGGTCAATTAAGAGATTTTCGTTTAATTGTGTCAGCTATTCAATTAACTGAGTATTGCTTAATTAAGTTCCCGTTTAATTGCGTCAAAAGTTGTGCATTTTCAGGAACTCAATTAAGCGGAAATATCTGTATTGGTTTTGCTTGTGTTAGTTTTTTCTCAACCACACATCGAATAAAGCGCTTGTTTGTTGTTGGTTGCGCTGTTTTACGCCTTTCCTTAACATACCCCGCACGCAGAAGGAATTATTTGTAATTTTATTTCTTTTATTTTGATTTGTCGTCAGGGTTAGCAAGTCCGAAGAATTTTTAATTTGTGGGAAATTTGGCAGCGGATGATAGATACTTAACATTTTTTCAAAGTTTTATAAAATTATAAAATTTCACAATATATCGTTATATATTATAATCTGTATGTATGCAACACATACAGATTGTAATATACAGGTATCTACTGTTTTTTTTTTTTTTTAGCTGTACGCTCTAGGAATTGGGAATCTTCAAAAGATATTGACTGGCCGCTCCAGTCAATATGCACGATTCGCACGGCAAGACTTACTATTTGGCTTGTCAAGCGCCTACGTACTAAACCCCATCCTCGATCGTATCTTCTCCTTTCATGCTTTCCCCCCCGAGACCACTGCTAAGTATTACTTCAGGGGGGTGGGGATTCAGCGAATGCTGCTTTCTCTTTCTGCGGATCTTGCTCTCTCAGCTATTCTTTGCTTCACACATACATATTTCCTTTGCGAACTTACACACAAAATTCCAGGATTCGATTGAAGTTAGCATCAGGCCAACTACACGGAGTGATCTGAGTCTGCGTTACCGTTTCTAAGGAGCGCCTTGGTGTTCATATCGCGGACAGTCAAAGAAGACATGTTCCGCGGTTTCGACGGCATTTGGGTATTGTGGGCACACATTTCCGTCATCGTGTTTATATTTAAACAGATATGCTCTGAAACAACCGTGGACGGCTAACAACTGTGTTAGGTCAAAATTAACCTGTCCATGTTTCCTTGCTGCCCAATCCGCTACTGTCGGGATGAGTCTGTAGATCCTTCCTTTTGTGGAGGCGTCCCAGTTGCACTGCCATCTTGACATGGCGCTCTCCTCCAAGTCCCTGGGGTACGCTAACCCCGCCTTTCTTGTTACATGCTTCTTCTTGTCGTTCTCAGCTACTAGCTGTAATGGCATCAATCCTGCAATAACCAGGGTAGCATCTGAGGACACTGTGCTGAAGGCAGAAGAGACCCTGAGAGCACATCTTCTGTATGCTGCATCTATCCCCGTCCTGTAGCTTTTCTTTGCCATGGCCTCTACCCAAATGGGTGCAGCATATAAGGCAGTAGATTAAACTACTCCTGTCAATAGTACCCTTTTGTCCTGCTTTGGGCCGCCCAAGTTAGGCATTAGTCTCGCAAGTGCACGAGAGGTCAGCGCACATTTCTCGCTAACGTAATCCAGGTGCTGCTTAAACGTTAATCTGCTGTCGATCACAGCCCCTAAGTATTTGATTGACTGCTTGGAATTTATTCGCTGGTCGCCCACTGTTAACGTGATATCTTCCATCCTCTTTCTGCTGCTTACTAGTAGAATGTACTGTATGTATGTACTGTACGTGCATACATACGTATGAGTATATGTACGTGCACATAAGCATGTATGCACATAGATATATACATACATATGCAGTTGTATTCATACGTATAAATTGTTTAAAATATACAATTGAAAAAGAATTATACATACATATGTACATAGCTTTAAGCCTGCATGTATATACATATGTACATTAAACATATATGAACGCAGAATCATATATGATCATACATACTTATGTATGGATAACAATATTTGTGAAGTACATATGTATGTACATATTTTCGAATTTCATAGTTTAATGTGTAATGATAATTTGGTGTAAGAAACAATGAATGCAATCATATAGACACATTCAAGAAGCAAAAAATTGGTAAATAGTGTTAAAATAAAAAAATCATCAATTCAACAATTTTCACTATTAAACGCTTAAAAATAAAAATATCCAATTTATAAGATGGCTATAAGCAGCATAATAAGCTATAAGTCGATTATGAATACACTTTTCTGCATTTTTGCTTATAAGTTGATTATAACACTCTTATAATGTGTTTATGAATTAGGCCGTTAAAAACTAACCCCCCGATTATGGTTCACAACATCTAAATGTTGTGTTGTAAGATTTACAACACAACTTACAACTCTTTTTGTGATTATGGTTCACAACATCTAGGTGTTGTGTATGTCACAGAGTTGTTTTTCATTTGTAGATCATCTTTCCGCAAAAATACATGCCTGCACACAAAAAACTACCAAGTGAAGCCACACTTCCAGAAAGATGCACGCGTATGTTGCTTTCATTACACATACACAAGCCAAAAACAATAAATTTTGACGTTTCATTGTCAAGTTTTACAACAAAAAGACATGGAGTGTTGGATTTAATGTAACACCGCAACTACCGCGTAGAAATGCATTGGTAAAAATGAAAAGAATGAAAAACGTTTTTGCTAGAAAAGTACAAACAAAGCCATAAAAATTTATGTTAATGTTGATGTTTAATTTGGTTATGATAATGAAAGGACTAAAAAATTATAAATTGCGGTTTAAATCCATTGCAACTACAAAATACAAAATAAAACTGTTTTGTAATCGAAAAATAAATGGGTAATAATTATCCCCCTAATTCATAAAAATTTCTTATTTCAGCTTATAAGCTGGTAATAGTTATCATACACTAACAGTGTTATTAGCAACTCATAAGAAATTCAATTCATAAACACATTATATGCGTGAAATAACTAATAAACTCTTTTATTAATTTTGTACTTTATTGTTGGCAATACCATGCAATGTTCACTCTCATTTTGTGCCTAGTGCTGCATATATGAGATGTATGTAAGAAACTGATTATTTGGGTAGCTGCGAAAAATGCAAAATATTATTTACTTATATAACATAATTTTGTTCGAATATGAAATAATTTATTGGTTTACCTATTTTTATTGCGAAAAATATGTATACAAGGCTTTGAATTGTAAAAAAAATTGTTTCTAAACACATTTGCTTAACGACTGGTACCAAAAGTAGTCGACTACTTACTCTCTAGCATTTGTTTGTGTAGCACTATAATTATTTGCAAATATTTTTCATGAAAACATAATGAAAAGTGGTAAATATTATTTAATTCGCTAATATCTTTTATTAAAATTAATTTATTGATGAATTCTTTCTTCCCAACTCTTCATCAACTCAACGAATGTCTCTTTATCAAACGCTTATAGTTAAGTAGAGGCCAATGCGTGTGTATACATTGTAAATACAGGCAGGATCGCTACTGTTGTTTGTGCGTAGATATGTATGTGTATCCATGCATACATACATATGTACATGTCTATTCAAATTTCCAATAGAGATAGTACTATACATATGTATGTATGTATGTCTGTATTTCTTTGTGTATTGTATCGATATAATTCGTCAAAATATTTGTAATTTATATGAAAACTAAAGAAAAATTTGTTTGATAAAAGAATGAGATGATTTTTGCAGGGTTAAAGTGTCTTTATGACTGTATATTACTGATTCTTAGAATTTCGTAGAATTTAAAGTACATATGTATGTATGTACATATTTTCGAATTTCATAGTTTAATGTGTAATGATAATTTGGTGTAAGAAACAATGAAATGCAATCATATACACATTCAAGAAGCAAAAAATTTGATAAATAGTGTTAAAATAAAAAATCCTCAATTCAACAATTTTCACTATTAAACGCTTATAGTTGGGTAGAGGCCACAATAAAAATATCCAATTTATAAAATGGTTATAAACAGCATAATAAGCTATAAATCGATTATGAATACACTTTTCTGGATTTTTGCTCATAAGTTGTTTATAACACTCTTATAATGTGTTTATGAATTAGGCTGTATGTATATAGATGTATTTTTATTTATATTGTTACAAATTTGGTCGTGAACGGACCGATTGTGATTGTTCTAGAACGTACTAAATCATCGTTATTTTATATGTGCGTATATTGTCTTGTTATTATTTGTAAATGAACACAGGAGGTATATACACACATGCATACATGGAAGCTTGTTGATAAACAAAACGGCAGCACAGCGAGTGTGCACATACTGACACACATGTGTGGATAAATAAGCACAACAGCGAAATAAAGGAAACCACCACCGCACGATACAATATTCGTGTGTGCATGTATGTGCGCGACTCAGATGCTTGAGTTTTACTGCCGCGTGTATGTATGTCGGTGTGCGTGTATATCTTTTGTTCATGATGAGTCATCGCACATCGCACTATAGATGTGGCGTGATTAGCTTCTGTAAACGTCTAGAATGTTCTAGTAATGATCATTGGAGGTATAAAAGCAGCGAAGCTTAACGCTGAAAAGTCAGTCGATTTTTAGCTGCGCTAACGTGTAAAGTGTCTTAAGTAAGAAAAAGTGAATAAGTGAAAGTGTTGTTCTTTTAGTAAAGTGTTCTTATTAAAGTGTTTACAAGTATAGTGTGTTAAAATAAATAAAGTGTTGAACTGTTGACTATTGTAAACTGAACACGTGAGTGTTGTAACTTCATTACAATTAAAGAATCTACGGAAAACGTTTTGAAAAGGTTAAAACGTAACAATTGGTGTCAGAAGTGGGATTGTAAAATGAAGTTCGACGAGCTTAAAGTGGAACAACTGAAAAAGGAGTTGTGCAAATTGGATCTGCCCACAACTGGTAACAAAGTGGAGCTGCAGAAGAGGCTAATGGAGGAGTTTGATCGGTTGGGTCTGGACAGCAATACTCATGACTTCGAAGAAAAAGAAGAACTGGAGATGAGTACACGAGCATTTGCAAGTAGCATGGACTTAAACTCGATGTTTGCAATAATGATGCAGAAAATGGAGGAAAACTCCAAATCCATCAAAGAGGCGTCCAAAGCAACAAATATAATGATGAAATCGAATAATGAAATGCTTCTAGCAGAAATAAACGCAAAGCATACGACAACGAATGAAAATTTGATGAAACTGTCTTCGGCTATAGACCAGAGAGTGAATGCCATGGAAGAAAAATTGTGCGGCTTGGAGCGAAATGTTCACGAAGTGGGAGAAAAATTTGTTGCCCTAGAAAATGATGTCGATAAAAAGCTTCATAGCCTGGAGGCTAGGATGCAAAATCTTCAACTGCAGGAAGTGCCAGTCCGAGCTATTCCTGAATCTGTGAGCAGAGTGAAAGCGCCCACCTTTGACGGCAGCACACCTTTTAACATTTTTAAGTTTCAGTTTGAAACTGTGGCCAATAAGAATGCATGGGGCGATGATGAGAAATGCATTGAGTTAATTTTGGCGTTGAAGGGTGTCGCTGCACAGGTCCTGGAAACTGTGCCCGCTTCATCTAGAGACAATTATGAAGTCATCATGGCAGCTCTGCAACGCAAGTATGGTGGAGAGCACAAGAAGGAAATCCACAGAATGGAGCTGAGAGGCAGAGTGCAGAGAAGCAATGAGACTCTTCAGGATTACGCAATGGAGATTGAGCGCCTGGTGCAGCTTAGCTATCCTGGAGAGAGCTACTCGTTTTTGGAACATTTTAAGACGGAGGCATTTGTGAACGGTATTCGAGATCCCGACATTAAACTTGCTGTATGTGCAACACCAAAGCCGTCATTCGCCAAAACCGTCTCATTTGCGTTGGCCCAGGAGACAGCCAGACTAATTTCAAGGTCACAGGTCCACAAAATAAGGGAGCTAGAGGTAGTTCATGAGCCAGGAGATGGCTTGGCCAGTACGATTAAAGAGGCACTGTTGCAAGCATTGGCCGAAAGCTCGAACAAAGGCCGAGCTAAGTGTTTTAACTGCGGGAAGGCAGGCCACTTTCAGCGCAACTGTAAAGCTCCCAGGAAGCGTACAAGATCCGTATCTCCACAGAGGCCGAGCAAAAGGGCTAGCCAACAACAGCCCCAAGAGTCACCGTTAAACTAAAACGAGTCAGCTTTAAGGGGCAAAAGCTGGCTCCCACAAACGAGGGTCCCACAATCTCCATATCAGTGATGCAGCAGAAAAACAGCAACTTAACTGTTAGTGGATACGTCAATGGGAAAAAGCAAACTTTAACCATAGATACAGGAGCGTCGCAGTCTATAATAAGGCCTGATTTGGTACCAGGAAGGGTTGAACCGCTACGTAACGTGAGGCTGCGTACAGCTACTGGGGAGGCCGCTAGCGTCTATGGTAAGTCTGAGGCAAAGGTGCGTATAGCTAACATCACTGTCAGCCACGTGTTTATTGTCGCCGATATTGTTGACGAGGTAATTATTGGTGCAGATTTTATGATAGCACATGGCATAAATCTGCACATGGGTCAACAAATTATGACGTGGCGTGACGTGGAGATACAGTTAGATGTTGGCTACGAGAATAAGCCCCATGTGCTGAAACTGGTTGCTGAAGATACTCAACGAATTCCACCACGATCTGAGGCACTGATATGGGCTCGAACGAATGGAGATTGTGCGGACAGTCGATTGTGGGTAGTAGAATCAGAAAATATAACGGGCGATTTATTAACAGCAAAAGCTCTCGTGGAAATGCGTGCCGATAGGAAAGTCCCAGTTAGAGTGCTCAATTTATCAACCAGCGAGAAGGTCGTAAGTCCAAAATCGCATATAGGAAGCTGTACTCCAGCAGAGGCAATTATAAATTGCGAGACCAAACCAAAATCTACTAGCTTGTCACCTAAAGAACGAGAAACATTTGAACAGCATGTCGAGAAATGGGTCACAGGGCTGCCAGCATCTGATAAAAATAAAGCCAAACAGCTGCTCAGGAAATACGCCTCCGCTTTCGCCATGAACAGTAAGAGCCAAGGGAGAACGGCTATTGTGAGGCATGAAATCGATACTGGAGAAGCGAGGCCCATAAAGCAGGCGCCCAGAAGTGTACCCCTGGCCAAGCGTAACGAGGTTAAAGAGTTAGTCAATGAAATGGAGAAGAGTGGGGTAATTGAACCATCTACAAGCCCGTGGAGCTCACCGATAGTTTTGGTGAAGAAAAAGGATGGTAGCACGAGGTTTTGTGTGGACTACCGGAAGCTAAACGACGTCACGAAAAAAGACAGTTATCCACTACCCAGGATTGACGATACACTAGATACGCTGTCCGGAACAAAATGGTTCTCAACATTGGACTTGCAAAGTGGTTATTGGCAGGTAGAAATTGCTCACAAGGACAAGGAGAAGACTGCGTTTAGTGCTGGAGATGGTTTATGGCAGTTTAGAGTAATGCCATTCGGACTATGTAATGCTCCAGCCACATTTGAGCGACTGATGGAACAGGTATTAAAGGGGCTTCACTGGCGGACGTGTTTGGTCTACCTCGACGATATAATCGTAATGGGAAAAACGTTTGACGAGCACCTGAAAAATTTGGCGGAAGTTTTTAAACGAATATCGTCGGCAGGACTCAGTCTTAGCGCGAAGAAGTGTGCATTGTTCCAGAAAGAGGTGAAATATTTGGGACTTCGTGTAACTGCAGATGGCATTTCGACGGACGAAGATAAAATAAAAGCCGTAAGGGACTGGCCACAGCCACGTAATCTTCACGAATTGCGCAGTTTTCTGGGACTTTGCACATATTATAGACGATTTGTGCCAAATTTTGCCAGCGTAGCCGCCAGTCTGCACGAGCTGACCAAGAAGTCACGATCATACCAGTGGGGAAACGAACAGGAACGAGCATTCCAGAAGCTGAAGGAGTTATTGTGCACAGCACCAGTTCTGGCATACCCGGTTGCTGGAGGAAGGTTTGTGCTAGATACCGATGCAAGTGGCTTCGGTATAGGAGGTGTACTCTCTCAGGTGGTAGATGGAGTCGAGAAAGTAGTAGGCTATTATAGTCGAATACTTTCAAAGCCAGAGAGAAATTATTGCGTGACACGGCGTGAGCTTCTGGCGGTATTGGAATGCATTAAGCATTACCATAAATACTTGTATGGCCAGAAGTTCACGTTGCGGACTGATCACTCTGCGCTTAGATGGCTCTTGCAGTTCAAAAACCCCGAAGGGCAGTTGGCGCGTTGGATTGAACGGCTGCAGAGTTATGACTTTAGCATCGAGCATAGAAGAGGGACGAAACACAATAATGCGGATGCCCTCTCGAGACGACCATGCAGCCTAGAATGCAGACATTGCATCAAGGCCGAACAGAAAGAGTCCGTCATTGATGTTCGGCTAACGCAGATAGACTCCCACGAAGACTGGCCAACGGCGCAGAAAAATGACCCGGTGCTCAGAAAAATAATAGCTACTAAACAGAGTGATCGCAGGCCTGCACGCAATGAAATTGCGGCTGAGAGTCCCCTCGCTAAAGCTTATTGGGCACAATGGAGCAGCTTGCAGCTGGTAGACGGATGCTTATACCGTATATGGGAAAGTGCGGATGGCAAAACTACTTCTAACTTAATAGTTGTACCATCATCGAAGATACCGGAAGTTTTGCGAGAGTTCCACAATGGTCCCAGTGGAGGTCACCTTGGAGTTAATAAAACACTGGAAAAGGTAAAGCAGCGTTTTTACTGGGTTGGAGCGCAACAATCAATAGCCGACTGGATTGCGAACTGTAAGGAATGTATAGCGGCGAAGGGTCCAGCACGGAGAACTCGAGCACACCTGCAGCAGTACAATTCGGGTGCGCCCTTTGCGCGAATAGCTATGGATGTAGCAGGTCCTTTTCCAGTCAGTACTGCCGGTAATCGTTATGTCCTTGTGGTGATGGACTATTTCAGCAAATGGCCAGAAGTATACCCCATACCAAACCAGGAGGCTCAAACTGTGGTAAATGTTTTCATCAATAATTGGGTGTGCAGATATGGTGTTCCGATGGAGTTGCATTCCGATCAAGGCAGAAACTTTGAGTCTGCAATTTTTAAGGAAATGTGCGAGCTCTATGGAATAAGAAAAACCAGGACAACACCGCTTCACCCGCAATCTGACGGTATGGTTGAAAGATTTAACCGCACGCTGGAGGAATACCTAAGGAAAGTAGTGAGCGACCATCAGAGAGACTGGGATGAGCACATTCAAAAATTTTTGTTGGCATACAGGTCCGCCGTACATGACTCAACGTCTAGAACACCAGCAAAAATTGTCTTTGGAACAGAACAGACAAATGCAGTAGTAATATTAAAAACGCTGAGCACTTCATGTCGAAAAAGAAGAAAAAAGAAGCGATGGTACTTGGTTACTTTGGAGATCAAATAAAAGATTCCTTTAAACGGACTTTGATGAAATTCCAGCAAAAAGAAGCGCTAAAAGTTGTGGACGTACTACCAACTGCATCTCCAAAGAGATTAAGATATATAAATGGGGATGTGATGGATCATCTAGATTTTCTGAGTATAAGCAAATAAGCGATTCCAATGCAGACTTCTCCACGGTTCTAATGGCATCGTTAGTGCCATTACGTCTGCGGCTCTATAACCAAATGCCCACATCGAGTAAAAATTCATATCGTGATCTGTGGAAAAATAACACGCCAGGGTCTAAGTTTCTATGCCGGGCAATACGTTTTGAGTATATCAAAGAAAACAAACAAACAACTCAAATGCTTGTTAATGATATCAACCGCGAAATTTCCAACATGGCTTCCATTGATGTTTGCATATCTGGAAGAACGATTACTGTTTCTATTAAACCTTATATAACCATGATATATGGAAAAGTCGCAAAGGCAATTACCGATACGAAATCAAACATGAATTGTAACGTACATATGTGGAAAGAAGAGTTTTTACTTAAATGATATTGATAGAAAAGTCCCATACAATGAAGATTCTCTTCAGCTTGGGATATCGCCTCTTCATGCCCGTAAAGTAATACTAGTTGTCATAAATAGTAAAAAAGTAATAAACACCGAAAAATTCGAAAAATATGCAAAAGAAATACTGACCTTAATTAATAATCTGTATTCGTGGAGACCATTAACACCAACCGTACACAAAGCTCTAACACATACAACAGAAATAATGGCGAACAATATTCTTCCCTTAGGGGAATTAACAGAGGAAGCTCAGGAAGCTAGAAACAGAGATATTAAGCAGTATAGAATTTTTAAAACACGAAAGTGTTCAAAAACTGCTCAAAATAATGACCATAAAATGGTTACCAAAAATAACAATGGAAATAGAAAAGGATGATCCCGAAGGAATTGAAATTAAAACTCTTTAAAGTTATGACGCTTCCGATTATTTTAAAGAAAATTTGTATATTAAGTAGACAACACTGTTAGTATATTTTATGCTTTAATCAAGAAATGAGAAATAATTTGTAAGATTTAAAGCTGAAACATTACTTAGTTAAAATAAAGTCGGTAAATCCTTTTAGTTTGCATTTTATATTTCTCCTATATTTATAAATTTTTTTTGTGATGTGTTCGCTGGTTTAATTGAGATCCTTTTGAATCCATATGCTTTACGCCGTCCTGCATTCGGGCAACCCGCTTCTGCGAGTGATCCTTTATTTGCTTGTTTTCTCTCTGCTTTGCCCCGCTGTATTCAGATTAAAAGCTTTTGCGCCCAATCAACTGCTTTTCATTGTCTTATCGAACAGTTGAATAAACAGGTATGCATATGGTTATATTGTTGTAGACAAAGAAATCTGTTATTTTTATGACCACTTTTCCTTTCGATTTTGGAACCTTTTATTATGTTATCATTTACTTTTTGAAAGTAGAATTTCAGGTATTTAAATGCATTATTAGGAATTTTTTGGCCTTTTGATTATAACCGAACTAAGTGCATTTAATTCGTATGTCTGGCTGTCTCTCAAAACGCCAAACTTGTTTACTTTGTATTGGTTGCGTAATATTCTAGTGGTTCCCGAATGTGCAAATATTAAAAAAAGGTATACATGTTATATATCGTTGGAAAGGAATTTGTGTCTTCTTTTCAAATATATGCAAAAATTTATACTTTATTTATGTTTTTAAGTCACATTCGTGGAAACAATGAAAAAAATAATAAAAGGATAGTTTTTCGCACATAAAAATCAAAGTGAAACTTGAATATCTGCAAGACGATGAAAGATACATGCATAATTTTTCAAAGCGTATTAAAATACTAAATTTTCAAATAAAAGCATAAATTTCAGAAAGAAATATAAATCATAAATCCATTTTTTTAGCAATTCAAAATTGTCCCTTCCAAAAATTGACTTTTTTAATAATCTCAGTCTGGCAACGCTAATTATATCTTCTGCAGCGATAATACCAACTGATTTTGTAATAAAACGTCGTTCACGGAATTTCATTTCACTTTTGGCAAAACTTTTCAGACGCCCACATATCCGAAAATTGTTTTAGAAATTGATGATTTTCGACCACTGCCTACTGTAGGGTACTTAGTTTAAATTAAACAAAATAAAATTTTTACACATTCTTAAGAGATTATCTTTCGCTACGTGTAAAAATAAGTATAAAAGCTGGAACAAAATTTTTTACGAATTCAAAAATAATGAAGCCACCTTTTTTGTGAAAAATTAAAATTTTTCGGTGAAATTTCAAAGTTTTGAATTAAGACCTATTTTATGACTTATCGGACCAAGATATTTTATTAAAGCGGTACCTTATCTCACTTAGAATTTTATAAGGAATATAACGGTGGGCCACAAATTAAAATCAAGATTTTAACAAAAAAGGTATAAGCAAAATACCAAAAGAAGTTGCGGCGAAAATAATAAAAAATAATATTCTGAGGCGAATATCTCTTAAACTGTAAGAGATATGAAAACATGTTTTATAACATTTTTTCTTTGCCTTGCTAAGCAAAATACAAAAAGGTAAAAATCTTTAAAATCGGCCAAGATATAAGAAAGTTATAAGCTGCATAAAATTTTTTATACTCGAGGTAGGTAACTTTCAGCCCCCATAGCTCCGCCCCTGTTTTAACTATAGGGCTAAAAAGACTTGAGACAAAAAATACAACTCCTTGTCTATGACTACTTCAATTTTCAGCGAGATCCGTTGTTTGGTTTAAAAGTTCCGGACTTTTTACCACCTTTTCTTTTATTTACACCACTGTGCAGTGTTTGTAAACAAATCTTTGACCGCTTAGCAGGTCAAAGCAGTAGCCATCTGCCTTTGTACCTGTCATTAATTTGCCTTGAGTTGTTTTTCTGTAGTAGTCTACTTACTGCCTTTGTACAAC
The DNA here is from genome assembly GCA_963662145.1 of Sturmia bella. Lineage (NCBI taxonomy): Eukaryota > Metazoa > Arthropoda > Insecta > Diptera > Tachinidae > Sturmia > Sturmia bella. The sequence continues at coordinate 29,557,544 of OY759170.1, forward strand.
TACGTGGTATTGAACTGCTGAATTTTTGTGCTACTTGCATTAGGTACTGAAAGACAGAATTGCAGATTTGGTCCTTTTATACCAGTTTTTACCCCCTGACCAAAGTGAAAAAATCTGGATTTCATTAAAGTACCATACATATGTCCAATTATTTTTAGTAAGCTTTTAGGCCGTTTTAAAATTTTTTTTTTTGTTAGTTGTATAAGACCGAGAGAAATTTTAGTAAACAAAAAATATACAAGTGGATGGCTAGCAAAATGCATTAATTGCCGCCGAACGCTGTTTTACTAATTTTCATTTGTCAAAACGCATGTAACGTTTTTAAGTACTTTAACCTGCTGCTTTGCTAAAGAGCTCACGTTACGTTATGGTTTACTTATTACAAACAGCGTAAAATCTAGCCACAAAGTTTTAAGCGCCTCGGTGAACGAATTGGTAGATTGCGTTACTGGGAATCCTCAAAGTTGCAGCATCATACATTACGCGTTAATTTACGTTGGACTGCTAAATACAAACAAAAGGCGAATTCACCAGCGAGCCTTATATTGTATAGTACAGATTTATCACCTCGGCAGCACACTATGAATTTAATATTGGTTTAGAAATGCTAACATAAACAAGGTACGGAAGATTATTTCGAAAAACGATTTTCTAAATAATGTAAACAAATGCTTTGGTAAACAAAATTTCGAATAAAAAGTTAAATGACAACGGAAACCCGTGGTGGTGTTCTGTAACTCTCGCCGCGAGAAATTTCTCGACTGATACGTTCAAAATAAATCAAAAATGACATAAATTGAAACACTCATCTGTTTTTCTCAATAAAGTGTATTATAATATGTTTTTGCGAGAAATAGCTGTCACTTGAGAAAATACTCTCACATTTACAGACACACTGTATCTGTAAAACTTTTTGTCATAAATAGTACTCTAAAGTTTCGCTCTATACATTCATTTCCCCTGCTAGTCGTATGCGGCTAACATATGCCAGTAGTAGTAGTAGTGACTTGTCAAACTACCGTTATTCTACTTAACTAGGGCTTGCTACGTCTAAGTAGTCCCCTCGCTGATTCCCATGGTTTCGTTATTAGAAAGAGGAAAATAGGCTCTATATGCGCACTTCTGTAGCTCAGATTTAACTGTATAGGAAGGTTTCGAGCCTACCAAGCTTATGTTACTTAGCTCTCTTGCTTTTGAAGAAAGTGTTGGCACCCATGTGATGTGCTCTAATGGCCATTTGACTATCTGTGATATATTCACAGGTCCTGGCCTTCCCATTTCACTGAGCTTCCTAATGCACTCCGTAATTGCCCGAACTTCTCCCAACAAAATTGTGGGTACTGGATGAGCTATTGTAGGATATACGGGGAGCATATCCTAATTTATACTGACAGCAAGGCCGCCATAAATGCAGTTTCAGGTGCTTACGTAACATCTAGGTTGACAGGAAAGAAAGGAAATTGATTTTTGGCTGACAAAGTTTCCTTTTTTTAAGTGGAAACTTGCAGTGCACGGCAGTGCGGACGACACCATTATAATGAATACCATTATCACCAAAAACTAAAATTTACAATTGAAAAGGAAAGAGACAAACAAATACCTTACCTGGATATGAAAATATACAGGGCAAAAACATCATAATAACAGACTGGTATAGTAAACCGACAGCCTCAGGACGAGTAATGAATTGTAACTCAACCGAACCATTGAAAATGAAAATAAATACTGCTCGCAATCTAATCGAAAAAATCATAAATTTAAGCGACAAAATATTTAAAAGAAATATAAAAAAATATTAGAAAAATTCTTCTAAACAACAATTCTCCAATTTAAATTATAAAGATTGCCTGGAGATTTGGAATTTGGCATAAAACCTATACCGAAGAATGAGGATGCCGAGAATGCTTCACAGGAGAAAAGTGACCTGCACGACCTACACGAATTTGTACGCAACTGAATTCGAGTAGTCAGCGATAAAATGAAAGCCAGGTACGATCGAGCTGCAAATTCCGAAGGACTCCGCGAGGGACAACTGGTTCTACTATATAACCCACAAAGGAAGAAAGGACTGTCTCCCAAATTACAAACGCATTGGGATGGACCGTATAAGGTGATTAAGAGGTTGAACGACGTTGTATACAGGATACAGAAGCATAACAGCCATCGATCCAAAATGAAGGTTGTACACTTAGAACGACTCGCAAGGTACGGAAGTAGTGGTTCTGGGCCTGTTCGGGACGAACAGGCTTGAGCGGGCGGCAGTGTTACAAATTTGGTCGTGAACGGACCGATTGTGATTGTTCTAGAACGTACTAAATCATCGTTATTTTATATGTGCGTATATTGTCTTGTTATTATTTGTAAATGAACACAGGAGGTATATACACACATGCATACATGGAAGCTTGTTGATAAACAAAACGGCAGCACAGCGAGTGTGCACATACTGACACACATGTGTGGATAAATAAGCACAACAGCGAAATAAATGAAACCACCACCGCACGATACAATATTCGTGTGTGCATGTATGTGCGCGACTCAGATGCTTGAGTTTTACTGCCGCGTGTATGTATGTCGGTGTGCGTGTATATCTTTTGTTCATGATGAGTCATCGCACATCGCACTATAGATGTGGCGTGATTAGCTTCTGTAAACGTCTAGAATGTTCTAGTAATGATCATTGGAGGTATAAAAGCAGCGAAGCTTAACGCTGAAAAGTCAGTCGATTTTTAGCTGCGCTAACGTGTAAAGTGTCTTAAGTAAGAAAAAGTGAATAAGTGAAAGTGTTGTTCTTTTAGTAAAGTGTTCTTATTAAAGTGTTTACAAGTATAGTGTGTTAAAATAAATAAAGTGTTGAACTGTTGACTATTGTAAACTGAACACGTGAGTGTTGTAACTTCATTACAATTAAAGAATCTACGGAAAACGTTTTGAAAAGGTTAAAACGTAACAATATTTTGTTAATAAATTTTAACAATTAATTGTTTTTTTTTTATATTTTTGCAAAACATTTTGTATGCACACTAACAAATTTTATAATTTTTTCGTAATTTAACTGGTAACATCAACAAGACAACACTTCAGTAGGTGTCGTAAGTTTTTGACAACATCTGATTATGTGTTGTAATATTTTGACAACATTTGGCACAATAGTTGTAAACCATAATCACTTTTCAAAAAATACATACATAAATGAACAAATGTTGTGAACCATAATCGGGGCCTAAATAACAGCTGTCAATCGCTGTCTGACACGAAAATTTTGTTTACTTTAATTGATGTAAAAAAAAACAAACGATATGTACATACAGAAGACTCATATGAAAAATTATCGATACGATAAGAAAAATTAATTGTCGGTGTCTATACATACATATTTATGTAACAAAGTAGCTTATATCTTAGTAAAAAAAAGTTATATAATTATACATATAATAACACATATTTCTTATTTAGCCTCTATGAGAGCCAGGAAGGGTCCTAATATAAAAACTGGGCAGGACATACGGGTTGCTTTCGTCATCAGCTGTCTCCGACAGAATACCAACGGGTGATAAGTAGGACGAATTTGACCAGTTCAAGTGCTTCTCTTGTTCAAAAATGTCCTTCATAAATGCGTTGTCATGGTTTTCAAGATCGGCTACAAATTTTCTGTGAATAGACTGTGCATATCTACAAAATGGAACCACGGCAGATTGTTCGTAGATGTACTGATCTGAGTATCTTTTGGTGTAATTTTGAAAGTTCTTCCCGACACGTTTTCTGAGTACCTTTTTCTCGAAAATTTCCAACTCTTTAGTCACGCTTGGTGATATTGAAAACCAGATCGGAAAGGCGTAGGTAAGAACCGGTCTGATAGCCACTTTGTAGAGAAGAAGTTTAGTTTTTTTGGAAAGAATTTATTGTGTAGTAGCCCCGCGAACATGGCGGAAATACGTTTTGCTTTCAATAGTGTAATTCTGGCGTGATTGTTGAATTTCATCGTTTTTTCAATGTTTACTCCAAGATATTTGATACTGGGTTTAAATGGTATTGTAACTCCATCAAGGGAAAGTTGAAGCAGTTTGCTTTGTGGAACGACACTCCTACCGCACTTACCCGAGGCGTTTCTCAGGCAGATCGCTTCTGATTTCGTTGCATTTACTCTAATACCCCATTTTTTGTAGAATACATTTATGACACCAAGATGGAAAGCTGCCTTATTGAGTGATTCAATTGGAGATACATAATGTGCATATATAATGCAATCATCGGCGTAGAGAATGGCCTTGGAGTGCTGAGTGGTATGGGGGAAATCGTATAAAAACAAATTGAAGAGGAGAGGTGGCAATACACTTCCTTGCGGTACGCCACTTTTTACGGTATCGAAATCCGACGCCGAATCGTTGATTTGAACATAAAATTTTCGATCAGAAAAGTAGCTTTGTAAAATTTTCACCATGAACGGATCTACTCCAAGAACAGTCAGCTTGTACAAAATTCCTTTATGTCAGGTAGAATCAAACGCCTTCTCAATGTCAAGGGAAATTACTACGGTGGCAGTCTTTTCCCTCAGCTGCTGTGTGACATCGCTTTGTAATTTCAAGAGAGCATGTTGAGTGGAGTGGCACTTTCTGAACCCAAATTGAAATGGGGAAACTATGTCAACAACAAATTCATTTTCCAGTTTGACTTTTAAAATATGTTCAAAAATTTTGGCGATGTTGGACAGTAGTGAGATAGGTCTGAAATCTTCTCGCTTTTTGCCATTTACTTTTTTCTTTATCGGAATAATTTTGGCAGATTTCCAAGCTACAGGAAAGTAAAAATTGTTGAGGCAGTTGTTAAATATTATCGTGAGTAATTTCAAGGCTGAGTCAGAAAGTTTTTTAATTATGAAATTTGAGATTCTGTCGCAGCCAAAAGATTTTTTGTTATTAACTTTTATAATTACCTCCTTCACAGCTGCCAAACTAGTAAAATGGTAATTATCCGTGTTCTCTAGCGAACTAAAATTTGCATCGAAAGTGTATATTCGTCTGGGGTCTACCTCAGTATAGGATGCAATACGTGTGTGTATGTTTGCAATAGGGTGCTCTGGTATGCTTTCGTCGTACACCGAGCCATAATACTCCCTGAAAGATTCAGCAATATCTGCATCAGCCACTATTGTTGTATTATTCACCTGAATTTGTTGACGAGAGGAGGATTTACTTTTCCCCAGCATTTGGTATACTTTCTTAAAAGCTGTTGGACCTGGTTTGATCTTCTCCAGTTTGTTGTTAAATAACTCGGCATTCTCGATATTAACCAATTCTTTGGTTATTGCTTTCAGGAGATTTGTTTGCGTGGAAAGCGTTTTGTATTCTTGGCTCTGTCTATTACTCGTGCGATGAAATATTCTTTTCAGTTCTTTCTGCCATCTATGTTTTACTTTAAAAAACCTCTTCACTTTTTCCGAGAGTAAAATTTTGTTGTTTGTTATTTCAATTGATTCAGCGTGGTTGTTGTGGATTGAGACTAATTTTTGAGTAAACTCGTGTATCATATCATCAATTTCATAGATATCATAATTTCTATTTTCAGCTGGCATCATTCTGGTTGTAGCATATTCAACATCTCGACGAAAAAGATTCCAGTTGGTGTTTTTGTAGGAAGTGACAAGCCTGGGGCTACAGAAGATTAGCTCGTCATAATTAAACTGTATTTCTAGTTTAAGTGGGAAGTGATCTGAAAATGACGGGAGTGACGAAATTTTTAAATTTTGATTTTGGATGTTTATAAGATTTGAGCTTATTAGGAAATGGTCTAAGAATGAACCGCCATTTGGATGTGAAGGCCGGTTGTCACACAAACGAGTGACATCCATTGCATGGGATTGCAGCCAATCTCCAGCCAATATTCTTCCATTATTATTAATCACACTGTCTCCCCACTGTGTATTTTTGGCATTCAGATCACCCCCTATTATAAATCCATCAAATCCAGACGCCGTATTTAAAATTTTATTCAAACCATCGTATAATGAAGAGGACGGGAAATTGCATGGAACATAGATGGAGCCAATTAAATACTTTTTCCGCATATTGTTGGAGACACATTCAATTTTAATAAAACTGCCTTTAAAGCCAACATCACATACATATATTTACATGGCTGTATGCAATGTTTTCTTTAATTACAATGGCTACTCCAATAGAAGAGTTGTCATAAATAAAATTACACCCTCTTGGATTAAATTTTACATTTTTCCTTAAATGGCATTCCTGGATGAAGCCTATGTCAATTTTATTATAAAACAAGGTATTAATTAAGTCAATGCGACGACTTGCATCAACAAGTGACCTGACGTTGAACGAGAGGAAATTTAAAAGTCTAAGGCCCGTGAACATTTTGAATTTTGTTGAGTATACGCAGAAATTCAGCTTTAGACTCAGACTTTGGCATAGTTTTGTAATCGTTTAGAAAATTATTTACCTCTCGATCCAGTGATTGCTCTTCAGGCTCCAAAAAATAACTGGCAAGCTCCAAAAACGTTTCAATGGCAGGAGATATCTTTTCTCATGATTTTCATAAACGCTGGCTTGAGGTTTGAGTATACTAGCAAATGATTTGCCAGGAGAAATTAAAGATGGTCCTAGTACTCTTTTGACATTGCTTTTCGCCGTATTCCGCACTTCACGAATTTTATTTATGCGGTCTATTTTGTTTGACAGATATTTTTTATAAGTGGGGCACTCTTTCCAGTTTGCTGGGTGGCCTGCTTCGTTACAATTTACACAGCTTGGCTCCGCATCGCTATCTTTATTTCGTGAACATTCTCCAGGACTATGTGGCTCCTTACATTTAACATTACAGTTTTTAAGAATTACAGTTTTTGGAGATGTGACCCCAAAGCTGACATCACTGTGGCACTGAATTTCTTGTTCTTTTTTCTTTGGCTTTTCCCACGATACTGTCTGATGCAACAGATATTTAATATTGGCAATGTCCGTCATTTTCTTTCCAGGCAGCAATAAAACAAGAAAAAGGGGTGTGTCTGGGTTATTTTTCTTAGAAAACGATGTTGTGAATTTCGTAACTTTGGAGACAGTTTCAGGTACAATGCTGTCTAAGGCCGCTTTGATGTTGACCACCTCAGTTCCAAAATAAAGGCCCCGAAGCACTAAGGAAGTTTGTTTAAACTCTTTTGGTGTGAAGGAGTATGATTTAATTTTCTTTTCCTTCAGCAGCTCCATCATTTCGGTGTGTACCGCCACATCAGACAAGTAAAGTTTGGCTTTGCGTCTACTTACGTTTTTTATTGTGAAAAATAGCTTTGTGGACTTTGCTTCAAGTTTGCTCACTTTGCTCACTAAGGCTTTTAATATTTACGTCGTAGAGAAAAATTGGCGGGCGCTTTAGTTCCAGAGCCACCATTTTCATTTGTGTTGTTGTTGCGTTTGCTGCTTTTAACATGGCCGACATTTTCAATTTCAACATCTGCTAGTAATGCAAATCTATTTTGGTTGATTGGGTTTTCAGAATCTTTATTTTTGAAAAGCCGAGAAACATCCACTTTAGTTGGTGAGGTTATACCACCTACTCTTTTCCTTTTGGAGCGATTGTCATCTTTTTCGACTGCACTTAGATCACCACTGGTGTCGTCGTCATCATCCATTGTTAACTGGCTCTCGTGCAAGGAAACTTGCGAGTTGAAAATTACAATTTATTTTAATTATAAAAGTGCAAATATGTGTGATTAGATAAAGAAATTTTCTTCTTGCTATTAAATTGTTTTTTTTTTTAATTAATTAACTTTTATTCATTTGTAATGTTCCAAAAATATATTTTTGCAAGGTGCGTGTTCCATCGTGAATCTTCGTCCGATCGGTCCTTGTGGTATGTGTGTATTTCATACAAAGAGTTGTGTATACATATTAAATTTTCAGCCAATGCTTCGCGCTTTTACAAAAACAAATGCGCACCAAGCGTATAGGCCGTGGTCACCCCTGCTTTACGTTTTATAGGGATACCTGGTAGTTTTCGACTTGTTTCTAACATTTTTTGTTGTAGAGCATCTACATATACATATATACATACATACACTGTGCAAATTTTAGCTCTCTATCCCTTGCGGCTTGAGAGTCATAGCTAATTGTTACATCACGTTGTGGGGGGACACCTCGTAGTTTTCGAGTTGTTGTTGTAGGGGCAAGGTGCAACAACATCCTGTGAAAATTTCTGCTCTCTAGCTCTTACCGTTTCGGAGAATGGACGCTATGACGGACGGACGTAGAAGTCCCAGTAATAGTGTTCCGGTTTCACTCTGATGAGTAGGGAACCCTGAAAAGTGAAACAATGGCAGTACCGGTAGCAATGGATGTACAGCTATGGACATATAAATGGCACATCTTACAAAGAGTTCATTCTTATGCTACTATTGGGTAAAAACAATTAACAAGCAACAAGTTTTTAATTTTTTTTCTAAGAGTTATTAAGTATTTTTATTATTGATGACAACTAAAATAAAAATTCATTAATTAAAAAAAATTTCATTATTAAAAGAAAAAAACACCTCTGAAATAAACTGGACACATAAATGGCACAATATCTAAATGTAAGAAAAAAATATTTTAATTGTGCATTATTTAGGTTTTTGATATGTACAAATATTTTACCGTTAATATTTAGTACTGTAACCTTTATTTCCGATGACCGCTTCGCATCTACGACCCATACTTTCCACAAGTTTTTGGCACTTTGCTTTGGGTATGGCATACCAAACTTCTTGCGCGGCCGACCACAAATCGTTCATATTTTTATAACTTTTCTTCCCTATTTCAACCTTGACATCGTTCCATAGGTTCTCTATTGGATTTAAGTCAGGGCTCTGGGCTGGCCAATCCAAAACGTCAATCTTCTCTGCACTTAACCAATTTTTTATTAGCTTGGAGGAGTGCTTGGGGTCATTATCTTGCATGAATTTCCACTTGATTGGCATCGAATCGAAAGCGTATGGTTCCATATGATTTTTTAAAATGTCTAGGTACTGAAACTTGTCCATTTTACCATTAATTTTTACAAGAGGACCTACGCCATACCAAGAAAATGCACCCCATACCATAATGCTACCTCCGCCGTGTTTTACCGTCCTCTGAGTGAACCGATGATTATATTCTTGTCCTTTAGGACGATGTACATACGTTCTGCCATCTGGTCCTATTCTATTTATTTTGGTTTCATCACTCCATAACACGTTCTTCCAAAAACTAATAGGTTTTCCTTTGTGCGTTCGGGCGAAGACTAGTCGTTTGGAAATATTCTTTTTTGAGAGGAGTGGCTTTTTTCTGGAAATTCGACCAAAGAGATTTGCCTCATTTAGTCTTCTTCTAACAAGTCTGCTAGATATTTCCGCGCCCAAATGTTCGTTAATTTCAGATGCTATCTGTCGTGAAGACTTAAATGGATCAATTTTCGCCATTCTGACAATAGCTCCGTCCGTACGAACATTTGTTTTTCGAGGCCTTGGCTTCCGAGTTTTACCCTTAATCAATACATCGGGGTTCTCAACACATGATTTGATTGCATTATACACTTTTTTTCGAGAAACTTTTATTAATTCAGCAATGTCTGACACTTTTTTTCCGTCTTTATGCATTTTCCATATTATTCGCCTTTCTCCAGTTGTAGTATGTTTGCCTGATCCCATTTTTAAAAATTTTCACACTTTATAATTATTTTTCAACTAGGAAAAATACGAAGTGGTTTGAAATAAATTTTCGTGAGAACTGACTTCTTTAAGTAAATTGTGCCATTTATATGTCCACTTAAAATTAGCGCTTTTTATAAAAAAATATAACGGTAATCTATCAACGTAATATAGCGGAACATTTGAGCGTTGTTGCGAAAAATATTCTTACAACGAATAATAAGAAAACAAAAAAACTTGTACTTTTCAATCTTTTTTGTTGTAAAGTGCGTGAATTTATGGTCAATTGAAGTTTGTGCCATTTATATGGCCATAGCTGTATGTAAAATTGTTGTATGTGAGCTAGTAATAAAGTTTTGTTTGTGTTAGTTTCGGTCATTCATTTCTTGCATGGACGATTGTGCCAACCAAGTCGAATCCAATTCGCATTCGATGCCCGCATCCCAATTCGCTTTAACATTTTTCCACGATTTGGAGCTTCTGAGTTGTCGAAGCTGATACCAAAGGACAACAAAACGTATGACAACTCGAGAGCAAAGGTTGAAGCGAATTGCATTGCAAAAATTTCAAGACGTAAGCCCTTATTGTGTTTGCTTTAGTTTGTTTGTTTTTCAGTGGCTGAAAAAGATTTCCTTAAAAATAAAAATAAATTAGTGTATGTTTGTCATACTGTTTTCTTTTTCTGCTTTCATAAAAAATATATCATTTTTATTTTACAAATTTTGTATGAAAATTTATTAAATAAGAAATTAGTACACATAAAATAATAAGTGATAGGGAGTTTAATAGCAAGAACAAGGATAAAATTGGAAATATTTTAACTGAGAAAGTATTCCAATTAAATTTGTAAATACATATGTATGTACATACATTGATAAGACAACATGGAACTCAAGGCACACATAATAGACGTAATAACATATGTATGTAAATACACCAGAACAGAAGAATTTACAAATCATTTACATATATCCCTCAAATGTTAGAAAAATTAGAAAAATAAGGTATTTGATAAAGAAAAGCATATGATGGCTCATGAGACATATAGGACTTTAGCTAGGATAGATGAGTTTGATATGTCAAATGTAGATATTTTATAGCATGTGGTGGAAACGATATTGTTATATGGTGTATATTGGAACGACTAAAACAAAACTTAGAACACGGCTGGCGGTACATAAGTCCTATCAAAGTCATAGGACAAATTCGACATAGAAGACAGCGGTGACTGCACATTGTTCACGGTTAACTGCCTGTTCCTCAATGTCGATGTCGTGCGATTATTCGCAGTCTAAGCGAAAGAAAAATTTTTTTGGGTTGCTCTATGATGCTCTTTTATTCGAACGATGATGACTCGATCGACAAGTGGAAAAAGCTTAACCCCCTAATTCATAAAAATTTCTTATTTCAGCTTATAAGCTGGTAATAGTTATCATACACTAACAGTGTTATTAGCAACTCATAAGAAATTCAATTCATAAACACATTATATGCGTGAAATAACTAATAAACTCTTTTATTAATTTTGTACTTTATTGTTGGCAATACCATGCAATGTTCACTCTCATTTTGTGCCTAGTGCTGCATATATGAGATGTATGTAAGAAACTGATTATTTGGGTAGCTGCGAAAAATGCAAAATATTATTTACTTATATAACATAATTTTGTTCGAATATGAAATAATTTATTGGTTTACCTATTTTTATTGCGAAAAATATGTATACAAGGCTTTGAATTGTAAAAAAAATTGTTTCTAAACACATTTGCTTAACGACTGGTACCAAAAGTAGTCGACTACTTACTCTCTAGCATTTGTTTGTGTAGCACTATAATTATTTGCAAATATTTTTCATGAAAACATAATGAAAAGTGGTAAATATTATTTAATTCGCTAATATCTTTTATTAAAATTAATTTATTGATGAATTCTTTCTTCGCAACTCTTCATCAACTCAACGAATGTCTCTTTATCAAACGCTTATAGTTAAGTAGAGGCCAATGCGTGTGTATACATTGTAAATACAGGCAGGATCGCTACTGTTGTTTGTGCGTAGATATGTATGTGTATCCATGCATACATACATATGTACATGTCTATTCAAATTTCCAATAGAGATAGTACTATACATATGTATGTATGTATGTCTGTATTTCTTTGTGTATTGTATCGATATAATTCGTCAAAATATTTGTAATTTATATGAAAACTAAAGAAAAATTTGTTTGATAAAAGAATGAGATGATTTTTGCAGGGTTAAAGTGTCTTTATGACTGTATATTACTGATTCTTAGAATTTCGTAGAATTTAAAGTACATACATATGTATGTATGTACATATTTTCGAATTTCATAGTTTAATGTGTAATGATAATTTGGTGTAAGAAACAATGAAATGCAATCATATAGACACATTCAAGAAGCAAAAAATTTGATAAATAGTGTTAAAATAAAAAATCCTCAATTCAACAATTTTCACTATTAAACGCTTATAGTTGGGTAGAGGCCACAATAAAAATATCCAATTTATAAAATGGTTATAAACAGCATAATAAGCTATAAATCGATTATGAATACACTTTTCTGGATTTTTGCTCATAAGTTGTTTATAACACTCTTATAATGTGTTTATGAATTAGGCCGTAAGTGTTTTCATACAAAATCCGATTCCTGTATATCGATCATGTCGTCAACACTGCCAACGCAAATGTCAAAATCAAGCACTGTTGTTTTGCTATCGAATGGGAGCTTTTATAGAAAAAATTTTATATTTATTTGTTAAGGAACGGAAATAAAAGTAGAAACCCCACATATTTTTCATTTTTGTTTTATTTAGTAAATATATTGAAAAACAATTATCATCTGCATGTATGTATGTAGTTTTCCTAAACTGTTCACTTTTTCGCTGGAGGGAAGAAAATTCTGAGTTTGGCAGAGGAATACCAGTATTCAGTACTTATTAAATGTCTATGAAAAAAGTACTTTAAATTTAAAACACCTCAAATACTATTTCCGCGCTTTCAAGATGTTTGCTCTTTTATTTTGTACTTATTTATGTACATATGCATTTCCTTTGACTTGTCAGATACAGCTGCCCAGTTTTAAGAAGGGTTGTATTTACATAAGAACAATTTTGCAGTTTTTTCCAGTACTTCAATAAAAAATCAACCAAAATATCAATTTACCGATCTGTGAAGTAAATGCCGAAAATTTCAAGACTTAAGCCCATGCAAACTCAAGCTGTCGAAATAGAGGATCCCAAACTGATTCGAAATCGAACTACATTTCGATCGCTTTAATTTTCTTCTGACATTGAAGAACAGGCGGTAAATCGGGGACCAGATTTTAAGGACAATAATATTGAATAGGGAGGACAATTACAAACGTAGACTACAAATTATTAACCATTGGATATGAAAGATAATTTTAAAACAGATATTGACAAGTGTTTAGTTGAAAATTAAGGATCTTTTGGGTTTGTTTTTATTAATTGTTATCTACTACAAGTATCCCACCAAGAACAGTGTCGGTCATTTGATGCATCATATGACTATATTTAGCGAAAAAATGGATCATTAAGGATACTTGTTGCTCACCAAAATCGCAGGATTTGACCAATTTTTTAATGTCGACCAAAAAGCTGTCAAATGTTTCACCCTCTTTTTGGTTTCTTGAGAAAAATAAAAACCTTTCGAAAACTATTCTTTTTTTCGGCACACAAAAGCTTTCAAAAGCATCTATTACTTCTTTATACTTCTTTTTATTTTCTACGCTCAAATCAAAAGTTTGAAAAAGTCTTCTCCAACAGCATTTAGCAAAACGGCCACCTTCCTTTGATCTGTTTGCGACGATAAGTCTGCAGCTTCCAAAAATATTTCAAAATTCTGCATAAACTTTTTCCAATTCTCTGCTATATTTCCTTCTAGAATAGGACTGCTAACCGGCTTCACGAAGTCCATTCTGACGTTTGTTACTATGAAATCTATTTCAGCTTCTTGAAAATGTTCTTCCTCTGTATCCGGCTGCGCCATGTGATGTTTCTATTTCAACTCGTTTTTAGGGTTCCGTACTCATCAGAGTGAAATGGAACCCTATTACGGAGACAAGTACGTCCGTCCGTCCGTCACAGCGTCCATTCTCCGAAACGGTAAGAGCTAGAGAGCTGAAATTTTCACAGAATGTTGTTGTACCTTGCCGCTACAACAACAAATACTAAAACCAACAACAAGTCGGAAACTACCAGGTGTCCCCATACAACGAATAGTTACAATTAGCCATAACTCTCGAACCGTAAAAGATAGAGAGCTGAAATTTTCAAAGTGTATGTGTTTATATATGTTCTACAACAACAAACACTAAAACCAACAACAAGTCGAAAACTACCAGGTGTCCCCATAGAACGAAAAGTTACAATTAGCCATAACTCTCGAACTGTAAAAGATAGAGAGCTGAAATTTGCATAGTGTATGTATTTATAGATGTTCCACAACAACATATACTAAAAGTAACAACAATCCGAAAACTACCAGCTGTCCCCATACAACCAAAAGTTACAATTAGCTATAACTCTTGAACCGTAAAAGATAGAAAGCTGAAATTTGCATAGTGTATGTATTGATAGATGTTTGTCAACAACAAATGCTAAAAACAACAACATTTCGAAAACTACCAGGTGTCCCTATGCAACGTAAAAAACATTAGCCGTAACTTTCAAACTGTAAGACATAAAGAGATGAAATGTGCACAATATATTTACTCGCATATGGCTTACAATAACAAATGCTAAAAACAACAACAAGTCGAAAACTACCAGGTGTGCCTATACAACGAAAAGTAACAATTAGCCGTTACTCTCGAACTGTGAGCGACAGAGGGATGAAATTTGCACAATATGTGTATTCACATATGCTCCACAACAACACATGCTAAAAACAACAACAACTGTAAAACTACCAGGTGTCCCTTTACAACGTAGAGTAATAGCTATAACTCTCGAACCGTAAGAGATAGAGAGTCGAAATTCGCACAGTGTATGTATTCCCAGATGCCTTACAACAATAAATTACAAAAACAACAACAAGTGGAAAATTACTAGGTGTCCCCATACAACATAAAGTAGCTTTAAAAACAGAGAGATGAAATTTATAAAATATACATACATATGTATGTATTCACATACGCCATTCCATACATACATTACACATACATACGTACGGAACCCTAAGAGTGCGATCCAGCCTCGTACTTGACTCAATTTATTTATTAATGCTTTTTTTATTATAAATTTAAGCTATATGCATAATACAATGTAATTCAGTTAGGTTGTAAATACATATGTAATAACTATTGAGTATCATTTTATTATTACAATAATTATTACAGCGTAATGTAAAGTTAATTGTAATTAACTTTACATGACACTGTACCACAACATTTCTTATAATGTTACAAGAAGAACTCAACCTATTTATTTGTTTATGTTTTTGTACACATCACTAATATTTTTATTTCAATACATACAAATATATCGTCACCTGAAATGCAAATGGGCGTAGCAACACATTTTAAAATTTTACAGGAGAGACAAAAAACTTCATAAAATCGAAACTAAGAAGTTAGCTTTATGATTTTTTCAGTATAGCATTAAAATACGATGATATATTTATTTCTTAAGACAAAATTTGCGTTTAACGTTGTTTTTATTAGTTGTGTGGGATGTCGCGCGGGCCGCCGGTAGTGAAACCGGCCCTAGAAAGGTCTCGTTGTGGCGCATAGTGTGGGATGCGCCCTTTTGAATTCAAAAGTCCTGAAATCAAAAGGGCGTAAAATCAGAAATTTTATTAAATTGAAAATATATGATTATGATTTGCTACTCAAGTTTGAAGGAATAAGTACAAATAGAGATTCTTTTTTATATGTATTTAATTTCATTAAGTTTATACATTTTTTAGTAACTGAAAATTTAAAAACAATGTAACATTTCATTAAATAACGGCTAAAAAAATTAAACATGATTTCATTGCATTCACAAAAATTAATGTGGACTTAGTATAAGAGTTTTATATGGCTAGTTCTTATGAATACTGGGTTAATCTTCAAACAGAATGTTATCATAAAATTAGTGGCAATCTGCAGGTATTAATCTTTTCTGATCTTTAGAATTACAGAATTATTCTGAAAATACAAATATGTTAGAAAAGCAGTATATTTCATATTCTGGTAGAGCGGTTGCAAATAACATGAGTAATAATACTGTTACAAATTATAGCTAGTGATGTGACAGCTGTTTAATTTAATACAAGTAGCACTGCTTTAAGCGACATCTATGTGTCAAAAAGGAACACACCACCACCACCATGCAATTTAAATAAATACGGCCAGCTATAGATTGTTCGAAAATGATCTCGAAAGGTAATGCCACATCTTAATGTGTAGCACAAACGTTGTTGTCTTAGAACGTTCGAGGTCAGTTTGTCCGTTGATGGCGCTCAAGTCATTAGCATAAGTGTATCTATGGTTCTCGAATTAGAAAGTTCTCGAACTCGGCAACTTCGTATAAATAGTGGCATGATGCGAGCTTTTGGGACAGTCTGATTTTTAGCGTGCTACCATCAACATTAAGCAGTTCGAATTTATACATATGTAAGTGTGTAACAGTGAAAAAGTGTATTAGCAGAGTGCCTTAACATAGTTGAATAATTAATAAAGAGTGAACGGAAGCAGTTGGTACTCGTAGGACAGTTGCACGCAACACAAAATTTTTTAAAGCGAAATAAAAATTTTAAATATAATATATTTGTAGCTTGAAATTGCTTCTAATATTAGCTCAGACTTATTAATATAATTCTCCAAGGAAAATTTATCGCTACCATTCCAGTAAACAGACTGTGTAAAAAAAAACAAGTAAGAATCCTGTATTTGGCTGGGCCGAAGGTTAAGTACCTTTCACAATCAATACTTTTGACCCTTAGATCGGATGTATATGAATCGTTATCAAAAGTTTGTACAGTTGTTTTATTATTTCAACAACTTTCTGGCACCAAAAGCTTAATAAAATAATGAATTTTCTTGAGAAATCGGTTTTCGCTACATATCTGCTATATATGGATCGGTGTTGCAAATTTCTATTTTATTACTTTGAATAAGTATATTTTATATAACCTCTACTTTTCGGTACCAAAACTTCTTTCCGTTCACTTACGCGCCCAACTTCTTGAGAAATCGGTGTTCGTTATATCTGGCTATATATGGACCGATATCAAAATTTTTAATTTTGCTTTTGGTTATTCATATTTATGACATGTACTTTTTGGCACTAAAACTGGTTTAAGCTCACACGTCCAGCTTCTTGAGAAATCGGGTTTCGCTATATCTCGGCTATATGTGCACCGATGTCAATTTAATTTTTTGCCTTTGATTATTATAAAATCTACTTTTAGGCACCAATACTTGCTTAAGTTCACTCACAAGTCCAACTTTTGCGAAACGGGTTTCCCTATATCTTGGCTATAAATGGACTGACGTCGAAAATTTTTATTTTTCTCGTCGCCGCATAAGCTCATTTTATTTCCTTCCTATTTTGCTAGTTCCCATATAATGTAATGCTTATGTTGAGCTCATCCAATACAGCCATAAAAAAAATCGGTTTTCGCTATATATAGACCGAATTCATAAATATTTATCATTTAGGTTTGAGTAAGCTTATTTGAATAAATCGTAAACTTTTTGGTGCGCAAAAGTATATTTAACTTCACACTCAAATATGTCGTTACGTTATTTCGTTACGTCAAACATATTTAACTCGGCATTTATCTTCACACATTCTTTACTCGACATTTTTCGAGAACGGAATTGCGTGTGGCTTCGGAAATTTTTGTTTCTAGCTAAGCCATTCAACATCATGCAAGTGGTTTCTAAAAAGGGGCACATCATGATAAACGTTAATCAATGAATCTTAATGAATCAATGAACTTTTGATTTATATATTCCCCTTTTTTTGATAGTCTAGTTTCCTATCGGTAAAATAATTTTTTTTTCAAATTGGCCCAGAAGACTCGGAGGCGTCTCCATGCAAAAAAAAACACAAAATGTTTCGTTTTTATGATACCAGTATACATATACGGCATAATTCATAAATACATTATAAGAGTGTTATAACCAAGTTATAAGCAAAAATCCAGAAAAGTGTATTCATAATCGACATACAGCTTATTATCCTACTTACATATAACCATCTTACAAATTGAATATTTTTTTTGTGGCCTCTACCCAACTATAAGCGTTTAATAAAGTGAAAATTGTTGAATTGATGATTTTTTTATTTTAACACTATTTATAAATTTTTTGCTTCTTGAATGTGTCTATATGATTGCATTTCATTGTTTCTTACACCAAATCATCATTACGCATTAAACTACGAAATTCGAATACATGTACATATGTATGTATGTCGGTTAAATTCTACTGGTGATATGGTATAAGAATCAGTAATATACAGTCGCATTAACCCTGCCAAAAGCATCTCATTTTTTTATCAAACAAATTTTTCTTTAGTTTTCATTAAAATTACAAGTATTTTGACGACTTGTATCGATACAATACACAAAGAAATACATAGATACATACTTACATACATATGTATGTATAGTACTATCCAAGAATGATAAAATAATTACGGTATTCAAAGGGTCGTCCTAAAGTCAGAAGTCTTAAAATAATAGCACGAAAATATATGACTGCTGTGAGCAACCTGTCATAAAGTAGTGTGCTATATCAAATATGAATCAGCTGTTAAAGAAAAGGAAAGCAATTTAAATATTTTTGTCAAAATGCCAAAAATAAGTAAAAAAAACTAAAATAATAGCCAGTTTGTGCGATAATTATCTATTAGATGTGTTGATAGCTGATACAAGTAAATTTTAAATGAAATATACTCATATTTACGAACAAATATACATTTTAATGCATTTATTTCTTAGGTGACGCTGTGATACTGTTAACTTATGACGAATCACTAAACACAGTCGATGAAGTTCTATTAATTTATGACTGTTTTTGTTTGCAGCACAACAACAATTTTTTTAAACTATCATAAAATGTTAGTACTTTCTGACATCATAACACAATATGAGACCGTTTGAATACCGTAAATGTATTTTATCATTCTTGCTTGGTACCAAGAATGATAAAATACAAGATTGCGACATGCGCATGTTTTCCCGTTAGATGACGTAGTTGGTACAACGATAGGGTCACCCAATTTCATTAAAGAAAACTTTTTAGCGATTAAAAAATTATGTGGATTTTGCATACAATTTTGATTTATTATTACTTCAGAAGCAAAGATATTTTGTAAACAGCCTGTTTAATTAATTTTTTAATTTATTTTTATGATTAATAGTTTCAATATTAATTCATGCAATTTACATTACGATACACATTGGGATATATAACACCATAGATAGTTTCTGTGGTGTTTTTTAAGTTCATTGCAACCGTATTTTTGCTGTTTGTAATGATTAAGTCAGAAAAACGACAAGAGCACAGTCGAAAACGCAAGTTTCCCAAAGACACAATATCAACCAGCATACATTATTATTAAATTACTTTTTGAGGCTTAAGTTCAACCCTTGGTTTGTCACTACTTTTAATTAATATCAATTAAGTAAAGAAAAGTAAAATTAATTAAAAGTGATATTAATTAAAAGTAGTGACAAACCTAGGGTTGAACTTAAGCCTGAAAAAGTAATTTAATATAAATGTATTACAATACAGAAGTTCAATAAAATTAAAAATTTACTAATTCAGGTCCAAAAATGAACCTATTCAAAAAATATTTGCTGTATTTTTCAGCTGTCTATATGCCGACGACATTTCGTTGGTGCTAATCAACTCATCAGTAGACTTGAAAAATTCTTAAAAGTTTGTTTGAAACTTAACAACTTATTTCATAATTCATTTTTGGACCTGAATTAATACATTTCAATTGGCTCTTAAAGCAAATAAATAATTAAGTTCATATTTGAATATTCAAAAACTTTTACTTTTTAATACTTTCAAAAATACAAATCGTAGTAACCAATGGTGACTCGTTGTATAGAATGTTGCAAAGAAAAGTAGAAGTGTTGCAAAACGAAAAAAGAAATGTTTGCTGTGTTAAAGGTTTGTTTGAACATTTCTGATTCTCATTCTGTTCATGGGAATTATGAAATAAGTTGTTCAGTTTCAAATAAAAATAGAAATGAATGGTGTGTTTGATATAATTAAAAAAAAAAAAAAATTAGACAGAAATTATACAACTTAGGTGGCTGAGTGGCATGGTTGTCGCTTTAGAAACATGAGCCCCTGAGTTCAAAGACGGGTGCTGACGAGAAAGTGTGGCGACTTCGAAACAACTAGTTGTCCACCCTGCTAAATAATGTCTTTGATGTTTTCTTTGTCTAATTTAATTAATGTCAATCACAAAGATAATATAGAAAGAACTTGAGCCTAATAAACTTAATACAGAATAAATTATATATGAAAAAGTTCGAATAATAGAAATTAATTACCTATATCCTACGTTTTTAACTTTGTTCGATTTTGACACCGTAATTATTTGTTTCAACATTTACTTTGATTGTATCAATCTTAGTTTTTCATCTTTACAAGAGAAGAATGGGCAAAATTTGATCTCTATGTGAACGGGGAGCTACTTCGAAGATATTTACAGGAAACAATGTAAATGGTACTGGAGTCGAATCGATTAGGAGGGGGAAATAGTATTATGGAAAACAAATGTTCCTTTCTAACGGCTCTGGCACATACATATGTACATACATACATGCATAAGTTTTGGGAAGCTATTGGCAGTCTAGCTTTTCTTACTACCATTTTGCATTTTATAGCTCTTTAAATAACGTTCTTGGTTGCAGTGCGATTTGTTTTTTTTTTTTTTTTTTTTTTTTTTTTTTTTTTTTTTTAGTGAAGCGGCGAAAAGGAATGAACAGAATAAAAAGGAAATCGTTCCTTTTTCTTCTGTTTTCATTTTGCCGGATTTTGCATTCACTCATACAATGCATTAAAGAAAGATGAATGCCGAAAAATCTCTGAAAAAGTGTTTATTTTTACTTAATTTAACAAAAAAAATTATTTATTGATAAGTGTATTCTTTTTTTGCAGCTATGGGTCTCTTAAGTGAAGGCAGTCCTTTATCCTGGGAGGAAACAAAAGCTCATGCTGAACATGTACGAAAACATGGCATACAACAATTCATAAACCTATATCACCGCTTAAAATATCGACAAGGTGATGTACTGAAGTGGGGAGATGAAGTTGAATATATTATTGTCAAATTCGATGACAACGAAAAAAAGGCCAAAGTCTCTCTCAGGGCACAAGAATTGTTGGCAAAATTAAATGAAAAAG
Organism: Sturmia bella; assembly: GCA_963662145.1. Taxonomy (NCBI): domain Eukaryota; kingdom Metazoa; phylum Arthropoda; class Insecta; order Diptera; family Tachinidae; genus Sturmia; species Sturmia bella. The sequence continues at coordinate 29,578,622 of OY759170.1, forward strand.
AAGCTGCCGATCCAAATGGTGTGAAATCTCTCTGGCGTCCCGAATATGGCGCATACATGATTGAAGGCACACCAGGTAAACCGTTTGGGGGCTTAATGGCTCATTTTAATTTAGTCGAAGCAAACATGCGTTATAGACGTGAAGAAATCACCGAACTTTTGGAAGAGGATGAATGTATTATGTCCATAACAAATTTTCCGCGCTTAGGATGTAAAGAATTCACACATCCTGTTTATTATCCTAACCCTCATGATCCAGAAAGCTCGGCGAAATCGCTTTATTTCCCAGATGAAGCCATTTATCCGGGTCATCCACGTTTTAAGACCCTAACACGCAATATACGCATGCGACGCGGCGAAAATATAGCTATAAAATTGAAAGTATTCAAAGATGAAAACACTAAAATACCAGTAGAGGGTAGCCCACCTGCGGAGCCAGACGTAGTATTACTAGATGCCATGGGTTTCGGCATGGGCTGCTGTTGCTTACAATTAACATTCCAGGCCTGTAATATAATAGAGGCTCGCACTTTATACGACCAATTGGCACCTTTGTGCCCTATAATGTTAGCGCTCACAGCAGCTTCGCCAATTTATAGAGGCTACTTAACAGAAACAGACTGTCGGTGGAACGTAATCAGCTCTTCTGTAGATTGTCGCACCGAAGAAGAAAGAGGTATTAAGCCTTTAAAAGAGAACAAATTCCTCATAGCGAAATCTCGTTACGATTCCATAGATTCATATCTATCAGCAGAAGGTGAGGCATACAATGATGTTCCTATTACTCATGACAAAAGTGTCTATCAGCATTTGCGTGAAGGTGGCATAGATCATTTGTTGGCCCAACATGTGGCTCATTTGTTTATTCGTGACACGGTTTCCTTATTTAGCGAAAAGGTTAACCAAAACGACGAAGAAGATACCGATCATTTTGAAAATATACAATCGACTAACTGGCAAACAATGCGCTTTAAGCCTCCACCACCAAACTCTTCAATCGGCTGGCGTGTTGAATTCCGACCTTGTGAAGCTCAAATTAGTGATTTCGAAAATGCGGCCATTGTATGTTTTGTTGTGTTGTTAACTAGAGTTATATTATCGTATCAGCTAAATTTTTTGACTCCCATTTCAAAAGTTGATGAAAATATGCAAACGGCTCAGCAACGTAATGCTTGCCGACAGGCAAAATTTTGGTTCCGCAAAAATGTCAATAAAACGCAAAAACTGGCAAATGGTTGTGTGAATGGTCCTTTACATAGTGCCACTGCCAACGGTGGCATGGGATCTGAAACGAGTCGTTCATCGTCAAATGGTACTAATATTGACGTCACAACAAATGGTTTCTACCATCAAATGCAGGACGACTATGATGTTGACGATTTCGAATTGATGACAATTGGGGAAATATTTAATGGAAAGGTAAGAAAATAATATGGAGCGCGGCTGTGTCAAAATTGTGAAATTCGAGACGTCCAAAGTTCATAGGGTGTTTGCTACCCAAAAACAGCCGGTTGTCCACTTAGCTATACAATTTTACTTTTCTTTAGTTAATTGATATTGATTAAAAAGTGACCAGCCAAGGGTTGAACTTCAGGCTGAAAACGTAATTTAATATATACGTTCACAATATTTTGGACTAGTTTCGTTGGTTAATTTTTATGTTCATTGTACTGGCAGTGGCCCAAATGATCCTTTGTAAAGGGTGTTTTTTTTTTCGATGTATAGAACTTTAAGTTGGCGACCGATTCAACAGCTTTCAAGTGATTTATTCTCAGTTTGGTTTGGCAATTCATCATGAATAGACTCACGCCTGAACAACGCTTGCAAATAGTGTCATTTTATATCGAAAATAATGGTTTTGTGTGGAATACGTATCGCGCACTACGTATTCTAATTTTGTTTAGCGATGAAGCGCACTTCTGATTGAATGGCTACGTCAAAAAACAAAACTGCAGCATTTGGAGTGAATCTAATCCTCAAGTGTATGACGAAACACTGTTACATCCAGAAAACCGGACTGCCAATTGCAAAACGTTGATTCGCGACATTCATTGCTCGTTGATCGAACCTTCGAGTCACATCCCCATGGAGCTACCCTGCTACAAGTATAGATCAAGGACAAGGAGAAAAATGGGACTTGGTATTTATGTACAGAATTCCAATAAAAACTGTTATACCATTTCCACATTATTGTACAGTTCTGCTGCAGGAAGTACGGCCAATAACCGAATGTATTAGAGAATTCAATCGGTCAAGTCAATCGATCATAGTTGAGCAGATTAAATCACGGACAGTTTGACAGACATTACAAAAACGTTATCAACAGATACTCGGCACGTGATGAACTACGTATGATATGGGTGCTGGCACACACGGGAATAGCTGGAAATGAGAAAATCCACTTGCTTTAATAGCAAAAGATTTGCGGAGCATAAGCTAGGAATGTGCGAAACCTTTTGACGCAGTAAAATCTGACCCGAGCATGTGTTGCTTCCAATTGGGACCCAACAATTCTTTTTTTTTGTTTTTTTTTTATTGAACTCAGTTAAAATTCGCTGGGACCGGCGCATAATTTAAAAAACATTGGTTATAAGTTATGATACAATATATTCCAATAAACAGGAAAAACACAGTGATTATATTGAAAGTCGATCAATATGTCAAATCAAGATGAGTTCAATTTGTAATTTGCCTGGGGTTAAAAATAAACAGTTAGTAATGAAAGGTTCAGGTGGAATGGTTATACGCGGCTGCTTAAAAACAGTATGTAATTTAATTATGACCTGAGCTTGAAGTTAACACAAAAGATTTTTCTCAATTCGGAGGAAGTAAAGCCGAACTTAAAAAACCAATTAATAATTATCAATTATAAACTATAAAATGTTAGACTATACATTTATTTTCGTTAGGAATTGTGTTCAAATTATTTTAATGTTAATGTTTATTGTCAGAATATTTATTAAATAAAATAGAGCTTTAGGCTTAATTCTACTTTCTACTAAGATTCTGATAATACAAAAGTTGAAATAATGAAATTGATATTCTTACTATTGTTTTGCTTTCAACTTGATTGACTTACACATGTCTCACTGTACAAAAAGCAATTTTTATATCATCCTGACTGAAAAAATCTTCTTTTTACTTAATAGCCTGGTTCATTTCCCGGCTTAGTACCTCTTATACGAAGCTATTTGCAGTCTATGGAAGTTGATACAGATACTCATTGTACGATTCAACAATATCTTAGATTTATACAAAAAAGAACGTCAGGTGAACTAGTGACTACAGCTACTTGGATGAGAGAGCAGGTTCTCAATCACCCAGATTACAAGTAAGACTTTGTTTGTTATTTTCCAATATCAACAAAATTTTCTTGTTATAATTTAAATAATTTATTTTTTTAATTACAGGAAAGATTCTATTGTTACCGAACGCATAAACTATGATATTTTAAAAAAAATTAAGGAAATACAAAATGGTAAAATAATTGAACCGTCTTTGCTGGGGCAGGAGGGCAATCACACAAAAACAAGAGATTTCATACCACCAGCAATACAAAAACACATGAAAAAAACTACTGAAAGTAAATAACCATTTGAGATTTAAAATGACGACAGCAGTGATAGCAAAAATAATCATCAAAAAGGCAGCAGAAGCAAAATATAGCGTAAAGCTGCCAAAACCATAATTAAAGTTTTTACTAAATCATACATACATATTTACAAGCAACGAATAGTAGAAAACGTGGATCTGCGTTGACAACTATTTAAGACAAGACTTGTAAGCCTGTAGTGGATAAGAGTTGAAAGAGTATTGAAATTTGTTTAAACATGTTTAACATGAAACAAAAATTGTTTATTGTAAAATTTATACATGCAATTGTAAATTTTGGAAAAAATAACAATTTGTTAAACAACTTGGGATTACTTTCCAAAATTATAAAAATATAGTTAAACTATAAAGCTTTATGTTTGTGAAAACTTCTAAGAAATTAATTTAAAAAAAAAATAATAGTTTCTAGAAAGTTGTTATTTCTTGCTCTCGGCAATATATTTTACATTTAATTAATTTTTTTCTGTCTTATTTTTAAGGAAAACTTATTTAATTTCTTAAAAAACGGACTTTGTTATACATATATGTTTATTGACTTTACATTTATACTAGACCATACGTGCAAGACTGTTATTTATTCCACTCTCCCCTCACTTTCAGTTGAGTCGGTGGTAAATTTGCGAAATGCTTTAAAAAAAATAAGCTTTTAAACTGTAAACTGGCCAGGCCAAGCCGTTTTCATTTATACGGCAAAAATTACCCAAAAATTAATTCCAAAAGGTAGATAGATTAGTTTGGTTATAACTAGTAAACTGAAAGCTTTTAGCCATTAAGTTGGAAGAATTTTTTCACCAGTATAAAAACAAACACATATTTCACATACAGATTTTTGTCCAGCGATATCCTGCAGCAAGATTATGTCTGATCGCTTGTACATACTAGTGACGTGCGCGTGAGTGTTTTCGGCTTGCATTACGCACGTAGTCTAGAAATATTTTTTCAATCACGTAATTTCATCACGCACGAAAGCCTAAAATAATTCTCATGATCAATCACATTTTTGTTAAAATGAAATATAAAGGTAAAAAAATGTATGTACATATGTAAACATGTGTGGCCGAAAGTGATTTTTTAAATCAAACAACGCAAAGCCACAAGCGAGCGGCGTCCGTGTATGAAATTTAAGTTTTATATTTATGTATGTGCAAATCAACAACAATTTTGTGAAATATATTTAAGTTTCTTATTGTATTCCGCTTAAGTTCTGACGTTGCCTTGTAATTTACAAAGTTAGGGCCTAAGACCTAAAACATTGTTTCGAAACAACCGTGTTATCAATGTAGAACAATTTCTTTGAAAAAATCCAAAAGGGCAAATTTGATTTTTTTTTTTTTTTTTTTTTTTGTAAATTAAAAATTATTAATTAAAACATTCATAAGATTCAACAAAAAAATATGCCTTCTTGCAGATTTATAAGGGTCTTATTCATAATAAATATTTTAGGTTTAATAAACTCTTATTTGACAGATTTTCCATACAAATATGTCAAATAAGAGTCTTATAAGCCTGAAATAATTTTTATGAAGACCTAAAACATTGTTTCGAAACAACCGTGTTATCAATGTAGAACAATTTCTTTGAAAAAATCCAAAAGGGCAAATTTGATTTTTTTTTTTTTTTTGTAAATTAAAAATTATTAATTAAAACATTCATAAGATTCAACAAAAAAATATGCCTTCTTGCAGATTTATAAGGGTCTTATTCATAATAAATATTTTAGGTTTAATAAACTCTTATTTGACAGATTTTCCATACAAATATGTCAAATAAGAGTCTTATAAGCCTGAAATAATTTTTATGAATTAGGGGGTTACCCCCTAAATTGCAAATTTAGGCATTTATTGCAAATTGTATAGGAATGTTATTAAATATTATTACAATCTTGTTTTGCTTATACATTTTTAACAAACTTCGTTAGCGACATGAAGACTTCATATAAATATGAAAGTCTGTTAGTAGAATATTGTAGCGCATATGATCCAAGGCATCATTTACGTTTGATAATGCAGAACTTGAGGTTTACAGCAACAAATCTTTTCATACATATAGTCTGCTGTTCTAACATTTCATTTTAACATCTCTCAATAACACACAATAAAATACGGGAACACCAAAAATCACATTTCTATCGCAAGAAATAACAGATGGTAAGTATATTTTGATGCTGCAATGAGAATTGTAACATAAATTTTGAGAAAATTAAATGTTTTTCTGTACGTATTGAGATTTTAAAGTAATGTGCAGTTGTTTTTATATGAAATACTAATTCAAAAACATCAAAATTTCTATGTTGTTTAGTTCAGTTGAAATTTTTTGTGTTATTGCTTACTTTTTGCAATAGCTGACTATTTAACTACTTGCACATACTAGCCCGAAGAAAAAGTGTGGGCTGTTTCGTGCAAGAAGAACAAGAATATTTCTTTCTCAAAGACTCTCTGACTTGCACGAACTTCGAGTACGGGAACAGTTTTCATGCAAATTGCTTAATATGTAGACAATGTTTGCCTTTATATTGCTCGATTAAAAATATCTGCAACTTTAACTAACCATAAAAGCTTTCAGATTACGATTTATAGCTAAATTATCCATCTACCTTTTTAATGTATTTTTGGGCCATTTCAGCCACGGGCTATTCAACTTGTAATATAAAAACTTAGTTTTTGCGGACCTTGTAGCTTTCACGTCCAAAGTAACTGGAAATGAGCGGGGAGTGTTTAAAATAACACTTGCACATCGCATACATTTCCTGAGTGGTCTAAAGTACACTCTATTCAACTTTAACAAAATTTTAATTATTTGTTAAATTGTTAACTTAATATAGGTACATACATATAATAATTTTAAAAAAATATGACGTAATAAAATCCCTGAAAATATTACTTTAGGAAATTATTTCTTTGTGGTTTACAACCCAACCTAAATTAGCATGTCAAGCATATTTGCGCCGTCTAAACCACACATTTGGTACAAAAATGGGTGGTTTAGACAACAAAAGTACGCTTGACGCGTTAATTTAATCCCCCGATTATGGTTTACAATATACAGCTCTTTTTGCGATTATGGTTTACAACATCTAGGTGTTGTGTATGTCACAGAGTTGTTTTTCCTTTGCAAAGTATATTTCCGCAAAAATACATTGCTGCAAGCAAAAACTGCCAAATAAAGCAACTCTGCCAGAAATATGCATGCGTACGTTGCTTTCATCACACAAACACAAGCAAAAAACAACAGATTTTGACATTTTCAAGGCAGCTCGATACCCGGTACCCTTACAAGCTCAGCTGACTACTGCTTTTAGCTTATAGAACTGTCAAAATACACAACACAAACACACATACGCGAACAAATGGGTGGTAGCAGTTCAAGATTTCTATCAAAAAAGAAAAAAAAACATGAAGGTGGCTATTCTGAAAAACGCGCCGAAGAGGTGAAACTTTCCTTGGCAAACAAAAACAAAATATGAAGAATTGTTTGTGTTTTCCCTACATCGCAAGAATAAAATTAACGAGGTAATTGGCCACGCGTATCTCTTTCACCAGTAAACGGTAAATTTTGTACGAAACATAAAAACAATTTGTTTGTACTCTTGACATTTTGTTCTTGTTTTACATGTACAGATTCACTTCACTAGCACGTTTTCCCGAATAAGCACCGAAGTGTTTGTTGCAGTTATGCGATTACCTGGTATCGAGCTGCCTTGGACATTTCTTTGTCGTGTTATTGTTCTTGTAATAGCGTGGCTACGAGGTAGAACTGCATTGAAGAAATAAAAAGATCGAAAAAAACTCTGTTAGAAAAATCTAATAATTCCATACGAATGGATGATAACGCCGATCTTTAATTTGGATTGATAATGAAACTAACAACATATGTAAGTACACATTGCAGTTTAAATCCATTGCAACTAGGTACAAAATACAAAATAGAACTGTTTTTGGAATCAAAAATGATTACAAATTATATGTACAGATGCATTTTTATTTGTATTTTGGCAATAAATTTTATTAATTAATTGTATTTTTATATCTTAAGAAAGCAAATGTGCACACTTAACATGTTTCCACTTTTTCCTTTTTTAACTTGTAACATCAACAAGATATCACTTAATTAGGTTTCGTAAGTTTTTGACAACATTTCCTACAACAGTTGTGAACCATGATCATCGAATTTTAAAAAATACAAATTCCGTTGTAAATCATAGTCGGGGCCTAAGTTTAGTGTTTATCAGAAAAAGATTATTAACCTCAATTTTATAATCGAACTATATGATTTACAATTGTCAATAATTTTATCGGGCTTGAGTTCGATTTTTACATTCTTAAAATTGAGAAAGATTTTTCATTTTCAACATTTTTAAAGAAGATAAGAAAAGTAAAGTTGAAAACTTACTGGCTGAGGTACATGCCATGGCAGTTCCACGACCACCACGTCGCTCATCAGCAACCAAATTTGTGCCGAACTCAGTGATAAAGTGGAACGTTGATCAACAAGATTAAATATAGATGTTTGAAGCCGAAAATCAGAGACACCCTTTTTATATTTTGTTTAATAAAGTTTACACATTAGAAATTGCTCTTTATAATAAAGTAGCGTTTATTATACATATGTAAGTAACATTTGAAGACAGACAGAACAAAGAAAACATAAAAATAGCGAGGTTGCTTAAATTTACAATACAACAAAAAACAGAGTCTATAGAGTAAATAGAATGTTCGAATTGGTTAACCGGATAAATTCATCTTCTAACAATAGACAGTCTGCAATGAAGAGGTTAGTTGGTATGATGGCTATGCGATGCTGCTTAAAAGCAAATTTGGATGCTGATAAGCAAAGTGGTGGTCGTGAAACAGCCCTGGTATATACCCCAGTCTGCGAGTCTTCAACTTTACTTTTCTTGTCTTCTTTAAAAATGCTGATCATTCCAATTTTGTCACAAAAAACTCTCAATTTTGAGAAAGTAAAAATCGAACTAAAGCCAAAAAAAAAAAAAGATTATGCATACATATTAGCACTTAACAAGGGGACAAATCAAAATAAAATGTATTTAAAATTCATGAATAAAATCTCTTTTGCCGGTAGATGAGGTAAGTACGAAATTAAACTCTAATGATGTTGAGAATATCACATATTAATAATCGTAAATGGGAATACTGTTATGAGTATTTTGATTAATATTCGCCGAATGCGAATTTTCAACCTGAAATTCAGCCCGATTGAAAACAAGTAAGAGTATTATATTCGACTCTGCCGAATCTTATATACCCTTTACTAAAGTGTAATTAGAAGCTTTTCTATATAAATGTCTGTTGTTAAATACAAAGGTTTATGGTTTTTATTCAAAATCGTCTAGTATACATTAAGGGTCTTATTCATAATAAATAGTTTAGGTTTATTGAACTCTTATTTGACAAATTTTCAATACAAATATGTCAAATAAGAGCCTTATAAGCCTGAAATATTTTTTGTGAATAAGGGTGTAAATCAAAAAGGAATAAAGAATACGTTACAATTTCAAGTTCTATGTAAAATAAAAGAGAATACGATAAATAAATGCAATTAGTGTAAACGTCAAAATACAAAGACAAAAGGGTTGCCATTCGAACGACTTCGTAAATTCCAACACCTCAACTCGAAGTAGTGAGAATGATGAAATCAATGACCACCGGCTTTGGTCATACCCAAGGCTGATATACATTGTTTGTGTTTTGCTGGCATGTCCTCTGTCGGCATGTATTCAAGATTAACGTTACCTTCTTGTTGCATTTGCCTGATGAAATGATGTCTCACGTCAATATGTTTTGTACGTGAGTGAAAACCAAAGCTATTCGCTAGTTTTTGTACGCTCTGACTATCATTGTAGATTTTAATGGAATTGCATTTCAAACCAGTTTCGGCAAGAAGTTCCTTCAAATGCAAAGCCTCTTTAGTAGCTTCCGAAATGGCTAAGTATTCAGACTCAGTGCTGGAAAGCAAAACAGTTCGTTATTTGCGTGCTTCCCAACTTATTGCTGCACCAGATAATATGAACGCATATCCAGAATACGAACGCCTGTCGGTCATATTGGCTCCCCAATCTGCATCAACCACTCCATATATTTCATTGCCATTCTGCTTGTACAAAAGTCCGTAATTCATGGTACCCTTTAGATATCTTAGCAGCTTGCCAATGTTCTTCATTGAAATTAATATTAAACTGTGTAGGCTAATATTGATTGTGTGGACATAATATTACTTAAACATAACATTGAACATAGTCTCATAAGTTATGACCCTTCACTGTATTCCTTTTATTTCAAATTATACTAATATACATACTTACATATTCTTAACAGTAGAATGTTTAGCAAAATAACAACAACTTAACGAACAGAAATTATTGTACACATCTAGAATATTCTCTCAATGAATTTTAACGAAAAGAAATACATGTAAATTGGCAAAACAAAGAAATGAAAACAATAAAAGAGTCAGTCTTATTCTGACAACCAACATTGAAACATTACTAAAATATCAGAAATGGGATGATCGCGCGCTGTTTTATATACATATAAAAGAAAGAGGAAAAAAAAACTGATTTTTTTTCCCTGCTTTCTGCTTGTAGCATTCAGACACATATACATAAGTACGTGTGTTCTTATAAATATTGTAATACGAATGTCTGCTGTTGATTTAAATATTGCATCAACTGAATTTTTAAAGTGGTGGTGCGAAGAAAATAAAATTGAAGCGGGCGGTACAAAACGCAATTGAATTAAGCGCATATCAGAAGACCCAAAGTTAAGAGTGAAGTGTTTATTTGACCTGAATTCACAGTCACATAAAGAAAGTCTAGAAAAAATGGCATCTGGTGGCAAAGTGAAATATACAGAAGTCAACATGAAGGTCAATGAAGGTGAGTCCCACGACAAAGAGACGGAGGTGAACAACAACAACGAAAACAACAACGGTACTGAAGATGTAATGGAATTTAATAACCAAAGTGAAAAATGTACAGTCAACGATGGAAAGATAGATGTAACTTCAGACAATGGAAGAGAAATTAATAAAATGCAGAATGTGCTGACTGAAAACCGAAAAGATATTGAACTTCTGTTGGAAATTCAACGCAAGCAGCATCAAATTGTAGAGCTGGAAAACGAAATGCGTATGCTTAAAATGAGGTCTTGCCAAAACACCGAAAATGGAGCAGCAAGCTTTGGCATACCATTTGACGTAATTAAAGAAATGATTTCGACTTTTGACGGCCATGATCAAGTAGATGTTTGGCTGGCCCAATTGAAAAATGTAATAAGTTGTTACAAGTTGGATGACAACATTGTACGAGCGTTAATATGTAACAAGATGAAGGACAAGGCCAAGGAATGGCTACACCTCCATTCACAATATTTAATTGGGCCAATAGACGAGCTTATTTTAAATATCCAACAAACGTTTAAGAACAAAGTTTCAAAGTTAGCAATTCGCCAAAAACTTCAAGATCGGAAATGGCAATCGGGAGAAAGTTTTACAAGTTATTACAATGAGAAGTGCAATTTGGCAAACAGCATTGGCTTAGAAGACGACGAATTCATTGAATATTTAATAAATGGAATTCCCGATATAAATTTAAGAAATACTGCAAGGTTACAATGCTTTGCAACAAAATTAGAATTTCTACAAGCATTTCGTAACGTTGAGCTATCAACTAATAAAACATCAACTTCTGCATCACGAGGTGAAATAAAATGCTTCAACTGCAACAGCAAAGGGCACATTGCAAACGAGTGCCGTAAGCCAAAAAGAGGAGATGGAGCCTGTTTTGCATGTGGCGAGGTTGGACATCAAGCGAAAGATTGTATGCTGTATAAAAAGGGAAAAGATGTTAACAGAAATGAATATGTAAGATATTTAGAAATTATTTTTTTAACTGCAGAAACTAACAAAAAATTTTTTTATTATTTAGAATGTCAAATAGATTCGGGAAGCCCCATCAGCATCGTGAAAAAGTCGTGTGTCCCTAATAAAATTAGTATTAAAAGAAATGAATTTAAAGATTATTTTGGTATTAATAAGAGCAAATTAAAAATTTTCGGTCAAATAAAATGTTTAGTTACTTTCAATAAAAAATTAGTTTCTCTTACGCTGATGGTTGTCGATAACGAATCTATGGGATGTTCAGTTGTATTGGGAAGAGATTTTTTAAAAAAATGTAAGGCAGAGCTAGTAATAATAGATGACAATAATAAAGTTAATTATATGAACAATTGTAATGAAAATGAAATGTTATGCGAAAGTAATATGAACAATGTAGAGTCACACAATGTTGAAATCTTTGGGAAAAGTGATGGAAAAGATATGTCAGGCAAAAGTGGAGAGGATAAAGAGAATAGGTTGGGCACTTCTGGGGTGAATTTGAATATATGTCAAGACGAGGAAATGTTTGAAAATCAGATGCTAGGAATCGAATGGAATGTAGACAACATAAACTATGAACTGAGCGAAGATCTAGGTTTTGAACACAGAACACGATTCACAGAACTATTCGAGGAATGCTATAGCAGGCCAGAAAGACCAAGAGAACCTAGAATAAGATGCGAGATGAGACTGACAGTTGATGATAATAGACCTTTTAGTTATGCACCTAGACGACTGTCATACGTAGAAAAACAGAAAGTACAAGCTATTTTGGATGAGTATTTACGAGAGGGAATAATACGTCCAAGCGAATCAGAGTATGCTTCGCCAATTGTACTAGTTGGGAAAAAAACGGGAGGTATAAGGATGTGTGTAGATTTTCGAAAACTGAATAAGATAACGGCGAAGTGTAAATATCTAATGCCATTGATTGATGACCTTTTGGACAGATTAGTGAACAAATGTTTTTTTTCCAAATTGGACCTAAAAAACGGATACTATCACGTATATATGCATGAGGATTCGGTCAAATATACATCCTTTACGACTCCTCTTGGACAATACGAATTTTTAAGGATGCCGTTTGGTCTGACGAATGCACCATTTGTATTTCAGAGATTTATAAATAGAGTATTTGAGGATATGGTTAGAGAAGGCAAGGTTATAGTTTATCTAGATGATATTATGGTAGCAACTAAGGATATTGATGAACACATGGGAATATTGAGAGAAGTTTTTAGGCGACTTGTAGAGAACAAATTGGAACTCAGGCTGGATAAGTGCAGTTTTTTTCAAAAGGAAATAAAATATTTAGGTTATATGATATCGGGTAACGGAATAAAAGCCAATAAAGATGGATTGATAGCAATTCAAAATCTTCCAACACCATCAAAGGTCCAAGATGTACAGAGTTTTTTGGGAATGTGTTCTTATTTTCGAAGGTTCATCAAAGATTTTTCTCTTACAGCTAAACCACTTTATGACATAACGAAAAAGTGAGAGTGAGCTAGAAGCATTCAATTTATTAAAAGATAAGATGATAAGGGCACCAGTTTTAGCTATATATGATCCGAATGACGAGACGGAGTTACATTGCGACGCAAGCTCGATTGGCTTTGGTGCCATATTATTACAAAGGAAAAGCGATAATAAATTACACCCAATTCACTATTTCTCAAAAAGAACAACAGAAAAATATCATAGTTTTGAGTTAGAAACGCTCGCGATAATATACGCCTTACAAAGATTTATGCGTGTATGTTAAAAAATTTAATAACAGCATATTAAAAATTTTTTATGGAAATTTCCATACAAAATTTTTAATATGCTGTTATTAAATTTTTTAGCATACAAGCATTAGAATTTACCTACAGGGTATCTCTTTCACTATTGTTACAGATTGCAACTCTCTTACGCTTACGCTAAATAAGAAAGATTTGAACCCAAGGATTGCAAGATGGGCTTTAGAGCTTCAAAACTATGAATATAAATTAGAACATAGATCAGGGGCAAGAATGAAACACGTAGATGCTCTGAGTAGGTGTAACACAATACTAATGATATCAGACAATACCTTTGAAGATAATTTGGTAATTTGCCAAAACAAGGACGCAGAAATAAGGAAACTAAAAGTAATGTTAGAGAAGAGTATGCAGTATATGAAATGAGAAATGGCGTAGTTTATAAGAAAATAGCTAATGGACTTGTGTTTTATGTCCCACGGGCAATGGAAGGGCAGGTACTTTTTAAATATCACAATGAAATGGGACATATGGGTGCGGATAAGGTTATTGATATAATAAGCAGGAGCTATTGGTTCCCAGATATAAGGGAAAAGGTGAAGAGCCATATAAAAAATTTTCTGAAATGTTTAGCATTTTCCAATAATAATGGTAGAAAGGAAGGATACGTTCACAATATACCAAAAGGAAATATACCTTTTCAGGTAGTGCATATCGATCACTATGGTCCCATAAATGGCGAGAATAATGCTAAAAAGTATGTTTTGGTCATAGTGGACGCATGCACAAAGTTTTTGAGATTATATTCAGCGAAAACGACTAAGTCTAAGGAAGCTATAGACGCACTTCGGGACTACTTCAGATCGTATAGTAGGCCGGTTTGTATAGTGTCAGACAGGGGAACATGTTTCACTTCGCAAGAATTTCAGGAATTCCTGCGTGAGCATAATGTGAAACATATAAAAGTGGCAACTGGTTCGCCTCAGGCAAACGGACAAGTTGAGAGAATAAACCGAGATCTTGGGCCAATGATAGCTAAAATAACGAACACTGAGAAAAATGAACCCTGGTATAAGGTATTGACAGAAGTTGAATACGCAATGAATAACACGAAACATAGAAGTATAGGGGAATATCCAAGCAGAATGTTGTTTGGCATAGGACAAAGAGGGAGGACAAAGAGGGAAGACAATTGATTGTGTGAAAGAAAATGTCATTGAGAACAATGTTCGGTGTAGAGATAGAAATGTTGAGGAAATAAGGAATAAGGCAGAGGAAATGCAGAAACGTGTGCAAAGTTGCAATAAAACATACGTGGATGCTAAAAGGAAAAAGCCAAATACATACTCAGTAGGAGACTATGTCATGATAAAGAATTTCGAAGTAAAAACGGGAGTATCTAGTAAATTATTGCCAAAATTTAAGGGTCCATATGAGGTTGGGAAGATAGTAGGGAACGATAGGTATTATATAAAAGATGTTGAAGGTTTTCAGCGAACGCAAAAGCCTTATGAGGGAATATGGGCAGCCCATAACATTAGGCCTTGGCTAAGGGAAAGTACTGACAGGACCATTACAAAGGCCACACCAAGTCAAAGTAGCGACTTATTGACACAGGGAAAGAACTTGAGAGGTGCAAAAACTACAACGACAGATAGAATAACTAGAAGTATGTCAGCTAGGATCAGGGGATCCTAACCGTCAGGATGGCCGAGCTGTAGGCTAATATTGATTGTGTGGACATAATATTACTTAAACATAACATTAAACATAGTCTCATAAGTTATGACCCTTCACTGTATTCCTTTTATTTCAAATTATACTAATATACATACTTACATATTCTTAACAGTAGAATGTTTAGCAAAATAACAACAACTTAACGAACAGAAATTATTGTACACATCTAGAATATTCTCTCAATGAATTTTAACGAAAAGAAATACATGTAAATTGGCAAAACAAAGAAATGAAAACAATAAAAGAGTCAGTCTTATTCTGACAACCAACATTGAAACATTACTAAAACTGGCTTAAAAAATTCACAGAATATGATATATCCGGGCGAGTGTTTACTGCTAAGAACATCAGTGCGCCAATAAGATTTTGATACGGATACTTCATCATCAATTTTTCATCACAATTGTATGGTTTTTGCAATTTACTATTGGTAGCCATGGGGGACTGAACTGGTTTACAGTCACTCATATTGAATCTCTCCAAAATAGCTTCAATATATTGTTGTTGGCTCAGTAAAACTGTATGATTGGCAAGGCTTTGCTCAAATTCAATGCCAAAACATACCTTAACACGACCGAGATCCTTCATTTCAAATGATTCTGTTTTGCCGATATTTTAATATCGGCTAACCAAGATTTATTATTTGAAGCGATTAATAAGTCATCCACTCTTTTTTCTTTCCTCACAAACAAACATGGATCTTGCTCTGACGGCTTCAGATTAAGTTGTTGTAACTTTGACGTTAGCACCTGGTACCATTTCAAACCAGATTGCCACAAACTATATATTGTATATATTGCCTTAACAATTTTACATACCGGATATTTACAGGAACCCAGCGCTCATAACCATTTTCTTGCTTTTGCTGCGATTTGATGAAATTTAGCTTTGGACGGATCCCGCCATTTGATTTAAACTTATTTTCTGTAATACCTGGTGTAAATTCTCCGGGATCTCCATAAAAACATTTTCGGTTATTTCACCATTGAGATAGGCGGTCACGACGTCCATCTGGTGGATTTCAAGATCCATTTTTGCTGACAAGGCTGAGAGTAGTCTTACTGAAGTTGACCGCACAACTGGAGAGTATGTGTCAGTAAAATCTTCACCTTCACGCTGTGAACACCCCTTCGCCACTAATCGAACTTTTTTCGTTCCATCTTCCTTTGTATGAAATACAAAACGGTTACCAATAACCTTTTTATTTGGGGGGCGTTCAACAATATCCCATGTATTGTTCAACAAGTGCGCAATAAATTCGTCTTCAACGGCATTCGTCCACGAACTATTTCCATTTTGCAAAGCCTCAGCAATCGTGACAGGATTTTCAGAAATAGCCAAATTGCAGTCTTCAAACCTTTCGAACTCTGAATCATCATTAATATTGCTCTCAGTTATAAATGAATCACGATCACCTGACGTTTCAATATTACTGTTGCCTTCTCCAACTTTGCCTTGAGCACCTTCATCTGCCATTGATTCAAATTCAACAAAATCGCCTTTTTGCTGGCAAATATCCTCATACTCGTCTTTGAAATACATTCCATTAAGTATTTTCACGTCACGACTCACCACAATATTTCGCTTTCTTGGACACCACAGTCTAAAAGCCTTTGCTTCATTAGAGTACCCCACGATTACACATTTTTCAGATCTCGAATCAAACTTTCCATTTGAGCCGCTTTTATTTAAAACATAAGCTATAGAGCCAAAAACTTATGTGTTTTACTGAGGGTGTTTTTCCAAAATATATTTCATACGGTGTTTTACCATTCAACAATTTTGTTGGGCAACGATTTATCAAGTAAGATGCGGTGTTGATTGCCTCAGCCCAAAACTTCGGTGGTGCGCCTGCATGATTTAACATGCATCGAGCCATTTCTAAAAGAGTTCTGTTTTTACGCTCAGAAACTCCGTTCTGTTGTGGTGTATGGGGAGCACTTAAACGTCGTATTCCAAAATTTTCTAAATAATCAAATTTATGACTGCAGTACTCACGGCCATTGTCTGATTGTAAATATTTAATTTTTCTGCCAGTTAAAATCTCCGCCAAATCGTAATAACGCGAAAAATCATCAGTGAACGTCACGAAATATTTGGCACCTGAATGAGATGCGCTTCTCATTGGACCGCAGACGTCACTGTGTACAATCTCCAAAACATTTGTGGCACGGAGGCTATCGCTCCTAGCAAAAGGTTTGCGAACTTGTTTTTCGCTCAGGCATATTTCGCAAACGGACAATTTTTCTTTTGAATTTATGTTCATGCCAACCACCAATTTGTTCTTGCTCATAGCCTTTAGGTCATGTTCATTCAAGTGACCCATTTTATAATGTCACTCATCTAGATTGTTTTTCATTACGTTTACGTTTTTAGCACAATTTGAAATATTCTCCAAGTAGTACATATTTCCAATTCGTACAGCCGTACACAAAACTTTTCCTTTGTCTGAAATTTCGGTTCTGTTCTTGTAAAAATGAACGTCAAAACCGTTGTTGGTTATTTTTGAAATAGACAGCAAGTTCTCCCTTAAACCTTTGACATAAAAAACTTCTTTTATATTTATACGGTCCTCTCTTTCATTTACACATATTTTTACGTTACCGACACCATCTATCTTGGTTGTGTTTGCCAAATTTAACGTTTTTTCTATTTCTTTGAAGTTTTCAAATTTGCTTTTGTCTGCGCACATGTGAGCTGTGCTGCCACTGTCAAGACACCAATAGCTATTTCTAAGTGAAGACATCATAGTAGACTCAATTGTGTTATGCATTGCCTTTTCTCCGAAAGAACAAGCGTTCGCTTGCTTGATTCTGCAATTTCTAGCATAATGGCTAAGTTTACTGCACTTAAAACATGAAAATTTCTTTTTGCTTTTTATTTCTTCGCGATTACCTCTATTACTGTGTTTTTGCTGGTCTTTATTGCGTGCGTACATTGCCCCTTGGTCATTTCTTTCAACCTTGGATCTTCTCGATTGATCCTCCTCTAAAATTTTCACCCTTAGCATTTCAGGACTTGGCAATTCGTCTCTTGTTTCCAGAGCACATCGGAATGTTTCATATGTGCTAGGCAGGCTGTATAGAAGCAATATTGAAAGCAGGTCATCACCAATTATCTTTATTTCTTTAAGCTTAGATACTACATCAAAAAAATCATTTAAATAGTCCCTAACATTATCGGCCTCATTCATGCGTGCTAGTACAATCTTCTTCAACAGGATGGTCTTCCTTGCTGGCCCTTTTGACTGGAAAGTAGACTCTAATTTTTTCCACATATCCGACGACGTAGTGCACGCGGCAATAAGTCCCAGCTCAGACGGGGAAACGGACAACATTATATTTGCGCTTGCCTTTTGGTCAAGTGTCTCCCATTTAGATAATTCATCACCAGCGGTTGCTGCAGGCTTGGGTGCCTCACCACTTACGTAAGCCCATAGATAGTTTTTGACGAAGACTGCTCTCATTTGCAGCTTCCATGTATCGTAATTTTCAGCATTAAGCAGTTGAATTCTTGCAAGCTGTCCCGACATATTTGTATATAATCCGAACAACTGCAGTTCAATTTTATAATAACTTATATTCTTGTACAGGGCTCTCTGGGCCCATAACCTGTTGTTAAATACAAATGTTTATGGTTTTTATTCAAAAGCGTCTATTCTTCAGTCGAGTTCAAGTATGACTGTCTAGTATTAAATCAAAAAGGAATAAAGAATACGTTACAATTTCAAGTTCTATGTAAAACAAAAGAGAATACGATAAATAAATGCAATTAGTGTAAACGTCAAAATACAAAGACAAAAGGGTGGCCATTCGAACGACTTCGTATATTCCAACAATGTCTAATATCAGGGGGCATATCACCGCATTCGAAATCGAGTCTTCTTTCGTGTGTACAAATATTTCGACGGCTGCAATTTTTTGGATCACAGTATTCGATCGCAATTAATATTGTCTACTACTATTAATTACATCGCAGTACGCATTTGACAATAAAGAAACAAAATATAAATAAAGTGGTGAAAAACTTCAAGATAAATGAATCCAAATGTATTTTTATGTTTCTCATCTTCGGAATCGGAGGATTAGTCCAATATTGCCATTATAAGTAGGAACATTCGTGACAAAAGCAATCCTTTTTCATTGCCAGAAGCTGAGTAAGTTGTGAGCTTAAAGCAAAATATTAGAACTAAATGTTTCATCGTTTGTACATAGATTCAAAAGACGTTTTCGGCTCTCTAAGGAAGCTTTTGAATACGTTTTATCGGAAATAAATACCTCTGGTTACATGTCGACGAGCGTACCACCCGTATTGCAGCTTGCCGCTACATTGTCCCTTTTGGCCAGTGGCAGCTTTCAGCACACGGCCGGGAATTTTTTTATTTTTTAGTGGGGTTGGCACAAAGCACTATGTGAAGTGGTGAAAAATGTAACAAATGAAATACACTACTTAGTGGAAAATCTTTTTCTTGGTATTCAATTTCCCTAAAAACAACAAAATTTATATTTTTAAAATTATTTCTTTAATTTTTTGTCGCTTCTTTGCTATTTTATTTGTTTTGCTGCTAAAAGCTAGAGTTTATTTGTTTTCGATAGTGTAGTAACAATCGAGTACAACATCGATTAGATGCGTTTCGGTAAAGAGTCCTGTGATCCACGTTAACAGCATTTCGATGAAAAAGCACTCGATTTCGAATGCGGTGATTTACCCCCAGGTCCTATATTAACTTTAAGATCCCTAAGATTATTTGAAAAATAGGCACTTACATATATTAAAATAATGCATTTTGACCAAGCATTATCAAAAATCTGGTAGTATAAATACATTTTTTACACAAAATAAATAATAGGTTTATAAATTACTTAAAAGAACAATCTT
Source organism: Sturmia bella (assembly GCA_963662145.1). Taxonomy (NCBI): domain Eukaryota; kingdom Metazoa; phylum Arthropoda; class Insecta; order Diptera; family Tachinidae; genus Sturmia; species Sturmia bella. Next base: position 29,598,486 of record OY759170.1, read on the forward strand.
TTTTAACACCGGTATTCATAAAAAATAAAATTTTTGGAGCACATACAATAAATTTTTCATATAAAATTTGTTTTAAATTGTATTTGAGCAACGTTTTATTTTTTATGAATACCGGTGCTAGTAAAGGCCTGCTGAACCATACGATCTGTTAAAAATAACATGTGTGTCCAAAAAGTGTGATAGTCTGGACTAAACGTGTATGTGTGTGAAAGATTTTTTGACAAGTCTGTCGAATTTGGTAATCTTTTGAAAATTTTCAAAAACTTTTTTTTCTATGCGATCAGAGTTGCCTTTTCGAAGTTGTTTACAAAAGTATGTGGCCGTTTTGATGCGACTTTTTAAAGTAGGACAGAATTCTATCAGATTTAGCTAGCAATTTTGTAGCATACCACCGAAAACTTCACTTAAAAGTGCTTATTGCCTGCATTACATTTACGGTATTCAAAGGGTCGTCCTAAAGTCTTAAAATAGTAGTACGAAAATATATGACTGCTGTGAGCAACCTGTCATAAAGTAGTGTGCTATATCAAATATGAATCAGCTGTTAAAGAAAAGGAAAGCAATTTAAATATTTTTGTCAAAATGCCAAAAAATAAGTAAAAAAAACTAAAATAATAGCCAGTTTGTCCGATAATTATCTATTAGATGTGTTGATAGCTGATTCAAGTAAATTTTAAATGAAATATGTATACTCATATTTATGAACAAATATACATTTTAATGCATTTATTTCTTAGGTGACGAAGAAGTGGAAGAACAAAGTAGTGAAATGTTTTTAATGAACTTTGTTACTTGCGTAGATGGACGCTTCTACGCAAGTAGCAAAGTCCCAAAAAGTGAAAAGTGGCACCAAAACGTGCTGAAAAAATTTGACGGCAATCGGTTTAATCAGATGGTTCGGGTTCAGCCGGAAGAATTTGCATATATACTAGACTTAATTAAAGGCGATGATGTATTTCACACAAGTCCAAAAACTGCACAGATTCCAATTGACATACAATTAAAAATTGTACTTTATCGCTTAGGCTCCTCTGGTGATGGACTTTCAATACGCAAAGTGGCTACCCTTTTTGGGGTGGGCGATGAAGGCCCAAAGCAACATTGAATTTGAAAAATAAATTCTTATACTGGCCTAATGCTAGGGAACGACAAGAAATACTGGCTGTAACTGACGAAGAGATGCCTGGCTGTGTAGGGTATATTGACGGCTCGGAAACTAAACTGTCTGAAGCACCTGTCAAAGACCACGAGCTTTTTTTTTCACGGAAGCGTCAATACGCCGTTAAGATTCAAGCAATTTGTGATTACAAATTACGAATAAGGCAGCTGACTGTAGGTTACCGAGGCGGTGTTCATGACGCAAAAATGTTTTTAAATTCTCCCCTGGCAAAGCATCCTGAACGATATTTTTCGCCTTCCGAGTGGATCGCTGGAGATAGTGCTTATCTCCTTAAACCGTTTTTATTAACACCATTTAGGGAAAACAGCTCGGAACATACCAATGGTGAAAGAGACTTGTATAACAAATACTTTTCTAAGCATCGAGTTCGTATTGAAAATTGCTTTGGTCTTTTAAAAGAGAAATTCAGTAGCTTAAAGGAACCAAAATTTCGAATGAGCTCAAATAAGAATAAAAGGGATTGTAACAAGTGGATAATGGTTTGCTGTATTCTGCATAATGTATTGATACAATTTCAAGACAAAAATAAAAATAGTTCCGAAATTTCAACCATCCATATTGATTTGCCTCAAGCATGCAATACTAGAACTGATTTGCTTAACTTTATAAAAAATCGAAATGCTTAAATATTTTTATATGTATATACATTTTTATTAATAAAAAAATAATTAAAGTAGTAGTTCTTCTACATATGAATTAAAAACAAATTAATTTAAAAGTAATTCACAGTGAGTTTGTACTATAAGTTTGTGTACATGCTAACAAAATGTTTAGCACTAAAGCTTTTTCCAGTTATTTGTATTTTAGTTTTAGCTGCTCCATAGCCAATCTTTCTTTCATTTCCTGTTCCATCATTTTCAGTCTTTCGTTACTATTAATCTCCTTTTCCCGCAGTTCTAGTTCCTTTTCTTTCAACCTAAATTCCTTTTCCTTAAAATTCAGTTCTTTCTCAGCTTTCTCTTTTCTGAAGCTTAACATTTCTGATTGAATTTCGAATATATCAGCTGCAGCTGTTCTGGAGTAAATTCCTTTTCTGCTAGTTGAAGCCACATTTTCTATTTCATTTAATACATAGTTTGATGACAAGAATTCTTCATTGACCGTCCCTATGCAGTCTAAGCTTTCTGTTGACATTTCCAAATCTAGTTATATATCTGCCACTTTTTGCATTACATTATAACGCATTCTTTTTTTGTGTGTTATATAATTCATTAGTATACAGCGCCAGCTGTTAATCCAAGAGGTCCGAGTTCGAATCCGACATGGGCCGAACATTAAAAATTATTTTTATTTTTTTTTTTGCGTTTAACTGATGTTTGGTAATTTATATATATTTATTAATTTGATTTACATATATAATTAAATATAATTTATATATATTTACATTACTAGAGAGTAATGACTTCAACTAGTAACTTTTGTAAACATAAAACTCTGGGTTTTTATTTTAATTACACATTTAAAAACTGTAATGCATTACTTTTGGGATATATCGTATTTATCTAAATAATTTTATCGAGGTTTCGATCCATTGTCCTGAAGAAGCTATCCGAATGAGAGCGAAATAACGACAAAAATATTGGAATAAATAAACAAAATATATACAATAAAAAAACCTTCAGGTAAAGAAAATAATAATATTAAGTCAACTTAAGCAACTCGAAACTTAGAGGCTCCTTACAAAATGAATGTATTAAAAAGAACTAATTATCTTAAAGAATATTTAAAGTTTACCCCCCGATTATGGTTCACAACATCTAAATGTTGTGTTGTTAGATTTACAACACAACTTACAACTCTTTTTGTGATTATGGTTCACAACATCTAGGTGTTGTGTATGTCACAGAGTTGTTTTTCATTTGTAGAGTATCTTTCCGCAAAAATACATGCCTGCATACAAAGAACTACCAAGTAAAGTAACACTTCCAGAAAGATGCACGCGTATGTTGCTTTGATTACGCAAACACGAGCGAAAACCAATAAAGTTTGACATTTCATTGTCAAGTTTTACAACCAAAAGACATGGAGATTTTTTTTTTGGTGTTGTATTTTATATATCACCGCAACTACCGCGTAGAAAAGCAGTGGTAAAAATGAAAAGAATGAAAAACGTTTTTCTTAGAAAAATACAAACAAAGCCATAAAAATGTATGCAAATGTTGATGTTAATTAATTTCTATTATTCGAACTTTTTCTCATATAATTATTTATGTATTAAATTTGTCAGGCTCAAGTTCTTTCTATATTATCTTTGTGATTGATATTAATTAAATTAGACAAAGAAAACATCAAAGACATTTAGCAGGGTGGACAACTAGTTGTTTCAAAGCCGCCACGCTTTCTCGTCAGCACCCGTCTTTGAACTCAGGGGCTCATGTTTCTAAAGCGACAACCATGCCATTCAGCCACCTAAGTTGTTGTATATTTTCTGTCTAAATTTTTTTTTTTTAATTATATCAAACACACCATTCATTTCTATATTTATTTGTGTATATTTATCATTGCATATTTACCGGGTGAGAGTTTCTCACCACAAAGGTAAGTAAGTTGTATTTCAACTTTTTTTTTATTTCATATATTATTTTTATATTGTTATTTCAAATTTCATTTCTTAGATTTTTCAAATGTTCTGCTGTGCCCAGCGATTGTAAAGTTAGTTAATTTCTATTATTCGAACTTTTTCTTATATAATTATTTATGTATTAAATTTATCAGGCTCAAGTTCTTTCTATATTATATTGAAATAACAATATAAGAATAATATATGAAATAAAAAAAATAAAAAGTTGAAATACAACTTACTTACCTTTGTGGTGAGAAACTCTCACCCGGTAAATATGCAATGATAAATATACACAAATAAATATAGAAATGAATGGTGTTTGATATAATTAAAAAAAAAAAAAAAATTTAGACAGAAAATATACAACAACTTAGGTGGCTGAGTGGCATGGTTGTCGCTTTAGAAACATGAGCCCCTGAGTTCAAAGACGGGTGCTGACGAGAAAGTATGGCGGCTTTGAAACAACTAGTTGTCCACCCTGCTAAATGTCTTTGATGTTTTCTTTGTCTAATTTAATTAATATCAATCACAAAGATAATATAGAAAGAACTTGAGCCTGATAAATTTAATCATAAAATGATTGTAATATGAGGTAGGAGAGATAGAAAAAAAACTCCATAAATATAATTGATTTTAACAGAAAATACGGAATTTATTCTTGCATCAAAATAAAGTACCCACTTAGGTACTTTCTGGCGTTTATGTACTCATTATTGCGCATCACTGAACGGGTATAATAAATGGGTTAATCAGACTGTCCCAAAATGTACACACATACTAAGTTAGTTTCTCTGACATGAGAAGATAATCCCTGCCGGCAACTCAGTTAACTAATAATGAATTACAAGCTAACTTTTTTACAACTGGTGGTGGTTGACACTTAGATTATTTTCAATGGAGATGACTGACTATTTTAACATTACGATGTCCTAGGAGGTAGTCAATTGTCCGACGCTGCATTACTTTTCAACTAATTTCAAGTTAACTACTTCAAAGTCAGTACATACAGAAAAAAATGTACAAATCAAGGCTGATTTTACATTTTTCGGTGGTAATAGTTATTATATTTTATTAAATTAAATTTCATCACACTTTTTTTTTTTTTTTGTTAGCCTCTGGTGGGATTCGAACCACTAAGCCTCAATACTGGTGAGCAGCCATCGCTACATTTAAAACGAATGCGAAAATAGGCAATTTAATTCAAGAGTTATTTACCGTGTATGTGTGTATGTTAGTATTTGAATTTTGAGTGAACTCTGCACTACGTTTCGATTGTATTGTAGCTAATTTGAAGCTAGTCCATAAAAGTTAACGTGAAGTTAATTATTTTAGTAGTCGACTACCAATTTGCTGGCAGGGATTTTATTACCTCATGTAAATCACCGCTATCATGTATATTTTTCTACATGGCAAACTACATGATACGTGAGACAGATATAGTTATCTGGTATAAACTCTTCTAAAACTTTACGAAACAAAAAAAAGTTCTTTCGAAGTCACTGATGAAACAGAAGTGAGACCAAAGGGGATAAGAAGAATCCTTGAGCATTGATAACTTCTTTCCTAATTTGATCGCTGTGGTGTGCACAACAGAAATTGTAAGAATTAAAACCTAGTGAAAAAAAAGAAAGACAACTAAATTTAAGTTAAATTCTCGGAAAAGAAAAAGGAGCTTGAGGAAAACATGGTTCATAATTGGAACACATAAGAATAGCAGGATTTACATCATTAAGCCATATCTGTATTTTCAGTGCTCTCGCTGAATAGTGTTCGAAACAAATTAGTTTCCTCGGTGCTACGAAATGTGAGGTTTACATTTTCTTGCAAATAGTTCCACTACTTAAATTTAGAACCTAAAAGCTCGGTATGTCTTTTGGACGCACACGAAACAGCACTTTGCTTCCCAAGAGGAATGAAGCTCCTCCTCTTTAATTCTCCTTCAGGTGGAGCATATTCTGATTCAGGGCATACAATTCAGCTTGGAGACGGTTGAAATTTAGTTGAATATTAGTATTCCATCAACTAATTTCGGAATAGCATCGTTTTTCTGACACCTTACAGTCTTAATACAACTATGTATCAATATTTGCTTATTTAATATGTTGTCTTATTTTGAAATGAAATGCGCTTGTTTTCGATAAACAGAAATAGCAATTATTTTCTGTGCTAGCCAATTAATCGGTTCAATAAATGGCAATGCAATTTAACTATATATATATATATATATATATATATATATATATATATATATATATATATATATATATATATATATATATATATATATATATATATATATATATATATATATATATATATATATATATATATATATATATATATATATATATATATATATATATATATATATATATATATATATATATATATATATATATATATATATATATATATATATCGTTTTTCCAGGATCTTAGTGTTACGTAACAAGATGAACAACAAACCGATGGTATATACCATGATACAATTAACAAGGTAGCCTCGTCAGCTAAACCGTTAACCAACTGACTACTTTAGGTTGTCAAGAGATTGCAGAGAGGAAATGCAGCCAAAACTAGGTAGCAAATCCGCGTAAGCTCAGTGCATCTCTCTTACGCAAATGTAGAAGTGGCGTCGTTTTGACAGTTTGCATAAGTTGTACAAAAACAAAATGCATGTTATTTTTATTGAAGTTGTTCTTATTGTAGCGAAAAGGCTACCTTGATAATTGTATCATGGTATATACCATTGTAGTGTATTTTATAAGTTCACTTATACTAGTATAACCAATTTCATAAGTTCACTCTTATCACTCACTCATGTTACTCTATACGAAATAGAACTATCCTTCTTTTGCTTATTAATGTTTTACATATGGATATCGTTATCTTTTTCTTACTTATAATAAAATCCACTCAGTTGGAATAATGGAATATGTTTTCGAATAAGATTTATACCGTTACTTTTATATAAAATTTGTGGACTAGGAAAAAGCGGCTACAAGCTGTTATACAAGAATGAGGATGGTAATATCAGATCTTGTATATTAGCTAGAAGCGATTTGAATGTCTTTATTTTGTCTGATTACGGCTATGGAGATACAGTAGCGGTAGCCTGGGAGACGCGTAATGGTACTTTTATAATGGTCTCCAGCTACAAGAACTCGAATTGCGAACCACCACCATCTATAGTTCGAGATATAATTGACATGGTCATGTAACAATCTGCCTGTGGTCATTGGAGCAGACGCCAATGCTCATCATGAGGTATGGGGAAGCTCGGAAACAAACACCAGGGGTGAGTTAATGTTTGACTTTATTATTTGTAGAGACTTGAATGTTATAAACATTGGGTCGAAACCCACTTTTGTTGTTGCTAATAGGAGTGAGGTTCTTGATATTACTCTAGCAAGTGCTAGGCTCTCAGGTATGGTCAGGGAATGGAAGGTATCTAGTGACTGTTCATTCTCTGACCACAGGTATATTGAATTCGAAATAGGACTTCAGGTGGTAGAAGGCACAGAAGAAACAGGAGAAAAATGGATTGGGAGATGCATGGTAGACTTCTATCAGATCTCCTTCCTGAACCTCTAGTTATAGGAAACTGCATAGATATTGAATCGGCGGTTGACCTCTTGAGATAGCCACGACTGAGTCTTGCAGACTGAGGTAGGAGTAAACCACCTTGGATGTGGATATAGCGAGAGCTCGTAGAGAGTATCGAAATTTATTTAATGAGGCAAAAGTATTGGAAAACTGCTCTCAGTACAAAGTTTCAGTGAACAGATTTAAGAATCTGATCAGAAATGCGAAGAGAAAGTCTTGGAGATCTTTCTGCAGTGGTGTGGAGGGGGTATCTGAGACCAGCAGGCTTCGCAAGATTCTAGCAACTACGAGGAACATTCCGAGTTTCGTAAAGAAACAAAATGGTAGTTGGACGACCAGTGCCCATGAGACCCTTGAGGTACTCATGGATGCTCACCTTCCCGGATGATCTTCCAATGAGGGAGAGTCCATCAACGAGGAATGAAAAAGCCATGGGGTCGATCTGTAACATATTGACAAGGACAAGATCCTCTGGGCGATGAATAGTTTTGATCCATTCAAGGCATCTGGTCCGGATGGTGTCATACCTGCTCACTTGCAAAGGAATGCAGAAATTGTAATGTCATGGTTGATAAGGATATACAGGGCCTTTCTCAGATGGTCCTTCGTACCGACATCGTGGCGAAGGTGTTCGGTGGTCTTCATTTCGAAAGGAGGGAGGATCTCGCACACCACTCCGAAGGATTTCAGACCTATAAGTCTATCATCCTTTCTCTTAAAGACTCTAAAGCAGATTATAAATCTGCGACTTAGGGTGTCTATAAATCAACATCGATGGTCCAACTCTCAGCATGCCTATACAAAGGGAAAGAGTGTTGAGACCGCACTGCACTCTCTTGTTGGCTTCATAGAAAAGAATTTGGAACAAGGAGAGTATACTGTAACGAAGCTTCGTTACATATGTGTATATATGTACATAAGTATAGATTTTTAGATTATAATTAGGTACGAAATGGGTTAACACTTTGTTACTCAGAAGATTTTTTATTTTGAAGTGTACATATTATCTGATTTATTTTTGAATTCCATACCGTTATTATATATATTTGTAGATTATTGAATATTGACATACATACATATGTATGTGTATGGAGGTAGATTATTATCATTTACAACTAGCATGTAAGCACACGCGTATACCTATACACATACCTTATTAGTATTTTACATTTACATTTAAAGAGTAATTATCAGTAGAAAATGGGAACAGTTTTGGTTAGAGAGTATTCTCTCTCTCATTCTATGTTAAAAGCGAGCGAGATAAACCCCAGCTAAGTCTCACACATTTACATACGCTTTTCTTTGCATCTGCACACGTTGTTCAATTTACTCACTACTACAATACCAGTATCAGTACTGTTGTCTTAAGCTATTACTAATACTTCAGTTGGGCTTTGTCTGCCTTGGTGTGTGGACAGCTAGGCGCAAGTTTGTAACAGCTTCACTAGCAGCCACAATATACTCAACACAAACCCAACTCAAGTAGTGGTGTACAGGGTATCTACTGGTTACCAATAGCCATAGGTCCCAGGCACAATAGTAGTAGTGCACAGAGACACTAATGGCCATAGGTCTCAGGCATAGTAGTGATAATACCTTAATATCCACTAAAACTATTTCAATTTAAGGAGACGAGAACGCGGGCATTCTGGTTCTTGACGTCAACGAGATCTAACTGCTGGACGCTTGTAAAACTTATTTTCTACAGAACATTTGGTTATTTATATTGAACTAAGTATTTCTGGAATTCGCTTGGTATTTCTTTGATCCGGTGTTGGTTGGAATTATGCCTAATAAATTTTAAGTTACTTATTGAAAGTCTAATGAGTTTCATTATATCCTGGTTATCCGAGTGAGTATTCCCTGGCAAGAATCATTATAAATGGCGCCCGAGCAGGGACTGTGAAAACTATAGGAATCAATCATATTGAAATAAATTTTACTCGTATAAAAGTTCAAGTCCAATAGCAAGAATCCAGTAGTGAGAATGAGTCGATCATTTATTAATTTCTTAAAAAAGGACGTATTGGCAGATTGTTTGAAGGAGCTACGCATTGAGAGTGATGGTAGTGTTGATGATATGCGGGTTCGACTCAGAGCCTACCTTGTTAAAGGCGATATCCCTCCAGATCACGAATCTTACATCCAGAAATTGAGAGCGGCACATGAGGCTAATAGGGAATTAAAGGTTCCAGATCAGAGAGATTGTCAAGTTGTTTCGCCAGCCCTATCAATGCACGAAGAAGGCGAAAATCATACGAATATTGCGGAACTTTGTGATAAAGTACGGAAGTGGGGCGTAAAGTATGATGGCGGCAAAGAACCGCTATGCTTTCTGGAAAGAATTGAAGAGTTAGCCACGTGTTATTCTATCCCACAAACGTCATTATTAAACTTCATGCCAGAGCTGTTAAGAGGCGAAGCTTTAGCCTGGTATCGAAATAATAAAATTAATTGGGATACATACACTGATTTTGTAGAAGATTTCAAGCTATTTTTTTTGCCAAGCCGATTTTTCGAAAACTTGGAGGATTCGATTAGGAATCGAAGCCAGAAAGCTAATGAAAGTTTTGTTGCATACGTAACAGAGCTACAGTCACTAATGAGGTGGGCCGATTTAACATTAAACCAGCAGTTAGACCGAATTTATAAAAATTGCAGAGCGGAGTACAAGATCTATATCAAAAGAAATGAGTTTAGCAAACTGAGAGACCTAATCGTGTTGGCCCAAGAATACGAAAATATTAGAGCAGAAGAAAATAAGCAAATAAGACCTTTTCGCCGCGTGCAGACCGTCGTTGCAGTTGAAAATTCGAATTTTGTGTGCTATCGTTGTGGAGAGCAAGGTCATAACCGAGCGAGGTGTAATAAGCCCCAGGTACTGTTCTGCTGGGATTGCGGTAAGAGAGGCGTGAAAACGGTAGACTGTTGCCGTTATAACGCGGAAAACTCAAACAGAGACCCTCGGGCAGAGGGAAGGACAGAAGGTCTCTAAAATCATTATCCTTTCCAATAAAAATCGAACTTGACGAAGACAACCGTTTAAAAACATGGATAAAAATAAGAAACAAAAAAATTTCAACAATTGTAGATACTGGCGCTACACATTCGTGCATAGAGTTGTCAATAGTAAAGAATCTACAAATTCCCATAACTACAGCAGATTTTCCAGTTTTACACTTAGCAGATAGATCAAAAATACCCGTGGAGGGGTTAGTAACCACGTGGCTTACGATGAATGGTGTCACATATCGGCATAATTTTATTGTCCTAAAAAATAGTATTGATCCGATTATTCTGGGGACAGATTTCTTGCAACAGACTGGGCGGGAATTGCACGTCATTCCCCATAAGAAAGGAAAAGATTTTAGTAAGTCCAACAGTATGAATAATATTCTAATAAGTTCGTTACAGCCGAAATCACTGACTGAGGAGAAAGGCAAAGATGAGACGGAAGAAGTAATTTCGAAGTTTTTATCAGTCGAGCTACCTCGCTTTGAAAATATTGACGGGCCGTCCCCGGTTACTCAACATGTCATCACCATGAAGCATTCACGCCCGCTACGTCAAAGGTACTATCCGCGGAACCCGGCAATGCAAGAGATTATCAATAAACAGATAGACACCTTATTACAAGAGGGTAAGATCGAACCATCAAAGAGCCCATATAGTTCACCGATTGTCCTCGTACGAAAAAAGAATAATGACTGGAGACTGTGTGTCGACTTTCGACAAATAAACGAAAACTCTATTCGCGATGCGTATCCACTTCCACAAATTAACTCAATCTTGGAGAAGTTACGGGACAGTAAATATTTTAGTACTATCGATCTCCGAAACGGATATTGGCAAATACCTATGGCCCCGGAAAGTAGGAGTTACACCGCTTTCACTGTTCCAGGTCGCGGCCTTTTCCAATGGTGCGTCATGCCTTTCGGCCTACACTCGGCTTCGGCTACCTTTCAGAGGGCATTAGACGCAGTGATTGCTACCGATCTCGACTCTTTTGCTTTTGCCTACCTCGACGATATCGTAGTGTTAGGCAGGACCCTCGAAGAACATTTACGCAATTTAAAAATCGTCTTCAATCGTCTAATTTCTGCTAAGCTGCGCATAAATCCCGATAAATGTTCATTCGCAAAAAGGACGATTAAATATTTGGGCCACGTGATTAGCGAAGAAGGTATACACACAGATCCTGAAAAGGTGAGTGCAATTTTGGCTTTACCTGAACCCACTACACTAAAGGAGTTAAGATCATTTTTAAATACGGCAGCATGGTACCGACGTTTCGTACCCAACTTCTCGACTCTGACTGCCCCATTGAACGAACTTTTGAAGAAAGGAAAGAAATGGGAGTGGGGAACCTGCCAGCAGAAAACTTTCGAAGAAATAAAACAAAAGCTCATCGAAGCACCCGCTCTGACTTGTCCCGATTTCACCCGTACCTTTACTCTGCAAACGGATGCCAGCGATGTGGGGTTAGGTGCAGTTCTTACCCAGGAGCACGAAGATGGTGAAAGAGTAATCTCTTACGCTAGCCGCACGTTACTAGCTGCGGAGCGTAACTACACAGTCACTGAGAAGGAATGCCTGGCCATAATTTGGGGTATTCGAAAAATGAGGCATTACCTCGAAGGATACCACTTTGTCATCCTAACTGATCATCAATCACTGAAGTGGCTGAATTCGATTCAATCACCTTCTGGCAGAATAGCGCGATGGGCCCTAGAGCTAATGCAATTCGATTATGAAATCCGATATAGGAAGGGCAGCTTTAACGTTATCGCCGATGCGCTCTCACGAGCTCCAGTATCGTCAACACATATAACTCCCGCCATACAAACTATCCGAGACCGTCTAGACAATAACGATCACTGGTATCAGAAAAAGTATCAGCTAGTCCGTGAGCACCCAGAACAATGTCCCGACTATCAAATTGATGAGAAAGGTAACCTGAGAAGACATATCTACGACTCATCGTGTTACAACGTCGAAGACCCGGTCCCATGGAAACTGGTAGTTTCAAAATCCGACAGACTTCGAGTCCTTAAAGAATGCCACGACGACATTACTGCAGGTCATTTAGGCATAAATAAAACTATTGCCCGTATAACTAAACTCTACTATTGGCCCGGTCTTTTCCGCGACATAACCAAATACGTAAGGAATTGTGAAACTTGCCAACGATTTAAACCACTACAACAAGCACCAGCTGGTAAAATGCGTACACATCAAGCTCCTTGCCCCGGCCATACCGTGTGTGCCGATTTCGTTGGGCCTTTACCACGATCTATTCACGGTAATACATACCTGATCGTCTTCCACGATAAGTTCACGAAATGGTCCGAGTTCATTGCAGTCAGAAAAGCAACCACTCAAACTTTCCTGAAAGCTTTCCGAGAGCGTATTTTATCTCGTTTTGGAGTACCACATGTACTGGTAACGGACAATGGTACTCAGTTTAATAGCCGAGAATGTCAAAACTATCTAAAAAAAATTGGGGTAACTCAACGTTTCACCGCACCCTACGCACCCCAGGAAAACCCCACCGAGAGAACGAATAGGATTATTAAAACCATGATCGCACAATATACTGAGAGCAACCAGAGGAAATGGGACGATCACCTGCCCGAATTAACTTTAGCCATAAACTCGAGTAAACAATCATCCACCCAGTATAGTCCAGCCTATCTTCGGAAAGATTAATTTTTCTCGATTGAAGATTAGCCAGACATCCAAGGAACTTCGAATATATATTGCCACCTCGATACCATCCACATACTTTTTGAACCTGGTACGCCTTCCGGGATTAATGGGTTCAAGAGAAGATAGTATATGCGTGATGAGTTTATTCCGAAAGTCATGCTCTTCTTCTTCGATACCCAGGTCTCTTACTAATTGAGTAAGACTATCAGACTTCGGAGGTTTATACACCACGAGATCATGGAGGTCTAACCTTGGTAAAGTTATTACTGATGTAACTTGGGGTTTGTTGGGGTAGCCGCCTAAAAGTATAGTTTGGCGACGTTTCTGCTTTTCCTTCTCTATCACTTGTCGAAAACGTGCGCAACTTTTCTTGAATTTGTCTTCAGACATCTCTGCTATTGGTGTGATATGGCTTAAGATCTTTCACATGGGCGGTGAGTTTCCTCTTTTTATTTGTAATGTCAGCTAGTTCAACAATAACTGGTGATATGAATTTATTGACTACGTATGGACCGTCGTATTTAGGGGCCAATTTAGCTGCGAAGTAATCAACGGCTTTCGATAACACGTGTTTCTTTACCAGTATTTGATCGTTCTTTTTGGGCGACCATTCACGACGTCTTAAGTTGTAATGAAATGCTTGTTTCTCGGCGCAATTTTGTAAATTCGTGCGGACTATTTGGAAAATGTTTTGCAAATAGCGGTAGCCTGTATCTAAGTTGAACTCAGTAACTGCTGACGGTGAGTTCGTCTTTACATCGAAAAGAGTATTAGGAAGGCGCAATTCCCTACCGAGTGTCAGATAGGCTGGACTATACTGGGTGGATGATTGTTTACTCGAGTTTATGGCTAAAGTTAATTCGGGCAGGTGATCGTCCCATTTCCTCTGGTTGCTCTCAGTATATTGTGCGATCATGGTTTTAATAATCCTATTCGTTCTCTCGGTGGGGTTTTCCTGGGGTGCGTAGGGTGCGGTGAAACGTTGAGTTACCCCAATTTTTTTTAGATAGTTTTGACATTCTCGGCTATTAAACTGAGTACCATTGTCCGTTACCAGTACATGTGGTACTCCAAAACGAGATAAAATACGCTCTCGGAAAGCTTTCAGGAAAGTTTGAGTGGTTGCTTTTCTGACTGCAATGAACTCGGACCATTTCGTGAACTTATCGTGGAAGACGATCAGGTATGTATTACCGTGAATAGATCGTGGTAAAGGCCCAACGAAATCGGCACACACGGTATGGCCGGGGCAAGGAGCTTGATGTGTACGCATTTTACCAGCTGGTGCTTGTTGTAGTGGTTTAAATCGTTGGCAAGTTTCACAATTCCTTACGTATTTGGTTATGTCGCGGAAAAGACCGGGCCAATAGTAGAGTTTAGTTATACGGGCAATAGTTTTATTTATGCCTAAATGACCTGCAGTAATGTCGTCGTGGCATTCTTTAAGGACTCGAAGTCTGTCGGATTTTGAAACTACCAGTTTCCATGGGACCGGGTCTTCGACGTTGTAACACGATGAGTCGTAGATATGTCTTCTCAGGTTACCTTTCTCATCAATTTGATAGTCGGGACATTGTTCTGGGTGCTCACGGACTAGCTGATACTTTTTCTGATACCAGTGATCGTTATTGTCTAGACGGTCTCGGATAGTTTGTATGGCGGGAGTTATATGTGTTGACGATACTGGAGCTCGTGAGAGCGCATCGGCGATAACGTTAAAGCTGCCCTTCCTATATCGGATTTCATAATCGAATTGCATTAGCTCTAGGGCCCATCGCGCTATTCTGCCAGAAGGTGATTGAATCGAATTCAGCCACTTCAGTGATTGATGATCAGTTAGGATGACAAAGTGGTATCCTTCGAGGTAATGCCTCATTTTTCGAATACCCCAAATTATGGCCAGGCATTCCTTCTCAGTGACTGTGTAGTTACGCTCCGCAGCTAGTAACGTGCGGCTAGCGTAAGAGATTACTCTTTCACCATCTTCGTGCTCCTGGGTAAGAACTGCACCTAACCCCACATCGCTGGCATCCGTTTGCAGAGTAAAGGTACGGGTGAAATCGGGACAAGTCAGAGCGGGTGCTTCGATGAGCTTTTGTTTTATTTCTTCGAAAGTTTTCTGCTGGCAGGTTCCCCACTCCCATTTCTTTCCTTTCTTCAAAAGTTCGTTCAATGGGGCAGTCAGAGTCGAGAAGTTGGGTACGAAACGTCGGTACCATGCTGCCGTATTTAAAAATGATCTTAACTCCTTTAGTGTAGTGGGTTCAGGTAAAGCCAAAATTGCACTCACCTTTTCAGGATCTGTGTGTATACCTTCTTCGCTAATCACGTGGCCCAAATATTTAATCGTCCTTTTTGCGAATGAACATTTATCGGGATTTATGCGCAGCTTAGCAGAAATTAGACGATTGAAGACGATTTTTAAATTGCGTAAATGTTCTTCGAGGGTCCTGCCTAACACTACGATATCGTCGAGGTAGGCAAAAGCAAAAGAGTCGAGATCGGTAGCAATCACTGCGTCTAATGCCCTCTGAAAGGTAGCCGAAGCCGAGTGTAGGCCGAAAGGCATGACGCACCATTGGAAAAGGCCGCGACCTGGAACAGTGAAAGCGGTGTAACTCCTACTTTCCGGGGCCATAGGTATTTGCCAATATCCGTTTCGGAGATCGATAGTACTAAAATATTTACTGTCCCGTAACTTCTCCAAGATTGAGTTAATTTGTGGAAGTGGATACGCATCGCGAATAGAGTTTTCGTTTATTTGTCGAAAGTCGACACACAGTCTCCAGTCATTATTCTTTTTTCGTACGAGGACAATCGGTGAACTATATGGGCTCTTTGATGGTTCGATCTTACCCTCTTGTAATAAGGTGTCTATCTGTTTATTGATAATCTCTTGCATTGCCGGGTTCCGCGGATAGTACCTTTGACGTAGCGGGCGTGAATGCTTCATGGTGATGACATGTTGAGTAACCGGGGACGGCCCGTCAATATTTTCAAAGCGAGGTAGCTCGACTGATAAAAACTTCGAAATTACTTCTTCCGTCTCATCTTTGCCTTTCTCCTCAGTCAGTGATTTCGGCTGTAACGAACTTATTAGAATATTATTCATACTGTTGGAGTGAAATATGGGTTCTATTTTTTATTTACACATTAAAAAATGTAATACCTTGAAATTAACAATAATTATAACCATTTTTTGTGATAATGGAATTTTTTTAATCCTACACTAAAAAAAAATTTTACACTAAAAAAAAATAAACTTAATTAGAGATTTTGCCGATATTACAAAAAAATTTATTATTTTTTGCTGTCAAATTTGATAATTTTAATAAACATTTTAAAAATATGAACTGCAATACATTTTAATAGCATTTGTAAGAATGGTAGGTTATATTTATTATTATTTTTTACTAATATTATGTTTCTCGTACTTAAATACCTATGAAATGCAATTATAATTATTTTTCATTTGACACAAATATTGATTGCAAATATTCTATATTTTATATTAAATTACTTTTTCAGGCTCAAGTTCAACCCTTGGGTAGCAACCCTTGTTTGCTACCCAGAAACAGCCGGTTGTCCACCTAGCAAATAAATTTTACTTTTCTTTACTTAATTGATATTGATTAAAAAGTAGTGAAAACCCAAGGGTTGAACTTGAGCCTGAAAAAGTAATTTAATATAAATGTATTACAACACAGAAGTTCAATAACAAAATTAAAATTTACAGTAAAATATTCTATATTTTGTTCTGTGCTATTTCCGTTCTTTAGTAGGTTTTTGGCTTCTTCATCTAAATCCTGATGTTCCACTTTCCACTGAATTCTAATATTGGAGATGAACGGATCTGACGTTGCCAATAATATATTAAATAGATCTTCATTTGTGGAATTTCGTGAAATTTTTCTAGTATTGTGCTCTCTATAAAATCTGTAATCCTCGTTCCTTTTTTCCTGAGCCTGCTCTGAAAGATCTCCAAATGATATTTAATGATGTCTTCTCCATGATAAAGGATTTTGTGAACTGTTGCAGACATATTCCTCCATGGGTAGTTGGCTATACATATATATTTTTGCAGTTTCCTTAGTATAATCACCAAATTTTTTAGAGTCAATTTCTTCATTGCACGCAAGTACTTCTAGGATTATTTTAAATCTGAAAATTAGGTTTAAGTCCACTCCTGTTATTTTAGACGCTGTTTCTGGATCTGAAAAGAATCTTCCTTGTTTTGGCTGATCTATAATCAATCCAAATTTGCGATATTCATTTACTGTAGCCAACTTCTTGGTAGTGCTTTTACGAAATTAGATAATTGCTCTTGTATTTCGGTGCTACACGAATTTAAGTTTAATTTTATTTTAACGTAACTAAGAACATCTTCCTGGTTTTTATTTCTAAAATACTCTTCTGCCAGTTCTTTATAACTAAAGCTCTCCATATTTGTCTGAATATTTTTATTTGTGTATGTTATGTTTTATCACTTGTACATCTGTGCACTTAAAGCATTAACTTATTATTGAGCAATCCATTATCGAATCCGTAGTTTTATATATTTTTAGGTAAATATTATTCAAACATTGATCTTCAATTTCATAGCAGGTAGTACTTAAACTGAACAAAACTGCACTTGTTATTCAGACCTTAATATCAGGAAAAACTAATAGGTATCTCGCCAATATAGGGTTTTTTATCTTTAGTGGTTTAATGTCGCCATTATTGCTATAAAATTGTTTATGACATTGGTTGACCCTAACAGTTGATAACAGGTAAATTAGAAAGAGATCGTATGTTTAGTGTAGAACGTATTGTGATATTTTTAACATCTTTTTTTTGCTGATCAAAACAGAGCCATAAAGCCCTTTTGTAGGTATTACAGTTATGTGCATGCAGTTGTTTGCACTTTGTTGTTTACGTATTTATGTGAAATTAAAGAATTTGAGGTTAAGGAGAGTTGTTCTGTAATGGATGTAAGTAGCATTAAGAAATCCTGTTACAATTTGTGTTTCTTTTTGTTTCGCTTTTATAAAAAAATTTTCTCGGTTTGGAAAAAATGTTCCAATTTTTTTTAGAGTAATTTCATTAAAATGAAAAAAAGTGTTCTACTGGCGGATCGTGGCGGGTGCAAAAGTATATATAGGGTTAAAGAGGACAATTTCAGCTTTCTTTGAGAAATATACGTTTCTTGTTCCCTTTTGTTCCCTAGAAGTTCTATTCCACTAAATTTTAAATTTCAGTGAAATATATTTGAACAAAAAGGAGATTTTTGTGCTAAACAATTCTAAATATAAAAATACTTGGAATTGTAAATATAATTATTTCAAAGGAAGTAATTATATTTGAGTTGGAGAAGAAGAAAACGTATGTTGGTTTCTTTTCAATATTGGGTGTTTTATTTGTGTAATTTACCTTACAAATTGCACCGGGGGTCGTCCGCACTTGCTGCTGGTTTGGGTCACAAAAAATGATTAGCTTTTATTTTCTATCATTAGCAGGAAATTAAAATCCCCTTCTCATATCAATGCATTTTCCATTGGAAAATGCATCTTTCAGTGCGGCCGACCTTACATCATATTACTGAACACGGCTTAACAGGGTTAACAATATATGAACTAAAGTTAGTCTACAGAAACAATTGCAAGCATATTGTAAAAAAGCTTAATGTAATTCATTCATTATTCTTGCAATTGTTTCTTAGGAAATAAAAAAAATAAAAAGAAATAATATTGTCCAAATTAGTTTGGACATGGCGGGGGGCCTCGAAACTAGGCAGATTGCCCTGAGGTACATAGAACCTGCGCTAAAGATTTTATCGCCTCCGCTATCAGGCATGTTGGTGTTGCGCCGGTTGACGTTGATGAGGCTGCTGGTGCTTGTGATGCTGTTGATGTTGCTACTGTTGTTGTTGTTGTTGTTGCAGGCGCAGTTGTTGCTTTCTTGGCTGGTTTTTTCTTCCGTTTAGCTACCCGGTGAGAAGGATGCAGCAATGTGTGGTGGTACTTG
The DNA here is from genome assembly GCA_963662145.1 of Sturmia bella. NCBI lineage: Eukaryota > Metazoa > Arthropoda > Insecta > Diptera > Tachinidae > Sturmia > Sturmia bella. The sequence goes on from OY759170.1 coordinate 29,617,549, forward strand.
CCACACTTTCTGCATGTATCCAACGAATCACACGCCCTGAGATCGTGGCTACGGGCCAAACAGTTCTGGCACCATCTGTACTTTTCTACCATTTCTTCTCTTCCTTTCACGGACATTGCCAAGAACTTTCGACAAAACCTCACGCCATGAGAGTCATTGCATAGTTCACACTTCGAAAATTCGGAGCTTCGCCGACGATAGCTTCTGCTGAGGAGCTCCCTGGGACGAGTCGATACCAATCTGCGGTTAGATCTAACAGTGTAAAGAAAACAAACGATAAAAATTAGAAATTCAAGCCTTTAGAGCAGAAAGTTGAAACATGTAAATAGGAAAATGAGTACTTGGGTAGTTAATATTACAAATCTTATCTGATACTGAGTGTCAAGCGCTGGACTTTGTGTTGACAGAGAAATGTGCTAATCTGAGGTCTGATTTCTCAGATAAGGGAGGTAGCACAGCTTAACTATAGGACGAGTTATGACTCCAGAAACGACACGTACATTTGCAGTGCGTACTTTTCCATGGCGTCCTAGTCGCCATTCTTGAGGAGGCAGTAAATCGTCCTTTACTACTACTAGATCTCCCACCTGAAGATTAGGTTGAGAATTTCTCCATTTGTATCGCTTATGCAGCGATTTGAGATACTCTTCTTTCCAGCGGGTCGAAAACTGGTGATGTAAGGCTTTTAGTTTTTCCCATCGATTGATTACTGATATCTCTGAAGTGTCTTGCTCTGGGAAACCCATCATTGGAGCACCTCGCAGAAAATGGCCTGGAGTCAGGGCTGCTAGATCGGATGGGTCTTCCGATAATGCAGAGATTGGTCGCGAGTTAAGGATTCCCTCGATTCGCGCCAGAATGGTGGAGAATTCCTCAAAACTAAATTTTTGAGTTCCTGCGACTCTTTTAAAATGAAACTTGAAACTTTTGACAGCGGCTTCCCATAAGCCGCCCATGTGTGGTGCATGTGGGGGAATAAACTTCCATTCAAACCCGTGGGATATGTATTTCTGAGCAATGTCTTGCGCAGCCGTTTTGAGGAACTTAGAAAATTCACGCTCCAAAGTTCTACTGGCACCCAGAAAGTTTCTGCCATTATCCGTCATAACCCTTCGGGGGAGCCCCCGCCTCCCAACGAAGCGAGCAAACGCCGCTTGGAAAGCCCTAGAGCTCAAATCTTAGCACGCTTCCAAGTGAACTGCTTTCGTGCCAAAGCAAACAAATACACTCACATAGCCTTTCACTATGCTTGCTTTACGCAAAGTGGATGTTTTTAGCTCAAAAGGGCCTGCAAAATCAATCCCCACTACGTGAAATGGTGGCGACAGACTGCATCTTTCTGGAGGTAAGGGTGCCATTATCTGTGAGCACAACTGTTGTTTGTGAATTATGCATACTTTACAGTGCCTAATAATAGACTTTACTCGGGGTTTGAGTCTGAAAATATGAAATTCTGATTGCACCATTCTACACATTTGGCTACATTCAGCATGAGCTAGCAGATTGTGCAAGTAATTGAGATACAAATGGCAGAATTGTGAATTGCCGGGTAATATCATAGGGTAGCGTTCATTATACGGGAGAGACGATTGCGCTAATCGACCATTTGCCCGCAAGACCGAGTCAGAATCGAGAAATGGGTTTAAATTTCTTAGTGAGCTTTTACTGGGTAGAGTTTGAGAATTCGACACTAACTGAAATTCCTCTTCATAAAAGTTTCTTTGGGCTAGGGATATAAGCTGCAATTTTACAAATTTCATTTCACTCTGTGTCAAGTCTTGGTGAGATGTTCTAGCAGCTGATTTTGAAGTCCTTTTGCATTTGTTGAAAAAACGAAATATGTAGCACACAGCACGTAAGGCTCTGCTGTATGACGAGAATCTGTTTAATATATCAGTTTCTTCAACTTTTGCCTGTAGTGTTTGAACTTCTTTTACTGGACTTTTATCTGCTCTGAGCGGATTTCGTTTTGGCCAGTCTGATGAGATTGGGCTTGTGTAACCAAGAAGGTCCATGCCACCAGAGGGAATTATGGGCAAGTTCTTCTGATTTGCAGCCGCGAGTGCCTAGGTCAGCGGGATTATCGTGGGTAGGGACGTGTCGCCAGATTGCGTTAGGGGCTGAGCTATGGATTTGAGAGGTCCGATTCGCTACATAGGTTTCCCATGAGGACGGAGGTTTTGAGAGCCAACCTAACACTATTGAGGAATCGGTCCATAGATTAATTTCGCTGATATTAAGATTTAGTGATTTTAGTACATAGGTAACGAAATTTGCTAATAGAACCGCACCATTAAGTTCCAGACGCGGTAGACAAACTGTCTGTATTGGGGCCACTTTGCTTTTCGCTACTAACAAATTTACAAACGTACTATGCGACACAGTTTTGCATCGCATGTAAAGCGCTGCACAATACGCCACCTTCGAAGCATCTGAAAATCCATGAATTGAAATGGAATCAGAAGGTGTGTACTGCAGCCAACGCAGGATTGAAATAGTCTCTATATGCAGGAAATCTTGCACAAGACTGTTCCAATTATGCAAAGATTCCGATGAAACACATTCGTCCCAGCCTAACTCTTCTAACCAGAGCTGCTGCATAAGAAGTTTTGCTCGGATGACTATGGGAGCTAGCCATCCTGCAGGATCAAAGAGCTTAGCAACAGACGAGAGAATCTGCCGCTTAGTGATGCTTTCTGATAGTTCGATTGGAGAAAACCCATAAGAAAATGAGTCTGTAAGCGCGTTCCACTTTATACCAAGGGTTTTAGTCGAGCTTGTGGCGTGGAAGCGAAGGAAATCTAAGTCATAAAGATCTTCCTTTGGCAAATGTGATAGTAACTGTGGGTGGTTTGCAGATATCTTTTTCAGTGGGAGTCCAGCCGATTTCAGAGCCTTTATTAACTGAGTTTGAGCGGATAGAGCTTCTTCTATTGTGAAACCACCTGCCAGTATATCATCAACATACGTTTCTGTGCGCAGAATTGAAGCTGCTTTAGGGTAAGTCGATTCGGAATCAGAAGCGAGTTGAAGAAGGCTCCGAATCGCGAGGTAAGGGGCACAGTTAACGCCGAAAGTGACTGTTTTTAACTGGTAGTCTTTAATCGGGCCGTCTGCTTGAGGCTGGAATAAAATTCGCTGATATGGGCGATCAGCAGGGTGAACCATTATTTGGCGGTACATTTTTTGAATATCACCACTGAAAACGTACTGATATTTTCGCCAATTGACTATGATTGACATTAGGTCATTTTGTAACGTGGGACCTTTGTATAATATGTCATTCAGAGAGAATTCGGACTTTGATTTTCTTGAAGCATTGAAAACGACTCGCACTTTTGTCGTTTTATGCTCTGGGCGAATGACTGCGTGGTGGGGTAAATAATAAGAGCTATATTTACCCTGAGAAAAGAGTTCAGTTGATGGAACTTCTTCCATGTGGCCAAGTGTTACATATTCGTTCAACACATCTTTATACTGAGCTTGGAGTTCGGGATTTTTACTCAAATTTCTTTCCAAACTAGAATATTGAGCTAGGGCAGTAAACTGAGATGAGCCGAGGAAAAGTTTTTGGGGAAAAGCTTCTTTGAACGGGAGTCTAACCACATATCTACCATTTTGGTCTCGAGTAGTGGTTGTTTTGTAGAGTTGCTCGCAGATGTCATCTTCTGCTGAACTTGTTCGAGCCAGAGGTATTTCTTCCTGTTCCCAAAACTGTCTTAAGATATTATTTAATTCTGAAGTTTCGGATACAAACACGGAGGTTGTGAATGTTTGAACAGAGTGCGTTCTTATGGGGCCACTTAGAACCCAACCAAAAATGGTATTGTATGCCGAGGTATGACCACAATTATTTTTCTTTATGCCATCAATATTCATGAACTGTTCGCAGTCATTGCCCAGAATGAGATCAATTTGTGACGCTTGGTTAAAAGTTGGATCCGCTAGATCCAGTTCTGAGAGCTCTTTTGAGACTGGTAGTTCGAAACTATGCGTCGGAAGCCTTCTTGTTACTTTGGGTAGCACGATCGCTTTAATTGGGACGCGCATATTATGCCTTTTGGCATATAAAACGAATTCGCATTCTTTATTTGCGAATTGCTTTTGACCTCCGATACCCACAATTTCGAAATGCGAGCGACTATAGGGAAGCTGGAGACGAGCTCTAATTCTTTCTGACAAAAATGTTCGCTGGGATCCTGGATCTATGAGAGCTCTTACTGTAAAAAGTTCACCTTTATGGTCAATTTTCGTTAGAGCTGTGCGTAATAAAATACTGTCGCTACTTGCGCAACAGTTAGCCTGAATTCGACTGGAGGTGCTTGGGATATTATCATAATCGTTGTTTTGAGTGGTCTGCGGGATAGTTGCAGTAGACCTTTGCACAACTTGACTATTTCCGTTTGAATTCTGGTTTGAGCTTGAGCTGAGACTTGAGTTTTGTCTCATATGCAGCAGAGTGTGGTGGTTTTTCTTGCAATGAAAGCATTTATGTTTACTACCACAGTTTGACTTGAGATGAGAAGCAGCCAAACAATTGTTACAGTATTTATTTTTAAAAACGTAATCAGCTCTCTGCTGTACATTAAAAGCTCGAAATTTGGGGCAAGCTCGTAGTGAGTGATTTTCATTACACAGTTTACATAGGGATAAATTTAAATTTTCATTTGAAATATATGTCTGTACTTGAGCGTGAGGCGGTCTTGTAAGTGTGAAGCTATCTTTTGAGGATCTAATACTTGAAAGACGCTCTACCGCTTCATATCTGCTGATTAGAAAGGCAGACATTTCTGACCACTTAGGAAGCTCTCGAGGAGATGGGAGTGACTGTTCCCAGAGTGAAAGAGTAACTTCTGGCAGCTTTGTTGAAATTAAGCGAATGAGTATTGGATCCCAACTATCAACTTGAATGCCAAGAGTTTTTAATGTTGCCAGAGAGTCGTTCACTGAAGACTGAATTCTTCGGATCGATTCGCTATCTTCTTTAGTTGCTGCTGGGATATCAAAGAGTATTTTGATTTGGTTGTCAACTAGAACTCGTTTATTTTCGTAGCGTGTTTTTAGAGCGTTCCACGCTAGCTCAAAGTTTTCATGAGAAAGTGGATATCTTTTTACGATCTCACCCGCTTCGCCTCTAGTTTTATTGCGCAAATGGTATAATTTCGTGACAGGAGTGAGTCTGGAGTGATTTATGTAGACTGCTGTAAACATATCCCGAAATGAGGGCCATTGTTCGTAGCTGCCTTTAAACACTTCAGTGTCACAAGGGGGGAGCTTTATGCAATCAAAATCATCCCGTATGAGATCTTGTGGGGGGGCTTGTTCCTGTACGGAATAGCGAGATGTTGACCGCCTTGCTGGATTATGCACTGTTTCCATGCGGTAACCTCTTATTTGGTCTAAAATTTGGGATAAGCAGGCATAATAAGAGTCTGTACACTCTTCAAATATTTTCGTAGCTTCGCTTTTCATCTCTTTAGTGATCAATGCGTCTTTTGACAACATTAGAATCTCATAGCAGGCCTCAAGTCTTCCCCATCTTGATTCTAAGTCCTTATTCTTAACCTCAAGAATAGACTCATTGTGGTCAATATTCTCTAAGCTTTGAAATTTGTCGCAGAAATTGAGTAAACGATCGCTATCAAAATCGAATTGATCTCTTAGGCTAGAGTCGGTTTTTGAGTTAGTGGCCATTTTTTTTTTTTTTTCAAGAGATAGAAGTTGGAGGTAATCAATGAGCTTTAGCACTAGACTTGCAATCTATTATTAGGGGAATGAAAATAAGGGGCTATAGATTACAGCAATAGAATTGAAATGTAGTGTTAAGGTTAATATTTGAGTGGCTATATACAATTTCGCTAAATTTGACTTCTATTAAGAGTGATAATATGTAACGGAGCTATGTAATATAGCAATAGAGCCGAAATTTAGCCAAGAGAATGTATATAGATCGTAGGGGCTAATGAGCTTAGCACTAGATGTTCGATCTAGCTTAAAAGTGATCAAAAAAAATTGGGGCTAATGGGTTTTTAGCTCTTGAAATTTTTCGATTTGGGTTTTTTTTGTTTGTTTTATCTAGCTTTAGCACTAGACTTGCAATCTATTATTAGGGGAATGAAAATAAGGGGCTATAGATTACAGCAATAGAATTGAAATGTAGTGTTAAGGTTAATATTTGAGTGGCTATATACAATTTCGCTAAATTTGACTTCTATTAAGAGTGATAATATGTAACGGAGCTATGTAATATAGCAATAGAGCCGAAATTTAGCCAAGAGAATGTATATAGATCGTAGGGGCTAATGAGCTTAGCACTAGATGTTCGATCTAGCTTAAAAGTGATCAAAAAAAATTGGGGCTAATGGGTTTTTAGCTCTTGAAATTTTTCGATTTGGGTTTTTTTTGTTTGTTTTATTACGCCGAGTTGGCACTAATAATTTTCTTTAAACGTAAAAAGTAATTCACGGAACTTTTCGAGAAATAAAAATTTTCTTGAGTGGGATAAATTTTCTTATTCGTGCAATTTAGCTCAATCAACTTTTTTCAACTCTAAATTGATTTATTTAAAGTTGATTGTTTTGATTTGCGGGGAAAAACATCACACTGGTGACATCAACTTTCAATGTGCACAATGGTAACACCTTTTGAATTTTGCGCTACCAGATATGGGGGGCCAGTTTATTTGAATTGTCGAATTTTACTATCACAAAATTTAACAATTTAAATTTTAGTTAGGAGGTATATAAATTTGAGTAATGGATAAACTTCAATTTTGAATAGTAGTGTGAAAATATTTTTGTTTGGGAAAATGAGATGTAAACTTTAATTTATTTATTCAACAAAAATATGTTCCACACTTTTAATTTATTTTAATTTTCAAATTACTATTCAAAATTTAATGGATTCGAATAAAATTGTGTAATATGTGTACAACTTATTAATTATAGAGCGTTTCAATGTTTTATTGTTTGCCAATTAAATTGTTTGTGCTACAATTTCCGTCTCTGGTTTGGTTATATTTTTATATGAGCGAAGTTGTCTATTCTTGCTTTTATTTCTTTATGTACTTTATAATTTGTGGACTGTAACTTTTGGCGCGAATTAACTTACATGAATATTACTTGCACATATGTATATACATGTATGCATGCATGAATATTGAAATATGTACATATGTGAATATACCAAAATGAATATGTATGTATTCTGATTGAAAGTTTATTTGTTGAGTAGGAATGTTTGTATGTATGAGCATATATGTAGGTATGTACATAAACTTACGATTTTTAATTATGTATAATTTTTGCGTAAATGTTCTGACTTGTGTATATAGATGGGCTTTGTATTACACTGTATTTATGTATTAAACAACACTGTATACGTATATACATGAACCGGTACTTATTTTTTTTTCTTGCACTGTAACATAATTTAGCGGTATTTGAGGATTAACATTTGTATGTACGTACTCTAATTATTTTTGCATTTATGTACATGTGTATATACAGTATTCTGCACAAAGTATGTTTTCTTAATAATTCTTTCTTTTCTTGCACTCTTTTATGTACGCGAATTATAACATACCTTTTTTCTATTTTTATTTATTTTAAATTTTGGTTTTCACACATACATATGTACATATATTTGATATTTTAAATTTCTTTTGTTGTATCACTTTTTCTTTTTGTTGTTATTATGCGAATGTTGTACGCTCATTCTTTATATATTCCAGTGTTTCGATTGGAATGCATAAATAAATAAACACTCAACATGCCTCATTCTTTTTATTTTTGGTTTTGGTGCTGGGTGTTTTCCTCACTTGCCGATTAATTGATGTGGTTGATTGGGACTGTCTGTGTATATCTTTTAAAACGCCACTGGTGTTCTTACAATCAAAGGACCATGGACTGTAGATCCATAGGTCACTGGTTCATATCCGGTTCGAAGGACCATGAACAAAAAGGAGATTTTTGTGCTAAACAATTCTAAATATAAAAATACTTGGAATTGTAAATATAATTATTTCAAAGGAAATAATTATATTTGAGTTGGAGAAGAAGAAAACGTATGTTGGTTTCTTTTCAATATTGGGTGTTTTATTTGTGTAATTTACCTTACAAATTGCACCGGGGGTCGTCCGCACTTGCTGCTGGTTTGGGTCACAAAAAATGATTAGCTTTTATTTTCTATCATTAGCAGGAAATTAAAATCCCCTTCTCATATCAATGCATTTTCCATTGGAAAATGCATCTTTCAGTGCGGCCGACCTTACATCATATTACTGAACACGGCTTAACAGGGTTAACAATATATGAACTAAAGTTAGTCTACAGAAACAATTGCAAGCATATTGTAAAAAAGCTTAATGTAATTCATTCATTATTCTTGCAATTGTTTCTTAGGAAATAAAAAAAATAAAAATAAATAATATTGTCCAAATTAGTTTGGACAATATTAGTTTCATAAATATTTCATAATGCCAGTAATATTAAACGCTAGAGCAGTAACCACTTACAGTAAGTACAGACTATAATCCTACCAACATTATAAAAAAAATCGCAGGCCATTATCGTTGATAGTTTGCGAGTAGTAACCATTTATTTTTGACAAAAAACAAGTAAAAAACAAATTTTTCTGAAATTAAAAAAAAAAAGAAGAGTTTGACAGCATGCCACGCCCACAATTATCAATAGTTAAGACTAATTTTTTGGCTATCTTAATACGGATATATTATCTCTAAAATGGCGTAAAAATTTTAAAAATCGGTGACAAAAAAAAATTCGACTTTTGGCCACCGAAAAGTGATTTTCAGCCACTGTGCGCCGTTCAAACCACCGAATGTAAAGGGAATTGAACTTAAACTTACGGAGAATGCGAAATATCTTGGCACTTATCACGATTTCAAGCTAACATGGCAACGGAATGTAAGGGAAAGAGCCAGCAGGGCCGCTGTTGCCCTATGTAGGGGGGCTTTCCTCTGAAATACTTTGTTAAATATTTAATTGTTAAATCTAGTTTTTAAGTTTTTCTAATATTATTTTTAAAAAAGAGAATTTTTAAATTCAAGATATTATATAAATATATCCAATATAAAAAACTAAATAAATTATCCCCCATAATTGGCTATCCTGTATTAAACCTTGACATAAAATTAAAATATAAAAACAGTTAATATAAATAAATTCAAAGAAGAACAGAAGCGTAATTTTAACATCCAAGAAAAATTTTATTACTCTCAAGCTGCATCGAAACGATTTATTTGTCAGAATAAACAAAAGCTGATTTTATTGCAAGATACCAGGGAATGTATATATGATACATGAACGGATCCAAGAATATCACATTAAAATTCACATTCTTTAAAATCTCAAAACATAAAGAACACAAACAGTAACACTTCCCAAACGCCTACAGGTCTACGATGTCAAAATCTGAAGCTACCAGCTTTTTAGTTAGAATCTTCTGAAGCATGGTTTATTCATGCTGAGATTCAATTTACTTTGAATAATATCACTGATGATGTTGCTAAATATCATAATGTTATAATAACTTTGCCACAAGAGGTAATAAATAAAGTTTTGGACATTGTTCAGTTTCCTCCAGATGTACAGAAGTATGAGAATTTAAAAACAAAGTTACTTGATAGATTCACAATTAGCGAAGAGGTGCGCTTAGAAAAATTATTTTCTAATTCCTAGCTTGGAGATCGCAAGCCTTCTGAGCTTTTTCGAGATATGAAAGCTTTAACGAACAATGAGGATAATATAACCCAGGATTGGTTGTATAAATTGTGGTTGCGGAAATTGCCACAAATGCTTCAAGTACATTTAACCTCGAATGCTTCTCTTAATATTGATAAAAATATTTCACTTGCTGATAAAATCTATGAAATCAATACAAAAGAACAAATATCAAGCATCGGAAATAATTCCATTGAGTGCCTCGAGGAATCTTTACGAAAATTAACAGAATTAACTGCTAATATTTGTCAGAATTTAAATAGCGTTGTTTTAGAAGTGGCTGAGTTAAAACAAAATGGGCATACATATCGAAGAACCAACTATCGGAGTCGTAGTTCTTCACAACATCGTTCTGTAAATCGTACAGGTAATAAGAAATTTGCTGGTACCATTTCAAATTCGGTGATAAGGCTTTTAAATGTATTAAAAAATGCAACTATAATAATTCTTCAAGAGAGAATGAACATAATTCTTTAAACTAAAATCGCCCATCATGCCGGTGACTAATGATGGTAAAGTTAATTGATTTAAAAGTCGCCTATTTATTTTTGATTTTTTTAATAATCTAAACTTTTTATTTGACACGGGTGCTGTGGTTTCAGTTGTTCCACTTGCAAAATTTAAGTCTTTAGCGAGAAAATCATATTTAAATTTATCAGCAGCTAACGGATCAGTTATTTATACCTATAGGAAAAAACTTTTTAAGATAAATTTAGGTCTTCGAAGAGATTTTGAATTTCCCTTTTTAATAGCAGATATTGAAACACCATATTGTAGTTTTTTGGAAAAATTTGGCTTAATTGTGGATGCCAAAAACAAACTCTTGATTGATTCATAAACCTCACTTCAATCAAAAGGATCTTTAGGATTTTGTTCTATTTACTTATTAAAGTATCACGTCAATATATCTGAAAAGTATTTACAGTTATTAGAGACATTTCCTTCCACCACTTCGGAAACTGACTATACAAAAATAATTGAACATAACACTGTTCATCAGATAGAAACAAGAGGAAATCTTTCTTTTTGCAGACCACGTCGTCTGAATCCACTAAAACTCAAAGTTGCCAAAACGAAATTTGAATATTTGGTCAAAATAGGGGTTTGTAGACCGTCTAATTCACCATATGCTTCTCCTTTACATCTTGTTCCAAAAAAGGAAGCTAACGACTGGAGACCTTGTAAAGATTATAGAAGACTGAATTACGTTACTGCACCCGCTTCCCCACTTACACGATTTAAGTATAAACTTCAGAAATAAGAAGATTTTTTCCAAACTAGATTTAGTAAGGGCATATCATCAAATTCCTGTTGCAATGAACCATATTCCAAAAATAGCAATTACGACAGTGTCCCGTTCTAACGGGACACTGTCACATGGGAGCGCATCCAAGAAGACTAAATATTCCATATAATGATTTCTGCAGAGGCTGCAGAGATGAGGAAGAGGAGGAGAGTGTCGAACACTTTCTCTGCCAATGCCCGGCTCTCTCTGTAAAAAAATGTGTTTGGAAATAATTGCATAAGTCATTTATTTTTTAACGGATTTAATTACAATTACCCATTTAGGAAAGCCTACAGAATGCTGTTTTTAGGGTTCCGTACTCATCAGAGTGAAACGGAACCCTATTACGGAGACAAGTACGTCCGTCCGTCCGTCCGTCACAGCGTCCATTCTCCGAAACGGTAAGAGCTAGAGAGCTGAAATTTTCACAGGATGTTGTTGTACCTTGCCGCTACAACAACAAGTCGAAAACTACCAGGTGTCCCCATACAACGAAAAGTTGCAATTAGCTATAACTCTCGAACCGTAAGATAGAAAGCTGAAATTTGCATAGTGTATGTATTTATAGATGCTTTACAACAATGCTAAAGACAACAACAAGTTGAAAACTACCAGGTGTCCCAATACAACCTAAAGTAACAATTAGCCGTAGCTGCTAAACTATAACAGACAAAGAGCTGAAATTCGCAGAATATATGTGTTTACATATGCCCTACAACAACAAATGCTAAAAACAACAACATGTAAAAAACTACCAGGTGTCCCTATACAACGTAGAGTAAAAATTAGCCGTAACTCCCAAACTGTAAGAGACAGAGAGATGAAATGTGAACAATATATGTACCAGCATGTGGCCTACAATTACAAATGCTAAAAACAACAAGTCGAAAATTACCAGGTGTCCCTATACAACGTAAAGTAACAACTAGCCGTTACTATCGATCCGTGAGAGACAGAGGGATGAAATTTGCACAATATGTCTATTTAAATATGATCCACAACAACACTTGCTAAAAACAACAACAACTTTAAAACTACCAGGTGTCCCAATACAACGTAGAGTAATTGCTATAACTCTCGAACCGTAAGAGATAGAGAGTCGAAATTCGCACAGTGTATGTATTCCCAGATGCCTTATAACAACAAATTACAACAACAACAACAAGTGGAAAATTACTAGGTGTCCCCGTACAACATAAAGTAGCTTTAAAAACACAGAGATGAAATTTATAAAATATACATACATTACATATACATACGTACTTAACCCTAAGTGTGCGAGCCAGCCTCGTACTTGACTTAATTTATTTACAATAGTTAAACATACATACATATATACATAAATACTTTTGCTTTTCTTACAAGACGAAATAACGTTTTCTGTATTAAAAGTTGGCTTGAACATTTCTGATTCTCATTTTGTTCATAGGAATTTCGGAATAAGTAGTTGAGTTTCAAACATTCTTTTAAAAATTTTCGAGTCTACTGATGAGTTGGTGTTGAACCGTGTTCAACAAAATCAACTATTCCTTTACTATTTACTTTTATATACATACATACATATTCCCCCTTTTTATTCGTTAATACACATGTACATACATGAATATGGTTTTTGTTTGTTCCCCGTGAACTGAATTGTAGCGGTGCTTTGTTTTTTTGTTTGTACGCACATACTTACATACGTACAGTTAATTACATTATTTTCCTTTTATATTTTTCAGTATGTAAGAAACCTTGAATACAGCAAGAAGCTATTATTTCCCAAAAACTAAGTCTTTTTATTTTACTCAACATTAAATGGAAGGGAGCTAATTTCTTAGCCCTTTTTGTGAATTAAACCCCGACTCCCCCAACCCTTTACATTGGTCCTTCGAGAAAGTCCTAGTAGAGACTAAGACAGGAAAAATTAGTAACTTGGAGTCCACTAAATCCAGCAAGAGTTGTCTCAACAATGGCAACAAATTCTATAAAATCATCACTTCAGGTCTTGGTACTCGCGACAGAGGAGAGAAAGGTACTCCATTGGGCATCCCGTACCAGCGAATAGAAGAAAGAAGTCAACGTTGAAGAAAACATCCCAAAGGAAAAGAGGCTTTCAAAACGGTTAGTCAGAACATAATAAGGTATGTACTGTGCTTATTAGTTATTTTTGTGCGACAGTCTTTGCGGGAAATGTAGCGAAAATTTAAAGATTCATAATTGAGTAGTTCTACGGCATATCCAAAATCTAAAACCGAAATTCCACGGTAAATCAAAAGAAGTAAAAATTGTGCAAAAGAAAACAATTGCAACACACAAATATTAGCGCAGTTCATTATTTGGTGCAAATGTCTTGCGTAAGTGCGAATGCAAGAAATCGTTGCTTTTTCCTTGCAACCCAACAACAAAATATACAAGGTTGCACTCGCAATATTTTTGCATTTACGCACCGCTAATTATGTGTTGCTTTTTTTCGCATGAGTATTGCGTTTGCAACACTGACACTCGAACAGCTGACATTTTAAAACAAAGCAAACAAAAAATAGTAGAGATGAAGCCAGCAGTAATTACCAAAAAAATAAAACGTGAAAAATTAAAAATTGTGTATTAATTTATCAGCTGTTATTTGGAGTGCAAAAAAATTTGCAAAGATGTTAAAAAGGGTGCTCAATATCAGTTGCAATATAAACGCAAACGCAAATAGTCGCAAGTACCGCTATTATATACACACCTAAATACAATCATCAAAATATTTTAACACCAAGTACAACAACAAAGAAATCTACAGGCAAAATTTAAAAAAGTTCGACGCACACAGTGGTGTAAATAAAAAAAAATGTAAAAAGTCCGGAACTTCTAAACCACAAAACGGATCTCGCTGAAAATTGCAGTAGTCATAGACAAGGAGTTACATATATTTTTTGTTTCATGTCTTCTTAGGCCTACAGTTAAAACAGTGGCGGGGCTATGGGGGGCTGAAAGTTAGCTACCTCGAGTATTAAAAATGTTGTGCAGCTTATAACTTTCTTATATCTTGGCCGATTTTAAAGATTTTTACCTTTTTGGTTTTTGCTTAGCAAGGCAAAGAAACTTGTTTTCATATCTCTTACAGTTTAAGAAATATTCGCCTTAGAATACTATTTTTTATTATTTTCGCCGCGACTTCTTTTGGTTTTTTGCTTATAACTTTTTTGTTGAAATCTTAATTTTAATTTGTAGCCCACCGTTATATTCCTTATAAAATTTCAAGTGAGATAATTGCATTTAGTGAGATAAGGTACCATTTTATTGAAATATCTTGATCCAATAAGTCATAAATAGGTCTAATTCAAAACTGTGAAATTTCACCGAAAAATTTTAGATTTTCACAGACAAGGTGGCTTCATTATTTTTGAATTCGTAAAAAATTTTGTTCCAGCTTTTATACTTATTTTTACACGTAGCGAAAGATAATCCCACAGGAGTGTGTAAAAATTTTATTTTGTTTAATTTAGACTAAGTACCCTACAGTGGGCAGTGGTCGAAAATCATCAACTTTGAAAACAATTTTCGGATATGCGGGCGTGCGAAAAGTTTTGCCAAAAGTGAAATGAAATTCCATGAACTAGGTTTTATTACAAAATTAGTTGGTGTTATCGCTGCAGAAGCTCGAGACATCCTAGATATAATCAGCGTTGCCAGACTGAGATTATTTAAAAAAAGTCAATTTTTGGAAGGGACAATTTTGAATTGCTAAAAACATGAATTTATGATTTATATTTCTTTCTGAAATTTACGTTTTTATTTCAAATTTTAATATTATAATATTTTTGAAAAAATATGCATGTATGTATCTCTTACTGTCTTCCAGATATTCAAGTTTTATTTGGATTTTTATGTGCGAAAAACTATCCTTTTATTATTTTTTCATTGTTTTCACGAATGTGATTTAAAAAGATAAATAAATTATAAATTTTTGCATGTATTTGAAAAGATGACTCAAATTCCTTTCCAACGATATATAACATCCATACCTTTTTTAAATGTTTGCACATTCGGGAACCACTAAAATGCTACGCAATCAATACAAAGTAAACAAGTTTGACGTTTTGAAAGACAGCCAGACATACGAACTAAATGCACTTAGTTCGGTTATAATCACAAGGCCAAAAAATACCTGATAATGCATTTAAATACCTGAAATTCTACTTTCAAAAGGAAAACGATAGCATACTCGTAATAAAAAGTTCTAAAATCGAAAGGGAAAGTGGTCATAAACAATAACAGATTTATTTGAAATCTACGCAAACAACGCTCCAAAATGACATATCAGATTGAATGTTCAGCTTATTGGTAGATGAATCTACTGATATCGGTGTTATAAAACTAGTAGGTAAGATTATACTGGAGAGCTGCAAGCCTATTGAAAATTAAACACATTTTATTATGTTGTCATTTTAAAAATTCTGTTTTCAGGCATTGTATATATCACAGCATACAACAGAGCTATAAACACATTTTTGAAGCTATTAATGATGGAAAGGTGTGTATGCTAAATACATTTTTATAAAAGAACATTTTGATATTTATTTATTTTCTTTTTGATCTTACATAATTGAATGCTGGACAAATATTTAAAAGGAGCCATTAAAGATTACTAACATCTGCGATACACGTTGGCTTTCAATAGAGGTATCGATTTCCAAAATTATTGATCAGTGGTTAGAGCTAAAAACTCACTTCGGAATCGCAAAAAACTATGAGAAGTGCTTAATGGCACAAAACCTATATGACTTATACTCAGACGACATAAATTTGAGTTATTTGCTTTTTATTAAACCAATTTTAACATCCCCTCATATGGTATTTGACTTACTTGGAAACCCTCTACATCCCTCAACACGTACCTGTCATTAGGAAGAGTCTTAACAATTACATACGGGCCTTTATATTTCGGGAGAATCTTCTTAAAAACATTAGCCTCACTGACAAAATTCTTTATAACAACATAATCTCCTACGTAAATTCTCTGAACGCGACCACGATCCTTTAGACGTTTATTGTAATCCTGACATTTCTCCATTCTCTGAGATGCATTCATACGAATGTGACTCAAATCTCTGTGCGGCTCCGATTCATTCATCTCAGCTAATCGTTCCCTCAAAAAATCAATGACCCTGCCCTTTTGTCCTACGCCGAATAGTAATTCACTAGGAATTCACTGTGAATCGTATTGTTCATTCTATATCAGGGAGCACCTTATCCAAACTATGATCCATACCCGCACTTGTCAACTTCGCTATCATTGGGGCCAAACAACGATTAACCCTCTCCACCTGGCCGTTTGCCTGAGGTGAGCCGGTAGTGATTTTTACATGTTTTATGTTATTTTCACTAAGAAAGTTTCCAAAATCCTGTGAAGTGAAGGCACTACCCCTATCTGAGATCAATACTGAAGGTCTACTATAAGCTGTAAAATAAGATGTTAAGCAACGACGAGCCTCACTAGAATTAGTGGTACTGACTGGATAATGTCGCACAAATTTCGAAAACGCATCTATCACAAGAAATACATACTTTTTCCTAGCTTTTCTCAATGTCACCGGCCCAAAGTGATATATATGCACCGTTTCAAATCGAACACGCCCCTTAGGAATATTGTGCACCAAACCTTCATGCTTACCACTCTTCGGAGAAAATGCAATACACTTTAGGCAATTGCCAATATGAATCTTGACTTTTTCCCTCAGTCCAGGAAACCAGTATGATCCCAATATGACGTCCGCTACCTTATCATATCCCATGTGTCCCATGTCGTCATGATACATGCGCAAAATATTACCCTCCATATCCTCTGGTTGACCCTCAAATTGACCCATCGGTGTCACAAATGACGTATATTTGATTGAATCCTCACTCATTTTAACATGGTAAAAAGCGCTTTTCAAATCTAGCGACGAAAATATCGACTTGTTGGCTAACCTGTCAAGAAGATCGTCAATAAGAGGTAAAGGATAGTTATCCTTTAATGTCATCTTATTCAAATTACGATAATCAGCACATAATCTATGGTCTCCTGTTTTCTTTTTAACTATCACGATTGGGGACGCATACTCTGAATTACTCAGCCTAATAATACCCTTCAGATCATCCAGAATCTCCTGTAATTATCCTTTTTCATAATATGACAATCTCCGCGGAGCAAAATGAAAAGGCTTCTCAGCAGTCAATCTCAATCTCATTTCACATTCTATTTCTGGAGCATCAGGACGTTCACATTGTCTGTAACAATTTTTAAACATTTTCATAAAAATTTTCTTATCTTTATAGTCAATATCATTATTCAATATTCGTACACACTCATCATCATTAAAATCAATATTCATTAGCTGATTACAAAAATCAGTTTCAGTACTACAGCCATTATATACAATATGCAATTTTATACCAGCTTTCCTCATAAAATCCTGTCCTAAAATCATCTCATATTGCATAGTTTCATTTGGTACTGCAAACAATTGCATTTCAATATATTTATTCTCAAATAAAATTTTACATTTCACTGCACCTAAAATTTTCAGATAACTTTTATTTATTCCATAGTATTCTGAATTTCTATTTGCACATTTAAAAATAAAATAAAAGGGGACGAACTGCTGGCGAATAAAACTTATAGGACTGCCGGTATCAATCAATGTTCCTAACAAAGTTCTATGATTAGTATTATATTTAATAAAAGTGCAATACACATTTCTTACATAATCACCCTGATTTTCCTGTTGAACAACAGCATGAATACGATGAGCTTTCCTATTAGGACAAACGGCAGCCAAATGACCCATTTCAGCACACACATAGCAAGCACCGACTTCTCTTTTCTGTTTACGACATTCGTTTGCCATATGCCCCACTGAGTTGCAGTTATAACAACGTGTTTCTTTTACTTTTCCCTCTTGAACACTTCTTTGACGATCTTGGTGTGTTTTTGGCATGCTAACTGCATGAAATGCTTCCAAAAGATGATGCTTGGTTTTGAAGCACTGCATCTGTGCATACGAACGCAATGTAAAATCGGGTATACCCTCAATAAGATATTCTACCATTTCCGTTTCATCGATCATTGCCTTGTTTGCCAATATAATTTTTTCATGAAAGTATTCTTCAAACGTCTCACCAACTTTCCATTAAAATCGGGTATACCCTCAATAAGATATTCTACCATTTCCGTTTCATCGATCATTGCCTTGTTTGCCAATATAATTTTTTCATGAAAGTATTCTTCAAACGTCTCACCAACTTTCCATTTTCTACCTTCAAACTGACGCACCGGCTTGAACGGTCCTCAAATAACAATCTCATATCAGCAAGCAATCCGTCAACAGAAATCATCATCAAATCTGCACGAGAATGTAACCATTTCAACGCTCTATCTTTTAATTTATTTGAAATAAGTGCACGCATATTGTTGTCATCAAGGTTATAAGAAATTCTTATGTTCATAAGTTGCGACGACCATAACTCAAAATTATCCCCATTTCCAGAAAAATCTGCGATAAGGTCTTTTGCCAGTGAAAAATTTCCCCGTCGTTATTTTTGTTCTTTAAGAAATTATTATCCATCTTTAATACTTCCATTTCTTTTTTCTGTAATTCTAATTCACGCATCATTATTTCAATTTCTTTCTTCATCAAATAATACTCTTTGCTAAACGTTTCGTTGTCTTCTGTATTCCGTATACTTTCATTATTTGTCTGCATTGCTTCTCTTTCAATTAAATTATTTTCACACTTTTGAATTTCATGACTGTTTACCGCACCTTTTACTCTCTTTAATTCTTCAGCAATCTTTTGTCTATCATTTTTTTCGTTTG
Organism: Sturmia bella; assembly: GCA_963662145.1. Classification (NCBI taxonomy): domain Eukaryota; kingdom Metazoa; phylum Arthropoda; class Insecta; order Diptera; family Tachinidae; genus Sturmia; species Sturmia bella. The sequence goes on from OY759170.1 coordinate 29,636,402, forward strand.
TTGCTCTCATTTGCTGAATATTTTTGTACATTTGAAGTCCCATTTTATTTCTACAGCCATCGTTTTTATCAGCTTTTGCCAACCTCAATTCCCATGACTCATCGTCATTGTGCTCACTCATTTGTTCATTGTTTCTGTTTACGCTTATTTCATTTGTGCATATCTCATATCCCTCAGTCTCTTTAACTACATCTCTCATTTTTTCTCCTTCAGTTGCGTCTACGCCACCCTTCTCCTTTGGCTCAATTTCGACGTCGCTGTTTCTACCATGTTCTTCTGCTTCTACATGTTTCTTTATTCGTTCAATCAAACTTTGGTTTGATTCTGGGAATTCCAACAGACGCAATATTAATTCGTTTTTATTGCCCGTTGTTTTTTCATCCAAAGTGCTCAGCACATTTTTTAATTGCTTCACGGTAAAAGAATTAAAAATTTCTTCGTCAGACATGTTTGGTTTAATCCCACTACTGATGTTTTAAGCAATAAAATGAAAGGCGCAATTAAATTTTTTTCTTCTTTATTTGTTACAACCTTACACATTGAGTTTAGTTCAGCAACTGACTTAAATTTAACTTATTCTCTCTATTCATACCGGCAGTTTACATATTAATTTTCATTCTTTCTATCTTCCTTAAATTCTTTATACAAAGTTGCCACAAAAGTAATAATTCTAATCCAACGAAATTGCTGACTGATATTGAAATATCAATTACGAACTGAAAGCAATATGTGATTCCTCCAACTGCTAAAATTGATGTAATGTCCAATGATTTCAGTGACTATATATGTTATAATTGTTATTTGGGATACGTTTTCGAGAACCAAGATTTAAAAAGTAATATATTTTTGGATCCTGACGTGGAAGTAGACATTGGTAACAAATGCGTACGGTTTGTAGTAGATTTGATCATTGAGTTAAAAAAGAGGTATGGACAATTTAAATAATAAACACAACACACAAACCTAATTTAAAATTTTTTAGGTTACCAGAAAATTACAAAATGCTTAATTTGCTTTCTGTTGACAATGTGCTAAGGCCAACAAAAGAAAGCATTATACCTCTTTTAAAGAGTTTCAAAATTGAAGATGATCTTATGTTAAGTGGACTGAAAGGTCAACATCTACGTTTTGGTCTGAAGTACTTCAATTTACAGATGCTTCAGGAAATAATCAATTTAAGGAACTTGCTAAGTTTGCCATTAAAATGCTATCTTTACCGTGGTCTAATGCGGATGTCGAACGAGTTTTTAGACAACTAAACTTGGTTAAAACGAAGCTCAGAAATAAACTGAATACTGATACAGTTAATTCAATCCTTCACGTAAGGTAATTTAATATGTGCATGAACAATATTTCAAACTGACAATTTTACTAATTTAATTTTCCCGTTAAAACTTTTCTGTGCGTGTAGATATGGTATGAAATTAGACGGAAAATGCTGCCATGAGTACAAACTTCCAGAAAGTGTTTTAAGACAAATTGGCACAAGTGCAGCGTGCGAAAATCAAAATTTTGAAGATTTGGACGATATATTTAAGGTTTTTTAAATTAAAAGTTTTAAGTGAAATGAGAAAATGTCAATGTACTTATGTACATACATATATACACATATACATAATTAATGCATACATACATATAGATATATGTATGTACATATATAAATAATAAATACATATATGAGTGCATATACATATGTACGTGCATATGTAGACTAAAATATTAAACTATTTCAATAAAAATATATAATATATTTTACGTTTATGCAGTATTTTTCTTTTGCTAAAGAGTTTTAGCAAAAAATACACATGTAAATACATGTTTTTGGTAAAAAAGAAAGGTTTAGCGTTTTATCGCTAAAAATTTAGTTCGAAATGTCAGCTTTTTTCTAGCGTTTTTTGAGTGCTGCATAGTGGTTTTGAGGAAAAAAGTTACCATCACTGTATACAACTTTTTGCCACTGTTGGCAACTGATTTCCAAGGCGAATTAATTAATTAATACGCCTTGCGCATGAAACAACTAATTGTATTGTATTAATTGTATCATGGGCCTTGCGTATTATTTTCACAGTTGTGTAAGCACGACCACTGGGTGTGTGGTTTACACTTGCCATACATGATTATTTCAATCCCTGCAAATGACGCCGACTTGGATACAACTAAAACGTTTTACCTACAATAAGAACAATTTCAATAAAAATATTTAATTTTTTTTTGTAAAAAGGGTTCATTTTCGGACCTGAATTAATAAATTTTAATTGGCTCTTAAAGCAAATAAATAAGTTCATATTTGAATTTTCAAATAGCTTTTACTTTCTGATACTTTCAAAAATACAAATCATAGTAACCAATGGTGACTCCTTGTATAGAAGGTTGCAAAGAAAAGTAAAAGAGTTGCAAAACGAAAAAAATGTTTACTGTGTTAAAGGTTTGTTTGAACATTTCTGATTCTCATTCTGTTCATAGGAATTATTTAATAAGTAGTTAAGTTTCAAACATACTTTTAAGAATTTTTCAAGTATACTGATGAATTGATTAGCGCCAACGAAATATCGGCGGCATATAAAGAGCTAAAAAAGACAGAAAACATTTAAAAAATGTCTATACTGGTCAGCCATATTTGGCAAGCCAAAGCAAAGTAAAAAATAAAAAAGCAATTATCTTGTAAGTTCGGAAATAGTTTTTGTGGTGTATTAAAATTTAAAAGTATTTTTTATTTATTTATTATTTATTTATTTTCATTTCATTATTTAATCCAGCCCATTGGGCCATATATAATTAATATATACATACATATATGTAAATTGTAATAAAAAGCAAGTAACTGAAAGTATTATTAACAATTCATGTTAAAACTAGTATTATGTATGAGCTTTTTTCTATTTTTATATTCATAAACCTAAATTTGGTATCAATAAAAATATTACAAAGTTATTAAGATATTTGTACATATATATTAAATAAATACTTTGACCGACCATTGGCATTCCATCCAGTGAACTTTTTAGGAAAACTACATACATACAGATGACAATTGTTTATAATATATTTACAGAGAATGTCTGTGGCCGGAATGAAAACTGCTTGCTGCTCAACTGTCGGCCACAGCCGACTAGCCGCTGCCGCCGATAAAAATGCTCGTCGCAAGTCTCTGTTGTACGGTATAAAAATATTTATCTGCAAGAGACAGACGTCATCTAACTTGGTCTGCAATGGATTTTAGTGCATTTTTAGTTCGAAATGTGTGTATCTGTGGGATATGTATGTATGGGTGGTCGGAAAAGTTTTTATGATCCAGCAACAATTTTCTGTTTCAGTGTCCTGGGACTGTTATATATATTCCAAATTTCATAACATCCGATGAAGAAGAATATATTCGTTCACATGTAGAACGAACTCCAAAACCAAAATGGACTCAACTGCTCAATCGCCGTCTTATCAATTATGGTGGGATTCCGCACCCAAATGGAATGATTGCTGATTCAATTCCCAAATGGTTGCAAGACTACGTAGACAAAATCAATGATTTAAGTATTTTTGAAGCTCTGAAGGCAAATCACGTTTTGGTAAATGAATATCGACCGGGACAAGGCATTATGCCACACACGGATGGTCCACTTTTCTCTCCAATCATAGCAACAATATCTTGTGGATCCCATACAGTTCTGGAATTTAGGAAGAACTTGTCTGAGAACTCGGAAGCTAGCGAAACGAGTACACACAAGGATTGTTGCCCAGGTCAGGATGTGTTCTTTAAATTAGTGGTAGAGCGCTGTAGTTTACTCATAATAAAAGGCGAAGTTTATGAAAATTGCTTACATTCAATTAGCGAACTCTATCAGGACATTTTATGTGATCGCGTCTTCAATTATAAAAACTGTGGAACCCACTACAAAGTGGGCGACTGTCTTAAAAGAGAAACAAGAATTTCACTAACCGTACGAAACGTTCCAAAAACAAGAATAAAACTAAAATTTAACTAATAAAAAATTTCGTAAATTGAAGCCGTTTTATTCGCACGTTTCCATATTTGAATTAATTAATTTTTATTCGAACTTTTTTCATTATGATTCTTCATTACGTTTATCATGCTTAAGTTCCTTCTATATTACTTTTGTAATTGATATCATTAACCAAGACAAAGAAAACATCGAGTACTCTTAGCTAGGTGGTCAACTAGCTTATCTTCAGCACCCGTCTTTGAACTCAGGGGCTGTTTGTTTGGAAAGCGACACTTGGCCAAGTTTTATATTTTCTGTCTAAATGCTTTACTATACTAAACACACCCATTACCACCATTACTACTTTCTGTGTCGTTCGTGAACGAACGGATTAAATTGAACGGATCACTTAAATGTACGTAGTGACCGGTCTTTTAAGTGAGCGGATTTCGGTTTATACTGTACGGTACGGGTTAATTTATGCTCATCTGTTTTAGTTGATTATTTGCGTTTTTAAGGGTTGATTTAAGTTTATGTATGTAAGTAAAAACTTCATTTAAATGGCATTGTTGTCATTCGCTTTTTATATGACATAACAGTTAGTTTCGCTAAAATACTGATATCGTCACAGAGTACACAGAGATGTTAAAACTGACATTTGAAAATGGCTCAAATCAACTTCTAGACAGATTGTGTAAAGAGCTAAGCTATAGTATGCATTTTTTACGAAAAATAAATGTAAACAAAACAAAAAATAACACGTTTTTGTGAACAACCACCACCGAAACAGCAAAAATTTAATAATTTAAAGTAAATTAAAAGCAAAAAATTGATAAAAAGTGGTCAACTAAAAGTCCTCTTTGACTTAGGATTTGATTATACATATTTGAGTGTTTGCAAATTGATTACGAAGAGCATGTATTTTTTGCTCACAAAACCACCACTACAAAGTAAAATTAAAGCAATATCTTTAAAGTTACAAAATAAAGCACAATTAAATAATGTTTAGCACATTATAAACAGTGAATACTATAAAGTTTTATATTATAAAAAACCATTTAATATACTTTTTAAGCATTCATAAATTTATAATACAAAAAACCACCACTTTTTCTGTAGAAAATGTTTTTTGTTTTGTTTTGATTACAAGTTCTCTAGCGATTGTGAAAACGAGACGTACAGAGCTTTGCGCTGACTTGCTACCTCATTCTGGTGGCGTTTCAGCTCTGTTCTACAGCGATATGGCGCACAAATTATTTTTTTCTACTACACTTTTTTACAAACTTTGTACTTTTTTTACATACATTTATTTCAACAGTGTAAAAATGTATGTTGAAAATGTATGATAACTTCTTGCCGATGTCTTTTTTACTGTTTTCAGGAGTTGTACAAAAACAATTCATGTTAATTTTATTGAAGTTGTTCTTATTGTAGGGAAGAGGTTACCTCATTACAAAGCGAATTCATGAATTCGCCTTGCCTCATTAGTTGTATTCAAGGCGAATCCATTACAGGTGCCCGCATACCAATTCGCTTCAACATTTTTCCATGATTTTATCTTCTGAGTTGTCAAAGCCGATAGAAAATGACAACAAAACTTGAGACATCTCGAGAGAAAATGTTGAAGCGAATTGAATTGCGCCCACCTATACTTGATTCGCCCATGATACAACTAACAATGTAGCCTTTTCGCTACAATAACAACAACTTCAATAAAAATAACATGCATTTTGTTTTTGTACAACTTATGCAAACTGTCAAAACGACGCCACTTCTACATTTACAGAAGAGAGATGCACTAAGCTTATGCCGATTAGCTATCTCGTTTTGGCTGCCTTTCATCTCTGCAATCTCTTGACAACCTAAAGTAGTCAGTTGATTAACGGTTTAGCTGACGAGGCTACCTTGTTAATTGTATCATGATACGTATGTAAATAGCAGAGACCTGCGCCGAATAAATTGTCGGCGGCGGCTGACTTAAAAATTTATCGGCGGCGGCTCAAATTTGGCTAAGCCGGCTGTAAAAAATTTTAAAATAATCATTTTTTAAATTGTAAAAATAATCATTTAAATATTGGACAAATCTTCTTTCGAATCCGACGACTCCTTCATGACATTTGAAAGACTTGATTGCTAAAAAAAAACTTGCAATTTTATAATTCTCCATATTTGTCACTTAAAAAACACTTTAAAAAACCCCCTTTTAAAACACTCCTTTTTTCAATTTAAGCCAAAGAGAAATTTCTAACGTATTTTGAATTAATGTGATGGCAGGGCTGACACACGATTTGGATGGAGTATCTGTGTTTTTACCACAAAGTACCTACTTTTTGATTTTTGGGGTAGAAAAGTATTATCATCAAGTTCGTAGTAATTTTTAAAAATGTGGTAAGTGTATAGTACATAGTGCCTTTGGCTAATTAAATTGTCATTGAAATAAATATTTTCGCTATAATTACAATAAAAGTTAAATAATAAAATTATAATGACAATAATGCATTTTCCAACCTCTTAGCTCTTTCCTAAAAATTAAACCCAATTAATAATGCAAGAACGATTGCTTGAAAAAAAGTATTCTAGCACTGCACCAAATTTAATGCAAAACATTCTCTCGTTTTGCACGAATTTTCGATACATTCATGCAATTTAATGTTAAATCAGTAAACAACATGGAAATCAATTTAGTCATTAAAAAAAGTAAGGTTTTTCTTGCTCTTTGTTAAGTTTAAATTTATTTTTAAATATTAATTTAAAACGGGAAATGTTTACATTACAGGTCATTAATATCATTCAAATAATAGTAATAATAGCTCAATTATTTCCTGTAGTGAACCGTTAATCCTGACTAAAGAACCAATTACTTTAGCATCCAATAAATTGCATATGCGAACGTTGGAAAATAGTTACGTACATGTATACCTAAAGGTGGGATCATACGATTGCCGCAATGCACCAATTTTTGTTACATTTTGTGTGCCAATCGTGTGATAGCACAATTTATTGGCTCATGCGGCAACCAAAACGAATGTTCTTCCTATTTGTCTCAATCAAATACAACCCTGATGCGACAATCGTGTGAACACTTGCCATACAACTAATCACCAATAAAAATTCTAAAAATGCACCAATATTTATTGTGTTCTCATGCGGCAACCAAAGAAGACAATGCCCGCCAATAATATACATACATACATACATATGTATACATTTATTTAGTTTCAAAATTGTTTAAACGCGTCTTCCAAACATGATTTCTGCTTTTCAATCAGTAAATCTCAATTGTTGTTACTATTCATTTTTTGCTTTTTCAGCCCGCACAACATTATAATAATAGCCGAAGCAATTTTCTTTCTTTTTAATGAACAAACCATATTTTTAACATTTAATTAATTTTTTTTTTTTTTTTGGAAAACAAAGTTTGTCATCAGCTACAACAGCTGTTTCTCAGAGTTGCCGTATAATATAACAATCGTGTGACTATAATGCGGCAATTATTGGTACTAAATTGTTTTGCGGCAATTTGCGACAATAAAATTTCAGTAAAATGTGACAATCATGTGATTGCAGAGAATTTGATTGGGACAAATTTTATATTATGCTCCAATTCAGCCCAATAAAAATTGTGTAAAATTGGTGCATTGCGGCAATCGTGTGATCCCACCTTAACACTTGCATATGAATTTTAGATGTACAATGTGGCAGCATTATTGTCGTAGATACAATAAATAGGGTAAAACGACCAGGATATATTAGTGTGCGACTCTGTGCTTGATTTATACTGTCTTGTTACAACTCAAGGCGAATGAATTTATAAAATAATTCGCCTTGTTACAACTAATAAGTCTCTTGTTTAATCGAAAAAAAGAGTAAAATTAAATTAAAAAAAAGAGTACAATCTAAAGATAGGTAAATAATAATCGGCGGCTGATTTTAAGCCGATGTAAGCCAAGAAATTTTCGGCGGCTTCGGCTGTCAAAATTAATCAGCGGCTATCGCTCAGGTGGCTGAGATAGGCTCGGCGCAGGTCTCTGGTACATATCAGTTTATGACCGCGCAAAATTTGGTGGCAGACAGAGCCCTGCGCCGAAGCGGCTACAGCCGGCTAAGCCGCGCCGCCAACGATGTTAGGTATCCGCCGCCGCCGACAATTTCACGGCTGAATTCGGCTGAAAATTAGCCGCCGATGTCATTTAGACATTTACTCAATTTTATTTATTTCTTATGGGAATTTTTGTTGTGCAACACATGTAAGTTTTGAAAAACAGGGTCCAGCTCAATAAATTTGAACAGTAAATTACGTAGGTACATGCACGAAGGGGAAATATCTATCTGTTGGGGGTTTTCAATATTTTGTATACGGATATATGCTAATTGCTTTCATAATTATTTTCTGTTAAGTTTATCAGTCCTTTCCATATAATTTATGTGGTTAATATTTATTAAATAACACTAAGAAAACAATAAAGACAACGAATTAGCAGGGTAGACAACTATCTGTTTAGAAGCCTCCACACTTCTCGTTAGTACATAGGCTCTTCAACAGCAACTACAAAAAAACGACAAAAAGTTAGGAACTAAAGATCTTATACAAAAAACTGAAATTAGCTAACTTTTGAACCGCAAGTGATAGAGACTTGAAATTCTCCCAGGATGTGCAGTTGCCAGGCCTATGCAATACCGTATACCAAAGATAACAATAAGCGAAAATTGAAAATTGACATTAATTTTTGAACAGTGAAATGTTTGTAGCATGTGTAGTTGGAAGACCTTTACAAAAAATACTAAAAGCAATAAAAAGTTAAAAGCTGAAGGGTACCCTTAAGGGCTTAAGGTGAGAGGGTATTTGGCTCAAATTATTTATACATACGAAAAAATGCTTTTCATATTATTCATTTGCCACCAGCAGAGCTACAACTATTAACCTACAAATTCGAAAAAGTCAATTGCAGTAAATACGCTTGACTTGTTAATTTAGCTTAGACTGGTTTTTGTCTCAGCCGTTATTTTTCTGTCAATAAAGTTAATATCGTATGTCTCTATAAAATAAATTAAAAAATTTACTAACATTACACAGATGTGCGATAATTGTTGTGTTATGATCAGCAATAATATTCTATGTGCTTATCAACTAATATTTATTTATGTAGATGCACATCTTTTTTAAACTTTTTATTTTTTTCAAGCCGATTTTTTATTAGAGCCGAAAAGAAAACAGCTAGTTGCTGAACTGTCGGCTACAGCCGATTAGCCGCCGCCGCCGATAAAAATGCTCGGCGCAAGGCTCTGGTGGCAGATACTCCAAAATAAAAATATGTCCCGACGAAGAATTTATGCATTTAAAAGTTCCCTGAAAAGAAAATAAAAAAAAAAGAATTACACCGGTATTCATAAAAAATAAAACGTTGCTCAAATACATTTTAGAAAAAATTTTATATGAAAAATTTGTTGTAAAATGTATTTCAACAATGTTTTATTTTTTATGAATACCGGTGTAAAAGTTTTACTGCCTGTTCCTCAATGTCACAAGAAAATCTAAGCGATCGAAATGTAGTCGCTCGATTTCGAATCAATTTGGATTCCTCTATGTAGCCAGCTTGCGTTCGCATAGTCTTACGTCATGAAATTTTTGGCATTTAGTTTATAGAGATGCCAGATCAGTAAATTAAAGTTTTAGTTGATTTTTTATTGCAGTATTGAAAAAAACTACTAAATTGTTCTGGTGCAAATATAACCCTTCATAAAACTGGTGAAGTGTTGTTGGCACTGCAGGGCATTGAATACAACCCAAAAATTTTTATTTTAATTTTGTTTACGTTTTCTTTGTTTGTTTTTTCCCCATTATTTGATTTTGGCAGATAGTGCAGGTAAGCTTGCGATATAAATTAGAGAAGACGGGAGTTTTTCGTGCTTCGCATGTAGCTTCAATATGAAGCTACTTTATTCGCTCTCAAAATTTTGTATGCCGGGGCAGGTTGCTTCGCGCCTGATTAGTGTGGTAAGCAGAAATACAGAGCGAAGCGCATGTCGTGGAAATATGCTATTACACTTCATTAGAGGCTTTCATTTACAAATAATTTATTTGATTTGCAAGTTTATTTCTGAAATAATTTGCATTTGACAAGCCAAAGCAAATACATACATAAATAACACAGAGTAGCACAGAGTATTCTGTGATAAGAAAAGCAAACATTTTGAAAGTGCGGAAATAATTTTTGTGGTGTTTTAAAATTTAAAAGCATTTTTTTGCCTAGACATTTAATAAGTATTTTGACGCCATGAGCACTGGTATTCTTCTGATAAACTCAGGATTTTCTTCCATCCAACAAACAAGTGGACTGTTTAAGAAAACTACATGCATGCATGTAATAATTGTTTAATATATTTACTAAATAAAATAAAAATTAACAATATGTGGGGTTTGTAGTTTTATTTCCCAGTTTTTTAATAAAAAAACAAAAGTTGTTTCTATAAAAACTCCCACTCGATAGCAAAACAGCAAGTACTTGATTTTGACATTTGTGTTCGCAGTACTGACGACATGATCGATATTGAGGAATCGGATTTTGTATGAAAACACTTACGTTTTTTCCACTTGTCGATCGAGTCATCGTTCGAATAAAAGAACTTCATAGAGGAACCCAAAACAATTTTCTTTCGCTTAGAAAGCGAACAACCGCACGACTGCGACATTGAGGCAGTTATAGAGGAATAAAAACAAAATCCAGTTGAATTTCACTTACCTTTTTATTGTTTTAATTTTAAGCACACAGTGTTGATCCAGTCACATCAGTGTGTTAGGGAACGTCCGACAGGTCTTCGAAAGAGTTTGGCCAAAGATGCACCTCCTGAAAGTTCAGAAATCTACACTTTTTCTTTAATTTTTATCAAATTTTCTTTAATTTTTAACAAATTTCATTTTAACAAATTTCACAGGTTGCACAAAAATATCTGATATGAGATGGCTCTCGATCATTCTGAGTTGTAAATCGTAGTAGTCTTACGCACTATACCGCTTTGAGCATTGCTGTGCAGACGTAAGCAACGTAAAGGAGAAGGCAGGGTGATACCAAACTCAAAAGAAAAAGGTGGAAATAAAACAGAGATGCTAAATTCATTGATATTATCTATCCAGGAAAAGAACAGGCTAAACATACGTATGTAGATATTTGTTGGGGGTACAAAAAGAGTTTAAATCAGGAAGATTTATTTAGATCATAGATGCCCAATGTAGTAGTATTGGTGAGAGTGACAAAATAACACTGGAAGAAAACAATTTGCTATTCATTTTATATAGTCGTCAACGAGATTGTGACACATGTGTGGCGGGTGTTGTACGTATTTTAGTAATACTCTTGGTAGTCTGAAATATTTTGAAATAGAAAGATTCTTCGAAGTGTTTATACATTTTCCCTCAATTAGTCATTGTTGATCTTGCAATTAAAAAGTAATGAAATCTATGGATACTCTTACTGCAGTTACGCAATAAAAGTATATTTCTCAAACTAGAACAATTCAGCTTATTGTGTTTTTTTGAGCAAACATAATTCATATCTGAAAATATTTGTTCGCAAAGGTACGTTGAGAGAAATAAGGTTAAATATTTCAATGAAATCTTCTTTATTTCGGGATATATTGTACCATCCAGATTTTTCCAGAGTTCAATATTGATAAAATTATCAGGGAAATCTAATTCACTTCGAAGAATAATAACTTCTGTTTTGATTGGAAATTCGTACTTTAATATATCGCATTTAAAAGGGTTTTGAAAAATATTCAGTAAATGCTTAATATTATCAAAATCCTTGTCGTAAATAACAGAAGTTTTCGGAAAGTCCGAAAAGTCTGCAGAATCAATTTGAGCTGCAAGTAAAAATAGCTGAGTTTTAAAATCCGAAAGCATTTTAAACATAATCATATACATGTTCATGAATCATAAACATGTTCATTGACAGCAGTCTCGATGACGATTAAAATGTAAAATGTAACACAGAAGTTCTTCAAGTGTAGTTTGTCTCTCGCACTCAACATGGTGATTTCCTATTGGTTGATTGACGATCAAACAAAAGAGCGTAAGTATACTTGCTCTTCAAGCGAAGTACAAATTATGCAAAAAGGTTTCATAACACTTTTTTAACACATCTTAATGTTAGATAATGACAAAAAACTTTTTATATGAACATGCAGAAATGTACTTTAGTTAACAAGAAAATATTTTTTTCAATTTTTGAGGCTTCGTCTGGTAACAGGTTGAAACTACAATTTTTCATCTTTTGTGAATAAAATCAAAAGTTACCCACAGATTTTGGCCATTTAAAGCTCGTTTTGTTTCAAACATAATTTTTTATATACACGTGAAAATTTGTTGGCATTGCTTAATTTTTAAATTTTTTACGCAGTTTTAAAGATCACAAAATTTCAAAAATTTGCAAAAAATTATTTTTTTTTTTCAAAAAATAATTTTTTTAATGAATTATATATCAGATTAAATGTTATTTTATTGCGGAATTTCGGTTTTTTACTAAAGTTCAATAAACGAAAAATTTTTTTAGTTAGCTCAATACATGTAGTGCAACCTCCTCCATTTTTAAAAATAACGGTAAATCTCGAAAACGCGAGCTAACCTAGAAAAACGGATAACACCACTGACTTCAGCGTACCCGAATTATGTTTAGTCACTGGGTGCCCCGTTTGTCGGTTTTTTCAACTAGCACAGTATTATTATTACTTAATTGTAAATGCCTAACATCAAAAAAAGACAAATGTAGCTGGGGTTTCGAGAGAATGGGGAATATGATGACCTTATCACAGACGAGGGAACATAATCATACTCCAAAGGTGTGAGCAAAAAAGGAAAAGCCAGGCAACAAATTTAGAATCCTACACATCATGAAAATAAACTGAGTGGAAGAAACTCGATCTAAAATTCTAATTTAAAAAGAAAAGCAACTTAAACAAGATTACTCAAGTTGCTGTAGCACTCGTATAAAGTGTTAAAGTGAAAGCCTAAAAATCAAAAAAACAAAAAAAAAAATCAAAATAGTAAATTTACAGTAGACTCGCGAAAACGTGAACTAATTTTTACCGAGGGTGTGCACGTTTTAGATTAGATTTCTTTACATTAAAATACGTTGAAAATCGATCAACCGGTATTTATGTTTTAAGAGCAGTTTATTATTCAAAAGCTAATTATCGAATGAATCCAGTTATTAATTAACATGTAGGTATACTATTATCTATGTAAATATCAAGAAAGAAAGTAAAAAAGGGAAATAGGTGTTAAATACATATGTATGTATGTACATATGTGTGCATGTAATTATTGCTAGGGTTTCTGTTCAACCGTAACATCTCCCTTGTTTTTTTTTTAAGTTGTATAATCTTCGAGCCAGAGCGGGTTTCGTTTACGACGTTGAGACTGATGAACTTGAACCCTAGCCTGACTGCGAGTCTGCTGTTCGTTTGCTTCTTCGCTTGAAACAGGGACAGGATCAGTGTGTTCTTGTACTGTTGCTGACGGCCTGGTTGATTCCGAAACTGTTACATTTGGGACATCAGCATTACGATCTGAAACGAGTTCATCACTGACCAAATTAGGGGTTTGCTGACCACTTTCTGCGATTGTTCGGCGTAGTACCCTTTCTGGAATTTAAATCAAAAACATCAAGCCATAAGTTGATATCTGGCGCGTTGTTGTCGTAACGCTGACGTAACTGATTTGCGTGAGATTTCATCGCTTTGAAATATGGAAACTTAAGAATTTCCACCAGATCATTTACTTTGCCAATACGTTGTTTTATTATTCCAGGTGCCCAGAAATACTTATTGAGACGATATACTTTTGCATATACTTTACTACCGACTGTAAACTGTCGATCTTTGGCGTTGTGTTTACGATTGTACTACAGTGCCATTTTTGAATTCTGGTAACTGGAGTAGGATTTTTGCGGCTTTAACAGTAAATCCATGCTGATTCTTAACTTCCTCCCCATGAAATGTTCAGATGGTGCTTTGTTCCCAATTGCGTTATTATTTGTAGCTCGATAAATGTGCAAAAAATCACGAATGCCATTAATTACATCAAGTGAACTATTTTTCTTAATGGCTCGCTTGAAGGTGTCCACGAAGCGTTCCACCTGCCTATTTGATTGGGGATGGAATGGTGCGGTACGAATATGCTCAATTCCCCGCTCTTTGCAGAAATTATCAAATATTTGAGAGGTGAATTGTGTACCATTGTCGCTCACCACTGTTTCCGCCCATCCAAAATGCGAAAAAAAAATCATTTAGACAGACGATTATTGCCATTGACGTTATTGTTTTTAATGGGAAAATGAGTCCACTATTAAAAAGTATGTTATTTGTCCCATAGGTCTCGCAAGGTCAATGTGGATACGTTCCATTGGCTTTTGAGCTACTGACCATATGTCATTCCATACGTACATTACACATATGTACTGAACCCTAAGTGTGCTAGCCAGTCTCGTACTTGACTGAATTTATTTATTTATATGTACCGGGTGAAATTTTCTCACCACAGAAAGGTAACCAAGTTGTACTACAACTCACTGTATATATTTTTCTTATATTTGTAATTCTATTTTTCTATTTCCTAGCATTTTTAGAACGGGAAACAGCCCTCCACATACTACTTCTGCCCTGAACCAGCTAGATGAACGGATGAAAGACTTTACCATCTTTAATTCTCTAAAGTGACAGTGCACGGTTGACCTCTTTGATTTAAAATCTAAATTCTATAAATTGATAATTGGTGTATCGACTATTGTATTGTTCCTGTACAAAATATAAAAACTCTTAGTACGCGCAGTAAACCATATTGATTTAAATTTGAAACGTTTTGCTCAGATTTTTTGTAGAAAAAAATTTGATGTGCCAATATTTTTTGAAATTGGAACACTGTTTGAATTGAAAGCTGTCCGTATGATTTCTGTACTTCTTTTTTCAAAATATAAGAAATCTGGTACATTTTTTGGAGAATTTCACCCGCCTTCCCCTATTGGAGTAGAACTTAAAAAAAATACGTCCTAAATGTTAAAGCAAAAGACAACAAATCCTATGAGATGAAACGCGACCAGAACGAGATAGCAAGTACGCGCAAAGCTTTGTACGTCTCGTTTTCACAATCGCTGGAGAACTTGTAGTCGAAACAAAACAAAAAACATATTTTACAGTTCCTTTTTGTTATGCTTTGTGTATGCGGTAAGAAAAAGTGGGGGTTTTATATTATAAATTTATGAAATGTTTAAAAAGTATATTAAATGGATTTTAATAATATAAAATTTTATAGTATTCATTGTTTATAATATTTATTTATGATTTATTTTGTGATTTTAAGGATAGTGTTTTAATTGTACTTTGTAGTGGTGGTTTTGTGAGGAAAAAAAGCAGTTGATTTGAGCCATTTTGAAATGTCACTTTTATCATCTCTGTGTACTCTGTGCCTATCACAACTCAAGAGTAAATGTTGAAGTGAATTGAGTGGCGACCACCTGTAGTTGATTCGCCTTGGTTTATTGCAGGCAATCAAAGTACCTCGATATCCAGGCGAATTAACTACAGGTGCTCGCAATTTAATTCGCTTCAACATTTTCTCTCGAGTTGTCATGCGTTTTGTTGCCGTTCTCTTAACTATCACACAACTCATAAAAATGATCAAAACATACTGCAAAACCGGTGATTCTGCCACAGCCACATATCGTGCTTTAAGAGGAGATTATGGTTTACATAATCGGCCAACTGGCAAAATTGTGAAGAAATTTGAAGAGACTGGAGCGGTTACAAATCCTCAAATAATTGAAGAGAGGCCATTACATCCAGAAAAAGTCAGTGGTACGCTCATTGGTCCAAAAGTGTGATTATACCTTACTTTTTCGAAAACGACGATAGAACGACTGTCACCGTCAATTCGGAGCGTTATGGTCATATGATAACCGATTTTTTGCCCGCTATTGACGAATAGGACTTGGAGAATATGTGGTTTCAACCAGACTGTGCCCAATGCCACACAACTCAAGCGAATATGGTTTTATTGCAAGAGACATTCCTGGCCGCGTAATTTCTCGTCGTGGCGATATCAGCTGGCCACCAAGATCATGTAATTTGACACCATTGGTTTTTTTGTTTGGCTACGCGAAATACCGTGTTTATGCAGATAAACTTTTAACTCTTGAACACTGAAAAGTCAACATTCGTCAAGTTATGGCTGATATACCGCCCAATACGTACCAAAAATTGGTGGAAAATTACCTCAAAAGAATCAACACTTCGCGTGGTGGTCATTTGAGTGGTGTAAAAAAGAAATATCATGAAAAAAAATATTTCCCGTGTTTACTTTTGAAACCGCAAAATTGACAACCCGTTATCATGCTAACACGTTGTTTGTAACAATGTTGCCAATTCAAACATTTTTACACACATACATACATATATATGTGTGCAAAAATAATGCATTTGTAATGCCCGTATGAAACTACATGTTTCTTGCATTGTTTAAGTTTTAGAGAACAGTGCAAATATAATATAATAGTAGAATTTAGTATGTGCAAAGAGTTAAGCTATATTAAGATAAATGCAAAACTGTCAACATTTTTGTTGAAGTTATCGATAAAAATCAGTTTATGTAAAAACAATTAAAAATTTTTGAACTTAAAATTAACATTTCAAACTTGAATGTTGCTGTGTCAGCGGTTTATGGACAATTTTTGCGATTTAACTCTTCCTTTTTTGAACATTTTTATTTCTTATCGCTTTCTTGAAAATAAGAAGAATACAACACTTTAAAAAAGATGCCAGTTTTGTTTACGTTTTGTATATTTGGTTCTGTCTAACAATTGCTGTTTCTTTCTATCAATCCTTTACCAATTAATGAAAGAAAACTGAAGTATCTAAGGGCTTAAGTAAGGATATATTATTAAAATAAAAATAACGTATAGTTTATTTGATCTTATAAAATAAAAATAAATTTAATTTTAAGGCTTAAGATCTTTTTATAAAAATGTTTGTAACAAAACAAATATATTTATTTATTTCAATATTTCGCCCACAATTTGTTGGCTTCTTCAGGAATATTTTTTTATATTATTTCAAAAATGTATTAATTCAGGTCCAAAAATGAACCTTTTCAAAAAATATTTGTTGTATTTTTCAGCTGTCTAGATGCCGACATTTCGTTGGTGCTAATCAACTCATCAGTAGACTTGAAAAATTCTTAAAAGTTTGTTTGAAACTTTACTACTTATTCCACAATTCTCATGAACAAAATGAGAATCAGAAATGTTCAAACAAAGTCTACTGATGAGTTGATTAGCACCAACGAAATGTCGGCATCTAGACAGCTGAAAAATACAACAAATATTTTTTGAAAAGGTTCATTTTTGGACCTGAATTAATACATTTCAATTGGCTCTTAAAGCAAATAAACAATTTAGTTCATATTTGATTATTTCAAAAATAATAACAATGAAAAAAGTTTTGAGTTATAAAAATTCAAAATTCAAAAATTTTAAACTCAAAGAAAAATGTTTTTAAAAATATTTACACCTTAATGAAAAATTCATACATATTCAAACCAAATAATAATAATTCTACGACTAACATTTGTTTTGTTAATATCTCAAAATGTTGTGTATTAAATTAAATTTTAAAGAACAAATGTTACTCATAGAACTATGTACATTTTTTTTTTTTTTAATTGTGTTAACATTATACTTATAATATTGCATTTCACATTATGTATTTAATTTCTTACTGACTAAATATCTATAATTCTGTGCTACATTCTCTGTATCTATTTTAAAATTCATTCTACGTGATATTGGAGTACTAATAATCTCTAACATTTCTAACATAAGTAAGTACCATAAAAATAAATATTTTATATGTGCTTTATTTACGTTTACGTTTGAAATTGCAAAATGGGATAACAACTAATAAGATAACCTTTTACCTGCAATAAAAACAACTTAAATAAAAATAGCATTCATTTCGTTTTTGTACAACTTCTAAAAACTGTCAGAAAGACGCGACTTTCACAGAAGAGAGATGAACGCCTTTCATTTTGTAAACAAAATATAACAAATTATTGCTTGTTGAATCTAATTTCATTGTTGTTGCTTGTGGAAAATTTTGGTTTTTCAGGTTTTCGCTATCTCCTCCATAGAAGATGCTGACCTCAAGGGGAGCATGACTGATACTGTGTCCAACTCTGTCCTCTCAGCCCACTTAATGGACACCTTGCTCATGTAATTATGCTAAGCTCATGTAATAATATAAAAAACCAAAATTTTATAAGCAGATTTTGTAAAAAAATTTATTATTACGTTAATTATGAATTCCGTCGGAGGCTCCGTTGTAAAAATGCTATCATGAACTCCGGCGTAGCTACGAAATTTTCGAAATTCGGGAGATTGGTATTATGATTTCCGAATGAAACGTACTTTTGGCGTTTTTTTACCAAACATTTTTACGAACTCTTCTTACTGTCGGGAGAATACGAAAAGTAGTTGAAAATAAGAACAAATCACAAATAAGTTTTTAAATTGAATAAAAACTAAATTTAAGTAGTTATAAAATTATATTTCTTGAATAATTAATTGGTATATTTTAAAATAATTATTGGTTTTGCCCTGGCTTGGAACAAAAAAATAACACAAACTAACTGCTGATTATACGTGTTGAAAAAATCGCTTCATACAGGCCTGTTCTGAAATCACGGTGATTTAAAATCACTAACGGTTTCAAAATCACGGAGGTGATTTCTTGGTGTTCTGAAAATCACGAGATTTAAGAGTTTTCGGCGTGCTTTTCTTTTTTTGAAATCACGGATAAACAACTGGTTTGTTTTGTTTACATACATAATTATAAAATTATAAAGAGGAAAGACGCGGAAGGTTAACACTGCAGTTACACGATCAAGTTTTGCTATCAAGTTTTTTTCACATACTGCTTGTCAAAATTCAATAAAATTGATAGCTGTGACGTAGGCTGCACGCAATTTCAAAGCAATTCGTTTTCAAGATGCCGTCAAGAAGAAAATTAAAATTAGCTGCTTCATTAAAAGTACTATCAGAAATAAAGAAAATAAAAGAAGAAAAAAACCAGAGGGCAGAAAGGAAATACAAATAAAGGAATAAAGGAAATACATTTCGTCGATATGATGCTACATTCATATTCCACAGAACTTCGTGGCTTCTGTACAGCTCTATAAACCGCAGCACATCATTATATTTGTTGGTTTTGCACGTAAACATTTTTATTTCTATTTTTAAGCTCGAATTTGTTTAATTTTTATCACTTTTAATTGCAACTTTCAAACAAAACAAAAAAATATTTGCAGACAGAACGAAAAAAAATTGTTGTCAGCTGTTTTCTTGATTGTAAATTGATGCTCTCTATGGAAAGCAAGAATTGCCATCAAGTTTGCATCAATTTTCAAAATTGTGAGTGTATTAGTAAAAAAGTGTGAATGTATTAAAACTTGAAAGGCAAAACTTGATCGTGTAACCCCCAAGTAAACAAAAGAAAATAAATACAAAAACAAGAGTGTTGCCACTGTTCTAAACTAGGTATTTTTGTAATATACGTACATTTTTTGCTTTTATATCATTGATTTTACCAATTAAAATTCGAAATTATTCATAAAATTAAAACATTAATTATAAATTTAATTAAATTTTGTTTAAAATAATTTGTTTAATTGAATAAATTATCAATAATTCATTTGGCTCATACAATCAGGTAACCACAATATATTTTCGTACAAAACAAAACAGATGACTGCTAAAAGGTAAAAAGTAAATTACGAAGATTATGAACAGAAGTAATTTTTTCTTTAAAAGCAAGCAGTGTCTTCAGTAATTTTGTGATTTTTTCAATTTATTTTGTATAAAAGATATAATATTATTGCATGAATAAGTAAAAAACACATTATATAAAGTACTCAATAAGTTTTTTATTTGGTTTCTAGCAAAATAATTGTAAAACATGTACAAGTGATTTAAAATCGGTAGTCGTTTAGCTGACCGGTTTCAAATCACGAAATTACTGAAAAATTTGTGAACAGAACACCATTTCAGTGATTTCAAATCACTTTCGTGCACCATTTGCAACAGATGACAAACAAAAAGAACAAAAGCAGCTTTTATGTACATATGGAATTAATTGTGTGTACGGAAAAGTGGTACGAAAAAGCCACTGCTGCAGCATCCCCATCTTTTCCGCCACCATGCTGATACCCACCTTCTGCTAAAAATCGGATTGTGCAGGTTTGTTTAGCCGGAAGTTTTTAATATAGCTAAACGGAAAATTACATATGTACATACATATGTATATATTTTCATAACTGGTGATATGTTTTAACAACTTACGCCCTGTAATCCAAATAAAGCGAATTCTAATCATCCCTCGAGACTTTGCGCTCTATTCAATAACAGCTTTTGATTTAAGATTCTTCTTCCGTCACTGAATCTTTATATATATATATATATATATATATATATATATATATATATATATATATATATATATATATATATATATATTTTTTTTTTAACGGTACTTAGCATGTAAACAAAAAACATCTGTTTTTCATTTAAATAGTTGGTTTTACTAATTCGAACTTAGGTCAAGAGGATGGCAACACCAACTTCGAATCCGTCGGAATTCATAATACCTTTTAGTATGAATTCCCGGCGGAGAGTTCCCATTACGAGTGATGTTCACTCGGAATTCATAATAAGGCTGTATTGTATTTTTTTTGCTTTTCACTTATATTTTTCATTGAAAATGTTTGCACACAAAAGGTCTACTTTTAATGGAAGCCGCGTTTTTTTGAAAAATAGCTGCAAGAATTTTTTATATATCCATTGGATGTCCTACTCTAACATATACGTTAGAGTAAGACAATTAATGCAATATTTGCCTGAACTGCCAATATTGTCGCATGTGTGTTAGTCAGTTTTGTTTGTGTTAGTTTCGATCATTCGTTCCTTGCAAGGCAGATGGATACCATGTAGCCTTATAAGCCCAGCTGACTACTGCTTTTAACTTGTAGAACTGTCAAAATACATAACACAAACACACATACGCGAACAAATGGGTGACTGTATGATAGAGCTAATAAGGTAGTCAAATAAGAATATGGATCCTTTATTTTTTGAATATAAAAATGTTCTATTTTTATTTTCGATTGGCCGCTTTTGCGACCGATCAGTTCGAGGCTTATGCTGATATGTGTTTGTTTTCCGATCAGCCGCTTGTGCGGACTGTTTAAGCTTTATTCTATGAATGTTCTTTTTAAAATTATTCTAGTCTATATTCTTATCTCTACGTACATTTTGCAGCGTGAGAAAATGCTTGGTTGGCATAAATACATGCCAACCAACTGCATGATATGTGGGTATTATCTGCAACAAAGTGTGCGTATCAAGTGTCATGTTGAAGGCATGACAAACATTGGAATTTACAGTCAAACATATATAATGTGGACAAAGTAAATATTGTAAAATAAGAGATAGTTACTCACCGACCTCAAATAACGGTAGGAGTCAAATCTCAAATGTGCGTGCATCTCCACCAATTTCTGGAAATAGAATTCACGAAATTGTAGACTTCAGTTCAATGGTGGCAAACCTTACTGTTTTCTTAGAGAACGCCGGAGCGACACCGCATTTATGCAATCAAACTTTATTGGACGAATTGGTCAATAAACTGCCTCTAACTAAGCGCGAAGAATGGGTAAAATATTCCTTAAACAATTACCGTCTAATTCATAAAAATTATAATAGCTTTATAAAGCTCTTATTTGAAAGATTTTCCATACAAATATGTACATATGTCAAATAACAGTCTTATAGGCCTGTTATAATTTTTATGAATTAGGGGGTTAGAGTCAATATCGAAGTGTACGGGAATTTAGTGTGGCTGCATGAAATTGCAACCTATATTTCTTTGGCCACAGAAATTGATAATAGTAAATTAAATGCGGGAAACAATAAACGTGAAAAAATAAAGCCCCCCTTTACAATAACAACAGGGGAAACTGGGCAGCCAACTTGTTTGCTATGTAAACAAAAGCACCACATGCACCAGTGCACCAAATTCAAAAATCTTTCTGGGCGAGAGCGTTGGAATTTCGTTAAAAACAACCACATTTGTTTTAGTTGCCTGCATGCAGGCCACAGCACATTAAAATTTAATTTTCGCCGCCAATGTAACATAATGAAATGCACAAAATACCACCATCGTTTGCTGCACGAGGATAATCTGTTTTATACTCAAGCAGGATTACTAATAAATGTCAAAGCAGTTGGGGCATTAATGAAATAACACAGGGATGGAAAATGCTATACATTGTTTACTCAGGTGAACAACGCCCTTCTTAGCACAAGACGGGCTTATCCAGATGTCCGGCTGAATTGCTAATGCCGAATGTGTCGCACAGGAAACAAAATACCCAACAATTATGCCAAAAACGCATCTTATAACACAACTCATCACGAAAAATTTAAACATCAAAACCAGGAAGCTATTTTCGCCACCATCCGCACTAGGTTTTGGATTCCTTGTTTACGACAACTGCTAAGGTCAACAAAGCGAAATTGCCAAAAATGCAAAACAAGATCAACTATCCCAAAAGCACCACTAATGGGACAACACCCCATTGATCGGCTCACGCCATATGTAAGGTCATTTTCGTATACCGCAAGGCGAATCAACTACAGGTGGTCACAATTCAATTCGCTTCACCATTTTCTCCCGAGTTGTCATACGTTTTGTTGTCTTTTGCTATCAGCTTTGACAACTCTGAAGATGAAATCGTGGAAAAGTGTGAAGAGAATTGGTATGCGGGCACCTGTAATGGATTCGTTTTGATTCGTAATGAATTCGCCTTGGGAATAATACTATATGTAGTGCTGCCATACTATTTTCAATAGGAACTATGTAAGTGGACTGACATACACTGAAAATATAAAATGAAAACCAACGCAATCAAATATATTCTATTTTTGTCCCATTTAACAATATCCTGAGTACTTGTATAAGTACAAATTTACTTTTAGTCACATAAGTAAAAAAATATTAATATTTTATTACAATTTCACGAATAATTTCATTATCACTTTTTGCGAAATGGCGCACAAATTATTTTTTTCTACTACACTTTTTTACAAACTTTGTACTTTTTTTACATACATTTATTTCAACAGTGTAAAAATGTATGTTGAAAATGTATGATAACTTCTTGCCGATGTCTTTTTTACTGTTTTCAGGAGTTGTACAAAAACAATTCATGTTAATTTTATTGAAGTTGTTCTTATTGTAGGGAAGAGGTTACCTCATTACAAAGCGAATTCATGAATTCGCCTTGCCTCGTTAGTTGTATTCAAGGCGAATCCATTACAGGTGCCCGCATACCAATTCGCTTCAACATTTTTCCATGATTTTATCTTCTGAGTTGTCAAAGCCGATAGAAAATGACAACAAAACTTGAGACATCTCGAGAGAAAATGTTGAAGCGAATTGAATTGCGACCACCTATACTTGATTCGCCTTGTTACGAATTAAAGAATTCGCCTTGATTATTCCCAAGGCAGTCCGATACCAGGTAGCCTTACAAGCCCAGCTGACTACTGCTATTAGCTTGTATACACAAATTACACAAAACAAACACACACACGAACAAACACAACTTGATTCGTCTTAGTTGTATTGTATCATGATATGTGCGAAACTTGGTAGATTTTGTACGCGATGCTGGTGTTCGTTATAGCAAAGGGGAGAAAATACCTTACATGCTGGCTACACGGGACAACAGTTTGTTTGCAACTGTCAAATTCTTTCGCTAATATCGTGTTTCTGTTCGGACAAATGTTTGAAAAACATTGACACAATGCAATTATGTCTGAACACAACCTGTAAATATAAACTGCTGATGAGGGCGTAGTGTTAGGCCAGCCGAAGGCCGATTGCTAAGAGCAAGTTTTACATACCTATAAAAAATATATAAACTTAAACTGATAAAACTCGATTTTGGATGTTTAAGATTATTTAATTAACATTTGTATAGTTTGCGATTATATAATTAAACTTTTCGAAATTGTTAAAGTTAAAAAAATTATATATATGTATAACTACTTTTAATTGTTAAATATCTTATATCAATTATTCAACTAGATTTTTGTTTGCAAGCGACGGGTGTAGTGAAGCGGGGATTAAAATATGCACGATTTTTTTTCATGATATCTTTTGATTTTTACTCTGATTTATGGTTTTATTAATCTATTTTATTTGTATTGTGGTACTCATATCAATGTTTTTATATATGCAAGAAGACAATAAAGTGTTTGCGTGTAGATTTTCCAATAACAACAGTTAAAAAGAAGAACTTGAAATTAAAACTCTTCGTATGAACGCAAACATTTTTTTAAATCAACCTAAAATAGAAATTAGAATATTATATAGACAATTTATGGTGCGAATTATGTGTTAATCTATAATTTATTTCTTGTTTTATCTCCTTTTTAGGGTTCCGTACTCATCAGAGTGAAACGGAACCCTATTACCGAGACAAGTACGTCCGTCCGTCCGTCCGTCCGTCACAGCGTCCATTCTCCGAAACGGTAAGAGCTAGCGAGCTGAAATTTGCTGTACCTTGCCGCTACAACAACAAATACTAAAAACTACAACAAGTCGAAAACTACCAGGTGTGCCCATACAACGAAAAGTTGCAAATAGCTATAACTCCCGAACCGTAAAAGATAGAAAGCTGAAATTTGCATAGTGTATGTATTTATAGATGCTTTACAACAACAAATGTTAAAGACAACAAGTTGAAAACTACTAGGTGTCCCAATACAACCTAAAGTAACAATTAACTGTAGCTGCTAAAATGTAAAAGACAAAGAGGTGAAATTCGCACAATATATGTATTTACATATGCCCTACAACAACAAATGCTAAAAACAAAAACATGTCAAAAACTACCAGGTATCCCTATACAACGTAATGTAAGATTTTCTACGTATCAAAAACCGTCATCCAATTGTCATTATCAAAACTCACACACACAGACATACTTCTCGTACTCGCATGTTTACTATTCTCTTGTTTTTTCTCTCCCTTTCGTACACACACATTTTTCTTAAATATTCTTTGTCATTACTCTGACAACGACGCCATTGTAAGGTGTTGAGAATTTATGCATCTACACAATATGCCAATGCCTGACAATGTACTAGCAATCAAGATGCCGAAATGTTCAGACGATTGACAGTTAACTGACAATTAATTGTTATGTAGATGGCCTGCCAATGCTTTTGCTTACAATATTGTCAGGAAAAAATTGTAAGTTCTCACGACTGGTTAAAAATATTCTATACATTTTCTGACAATATTGTGAGATATTATAACCGTCTAGACAAAGCTTTAAAAATATTCTATACATTTTCTGACAATATTGTAAGATCTTACAACCGTCTAGACAAAGCTTAAGAGACAGAGAGATGAAATGTAAACAATATATGTACTCGCATGTGGCTTACAATAACAAATGCTAAAAACAACAATAAGTCGAAAACAACCAGGTGTCCCTATACCACGTAAAGTAACAACTAGCCGTTACTCTCGACCGGTAAGAGACAGAGGGGTGAAATTTGCACAATATGTGTATTCACATATGCCCCACAACAACACTTGCTAAAACAACAACAACTGTAAAACTACCTGGTGTCCCTTTACAACGTAGAGTAATAGCTATAACTCTCGAACCGTAAGAGATAGATAGTCGAAATTCGCACAGTGTAGGTATTCCCAGATGCCTTACAAGATGCCTTAGCAAGTGGAAAACTACTAGGTGTCCCCATATAACATAAAGTAGCTTTAAAAACAGGGAGATGAAATTTATAAAATATACATATGTATTCATATACGCCATTCCATACATACATTACACATACATACGTACGGAACCCTAAGAGTGCGAGCCAGATTCGTACTTGACTTAATTTATTTATATACTACTTTATCCTACATATATGCAGATTACAAATTTTTAGACGACTACACTATTTTTGTCGAACATAAAAGTAAGCGCAAGCCAGATTCATATGTATGCATAAAGAAACACAAAGAAGCAAAAATTATGTACATACATATTTTGCTATACACAAGAAGAAATAAAACTCGGTATCAAACTTTTTGTATTATCTCGCAAACTTTTTGGCAGTTCCTCCAAACCAAGGTACATCGATACCAGGCCTGTATAAATGTCAAATTTTTGTTTATGAACGTTAAAAAACTGTTTCTTATTGAAAATAAAAAAACCGTAGTGAAGTGAAAATTGTACCAAAATTTATAAAATTTGATTCAAAAACAATTTAATACAAAAAAAAAAAAAAACAAATTTAAAAAAACTTAATAAATATACAACGTACTTTTAACGTGATAATTTAACTTATAACTTTCTCAGATTTACGAAGATTTTATTGTCTATGATAAAGATGAATGTAAAAATATCTAGCGCATGGTGAACAGAAGGTGCTCCTGGTATGGGGTACCCTCTAGTTACTACATTTTTATTGTTTTTGCATTTGTTGCTGCAGAGGACCGCCCACTACATACATATGTACATATGTATGTATATGAAGATTTAGAATCTTTATCTCTTAAATTTCAAAAATTGCAGCTCATTTTTAATAGTGTTCCGTTTTCGTTCTATTACTACGGAAATCTAAAAGGAACTATAGCAATTCATCGTGAATTATGTAGCAAAGTTAAAAAGACATTGCAATCACGATCCTCACCCAAAATTGATAAGTCTTCCATCTTGAGAACATTAACTTCATGTTGTCATATTTCTACACCGCCGTCAATAAAATTTTATCCACTTAAAAACACATAAAAACTACTAAAGCAGGCATAATTTAGAACACCTTTTATAAGTTCTAAATAATTTCGTAAATTGATCCACAAATAGCAAATTTTCTTGTCTTTTATTATTTATACAAAGCTGAAATCAATTCTTTCCGCTTCCAAATACAAAC
This sequence comes from Sturmia bella, assembly GCA_963662145.1. Lineage (NCBI taxonomy): Eukaryota > Metazoa > Arthropoda > Insecta > Diptera > Tachinidae > Sturmia > Sturmia bella. The sequence continues at coordinate 29,663,397 of OY759170.1, forward strand.
ATCGTGTTCACTTAATTATTATTGGGTAATTTAGTAAAATTGGGTAATTTAGTAAAAATAAATTTTTACAGAGTATATATATATATATATATATATATATATATATATATATATATATATATATATATATATATATATATATATATATATATATATATATATATATATATATATATATATATATATATATATATATATATATATATATATATATATATATATATATATATATATATATATATATATATATATATATATATATATATTAATTCGCTCATGTTTTTGTACATGGAGAACACATATGTCCAAACTATTTAAAATTTTGATTTGCTGAATTATTCACTTCGTTCATATTTTTGGCTAATTTAAGTATTTTATGTATATATGTATGTATCTACTTAATTTATAAAAATTTAAATTTGTATAAATAATATTTTAATCCATTAAATAAATTCCTTAACAAAATATCGGAAAAAATTAATAAAGATAAATAAAAGACCTTAAGCTTTAAAAAATAGTTTTATTAATTCCTTAACAAAATATATTATTTCTTTTAAGTGGAATTTTTCATCGAAGCTGAACTGTCAAACAGAAAATGACGATTCATGCCTAATATCATTGCGAACATCGTTGTTCGGGCATATGGCCGAAGCATAAACATGTGCAGCGTTCGACATCATGTTCATACCTTGTTCACGGCTAGTGAAGATACACAGTTGTGTGTAACTTGGTGTATAAGTAGCCACTCAAGTTGCATTACCTTTGCACGTGTAAACACAGTTTTAATCGCTCATATAACATCACTAATAATTCTGCAAGTTTGTGAAAACGTACTCAATTTTCTGCAAACTTGAAGAATTTTGCTCTCTTCTGTTGTGGGAATAATCTATTTTGTTAACTTACTTTATTCTTCTCCCCGTAAAATAATTTATCAATTCAATAACCAGAAAAAACTGATATGGATTATGAAAGTGTATTAATTGTTAAACCAGAAGTATTTATATACAAAATACCTCCCAGAGCTAATAATCGTGGTTACAGGTAAGGAGAATAAAAGAAATGTAGAACAAGTAACTTTTCCAGTGCAAATATACTAGGATACATATGTATGTACATATGTACATATTTTTATGTGCACAAGAAAGTGAAGTTGCGAAATTTCGTTAAGGTTTTTAGAGGAAATATTTGCATTTTTTCAGAACTTACATGTTACCGAAATATTTCTTTAATTTTTTGGGAAATTGTTTATTACTGTTTGCTTTGTATACATATCAGTGCATACGTAAACACATATCCATGTGCATACATATGTACATACATACATATGAATGTGTGTTACGGCGGTCTATTAGAAATCGATATTTTTTCGTTATTGATTGATTTTTCTCTAGCGTTTGGTGTGAAAAGTTCCATTACGATATAATAAAAAAAATCATTTTCGAGGCATCCTAATTTCAACTTTTTTACATGCATATGCCGATTTGGCATATGCATGCCCAAACATGGTTCTATACCACACAAATTGAAGTTGACACATTCTTTGGCGCAAACATAGTCGAAAGAACCATAGGTAATCTAGAAAGTCGATTCAGATGTCTCCAAATGTTTCTCAAGTACACTCAATCAAATTTTGTAAAAATAAATGTTTGCTGTGCTATCCATAACGTATGTAAATATTACAATATACATAGGTAGGTATCTCTGGAAGAAACTTATTGTTTTAAATGACGAATCGGAGAAAGAGAATGAGGATTCAGAAAATGACAACATAGCAAATGATATTAGATATCAAATTGCCCGATCCTCAAAATATTACGTAGATAAAAACAGTGGAAAATTAATTTCACCTTTTTGCAGTTTTGTTAACAATAAAATCTTAAAATTTAAATCGTAAATGAAAAAAATGTAAGACTATAATGTAATATCTTAATGCACATTTGAAAACCCAATACAATACCAGGTTTACCATAATATATTAAACAAAGAATGAACTTAATTGCTTATTAAAAAAAAAAAAAAAATAGCGTACGCTCTTGCTCCCGGAGCTTTCATCAACGGAAAATGAAATACAAATCAAATGAAAATTCAGTTAAAAAAATTAAAATGAACTTAATTGCTTGTTTGCTTCAATAGCCAATTGAAATGTATTGTTTTAGATCTAAAAATATACCTTATTAATGTTTTCTGTCTTTTTCAAAGACCAAATTTATTCGTCAGATATTCGACTTTCTGTGGAGGATCTGCTTTTGTAAATATGTCTGCTACCATCTCATTCGTATTAATATATTTTAAAACGACTTCCTTTTCATCCATTTTTTGTCGAATAAACTTGGCTTTTATGACTACATGTTTTGTCCTTGTTGAGTAATTGTTATTCATAGCAACTTGCAACGCCCCTTTATTATCACAATATAATATTATATGTTTGTTTCTTTTCGGTGATAATTCAGCTTCCAACCAAGTTGAATCAGAACTATACCCCATCATGATACATTCAATAGATTTTGTATCCAACTTGTGTCTCTTTATTTTGGTATGTGAACAAGAGCGAAACACCCAAAAGTTTTTAAAAGTTTCAAGTTTGGACGACGCCTGACCAAATTTCTTCAGTACTTACAGTTTTTCCACGACATGGTATTCTATTTATTAGATAACAAGCCGCATTAGCAGCTTCTGCCCAAAAACGCTAATCTAAACCGCTTACAAAAGGCATACACCTTACTCTTTCTATCAGCGTTCTATTTATTCGCTCTGCAGTGCCGTTCTGTTTTCTGGAGAATATGCGCAAGTTATTTGATGAATGATTCCATTGTCTTGTAAAATAACTTTAAAATTAATATAAATAAAAAATAACTTTAAAATAACTTTAAAATTCTTATTGGAACGAAGTTCCTTTACGCGGCTTGCTAGTAGTGCAAATTAGTAGAAATCGTCACGAAAGCGTGTGAGCTGTTTATATGTATTGGTGTATCTGTCGACAAACAATTGTGCTGTCAGCGGAGACACCTACCAATAAATATTAATTAGTTGTGAAAACGGACACTATCAGTTGATAGATGTCGCTAATGTAAAGTATGTCACAACAAAAAACAGCAATATTAAAAAAAAAGATTTCACCTTTTATTACATTCGAAGATGAAGAAAAAACTTAAGGAACTTCGTTCCTAACGGGGGTCCCCCGACCGCATTTCTTTTTTTACATGTTCTCTGTTCTTAAAATTTTAATTTTTGTAGAACACTGCTTCTCTGCCATCTTTTTAAACTTCAAAAGTGTTTCAAATACTTCACTTTTTCTTTGAATTGTATACACAAACAGTTTCATTGAAAAATCATCGACAAATGTTACCAAAAAACGAGCACCCGAGAACGAATTTACATTCAGTGGTCCAACTACATCTGAATGTACTAATTCGAACAACTTTGTGGCTCTTGTACCATCTTCTCTAATGGGTTTTCTTGTTTGTTTGCCTTTAACGCACACTATACATGGTTCTATCATCTCGCCCTCAAATTTAATACAATTGGCTGAATTTTTGACTTCTCTTATCACAAATGTGCCCCATTCGTCTGTGCCACAAACCAATTTTGTTTCTTGCAACAAAAACTTTATCAGCTTTAATCTGAGCTTCATTATCAATGCGATATAAATCATTTGCAACCGTTGCAGAAATAACAAGAGTATTATCTTTATTAAAAATTTTACCTTTTTCGCCTTCAAAAACTTTTTTTTCTCCATCTTAAGCCATTTGAATTACAGAAAGAAGATTCGCACACAAACTTGGAACATATTCAACATTTTTAACGGGTTTACACTGCCCCTCTGTAGAGACATTCAAACGCATGCTTGATGTAATGAGCGTTGATGAGAACACCTTTCCTTCGTATTTCTTATTAAATTTAAAATTTTTGGAACGAAGTTCTTTAACGCTGCTTGCTGGTAGTGGAAATTAGTAGAAATCGTGACGAAAGCGTGTAAGCTGTTTATATGTATAGGTGTATTGACACCTACCAATAAATATTAATTAGTTGTGAAAACGGACGCTATCAGCTGCTAGATGTCGCTAAAGTAAAGTATGTCACAACAAAAAACAGCAGTATTAAAAAATTGGCCAACAGTTGCTTTTCTTCGTTTTGACAAAAAAATACTGCATGTGTCAAAAGTAAAAAATAAAACGTTCCAAAAGTTTAAAGAATCATAAAATTTCAAAATTTCAAAAACAACACAAAATAAAACATACAGATTTCACCTTGTATTACATTCAAAGATGAAGAAAAGACGTAAGGAACTTCGTTCCTAACGGGGGTCCCCCGACCGCATTTCTTTTTTCTTTTTACCTTGTTTTCGACAATTCTTATTTATGTGTCCAAATTGCTTACAACTGTAGCACTGAACCGATTTTTGTTTTACCACTTTCGGACCATTCGAATACAACGCTGCTTCTTTCTCCGCATCTTGAACATCAAACTTAGCATCTTGTAGAAGAAGATTTTTTACCTTATCCACCGTCAACTTTTTTTTTTTGGTATTCTCCATTGTCATTACCAACGACTTGAATTCTTCCGGCAGTCCAGCCAACATTAGAGATGCCGTAAGCTCGTCATTTATGTTAGGACCTGCGTTCTTAACCTTCAAAGTAACAATTACCATTTCGATCACATATTCCTGAACAGAGCTGTAGTTTCTTAGCTTCATATTCACAAGCTGCTTCAGCAATTCCACTTTTCGTGTCAACCCATTATCTTCATAGGCAGCTACCAAAGCATCCCAGGCTTCCTTTGCTGTTTTAGCTGCAGCAATGTGCCCATAGTTGGAGGATACAACCATTAGTGTGATCTCTGCCAAAACACGTTCATTTAAACTGGCATCTGCTTCTGCACTACCATCAGTTTCAATAATCTTCCAGCATCCTTTGATTACGAGGCAAGATTTCGCCTGCCTCTTCCATACATCCAAATTCTCACTTCCTCTTAAACGCTCCATCGAAAACCCCAATGGAAGATTTGACATTTTTCTTCCTTTAATGCGGAAAACACAAAAATCATTTGATTATGATTTTTCGAGTCTAATATTAGCGCGACTTGCAGCCCATAACCTATTGGTTTAAATTATTTTATTACACTTTTTTACAATGTAAAAAATTTGACAACTAATACAATCAAATATATAAGCTTGCTATATAAAATTTTACAAGTATTTTTATAACCAAACGAACAATATTTAAATGTATATATAAAGTGCAGGAGTTACATACATATATTGCATTCTTTTTAATTTAACAACAAAAAGTAAAATTGTTGTAAGACGAAAAAATGTGTTGTGTGTTAAAGGTTTACTTGAACATTTCTGATTCTGATTTTGTTCATGGGAATTATGGAATAAGTAGTTAAGTGTCAAACATTCGTTTAAGAATTTTTCGAGGCTACTGATGAGTTGATTAGCACCAACGAAATGTCGGCGACATATAGACAGCTGAAAAAGACAGAAAACATTTGAAAGTTCTGATTTTGGACCTGGGGACTAATTCCCTTATTCGCTTGCGAGTGATTTTTCACTCGAACTCACGAGTTTATGCTCGTTTGGGAGTCCCTTATTCGATATCGCTTAAAATGTATCGAAATTTGAGATGATGTGATTCGACAGTGAGTGATCATTCGAATGCAACCATGCGAGTTTTTACTCGTATACAGAAATTCAATCGAAATAACGCATAACATAAAGAAGCGGAAAAAAGAAAATGTAAGTTTAAAATTTTATATGTTTAAGAAAAAAGTCATAATACCGTATTAATTTTGGTCGAAAATAAATTATACTCAAAAAGAAATCTTAGCCAATTTCATGTCAAAGCATACTGGCTTGACCAAAAATATTTTGCCCAGTAGCTCGCAAGGAAAAACCGAAACTAACCAACTTTGGGAGCACTTAACATGCAAGCTGAATGCTTCTGGGCCACCAGTAAAGGATTCCAAAACGTGGCGCAAGGCACAGAATCAAAAAAAAAAATGTATTTAATACACCTATAATGAATTTTTTTTATAAAGGTGTATGCTGACCAGAAATAAAACGTAAGGAAGAAGCTTTCTTTTTATTAATTTTGTCGTACAGAAAATTATGACTTTGTTTACAATTTATTCAGTGTTGTAAATTGATATTTACACCTTTCTTTTCAACACTGAAAGAAAAACTCGATTCGTAGCGTGTCGAGTAACATCATTAGAAAACTACGAATTATCGAAATCAATTTCTATTCGAATCTAATTTCGATCACGAATGAGGGAATTAGCCCCCTGAATTAATACATTTCAAAAGGTTCTTAAAGCAAATAAATAATTAAGTTCATATTTATTTGTAAACAATGAAAACATGTTTTACCGGCAAAAGACTTAAAATCAGCTGAAGTTGTTTTTAAATTACTTAACAGCAGGTGCCATTCTACAGCTGCCAAAAGCAAGAATTTTCTTAAAAATTAAATTAACATATTTTAATAATACTTACTAATAAAAAACTTAAAATACATTAATAATTTTTTTTATTTGCTTTGACGTTTTTTGCTTCGTACACATACATATGCACATTCATAAGGGTGTGTTAAGATGTTTACCCAATAAACCAATTGTTAAGCATAATAAAACTATTTTGAGGAAAAGTTTATCTTGACCTTTTAAAAACCTACTTATTATTCCTACATACATATGTATCTGTTGAAAATGTTTCCTTTTCATCCCACAAAGTCGTTCTACTCTGTATTACCGTGTAAAGTAAAATTTAGCGAGAGAGATCGTTCACAACGGAATATGCAATTGCATTAAGAAGCTTAAGCCTTAAATTTTTACATTTATTGTAAAGATATGGAGTTTCAAAACAAATTTCTAGAATGAAAACATTTTGTCTAGCAAAATTTTTATGAAGAACTTTTGTGCAATTGTTTTTGGAATAACTCCGAGTCAGTAAAATATATAAAAAGTATGTAGTACTTTTTGTCCTGCATATTTTGATATATCTTTAATAAAAATCCGAGAAATGGTTATTGAGTTAATGCGAAATCGACTTCACTTAATAATTTAAGGGCAAACGCCCATAAAATAATCCCTACGCAAAAAAACTGAAGAAAGATTTGAGCTTAGCGCATTAAAATCCTTAAAGTCCACATACCGTTACTTAAGCACACTTTAGTTGCTGGACAGTGTTATTGAGACATGTAACGTATATGTCTCAATAACACTGTCCAGCAACTAAAATGTGCTTAAGTAATGGTATGTGAACTTTAAGGATTTTAATGCGCTAAGCTCAAATCTTTCTTCAGTTTTTTTTGCGTAGGGATTATTTTATGGGCGTTTGCCCTTAAATTAGTAAGTTAAGTCGATCTCGCATTAACTCAATAACCACTTCTCGGATTTTTATAAAAGATATATCAAAATATGCAGAACAAAAAGTACTACTTTATATATATTTTACTGAGTTATCCCAAAAACAATTACACAAGAGAAGTTCTTCATGAAAGTGGCAGCCTTGCGGTGCTGGTGCATCCAGTGAAGGACAGAAAACATGAAAATACTTATATAGCTATCTCTATTGGTAGACTCTGCATTTGTTTACATTTGATTTTTGGTTAGGAAAATTCAGTGCAAATCTAATGCAAACAAAACAGCTTTGCAACTAAACAAATAAAAATTATTTGTATTTAAAGTCTTATTTGCGTTGATTACATCACTAGCAATATATGGAATATGTTTAAAACTTAGTTTTTAAAGCTTTTCATTCATGTTTTCTACTTTTTTTTTTTGTAAAAATTACACCAAAAACAATATTTTTCCAAACACTTAACAACAACATTTTTTTTTATTATTTATGTTTGTTTTTACGTACACTGTTTAGTCTCATACACTCATGTTGCCACGATTTTCTGTACTGCTCACGTCTAACTGGCTCGCAAAAATGATATCGCCACTTTACAAAAGTCACTTTTGGGATATCTGGTTATGTGTGTGCCAGATATCTGGTTATAACAAATTAAAGTTATTTTTAAATGTTAAAAAAATAACCAACTTATCACCGTAAAAATCACGGATTTCAGCTTTTGTTTCAAATTAATAACTACCAAAAATTTAAACGAGTACAAAGTCCTTTTTTAATTCAACATACCTCAAAAGTTAAAATATGTATCGTTTTCGTACTAAAACAATAAAAACACTCACCATCTTAACTTTGCATCGTATGGTTGTATTTTGGTTTCTCGGCAGCGTATAGTTATTTTCTATTAGGAGGCCATTTTTTTAAATTGAAATTATACTTGGAGTTAAGGATAGAGTTTGTTCGAAGTGTACTTTCCTATTTGGCAGAGTTGGTGATTTATAAAGTATTTAACCTAGTTTGTTAATAATAATGTCAGCAATGAATTTGATACATATCCGGATGATCACAAAGGTGATATTTTTGTACTCTTTGATACGTCCCGGTCTGAGATTATTTTGAATAAATGGACTATATCTTTTTGAAAAAATAAGAGATATTAACTTTACGGGCATTAAGACTATAGTTGCCATTGGAGTCACCTTGTACAAAGTATTTTTTAACAGTATTGAAGATGCAAATTTATGCCTTAAAAATGAGAAGTTGAAATCTAGGAACATCAGAGCTTTTATTCCAAGGTCCTTTTTGGAGATATTTGGTGTGATTATAAATATCCCTCTGTCTTTGTTGGATGAGGAGATTATGAAAAATATTGTCTCATCGGTGAAGGTGGCTTCCGTTGCCAGATTCAAAAAACGTTCTGGTCATGGTGAGGACTCTTTTGTCCCTACGTTTGCTGTTAAGACAGGATTCTGTGGTAATGAATTACCTGACAGCGTTGTTCTAAACTTCACTAGTATAAAAGTGGATCATTTTTATCCAGCCGTAAGAGTCTGCAGAAACTGTGGGAGATTGGGGCATACGGAGAGAGGTTTCCACTCGAGTAAACGGTGCCTGGATTGTGGAAAGCCGGGTGTTTGTGAACCTGTTTGTGGGGTTAACAAATGTATTTTATGTAATAGTCAATATCATACCATAAACCAAAGGAACAGATGTAGTGTTCGGGAGAGGGAGACGAATATTTGCAAGATTATGACTATTAAGAAGATGTCTCGGAAGGAAGTTGTTGGCTCTTATATTCCTGCTTCTCAAAACAGATTCTCATTTCTTGAGAGAGATGAGGAAAAAAATTTCCCGGTGATGCCTTCTAAAAATATTGTTAACAACAACAGACAAAAAAATAATGATCAGGTGGTCAATCGTATTATGACACCAAGGCTGTTTAGCAATGTAGTGAGCGACTCGCGTCCAGTCAAGAAAGTTGTTCAGAATCAATTTCTCAAGACAAATGAGCACTCTTGGGAGAGTGACTGTGCTGGCAAGGTCTTGGAGAGGCCGAACCCAAACAAGGTCACACTTTTGGAAAAGACAATGTCTGAGTTCATTACTTTCATGAAAGAGAGAATAATGGATATGTCCTCAATGCTGTCTCTCATTTTGGCGATCGTTTGAACAAAATTTATAGAGAATTGGGTTGCGAGCTCATAAGTGGCTCATATACTAGAAACCCATATAATGAGAATACTCCAATATAATTGTCAATCCCTTAGGTCCAATGGCAGAAATATTGAATATTTTTTAAACAACAGAGACTGACATGGCTATTTTAAGTGAAATTTTCTCACACTCAGCCATGAACCAACCGGCTAAATTACTAAATTTTAAAATAGCCCTTCGTAACTTCATTCGATTCAAAAAAATTAAATACCCCACTGTTTATGACATCGTAATTATAAAGACTCAACCTGTCTATGAACTTCATCATCTGCTCTGTTTATTTTGAACCTGCCATAACTGTAGCTGATTTCAATGCTGAAATGTTGAAACTTCCTTGAACCTTTTGGGGAAGTTCTGATTTGTGGGGACTTTAATGCAAGGGCATACCGATGGGGAGATTCCTTTGACACGTCTAGGGGAAGGAGGCTGGTTGAATTGATTGATGCTTCGGGATTCCGCTGTATTAACAATGGACAACTACATATAGGTGCGATTTGAACTCCCAGAAGTCTGTTCTTGATTTGGCCTTCTACAATGTCAGCGTTGGTATAGGGTGGACACCACTATCCTTTTTTCCAGGAGGAAGTCATCACTATCCTATTGAAAGAACATTTGAGTCTGTTTCTGTGAAAAATTCGACATTTTTGGCCAAGAACAAACTTTTGTGTGGTTTACGACGTATGAAGCTTGTTGCTGACGCTGACTCAATAGAGACTGCATTTGCGGATGAAATTGTGTCTGCTACGTACAGGGTCAGAAATAAGAGAATACCCAAGGGCTGGTGGCACACGGGCCTTGCGAGGATTTTTCGGTGTTTCATAGCTGCTCTGAAAAAAAAAAACTACAGAAATGCTAGTTTTGGATGCTAAGTATGAATGAAAAGAGGCTGTAAAGGCTGCGAAGACACAGAGTTTTGAAAACCAGATAGACAACTTGAATCTTCAGCCCAACACAAAGGATGCCTGGCGTTTTGTGAGAAACATGGGTGTATCGAAATACTCTGATGCTTCTGCGTGGGATGATCAGAATAATCTTCAATATCTTCAATACTTAAAAGATCATGTCCCTGCAGACGGAATTAATGTAGCTGTCAGCATACTAACTAGCCGCGTTGGGGGAGACTGTAATCTCTTCACTTTTTCTGATGTTGAACTCATTCGGGTGCTGAACAGCAAACGAGGGCCTTCTACCGGGGGTCATGACAGGGTCACCTATCAGATGATTCGAGCATTGTCACCCATGGCTCAGTCCATGCTACTTACTGCAATTAATGACCAGTTTCTGGATTGTAATATCAGATATTCCTGGAGAGTAATAAAAATCATCCCCATCCCCAAGAGGGACAGGGATTATCTGATTTTAGAAACTTTAGACCCATATCCTTAATTTCGGTTTTTTTTTGAAACTTATTAACTTAATGATACGAGAAACTTCTGTGTTGCGTATATACACAATAGAAATATGAACTCGTGTATTTACGTTTGTCAATGTTACGGACATACTGGTTTTGGGCTTAATGAGGGGGCAGATACAGCTTCCAAGGTGGCTGTTCATCAGGGCACTGTGTTGTCAGTCGACCTGACTGCAGATTAAGCAGTGCGACTTGTTCGACACAAACTATTTGATGAGTTTCCACTCATGTGAATATGTTGGTCTTTCTGGTGTTAAAGGCAAGTTTTTTGCTAAATTGCAACCCAATATTTCAAGAAAACCCGGGTTTCACAGCAGGCATGGACTAAGTCCTGCTTGTGTTAAGACTATCAACAGACTCATGACGGGTTACACTTTTGGAAATATGTATTTACACAAGAATGGTATGCTAGACTCTTTGCTGTGCACTAGGTGCAATGTGGATGACGATAATGATCATATAATTTTTTCATGCTCCAAATATAACCATCTCAGGGCTAAATATGCCTTTTTTGGAAAGTATGCTTCGGTCCTTACTCTGCTGAAAGGGACTTTGCGGTATACAAGTTACTCTTTGAGTATCTGGGGGAGGCCAAAGGCAAGGTTGATAGTTTAGAAAAATAATGTTTGCAAAACACACAGTTTGATTTTGTGAGATAGAGTCTCGGCCAACACAGGTCAGAGCAAAAAAAAAAAAAAAATTCTTTCAATTTTAACTTAACGGAAATTGAAATATGAACTTATTTATTTATTTGCTTTAAGAGCCAATTGAAATGTATTAATGCAGGTCCAAAAATATTTTTTGAAAAAGGTTCATTTTTGGACCTGCATTAATTAACTGAAATTGTTTTAAACGATCTACAGTCAGTAAAAGTAAAACTTTTTTAAGTGCAGGAGTACTACAGAAAATAATTCATATTTTATATCGAAATATATTTTATCTAAAATTAAAACATTTATGCCCCGATTATGATTTACAACAGTTGTTAAACCCAATTAGTTGATGTTACGAGTTAAAAAATGAAAAAGTTGAAAAATTTGTAAGTATGCAAATAAAACTTGTTTGGCAAAAATATAAAAAAATAATTATTAAAATAAATTAACAAAATGCAAATAACAATAAATCAGTACATATTTTTGATTCCAAAATTGTTTTATTTTTTGTATTCGGTAGCTGCAATTTATATTTTTTTGTTCCTTTCATTATAATAACTAAATTAAAGATCGGAATTAACATCCACTCTTATGGCTTTATTTGCATTTTTGTGACATAAACGTTTTTTCAATTTTTGTATTTTTACCAATGCATTTCTATCCGGTAGACACGCTATTACAAGAACTTGGCAAATAAATGTAAAAATTTGTTGTTTTTCGATTGTGTTTGTGCAATGAAAGCAACATACGCGTGCATCTTTTTGATAGAGATGCTTTTGTTGACAGTTTTATTGCATACAGCCATGTATGTACATACATATATTTGCGGAAGTAAAAAACAACTTTGTGACATTCACACCAAGATGTTGTAAACCATAATCACAAAAAAGATGTATGTTGTGTTGTAGCTAAAACAACACAACACTAAGGAGTTGTAAACTATAACCATTAATTGGTTTTTTTAATATTAAAATAAATAACGAATATGAACTTAATTATTTATTTGCTTTAAGAGCCAATTGAAATGTATTAATTCAGGTCCAAAAATGAACCTTTTTGTTAGTTCAATAGTTTATTTAAGAAGTAAAAAGAGAATACAAAAGCCAACGTGTTCAATACGTTAAGATTCAAAATTGCGAATATGTACAAAACATAAAAGACGATAATAGTAATGCATACTAAAGTATAGAAGAAAGAAAGACAGAGTTGTATTATAGGGAAATAATCCAACACACCCCTACAAATCTGTGTATCTTTCCGTATCAAAATTCAAAAAATACAAAATACTGATAATAAAATCTACTTCAATCCTAGACATTCTACAAATCTCATGTGTTTCCGTTTAGATAGATTTTTGGTAAGTATATCCGCCGGCATGTTGTTTGTTGAAATATACTGGATCTCGATTTCGTTCGCTCTGACAACCTCGCGTACATGTTGACACTTAACGTCTATATGTTTACTCCTTCCATGAAGTACCGGATTTTTTGCCAAATGTTGTGCCCCGATGTTGTCGCCATAAATCGTCATCGGCCTATCTCCAGGATAGCAATCAATCTCATTCAATAATCGTTTAAGGTAAACCGCTTCTTTAGCTGCCATTGACAACGCCACAAATGCAGCTTCCGTGCTGCTAAGTGCAATGTTTGATTGTTTCTTACTCTCCCAACTGAATACGCAACCACCTAAGAAAAATGCGTAGCCTGTGTAGGATTTTCTATTCACTGCACAACTGGCCCAATCAGCGTCAACAAAGCCTTCTGGAAGTTTTCCTGTTGCTGTGAAGCGTAGTTTGAGATTCTTCGTTGCAGACAAATACCGCAGCAAATGCTTAACAGCTACCAGATGTTCAGAATGCGGGTCTTGATTCTTTTGCGCCAGCTTACCTACTGAATGTAAAATATCCGGCCTAGTACTAATGGCCAAATACATCAGCGTTCCAATAATCGACTGATATTTATTTGCATCGACACGTTGACAATTCTGATTTTCGCAGGCTATTTGAAAACCAGGATCAAGCGGTGTGGATGCTGGTCTACAAGATTCCATACCAAGCTCCTGTAGAAGATTGTTTATGTACTGACTATGGCCAACACTTATTTCGCCAATTTCGCCATCCCTTTCAACTTCCATACCGAGAAAATGTTTTACTTTGCCATTATCAACCAATTTAAACCTTTTTGAAATGGCGTTTTTAATCAACTGCAATTCATTCAAATCCGAACAAGAAATCAAGATGTCATCGACATATACAGCAACTAAAACAAATTTGTTGCCATTTTTTAAACTGTATAAGCAGGGCTCACTGGGACAGGGTACTAAACCAATTTCCTTAAGGGCTTCATCTAAAGTGCTGTTCCATGCGCGGCCAGACTGGTTCAAGCCATAAATGGCTTTTCTTAAGCGTAAAACTTGATTTGGAGTTCCTTCTTTGAAACCTTTGGGCTGCCTCATAAAAACTTCTTCATTCAGCTCACTATTTAGGTATGCTGTTGATATATCTACGTGATGCAAATGGAGTCGTTTTTCTGCTGCAAGTGCAAACATCATTCGGATTGTTGAGTATCTAACGACCGGCGAAAAAGTTTCATTGTAGTTAATTCCATATTGCTGGCTACACCCTTTAGCAACCAGGCGAGCCTTAAATTTTTCAATCTTGCCACACTCATTTCTCTTTATATTGTACACCCACTTACAGCCGATTGCCTTCTTACCAGCGGGAAGGTCAACCGATCTCCTCTCTGTGCATTGCCGCCTTCCATTCTGCAGAACACTCGCTCTCTATAGCCTCATCATAAGTTTGCGGTACTGAGACATCACCAACTCCAACAAAGTTTAATGTACTATACATCATTTTTGGTCGACCAGGTTTACCATTGCGAATTAACTTCGGCCTACCAGCACGTTTTACTTTATCCTGCAATAACGCTTGCTGATTTGCAGTATCATTCAGCTCACCAACGTCATCAATGTCAAAACCAAAAAATTCAGATTCACAACTAGACATATATTCTTCTTCCGTCTCAGATTCTGTTGATATTCTGTCATCATTATTAACTATTTGATTGCCCGATGTAACAATGACATCAAATGTTCTCGCGTCTACTTCCTCCGCATCATTTGATTCAGACTTTGTAAGTTCAGAAAAATTTTCGAGAAAACTGACATCGCGTTTTTCAACAATGCATTTTTTGATAACATCATATAACCTATATGCCTTTGCGGTCAAAGAATATCCAACTAATATATACTCTTTCCCTTTTGCAGAAAATTTTTTAGACTCGGATTTCTCTAAACCAATTGCAGGGCAGCCAAAAATACGCAAATGACTGACGTTAGGTTTCTTGCCACACCACACTTCATATGGAGTTTTATTTTTTAAAACTGTTGTTATTGACCGGTTTCTTATATAAACAGCAGTGTTTACTGCCTCTGCCCACAATGATTCGTTAACTTTTGCATAAAGTATCATACTACGTGCCATCTCAACTATGGTCCTATTGGCCCGTTCAGCAGTTCCGTTCTGTTGAGGAGTGTGGGGAACAGTTAGTTGCCTCTGGATACCATTTTCGTCCAAAAAATTGTTAAAATTACCATTGACGAATTCTCGACCATTGTCGCTTCTGAGAATTTTTATTTTTCTCCCAAGCTGATTTTCAACCAATGATTTAAATTTCTCAAATACGTCACTCTTCCGCTTTATGAAATAAACAAATATGTATCTTGAATGGTCGTCAATAAATGTTATAAAATAACGAGCACCTCCAACTGATGGGATGTTTACTGGCCCACAAACATCGGTGTGAATTAAATCAAGTAAATTGTCTGCTCTTTTGTCACCCGATTTTGGAAATGGTTGAGATATTATCTTTGCTTTCATACAAGTTGTGCAACTAATATCATGCGGAATGCGATTTACTTTTATGCCATTAACTGCTTTATTTTTCACCAAATCATATAAGGATCGAAAATTAAGATGGCCGTAACGATTGTGCCAACGCACAGCTTCGTTATTCTGCATACAAAAATTTTTATTAGCTAGTTCTGTAAAAACAAACAAATTTTCCTGTCTTGTTGCCGTTAATATTTTCTGACCACTTTTGTCTCTGATCTCAGCAGTATTTGAGTTGAAATTAACAATAAGCCCATTTTCTGTAGCTTTCCCAACAGAAATAAAGTTTCCAACAATACCAGGAACATAAAGCGTATTTCGCAAAATTATTGTGCCACTTTCCGTTTTTATAAAAACATCACCTTTGCCTTCAGCCTCTATAAATTCATCACACGCCAACATAATTTGCTCTTTAACATTCTTAAAAGTTGAAAACTGTTTACGTTCGCTGCACATACATATGCGCTGTAGCGCCGCTGTCAAGGCACCACTTACTGTTATCGAAACCATTCTTGTTGAATGCCGCAAGTAAACCAAATGCATGATGTTTTTCTTCTCTTGCACTATTTTCTTTCGTTTTGCAGTCTTTTGCAAAATGGCCACGCTTATTACATTTATAGCACTTGAATTTTCGATTGTTTGCATTGCCGCTGTTGTTTTTCACATTTCGTTGACGCATGTCTAATCGTGCCGCAAAAGCCTGTTGACTAACAACATCTGCTTCGTTTCCAACCTCTTTTTGTTGTATTCGGCGATCAATTTCTTCTAATAATTTCAGTTTGAGCGCATCAAGATTTGGTAAGGCATCTCTGGTCTCCATCGCGACCACAAAGTTTTCAAAATCTGTTGGCAAGCTTGATAGCAAAATAATTACTATCAACTCATCACCCAAAGCGATTCCCACTTCAGCCAACTTTTCTGTAGTCTCGGTAAATTTATTGAGATACTCACTCATATTACACACATCGGTCATCCGGAGACCCAAAAGTTTCTTGTAAAGACTGACTTTACGCAAGGGACCGCTAGGCTTGTATACACCTTCCAATTTTTTCCAGGCTTGATGGGCAGTTTTGGAGTTTTTTATGTAGTTTAGCTGTGATGGTTTTACCGACAACATCATGGTAGCAAGAGCCTTCTCATTGCGTTGTTCCCACTTCCGAACTTCTTCAGCTTCTGTTGGCCTCGCTGTATTGCCATTTGCAATATCCCACAAGTCTGAATGCACCAAAATACATCGCACCTGAATACACCAGGAGTCATAATTGACATTGTCCAATCTTTCAATCTGGTACATCGAATACATAATTCTCCTGATTACTATACTGCTTCCAATCAAATCAAACCTTAACACTTCGTTTTCTCCTTTTTTTATTTAAAAAATCAGAGCGCACCTGGGCCCATAACCTGTTAGTTCAATAGTTTATTTAAGAAGTAAAAAGAGAATACAAAAGCCAACGTGTTCAATACGTTAAGATTCAAAATTGCGAATATGTACAAAACATAAAAGACGATAATAGTAATGCATACTAAAGTATAGAAGAAAGAAAGACAGAGTTGTATTATAGGGAAATAATTCAACACTTTTCAAAAAATATTTGCTGTATTTTTCAGCTGTCTATATGCCGACGACATTTCGGTGGTGCTAATCAACTCATCAGTAGACTTGAAAAATTCTTAAAAGTTTGTTTGAAACTTAACTACTTATTCCATAATTATCATGAACAGAATGAGAATCAGAAATGTTCAAACAAACCTTTAACACAGCAAACATTTCTTTTTTCGTTTTGCAACACTTCTACTTTTCTTTGCAACATTCTATACAACGAGTCACCATTGGTTACTACGATTTGTATTTTTGAAAGTATTAAAAAGTAAAAGTTTTTGAATATTCAAATATGAACTTAATTATTTATTTGCTTTTAGAGCCAATTGAAATGTATTAATCATCATATGTATTAATCGGCATATAGACAGCTGAAAAATACAGCAAATATTTTTTGAAAAGATTCATTTTTGGACCTGAATTAATACATTGTATGTTCCCCAGCCAATAGGTCTTTAAGCTTGTCTTCTTTAAAAGTGTTGATCACTACAATTTTACCACAAAAAATCTCTCAATTTTGAGGAAGTAAAATATGACTGATATCCAATAAAGTAATAAACAATTTTTAATCATAAAGTTAAATTAATGAAAGAAAGTTAAGTTTTACTATGATTTTCTTAAATTATTTCTTGTTTAACATTCACTGTGTGTTGGTCCCAATGATATACATATGTATAAACAATACTCGTTTTTCGTTGTTAATAAAAAACGAGTTTCAATTAACTATTGCCATGGTTTTACTTTATATAAATTCCGCTCACATGTTATGAGTAAGGGCCTTTCTTTATTAAGGAAAGGTTGTGTATCTAAAGGTACGGTCAGATTGGTCAAATATTTGAATCAAATATGTTTGCCCGTTTTTGGGAAAACAAAATGAAAATTCAAACCAATTTTGTTTTATGGTCACATTAGCCATATTTTTTTGCCTGTTTTGTTAGTTCAAACATCAGTCAAACAACAGAAATTTTTTATTTGACAGCAAATGTTTTCGCCATGGTCTTTGTTTATTTGTTTTTAAGTTTATTTGCCGTTAAAAAATATTTGCTCAAACAGTGAAAAAACAAAAAATTATTTAATTTAAAAAAAATTTAATTATGGAAGAAATTGAAGATTTCCTTTTGTTAAGCTGCGAAGCATTATCAGTTTTTGTCTCACAAGAGCAAGAAATAATTAAAAAAAAGAAAAAAAAACTATGGGTACGGAAATGGGTACAACGTCGAGAGGAGATTGGATGCTGTTCAAAACTGCTTCGCGAGCTCCGTTTAGAAACTTCAGAGCTATACAAAAACTTTTTACGGATGAACGCAATTGACTTCGATTACTTGGTGAGACATATCAGAAAGATTGCATAAAAACCGAGATTTCACAATTTGGTGGAGCCGCTAATTATAAAGCAAACTACTAGGCTTCGGAAACCGATTTCAATGCAAAGGAACGTTTAGCAGTAACACTGCGGTATCTCGCGACTGGCGAAAGCTTTAGATCCCTCCAATACATTTCCCGGATTCCCCACAATACCATTTCAACAATTATTCCGGATGTATGTGAAGCTATTTACAAAGTGTTGCAGCCGGAATATTTAAAGAAATTTAAAGAAAATTATTCCATTGTTGTTGGCTAATTTTTAGGTACCATCGACCGAGGAGTAATGGTTAGATGTTTCTGAGAAATTCCTAAAATTGTGGAACTTTCCCAATTGCCTAGGATCACTGGATGGGAAACATGTTGTCATGACTGCGCCAGCTAATGCAGGAAGTATTTACTACAATTACAAAGGTACAGCTATCTAGCTTAAGAGTAAGAATAATGTGCTAACTTAGTGTTTTGTAGGAACACATATTATTGTTCTCATGGGCATCGCAGACATTTAAAATGTTGTTTTTGCTTTGCATGTATTTATGCGAGCGATCGATGTCGAGTGACATCGGTAGCCAGGCAGTAAATTAAAAAAATTATTTTTATTGAAACAAAAATACTTCAATGAGTAATAAAACATAACAAAAAACCTTAATTTAGTTTCTATATTTATACATGGGTATTTTGCTATAAAAGCCGCTATTTAGACGGTGATTAAAAATCATGTATAGCACATAAAGTTTTTTTTGTATGGAAAATATTGCCCTGTTTGCTCTTACAAAAATTTTGTAAGATCAAATAATTGTTTGCCGAAAAAAGAGGAAAATATTTGCCAACATGTGTTCACACTTTGGTCACATTAGACACATTTTTGTTTGCCAAAAAACAATTTTGTTTGTACGCTAACATATAAATTTTTGTTTGCCGATAGTAATTGTTTTATGGTCACATTACAGCGAACTAATATTTGATGTTTGCTTTCAAATATTTGACCAATCTGACCGTAAGTATGGTAAAAAAGAAAAAAATTTCATTATTGTACTCGTATTTTCCAACATACTATTCATCATACACTGTATTAATTTCTAGCACTAATAAAACCCTTTATTTATGTACATACATAAACAGATATATTTATAATATATTAAAAAGAAATATATTAGAAAAATTTGGCTTAGTAAATTAAAAAAAAAATGTGTCACAAGACACATTTTTTTTGCCAGTAGGTCATCGGAAAGACATTAAAAAAAGCGGAAACAAATTGCCATCCTTCTAATATGAGAAAACAATTGACTTCATTTTATGCTTTGGGACGAAATATGTATGTCTTCATACCAAATTTTATTGCTCTAACTTAATTTAAGCAAGAAATAAATAGAAAGCTGTAAAATTTCATTTTTGTCGCTTAAGCTTTTACTGCTATTACGGCACGATATATTTTACTTTTCTTAGCAACTTCCATACTTCGATTTGCATATTTGAAGGAATCAAAAATTAATATTTATTTATTATTCAAATTACAGCATTACATAATGTGGTGCAATTTATAGAAAGGACTCTTAATGAAAAGATGTACACGCTTGCAGTGTGTATAGACATTGAGGGTGCTTTCAACAACGTGTATACTGATGTACTTATCCGTTCTCTGGACCAGTTTAGTGTCAACCGGGCCATACGCGACTGGATTGGCGGTTTCCTAAGGAACAGATGGATAAGTGGTGGAACGCACAATATAAATATAAGGAAAAAGGTACATTGTGGGACTCCACAAGGGGGGATTTTATCACCCTTTCTATGGACCACAACGATACATAGCCTTATTAGGACTCTGACCAATGAAGGATTCGAGGTAGTCTGCTATGCAGATGACGTCATGATACTTTTGAAGGGAAGGGATCCAAATCAACTGTGCAGGAAAGCTGAGAAGGCTTTAGCCCTGGCACACAGCTGGGCTCAACCTAGGGGGTTGAATGTAAACCCGGACAAAACCGAAATTAGTCTATTTACAAGAAAGACAAAGATTGCTCCGTATAATGAGCCGTGCTTTCTTGAAAGGACAATAAATGTTTCCGACAGGGTGAAATATCTTGGAGTCATCCTGGATCGGAAACTAAAATGGAAATACCACATAGATGATAGAGTCAATAAGGCTCATATATGTTGGTCAATCTGTAAACGGGCCATAGGCACAAGATGGGGGCTGGGTCCAAAGATGACACACTGGCTTTATAGCAGCGTCATTAGGCCGATTATGACCTATGCTTCTATAGTGTGGTGGACGTCGATGGAATATAAATGCAACATCAAAATTGTACAGAAAGTTCAGAGAACCTGCTGTCTTGGTATAAGTGGGGCTCTCAGAACAACACCAACAAGGGCGATGGAAGCAATATTATCCGTCGAGCCAATCGAAATTCGTATAAAATATGAAGCGGCTCTCACAGCGAAACGATTAAAGGTGATGGGTGAGTGGATCGATCAGGGACACGAAACGCATCATCAACAAATCTTTAGAGCCATAGGCGAGTCTACACCGGAAAATGCGACGTCAGATCGTATACCGGAGACCAGACTAGAGGCCAATTGCGAAACATTGATTCCTGACTTACATTCCTGGTTGACCGACCCTTTGAACCAGATCCCCATGGGGCTTCATTGTTACACGGATGGATCAAGGGCGAGGGGAAAAACAGGGCTTGGTATTTATATAGAGAATACCACGGAACTGTTATTTCGTCTGCCGGACTTTTGCACAGTCTTTCAGGCAGAAATTCGGGCAATTACGGAGTGTATTAGGGTGCTCAATGAAATTGGAAGGCCAGCATCTGTGAATATATTCACGGATAGCCAAATGGCCATCAGGGCGATCTCAGCTGAGCGGATTAAATCACGAACAGTTTGGGATTGCAAAAATGCTATTAACAGTTACTCGTCTCATGGTGAACTGCGCATCATATGGGTGCCAGGGCATGCGGGAA
Source organism: Sturmia bella (assembly GCA_963662145.1). Taxonomy (NCBI): domain Eukaryota; kingdom Metazoa; phylum Arthropoda; class Insecta; order Diptera; family Tachinidae; genus Sturmia; species Sturmia bella. Next base: position 29,684,855 of record OY759170.1, read on the forward strand.
TAACTGGAAATGAAAGGGCAAACTCACTTGCTTCAAGAGCAAGAGAGTTAAGTAACATAAGCTTGGTATGCGCGAAACCTTTCGATGCAGTTAAATCTGAGCTAAAGAACTGGGCTCATAGAGCTCATTTAACTCTCTGGAATAATGAAACTGTAGGACACAATACAAAAATCCTATGGGGGGATCCAGATGAGGAAAAAACGGGGGTATTGCTAAGAGTTAGCAAGCCCGAATTAAGTAGATTAATGGGAGTTCTGACAGGCCACTCTCAACTACTTTCACATCTTAGCCGCATAGGAATAGCAGGAGGAGATGAATGTAGAGCTTGTGGGGAGGAAAGCGAAACATTGGAGCACTATTGATGTCACTGCCCCGCTTTCTCGCAAATACGATCCCGACATTTTGGGAGAGACACCTTACCAGACATAACCCAATTACGGGGCGCATGCTGGAGGAAACTAAGGAACTTTGTGAATGACACGGAGTTCCTATAGACCTATGAGTCAAACTGGTTCACGGTTAAACCCACGGAGCGCACAACAAGCCTATATTGGCTTAGGTGTATGTCGTAAGACATGGGCAGTAGAACCCCTCCATTCAACCTAACCTAACCTATTATTCAAATAATAGTTTACTAGTTGCTATTAAAGCCAGGGTAAATTTTCAAAAAACCAAAAGCTTAGAGTTGTTTTCTATTTTACGCAGGGACTGTTCATATTAATTTGGTATTGTTAGTTCCACTTCTATAGATTGTTCCGAATAGTTGGATTTTTATCTGTCGTGCCTAAATTTTTAAAAATATTAAATTGGTGATGAACGCTTAGTGGAATTGGCAGGGTATAAAAAATATTGAGGAATGCTACCAAAGTTTTGGAAATGGATTTCAATACGATAGTATAACAAATGTGTTTGGATATGTACGTGTGAATAAAAACGAACTTGTGCAAATATCGTTCTTGCTGCCTAATTTAGCGCATTGAGCGTATTATTGCACATTTTGAATGAAAAATATTTAAATTTTTGCTACTCTACACTAGTCTATCGAAAACAAAATTGCATTCGATAAAAAATTCGTTGAGCAGCGAAATTTTCGATTGTACTACCAACTCATAATACAAATTTTATGTTCGTTGTTTGATGTTCGATACTCAGCCAATACCAAATGTTGTTCATAATAAGGGTAAATAATTGGCCCAAGCTGAAATTTTTGTAACACGCAAAAATGTATTTGAAATTATTTATGAAAAATTAAAAGAGTTCCAAAAAGCAATTGTGCTTAAAATTGTTAATTAAATATTTAAACAACATAAGTACAACTAAAGCAAAAAGTCCAAAATTTGCATAAAGCAAAAATAGACGTAGGAACAATTGTAGTTTTTGGTGTGATAATTCTGACAATATTTGTTTGTATACAGCTGAAAATATGAATTTGTATATATGTATATGTAATGAATATTATAGTAATGAATAACAATTATTTAAGAGCTGCTGATTGGAATTTAGGGGAACCCACATGGACTGGTCGTATGCGGTTAGTAGCAAAAGGAACACAATGCAATCTTAAATTGGAAGATAAAACAACTGGTGCTTTGTTTGCGAATTGCCCAATTGAAACATATCCAGGGGTTGCTATCGAGGCCGTAGCGGATAGTTCGCGTTATTTTGTAATAAGGGTTCAAGACGACAATGGTAAGTTTTATTTAAATTATTAACAGAAATTATCTGACATCTTTTGATTTTTTTAAAAAAGGTCGCTCAGCATTTTTGGGCTTAGGTTTTGGTGATCGTTCGGACTCATTTGACTTAAATGTAGCTCTGCAAGATCATTTTAAGTGGGTCAAAAATCAAGAGCAAATTGAAAAGGAGAAAACCCAACCAAAACAAGAATTAGATTTAGGTTTTAAGGAGGGAGAAACGATTAAAATTAATATGAGAATAACGGTGAGAAAATTATTGTATACTAGAGCTGTAAAACAATCGATAATCGCACTATTCGATAATTTTCTATTAAACCGTCGATAGTTTCTTGCTGTCGCTTACCCATACTCGACAACTGCATGCACGCGCCATGAAGCGATTCACCTTTCAACCACATAATATACAAGCTGGTACAGTTTACATTTGTCTAAAACAAAGAATTCAGTAAGTGTCGCACAAAGGACAAAGGTCAAAGGTCAAAATTTAATTTTAAAATATAAAGGTAAACAAATAAAGAACAAACCAAACATAAGTTACAACGCGTAGTAGGGCCAAAAAAGTATGTTTAAAACGTGTGAGCTGATCATAAAACAATGTATGAAGGAATCATAGTGGAGGACCAAGTTCTTAAGAGTAATGAAATTTGAGCCGCCTCGAATACCTTTGGTATGAAAAAGTTGGTTCGGTTCATAACTTTTGTACACTTCATTTAAATAACAACAGCAAATAATTTTTATGTTACTGCGGATTTTTAGTCAACTAAGTCAAACAATAATATAAAATTATTTTTTTTAGATATTTTGTTTTATTGTTTATTATTATCATTGACAATTTTTAAAAGTTTTTGTAATTACAAGTAATTAATTAATTTTGAAAAACAAACTTGCAAGAAAATTTAAAAAAATAGTTCATTTGAATAACAACAACGCAAAAGATAAATTTGGAACACATAAAAAATATTTACAAAATTAGGCCTTATTGCTAAGATCTTAAAATTGATCTTCATATTGTTTACCTCCTTCATAAACCTTCCGCGAAAGCCATCCCCAAACATTTTCCACTATGTTTAAGTCTGGTGAGTAAGGTGGCCATTCCATCAACGTCACATGTTGGTCACTTATCCAGGCTTTTATCGCTCTAGCATTGTGTATCGGAGCGTTATCTTGTTGGAAAATCCAACGCAAAAGTTCAAAAATGTTGCTTCATTCCTCAAAAGCTTTTTCTATACTATTTTTATATTGTTCGGCGTTCAGTTTTGTACTTTTAAATTGCAGTTTAATCCAACCGTAGTATGATATCGCACCCCATACCATAATTCCACCAATGCGACTGTGTCGACGGCTCAGTATAATTTCTTCCTTTCTCAGGTCATGGTAATAAAAGTTGTACCGGTCAGGACCATCAAGATTAAATTTTTTTAAGTCTGAAAAGACAACCATATGCCACTCTGTTTTCCATGTCATGTGAACTTCCGCAAAATCCAGTCGTTTCTCTTTGTGAATGGCTTTTAATGCAGGTTTTTTCTTAAGTTTCATTCTCTGGATATGCTTAGAATTCACAATCAAGCGCCGAACAGTCGAAACGCTAGCCGAAACTCCGGCTTTCGCCTTAATTTTTGGTACGAAACCACCTGTCTGCTGGCGATAAAACGTTTGGTGGTCTTTTCATGTTTTTCCCATAGGAATCTCGATTTTTTATGTAATTGAAGACAACACGAACACTTCTTCCGATTTTCTCTCCAATTTTTCTAAAAGACAACTTTTTTCCTATTTCTTCTAATGTTAATGGTTAAAGAATATTAAAAATTACCAACTGTTGTTATTGATATGAACTATTTTAAGATCAAATTTTTTGACATTTCAGTAGGCTTTGAACTCTACATTCGTAACGAGATTTTTTTATTCTTCCTTTATAAATTTTCTTAAAAGAGTGATGTCACTTAATACAATAAGTAACCACATGCAAAGCGATTTTTAGTACATTCATCGAAATGTCAATTTTTCGCAATGACCATCACTGTTGCTATTTAAATGAACTGAAGTGTATATAATATCTGATTTTAAGAAATTTTCATTTTTTGAAAAGTAAACAAGAAACATTTTATTTTTTGCTGATATCGTAAATACATACATACATATGTATGTAGTTCAAAAGATATTTGGTTTTGAATTTATAATTTTGGCCTTGAATTTGCTTATTATTTTGTAAATATCTCCGGCAATAGCATAGCTAAAGTCCTAAAAATATTAGACAGAAGAAAATTTAAAAAAAAATAGCGCTTAATTGTTTGACGTTTTTCTAAAAGCTAGTGCCGTGCTATTTATGAACGAACTTGATCCTTTGAATAATTCACTTTACTTAACAGAGTGACTCTGTGCAAAATACAATGAATTTTTCTGTTTTCTTGTGAAAATGTTTTGTTTGCAATAGATTTACTCTGAATTTTTCTAAACATCACCAACATCACAATTACTCATAACATATACATATTTAAAAAAAATTGCAAGTACTTGCTTGCTGTGCGAGTCAGTCTCGTACTTGTTTGAATTTTTTATTTCTCAATAACGCTAAAATCGACAAACAAAATAAGATTTGTTAAGGGATATGAAGCAGTCAACGAAATTGATCAGTTTGGTTCTTTAAAATCAAAAATTAATGAGAATTTAAAATTCTCAAACACACCTTGGAATTTTAGAAGAAAAAAAAAAGAAATGCGGTCGGGGGACCCCCGTTAGGAACAAAGTTCCTTACGTTTTTTCTTCATCTTCGAATGTAAAACAAGGTGAAATCTGTACGTTTTATCTTGTGCTGTTTTTGAAATTTTTAAATTGTATATGCTTCTTAAAATTTTTGGAAAGTTTTATTTTTTATCCGTTTTCACCACTAATTAATATTTATTTGTAGGTGTCTCCGCTGACAGCAGCTGAGACACTTACACAATTGTTTGTCGACAGATACACTAATACATATAAACAGCTCACACGCTTTCGTGACGATTTCTACTAATTTGCACTACCAGCAAGCCGCGTTAAGGAACTTCGTTCCAAAATCTAAGATACGTATCCATGGAATGTGAAAAATTTATGATTTTCGTATCAAAAAGTAAAAGCATATATATAGACAGCTGAAAAAGACAGAAAACTTTTTGAAAATGTTCATTTTTGGACCTGAATTAATACATTCAATTGGCTCTTAAAGCAAATAAATAATTTCATATTTGAATATTCAAAAAGCTTTTACCTTTTGATACTTTCAAAAATACAAATCGTAGTGGTAGCTCGTTGTATAGAAGGTTGTAAAGAAAAGTAAAAGAGTTGCAAAACGAAAAAAATGTTTACTATGTTGAAGGTTTGTTTGAACGTTTATGATTCTCATTTGGTTCATGGGAATTCTGAAATAAGTAGTTAAGTTTTAAACAAACTTTTAAGAATTTTTCAAGTCTACTGATGAGTTGATTAGCACCAACAAAATGTCGTCGGCATATAGACAGCTGAAAAAGACAGTCAACTTTTTGAAAAGGTTCATTTTTGGACTTGAATTAATAAATTTCTTATCAGTTTTATATTTCTAATTTAAGTTTATCAGAGAAAAAAATTTTCTGTTTTTTTATTGCTTGTTTGTTTTGCTGGTGCGAACTAAGCTGATGGTTTCAGTTCTGCAAAGTTCACAAAAACAACATGAACATTGTTTGAGTTGATGATGATTGCTTATTCTGAAAAAATTTAACTCCTTCAATTCATGATGTGCGTGTTGCTAACCTATACTTTAATATTCACCTGTCATGTGATGAGAGTGCATAAGTTTCTAAAATAGTTTAGAAAATGAATAGCATTAAAAAAAACGTCAAACAATTAAGCTCTATTTTTGTCAAAATTTTGCCATTTTTCACTAATTTTTCAAAGACTTGACTTTGATCTCGTTTCACGATAATTAAAAAATTTCTTTTGTGTAATATTGAAATATATCTAAGAAATAGTTTAAAACTATTTTTAGGCCTTCGGCTATGCCATTACTGGAGATATTTACAAAATAAGAAACAAAGTCAAGGCCAAAAACAAAAATTTCGAAATTCAAAACCGAATATCTTTTAAACTATTTACGATATCAACCAAAACTAAAATGCTTTTTGTTAATCTATTAATTTTCTTTTCGCAAAATGTAAATTTTCAAAAATCGTACCATATTTACAAAAGTTATGAATCGAACAAACTTTTTCATACCCGAGGTAGTCAACTTTGACACCCTGTAGGTCAACGTGTGATACAACAGGGTTTTTTTTCATTTTGCCCGTAAGAAAATTATAGAAACTATGATGTACAAACCAATCAGCAATGCGCATCATATGACAAGCACTTAGTTGGACGAGGGTCTTAGTTTTATTATTTTAAATGAGTGAATCTGACTGTAATATTATTTAAAACGTAATTTCAATATTCTTTATGTACATACATATGTATGTATGTAAGCATAAAAAGTTTGTTTCATACATCAAGTTGAACACATGTACATAAAACAGCGGGGTATTGGCTGGCATATCACAAATTTCACCTTATATTGTGCTTATGTTTTGAAAACAAAATAAATAAATTTGCACAAACAACTTTTATTTATACTTTTGTTGTTACAGTCTCAATTTTACCTTCTATATATTATTTGTCAGGATTTTGTTTTATTCCTCAATACTAATTACTCAAGTAAAAATTGACCGATTCTTATTTGATGCTTGATTTAAAGTATCGATGCTAAAAGTATTTGGTATCGAGAGGAAAGTATCCAGTATGTACTCGTATCGTTTCAACTCTAAAGGCCGTGTCAGATAAAACTTTTGCTTCGCGTTGCGCTACATACACGCTTTGACATTTAAGCTAAATGTACATGTTTATATGCCACTTGTCACATAAATTTTATTTGACGCAAAGCAAAGCAAAAAGTTGGGCATCTTTCATCCTTTTGCGCGCTTTGACAATTAGCTGCTTTCATTTTCTTTTATTTTTTCTTGGCGTCAACAGAAATCAAAAAAAAAATCCAAATAAATAAATAAATTTAATCAATAAATTCATTTGAAAAATATAATAAACAAAAATACAAATAAGTACATATTTAAAAGTACTTGTATAAAATATACAACTTCAATATTTTATGGATAAACAAACAATCTTGTCAAAGTTTTTATTGTGACATACACTTTTTGTTTTACGCTTTTCTTTCATAGTTATAAACGTCACGCAAAGCAACAAAGTTTTATCTGACACGGCCTTAAAGAAGACAGAAAACAACTAAAATGGTCTACTTAGACGTAAAATAACGTGTTTAAATAATTTTACCGGCTTTTAATTTCAAACACCCAGACGGACTAATTTCATTACCCTTGCTTCTACTTTCTTAATAAATTTTGTTTGTTTGTCGATTATTGAGAAATAAAAAATTGAGCCAAGTGCGAGTGACAGCAAGAGTTCCGTGAGCAGATAAAGCACTGTTCGTGTTATAATTTGATAAAAATCAGTGGAAACAATTTATAAGTATATGTGAAATACGATTTCTATAATGGAGACGCCCATTCAAGTATTAACTTAACTTTGTTCTTGTTATTTAGTAATTTAATACGTTATCTCTCCATATTCTGTGAAAACTTCAAGTCCTTATCTTTCACGTATCAAAAGTTACAGCTAATTTTGAACTAAACGGCGCCCTCTGGTATTATGCACCATACAAAATTTAGCTTTGCTATTTTTCGTATTTGTTGTTGCAGAGGCCGTGAGACTGGATACACATGCTTCAAGTCTCTATCTCTTACGGTCCAAAAGTTATAGCCTATTTGCAGTTTCTTGTATGGACGGTGCCAGTTTGCAACGTTTTTTATTTTTGGTATTTGTTGTTGTAGAGGTCATGTAACCACATAGTCTGTGCAAGTTTCAAGTCTATCTCTTAAGATTACAGCCAGCTTGTACATTTTCTTGTATAGTACCACACTTTAGTTTTCAAGTTTCGTAGTATTTAGTGTTTGTTGTTGTAGCGGCAGGGTAACTGTATATCCTGTGAAAATTTCAGATCTCTAGCTCTCGCCATTTGGGGGAATGGGCGCTGTGACGGACAGACGGACAGCGAAGTCTCAGTAATAGGGCTTCGTTTTCACTCTATGAATACGGAACCCTAAAAATATCGATAGTAAATGTATACATATAATTATTTCTGTATTAAGTTTATCAGGCTCAAGTTTCTATATTATCTTTGTGATTGATATTAATTAAATTAGACAAAGAAAACATCCACCCTGCTAAATGTCTTCGATGTTTTCTTTGTCTAATTTAATTAATATAAGATAATATAGAAAGAACTTGAGCCTGATAAACTTAATACAGAAATAATTATATAAGAAAAAGTTCAAATAATAGAAATTAATTAATGTATACATATATCGATTCTACCATCGATAGTTTTGCAGCTCTGTTGTACACCAATATTTTGATATTAAAATGATATTTATAGAAAGTGTACACCTTATTCATATTTGAAAGTGTTTATTTCAGAATTAAAATACGATTTACTGTTGTATAGTGCTCGTAAATTACTTTCATAAAAATCTAATAATTCAACTGCAAAGACTGTAGAAATAAAACTCAAAATATTTCATATAATAATGCATCAAAAGAAAGTGTTTATACATGTAAAAAGATTGATTTTCAGATTACGCAAGAAAATGTTACGTTATTATTTGACTTCGTATTTAAATTCTTTGCTAGCTGTATTCTACGCTGTGCTCATGTGATTTCAATTCTTATTTCATCTTTAAGCGAGTAATTCTTGTATGCATATAAAGGGTGTTTTTTTTTTCGATGTATAGAACTTTAAGTTGGCATTACTGTTCAAGATGGCGACCGATTTAACAGCTGTCAAGTGATTTATTCTCAGTTTGGTTTGGCAATTCATCATGAATAGACTTACACCTGAACAACTCTTGCAAATAATGCAATTTTAGTGCAAAACGAGATTGCCGTTGCTGATTTTCATAAGCGAATTTTGTTTAACGATAAAGCGCACTTCTGGTTGAATGGCTAAGTCAACAAACAAAACTGCTGCATTTGGAGTGAAAAGACCGGTACATCCAGAAAAACTGACTGTTTGGTGCGCTTTATGGGCTGGTGGAATCATTTTTCCGTACTTCTTGAAAAATGATGGTGGCCAGAACGTTACAGTCAATGGTGATCGGTATAGAGCCATAATTACTAACTTTTTCATTCCTGAATTGAATAAACATGATGTCCAGGATATGTAGTTTCAACAAGACGGCGTAACATGTCACACAGCTCATGCCACAATCGATTTGGGACCGCCTAATTTCACGTTTTGAACCTGTGAATTGGCCTCCAAGATCTTGTGATTTAACACCGCTAGACTACTTTCTGTGGGGCTGTGTACAGTCATTGATCTATGCGGATAAGCCACAAACGCTTGACCATTTGGAAGACATCACATTCGCCGTGTTATTGCCGATATACGGCCACAAATGTTGGAAAAAGTCATCGAAAATTGAACGTCCATATTGGACTACATCCGCGCCAGCCGTGCCGGCCATATGCCGAAAGACTATCTTTCGGATAAATAAAATTCATGTCAATCGAATAATCCATCGTTGTTTTATTGCAACTAAATGTTCTATACATCGAAAAAAAAACACGCTTTAGAATTGGTTTGTCAAAAATGGCTCCAAAGATTTTGATAAAACTCAGTAGCAGAGTTTCGCGAACGCATTTGACGATTTTGATGGTAAAAATTGATCTGAATTTGTCATGGACCAGAAAAATCAAATTTTTTAATTTTGAAAAACTTCTGGCCTTGGACGTTTTTAATGAAATTCAGTATACGAGGATTCTGGGGATGGAAAATTTATCGATCTAATATGGTCCTGGTTCCGGAGAAATCCATTTTGTATCGGATTTAACCCATTTCTGGTATTGCGGTATACGTTTAAGACGAATGCAGACACCTTTTTTTAAATTACATATTTTTTTTTACTAAAAATTCAAAGTTTTGAATTACCAACCGTTTTACGGCTTTTCAGACCAAGTTATTTCAATATATTTAGCCTAATTTTATTTAAAATTTTATAAGAAATTGATTAATGGGATTTAAATTAAATTTAGTTGTTTAACAAAATGCTATCGGCGAAAATATGAAAAAAATATTGTAAGGAAAATATCTCTTAAACTGTGGGAGATATCAAAACCTTTTCAACAACATTTTTTCACTGGCGAGCAGAATCTAAAAAGCTCAAAATCTTTAAAATCCGTCAATAGCTACAAAAGTTATTGACTGCACAATGTTTTGCATACTCGAGGTGGGCAACTTTCAGACCCCACATTCCCTCCTCTGTTTAAGCTATAGTTTAATAAAAAGTATGACTAAAAAAGATTAATTCCTTGTCTACTATTCCCAATTTCACAAAAATCCATAAAACGGCTCAGAAGTTCCAGCCTTTTTACCAATTTTTTTGGATTGACACCACTGTGCGAATGAATAATGACATGAATAATATGTCCAGTCCAGCGTACATCACACTGAATTTTCATTCCAAAAACATTAGAAGCTTTTGATTCCTCAATATATCAGCAATCAAAAAATATCAAAGCAACCCCTAGAATTTGGAACAACAGACAAAATTAAGTTTGATGTCTTTGGGCAAAAAACCGTGGACAATTTGGACAAACACAATAAATGAATTCAGTGTTGGAGTGGGGTTATTTAGGGGGAAACTTTGTGTTTATTGACAGTTTAAATAAACAGAATCGTCTCTTAATTAAACCGGTTGTTGTTCCTACAATAAGACAACGATCTAAAGCAAACCTTTGAAATTCTTAAGGAATGCTTGTATTACACTCCAAAACAGTTGAATCAGCCCCTAAAGTCACCGGATAGGGAAATAAAAACATTAAAAAGCTCAGCCATCAGACTATCTCTGAAACAAATTTTGCCGGAGGAGCAATCCGAAATTCCAGCGGAATTAATATCGAATTGGAGCTTAAATTAAAGATAATTAACATTTATCAAACGAAGTCCTTATTTTAAACAAAAACATTTTTTTATTCTGAAACTGTTCACTTGCATTTGATGTATTTTTAGTTAATTTCTCGTTGAAATATTTTTATTTTTTTATTTAAATACAATGCTTTGTTAACAACAGTAAAGTCAGAAAAATTAAAATTATTTAATGAAAAAATAAACACTTATTGGAAGAAACATGATGTACACTATATTTTGACGCTGACTGTATATTTTTTACATCAACTAGAAAAAAGATGGTTCTGAAAGCACATCTCGTACAAAATCTAAAGCAGGCACAGGCATTTTACCACCACCACCTGGAGGCATGGGAAAAATAGCACCACCACCAACAGCCGTTGGCACAGTACGTCATAGTTCTGGTACATCACCAGAACATGGAACGCCTGGAATTGTGCCTACAGAATGGACAGACTATGCATCAGCCGGGTATGTAAAATTTTTGTTATAGTTATGTGAACGACTAAAATAATGTATTTATATTTCGGCTATTGTAATGAATAACTGCGATGAGAAGCGGTTGTTTCAGAATTACGTTTTTTATACTAAGCTAAAGAGCAAAAATTCCTCCTAAGTACAATCAAAGGCGGGATAGCGATGTCAACTTAACCATTTTATAACTAAAATTGGTGTCTTTTGATTAACTATGATTCGAACTTTTTCCCTTTTGGCGTTTTTTTTAAAAACAAAGAGCTGACTTTGAAAAAAAAATCCGTTTTTCTGTTATAATTTTTTTGTTTAACATAATTATTTTCTTGAGCTGAAGGTCTTTTTTATTATAAGAGTATACATACAGCGGTAAAAAAAATATTCGACATTAGAGTAATTTATTAAAAGTGACTTGAAAATGCTAGTATTATTTAAATATTTTTAGGTTTCTGATTGAGATAACGTTGTACAGTAACGGTGTAATTTATAAAAATTCTTATTTCAGCTTATAAGCTGGTAATAGTTATCATACACTAACAGTGTTACATATAAGCAACTCATAAAAAATTCAATTCATAACAGAGAACTTCAAAATCATGGTTTTCCTTGATTTTATTCAGCACAAAAACTTTTGTTCATTTTAAAGAATACAGAAAAATTCAATTATGATTCAAAATCCTATTCATTCTGCTGTACACATCAAATTCTGATTATGAGTAGAAATAACAAAAGCATTTTATGAGCAAGTTCGCACAGGCAAGAGAAGGGCTTGCAGTAAATTCATCGTGTCCAAACGATCTTATTCTCTTTAACTCATACAGCATGTTTCAACAACATTTGAAACAAATGACAGTATGTGTACAAGTTTGATCATTTGCAAAAAAAGGCTTGTCTTTTGTATAAGTATTTTTAAGTTTCTTCTTTAGCTGGTGAGGCCTAAATTCTTTTTATGTTTTATGTTTTATTTTTTTATTTTTTATTTTATTGTTAAATATGTGTCCGGTTAATGGATCAAATTTAGTTGAATTGCATACGCCAAAATACACGTGCAAATATGGCAGACTGTCATGTGTTCGTAAATTTTACCTTAACAAAAATTAAATAACAAAAAAAAAAGATCGACACACCACTGTAAAGGAGAACTAATAAAAAAAAAACGCACAAAAATAACAATAAATATAATTTGCAATATCGAACTGCAAATAAAATTAATATTTTCTTACAAAAATTTCCTATTTAGTCATAGATAACACGAATAGACATTAAAAACAACTGTAAATTAAAACAAAAAAACTGCCTTTGTTCATAGGAATGAATGAACTCATACACAATAATGATTACTTACTTTTTGTACTTCAATGTTTATCAAAAGTTTGTGTGTTGAGTGGAAAAGACAAGTACGAGAGTAGACACCCTGCCAGCAAATTGGTAGTCGACTACTAAAATAATTAACTTCACGTTAACTTTTATGGACTAGCTTCAAATTAGCTACAATACAATCGAAACGTAGTGCAGAGTTCACTCAAAATTCAAATACTAACATACACACATACACGGTAAATAACTCTTGAATTAAATTGCCTATTGTCGCATTCGTTTTAAATGTAGCGATGGCTGAATGGGTTAAGGTGGCTGCTCACCAGTCTTGAGGCTTAGTGGTTCGAATCCCACCAGAGGCTAACAAAAAAAAAAAAAAAAAAAAAGTGTGATGAAATTTAATTTAATAAAATATAATAACTATTACCACCGAAAAATGTAAAATCAGCCTTGATTTGTACAATTTTTTCTGTATGTACTGACTTTGAAGTAGTTAACTTGAAGTTAGTTGAAAAGTAATGGAGCGTCGGACAATTGACTACCTCCTAGGACATCGTAATGTTAAAATAGTCAGTCATCTCCATTGAAAATAATCTAAGTGTCAACCACCACCAGTTGTAAAAAAGTTAGCTTGTAATTCATTATTAGTTAACTGAGTTGCCGGCAGGGCAAGTTTGATTCAGCAATTGGTTCGATTGCCTTAAAATGAACAAACACTATTTTAAAGTTCGAACAAGTTTGTTTAATGCATTTATTCTTTTGCTTTAAAATGAACAACAAAAGAGAGTGTGTGGGCATGTTTGATCATATGCAAATAAAAAACAATTTTTTTGTGCTTTTGTTACTGTTGAACGGTTTTTTAAATCAACAAGTGTAGTTCTCTGATTCATAAACACATTATATGGGTGAAATAACCATTAAACTGTTTTATTAATTTTGTACTTTAATGTTGGCAATACCATGCAATGTTCACTATCATTTTGTGCCTAGTGTTGCATATATGATTTGTAGATAAGAAACTGATTATTTGGGTAGCTTCGAAAAATGCAAAATATTATTTACTTACATATATGTACATATAACCTTATTTTTGTTCAAATATGAAATAATTTATTGGTTTACCTACGACTGCTATCAAAAGTAGTCGACTACATACTCTCTAGCATTTTTTGGTGCATCACTATAATTATTTCCAAATATTTTTTATGAAAACATAATTCAAAGTGGTAAATATTATTTAATTCGCAAATATCTTTTATTAAAATTATTTTATTGATGAATTCCTTCTTCACAACTCTTCATCAACTCAACGAATGTCACTTTATCAAACGCTTATATGTAGTTAGGTAGAGGCCAATGCGTGAGATGACTGACTATTTTAACATTACGATGTCCTACGAGGTAGTCAATTGTCCGACGCTGCATTACTTTTCAACTAACTTAAAGTTAGCTACTTTAAAGTCAGTAGCCACAGAAAAAAATGTACAAATCAAGGCTGATTTTACATTTTTCGGTGGTAATATTATATTTTATTAAATTAAATTTCATCCTATTTTTTTTTTTTTTTTTTTTTGTTATCCTCTGGTGGGATTCGAACCACTAAGCCTCAAGACTGGTGAGCAGCCAACTTAACCCATTCAGCCATCGCAACATTTAAAACGAATGCGACAATAGGCAATTTAATTCAAGAGTTATTTACCGTGTATGTGTGTATGTTAGTATTTGAATTTTGGGTGAACTCTGCACTACCTTTCGATTGTATTGTAGCTAATTTGAAGCTAGTCCATAAAAGTTAACGTAAAGTTAATTATTTTAGTAGTCGAATACCAATTTGCTGGCAGGGTGTAAATTCAAATTTGCAAAGTATGTACACCTAAGTCTGTTTTTACACGGTAGATTGGTTCCAGAAGAAGCCGTGTAAAAAAAAACCGTGTAAAAAAAGACATTGATCTTATACAAAAATGGGTGATTTGTTCCTAATCTCTAAAACCTATTAAAATTAGTGAAAAAAATATTTTTTGGCTTACCTTTTATCTTAATGCGTTAAAATTAAATTTAATGGAAAATCAAATTTGCCTGCAAAAAATTTCTTTACCAAACACGTCTTATTGCATTGACAGTTCACAAAATATTAACACGTTTCAATTGCTCTGACCATTAAATTTTATTGTATGCACATAAAGGGAATTCCCCTAAATTAGTGCTATTCACATTTGCTTTGACCAGTAAAAATTGTTTGTACGCGCTAAAGGGGAATTCACTTAAATCTTTAAGCTAGTGCTCGCAAACTATCGATACTATCGATGGTTTCAGACTTTTTTCTTTCATAAATACTTTTTTGTGATATGAACATACTTCGCAAAAATTAAATTTGACAAAAAAAAATTTAAGTACATAAAATTTCAAATCGTGCTAAATGGAATTATATCGTGTAAAAAAATTAAAAATATTTAATTTTCAAACCGTGATATATCAAAACCGTGTACAAAAAGACCGTGTAAAAACAGACTTAGGTGTATGTATTTTTCTGTGTATTGTATCGATACAAGTCGTCAAAATATTTGTAATTTATATGAAAACTAAAGAAAAATTTGTTTGATAAAAAAATGATATGCTTTTTGCAGGGTTAATGTGTCTATGACTGATTCTTACACCATATGATCAGTATAATTTAACCGCCACACATATGTACATATGTATATTCGAATTTCATAATTTCATACGTAATGATGGTGTAAGAAACAATGAAGTGCAATCATACACATTCAAGAAGCAAAGAATTGATAGTGTTAAAATAAAAAAATTATCAATTCAACTATTTTCACTTTATTAAACGCTTATAGTTGGGTAGAGGCCACAACAAAAATACTCAATTTATAAGATGGTTATAAGCAGCATAATAAGCTATAAGTCGTTTATGAATACACTTTTGTGGATTTTTGCACATAAGTTGGTTATAACACTCTTATAATGTGTTTATGAATTAGGCCGTAAGGCCCTTATTCATAAAAATTATAACAGGTTTATAATGCTGCTATTTGACAAATTTGTATGGAACACTTGTCAAATGAGAGTTTTATAAGCCAAAAAAAAAAAAAATATTGAAAAAAAATAAGGCCTAAGAATATACCGCTATAAAATTAAGCAACATTGCATATTTTAATACACATCCATCTTTTTGGATAAAAGCACACAGATTCCAAAGCAAAAAAAGTATTCGACAATCGTTTTTTCTTTTATAGTGATTGTTGTTGGTAAGAATACCGTTAAGATTCTTGTTTAGCATTTACATAAATTTTTTTACATTTTTGTGCAAGTGTTCGCGAAGATGGGACGCAAAGGCAAAGAAACTTCTTAATTTAAGAAATTTAATAATACATCATTATAAATTAGGAAAGACTGAAAAGAAACATAGAAGAAATCATTCAGAAACCAAGAACTACTGTTCTTTATGTAATAAAAAAAACTTAAATCAGGAAACACCGTAATAAACAAGGAAAGGGAAGTAAGAAAAGATCGGAAAACCAATACCACGATTTTAGCAAAATTCACTGAGGAGCACTTAGACATATCTGTTACTTCACAAAAAATAAGAAATGTCCTAAAAAACTGTAACTTCCATGAGCGATCAGCTATAAAGGATCCACATACATACATATGTGTGTATTTCGAAGAAACATATGTAGCTCATCTTTCTATGTTTTAGACTTTGCGAAAGAACACTTAAATAAGCCCATCGAGTTTTGGATGGATGTAATTTTTGCAGACGAAAGTAAATATAACCTCTTTGAATGTGATGGGAAAGTACTGGTGTATCATAAGCCTAACACGGAATTGGAAAAAAGGAACATGGTATCCACTGTAAAACATGGTGGAGATGGTGTTATGGTATGCGGATGTATGGCAGCATCAGATGCTGGCAGTTTATCATTTATTGATGGGATCATCGATCACCGACAATACATTGATCTGCTAAAGCAAAATTTACAGCCAAGCGCAGAAAAATTGGGTCTGTCAAATAGATTTAAATTCCATCTTGCGCGATTAATACAAAGCATTGGCAACATCTATGACCTATCGTTTGAGAAAAGTTATACGCCGACAAGGAAAAGCAACTCGTATGTACATACAACATACATACATACATACATACATATATACATATTAAAAATATTAACAATGTCGAATTCTTTTTTTGCTTAGTTTTTGCTATTTATTTTTTAAGTCATGAATTTTGTGTACTATTTGTTTTGAGATCTCATTTTTTGTATTGAATATCATATTTTGGTTCCTTAATAAAACGTTTTGTACCTTCTTTTCGTTAAGATTAACATTTTACAGTTTTATATTGATAAAAAATGCGCTTTATTATGTATGTCGAATACTTTTTTTGACCGCTGTATGTACATACATATGTACATATATGTTTTTTGAATATTTTCGTCGATATTTCACTCTCCTTCGGATAACTTCTTCAGGACAATAATATTGCAAAATGTTTTGATTAGGCTTTTTTTAAAAATAAACAACAACAAACATATTTTAAGGAAGAATACATATGTATATTAATTTTCTGTCTTATACATTTGAAAAAGAAAGAATTTTTCTTTCTTGCACACATATGTATGTATGTACATAAAAATAGTGTCACAGATGAAAAACGTTTAGATCTTATATAATTATTTATTTACTTCAGTTTCCAAACGAACGTTGACTTAATTATTTGTCCAAAGAAAAATTAAATTGGCGTCCTCTCACTTCGAGCGTGTTCGTACAAGCCATACAAAAAACATTCAATCTCTCTTCGGTTAAATTAAAAAAAAAAGAAATGCGGTCAGGGGACCCCCATTAGGAACGAAGTTCCTTACGTTTTTTCTTCATCTTCGAATGTAATACAAGGTGAAATCTGTATGTTTTATTTTGTGTTGTTTTTTAAATTTTATATACTTCTTTAAATTTTTGTTTCGCTACTTGCCGCCCGTCATACACGATTGTTTGTCGAAAGATACACCAATACATATAAACATCTCACACGCTTTCGTGACGATTTCTACTAATTTGCCCTACCAGCAAGCCGCGTTAAGGAACTTCGTTCCAAAAAAAAAAAAATAGAGTTGAAACAAGAACACGGTTGTATCTTTAAGTGTTGTCTATTCAGCTGTTGACAGTCGGCCAATCCTGAACAGAAGTCGGCCTCGGCTTCATCTTGGAGACCCAGGTCGAGAATAGAGTCGCACCATCTTTTCATTTTGTCCGAACTATGTATATACAGAACAGAATTTACGCGAAGAGTTTTGTAGCCCCGGGGGATCTTCCACGAGATAACGGTCATTGCCAAGTACACAGCTGATTATGTAGGGTCAACGATATTTTGGTTCTAGATTTCTTGATTCACCAGTAGACTGCGGTTCGTTTTCTAGCACGACTAGATCATTCTCTTGGTATAGGGTAGGCCTCATATGCCTGCTGTCAAATCTGGTTTTCCACTTCTCTCGTTCTTTTTGTATATTTAGGGCAGCGTGTTTACGTTTCTCGCTGATAGTTCTATCATCACTCTATCATCAATCGCGATTGCCGCAAACAGCGGCAAGGATTCGACTCTGAATCAGGTCTATTGGTTGATAATCAAACACGATCTCATTGGGACTAAAACCTGACGTTGCATTTTTCTGAGAGTTAACTCTTCTGGTGGTACTAAGGGAATTTAAGATAATTTGATTTGCGCCTTCCACTTGGCCATTTGCCCTAGGTGTGCGGACTGCCGTTTTGATGTGTTGGATGTTATCGCGATCGCAATAATCCTC
Source organism: Sturmia bella (assembly GCA_963662145.1). NCBI lineage: Eukaryota > Metazoa > Arthropoda > Insecta > Diptera > Tachinidae > Sturmia > Sturmia bella. The sequence goes on from OY759170.1 coordinate 29,703,160, forward strand.
AAATAATTTGAAGAAAATGCAGTGCCACAGTCAGAAGTTATTCTCTTAGGCAAACCAAAATATCCCGTCAATTCATTCAAAACATTTAAAACTGGGGCTGTTTTCGTGTTTCGTACGGCTTTTACAATGATAAATTTAGTAAAAGCATCAGAAATGGCAAGTATGTGAGTGTTTCCCCTCTTGCTGCGTATGAATGGCCCCAAATGGTCCATATGGATTTTACGAAACGGAAGCGGCTCTAGGTTGCCGAAATGAAGGACTTCTTCGGTCTTACCACCTCTTGCCTTGTTGTAGCAGTACTCGGTACAAGCTGCAATATATTCCTTTATGTACTTGCGCATCCGATCAAACCTAAACGTTTGTTGTAGCCTCTCTAAGGTCTTCTCAAGGCCAAAATGTCCAACATCATAATGGCAATGTTTAGCGATTCACCATCTGGTCGATTTGGGGACCACGAATTTGAGCCCCGTGTCGGTTTTTCTATAAAGACGATGATTTTTAAAAACGTAATCAGTTTTGATCTGTTTGACCTGATCAGAGGCCACGGAACCATTCAAAACACCAACTAGCTGACGTATTTTTGCATCCTGGAGCTGTATAGTGAGCAGCCAATCACTATTGACGTCAATCTTCATTACAAATCCTGCAGTTTCGGGCTCCTTGGTCGGCAAATCAGAGGCTCGGCTAAGGGCGTCTGCATGAGACATACGTGACCCCTCACGGTGAATAAAATCAGTCACATTCCAATAATCTCATGAACCAACGGGAAATTTTAGGAATTAGCTTCTTGTTGCTCTTGGCTTTGGTTATTGCTGCGCAGTCGGTTAATACACGAAACGGTTTGCTGATTAAATAAACTCGAAAACGGTCTAAAGTTTCTATAACTGAAAACACTTCCAATTCGTAGCAATGGTATCTGCTTTCAGCTTCAGTAGTGTGACGGCTAAAATAAAACACGTGCTGCCAATTTTGACCGTTTGTTGATTGTAGCAACACACCAGCTAAGCCAACACTACTAGCATCGGTGTGGACCTCGTGTCGCGCGCCGAAATTAAAAATCACCAGAAATGGCTTACTGCACAGCACTTCCAGCAGCTTCGAAAAACTCTCCTGCTGCGGCGTATCCCATACAAATTTATGCTCCTCCGTTTTCCGCAATAAATCAGTCAATGGTCGAGAGATAATAGAGTAATTTTCAATAAATTTTCGGAAAAATCCAGTAAGTCCCAAGAAACGGCGGACCTCGGTGAGTGTTGTTGGGGTTTTAAAATTTTTGATCGCACTTACCTTGTCTCCAGGGGTAATTCCTTGTTCGCTTACACCATGATCCAGATACGAAATTTGTTCAGCAAGGATCCTGCATTTGTCCAATCGCAGAGTAAGGTCACTTTTTTCTAATATAGCCAGAAAACGATCGAGTCGTTCGATACTCTCTTCAGCAGTTTTACTCGGTATTATGACGTCATCGAGGTAGGTTAAAATCTCGCCTGATTTCATTAATCTTGCCACCCAATTCATGATTCCCTGAAACACAGCAGGGGCGTTTACCAAGCCAAAAGGAATCCGATTAAATTCATAATGCCCTGTTGAGGTCACAAAAGCAGTATACTTTTTAGAACTCTTATCAATTCCTATTTGATGATAACCCATACGTAGATCAAGAGTTGAGAAATATCGGTTTCCGGTGAGTAAAGCAAATTGCTCTTCCATTATGGATGCATCGGAAATGGCGTTTTTAGTGTTATACGATTTAATTGACTGTAGTCTACGCATAGGCGTCGGAGGCTCCGACGTAACTCCGTTGTAAAAATGCTGAATTCCGACATAATCCGGGAGATTGGTGTTATGAATTCCGAATGAAACGTACTTTTAGCGTTTTTTTTTTTTTATCAAAAATTTGTACGAACTCTTCTTATACCTTGTTCATACATGTATTTCTAATTGAGATAATATTCAGTTTTTGACATAATATTTTTTGCGTTCATACATACATACAAATATTGAGCTAACTCAATTAGTATCTGACAGCTGAAAAAAAGTGGTTCTTCTTGTTTTGGTAGTGAGAAAAAAAGTGAAAAATATTTTCCAATAAGAAAAATGTAAGAAAAACTGCCTTTTATTAAAAAGATTTTAGTGTTGTACAATAAAAATATGGAACTTGTACAAGTAGTGCGTTCATGTTATGACTCCAAAGCGGCAATAATAAAAAGAAAGAGAAATAACAATTTGGAAATGCTGCAATGTTTTTATTTTTATTGTATTTATTTTTATTTTTTATTATTTTGTTTTGTTTGCTTTTGTTTACATTTATCACTGCATTCATTTCGCATTGTATACTTTTGCTTATTAAACACATCTTTAACAGTGTTGTGTTCCATCTTTTTCTCAATATTCAAAGCAATATAGAGTTTATTGAGCAATAACTTTATTGACTTTTTGTATGGAATATTGAGCTCAATAATGGACTTTATTGCGATTACCTCAATAAAGGCGCATGTATGAACATGGTGTTACTGTCGGGAGAATACAAAAATAGTTAAAAAGAAGAACAAACTGAAAAGAAGTTCTTAAATTGAATAAAAACAATATTTAAGTAGTTATACAATTATATTTCTTTAATAATTAATTGGTATATGTTAAAATACTTATTGGTTTTGCCCTGGCTTGGAACAAAAAAATAACACAAACTAACTGCTGATTTTATGTGTTGAAAAAATCGCTTGATTGCTTGAAAAATAATTAACCATATAAACAAAAAAAAAAAACCCGCCTTTTATGTATAGAATTAAATGTGTTTATAAAAGTGGTACGAAAAAGCCATTGCAGCGTCCACATCTTTTCCAACACCAGGCTTATTCAATTAGAAATCGAATAGTACGGATTTGTTCAGCCGGAAGTTTTTAATAAAACTAGACGAAAAATTGGAAAACACATACATATGTACATATTTTCATAATTTGTGATTTGTTTTAACAACTTACGCCTTATAATCCAAAATCAAGGGAATTCTGACCATTCCTCAAGACTTTGCGCTCTATTCGCTAACAGCTCTTGTTCCTCTTCCGTCACTGAAATGGCTGCAGCAATCAAATTCATTGTATTTCCTTTTTATTTTTTGAAAAATATTTTTAACAATTCTTAGAATGTAAACAAAACACATCTGCTTTTCATTTAAAAAGTTGGTTGCACTAATTCGAACTTAGGTAAAGAGGCTGGCAACAGTAACTTCGAATCCGTCGGAATTCATAATACCTTTTTGTACGAATTCGTGACGGAGATTTTCCATTACGAGTGATGTTCACTCGGAATTCATAATAAGGCTGTATATATTTAAAAGAACAATTTATAATTAGGAACTAATGTTTAGAACACGTCAAAATAATATAAAAATTGTAGAAAAGATTGCAGTTTGTACTTTAGGGTAATTTCTTTTCGATATTTCGCTCTCATTCGGATAGCTTCTTCAGAACAATGAAGCGTAACATCGACAAAAATATTTAGATAAATGCGATATATCCCAAAAGTAATGCATTACACTTTTTAAATCAACTCATCAGTAGACTTGTTGATTAGCACCAACGAAATGTTGTCGGCCTATAGACAGCTGAAAAAGACAAAACATTTATTGCTCTATTTTTGGACCTGAATTAATACAATTCACTTGGCTCTTAAAGCAAATAAATAATAAAGTTCATATAAAAAAAACAATTAATTATTAAAATTTATTAACAAAATATAAATAAAAATGCATCTGTACAAATAATTATTACCCATTTTTTGATTACAAAACAGTTTTATTTTGTAGTTGCAATGGATTTAAACTGCAATGTACAATTTGTTGGTCCTTTCATTATCATAACCAAATTAAACATAGACCTTAACATAAATTTCTATGGCTTTGTTTGTATTTTTCTAAGAGAAACGTTTTTCATTCTTTTCATTTTTGCCAATGCATTTCTACGCGATAGCTGCGCTGTTATATGAAATACAACACCAATACACTGTGCGAATTTCGGCTCTTAATCTCTTACGGCTCGAGAGTTATAGCTATTACTCTACGTTGTAAAGGGACACCTGGTAGTTTTACAGTTGTTGTTGTTTTTAGCAAGTGTTGTTGTGGAGCATATGTGAATACACATATTGTGCAAATTTCATCCCTCTGTCTCTCACGGTTCGAGAGTAACGGCTAGTTGTTACTTTACGTTGTATAGGGACACCTGGTAGTTTTCAACTTGTTGTTGTCTTTAGCATTTGATATTGTAGGCCATATGCGAGTAAATATATTGTGCACATTTCATCTCTCTGTCTCTTACTGTTTGAAAGTTACGGCTAATGTTTATTTACGTTGCATAGGGACACCTGGTAGTTTTCGACATGTTGTTTTTAGCATTTGTTGTTGTAGCGCATATCTAAATACATATATTGTGCGAATTGCAGCTCTCTGTATTTTACAGCTTAGCAGCTGCGGCTAATTGTTACTTTAGGTTGTATAGGGACATCTGGTAGTTTTCAACTTGTTGTTGTCTTTAGCATTTGTTGTTGTAAAGCATCTATAAATACATACCCTGTGCGAATTTCAGCTTTCTATCTTTGACGGTTCGAGAGTTATAGCTAATTGCAACTTTTCGTTATATGGGGACACCCGGTAGTTTTCGACTTGTTGTTGTTTTTAGTATTTGTTGTTGTAGCGGCAAGGTACAACAACATCCTGTGAAAATTTCAGCTCTCTAGCTCTTACCGTTTCGGAGAATGGACGCTGTGACGGACGGACGGACGTACTTGTCTCGGTAATAGGATTCCGTTTCACTCTGATGAGTACGAAACCCTAAAAACAACTCTGTGACATACACAACATCTAAATGGTGTAAACCATAATCGCAAAAACACTTGTTGTTGTGTTGTAAATGTAACGACACAACGCTTAGGTGTTGTAAACCATAATCGGGGGTTAATTTTTTTTTTGTTTGCATAATATTGCTAGCAGCGGTAGTCTTAAACCCACCCATGAAAACCAAAATAAAACGGGTTTGGGCCTGATCAATCGCACACGTGTCAATGTGTGCTGCGTGTGATTGTCACAAAAATTGGTAGTACACAACATGAAGTTGCAAACGCAGCTTCATGGTGACGTCAGAGCTACATGCGAATGTGTCAGAGTTACATGCCATGTACCATGTACTATAGGCTTAAGTTTCAAACTTGTTGTGTTATAATAAAATATAGTTACTTAAAGGCAAACAAAATCTTTCGACATCGATCCACAATTATGGAAGAGATATAGCGAAAACCTGTATCATAAGAAGTTGGACGTACGAAAATTGAAACAAGCTTTGGTGCCAAGAAGTTGTCACAAAAAGCAAAAAGAAAAAAAATTGGTTGCGAAGGGTATTTAAGACTCGGCTCAGCCGAATTTATCACTCTTACCTGTTTTATTTACTATTATTTGTTGATATATTTTTAACTTACTTTTTTAACACAAAATAATAATTATTTATAATTATTTCTGTATTTAGTTTTATTGGGCTCAAGTTCTTTCTATATTATCTTTGTGATTGATAGTAATTAAATTAGACAAAGATTTTTTGATGTTTTCTTTGTCTAATATAATTAATATCAATCACAAAGATAATATAGAAAGAACTTGAGCCCAATAAAACTAAATACAGAAATAATTATATAAGAAAAAATTCGAATAATAGAAATTAAATACCAATAATTATTTATTTTCAGCATCACGCCTGCACAGAATACTCAACAAAACGCTGCTAACGCTAATTGGGTGCAATTCTAATTTTAGACCTAATTGTTGACAAGTTTATTGTAAGAAATCAACAAGTAAAGAACCTATTATAAAAATATTAATTATAAATACAACTAATAAAATTATTAAACCAGAATATTAAATAAAGCAACAATATAAGAAAGACATTTGTATAGTTATTTGATATTGCATAAATTATAGTTTTTTTTTAATGCGAACACAGTTTCCCTTCGTACTCAAAATTTAAACAAATTTTATTTTTATATTATTTTTCAACATAATGTGTTAAAAAAAATGCATTTTTTTTACAAAATCAACTAAGAAATAAATAAGTTATACATAAGGAAAGAAAATTACTCACCGCTCTGCACCATCGTTGAATTGTAGCGCGTCAAACAAAGCAAATACAATGCAAATTTTTTTTTTTTTTTTTTTTTTTTTTTTTTTATTTGCTAAAAATTCAACACTTAACCTAAAGTTATCACACAATTTACAGAGTTTTAGTCAGCATACAAACTACTCATCTCTAAAATAATATTTAGTTTATAAGAGGATATTTATTACGAAGAAAATATTTAACTCCAGAGGAAAGTATTTTTATAAAACCTCTGATTTGATATCTTATACAATTTGAATAAATGAAATAGGTATGTAATAATCATATACACTCATGCATACATATATAATTGTAAGTCATATATACATATTGAAGTATATACGCAATGCATATACGTATGTATTGTGATACAATTAAATAAATAAGTTGGTCTTCTTTAATAAAGGGCGGAAATTAGTGGGTTATTAGACATGCTACAAGAAACCTTGAAGCGTTCTGTTAAAAAATTTATTTTTTCAATAATTAATTTTATATTATTTTTTTCGTGAAGATCTTTGGTGGAGAAATGCCATGGTAAATTAAGCATCATCTTCAATAGCTTGTTTTGACAAATTTGAATTTTTTTGATGTGGGATTTTGCGCAAGCTTCCCAAACTGGGCAGGCATACAAAATTATAGATTGGAAAATTACTTTGGCCAAGATTATTTTGTTATCACGACTTAAAAATGATTTACGTCCGATTAATGGATATAACATTGCTTTTGCTAGGTTGAATTTATCAATCTGGTTTTTGATATGTAGCTCAAATATTAGTTTTTTGTCCAGTAAAACACCTAAATATTTTATATTATCACTCCATTGTACATTAGTGCCATTGACTTTGAGTTGACTTGAGGGATAAAAACACAAATTTCTCCTACGAGTAAAAAATATTGCATTTGTCTTGCTTTCATTAATTTTGATTTTCCATCTGTAAAGCATCAGAAATTAATTTAAACTCTCTTCCCCCTCAAATCACTTCTATATCTGCATCATTGTCAGTAACGACAAGAGCCTACTGCTATATGTTATTCTGGTAGCCTTAAATAAATTTTGCAAGTTATCCTGGGGTGCTCCGTAGAGATCGCATGATTAGTTATAGCAGTCGAGGCAAATAGTGCTACAGTAGCGACCAGCTATGAATGGCACGACTGCCGCTGTTGTGCCCCGCTTGGAGAAATAAAATGCAGCACGTGATTAGCACCCCCTAATTGTATTTAACACAAACTTATAAACATAATGACAATAACTAAAACTAAATTATAACAATATTAAAAACAATAGTAGTAAAATAAATTACAAAGAATCTTAAATTTTGCAAGCGGTTGTTGGCCCGTACGATGGTTCGAAATTTGACACCTGCATGTTTTTCAAAGCAATAGCCAGCCACTTGTAGTGCTAAGAACTTCCAGCAAGAGAAAGATCAATAGCCAAACGCTTACTGGAAATATGCGTCACTCTTTTGTACAGTGCCTATTAAATTAACGCTCACAACACTACACAAACACACCAATAATGACAACGAGTAAGTTACATACATACATAAATCAATACCCCGTTTAATATAGAAACTTTAAAGAGTAGTAACATAACAAAAAGGTCCCGTTACTCACCTACACAAAATTCTGAAACATAAACAACTGCAAAAAGTTTAAACCTAACGATCAGGCACAAAAATACTAAAATAATAACTACACATATGTTAAGCCAATGTTCACACCAAAGATTTGAAATGTGTTTCTCGCAAGCAATTAGAAAGCAAAAAACCAAGTAAGCCCTGCTAATATTGTATGTTCAAAATGTACAGTTAATAAATAACCTCAATAATGCTTTAAACTCGTTACCAAATTGTCGTCATGAGCTACATATGTATGTATTCTTAAGGACAATCAGGAGTGACTTGAATTCTATATTCAAGTCGCTTTTGAAAACTGATACTGGTATTAATTTGGTGTTAAAAATCAGTAGTTCTTGGTTATTTTCGAATGCAAGGAAAACTGATATTTGAATCAGCTGTTCTATATCATCGTTCACGTGTTGAAAACTTGCAATAACATTTTTTGTTGAAAAAAATTTTTTAATATTTCTATTTGCTCTAAAATTATGCCAAAAAACTTCAGTTTTAAGAACAATGTAAAAAGAAATTAAGAAGTGGTTGTAATACACTGAATTAATAAAATAATCTCTTCGTTGCATATTTTATCTAGTTTTGAGAATTTTGTTGATTAGCAAAAATACATATGTATAAAGTGAATCAGGTGGAAAAGTAAAAAAGCTGATGTTTAAAGCTGCTATAAAATTTAATTTCTTTAAAAATGAATGAATGAAATGAGCACTACAGTCGCTGTATTATTACTGTTAGAGGAAGAGCACACTCTTAAAAGTTAAGACAGCGTCTGCCAGATGGCAGTAAATCACTGCCGGAGACAGCTGCGAGTTTTAGCTGAATGGTCATAACTAGGGCAATTTTAAAAATGAACAAAATTTAAAAAAAAGCAAGCAAAACAGCTGAAAACAAACTCAAAATATGACCAAGTATAAGCAAAAAATAGCACTTCATTAGGTTTTCAAAAAGAAACGATCTCTTATTATCGCATAAAACTGTGCAATATACTGAGAATATGTGCTCAACATCAGTGGATGTAACTGGAGCGAACTTAAACAATAATAATTCATTTGGAGATAGTGAGTCAATGTATTCATTGGATTCACTTTTGTTGAAAAAAATTTTAATTTTAGTTAACGTTTGAAATCCAATTTTTCGATTCAATACCTTGTTTAACTTTACAAAAAAAACTCTGTTTTGGAGAATTTGAGTCTTTTCTTGTACATTTTCTATAATAGATACACTTTCTTTTAAAGACAATCCTCTTTCTTCCAACTTGGTTATACTGTGGCAAATGCACCCAAAATTATTTTGTATGTACGCAAGTTCTGATTTTAAAGATCAGTTTTGAAAAAGAGCCTTTGCTTTACATATCGATTCTGCATCATCTTCGGAATGTGCATTTAATACATTGCTTATTTCTGTAAAGTTGTCACAATAGTAAATAGCAGCCTTAAGCCAGGAACCCCATATACAAGGACTTGGGGGATTGTTTAAATTTGGATATATAGTGCGTAACAAACCAATGCGAGATGGTGCCTAAAGATTTTAAATTAAATAAATTTATTTTAAGACTATTAAAAACATACGAACATACCTTTAGGAAAACAGCATTGCAGTTTGCAATAAGTGAGTTAACATTTACGAAGTACAGACGTATAAAATCTGCAACTCTATGCAGCGCATGAGCAAGACATGTAATATGAAGCATTTGCGAATATAACATTTTAATGATCACATTGCAGAAACCATATACATACATACATACGGTGCTGTATCAGTAACAACCAACATAACGTTTTTATACTCAATACCTTCATGCCACAACAAATGCAAACTGTCTGCAAAAAAGGCTGCCATCGAGCTACTGTTTGCTCCTTCAACATGTGCTAAATTAATAAGATATGATTTTTCCTTTTCTGTTTCCGCCAATATTCCAAACACAAAGTTTGGAACCAATCGCTGTTGATTGTCAGTTGTTTCATCTAATGAAACCCAGATTTTATTATTTGAAGCTTTCATTTACAGTTCCATTATATATTTCTCGTAAAGCGTAGGTACGTATTTAGTTCGTAGAATTCTCTCAGATGGTACACAGTGTTTTGTGTACTTTTCCAAAAAGAATTTTACGTCTGGATTATTAATTTTATTTGCTGCCAAAAACGTTTTGCAAATCTCCATACTGAATTGGTGTTTATATTTGGGTCACTTGAGTAACTTGTCAACAAGGACTGCGAACCAGCTGTTTTTCTTTTTTCAGCGAAATTTTTATGTTTTGCAGTTCCTAAATGCTGCTGAACGTTAAAGACTTTGCATCCAGAAATTGTACAATTGGAAAGCGCACAGAAAAGAATTCAGTTGTCAGTTTTAAACACTCCTGGATAGTCCCTCACAATGCGAGCATGAAATTCCTTCTTAGTTTCTTTCGGCATTTTGGAAATACTTATTCATACCTACGTTATTGCCCAAATTCAGAAAAAAATTGTCCACAACTGAACAAAAACTAACTCTTTCTTTTTTCAAAAGCACAAGTGCACATACATTTTTTTTTTATTTGCTAAAAAAAATTCAACACTTAACCTAAAGTTATCAAACAATTTACAGAGTTTTAGTCAGCATACAAACTACTCATCTCTAAAATAATATTTAGTTCATAAGAGGATATTTATTACGAAGAAAATATTTAACTCCAGAGGAAAGTATTATTATAAAACCTCTGATTTGATATCTTATACAATTTGAATAGATGAAATAGGTATGTAATAATCATATACACTCATGCATACATATATAATTGTAAGTCATATATACATATTGAAGTATATACGCAATGCATATACGTATGTATTGTGATACATTTAAATAAATAAGTTAGTCTTCTTTAATAAAGGGCGGAAATTAGTGGGTTACTAGACATGCTACAAGAAACCTTGAAGCGTTCTGTTAAAAAATTTTTTTTTTCAATAATTAATTTTATATTATTTTTTTTGTTAAGTTGAATTTATCGATCTGCTTTTTGATATGTAGTTCAAATATTAGTTTTTTGTCCAGTAAAACACCTAAATATTTTATATTATCACTCCATTGTACATTAGTGCCATTGACTTTGAGTTGACTTGAGGGATAAAAACACAAATTTCTCCTACGAGTAAAAAATATTGCATTTGTCTTGCTTTCATTAATTTTGATTTTCCATCTGTGAAAATAAGCCACAATTTGATCCAAAGCTGGTTGTAAGCCTGAAATAATATTTTGGTCATACTGGTGTGATGCATATAAGCAGGTGTCATCAGCATACGCTGCACATTCTACTCCCCTAGGTTGTGGCATATCAGAACAGTACAAATTATAGAGCAACGGACCTAAAACCGAGCCTTGTGCAACTCCAGCTGGAATTTCAACTAGATCCGAACATACATCATTCAGGCTTACACAATAAAATCTATTTTTTAAAAATGACTCAATGATTTTAATAATGTACAATGGAAAATTATATTGAACCATTTTGTATAAAAGGCCGTTATACCAAACGGAGTCAAAAGCTTTCTCAATATCTAACGTAACCAGTACTGTTGAGTTTCCATCTATAAACTCGGAATTGATATGATTACATATACGTTTAATTTGATGGACTGTACTGTGAAATGGGGTGAAACCAAACTGGGTTAGTGGTAGTATTTTATTCAGATCCATGAACTTATTGAGTTTTATTTTAAGAACTTTTTCTAAGATCTTACTCAGACTACTGAGAAGACTGATCGGGCGGTAACTCTGTACTGAATTTAGAAGTTTATTGGGTTTTAAAATGGGTATGACCTTTTAATTTGTACTTTAATTTTAGTGCGTATGCAATGATTGTAAGTATAGTATAAACTAGAGATGTGCGCGTGATAAGTTTTTGGCTCACAATCAGAATAATTTTTCTCACACACGAGCAAAATTTTTTCACGCAAGAAAAAAGTCCGAAGCGACAATACTCTAAATGCCGTGTCAGATAAAACTTTGTTGCTTTGCGTGACGTTTATAACTTTGAAAGAAAAGCGTAAACCAAAAAGTGTATGTCACAATAAAAACTTTGACAAGACCAGCGCATTGTTTGTTTATCAATAAAATATTGAAGTTGTATATTTTATATATACACTTTTATATATGTATGTACTTATTTGTAATTTTGTTTATTATATTTTTCAAATGAACTTATTCATTAAATTTATAAAATTTATTTATTTATTTGGATTTTTTTTTTTTTTTTGATTTCTGTTGACGCCAAGAAAAAATAAAAGAAAATGAAAGCAGCTAATTGTCAAAGCGCGCAAAAAGATGAAAGATGCCCAACTTTTTGCTTTGCTTTGCGTCAAATAAAATTTATGTGACAAGTGCCATATTTATCTTAAATGTCAAAGCGTGTATGTAACGTAACGCGAAGCAAATGTTTTATCTGACACGGCCTTAAGTCTTAAAACATAGTTTCGAGTGCCGTGTTTTCAATGTTAAGTAATTTCTTTGAAAATATCACAAGGACAATGTAGAAGAGTTTTTTGATAAATTAAGGATTATAATATTGAAGTGTCTTTTAGGACACTTTGGCACTTATTGCAAGTTGTATATGACTTTTAATAAGGATTATTTCCATCCTGTATTTTTTATATGAAGCTTCGTTAGAAACATGGAGATTTCACATGGCTATAGCATATATAAACCGATTTCACCTTGAGTCGACTCCTGATGTTATCACTTGTAAGCACAGACATATCGTAGAGTTACGCAAACAGAAAAAAACCACGCGATTTTGCTTTTCTTGCAGCATGCGCCCCGACATCGAAAAATTTCACTAATAGCAGTGCTATAGAACCTGCTGCAGTACTTATAATTTCTCCTGCTAATTGCTCCAAAAGTGGATTATCAGCAGCAGGCTGACATTTCGATATGTTACAGCTGGCTTAATTTTTACTTCCATGAATGATGCAATTTAATTTTCAATACGACTATTTTCTTTTGCAGTATAATACTTGTCCAAAAAATCATTCATCGTTTTATCATGTAGAACATCATGGTTTGCCTTCTAACATTTCATTTGCTCTTTCCACTCCATGCTTTTTGATTTCAATGTCGGGAAATTAATACTTTCAGGGTGTTAATTTTTATTCATAAACAAAAAAATTGTCTAAGCTTTTAAGAAAAACTATCTTCATTGATATAACTAATGATTTAATTTTTGGTCTTGCACTATACATATGTAGCTTATTGGGTTAAAATTACTCTAGTAAATGTTTCCCCCACGGTTTTTAAATTGTTTGCCTTCCATACAAATTGATCTCGGTAAATGTTCATTACCCGTCTAATTCATAAAAATTATAACAGGTTTATAAAGCTCTTATTTAACAGATTTTCCATACAGATATGTTAAATAACAGTCTTATAATCCTGTAATAATTTTTATGAATTAGAGGTTACATGTGTAGTAGACATTGAGATAAATTAAATTTTTTTTCAAACCGAAAAAATTACTGTCTCAACTTGTTCGTGAACTTGCTTAATTTTATTTAAATTTAATCGCGATCACTCGTGACACGCGTGACACACACAATTTTACGACAACCGCACATCTCTAGTGCAAACACAATTTTGTATTACTTTCACCATGAAGCTAATTTTTGTGCACTACTCCCCTGCAAGAAATAGCTGATGGAAACTAACACATTAACAAGTTAATTACTAACACATGCAAAGCAATTTTATAGGTTTCAGCGTTGCCATTACAATGATTGTTTTAGTATTTTGATTTTCCCTTATTAATTTGGTAATTTCATTTGGAACTACGTTTATGCATTAATGTTTTTATAGGTTCATTTGTCCATTTTTTTTTTTAATAAAGTTTATTATATTCTCTTTGAATTGTTATTTTGAAAATTTTCGAAAAATTCTTTTTTTATATATCAATACAGAAATTAATAGCATTACATGTAATTTTGTGGGCATTTTGCAAAAAAGATTTTGAATGATCACTTTGCTGAGGTGGTAACGCTGGTTCAAAAAAGAAATCACACGTACACGAATGTTTACATCAGTTTTTTCATTTTGCCCTTAAGAAAATGATAGAAACGCTGATGTATGAACCCATTCTTGCAGGGACTGCTCAAATTTTCATGTCACGATCACAAATCTAAAAATATGTATGTACATAAATGACCCTGCAAGAACAGTGTCGGTCATATGATCCATCATATGACCGACACTGCTGATGGGTTCATACATCAGCGTTTCTATCATTTTCTTAAGGGCAAAATGAAAAAACTGATGTAAACATTCGTGTACGTGTGATTTCTTTTTTGAACCAGCGTTACCACCTCAGCAAAGTGATCATTCAAAATCTTTTTTGCAAAATGCCCACAAAATTACATGTAATGCTATTAATTTCTGTATTGATAAATAAAAAAAGAATTTTTCGAAAATTTTCAAAATAACAATTCAAAGAGAATATAATAAACTTTATTAAAAAAAAAAAAAATGGACAAATGAACCTATAAAAACATTAATGCATAAACGTAGTTCCAAATGAAATTACCAAATTAATAAGGGAAAATCAAAATACTAAAACAGTCATTGTAATGGCAACGCTGAAACCTATAAAATTGCTTTGCATGTGTTAGTAATTAACTTGTTAATGTGTTAGTTTCCATCAGCTATTTCTTGCAGGGGTAGATGTAATGCGTGATGACTCTCAAGTCATGACGCATTCATATGGAACATAAGTAGCGTAAGACTTACTTACTGGGTATGAAACACGAGTACGGACATCAATACTATTGATATTGAATAGAGATTGTATATATAGCATTCCCAGCAAGAACAGTGTCGGTAATTTGATGCATCATATGACCGACACTCATCATGGATTCTATCAAGGTACCTCGATATCAGTTAATTGCATAACTACAACAAATACAACACCAACAAACAACAATGTATTTTGTTGGTAGAAAAGCCCTATTAATTGTCAAAGTCAGCTGTTCTAGTTTTGCAAAAGTGTGCATACATTTTCAGAAATTTATAAGTTGATCATCGGCAGCCGCACACAAATTAAAATTTATAGTGTAAAATTGTTATAAAAAATAAAAAAACAAACTTATTGTTTGTGTTGTTCCTCAACAAAGAATTTAATGTATGTATGTATGTTCAAAGTTGAGTAGTAGCTGCATAAAATCATCGGTGGAATCAACTTTAAATAATGTGGTACAGGCCGGAAACATTTGTGGCAGTTAGTGTCTGGCAAACACCATAAAACTCCAGAGGCTACAAATGAGGAAGCGGTAATTGGTATGTATAACAGTATGTTAACATTGTGTGTGGTTTAATAAACTATTTTGATATGTACAAAATTACACACATATGAAGAAATAAATATAACTTGATATTGAGGTGGTGGGTGAACGTAACGCTGAATATGATTAATTCTTGGAACACATTAAAAATATATGAGCCCGATGACTCTCGATTAGAACCTAAAAACAACATTTTGTGTTGTAAATAATTAAAAATTTTTTGTTTACTCTGTAAAATATTAAGTGAACAAGATGTTTGTATTTGGAAGCTTCTTTCCGCTTGATTTCAGCTTTGTATAAATAATAAAAGTACAAGAAAATTTGCCACTTGTGGATCAATTTACGAAACTATTTTGGAACATATAAAAGGTGTACTAAATTATGCCTGCCGTAGTAGTTTTTATGTATTTTTAAGTGGATGAAATTTTATGGACGGCGTTGTAGAAATATGACAACATGAAGTTAATGTTCTCAAGATGGAAGACTTATCAATTTTGGGTGAGGATCGTGATTGCAATGTCTTTTTAATTTTGCTACACAATTCACGATGAATTGCTATAGTTCCTTTTAGATTTCCGTAATAATAGAACGAAAACGGAACACTATTAAATATGAGCTGCAATTTTTGAAATGTAAGAGATAAAGATTCTAAATCTTCATATACATACATATGTACATATGTAGTGGGCGGTCCTCTGCAGCAACAAATGCTAAAAACCATAAAAACTTAGTAACTAGAGGGTACCCCATACCAGGAGTACCTTCTGTTCACCATGCGCTAGATATTTTTACATTCATCTTTATAATAGACAATAAAATCTTCGTAAATCTGAGAAAATTATAAGATATAAGTTAAATTATCACATTAAAAGTACGTTGTATGTATATTTATTAAGTTTTTCTTAAATTTGTTTTTTTGTATTAAATTGTTTTTGATTCAAATTTTATAAATTATGGCACAATTTTCACTTCACTACCGTTTTTTTATTTTCAAAAAGAAACGGTTTTTTAACGTTCATAAACAAACCTTTGACATTTATACAGGCCTGTAAACAATAGTCAGCTGTGCTTGTGCGATTACCTGGTATTGAGGTACCTTGGATTCTATCATTTTCTTAAGGAAAAAATGAATAAGCTGATGTCAACATTCGTGTACGTGTGATTGCTTTTTTAAACCAGCGCTACCACCTCGGCAAAGTGATCATTCGAAATCTTTTTTTCAAAATGCCCACAACATTCCATACAATGTTATGAATTTCTTTATTATTAAGTAAAGAAAACAGTTTTTTGCAAAATTTCAAAAACCAATTCAAAGAGAATAGAATGAACTATTGAGGGGATACATTTAGATAAAATTAAACGAAAAACAGCAGTCAGTAGCAGTTTTAACAATAGAAAACTGAATCATATGGAAAAAACTTCCACAGCAGCAATTTTTTTTTTTTTTTTTCAAAGAAAAAAAGACAAAACCATTAATGCACAAACGTAGTTCCAAATGAAATTACCAAATTAAAACGGGAAAATCAAAGCACTAAAAAAACCATTGTAATGGCAACGCTGAAAGCTATAAAATTGTTTTGCATGTATTAGTGTTAGTTCCATCAGCAGTCTCTTTCAGGGATTGAACCTTTTTTGTTGACACCGTACAGAAATCGAGCTGCAACCCAAAAAGAGTACAAATTTAATATACAGTGCGCCAAATAAGTTGAAGTACATCTTGTTATTTAAAAAATCAGTAATTGGTATACAGATCTTAATAAAATCAATTGTTTTGCGCTCACAATATTGAGAGGTTACTGTATTGATGAAAAAAAAAATGTGTTTTAGTTCCGTTAATTTTCCAAAAATGTAAACATGCAATCATATCTTCAATGAGAGCAAGGAATTACACCAAACATGTTTAAATACACCAATCACTCATAATCTGCTGAATAGTAGTTTCTGCAAAAAATTTCTTAATTAATTTACTTTTTTAAGTCAAGAATGTTGAACAACAAAGCTGCTTTCTGGAAGACGTTGTTTGCGCTAAAATAAACATTTAGAATGTTGTTGTTCAATTAAAAATTAAATTGGCATAAAATTAAGGCTACGTGTTTTATAACTATGGCTTAAAAATCCAATATTTAAAAAATAATAAGGATTTTTTAATTAAAATATTAAATTAATAAAATAAAAATGAGAATAAATTTAAATTCATGAGGCGAATGTGAAGTCTTACCCCCAATTTTAGAAATGCCATTTCTATTTAAATTTGATTTAAATACAAAATTGAGTCAAACAGTTGCTATTTAAATAAAACTTAAACGGCCTGCCGTGCCCATTTAAAATCGATTTAAGTTTTTTGTACTGCCATATGATTTTGACAGTTTGGTTTTGTTCTGCAAATTTTTTGTTTCATAATTTGATTTTTTATTATTTCCGGAAGGTAATCAACTTCTGTGGCAGTGAAATTGGGAGTCCTTTTATCACTTTTGCTACTCATTTTAATATTTTTTACAAATTTTTTACAATTTATTTATAAACTTTTCACAATTTTACTTGCTCCCAAATTTGTTTAAACAGCTGTTTTTTATTGAGTTATCGATAATTTTTGACACTTACATTGTTTTGCCGTACTTTTATTACAATTAATTACCAAAAATAATTTTAGACTGTAAAACAGAAAGCTATTTTAAATCCAACTTAAATTTTAAGGAAAATTTACTAATTTTGTATTTAAATCCCAAGTCAAAAATCGGGGGTTAAGTAACTTAAAATAAAACGGCAATTCATCCACTTTTGCATATTTTTAAGAAATTTAAGTTTTTAATAGTTTGTTCCAAGACCTTTTGCTTTAAGACACATTAGTCACCTCGGCATGCTTCCGACTGATGCCTCAATGATTCGATGAGAAATATGAGCCCATGCCGTATGGACCGTATAAGTTAACTTATGTTTAGTCGCGAATTCGCTTACTGCTCAAGCCGTTTTTTTTAAACAAAGCCCACAGATTTTCAAGAGAATTGAGATTCGGCTTTGTGCAGGCCACTGCATTGTCTCAACCTTTTGCTTAGAAAGTCCTTCCTTTACGATCTCTGCCATATGATTCGGGCAAGCACTTCCTTTGACAAAATCGAGAAGTCTGTATTCTGAGAAGCTCAAGTAGTCTTTCTTATAATATCTTCTATTTTTACGAAGGGACGAATATACCTCCAAGTAAAATATGATCACACCATCACACTTCCACCGCCATTCTTCATTGTTTCTTTGACTTGGTGTTTTTTGTAAACGTTCATGGAGGTGGTGCTAGTAAAACCTTTTGCAGTGAGACTTTAAGCGATTTATTTTGGTTTCGTCAAATCATTTCCCATTTCCACTCTTCGACGGTCCAATTTTTGTGCTCTTCACAAAATTTTAGCCTAGCATTCACATTTTTTCGGATAACGCAAGCTTTTTTGATTAACAGCTGTTATAAGGCCAATTTTACGGAGAGCTCTCTGCGCTATCTACTCGCTTACAGGATTGTTTATAGCGGTTGCAGCCTGTTTGGGTATTCTTACCTGTCTGGAAGACAATAATCGCAGACAAGGTCGTGATTTTTTTACAGCTAGGTAGTAGGCTAATGTTTTTTTCTATTTCTGACTTGTAGCACTGTTCGTAACAGATTCCTAACTTCTTAGTAATTTCGCGGGCTGAGTTTTGTTTGTCACATCCACCACTTGGTTTTCTAAAAATTCCGACATTTGTCTCATTTTTATTGATAAGCAAAATATCTGCAAAAAAAATGTTTAACAATTTGAAAAATGTCATTACTTGGTTGGTTTGATATACATACATATTTATAAACATCAAATAACGGTGCTTACTAAAATTCGCCGTGAAAAGATCTCACGATTATATAGCAGTTCTGGGGCCAAATCGTCGCATTCGATATCGAATGAACTATCGAGCAAAAATAATGTAAAACAAAAACAAAATTTCGTTCGATATCGAATGCGACGATTTGGCCCCTGATTCGTAAATACGTTTCATAGTGTAGGGCTCAAAAGTTTCTCCTCAAATTAAAATCTCAACTGCCAAAAGATTTCCACCCAAAACTGCAAAGACATTTACAAAATCGATTTTACTATGTGATCGCAGGGGTACCCCAAAGCAGTGTACTCGGTTCAATACTGTATCTGCTGTTTACATCAGACATTCCAACCCCAGCATTAAGTAATAATATGATGGCTACATTTGCTGATGAAGCCCCACAAAAAGAAGTCTGCAGTGGTCAAATCAGGCGATCTTGCTGGCCAGTGCAAATCGCCAAGACGGGAGATTAGGCGCCCGGGATATGCATCCTTCAGCATATCGGCTGTGGCACGTGCAGTGTGTGCCGTAGTACCGTCTTGTTGGAACCACATATTTTCCAATCCCAATACATCAAGTTGCGGCAAAAAGAACTCGTTAATCATTGCTCTGTAGCGCTCACCATTCACAGTAACCGTTTGGCCCGCGACGTCTTCGAAGAAAAAAGGTCCTATGACTCCTCCAACGAAAACAGCACACCATACACGATCAAGTTTTGCCTTTCAAGTTTTAATACATTCATACTCTTTAACTAATACACTCACAATTTTGAAAATTGATGACAATTTTTGCTTTCCATAGAGAGCATCAAGTTACAATCAAGAAAACAGCTGACAACAATTTTTTTTTCGTTCTGTCTGCAAATATTATTTTGTTTGAAAGTTGCAATTAAAAGTGATAAAAATTAAACAGATTCAAGCTTAAAAATAGAAATAAGAATGTTTACGTGGAAAACCAACAAATATAATGATGTGCTGCGATTTATAGAGCATATCTACTTTCATTATAATATTTAAATATTTACCAACCTTCTTACTAATAAGGGCTTCACCCAGTATTTCCTTTCTGCCCTCTGGTTTTTCTTCTTCTTTTATTTTCTTTATTTCTGGTAGTACTTTTAATGAAGCAGCTATTTTTAATTTTCTTCTTGACGGCAGTCTACTTCACAGATATCAATTTTATTGAATTGAAAAAACTTGATCGTGTAACGGCAGTGTTAAGCAACGCTCGGTCTACAAGAACACTCACTAAAGAAAATCTTGCACACAAGCACATAACCACCTGCACCTGCAAAACCTATTGACACAAGCAGCATATGAGTATGTACCTAAATAAAAATTCTTCAGGTTATTGTTAAAAAAATTTTTATTTTTCATTCGTTTGCAAAAGATAAAAAAAAAAAAATTCTTTAATAGATAAAAGAAAATACCAATGTAAGCTTTGTTTGAAAATTGTATTTGCAACGCAATGCGTTTCCTCTCTACTCCCAAATTGTCTTAAGTTGAATTGTACCAACTTTTACACACCTGGGGGTCAATTCTGGTTCTGTGAAATGGTGAAATGAAAAAAAACTTTTCATTTTCGTTTTCATAGGTAGTTTTCATAATACTTTTTCATCAACGCTTATTTTCTGATTCTTGTTCGCATTATGAAAACATTGTTGCATTCCATGTGTTGCTGTGAAACTTTTATAACTATGTTATCCAAATTTTAAAACAAACGTCAAATTTTAAAGCAAGCGTCAAAAAGAAGAGTAAAATAAATATGTCAGGATTAATAATTTTTTTTGGTTTATCACAGAGAAATCGAGATGAACAAAGGTGAGAAAATAATATTGTTAATTTTTTCTATTTCAATAATTAATAAATTTATGTATAATGTATAGAAATATATTACGTGTGCAGAGGCGTACACTCCGCGATAGCCAAAACCCATTTGAGATTATAACAGAAGAGCACTTTATGGATTTATATCGGTTTCCAAAGGCATTGTGCTTAGAGTTAATAAATGAGATAAGACCATTTTTGCCAAATTCAAGTCGCAGGCACGCTATTCCAAGCACGATCATGGTATTAAGTGCGCTACGCTTTTTTGCAACAGGCAGTTTTCAACGTAGTGTGGGACAGGACATTTTATCTGCTTTATCTCAATCGTCTGTAAGTAGATGTGTGCAAGTGGTTGCTACCGCTCTAAATAATATTGCACATAACCACATAAAGTTTCCAAAGCGTGAAGAGTTTCCAGCCCTAAAAATTAAGTTTATGGAAAAATTTCAATTTCCGGGAGTAATAGGGCTGATAGATGGAACGCATATCAAAATAGCAGCACCAAAATATGAAGTTGAGCATGTCTACTATTGCCGGAAGGGTGGTCATTCTAAAAATGTGATGATAATCTGCGATGCAGATTATATAATTCTAGCAGCGAATGCTGGATTCGGTGGAACAGCTCATGACTCATATGTATGGCGTTGTTCTCGGGCTTACAACAATTTGGAAGAATTGTATAATGGTGGAGAACGTAACTTTTGGCTTTTGGGTGATAGTGGTTATCCGTTGCAGGTAAAAGCATACATATATATATATATATATACATATATATATATATATATATATATATAAATAGTATATATTTTTTAAGCTTTAAGTTCTCGTATTTTTAATTTTGAAATAGCCTTGGCTAATGACACCAATTAGCACTGCGAATAATTTAGCAGAAGAACGGTACAACATGTCACACAAATCAACTAGAGCACTTGTGGAGAGGTGCATTGGAGTATTAAAAAGCAGATTTCGGTGTCTATCAAAGGAAAGAGCACTCTTTTATAGTCCACCAAAAGCTGGCCTCATTATTAATGCCTGCATGGTTCTTCACAACTACTTAGTGCGTAAAAAAGTACCTTTTCAAGAAGTTTACTTTGAGGACTCCGAGGAGTCTGAAAGTCACGATAATACTACGAGCACTTCTACTTGCAGCATATTGAATATTGCCAAAAGACAACGTTTGCAAATTGTCGAAGAATATTTTGGGAATAACACACAGATTTAAATTTTTAACAGAATTTATTAAACATTTCATTTATATTGTAAAAAAAAGAATAAAATATAAAAATATATTAATAACAAAAGGTTATACATACAAGTAAAAAATTTGCACTGTTTATATCACATAATGTTTGCAAGCTATATGCTCGCATGTACTAAATAAAAAAATTTCAATACTTAAAAAAAATTACTTCATTTAAACAAAAAAAAATTAAATTAAATTAAAACCAAACATAAATTCACGGATTTTGCTCTTCTATATAATTTGCAACGCTTTGCAATCTCTCAAGAAGCATTTCTTTAATTAAATTACTCGCTTCTATAGCAGCTGTTTGCTTTTTAGTCGCTTCCAGCTGCTCCCTTTGAATGGCGATTTCTTGCCGCTTTAAATTGTTTTGATCTACCATCTCAGCAATTTTTTGTTCTTCTATTTTGAGCAGTTTTTCCAAGTGCGGCGTTTCTGTTGGCAGTTTTCTTTTGTGCCTTCTTGGTCGCACCGAAGTGATGCCTACTCTTGGTGCACACGATTTCTTGGCATTGCTGGAGCACGAAGGATTTTCAATGCTTTCAGAAGCTAGAGCAACATCAAAGCCTTCAAAATGTTCGCAAATGTCCATACTTTGCTCCATAAAAGTAGGAATTGCTTCAAAACCAATTTCTGGCGTTCCATCGCCGTCCACAGCTTCTGTTGTTGATATTTTGATCACCCGCTCCTCCAGTGGTGATAGTGTTTTCAAACGGACTATACCATTTATGCCGCTCCTTTGCTCAGCTTGCTTAATTTCTAAGTATTTAGCGCGCGTATGAACTCTACAATTGGTAAAAGTCTATGTATGTACAAAAATAATTTTAACTAATAATTAACTATATCCATACCGCAAATCGCTCCAATACTTTCGCCATTTCGCAGCATCTTTAAAGGTTCCTCCTAAAGCATTTAGGCTCGTTGCCAATTCTTTCCACTTTTCATCTCTAAATTTCGCCCCATCTGTGGTCACAAATCTAGAAAATTATTGTTAATAATTGACTTATTTACATATGTATGTATGTATAATTATTGTATTTCATACTTATCATTCGCTATGTCTATATTTTCTTCCAAAAAATTTATAAGGTACTCCTTTTGATTTTCGCTGGCGCGCTTTCCTCGTGCTATTTTCTCCATTTTCACAAATAAAATGCTTGTGAAAAAAATATTTTCATATGAAGATTTTTTGACAGTTGGTTGCACTGTTTCACAAATCAAGAATCAGAAGCGTTGTGAAGCGGTGAAAAAATCCCGTTTCATTCCAGTGTTGTTTTCATATGAAAACGCTTTGACGTATTTTTTTCATTTCACAAAGAACGCGAATCTAAACTGCTATGAAATGGTGAAAAAACTTTTCATTTCACCATTTCACAGAACCAGAATTGACCCCCTGAAATGCAAAACAAAACTATTGTTACGTTTTCACCCTCTATTAAAGACGGTTTTTGCGGATTCCCTCATTGTAAACAAAATAAAACACACTGAGCTATTTTATTCACAGCACTCTCAGTTCAGTTCAATCTTTATTAAAGCACTTTTCTAAAATACTTTTCACACTGTTACGCCACTTCTGTAAAAAATTCACACTCACTGCCACAGACTACACAGATATCCCAAAAGTGACTTTTGAAAAATGGCCATATCATTTGTTTGGGGGCCAGTCAGAAGTGAGCAGTACAGAAAGTCGTAGCAACATGAGTGTATGAGTACACACTAGTGTACACAAAAACAAACAAGGAAAAAATTTTGTTGTAAGTGTTTTGGAAAATATTGGTTTTGTTGTAATTTTTACGAAAAAAGTAGAAAACGTGAATGAAAAGCTTTGAAAACTAAGTTTTAAATATATTCGATGTACAGCAAATTAAATATTAAATACAAATACATACATAACTATTATTTGTGTGCTTGTAAAGCTGTTTTGTTTGCATTAGATTGCACTGAATTTTTCTAACCAAAAATCAAATGTAAACAAATGCAGAGTATACCAACAGAGAAGACTATATAAATATTTTCATGTTTGCTGTCCTTCACTGGATGCTCGATCACCGCTAGGCTGCCACTTTCATGAAATTTGACAGAAAATTGGTAATTTTTGTAGTCCGGCAGAGCTAGTGACCCTTCTGCTTGTATTCTGTGCTCACTGCTTATGTTGACTGTAGCACTGTTAAAACAAGACTGTTCCCACAGCAAAAAGCGTATGTATATATAGTTGCTTAAATTCCAGAACGTTCTAAGTCGAGAACCATCTTCAATACCTAATGCCCGTACTAATGACTTGTACACCATCAATAGACAAATTACACAGCACAACATTTTTCAGCTGATTGATTCAGGACTCAATTCTTTTTTTCAATTGTTTATGAAAGTAGCCCTAAAAAGAAGAACTTCTGCATCATTCATTTGGTCTTGGTACCTCAAATAATTATTTCAAAATTAATTTGAATCGTGTAGGGGAGTTTGTCACGTCTTAGGCTCTTATGTTTGTCATAACTCGAGAACCACTAGTCAGAATAAGCTAAAATAAATTTAAAAAAATTACAATTCCTTCAATTTGCTTAAACAACGTTTCGCTGCATAAGCAAAAGTTTCGCAGTTATAAATAAATGTATGAAGAAAAAAAATTTTTTTCCCTAAAAATTTGGATTTTTAAAATTTTTAATTCATAAAAAATCCAAAACGGTACAAAAGTGTCAAGTCCCATTATTCTTACGTACAGTCGCATAACCTATGAACAAAATGAGACATAAATCATAAAAATTGATGGACGCGTTTCGCTTTTTTTCACAATTAAGTACCGGTATGAATTTCAAAAATTTGCTCGAGATATGCACAAAATTCGTTGGAAAAAACATTGATGACTTTTTTATGATTCTCAGAATTAAAAAAAGTAATAAACCAAAGGTTATTTGATTTTTATGATTGCAGTAGCAAAGTAGTAAGGGTTAATAAATGTGACTGAACAATTAAGAGGAAAAGAGGAAAGTGAACTGTTTTAGTTATTTGGGTTTTTCCTTTAGTTACCTGCATGATTTGTTTACAGAAATTGCACGTTTATGAGTGCTTATGTTTTGGAACGTTTCGAAATATGTGCCCATTCATAAGTACCTGCCAGTAAAATATTGCAAATTTTTAGTAGTTGTAGGTGTTCTTTGATCAGTTTTTGTCATTTAACAAGAGTCGACAAGCGCGAAAATTACAACTTACTTTTTTTCCGGTTTTTGAAAGTGAATAACAACAAAACATATACACTAAAGCCCCGACTTGCGTCGTTCCGATTTGCGTCGCTTTTTAAAACTGGCAAAATTCTATTTGCGTCGGTTTGAATTGCGTCGTTTTGACCCCGATTTGCGTCGCTCAACACGGTTACATTTTTTACTGCATCATTGTGGATATTTAGCATCTTGATTCAATAGTTTTTACAACTTCTGGCAACAACGATCGTCACCTGTACGTTAAGAAATTTTCAGATTGCGTGAAAAAATGGGAATCCCCTTTTCTTTTTTATATAAGTGGTGCTAAATGCAGCTGTCCGGTTATGGTAACAATTTAGTGTGTGATTCACCAGAACATGCCTTAAGGACGTAAAACATGAGTCAAAGTAAAACAAAAGTAATAAGTCTGGAATGAAAATTGGGCATAATAAAACGTTTTAAATCGGGAGAAAAGGCTGCTTTGTTTTAAATATTCTCCCCAACAAATTAAATGTCAGTGCATGTATATAGAAAAATGTGATTCGATTTGCGTCGCGTTTCTCCGGTCCCCATTAACGACGCAAGTCGGTACTCTAGTGTAATATATTTCAATATGGAAAATAACAAAAATTGGATAATTTTTGTTAAGTTTGTGGTCATATCGTCCCAAAATGAAAGCAACTGGAACGAAAAAAATTGTTTACTGAGGAATTTAAAACGGCGTATTGTCATTATTTTGATGAACCAGATTTAAGTGGTGCAACATTTTACGCCGAACACAGTTTACAAAAATTGTTATAATACCCTTATAATGTGGATAGAAAAGGAAGACAGTTTTCTTTTATGAAGCCAGTAATTTGGGTGGAAGACCTAACGGAACATGACGAATCCAGGTGCTACGCATGCATAAATGCCGTTGAATATTATGTCTATCTTGGATGATGACGATGTAGACTAAGAACATGAATATGAATAACCTACCAAGAAAATAAGGTCATTAGAACGACAAGCGTCAATTTCAACGAGGATGGATAGTGACAATAATTGAAAATGTTTGTAAGTTTTGTTTCCATGCATAGATAACATATAAAAATCTCATATTTTCTGTGTAAGAATAGCTTTAGTACGAATCGGAATGTTTATTTTAATGCCAAATAAAGCATGAATAAAAAAAGTTTTCAATATTTTTTCCAAATTCATACCTTTACTTAATTGTGAATAAAAGTGAAACGCGTCCACCGATTTTTATGATTTATATCTCATTTTGTTCATAGGTTATGCGACTTTATGTGAAAGTAATAGGAACGAGCGACGAATTTTTCGCCGTCAAAAATAAAACACATTGGTGTATACAAGGCGAATCCATTACATGTGCCCGCATACCAATTCGCTTTAGCATTTTTCCACGATTTTATCTTTTGCGTTGTCAAAGCCGATAGAAAACGACACCAAAATGTATGACGCCTCGAGGGAAAATGTTTAAGCGAATTGAATTGCGAGCACCTGTACTTGAATTGCCTTGGCTGTATATGAAAATGCACACAGTCACAGCGTCGGTCGAAATTCGTTGTACGCGGCGAACTTGAAATAGATTTATTTTTATTTCTTACGCTTTGACTTTTTGCACTTAAAATAAAAAGCCAACATATTAGATTATAAAACATGTTCGTAGTGTTTAATTTTTTGTTTTTGGTAATGCTAAATTTTTTAACAACCAATTTTTTTAATATGGTCACCCCATCAGCTGTTCAACTATAATAAGATAAAATTAAAAAACTGAGAAAATGGATACAAGTGAAATTATAATGTTTACGTACAAGCAAAAAGGCTTTTACCATAATGAACATGATGTTCATTATTTTAATTATTTTTACAAAATTTTAAATTCTTTGATTTGATAAACAACTTTATCAATTATAACAGATGTTTTTGTTTGTCGTCGTTATTATGCTTCATACGACGACTTCACACAGCGAATTTTAACCGGCGTATCCGTCCTTCGTCCCAGTTGTGTTCCTATCATAAGATGTGACAGCATTTACGATATCCTTTTTGACCAATCAATAGACGAATGCTATTTAAATTACACGGTGGTTTTTTTCTTCGTTTAGTACAGATGTCGCTTAGCACTTGTATTTGATTAACACCAAGGCGAATCCATTACAGGTGCCCGCATACCAATTCGCTTCAGCATTTTTCCACGATTTTATCTTCTGAGTTGTCAAAGCCGATAGAAAACGACAACAAAACTTGTGAAAATGTTGAAGCGAATTGAATTGCGACCACCTGTACTTGATTCGCCTTGATTAACACATTAAGGCACCACTAGCTAAACTTTGTAGCACTATAATCAAAAGGATAAATTCTGACACCAAAAACTAACATTTAGTAGCAATTTATTTATTTATTTTTACATCTAAGTAATTTTGAAATTGTTTTTGGATATTTTCAATACCATGCAAGTAGAGATAGTTAAAAGCCGAGTTATTCACAATCAAGGTCAGTAAATTGCATAATGGCTTCAAAAACAGCATTTAAAAAAGTATTTTTTGCGAAACAAATCTTTATATACCCTTTTATTAAAGGGTATAAAACGCTTAAATTCTTACACCAAAAAATTTACATTTAGTAGTAATTTATTTCTTTTATTACTTTCAGCACAGTACATTTTTTTCACTATAGAACTCTTGTATCAATTGGTATAGGCTCTTTACTACACAGAGGATACAATAATAAAAAAACAACAACAATACAGCATTAGCGTTTAAGACAAGTAAAACTTTAAGTGCTATATTCACAGATACAAAAAACACCTATAGACAAATTGCACTAAATTATCAAGCACTTTATTCTGCCCCAAGTAGTATTCATGTAAACGGTAAAATTCCTATTCTTTGTCCTCATAAACCGGTTGTTATATACATATCACGGCTATTCGGGAACCAATTCACTGAATTTAATTAGCTATATACACGGTATGTGTATCAACAAATTGCCATCAAACTCCGTCATACACACATCGCTTAATCGACATTTCTGTTGGTATTGATCGGCCGCAAATGAAAACAGTGGAAATTATAGAGAATCACAAATTTATACATATTGTTACGTTTTTACCCTTTAATAAAAACGGTTTTGCCGATTCTTTGGTTGCAAATTAAATAAAATACACTCAGCTATTTTATATACAGTACTTTAACTTCTGCTCACTCTTTATTAATTATTTAACTAACTTAAGCACTCTGCTATTCAGGGGTGTAGGAAATTTTTTCAGAAAATGTCAAATTTTGGAAAGGAAAACGTCAAAAAAATGCATTTATAAAAATGTATAAATAAATCCAAACTTAATTAATTTTATTTAATAAAATCGTTTATATTGTACAAAAAATAATTCTAAAGGTATTTTACTATAACAAACAAGGACAATTTAAAAATTTTACAAAAAAAATATTAGTATGTACATACATATGTATATACATATACATATGTACGTATAATAAAAATTTTGTGTTAATATTATTCATACAAATTTATTGCTTTGTGCCTTTTAATTAAACTTTTTTTAATGCTTAGATTAAAATACTCTGAAGGTATATCTTAAATAGTACTTAGCAAACAAAATCCCTTCAATTATTTTAGTCTCCAAGAAATTTGTAATTTTAGTTTTGCTTAAATTCACTTGACTAAAAATTCGTTCAACGTTAGCAGATGAATTTGGGAAATACATTATCTCGGTAATAAAACCACATAAGATGGGAAAAGCCGGTTCATTATTTGATAACTTGATTGAGTTGATTTGCTTCCAAAAATATTAAAATCGGTCGAACTTTTATTTAAATTTAAAATCCGCATTTCTCTTACTTCGTTTTCAACTTCCTGGTGCTTCTCTTTAGATACCAAATTAGGAAACAAATTTTAACAAGGGTAGATATTATAGAAGTATTTTTATTTAAAAGAAGGGATGTATTAATTAAATTTTAATTACTTAAAACTCAATTTCCAAAGTCAAATCTTTTCTTTATTTGACAACATAACTCAACATAGAATTCAATACAATACAATACAAGCTACGAGTTGGTTATAAATGTCAACACCAAGATAAACTTCATCTCTTGGTAAAAAAAATGTTTCCTTTCACAAAACTTAATATCATATAATGAGTTCTGTTTTATATAA
Organism: Sturmia bella; assembly: GCA_963662145.1. Classification (NCBI taxonomy): domain Eukaryota; kingdom Metazoa; phylum Arthropoda; class Insecta; order Diptera; family Tachinidae; genus Sturmia; species Sturmia bella. The sequence goes on from OY759170.1 coordinate 29,732,496, forward strand.
TCATCTTTTATAAAATTTTTCAATACTACTTTAAAAAGCTTTGACATAGCACTATGCATACTATGAATTGGCAAACCTACACTTTGAAATGTTTTATTAACATTATTTATGTATGTATTTAAAAATATATTTTAAGAAGCAAAAATACAACTGATTTATGTCATTAAAATTTTCTTAAATATCTTTAGTGGTATCAATTATGTCGACATTAGCAGCAAAAGCTGTAAAATTTGAAAACGGAAATATTTAGAGAAGAAGACTACAAAACGATCTGCATTTGCAGGTTTCTCAAAATGTTCCCGTAAAAGTTGTAATTTGACAAATACGGCATAGAAAAACCCCCGAAATGCACAACTTGTTTCTATTGTATTTTCTAAAATATTTCTTGTGTACCAAATTTGAAAACGGAAATATTTTCATATAATTGAAGAATTTGAGCAACGACTGCTTTCAATGAAAGCCATCTGGTTTGAGCTGGGTGAAGATTTTTTTTGGTTTGATTTCTAACAACGTTTCAAAATTTCAAAAATTGTTTATTACGTTTTGGGCTGTTCTCAACATTTGCTTGTTGTAAGTGATCGTGAGAATGCTATCTATTAGTCTCTTGTTTTCTTGAGTAAATTAAAGTACAATAATTTTTTAAAGTTTTCTTTTAATTACTTTCTCGTAGCTGCCATAAATTTAAAAAGGAGCGAAGCTAGAAAAACGTCAAAATACAAGAGCTTCTGTGAAGAAAAACGCAAAACGTCATTTTAGTGCTTTTTGATCAAAATTACGTCAAAATGACGTAAAATCGTCACATCTAACACCCCTGCTGCTAATACACTTTTTCTCTGTTACACAACTACTTCATTAATTCGAACTGCTTAATGTTGATGGTAGCCCGCTAAAAGCCAGACTACCACTATTTATACCAAGTTGCCGAATTCGAGAGCCATCGATACACTTATGCTAATGACTTGAGCGCCATCAACGGACAAATAGATCTCAAAAGTTCCAAGCCAACAACCTTTGTGCTAAAGATTAAGATGTGGCAGCTCGTTTCGAACAATCTATAGCTGGCCGTATTTACTTAAATTGCATGGTGGTGTTTTTTCTTTTTGACTCATAGAAGTGATACTTGCCATGATACAATTAACAAGGTAGCCTCGTCAGCTAAACCGTTAATCAACTGACTACTTTAGGTTGTCAAGAGATTGCAGAGATGAAAGGCAGCCAAAACGAGATAGCTAATCCGCGTAAGCTTAGTGCATCTCTCTTCTATAAATGTAGAAGTGGCGTCGTTTTGACAGTTTGCATAAGTTGTACAAAGACAAAATGCATGTTATTTTTATTGAAGTTGTTCTTATTGTAGCGAAAAGGCTACCTTGTTAGTTGTATCATGATACTTGCATTAAATTAAACAGCTGTCATACCACTAGCTAGAAACTAACACAAACAAAACTTTGTTACTAACACACCTGTAACAGTATTGCATTAGTTCTTTCACTCTGACGTATATGTTAGAATTTTACTAAATCTTACTTTATTCGTTTTATAAATGTCCCCTCTGCTTGGGGATTGAAAATAAGCAAAATCGGTTTTATATATAGATATAGACAAAAAAATTACACAGTTTTATAAAAAAAAAGCAAAAAGAACAAGATGGGATCGAACCAGCCACATGCAGGTTGATAAGCAGCCAACACTACCCTTGAGCCATCGCCGCTTGTAAGCAAGAGTGACATTTTAGATGTATACATATAGTCTCATGTCAGAATTTTACCCTTTTTTAGGGTTCCGTACTCATCAGAGTGAAACGGAACCCTATTACGGAGACAAGTACGTCCGTCCGTCCGTCACAGCGTCCATTCTCCGTAACGGTAAGAGCTAGAGAGCTGAAATTTTCACAGGATGTTGTTGTACCTTGCCGCTACAACAACAAATACTAAAAACAACAACAAGTCGAAAATTACCAGGTGTCCCCATACAACGAAAAGTTGCAATTAGCTATAACTCTCGAACCGTAAAAGATAGAAAGCTGAAATTTGCTTTGTGTATGTATTTATAGATGCTTTACAACAAAAATTTCTAAAGACAACAACGAGTTGAAAACTACCAGGTGTCCCAATACAACCTAAAGTAACAATTAGCCGTAGCTGCTAAACTATAAAAGACAAAGTGCTGAAATTCGCACAATATATGTGTTTACGTATGCCCTACAATAACAAATGCTAAAAACAACAACATGTCAAAAACTACCAGGTGTCCCTATAGAACGTAGAGTAAAAGTTAGCCGTAAGTCCCAAACTGTAAGAGACAGAGAGATGAAATGTGAACAATATATGTACTCGCATGTGGCCTACAATAACAAATGCTAAAAAGAACAACAAGTCGAAAATTACCAGGTGTCCCTATACAACGTAAAGTAACAACTAGCCGTTACTCTCGAACCGTGAGCGACAGAGGGATGAAATTTGCACAATATGTGTATTCACATATGATCCACAACAACACTTGCTAAAAACCACAACAACTGTAAAAGTACCAGGTGTCCCTTTACAACGTAGAGTAATAGCTATAACTCTCGAACCGTAAGAGATATACAGTCGAAATTCGCACAGTGTATGTATTCCCAGATGCCTTACAACAACAAATTACAACAACAACAACAAGTGGAAAATTACTAGGTGTCCCCATACAACATAAAGTAGCTTTAAAAACAGAGAGATGAAATTTATAAAATATACATATGCATTCACATACATAAATTACATATACATACGTACGGAACCCTAAGAGTGCGAGCCAGCCTCGTACTTGACTTAATTTATTTTAGGTTTGATTTCTCATAAAACATACAACTATGTTTACTGTGTTAAGGGTTTGTGTAAACATTTATGATTCTCATTTGGTTCATGGGAATTATGGAAAAAGTAGTTAAGGTTCATACATTCTTTTAAGAATTTTTCGAGTCGACTAATGAATTGACTACCATAAACGCAATGTCGACAGATATAGACGGCTGAAAAAGACAGAAAACAATTGTAGGGTCTTACATTTATATTAAATTACTTGTTCAGGCTCAAGTTCAACCCTTGGTTTGTCACTTTTTACTCAACATCAATTGAGCAGAGAAAAGTAACATTTTATAGCCAGGTGGACAACCGGCTGTTTCTGGATAGCAAACACCCTTCATCAGCACCCATGAACCAGTGTTCCCAGGTCAATGTATTTCTTCACCCCAGAAAAAGTTTAAAACCCCTTAAAATTCAATGTTTTTCTACAAAATCCCCCATAAAAATTTTTGGTGAATATTCTGCTTTAGTTTGCGAATCATCAATGTTAATGCATTGACAATGCGGAAAATGCATAAAATTGTTAAACTTTCCCCAATTAAAGAGAAATAAAGATTAACTGATTATATGTATTTTTCAGTGCATGTATTATGATTACAAGCGTATGTATATTTATTATAAATTTTCGATTTATTTGTATTTACATATTTTCAGATCTAAGTATATATTTATAGGCAGCTGGAAATTGTTATCTGCGTATCTAGAAAAATTTAAGTTTCTCCAAAAGTATTAAGAGTTTCTAAGTCTTCTTCGCTCTTTACGTTCTTTTGACATTTTCATAAAAAGAGTTTCAATTTTATCGAAGGTTTTTTAATTTTTCCAATTCTTAAGAAACGTAAAAAAATTCAAAGAAATTACCCATAAGGAAAAAATTCATTCAACTCAACAAAAAAAGTGATTAAAATTACCAGTTGCAAAATTAAGTACTTGATGAACATAAAATATCTCATTTAATTTTACTTTAAAAATCGTTAGAGTCTTCAAATTTATCAGTTGAAAAATTTTTTGACTCCTGCTATTTTACCGTTCAACCAAACACAGAAATCCCCTAAAAATGCCCCAAAAATAAATTGTTCCCCCTAAATTTTTCCCGAAAAAATTTAACATCCCAAATTAACCCCTAAACGAAAAAAAACCGCTAAATGTAGGGGGAAACCCCCTAAGCTGGCAACACTGCTATGAACATTGGACGTGTCAAATTTCACAATTTTTGCACAGCCGCTTTAACCACTCGGCAACCAAAGCTCACGCAATTTTACTTTCTATTTATATACTTAACTAATATTAACCAAAGCAATGATCTTTTTTAGGGTTCCGTACGTCCGTCCGTCCGTCCGTGCGTCACAGCGTCCATTCTCCGAAACGGTAAGAGCTAGAGAGCTGAAATTTTCACAGGATGTTGTTGTACCTTGCCGAAATAATTCTCGTTGTATAGAAGGTTGCAAAGAAAAGTAGGAGGGTTGCAAAACGAAAAAAGAAATGTTTGCTGTGTTAGAGGTTTGTTTGAACATTTCTGTTTCTCATTCTTTTCATGGGAATTATGGAATAAGTAGTTAAGTTTCAAACAAACTTTTAAGAATTTTTCAAGTCTACTGATGAGTTGATTAGCACCAACGAAATGTCGTCGGCATTTAGACAGCTGAAAAATACAGCAAATGTTTTTTGAAAAGGTTCATTTTTGGACCTGAATTAATTAATTAATTTTATTGTATTCTCTTTTATGGATGATTTTTTGTCATCTCAGAAGATTGTTATTTGCTCTTTATATGAGAGATTTTTCATACATGTTCTGGTTGCATTATTGAGATCTAGATGCTCATTTTATTGATACAACTTAAACATTTACGCCATGTCATGCGGTATTTGTTAAAGGTTTTACTGAAATTTTAATTACGTTGAACTATGATATTGTAATACATTTTTTCAAGTATATTTTTCAATTGTCTCTTAAAGCAAGTACAAAATTAAGTTAATTTTTAATATTCAAATAACTTTACTTTTTGATACTTTCAAAAATACAAATCGAAGTAACCGAAGGTTGCGAAGAGAAGGAAAAGAGTTGCAAAACAAAAAAAATTTTTACTATGTTGAAGGTTTGTTTGAACGTTTATGATTCTCATTTGGTTCATGGGAATTCTGAACTAAGTAGTTCAGTTTAAAACATTACTTTAAGAATTTTTCCAGTCTACAGATGAGTTGAAAGCATCAACAAAATGTTACCAAACATCAGCTAAACGCAAAAAATATACAAATAATTTTTCATATTCGGCCCATCTGGGATTTGAACTCTTGGCTTAATAGTTGACGCTGTAAATAATGAGTTATATAAACAAAAAATGCGTTATAAAATCACGTAATGTAATGCAAAAAGTGGCAGATATATAAATATAGTTACAATGTAATGCGGGCAATAAGTACTGTCAATATAAGTTGTGAGTGAAGTTTTCGGTGGTATGCTACAAACATTAGTTAATAAGAATAGATTTTTTTTAAAGTAATTTATAAACATGTTATTTATTTTATCTAAAAAATTTATTTATAGTTTCCGATTCTTGGTAATGCTTGGTGAAAATTCATTATTTTAGTATACATAAATGCCTGTTCTTCAAATAAACTTGGGAATATCAAAGACCATGACCATGACCTGATATTACACATTTATATAGAAGATCTTCTTATTACACTTTAGAAAAGGGTACATAAGATTCGGCACAGTTGAATGTAGAACTCTTACTTGTTTTCATTAATACCACTCTGGCGTTCCAATTTTCGTCTAGGATATCTAGTTTTTTTCATTCATGAATATTTATTTCACTTCCGACAAAATTTTTCACACTCCCGTTTATCTAAAAACTATTTTTGAAATTAAAGTCTTTCGCCTCCTTCCAACTGTAACGTACCTATTCAAAATTCAAAAACTTTACGTTATTCTACTAAATTTTCATCTACGCAAAATCCAATAGATTTGAATGGAAATCTTCAATGAAATCTTTCTTGTTTATATTACCTTTTTTTACGTCTTGCAATACTTTTCATAACCTTCATTTTTGTGAGGAGTTCGACGGAACCAATTGGTTTACCTGGTGACTACACCACGGTTAAGCGAATTTTTCTGTAGCCGAATAGTAGTTTAAAATACTTATGATCAAAAAAAAAGCTTCATTACTAGGTACTGAGATTTGAGGAGATTTTGCCAAAATCTAATGAGTCTGATAGTAGATTTTATTTCATTGCCCTGAAATCATATACATACTATGTACTAAATTTTGCGTAGATGCAAATTGCTGAGGAGAATTCTTTCATTATCAATGACAATAGGAATATTGAAAACTGTTTGCAAGTTTAAAAATTGTACAAAACCTTTTTCTTGAAATACTACCAAGTTTTTAGTAAAAATTCAGAGTTTTGAATTACGATCCCTTTTAGGGTTTCTTGACCAATTTATGTCAACTTAGCTTAATCCATGATACAATTAACAAGGTAGCCTCGTCATCTAAACCGTTAATCAACTGACTACTTTAGGTTGTCAAGAGATTGCAGAGATGAAAGGCAGCCAAAACGAGATAGCTAATCCGCGTAAGCTTAGTGCATCTCTCTTCTGTAAATGTAAAAGTGGCGTCGTTTTGACAAAATGCATGTTATTTTTATTGAAGTTGTTCTTATTGTAGCGAAAAGGCTACCTTGTTAGTTGTATCATGGCTTAATCTTATTTAAAATGTTATAACAAATTATGTAGCCTTAGGTTGTTTAAAAGAAGTTGTGAAAAAATATTTTATGGTAAATATCTATAAGAGATATCAAAGCCTTCTACAGACATTTTTTCTATGTCTTAATGAGCAAAATTTAGAAAGCTCAAAATATTTAAAATCTATCAACAAATGCCAAAATTACAAGCTGCACAATGTTTTGTATTCTCTGTTAGGCAATTTTTAGCCCACACAGCACTGTCACTGTTTGAGCTATAGTTGTAAAAAAGTAGGACTTTAAAAATTTAACTCCTTGCTTTTGTCTATTCCAAATTTCAATAAAATCCATTTAAAAAGAATTTTTACCACTTTTTTTGGATTGACACCACTGTTCGAGCGTAAGAACCAAATACTTGTTGCAAAATAGTACCTACATATGTATGTATGTATGTAATATTTACCTTTACCTCTAATATGTACATATGTATGTAACTTTAACATGACCATGTAAACAACAAACAAATACATATGTACATATGTACCTAATACAACAATGAGATCGAGCAACACGTTGTGAGTTAACAGCAAAAGCAAAGACTATAAACGTGTACAAACACATACACACATACATACATACATACATACATTTATAGTATTTCTCAGAAGAGTACTAAAAACCAAAAACAATAAGTGGTTCGCAATTTTACTCAAAAGTGTACTGCGTTTAAAATTGTGTAATTTGGCTAAATGAGAACGCTTATGAGAGAGTAAAATGTGTTTCTCATCCCAGAGGGAAAAGATAATCAATAGGAATTGAAAAGTTAATACGTATCTTGTATACAATTTGATTCCCAAATTTATTACTCTTAACACATAACATATCAAACGCTTGTACTAAATTCTTGGATTTCATAGTGGATTTTTAATTTATTACAATAGCCTTTCATGAAGAATCAGTTTCAAAATTAATTACAGTATTTGAATCCCGCTGATTGAATATGTCAATAGCCAAAATGAAAAATTGCTTACTAAAATTAATTATTTTTCTTGTATTTTATTTTTTAATTTCTGTCTTCTGATCTCTTTATATCGTGTATTTTATTTTCGCACTGTAAAGCAAACATCATTACTGCTGAGCAGCCACCATACCGTTAATTTGAAGAGAGGTCATTATTTCTGTACAAACTAAATGTATGGCTTTCAGTTTTTCATTGTGTACTTTTTTTGTTTACACGAGAATAAATGCGGTAGTCAACAAAATCGACCACAATTTTGTCAGATAATGTAATCTGCTCGAATCTAGTGAATGCATTATGCTTCTTTCGAATATAATACATTATAATGATTTCTACTCATTTTGGTATTGAATTTCTTTTTTTTTCCAGTTGCGTTTTTTCCGAACTCTTTCTTCGGACAACATGGTAAATCTGTCCAGTGTCTCGATATCATGGAGTAATTGATTTGTAATTTCTAAATCGGGTCGTCCCTAATGCACCTACGTGCATTACGTTTACTCTCTTTATGTCGGACTTAATTCGAACAATTGAATGTTCACTTTCGAAGAGCACTCAAGCAAACATAGTCTATCACAAATAAACTCTAACACTAACATAAATAATTTGCAAATGCTGACCACGATCGTTGAATCAATACAATCCGTTTGCAGCAGTGCTGCGAACGAATTACAACCACAGAGCGCCATGAATCTACCAAGAACCGTTTCATATTCACAAAAAAATATTAGCAAAACTTTGGTAAAAAATTGTGTTGTGCTTTTACATTAACAGGTATAGAAGTATTCAATACTTTACATGAATGAAAATAATACAATATGTGTTGTATTTTACGGTATAATTCATAAACGTTGTATAAAGCTTTAATAAGCAAAATATTTTAAAAGTAAATTCATAAACACAAAATAGCGACGACTTACATACGACAAGACCCTTGTTTAAGCGCTTAATATATTGAAATGCTTGAAACAAATTTTTCTAACTTGAATTCCCATACGAATTTGATTGAGACTTCGGAGTGCATGCTGAAGCCTGATTGCTTCTCTTCTTTTGAATATTAAATTTCATTTCACATAGTTGCAAAAAGTTATTAAACTTTGCAAAAGAATCTAAAATTAAGGAAAAATATGTATATGAAAAAATGTTGTATTATCTAAAGTTGTAAAAAAAAAAAAAAAAAAAAAAAAAAAAAAAAAAAAAAAATGTAACGAAAATACAGTAGAAATAAATAACCTGTTTTAGTGATGTCGTGTCAAAAAAAAACGAATAAAATACACTCGGTTAAATTATCGGTTCTCTAAAAAAAATTAATTATTTGTTGATGGTAGTGACGAAAAAGATGTTTTCTTTTTTGTAAAATAAAAGTTTAAATATTAAACTTTAAACAAAATAACAAAAACTTTTTATGAAATGAAAGCTTTTTATTAAGAAGCTTTTATTTTGTATTCGCTATCTTACATAACCAATTCCAAAATGTATGGGCGCTGCCAGAACAGAAAATAAAATACTCACAATTTTAATTATGTGCTACTAATCGTTTATGAATACAAAATTTTAATACATATGTACATACATATACATATGAATATCAAGCTTCCAATGTTGGTTAACTAAACAAGTCATAATCAATTGAATAACACCTATTATGAATTAGAGGTTAGAAATAATACAAAATTCAGTAGCATTTATGAAAACAAAAATTTTGTTTCTAAATTCACAGATTGATAGCTAAACATATACATATTTACACAATAAATTACATCCACAATCATCAATTGCAAATTACATCGACAATTTTGCTTTTATGTTATATTTTTTAATAGAATTTGTGCTGCTAAATTTTTACATCATCTTTATATTGACGAATTAATTAGATTCTAACAGTCCAACCTAAATTAGTGAGTCAAGCATATTACTGCTGTCTAAGCACCCATTTTCATACAAACTGTGTGGCTCAGACAGCAAAAATACTCTGAGCACTCTAATTTAGATTGGACTGTAAGTAAAAGTCAATATAAGAACGGTTATGAAACAAGCTATTTTAGCGCTATTTCTGAAAAACACTCTGGGGTGAAATTTACGGGTTAGCTAGTGAAAAGCGCTAAATTGGCAACCGTGGCTTGCAGTTCAATCTTTCATCGAATTGTATCGAGTAGATGGCGGTCGTGTTTGTATTTGTGCGTAAGAGTCAAGAGCAGAGAATCGACAGACACCAAACCTATAGATAGTGGCCTCATGCAGTAAAATTATTCAGTTATTGCCGTTTCTTGAAGCTGTTAAGACGTACAAGTGGTTTTAAGAGTGAAAATTTTACAAATAAGTTTGGTTTTATGTGTACTTACATACATATGTACACTTATTAAAAAACAGTAGTTTCATAAGTCTCAAGAAGCTTTTAAATAAAAGAATACCATAAAAAATTTTGTGGCAGTAAATAATTTTACTTTTTTTTTTTTTTGGTATCATTATAAAAAAAATTGTGGCAAAGAGACTGATCAAAAAGTGCGGAAAACACATTTCTTAAGTTAGAAGTTGTGCAAATGTTCTAGAAACCATTTGAGGATTAAAATTTAACAAGCTAAAGATACATCTTTATTGAACAGTCTAACACAATGACTTCGAAAATGGCTATAAATGCGAAGGTAAGAGTCGTATGAAAAATTCTGGGGACTTAAAAAAAGTAAATTAACATAAATAAACCCAAAATCGCATTTGTTGGCATACTTTTGTATATTTTTTTAAATAAAGCACATTGAAAAAGAATTCACACATATGTATGTACATATGTATATAAATAATAATCATAATGATAATGATATTAAGAATCTAGTATAAGAACAACGTGTGGTTTCCCAAAAATGTATGTATGTATGTATGTGTATGTAAATATTTGATTTCTTTTAACAAATTAAACAACAAAATACATTAGACGCAAAATAAGGTACATATAATATTTAATATTAGGCTAGTTCTGTCGCTGTAGTTGGAGTGGCAATTTCAAATGCTATATCCAAAGTGAAGCAATTTGTTTGGAAATCTATTTCGTTTTGAGAGATCGTGATTGAAATGGAAGTAAATTAGGTATCATTTTGACGACTTTTCTATCAATAGTGATATATATATATATATATATATATATATATATATATATATATATATATATATATATATATATATATATATATATATATATATATATATATATATATATATATATATATATATATATATATATATATATATATATATATATATATATATATATATATATGTATATGTATATGTATATGTATATATGTATATGTATATGTATATATTTATATGTATATGTATATATTTATATTATTATATATATTATTTATTTTTTTGTTCAAGTTGTCTGTATGTCTATACGACATTTCGTTGTTGTTAGTAGGTTTGAAAAATTCGGGAAATATTCACACATTCAACTTCATAGTCTATAAGGCTATGAAATTAAAAAAAAAAAATTTCAACCAAATTGTCGCAGGCAAAAGAAAGAAGCTTTGCTTTTATTACTTACATTTTATATAACATGTTTTGTACAAATAGTATCAAAAGCGAAACTCTAGTGCCAAAAGCTGAAAAGCTTTCAAACGGCGGGGTTATTTTGAATTTGTATTAATTCATTGGCTCTTAAAGTTAATAATAAAATTTTGAATTTTTTTTTAAATTGCTCCTGTTTTCTCTTATTTAAAAAAGTTGGTAGCGAAATCTATCTAATCCAATCTGGCAGTACCTAAAACCTATATTAAGGTTAAATATTATTCGTGGGTTACATTACGTTTTAGATAAAAAAAAAAATTATTTTGTGATCTTAGAAAATTTGTACTAAATTTGTATTTAGTTGCCTTATTAGCTTCTAATATATTATTAGAAGATATTATTAGAATTTTAGTATAGTAATTTCCAGGGAAAGCAAGCATATGACATTGATAGACCGAAGATAAAATAACCCGTTTAAGATTCGTTACCTACATATATTTTTGGGTATTTAAATGCTGTTAGATTTTTTTTTGCAAAAGGACATACTCTCGCAATTTCGTAGGATATGCAGCTGCCTGATCTCTCAACCACAAATACCAAAAGTAATAAAAACTTCAAATTGAAATTTAGCTTAATACATGGGGCACCCTTTAATTGGAAAATTATATATACTTTTTGAACCGCAAGAGATAGAAACTTGACGTTTGTTCCGTATATCTAGCTGCCTGGTCTCTACAAAACAATTTCTAAGATCAAATTTAAATGGCACCCCAAACATAGTGATAACTTTTGGTTTGGTCTAGTAGCCTGCCCTTTACAACAAATACTAAAAATAACAAACAGTGAGGGGCTAATTTTCCAACTGAAGGAAAATTATTTGAAACTTTCGAACCGTAATATATGTAGCTCTGAAGCTTTCACTGGTTCTGTAGTTGCTTGCTCATAATAAAATAATAGAATCTGAGGAGTGTCACACCAAGAACAATTTTTGTCTGCGAAATGAAGTAGTTCAGCCACTAGCTCGGTAGTACGGAACCCTTGCTGCACAAGTCAGTCTTGTACCTAGCTACGTTTATGTAGTTTCTGGGCATTGCTAGATTTTACTACTACTTAAGTTTTAAGCAACACATATGACGTTAGTGGTAAGATTTCCATGTAAATATCATAGAGCAAAAACTGCCTAATAGTATCAATAAGATTTTCGCTTTGAAACATTTTCCGGCCGATTCGTATCACAGCAAAAGGACTTTTAGTGGAAATTCTCTATTATTTTTATGTGGTGAATCTTAATAATTTTAACAATAAGGAAAGCATATGAAATCAAGGAGAAAACTATGAATAACTATTCATATTTTTTCTCAGTTTTCAAAATGTTTGGTACCGGAAAATTTCCACAAGGAAAACTTATTGACTATCTTATTGTTTCCTGTAATTGTATACAGTAAAAATTTCTTATTGATTTCATTAGGTTATTTAAGTTTTTTTTCCCTTTGCGTGATGTGGTCTTCCCAAGTAAGTTTTGAGTCAATTGTCATACCCAGGCACCACGCCTTTTTATCCATAAAGATGGCTGAGTTATTTATTTGAATATTTGGTATATTTCTATTTGTGTAGATTATTATAGCTGTTTTATCACTGTTTACTTGCATTGCTCAACTACGGAACCAATCCAACGTGTTATTGAGCAGTTATTGTAGATTTCGCATAGCCAATTTAATGTTATCGTACTACATAGCAAAATGAAGCTGTCATATTGCTATTTATTGTAGGAGCTGGAACACCAGATGTAAACAGAAGGTAAAGCATTGTGTCGAGGACACCAACCCTGCTCACATAGACAATATTTCGGAACGCTTATGTATATGTATGTATAATTTAAATAGAAAAATCAATTTTTGTAAATAGCTTTATATTATTAGGTAGAAATCTTTTGACAATTGATTTTTTACTTTGTGAAAAACACCTCTACGTCTGATAGGCTTTTGTAACATCGAGGTATGCTGCAGCACAGACTTTTTTGTCGATATCAGACGCTATTTAACTTGTTACTCGATGTATTTGTTGAATAGTATGAGAACGGTGCTTTCGTCTAAATATAAATCCAAATTAGTGATCAGGGATGGCTTTGTACACAAATTAGCTAAATTCGTTCAAAGAAGAGATTTGACAGTAGTGGTAGTTGGCTAATTGATATTCAATGAAATATATTTCTCAAACATACCAGCTTTTTATAAGGTGATTCTTCTTAACAGTTTACCAGGAGAGTTATTGGGGGCTATTCTGCGTTTCGATCGGAATCGAAATTTTCTCCGTCCAGCAACTTTGGTATTCTGTGTTTCGATTCCGCTGTTTCTTTCGATTGTATGTATTATGCATTACGAGCGGAGCTCCGTTTTTTCCGTTGGTTTTTTGTTAACGTAAAGATTTTCTTTATTTGTGTTTTTAAGTAAAAAAAATTTAAAATTTAAAAAAAATGTAAGTAAAAAATGATATAAAATGTTCAGAAACGATTAAAAACCACTTAAAATTATTGTTAATTAATTTATTTAATTAAATAAATTTTTTTGTGTTTTCGATTTTAGATTTTTGTACAAGAATCTGATGTGTTTTTCAAATGGATTGCGCCTGTCTCTAATTCTGAACTTTTCAACCCTTGCCTCTTTATTTCTCATGTTGTTCTCCTCTCTGACCAACAATAATGCAGCTGTTACAGACTCCATTCCTCCTTGAAATTTAAAAAAATGAATTTGAAAACTCTACAATTTTTTTTTTTTTTGGTCTTGCCATATTTGCTCACAACACCATTTTTTTTTTTTAATTATATACAATTATCTTCACAAGATTCTTTGCACTGTAATATATTTATAAACAACTAATTTTAGTTTCTTTTTACATTTTCTTTTATTTTATTTAACAATTTTTTTATTATACTTTATCAAGAAATTATTTTTAATTAGGTAGTGGCCATATCATATGCAACTAGAGTTTAGTATGTAGATAAATGTTTTAAACTTCTTATATGAATTTCAAACTTAAGTTGTAACTTTTGTTTTTTAATTATTGTCATGTGCTGCATTTAATAGAAACAAAATTCCTTTTCGCTACAATAAGAACAACTTCAATAAAAATAACATGCATTTTGTTTTTGTACAACTTATGCAAACTGTCAAAAAGACGCCCCTTCTACATTTACAGAAGAGAGATGCACTGAGCTTACGCGGATTAGCGTAAGCTCAGTCGTTTTGGCTGCCTTTCATCTCTGCATTCTCTTGACAACCTAAAGTAGTCAGATGATTAACGGTTTAGCTGACGAGGCTACCTTGTTACTTGTATCATGGTAATGTTTTCAACAAATATTTTTTATTTCCCGTCAATTTTATCGATAAAATCGATAATCATTTGGCCAAACTCTAAAGAAATTTGAAGATACCGTTATTTTAAATCACGTGTTCAATAACAGTTGATATTAATTGCAAAGTTTTAGATAACTTGGGCGTTAAAAAGTGATTTTGGTTAATATTTAACAAATAAATTTTTGTTAAACAGTTACAAACAACTAATTGAAAATGACTCGCGATAATTTTGGTTTGAATTCAAGAAAACGTGTTGTTGAAGATTATTTCAATGGAATATCTCAAAAAGAGATAAGTTAAAAATATAAAATTCATAAAAGTTCAGTTTCACGAATTGTAAATAAGTATAAAGCTACAAAAACTATTTCGGTGGTACATCGAGGAGAACGTCCACGACACACAAATCAACGTACTGACAATTTGATCTCATTAACAGTTAAAAAACAACCATTTCTAACTCCTTCGCAACTTGTGAAAGACCTTAAATTACCAATAGCTGCCAGAAGTGTACGTAGGCGCTTGGTAGATGCCTCCTTACGGGCATACCGTCCTGCAAAAAAAACCACTTATTTCAAAACGTAACCAACTGAAGCGGCTAAAATTGCCAGAGATCATTTAAACTGGCCAGTTTCTAAATGGAAAACGGTGTTGTTCAGTGATGACTCAAAATTTAATTTATTCTGGAGTGATGGAGTGCAGTATGTGAGGAGGCCATCAAATATGCGACTGAAATCACAGTATTGGACTAAAACAGTGAAACATGGAGGAGGTAGTGCAATGGTGTGGGGGTGTTTTTCTGCCAATGGAGTGGGCCCTATACATAGAATAGATGGCATAATGGATCAGCATAAGTACAAAGATATTTTAAAAAATGTTATGCTTCCATATGCCGAATGACCCAAAACATACATCAAGAGTCGTAAAGTCATGGTTAGCCGAAGAAAATATTACTGTTATGGAATCTCCTGATTTAAACCCAATAGAGAACCTGTGGGAAATTTTTAATCAGAGAATTGATCGTTTTGACGTTCGAAATAAGAACGAGTTATTTGTAAAAATTAAAGAGGCTTGCAGTTCGATTCCAGCAACTATAATAAATAATTTAATAGAATCTATGCCACGACGCTGTGCAGCTGTGATAAAGAATTCTGGTTTTGCAACAAAATATTATCTAATATTTCTCAGTTTGAAGTTTTTTTGTAACTTTTATTACACTGTGGAACATTTTTGGGATTATTGTATGGGGGGTGAGAAATTCCAAGTCAGGGTGATGGTACTAGGTCAGTATAGTAAAACCCTCAAAGGGTTTGGCGTTCGTATGTGTCAGTTTTTTTTATGACATTTTAAATTTTTTCCTTATCTTGATATTTTTTCGCTTAGTTGGCAAAAACGTAGTTTAACATAACTCGAGAACCACTTGTCCGATTTTGCTAAAACAAACACAAAAAAATTTAGAATTACAATTTCTTTAATCCGTTCATATAACGTTTTTCTTTGTAATCATAGTTTTGCCGGTAAAAATAAATTTGTAGAGAAAAAAAATTTTTTTTGCCTAAAAATTAATTTTTTTTTTTTTTAAATTCATAAAAAATCCAAAACGGAAAAAAAGATAAAGTGTTATTAATTTCATGTAAAGTCACATAACCTATAAACAAAATGCGACATAGATCATAGAGATCGATTAACGCATTCTGCTTTTATTTACAATTAAGTGAAGGTATCCCATTTTGACAAGAATATTGATATTTGTTTTTATTCAAAAAAGTGTCATTTATCGCCTTTTTTTTATAAATTTTCCCCAATAACTCCAGACTTCTGGCCATAAACTACTAAAAAAATTAAGTAAACATTTTTATAATTTTTTATTTTATTTATTTTAATAAATATTGCTTAGACTTTTTCGATGGTGGTTGTTCGGGACTAGCGGCATTCATCGCTATCATCAGTTCCTGAACGATGCTTTCCCAACAAGCCTTCTACATATTACTTCTTTGATTGCCTGCCATGCATTCAATTCGTTTTTGTGCTATAGGCGATTGGAACTGAAGGTTTTTTATTGGTCTTATGCAGTAAAACCGCCTTCAAGCTGAGTTTTGAACTGTCAATAAATAATCTCCAGTCATCTGCTTCATATTTTATTACCATTGCGTCCATCAATTTTCCTACATCCGGGCAAAATTCCGGAAAAATCACTTTTACTGTTCGCGTTCGTCGGCACTTGTTGAATGACAAAAATCACAGAACCAGTGTGAGAAAGAGAAGAAGTATAATGACAATGCATGTTTTATGTGAACATTGCAGAACCAGTGTTGCCACATCAATATTTCTCTTTTAGTACAGTAGAAAAATATGACAGAGTTCGGCTTGTGAGTGTCAATGTTTTCTCCAAATAATGTTGTGCATATCTGGAGCAAATTTTTGAAATTCATACATTTACCTAATTGTGAATAAATGAGAAACGCATGCATCGATTTTCATGATCTATGCCTTTTTTTGCTCATGAGTTATGTGACTTTACGCGAAAGTAATTAGTTTTGACACTTTTTTCCATTTTGGATTTTTTATGAATAAAAAAAAAATTAAATTTGTAGGCAAAAAATACTTTCTTCCCTTCATACATTCATTTTTAACTTCGAAAGTGTTGCACATATAGGAAAACGGTATAGAAACAGATTAGAGAAATTGTAATTCTTAATTTTTCTAAATTTGATTCATCAAAATCGGACAGTGGTTCTCGAGTTATGTTAAACTACGTTTTTGCCAAAATGTTACAACTAAGCGAAAAAACATCAAGATAAGGAAAACATTTAAAATGTCATAAAACTGACACATACGAACGCCAAACCCTTTGAGGGTTTTACTATACTGACCCAGTACCATCACCCTGACTTGGAGTTTCTCACCCCCCAGATTGGCTGTTATACTGTGTTATAAGTTGCATTTGGTTTGACCAAACGAAATTCGAGTTTTTCGACGGAAATATTTATGTTAATATGAAAATGAAGTCAAAATTAATTGTTGGCAATAAAATTTGTTAAAAAATGAATAGTTTTTGAATTTATATTAGTCGTTTAAAATTTTGTTTTAATAAGACAAGATTTTAGGTACCTCATTAAAAATAAAAGTTATGTTGCATATGATATGGCCACTACTGTATGTATGTATACTAACAACTTCTTGTATTAAATTTGACAATTTAATATGAAATTATAACAATTGTATATATGTAAAATGTGTTATAATTTATGAAAATTATAACAAACTTGCTTGAAAAAGCAAAATTCATTTCCACATTCCACAGTGATGCTATCTATTAATTTTATAAACGTCTTCTGTTTTTTCTTTCGATTTCGGTTTTCTTCAGAATACCAATTTTCGATCGCAACGGAACTGAATGCGGAGATTTAATCGAAACGCAGAATAGGGGTGATTATTTTTTATATGTGCCCTTAATTTCATTAATTGAAATTCTTTTGATTTGAGAGTTATAAATGCTGTGTGACGTGCTTTAAAAAGATCGCTCCTCTTCGTCCATTGAATTTGTAAAGGTTTTGGAGATATGATTTGGTTTTTCTTCATTGTTGAGGGCCCATGTGAGAATACGATTTTCAATTTGTAGATGATGTAATGCTGCATTATTTATTTCCAGAGCGAGCAATTTGTTGTAGATAAGGGGCTGTTCACAAATTACGTATGTAACAGTTCGTCTTTAACAACACATCACGTGGAGTACTATATTGATACGTTGTGTGTGTTCCCTTGCAACACGTCGTGTCTCCATCACTTTTTGATAAGGTCGTGATTCGCTATCTTGCACAATCGTACGATTTATTCACAGGAAATTGCTCGATGAATCTGATCAGCATCAAAACTTAGAAATGGCAACTCTGATCGCATGAAATAGTTTTTGAAAAATTTCGAAACATTGGCAAATCGGTCAGATTCTACACTTTTAGTCCACACTATCACACTTTTTGAGCACACATGTCATTTTACACAATCAAGTGGATCATGACAAAATGCATCCTCATTAAAATAGCTTTTGAATGATGATGGCAAAGAGGTAATAGTAGTATTTTCAAAGTACAAACATTTTGCTTGTAACTTACACAATCTAACGATTCATTCACTGGAAATCGCTAGGTAAATAAGATAGAAATGTGACCTACTTTAAAAGATCACATGACCACGGCGACGCTATTAAAGATTTGTCAGTAACTTCGAAAATGCAACTCTGATCACATAAAGGAGATGGTTTTGAAACAGTTCTAAGATCTTAAAATATTGTCAGAAAATTTATTGAATATTATTGATCAATCGTTTAAGCTTACAATTTCTTCCTGACAATATTGAAAGAAAAAACCTTGAAAGAGTATTGTCTAACAATTAATTGCCAGTCAAGTGGCAATTGTCACTGCGTTGTACTTGTTAGGCATTACCATATGTATGATGCATGAATTCTCAAGACATCACAATGGCTGGCGGCGTTGTCAGGAAAATAACAGTGAATTTAACTTGGGGGTTACACGATCAAGTTTTGCCTTTCAAGTTTTAATACATGCACACTTTTTTACTAATACACTCACAATTTTGAACATTGATGCAAACTTGATGACAATTTTTGCTTTCCATAGAGATCATCAAGTTACAATCAAGAAAACAGCTGACAGCAATTTTTTTCGTTCTGTCTGCAAATATTTTTTTATTTTGTTTGAAAGTTGCAATTAAAAGTGATAAAAATTAAACAGATTCAAACTTAAAAATAGAAATAAAAATATTTATGTACGTGCAAAACCAACAAGTATAATGTTGTGCTGCGATTTATAGAGCATATCTACATTCATTATAATTTTTAAATATTTACCAACCTTCATACTAATAAGGGCTTCACCCAGTATTTCCTTTCTGCCCTCTGATTTTTTTCTTCTTCTTTTATCTTCTTTATTTCTGATAGTACCTTTAATGAAGTAGTAATTTTTAATTTTTTTCTTGATGGCATCTTGAAAACGAATTGTTGCGTGCAGCCTATGTCACAGCTATCAATTTTATTGAATTTTGACAAGCAGTATGTGAAAAAACTTGATAGCAAAACTTGATCGTGTAATTGCAGTGTAAAGAAAATGTGTGTGTACAAAAGCAAGGTATTTCGATAACGGGTAGCCTTACTAACCCAGCTGACTACTGCTTTTAGCCTGAAGAACTGTCAAAATGCACAACACAAACACACAAACGCGAACAAATGGGTGACAGAATTTAAAGATTTCCACCAACAAAATACATGAAGTGTTTGTTGTACTTGTGCGGCTCTTGTTATCGAGATATCTTGTACGAGAGATAAAAAGTTGCAAAAATGAGAACAAAAATTAATAGAAAAAATTGTTTTTGAGCAAGATAAATAGAGAATAAAGGGCGACAAAGGTATGAGGAAGAAAACAGCATTAACGAATTATGTGTGTGTGTGTGTGTGTGAGTGTATTTTGATCGTGACAATTGGCTAATAATTTTTGCTACGTAAAAAACTTGACATTCATGTAAACTGACAATTTTTGTTGGTAGTTAAATTTATTGTCGGCAATTGTCTGGCAATGAAATTGCAAGATTTTCTCATAATTGTCTAAACGCACAATTTGCCGATTACTGAAAATGTTTCAGTTGCAGTAGATTGCCAGCCCGTTGGTTGCTCTTACAATATTGTAAGATCTAACTAACCACTGTCTGTACAAATTAGAATGTCTTGTCCAAAACTCTGTCACATGCATAAACTTTTAACTCACACTATAAAATTTTTTGAGGATACATGCTATATTTAGCAGACCGTTCGATTGTGCAGAACTGTGAATCACTACCTTAACCGTTAATTGAGCCTTGTATCAAAAGTGATACATTTGAAAAGTCTGAAGTGACACATGTTTTCACAATTTGTAAATATTAGCTCTGTTTCTTTACACTACTTTGGGATCCCGAGGGATCCCAATTTGCACGAAATGCATTCCCGTACTTTGAAATTGGGCAAGTGAGAGTATTTATGAGAGAACATTATGCTTCTTCTTCTTGCACGAAACAGCCCGTACTTTTTCTTCGTGCTAGTTTGGGCAAGTAGTTCAGCTGTCATTTGTTTTAAAAAATAAACAATAACATAGAAGAAATAAATGTTTTGTGGAAGCTTAAAGAAAAATGGGAAATTTGTGTGAAAAAATATTTCAAAGTATTCTCTAAAAAATTGTTAATTGTTATATGTACATATAAATATATTTACGAATTCATTTATGTATATGAATTTATGAGTTCTGTTGCGTTCCAAAAAAGTTTTATGCATTTCATTCATTCTAATTGTTTGGACAAAACTTTTTTAAACACAATTAAATAAAATACATAAAAATTTTATTTAATAAATTGAGCTGTCAGAACCCTGACGTTTTCTTTTGTAGTAAAATATTTGTTTTTATTGAGAGAAATTATAGTTTATTCTCATTTTACCGAACTTTGCCCGAAAAGTAAAGAGACAGAGCTATTGTTATTCCCCTCATTTAAAACACCATTTGAAAAAAAAATATCTAAGTAGGCTAGTATGAGAAATTCACAAAAATTCATAATTTTACCTTTGTATCACATTTGATATACATATGTACATATGTATATCAAATCATATGTATACCGCAGTTTGACTGTTTCAGTGCTGTTGTGTATAACTATAACAAAATTTTATGCTCTACAGATAAAAGAATGAGACTTTGCACGATCTGTTTGATGAGTATTATGGACGGCCTATATTTCGATCAATAATGTCTGAAAAAACATTTCTCTATATTCACAAGATAATAAGATTTGAGGACGTGCTAGCCAGGCGTGCCCAGAGAAGTGAAGACAAGTTTGCGCCAATTAGAAACTTTTGGGACAAATGGTCTGAAAGCCTTCCAACGTTCTATAACCCTAACGATTGTCTCACAGTAGATGAGCAATTGCTAGGTTTTCATGGTCGTTGCAAATTTCTTCGGTATATTCCATGGAAGCCAGAGAGGTATGGACTGAAATTTTGGCTACTTGCGGACTCGCGTACTTGCTATGTATGGAAAATTCAGCCATATTTGGGCAAAGATGTATCTGGAATTCCGGAGCGAAACCAGGGAGAAAGAGTAGTTCTTGATTTAGTAGAAGATCTGGAAGGGCATAATGTTACCATGGATAATTTCTTTTCTTCGCATAGCCTTGGTCAAAAGCTTCTGCAACGAAATATGACAATGGTTGGAACTATGCGGAAAAGCAAGAGATCGATTCCCCCAAAGTTATTGTTATGCGAAAAAGTTCCACGGTATGAGTCAACATTCGCTTTTTACGATACAACAGTTGTTAGTTCTATAAGTCACAAAGACACTTGTCGTGAGCACAATGCATCGTGTACCTAATGTTTCGGATGGTCCCAAAAAGTTGCCTGAAATAATATCGTTTTACAACTCCACAAAAGGAGGTGTTGATATCATTGATAAAATGTTGAGTTGCTACAGTTGCAAACGTAAAAACAATCGCTGGATGATGGCTGTTTTTTCCAACGTTATTGATATTTCTGCTTTGAATACTTGCATTATATGTATATAATGAAATCGATCCTAACTGGAAAGAAACTACAAAGCATATAAAACGTAAGTGTTTTTGCATGAGTTGGCAGTGTCACTGGCAAAACCCTATATGGAAAAACGGGAAAAACGTCCAAGAAATGAGCTTTCGCTAGCGATCTACTCAAAACTTTTACCTCCAAATATCGATGATTCCAACTACAGTGAAGCTGGTCCATCAAAAAAACAAAAACTTGATTGTATTGTCAAAAATAAACGTGCCAGATATCACAAATGTTACAGTTTGGGCGAAAATAAAAACAAATGGACATCATATTTCTGTTTTTTATGTCAAAAACCATGCTGCACCGACAGGCACGCAAAAAATATTTTCGTAGGTTGCGTTATATAGTTCCTAAAGTTAAACTTTATTAAAAATATTTCCTAGTCTTATTCAGTCAATTGGCTCTACTTTTTCAAGCATGTATCAAAAATGATACAAAGGAAAAATTATGAACTTTTTTTAATTCCCGATTAACGGTTAAGACGTAACCGACCACGTACTTTATTTAAAAATCTGAGGCAACATCTTGCTGCTTATTGCCTTATCTAACATGTATTAAATTACGCACAATGCACAGTGGGCTTAATGACCGCTTTTTCTGCACAACGTTTTATGAGACGTATTAAAGGCACTACAAATCGTTTAACTAATGAAGGTTAATGATGATACTTATTAATTTTCTTATTTAAGTACATCTATCTGCTTTTACGTTTTAGGATCATAAGTAATTTTTCACGCTTGAAAAAAGTTTCATGTTTTAAATAAACTTAATTATTTTTGCTCACAACCGATCATGTATATTTCCATATGACTTTCCCTCTTTTTGTACGCTGTCACAATTGTGGCAGCTTAAACTAAAATACATTTTTTTTATTAAAACAAAAACTTATTTTAACAAATACTTTTATTTGAAACGCAGACAAACACGGATTTTATACAATTTTCCTGTTTTTCAAACGCTTCGTCAATGCAAAAAATCCAGTTGCCACACAGGTGCGAACATTCGTCAAACTTTTTGCAAAACATTTATTTTAAGCAGTTTTTTAAAAAACGTTACTGAGCACCAAATGCACTAAAGCGACAAAATATTGCGAAATGTAAACACTTCCCTGCAAGAACAGGTTCGATGTTTGCTGTATGGAGACCTCCATAAGTTTCTAACTGTTTGCTGGTTTTAGTATTTGTTGTTGGAGAGGCCCGCCAACTACATAAGTATGTGTACTGTGAAAATTCCAAGTCTCTGTCTCGTACGGTTCAAAAGCTAGAAAATAATTTTCAAACTAAAAGGAGTCCCCATGTATAAGGCAATATTTAAACTTTTACACTTTGGAATTTGTTTGTTTGTTGTTGTGTACGCCTGGTAACTGCATATACTATGCAACATTTCACGTCTTTATTTTGTACGGTTCAAAAGTTTTGGGATTTAATAGGCATTTGGGATCTAATAGGCATTAAAAATAATATGGCTAACTTTTTAGGAAAAAATTTTTTCAAAAATCTGACCAAAAAAACCCCTCAAAACCCGGTTTTTTGGATATATCTCGGCTATCCGTTAACAAAACTTACTGAATTTCAATAGCCGACCCACTACCGGGATTTAACACATTTTAGCGCAAGAATGAGGTTTCGATCTTAAACCTTTTTCTCGGAAACGGTATTTCAACCACTACAGACGGACATCGCTTAACCGTAATCTCTATTGATTCTGATCCAGAATATATATACTTTATGGGGTCTAAGATGTTTATTTCAATGCGTTCCACTCGGAATCACAAACTTATATAATATACCCTTACACATTTTGTGAAGGGTATAAAAAGAAATTATTTAATTAGCTATGAAGATATAGGAGGAGGAAGCTTTTGCCCTATTTTTCGCCTTTTAGAGATAAGAATTATGCTTTACAACCTGTCCCCATAATAAAAAAGTACACAAAAAATTTCATAAAATTCAGTCGAGCCGTTTCGGAGGAGTCACGAGAGTTTTTTGTATTTAAATAACATTTTTTTTTTGTATGAAAAATTTTTCCTAGTTTAATAAAATAATTTTTGTTTTATTATAGTGAAAATCTAATAATATTGCCATGAATTATCTTTTTTAATAAAATTAAATAGATATTTTTCTTGTTCGAGCCTCAGGTCACTTGTTTTTGGAACGAAGTTCCTTAACGCGGCTTGCTGGCAGTGGAAATTAGTAGAAATCGTCACGAAAGCGTCTGAGCTGTTTATATGTATTGGTGTATCTGTCGACAACCAATTGTGTAGATGTCTCCGCTGCTGTCAGCGGAGACACCTACCAATAAATATTAATTAGTTGTGAAAATGGACGATGTCGCTAAAGTAAAGTATGTCACAACAAAAAACAGCAATATTGAAAAATTTTCTTCGTTTTGTAGCAGATTCAAATAGCAGATCAAAAGCAAAAAAATAAAACGTTCCAAAAATTTTAAGAAGCATATAAAATTTCAAAAACAACACATAATAAAACCTAGAGATTTCGAAGATGAAGAAAAAACGTAAGGAACTTCGTTCCTAAGCGGGGTCCCCCGACCGCATTTCTTTTTTTTTAATATTTATTGAATTCAATATTTCGATATCACAGTGGATATCTTCTTCAGGAATTGTGATATCGAAATATTGAATTTAATAAATATTTAAAAAAAAAGCAAGTGACCTAAGGCTCGAACAATTAAAATATTAAACAACAAAGGTCAAAAAATTAGCATCAAAAAAATTAAATAAATTTTTTGTAGTAAGTAATAAGTACTTTTTGCTTAAAAAAACGCTGAATTCGTTCTTGGTTGAGTTTTTGCTTTAATGTACGGAACTAGCAACACTGAAAAAATGTTTGCCAGCCCTGCAAGAAATGGCTGATGGAAACTAATAAAGGATGTTTTTTTCGCTGCATATAACTTTAAGTTGGCATTACTGTTCAAGATGGCGACCGATTTACCACCTGTCAAGTCAAGGTACCTCAATACCAGGTAATCGCACAAGCACAGCTGACTATTGTTTACAGGCCTGTATAAATGTCAAAGGTTTGTGTATGAACGTTAAAAAACGTTTCTTTTTGAAAATAAAAAAACGGTAGTGAAGTGAAAATTGTACCAAAATGTATAAAATTTGAATCAAAAACAATTTAATACAAAAAAAACAAATTTAAGAAAAACTTAATAAATATACATACAACGTACTTTTAATGTGATAATTTAACTTATATCTTATAATTTTCTCAGATTTACGAAGATTTTATTGTCTATTATAAAGATGAATGTAAAAATATCTAGCGCATGGTGAACAGAAGGTACTCCTGGTATGGGGTACCCTCTAGTTACTAAGTTTTTATGGTTTTTAGCATTTGTTGCTGCAGAGGACCGCCCACTACATATGTACATATGTATGTATATGAAGATTTAGAATCTTTATCTCTTACATTTCAAAAATTGCAGCTCATATTTAATAGTGTTCCGTTTTCGTTCTATTATTACGGAAATCTAAAAGGAACTATAGCAATTCATCGTGAATTGTGTAGCAAAATTAAAAAGACATTGCAATCACGATCCTCACCCAAAATTGATAAGTCTTCCATCTTGAGAACATTAACTTCATGTTGTCATATTTCTACAACGCCGTCCATAAAATTTCATCCACTTAAAAATACATAAAAACTACTACGGCAGGCATAATTTAGTACACCTTTTATATGTTCCAAAATAGTTTCGTAAATTGATCCACAAGTGGCAAATTTTCTTGTACTTTTATTATTTATACAAAGCTGAAATCAAGCGGAAAGAAGCTTCCAAATACAAACATCTTGTTCACTTAATATTTTACAGAGTAAACAAAAAATTTTTAATTATTTACAACACAAAATGTTGTTTTTAGGTTCTAATCGAGAGTCATCGGGCTCATATATTTTTAATGTGTTCCAAGAATTAATCATATTCAGCGTTACGTTCACCCACCACCTCAATATCAAGTTATATTTATTTCTTCATATGTGTGTAATTTTGTACATATCAAAATAGTTTATTAAACCACACACAATGTTAACATACTGTTATACATACCAATTACCGCTTCCTCATTTGTAGCCTCTGGAGTTTTATGGTGTTTGCCAGACACTAACTGCCACAAATGTTTCCGGCCTGTACCACATTATTTAAAGTTGATTCCACCGATGATTTTATGCAGCTACTACTCAACTTTGAACATACATTAAATTCTTTGTTGAGGAACAACACAAACAATAAGTTTGTTTTTTTATTTTTTATAACAATTTTACACTATAAATTTTAATTTGTGTGCGGCTGCCGATGATCAACTTTATAAATTTCTGAAAATGTATGCACACTTTTGCAAAACTAGAACAGCTGACTTTGACAGTTAATAGGGCTTTTCTACCAACAAAATACATTGTTGTTTGTTGGTGTTGTATTTGTTGTAGTTATGCGATTACCTGATATCGAGGTACCTTGTGTCAAGTGATTTATTCTCAGTTTGGTTTGACAATTCATCATGAATAGACTCACGCCTCAACAATGCTTGCAAATAGCACAATTTTATTTCGAAAATAATGGTTCTGTGCGGAATACGTATCGCGCACTACGTCCATTTTATCGTGTTTATTGATGAAGCGCAGTTTTGGTTGAATGGCTACGTCAACAAACAAAACTGCCGCATTTGGAGTGAAGCTAATCCTCAAGTGTATATCGAAAAACCGTTACATCCAGAAAAACTAACTGTTTGGTGCTCTTTATGGGGTGATGGAATTATTGGTCCGTACTTCTTCAAAAACGATGATGGCCAGAACGTTACAGTCAATGGTGATCGGTATAGAGCCATGATTACTAACTTTTTAATTCCTGAATTGAATAATCATGATGTCCAGGAGATGTGGTTTCCACATCTGTCACACAGATCGTGCCACAATCGATTTATTGAAAGACACGTTTGGTGACCGCCTAATTTCACGCTTTGGACCTGAATTGTTGCAAGCATTGATTCTGTTTGTCAAATTTTGCCAATTGCTTGCGTAGTTGGGCGATTATGTAAACCATAATCTCCTCTTAAAGCACGATATGTGGCTGTGGCAGAATCACCACTTTTGTAGAATGTTTTGATCATTTTTATGCGTTGTGTGATAGTTCAGTGATCGATTTTCGTCAATGTCACACTTTCAGCTGAGAGGATAAAAATTGGTTTAACAACTTAGTTTGACAGATGTTAAATTTCAGTCCTATACTTTTTAAACCACAAAATGGATAACCCGATATTTTGATTTTTCTGTATTAGTTTGGTAATTTCATTTGAAACTACGTGAATGCATTAATGTTTTCACAGGTTTATTTGTCCTTTTTCTTTAAGAAAAAATAATGGTGCTGCGGAAGTCTTTTCTGTAGGATTTAGTTTTCTATTGTTAAAACTGCTACTGACTTATGTTTTTCTTTTAGTTTAGTTTTAAGGTGGGATCATACGATTGCCGCAATGCACCAATTTTTGTTATACAACCCTGTGAACACTTTATATACAACTATTCACCAACAATAACTCTAAAAAGAAATGCGGCCGGGGAACCCCGGTAGGAACGAAGTTCCTTACGTTTTTTCTTCATCTTCGAATGTAATACAAGGTGAAATCTGTGTGTTATTTTGTGTTGTTTTTGAAATTTTTAAATTTTATATGCTTCTTTAAGTTTTTGGAACGTTTCATATTTTTACTTTTGACACATGCAGCATTTTGTTGTCAATCTGCTGCAAAACGAAGAAAAGCAACTGTTGGTTTCAATATTGCTGTTTTTTGTTGCGACCGTTTTCACAACTAATTAATATTTATTGGTAGGTGTCTCCGCTGCTGTCAGCGGGGACACCGCCTATTATACACAATTCTTTGTCGACAGCTACACCAATACCTATAAACAGCTCACACGCTTTCGTGACGATTTCTACTAATTTGCACCACCAGCAAGCCGCGTTAAAGGTGGGATCACACGATTGCCGCAATGCACCAATTTTACACAATTTTTATTGGGCTGAATTGGAGCATAATAAAAAATTTGTCCCAATCAAATTCTCTGCAATCACATGATTGTGATTTTGCCGCAAAACAATTTAGTACCAATAATTGCCGCATTATAGTCACACGATTGTTATATTATACGGCAACTGTGAGAAACAGCTGTTATAGCTGATGACAAACTTTGTTTTCCAAAAAAAAAAAAAAATAAAAAAAATTAAATGTTAAAAATATGGTTTGTTCATTAAAGAGAAAGAAAATTGCTTCGGCTATTATTATAATGTTGTGCGGGCTGAAAAAAGCAAAAAATGAATAGTAACAACAATTGAATTTTACTGATTGAAAAGCAGAAATCATGTTTGGAAAACGCGTTTAAACAGTTTTGAAACTAAATACATGTATACATATGCATATTATTGGCGCGTATTGTCTTCTTTGGTTGCCGCATGAGAACACAATAAATATTGGTGCATTTTTAGAATTTTTATTGGTGATTAGTTGTATGTCAAGTGTTCACATGGTTGTCGCATCAGGGTTGTATTTCATTGGGACAAATAGGAACAACATTCGTTTTGGTTGCCGCATGAGCCAATAAATTATGCTATCACACGATTGGCACACAAAATGTAACAAAAATTGGTGCATTGCGGCAATCGTATGATCCCACCTTAAGGAACTTCGTTCCAAAAATGCACTAATATTTATTGTGTTCTCATGCGGCAACCAAAGAAGACAATACGCGCCAATAATATATGTACATACATTGTGTGTATACATTTATTTAGTTTCAAAATTGCTTAAACGCCTCTTCCAAACAAAGAATACAAGAAAGAAATGTTAGTTAAGTAGATATGTAAATAGAAAGTAAAATTGCGTGAGCTTTAGTTGCCGTATTAGTGGTTAAAGCGGCTGTGTCGAAATTGTGAAATTTGACACGTCCAAAGTTCATAGGGTGAAGGGTGTTTGCTACCTAGAAACCGGTTGTCCACTTAACTATAAAATTTTACTTTTCTTTACTTAAATGATGTTGATAAAAAGTGACCAACCAGGGGTTGAACTTGAGCCTGAAAAAGTAAATTAATATAAATGTATTACAACATCTTAGTTCAATGTAGTTACAAATTTCTGTAAAATGTTACGCTGTTTTCGTTTGTTAAAAAAGGAAATCGTTTGCAAATGTTCGACTACAGATTTAAAATTTTGCATACGTATGTATTAATTTGAAAAAAAAGCTGAGATTTTTCCACATTTGAAAATAACTTTAATTTAGTTTGATTTTAAGAAAAAATGAGTTAACCAGTTTTTAACTGAATTTTCATTTGTTTCTTACCTCATTTGCCTTACCTTGTTTTTACCTAGGTAATATTTTGAATTTAGTTATTCTCAAAAACTTATAACATCTAAAGTTGTTCATTTATTGATGCTACAAGCTAAAAAACGAAAAAGTAGAAAAATTGTTGAGTGTGGCAGTCAGTAAATGTAAAACGTTTTTGAGTGTAGTTAATTGTTGTAAGTTTTGTTAGAGACTCTTTGAAGGATAGTGTGGAAGTGCAGTAAATCTTTAGCTAAAAGACGTGTCGAACAATTCAAGAATATATGTACATACATATTTATTTCTATATAAAAGGTACGGACAAGCGTGACTTGCTACATTTCAACCGAATGAGCATTTTAACTGAATGATCAGTTGTAATTTTCTTAGACACATAAAATTCTTTGCGCCATAATTTTTCAATATACTTAGGAATTTGTTTAGATACTACGCTGACTTTTAACCCTCATATATGTCATATTATAGACAAGATCAGTAAATATAAAAGAATATTATTCCCACTTATTAGCAGAAGTTCCACTCTGAATAATAGCAACAAAATTTTGATTATCAAAACGATATTTCAGGCTATAATATTCTATGGTTGCCCAGTGTGGGGTAACTGTGCTAAAACCCATATTAAGCGCCTTCAAATAGCGCAAAACAAAATCTTAAAAATGGCTTTAAATTTACCGTGGCATTTCTCTACCGTAATATTACATCTGATAAGTAACACCAACACCGTTTCAGAAGGTATTGATATATCTTTAAGTCTCGTTTTGAAAAAAAAAAATGTGAATTTTCTGAAAACCCACTAATTAATGCTCTTTACTAATATTTACTTACTGCTAGAAAATTAGTAATCATTGTTATAAGTACTGTTTATGACATTTTTTGTTTGTTATTTGTATGTTATATGTATACATTATTTTTGTTTTGTTTTCTTTTTCTCTTCTTTACATTGAAGTTTTCCTTCAAAATTATAGTTATTTATAAATGCATTTACCTCCTTTTCTATTTTGAAACCTATTAATATTTAAGTTATAAGGCAAAGCCATTTCTGTGCAATATTCGTTTACTTAGAATATAAAAAGTTGTTCAACTTACTATTTTATAAATAAATTATTGATTATAATAATTTTTCAATAAAAAAAACATAGGGTTGCATCAATTTAACAACAGTTGTAAACCATAATCGCGGTCTCAATTTTTTTTAGGGTTTTTAAAAGTTTTGTTGTTTGTTGTTTTCATCTCGTTCTCTTAGAACTGAAGCAATAAAACATTTCATGGAAACGTTCGTATGACGTCATTCCGATGTTATTGCTTCTCGCAATTAACTACAATTACACTTGCAGCTGTTGTGTTGTTTCACTTTTGAAGGATTTGCAATAGGTATAGGTAATAAAAATAAAAAATGAACCTGCACCGTTATCAAATCAAATAATGCAAAAATAAAGTATTTAACTATACCTATTTCTTCTTTTGTTTTTCTCGTGAAAATAGATTTTTTGTGAAATATTCTGTTTCTTGCTAACATACATACAGTATTTTTGTTTCAGATTTTCTATTGACGTCACACAGTGGTGTAAATAAAAGAAAAAGTGGTAAAAAGTCCGGAACTTCTAAACGACAATACGGATCCCGCTGAAAATTGCAGTAGTCATAGAGAAGGAGTTATATTTTTTGTCTCAAGTCTCTTTAGGCCTATAGTTAAAACAGGGGCGGGGCTATGGGGGCTGAAAGTTAGCTACCTCGAGTATAAAAAATTTTGTGCAGCTTATAACTTTCTTATATCTTGGCCAATTTTAAAGATTTTTACCTTTTTGTATTTTGCTTAGCAAGGCAAAGAAAAAATGTTATGAAACATTTTTTCATATCTCTTACAGTTTAAGAGATATCCGCCTTAAAATATTAATTTTTATTTTTTTCGCCGCATCTTCTTTTGGTTTTTTACTTATATCTTTTTTGTTAAAATCTTGATTTTAATTTGTGGCCCACCATTATATTCCTTATAAAATTCTAAGTTAGGTAAGGTACCGTTTTATTAAAATATCTTGGTCCGATAAGTCATAAAATGGGTCTTAATTCAAAACTTTGAAATTTCACCGAAAAATTTTAATTTTTCACAAAAAAGGTGGCTTCATTATTTTTGAATTCGTAAAAAATTTTGTTCCAGCTTTTATACTTATTTTTACATGCAGCGAAAGATAATCCCTTAAGAGTGTGTAAAAATTTCATTTTGTTTAATTTAGACCAAGTACCCTACAGTAGGCAGTGGTCGAAAATCATCAATTTGTAAAACAATTTTCGGATATGTGGGCGTCTGAAAAGTTTTGCCAAAAGTGAAATGAAATTCCGTGAACGACGTTTTATTACAAAATCAGTTGGTATTATTGCTGCAGAAGCTCGAGACATCCTAGATATAATTAGCGTTGCCAGACTGAGATTATTAAAAAAAGTCAATTTTTGAAAGGGACAATTTTGAATTGCTAAAAAAATGGATTTATGATTTATATTTCTTTCTGAAATTTATGCTTTTATTTGAAAATTTTGTATTTTAATACGCTTTGAAAAATTATGCATGTATCTTTCATCGTCTTGCTGATATTCAAGTTTCACTTTGATTTTTATGTGCGAAAAACTATCCTTTTATTATTTTTTTCATTGTTTTCATGAATGTGACTTAAAAACATGAATAAAGTATAAATTTTTGCATATATTTGAAAAGAAGACACAAATTCCTTTCCAACGATATATAACATGTATACATTTTTTAAATATTTGCACATTCGGTATCCACTAGAATACTACGCAACCAATACAAAGTAAACAAGTTTGGCGTTTTGAGAGACAGCCAGACATACGAATTAAATGCACTTAGTTCGGTTATAATCAAAAGGCCAAAAATTCCTGATAATGCATTTAAATACCTGAAATTCTACTTTCAAAAAGAAAACGATAACATAGTAAAAGGTTCCAAAATCGAAAGGAAAAGTGGTCATAAAAATAACAGATTTTTTTGTCCACAACAATATAACCATATGCATACCTGCTTATTCAACTGAACAATGAAAAGCAGTTGATTGGGCGCTAAAGCTTTTAATCTGCATACAGCAAGGCAAAGCAGAGAGAAAACAAGCAAATAATGGATCACTCGCAGAAGCGGGTTGCCCGAATGCAGGACGGCGTAAAGCATATGGATTCAAAAGGATCTCAATTAAACCAGCGAACACATCACAAAAAAAAATTCATAAATATAGGAGAAATATAAAATGCAAACTAAAAGGATTTACCGACTTTATTTTAATTAAGTAATGTCAAACATTTAAATCTTACAAATTATTTCTCATTTATTGATTAAAGCATAAAATATACTAACAGTGTTGTCTACTTAATATACAAATTTTCTTTAAAATAATCGGAAGCGTCATAACTTAAAAGAGTTTTAATTTCAATTCCTTCGGGATCATCCTTTTCTATTTCCATTGTTATTCTTGGTAACCATTTTATGGTCATTATTTTGAGCAGTTTTTGAACACTTTCGTGTTTTAAAAATTCTATACTGCTTAATATCTCTGTTTCTAGCTTCCTAAGCTTCCTCTGTTAATTCCCCTAAGGGAAGAATATTGTTCGCCATTATTTCTGTTGCATGTGTTAGAGCTTTGTGTACGGTTGGTGTTAATGGTCTCCACGAATACAGATTATTAATTAAGGTCAGTATTTCTTTTGCATATTTTTCGAATTTTTCGGTGTTTATTACTTTTTTACTATTTATGACAGCTAGTATTACTTTACGGGCATGAAGAGGCGATATTCCAAGTTGAAGAGAATCTTCATTTTAGTAAAAACTCTTCTTTCCACATATGTACGTTACAATTTATGTTTGATTTCGTATCGGTAAATGCCTTTGCGACTTTTCCATATATCATGGTTAGATAAGGTTTAATAGAAACAGTAATCGTTCTTCCAGATATGCAAACATCAATGGAAGCCATGTTGAAAACTTCGCGGTTGATATCTTTAACAAGCATTTGAGTTGCTTGTTTGTTTTCTTTGATATACTCAAAACGTATTGGCCGGCATAGAAACTTAGACGTGTTGTTTTTGCACAGATCACGATATGAATTTTTACTCGATGTGGGCATTTGGTTATAGAGCCGCAGCCGTAATGGCACTAACGTTGCCATTAGAACCGTGGAAAAGTCTGCATTGGAATCGCTTATTTGCTTATACTCAGAAAAGCTAGATGATCCATCACATCCCCAATTTATATATCTTAATTTAAATCATTTATTTATCTTAATAGATGCAGTTGGTAGTACGTCCACAACTTTTAGCGCTTCTTTTTGCTGCGATTTCATCAAAGTCCATTTAAAGGAATCTTTTATTTGATCTCCAAAGTAACCAAGTACCATCTCTTCTTTTTTCTTCTCTTTCGATATGAAGTGCTCAGCGTTTTTAATATTACTACTGCATTTGTCTTCTGGCATAGACATTTTATACGTACCGCCAAAATTTTCCTTTGTGAGGGGTGAACCCTCTGCTTGTTTTGTCACTGCTTTGGCCCGATTTATGTACCTTCTTTTGCTTCTAATGCTTCGCTTATCACCGTCTTGCCGAATTGTTTCAATAGAAGGTATGCTTCCATTTATTGTACGCGTTATTTGTGTAGATTTCAAAGAAATCTGTTATTTTTATGACCACTTTTCCTTTCGATTTTGGATCCTTTTACTATGTTATCGTTTTCTTTTTGAAAGTAGAATTTCAGGTATTTAAATGCATTATCAGGAATTTTTGGCCTTTTGATTATAACCGAACTAAGTGCATTTAATTCGTATGTCTGGCTGTCTCTCAAAACGCCAAACTTGTTTACTTTGTATTGGTTGCGTAATATTCTAGTGGTTCCCGAATGTGCAAATATTTAAAAAAGGTATACATGTTATATATCGTTGGAAAGGAATTTGTGTCTTCTTTTCAAATATAAAAAAATTTATACTTTATTCATGTTTTTAAGTCACATTCATGAAAACAATGAAAAAAATAATAAAAGGATAGTTTTTCGCACATAAAAATCAAAGTGAAACTTGAATATCAGCAAGACGATGAAAGATACATGCATAATTTTTCAAAGCGTATTAAAATACAAAATTTTCAAATAAAAGCATAAATTTCAGAAAGAAATATAAATCATAAATCCATTTTTTTAGCAATTCAAAATTGTCCCTTCCAAAAATTGACTTTTTTTAAGAATCTCAGTCTGGCAACGCTAATTATATCTAGGATGTCTCGAGCTTCTGCAGCAATAATACCAACTGATTTTGTAATAAAACGTCGTTCACGGAATTTCATTTCACTTTTGGCAAAACTTTTCAGACGCCCACATATCCGAAAATTGTTTTAAAAATTGATGATTTTCGACCACTGCCTACTGTAGGGTACTTAGTTTAAATTAAACAAAATAAAATTTTTACACATTCCTAAGGGATTATCTTTTGCAATGTGTAAAAATAAGTATAAAAGCTGGAACAAAATTTTTTACGAATTCAAAAATAATGAAGCCACCTTTTTTGTGAAAAATTAAAATTTTTCGGTGAAATTTCAAAGTTTTGAATTAAGACCCATTTTATGACTTATCGGACCAAGATATTTTAATAAAACGGTACCTTACCTAACTTAGAATTTTATAAGGAATATAATGGTGGGCCACAAATTAAAGTCAAGATTTTAACAAAAAAGATATAAGTAAAAAACCAAAAGAAGATGCGGCGAAAAAAATAAAAATTAATATTTTAAGGCGGATATCTCTTAAACTGTAAGAGATATGAAAAAATGTTTCATAACATTTTTTCTTTGCCTTGCTAAGCAAAATACAAAAAGGTAAAAATCTTTAAAATTGGCCAAGATATAAGAAAGTTATAAGCTGCACAAAATTTTTTATACTCGAGGTAGCTAACTTTCAGCCCCCATAGCCCCGCCCCTGTTTTAACTATAGGCCTAAAGAGACTTGAGACAAAAAATATAACTCCTTCTCTATGACTACTGCAATTTTCAGCGGGATCCGTATTGTCGTTTAGAAGTTCCGGACTTTTTACCACTTTTTCTTTTATTTACACCACTGTGCGTCATCAAAAATTCTTGATTCTTTAAGAATAAAAACAAAATACACAAACACACCTTTTCACACACTTTTTCCACAAATCTATTGCCGTTTTACACAAAATGTTGTTGTCATATAAGGCATACATGTATGTTGGTATGTACATATGTATATACATATGTACATACATATGAACGGGCTGATTTGTAGGACATGTTTTTTCCGATCATTATCTTGTACTCAACTTTAATTAATTTTGTTTTTTTTTTGGTTTTGAACTTGCTTGTCAAACGCAATCATTCGACATTTCTAAAAACGTATGGCTGGGTAGTATTTGAAATACATGTATTTGAAATACGTATTTAAAATACAAATACGTATTTTGACTTTGTATTTTAAATACGTCTCATGAATGCATTTCGTATTTTGTATTTTAAATACTAAGCGCTTGAGTGTTTTGTATTTAAAATACTTGTGCTCTCAATTTTTCTAAAAAAATTTTTTAATTTATTTCATTCATATTACAATTTAATTACCAAACGCAAAGTACCTGTGTAAAGTAAAAGCAACTGAATGCATACATATTGGGCGGAGTGAATAAAAATCAAGCTAATGCTAATTAGCATAAAGTACTAGCACTAGCTTAATCTTTTCAGTACTAGCTTATGCTACTAGTTAAAACTAGAAAAAGTGTGAATAACACTTGGCTAAAAAATTTAAGCAAAAGCTGGAAAACTCAACAGCTGACAAAACCTTTTAAAGAGCTGCCACGTTTCACCCATAAAGCCGATATACATACATATATCCGGAATTAAAAAATATTACGTATATACATATGTATTTTTTTTTTTTGTTGCAATTTTTCATGTTTGCTAAATTTTTGTCAAACAAACATGTTGAATGTTTTTTATAGATAGATGACAAATTTATATCAGTCTTATTCAAATCATGCCATTTTTAATAAGAAAATTGTATGCTCTCATGTTGAAAACTTTATTAATTAATCTAAAAGTAGCGACTTTCTCAATATTTTTATGACCTTTTTGGCTAAAGTATGTAAAATTTGATATCTGCAACAAATTTGACATCTGAGAAAGTCGCCAAGCTGTCAGAAATTTAAAAAATTAAAAAATAAAATACAAGAAACAAACAGCGTTTGACATTTTGATCTAAAACAAGAAGAGAAAAAATATCAACCAGATGTTGATTTGGATAGACTTTATATGTATATGTAGCCTTTGGTCAAGTGTTTTTTTTCTCTTTCAATATAATATAGTTTTCTAACAAGAAATCATTGAGACTTTGTCATTAGCTGGTTACATTCATTCGCCATCAAGAGGTTGTTTGCCTGATACCACATTTGAAAACCTGGGAAGGAAATAAAAACTTTTTTTTATTCAATATATTTTGTATTTTAAATACATATTTTTTTTACAGTGTAGTTTGTATTTCCAATACTTGCAGTACTTGGTGTTTTAAATACATGGAACAAAAAGTATTTGTATTCTAAATACACCAGAGCACTGACAGTAAAGCGAATTATTAAAAATTAAAAAAATTAGTTCAACAATAGCCGAGATACAGGAGTGCGTATATCCAAAATCTAATATTTAAGGGACGAAAAAATGGGGTGCTTTTTTCAAATTCTTAAAAAAATATTTGTAATATTGTTTGCTCTGGTGCTCAGAAAATATTTAAAGAAATTTCCCCAAAAAGTGAGTGATAACAGGAAGGTATCAAGAGTATAGGGACACACTAAATAATACACTAAAGCGCACAAAGGTATGGGAGCACTAAAAACCACATTTCTAAAAAAAAATAACATATGGTGTGTTTTGATGCTTATTGCAAATTGAAACATACATTGTTGGAAAATGAAATATGTTTCTCCACACATTTAGATTTAAAAGCCCTTCTTATTTGCTTTGATATGAACTCTCTTCTTTGCTATTATGTACTTTTTGAAAAGGTGATTGTTCAACGCGAATAAAACTTGAGTGCTGTTTCCTTCACTTGCACTAAATTTAACATTTTACTGAAATTTTTTAATTACATCCCTGTCGGACGTTGAGTAAAATAATTAAAATAATTAGCTTTACGTTAACTATTATGGACTAGCTATTATGGATTAGCTACAATACAATCGATTTGTAATTCACTTTTTGTGTACTAGCTATAAGCTAGCTGAAACGTAGTGCAGAGTTAACCCAGAATTCAAATAATAACATACACACATACACGGTAAATAACTCTTTAATTAAATTGCCTATTGTCGCATTCGTTTTAAATGTTGCGATGGCTGGTCACCAGTTTTCAGGCTTAGTGGTTCGATTCCCACCAGAGGATAACAAAAAAAAAAAAAAAAAAAAAAAAAGAAAGTAGGATGAAATTTAATTTAATAAAATAAAATATTACCACCGAAAAATGTAAAATCTGCCTTGATTTGTACATTTTTTTCTGTGGGTACTGACTTTTAAGTAGCTGAATTTAAGTTGGTTGAAAAGTAATGCAGCGTCGGACAATTGACTACTTCCTAGGACATCACCATGTTAAAATAGTCACTTGTTTGCATTGAGAAGTAATCCAAGCCTCAACCAGTCAGTACCTGTTGTGAAATAGTTAGCTGTAAGTGGGCTTAAAGTAAGCTTGTTTTCCGACAGGGATTGAACTATGCTGTTGTAATACATTTATACTAAACTAGCATATTACCCGCTACTTTGTTATATAATCCATATACATATGTATACAAAATACTCGTAGCTCAACAAATATAATAGAAAATAATTTATGTTAATTATGTATTAAAAGTTAGAAAGTTAGACGAATATATCTTAATAATCACCCCTATCATGAATAATTTTTTCCCATTTCCCTATTGTGCGATCATGAATAACTTTTCCCATAAAATGCGTTCTCATGCGAAACTTCCCCTTATCGTGAATGGATTTTTCAAAGACATTTTTCCCATTTTTTGTGTTAATTTGTTCATTTTATTTTCTTTGGGGAACTAGAAAAAGATATGCAAGTAGTTGCTACATTTTAATGGATATATAAATTAGCTGAAAACAATTTTTAGGTCTAAAATTTAGACTCTAAATCAATGAAGAATGTGCAACATGACATGCTTCTCAATAGGGTGCAAAATAACCGACCCATTGCATGTGGTTTTTTGAAGGTTTCTAAAGATGTGGTGGACGAATTTTGGTATTCGCTTACAGAAGAACTAGAAAGTACTGGCCCTCCTATTAAAAAGTTCATGAATATAATTTTATCCATAGATATTTTATCCATTCTGCGCAGAGACTTTTCTAAAGCATCCAACACTTTAGAGAGCACTTTGCAAAAAGTGGATTGCGCCATTCCTACCCTCTGCAAAAAAACCTAAGCATGCGCTTTGTTTTACGATGAACGAAATACCAAATGATTTTTTTTTTATTTCCGGCAGAGAATCTGTCAAAATATTCAACAGGCATGAAAACTCCGATTTATTCACACTTTTTACATCACTTAACCACAAATTTTCAATAAATTTTGTATTTATATTTTCTTCTACCCAAAGGTTCCCATAATATTCATGATACCAAATTTCCATACTTGGGAAATGAAAATTTTAGGGAAATAAAAATTTCACATTTTACTCACGATAGAGGTGAATATGTTTCTATAAACATTTTGAAATACAAATCATCTTACCAAGTTTTCTTCTTGTATACCTTTGTGATATCTAAAACTCGGCTAACAAAAGTATTTAAAATTCAATTCATACATATACTTATTTGACTACGTACTACTTATGATTATTTAAAAAATTATATTATTTATATATAATGTTAGTCCAGCGACCTTTGCATTTCAATGGCGCTGACATGTACATACATATGTATGTAGCTGGAAATGTACGACATTTTTTAATAAAGCCACTCAGTTCGAGAGAGGAAAGTATGGTAACTAAGATTTATTTTTTTTTTTATTTTTTCTTTTCAATTCAATCTATTTACGATCTTTTTACATTTGGTTTTAACTATAATTTACATAGTAAAGAGTTGAAGATTTTTCTTTTTCAGCTTAATAATTATAAATTCTTATATTATTTTGACTATGTACATAAATGATTAAAGGAATTTCGGAGGCAAAAATTTTACAAAAACCTATTTGAATTTTTTTTTTTTTTTATAGATTTTAATAAAAACAAATTAAACTACAACTAAACTAACTAAATAACTACTACTATGATGGAACGAGCTCATTGATATGAGCATACTCAGAACTCAAACACCTTGTGTTGAAACTTTCAGTTAGTCTTTCTATTTTGACTCTTACTAATTCTATATCCGCAAGTGCATGAAGGCGCTCTGTAGAGAAAAACCTTGGCAAATTGTACATTATTTTCAATACCTTATTCTGCGAGACTTGCAGTTTTTGCAAGTGGCATTTTGCACTTGGGGACCATACAGGCGCTGCATAAAATATGACAGCATGAAAAATTGTTTTTAATATTAATTTCTTATTTGCGATACTAAGACTAGAATTTCGGTTTATAAATGGATATAATATTGCGATTAGCTTTTTAACTTTATTCACTATATATGAAATGTGGTTTGAGAATTTCATTTTAGGATCAAGTATAACACCTAGATATTTAACTTCCCTTTCCCATTCAACTGAATTGTTATTAAAATAAAGGTTTTGTTGTGGTAAAAAGCATGGCTTACGTTTTCTGGAGAAATATATAGCTTGAGTTTTATCATAATTTAATGTAATTCGCCATTTATTAAAATATTCTTGTAACTCGGCTAATGCTTTATGGAGATTAGATATGATATTAGCAGCCAACACCCCCGAGCAAAGTACCGCAGTGTCGTCAGCAAAAATAGACATTGTGCAGTAGTCTAACTGTGGGAAATCAGAGGAAAGTATGGTAACTACGATTTAAAGATATCACATATTCATCTTGTTGTCGTTCTTATTCGTCGGCACTTATTCGCATTTAACCTTTATATATAAAGGCCGTTCACTATTCACAACCTCGAGGTTCTACTGCCGGAATCAACAATGCTACTCAAGCTTAAACTATGTGGATTGACGATCTGTCTGATATTACCTAACTTTTTTCTATTAATAATTTCATTGCTTTTGCTCTTTTCGTTCGGTTTAATGTCTGTACATAGCTGTTTGTTATTTATATATGTTACTGTAGTTAAGACTGAAATTTGCAGCCATGGCACACGACCTTCTCCAGTAGCTAACTGTGAATATAAGCCAAAGTTTCTCTGTATTAGGCTTGTTCTATTTAAATCCAGTCTTTTGGTTTAGTTCGTTATATCTATATTTACACAAAGAAATAGTTTAGAGCAATGTTGATGCATTGATTTTGAAACTGAAGTTTACTGATAGTTCACGGTCTATGCGAAAATTGCTTCAGATATGTTAATTTTTTGTGGGTTGGACCTAAAACGGTACCAAAAAGAAACATTTTCATTTTGTATTGATGAGAGCTTGAGAGATGACTTGGGATTTGAGTCCGTATTTAGAGATTACATAAAAAGGACATTAGAAGAAAAGAGAATGAATACTACATATCTCAAGGAAGGATCTCTTTATACACGACATTATTTGTTTTTTCGCCTGGTGAAAGTACATAAAATTGTTGGGTGAACTAACTCCTGAGCAAGCTACGTAAAGTTGACCGTGAGAGAAACAGTCTTCACTTAAGTCAACACCAGCAACTTTTAAGGACTGTCTCTGCGATTTATTAATAGTGATTGCAAATGTAACGGAAACTGCAACCTCATAAACTCGAAAACACATTCACCCTGTCCACAGCCTATTAAAATTTTAGCTTCTACTACATTCTTATACAATTTTTTCACACGTAGTCTGGTACCATTGCATAGCTTTGCTGGTTTGAAATTACGGAGAAGCATAACCGGTGTTCCCACTTTTAAAGTAAGGCTATGTGGCGGAAATCCATGTGGATTAAGAAATGTGAATTAAGAAATTCTACCGGATAATGTGCAGCATCATCTATTTCTATTACTGAGTCTATTGATGTTTATTGCATTTGAAATGATACGAAAGATTTTAATATAATGTCATTTATTTTAGCAGCTCCCTTATTTTTCGGTGTTAAAATGACTCGTTCGCATATCGAATTGGTGGACTTATTGTTGTCGATTTGCTTGACGTCGCGATATATGTTTTCAATTAATTCATCCAAGTCTTTTACAATTTTACCAAGCTCAGCAGGAAAAACTATTTTGTTTTGTATATTAGGAAATTATCCGTTTCCAATTTTAAGAAGATTTTCAGAAAATACCTTTGCTGAGGAATCACCTCTTAAATGAACACGCATATTTTTTTTTGAGTGCGACTTTGGTAACAAGACTCCACAAGTATGATGATTTGAGGCATGCCTTCACTTCATCTGCGCGAGTTCCTCTAGGAATTACCGGAAGGGTTTGTCGAAAATCTCCCGCTAATAATACGGTTATTCCTCCCATTACAGAGCTGTTTGATTTTATATCTTGCAAAGTGCTGTTAAGTGCTTCAAGCGCGCCTTTGTGTGCCATTGTACTCTCATCCCAAACAATTAGCTTGCAGACTCGAATAACCTCCGCTAAATTGCTCTGTTTTGATATATTACACACAGGAGTTTCTATGTGATTCAAACCCAGTGGAATTTTAAAGGTTGCAAGTGCCATTCTTCCCCCTACTAACAATGTTGCTGCAATACCTGATGATGCTACTGTCAATGCTATGCTACCTTGACTTCGAACTTTCTTTAAAAGAAGATTTAAGAGAAATGTCTTTGCTGTACCGCCAGTTGCATCAAGAAAAAATAATTGGCCCGTCGAATTTTCTATACTTTGTGCAATCGTGTTATA
The DNA here is from genome assembly GCA_963662145.1 of Sturmia bella. Taxonomy (NCBI): domain Eukaryota; kingdom Metazoa; phylum Arthropoda; class Insecta; order Diptera; family Tachinidae; genus Sturmia; species Sturmia bella. Next base: position 29,774,810 of record OY759170.1, read on the forward strand.
CACCTTTTTTTGATTATCCGTTAAAGACTTTTTGTGAAAAGCTACTTCTTTGTTCAATGCGTTAACGTCATAGTTTATTTCTACCAAAAGCTCTGCATTTATTGCAATTTGATGTAGTCGACTTGGTGAAGGTAAACTGCACTTAACTAAAAGCTCTCCTCCGATTAATAATACTGCCTCTTCAATTAAAATGAGGCATTTGTTGTAAACGTGATTAATATTTTGAACCGCTTGACCCAGTTCCAACTCGAATATTTTTCTTACATCTTCCGTAAGATTATCTTTGTGCTTTTCCCAAAGAGTGGAAGCATTTGAAATTTGGCAAATTCTTAACAAAATTCCAAAAAGGTCTCGAAGCTTTGCTGGATGGTCGCTCAATGCTGCTTCTTCGAGAGTTGCGTCCCAATGCTTGTCGTCTTCTAGTAAACCCATTGCTAGTATGTAATAACAATATTAGGTGGAGACACTCATTATTATTTGGATGAATCGTGTAAACTCTTCCAAGAACATCATATTTTTTAATGTTTTCCCATCCATCAAAATTTTTTCCGCGTTTTCTTCTTTCAAACTTTCCATATTTCCAAACAAAATATGACGGCACTTCTGAATGAAGAATCGTTTTAGAAAAACTGTCATATTTACACAATTCAAAAAAAGCCAAATGTGTTGTCTGAGGAGGATTATTTATTTGCTGAATGAGATTTTCAGATGTAAAATATACTCGTTGACCACTCTCAAAATGAACGGCTAAATGAAATACGGGCTGATAGCGCTCGTGAATTGGAAAGCTCAATATTCTCCAAACGGCTTCTAAACTACTAATATCGACCTGTCTCTTATAAAGTGACTTCATCTTTTTCATTTAACAAAATTTAACCAAATTGCAAATCTCTACATTTATGTACATATATGTGCGTTAAAAGTACGTAAAAGCACTGGGTTATAAGGAACAACCCACCGGTTGTCAACTACAAAGTTGTTAACTATAACCGTAAAACCTCCGGCATCAAGAGATCTTCTTCGATATTTTGGATAACCATCTTCACCTGCCTGTGTTTCACTTATACATTCTCTAGGGTACTTTTTCTTGCATTTACCTTCTTTCATGCATGGACAATTCATGTTTGCAGCACGGCACGGTCCGTGAATCATATTGCTTTTGACTATATTGTGTAAAACTGGATCTTGAGCTGGATTTGGTATCTTTGCACATACAACAGAGTCAATTTTGTTTGGTGAAATTGGCTGCTCTAACCAAACCAATATGTGAACGTGAGGTAGCCCTCTTTTTTGCCATTCTACAGAGTACATGTGGCATCGTATTTTACCAAATATGCTTCCTTTTGTCAAAAGAGCCATTAAATTGTTTACATTTAAATAAAAAACTCTTCTAATTATGTATATTATGCCGATCGTGAGGCTTTTGTGAATGCTAAAGAGCATTAGCTATATCTTGTCACTTGGGGTTACATGTAAATGTAATAAAAAGATCAGGGCGAACATAAGTCATAGCATCTTGGGTTTTTTCGTGCATATACCTAGGCCCACCAGTGAAAGTCGACGGAAGTACTACTAGTTGACTTAAATGAGCAGCATTAACATCATTTCTTTCCACTGCATCACGCAAGTGAATGTAGTTTTCCGACAGTAGCTCTTTTTGATGGGACCTTATATATTTCAACCTCTCAGTTTCTATTTTAGCTTACATGTCAACTAAATAGAGATCGATAAAAATATACATATGTATGTAATCACAGTCTGGTCTTACCATGATACGGTATGCGTAAAAGTTTGCCGCGAATACAGTCTTTCTTATTATTGGTCGATTAGTTGTTGGACTATTAATAGAGTAGCCGTCTTCTCCATGACAAAACATAAGAGGATATTGCAAAGCATCGGTGCAACTTGTTGTCATGGCTTTGAAAAATGATATCTCGTTTTTCAAATTGCTGTCCTATTATAACTAAAACAAAGAATTTACTTCATGTAACATATGTTGCAACTGTTTCAATAATCCCTGTTTAACACCTGGAAAATTTCTGCACCTGATATTAGCTTCTCGCTCACCTGCACCAGAAAAATAAATTTGTAGGAACTGAGGACTATCTTTTGCAGGTAATAGATTAAATTAAATGATAAACCTGACCCTGAACCCCTAAATGTTGGCATAAAACCACGTTCAAAAACGTTCGTTGCCCCAAAGGACGTCATTTGAAAACACCCATTATATTTGCGAATATTAGCTAAAAAATGGATGTTCTCCGAGTGCCTACCAATTATTAAGCTATGCAACAAATCTAGTTGTTTTCTTAATGGTTCTAATTGAACTTTACCACCACTACAGCAAAGGCCATCTGATTCTTTCTTCCACTTTAAGGCATTGTAGTAAGTGCACTTACGACTCATTTTCCCCAATTCCAATACTACATTTTAACCAATTCTACTACTACCGAACACAGAATTTTTCTTATATCTCCAAGCAAGAAGGCGTCTTGTTCTGTATTGAGATTGTGTTTCCCTATGAATTTGATGATTGGATCTTTGATAATCGGAAACTGTAGCTCTATGTACTTCAGGAGTACTCTTTTGGTAAGCAGAGACAGCAGCTCTGTGAACCTCAGGAGTACTCTTTTGGTAAGCAGAAACTCCAGCTCGGTTCCCTGTAAATCGCAGCCTATTTACCGGAATATTCTCTCTGCCATGCCTTACGTAAAGTTTCCCCTCACGGTATACTTCAAAAATATACGGATAAATCTGTCCGGATGCAATTAGTTCACATAAACTGCCATACGTAGTGGAAACTGACATCTCCCTGACGTAGCTACTCTCATATAAATAATTGTTCCCATCTCTATCGCAAGTTAACATTTTGAAATTATCCCAATTATTTACCACATATGTATCTTAAAATTTCTACTCGAATCGCCTGTGCGAATATTTGATGTCCATAGATTAAGTAGCATATGGCTCCAAAAAGACAGGAACCATTCTTATTTATTTCTATTACATAATGGGGCTCATTAGTACCATTAATTTGGAGAATTTCGACATCCATCATGAACTTGAAGCAAAGATCTGAAATAAAACATTAAATTTTACCGTATGAATCGTAAGATATATGTATATATGTACATGAACTTGTAAAAACCGTTGTATAAAAATGGGTTTAATTTTTTACAAATACAATGCAGTTTTATTAATATTTCTAGACACTGCGAAAATTTGATTCGTTATCTATTTGTCAGAGGTGATAAGATATGTTAAATTTAAATATAACTCAAAATACGCAACAAACACAAAACTCTTTTAGTCTAACAATATTTTTTGCACACTTTGTCGCATTATATTATTGTAAAATATTAAACATGGAATTGTTTTTTTACACAGCTGTGAATTGAAATGTTTGTAAAAAATGGTACTTACTTTTAGCTTTTGATTATTTTCTTCTAAACTTTTGATAATTTTTTTTTAATGTAACTCCTTAACTTTTGTAAAATTTTTGCAAAATGAGATTCTCGTTCAAGAATGAATGATCTCGCCGTAAGCAAAACAAAAACAGTTCAAAAACGATTTATAACAGGTAGCCGCACTACTACAATAAATGCAACACCAACAAACACTATGTATTTTGTTAGTACATTTGTAGCATGTTTCCATTACGAGTTGAATCACCCGCTTCGCTCTCTCAATTGTATTTATGAATCATATCGTTTGCACGACTCATCTATGTGCTTCAATTTGACTTTTGTTTTCAATAAACAAACATAGATCTTTCAATTAATCAGATGCAGCTGCTCCAAAAACTGGGAATGCTTCCTGTTTCATTCCATCCGCAAGTTGAAGCATGCTTTGAAACATTCCAAAAATTTTAATTTAGATTACATATGTATATTCTTTATGCCATAATAAACTTTTTCACAATTTTTTTCCATTGTTTTAACGTTTTATTATTTTATTAATTTCTAAGATTAACTTGTATTTATATATATTATTATGTTTTCTTTATTTGCAACATATGATTCTGACAGAGTGCAGATAAACTTGCGATATAAATTAGAGAAGACAGGAATTTTTTGTGCTTCGTATGTAGTCTCAATATGAAGCACGAAGTTTCATACGCTCTCAAAATTTTGTATGGCGAAGCACATTGCTTCGCTCCTGATTTGGGTGTTAAACATGAATGGACAGCAAAGCTCATATCTGCATAACTGCATATTACTCTCTTTCATTTCATTTTTTCGCGTTTTTGTGGTTGTGATGTGCGTTTGAGCGTGTTTGTAAACAAATCTTTGACAGCTTAGCAGGTCAAAGCATTAACCATCTGCCCTTGCATCTGTCATTAATCTGCCTTGAGTTGTTTTTCTGGCGCCTACCTACACACTAATCATAAATTGTTTATCTGGTGTATGTTCCTATTATTGTTTGTTTGCAAATTACCATATCATATTTATTTACATTAATTTCAAATTTTTGCAGCATTCATCAGAACGCAGATTTATAACAGGTAGCCCCACTACTACACCAAAAAACGCTGTATGTATCTATTAGAGATATTTACAAACAAATAAACCATACATAAATGTACATACATACATATGTACATATTTCCTACCATTCATACCAAAGAAAGAAAGAGTGCAATAAATATTGTCTTTGATTGCCTTTATTAACACATCTCACTTTAAACGCAACAATAGTTTTCTTTTGTTTGTTTTTAGTACCTGCTATGTAAGATCTGTATTTGGTTTTGTTGTGAAATAAGAGGATAAACGGATACACGTACATATGTATATACATATTTGCAAAATTACCACATACATATGTACATATGTAGGTATTTCAAAACAGAAATATCAAAATAGAACCTCACACAAGTGTATGTGCATCATGTATGTATGTACATATGTATATACTTTGTGTGTTTTTTTTCGTTAAAAAATATGATAAAAATTGGTCAGCGTACCACAGATTAACATGGTATAAGTTAAGGCCGTGATTCACTATCCTACTGAATCGTACGATCTGTTAAAAATGACATGTTTGTCCAAAAAGTGAGACAATCTGGACTAAAAGTGTATGTGTGTTTTCAAAAATTTTCAAAAACTTATCTTATTCTATGCGATCAGGGTTGCCTTTTTGAAGTTGTGTACAAAAGTATAATAGTGTGGCCATTTTGATACGACTTTTTAAAGTAGGACAGAATTCTATCAGATTTAGCTAGCAATTTTCAGTGAATGAATCGTACGATTGAGTAGGATAGTGAATCACGGCCTTTAGGTATATACATACAAAGATTTGTCTCTATGCCTTTCAGCAAAAACAGTAAACAAATATGTGATATTTTATTTTATTTCATCACACAACATGTTGTTGGTAAAGGGTGTTTTTTTCGATGTATAGAACTTTAAGTTGGCATTACTGTTCAAGATGGCGACCGATTTAACAGCTGTCAAGTGATTTATTATCAGTTTGGTTTGGCAATTCATCACAGACTACACAGATATCCCAAAAGTGACGTTTGAAAAGTGGCCATATCATTTGTTTGGGGGCTAGTCAGAAGTGAGCAGTACAGGAAATCGTAGCAATATAATTGTGTGAGACTAGCTAGTGTACACAAAAACAAACATAAACAATGAAAAAATGTTGTTGTAAAGTGTTTGGAAAAATATTGGTTTCGTTGTAATTTTTCCGAAAAAAGTAGAAAACATGAATGAAAAGCTTTGAAAACTAAGTTTTAAATATATTCGATGTACTGCTAGTGATGTACTCAATGTAAATAAAATATTAAATACAAATAATTATTATTTGTTTGCTTGCAAAACTGTTTTGTTTGCATCAGATTTGCACTGAATTTTTCTAACCAAAAATCAAATGTAAACAAATGCGGAGTCAACCAACAGAGACAGCTATATAAAAATTTTCATGTTTACTGTCCTTCACTGGATGCTCCAGCACCGCAAGGCTGCCACTTTTATGAAATTTGACAGAAAATTGGTAATTTTTGTAGTCCGGCAGAGCTGGGGGCAAATCACCGCATTCGAAATCGAGTGCTTTGTCATCGAAATACTGTTAACGTGGTTCACAGGACTCGTTATCGAAACGCATCTGATCGATGTTGTACTCGATTGTTACTACAATATCGGAAACAAATAAACTCTAGCTTTTAGCAGCAAAACAAATAAAATAACAAAGAAGCGACAAAAAAATTAAAGAAATAATTTAAAAAATATAAATTTTATTGTTTTTAGGGAAAGTGAATACCAAGAAAAAGATTTCCCACTAAGTAGTGTATTTCATTTGTTACATTTTTCACCGCTTTGCACATAGTGCTTTGTGCCAACCCCACTAAAAAACAAGTTAGAGTGCTATATTCGGCTGGGCCGAATCTTAAATACCCTTCACAATGGTACTTACATTCTGATTGATTTTTGGTGCGAAAAGTTGTTTTATTTGGCTTTTAAAGCCGATTTCTTGAAATATCGGGAGACGCTATATCTCGGGTATATATGGGCCGATTTTTTCTGAATTTCAATATCAGATCCACTACCGGGATTTAACACAGGCTGCAAAACTTTTATTTAAATAATTCTTAATATGCTCAAGTTCAACCACTGGGTGACACCTATTCTTTTTAATATCGATGAAATAAAGAAAAGCAAAATGTATTTCTTAATTATTTATCAGTTAACTTTATAGTAAAATTTATTTAACAAAAAATTGCATATAATTGGATTATTTTTGAATTATAATGCTAAACATTGCCATTAAGTGTGATTTTCCTTTCAATTTACTTACGTATGTGGGTACATGCATACGTATGTATGTATGTATCTATAATAGAAAACTCTAAAATAAATTCTTTATTATTGAATATTTTCAGTGTGTTCCATAAAACAATGATTATATACATACATATATACACACATACATATTTACATTGCTTGTTTTTACAAAATTATTTTTTTCTTGTGCACGTTGATCTATTGCGTATCATCATACACATGTATGTGTGTATGTACATATGTAAGTACGTAGGGAAACCCAAAATGATTTTTTGTGTGAATGAATTTGAAGACGCAATTGTTTAAAAGAATTTCATTGCGTACCCTTTTTTCAACAATTCTTTATATCACTTTCATTTTCAAGCTCGTGTATACATATGTACATACATACACATTTTTACACCAAAGCAAAAAAATTGTTTACGCTAACATACTTGCATGCATACATACATATGTAGATACATACATACCTACATACATACAAACGTATCTACATACATACATACATACATACATACATACATACATACATACATACATACATACATATGTACATACATACATACATACATTCATACATGATCGCAAATATTTTCGAATTTTGCTTTTAAACATTATATACATACATATGTATGTATGTACCATTATGATCGATTTTTGGTACCAAAAGTTGGGTGCATATGGGCCGATGTCCAAAAATGTTCTCATTTTGCCCCTAAACAGCCTGTATGTACCATTACGACAAATTTTTAGTGCAAAAAACTGTTTCGTTTAGCTTCCAGGCCCGACTTCTTGAGATATCGGGAGGCGCTATATCTCGAACATATATGGGCCGATGACAAAAAGATTTCCAGTTTTGCTTCTGACTAACCCATATGTATCATTCTGATTGATTTTTGGTGCCAAAAGTTGTTTTATTTAGCTTATAGAGCCGATTTCTTGAAAAATCGGGAGACGCTATATCTCAGGTATATATAGACCGATTGCAGACATTTTCAAATTTTGCTTTTAAACACCTTATATGTACCATTCTGATCGATTTTTGGTACCAAAAGTTGTTTTATTTGGCTTTTAGAGCCGACTTCTTGAGAAAACTTGAGGCGCTATATCTCGAGTGTATATGGGCCGATGTCCAAAATTTTCCACGTTTGCCTCTAAATGGTCTATATGTTTCATTCTGATTGATTTTTAGTGCCAAAAATTGCTTTATTTGGCTTAAAGAGCGGATTTCTTGAAAAATCAGGAGTCGCTATATCTCAGATATATATGGACCGATTTCAAAAATTTTCCAATTTTGCTTTTAAACACCTTATATGTTCCATTCTAATCGATTTCTGATACCAAAAGTTGTTTTATTTGGCTTTTAGAGCCGACTTCTTGAGAAAACGGGAGGCGCTATATCTCGAGTGTATATGGGCCGATGTAGAAAAATTTTCCACTTTTGCCTCTAAATAGCATATATATACCATTTGGATTGATCTTCGGTGCCAAAAGTTGTCTTATTTGACTTATAAAGCCGATTTCTTTAAAAATCGGGAGACGCTATATCTCGGATATATATGGGCCGATTTCAAAAATTCCTTCATTTCTAGGATTTAATAGGCACTAAAAATGATATGGTTTAGTTTTTAAGAAAAAAATTTTTTTCAAAAATCTGAATACAAAAATTGCACAAAATACCCCTCAAAACCCGGTTTTTTGCATATATCTCGGCTATCCGTGGACCTATCTTACTGAATTTCAATAGCAGACCCACTACCGAGGTTTCACACGATTTAGCGAAAGAATGAGGTTTCTATCTCAAACCGTTTTCTTAGAAACGGTATTTCAACGACTACAGACGGACAGACGGACCGACGGACAGACGGACATCGCTCAATCGTAATCGCTATTGATGCTGATCCAGAATATATATACTTTATGGGGTCTTAGATGGATATTTTAATGCGTTACAAACGGAATCACAAACTTATGTATATATACCCTTACACATTTATGTGAAGGGTATAATAATTCCCGACTGTGTGCTGAAAGCTGCCACTGGCCGAAAGGGACAATGTAGCGGCAAACTGCAATACGGGTGGTATGCTTGTCGACATGTGACCAGAGATATTTATTTCCGATAAAACGTATTCAAAAGCTTCCTTAGAGAGCCGAAAACGTCTTTTGAATCTATGTAAGTATGTACAAACGATGAAACATTTAGTTCTAATCTTTTGCTTCAAACTCACAACTTACTCAGCTTCTGGCAATGAAAAAGGATTGCTTTTGTCACGAATATAAATAAATTGGTGAAAAACTTCAAGATAAATGAATCCAAATGTGTTTTTATATTTCTCATCTTCGGAATCGTAGGATGAGTCCAATATTGCCATTATAAGAAGTCCAATATGCCATTATAAGAAGTTTTGTCACATTCGTGTGATCCTTTTTCATTGCCAGAAGCTGAGTAAGTTGTGAGTTTGAAGCAAAAGATTAGAACTAAATGTTTCATCGTTTGTACATACTTACATAGATTCAAAAGACGTTTTCGGCTCTCTAAGGAAGCTTTTGAATACGTTTTATCGGAAATAAATATCTCTGGTCACATGTCGACAAGCATACCACCCGTATTGCAGTTTGCCGCTACATTGTCCCTTTCGGCCAGTGGCAGCTTTCAGCACACGGTCGGGAATTATTATACCCTTCACATAAATGTGTAAGGGTATATATAAGTTTGTGATTCCGTTTGTAACGCATTGAAATATCCATCTAAGACCCCATAAAGTATATATATTCTGGATCAGCATCAATAGCGATTACGATTGAGCGATGTCCGTCTGTCCGTCGGTCCGTCTGTCCGTCTGTAGTCGTTGAAATGCCGTTTCTGAGAAAACGGTTTGAGATAGAAACCTCATTCTTTCGCTAAATCGTGTGAAACCTCGGTAGTGGGTCTGCTATTGAAATTCAGTAAGATAGGTCCACGGATAGCCGAGATATATGCAAAAAACCGGGTTTTGAGGGGTATTTTGTGCAATTTTTGTATTCAGATTTTTGAAAACAAATTTTTTCTTAAAAACGAAACCATATCATTTTTAGTGCCCATTTAATCCTAGAAATGAAAGAATTTTTGAAATCGGCCCATATATATCCGAGATATAGCGTCTCCCGATTTTTAAAGAAATCGGCTTTATAAGCCAAATAAGACAACTTTTGGCACCGAAGATCAATCAAATTGCTATATATATGCTATTTAGAGGCAAAGGTGGAAAATTTTTCCCCATCGGCCCATATACACTCGAGATATAGCGCCTCCCGTTTTCTCAAGAAGTCGGCTCTAAAAGCCAAATAAAACAACTTTTGGTATCAAAAATCGATTAGAATGGAACATATAAGGTGTTTAAAAGCAAAATTGGAAAATTTTTGAAATCGGTCCACATATATCTGAGATATAGCGACTCCTGGTTTTTCAAGAAATCCGCTCTTTAAGCCAAATAAAGCAATTTTTGGCACTAAAAATCAATCAGAATGGTACACATAGACCATTTAGAGGCAAACATGGAAAATTTCGGACATCGGCCCATATACACTCGAGATATAGCACCTCAAGTTTTCTCAAGAAGTCGGCTCTAAAAGCCAAATAAAACAACTTTTGGTACCAAAAATCGATCAGAATGGTACATATAAGGTGTTTAAAAGCAAAATTTGAAAATGTCTGCAATCGGTCTATATATACCTGAGATATAGCGTCTCCCGATTTTTCAAGAAATCGGCTCTATAAGCTAAATAAAACAACTTTTGGCACCAAAAATCAATCAGAATGATACATATGGGTTAGTCAGAAGCAAAACTGGAAATCTTTTTGTCATCGGCCCATATATGTTCGAGATATAGCGCCTCCCGATATCTCAAGAAGTCGGGCCTGGAAGCTAAACGAAACAGTTTTTTGCACTAAAAATTTGTCGTAATGGTACATACAGGCTGTTTAGGGGCAAAATGAGAACATTTTTGGACATCGGCCCATATGCACCCAACTTTTGGTACCAAAAATCGATCATAATGGTACATACATACATATGTATGTATATAATGTTTAAAAGCAAAATTCGAAAATATTTGCGATCATGTATGAATGTATGTATGTATGTATGTACATATGTATGTATGTATGTATGTATGTATGTATGTATGTATGTATGTATGTAGATACGTTTGTATGTATGTAGGTATGTATGTATCTACATATGTATGTATGCATGCAAGTATGTTAGCGTAAACAATTTTTTTGCTTTGGTGTAAAAATGTGTATGTATATATACACGAGCTTGAAAATGAAAGTGATATAAAGAATTGTTGAAAAAAGGGTACGCAATGAAATTCTTTTAAACAATTGCGTCTTCAAATTCATTCACACAAAAAATCATTTTGGGTTTCCCTACGTACTTACATATGTACATACACACATACATGTGTATGATGATACGCAATAGATCAACGTGCACAAGAAAAAAATAATTTTGTAAAAACAAGCAATGTAAATATGTATGTGTGTATATATGTATGTATATAATCATTGTTTTATGGAACACACTGAAAATATTCAATAATAAAGAATTTATTTTAGAGTTTTCTATTATAGATACATACATACATACGTATGCATGTACCCACATACGTAAGTAAATTGAAAGGAAAATCACACTTAATGGCAATGTTTAGCATTATAATTCAAAAATAATCCAATTATATGCAATTTTTTGTTAAATAAATTTTACTATAAAGTTAACTGATAAATAATTAAGAAATACATTTTGCTTTTCTTTATTTCATCGATATTAAAAAGAATAGGTGTCACCCAGTGGTTGAACTTGAGCATATTAAGAATTATTTAAATAAAAGTTTTGCAGCCTGTGTTAAATCCCGGTAGTGGATCTGATATTGAAATTCAGAAAAAATCGGCCCATATATACCCCAGATATAGCGTCTCCCGATATTTCAAGAAATCGGCTTTAAAAGCCAAATAAAACAACTTTTCGCACCAAAAATCAATCAGAATGTATGTACCATTGTGAAGGGTATTTAAGATTCGGCCCAGCCGAATATAGCACTCTTACTTGTTTTATTATAGTTTTGTTTCGCAGATTCAGGTATGTAAAAGTTGGTACAATTCAACTTAACACAATGTGGAAGTAGAGAAAGAGAACAAGTTCTGTTAGCGAATACTAATAAACAAAGATTCCGTTGGTTAATTCTTTTATCTGTGAATGAAACAAAAATTTTTTTTTTGATTTTTTGCGAACGAATGAAAAAGAACAATTTTATTAACACTAAACTTCCGCATGCATTTATTAATTTTGCTCAGGTGCATACTCATATCCTTGATTGTGTCGATAAGTACATACATACATAGATGCCACCGAAATACTGGCATTGGTAGCTGTGTGTCTGTGTGGATATTTTAATGGACATTTAAAATTTATTTTGATGAGGACTGTTGCTATTCCTATAATTTGCGTTGCTTAAAGGTCAGGTGTGCAAAGGTGGGTACAACTTTACTTAACACTGTTTAAAAGTCAAATATACAATACCACCATAAAAATTTTATTAGCACCATAGTTGTTCTACAAGAATGGTTGTAAAGAAAATACTGAGCAAAACAACTATTGAGTTGTATCTAAATTTGATTAATTTTGTCGTTTTACAATTTTTAATATTCTGACAATAAAGTGTATTAAAAATGATCTTATCTGTCCAAGATAAGATGTCTGTATATTAAATTGAAGTATGCCCACATAAGAACATTTTTGCGAAAGTGTACATACATAAAATTGGGAAAGTGTACACTGGAGATTTTTGTATGGAGGTGAGGAAAAAAATATATTTTTCCAAAAATGTAGTGATGTCATCACAAATTTAGTTTTATTTATATAGTAATACACAAAAGTAATCAAAATAAAGAAAGTTACAGAAATTTATATCGTTACCTACAATGTAGAAAGCCATAACTAACAAAAGAATTTATTTGATTTTTTAAATTTTTAATTTATTATTTATTTTAAATCTATTTTTAATTTCATCACAAATTTAGTTTTATTTATATAGTAGTCCATAAAAATAATCAAAATGAAGTGAGTTAGAGAAATGTATATACAAAAAAACTTCAATTTTTTTATTAAATTTTAATTTATTTTAAATCTATTTTTAATTTATTGTTCTTGAGGATAACTCTTAGTTTTTTCTTTCGTGAGATCCTTGTATGGTGCGAGTATTTTGTACCCTTCATTTTCCAACCAATGCATTAGATACTCGTATTTTTCTTTTGTAAGTTCAAGCTTTGTAAACATCCCCAAAGTTTTTAATGTACAAACTTTGTGGCTGCTTTTTGAAATACTAGAAGTAAAATAAATTACATCTTGAGGAAACATAGCACGTTCTTCATCCCTTTTGCATCGTTTGGCGCGATTACAGCACTCCTCAAACGATTTACGTGGCCGACCAAGTTCAGAACTGGTAGAACATTCAACCTCAGTGAACTTAATTGTAAATGTGGGTTCAAGCCAATTTGCATTTTTTTTCAAATCGCGACTTCGTACGATTAGAATCCTGCCATCTTTGTTTGAAGTTAGAGTAAGAACTTTTAAATATTGTATCCAAAATTTCACATGCTCTAGTTACGTTCAAGCCGACGTGCGATTGTTGCAAAAACTGTTTTAATTTTGTTCTGTGTTGGCCAAACTCCAGAAGTTTCAACAATAAAGCCCAATGTGAAATAGACAAACTTTCCATTTTCGTAAAACCCTTAGGCCTTAGTTTCAGTTATAATTAAAAAACCGGAGAAAAATCGCTTGTACTTTTCGCGTTCGTCGGCACTTGTTGAATGACAAAAATCGATCAATGAACAGCTATAAATACCACGTATATTTTGTTAGTATTTTACTGACAGGTACTTATGAATATAAATTATGAAAATAATTTTTTTAAGTAGAATTTGCGAAACAATTAAGCGGGTGACGCAATTAAACGGGTATTTTAACATAGACAGGTATACTGAATGATTTCGTTGCATGATTTTTAGTGCAATAAAGCGGGAAACTCAATAAAGCGGGGCAGTGTTACCTGCTTATCAACCTGCATGCTGCTGGTTCGAGCCAGTGTTCCCAGATCAATGTATTTCTTCCCCCCAGAAAAATATAAAAACCCCCTAAAATTCAATGTTTTTTACAGAATCCCCCTAAAAAATTTTGGTGAACATTCTGCTTTAGTTTGCGAATCACCAATATTAATGCATTGACAATGCGGAAAATGCATAAAATTGTTAAACTTCCCCCAATTAAAAAGAAATAAAAATGAACTGATTATATATATGTACATATTTTTCATTGCAAATGTTATGATTACAGGCGTATGTATATTTATTATAAATTTTTGATTTATTTGTATTCACATATATTGAGATCTAAGTACATATTTATAGGCACCTGGAAATTGTTATCTGCGTATCTAGAGATACGCAGAAATTATGTTTCTCCAAAAATATTAAGTTTCTAAATCTTCTTTGCTCTTTACGTTCTTTTGACATTTTCATAAGTTTCAATTTTATCAAAGGTTCTTAGATATTTTAATTTTCCCAATTCTTAAGAAACGGAAAAAAATCAAAGAAATTACCCATAAGGAAAAATTCATTCAACTCAACAAAAAAAGTACTTAAAACTACCAGTTGCGAAATACACAAAAATCCCCTAAAGATACCCCAAAAATAAATTGTTTCCGCCTAAATTTCATGCGAAAGAATTTAACACCCCAAATTTATCTAGGGGGAAACCTCCTAAACTGGCAACACTGGTTCGAGCCCTTGTTCCTTTTGCTTTTTTGTTTTTCTATTTAATAATACAACAAATGTGGTAAAAAATTTAAAATGTTTTTTTTTGTTTATATCTCAGTAATTATAAATCCGATTTTGCTTATTTTCAACCCCAAAGCAGAGGGGACATATATAAAACGATTAAAGTGAGATTAAGATCAATAAGTTGTCTGGTGGCTTCCCAATCGGTGCCCGAAAATAGGTATTTTATGACAAATCTATATATACCCTTTCGGGAAAGGGAATAAAAGCAATTAGGAATATATATAAAAATATTAATATACTTTTGATGTGTAAAGAAACATAAATTATGAAATTCTTGTTTTTAGCACAGGCAGCCGTTTGATGGAACCTGTTGTTAAGTAAACTAAAAACAACTTCAACTGGTTTTAAATAATGTATGAATACAATCGAATTAAAACGTCCCTGCAAAAACACTACCAACTAAATGACCGGTCATTTAACTGCTAGTGCTGACTGACATATCGGTTAGGGCTTTTAGTTAGTTTATTAAGAGCAAAATGAAAAACCTAACCGAAACTTTTCTGCTGCTTACTCTGCTTAGTTTTATAGGTTAATGATTACCAATATATTGGTTAGCACTAACTAGTCAGTCATAACGTAAATATTGGTTAGCCTTAAGAGAAATATTGATCAATTAAAATGTTTTTTTTTTTATAATCAATTACATTTTCAGGCTCAAGTTAAACCCTTGGTTTGCCACTATTTAATCAATATTAATTAAGAAAAGAAAAGTAAAACTTTTTTATATGCAGCTATGTGTAGCATACACCCTTCATCAGCACCTTATGAACTTTGGACGTGGCAAATTTCACACTTTTGGCACAACCGCTTTAACCACTCGGCAACCAAAGCTCACGCAATTTTACTTTCTATTTCTGTATATACTTAACTAACATTAACCAAAAAAAAAAAAAAAAAATTACTTTTCTTTACTTAATTAATATTGATGAAAAAGTGACAAACCAGGGGTTGAACTTGAGCCTGAAAAAGTAATTTAACATATGTAAATGTATTACAATATCATAGTTCAATTAAATTAAAATATCAGTAAAATGTTAAAATGTTTTTAATTTTCACTTTAAATCAAAATTGTTATTAAAAAGAGGCAAATAATATTAAAACAAGTTGTACAGCTAAAAATAAATAATTTAAAACAAATAACAAAAATTAACATAGAAATCTAAAAAACAATCGACTTTTCTGCCAATCTCTTTTCGGTTTGTTACAGTTTTACACAGACTGAGACAGTTTTACACAGGGCTGGCTGATTTTGCTCCAGAGTATCTTCTAGCTTGTTTTCTATATTATTATTCTTTAAAGTATCTGCTTCAATATAGCATGGATATCTGCAACGAAAAGTAAACAACAGTTGCTAGTCTTCTAAAGTTTGAAAACAATTTTTTTTTTTGCATTTACCTCTTTCTTCGGCAGCACTTTCCATCACAACACATTTGCTAAGCCATGCATCAACTTAAAAGTGGCTCTCCCTATTATTTGTTGGCCTAGAAAATTTTGAAATTATGAAAATTGTATATTATCAAAATAATAGACTTTTTACTTACCTTACACTGCATTTAGACGGGAAAGTACTTTCACTAAATTTTTGTATACGTATTATGAATAAAAATTGCAATGAAATCTGAGACTTTCATGAAAATTTCGTGTTCAACTTCAAAGGAACGTAAAAGTTCCTTTTAAGTAAATGTCATCAAAGCCAAGAGTTGCAAGTATTATTATTTTACAACCATCATAACAGTTTTGTTTATTACTGAAATAGAGTTGATAAGAAAATAATTTTTATTGCTAAACTTTTATTAATTAATTTAATAATTATCACTATAAATATACATC
Organism: Sturmia bella; assembly: GCA_963662145.1. Lineage (NCBI taxonomy): Eukaryota > Metazoa > Arthropoda > Insecta > Diptera > Tachinidae > Sturmia > Sturmia bella. Next base: position 29,791,307 of record OY759170.1, read on the forward strand.
ATTTGTGTTCTTTATTCATATTTGCTGTAAAAATGTTTTAAATATTTTCTAATGTGCAAAATAATTTAAAATTCACAATTATTATTCTACTGCAATCCTGAAAATTTGTATGTGCCGTGGAGTAGGCTATCGTGTTTACCACCTTGTCACTTTTCTTTCAGTAAATGTCAAAAAATTACTTTCTGGAAAGTAATTTAATATACATAAATGTATTACTTTCAGGAAATTTTTGTTGAAAGCTGAGGCAGCTTACAGAAGTTGTACAAAAACAAAATACATGTCATTTTTATTGAAGTTGTTCTTATTGTAGTGAAGAGGTTACCTAACTAGTTGTATCATGAGGTACCTTGGGCCGAAACAGTGAAGACAAGGCAGCTGGATTACAGGTAGTCGCATAACTACAACAAACACCTCATGTATTTTGTTGGTAGAAATCTTTAATGTCTGTCACCCATTTGCTTGCGTATGTGTGTTTGTGCTGTTTATTTTGACAGTTCTACAAGATAAAAGCAGTAGTCAGCTGGGCTTGTAAGGCCACCTGGTATCAAGGTGCCTTGAGTGACAGAATTCAACCACCTACTTTGGACATACTATGTGTGCTTTTTTAAGAACATTTACATAAAAGAACCGATTCATCTAAATTTGTCCTGATAAACAAAGTTTTTTTTTCCATGTTTAAAGGCACGAGTTCAGTTTTACGTTCTCATAATTGAGAAATATTATCTGTGGAAAATTTGTAGGAACAAAAGTCTTAAAAAGGAAGAAAATAATGTAAATAAATATACATCAAAACTAAAAGTTTCTAGTCTTCTCCGTGTGAACTGCAATACAGTGTGTAAATAAGTGCTACCCCAAGAAAGATTCGCTGGCTGGAAACTCTAATTGGTGGCGTCACTAACTATTGCATTACCTTTGCTAAGGGCAATGTTATTCGGACCAAAGGAGTAGGGAAATTAAGCTGAGAAATATCACCTTCGCCTTCACCATCATGTTCAGTTGGAACGTTCTGTTTGATGTGAAGTGTTACATTTCGTACTATGATTATAAATTTGAAATAAAGTTCGACAATTGAATTGACTTGCTTACCTTGGAGTTTGGGTTGAGTTTCGCATTCAGCATTCGTATTCGATGGCTTTGTATTCGTATTCCATAATACATACATATATTTGCCAATATCAAACGCTGATATTCGTAACTTCTCTAATACACATACATATGAACATGAATTTTGTGAAAGGTGTTTGGGAGTCGGCCCAAACGAATGCATGACTCTTACTGGTTATATAAATATTATTTAAATAATACAGCTCATGTACATATGCAGTATAATTAGACTGTTGTTAAGCAGCATATGTGTATAAATAAAAACAGTAGTCCGGTTTTTGATGTATGTATTTATGTATGTAGTCTGCTCACCGTTATCAAAATTTCAGGCTTCACAACGAATTCAGATGAAATGTTTAGACAACTGAAGTAGGAAAATACTTTAAAACAAACCAGTTGAGACTAAATGCTCACAAAAAATCTTCTTTACTTTTTTAAATACTAAAATAGATTAACTAAATTTTAAAAGCGGGCTAACAATTTTTTATAAATAAGGATAAAAACTACATTTTTGAATTAATTGTCATGGGATGTTTTTATGTATCAAAACTTTTTGAATTTTCAATATATGCATACATTTTTATGTCTGCACATTTTCGAAAGATAACGAAAATTGTGTGAATTGCGATTTCAAACCTGATAAAATTATTAGCATTTGAAACCATTTTTCTTGAGAAATTGAAAAAAAAAAAATGATTTTTTTAGACGTGACTACATTGGTTTAAGGCGCGATATGTGTATGCAAGCTGTTTAGTCTTTGTTTATTTCAATTACACTATGCGACTGAAAAGTTTTTAGGATTTTATAACATTTTTCTGGCAGTTGCTATTTTCAAAATACCTCCAAAATCTTGAGTTACAGGTAAAAATATAGCTTTTCATACCTGTGTGTATTTATCAGCCTGTAACTTGGTTGAATACTAACCAATTTCTAACTGAATTTCAGATTTAAAAGATGTAGCTCAAGCTCTTTCAGCAGTACAGATTTTGGCTGAAATATCGAATGTACCAGATTTTTTGTAGGTTGAAATTACGTTTTTGGATTATTTCACTGCTTTTAATTATTTTTCGTAGCTAAGGTTTTTGTTTTTTTTATTTTTTATGTGAATTTCCAGGTATATTAACCCCAACTGGTGGTTCGACTCATTAATGTCGCATTTTTTAAATCATCTTATTATATGTATATATGTTGTAATATGCGAATAAAATTTAAAATACAAATAGTTTTATTTTAATTTCAATCTTTATTTTAAAAATTATAAACAACTCAAACTATTATTGTATTTTGTTTACGAAACTTTTTCACAAGAAAAGGGATTGAAATGTTTTTCAAATTTCTGTTATTTTCAAAAAATATTTTACATATATTAATGCAGGTCCAAAAATGAACCTTTTTCAAAAAATATTTGCTGTATTTTTCAGCTGTCTATATGCCGACGACATTTCGTTGGTGCTAATCAACTCATCAGTAGACTTGAAAAATTCTTAAAAGTTTGTTTGAAACTCAACTACTTATTCCATCATTCTCATGAACAGAATGAGAATCAGAAATATTCAAACAAACCTTTAATACAGCAAACATTTCTTTTTTCTGATTCTCATTCTGTTCATGAGAATTATGGAATAAGTAGTTGAGTTTCAAACAAACTTTTAAGAATTTTTCAAGTCTACTGATGAGTTGATTAGCACCAACGAAATGTCGTCGGCATATAGACAGCTGAAAAATACAGCAAATATTTTTTGAAAAAGGTTAATTTTTGGACCTGCATTAATACATTTCAATTGGCTGTTAAAGCAAATAAATAAATAAGTTAATATTTTACATATTTAAAATGACTTTTTTTTGTTCATTAAAAAGAAAATTCAACTTGAATGTGGAGTGTTTTAATATAAAATGTTTGAATAATATTGAGTTTAATATTATTTGAATATAAAAAATTACCATATGTACATCATCTTCGTTTTCAAATACCAAGTAGAAAAATCAGTACATAAAACAGCTGTGGCCGAAAATTTAATTGGTGAAAACTAGATACCGCATATGTTCGACGCAAAAGAATTTATGCACATGACCTCATTTTTATCATAATTCCGCTCCTAAAAGTAGAATTTTTTAATATTTCTTAAAGCTATAAGTGTGAATTGATAATAATAAAAAAAAAACTTTTGTCAAATATTATCACTTTAAGTTATTTACAAAAAAAATTTTGGATTAAAATTATGAATTTATGAAATATCAAATTGAAATTTAGGAATATAAATTTGAAAAATTTTCTACCGATTTGGTTGATTGAAATTTTAATTTAAAATATATTCATTAAATTTTTCGAAATGCAAAATGTTTTACATCTTCTTATTTCTTATTCTCTAGAAATAAAATGAAGTAAAAACTGAAATGTTTTATTTCAAACACATGTGAACTAAATTTATTTCAAATACATATGAACTTAATTATTTATTTGCTTTAAGAGACAATTGAAATGTATTAATTCAGGTCCAAAACAAGACCTTTCAAATATGGTCTGTCTTTTTCAGGCGTCTATATGGCGCCGAAATTTCGTTGATGCTAATCAATTCATCAGTAGACTCGAAAAATTCTTATAAGAATGTTTGAAGCTTAACTACTTATTCCATTATTCCCACGAACAAACTGAGAATCAGAAATGTTCAAACAAACCTTTAACAGAGTAAACATTTTTTTTTTCGTTTTGCAACCTTCTATACAACGAGTTACCATCGGTTACTACGATTTAGTAACAGCCAATTGAAAGGTATATTTTTGGACCTGAATTAGTACACTTCAATCGGCTCTAAAATCAAATAAATAATTAAGTTCATATTTGAATATTCAAAAAACTTTTACTTTTTGATACTTTCAAAAATTCAAATCGTAGTAACCCATGGTGACTCGTTGTATAGAAGGTTGCAAAGAAAAGTAAAGGAGTTGGAAAACGAAAAGAAATGTTTGCTGTGTTAAAGGTTTGTTTGATCATTTCTGATTCTCATTTTGTTCATGGGAATTATGGAATAAGTAGTTAAGTTTCAAACACTCTTTTAAGAATTTTTCAAGTCTACTGATGAGTTGATTAGCACCAACGAAATGTGGGCGGCATATAGACAGCTGAAAAAGGTAGAAAACATTTGAAACCTCCGATTTCGGACCTGAATTTATACATTTCAATTGGCTCTTAAAGCAAATAAATAATTAAGTTCATATTTATTTGTAAACAATGAAAACATGTTTTACCGGCAAAAGACTGTTTTAAACTTAAAACCAGCTGAAGTTGTTTTTAAATTACTTAACAGCAGGTGCCAAAAGCAAGAATTTTCTTAAAAATTAAATTAACATTTTTTAATAATACATACTAATAAAAAATTTAAAATACATTAATAATTTTTTTATTTGCTTCGACGTTTTTGCTTCGCACACATACATATGCACATTCATAAGGGTGTGTTACGATGTTTACCCAATAAACCAATTTTTAAGCATAATGAAACTATTTTGAGGAAAAGTTTATCTTGACCTTTTAAAAACCCACTTATTATTCCTACATATCTGTTGAAAATGTTTCCTAATACGTTACATGTCTCAATAACACTGTCCAGCAACTAAAGTGTGCTTAAGTAACGGTATGTGGACTTTAAGGATTTTAATGCGCTAAGCTCAAATCTTTCTTCAGTTTTTTTGCGTAGGGATTATTTTATGGGCGTTTGCCCTTAAATTATTAAGTGAAGTCGATTTCGCATTAACTCAATAACCATTTCTCGGATTTTTATTAAAGATATATCAAAATATGCAGGACAAAAAGTACTACATACTTTTTATATATTTTACTGACTCGGAGTTATTCCAAAAACAATTGCACAAGAGTTCTTCATAAAAATTTTGCTAGACAAAATGTTTTCATTCTAGAAATTTGTTTTGAAACTCCATATCTTTACAATAAATGTAAAAATTTAAGGCTTAAGCTTCTTAATGCAATTGCATATTCCGTTGTGAACGATCTCTCTCGCTAAATTTTACTTTACACGGTAATACAGAGTAGAACGACTTTGTGGGATGAAATTCTTTCCGTATTTAAGAAATAGAAAGCAAAAGGCTGTTGTGAGTATTTTTCATGTTCATATGGAATTATTTTGTGTGAAGGAATAATTACTGCTTTTAGTATTTGTTGTTGGAGAGGCCTGAGAGCTGTGAAAAAAACACGTCTCTATATCTAACGGCTCAACAGTTACAGCTAATTTTCAAACTAAATGGTGTCCCCATGTATACGACAATTATTAATACCCTGTTCATACATGCAGCAATATTCAAATTATAACAATTAAAGCCATTATTGAGACAAAATTTGCATACAAAAATTACAATTAGCTTATTGGCAATTAAGAGATAATTGTTTCAATAATGAGTAAAATTTATAATGCCACACTGTTAGATTTGTATTAACAGTACCAAATGAACAAGCTTTTACAATAACAGTACATGTTGAACATTCCTTGTGAAAATTTGACTAATCAAACGTCAACAAAATAAATAAACAAAAAACAAATTTTTTTTAAATTTTTTATGATAAAGGGTGTTTTTTTTTCGATGTATAGAACTTTAAGTTGCAATAAAACAACGATGGATTATTCGATTGACATGAGTTTTATTTATCTGAAAGATAATCTTGTGGCATTACATTTTAAATATGACTTCTGGCATATGACCGCCACGGCTGGCGCGGATGTAGTCCAATCTGGACGTCCAATTTTCGATTACTTTTTCCAACATTTCTGGCCGTATATCGGCAATAACACGGCGAATGTTGTCTTTCAAATGGTCAAGCGTTTGTGGCACAAGCATGTTGCGCAGTCTTGTTGAAACCACATCTCCTGGACATCATGGTTATTCAATTCAGGAATGAAAAAGTTAGTAATCATGGCTCTATACCGATCACCATTGACTGTAACGTTCTGGCCATCATCGTTTTTGAAGAAGTACGGACCAATGATTCCACCAGCCCATAAAACGCAGCAAACAGTCAGTTTTTCTGGATGTAACGGTGTTTCGACATGCACTTGAGGATTAGCTTCACTACAAATGCGGCAGTTTTGTTTGTTGACGTTGCCATTCAACCAAAACTGCGCTTCATCACTAAACACGATAAAATGGACGTAGTGCGCGATACTTATTCCGCACAGAACCATTATTTTCGAAATAAAATTGCACTATTTGCAAGCCTTGTTCAGGCGTGAGTCTATTCATGATGTATTGCCAAACCAAACTGAGAATAAATCACTTGACAGCTGTTAAATCGGTTGCAGTCTTGAACAGTAATGCCAACTTAAAGTGCTATACATCGAAAAAAAAACCCTTTACAAAATAACCAAATGTAAACAATACCTTTTTCACCTGTCAAATGCTAATTGTCGTAGCAATATTAAGTATGTATGAACACCAAATATTGTTTCAATTAAAAAGGCATATGTGAACATAGTATAAAACTATTTACTGGTTGCTATTTTTGATATATGATGTTGTATACCGATTTTGCAGAATCAGTAGCAATTACATGATAATGTATAAACAGCTTGACATAATAAAAGTGATTTTTCACAGACTTGATTTAAACACCCTACAGACGGACATGGCTTAATCAATTTCATTATAGATACTGATCCAGAATACTTTATGGGGTCTATAGCACATATTGGAAAGAGTAAAAAAATTAAGAAAAGTAGACTTTATATTTCGGAAATTTATACTTCATTGTTTTGTTTGCTGAACGAACAAAAGTTTGGTTCTTTATGATTTACAATCCAAGAAAATTGCGAAAGATATAAGCACATTTTGGCTTATTGGCACATATTGAAGGGGCGTGCCACGATAAAAAAAAACTCAAAACTGGTGTCTTGCGACCACCCTACTGTTCAATGTACATATGCTGTTTATTGAAATGATTGATAATTTTAAAAGACTTTCGTCAGATGTTCAATATTATTTTCTTTAAATTATTTTAGTGATAACATTTTGACCTGTGATGTTTTTCCTTTAAATTACGTGAGAATATTATTGGATTTAAACACGAATACATGAGGTTGAAGGTTTATCGAGCTAAATGTGGGTACAAACCAAAAACGAACGAAAAAATTTAATTGTTCTTACATCACGTTGTTATAGAAAGGCAAAACCTTTGAAAACAAAAAGAATTTCATTTCAGAGAAATGTAATTGAGGATTAATTTCATTGCATGTTGTAATTTGTTAAATGGATTCAAGAATATTCAAAACACTACGGAATTGTTGATATGAAAATTCCCACTATTCAAGTGAAACACTATTGTCAGGGTCAATTCAATTCAAGGAGTTTTACCCGCTATCAGAAATAGCCGCCGATTACTGCCGCAGCTTATTACGTCTGAAGGCTTACTTATAAAACCATTGTATGCGAAAAATATATTTGGCAAATATTGTAAAGAAGTTTGGTAAAAATGTTATATTTCCAAAAAATCAAGAACATTACAGCTGTTTTCTGTCTTTAAGCTTTCAGCATGTCTTTTGGCGGCCAACATTTCGGTGATGTCAACCAGCTCGTCAGCAAACTTGAAAATACTTAAAAAATTGTATTCCATATTCTTTTATGCGTAAACAATTAATGAGAATTTATAGGCGTTTTCAAGTCTATTTTTGTTTGTTATCATCGAAATATCAAAATAAGACCGCTAACATGGCAGTTAGAACCTAAGGTCCCTATTATAGTTTACAACATTTGTTCATTTAATGTTGTATTTTTTGAAAAGTGATTATGGCTTACAACTATTGTAACAAGTGTTGTCAAAAACGTACAACACATAATAAGATGTTGTCAAAAACTTACGACACCTAATTAAGTGTTGTCTTTTATATTTATAAAAAAAAACAATTAATTATCAAAATTTATTAACAAAATACAAATAAAAGCTCTGTTTCTTTACTCTACTTTGGGATCCCGTGCGATCCCAATTTGCACGAAAAACGTTCCCGTACTTTAAAATTGGGCAAAGGAGAGTATTTGTTCTCACATTATGCTTCCTCTTCTTGCACAAAACAGCCTGTCAGCTGTTTCAAGGAATAAACAATAGCATAGAAAAAATAAATGTTTTGCGGAAACTAAAAGAAAAATTAGAAATTAGTGGAAAAAGATATTTTAAAGCATTCTCTAAAAAATTGTTAATTGTTATATACATAAGTATGTATTTATATTTTCGAATTCATTCATGTATATGAATTTGTCAGTTCTGTTGTGTTCGTAAAAAGTTTTGTGCATTTTTTTTCACACTTCGTATTATATTTAAAATACTTTTAAATATAATAATATTTTAAACATCCAAGTGTGAGTGATAAAGAACTGTGTTGTGCGATGAATCGTATTTGGCCATTAACACGCTTGCGGGTGTTTACTCAACATCTCAGTTGGTTCAGGAATCCCGGGTATCTCTAAACGAGATAGGGAGACATTCTGATCTGGAGCTTCGCTGGGTACCTGGACACAATGGTGTGTCCGGAAATGAGATAGCGGATGAACTGGCAATATCCGGTTCCCGCCTTCATCAGGAGGATATTGACGAATTCGTAAATATTCCTCTCAATAGCTGCAAGCAGCTAGTACAACGACAGCTGCTAGGAATCGCGCAGGATAGGTGGTCGAACGAGATCACCTGTCGAATATCGGGTCTTACATGGCCCAGGTATGAGCATAGGAGAACTATGGCCTTGCTGGACTTTCCGAGGCACAGGCTCCATACCCTTGTGGGTGTTCTAACAGGACATTGCCACATGGGAGCACATGCGAGAAGACTGAATCTTCCATACAATGACTTCTGCAGAGGTTGCAGAGATGAGAAAGAGGAGGAGAGTGTCGAACACTTTCTCTGCCGCTGTCCGGCACTCTCTAACAGGAGAGCGAATTGCTTGGGCAGACCGACACTAGAGGGATTACCGGAAGTGTCGGAATGCGGATTGGACAGGGTGGACTCCTTCATCCGTTCGTCGGGCTGGTTCAGGGTGGAACCGGTTGAGCTTGTGTAGGGAGATCTCCCTACAGCCTATTTCGGGTAACACAACGGGACCTTTTCTAGGACCCAAGTGAGTCGGTCTCAGGCCGGACCTCATAACATAACATAACATAAGTGTGAGTGACTTTTTGTTTGGTATAGTAAAAAAGTTGAAACAGCTGACTTTTGTTTAAATATTTTACCGCCAAAAGTACACAGAAGAATTTTTCAATTGATGTTTCGTAAAATATTAAAAGAAATAAAAAAAAAATTCCTAAGGAAACCGTGAAAAAAATATTATTTACTATTTGCTTCAAAATAACATTGATCAAATCGAAGGTAATGAAATGATGAAGTGCAAAGGTACATATATTTATTTATTAACAAAAAGTAAATGTATGCCTAACCAACCTCTCAGTAGATAGTTACTGGAACGATATTGTTGAGCATATCTTGGACGAGGTTATCGATGACGTTATTTTAGTCGCATTGTATCATCGCAGAATGTTTAGTTCAGTTCCAAAGTCAATGAAGGGGTCCTTCGATATTTTAACTGGACTAGATGACAACAGATTTTTACAAATACTACGTGTGAGCAGAATTCAATTCCATTCTCTTGTTGTTTTAATTTCGGATTATTTTGAATTCAACCAACCTCAATTATGTGAACAATTCCCAGTTGAGTACCAATTGACAATTGTTCTGTACAGACTTGGATCATATGTAGAGGGCGCAAGTATTGGAAAAATTGCCACTTTCTTCGGAGTTGCTGATGGAGGTACAATAACCAAAATTACCAAACGTATTTTCAGAGCATTTTTACGTTTGCAATTAAAGTCGCTCAGACATACCATGAATTTCCATTTTGCATTGGATACGTTGATGTTCCAGCTTTTTTCGCGATTTCTTTTTATAACTTTTTTAATATTTTCTACTTTTTTGGTCTTCCATTGCAAATTTAAGAAATGTTTACAATTCACTTTATTATATGTAAGCAAAAAACAATGTGGCGCCAAATTTAGTAAATTAAAAATTTATGAGATTTGTTGTTGCCGAGTTTTAAATTTATCAAGATTTATTAAATTTAAAATATCTCCAAGATCTACAACAGTACTTTAATACGAAGCGTGAAAACCGTAAGTATTTATTATACTTTTTGGTTTCAATTACAACATTTCTTATAATTTAACTTAAGAAATAAAAAATATACAGACTCTGTTGCATCAAATAATATAGTAGGCACCGGTAATTTAGAAAAAAACATTGTTGTCATAATTTTTTTTCATTCAGTCTAGTTTGCGATATACATACATATGTGTGTACATATGTATAAACGCTAAGACACATTCGTTTGTTCTGATTTTACTTTTTAACTTTTTGTAGTAAATGAAATAAATTGTTAGGTATTAAACAATACATCCAGTACAATACATTCGTTTACAAAGTACGAGTTACAGCAGACTTTCAAAAAAAAAAACTATGAAAATGAATTTTTTACATATTGAACAATCTTCTTTTAAAACTATTCTCATTTGGTTCGTTTTTTATTTTCAAGGGAAGATTATTATACAGATTACGACCTTTGTAAAAAAGTGAACTTTGCATAGCACTTGTCTGTAGTGCCATCTCTAAAATTGTAAATGGCAATCTTGTTCTGCTTTATCTTGTATGCAGATAGGTAGACATAAGAATGCGAATTGTATCATGAAATAAAGACAGTCTTGTTACAACTATCAACGAATGCGTTTCATTTAATAAACAAATAATAAGAATCTGCGATAACTCTAAGATTTTGTGCATTTCTTAGCTGGTAGTGTTGTATTTGCCCCACCAATGGTTCACTGTTCACATGGGTATTGCGGTGCATTTCCCATCTTCATTTTTCGTATAAACTTTAGAGTGTTAATTTCTATTCTCTGTTGAATGTTCAGTCATTTTAATGAGTTGAGTATGAACTGAATTGAGGTGTATCGATTGCATTTTAAAATAGTGCGCATAGATTTGTTTTGCTACCTGAGTTTTTGTACAGCACGTGTATAATATTGTTGACCCGAACTCAAAATGAGGTTTAATAATTGCATTATAAATATTAATTGAAGTAATTACAGAAATTTTATTTCGAAGTATTTTAAAATATCCAATTTCGTTTACCGATCTTTTTGCATATATAATCAAATATAAACTTAATTATTTATTTGCTTTAAGAGCCTTTTGAAATGTATTAATTGAGGTCCAAAAATGAACCTTTTTAAAAAAGAGAAATGCGGTCGGGGGATCCCCGTTAGGAACGAAGTTCCTTACGTTTTTTCTTCATCTTCGAATGTAATACAAGGTGAAATCTGTATGTTTTTGAAATTATCAAATTTTATATGCTTCTTAAAAATGATTTTTTTTTTGTCAATCTGCTACAAAACCAAGAAAATTTTTCAATATTGCTGTTTATTGTTGTGACAAACTTTACTTTAGCGACATCTATCCGTTTTCACAACTAATTAATACCACTGTGCTAGTTGAAAAAACCGACAAACGGGGCACCCAGTGACTAAACATAATTCGGGTGCGCTGAATTCAGTGGTGCTATCCGTTTTTCTAGGTTAGCTCGCGTTTTCGAGATTTACCGTTATTTTAAAAATGGAGGAGGTTGCACTACATGTATTGAACTAACTAAAAAAATTTTTCGTTTATTGAACTTTAGTAAAAAACCGAAATTCCGCAATAAAATAACATTTAATCTGATATATAATTCATAATTAATTTTTTTTTTGAAAAAAGAAAATTATTTTTTGCAAATTTTTGAAATTTTGTGATCTTTAAAACTACATAAAAATTGAAAAATTAAGCAATGCCAACAAATTTTCACGTGTATATAAAAAATTATGTTTGAAACATAACGAGCTTTAAATGACCAAAATCTGTGGGCAACTTGTGATTTTATTCACAAAAGATGAAAAATTGTAGTTTCAACCTGTTACCACACGAAGCCTCAAAAATTGAAAAGAAAATTTTTCTTGTTAATTAAATTACATTTCTGCATGTTCATATAAAAAGTTTTTTGTAATTATCTAACATTAAGATGTGTTAAAAAAGTGTTATGAAACCTTTTTGCATAATTTGGATTATATATATGTTATTTTATTGCGGAATTTCGGTTTTTTACTAAAGTTCAATAAACGAAAAATTTTTTTAGTTAGTTCAATACATGTAGTGCAACCTCCTCCATTTTTAAAATAACGGTAAATCTCGAAAATGCGAGCTAACCTAGAAAAACGGATAGCACCACAGCGTACCCGAATTAGGTTTAGTCACTGGGTGCCCCGTTTCGTGACGATTTCTACTAATTTGCACTACCAGCAAGCCGCGTTAAGGAACTTCGTTGAAATATTTGATGGCTTTTTCAGCTGTCTATATGCCGACGACATTTCGTTGGTGCTAATCAACTCATCAGTAGACTCGAAAAATTCTTAAAAGAGTTTTTGAAACTTAACTACTTATTCCATAATTCCCATGAACAAAATGAGAATCAGAAATGATCAAACAAACCTTTGACACAACAAACATTTCTTTTCGTTTTTGCAACTCTTACTTCTCTTTGCAACCTTCTATACAACGAGTCACCATTGGTTACTACGATTTGTATTTTTGAAAGTATCAGAAAGTAAAAGCTTTTTGAATATTCAAATCTGAACTTAATTATTTATTTGCTTTAAGAGCCAATTGAAATGCATTAATTTAGGTCCAAAGCAAATAAATAATAAACTTAAAGCAAAAACGAAAGCCAAATATTTTATATTGTTAACGTTTTCTATTATTTTATTATTTATTTTTATATTTATATTTATTCTCAAATATTTATTCCCAAAAACTTTGTTTTACTTTCATTTAGTTTTAGTTGTTCATTTTTAGCCATTCATTTACTCTCCCTAAATCGTGCAACATAATATCTTTACAACGTTCTTCGTTTGCTGCTATACTATAAATGAGAGTGTAGTCCGCTGTAATAGATTTTGCAAATCATTAATATATAAACAATAATGGACCCCTTGGGTACTCCAAAATCGTTTATTTCTGATTGTGATTTTATTTCATTTACTACTCTTGCCTGTTTTCTTCCATTTAAATATGTTTCAAACCATCTAAGCTCTGTAGCACTTATGCCATACATGTATAGTTTATGCTATATATTTATATTTATCTACAGTCTCAAATGCTCTTTTAAAATCTAGGAACGTAGCTATTATTTGATTGCCGTTTTCAATTTTTTTCCACTTGTTAACAACATAATTAACTGTAGTTTCACATGAGAAGTTTTTTCGAAAACCTGATTGGTATTTTGACAATATTTCATTATTTTTTATGTATTTTTCCAATTGAAGTTTCACCACTTTTCAATTATCTTTTCACTTGTTTTTAACATATTTATTGGTCTATATTCCTCAAACTTTTTTGTTTTGTTAACCTTTTCAATTGGAATAACTATAGATTCTTTCCAACTTTCTGGGAAAGTTCCAGTTTTCAGAGATTCGTTGATTATATTTAATAGCGCGTTTCCGATTATGTCCCAATTGTCTAAAATTATCGTTGTTGTCACTTTATTAAAATCTGGTTTTTTATTTAATGATTTCCATATGTTTTTTAATTCCAATATGTTCGTTGCACGAATTTTAAAGTTATTGCTTATCACAGCTATGTTATTTGTGTATTGCACATTGTCTATTGCCTCTGTCATTTCATTCCTTTTAATTCTATGGAGGAAACGTTTTTAACACAATAAATAAAATAACACAAATTTTTTTTGATAACTTGAGCTGTCACAACCCTGACGTTTTCTTTTGCGGTAAAATATTCGTTTTTATTCGTTCCCGTACTTTTGTGCATTTTTGTCTCTTTTTGAAAGAAATTATAGTTTACTCTCATTTTACCGAACTTTTCCCAAAAAGTAAAGAAACAGAGCTAAAAATGCATCTGTATACAGAATTATCACCCATTTTTTGATTTCAAAACAATTTATTTTGTGTTTGGTGCAACTACCGATTTAAGCTGCAATGTACAATTTTTTGGTCCTTTCATTATCATTTCATTATACAAAAACAAAATGCATGTTATTTTTATTGAAGCTGTTCTTATTGTAGGGTAAAGGTTACCTTATTAGTTGTATCATGGTACAGTGCATGATACAACTAACAAGGTAGCCTTTTCGCTACAATAAGAACAACTTCAATAAAAATAACATGAATTTTTTTTTGCACAACTTATGCAAACTGTCAAAACGACGCCACTTTTACATTTACAGAAGAGAGATGCACTAAGCTTACGCGGATTTGCTACCTCGTTTTGGCTGCCTTTCATCTCTGCAATCTCTTGACAACCTAAAGTAGTCAGTTGATTAACGGTTTAGCTGACGAGGCTACCTTGTTAATTGTATCATGGTACAGTGTATATATTTACAGATGCTCTACAACAACAATTGCTAAAAACAACAATCGACATTAACATAAATTTGTATGGCTTTGTTTGTATTTTTCTAACAAAAACGTTTTTCAATCTTCTCATTTCTGCCAATGCATTTCTACACGATAGCTGCGTTGTTATATGAAATACAACACCAAAAAAAAATCTTCATTTCTTTTGTCAAAATGTCAAAATTTTTTGTATTTCTACGGTAAAATGCTCTACAAATAAAAACCAACTCTGTAACATACACAACACCTAGATGCTGTAGACCATAATCGCAATAAGAGCTGTATGTTGTGTTGTAAACCATAATCGGGGGGCAACTGGTTTGCCAGCAATACTTTAGGAACAAAGTGTCAAAATACAAAGGTATTTGCGAAACAAATACGGCATTCATATACACATGTGTTGTATATGTTTCAATTGATACAGATAAATTGTATGTACTCCTATATAAATTAGCGGTATTCACACCGAACTTGTTAATTTGTTAAAGTTAGCAACTGTGAACGACCCCCTTTTTCAAACTTTGTTAGTCTGGTAACTTTCGCAGTAAACCAGCTGATTTATTGTTCCGACACAATTTATTATTCTGAAAAAATTAAACATGCCACGAGAAAGTGTAAAAAGAAACAATTGTAAACTATTTAATTACTCATGCTTTGACACAAATAACGTTTGCTGACGGTAAGTAGACAAGAAAGTTTAATAGTCTAATTACAAATAATTTATTAATGCAGAAATTTTCCACGATGATGAAGATGAAACCGAAAATGTACTGGATGAGCTGTATGAAGATTTACATGCTGTCATGAAGTGTCGCAGAGGAGTTGTGTGGGAGACCTGGTAGTTTTCGACTTGTTGGCTTTAGCATTTGTTGTATATTGTGCGAATTTTAGCTCTGTCTTTTACAGTTTGGGAGTTACGTTTAATTGTTACTTTACGTTGTATGGGGACACCTAGTAGTTTTCGACTTTTGTTGTTGTTGTTGTAAGTAAGGCATCTGGGAATACATACGCTGTACGAATTTCGGCTCTCTATCTCTTACGGTTCGAGAGTTATAGCTAACTGTTACTTTAAGTTGTAAAGGGACAGCTGGTAGTTTTAGAGTTGTTGTTGTTCCTAGCATTTGTTGTTGTGGAGCATATGTGAATACATATATTATCAAATTTCATTCCTCTGTCTCTCACGGTTCGAGAGGAACGGCTAATTGTTACTTTACTGTGATTTTTTTTTTAGCTTTTGTTGTTGTAGGGCATATGTAAATACATATATTGTGCTAATTTCAGCTCTCCGTCTTTTACAGTTTGGGAGCTACAGCTAATTGCTACTTTACGTTGTATAGGGACACCTGGTAGTTTGCGACTTGTTGTTGTTTTTAGCAATTGTTGTTGTAGAGCATCTGTAAATATATACACTGTACCATGATACAACTAATAAGGTAACCTTTTCCCTACAATAAGAACAGCTTCAATAAAAATAACATGCATTTTGTTTTTGTATAACTTCTGTAAACTGTCAAAAAGACGTCGCTTCTATATTTATAGAGAAGAGATGAACAGAGCTTACATTGATTTGCTGTTTCGTTTTGGCTGCCTTTCATCTCTGCATTCTCTTGACAAACTAAAGTAGTCAGATGATTAACGATTTAGCTGACGAGGCTACCTTATTAATTGTATCATGCACTGTACTAATTTCAGCTCTCTATCTTTTACGGTTCGAGAGTTATAGCTGATTGTAACTTTTCGTTTTATGGGTAGTTTCCGACTTGTTGTTGTTTTTAGTATTTGTTGTTGTAGCGACAAAGGAACAACAACATCCTGTGAAAATTTCAGCTCTCTAGCTCTTACCGTTTCGGAGAATGGACGCTGTGATGGATGGACGGACAGACGTGGAAGTCTCGGTAATAGGGTTCCGTTTTACTCTGATGAGTATGGAACCCTAAAAAAGAGCATTTTAAGTGTTTGGTTCTCTTTAGATGTTTCTTTTTAGTTTATGGCGATATGTACAATGCAAGAAAAATCAAATTAAAAAATTTATTTCGGTGAAATATAGCTATAAATAAATTAAAAAAATTTTTATGTGGATGTTAATTTATTGTTGTTTGAAATTTTTTCTTATCAAACATGTTTTGTTTACACTCAACTTGTGATTCTCTTGAAGTATTCTTCTCCTTTTGTTTTTGTTATGCATACATACACACGTACATACACACAATGAATGAAACATCAAAATAAACTACTTTGTAATATATTAATATTAATAAAAAAAAAAAATCGATAATAAATTAATAAAGAGAACTATTTAAATGCGGATGCCAATTAATTTGCTGTTGTCTTTAGTATACATGCGTACATACAGTATTACATGCGTACATACATACATACATACGTACATTATAATTAAAAATTTTTTTTTTCCGTTTGACAGTTGCTATAAAATTTGTAAATCACAGTTGAAAAAATTTCACAGCAACAGGGGTCGATTCTGGTTCTGTGAAATGGTGAAATGAAAAGTGTTTGCACGTTTTCATAGCAGTTGTGATTTGCGTTCTGTGAAAAACTAAAACAATACGTCACAGCGTTGTCATATGAAAACAATACTGGAATTAACCGGGTTTTTTCATCGTTACAATACTTTTGCGATTCTGGGGATCGATTCTGTTTCTGTGAAAACGTGAAATGAAAAAAAAAACTTTACATTTTCGTTTTCATAACAACTTTTCACTTTATCATTTCACATTTACACGAATTGCGACTCCCGTTTATTTAATGAAAAAGTGTTTCATCCCATATGTTGCTGTGAAACATTTGCATCTGTGATTTATAAATTTGGCAGCAAACGTCAAACCAGGAAAAAACTTTTAAACAGGATACACATACATATGTACATTAGAGCGACTCACCAAAAAAAGTGCTCGATGTACCCTTCTGAAAATGAAACTTGGACTTTTCTAAGATAACAATTAAAATATTTCGACTCTAGCCGCTCTAGTAAAAGGGTATATTTTTGCATGTTTTGTTAATTTAACAATCTGTTTCCTTACCAACATATACAACATGATCATCGTAAGAATGGTTATTTTTAAGACGCTTCCAACTGTATATACAATGTGTCCAGGGACGATCATCCATGTACCTTTTTTAAGGATTTCCTGTTTGGGACTGTTTGTAATAAAAATGCCAAATTAACGTATTTTAATCTTTAGGCGATTTAATTAAACACGGGCCTCAGCTTTTTTTGAAATTCGTGCTAGTTCGTGTTTTCACAAAAATGCAATGGGGTGGTAACCCTTTGCTTTAAATAGGGTAATATGGGTATCAAATTTTTTCTTTTGCCAAGTATATCATCCTTGTATATAAAGAAAAATTTATAATTATTTTCCTGAAGATGCCAACAAATTGTTAGCGAAATATTGAAAATACAGGCCTGTTTTGAAATCACAGTGATTTAAAATCACGAACGGTTTCAAAATCACGGAGGTGATTTCTTGCTGTTCTGAAAATCACGAGATTTAAGAGTTTTCGGCGTGCTTTTCTATTTTCGAAATCACGGATAAACAGCTGGTTTGTTTTGTTTACATACCTAATTATAAAGAGGAAAGACGCGGAAAGTTAAACAAAAGAAAATAAATACAAGAGTGTTGCCACTGTTCTAAACTAGGTATTTTTGTAATATACATAAATTTTTTGCTTTTATATCATTGAATTTACCAATTAAAATTCGAAATTATTCATAAAATTAAAACATTAGTTATAAATTTAATTAAATTTTGTTTAATATAATTTGTTTAATTGAATAAATTATCAATAATTCATTTGGCTCATACAATCAGGTAACTACAATATATTTTCGAACAAAACAAAACAGCTGACTGCTAAAAGGTAAAAAGTAAATCACGAAGATTATGAACAGAAGTATATCTTTCTTTAAAAGCAAACAGTGTTTTCAGTAATTTGTGATTTTTTCAATTTATTTTGTATAAAAGATATAATATTATTGCATGAATAAGTAAAAAACACATTACATAAAGTACTCAATAAGTTTTTTATTTGGTTTCTAACAAAATAATTGTAAAACATGTGCAAGTGATTCAAAATCGGTAGTCGTTTAGCTGACCGGTTTCAAATCACGAAATTACTAAAAAATGTGTGTACAGAACACCATTTCAGTGATTTCAAATCACTTTCGTGAAAAGTGATTTTCAGAACATGTCTGATAAATACATAATTGTTTAAAATTATTTTTTATAAAAAACCAAAGATCAAAAGCTTGAATAATTAAATCTTCAAACTCAAATCTTTTCTTTATTTGACAGAATAACTCAGCATCGAATTCAATACAATTATCTATAAGTTGGTTATAAATTTCAACGGCAATTCTACACTGCAACATTTTTTCTTTTGCGTGAACACCAAGATAAACTTCATATCTTGGTAAATTTTTTTTTTTTTTTCACAAAACTTAAAATCATATAATGAGTTATGTTTTATATAATCATCTTTTACAAAATTTGTCAATACTACTTTAAAAAGCTTTGACATAGCACCATGCATTTGTATACCTACACTTTGAAATGTTTTATTAATATTATTTATGAAATTAAGAATATACTTTAAGAAGCAAACATACAATTGATTTATGTCATTCAAATTTTCTAAAATATCTTTAGCGGTATCGATTTTGTCGAACGGCGTAGAAAACCCCCCGAGATGCACAACTTATTTCTACTATATTTTCTAAAATATTACTTGTGTACATAATTTGAAAGCCGAAATATTTTCATATAATTGTAGAATTCCAATGAAAGCCATCTGGTTTGAGCTGGGTGAAGAATTTTTTGGTTTAATTTCTAACAAAGTTTGTATTTCGAAAAGTATGCTTGTTGTAAGTGATCGTAAGAATGCTATCTATTAGTCTCTTTCTTTCTTGAGTAAATTAAAGTATAAACATTTTTTAAAGTTTTCTTTCAATTACTTTCTCGTAGTTCCCATAAATTTAAAAAGGAGCGAAGCTAGAAAAACGTTAAAGTACAAAAACTTCTGTGAAGAAACACTTCAAACGTCATTTTAGTGTTTTTTAATCAAAATTACGTAAAAATGACGTAAAATCGTCACATCTAACACCCCTGCTTGTGCGCCAACTCATTGACAAAATTTGAAACATTAGGTGATATGGAAATTTTATTATTAGCATGCTATTATTTTACGTACAGTTGTAAAACCTTTATTAATGTTAAAATTTTTGAGGATTTAATAAAACAGCGTAAAAAAAGTAAATGCGATTAGTTGAACATTGAACTGAGTAAATGGGGCTTCGAAAGCAAGATACATACATACATAGGTGCATATATTTATTTAAAAAAATTCTAATTTAAGCAAAACACAAAGCATTAAAATGAACCACTTAATTTAATTAATGCAGCTAGCCAAGAAAATATACAAACAGAAGTTTTGGATCAAAATTGAACTGTTTAGTTTTCTGCACTTTTAATAGCATTTAATTTTTTTAATTGTAGGATATTTTCCGCAACCAACACCGTTTAATACGTTTTATTGAACAATCAATTCGCTTATGCAGCAATCAATCGCTGAAGGCTGCACAAGAGCAGCCACAACATCAATTAGAAGCAGATTTCCAAATAACGAAATCGATGACCTCACAATTATCAACTGCTGTACCTGAACCAATTACACATGAGCCAGATGTCGGCAATCAATTCAAATACAGCCAACTGTCAGTGCGTCTGGCCACACCCCAACAGTTGCAACCCAAGCCTGATAATGCCGAAGAATTGGGGTTTGGAAAATTATTTACTGACCACATGTTGAAAATTTACTATCACAAGAGTTTAGGTGGTTGGCAAAAGCCTCAAATAACACCTTTGGAAAATTTGGTGATACATCCTGCTGCCAAAGTATTACACTATGCTGTTGAGGTAAGTTTTCTAGAGAAAAACCAAAACAGAATTATGTCGATATCTCGCTAGAATAAGTTCTACCGCAAACAAGTAAGAGTGCTATATTCGACTGTGCCGAATCTTATATACACTTTACCAAAGTGTAATTAGAAGCATTTCTATATATAGATGTGTAATATCAGGTCGTATATGAACTTTGATATATCCAAGTTTATTTGAAAAATAGGCACTTTTATGTATATTAAAATAATGAATTTTGACCAAGCATTAGCAGAAACTATAAGTGCATTTTTTTTTTTTTTTTTTTGGTAAAATAAATAATAATATGTTTATATATTACTTAAAAAACAATCTATTTTTAGTAACTAAAGCTTCGTATAGACGGTTGCCAGATCTTACAATATTGTAAGACCTAACAACGTGCTGGCAATCTACTAGAAATACAAAATTGTCAGCAGTAAGAACATTATTAGTTCAGACAATTGCAAGAAAATCTTACAATTCCATTGCCAGACAATTGCCTGACAATAAATTTAGCTACCAACGAAAATTGTCAGCTTACACTGATCTAAGATTTTCTACGTATCAAAAATTGTCAGCCAATTGTCATTATCAAAATACACACACACACACGCCATTCCGAAGCAATTAAACGAAAATCGCTTAATTGAGCAATATGCAATAAAACGAAACACCCATGCGTAGATGGAAAATAAAACTCATTTCTTTATTAAGTTGAAAAATTGTTTAGGTTTATTAAAACAAAATAAAAATCAGGGACAGAACCACTACCTTTTTGCCGCAACATATTTTTTTACGTTTGTGGAGCAAAAAAAAAAAAAAATGAAGTAGACGAAATCAATTAAGCGACACAATTAAACGGGTATTTTAGCTTAGACAGGCTCGAACTAGCAACATGCAGATTGATAAGCAGCTCACTCTACCACTGAGCCATCATCGGTTGTTTATGAGAGAGTCATTTTAGATGTATACATGTAGTTTCATGTCAAAATTTTACCCTCTCTCTTATAGGTTTAATTTTTCATAAAACAAAGGCAAGTTCTATGTTGAAACACACACATGAGACTCATCGTTGTGTGTTGTGAACAGCGATGCCAGTAAACGTTGCTCAAAAACATCATTTTTGGGAAAAAAATCGTCAAATTAAAAATTGAAAGATTAAAAATAAACGTCGTTGTTGATGAAAGCCTGTGTATTTATTTGAAAAAAAAAAAAAAAAATTACTTAAAAGAACAATTTATTAACAGGAACTAATGTTTAGAACGCGTTAAAAATTATATAAAAATTATACAAAAGAATGTAGTTTGTACTTTAGGGTAATTTCTTTTAATGAAACTTAGTAGTCTGAACTAACTGCTTTGAAAACTAAAAATATACGTTTTTTCTAAATTTTTTATGCATATGATGTATTTCACATTTGTGTTTGACGTTTTTATTAAATCAGTTTTAATATTCCCACCAACACAACTTCAGCTATTATATTTTAAATATTCGTTATTTAATAATAAATAATAATAATATTCTTTAAGAGAAATATTTCTTTTTAATACATTCATTTTGCCAGGAGCCTCTAAAGTTTGTGTTGCTTAAGTTGATATAATATTATTATTTTCTATATCTGAAGGTATTTTTATTAAATGTATTTCCTGTAATTTATTCGAATATTTTTGTTGATATATTGCTCTCATTCGGATAGCTTCTTCCGAACAATGAAGCGTAACATCGACAAAAATATTTAGATAAATACGATATATCCCAAAAGTAATGCATTATACTTTTTAAATATGTATTTAATATAAAAACTCATAGTTTTATGTTTACAAAAGTGGTCGAAATCCTTACCCTCGAGGAATATAAGAATACGTACTTCCAAAATTTTTTAAGTAATTGTTTTTTTTTTTATTGGTTTTTTATCTTCTAAATCATTTTCTTTTGTGTTGTAAAGTTTTCCGTTTACCTCTGGTCGGATTTAAGTCGCCATCGTAATAAAAAGGTACAACAAGCAATTTAAATAGATGTTGTGTTACACTATGATATTGAATGAAGTTATTATTTCTGTACGAATGTAGCATGATTTTTAATCAAATTTTGTTTCATGCCAATTTTAGTTACCAAACATCAGTTAAACGAAAAAAAATAATTAATTTTTAATGTTTGTCCCATCTGGGATTCGAACTCGGACCTCTTGGCGCTGTATAATAATAAGTTATAAAGGGTGTTTTTTTTATCGATGTATAGAAATTTAAGTTGCAATAAAACAACGATGGATTGTTCGATTGACATGAATTTTATTTATCCGGAAGATAATCCTGTGGCATTACATTTTAAATATGATTTCTGGCATATGACCGCCACGGCTGTCGCGGATGTAGTCCAATCTGGACGTCAAATTTTCGATGACTTTTTCCAACATTTGTAATAATAACACGCGAATGTTGTCTTCCAAATGGTCAAGCGTTTGTGGCTTATCCGCATAGACTAGCGGTGTTAAATCACAAGATCTTGGAGGCCAATTCACAGGTCCAAAACGTGAAACTAGGCGGTCACTAAACGTGTCTTTCAAAAAATCGATTGTGGCACGAGCTGTGTGACATGTTGCGCCGTCTTGTTGAAACCATATCTCCTGGACATCATGGTTATTCAATTCAGGAATAAAAAAGTTAGTAATCATGCCTCTACACCGATCACTATTGACTGTAACGTTATGGCCACCATCGTTTTTGAAAAAGTACGGACCAATGATTCCACCAGCCCATAAAGCGCACCAAACAGTCAGTTTTTCTGGATGTAACGGTGTTTCGACATGCACTTGAGGATTAGCTTCACTCCAAATGCGGCAGTTTTGTTTGTTGACGTAGTCATTCAACCAGAAGTGTGATTCATCGCTAAACAAAATTAGCTTATGAAAATCGGGAACGACGGCAATCTCGTTTTGCACTTCTTGCAAGCGTTGTTCAGGTGTGACGCTATTCATGATGAATTGCCAAACCAAACTGAGAATAAATCACTTGACAGCTGTTAAATCGGTCGCCATATTGACAAGTAATGCCAACTTAAATTGCTATACAGCGAAAAAAAACCCTTTATATACTATATACATATGTATATATATATATATATATATATATATATATATATATATATATATATATATATATATATATATATATATATATATATATATATATATATATATATATATATATATATATATATATATATATATATATATATATATATATATATATATATATATATATATATATATATATATATATACATATATGAAGGAAAACTGTATGAAAATATGTAGGAAAAATCAAACGTAATTAATCAATTGGCTTAGTGATGTATTTTAAATCAAAAGAATCAAAGCAAACTCGTTCCTAGTATCAATTATTCGTTCTTCTACGTTATTTTTTTCTACAGGTGTATACACACACAAATGAACGTGTTTGTGCTTTGCTTCAATAATTCCTCCATAATCAATCCCAACCTTTTTACGCGTATTTATGCACATGAGTTTGAGCACGCGCTCACTTACATACATACATATGTATATTTCCACACAATAAGACAGACGAACATTCACTGGCGTATGCATTGAACAAGTACAAGAATAAAATTAAATAAAACAAAACAAAAAGAAACAAATAAATAAGTTTTTTTTTATTCCTTTTTGGCCAAACGATTAATTTTATTACTAATCATTTTTAAAAAATGTAACTGTTTACAGCTTTTTGAGGGCATGAAGGCTTATCGTGGCGTTGATGGTAAAATACGTATTTTCCGTCCCAACATGAATATGTGCCGCATGAACTTAGCCGCCAAACGTTCCGGCTTACCCACATTTGAGGGTGAAGAATTTATTAAATGCTTATCCCGCCTCGTGTCAATAGACTCCGAATGGGTGCCACACACAGAAGCTGCCAGTTTATACCTAAGACCGACGCTGATTGGTATTGATGTAAGTACTTACATTAATTTTACTTTATAATCGAACTTAATGATTTACAATTATAAAATTTATTCGGCTTTGCTTCGGTAGTGTCGCCGACAGTAATAAAATTGACTGCGTGTTCCTCAATGTCGCAGGAAAATGTAGTCGCTCGATGTCGAATCAATTTGGATTCCTCTATGTCGATAGCTTGCGTTCGCATGGGCTTACGTCAGGAAATTTTTTTCGTTTACTTTACAGACACTCCAGACCAGCAAATTAAAGTTTTGGTTGATTTTTTATTGCAGTATTGACAAAAACTACTAAATTGTTCTTGTGTAAATACAACCCTTCATACAAATGGTCAGCTGTATCTGACAAGCTAAAGCAAATACATACATACATAAATAAGTACAAAATAAAAAAGCGAACATCTTAAAAGTGCGGAAATAGTTTTTGAGGTATTTTGAAATTGAAAAGTATTCTTTTGCAATTTGACGCACTGAGCACTGGCATTCCTCTGGCAAAGTCAGGATTTTCTTTCATTCAGCAAACAAACGAACTGTTTAGGAAAACTACATATGTACATACAGATGATAATTGTTTAATATATTCCAGCTTTGTTTCCCTGTTTTTTTTAACAAATAAATATAAAATTTTTTCTATAAATTCCCACTCGATAGCAAAACAACATTTGTTTTTGCAGTGCTGACGACATGATCGATATAGAGGAATCGGATTTTGTATAAAAACACTCACATCTTTTCGACTTGTCTGTCGAAAAGAACGTTATAGAGGAACTCAAAGTAATTTTTGTTTCGCTTAGAATGAGAACAATCGCACGACTTCGACATTGAGGAATAGGCAGTAGAAGTTGATCGATTGGTTAAATAAAACTATCAGTAATGGAGAATGTATGTGGCAGAATACGCTTCTGCTTAAAAAGAGTCTGGTATTTAGTTGTGATCTGATCTGCTTTACAATTTGGGTACTGATGATCAGTGTAGCGGACATGAAATAGCGTTGAATGTTCTCAAGCTAATAAGTCTTGAGCTTTACTTTTCACATCTTCTTTACAATTGCTGATCTCTAAAGTATTAAACAATATTTTAAATTTTTAACGTACATATGTGAGCTAGCTATCACATCTGCTTTGTAATGGCCTATATCTTACCTACAGGATATAACCTTTAATATTATGGCAAATTATAATTTCCTTACACTTCCGTTACATATAAAAAGCACTGAATTCGAGGATTGCTAGATAAAGCTAGGAGCTTCAAAACTACGAATATAGATCGGGCGCAGTTATGACACACGTGGGAGCAGTAAGCCAGCGTTAATTAGCTTGTAGTACGCTATATGGATTTAAACGTACTAGTTTTATGTCATACGTCTATAGAAATTTGGTGTCATACAAAAAGTTTTTTAACTTCCTCCAGCATATACCTCTATGTCGATTACGTCCGGTAAGGTATTGCTCCCCAATTGGTGGAACCGTATTTGTGAGAAGACGGTGCATTGGCATAAATAGTGCTCCTAGGTGTCACTATCCTCCCTCTGTACCAGTAGCTGTGAGTGACCTGTTATCACTCCCATTATTCTACTTCTTTTTTCCTCGTCTAGATCTCCGAATAGGATTCTTATATGGAGTGCCACAGTTTTATTATTCCAGACATTTGAGTGGGCACTGTATGCTGAATGTTTTAGCTCAGATTTAACTTCGTCGTAGGTGTTCGTGCACTCCAAGCTGATGTTGCTTAAAGCTAGTGAGTCTTTTATTTCGTTTCCAGTTATTTCCGCGTGTTCCGGCACAGATATGGTGCTGTTGATATCTTTTTTGCGATCCTAATCTGTTCTTGATTTAATCCACTCAGTTAAGGTAGTTTTAGTAGGCTGACTGTTCGTTAATATATGGTCATTGTCCTAACTTCCGCATACAGAATTGTGTAATAGTCTGGCAGACGAATTAACAGATCTATCTATATTGGTAGTCTCTAGTTAAATACCGATTCACCTTTTTCCCCCACCCTTGATCCATTCGTGTGTCAGCGTAGCCCCATGACGATCTGACTCGAAGAGTTAGAAATGGTATCAATGTTTTGCAATTGGCATCTAGTCTGGTCACCCATCATATTGTCGGGTGTCTACCTATTTATGGCTGTAAAAACTCGTTGATGATACGCTTTGTATCCCTTTTCGATCCACTCGCCCATCCCTTTTAATCGTTTTACTATGAGCGCTGCTTCGTATCTTATACTCGGCAGATAGCAGTCTATCGTCATTGTTGGTGTTGTATTGAAAGTCCCACTTATACCAAGATAACAGGTTGTCAGAACTTTTTGTATCGTTTTGATGTTGCATTTATAATGGCTCGACGTCCACCACACTGTAGAGGCGTAGGTCATAATCGGCCTTATAACGCTGAGATATAGCTAGTATGTCATCTCTAGATCAATCCCTCATCTTGTCCATATGACTTGTTTAAAAATTGACGAACATATATGAGCCTTATTAGCTCTTTCATCTATGTGATTTTATTTTCCGATCCATTTTAATTTCCGATCCATGATGACTCCTAAATACTTCACCCTGTCCTTCCAAGCAAATGCGGCACATCGTGTAGAGCTCTTATCTTTGCTTTTCTTGTAAGTAGATCAATTTCACACATGGCCCGTATTTCCCCAGCCATCCGGTGTTTCTCTTATGCGGATTTCCTTACCCGAAATGGGCAACTCTCTTTGAATGGCTCAACTAATGCATTCCTTATGATTTTTATTTTAATGTCAATGTCTTTTCTTTCTAGGTAATTAAATGTAGTTAAATAATAAATTGGAGCGAATCCTTTATATTCTTTGTTTCCCAATATTCCAGTTGAAAGTTAATGTTAGAATTATTGGAGATGACTGGGGTAAACTATGGAAGCTTACTTGTATTAAAAAAAATTTATTTTGGAAATTTTTCAATTTGGTGATATTTTTCCAAAACAAAAGGGACTTCCTATGCGATCTCCTACTTGCTCGGTTATAGCGGATATTGTTATGTTAGATTCATGTCTAGATACATTGCAAGTTAAGACCAAAGTTTTAACTAATTATATTACGTGGATGATTTATTCTGCATTATTAAGAGGATAGATAGTATTGATATTATACTTGGAAATTTACTATTAAATGAGATAATATGATTGCATACTTAAACTATATATTTTGAAATTTTTCTTTACTGTTCTTTTGGGTAAACGCATGTATGTAAATCAACAGCTGAAAATGCATACATATGTATATGTATTCGTACATACATACAGGTACATCAACAAGAAACAACGAAGGAACTATGTAGAGACAACCAAAAATAAGTTGAAGACTAGAGTGAGTGAGAGGCTATAAAACCAATCCGAAACATACTGACTTTACTCGGATTTTGAGAATATTTCAATTTTAAATACAGAAATCGTTATACGCTTGAGATGCTACCTACATATTTATAATTGATGTACCAACAGAAAATGGAACTAATTTAGGAACGACGCAGATAGTTTAGCACAGTGCTATAGGCATTTAATTGAAATATGAACTTAACATTTTGCAAGAGATTTTTTTGTTTTAATATTGTATTTAAAAAGATTTTTCTAACGTGTTTTTCATTATAAAGAAAATTATTTTTATGTTAAATGTTATTATGTGTGTACGCGGGCCGCCGGTCCTGAGACCGGCTCACTTGGGTCTTAGAAAGGTCCCTTAGAAAGGTTGTGTTATTATGTGTGTATGTATGCGTGTTATTTTATTTGCCAGCATAAAAATTTTTTCGATTTTATAATTAATTAAAAAAACATTCCTGAAGAAAATTTCAAAAGCTAAACGAAATATTGGAAACATTGCTAATTATTTTTTTCATATATGTATGTATAAATAAATTCAGTCAAGTACGAAGATGGCTCGCACACTTAGGGTTCCGTACGTATGTGTAATGTATGTATGGAATGGCATATGTGAATACATATGTATATTGTATAAATTTCATCTCTCTGTCTCTTACAGCTTGAGAGTTACGTTTAATTGTTACTTTATGTTGTATAGGGACGCCTGGTGGTTTTCGACTTGTTGTTGTTTTTAGCATTTGTTTTTGTGAGTACATATGTATATTGTGCACATTTCATCTCTCTGTCTCTTACAGTTTGGGAGTTATGGCTAATTTTTGCTTTACGTTGTATAAGGACACCTGGTTGTTTTCGACATGTTGTTATCTTTAGCATTTTTTGTTGTGGGGCATATGTAAATACATACACTGTGCGAATTTTAGCTCTCTATCTCTTACGGTTTAGCAGCTACGGCTAATTGTTACTTTAGGTTGTATAGGGACACCTGGTAGTTTTTGACTTGTTGTTATCTTTAGCATTTGCTGTTTTAGAGCAGCTATGAATACATACAATGTGCGAATTTCAGCTCTCTATCTTTTACGGTTCGAGAGTTATAGCTAATTGTAACTTTTCGTTGTATGGGGACACCTGGTAGTTTTCGCGTTGTTGTTGTTTTTAGTATTTGCTGTTGTAGCGGCAAAGTACAACAACATCCTGTGAAAATTTCAGTTCTTACCGTTTCGGAGAATGGACGCCGTGACGGACGTAGTAGTCTCGGTAATAGGGTTCCGTTTTACTTTGATGAGTACGGAACCCTAAAAAGAGCAGAGTACTTCAAGAGAGACACAATTAGATGCATATGTGAATGTAAACAAAACATTTTTGATAATAAGTTTTAACAAAATATATGTACATATATACATTTAAGGATTACATAAAACACAACAATAAATTTAAATATACATATGTACATTGAAATTTTTTCTTATTTATTTATTATAGGAATATGCAAGAAATAAAGTTTTTAGTTTTGAGAAAAACAGACAAAGCTAGTGAGAATCAAATTAGCGCAGTTCATTATTTGGCGCAAATGTCTTGCGTAAGTGCGAATGCAAGAAATCTTTGCTTTTTCTTTGCAACCCATTTTTTTTTTTTTGCATTTACGCACCGCTAATTACGTGTTGCTTTTTTCGCATGAGTATTGCGTTTGCAACACTGACACTCGAACAGCTGACATTTTAAAACAAAGCAAACAAAAAATAGTAGAGATGGAGCCAGCAGTAATTACCAAAAAAATAAAACGTGAAAAATTAAAAATTGTGTATTAATTTATCAGCTGTTATTTGGAGTGCAATAAAATTTGCAAAGTTGTTAAAAAGGGTGCTCAATATCAGTTGCAATATAATCGCAAACGCAAATAGTCGCAACCAAAAACGCACCAAACGCTGAGTTATGCTATTATCTTTTTTGTTGTGTTTGGAGTGTTGCCCACATTTTATTTACAAAAAAAAGCGCTAAGAGAAAACAAAAGTTTAAAAAAAGAAGTGTTTAATCACAAAATTCATCGATAAGCCGGTGGTTAGGCAACACTTTTTTGTTTTTCATGCCTATTTTGTCAGTGAAAAAAAACCTTTTCATATGAAGGGGTTTTGACAGTTGATTACACTGTTTCACCAAACCCGAATCGCAAAAGTTTTGTAACGATGAAAAAATTCCGTTTCGTTCCAGTATTGTTTCGATATGTAAACGCTGTGACGTATGTGTTTATTTTTTCACAGAATCAGAATTGACCCCCTGGTCTTTAAATAGCGACACTGAGGACGGGGCTTATAAAAAGAGAGAAAATCATGTAATTTTTAATTAAGAAATTAAATAGTAAAAACGCTAAATACAGCGTAAGTCATTGATGTTTTAACAGATTTAGCTATAGTTACCCATTTTGGAAAGCTTACATGTTTCTTTTTTAAAATAATAAAAGTATGTATATATTGTTTGATATAACAGAAGCAACTTAGAGCCAGAGGAAAAAATTATTTTGTGAAAAATATGTTCTTTTTTATGTGCCAACTTAAAAAAAAACAAAACAAAAAAAAAGATATTTTTGTTCTTTATGGACTCCCAAAACAGAATTGGTAGATGAGAACCCCTAAATAATTGTTTTTTCTAACTTTTGCATCGTAGTGTAATTTGAGTTCATTTCGAATTAAAATAAATAATACTATTATTTACATGTTATGTTATGTTACGCGGGCTGCCAGGTCATAAGACCGGCTCACTTGGGTCCTAGAAAAGGTCCCGTTGTGCTACCCGAATAGGCTGTAGAGAGATACCCCTACGTACATTATTTACATATTTGCTATAAAAAAAGAGATTTGAATACTAAAGCATTTAGCAATTCGCTTTACATTTGATTTCGAGTTTTCGGACTCAGTCATATTAAGCAAATTTTCAAATGTGCCTATTTTAAATTCGATTTTTTAGTTTAATTTTGAAACATTCATGAACACAATTTTCAATGTGTTTTTGTTGCTGCTGGATATTTCAGAAACGGATTAATCAAATAGGCGTTTGTATATTAGTCTAATATAGAATTTTACAAAGTTTTGGATATTTTAAATAATGTATCAATGTTATCATTTTGTCATATTGCATCTTTGCTCAAATTGGCATTACATTTTTTTTATACAATAGCCGTTCTATCAACAATAGCTGATATGAAAGTGTTTGTTATGGTACCGGCTACTTACAGTTTGTTATGTAACACAAAACTGCGAAGTTTTTTGCTGATCTGCAGACAATCTAGATCCTTGGAGCAATCGAACCTGTGACCTCGATGACTCTTACGCTGTGTTATTGAGCTCTCAGTTAAACTAGGTTTAGTTTTAACTTTAGAGTCGAATTGTGTTGCAGAACACCCTGTAAACAGGGCTGTGAGGACAACAGGGGTGTTAGGAAAAGTTTTTCAGAAAACGTCAAATTATGGAAAGAATAACGTCAAAAACAATTTTGTAAAACGTCAAAAAAACGTCAATTATAAAAAAATATACAAATAAATTCAAAATTTATTAATTCAGGTCCAAAAATGAACCTTTTCAAAAATATTTGTTGTATTTTTCAGCTGTCTAGATGCCAACATTTCGTTGGTGCTAATCAACTCATCAGTAGACTTGAAAAATTCTTAAAAGTTTGTTTGAAACTTTACTACTTATTCCACAATTCTCATGAACAAAATGAGAATCAGAAATGTTCAAACAAACCTTTAATACAACAAACATTTCTATTTTCGTCTTGCAACTCTTTTACTCTTCTTTGCAACCTTCTATACAACGAGTCACCATCGGTTACTACGATTTGTATTTTTGAAAGTATCAAAAAGTAAAAGTTTTTGAATATTCAAATATGAACTAAATTGTTTATTTGCTTTAAGAGCCAATTGAAATGTATTAATTCAGGTCCAAAAATGAACCTTTTCAAAAATATTTGTTGTATTTTTCAGCTGTCTAGATGCCGACATTTCGTTGGTGCTAATCAACTCATCAGTAGACATCGGCATCTAGACAGCTGAAAAATACAACAAATATATTTTTGAAAAGGTTCATTTTTGGACCTGAATTAATACATTTCAATTGGCTCTTAAAGCAAATAAACAATTTAGTTCATATGTAAATTCAAAATTAATTAATTTTTTTTTAATATAATCTTTTATATTGTACAAAAGACAGTTTAACATGCATTTAACTATAACAAAACTAGTACAATTTAAAAAAATTTTACGAAAAATATTATTATGTATTATTCATACAAATTTATTGCTTTGTGCCTTTAGTTAAACTTTTTGTAATCTTTACATTAAGGCACTCTGAAGAGTTATATTTTAAATATAGTCCTTAGCAAACAAAATCCCTTCAGTTGTATTGTCACCAAGGGATTTCTAATTTTAGTTTTGTTTAAATTCACTTGACTAAAAATTCGTTCAACGGCAGCAGATGAAATTGGCAAAACAATTAAATCGTTGATAAAACCACATAAGATGGGAAAAGCCGGTTCATTATTTGGTAAACTTGATTGATTGTTCCCAAAAAATATTAAAATCGGTCGAACTTTTATTTAAATTTAAAATACGCATTTCTCTTACTTCGTTTTCAACTTCATGGTACTTCTGTTTAGATGCCAAATTAGGAAAACATTTTAACAAGGGTATTCTAGAAGTATTTTTATTTAAAACAACGGATGGATTAATTAAATTTAAATTATTTTAAACTAAATTTCCAATTTTATTGGTTTATTTTTATATTATTTGATCTTTAGTTTGTTAAATTAATTATTCAAGCTTTTGATCTTTGGTTTTTTATAAAAAATAATTTTAAGCAATTATTTATTTATTTTCAAAATTTTATAATTATTTTCATGAAGATGCCAACAAATTGTTAGCGAAATATTGAAAATAAATACATAATTGTTTAAAATTATTTTTTATAAAAAAATAAAGATCAAAAGCTTGAATAATTAATTTAAATAAATTTCCAAACTCAAATCACTTCTTTATTTGACAGAATAACTGAACATCGAATTCACTACAATTATCTATAAGTTGGTTATAAATTTCAACGCCAATTCTACACTGCGACATGTTTTCTTTTTTCGTGAACACCAAGATAAACTTCATCTCTTGGTAAAAAATGTTTCATTTCACAAAACTTAATATCATATAATGAGTTCTGTTTTATATAATCATCTATATATATGTATATATATATGTACATATGTATATATATATATATAAAATTGTAACGTGACTGACTGACTGGCGATGATGACCCCGCCCAGCCCCAACAGCTAAAGCTAGAGTAATCAAATCTCGTATGTAGACAGCTCTTCTTCTTCCCCACTAAGGCGGGATTTTTGGAAATTCGAACGAGAAAGGGGTAAAAGAGGGTAAAATCGGTAATTCAATATCTCTGGACGTTGAACAGATAGCACAAAAATTCAAAAAGCACCCCAAAGTATAATAAAAATAAACGGATAGGTTTCTGGATTTTTTTTTTTTTTTGATATTTTGAGTACTAAGTCGATAAAATGGGTACAAACTGAATTTTGGTACTTTTTTGAATTGTATATATCTACGTAAAGGATAGAAACTGGAAAAAACTAAGAACTGAATGTAATACCCATTGAAAAATTCTCGATATAAATTTGTCACTTTTTTCAAATTTGGACATTTAGGGGGTAAAAAAGGGATAATTCTAAATCTCCGCGCCTAATACAAGTACTGGAAAAATTCGAAAAGGTCCTAAAAGGCTACTAAAAATAATCAAACAAGTGTCAGGTACATTTTTGGAGTCCTTAATTTTAGGGGGATAAAAGGGGTAAAAGCAGAATTTTGGTACTTTTTTGAATTGGGGAGACGGATGGGAGCAGATAAGAAGTAAAACAAGAATTACACTCCTAAGAACAAAATCTCGAGTATATAATACAATTTTTCATTTTCTTAACAATGAGGGGGAAAAAAGGGATAAAAGAGGGAAAAATCGGTACCTCTGTATCTCCGCGCCTAATACAAGTAGCGAAAAAATTCAAATAGGTCCTAAAAGCCTACTAAAAATAATAGGAAAGGTGTGAGGTAATTTTTTGAAATCCCCAATTTCAGGGGAATAAAACCGAAAAAATTCAAAAAGGTCTTTAAAGAATACTAAAAATAATCGGATAGGTGTCAGGTACTTTTTTGAAATCCTGAATTTTAGGGAGATGATAGTGGTGAAAACAGAATTTTGGTACATTTTTGAATTGTGAAAACGGATGGGAGCAGAAAAGAAGTAAAACTAGAATTACACTCCTAAGACAAAATCTCGAGTAGATTATAAAATTTTTTTACTTTCTTATCAATGAGGGTGGAAAAGGGAAAAATCGGTAATTCTGTATCTCCGCGCTTAATACAAGTACCGGAAAAATTCAAAAAGGTCCTTAAAGCCTACTAAAAATAATCGAACAGGTTTCAGTTATTTTTTGAAATCCTGTTTTTCAGGGGATGATAGAGGTTAAATCAGAATATTGGTACCTTTTTTAATTGTGAAGATGGACGGGAGCAGGAGAAAAGTAAAACAAGCAAAACTGTGTTTTCAATAAAATTGGTAATTTATTTATTTATTTAATTTATTTAGCCAGTAGATAACAATCCTTACAGGCTATTATTACAAAAATCTTACACTAATTTAAAAGTTGTGGAATGGCATTTAAATGCATAATAATTCTTTGCTTAATTATACAATCATTCAGCGCAAAGTCAACAAAATAATATAGATTATTAAAATCATTACATAAACGCGTCATGGGGTCGGCCAGAGCATAATTTGATCTACAGATATTAATATAAAGGGGTCTATAACCTCGTGTATTATGACGTGGAACATTAAATTGAATATTACATAAAAGAAAGTCACAACAGATATTACCATTAATAAGACTTAACATAAAAGATACATTTAACATCTTACGACGACTTTCAAGTGTTGGAAGCTTTATTAAAGCAAGTCTACTTGTATAAGGTGGAAGACCTGCACCATTACTCCAATTCAGACCACGCAAACAAAACAGCAAAAATTGGTTTTGGACAGATTCAATACGTTGAGAATGAATATGGAATGAGAATGGATCCCAGATTACTGAACCATATTCTAAAACAGGCCTCACCAGTGCTGTATAAAGCCGTTTAGTAATGTAAGGGTCGGAAAACTCCTTTGCCTAGCGCCTTATAAAAGCAAGAACACCCCTAGCTTTATTTACAGTCATTGTAATATGAGATCTTGTATGCTAAGTTTCTGATCAAGTAGGATTCCCAGGTCCAAAAATGAGTCGACTAGTTCTAATTGATAAACGCCTAGGAAGTAGTCAACAGAAATGTGAGTATTTCTGAAAAAACGGATAAATTTACATTTCTTCAAATTCAGCACCATCATGTTGTGTTTGCACCATAAAAAGAAATTGTCCAGGTCAATTTGTAGCTTTACGTGGTCGGCGTAATACTTGAAACTACAAAAAAAATTTCACATCATCGGCGTACATTAAGATATTCGAAGACTGAATCACATTAGGAAGATCATTTATGAAAAGTGAAAAAAGAATAGGACCAAGATGACTCCCTTGAGGGACACCAGATGAAACTGCAATACTTCTTGATGATGAGTTATTGAATATTACCTTCTGCTTACGACATGTTAAATAGGATCTCAGCCAGTTAATGCAGACATCAGTAAAACCAATCAAGTCTAATTTGTGCAGAAGCAGGTCATGGTTAACTTTGTCGAAAGCTTTACTGAAGTCAGTATAAACAGCAACAGTTTGTTTCTTTTCCATACAGCCAGTATTAATTAATGACGTAAGATGCAAAACATTAGTTGTTGTAGAGCAGCCCTTTCTGAAGCCATGTTGGTTTGCTGATAATAAAGAAGAAGATTGGTGACAGAGATATTCGGTGATAAGTTTTTCAAATAGTTTAGGAATAGCGCTTAGCTTTGCTATACCCCTGTAGTTTGTGATATCAGATTTATTTCCAGTTTTAAAAAGCAATATTATATAAGAATCCCTCCAAAACGTAGGGAAATAACCATATTGTAAGGAAATGTTGAATAAAATCGTTAACGATGCTGCTAAAGAATCACCACAGCGATTCAAAATACAGCTTGGAACTCCATCGGGGCCACTTCGATATGATAACTTGAGTTTCTTTAAATTGTAGAGAACATGACTGCAGTCTACAGCTGGAAAAGATAATGTTGGCACATATTTATTATCAGCTTAACTGAGACTCAAAATCACAGCCTTAATAGAAACTCTACTAATTTATTCATAATAGCGCTCAATTTTAAATTTAATTGTTAAAAAAAATGTCTGTTTTCCCGTGAGTTCCCAGAGAAGCTTTTGCCCTTAAACCGTTTGTGAACCAATTTGTTCTGCCAAACAACTCACAAAAATAAATTCTGTGAAAAGATGTAAAAAAATAATTTTGTTGAAGATCATCGCAAATCTGTAAGTGCAGTACCAGCATTTTTGTTGTTACTAAAATGCTGGTACGTAAGTACATGCTAAGTATATACTAAATGCCTATGAAAGCATTCTAATAATATGTCAATTTAAATTCAAAAGCAATTACAATTTGTATGGCTTTTAAAAGAAATTTCCATGTAATGTCACACAAGAAGATTTTCCCTATTAAAATTTTCAAAATTTTTTATTTTTTTTTTTAGCCTACCCTGGGTGTTGCTTCTTCCGATTCTGCGTTACTTTACAGCATTCTCAGTCCTGTTGGCTCCTACTTTAAAAGTGACGAGACAGGTGCAGTCTCTTTACTTGCCGATCCCAGTTACACAAGGTAAATTTCAATATCACAATGCAACGTAATTTGTGATCTTAATTGCCTATACCTCCTTACGTTATTGCTTAGAGCCTGGCCTGGTGGTGTGGGTAACCGTAAAATGGGTTCAAATTATGCTCCTACTATAAATGTTCAACAGAAAGCCGCTGCCAAGGGCTTACAACAAGTCTTGTGGTTGTATGGTGAAGATCATCAATTGACAGAAGTCGGCACCATGAATATATTTATGCTCTATAGGAACGATCAAGGAGGTTTGTCTTACAAAATTAAACATTCTTTAGATTGTGGTATTTTAAAAATGATTGCCATTATTTATTTGTTATATGAACCAATTGAAATGTATTGCTTTAGGTCTAAAAGTAGGCCTTATGAAATAATTTGTACCATTTTCAGACGACTATATGCCGCCGACATTTCGTTTCATTCTACTCAACTCGTTAGTAGACGAGAGGGAATAATAGAATATATAGTAAAGTTTCAATCACTTTTTTAAGTTTTTTTCCAGGTTTACTGACGAGTTGAGTAGCATCAACGTAATACCGGCGGCATATACATAGATGGCTGAAAAGGACCGAAAACAATAAGGTATATTTTTAGACCTAAGCTAATAAAATTTATTTTCAACAGAAAAAGAACTGATCACCCCACCCTTGAACGGTTTAATATTGCCTGGCGTTACTAGGGACTCAATTTTAGCTTTATCCCGCCAATGGGGTAAATTCAAGGTATCAGAAAACACCTTTACAATGCCCTATGTCTGCGATCTTTTAAGCCAAGGAAGAGTAAGTTTTGCTTAAAAATAATTTTTACATAAACAGGTACCGCAAATTAATCGTCTTCTTAATTTTTTAGTTGCTTGAATTATTTGGTACAGGCACCGCCTGTGTTGTTAGTCCCATTAACCGAATCAATTATATGGGCGCAGATCTATATATACCCACCATGGAACAGGAGAAACCTCTGCACGAAACGATACGCAAGACTTTAATGGACATCCAATATGGCAAAATTGATCACCCTTGGGCTGTGGTCATTGACTAACCCAAAATTTTAAAGTTTATAAGGAGGGATATGATTTGTTTTCAAACATGTTTATGTATTAGTAGAATTAAAATAGTTCGATTTTATATTAGGTTTTACTAGCAAAATGTATGTATGTATGTATGTATATCGTACCAGAGCCCTAATTTTTGAACATAGTGCTATATCTAAAATACTAGAGCTCATCGAATGCAATAGAGTTCAGATGTGAAATGAGCGGCCTAATTATAGAACATCACTTGCAAAATTCCACACAAACTTCTTTCGTCTTAAAATATTTTGTAAAGAAATGAAAATTAGTTCATAAATAACCACCACATACTTATGTATGTATGTATATGCTAGAATTTGTGAAAAACTTGCATTTAATAATCAAAAAATAGTAAATATTATATTTTATATAAAATTTTGGCTGTTAAAGTAACAACTACCTTAGTTAACAAAAAATCCTTAACTATTTATTTATTTTTTAAGTGTATATAATCATAATTCTCAAATTATTCTCTTTAACTTCGCTAGTTCAAACGAAATATGTATGTCTACTAGTATTGACGATTTAGCAATCGATGTTGTGCCATCGGATTGTCGATAGCTTTTTTTCCCATGCTAGAAATGGGGAAAAAAAGTTCCATTAAAGAAAATTTGATCGGAAACCTCGAAAATTATTTTTTTAATATGTCGTGGTGCCAATTTGTTTCCTCATGCCAAGAGCTATCAAAACATACATAGATGGCACAGTGTCGTAAATTTTTGTCCATACAAATCGACCCGGCCTAATGTGTACATTAGACTGGTTCATGAGTATATGGGACTTGCAGATGTAGTTTTTGTTTTGTCTCCACAAGGCCGCCTTTGTTTCATTCACCAAAATAAGTGATCATGCCAAAAACAGGATCAATCGCAGCATGTTTGGAGGCCGCTATAAATGTCGAAACTTTTTCGAATTTTCGTTTTAGTACAACTTTCACAGAAAACTTGCAATTCAAACTTGATTCACTATCCTACTCAATCGTACGATTCATTCACTGAAAATTACTAGCTAAATCTAATAGAATTCTGTCCTACTTTAAAAGGTCGCATCAAAATGGCCACACTATTATACTTTTGTAAACAACTTCAAAAGGTCAACCCTGATCGCATAGAATCAGATAAGTTTTTGAAAATTTTCAAAAGATTAGCAAATCGGACAGACTTGTCAAAAAGTCTTTCACGCACATATGTACATTTTTAGTCCAGACTATCACTCTTTTTGGAAACACATTTCATTTTCAACAGATCGTACGATTCAGTAGGATAGTGAATCACGGCCTTAAATATTATCCGATTTGTGTGAAACTGTAAAGATAAATTTGTTTTCTCAGTGGAACGCTGGCAGCCCTTTGGAGCACAATATTTTAAGGTCTAGTGTACATACAATATGAATTTAATTTTATTCTCAGGGGCTATAATTTGTACTAGTATGTAAACTTTGTTTTTAATTGTTTCCCTTAATTTCGCTTTTGTTCTCAAATTGTTTCTTTAAAAAAAAAAAAATTACAATTTTTTTTATGAAATTATTTGTTAACGTACCGGAAAAAGTGCATTTAGTAGGCTTTAAGTTAAAATTTGTCCAATTCTTTTTAATACAATTTTGTTACAATATATTTTTATTTTATAATATATTTTGCTGTTGCGGAACTAACTCTTATTTGTTTTCAATATTCCCAAAAAAAAAAAAAAAAAATATACACACGTACATATCTACATACTTATAAACATAATTAAGAAAATACATACTTATGTATACAAATTTGTTAGAGAAAAAGTATGCAAAACCATGATTCAAAATAAATCTTTCTTACGATTGAAAATTGTTTTTTGAAACTTTGTTTTAATTTGTTATAAAGAAAACCTACGCAGTTGCAAAACATTATTATCGAAACAACTTTTTCATGGAAGACTTAGAAACGGTGTGCACTTTTCGTATTACAGTATTTATCGGATATAAGAAACTTGAAAAATCCACGAAAAAAGTTTCTTATAAGCGTTTCTTTCTTATATACAATTATTTTATATAAGAAACTTATTTCTTATATAAGTAGCTATGGCCATAAGACATTTGTTTCTTATATGAATATACGAGCTTTTTTACCTTTTTATGTATATACGTAGATGTATGTGTGTAAATAGAAAAATAAAACAAACCAAATTTTATTTTATTAACCCCTTTAGTAAAAAACTAGTCAACTTCAATTTGAAAAAAAAATTATATGTAGTAAATACATGTACATACATAATTCATTTTGTACTATTTATTTATGTATTTACGAGGCAAGAAACAAAAACTTCTCATGAGCACTAAAAGTAAAAAAAACGTTGTTGTTGTTGTAAAACTGTCAGAAAACAGAGTTGTCCATGCAAACTACATAAATTCAGTGTTGCCCTTGAAAGTTTCTTATATAAATTCTTTTTCTATACATTTTGTGGTTTTGGTGTTCAAGAAAAATGTTCTTTTATCAGTTTTTTTCTTATAAGCGTTTTTCTTATATGAAACTTTTTTTGTTAGAAAAAACACTAAAAAGATATGGTGTTTTTGCAAATGTTTCTTATAAGCGTTTTGTTCTTATATGAGATGTTCTTATATCCGATAAATACTGTATCAACTATTTTTAAATCAAATACATATAAAAATACGCTAAAGATTGCATCAACATTAACAATTTGCGTGTTAATGTTGTTTCTTTACAGTTCACCCTAAATTAGAGAGTAAGACTCAAGGCGAATCCATTACAGGTGCCCGAGTTATGAAATCATTTCTCTCATAACATTTTCCAATTTCCATTTTACAAAAAATCTCTTTTCCAATAAATTATGATATTTTACTAATTTTACCTTTTACTGTTAAGTTTTAGTCTTAAGAGTACTTTGATGAAATAAAGTTGTTGAAATTTAATTTTACTTAAGTGGCGCAGTCTTTTAAAAACGAACCGTTATTTTTTTAGAATACAATAAGCAACAAAAGAAAACAATTATTGCTAAATAGTATTCAGACAAAAGTTTCAAAATTTATTTCTTACAAAGTTGTTAATAAAGAAAAATTTTAGACTTTGTTAAAAAAAAAAAACAAAAAATT
The DNA here is from genome assembly GCA_963662145.1 of Sturmia bella. NCBI lineage: Eukaryota > Metazoa > Arthropoda > Insecta > Diptera > Tachinidae > Sturmia > Sturmia bella. Next base: position 29,832,137 of record OY759170.1, read on the forward strand.
CAACTTTATAAGAGTAAAGTAAAACAACAACAACGACAAACATTTTGAGCCGCTAAAATCATAAATAATTGAGCTACTGCAAACAACAAGCATTAACTTTGATGATTGAATACAAAAACAGCAAAACATATTTGTCAAAGTGCAATGCCCTTGAATAACATTGAATAATAATAAAAAGACCTTGAAAAAAAAATTTTCAAACTCAAATACATACTAACAAAAAAAAAAAAAAAGGAAAGATAATAACAACTAGCTACCAAAGCAAAGAACTATCAATTGCAATTACAACAACAAATTCTTTACATTCCAAGAAGAGTAAATTATGTAGTAGGTAGTGCGTAATATTATTAATAGTAATACATACTAGTAGTAGTATTACTCGCTGCTGTTGTTGAATATATTCCGAAGAAGAAGAAAAACATTTTGCTGATTGCTGGCTGTGCTGGTATGATGGCGGATGCTCCGGTTGTTGCTCGTCGGACGGGTGGGGATCTATCCAGCCAATCAAGCTATATGCAGCCTTTTCTTAAACACCAAATGAACCAATATAATTATGAGGCCCGAAAGTATAAATAAGCAAAAAAAAAAACACATCCTCCGATTAACATACCTGGGGCCAGATTCTGGCATTCGTGATCGAATATACTCGATAATAAAAACAATGTAGAGCAAAAACAAAATGAGCAACAAACACACAGCATTCTGTAACGAAATCGTTCAATCACGAATGCCAGAATTTGGCCCCTGTTTGTCCTCGACTGCTCGTCCAACACAATTGCAACACAGCTACCAGATGTTGTGGTAGCATCGGCTGCCCTCCCTCTGTGATACATATGATGATTTGTTGCCGAACTGAAATGTTTAGAAATCATCCCCTGAATTGATTCTCCCTACCCTCCCTCCATCATCATCCCATATTTACCACTTTTACACTATTCCATCCTAATGAAATTTACAACTCTCAGAAAATTTAATTTTTTTGTATTCTCATTATAATAGTTTTTATTACTATAATAATAATAATAATAATAATAATAATAATAATAATAATAATAATAATAATAATAATAATAATAATAATAATAATAATAATATAATTAAAATATATTAAAAGGAATGAACAATATGGCCAAAAAGGAAAGTAAATTGTGTCAGAAGAAATACGTATTCCATATAATTTTACACACAAACAGTAGACGTAACTATTAAATGTATTCGTTAGCAAGCTAACATCTAATGTTAATGGCTAACTTCGCCGCCTACGCTCTAATTTTCACCTCCCCTACGCCGTATGTGAGCTCACCTACCAGTAGCGAGAACGTAACGTTCCAAATACAAACGTATGTAAATAACCAAATAAAAACGCGCAATCACCGCATTCGAAATCGAGCCTTCTTTCGTGTGTATAAATATTTCGACGGCTGCAATTTCTTGGATCACAGTATTCGATCGCAATTAATATTGTCTACTACTATTTTTTACATCGTAGCACGCATATGACAATAAAGAAACAAAACGAAAAAGGAAAACAAAATATAAATAAATTGGTGAAAAACTTCAAGATAAATGAAACCAAATGTGTTTTTATGTTTCTCATCTTCGGAATCGGAGGATTAGTCCAATATTGCCATTATTTCAGCACACGGCCGAGAATTATTTTTTAGTGGGGTTAGCACAAAGCACTATGTGCAAAGCGGTGAAAAATGTAACAAATGAAATGTAACAAATGAAATACACTACTTAGTGGAACATCTTTTTCTTGGTATTCACTTTCCTTAAAAACAATAAAATTTATATTTTTTAAATTATTTCTCTAATTTTTTGTCGCTTCTTTGCTATTTTATTTGTTTTGCTGCTAAAAGCTAGATTTTATTTGTTTTCGATAGTGTAGTAACAATCGAGTACAACATCGATTAGATGCGTTTCGCTAACGAGTCCTGTGATCCACGTTAACAGCATTTCGTTGACAAAGCACTCGATTTCGAATGCGGTGATTTGCCCCCAGGTGTCTGCTCTACCACCAAATACAATTTTACAAACGACGATTGTTGGTGCAATATAATTTCTGATACAGTTAAAATATATCCCCTACATATATGTGTATTTTAGCACAGATGTGTAGGAGTGTATGAAATTTAATATAAACGTAGGTAAACCAATATAATATTTAACAATAAAATACAATTAAATGAAATAATATAATCATACTAGCACTACTAATGACTCACATTGGGTTTCTGCTTCACCAACTTCTCTGACGTACCTCGCATCACCTTGCCAGAGTTTGCCGCTGCTATCACTGTACTGCTATCACTGTAGTTTTCGGCTGCAGTTCCAGCTGTCGTTCTTTCCCCTCCTTAAGGGTTTGGCTGGACCTGTCGGCGGTTTGGAGAGTTATTTATTTCCTCGGGTGGTTTTGTTGCAATTCGGTGAAGATTTCAGTAGCTTTTGTTGAGTACCTTTTTGGCTCGTGATATATTTTGCTGCCTCGTTTTATGAATTTGTTGCAAATTTTTGGATGTTTTGTTAAGTAATTTTCCAGTACCATGGAGAATAATTGATACGGCCGTTGTTAACTAGTTCTAGCTGTTGTAAGATTTCGTTAACTTGTTTTAGGTTTTGTGAGTTTTCGATGCTGTTGTTGTTTTATATGCTGCACGTGGGAGCAACAGCGCTGTGATCTATGGTTGCATACATACATATGTTGGCATTCATTAATGTTTAAGCTGCATTTAATATCAAATCCGATTACGTTGGTCGCCAATAGCTTTGCAAACCAAATCCTTTTCTTTATCACAAAGGGCAGTTGTAGTTCCACATAATATATTTAAATTTGGTTTTTGCTTGTTTTTTTTCTTCATCTTTAATTTTTAATGACTCTTGAATATTAAAATTTACTTAAAAAGACACTAGCACTCAAACTCATCAACCTTCCTTCTCAACGATCTATCCAAAAAGCGTGACCTTTTTTTCTCCACTTCACCATCATAACTCTCCGCGCCTTTTTTTTCACCAGCCATCTTTTTCTGCTATAATTTTTTTTTTGCAGATTTGTTCTAGAATGTTCTATTTTTTGACATCTGTTCTTTGCTTTCTTCTTTGGTTCATTCACTTTGGTTTGGTAGCTAAGGCTCACAGTGGTGGCTACAAAAATTATTGCTGGTAACTGTGTGTCACACCACAGGGTACACGCGACAATTACATATCAATATGGAAACTAATTAGGTGCTATCGATAAATGATATATTAAAAGACGCTCAGAGAATACATGAGTTTCGTGGAGATGATTCTTATGCTTTAACATCATTTTTAAGAGAGATTGAAAGCATTTTTTCCCTTGTGCAGGCGAGCCCTGATGCAAAGTTATACATCTATCAAAGAGTAATTTTAAACAAAATACAAGGAAAAGCACTACATGTAGTGAGAACTTTGGAGCCAAATTCAACTTGGGAAGAGACGAAAGCTGTGTTAATCCTTAACTTTGGAGTAAAAGAAACCTACCACCAATTATATCAGCAAGCATTTGAGGCAAGAAAATTAGAAAATTATTATATAACTCTAAGAGACATTTTATGTAAAATCAACGAAAAATATGATTATGACATGGAGAAGCCAATTGAGTTTAGTCCATTATATGCAGAAAACAGTATTTTAAAAACCTTTATTAATAATATTGATGTTAATTTAGCTTCTGTTCTTATAAACAGAAACATTGTTAAAATAAGAGATGCTTTTAATCTTTTGAAGTCTGAAGAGTTAATAAGAAATAATATTGAAAAAAATGAAAAGAAAGTAAAGGAAAACGATAGTAATTGTATTTCAAATAGTTTAAATAAAAAGGATAGAAACTATTTTCTTGAAAATAAGAATAATTTTGGTAGATATAATAGAAATAATTCTTCTAACTCGAATTCTAACAGAAGGTTTACTTATGGCCAAAATAATTCTAATAATACAGGGTCTAGTTTTCAGAGTAGAAGTAATGTAGACAATTCACAAAGAACATATCATTCAGATAGAAATAGTTCTGCTATGCAAGTTGATCACCTGGAAGAAGAAAATATAATTGGCGAAGAACATTTAAATTTTCTTTCAATGGCCCAAATAGATCACTTCTAATAGTAAGGCTCACAATAGGCGACCAAAAACTTAATGTTCTTATTGATACTGGTGATACAGCATCGGTATTAGATCATAGTAAATTACCTCAATACCAAAGATTAAAATTGAAAAATCCCATTTATTTTACAACTATTAACGGAAAAACGAACATTGATTTAGAAATTATCACTAAACTGCCATCAGAATTTTGTAGAAATGCTACAATGTCCTGGAAATTGACAAAATTTGAAGGAAGACAGTTTGATGCTATATTGGGTCAAAATATTTTGATACCGTTAGGTGCAGTAGTAAATATGGAGAATGAAACTTTAAAAATAAATAGTCAAACAATTGTGACGCCCAAAGTCAATGCTTCGTTTTGGGTCCACAAACACAATCTCCATATGGAGATTATATTTCGGTGCACCACTTCTGAAGGAAGTTCTTAGTTTTTTATTTAAGTTTTTGCATTGTATACATTTATATATATACACTGACTACCCTAATGTTTTATTTTTAAATAGTGAACCCCTTATTGTGTTTCACTGCATAACAACAAACATGATTGTGCCGTTGTACAGTAAAATAAATAATATGCAATCTTTTTAAGACGCAGAAAAAAATATTGTAGACCAATATTTTTTGCTACCCACATTTATTATCCCGTTAAGAATGCTCTTCAAAAATTATATACAAATGGATTTACATAGTTACATATTTTGTTCTCTACTTAATTTTATATCCATTCAATTTGTAAGCATTGAAATCATATTGTAACATATTATTGTTGTTGTTAAATTAATAACTAGCTGTGCTCGCTGTCGAATTAAGACACAACATCGTGCTCGTTGCTAACATGTTCGATCGAACAGAACGGTGTTGCATCGCACCGATAGAGAAATGTTGGTGTGAATGCGAGCTAGTTAGAAAATATGAATTATAAAATAAGCAGCACAAGCGAAGATCAGTCAGTTGGCTCGCGTTGCTACAAGTACCTAATACCAGAGCCAGGAATCTACTCTGTTATTGATACTAAGTAATGATAATAAATTATTATTTATTTTAATATATAATAATTTTGAGCCGGAGACACCGAAGGAACAATTTTTGTTTGGAGAATCAGCTCCAAATAAAAATTGGAAACATTTGTATTGTCACTGGAAGGCTGGAATCACCTCCCAGGGAGAATCTGAAGTTTCCTGTGGTGCTCTCGTTTAATCACGCCAACGTGCCCACTCATAGCCTTAAGCTTAATTTTTTTGTAGTGAAATAAATTATACGTTTTATAACGTTTTTGGAAAATACATATTGGTATTCTTTATTATTTGGTTGCTTTCCTCCAGCGATTCATTCTGGGAACAATTTTCGTTTGGAGAGTGAGAATCTGCTCGAAACAAAAATTATCGAAGAACGGGTTTTGTTCTGGTCGGCTGGAATCACCGTCCAGAGAGAAACCTGCCTCTTTCCCTGTGGTGGTCGTTGGACGAACACAATCCCGTAGCTATCGGACCCGTCCAGTACTGTTTGTCCTGGAACATACGGGTAGTAGCATTGTGGTTGAAGAGGAGAAAACTTCCACTTTGTGGCGTGTTTCTCTTCTTCACTATATCAGACCCTGGACTCGACTGAGCTATCCCAGCAACCAGCGAGTACGTGTCGTTACACAATTAAGTTTTTGAAATTTTGTCCATATCAGCAGGATGACATATATCAATTGGACACTATTAATATAGACCAGAAAGTGTTTGAGAAATTGTTTGAGGAGTTGAATATTGAAGAACATTCAGCTTTAGATGGTATCCTAAATGACTACTATGAACTTATTTATTCGGAGGGACAGAAACTAGGTTCTACAAACCTTGTACAACATGAGATAAGAACAGTTACTGATAGCCCCGTCTATATGAGGATGTACCGGTATCCTCATGTTCACGTACAGGAGATTTGTAGACAAATAGAATTTATGCTAGAACAGGTTATTATAAGGGAGAGTAACTCACCTTATAATAGCCCTCTCTGGATTGTACCAAAAAAACTAGACAATTCAGGTGAAAAAAAGTGGAGAATAGTAATAGACTATCGAAAACTGAACGGGATAACAACGGATGATAAATTCCCTATTCCCAATATTGATAGCATATTAGATAAACTAGGCCGTTCCCAATATTTTTCTACAATAGATTTGGCCAAGGGTTTTCACCAAATTCTTTTAAAAAAAGAAGACCGGTTGAAAACAGCTTTCTCAACACCTTATGGCCACTACGAATTCAATAGAATGCCTTTTGGCCTTAAAAACGCCCCAGCCACTTTTCAAAGGGTAATTAACTCAGTACTTCGAGATCATATTAACAAGATATGTGTAGTCTATTTAGACGATATTCTTATTTTTTCTACAAGTTTACAGGAACGTGTTGCTAATATTAGAAAAGTATTTGAAAAATTAAGACAAGCGAATCTAAAGATTCAAATTAATAAGTGCAAATTTTTTTTTCGAAAGAAACACTCTATTTGGGGTATACATATGTTGACTCCTGAAGGGGTTAGGCCAAATCTGGCAATGATAGATTCAATTTTGAAGCTGAAGCTCCCCTCAACTGTAAAAGCAATCAAATCATTTTTGGGCGTTACAGGATATTATAGAATATTTATAAGAGATTACTCGAAGGTTGCATATCCCATAATTAAGTATTTGAAAAAGGACATTAAATTGAACAACAATGATCCAAATTTTATTAACGCTTTTCAAAAATTAAAGAGAATTATAACTGAGCCGAATGTATTAAAATTTCCAGATTTTTCCAAGACATTTCAGTTAATTACTGACGCAAGTCTCAATGCTCTAGGAGCAGTTTTACAACAAAATAACCACCCTATATGTTTCGCTAGTAGAACTTTGAATGAACATGAAAGAAAATACTCGACCACAGAAAAAGAGCTCCTGGCAATTGTATGGGCTACTAATTATTTCAGACCATATTTGTTTGGTGTGAAGTTCGAGATTCTTTCAGATCATCAGCCACTTCGGTGGCTATTTGTTAAGTCTCAAAGTAAGTATTTGAATCCGAGACTTTATCGATGGATCATTAAGCTAAGCGAATTTAACTTGACTGTTAATTATTTAGAAGGAAAAGACAATCACGTTGCTGATTTCCTCAGCAGAATAGATAGTAACTACTGCGATGTAAACATGCTAGACTCTACTTCGCGTAGCTCCCTACATAATAACATTGGCGAGGGATCGACTGTTCATTCTCAAAATGAAGATAGACATGATCACATATGTAGGTATCCTGAATACGGTTGTAAATAGATTCAAAACCCAACTGATTTTAACTGAAAGTAAAATAAGAGAAACAGAAACTAAGTTTGGAAATGAGAAAATATACATAAGCTCAACAGACTTACAAGATAATTTGGAAGATATACTTCAGCGGAATTTGGTGAAGGGAAAAGTTGGTATCTTTACGGAAATTGATGATCACCAATACAATATTTTGCAACAGAAAATTATTGATTTATATGACGGTAACAATGCAATACAATTTGTAAGATGTTCATATCATGCTGCGGATATGTCTTCAGAGGAAGAAACATTTAGACAAATACACAATTATCACAGAAATGAAACAGGGCATACAGGTGTCAATGAGAACTATGAAGGATTAAAAAGATTAATGTATTACCCAAACCTGGAAGTACTAGTTCAAAAATATCGTTCGAAATTCGACAGAAACCCCATAAAACCAAAATTTAAAATAAGTGAAACACCAACTGATATTTGTCAAATAATTCATATGGATATATGTATATACAAATTCAAAATCAAATTTTCTTACATTTATTGATAAGTTTTCCAAATTTGCTACAGCGTTTTACTTGGAAGACCGTAACAACTTGACAATAATTGAGAAACTAAGGCTATTTAAATCACAGAAAGGCTATTTCAATAAACTGGTTACTGACAATGAATTCAAAAGCATTAATATTAGGGAATACCTGTTAGGAGAAAATATCGAATTACACCTGGTCAAGGCTAACAGCCATACTGGTAATTCCGATATTGAACGTTTACATAACATACTGTTACAAATTTGGTCGTGAACGGACCGATTGTGATTGTTTTAGAACGTACTGAATCATCGACATTTTATAAGTGCTTATATTGTCTTGTTATTATTTGTAAATGAACACAGGAGGCATGTATATACACACATGGATACATAGAAACTTGTTGATAAACAAAACGGCAGCACAGCGAGTGTGCACATACTGACACACATGTGTAGATAAATAGGCACAACAGCGAAATAAAAGAAACCACCACCGCACGATACAATATTCGTGTGTGTATGTATGTGCGCGGCTCAGATGCTTGAGTTTTACTGCCGCGTGTATGTATGTCGGTGTGTGTGTATATCTTTTGTTCATGATGAGTCATCGCGCATCGCACTAAAGATTTTCGTGATTAGCTTCTGTAAATGTCCAGCATGTTCTAGTAATGATCATTAGAGGTATAAAAGCAGCTGAGCTTAACGCTGAACAGTCAGTCGATTTTTAGCTGCGCTAACGTGTAAAGTATCTTAAGTAATAAAAAGTGATTAAGTGAAAGTGTTGTTCTTTTAGTAAAGTTTTTACAAGTATAGTGTGTTAAAATAAAGTGTTGAACTGTTGATTATTGTAAACTGAAGACGTGAGTGTTTTAACTTCATTACAATTAAAGAATCTACGGAAAACGTTTTGAAAAGGTTAAAACGTAACAATACTTTGTGAGAAAATAAGAGTTTTGGCAATTGAGGAACCTTCGTTAGGAATTAAAGAAAAGCTTAGCAAAGCCATTGAATTCTATAACAACAGTTATCACTCACTGTGTTAAAAGAGAAACCAGTAAATGTTGAACATGGGTATTGTGATTGAAAGAAAATTTTGAATCTAATAATTAGCAATAAAGGTAAACGGTATATTAACAAAAGAAACTATAAAATGGAAAATTATATTGAAAAACGACAAAAAGGCTACATGAAGAATTATCAGGCTTTAAGACATAAGGAACAGCCGAAGTTTAGAATGGCCGAGTTAGAAAATGTACATAGTAGTAATATTAAAAGAGATATGAAGTACATATAATGGTATCATCAATATAGAAAATTTTTAAAAAAATTGGAATTTAATAAATAGTTATACTTTAAGACTAAGAAATTCATGATTAAAACATTTTTTTTTCTTCGATTTTGTATTTTCTTTCAATAAATACATATGTATATATAGTTTTTTAATTTCTTATTTTACTTACCTGGAAGAATTAATTTAACATAAACATATCAACAATAATTTTTTTATTACCTAATGGATACTCTAACATTTTAAAACTAATTTGAATTTACATATTTCTGTTGTTAATTTTTATATAGGTAAGTTCTTTTTAAATAATTTCTGTAATCGCTAGTTAAGAATAATCGGAACAAGCACTAGGATTTCCTATGTTTTTATGGGGGAGTAGTTATGAAATCATTTCTCTCATAACATTTTCCAATTTCCATTTTACAAAAAATCTCTTTTCCAATAAATTATGATATTTTACTAGTTTTACTTTTTACTGTTAAGTTTTAGTCTTAAGAGTATATAGTTGTGGAGGTAGAAGTATAAACGCCAATGTTACTTATTACAACTATTAATATTTATTTGTACTTCAGTTTGCATTTAATTTAAATAATTATGAAAAAGAGCTAAGCGGCCACAGCTGTAGATGTGAAGACTGCTCGAGGAATTAATCTCTGTTTTCTCCTGTCATTTTTACTAGCAGTGTTGCCAGTCAAATTGTTATTCACAATTGGCAGACTTGGTGCTGCCACATCCACTCCCTCTCCAGTGACAAGTTCAGGATCAGATTGGAACGATATTCTCCTTTGCCCCGAACTTCCTTGCGAATTGTTGTTAGATTTCATCTTGGGTACTGAATTTCGAGATGTGTTGTCATGTGCGGCATTAGATGTATTCTGTCCACTATCGCTTTTAGACTGAATGACAACTGGTTGTGTATCATTTACAATAAAAGCTGGTTTTAGTCTATCTGCGGAAACTTTCACCTCTCTGTCCTTGATACGAATTGTGAATAACCGGTCAGAATCTCGTTGTACAATTTCAAAAGGACCCTTGTAAGGTGTTTCCAAAGGTTCCCGTACGGCATCAGTGCGCAAAAAGACGTGGGAGCAATCGTTAAGATTTTTGTGTACAAACAATTTACTCTTATTGTGATGGGTGACAGGAATGGGGCGTAACATGTTAAAATAATTTCTGAGTTGCTTTAGAAACTCTGGCGAATTAACCAGGTTATTGCGTTCTGAAAAATACTCGTTTGGAAGACGTAATGGGCCACCATAAAGTAAATCCGATGGCGCGGCTTGAAGATCCTCTTTAAAAGCGGTTCTTAAACCTAGTAAAACTGTGGGTAGTATTTCGACCCATGAGACGTTTTGATGGCACATCAGTGCGGCTTTTAAAGTCCTGTGCCAGCGCTCGATCATGCCGTTTGATTGCGGGTGATAAGGTGTTGTACGCGAACGTTTTGAACCAGTTAATTTTAGAAGGGCCTTAAAAAGGCTAGATTCAAATTGTGTCCCCTGATCTGTGGTGATCGTTTTAGGGCACCCGAAACGCGATATCCAAAATGTCCAAAATGTTGTTGCAATGGTTTGCGCACTCATGTCTTTTAAAGGAGCTGCTTCAGGCTATCTCGAGAACCTATCGATCATTGTGAGACAGTATCTATAACCTTGTACCAATGGCATAACTATAATGTCCAGATGAACATGATCAAAACGGCTATCAGGAATGTCAATTTTGTTCGGAATCAAACGGTTGTGCCTTGTAATTTTCGCTTTCTGACACGAAATACAATTTTTTGACCAATTAATAATTTGTTTCTTCATGCCCGGCCACACAAATTTAGTACGAATTTGTTGAAGACTGGATTTACCACTTGGATGCGCCAGGTTATGAATTGAATTAAAAATTTGTTGACGTAGTTCCTCAGGAACGTATGGGCGAACGTAGCCAGTTGATACATCACAGTATAAGGACGATGAATCAAAATTAACTATTTGAAGTTTTAGTGAGTTGTTCCCTTCAAGTAAGGTCTTTAATTCTCTATCTACTTCTTGAGCTGCTTGAAATTCATGCGGAGTAATTGATGATGGCATTGAAATCGCATTAAGGCGGGATAATGCATCTGCCACTGCATTTTCAGAACCGGCCAAATGAACTATTTCTGTTGTAAATTGGGAAATGAAGTCTAAATGCCTCAATTGACGAGGTGAAGTCTTTTCCGGTTTTTGTGAAAACGCATATACGAGCGGCTTATGATCGGTTTTAATCACAAAATGACGTGCTTCCAGCATGTGACGAAAATATTTTACGGCTTCATAAATTGCAAGTAATTCCCTATCGTAAGTGCTATAATTCTTTTCAGCCTTCGATAATTTACGAGAAAAAAAACCCAGTGGTCTCCACAAACCGTTGAATTCTTGTTCAAGAACAGCTCCAACAGCTGTGTCAGACGCATCTGTCGTGAGGGCCATACTTGAATTTGGAGCTGGGTGTGCCAGCATAGTGGCTTCGCTAAGACTGTGTTTACAAGAAGAAAAGGCGTTTTCAGCTTCAGATGTCCAAAGTATTTTTCTTTTATCGTTCTTTTTGGAGTTTGTAAGGAAATCATTTAAAGGAGCCTGTAATTTTGCGGCATGCGGAATGCATCGACGGTAATAATTTATTATGCCGAGAAATCGGCGAAGTTCACATATATTCTCTGGCTTTGTGTAATTCATTATGGCAGTGACACGGTCGGTTGGTGGCCGACAACCACTACTATTTATAACGTAACCAAGAAACTGTACCTCAGTTTGCCCGAAATGACATTTGTTGACATTGATGGTTAAACCATGATAGCGTAAACGACAGAAAATTTCACGCAAATGATGCTGATGTTGCTCAAGTGACTCAGACATTATAATCATATCGTCAATGTAACAATAAACGAAGTCAAGACCTCTTAACACGGAGTCCATAAATCTCTGGAAAGTCTGCGTGGCGTTTCTTAAGCCAAAAGGCATGTATAAAAATTCCACTAAGCCAAAAGGAGTACATACTGCTGTCTTCTGTACATCTTCTTTAGCCATCGGAATCTGGTAGTAGGCCCTAACCAAGTCAAGAGTTGTAAAAATGGACTTACCATGCAATCTCTCTGAAAAATCGTTGATGTTGGCAATGGGGTAACGGTCTGGAACAGTTTGAGAGTTGAGTTTACGGTAATCACCGCACGCCCGCCAACCACCAGTTTTCTTAGCGACCATGTGAATAGTCTTTGCTGCAGCGAATTTATCACCTGACAACCTGCGTGGACGATCAGCGATTGGTTTACCGGTGGTTTCAATATGATGGAATATGATATCTTCAGCTTTTGGCTTACGCGTGACAGTTGTTATTGTAATGTCGATAAATTCTTCGAGTAGAGTTGAAAACAAATTTGTTGTAGTAGCCACTGTTGAGATATTAAATTCTCTTGTTGAACAAATTTCACCTCGACTCTTTAAATTTGTTGTGTTGTCAATTAAATGTTTGCGTTTCAAATCAATTAGTAAATTATGATGACCTAAAAAGTCAGCACCCAGTATGGGCGATTGAACGTCAGCAATAACAAATAACCATTTGAGTTCACGGCGAAGACCTAGATCCAATTTTAGCACACAGTTACCATAGGTACGAATTTCGCTACCATTTGCGGCCAGTAGTTTAATGCCCGATGGGGATAATGTAGCCTTGATAAGTGATGGGGGTACAACTGATACCACCGATCCCGAATCAATTAAAAAATTACATTCAGTTGATTTGTCATATATGTGTAAACGATTTTCTCCAATGAGTTTTTTGTCATCGCTGCCGCCAACCGACCTGACTGACGACAGCGCCATTAGTTTTCCGACTTAGCGGTATAACGTGCACAAGTCGAGCTACAATGTTGAGCTGCATCACCAAATCTCCTGTGGTACCAACAAAGCTGATTGTCCGCTTCATTTGAAAAATTTCGCGAACGACTTCTAGATCTGGATCGTTGTCGGTCGAAATTCTTTTTATTACTACCTTGCAATTGCATTTTTTCAACCTTATCCGACAGATTTTTAATTGCCTGACAAACATCTGCTAATGTCATTGTCGAAGTAATTGCATCCACTGGCACCTTCATATCTGCATGTAAAATTGTTGTTGAGGTTGCATTTACGATATTATTGTGATTTGCGTCAATCATTTTGTCGGCCATTTGCGCGAGTTTATTTAAATCTTCTTCTTCCCAAACTGTCAATAAAGGACGAATGTTCTCTGGCATTTGTCCAAGAAACAATGTTCGGATTATGGGCTCATTGCCGCTACCAGGAGCCAAACGCTTCATGTGTGATAAAACTTCTGAAGGTTTCATACCTGCTGTTTCACCACCCTGTAGTAAACGCCGTAATTTGGACTCTGATGATTCAGAAAATTTTGAAATAAGACGGTCTTTGAGTACTGCGAATTTGTCACCAACTGGGGGATTCGTTATGAGGTCCTCTACAGATACTAGTATATCATCTTCGAGACGAACGGAAACAATATCGAATTTGTCTGAATCAGATGTGATGTCACATAATGCAAATGATCTCTCAACCTGTGCCACCCATAGTTGTGGGTTATGTTTGTTGAATTTTGGTATGTGTAGTCTTTGCAACTTCGATCTTGTTCCCTCGTTTGGAATACCTTGGTTCTCTCTAAGCGTATTGACTTCACGTTGTAAAGTTTGCATTTGTGTCAAAATGCTTTCCAACTCGGCCATATTAATATCGTTGGTTTCGAAAAATTCTTCGCCACCAGATGAGTCTTCAGAACGTTGAGCTGTATTGCGTTGTCTTAAATTGTAATGCTTCTTGCTCATATGAAAAAAAAACCAAATTGTTCTTGTTTAGACAAAACTCTGCCTGCTACAAGAAAACGTTAAAAATTCAAAATTGACGCTGCGGCGCTGCTACTCTGCTTCGAGAAAAAAAAACTATTTTCTGCTGTTTGCAAAACCTTATGCTAATCGAGGGTCACCAATATTGTTGTGGAGGTAGAAGTATAAACGCCAATGTTACTTATTACAACTATTAATATTTATTTGTACTTCAGTTTACATTTAATTTAAATAATTATGAAAAAGAGCTAAGCGGCCACAGCTGTAGATGTGAAGACTGCTCGAGGAATTAATCTCTGTTTTCTCCTGTCATTCTTACTAGCAGTGTTGCCAGTCAAATTGTTATTCACAATTGGCAGACTTGGTGCTGCCACAAGTACTTTGATGAAATAAAGTTGTTGAAATTTAAATTTACTTAAGTCCCGCATCCCAATTCGCTTCAAAATTTTTCCACGATTTATCTTCTGAGTTGTCAAACGACAACAAAATGTATGACGTCTCGAGAGAAAATGTTGAAGCGAATTGAATTGCGACCACCTGTACTTGATTTGCCTTGGTAAGACGTAACGTAATTTAGCGCCTTGATTTTACGCTTTATTGAGTAACCTAAAAGTATGTTTCGACGACATGTGCTTCGCTCTCTATTTGTGCTTAAAACCCTAATCAGCAGGAAACAACGTTCTTCATCATACAAAAATTTGAGAGCGAATGAAGTTGCTTCAAATTGAAGCTACATGTGAAGCACGAAAAATTCCTGTCTTCTCTAATTTTTATCGCAAGTTTATCTGCACAATCTGTTAAAATCATATATTGCAAACAAAAAATAAATAAATAATAAACAAAAACAATGTAATTGTCCCATAAAAATACAGGTATGTTCTGAAAATCACTTTTCACGAAAGTGATTTGAAATCACTTTCGTGATTAATAATAGTTATTCTGATTAATAATGGTTATTAAAAATTCGTTAATTTAATTACTTAATTTATAGAAATTTAAATTGAAAAGCTTTTACATATAAAAGTGACATTTGTTTGAGCAAATCTGTTGCTAAATAATTTAAAGACAGGTTCTCTTGGTTTTAAGTTTAGAGCAAACTTTTGCGCGTAAAGTCGGCTTTTTTTTGTCTATAGTAGACAAAAAGCGTACTTTTATTTAGCAGATTGCTTAAAGCATCCTTTTTCGATGTCCATAGTTATGGGGAAATATATAGTTTGAGTTTTGAATAAAATAGAGGACATTTTTCCAATATAAGTTATTTATTTATTTATTTAAAGCATTAGAGAATAATTACAAATTATAAACTAATGTATATATATATATATATATATATATATATATATATATATATATATATATATATATATATATATATATATATATATATATATATATATATATATATATATATATATCAGGCCATGGCTTCGAGGCCTTAGGCTC
The DNA here is from genome assembly GCA_963662145.1 of Sturmia bella. Classification (NCBI taxonomy): domain Eukaryota; kingdom Metazoa; phylum Arthropoda; class Insecta; order Diptera; family Tachinidae; genus Sturmia; species Sturmia bella. Next base: position 29,847,654 of record OY759170.1, read on the forward strand.
ACCAATATCAGTTAGTAGTGGATATAACGAACAATTCACTTTAACGAACCGACCTGACAACAATTAGGTTCGTTAAATCGGAAAACTACTGTATATATGTATGTATTTACTTGTTGTGCTGCAACAAATTTTACTTTATTATTTGTTTCTACATTTAAAAATACTTAATCTAGAAGCCCTTTGAAACTTATGTTTTAGTTTCATTATTCAATGAAATGTTTCTTTACTCTTTATTAAAAATCGAAATAGAAAAGTTGCCCTTTATTTTTCAATAGGCCTATTGAAGGTGTAATTGAGATTATTTAATAAGGATGGATGTCTATCACAAACTCAGCGTACCAAATCGAAAAGCTAGTAGGATCTGAAAAGGAAAAACATGCAAAGTCGAAGTTTCCTAAAGAGGGTTCGAGGGCACAAAACATTTTGGATGTAGCGCATACTGAGTTGTGTGTAGAGTCTGTATATGCTAACATTTACAGATGACTAGCAGAAAAGTATTTACATACTTGTTTAATTAAAAATAAGAGTATGGTTTACGACACTTTTGTCAAATTCAAAATGCTAGTGGAAAATCAAACCGGAGGCAAAATCAAAGGTCTACGATCAGATAATGGAGGCGAGTTCATAAATAGTCGTGTCATATTTTTTTTAACACAATGTGGAATAGTACATCAACAATCTGTTGCCTACAATACGTAGTAAAATGGTGTTGCAGAGCGGATGGAACAGATCACTGGTAGAAAAAGCTCGTTGTATGCTGTACGATGCAAAGCTTCCTAAACGTTTTTGGTTAATACAGCTTCATATTTAATTAATCGTATTCCACATAGAATTATTCCGAAGTATTCTACGGTAAAGTCCCAAAGATTGATCACATACGAATTTTTGGTTGTTGTGCAATGGCACATGTTGCACATCAACAAAAAAAAGGAAGCTTGATGCAAAATCTAAAAGGATGATATTTCTTGGATATTGTAGTAAATCGAAAGGATATCGATTCGATAAGAAAAGCTGTTGTTGGAAGTCGTGACATTATATTGTTGAGTCAGATAATGTATCCTTAAATACTGCTAAGAGGATGGAGGAATATTAGTTTACTGTTTCGCCTTGGAATAAAAGTGAGGCTGAAGGCCAAGAAGCTTCAAGGAATGTTGATGGTGAAGAAAGAGATGATTCGCTGGTATTCAGTTCGTTTATTGAAGGCAACATCGAAGTACGGGAAACATCAACAAGTGAAATTATTTAGAATTCAGAATACGAACCTGAACTTTCTTAATACGTAGTGAAAGGCTAGCTAAAAAATAATAATGTTGGTATTATTTATAAATAATATAAGCGAAGACAATCGATTTATGAAGAAGTCTTAAGTTGTCCAGATAAAGAAAAATGGCGGGAGGCAGTTAAAAAGGAAATAAGCTGCCGCATAAATATTTCCTCTTCAAGATTACCATTAGGAAATGCCATTTTTATATCATAATGTCTTACACTATAGCCCATGGAGCCAGCAATAGGTAAAAACGTTCTAAAAGTTGACTGTCGCACAACTTCTGGTAGAGGTACTATTTTCCACGTTTCATTTTTAATCGGCGAACTAATTTCATCGGCTATTTATTTCGTGCTCCTCGTCGGAGATGTGGATAGTATTCTAATCATCGGGTTGAACTCTGTCTTCATCAGCTGAATAATATTCATCATTACGTTCTGTATACTCGTTCTTCGACCTTTTTATTTAAATTTGTTAGATTTTATAAATGAGCTTAAGGTCACTCAATTCTCAATAAATATATTTTTTATTTATTGATAAATTTTTTCGATATTTCGATACTCCTTTGTGTATCTTCTTCAGGAAAATGTGTTTTCTATTATTTTATAAATTTTCAAATTTCAAAACAATGATTACAATTGACAAACTAAATGAAAAATAAAAAGGGTTTTACATTCATAAATAGGCTTTACATACATACTTATTATCTACACAATTATATATATATATATCTATACTAATATTAATAATTATTTTATACATAATAACGTTTTTTAACATAACATTTTTTTGGTTTTTTTAGTTTTTTATAAAAAAGAATGAAAAATCATTAATGTAAAAAAATAAGATATTATGTTCTGAGTCCTGTTCCTGTATACTCGGTAGAGCACAGCTCTACCAAACTCTAAGCTCTTGAATAATATCAAACAGCAATAACGCTTAAATATTTTATTATATTTTCTTAACACGACTTGACGCTTTGAATATTCTCGATTGAATAATATTATTAGGAATATTGAAAAAATAAATTGATGTACTCAGGCAAAATATTAAAGTATATGCGTACTGAGGTTTTGAATTAGAAATAGTTCAGTGTTGTCGATTCACATGATGGTACAATGGAACTATAGCGATTTTCAACACACCTCCTCAAAACCACAATATGCATATATCACAACAAACGAATAAAGAAAAATTTAACTTTCAAGAATCAAAGTGGCAAGTCATGTTCTGGAAGTAACACCAGACTGGTCCAACATTTGTTGCAAGGATTGAGAAAACCCTGAAAAACCCAATCAGATCAGTATATAACACAATATAAGGAAAAAGTAAGAACAATAATAGTAATTTACAAAAGTTGAATAATAATAATAATAAGGAACAAGAATATAAACAAAAACATTGATATGTATGTACGTAAATAAAGCTTAAAATCGTTAAGCAGTTGAATAAAAAAAAAAAAAACACAAAAATTAGGAGTCGTAATGTGCCATCAACCAGTTAATCCCATTTGTTCTCTCAGCTCAATGAATCGTGGTGCTGGTAGTACTTTTGTAAAAATATCTACAATTTGTTTACCGGTAGGAATATACTAAATTTTTATTAGTTTATTTTCTACCTGTTCTCTTGAGAAATGATATTTTATGTCTATATGCTTAGAGCGTTTGTGACAGGTTGGGTTATTTGCAATACTTATACAGCCCTAATTATCCTCCTATAAAGTAATTGGTCCTATCAGTCTAATTCTCAAACTCTCAAGCAATGATTTCAGCCAGAGTGCCTCCCTTACCGCCTCAAACAAATCCATATATTCTGCTTCAGTTGATGAAGCAGCTACAGAGTTCTGTTTCCTCGTATTCCAACTTATCAGATTCGATCCAAACATTTTAAGCAAATAACCTGTTGTACTTTTCCTATCAATTTCATCACCTCCCCAGTCAGAATCTACATACCCAGTAAGAAGGTTATCATAGCCATCATTCCTCCGAAATGTCAATTTGAAGTCTAAAGTCCCTTTAAGGTATCTCAAAACCCTCTTCAAACATTTCCAAGGCTCATGGTTATTCTTATAGCTATAAGCCGATATAGTGGCTTAATAGGTTAACTGATAGTCAGCATTACATACATTATACAGCCAATCAAACTCCTACATGGTGCATCACATTTCTTATCAGAGTTCAAAGCATCAGGATCAAGTATACTTGGGAGAGGCGAGTCTACAGGCTTACATTCGGCCATTCCAAATTTCAATAGAACATTTTTAATATAAGCTGATTGACTTAACTTCAGCTGACCATCCGTTCTGTCTACCCTTATTATATAGTAAAGAACCTAATTTCAGACAGATCAGTCATTCTAAACTTACGCTTCAGATAGGACTTGAAACTGTTTAAAGCTCGTATATCTCCCGTTGATATAACTAAATCATCCTCATACAATAAAACATATATATTTTCAGTATTGTGGCCCTTGTCAAGAATGTAGATGCAACGATCCACAGGTGAGTTAACAAAGCCAATATTCCTTAGTGCCTCTTCGAATACATCGAACCAACATCTAGCAGCCTGTTTGAGACCATAAATTGCCCTATTCAATCTGCAAACCTGATAACTGCCACAAACCAGACCCTGAGGGGCCTTCATATAAATCTCTTCCTTTAATACACCATCCAAAAACGCAGTCTTCACATCCATGTGATGTATCTTAAGATTGTACTGATTTGCCATTGACCGATAAGCTTAAAACTATAGACTCTAGCAACTGGTGCAAAAGTTTCATCATAGTCAATCAAATACTCCTGCGTAAAACCTCGTGCAACAAGTCTCGCCTTGTACCTACACGGTCTACCCATTTCATCATGTTTAATTGTAAACACCCATTTACAAACCACTATATTTTTTCCTCTAGGTATCTGAACAAGTGTCCATGTTTTATTCAACGAATGCGATTCTAGCTCCTCCCTAATAGCCTCCTCCCACTGTTTTCTATCATTACTATACCTGATATGATCGAATGATATCGGTACACTGCCTATGGGACACTGACTGAGCATTCATCACACAATTGTTGAGCATCTCCTTATACGAGATCTTCGGTTTGTCCTTTAATCTATCACTTTTTCTAACATATAAGTGCGAGTCAAATTCCTCACCCGTAGGATGAGATACTATTTCACCACCATCTGGTTCAGAACTTTCCGCTCTACCATTCCACTAGACTGTATATCTGATAATGTATCAAATTTTCCATTCTGATCGGTTCCGGGAACATTTCCCATTTCCACTTGATGACCACTCTTGGTGGCATCACACAAACCGTGAAAATTTTCATTTTGAAACTGAATATTTTCTGTTCCAATCACAGCTCTAGTACTGACCATATCTGCTTCATCAACAATAACATCCCTTTCTATTGCAAATTTTCCAGTTTCAACATTGAAAACTTTATACCCATTCGGTTCATATCCAACCAGTATACCCTTCCACGATTTTTCGCCAAATTTCCTTTTCCTGTTCTTTATATGAACATATACTGTCGAACCGAATACTTTTAAACATTTCAGACTTGGTCTTTTATTATGCCACATTTCATATGGTGTTTTAAGAAATTCCTTCAAAGCGTTACTTGGAATTCTACTCATTAAATATGTGGCTGTTAGTACAGCTTTATCCCAGAAACACTTCTGTAATTTTGCCCCTATAACTAAAGCACGAGCTTTTTCCGTTATAGATATTATCATCCTTTCGGATACAAAGTTCGGGGCGGTGATAATCCATTGAACATCCAGATGTCTTTGGAGAAGCTAATATCAGAGTTGCTATTGATAGGTCTGTGGAACAAATAAAGAATATATTTAATAATTTGAGAAGAGGTAAAAACGAAGACTTAAAGATTTCAATATATAAGGAACGAGGACTAGTAAGTGATAAGATTCAGCAAGACAAGTTAATATTTGAGTATCATAATTTGCCTACAGGAGGACACTTAGGCATTAGGAAAACAGTTTTGAAACTCAAGTAGAAGTATATATTGAAAAACATGTCTAAGATGGTCAAGGAACATATTTTGTACGAAATATAATTGTAAGAAATATAAAATTAACAAGCAAATGAAGCACACGAAGGAAAAGTTAATGGTCACAGATACGCCAGGTACAAGTTTTGAGGTCGTCTCAATAGATACGGTAAGTCCGCCACGATTTTCTAATCAGTTTAGATATATTTTGACTATGCAGGATGACTTAACTAAGTACATACATTGCTACAGCTTGTCCTATTTAACCGAAGTATGCTAAAGCGGTTGCAAAGGCTCTAGTTGAGCATTTGATTTTAATACACGGGAAGTTTAAAGTTTTTAAGTCGGATAGAGGTACTGAGCTTATGAATGAACTAATGACGGAGGTGTGTGGATTATTGGAAATTAAACAAGTTTTCAGTACACCTTACCATCACAAAACTTTGGGATCAATAGAACAGAGTGCTTAATGAATTTCTTTGAAACTTTTACAGAAGCGATGATTTTTGTTTCACGTATAACCCGACACCTCATATAGATACCAGTTACACACCGTATGAATTGATATTTGGAAGATTACCAAATCTGCCAAGTGAAAAAATTTCCGATTTCAAACCTATTTATGATATGGATAATTATTCAAACGAATTAAGGGCAAGATTACAGTTCTCTTTGACAAAAGCCAAGGAACTTATTGAAATAGCCAAAGAAAGACGCGTTAATCAGTTTTCAAAAATTAATCCTTTAAATTTAAGGATAGGTGATTCTGTGCTTGTAAGAAACTTGAACCATGGTCCATACAAAATAATAGAAACGAAGGGAGTAAAGTCTATATCACAGAATACTACCAGAAGGGTCACCAGCTCTACCAGACTACAAAAATTACCAATTTACTGCCAAATATATTGAAAGTGGCATCCTTACGGTACGTGTGGATCTAGTGAAGGACAGCAAACATGAAAATTTTTATATAGCTGTCTCTGTTGGTTGACTCCGCATTTGTTTACATATGATTTTTGGTTAGAAAAATTTAGTGCAAATCTGATGCAAACAAAACAGCTTTGCAAGCAAACAAACAATAATTATTTGTATTTAATATTTTATTTGCATTGAGTATATCACTAGCAATACATGGAATATGTTTAAAACGTAGTTTTCAAAGCTTTTCATTTATGTTTTCTACTATTTTCATAAAAATTACAACAAAGCCAATATTTTTCCAAACACTTTACAACAACATTTTTTCATTGTTTATGTTTGTTTTTGTATACACCATGATACAATTAACAAGGTAGCCTCGTCAGCTAAACCGTTAATCAACTGACTACTTTAGGTTGTCAAGAGATTGCAGAGATGAAAGGCAGCCAAAACGAGATAGCAAATCCGCATAAGCTCAGTGCATCTCTCTTCTGTAAATGTAGAAGTGGCGTCTTTTTGACAGTTTGCATAAGTTGTACAAAAACAAAATGCATGTTATTTTTATTGAAGTTGTTCTTATTGTAGCGAAAAGGCTACCTTGTTAGTTGTATCATGGTATACACTAGTTGTTCTCACACGCTCATGTTGCCACGATTTCCTGCACTGCTCATCGCTGGCCCGTCCCCAAACAAATGATATGGCCATTTAACAAAAGTCATTTTTGGGATATCTGGTTATGTCTGTGGTCTATATTAGATTTAGGAAATTCGCTAAAAGAGTATCATAATAATATGTTGAAAAAATTCTAACATTGTAATAATTTTAAGGTATATACACTTTACATGCATAAAAAACGAACAAAAGGATTGTAAAAATTAAATTTTTTTAATATTTAATATATACATATTTTTTTGTATAATAATGTGTAAATTTTTCTCAGCGGTTAGAGTGTAGTGTATATGTATGTGTAAGTCGACTTATACCTATTTTAATTATTTTATTGTAGTGTAAAACCTTTCATTGTTTTGTTTATTTATTGATAATAAATAATCAAATATGAACTAAATTGTTTATTTGCTTTAAGAGCCAATTGAAATGTATTAATTCAGGTCCAAAAATGAACCTTTTCAAAATATATTTGTTGTATTTTTCAGCTGTCTAGATGCCGACATTTCGTTGGTGCTAATCAACTTTTTGATACTTTCAAAAAAATACAAATCGTAGTAACCGATGGTGACTCGTTGTATAGAAGGTTGCAAAGAAAAGTAAAAGAGTTGCAAGACGTAAATAGAAATGTTTGTTGTATTAAAAGTTTGTTTGAACATTTCTGATTCTCATTTTGTTCATGAGAATTGTGGAATAAGTAGTAAAGTTTCAAACAAACTTTTAAGAATTTTTCAAGTCTACTGATGAGTTGATTGACACCAACGAAATGTCGGCATCTAGACAGCTGAAAAATACAACAAATATTTTTTGAAAAGGTTCATTTTTGGACCTGAATTGATAATAAATAATGTACATATGAAGTTTTAAGGATTATGTAATAGTAAATATAGAATAATAGTTTTGAAAAAAGATTCAGAGGAAAAGCTTTTAGCCTGGGAAACGGCACCTTCTTTGAAGAACGAAGAAGTAAAGTTTTCTTTTAAAATAGTCAGTGGCGTTGATTAGCGACGACTACAATAATAGAAAATATATACATATGTACATATAAGAATAAATATAATAGCCTTGCCTTTGACACAATACACAAGATGTATTTGCTGCATCCTTAAAATAAAGCAATTGTGAGTATTTTACCATCAGTCCTGTACATGCTCGTGCTCGTAAGCTTTGGGATCTTTAACAATATCCCACAAATCTTCTTTAATTAAAAGGAGTTCCATCTTTATTTTCCAAACCAAATAATTAGATCCATGACCTTGTTAACGGTAGACTTGATATCTTCTCTTGAAAACATTTATAATACTCACAGCCCGTAACCTGTAGAGAAATGCGTTCTTTTTCTTTTACATCAAAGTTTGACAATAAAATACAAAAGCATACTTATGAAACTACAAGTTCATGAAATGCTGTATGAAACAAGTTTGTAATAATTATATTTCAACAGAAACGGTCGAATCCTTAATTCATAAATTACCAATTTAGTTTTAGCAAGTAACTGCTATTAAACATTTCTCTAAATGAAACTTTACCCCGGCGAGCTTTGTTAAGAACTATTCTAAATTTTAAAGGTTTGTTAAAACTTACACCCAAATAGTTTAAGTTGTCAACGAAAGGAGTATTCTGCCCATCCAGACTTAAATTGAGACGCTTGCTTTCTGGACTGACAAAGTATTTGCACTTACCAGAAGCATTCCTCAAACAAATAGCTTTGCTCTTACTCGGATTGACCTATATACTCCTTAAATACGATGAGATAGAAATGAGTTTATTATTTGGAGAAAAACCATGAGCGTAAAGAAGCGAGTCGTCTGCATAAAGAATTCCAGTTGCAAAATTATGTATATACATACATGAGGAAACGCATAGGTGAAAATATTATATAAATGTGGGGTCAAAATAGAGCCCTGAGGTATACCACAAGAAACATTGTCAAAATCTAAAACCTCATGATGTATTTGCACATAAAACTTTCTGTTTGCCGAAAAATTCCGAATCAATTTAACTAGATGAAAGCCAAAACTTATATTTATGTGTAATTTTTAAGATTAAACCATCATGATACACCCTGTCAATAGACTTCTATATCAAGGGACACCGCTGTTATGCTCCCTCAAATTGCTCACAACTTCGTTCTCAAACTAAAGCCAAGCATGATTTGTTGAATGATATGTTTTAAAACCAAATTGGTGATCTGGAACGCAGTCAGTTTCTAGGTTATTGTTTATTTTTATCAAATATGAACTTAATTATTTATTTGCTTTAAGAGCCAATTGAAATGTATTAATTTCAAAAATACAAATCGTAGTAACCAATGGTGACTCGTTGTATAGAAGGTTGCAAAGAAAAGTAGAAGTGTTGCAAAACGAAAAAAGAAATGTTTGCTGTGTTAAAGGTTTGTTTGAACATTTCTGATTCTCATTCTGTTCATGGGAATTATGGAATAAGTAGTTAAGTTTCAAACAAACTTTTAAGAATTTTTCAAGTCTACTGATGAGTTGATTAGCACCAACGAAATGTCGTCGGCATTTAGACAGCTGAAATATACAGCAAATATTTTTTGAAAAGGTTCATTTTTGGACCTGAATTAGTTTATTTTTATCCTTCAAAATCACGGTTTTCCTTGATTTTATTCAGCACAAAAACTTTTGTTCATTTTAAAGAACACGGAAAAATTCAATGATGATTCAAAATCCTATTCATTCTGCTGTACACATCAAATTCTGATTATGAGTAGAAATAACAAAAGCATTTTATGAGCAAGTTCGCACAGGCAAGAGAAGGGCTTGCAGTAAATTCATCGTGTCCAAACGATATTATTCTCTTTAACTCATACAACATGTTTCAACAACATTTGAAACAAATGACAGTAGCGGTACTCAGCGTTTGGTGCGTTTTTGGTTGCGACTATTTGCATTTACGATTATATTGCAACTAATATTGAGCACCCATTTTAACAACTTTGCAAATTTTATTGCACTCCAAATAACAGCTGATAAATTAATACACAATTTTTAATTTTTCACCTTTTATTTTTTCGGTAATTGCTGTTGGCTCCATCTCTACAATTTTTTGTTTGCTTTGTTTTAAAATGTCAGCTGTTCGAGTGTCAGTGTTGCAAACGCAATACTCATGCGAAAAAAGCAACACGTAATTAGCGGTGCGTAATTGCAAAAATATTGCGAGTGCAACCTTGTATATTTTGTTATTGGGTTGCACAGAAAAAGCAACGATTTCTTGCATTCGCACTTACGCAAGACATTTGCACCAAGTAATGAACTGCGCTAGTATGTGTACAAGTTTGATCATTTGCAAAAAAAGGCTTGTCTTTTGTATTGTAGTATTTTTAAGTTTCTTCTTTAGCTGGTGAGACCTAAATTCTTTTTATGTTTTTTTTTTTTTGTTTGTTTTTTATTGTTAAACATGTGTCCGTTTAATGGATCAAATTTAGTTGAATTGCATACGCCAAAATACACGTGCAAATATGGCAGACTGTCATGTGTTCGTAAATTTTACCTTAACAAAAATTAAATAACAAAAAAAAAAGATCGACACACCACTGTAAAGGAGAACTAATAAAAAAAAAAACGCACAAAAATAACAATAAATATAATTTGCAATATCGAACTGCAAATAAAATTAATATTTTCTTACAAAAATTTCCTATTTAGTCATAGATAACACGAATAGACATTAAAAACAACTGTAAATTAAAACAAAAAAACTGCCTTTGTTCATAGGAATGAATGAACTCATACACAATAATGATTACTTACTTTTTGTACTTCAATGTTTATCAAAAGTTTGTGTGTTGAGTGGAAAAGACAAGTACGAGAGTAGACAAGTTTGATTCAGCAATTGGTTCGATTGCCTTAAAATGAACGAACACTATTTTAAAGTTCGAACAAGTTTGTTTAATGCAGGGGTGCCCAAAATCTTCTTATGGAAGCGCAAACACCAATACGTATACACTTTATTGACGCACACAAAGAAAAACAGAAATAAACTCGTAACAAAAAATGATTTCTTCAAGTGTTTCATACTCACGAAATCATTAAAAAAAAACAACAAAGTCATGAAAACAAAAAAAACAAAATTTACGCTTGGCACCAATGTGTACCAACAAAGCCTGCGTTCTTATTGCTGTGCACATGAAAGTGTTGTTGCTTTGAACTTGGGATATGTGTGTGTGTGTGTATTTCATACAAAGAGTTGTGTATACATATTAGAATGATCAGCCAATGCTTCGCGCTTTTACAAAAACCAAAGGCGTACCAAGCGTATAGGCCGTGGGCATCCCTGGTTTAATGCATTTATTCTTTTGCTTTAAAACAGGGATGCCCACGGCCTATACGCTTGGTATGCTTTTGTTTTTGTAAAAGCGCGAAGCATAGGCTGAGCATTCTAATATGTATACACAACTCTTTGTATGAAATACACACATATCCCAAGTTCAAAGCAATAAGAACGCAGGTTTTGTTGGTACACATTTTTGCCAAGCGTAAATTTTGTTGTTTTTTGTTTTCATGATTTTGTTGTTTTTTTTAATGATTTCGTGAGTATGAAACACTTGAAGAAATCATTTTTTGTTATGAGTTTGTTTCTGTTTTTCTTTGTGTGCGTCAATAAAATGTATACGTATTGGTGTTTGCACTTCCATAAGAAGATTTTGGGCACCCCTGCTTTAAAATGAACAACAACACAGAGTGTGTGGGCAAGTTTGATCATATGCAAATAAAAAACAATTTTTTTGTGCTTTTGTTATTGTTGAACGGTTTTTTAAATCAACAAGTGTAGTTCTCTGAATAGGTAAACACTAAAATTTTTTGCTTTTTGCAATTTTGGGCATATGCTGTTGTAAAGGCCAGTCAAGTATCTGAAGTATCTATACTTTCAAAAGTTACAGCTAGTTTAAGTTTCTTGTATGGGGAACCCTCAGTTTTTAACTTTTTGTTTTTAGTATTTTTTGTTGTAGCGGCCGTGTAACCGCGTGTTTTGTGAAAATTTCGGCTCTGCGATGGATGGACAGCGTAGTCGGTTCCGAAAAGGAATTTTCGTTGATCTAACATACATATGCTTTTAATTTTTCGTAAAAAAGAATTAAATTATCGACACATTGGAATCATTTCTAAATTTTACCACAAATAAACTTTTATAAATAAAACTACATAAGTTATTTTTATAAATTTTTTTTCGAAAAGTATTCGAAATATTTTAATTGCAGCATAGCTACAAACATACATATTTCACCTATTAATGATGTAATTGCATACACGGCGCTCTCTTAAACAAAATTGTTTTTCAATCACATCTATATGGACATAATTGTTTTCAATTACATTTTTAAGCCCAAAAATCACTTCCACTATCGTTAGATAGGTTCTTTGCCTGCATATTGTGATAATCAGCTGATATCTCGGAGTCTGAACTAGATCGCGAAGAGTTCTCGAGTGATTTACCGTCACTTATGTTGAGATTCAGTTCAGTTTCCGTTACAGTTTCGCCGAGTTCTTTCTCTTTAAGAGAACTATTCAAATTTAAATTAGGCATCACAAATTTAGCATTAGTTTCTGCTTTTAATTGCCGTTCACTTGATACAGAGGAATCTATTGTTATTTCTAGCGCATTGAGTGATTTTATCATTTCTGTTTCTTGTATATTTGCTGAATCATTTTCACTTCCATTATATAGAGTCAGCAAAGAACGTCCTGATGTATGAGAATTTCGGTCAATATTTGTTACCTCCTCAGAAATTTTTGGATGGGTTTTCATATCAATATCCTCACTAGTTTTGGCCTCATTTGAGGCAGATGTATCTGTGGAAGTTACGGTAGTGGTAAAACTTTTATTGAAGGTTTCATTAGGATGATCTATCAGCCTGGTCGTGGTTTTTGGATCTTCCTTTAGCAGTGCTTTTTCCTGTTGTAATTCATTTACAATTTCCTTTAAAGTCTCGTGAGATTTAGGTTGTTGTTCAAACAGCAGTTGCATTTTAGCCATGGACTGTTTAATAAGTACTGAAATTGTTTCAGTTTTTTTGTTTTGCTTTTCCTCTATAGCCCTTTGTTTAGTGCATTTTGAAGTTGAGCCTATGGAATCATGAGGTGCTAGGTGTACCCGTAAATTATCATTTTGTCCATTCAAGTGTTTTGGAAAAAGTTCTCTTCTTACAAAAGCTGGCGTTTTTTCTTCCAACTTTTGTGACTTGTAGCCCGTCATAGAACTTAAGTTAATATCTTGGTCTTCATCTAAGGTTTTATGCTTAATATTTATTTCTGATGAGCTTGACTCTGTATTCAACTCCAACTTTTCACTCACATCTGTAGACGGGTTAAAATTTCCAATTGTTTCTGGCGCATAATCGTGCACTTCTTGTAGCTCAGAATACTTTCCCAACTGTTTTTGTAACTGGTGGCCGGTATGTGTCTCATTTCCTTGCTCTCTGCACTTTCGCAAAGTGTTCTCGTGTTCAAAGAATTTTAATTTAGCTTCGGGAATGAAATTTTTTACTTCTCGCGAAGAAGTAGAACTACTACTTTCACCAGTTTTTCGTATGTTGCTTATGGGTTCTTTGATTCGACGGAATTTTTCCTTTAAACATTGTAGCTCTTCCTTAACCTGCTCATCATTGTCAAATATCTTTGTTTTTCTTCGTTCCATCCATAAACAATCAGTTGCTATTTCGTAAAAGTCTTCCTTATTACTGCTATTTTTCTTTTGAAAATGTTTACGCTGCAGCAGGTAAGCTTGAAAGTTCTGCTCCAACTGATTGCTTTCATTTTCCAATTGTTGAATGCGCAATCTGGAATTAAAATTTAATTCATAAAATTAGACTCAGGCTCATTCCCAATAAAGTAAAAAATAGTGTGTCTTTTGCATTTAAGGAACATATGATAAAACAAAATGAGTGCTAATCCGTCCAATTCATAAAAACTTGTGATAGTATATGTACATTATTTACAATCTAGTAATCAAACAAAGCGTTATAATGTATTTATCTTTACTTTACTGTGAAATATTTGCTGCAGAAACCTCGAGCTTGTGAATGTTACAGATGAGAGGCATTGAACAGTGTGCTATGTTTGATGTATATGAATTTTTTGTTAAGTGTCTCATTCTCATTTCGTTCTTATTGAGTCTTCCATTCATTTAATCGCTAAAATGGTTAAATAAAAAATTTTGTGTATGGACACGAATGCAGTGTGGAAACAAGAGTTGAAAAGTTTTTGAAGTAAATGTTTAGCAGTATAAACGAGCACTAAACGGTAAATAGTAATTTGCTTTGCTCTGGCAATACCCATACATTTTGTGGCTTGTTATGTTATGTATGTAGTTATAAAGAGAAAATATACAGCCTTATTATGAATTCCGAGTGAACATCACTCGTAATGGAAACTCTCCGTCACGAATTCGTACAAAAAGGTATTATGAATTCCGACGGATTCGAAGTTGGTGTTGCCATCCTCTTGCCCTACAACCAACTATTTTGATGACGAACAGATGTTTTTTGTTTACATTCTAAGAACCTTTAAAAATATTTTTCAAAAAATAACGAAATACAATGCATTTGATTGCTGCAGCCGATTCAGTGACGAAAGAAGAATCTTAAAACAAAAGCTGTTAGCGAATAGAGCGCAAAGTCGTGAGGGATTTTTAGAATTCCCTTGATTTGGATTACAGGGCGTAAGTTGCTAAAACAAATCACCAATTATGAAAATATGTATGTACATACATATGTAATTTTCCGTTTAGCTTTATTAAAAATTTCCGGCTAAACAAACCTGCACAATTCGATTTTTAGCAGAAGGTGGATATGAGCATGGTGGCGGAAAAGATGTGAATGCTGCAATGGCATTTTCGTACACACATTTAATTCCATACATAAAAGTAGCTTTTGTTCTTTTTGTTTCTTTATATGGTTGATTATTTTCCAAGCAATCTGTCAGCTGTTGCAAATGGTGTATTTAACACGTATGTATAATCAGCAGTTAGTTTGTGTAACTTATTTTGTTTCAAATCATGTCAAAACCAACAATTATTTTAAAATATACCAATTAATTATTCAAGAAATATAATTTTATAACTACTTAAAAATAGTTTTTATTCAATTAAAAAACTTAAATATGTAATATTTATTTGATCTTCTTAATTACTTGAAAAAACTATTTATTACAGCTTCAGATCTTTCTTTATATAAACAAATTTTTATTTACAATATTATTCGATATTTCGATAACAAGTTGTCATCCTGAAGATGATGACAACTTGTTATCGAAATATCGAATAATATTGTAAATAAAAATTTGTTTATATAAAGAAAGATCTGAAGCTGTAATAAATAGTTTTTTCAATTAAAAAACTTATTTTTGATTTGTTCTTATTTTCAACTACTTTTCGTATTCTCCCGACAGTAAGAGGAGTTCGTACAAATTTTTGGTAGAAAACGCCAAGAGTACGTTTCATTCGGAACTCATAATATCAATCTCCCGAATTTCGAAAATTTCGTAGCTACGTCGGAATTTATGATAGCATTTTTACGACGGAATTCATAATAAGCGTGATAATTTTATTTGAGTTGTCTGTCATACGTATGTACATATGAAAACTTTATTATTTGTTGCCAATACACGTTATGGTCTTCAAGAAATGATTTGTAACAATAAGTTTATTTCATCTTTTACGAAAAAAGGGCCTTGTTTTATTTTGGAACGAAGTTCCTTAACGCGGCTTGCTGGTAGTGAAAATTAGTAGAAATCGTCACGAAAGCGTGTGAGCTGTTTATATGCATTGGTTTTCTGTCGACAAGCAATTGTGTATGATGGGAGGTGTCTCTGCTGACAGCAGCGGAGACACCTACCAATATATAATTAATTGAAAAACGTTCCAAAAATTTAAAGAATCATAAAATTTAAAAATTTCAAAAACAACACAAAATAAAACATACAGATTTCACCTTGTATTACTTTCGAAGATGCAAAAAAAAAAACGTAAGGAACTTCGTTCCTAACAGGGGTCCCCCGACCGCATTTCTTTTTTATACATATAAAGGGTGTTTCTTTTCCGATGTATAGAACTTTAAGTTGCAATAAAACCACGATTGGCATGAATTTTATTTATCCGAAAGATAATCTTGTGGCATTACATTTTAAATATGATTTCTGGCGTATGACCGCTACGGCTTGGGTGGATATAGTCCAATCTGGTAGTCTAATTTTTGACGACTTTTTCCAACATTTGTGGCCGTATATTGGCACTAACACGGCGAATGTTGTCTTCCACATGGTTAAGCGTTTGTGGCTTATCCGCATAGACCAATGACTTTGCATAGCCCCACAGAAAGTAGTCTAGCGGTGTTAAATCACAAGATCTTGGAGGCTAATTCACAGGTCCAAAACGTGAAATTAGGCAGTCACCAAATGCGTCTTCCAATAAATCGATTGTGGCACGAGCTGTGTGACATGTTGCGCGGTCTTGTTGAAACTACATATCCTGGACATCATGGTTATTAATTCAGGAATGAAAAAGTTAATAATCATAGCTCTATACCGATCACCATTGATCGGTACGTTCTGGCCATCATCGTTTTTGAAGAAGTCCGGACCAATGATTCCACCAGCCCATAAAGCGCACCAAACAGTCAGTTTTTGTGGATTTAATGGTGTTTCGACATACACTTGAGGATTAACTTCACTCCAAATGCGGCAGTTTTGTTTGTTAACGTAGCCATTCAACCATCGCTAAACAAAATTAGCTTATGAAAATCGGGAACAACGGCAATCTCGTTTTGGGCCCATTCGACGAATCTACACGCGTCGTTCAGGCGTGAGTCTGTTCATGATGAATTGCCAAACCAAACTGAGAATAAATCACTTGAGAGCTGTTAAATCGGTCGCCATCTTGAACAATAATGCCAGCTTAAAGTTTTATACATCGAAAAAAAACACCCTTTACATATATGGTTACAAATTATAGCTAGTGGTGGGTCAGCGGTTTAATTCAATACAAGTAGCACAGCTTTAAGCAATCTATACTTCACAAAATAAAACACCACTAAGCAATTTAAATAAACGGTTGTCTATCGATTGTTCTAAAAGGATCACCAAAGGCCCTGCCACATCTTTAGCTTTAGTACAAAGGTTGTTGTCGTAGAACTTTCGAGATCAATTTGCCCGTTGGTGGCGCTCAATTCATTAGTATAAGCATGGTAGATGGTTGTCGAATTCGGCAACTGCGTATAAATAGTGGCACGGTGTGTGCGTTCGGACGGTCTGGTTTTAGTTGTGCTACCATCAACATTAAGTAGTGAGTGATTCACTATCCTACTGAATCGTACGATCTGCTAAAAATGACATGTGTGTCCAAAAAGTGTGATGGTCTAGACTAAAAGTGTAGGTGTGTGAAAGACTTTTTGACAAGTCTGTCCGATCTGCAAATCTTTTAAAAACTTTCAAAAACTTATCTTATTCTATGCGATCAGGGTTGCCTTTTTGAAGTTGTTTACAAAAGTATAATAGTGTGGCCATTTTGATGTGACTTTTTAAAGTAGGATAGAGTTCTATCAGTAGATTGAGTAGGATAGTGAATCACGGCCTTTAAGAGCAGTACTGCTGGCAATTGCTCCGTAGAAATATAATATAAAAAAAATATCATTGTTTTAAAATAACATATAAGAAGTTGTGAAAAAATTTAATAACCAAAACAACATTAACAGCCGTTTGTTAATGTTGGTATTTTACAAAAAAAAAAAAAAAAAAAAAAAAAAACAAATTAAAATTTATAAAACAATTTAAGTAAAACCAAAAGAAATGAAAAAATGGCTATCCAGTAGACAATTGCAAATGTTGTCTTGAATGCTATTTAAGACATTCTATTTTTTAGCAAATACTTCAGTGCACTGACTTCTTGTTTTGCATGACACACACAATATGTGCCAACAACAATAATAAACAATGAGAGAACATAGCTGATAAGTAACAAGCTGAACAAGCTACTGTCACACATAACATCTTTGCAAGACTTCATTGCTTGACGAATAAGCAAATAAACGAATCAATGGCAGTTTGTGTTATTTTATATGGTGTAGTCTGCAATAGTCAGATTTTATACAGTATTGTCATATACACTGCAGCATAGTCTTCAGTGTTGACAAACAACCAAGTGGTTGTGCGCAGACTTTTAATACACACATATGTGTGTGTGAACACCATTCATGTACTCATCATCATATTGCTCTACGCAACAGATCATCTGCAGACTAGCCGAAGAAAGAAATCAACCCTTAGTAACAAAGAATGTAAATACATCCATTAATGACAATGTTTAGTATTATAATTAAAAAATAATACACTTATGTATATGCAATTTATTATTGAATAAATTTCATGAAAGCGTCAGTTGATAAATAATAATGAAATGCATTTTCCTTTTCTTTACTTGATATTAAAAAAATAGGCAGCATCCCCAGGAGTTGAACTTGAGCATATTAAGAATTATATAAATAAAAGTATAACAGCGCAATTCAATATAATTAAAATATAAGTGTATGTGCATTGAAATAAGCTCAACCATTTTAACAAATACAAAACCAATTTTTTTTCTACATGGTTAACAATGCTAACAGTGAAAAACAATAATAACAATGACAACATTGACTATGATGTACAGCAATCACACTGCTGCCTTTTTTAAAACAGCAAATAACAACACTGCTGTAACAACACTACTGTAACACATAACATTTTTGCAAGACATCATTGCTTGACGAATAAACAAATACACGAATAAATGGCAGGTCGTGTTATTGATCGGCCAAACACAAAGCAAACACACTTTAATTTTTTCGTTGTATTGTTATTGTGTGCGCTCGCTTAGGTTTTGTATATGGTGTAGTGTGCAATATCAGATTTTATACAGTATTGTCATATACACTGCAGCATAGTCTTCAGTGTTGACAAACAACCAAGTGGTCTTGCGCAGACTTTTACTATCCAGCGCTCTCCCCCGTTGGAGATGTGCAGCTCTCAAAACAAACAAGCAATCAACTGTCAAATGAACGCTCATGCCGGTTCAACAAATGAAATAGACTCTTTATTAAATATTAACCTAATAATCTCACTACACAAGTGCAATCAACATCGATCTCTTGGAGCTTACAATGCGTTACTCCAACAAGTAATAATCAAACAATAATTGCATTTCCACCACCAACAACAACAACCACAGCATTATACTCATCACAAGCGACACTATCAACGTTGACGTTAGCAGCACGCACCACCATACCAATAGCAACAACAACGCCAATAATAAAAATTTACAAGTTAAATAAAAATCAGTGAGCTGCAACAAGTATGATCGAGCAGTCTTATGGGCATTTGATGCAACTTCGATAAGATCAAATCAAGCCTACTGTAGTGTGTTTGCCATGTGTTTGCAATAACATATTATGACTGTTTGTAAGTTGTAGCATGTTTTGATAATGCAGTTCAAATATCGTGTTTGATAGACCGACAAACAAAAGCAGAACAAAACAAAAGTGAAATACTTTGTGACACATTTCAGCTATTAACTTACTTGAATAAAACATAACATTTTTGTGCATATGTTTGCAATAAGTTGAGTACAAAACAGACCACACGAGTAGATTGACATACATACATACTTAAGTAATGCATAATATTTCTGTGGAAATATTATTGAACTAAACAATTGAAATAAGTAATATGAAGATCAAAGACCCACTTAAATAAAGTGTGGTAATTATGAGTTGGATAATTAGGAAATAAATGTATGTACAATAAGAGCTAGAAATTTAGTATAAATAGTTATAAGATTTATAAATAAAAGGCAGAATAACTCTGTACAAATTAACAACAAGTTGTTCTCACTATTCTGGCTGGGCACCTTAAACAGTGCTCAGAGGAATTCAAACGTGCTGCGGCTTGGCGCATCATTCACAAATCCAAGCAAACCCTACTAACCGCACTGATAGGGAATTAGTATTTTTCATATTTTTTCCACCCCAAAAATATTAACGTAATACTACAGCCCAGGCAGATAAAAACAGGTAAAATCACTAAAACAGTTGCTTGTTGTTTATTAGCTGCTTAGTGTCAAAAGTTTGTTTACAAGCCGTTTAGCGTGCTGTGATTTGGTAGCTATTATTGAAGAAAAAATAAAATAAGCCCCTGATTTTGCTGTTTTTATTCAACAAAAAAGTAAAGTAATAATTTTTGAGTGGTTTAAATAAATTTATTTTATAAAATTTGTATAATTTCCTCTTTTGCATACACCCACAAACCAGTTTAACAAAACAAATGAGAGAAGAATTTGACAGTAGACTGCTTTTTTTCTTCCAACCACTCTCGTGTATTTTTTTATGTTCTGCTATTGCCTATTAAATCTGCCTTGGCCTACAGCATTTCTGTGCACGTTCGAGTTGCATACAAGAAACAAAAATGCAGCTATGTACATGTAAAGATCGCCAAAGACAATATGCTTGATTTGATTACAAGTGTCTAAGCGTCTTGTTTATGAATAATATTTATGTGCACGTGGAGTGACTTTTGAATGGATTGTTTGTGATCGAAAAAAAAAGTGCGCATTCTATCGATCATGTTTGTGTTTTTTCCATGTGCGGGTTCGCTGATGTCCTTTATTTTTCAATCCCTAAACATATGTATACATACATACATACATATGTATGTACGTATACAATCATATAATTAGTTTGATAGTTCAATATTAAACAAAATAGCAGCATTTTATAAAAACGATTTTAAAAGCCTGGAAAACCAGTTTATAGGAATTGAAAAACGTCATCAAAAAACCTAAATTTACTACAAAATTATTTAGCAAATTTTGTAGTAAATTTAGATTTTTTGATGACGTTTTTCAATTCCTATAAACTGGTTTTCCAGGCTTTTAAAATCGTTTTTATAAAATGCTGCTATTTCGTTTAATATTGAACTAAAGATAATATAAACTTAGCACGGTGGACATCCAGATGTTTCTGAGCTGCCACGTTCTTCGTCAGTACCCTCATGATATAACCAAATATTGCCTTTAGTTTAGTATCAACCAAATAGCAGCATTTTATAAAAATGAATTTAAAAGCCTGCTAAAAATATATATGTAAATACTATGTTTATTTTTTATGAAAATTCTGTAATGAAAAAGCCTTCTATGGCCAATAAATATAACAAGTGCCAATGAATGTATGTATTTATATTTAAAAACGATATATGTATTTTAACAAAAATGTATTGTCTACAAATCGGTTAAAATAAGCCTGTTTTGCTTTTTATTGTTATTTTAAAGTTATGACAATGGATAGTAAGTATAATGATTTCAGAAATAAATTTGCAGATAAATTACATACATCAGTTTAGTTTGATATTGGGTCTACTATAGCAATTAAATTTTCTAATCTTTTATTGCTTAGCAAATTTAATTGCCGTTTCCGAACAATTGATTTGTATTCAAAAAGTTGTTCAATCTTTTAAAACAATGTATAAGTTTTTTGATCTTAAATATATTTTTAAGCTTAGCTCAAAACCTTGTTTGCTTTTTTTAAAGAATTTGAAAACGTTGACCCAATATTGTGTTATTAAATGAATGGTGCGATATTTTTTTTATTAGTTTGGCAAAACTAAATGGATTAAATAACACTGTACTTGTTGAAAAAAACCGACAGACGGGACACCCTGTGGGTAAATCTAATTCGGGTGCGCTAAATTCAGTGGTTCTAACCGTTTTTTTTATTTTAGGTTAGCTCTTGTTTTTGCGACATACCGTTATTTTAACTCAAAACAGTTTAAAAAAAATACAAAAGTCGAAATTTGCCGACAAAATTACCTGAGAATAACTGTAACAATAATTTTAATCGGCTCATACAAATACAAATTTTTTGCAAAAGTTCGAAATTGTTTGTTCTTTAAAACAGCAATATCGAAAAATAAAGTTATGCTGATGAATTTTCATACATTCATAACAAATAAAGTTTCAAACAAAATAAATTCAGTCAAATACGAGGCTGGCTCGCACAGTTAGGGTTCCGTACGTATGGAGTGGCATATGTGAATACATATGTATATTGTATAAATTTCATCTCTCTGTCTCTTACAGCTTGAGAGTTACGTTTAATTGCAACTTTATGTTGTATGGGGACACCTAGTAGTGTTCGAGTTATTGTTGTCATTTGCTGTTGTAAGGCATCTGGGAATACATACACTCGGCTCTCTATCTCTTACGGTTCGAGAGTTATAGCTAATTATTACTTTTCGATGTATGGGGACACCTGGTAGTTTTCGATTTGTTTTTAGTATTTGTTGTTGTAGCGGCAAGGTACAACAACATCCTCTGATGTTCAGTTGTTTAGCTCTTACCGTTTCGGAGAATGGACGCTGTGACGGACGTAGTAATCTCGGTAATAGGGTTCCGTTTCATTCTGATGAGTACGGAACCCTAAAAAAGCAATAAATGACTAAAATCGGTGCACAACTTTGAAAGTTATTCATAAAAAATCAAAAATTGCAGTTTCAATCGGTCACCAGACGAGGCCATAAAAATTAAAAAAAAAATTTATTAAATGAAAGTAGTATGGAAGAAACCTTTTGTTTGCTTATCGAAATAAAGCAATTTCAACTGACGGAAGTAAAAAGCAACTTATATATCGATACCCAAAAGGCATAGTTGTATTTTCTAAGCTACTAGGCCGATTAAAAGATTTTACAGTTATTGAACCATTTTTGAGTTAAGAGAATATATGTTGTCTTACCTCCTCCAGTTTTAAAACAATGGTATATCTCAAAAACAAGAGCTAACCTAAAAAAAAAAAAACGGTTAGCACCAATGAATTCAGCGCATCCGAATTAGGTTTACCCACTGGATGCCCCCTTTGTCGGAAAAACAAAGTTTCAAAATCAAGTACAGTGTAACTAAATAATGCTGAAGGTAAGGTGGAACAAATTACACGTTATCGAGGCCACAGCTGATGTGAAAGGTCAAACAACTCCCATTGTACTTAGTAAATCTCTCGGAGGGATGAAAAATCATCCGCCAATAATGTTTGTCGTTCCTACCTTCAGGGTGCTCCCGCAGACATCGCCTACCGTCTAACTAGTTCCAAGTTACCTCTGAACGAGTTAAATGTATGGACTTCCCATTGCTATAAGTACAATGTAACTAAGATACTAACAGATCACTATCAATAAATATATTAGGAGAGATATATTTCGGAACATTTATAAAAATGTTTTAAGATGCAGCATATTAATTACAAGCCATAATTTTTTTTGCGAAAACTTTTTGTAAAGAGGACTATGTATTTTGCGATTCTCTTTTTGATTGCTTAAAATATTGGAATTGTTACAAATTCAAGTTTCAAACTGTATATCAATTTTATTTTTTAAAAACGTTTTATATTCGAACGAGTATTCAAAAGCATGGTGGAATTTGAAACGTTTTTCTATCTACAAAACACGAGTTTAAAAAAAAACGTGGGTGCTGTTAATGTATTTTCCCTGTATTCTTTACATATAGTTTGTATGCGTAAATATAAAATATACCCCCCGATTATGATTCACAACATCTAAATGTTGTGTTGTAAAATTTACAACACAACTTACAACTCTTTTTGTGATTATGGTTCACAACATCTAGGTGTTGTGTATGTCACAGAGTTGTTTTTCATTTGTAGAGCATCTTTCCGCAAAAATACATGCCTGCACACAAACAACTACAAGTAAAGCCACGCTTCCAGAAAGATGCACGCGTATGTTGCTTTCATTACACATACACAAGCGAAAAACAATAAATTTTGACGTTTCATTGTCAAGTTTTACAACAAAAAGACATGGAGTGTTAGATTTAATGTAACACCGCAACTACCGCGTAGAAATGCATTGGTAAAAATGAAAAGAATGAAAAACGTTTTTGCTAGAAAAGTACAAACAAAGCCATAAAAATGTATGTTAATGTTGATGTTCTATTTGGTTATGATAATGAAAGGACCAAAAAATTATATATTGCAGTTTAAATCCGTTGCAACTGCAAAATACAAAATAAAACTGTTTTGTAATCGCAAAATGGGTAAGTAATAATTATGTGTATAAATGTATTTTTATTTATATTGTTTTGTTAATAATTTTTAGCAATTAATTGTTTTTTTTATATTTTTGCAAAACATTTTGTATGCACACTTACAAATTTTATAATTTTTTCGTAATTTAACTGGTAACATCAATAAGACAACACTTCAATAGGTGTCGTAAGTTTTTGACAACATCTGATTATGTGTTGTAAGATTTTGACAACACTTAACACAATAGTTGTAAACCATAATCACTTTTCAAAAAATACATACATAAATGAACAAATGTTGTGAACCATAATCGGGGTCATAATAAATATAATAAAGTTATAAATGAATTTTTGTAACATTGCGTTCTGCTTTCAACTAACATTTTTTATTTTTTGCAGACACATACAGAGTCCGCAATCTACCGGTTTTTTTTAACTAGTGCTTATTTCGAGAATGGTAGCACTTAGCTCGTGTCTGATTTGACAGATAATTAGTTTTATCCTTCCGCTGAACGAATATGGTTGGTTGTGTATACGCTTGAACAACTCTGAAAAATATGCAACATTACTTTGAAAATCATGGCCATGTTGCAGAATGTGTGCGTAAATTGCGTACGGATTTTGGAAGAAGAGAAGCACCGTTAGCTCCGTATATTCGTTATCTTGTGAAAAAAGTGGAAGAAACTGGCATCGTCATCGATAAACGAAAGCGTGAAAAGCCAAAAACAGTGCGTACACCCGAGAATATTGCTGCTGTGGCAGAAAGTGTGCGTGAAGCGCCATCAACATCAATTCACCGTCGTTCTCAACAATTGAACATTTCGGAGACATTATTGAGACGAATTTGCATAAAAAAATTAAAAAAATATATATTTGAGAAGATATTCAGTAGTTTTTTTATAGCATTTTCAAAAAACCATTATTTGGCGGACCCAATTGTATTTCGCTGAGTTCGCTATTTTTAAGCTATGATTAAAAATAGTCTCGAAGATTTTATGGAAAAACAGGATATCCATGTAAGTTATTTCTGCTTAATTGAGTTTCCCGCTTTATTGCACTAAAAATCATGGAACGAATTCATTCAGTATACCTGTCTATGTTAAAATACCCGTTTAATTGCGTCACGCGCTTGATTGTTTCGCAAATTAAGACCGCATTGCGAAAAACAAGAGCAAATGTTTCGCTTGATTGATTTCGTCCACATAATTTTTTTTTGCTCCACAAACGTAAAAAAAATATGTTGCGGCAAAAAGGTCGTGGTTCTGTTCCTTTGTAAACATTGTACGATGAACGTGCCTGATTTTTATTTTGTTTTAATAATCCTAAACAGTTTTTCAACTAAAACTAAACAAATGAGTTTTGTTTTCCATCTACGCATGGGTGTTTCGCTTTATTTCACAAATTACTCAATTAAGCGATTTTCGTTTAATATCGTCGGCGATTCAATTAACCGAGTATTACTTAATTGAGTTCCCGTTTAATTGCGTCGAAAGTCGTGCATTTTTAGAAACTCACTTAAGCGGAAATAACTGTAATATAATAATTAGCGGTTTGCACACCGAGCTTGTTAGTTTGTTTATCGCACTACCGGATTAACATTTAACAAATTAACGACACGGCATCCCTGATAAAATAGTTGTTAGTTGGTAACTCACAGTCAGCTGTTGCGGTTTCTAAATAATAAGTCATTTCTAAAAAAAAATATTTGTGTTTTGGCAATTTTCGTGTATACTGAGAGTAAAGGCCGTGTCAGATAAAACTTTGTTGCTTTGCGTGACGTTTATAACTTTGAAAGAAAAGCGTAAAACAAAAAGTGTATGTCACAATAAAAACTTTGACAAGACACGCGCATTGTTTGTTTATCAATAAAATATTGAATGTATAAAATATTTTATGTACTTATTTGTAGTTTTGTTTATTACATATATATTTCAAATGAATTTATTCATTAAATTTATAAAATTTATTTATTTATTTGGAATTTTTTTTGATTTCTGTTGACGCCAAGAGAAAATGAAAGCAGATATTTGTCAAAGCGTGCAAAAAGATGAAAGATGCCCAACTTTTTGCTTTGCTTTGCGTCAAATAAAATTTATGTGACAAGTGCCATATAAACATGTACATTTATCTTAAATGTCAAAGCGTGTATGTAACGCAACGCGAAGCAAAAGTTTTATCTGACACGGCCTTAAGTATGTATGTTAATTAAATGATTTTTTATTTTTATAAATCATAAACTGTTCTTATAGTGGATAACCAAAAAAAAAAAGCGCATTCGAACAAAAATGCAAAAAAGTGGAGTATAAATTGCTGTTGGGTTTGTGTTGGAAAATGTGGATATTGAAGTAATGTAGCACTATTTTGTGTATGTTTATAAAATTATGCCAATGACATACATACATATACATATGTATGTATTTTCAGAAAGCATGAGTAATTAAATGGTTTACAGTTGTTTTTTTACACTTTCACGTGGCATGTTTAATTTTTTCAGAATAATAAATTGTGTTGGTTTACTGCGAAAGTTACCAGACTAACAAAGTTTGAAAAAGGGGGTCGTTCACAGTTGCTAACTTTAACAAATTAACAAACTGCCGAGTAATAAATTAACAAGTTCGGTGTGAATATCGCTATTGTTTTATAAGATTGAATTAACTTGTTAGTAAATCTTTAGTATGACAAATTGTATATTATAATTAATATTTACAATTGTTAATATTTTATCGGGCTTGAGTTCGATGTTCACTTGCTCAAAATATAGATAAAATTGGAGCTATCAGCAAGAAAAGTAAAGTTGGAGTCTTACAGGCTGGGGTGCATACCATGACTGTTTTATGACCACCACGTTGGTCATCAGCACCCAAATATGCTTCGAAACCTGGCGATGACTAATTGTATACTGCTTTTTTAAGCACCAGAGCTCTTCATTACATACTTAATCTTATTAATCAACTTTCCATTTTATCGCTGTGTTTTTCTGTTGGTTTGAATATACATATTTTCTATTCTCTCGCCACCATACAATTGATTTTTGTGTTTGTTGCTATTGTATCAGTGATAACAACGGTTTCAAACTTTTCGCCACTCTAAGCGTTTTTTTTAAGCATTAATTTTACATTTTTTCAATTTGAAACAAATCGAAATTTCGTTTTTCAATACGGCTAATTAAAGTTGGGTATTGATTTAATTTGGCGTACAAAAAGTAGCAAAATGTGTGGTTTTGTTTGCGAATTCGGCAATTACAGTCCAAATTCTTAGATGTTAATAAAAGAAGGATAACTGACGATATTAGTAGAGAAAAAACTTCAACATTTGTGATCACAAGAATGAAAAGTCACCGCAGGGTGATATTTTCAATATGGCAATGCTTCTAAATTATGCCACATAGACTATATTTTATAATTTTTCTGGAAGCAGGCCAGTGCGCAGCCTTATCATAAGAGAGACACCTTTCCAGACATAACCCAATTACTAAGAAGAAACTAAGGAAATTACACGAAGTTCCTATGGACTATGGGAGTCAAACTGTTTATGGTTGTGCGCTCTACGGAGCGCACCTATACGAGCCTATACTGGCTCAAGTGTAGGTGGCACACGTAATCAACCTAACCTAACTCATTCAACACCTACCGCATTGGTGATTATAAGCCATTACAAACAAAATATTAAAAACAAAGAATTGTTTTCTTTTCTTGACAAAATGTTTCGTTTGCAATAAATTTGCACGGAATTTTTCTAAACAACACAAAGGAACTCATGAAAAACAGGAATATGTGAACGAAAAAGAATAATTGAATAAAAAGATCAAGTGAAGAAGAAGGACAAGTGAACAAAAGAATGAACTTGTCCTTTTTACTCCAAGGAATAAAAGTGATCATTCACTTTCATGAACGATTATTTCTATCTCCAATGGAGACGTAATACTTGCATTGTAGAATGGCTTAAATCGAGTGTACACATTCACTATTTCCACTTTCATTTTCCGTATAACTATTTTACCTAGTTTGGGCATAATGCACTATCTATCTATGTAAACATTGTCCCCAGAGTACTGGCCCAAATTAAAAAAACAAAATTGAACTTAAATCTCAAAAACTCTGCTCTAAATACCGAGTAGATGGTATTCTTTGAAAATAATTTGTATGACTGTGAAATAAAAATGTAAACGTCGTCCTTGCGAAATCTTTTTGTTGTTCTATTTCATTTTCTTTTTGTATATTTTTTTTTGTATGCAGCTTTATACAATAAAAAATATGTTTCGGGAGCTACGTACATACATATGTAAAAAATATTTTAAAAACTCTTCTTACTTGGCATCATGTACAATTTCATCCACAGAACGTTCTTTTTCGGCAACATCTCGTGCAACATCCAGAATTTGATATTGAACATTTAAAATGTCTTTAGATGGTGATTTAATCATTGTTTCTTTAGTTGTTGGACCACATTCACATTTCGCCTTCAAGACATCATCGGGATATACACTTTCTACATACTTATAAAACAAAAGACATAGCTACATACTAGTCTGAACCATTATTAATTCGAACGTCATGCAAATAAACACTCAACTACATACATACATATTTCAGATAATAATATCGACTGCTCCTCAGATATTAATTTTGTATGATCTAAGCTTAGAAAAAAAATTTTTCGTATGTTGGACTAGCGGTTTAACATACAGCCAGCTCACAGGATTCATCTGTAATAGTCGCTAACCGTGTAACATTTGTCTCTTTTTTATTTACAGTTCGCAATTGGGGATTAGCAAAAAATTTACATGAACTTCAAAATCGATATACATAAATGTGTTTTACTTGAGTAACGTTTCAAATTAAATTTTGAGATTCAAAGACGTATGCAAAAGATGATAAATAGTTATTTATTTAATAATTTCAACAAATACAAGGCCTATGGTACCAATAACTTACTACATAGTAATAAATAGCATTTATCCCAAAGCGAAATCAATGCTAATATGCATTCCGTCGGGTCGATATGTATGGACAAAAATTTGTCGACATTCTGTTTTTGACATCAGGACACTACGACAAACCAAAAAAAAAAAAAAATTACTTTCGAGGCGTCCAATGCAAACATTTTTTTTTTGTACTGTAGTCTGTGAGCCCTCCAGGAGGCGTGGAACAGCAACGGTGTGTTCCGAAAAAATATTAGGGAGAAAAAGGGTTGGCCATACAGTTGACTCCTCCACAGGCACCGTTTCAATGTGCAATACCGACCCACATATGTATGTAAAGCGTGGTTTTTGCGATGTATAGAACTTTAAGTTGCAATAAAACAACGATGGATTATTCGATTGACATGAATTTTGTTTATCTGAAAGATAATCTTTCGGCATATGACCGCCACGGCTGGCGCGGATGTAGTCCAATCTGGTGGTCCAATCTTCAACGACTTTTTCCAACATTTGTGGCCGTATATCGGCAAAACACGGCGAATGTGATGTCTTCCACATGGTCAAGCGTTTGTGGCTTATCCGCATAGACCAATGACTTTGCATAGCCCCACAGAAAGTAGTCTAGCGGTGTTAAATCACAAGATCTTGGAGGCCAATTCACAGGTCCAAAACGTGAAATTAGGCGGTCACCAAACGTGTCTTCCAATAAATCGATTGTGGCACGAGCTGTGTGACATGTTGCGCGGTCTTGTTGAAACCACATCTCCTGGACATCATGGTTATTCAAGTCCGGAATGAAAAAGTTAGTAATCATGGCTCTATACCGATCACCATTGATCGGTACGTTCTGGCCATCATCGTTTTTGAAGAAGTACGGACCACCAGCTCATAAAGCGCACCAAACAGTCAGTTTTTGTGGACGTAACGGTGTTTCGACATACACTTGAGAATTAGCTTCACTCCAAATGCGGCAGTTTTGTTTGTTGACTTGGCCATTCAACCAGAAGTGCGCATAATCGCTAAACAAAATTCGCTTACGAAAATCGGGAACAACGGCAATCTCGTTTTTAGCCCATTCGACGAATCTACGAGCGTCGTTCAGGCCTGAGTCTATTCATGATGAATTGCCAAACCAAAGTGAGAATAAATCACTTCACAACTGTTAAATCGGTCGCCATCTTGAACAGTAATGCCAACTTAAAGTTCTATATATCGAAAAAAAAAACACTCCTTACTTATATAACGCTAACCCATGCTAGCCAAAAATTAAAAAAATTATAAGTTTTAGCTCATATGCTCAAAAATGTGCAGGTGTTTACTAAAAAGGAGCACATTAGGGTAAAAGTGTGATTATTCGCTTAATGAATCAATGACTTTTTCATTTATATTTTCCTTTATTTTTGATAGTGTAGCTTTCCAACGGTGAAAGAATTCTTCAATTTGATCCAGTAGACTATATATATATATATATATATATATATATATATATATATATATATATATATATATATATATATATATATATATATATTAGTCCCTACAAATAAATTATCTTTCGACTCTATAATATGTAGTCTCTTCCTTTTGCGCATGTTGAGAGGGCTTAAGTTTCTAAAAATCATGATTGGTGCGTTAGAAGTTATCGCACCCGTAACACCAGCGGAGTTTATAATATCTTTCAAGGTTCTGTCAACAGCCCATGAATGTGATGCATGAGTAATGGTGCATTCATTCCACATCATCAATGAGGCCTCTTGTACATACAGACATGCATACATAGATACCTACATACATTTTTATATATACATTTATTAGGTGTAACGAAATCTTTCATCTATATAAAATGAGTATAGATGAAGTATCCGAATTCAATAGTTCTAGACGTTTCCCGGAAAATTTTTATTATTCGAAAAAATCTAATTTGGATAATGACGAACATTTAAAAGCATTATGGGATAAATCGGCGAGGTTCTCCCATTTCAGATAAATTAACAAACATAGCAGAGCGTGTGGTAAATGTTTAGATTTATAAAAACTTAAGATGAGACACGTAGAAAATTTAAATAATGAATTTGTGAAATTGGTGTAATAGTTATTTAAGGTGAATTGAAAGAAATAAGCGTGTTAAATTTTTCTATTTCTAAAAACGTCGGACTAAATCGGTGCACCCGATATCCGGTTTAGGTAAAATAAACGTGGGTGTAGTAGAACTAGGCATGAATGGATTATGGTGAATATTTAAAAGAAAAATTAGAAAAATCGGTCTAGCTGTTCTCTACCTGTATTTTCTTATTTTTAACTTTGGATCAGTATATATATATATCAGTATATATATATATATCAGTATATGTACTATTTATACAGTACATCGTACCGGTACTAGAAACCACAGACGAACCGTACGGTTGAATAGCAAATTCTGTCTGTAATGCGTTGTGCGATTCACTGGGCAATCGACTATAAACGAATGTGCTCTTGACGATACGCGTCTATTACGAAAAAATATGCGGGTTTCGGAACCAAGATTCCCGATCTAGTCAGAGCAAAATACATTATAATAGCGATAGAGTAGTGTAACACTACAGTAGATACCCTACTGTCACCGATAAGCTTCTTCACCTTCTCCTATACGTGGTCGAGTAGCCCCAAAATATACTTTAGGCACCGGCCCAAACATGAGAGTTGTATTCCATTTTCGATCGGATATAGGTTTTGCCACCTATAGGTTGGGGTTAAATAAAAAACGGGCGTATAAGTTGGTGTTACATTTGTATATTCTTAAAAATCTACGACGAACTCTTGAAAGAAAAGTTTAAAAAATTCGTGCAGCCCCAGGCCGTTTTGGGTAATTTAAAACAATAGTACGTCTAAACGTACGGTCACACTTAAACTTTTATTTGTCCTTATTTGCCCAAACAAAAAAAAAAAAAAAAAAAAAAACGGGACCTCAACTTTGTTGTTTATAGTTATTTTACGTAAATTCATGAATTTACGTAAATTTCCTGCTATCAGAAAATGCTACAAATTTTGCGATTGGCCCCTAATGTCAGTTCTGTTTTGACATTTATGTAGTAAACACATGCGAAATACACGTTAATAAACAATGTTACGTTACATTGCTCCAGAACGCGGAATATTGGTGACTATTTATTTGACCAATAATCGGTCGGTGACTTTGGCACAACGTGAATTTCGTCGCATATTTCTTGGCCGTCCAACGCCTACTGGTGAAACACTGCGACATTTAGCCGCTCGCCTCGAAGAGACTGGCACAACACGAGATGCTGCCAGGCGTCCCGGAGTAGCCGTTCTGCAAAGAATATTGCTACTGTAGCCGAGGATGTCATGGAAGCGCTGTCGACATCGACCAAGCGACGTGCCACGCAAATGGGTATCAGTCGACGGTCTTTACAGCGAATTTTGGTACAAGATTTGAAGATGTTTCCGTACAAAGTCCAGACGGTGCATCAGCTGTTAGTTGCTGACCACCAATCGCGTCTAACATACGCTCAAGCCATTCTTGATCACCAAGAGGAAGATGATTTTTCATCAAAAATAATCATGAGTGATGAGGCCCATTTCCATCTTAGCGGGTACGTAAATAAGCAAAATTTACGGTTATGGGGCACTGAAAATTCGCGTGTAACCCACGAAGAGCCATTACACCCGCTCAAAGTCACTGTATGCTGTGCTGTTTTCGCTGGAGGAGTCATCGGACCTTTTTTCTTCGAAGATGTCGCGGGCCAAACGGTTACTGTGAATGGTGAGCGCTATCATGAGCAATGATCAACGAGTTCGTTTTGCCGCAACTTGATGAATTGGGATTGGAAAACATCTGGTTCAAACAGGACGGTGCTACGGCACACACTGCATGTGCCACAACCGATTTGCTGAAGGATGCATTTCCCGGGCGCCTAATCTCCCGTTTTGGAAATTTGCACTGACCAGCAAGATCGTCTGGTTTGACCGCTGCAGACTTATTTTGTGGGGCTTTTTGAAGTCGCGGGTTTATGTCAACAAGCCTCAGACTCTTGCAGCTCTTAAAGACAATATCCGTCAAGAATGTGAGGACCTATCGCCGGAAATTTTGGCCAATGTGATGGAAAATGCTATAAAAAGCGGCGGCGGCCATTTATATGACATCATATTCTCGACTTGATGTAAAAAAAAATTAAAAGACCAAATAAAAATAATCCACAAGAAGAATCAAAGTTTTTCATTTTTTTTTTAATTACAGCCAAAAAAAAAAACATTGGAAGGTTATTTTTGCGCCACCCTGTACATACATTCGGATGCAGCCACAAACAGCAACGAAATGAAAAAAAAAACTGGAAAAAGACGTAAGAACATTAAATTTCACAACAGCATATTTGAATGTTTTATATGCTCAACTAGTGCAAACAAAATTTAGACCAAATTTGTGTAGCCTGCGTTTGCTCAGACAAAGTTTTTGTAAGATCAAGGAGTTGTTCACTGAAAATTTTGTTTTCGCTTGTTGAACAAACAAAACATTAAAATATACTCTTGTAGAATTCAATGCTTTTACGTTTTTTTTCCAAGTTTTTTCTATTTGTGGATGTTTGCTGATGTATCCATATGTATGTATATGTATTCTTAGTCGTTCGTATCCATGTGCTTGGCCGAGAGAAAGGTCAACAACAGAGAGTGGTGGTCTCGTTGAAATTCAGTCAAATCGTTTCACAGATAGCTGGGATATATAAAAACCCGGTTTTTGAGGGTACAAAATTTAGAATTTTTTTTTATAAAATTCTACCGTTTCTAAGAAAACTACTCTTTTTAGAAAAAATGTATTGATATATTCACCCCTATCATGAAAAATTTTTTCCCATTTCCCAAAAGTGCGATCATGAATAACTTTTCCCATAAAATGTGTTCCCATTCGAAATTTTCCCTTATCGTGAATGGATTTTTCAAAGACATTTTTCCCATTTTTTGCATCAATTTGTTCATTTTATTTTCTTTGAGGAACTAGAAAAAAAAATGCAAGTAGTTGCTACAGTTTAATGGATATATAAATCAGCTGAAAACTATTTTTAGGTCTAAATCAATAAATAATGTGCAACGTGACATGATTCTCAATAGGATGCAAAATAACCGACCCATTGCATGTGGTTTTGTGAAGGTTTCTAAAGATGTGGTGTCCGAATTTTGGTATTCGCTTACAGAATATATTTTATCCATTCTAAAGCATCCAACACTTTAGAGAGCACTTTGCAAAAAGTGGATTGCGCCATTCCTACTTCGTAATCTCTTCCAACACTTTTTTGGTATCCACCCTCTGCAAAAAAACGTAAGCATGCGCTTAGTTTTACGATGGGCGGAATATCAAATGATTTTTTTCCGACAGAGAATCTGTCAAAATATTCAACAGGCATGAAAACTCCGATTTATTCACCCTTTTTACCTTTTAAACTACAAATTTCTGTTTATTAGTTATAAAACATAAATTTAATTACTTTTTACATCATACATAAATTTTCTTTGTTTTTATATTTTTTTCTTCCCAAACGTTCCCATAATATTCATGATAGCAAATTTCCCTACTTGGGAAATGAAAATTTTATGGGAATAAAAATTTCACATTTTACTCACGATAGGGGCGATTATGTATTTGCTATGAAAATTCAGTGAAATCGGCTGACGTTTTATTGTGATATATAAAAAACCCGTTTTTTTGCAAACATTTTTGTAAATTTCTTTTTGTTTCAAATTTAATAATACTTTTTAAATAATGGAAAATAGCTAAAGTTAATGAAAATGTTCGACGTCGATTAATATATAACCGCTGTAGGGTGCAAACCGGGTTTTTCTTAAGTAATTTCCCATATAAAAGCCACCTTAATCAGTTTTTGGTATCAAAGAGTGAATCTGATGATTAATATATCCTTGTAGTAAAAAATAGTTTTCCTTAACGGGACATATAAACCGGATGTACAACGAAAACAGTTTTTTTTTTTAAATATCATGTATGAGTAAGCTTAATCAATTGTTGCTACCAAAACGTGAATCTAGTGGTAAAAAGCCCTCATATTCCCGACATGTTGCGAAAGCCTCTTAAGAATGAAAATGATATCGGTCCCCATATATTTGATATATAGCGAAAACCTAGTTTTTTTTAGGATATGCCAAATGAAGTTGTGACACCGAAATGTAAGCTTGGTAATAAAAACTTTCGTTCTCGACATTGGTCCATATAAAGCAAGCTACATAAAATTTTGATACCAAAAAGTGAATCTGGGAATAAAAAAATAAATTAAGTCAAGTACGAGGCTGCCTCGTACTCTGAGGCTGCCTCGTACTCTGAGGGTTCCGTACGTATGTATGTGTAATGTATATATGGAATGGCGTATGTGAATACACATGTATATTTTATAAATTTCATCTCTCTGTTTTCAAAGCTACTTTATGTTGTACATGGACACCTAGTAATTTTCCACTTGTTGTTGTTGTTGTAATATGTTGTTATAAGGCATCTGGGAATGCATACACTGTGCGAATTTCGACTCTCTATCTCTTACGGTTCGAAAGTTATAGCTATTACTCTACGTTAATTTTACAGTTGTTGTTGTTTTTAGCAAGTGTTGTTGTGGAGCATATGTGAATACACATATTGTGCAAATTTCATCCCTCTGTCGCTCACAGTTCGAGAGTAACGGCTAATTGTTACTTTACGTTGTAAAGGGACACCTGGTAGTTTCCGACTTGTTGTTGTTGTTAGCATTTGTTATTGTAAGCCATATGCGAGTAAATATATTGTGCACATTTCATCTCTTTATCTCTTACAGTTTGAAAGTTACGGCTAATGTTTTTTACGTTGCATAGGGACACCTGGTAGTTTTCGACATGTTGTTGTTTTTTGCATTTGTTGTTGACAAGCATCTATAAATACATTCACTATGCAAATTTCAGGTTTCTATCTTTTACGGTTCAAGAGTTATAGCTAATTGTAACTTTTGGTTGTATGGGGACA
This sequence comes from Sturmia bella, assembly GCA_963662145.1. Classification (NCBI taxonomy): domain Eukaryota; kingdom Metazoa; phylum Arthropoda; class Insecta; order Diptera; family Tachinidae; genus Sturmia; species Sturmia bella. Next base: position 29,883,507 of record OY759170.1, read on the forward strand.
CCTGGTAGTTTTCGGATTGTTGTTGCTTTTAGTATATGTTGTTGTGGAACATCTATAAATACATAAACTATGCAAATTTCAGCTCTCTATCTTTTACAGTTCGAGAGTTATACCTAATTGTAACTTTTCGTTGTATGGGGACACCTGGTAGTTTTTGACTTGTTGTTGGTTTTAGTAGTTGTTGTTGTAGAATATCTATAAATAAATACACTATGCAAATTTCAGCTCTCTATCTTTTACGGTTCGAGAGTTATGGCTAATTGTAACTTTTCGTTGTATGGGGACACCTGGTAGTTTTCGATTTGTTGTTGGTTTTAGTATTTGTTGTTGTAGCGGCAAGGTGCAACAACATTCTGTGAAAATTTCAGCTCTCTAGTTCTTACCGTTTCGGAGAATGGACGCTGTGACGGACGGAAGTACTTGTCTCCGTAATAGGGTTCCGTTTCACTCTGATGAGTACGGAACCCTAAAAACAGTGAATATTTTTCCGCCGATAGTGGCCCTTATATACGTCATATGGTATACTCCATTTTGGCGTAGCGATGCATTTGACCGGCAATATGTTGAAAAAAAAAATTTAGTTCGTGGTGCTGATGTTATAAAACCGCATTCTGTGCCGATTGGCATGTTTCCAGAGCCTTATTATCTTATTGACGTGATTGTCTTGCGTGATCATTATTACTGGATATCCGATAAGCGCATCTGCGCGCCTCATTTGCGTTCCCGGTCTATGTTCGACCACGTAATCATATTCCTGAAGGAACATTACCCATCTGGCAACTCTGGTAGATAAATCCATCTTTTCCAACATCTTCGGGGCCCCTCTGCTGCAAAACTGCGCCGTAACCATCAATTGATGCATTAGAATGCACTTCTGTTTCGTAAATCGGGTTGTAAATCTTCAATACTGGAGTACTGCTTAAGGCGTCTTTAAATTGTTAAACGAAATCATCTGGTCGTCCCCGAATGTGAATTTAATGCCTTTCTTTCTTAGTTCAGTTAGCATCTTTGCGACTATCCAGCGAAACCACGGAAACTTTCTAATTGCTTAAGATGTGTACTTCACCATAGCGGTCGTCTTCTGGACTTGGAAAAATTTGTTGATCTTCAATAATGTGGCCTAAAAACTGAATGCGTTTCTTCAAGAATTGACATTTTTTAAAGTTGATGTCGGGTTTAGATCAGTTTGATGTTATTCAGTGTGTCAACCGCTGTTTCGGCGGGTATGATAACGTCATTAACTCTCTAAAAATGGCGTTGAAAAACGGCGGGTGAGTTGGACAGGACAAATGGAACTTTTCTATATCGATACTATCCACTATGAATGACAAACCACGTGTACTTTCTACTATTCTCATGTATAGTGGAAAATAAAATAATTTAATTCGTATCGTTGTCATTGACACCATCTATGACGTACTGCATTAAAAAACTATAATCAATACCACCTCTTGCTGCTAATTCTTTCATTTTCATGAAAATGATAAATATATAGCCAAAATATATGTATATATGTATGTATATTAATTAAAAAGTAGAGTATTTGAAAAAAAATTATAATACTCTCGTTTTCGTGAATAACAGCCTCTGTTCAACACGTTTGTTCAATAAATAGACTGTTATTCATGAAAACAATCGATATTTCCACTATTACCTCATGTTGGATAGTAGTTAGCTTTGGTTGTAACTGGCTTTTTTTTAGTTCTATGGAGGATTCTTGTAACTTTTGCAATAATTCCATCTGTTTTCTTTCAAATACATCCAATTTTCTTTCATTGTCATTGCATTTTCGTGCTTCTTTCAGCTTTTCTATTGGATCTTGCAATAATATCTGTTTAAACACGCTTTTTTTAAATAGGCTTCTTCTAAAAACATAAAAAAGCACTCACCTTTGATAACTTTTGCTTATAATGTAGTTTCATAAGACTTTTTAGATGTTGCATTTTAATATTCGTTTCATTTTTCAACTGTACTTGATGCTTGAACAAAGCTTTTTTCAAAGAAATTTCAACCTTAAAAATTATGTAAAAATTAGTATGAAAGGTTATTTTTCAGATTTAAATTACTACTTACCCTGTTTAAAAACATTTGCCCGTTTTTTGTATTTCGTATTTCATATATCCAATCGTTATAAGATTTTTCTCCAATTTCTGCTTCCGTTTGCTGCTCTTCAAGTTCCCTCCCGACGCATTTTACTTTTGATGCAACAGGCGTATGTTCTTTACTCTCTAAAAACTTGGTAAGATTATTGAAATTCTGGGCAAACTCGCCGAATTGCTGTGTTAGGTTCTCAATCGATTCCATAATGTTTTTAAAGCTTTTGTTTTTACGCTTTGACCGGGCCATTACTTTCATGTTTTCCGTTATACGTTCTAAGCTTTTGTTAAGCGAATAATACTCTCGAGAACGTGAAGACTTTAGAGAGCACGTTCTAGACTTGCATTTCTGTTTGGTACACTGCTCAAATTCTCTTGTCATTTCGCCAACTTTTTCTGATAATGTCAATAGATATTTGTTGATGTGGTAAAGATTATTATCATATTTAACATTAGTTTTAGTAACAGGTTTCCTTTCTTCGTGGGAAACCTGAAAAGGAATTGATGTTTGCCACATTTCTCGAAGTTCTGTTTGCACTTCTGCATTTCTTTTTAACTGATCCGGTGGTCCATTTTTGAGTAGATATTTCATTATAAGCAACAGTAAGGATATATTCGAATTGCTTTCGTAGTTTTGTATAATATGTTTGTTTAAATCTCCTTTATCAGCTTTAGAGCCAGTAACTGCTTGCCATAATTCTGAAATTTCTTCTTTATTAAAACGAAATTTGCTCATAATTTCGAAATCCGGCAAAGTGTTGCGAAACGGTATTTCTGTGCAAAACACCGATAAAGTAAAGTGACAATTTTGTGCATAAAGAAATTCGGCAACTAATGTATTTAAGGCCAGTATAAGAGGAGAAAGTGTTAGACGCATCATAGTACCACCAGAAGTGGTCATAGTTTGGGATGAAATATGTTTACCTAGAATTTTAAAAAAAGAATAGATTTATTATTACTAGAATCGAGCATCAGTTAAGTTTTCGATAAAATACTGAAAACTGTATTAGATAGTGTAGCGATATCTAATTTAAAAACAAATTTCATCATTTATTGCTATTAGAGCCAATAGAAATGTATTATTTTGGATCTAAAAGTACACATTATTCAAGCTTTGCGTCTTTTCGACACTTCGTTGATACCAGTGTTGGGCAAAATACATGCTCTGATGTATTTAAAATACAAAATACAAATACTTTTTTTCCAGGTATTTAAAATACAAAATACTGCATTCCAAAAGCAAGTATTTGAAATACAAAATACTGCATTCTAAAAGCAATTATTTGAAATACAAAATACAATGTAACAAAAATATGTATTTAAAATACAAAATACTTTTATCAAAAAAGTTTTTATTTTCTTTCATAAACACCAGTTTTTCAAAACTGATATCAGAAAAACAATCTCTTAATGCGAATAAAGAAAACTAGCTAACGACGAAATCTCATTGATTTCTTATTAGGAAACGATGTTTTATTGAAAGACCTATAACGGAATTAAATAATAAGTGACAATTAAAAGAAGTTTCACCAAATGATATATAACTATATGTATATAGTCTATCCAAGTCATCATTTGATTGATATTTTTTCTCTTGTTTTAGATTAAAATGTCGAACGCTGTTTTTCCTTGCATTTGATTTTATCATTATTTCTGACAGCTTAGCGACTTTCTCAATGTATGTGCATTCAGTTGCGTTTACTTTACACAGGTACTTTGGTAATTAAGTTGTGCTATTGCAATTTTTTGAAAATAAAACAGTAGCAAAATTTTCGGATTTTAGTTGATGTATGAATGGAATAAATTTTAGTGCATATTTTTTAACATAAATTTAAAATGTATTTTGAGAGCACGAGTATTTGAAATACAAAATACTCAAGCGCTTAGTATTTAAAATACAAATACATTAATGAGACGTATTTAAAATACAAATACAAAATACGTATTTGTATTTTAAATACGTATTTCAAATACATGTATTTCAAATACTGCCCAGCCCTGGTTGATACTAATCAACTTGACAGTAGACTCGAAAAAAACTTAAAAGAATGTTTGAAATCTAGCTAATTATTTTTATACCTAGAATAATACATTTCAACTGGCTACTGTGGCAAATAGATAATTAAATTCATTTTTGAATATTCGAACAAATTTTATTTTGAACGTCTGCACGTACAATTAAAATATTATAATTTTTTACTAGCCTTGAAGTCGTACTAGTGATAAATATTCAAGGGCCAAGTGCAAATATGCATCGACCGCAAATTTAAAGAATTTTACTATTATTGTGTGGTATGGCACCCGAACACCCACACAAGCTGCTCCACTAAAACACTCGCGGTGGTGGGAATGCATTTGTATCTTTAAATTTGCATCATATAACGTTCAGTTTTTTCATGAAAGTATGTGCACTAATTTCAAGTTAATAACATATCTATCTTCATGCATACATGTTCATATGTTTCATTATAAATATGTATTTGCTTAGGGTTAGGACATATTCTCATAAGTAGTATACATACATATAAGCTTAGATAATTTTGTTTTAAGAAAATATGTAAAATAAGCTGACATTGACTGGAGCAGCTCGACTTCCAATTTTATTCAACTTAAAAAATTTTTGTGTTTTATGGCGATCTTTCCCACTGGTCTACAGTAGGAAAAATTACCAGTCTTGCGTATATAAAATACATTTTTTGTTATCAGAAATTAATTAAGTTATGGTCTAGTATTGTTCTAGGAACTTGAAAACTAAGAAAATCATTTGGCATTTTTCGATTGATTTGATAATTCTGAAAATACAGGGCCCTAAATGTATGCAATGTTGAAGCGGTGCGATCAAGAGCAGTTTTTGTTTTAAATTCGAAATTCAAGTTTGTTAAAGCTTTGTTTTTTGTTTGATAAAAGAAGTAAAAGAGAGTACAAAAACCTCATTTGTTGAGCTGGAAATGATGTCAATACTACGCCTAGTAATGAAATCTGTCATAGCCAATTTTTGTGAAGTATTTGAAATATCATAAGAGATTGAAAAGAGATCGCGCTAGATGGCACCGAAAACTCTATTGCGTTCGAAAGTAGTTTCATTAATGTAAAGCTTAGTTTAGACGATATGTTGAATCAGCATATTTATGCTGAAAATTTTGTTTAAGTGCCATCATATCGTGTAAACGCAAAATTTTTACCAGCATACGTATGTTGAACAACGTTTGCAAACAATTTGTTAACAACACCAACAAATATATGTTGGCAATTTTAGCATATCGTGTGAACAGTATGTTTTTAGCATTTGACTAATTTCCTGCGTATGCTAGCTGATATGCCATTTGTTGAAAATGCTGTTTAAGCTTTTCAGCATATATGTATCTAATTTGTATGCATATTTGCCGAATGGCTTTGTTGAGCCGCCAACAATTTTCGTTTATGTAAATATACATATATCTTCTTCAAAATTTGCAAACGAGCACAAACGTAATGAAATGAAATTCAATGAATTAATTGCTCTCAAATTAAAAAACAATAAATAGCTCAAGGCGAATTCATACCAGGTGGTTGCAAGGGAATTTGCAAAATGAAAAAAATACATGTATTTCATTACATATATTTCAAAGTGAACAAACAGCTAGAAGCCAAAATAATCACCTGTGTTTCAAGTCCAACTGGTATGAATTCTGCTTGAAATAGTTGGAATAATCAACAATCAACGGCAAGGCGTTGATTACATGCATACATCCGGATTTCAACCGCCGCACCACTTTTGTTTTCAGCGGCTGCCACGATGAAAATTAATTGGCACAAAAACCTTCGTCTGCCCGCCGTTCTACCCATTTTCTTTTCCAAACTCGGCTTCTTTTTCCTTTTACTTCACTTTCGTCACGATCAAAAACAAGGACGGCACAAGCGATAGCAAGCGATATTTCTTCCGTAGACATTTTTTTTTATATTAAAAACACGAATTTTCTGCAATAACGCGTTGTATAAATAGAAAGTATTATCAAACTTATGTTACAAGCAAATGTTTATACGATTCAGCATACATATCACCATGTAATTATCAACATATCGTATAAACACAAAAATTGTATGCTAACTCTTATGTTGATATTCCATTTGCTGAAATATGTTGAATTAAAAAATTTGGTAGTTTCAGCATATAGTGTAAACACCTAGCGATGACATATGCATTTGATGCTATTTTTAATCATACAGTTGTTAGCATATATATGCTGATTCAACATATCGTCTAAACTAAGCTTAAGTTTGAATAAAAAACTGGCTGCCTATACTTGCCTAAATGAATTTTACACAGAGTTTTGGGCAAATAGTATTGGGGGTGAGATCTAAGGGTTTTTTATAAAATTTAATTTTTTTTCTTTTAAAGAGCAGGAATATGTGGTGAAAGTGGACTTTTTTATTATTATTTTGAAATAAACAGTGATTAAATTTAATTAAAAGTAGTGTTTAAGGTCAAGGTAATTTTGGTACAATGTATATATGGTTTTGATCATGTGAAGAATACATACATATGTATGTAAAACACATCCAAACATACCTGTATCTATTATATTAATACAAGGATAGAACAACGATTGACAAATCAACTGCACGTATTCAATATTCTGCGATTTTAATGTAGTGTTTATTTCAGCAAATTATTTCCTGCACTTAAGGGATTAGAGACTGATGTCATAACTATACAAGCATAGCATGTCTTATACCTGCGTATAGAAATAGTGTGGATTAAATATTTACTATTAATTACAGTTATGCAAAATATCCCTGTTTCCCAGAAAAATACAGAAAAGGAATAACATATTAAAATCCAATGAAGTATAATTATCCAGCAAAGTATAATAAAGTTTAAGATATTTGTTATTTTTATTTAAGCTGATAGGTATAAAAGAAATTTTAGAAAGTAACAAGTGATCATTTCGAATATAACTCTGGAACCAAACAAGTGAATAAATAATCAGTAATAACATATCACGAATGTTTCGAAGATTGGCGGAATGCCAAAGGACCACTTCAATAGTTAATCACGTTTTTTCAAGGTTTGGGCTGGTTTTGCCATACGATTAAAATTACATTTGAAAAAGAAACTGCTGATCTTACAAGATAAGAAGTAGATAACATAAAACGTCAAATTAAAGACACTAAAGCAACAGAAATTTCAGATTTGGATTTGAACGTGTTGTGAGTTGTCTACAACAATATCAACATGGAACAACAACATCTGAAAATTCGATCGGTGAACGAACTGTTATTGGCACAACAAATTCATAATTGCTTAACACTGAAAATTAAGCAATCGGTCAATATTCTGAAACTAAAATTAATAATTAATTTGGCCACCTGCACAATTGCTTAACGCTGCAAAATAGGCAATTGTGCAAAACCCAGAAGTAAAATAAGAATTGGGTCACACGCGCTTCAAAATAATGGTGACAACAAAAGCTGACGGTGCGGAAGTTAAAAGAAACAAACAACAAGAAATTAATTATTGGTTTTGATATTAAGTTAATGTTATTGTAATTTAATTTTAGTATATAAGCTAGTATAACTGAAAATAAAAGCAGAGAATGAGTTTAGAATTAAAGTTACAAACAAGGTAGTCTTTTATTTCTGACAATTCTCCCCTAGGAAATCACTGCGGCATTTTTGCCTTTTCCTAGTACGGTCGTCACTGCGGCACTAGTTGCCTCGACCACTATCCTGCGACCTCCACGGAGCTCTCCAGGATATTAGCTAAAGATAATTAACTCGATTAATTTAATCTTTAAGGGTTATTTCTGCAGCAATAAGAGGCTGTAGGAATATAGCCCATAACAATTGGCGCAGCCGGTTTTCGCAACAAAGGTTTTTCAATAGGAAAACAAACTCCTGGTTGAAGATCCTTAGCGGTAAAAACCTACACTTTAAAGTAGAATTCCCCTCAGGATAATTGAAAAAAAAAAAAAATTTTTTTTTTCTGTATAGAAAGTAAATTTTATTAAAAAAAAAAAAAAAAAAATTTTTTTTTTGTCACAAAATGAATTAAAACTTTGTTTAACGAAAGAATTTATGCTCGTATTAAAGAAAAAAAATTTTTTTTTTAAGTTCACATTAAGAACGTTTTGGATGGAAAATTTGAGTAAACATATAGTTTTTGTTTGAATAAACCCCTTTATGTCTAGCCTTATCTTGAAAAATTTTGGTATTTGCCTTTAAATTAAAAATCAATTATTCTTTATTTAATCAAAAATTGTTTTTTCTTTATGCATATTGTAACAATGCTTTGTCATATTAATTGAGCAAAGAGCGAAGTCTATACATGTATATGTATGTATGTATAAAGATCTATTTCATTTTGCGGGTTCTATTGTCGAAAATTGTTTTTCTTTTCAAAAGGGATTTTTTTTGGATTAATTTAATAAATTACAAAATCTTACAATTTGATTTCGGGAAAAATTTTAAAGTGAAATTAACTAGATGGAATATTTTGGAAGTTATAATATGCATAATAATTCGCATTTTTGTTTTTCCTTTTTAGACATACTGTATATAGGTGTAAATCTCTAGATAGAAAATGATATTAACCAGGACTCACAGGGTAAGCATAATTTCATAAATGGCTAGTCCAACAGAACAAACAGATGAACTACTTGCAAAAATAACTGACTTCAACTATAGGGTAGACAGTTTATTAGTTCTCGCATGGACGGAACTTAGGCATGTAAATTCTGAGAAAATTTTTTTAGAAAAACATAGGGATATTATAAAAATTCAAAAATTAAGCAAGCTAGAAGAAGTAGGTTATGTTCTACATTTGACAGGGGAACTTAATCAGGATAAATCAGTAGAATTGACAGATAGAGTAGAGGAATTAAATAAAACAAAATCATTTTTAGAGGGACACAATAAGAAACTTCGTGAGCAATTAAAGTACACAGACAATTTGCTAGAGGAAGCAGTGGAAGAAAATAGAGCACTAGTAGAGCAGCTAAAACAAAAAACCCTTAGTGAAAAAGAACTTAAAAAGCAAAAACAACTGATAGAGTCTCAAGAAAATACAATACAGAGGCTGCAGGTAGCTTTGACAAACGTGAGGCGTGAATTAGACACGATACATAGGTCTAGATCCCCCACACCTTCTTTAGGACCAGAATTAGCAGAAAGTAACAAAATTCCTTCGATAATAATACATCAAGAACAGGAAAAAGCCATAGGAGAAGCGGAAATTGCTAGTGAAGAACAGATTGCAATAGACATACTAGAGAAGACCAAAAGTATAATAAGTAACGCAAGAAAAGCAGGTAGTAGAGGTTATACGGCAGAGACAAAATATAGAAAATTGGGAGATTTAGCACGTTATAAGGAAAAATTCAACGAATTGGAAAAAACAGGAAGCGTTGATAATAACTTAGTTAGAGAGTTTAATACTTTAATAGCGATAGCACAAGAAATTTTAAGAAACCGGTCACCATCACCAAGGCAAGAGGGACAGAATTCGACCGGCACTAACAACATGGCGACTTTTACTGAACTTTTAAAAAATATATCACACATGGTTCCAATTTTTTATGGTACGGACGGTCCGGATTTAGCAACAGAAACTAGCAAATTTATAGAAGGATGTATGATAGCAGAAGACAAGCTTAGAGGAATAGGCAGTACCGTTGACATTATCAAATGTATAAAAACTAGACTATTTGGAAATGCGTACTCTTATTTGCACAACAAGGAATTTGCAACCATAGAAGCCCTATGTCAAGTGGTAAAGGAAAAATTCTTAAAAACAAAGACACTATCTGAGATACAGGAATTAATATTTAATAGCAAGCAAGGTACAACAGAAAGTGCATATGAGTTTGGAGAACGTCTTGAGGGACTCCTAAGGAATGCAACAGAATTGATTACCTCGCAATGGCGAGAACCCTCACACCAAAAATCAATGGTTGATCATTGTAATCAGTCAGCTGTACGAAGTTACATAAGGGGTTTACGCGACCCAAAATTAGTTTCAAGATTTATTGGATACGATAAAGGAGAGCTATCTGAACTACTAAGACTCACAAAGGATGCTCAGGACCTTTTGGGCACCGGAATGCGACCAACAAATGTGATGACAGTTGAAGCCCGAGAACCCTTGTATGAAACGGTTCAACAGTTAGTAAACGAAGTCAGACAACTTTCGCTTCAACAAAGCACTTTTAATAACAAAAGAGACTCTTTTGGTTCCAGTAAATTCTGCAGTTTTTGTAATAGACGGGGTCATGCGCTTAATGAATGTTTTAGCCGTCAAACTAGATCGTATTATAACCAAGACAGACGCCAAGAACATGCAAACTACAGATCTGGGAGAAATCTGCAACCTCCTGACCCCAGAAGAAACTCACAAAATTCTCGCCAACCACTGAATCAGGCTCTAAATAGCGATGCTAGAAGAGAAAAGCGCTGTTACTCTTGTAATCAGCTGGGACACTTTGCATCAAGCTGCCCCAGCAACAACCGTTATGAAAACAGAGGTCAGGAAAAATACAACAATAAAGGCAATAGGAATGAAACTAAACGCGGCGCTGTCAACAACAACCAGTTTAACGTAACACAAAATTCGGGAAACGATGGTCGGGTCAGTTACAGCCAATAACTGAGGAACCCGAAAGAGAAAAAACAATTAGTAGGCAGAAACGTAATAGAGACACAAAACACATAAAGCGCAAATATGATTATGACTTTATATACCTGAATAACAACAAAATGAATGGTACAAAAATTGGACATGGGAATTGGAATAAAGCAGATAGAGTAAACGGATCTACGGGATCAATGAGTATAATTCACAAAATGGAACATAAGAAAAATGTTCACAAGAAGGACGAGGTATTAAAATCGAATAAAGAAGAAGAAATGAAAATAAACAAGAAAGAAAAACGAATAGATAAAAATAACAACAGAAGTAGGAGTAAGAAGATCGTGAAACCAATTCCAAGTGCTGATATTGATGCATATTCCAGTGCATCCCAAGAGGAAACATCGAAAAATAGAGACATTAAAAATTCGGTACCATTTTTAACAGAAATCAAAGAGATCGGGCACACATTTTTATATAACGGAGGACAAATTATAGGGATACTTTTGAATTTCATGGCACTAGTACTACAGCTATTGACGGTGCTGTGGATCTCTGTAAAGGGGCAGATAAATAAAATAGAGAAGGGCACAGACCATCACACATATATTTCAGAATCGGAACAGAAACGAAGACGCAAATACAAGACTAGGGATAATGAAGGTCTGCAAATTGATCAAAGCTATATAAGTTTTCCTTGCGCTGAAGCAAAGGGGGGGAAATTACTTTTGTTGGTTGACTCTGGGGCGGACTCTTCACTAGTGAAAAGGGAAGCTTTAAAACAGGGCATACAAATTAATACAGATAATAAACGGACGTTATCAGGTGCATTCGGGGGTAACATAGTAACTGAAGGGTCATTGACAGTTAAACATAAATACATAGACAAATTACGACTGGAGTTACATGTGGTTCCAAAACACAGTATGTTACCGGGAGACGGTTTACTGGGAAGAGACATGTTATGGAATAACTCCATTATTGACACAATAGAAAAAACAACTAAATTCTTTGTCAATAAACAGCAAATAGCATCCCTACCTCTTATTGCAGATGCACTTAGTCGCCTACCATCAACAGAGGGACGAATTGGTGTATTGACTAGAACTCAGGCGAAGGCTCTAAAAAATCAAAAAAACAAAATTGAACACGATAGGGAAAATATGACGAACAAGGATAAGGACCAGGAAGATAACACAATCTATTTAACTAGTCCGGAAGATATTAAAAGGGTAATAAAAACGTTTCACGACACGCCGGTGGGAGGTCACCAGGGTGCCCTTAAGACCTATTTTCGTATCAGAACACAATATAAGTGGTCCGGTATGCAAAGGCAGATAAAAAATTATGTTCGCTCCTGCAAAATTTGTCAGCAAAACAAGTCCTCAAAGGTAGAGAGAATGCCAATGACCTTAACTACAACCCCAAATATGCCATTTGAGAGAGTTTTCATGGACATTGTAGGACCCTTACCCGAAACTCCAAGGGGTAATAAATACATAATAACTTTTTTGGACGATTTTTCTAAGTATTTTGCATGCGCAGCCATTCCAGACATGGAAGCCGTCACTGTGGCAAGAGAATTCTTTCGAGAAATAATTGCCCGGTTTCTCATCCCCAAAGTTTTAGTGACCGATAATGGGAGCAACTTCACTTCAAAATTATTTAAAGAAGTTTGCAAAATGCTGGGAGTAAAAAACATATACACCACCCCGTATCATCCGCAGTCCAATGGATCCTTGGAAAGAACTCATAGGCCTTTGGCAGAATATTTAAGGAATTTTGTCAAAATGGACGGAACCAATTGGGATGAGTGGCTGCATCATGCTATGCATGTGCATAATAATACAAGACATTCGGCTACTAAACAGACGCCAAGTAGAATCCTTTACGGATTTGAGTTTGAAATACCTATTAGACTTAAAAAACAGCCTGCTCCCCTCTACAACATAGATGACTACAGTAAGGTCCTAAAATTCCAAATTCAACGAAGTTATGAAACTGTGAGACAAAATCAGATCCGAGCAAAAGAAAAATCTAAGCAATACTATGATAAGGGCACTAAAACTAGAAATTTCAAAGTAGGACAAATGGTATGGCTGAAGAATCAGGCAAAAAGGAATAAGTTTTCACCTATATGGGTTGGTCCCTATGAAATCACGGGAGTACCAACACCTGTTAATGTTAAAATAAGACTCAGAAATTCAGAAAAGGTTTACCATAACAATTTACTAAAGCCAGCAAATTAAATCATATACTGACAGCACGTAAAAGAGTTTAAGAAATGGAGATGTGAGATAAGAATATAAATTGTGAAAGAAAACCCAGAGAGTATCAGTCACTCCATTGTCGATTTTAGTTACTTTGGCTCGAAACCAAAGGTACAAGACGACATGGAAGTACAAGGGGTACTCTGACTCAAGTAATAAATTTCCTATCCACATCCACTGTTTAGCCTATAATGGGGATAATTAGTGCGAATTTTCGAAACGATTTCCGCTTTAGGTAACGCTACGGGGTGTGGAAGTAAAAGTATCTAAAGAAAAATAAATGACCAGAAGGGTCATAAGAACACATTCATTTTTGAAATACATTAAACGGCCTTAACAAAGACTACATAAACGATACAACATGAAGTATTGTATGGCGTTAGATTTCTCGGTTGGGTGGAGAGAGATGACTGGACTTAGACGAGGACACTGTAAAGATTTTTTGAGAGAAAAGGAAAAAGGGGAGTATAGAAAAGAAAGAAAAGGGGGAAAAAGAGAAAAATCCAGAATTAAATTTAGCGAGGAAGGTATATGTAGAGACATTCTGAATATCTATGAAAAATTTGAAAAGAAAAACTAATTACTTAGAATCAACAAAATGGTAGGATAAAGCAAATAAAACAGATTTGTCCTGATATTATATGACAACGCATTGGTGCAATTGCAAGAGTATTTGAAAAGTTAAAACACTCAAAATTAGAACACTAACAATAAATAGACAAGTAATGAAGTTTAAAGGCAAAGTACAAGCAAGAAAAATAAATAAAATTGGCAGGGAAGACAGAATAAAATCTGAATCGTTATTGGATTATTTATATTAAAGTTTTCAACTTTCGCTGAAAACATACATATGCAAATATCGTTTAATTTCTGTTGAATCTGCAAATGAAAGCATTTATTAATATTTTCAAGGTCTCGAAAATATTAACAAGACAATTAGTATTTAACGTAGGTCAGTAATCAATTCTAGCTTAAAGCAACATACATGATTAATAAACTAAAATTACTCAATAATTATATTTTGGCTGAAAATATTTTTTTTAAGCGACTGGCAGTCGTTTGCACAAAACAACAAGACATCTAGAACCAAATGTAGTTTTTGCAAACGACAGCAAATAATACACTACATACATATAATTAATAATACAAAATTAAAATATTCAATTATGAAAAGTTTAATGAACTTATTACAAAGTATAAGAATAAGAAAAAGAATGAATGAAAAAAAACATATGCTGTCTACTATTTCACCTAAATTCATTTAAAATAATAAAGCATTACGTATGCAGTTTAAAATTATAATTTTAATGAAATACAAAAAAAAAAAAATATTAAAAAAAAAAAAATGTATGAAATTATTAATAGCAATTTGTCATAGAAAAAAAAAAAAACAAAATTTGTTTTAATTGTAAGTTACAGATTACTATATATGGATAATAGTTTTTAAGTATGGCAATGATTAATGTTTTAAGCTAATTGTTATCAAACATACTTTTTATATATATGTATATATATTCTTAGTAGGGAAGACTAGCCAGCATTTTTAGTCTAAGAATAAATCTTAATATTGGAAAAGAACTGTATTATAAAAAAAAAAGGAATCAATATTATTAAACTATAGCAGAAATATAAAATCTGCTTTGTAGTTTTAAGAATACATTTTGCCAACTTAAAATATATAAAAATGAAATGGAAGAACTAATAATAAGAACTGTAAATATGTATAATCAATATGATATGTAAGCATTAAAAGAAAATACTTAGTTTTAGGAATTATTCTTGAAGTTAAAAAAAAAAAAAAAAGGAAAAAAAAGTAGTGGCCAAACGTAAAAGTATGAAGCAGAAGTAAAAGTTCAGCAAACACTATAGAAGAGAACAACATTAATAAATCTATGAACCCAACCCGTCAGCCAAACACAAGTAGAAGTCACATCGAATGTTCCAACCACCCCTCGCTGATGCATCGTAACATCCTAGATACGGATGTTACTCTTTTGCAAAGGGGGGAGGGATGTTGTGAGTTGTCTACAACAATATCAACATGGAACAACAACATCTGAAAATTCGATCGGTGAACGAACTGTTATTGGCACAACAAATTCATAATTGCTTAACACTGAAAATTAAGCAATCGGTCAATATTCTGAAACTAAAATTAATAATTAATTTGGCCACCTGCACAATTGCTTAACGCTGCAAAATAGGCAATTGTGCAAAACCCAGAAGTAAAATAAGAATTGGGTCACACGCGCTTCAAAATAATGGTGACAACAAAAGCTGACGGTGCGGAAGTTAAAAGAAACAAACAACAAGAAATTAATTATTGGTTTTGATATTAAGTTAATGTTATTGTAATTTAATTTTAGTATATAAGCTAGTATAACTGAAAATAAAAGCAGAGAATGAGTTTAGAATTAAAGTTACAAACAAGGTAGTCTTTTATTTCTGACAATTCTCCCCTAGGAAATCACTGCGGCATTTTTGCCTTTTCCTAGTACGGTCGTCACTGCGGCACTAGTTGCCTCGACCACTATCCTGCGACCTCCACGGAGCTCTCCAGGATATTAGCTAAAGATAATTAACTCGATTAATTTAATCTTTAAGGGTTATTTCTGCAGCAATAAGAGGCTGTAGGAATATAGCCCATAACAAACGTGCATCACAAATTCTATCTTAACATGATAGATGGTAAGGCATTTAGTGTAACCGCAGGATCATCGACACAGTCATGTGCAATATGTGGAGCTTCTCCCAAGTATAATGAACGATTTTAATAGACTTAAGCAATTAAAGCCAAATGAAACCATGTACATACGTCTATGGACTCTCAACATTACAAGCATGGATTAGGTGCTTTGAATGCATTTTGCACATAGCCTACATGCTTGAAGTAAAAAAATGGCAAATTAGAAGCAACGACGATAAAGATTCTGTAGAACAAAGAAAAAATAAGATAATTGGCGAACTGAAAAAAAAAAAACATGAACCTGCCAGTAGATATTCTGAAGCCAGGACATGGACCAACCAGCGACAGCAATACAGCAAGAACTTTCTTCAAAAACCCCATCTTGGCATCATCGGCGACAGGAGTTGGCGTAAGATTAATAACCAATTTGGGCCTGATACTGAAATCTATGGCTATTGGTTACGCAATTAATGCCAGCTTTTTTAGGGAACTCGCTGAAAAAACTTCAAAAATGTATATTGATTTATATCCATCTAGCAGTCATAAAATTTTATTTCATGGTGTTGATATTATTCAACCACTTCCAGTACCAATAAGAATGCTCTCAGAGGAAGCTATGGAATCGAGAAATAAAGATTTCAGGAATTATAGGGAATTCCATACTCGAAAAATGTCCCGTAAAGAAACAATGCAAGATTTATTTAATACATTGCTCTATACATCGGACCCGTTACGGCCAATTCAGACTGTGTATTAATACCTGCCAAAAATTCAAATAATACGTGCAAGTGTGATGGTGTGAATGCACCATCATACTTTTTTTTGGTTAACTACAACATACAAGCATCAAAGTCTGCATTTAAAGATTTTTCCTCTTATATAGGGCATTTAGCGTCTCAGCTGACGATAATATGATCAACAATTCTTATTATTTGTTCAAGGAAATCTGTTTTATTACTATAAAAATTCTGGGCAGATTTTTTTGTATTTACGACCTTTTCCATTTTGTCTGACGATATATTTTCCAAAAATTTGTATTTATTATTAAAAAGTTCCATTTTAATTATTTTATTAGAGGAAATGGGAAGCTATGAAAAATTTATGAAAAACACGCCATTTTGGATTTTAATTAACGATATTTAATCAAAAAATATTTAATCAAAAAATATTATATTTGGTTTTATAATAAAAATTTATGGAAATTAATTTTTTATATCAAGAATTTTTTTTTTAATATTAATAACTTATTTAGTTAAAACAACAATTTATTCATTTCAACTAATTTATTTGCTCCACCTCTATGATAAGGAGTACCACGGCTCTTCATTGTCCTTATCATTTTCGTTTTCTTCAGAGTCCTCTTCAAAATCTGAATCACTGTCAGAATTAGGAAAATCGGGAATCATCATAGAAATTACAGCCTTCGTGAACGGTAATGTTTTTTTCCTTGGAGTTTGTCTCATGCTAGTAATCAGTGGGTCAGAACTAAGTAAAAGCCTATTAAAAATAACTAAATTACATTCAACTCTTGAAAACTTTCTTGCATAATTCTGCCTATAAAGCCGAAAATGTTTATTTCGAGCATCAGCTACTTCTTCCGAAAGTAACCCAATGGGCACTAATGCTTTACTTATAACTATTGAACCATATACTAAAATTTTGTGCATTGTAGTTGTCCCTTATGACAAAGATTCGGGCGACAGAAGAAATAAACTAAACACGCTTTCTTAATTTTTTTTTTTTTTGGCTTTATTGATGTTGTATCTTGGCCTGATACAATAAATTTCAGTTTACAATATAGCGGCGTTGAGTATGAATATTGTAGCAAATGTTTAGCGTGATGCGCTGTTTATTTCACTAAATATAATAAATTAATTAAATAAATTCATATTACATATCATAAATCAATTACATTCTGTATTTTCTAATGACTCGAATTTTCCTGTGAAGATGCTGATTTACATACTGATGCTGACTGGCTCAATAATACTTTGCAATAAAACATGCTCAAACAAAATTCCCCAACCCGTCGTTAATTCAATTTTAAAACACATGGGTGTATAATAAAGTATAAGAGAAAAAATATTTAAAAGGCACAAAAATCAGTGTTGACAAGTATTAGTTCCACTTGCGGGCGCAACAGTAGTTGTCATAGGATGCCAAGGATACAGAGCTACATACATAGAGTTTTGCTGTATCTAAGCAATAATCAGCAAACTCATTCAAATTGATTTTATACCCACTTCATATTACTTCGAGTATGACCTTGATGCGGTAAATAAAACTGATATCAACTTCGGTTATTTCCGCAGCTAATTCAGGATTGACAAGAAATCTTCTTCTCGTGTTGCCATCATTGGTGTTTCCAAATCCCGCTTTCGGTACATCCACTATCAGCCCTAATTTATTTCTAAATTTTTCTTTTATATCATTTTCCCTCTCTTTAACAATAGCCTTGCCTTCATCAGATCTTAGTTGCAGACCCATTTGCTAATTAGCTCCAATGAGGCACATTCGTATTTTATGAGGTCATATAAAAATTCTTTCAAAAAGGTTGACAGTCTTGTTGCCGTGTGGTTGAGCAAATTTTGAAGATTTGCTTGAGCACATGTTTCTGTCACCTTATACGATTCTTCGGGAGGATAGCAGTTCCTTTTCGCCCTCTGTAGAATACTGTAGCTAGGATATAACTTCCTATTCGTATTCCTGAATATTTCATATTGTCTTCAAGAAAAATCTGCTTCTACAAATACAGCAAGCGCCGATATGGGTGTTAACTGATTTATCTTATCTTCTCGTAAAGTTTTGAATGCTTTCTTTAGCTTTGTAGCCCTGGTTGGAGAAGTTTCAATTTCTTTAAGTATATTTGAAGCGTCTTTTTTCCCGCCAAGTTTGTAAATGTGTTTGCGTTGCGTGTATCAATATGTTGAAATCTGTCTCGTTTCGCAAGGCTTCAGTTCTTCTTCTCTTGCTTCTTTCACATAATTCTCTGAAATGTTTTTGCGGTCTCCCTGAGGAAGAAGTGGCAAATACTGGTAGGACTACAGTACCTTCCAGCCATTTAGCATACGTTCGTAAAAAACGATCTTCTTTTCGCTCTGCTGAAATCCAATATCTTTTGAACGAATTTCTGAAGTTGGTTGAACACCGCTTCACTGCTAACATATCTCCATCTCCATGACATTTCAACGTTTTGCACACTGTTTTAATTAAAAACTCAAGTTTTGCGTCAATAGTTGAAGCATTTGATTCCTTTACTATTTCAAATAGCTCTAGCCTTGTGTAAACCTTTTCCATATTGTTATGTTTATGATACGAATTTTTCGTAATGATCAATATATATGTATATATGCTCTTTTAGTTCAACATTTCGCCATAATTCGTTGTTTCTTTATCGTTTATTACCATTATTTAAATTTTTCTTTTATGTGTTGGCGGCGAAGGATTAAATCTTGTTCGGAAGAAGTATACATAAACTAGGTAATAAACACAGCTCTGCTGTATCACTCTCATTTATTATACAAATCACAGTTGCGCAGGTGGATAAACTGTTTTAAAGGGAGGTGAGAAAGCACTTGTACATATTTTCAATAATGAAACTACTTCCGAATACCAGGTCAACCTATGAACTTTTTGACAATGATTTGGTTTATCCTTGTTTACATGTTTAATAGTATATACTTACATATATTTTCCATGAAATATATCGATATGTATATTTTTATATAGACCGCAGCTGTACAGGTAGACAAACCGTTTCATAGACTAGGCTGTTAATACATTCCTTTTTATTGCACGTATTATCACTATTAAGTGCTAAAATTAAAGTAATTCAGATTTACTTTGAATAACTTAAAAGTTTTTTTTTTTAAATCCTTTTTATTTGCAATCTATTTACATGCGAATAAATAATAAGCAAATTTTATAAAAACACTTAAAAAATTCACAGAAACAACGTTAAGTTCCATTGAACTTAACCATAATCTTAATTTGCATCTACTGCTGCTTAAGTTTTTATGTAATATACATTATATACATAGGTTCAGATATATATATATATATATATATATATATATATATATATATATATATATATATATATATATATATATATATATATATATATATATATATATATATACAAAAATGACGAGAAAAAAAACAGCGAGAACCTATCGCTTATACATACATATTTTTAAGGTAGAAAAGAAGATCTAATATATAAACTCTTTTTAATCGTCTCACTTCATTACTGTCATCTAGTAGATCTATGGCCAGGATATTTTGATGGTTACTGAGTCTGTTCATGTAATTGCAGCTGTATTTTTTTATTTCTTCTTTAACATTAGGTATATTAAGGTCACTATGGATAGTATTATTTCTGACGAACCACGGTGCTTTTGCTATGAGTCTTAAAGTTTTAGATTGATATTTTTGTATAATGTCGATGTTAGAGTATGACGCAGTTCCCCATAACTGAATCCCATAAGTCCAGATAGGCTTTAAAATTGTTTTATATAGTACTGCTTTATTGTATAAGTTTAGTTGGCAGTTTGAACCTAGTAGCCAGTACATTTGCTTTGTTTTTATATCAAACTGTTTTCTCTTCAGTTGTAAGTGATTTTTCCAAGTTAATCGTCTATCAATATTTAGTCCTAAGTATTTGACGCAGTTTTTTTTTTGGGGAATCATTATACCGCTAAGATATACAGGCGGGCAGTCACCCTGTTTAAGTGTGTAAGTAACATGAGCTGACTTATCAGTATTGACTTTTATGTTCCATTTTTTTAACCATACACTTATTGCGTTGAGCTGGGTTTGCACGTGAGTTGATGCAGCAGACGCTGAATCATTAGTAGCTATTATTGCAGTGTCATCCGCATAGGTGGCTATCATGACATCTCTCTTTATAGGTAGATCTGCAGTGTATATTGTGTACAGAATTGGACCTAATACGCTTCCCTGTGGCACGCCAGATTTTATTCTACCAATTTCTGAGTTTTCGCCTTTGACATTGACATAAAAGCTGCGATCACTTAGGTATGAATTTAACAAAACGTAAAACGGAACTGGCAGTAGTTGTTTTAGTTTATATAACAGTCCATTATGCCAGACTCGCTTAATATCCAAGAACACTGCAGAACAATATTGTTGGTTCTCCAATGCATTTCTAATTTCTCTAACAACCCTATGACATTGTTCGGGGGTCCCATGATTATTTCGAAAACCAAATTTTTTTGATAAGTTTTTCAAGTAACTTAGAAATGGTTGGCAATAGGCTAATTGGCCTATAAGACTCAACAGAATGTTCTGGCTTGTTTGGTTTTAGTATCATTATTATTTTTGCATAATAATGATAACTAAAAATTTAAAAATTTTATGTCGCATAAAATAGCGTTTAATAATATTGGCAGGTAGGCAAAGTGATAAAAAAATATGTAATTTTCAAAAAATCAGGAAAAAAATGGCGCAAATATGCGCATTTTTTTATTTTTTCATCAAATATAACAAAATTAAGACTTTTTATGGCATGTAACATTTCCTGTAGAAATGCTTAATTCACTTTTAAAAACCTTCTTTTTTTTTTTTTTAGAAAAAAAAGTGTGCAAAATATTTTTATTTTTTTGTATAATGACCTATTTGAATATAAATTAATAAAATACTTTTATTTTTTTTAAATATTGAAATTAGTAATTATGTACATCTTTTATGAAAAAAAAAAGATTTTAAAAAAATCTTCATTCAATTAGACGGGATACATCGGCCTATTAGCCTCTCAAAAACTAAAGAAATCAATAAAAATGCATGCAACTTTCTTAACTTCCCATACTTTACCGCTATCCCAAAACCTGAAACATTAACGATATATCTTGAAAATTCACAATATGGTGCAACATTTTGTTATCTTTTCAGCTATATACATAGTTTTTTAAAATTCCTTATTTTGAGTTTTGCCTTTTTGTCCGGCTAGATTGGCAGAATATTACTAATATGTGCGACGTCTATTTTTTAGCCTAATGAGCTCTTCGTTACCCTATTTCGAGGTGAGAACGGAGAGCGGTAACATTCTTAAATTCCATATGGACACGGGATACTGCAAAACTATTTACAGCCACTTCTGGCAAGAAAAAAAATAAAAAACGAAACTCCATTTCTTGCAAAGTCAGTAGTAGGAGATATAAAAATAACAGAATTTACATTTGTTAAACTATTTAATCTAGAAGATAACATAAAATTGTTTTAATGCCCGGTCTAAAAACTTTTGACCACAGAATACTACCAGAAGGGTCACCAGCTCTACCAGACTACAAAAATGACCAATTTGCGGTACGGGTGAGTCTAGTGAAGGACAGAAAACATGAAAATCTTTATATAGCTATCTCTGTTTGTGGACTCCTCTTTTGTTTACATTTGATTTTTTGTTAGGAAAATTCAGCGCAAATCGAATGCGAACAGAACAGCTTTGCAAGCACATAAGTAATAATTATTTGTATTTAATATTTTATTTCCATTGAGTACATCACTAACTGTGCATGGAACATGTTTAAAACGTAATTTTCAAAGCTTTTCATTTATGTTTTCTACTTTTTTCGTAAAAATTACAACAAAACCAATATTTTTCCAAACACTTTACAACAACATTTTTTCATTGTTTATGTTTGTTTTTGTATACACTAGTTGTTCTCACACACTCATGTTGCCACGATTTTCTGTACTGCTCACCGCTGGCCCGTCCCCAAACAAATGATATGACCATTTTACAAAAGTCATTTTTGGGATATCTGGTTGTCTGTGCTTTTGACGGAATATTGGGAAACGATACCCTTAGATTCTCTAAATACTGTAACCCAAACAGGAGACAGTTTTATGATGTTAAAAAATTTGAAGAAAATAGGTCTCAAACAACTAGAATCAAAAACGGTTAACAACTTAGATATTAAGTTAGATAACCTAACAAATCAACAAAAGAAAGATATGAACTCCATCGTTAAACAGCACGTAAACCTTTTTTCGGATCCAAACGAAAAATTTACTATACAACTAAAATCGTTGGAGAAATTAGAACTGAATCAAATACTCCAGTTTACACAAGATATTACCCGTATCCCTCATCTTTAAAAACAGAAGTTGAAAAGCGGGTAAAAGCATTCCTGCACAACGGGATCATAAGACCATCAGGATCACCGTACAACTCACCGCTGTGGATTGTACCTAAAAAATCGGAGTCTGCGGGAAACAAACAATACCGCATGGTGATCGACTATCGCAAGCTTAACACAATCACAATCGCGGATACATACCCAATCCCCGAAATTGCTGAGGTAATAGCGCAGCTTGGAAATAGTAAATTTTTCTCAGTAATTGATCTAAAAAGTGGTTTTCACCAGATTCCACTAAAAAATCTGATATTGAGAAAACAGCTTTTTCAATCAACAACGGCAAATATGAATTTACACTTTTGCCGTTTGGGCTAAAAAATGCCCCTTCCATCTTCCAACGCGCTCTCGATGACATATTATGGGAATGCATCGGAGAGTGCTGTTACGTCTATATTGATGACATAATAATATTTAGCAAATCAGAGGAAGAGCACTTCCAACATATAATAAAGAATTTCAAGACGTTGGAAGATGCTAATATGAAGGCACAGCTCGACAAATGTAATTTTTTTTTTAAAAAAGATGTAGCCTTTTCAGGCTTTGTCATATCCGAAAATGGCGTAAAAACCAATCGAGAAAAAGTGGACGCTATCGCCAAATTTCCACAGCCCGAAAGAGGAAATTTTAAAGGAACTCCGTAGTTTTTATGACATGCCTAAATGGTACTAGCGGCGTTTTATAAGAGATTACGCAAAAATTGCAAAACCCCTGACATCCCTTCTAGGAGGGGAAGGAGGTTGAATCTCCAAAAACAAATCTGCAAATGTAAAAATTTGTCTAAACATAGAAGCAGCAGAATCTTTTAACAAAGTAAAAAATTCTCTTATGTCTAAGGAAGTTGTTCTCGCCTACCCAGACTTCGAGAAGGACTTTGAACTGGTAACTGACGCCTCCAATTTTTTCAATTAACGCAGTTCTAACGCAAAATAATAAACCTATAGCGTTTATATCAATGACTCTTAATAAAGCGGGGGAACATTACGCCGCAAATGAAAAGGAAATGTCAGCCATCATTTGGGCTTTAAATTCTCTCAGAAACTATTTATGCGGCTCGGTTAAGGTCAGAATCTATACCAGGGGTGCCCAAAACCTTCTTATGGAAGCGCAAACACCAATACGTATACACTATATTGACGCACACAAGAAAAACAGAAATATTTCATTACGTACACTGGTAAAAAAATTAAATTTCATTTTCACAAAATTTATGTACTGTATTAAAATGCCTTTCCAAATCATATTTACTAATCGTCTTGATTATTTGAAAGCAAATCATACATTGTGCTCCATTTTCAAAATGTTTAGCGAAAGAAGAGTCGGTTTACCACGTGTCATTCATTCTACAAAATAAACTGTACAGTTGAAACTCATAACACAATCATTTCTTCAAGTGTTTCATACTCACGAAATCATTAAAAAAAAAAAAAAAAAACAAAATCATGAAAACAAAAAAACAACAAAATTTACGCTTGGCACCAATGTGTACCAAAAAGCCCGCGTTCGTATTGCTGCGCATATGAAAGTGTTGTTGCTTTGAACATGGGGTATGTGTGTATTCCATATAGAGTTGTGTATACATATTAGAATGCTCAGCCAATGCTTCGCGCTTTTACAAAAACAAAAGCGCACCAAGCGTATAGGCCGTGGGCACCCCTGATCTATACGGACCACCAGCCACTATCATATGCGCTTAGCAACAAAAATCACAACAGCAAAATGAGAGGAATATAATTATGAATTGTTTTACAAACCCGGCAAAACAAATGTAGTGGCAGACGCTTTGTCTAGAATACCGCCGCAGGAATCACCCCTTCACACATTGTCTATAGCCACGAATTCTGACGAGAGTTCATCCAATGGATTAATAATAAGTATAGAAGCCCCTATTAATGCATTTAAAAATCAGATACATATTTATAAAAACAGACGTAGGTTCAACGTATCAATTCAAAATTGTGTTTCCAACTTACCACCGAGAAGGTTGTCGTATTCTGAGAAGGGTGAATTACAGAAACTTGTGACGACCCAAAGTTGCACGCTCGTTTTGGAGTCACCTGGAAGGTGTAAGATTATTTCTATAGAAACAATGAATTTTATTATTTTTTTTATACCTCTCTCTAATAAAGGAGCCAATGACTTGTGCAAATCGACATGGGCTGACTGATGTGTCGGAATGCGAATTAAACAGGGTGGAGTCTTTCGCCTTACATATGTACAGATATATACAATATATTTATGGAAATGCCACTGAAGGCAAATGTACTAATTCCAACAATACCAGTTTATTAATTATTTGAATATAAATTTTTGTTATCTAGCTGAGCATAACGTTTTATTTTAAATTATCATTCAAATTTGTAACGGATTGTAGCTGGAGTACGCAAGCGATACAACAATGGGCATAACATTATTTGCAACCATGATCACCAATTAGTGAGTTTTTTGTTTGTTGCTGAAACAACAAGTTATAAGTGTTTGTGTGTGAGAGTAGTTGTTTATACACAGCCGAGACAGTATAAAAGGCGAAGCACACGCAAACAAGAGGCAGTTTGTTATCGGCACGCTCAGTGTGAAGAACTACTATTTCAGTGTTGGCTACTACGCTCAAATAATAGTGCTGAACATAGAACGTGGTAATAATAATCGTTGGAGTGTTGGCTTCTACGCTTCAGTGACTATTAGGCGATAACATACGCTTATAGGGGATTTGTGGAGTGTATTGACTGTACTGTTGGCTACTGCGGTACAGGCCTTCCAATCCACTGTCCTAATACACTGGCTGCTGAGGGAACACGGGGGTGTATTGTCTGTGGTGTTGCCTACTGTGCTGCAGACTTTCCACTCGCTCTTCCTGAGGGTATGTGCTTCAGCCTGGAGTAAGGAAGCATTTTGCTAAAGGTGTAGGTTACTACGCTTCATGCTGTGACTCCCCTCCTGGAATAAGCTAGAACCGGCTAACATAATCGGCCATCAGCCCTCTCTTTCGCTGAGCATTCCTACTGACGTTCCCGTGACGCTTGCCATCTCCAGCAACATTCGCAGTAGAAGAAGACATTTAGAAATAAAGTTTATAACGTGTCCGAAAGCGAGAGTTGTTTTTTTTTCCTTTTTTTCTGTATACGAACGTGAGGCTGGATACCGCTGAGCTCTACCCCGGCGTTGAGCGGAAACGTGTCGTCATAAACTTTTGGACGAGTATTTGAAAAAAGGATACATCAGGCCGAGTGAGTCGGAGTGTGTGTCACCTATAGTTTTGGTGAGGTAGAAGACCGGGGACATGAGGATGTGTGTGGACTACAGGGTTTTGAACAAAGTGACGGTGAAGGACAATTATCCCATACCTTTGATTGACGATTTGTTGGACAGACTTGTGGGAAAACGGTACTTTACTAAGTTGGACTTGAAGAATGGGTTTTTCCATGTTTTTGTGCACCCGGATTCAGTGAAGTATACGTCTTTCGTGACTCCATTGGGACAATTCGAGTTTTTGAGAATTCCGTTTGGATTGAGGAATGCTCCGTCTGTGTTTCATGGGTTTGTGAACAACGTTTTTGCAGACATGGTTAAGAATGATGAGGTTGTGATTTATTTGGACGACATTATGGTAGCTACAGCTGGGATTGACGAACATTTCGAAATTTTGAAGAAGGTTTTCATTCGGATGGTAGAGAATAATTTGAACCTTAGGATTTTTAAGTGTGAGTTTTTAAAGGAATCAGTAACGTATTTGGGATACAATATTAGTGGGGAGGGGATTCGCGCTGACGATAAGGTATTGATTTCGATAAAGAATTTTCCAGTACCAGACAAGCAGCATTCAGTTTAGAGTTTTTTGGGTTTGTGCTCTTATTTCCGTAGATTTGTTAAGGATTTTTCGACGATTGCGAAGCCATTATTCGATTTGACAAGAAAGGATAGGAAATTTGAGTTTGGGGAAAATGAACTTAAGGCTTTTGAACTTCACAAGAACAAGATGACGGAAGCCCCAGTTTTGGCATTATATGATCCAAAGGATGAAACTGAGCTTCATTGCGATGCAAGCTCTATTGGTTTTGGATCAGTTTTGTTGCAGAAAAAAAGTGATGGGAAATTTCACCCAATTTTTTATTTCTCAAAACGAACGACGGACACGGAGGCAAAATATCACAGTTTTGAACTGGAAACTTTGGCCATAGTTTATGCATTGAAACGTTGTCGGATATATTTACAAGGAAGAAGATTTAAGATAGTGACGGATTGCAATTCGTTAACTATGACATTGAGTAAAAAGGAACTTAATCCAAGGATCGCGCGTTGGGCGTTAGAACTTCAGAACTACGACTATGAGTTGGAACATAGATCGGGTAATAAGATGCAACATGTTGATGCTTTGAGTAGGAGCACGAACTTAATAATTTGTCACAGCAGGGATCAGAGGTTGAAGGATTTGAGGGAGGAACTTGAACGCACTGAACCTATATGAGATGAGGAATGGTGTATTGTATAGAAAAACCGGGGATGGTAATTTATTATTTTACGTTCTCCCGGCACGTAAAATGGAAAACAGTGTAATGTATAAATATCACAATGGAATGGGTCACGTTGGCGTAGACAAGATGGTTGAATTGATTCAGAAAACTTACTGGTTTCCGAAACTTAGAGCAAAATCGATGGATCATATACGGAATTGCTTAGATTGCATTGTATATTCTCCTAAGGGTGGCAAAGAGGAGGGTTTTTTACATAGCATCCCGAAGTCGGACAAACCTTTTGATGTAGTTTATATAGATCATTACGGTCCGGTCGATAATGGTAGGTCGTTGAAACATATCTTTGTTGTAATAGATGCCTGCACTAAATTTGTGAGACTTTATCCTACGAGGACTACGAACACAAAGGAGGTTATTGTAGCACTGAGCGAGTATTTTAGATACTATAGTCGACCTAGATGCCACTTACTATGCATGGGGCATGTTTTACATCAAAGGATTTCGAGGGTTTTTTATCGGAAAATAGTGTTACGCACGTTTTGATAGCTACTGGTTCCCCACAAGCAAATGGCCAGGTTGAGAGGGTGAATAGGACCAATGTTGGCAAAGTTGGTTGACCCTGAGAATGGTGTATTTTGGGATAACGTATTAGAGCAGGTAGAGCACAGCATGAATAATACAATTCATAGATCGATAGGAGTGCATCCGAATGTGATGCTGTTTGGGACAGGTCAAAGGGGGAAGACTATAGACGCGTTGGGGGAGTCTTAACAATTCGGTAAATTTTCGACAGAATGACCTTGTGGAACTGAGACGGAAGGCTTCTGAAAAGCAGAGAGAGACACAGGCTTATAATGAGGAATATGTGAATAAAAGAAGGAAGAGCACGAGAACATACAATGATGTTAACTATGTCATGGTGAGGAACTTCGACTCAACACCCGGTGTATGTAGAAAACTTATTCCGATTTTTAAGGGTCCACATAAAGTTTCTAAGGTTCTCCGAAACGATCGATACCTTCTTGAGGACGTAGAAGGTTTTCAGCAATCGCGTACACCTTATAAGGGTATTTGGTCAGTTGCTAATATACGCCCGTGGTTCAGGGGACGGGATGGGAACGTTGTATAAGGTGAGATCAGGAGATCTCATGGTCAGGATGGCCGAGTTGTAGTAATATATTTAGGCAGGTTAGTGTTTAACTATGTCATAATCATTACAACTGTATTTGTTTCTTTCATTTTGTTCATTGTTGATTATTTAGTTATTATTCTGTAACATTTTGTATTATTGTATTTCGTTCTCACATAAATTGTAACTATGAATAATAGACTCAACTATTGTGTATATACATATATATTAGTGATAAGTAGGCCATTATGATAAAGTAATATTGTTTTTGACTTTGAATAAAAAAAACTGATGATTATGTTTGTGAAAGTCTTGTTTCATTTAATTGGCATCCCACACATAAAAATTGTTTAATTTGTCGTAGAAAAATTGCAGTAAAAATATAATATATTGTCCCACTGTCATGTTTTTTTTTCAATTTGAGCTGAAAATGACCAGCCAATAGAAATTCATTTTGGGTAACGTCATTGGTGAACATGCGCAGAAGATTTCAATTTTGTGCGCGGATTGTCGTAATCTTGTATTTTATCATTCTTGCTGGCAACTCTACTCGCAGAAAAGTTTGCATGCGTGTGAGTATATGACACTCTCTGCGAAGGAATAACAAAAAAGTAAACAGTGTTGCCCTTTTCTTAATTTTATGAACATCGAGTCGCGCATCTAGATATAATAATAAATCTGTGGCAATAAGGAAAAAGTGATTAAGTCTGATTTTTTGGTTTTGCAGGAGAGCAATTTTAAACTTTAAAGTTAATTTAAAATTTATCATTAAAATCACTTCAATTCGGTCATTTATTAATTTAGGAATACATCATGCCACTTTTTGATAATATATACATATATATTTAATTTAATGAGTTATTCACGATAACAAAACTTAAGCGCTTTTTCCAAATATGATAATGGAACTTCGTATGACTATTTTCGAAATAAGCAGCTTTTCCAAAATGATTTACTTTCATATTTTGTCTTATTTGAACATAAGATATTACTCCAAATTATTTTTATTATAATCTAATGAATTAAAATGTACATACTTATACATACTTACATTCATGCATGTAGTTGATTTAAGTATTACATTAAATTTAAAATTAAAAAGCACTCAGAGAATAGAAATCTGTCTTCCAAATTACGACAATTATAAATTAATAAAAGTATAAAAAGAAAAAAAAGAATACAGACTAACATTGTAATATGTCATGTTAAACTACATATTTATGTACTTAATTTATATAAATTCATACATAGTTCCTTAAATACGTAAGTGAACAAAATGTAGCTTTATAAAAATTTACGATATACATGCATACATCCATATATACATATGTATATCCATATCTTTGAAAACATTTAATTTTTAATCTAAAGGGTTATACATTTTGCGGTTTCAAAAGTAAACGTAAATAAAATACATATAAAATAGTTTATCTCATGATATTTCTTTTTTATAACAAATTTTGAATGTTGACATTATGTGTGAAACGCTACATCATTTAAATGACCACCACGCGGAGTGTTGAAAGCATTGATTCTTTTGAGGTAATTTTCGACCCCTTTTTGACACGTCAAGCCATAACTTGACGAATATTGGTTTTTAAAAGCTCAGGAGTTAAAGGTTTGTCTGAATAAACACGGCCTTTCGCGTAGCCCCACAAAAAAAGTCGAATGGTGTCAAATCGCATGATCATGGTGGCCAGTTGACGTCGTCACCCTTTTCTTTAAACCACATATTCTCCAAGTCGTATTCTTCAATAGCAGGTAAAAAAAAGTCGGTTTTCATATGACCATAACGCTCCGAATTGACGGTGACAGTTGTTGGATCGTCGTTTTCGAAGAAGTAAGGTCTAATTACACCTCCGGACCAAAAAGCGTACCAAGCAGTGACTATCTGGTTGCATTGGCTTCTCTTTAATTACTTGGGGATTCTCAGAACCCCAAAAACGACAATTTTGTTTATTAACATACCCACCGAGTGAGAAATGTGCTTCATCGCTGAAGAAAATTTTGTTCGAAAAATCGGCGTCCACCGCCTGTTGTTCAAGCACCCATTCCAAGTATCTATAATCCATAATGTGCCTAAGACAGTCATAATTCCTGGGTACGACAAGGAATCGACACATTCGGGTCTTCGGCAACACTTTTACTTATAGAAGCGATATTTTCAGCGGAACGAGCCAAACGATAATGCACAGTCCTTACAATATTTGTAATCGCTCGTCTCTTCCAATTTCTTCAAAATTTTGCCAATTGTTTGCGTAGTTCAACGATCTCCTCTTAAAGCACGATATGAGGCTGTGGCAGAATCACCATTTTTGTGGTATATTTTGATAGTTTTTGTGCGTTGTGTGATAGTTAACCGATCCATTTTCGTCAATGTCAGATTTTCAACTGAGAAGAAAAAATTGGTCTAAGAAATTAGTTTGACAGATGTCGAATTCGAGTCCTATACCTTTTAACCCTTTATATTGATTAGCGAAATGACTCATATATTACACAACTTATTTCTAAAATGTCATTACATAATTGCTTATGTCAGAATATACTCTTACTTATGAAATCGGAAAAATATCTTATGTCCAACTAGTAACGATACTTACGATGTGTTTGTTTGGAAAAATCGCCTAAGACATATGAGGATCAGTAAAGAAAATAAAGTATTTTGGAAAAATTGCTTATGTTCAAATATTACATACGGAACGCACATGAACATATGTTTTGGAAAAACGTCTTATATCTACCAATAATATTGCGACGTTGTTACTAATAAGTTGTAAAAGAAAATTTTGTTATTTGGAAAAATAGCTTGTAATTTTTTAAGCTTTTATTCCAAATGCGATTACATATTGAAAAAAGATAAGCAAAAATAAATTGTGCTATAACTTCCTGAAAGATCGTACAAAATTATTGAAACTTTGCCCATGGGTACTTTTGAATGTGAAGATTGCAAAGGTGCCGTTAACTCAAATTTTGCTTAAGTCGACTTAAGCACTTATTCCTTTTTGCCACAGATTTATAGGCAGCTGGAAATTGCGTATCTAGAAAAATTTAAGGCCCCGATTATGGTTCACAACATTTGTTCATTTAAGTATGTATTTTTTGAAAAGTGATTATGGTTTACAACTATTGTATCAAGTGTTGTGAAAATCTTACAACACATAATCAGATGTTGTCAAAAACTTACGACACCTACTGAAGTGTTGTCTTGTTGATGTTACCAGTTAAATTACGAAAAAATTATAAAATTTGTAAGTGTGCATACAAAATGTTTTGCAAAAATATAAAAAAAACAATTAATTGCTAAAAATTATTAACAAAACAATATAAATAAAAATACATTTATACACATAATTATTACTTACCCATTTTGCGATTACAAAACAGTTTTATTTTGTATTTTGCAGTTGCAACGGATTTAAACTGCAATCTATAATTTTTTGGTCCTTTCATTATCATAACCAAATAGAACATCAACATTAACATACATTTTTATGGCTTTGTTTGTACTTTTCTAGCAAAAACGTTTTTCATTCTTTTCATTTTTACCAATGCATTTCTACGCGGTAGTTGCGGTGTTACATGAAATCCAACACTCCATGTCTTTTTTTTGTAAATCTTGACAATGAAACGTCAAAATTTATTGTTTTTCGCTTGTGTATGTGTAATGAAAGCAACATACGCGTGCATCTTTCTGGAAGTGTGGCTTTACTTAGTAGTTTTTTGTGTGCAGGCATGTATTTTTGCGGAAAGATGCTCTACAAATGAAAAACAACTCTGTGACATACACAACACCTAGATGTTGTGAACCATAATCACAAAAAGAGTTGTAAGTTGTGTTGTAAATCTTACAACACAACATTTAGATGTTGTGAACCATAATCGGGGGGTAAGTTTCGGCAAAAATATTAAGAGTTTCTAAGTCCTCGGGAAAAATTCAAAGAAAATTATTTTTTTTTTATTTAATAATGAGTAGTATTTTTAATACATACATATGTACTTTGAAATTTACATTATGTTAAATATGTTAACAATACGAGTTTTACTGCCTGTTCCTCAATGTCGCAGTCGTGCGTTTGTTCGCTTTCTAAGCGAAAGAAAATTGTTTTGGGTTCCTCTATGAAGTTCTTTTATTCGAACGATGACTCGATCGACAAGTCGAAAAAACGTAAGTGTTTTCATACAAAATTCGATTCCTCAATATCGATCATGTCGTCAGCACTGCGAACACAAATGTCAAAATCAAGCACTTGCTGTTTTGTTGTCGAGTGGAAGTTTTTATAGAAAAAATTTTTGTTTTTTTTTGTTAAAAAACTGGAAAATAAAACTACAAACCCCCCATATTTTTAATTTTTATTTAGTAAATATATTACACAATTATTACATGCATGCATGTAGTTTTCCTAAACAGTCCACTTGTTTGCTAGATGGAAGAAAATCCTGAGTTTGCCAGAGGAATACCAGTGCACATCGCGTCAAAATACTTATTAAATGTCTATGCAAAAAAATACTTTTAAATTTTAAAACACTACAAAAACTATTTCTGCACTTTCAAAATGTTTGCTTTTTTTATCACACGAGTTCTCTGCAAAGAATACTCTGTGTTATTTATGTATGTATGTATGTATTTGCTTTGGCTTGTTAAATGCATCTGACCAGTTTTATGAAGGGTTGTATTTACACCAGAACAATTTAGTAGTTTCTTTCAATACTGCAATAAAAAATCAAATAAAACTTTAATTTACCGATCTGGCATCTCTGTAAAGTGAATGCCAAAAATTTCATGACGTAAGACTATGCGAACGCAAGCTGGCGACATAGAGGAATCCAAATTGACTCGAAATCGAGCGACTACATTTCGATCGCTTAGATTTTCTTGCGACATTGAGGAACAGGCAGTTAATTGTTCTGAACTACATTATTTCTATGACCCATAAGCATGATACAATTAATAAGGTAGCCTCGTCAGCTAAACCGTTAATCATCTGACAACTTTAGGTTGTCAAGAGAATGCAGAGGTGAAAGGGAGCCAAAACGAGATAGCAAATCCGCGTAAGCTCAGTTCATCTCTCTTCTGTAAATGTAGAAGTGGCGTCTTTTTGACAGTTTGCAGAAATTGCATAGAAACAAAATGCATGTTATTTTTATTGAAGTTGTTCTTATTGTAGCGAAAAGGTTACCTTATTACTTGTATCATGCCCATAAGGAAAAAATGCATTCAACTTAACAAAAAAAGTGCTTAAAATTACCATTTGCAAAATTATGTACTTGAAGCTACCAGATGAACAAAAAATATATCATTTAATTTTACATTAAAAATCGTTAGTCTTCAAATTTATCAGTTGCAAAATTTTCTAACTCCTGCCATTTTACTGTTCAACCAAACATTTTCTTGCCATTTTACCGTTCAACAAAGAAATGACCCATAAGAAAAAAACTGATTCAACTTAACAAAAAATGTGCTTAAAATTACCAGTTGCAAAATTATGTACTTAAAGCTACCAGATGAACATAAAATATCTGATTTAATTTTACTTTAAAAATCGTTAGTCTTTAAATTTATCAGTAGAAAAATTTTTTAACTCCTGCCATTTTACTGTTCAACCAAACACAGAAAAAATAAATTGTTCTCCCTAAATTTTTCCAGAAGGAATTTAACACCCTAAATTCACCCCTAAAAGTAAAAAAAATTCCAAGTCTAGGGGGAAACCTCCTAAGCTGGCAACACTGTTTGAAACCCAACTACTTACTCCATAATTCCCATGAACAAAATGAGAATCCGAAATGTTCAAACAAATCTTTAATACAGTTTCTCACTTTGTTCATGGGAATTATGAAATAAGTATGTATGTAGTTAAGTTTTAAACAGTCTATTAAGAATTTTCCACTGATGAATTGATTAGCATAAACGAAATGTCGGCGGCTGGAAAACACAGAAATAATTAAGGTAAGTATACCCACTTTTAGACCTAAAATAATTAGCTCTTATTGTTAATTTTTGATGATTTTGTTTATTTCGTCTTTTAGGGCATAATTGGTTGGCAACTTATGAAAAATAATAATAATAATAATAGTGGACGTTAAAATCAGTTTTCATACATTCTTTTCGGTTTCCAAACTTGCATACATGCGAATGAAAACTCTATTCGTAATTAGAAAATCAGACAGAAAATAAAAAAGAAACTGGATTCTTAATCCAGAGCAGCTCAATTATGCAATTAAATTCCTGCCATTTTTTTGATTTTGTAACAATTTGTAACCTTAGATTAGAAAATGTTTGTTTTCATGCATTTATTTACACCTAGAGACACATAGCAACCAATTTCTTTGTACCCTCCTACTGAACACATAGATATGTATGCACATACATATGTATGTATTTACGTACATAAAAAAAGAAATAATTTCCATTACAATAATTTCAAGTCTCTTACCTAAATTTGTTTTATTGAAATTGGTTATTAGATCACAGCGCAGTTTTGCCTGTAACGATCGTGCTACATCATCACGGTCCATCCA
The DNA here is from genome assembly GCA_963662145.1 of Sturmia bella. Classification (NCBI taxonomy): domain Eukaryota; kingdom Metazoa; phylum Arthropoda; class Insecta; order Diptera; family Tachinidae; genus Sturmia; species Sturmia bella. The sequence continues at coordinate 29,918,438 of OY759170.1, forward strand.
ATCCTTAAAATATTTTTCGAACTCATTTGGCGGTATTTTTGTCAACTCAGCCACATTTAATTTGTGATCTGTCGTTTTATTTATTTCCATATTAGCTTAACTTGATTTAATATATACAAGAAATCAAAAAATTCGCTTGTCTCTGTTGTCTAATTTCCTTTTAAATGTTTTACGCACAAAGTACTCTGTTGTTTTAAGTTTAAGGATTCAAGTTCCAATTAGAAGTGCGAAGCTATCGACCGTACTATCTAAGGTATATTTCAAATAGTACTATCGATAGTATCTAATCATCGACAGTGATGCCAGAAATAGAGGAGAATACATATGGGCAAGGCAGCTCGATACCAGGTAATCGCATAACTACACAAACACAACACCAACAAACACTTCATGTATTTTGTTGGTAGAAATCTTGAACTATTGTTACCAAGGCGAATCCATTTCAGGTGCCCGCATACCAATTCGCTTCAACATTTTTCCACGATTTTATCTTCTGAGTTGTCAAAGCCGATAGAAAACGACAACAAAACTTGTGACGTCTCGAGAGAAAATGTTGAAGCGAATTGAATTGCGACCACCTGTACTTGATTCGCCTTGATTGTTACCCATTTGTTCGCGTATGTATATTTGTGTAGTCTTAAAACTAAAAGCATTGTTCATCTTCAAGCTTATGCTGAACATGAACATATTTTTACTCAAGGCGAATCAACTACAGGTGGTCGCAATTCAATTCGCTTCAACATTTTCTCTAGAAACGTCATACATTTTGTTGTCGTTTGCTATCAGCTTTGACAACTCAGAAGATAAAATCATGGAAAATGGGCACCTGTAATTCGCCTTGTTTTTACTGTTATTCTGCCGACAATTATTGCACGTGGAGCCGTGCAGTTAATCACAAGTATTTTCAGTCAGGGTTTTGTCCTCAAATAAGGAATTGTTTTGTCGTAATTAGGAATAAAAATTTCGTGTAGGTCCCCATGGGGAAGAAAATTTATTTTTTTCTTGGGACTTTCGTGGATATCATGTCTTTATAATTCTTGTTTAGAATTTGCGTTTTTTAGTTATTTGCCAACTATTTATGTATTGGTACTTATATTTTTTTTTGCTGGTACAACAACGAAAACATCGTACTATATACTTATGATCACTATTAAAATAGTAATCTACCGCTTTGATAATCGTTGGAAAGCTTTTAACGGAAGTTATAGCACAGCTATTTCCACAAAATTTGTCGAATACATTGAGTTATTTATTTTAATAAATATTTGAGTTGCCAGGGTGATTGATACGTCATTTTAAAGGGGAAGTTTTAATCTGCAAAATGATATAAAATAAAACTATGCCAGCCTTATTTTGAATTCCGAGTGAACATCACTCGTAATGGAAAATCGCCGTCACGAATTCTTACAAAAAGGTATGAATTCCAACGGATTCGAAATTGGTGTTGCCATTCTCTTGACACAAGTTCGAATTAATACAACCAACTTTATAATGAAAAACCAAAAACAATGAATTTGATTGCTGTAGCCGTTTTAGTGATGGAAGAGGAATCTCCAAACAAAAGATGTTTAGAATAGAGCGGAAAGTCTTGAGAGCTGATTACAATCTCTTTAATTTGGATGATAAGGCGTACGTTGTTGTAATTTTCTGTTTAGTTTATTAAAACTTCCGGCTGAACAAATCTGCTTTGAAGTATGTATGTACATATGTATGTGCTTGATGTATGTATGTCCAAGTAATAGAAATAAAAAGGTCGAGGCGAATAGGATAAAAGAGTAATCATATAAATTTAAATTAAACATTATAAACGTATAAAATAAAATATAACATTTAATTCATACATAAAAGCAATTTTTTCTTCTTATGTGGTCAATTATTTTTCAAGCAATGTGTCAGCTGTTGCAAATGGTGTAAAACGTTTTTTTCAACACTTCAAATCAACAGTTGATTTGTAATTTTTTTTTTGTGTCAAATCATGGCCAACTAATAATTATTTTAAAATATACCAATTAATTATTAAAGAAATATAATTTTGTAACTACTTAAAATTAGTTTTTATTCAATTTTTTAAATTGTATTTTTACTTTTTCTTATTTTCAACTACTTTTCGTGTTCCCCCGACAGTAAGAAGAGTTCGTACAAATTCTTGATAAAAAATAAGGCTAAAAGTACGTTTCATTCGGATTTCATAATACCTATATCCCGAATTTCGAAATTTTCGGAAGAATTTCGTATGTATGTATGTATACGTCGGAATTCATGGTATAATTTTTTTTTACTTTGAATAAAATACAAATTGCTAACAGTGAGCCCTCATTTTGACATTCGTGTGAAGGCAGCTCTTAGACTACCTGATCTGTTGACTCTCAGAGACGGCGATCTCATGGGAGATATTCATATCCTGAACATTTTGTAGAATACGATGATTCTTGCGGCCTCAGAGAGAATGAATAAAATATTATCATCCTCTAGGAATTTCAATGTGGTCATTAGTGACCGCGCATCCTGGAGAAATGATAACGTGGCTGTAAAACAAGGCTCCCAACTCTGGTTTACAGATGGCTTAACTGGTGGATGACAGTGCAGGTGCTGGAATAATATGGCCTAACTTTCAGAAGGCGTTTGCAACGGGGAAAACAGCCCTATATATGCATTCTCTCTGATAGTCAAGCAGATCTAAAAGCGCTAAAATTTTATTCATTCCAGTCAAGATTAGTTTGCAAATGTTATGAGTATGAACAGATTAGTGCTCCTATAGGTACTGGACCACGACGAATATCAGGGCAGCGAAAGGGTGGCCGGCCTTGCTGACTACTGGAGACCTGTAAAATGCATGCAACATGTAAAAAGGCTAATCGATGGCGTTAGAGTAAAGTCCAACATTATTATGAACCTCAGCCAAAATGATATTTGACTATATACATATAGGGCTAACGACGGGGCATTGCAAGCTAATAAATTATGAACTCAAAACACTGAAATTGTTAAGCAGTGATTGCTGCAGACTACATATGTAACGAGCCAAAAAAAAAATAAAACCGCGGAATACATGCTTTGCGTATATAGACGCAGATATGTACATACACTTGGACGCTAGGTTGTTGGATCCCGAGAGCCTCGGTAACATCGAACCAACCGATGCAACGAGCTCTGCGAATAGTCTAGGGCTCGTTCTATAGGGAACAAGAGCTGCAGAGAAAATCTTTTTGGCCGAGGTGCACAATTAGCCCCAAATGATAATAATAACTCACAATTCAATATTTTTTGGGATGAACTTTTCTTCATATCATACTTATAAATGTTCTCCAAGCATCCTGAAAATCGGAATAAGGTATTTCTTCCATTCAAAATACGATTTTTCATATACTAGGTGCAAAAGAAATTTTTTTACTCTATTATGATTGGCGAAAGATAAAACTAAAAATTTTGATTAAATCGATGAGAATAAATGGTTAGCACCAAAAATTAATATACATATTATTGAAGTGGGCCTACGTAAATATCATTCCTTAAAAAGCAATCTGTTCAAAATTTTAGTATTATAAACGTTAAAACGATTTACTTAGAATGGCTGAAATATATTTTGTCTGCAACAAAACCTTATCCTTTAAAAATATGTCTTATTGTGTTACTTGCAAGACTTCTTGAAATTCACATAATTTACTTTTCCGAATATGCAGATTTTTGAAGGCATGAAAAAAGCTTTTTGGGAATGAAAAATTGGAAATTGGGGATAAAGTATTAACAAATACTGGGAGCACTGATTATTCATCGGAAACACTGTATTTCTTATCAGACGTCCGTAATATCAAGTTGGCTGCCATAGTAACGAAAACTTATTTATATTCAAATATTAAACTGAGTAAGCGGTTAGTGTTTTGTCAGATTAAAAAATAAAGAAAATACATATATATAATAAAAAAAATACATATATATATAATAAAAAAAATTAACTTTACTTTTTAAAGAAACTAACAAAAAAGAAACTTTAAAATGTCAACGGAAGTAAAAACTACGGTAGCCCCCGACTTATACAATAATTTTGATACAGCAGATACTGCAGTTCGTAGCAGAAAGCCGATTGTTTTGTCTTCACATTGTTTTAACAATATTGTTAATAATGCTACACTGTCAGATCGTGCTAAAGCTCTTGCAGAAGCTGAGGAACAGAGAATAAATAAAGAAAAGTTGAAGTTGGGTAGTAATGAGTTAGCCGCACAGTTTAAAGGCAACGTACAAAGAACACAAGAGCAAAAACTGCAGCAGATGAAAGAACAAAGGAATAAGAAGTTGGAACAAGGTATTTACATATTTGCACATTAAAGCTACAAAAAATTTGTTTAACATTCTTATGGATAAATCCTTTCCCTTTTCTTAAAAACTTATTGGCTGCATACTCTTCAATGAAATTCATTTATATGGCAAATATTTAGAAAAGGGGGCGAATATTTAGAAAATTATTATAAAAAAAAATTGTGTGTAAAAGATAGAGCTTAAAATTTGTCTTAATCTGCATTCTTTGTTTAAAACCTTTATGAGGATAAATAACGAGAAATTAAGCATTAAGACCAGAAATCTTTAAGAACTGCAGAAATAGTATTGAATATTATATGGGAATTGAAGCAAATAACTTTCAGAATTTGCCAAGTTCGCTGGTGCCCCAGAATTAAAAATTTTCATTCGATTTTGCTGGTCTGCTCCTTAACTAGAAACTGTTACGAATTTCTAGATCAGAATCCTAGATCATGGATGCCAATTTTCGTTGGGCAATTTCTTTTTTAACTTCTATATAGCAACTTTTGTAACATTTTTCTTTCGTTCCATTCAAGGCGAATCAAGTATAGGTGGTCGCAATTCAATTCGCTTCAACATTTTCTCTCGAGTTGTCATAAGTTTTGTTGTCGTTTGCTATCAGTTTTGACAACTCAGAAGATAAAATCATGGAAAACATTTGGAGCGGGTGGGGATACGGGCACCTGTAGTGGATTCGCCTTGGCTTCAACATTTTCTCTCGAGATGTCATAAGTTTTGTTGTCGTTTGCTATCAGCTTTGACAACTCAGAAGCAAGGCAGCTCGATACCACGTAGCCTTACAAGCCCAGCTGACTACTGCTTTTAGCTTGTATAACTGTCAAAATACACAACACAAGCACACATACGCGAACAAACGGATGACAGTAAAACAGTTTTTCTACCAACAAAATATATGCAGTGTTTGTAGTTGTGTTTGTCGTAGTTATGCGATTACCAAGGCGAATCAAGTACAGGTGGTCGCAATTCAATTCGCTTCAACATTTTCTCTCGAGACGTCACAAGTTTTGTTGTCATTTTCTATCGGCTTTGACAACTCCGAAGATAAAATCGTGGAAAAAAGTTGAAGCGAATTGGTATGCGGGCACCTATAATGGATTCGCCTTGGCGACTACCTGGCATCAAGCTGCCTTGCTCAAAAGATAAAATCGTGGAAAAATGTAGAAGCGAATTGGGATGCGGAAACCTGTAATGGATTCGCCTTGGTGTGATCCCCTGCTTTTTGGGCAAAGTTCGGTAAAGTAAGAGCAATAATGAATTTCTCGCAATAACACCAAAAAAGCACAAAAGTACGGGAACACCAAAAACCACAATTCAACCCAAAAAATAAAATCTGTTGTATTTTAATGCTGTAATGAAAATTGAAACATACATTTTGGGAATATTAAATGTTTCTGCATGCATTTAGATTTTAAAGTGCTTTGTAGGTATTTTTATATGAAATCTAATTGAAAAACTTCAAAATTGTTGATAGTTGGTTGATCCATTTAATTTGTTTCGTTTGTTATTGCTTACTTTTTGCAACTGTGTATCTACTTGCACAAACTAGCCCGAAAAAAAGTGCGGGCTATTTCGTGCAAGAAGAACAAGAATATTTCTCTCTCAAAAGCTGTCTCACTTGCCCGAACTTTGAGTACGGGAACATTTTTCGTGCGAATTAGGACCTCGCGGCTCCCAACGTGGAGTACGGGACAAACTTACCGTTTGACATTTGCTTAAGTAACGAAAAACAAGAACATTAGCTGTGATCCCATATTAAACATTGGGAGTTCTGGCGTTCCAATTTGCACGAAACTGTTCCAATACATAAAGCACGTACAAGTGAGGAAGGTTTTGAGAAAGAAATACACTTGCTCTTCTTGGACAAGTATTTAAGCGCAGCTTTTTCAAAAAGTAAATATGTAACAACAAAAAACTTCATCTGAATGAAATAAGATAACATTTTGATATATTCCAATTAGTATGTATTTCATATAAAAGTATCTCTAAAGTATCATAAAATTTTCTAAAAATTAATATTTAAATTTTCGTTACAGCATAAAAACGTTACATGTGTTATTTTATGTGATGGAAGTGTGGTTTTTAGTGCTCCCGTACTTATGTGCACTTTTAACTGTTATTGAGAGAAATTCTTGATTGCTCTCATTTTACCAAAATTTGCCCAAAATGTAAATCAAACTTAATATGAAAAAAACCTAATTAAATATACTGCATACAACTGTATAAGTTTAAATTGTTTCACATAAACACTTTTTTGTTTAATCATTTATTATTTTGTATTATGATTAGGCGGCTCAAGTTCATTCTATATTATTTTTGTGATTGTGATTGCATAATTAAACAAGGCAAAGGAAACAGCAAGGTCCTTTAGCTAGGTGGACCACTAGCTGCTTCGAAGCCGCAACACTTGTCCTTGTCCACCTGACGTTTTCTTTGCCTTGTTTTATTAATAACAGTGACAAAAATTATAAACGAATAAACTTGAGCAAAAATAGTAACATAAGATAAAGTTATATAATAATAAATATTAATTCATTTACCATCTACATTTTTAACTCTAATTGTAATTTGTTGAGCTTGAGCTAATTTTGTATATAATACATTTTTTGGCGTATGTATCTCGTTTTTCATATTCGTTTATGTTTTACGAATAATAAATCAAATCAAATTTTAATATTTGTACATCGTTAACGAAAACCATTTTTCCTGACGATGATAATCAAAGGTGTATCACAATATTCAAAATAGCGCCAAAATTAAATTAAACGAAATGTGACCCCAAGTTCAACAAATTATGTAACTAACATCAATTGAAAACCAAATATCAAAGTTCCGTATACAAAATATTTAAAGCTCTCGTGCTACAGCAGTGCGTACACTATAAAGCGAAAATGAATGAATAGAAGAAATATCAAATATTACCCAACTAAAACAAAAACGAGTGTTATATCAAAATAGTATTGTCGGGTACCGGAAATTATGTTTTCTTTACTTCCTCTGCACTCTTCTTCAATGGTATTGAACGTAACGATTTTACGTCATTTTCATGTAACTTTCTTTTTAAATACACTAACCCGTCATTTAGACCGGAAATTAAATGCCTGAAAGTTGCAATACACTCATACTTTTTTACCAACACACTCTCAATTTTCCAACTTTCAACTCTGCTTTCAGCAGAATTTTCCTGACTGTAATTTTTTGACATTTGCTGAAAGTAAAGTGACAAGGTAAAAGTAAAGCATGATACAGTTAATTGTATCATGAAGTAAAGTGACAACCGTGTTTAATAGGTTGCCTACTCCACGGCACATAAAAATTTTCAGGATTGCAGTAGAATAATAATTGTGAATTTTAAATTATTTTGTACATTAGAAAATATTTAAATCATTTTTACAGCAAATATGAGTAAAGAACACAAATGAAGTATATTTATAGTGATAATTATTAAATTAATTAATATAAGTCTAGCAATAAAAATTAGTTTCGAATGTTGCCCTATAAATTTATGTTTGTAGTAGTCTTGGCAATTCTATTTCAGTAATAAACAAAACAATAATACTTGCAACTCTTCGCTTTGCTTTTAAAATGAACTTTCACGTTCCTTTGAAATTGAGTAAGAAGTTTTCACGAAAGTCACAGATTTCATTGAAATTTTTATTCATAATACGTATACAAAAATTGAATGAAAGCACTTTCCCGTCTAAATGCCTGGTAAAACGACCATTGAAGCTTTTCTTCATAGAAGCGGTTATATTTCGAAAGTTTGCTGGCATCGCTTCTTCTGCTTATGGTAACTCCTTGATACAACTAATAAGGAAACCCTCTCCTTTCAAAAAGAACAACTTCAAGAAAACTAACATGGATTTTGGTTTTGTACAACTTCTGAAAACTGTTGAAAAGGTGTTGCTACATATCATGACACAACTAATAAGGTAGCCTCATCAGCTGAACCGTTAATCATCTGACTCATTAAAACTGTCAAGAGAATGCAGAGATGAAAGGCAGCCAGAGCGAGATAGCAAATCAGCGTAAGCTCTGTTCACCTCTCTTCTGTAAATGTAGAGTTGGCCTCTTTTTGACAGTTTTCAGAACTTGTACAAAAACAAAATGCATGTTATTTTTATTGAAGTTGTTCTTATTGTAGCGAAAAGGTTACCTTATTAGTTGTATCATGGTCTTAGCTGCTTTTTTCTCCTTGTTCGCATTACAGCTTTACGTAGTCAGATGATTAACGATTCTGCTAATGAAAATACCTTATTAGTTGTGTCATGGTCAAGGCGAATTAAACTAGGTGGTTGCAAGTGAAAATCTCATACATTTTGTTAGTATAAAATCTTGTTATGTCAAATTCTGAATTCGCCTTGATAGCTCTACTCATTCTAACAGCAGAGAAGATGGCTTGTAAATAATTTTTAACATAAGATGGAAAAAAAGTGGGAAGTAAAAAATAATCACCTGAGCTGTCAAGCTCGCCTTGTTTAATCCACTTTTCTCTTGTTGGACGAATCCATTACAGGTGCCCGCATACCAATTTGCTTCAGCATTTTTCCACGATTTTATATTCTGAGTTGTCAAAGCCGATAGAAAACGACAACAAAACTTGTGACGTCTCTAGAGAAAATGTTGAAGCGAATTGAATTGCGACCACCTGTACTTGATTTGCCTTGGACGAATCAATTACCAAGGCAGATTCATTACCAGGTAGGTATGTACTAAGGCGAATCAAGTATAGGTGGTCGCAATTCAATTCACTTCAACATTTTCTCCCGAGACGTCACAAGTTTTGTTGTCGTTTTCTATCAGCTTTGACAACTCAGAAGATAAAATCGTGGAAAAATGTTGAAGCGAATTGGTATGCGGGCACCTGTAATTGATTCGCCTTGGTATGTACCAAGGCGTCTATCGGCTTTGACAACTCAGAAGATAAATTCGTGGAAAAATGTTGAAGCGAATTGGTATGCGGGCACCTGTAATGGATTCGCCTTGGTATGTGCATTAGAATTTGCACGATTGGCACACAAAATGTAACAAAAATTGGTGCATTGCGGCAATCGTGTGATCCCACCTTAACACACACAAACTAACAGATTCTGTTGTTAGTGTTAAATGATTTTTCTTGTCAAGGTCTGAATGTTTGCTAAATACTTTGAAATTTATATTTGTGCTTAAACACTTTAACATTTTATAGGCAAAGGAAAAAAAAATTGACATGTAAGAGCTAATTACAAAAGAAGCAAGGCGGATCAACTACAGGCAGTTGCAATTCAATTCGCTTCAACATTTTCTCTCGAGTTGTCTTACGTTTTGTTGTCGTTTCCTATCTGCTTTGACAACTGAGAAGATAAAAATCGTGGAAAAATGTTGAAACGAATTGGGATGCGGGATTCGTCTTGACAAGAAGTAAATAACAATTATCTGTGCTACCAAGCTCCCTTGCATAAATTCGCCTTGATCAATTACGAGGTGAGCTTGACAGCACATGTGAAGTTATTTTGCTCCATTTGAATTTCTTACCAGATGGGTGTACTAGAATTCGCCGAAAACCTCGAACAAACTAACACAAGCGTTTTGTTAGTGTAAAGCGATTTCAGTTGTCAAAGTCTGAATATATACTTGGGGGTTACACGATCAAGTTTTCGTTTTCATCAAGTTTTAATACATTCACACTTTATTACTAGTACACTCACAATTTTGAAAATTGATGCAAACTTGATGACAAATTTTGCTTTCCATAGAGAGCATCAAGTCACAATCAACAAAACAGCTGACAACAATTGTTTTTCGATCTGTCTGCAAATATTTTTTTGTTTTGTTTGAAAGTTGCAATTAAAAGTGATAAAAATTAAACAGATTCAAGCTTAAAAATAGAAATGAAAATGTTTACGTGCAAAACCAACAAATATAATGATGTGCTGCGGTTAAAAAAACTATACAGAAGCCACGAAGCTCTGTCGAATATGAATATGGCGTCATATCGTCAGTATTTCCTTTCTGCCCTCTGGTTTTTTTTCTTCTTCTTTTATTTTCTTTATTTCTGATAGTAATTTTAATGCTGCTTCATTATTTTTAATTTTTTTCTTGACGGCATCTTGAAAAAGAATTGTTATGAAAGTGCAGCCTACGTCACAGCTATCAATTTTGTTGAATTTTGACAAGCAGTATGTGAAAAAAACTTGATAGCAAAACTTGGTCGTATAGGCTGCACGTAATTTCATAACAATTCGGATGAGCAGAGATTATATTGATGTGCTGTCTCGTTTTGGCTGCCTTTCATCTCTACATTCTCTTAACAACCTAAAGTAGTCAGATGATTAACGGTTTAGCTGACGAGGCTACCTTATTAGTTGTATCATGGGTTAAAAGAGCGCAATCATGATTTTCTCTCAATACCACACAAAAGTACGGGAACACTAAAATAACAAATGGTGGATGCTATAATGAACATTGAAACATACATTATTGAAAAATTAAATTTTTTCTAGATGCCTTTAGATTTTAAAGTATTTTGCAGTTACTTTCATATAAAATACTAAAAAAAAACATCAAAATTATTATGTCGGTTGATTCAGCTGTACATTTTTGTATGTAATTGCTTGCTTTTTGCAACAGATGATTATTTAACTACTTGTCCAAGCTTGCAGAAAGAAAAAGTGCGGGTTATTTCGTGCAAGATGAACAATAATATTTTTCTCTCAAAAGCCCTCTCACTTGTATGAACTTTGAGTGCGGGAACAGTTTTCGTGCAAATTGGGATCCCTCAGGCTCTCAATGTTGAGTATGGGATCACAGCTTCTGTGTTGCGAAATCTTTTTTGATTTAATCACAAAATGGACAAAAATGTTTCCAGAAAACTAACTCAGCATTTAGACGAGCAAGTCTTTCATTAAATTTTTGTATACGTATTATCAATAAAAATTTCAATGAAATCTGTTACTTTCATGAAAATTTCTTGCTCAATTTCAGAGAAACGTGAAAGTTAATTTTGAAAATGTCGTCAAAGCGAAGAGCTGCAAGTATTATGTGTATTAGTTTTGTTTATTACTGAAATATACATGCTTATTATGAATTCCGTCGGAGGCTCCGACGGAACTCCGTCGTAAAAATGCTATCATGAATTCCGACGTAGCTACGAAATTTTCGAAATTCGGGAGATTGGTATTATGAATTCCGAATCAAACGTACTTTTAGCGTTTTTTATCAAAAATTTGTACGAACTCTTCTTACTGTCGGGAGAATACAAAAAGTAATTAAAAATAACAACAAACTGAAAATATGTTTTAAATTGATTAAAAACAATATTTAAGTAGTTATAAAAATAAATATTTCTTTAATAATTAATTGCTTTATTTTAAAATATTTATTGGTTATGTCCTGATTTGAAACAAAAAAGTAACACAAACTAACTTCTGATTTTATGTGCTTCATATACACCATTGAAACATGTGATGAAAAATAATTAACCATGTAAACAAACAAAAAAAACTAAACAAAAAATACCGCCTTTTATGTATATAATTAAATGTGTGTACAAAAAGTGGTACGAAAAAGCAATTGCAATATCCACATCTTTTCCAACACCAGGCAGATTCAATTAGAAATCGAATTGTGAAGATTTGTTCAGCCGCAAGTTTTTAATTAAACTAAACGAAAAATTGAAAAACACATACATATGTACATATTTTCATAATTTGTGATTTGTTTTAACAACTTTCGCCTTGTAATCCAAATCAAGGGAATTCTGACCATTCCTCAAGACTTTGCGCTCTATTCGCTAACAGCCTTTGTTCCTCTTCCGTCACTGAAAAGGCTGCAGCAATCGAATTCATTGCATTTCCTTTTTATTTTTTGAAAAATATTTTTTACAATCCTTAGAATGTAAACAAAATACATCTGTTTTTCATTTAAAAAGTTGGTTGCACTAATTCGAACTTAGGTAAAGAGGCTGGCAACAGTAACTTCGAATCCGTCGGAATTCATAATACCTTTTTGTACGAATTCGTGACGGAGATTTTCCATTACGAGTGATGTTCACTCGGAATTCATAATAAGGCTGATAATTGCCAAGAACAAACATAAATTTATGGGGCAACATTCGAAAATAATTTTTATACCTAAACTTTTATTAATTAATTTAATAATTATCACTATTAATATACTTCTTTTGTGTTATTTATTGATATTTGCTGTAAAATTCTTTAAAATATTTTCTAATGTACAAAATAATTTAAAATTCACAATTATTATTCTACTGTAATTCTGAAAATTTGTATGTTGTTGTTTAGTTAGAAAATTGAGAGTGTGTAGGTAGAAAAGTGAGAGTGTATTGTAACTTTCAAGCATTTACTTTCCCGGGTAAATGTCAACAATGTGGCAAAGTGTATCACACTAATTTGCAAATTGATTACAAAGCAAAAACTAAAACACCTACAAACCAAATAACTAATTCTATAAATACGAAAGCTGCGGCAGATATGTATATTACTTGCTACCACTCAAAATGTATGGTCTTGGTGGTGCAGTAGTGGGTATATCAAAGGCCAAGATAAATATTGGTTTAAAACAAAAATGATCAATTTGTAAGAGCAGAGGCGCTAATTTTACCACAACTTACTGCAGCGCATCCAGTCCACTTCTTCAAGTTTAATGAAAGCAAATGGAAAAATTTATTATTAGCAGATCCAGCTTTAAATAAATCCAATCGAATAGATATCGTCATTGGCATGGAGATTATCACTGATATGTATAATGGAAAAACGCTTAATTAAGAAAGAGGCACAATCAACTTTTTTCGGTGGGTTCTATCTGGTGTTGTCAGCGAACGGCATAATTCAAATAAAGCCTTGGGAACTCAAAGAATTATCACCGGATTCTACCGATTGGGAAGAGGACAAGATATGCCTAGATCGATTTAACGACACCACTGAAGTAGATGAAGACAAAAGAAAACAATCAACTTGGAAACACTAAAAAACAAGCCTTGACCAGACTTGTCACTAGAAAGAAAACTGGAAAAGACTTTAACAAGTTTATGGAGGACTATTTGCAAATGGGTCATATGAAGCTGGTAAGCGAAGAAGGTATAGGTTACTTGATCTTTCAAGCTGTTCTTAGGGGAAAAAAGTTTAACAACAAAACTAAGGGTAGCATCCAAACGTTACTCTCATCAAAATATTTTGTTTTCTCTCCACAAAATATTTTGACGAGAGTAACGTTAAAGAGAAAAGAGCAGAGAGTATAAGCTAACAATACTCACCTATGGAACTTCATCTACCCCATGTTTTACCAGTTCGGGCATTGTTTTATATCGCTGATAACTGCCAAAATAGAGAAAGTTAGAAAAAAGATGACCGGGGCAGATACAATTGCTGCTTGCAAAGAGTTTCTTAATCATCTCCCATACTATGGATTTATGCTAAGAAAATGATTGTCTAATTAGTACATTAGACAACCATACAACTGAACAGGCGAATACCTTCAATAAAAATGCCGTAATTCAATTAAAATATAATGAAGCAGTCAAAACATTGGCTTTACAATAAATGATAATTTTCAGTTTGATATAAACTTTATACTGGGTGATAAATTAATAAAAAGAAAGGTTTTACTAGAAGTTGCTAAAATTTTGCAACCCCAGGAATGGCTGTCACCGGCTACTGTTATTGCGAAGCCGGTTGTTCAAAAATTATGATTATAGGACTGTAAATCGGATGATTCCCCTTTAGATGATATAGAAAAAGACTGGCAACAATTCACTAATGATTTAACTGAAACTTATTTGTGGTGGTTGCAAATAAAAATGTCAACTGAAACTTCAATGAAATGTATAACCAGGTAATACGTTTATATGAATAAGTGGAACATGAAAAGAAAAAGGACGATTTGACTTTAAATGTTTAAATTTTGTCAACGCAATTAAATTTGATGGTTGACGAGTACGAGAAGATACAGACCTCGGTGATAAATGTGCTTATTAACGTCAACTATGGGCATATAAATACTTATTTGTTGACCTGGTGTCAGCTCTATAAAGAATTTATCGAAATAGAAAAAGTCATACCGAATGGCTTGGCTGCACCCAGAAAGGCAACAGGAACTGAACTGAAGGAAGTTTACCATGAAAAGAAAGCAAAGTATACAGTTGATACAATACTAAGGGTGCAGATAGAAATTCCTTTAATTCAAGTGAATAGCTCTGAGGTATATGGACTAATCAAACTGCCAATTAATATGAACAGTATTGTAGCTATTCCGATAGTAGAAGATGAGTTCATTGCATACAATCTTGCTTCGAACAGGTACTGCTTAATGCCTCAAATAGTGTTAAATAGTTGTGGGAAAACTTTACAAGAACAGTATAGCTGTGTGGAAGATATGCCTTGGAAACCACTCCTAGAACGATCTTGTGAGATAGTTGCATTAAAACAATCTCGGCATGTCAAATATACTTTTGAATCCTTTCCAAGGAAACCGGTCTGGAAGAAATTAATCAATAAAAGGAAATGGATATTGAGTTTTCGACAATTTCGCCTTGACTATGGATTGCTCTCAAGCTAAATCGCAGACTTTGCCTTTTAAAGGCCTATTAACACTATCAGTTGGTTGCAATACAATATACGACAGCATAACGATGACAGCAAAGAAGAAATTCTGTTCCTCGGAGGGAGCGGACATTCAAGCATTAGTGTGGAAGCTAGATCCTGAAACGCTGAGCCCGAAATTATTTAAGCCTTTCCACTTTGTTATTCTCAACAACACGGACACAACAAATCATGTAAAGAACAAGGTGCAGAATATTAAGGACTCTGGGTAGGATGCACTTTCATACGGTATCGGGGCATATATCGCTGGTATTGATCATTGTAATTTGTGATTTTTTCTAATAAGAATAAAATGTGTAAATCCAAAGAAATTGTTAAAATTAATTTTTCTACAAATGTACAAAATAATTAATAGAGTATGAATTTGAATTTTGTGCTCTGGCGGGATGTTCATTAAAACATAGAATTGTTCATAAGAAAAACTAATCCTAAATAAGCACACTAAAAAATATATGTATTGTTGGTTATTTGTATCATCACAGTCTGCGGACTGTTTATATTTGAATTGAATAAATTTCTATTATTCGCTTCTGCGGACTATTTGTATTTGCATTATAAATGTTTATTACTTTGCGTCTAATGACTGTTTATATTTTTACCAAGAAAAATATAAACAACCCTTGGCAATTACACACGCGCGTCGGAAACAAATTCACGTGTAGTTTATCAAACCACCAATTCCTGGAAAATTTAGTGTTTACTTAGGATCCTTACAAAATAGAAATAAGTAATAGATAAGTAGACTGTAACATTTATATAAATACGTAAATAGATTTTAAAATAAACTAGTATCTTATTTTCTGACTATCAGTAATAAGTAATTTTGGGTTTATTCGC
This sequence comes from Sturmia bella, assembly GCA_963662145.1. Taxonomy (NCBI): domain Eukaryota; kingdom Metazoa; phylum Arthropoda; class Insecta; order Diptera; family Tachinidae; genus Sturmia; species Sturmia bella. The sequence continues at coordinate 29,934,184 of OY759170.1, forward strand.
CTAATAAGTAAAAATATATGTATGTATGTATGACCCGTGAACGAACGTGATTTAAAATAAAATTTCGTGCGTGATTACCATTTGAAGGCGAAGAAACTTAATAACTAACTTTTTGGTTTACAAAAACTTTCACACTTCTTTTATTTTAGCACAATTTCTTCTACCTGTGTCGATTTGCACGTAAGAAAATCGGCACAAGTCGACTTAAGGAAAAGTTGGGAATCATATGCTACAATATCTTACTAACAGAACTTCATATATGTATGCATGTATATGTGAAATCTCCATGTCTCTACATAAGCCTGTTAAAAAGATACAAGATTTAAAATAGTCCCTACAAAACTGTCCTAGAAGGCATGTCTTTATTAAATCTTCAAATTGAATTCCTCAATATTATGAAATTTTTATCGAATAAGTAGTTCTACATTGGTAACACGGCTTTCTCGAAACAACGATACAACAACATGATACAAAGGCTACCTTGTTAGCCTTTTCGCTGCAATAAGAACAACTTCAATAAAAATAACATGCATTTTGTTTTTGTACTACTTATGCAAACTGTCAAAAAGACGCCACTTCTACATTTACAGAAGAGAGATGCACTGAGCTTACGCGGATTTGCTACCTCGTTTTGGCTGCCTTTCCTCTCTGCAATCTCTTGACAACCTAAAGTAGTCAGATGATTAACGGTTTAGCTGACGAGGCTACCTTATTAATTGTATCATGGATACAACTAATAAGGTAAATTCGTCCCTTCAATAACAAAAAATTCAAGAAAAATAACATGCGTCAAGGTATGATACAACTAATAAGGTAACCTTTTCGCTGCAATAAGAACAACGCCACTTCTACCTTTACAGAAGAGAGATGAACAAAGCTTAAGCGGGTTTGCTATCTTATTTTGGCTGCCTTTCATCTCTGCATTCTCTTGACAACCTAAAGTAGTCAGATGATTAACGGTTTAGCTGATGAGGCTACCTTATTAGTTGTATCATGCATCAAGGCAGCTTGATACCAGCTAGCCTTACTGCTAGCTGGTATCACAGCTGACTACTGCTTTTAGCTTGTATAACTGTCAAAATACACAACACAAACACACATAGGCGAACAAACTCATGACAGTAATACAGTTTTCCTACCAACAAAATACATGCAGTGTTTGTTGTTCTGTTTGTTGTAGTTATGCGATTACCTGGTATCAATCTGCCTTGACATGCATTTTGTTTTTGTACAACATCTGAAAACTGTCAAAAAGGCGGCACTGCTACAAACTTTACAGTATTTACAGAAGAGAGATGAACAGAACTTACTCTGATTTGTTATCTTGTTCTGGCTACATTTCAGCTCTATTCGCTTCACAGTTTTCGGAAGTCAGATGATTAATAGCGGATTTACATTTACTCACATCTTTGAGATGTGTGTTGAAGATGTTTTGAAAATTTAAAAAAGCTGTTTACATTACTTTTTCAACATCTTTCATCTGTCAAATATTATTTCACGTGTTTGAGCAAACTAAAAAACATTAAACAAAATGGTATTTAAAAATTGTGCAATTCTCGGATTAATTATTGCCCTTAGAGACCAAAACCAATTACAAATTCAATTTGCAGAATTATTCGAAATTATGCAAGACGACGGCGACGATGAAGGTGAAATCTTGCTTTATGCGCAACATGTTTCGAGTCCAAGACTCCTGTAAGATATTTGTAAGAATTTTTAATAATTTATTAAGATTTAAACTAATAAATAATAACACCTTAGAATCGCAATGGCAATTTTTGGGAAAAGGATATTCATTGTAAAAAATTTTGACACTTGTATATTTTCTAGTGAGAAAATCTCAAGCTTAAACAAAGCATGAACTTGTGTTTATACTTAAACAGCAAGATTAAGAAATTATGTTTACGTTACGTTTTGGAAATTCAATATGATTTGAAATTGGTTTGATAAGTTAAAATCCATAGACAAAGAGTGTCTCTGGATAAATCTTAGCGGTGGTCTATAATTGCAAACTAAACATTAACATGCATTAATATTCAATGGGTGTATGTTTATAGTATCATTGTCCGTCTCTTTAGGCGGCTTCTGTTCATCATTGTTGGGTTTGTCATGGACATACATGACTTGTGTGCGCATGATACAACTAAAAAGGTAGCCTCATCAGCTACCCCGTTAATCATCTGACTACTTTAGGTTGTCAAGCGAATGCAGAGATAAAAAACTGCCAAAACGACACAGCAAATTCGCGTAAGTTCTGTTTGTCTCTCTTCTGTAAATGTAGAAGTGGCGTCTTTTTGACAAGTTGCAGAAATTGTACTAAAACAAAATGAATGCTACTTTTATTAAAGTTGTTTTTATTGTAGCGAAAAGGTTACCTTATTAGTTGTATCATGATTGAGCGTTTCTTGGGCACTTTATATGCTCGTCTCAGTCTTGCATCCATAGCGATCTGCAAAAGAGCCGTTGAATCACGCCGTGCTGAATAAGTGCGAACCTTCTTCAATTCTCATTTTGACATTTCGAATATCTGCCACACAAAATCTGAAGATTTCAGATTATTGGGAACATAATGTTGCCGCATCACTTCATATTTATTTTATTATTGTGATAATAATACTAGATTTGTGGATATTAACGAGACGCTATGAGTTCTAACAGTAACAGCAATTATTTCCACTAAATTTTGTAAACCAACTGACTCTGATTTTCATAAACCTAAAGTTTGAATAAACATTTTGCCATACTTTTGCCAATTCAAGCATCATTTTTCGACTCCAGCTAACAGTTTGCACAGGTAGTTAGAAATCAGTATTTTGAACAGACTATTTCCAGAGTTTTTTATGTGTACAGTATACCGACAAACTCTTTCAAGAATAAGAATGCTTTTTCAAAATCAATCTATAATTTCCAGAGTTATGTAAAGATCCATTTTAGAAACCGGTAAAATGTTCATTTCGATTGAACGATTTTCTTTAAATCCATTTTGTTGACAAAGTCTTTCAGGAGAAGAAAGAATTTTGAATAAGCACGCATTTTGGTCATAAATGTATTCCAATTTTATAGAAACAAACGTTTTGGTACATCATAAAAGAAATGTAAGACACGTTTTTCTTTAGTTTTGGTATAATTGCACTGTGCTAGTCGAAAAAACCGACAGAAGGGTGCGCTGAATTCAGTGGCGCTAACCGTTTTTTTAGGTTAGCTCTTGTTTTTGAGACATATCGTTATTTTAAAAATGGAGGAGGTAGTGGAACCTCTTTTTCCTTATGCCGAAAGCTCTCTGTGATGACTTCAGCTGTTTCAAATATAAAACTCGTTTACCAATTTCAACAATTCATTTTTATTTCACTTCTATTTCGTTGAATAGTTTCTCAGTAAGAGAGTTCTTAATATTACACATAATATTATTTACTTAAAGAAATGGAATGCAAGGAATTTATAACCGTTAATCCGTAAATGGTCATTATTTGTTTTACTAAATACACTAAAGCCCAGACTTGCGTCGTTCCGATTTGCGTCGTTTCGATTTGCGTCGCTCTTTAAAACTCGAAATATTCGATTTGCGTCGTTGCGATTTCAAGTTGCGTCGGTTTAAGTTGCATCGTTTTGACCCCGATTTGCGTCGATTCGATTTGCATCGTTTTGATTTCGATTTGCGTCGCTAAACACTGTTACATTTTTTACTGCATCATTGTGGATTACCATTTTTAGCATTAGTAATATATTGTGTATTTAGCATCTTGAATTCATTGGTTTTTACAACTTCTGGCAACAAGGATCGTCACCTGTACGTTAAGAAGTGTTCAGATTGCGTGAAAAAAAGGGAATCCCCTTTTCTTTTTTATATAAGTGGTGCTAAGAGCAGCTGTCTGGTTATGGTAACAATTTAGTGTGAGATTCACCAGAATAAAACATGAGTCATTTTTATGTTTTTTTTTCTTAATTTATGTTTTTGTTATTTCTTTATAATATATATAAACATTTGTTGAAGTAAATTAAATAAATAAAAACGTACTCATACTAGTTTTTTTTTTATCAAAAATGCAACATTTTTTGCTTTGTTTTAAATATTTTCCCCCAACAAATTAAATTTCAGTGCATTTATATAGAAAAAAGTGATTCGATTTGCGTCGTTTCGATTTGCGTCGCATTTCTCCGGTCCCCATTAACGACGCAAGTCGGGGCTCTAGTGTATTTAATATCACTACAATATATTTACATAGATACAAATGCATATTAAAATGACTCAATGACAATGCTCAAACAAAGAGTGTTAAAGTGTTTGAACAATAACTCAACTAAAGTGAAGCTTTTATAGAATAGGTAAATACCCTACACTATCGAAAAGTCGATTGTTAAATCGACCCACTCTAGTATACGTGCTTGTTTAGTTACATATTCATTTTGCTATATTGTATTTTACATTTGTATGTACATATGTATAGCGTTAACAAACATCTGGCGTAAACCATTCGTTTATAATGCAATTAAAATAGTCTAGTATATAGAATGCAAAACCATATCAATCATTATTACTTTACAGCTTAAAAATGCTACATCTAGCTTAAAACCGCTAAGTTGGTACAGTTTTTTCTTTCATTTCAATAGCAACCCAGCAAGAACAGTGTCGGTCGATGGGTTCATACATCAGAGTTTCTATCATTTCCTTAAGAGCAAAATGAAAAAAACTGATGTAAAAATTCGTGTACGTGTGATTTCATTTTTAAACCAGCGCTACCACCTTAGCAAAGTGATCATTCGAAATGGTTTTTTTTTTTCAAAATGCCCACAAAATTAATTTCTTTATTATTATGATTATAATGAAAAAAAATTTTCGAAAAATTTCAAAAAGTAGTTCAAAGAGAATAGAATAAACTGTTTTAGAGATAGATAAAATTAAAAGAAAAACAGTAGTCAGTAGCAGTTTTAACAATAGAAAACTTAATCATATGGAAAAAACTTCAGCAGCACCATTATTTTCAAAGAAAACATTTTTCAAAGAAAAATGGACCCGTAAAAACATTAATACATAAACGTAGTTCCAAATGAAATTACCAAAATAATAAGGGAAAATCAAAATACTAAAAAAATCATTGCAATAGCAACGCTGAAAGCTATAAAATTGCTTTGTATGTGTAAGTAATTAAGATGTTAATGTGTTAGTTTCCAAACAGCTATTTCTCGCAGGGAAGGTGACACAATACTTGAGAAAAATAATAATCAGTGGTTCTCATCTATCAATTCTGTTGTGTTGGAGTCCAAAGAGAACAACAATACCGTTAGTTTCTTGGGTCACTTCGAAGAGGGATTTTATAACGGTAAATGTAGTTGCACTTTTTAATTGAAAGAGTTATAAATAAATTCGTTGTTTCTCAACCGATTTTTATACATTTTTTGCTGGTTCGAGTTCGCTTGGTTGCTTTTGCTCTTTTTACTATTTTTATTTTTTTAAACAATACATGTGAGGTGCCGACGGCAATTAAAAGAACCAAACCTTTTAGAAATCAAAACTGGAAAGAATGTTCTGCTTTATTCAAAAAATGACTGGCGTTAGTAAAATGTTACAAAACCAAGAGAGAAAAGAGAGCAAGTGTGAACATTTAGAGACTAATTCCAACAACAGTCAATGTATAGGTATTATATGTATGCTTAAAACTAGTCTATGTGTATAATGTAGAAGCTACCCTGTCGGAAACCAAGCTAACTTACAGCTAACTATTTCACAACAGGTACTGGATGAGGCCTGGATTACTTCTGAATGCAAACAGCTGACTATTTTAACATGGTGATGTCCTAGGAAGTAATCAATTGTCCGACTCTGCATTACTTTTCAACTAACTAAAAGTTAGCTACTTAAAAGTCAGTACCCACAGAAAAAAATGTACAAATCAAGGCAGATTTTACATTTTTCGGTGGTAATATTTTATTAAACTTCATCTTACTTTTGTTTTTGTTAGCCGCTGGTGGGAATCGAACCACTAAGCCTCAAGACTGGTGAGCAGCGAACATACCCACTCAGCCATCGCAACATTTAAAACGAATGCGACAGATGTGGAATGATTAACGCCAGTACCTGCCATTTGGCCTTACCTGACGGTGGTCAAACCACGTGGTGCAATCAGGACGTTACACCACCGCAATTTATTTGCTACGTTACCTGGCCATAACAAAACCCCTTGCTCAGGAGTTGAGCTATCTAACCTCTGCTGCATTGCAATTCCCTAGACGGCAAGGGATACACGACCACCGTGGTAGCCCGAATTCCCGAAGAGCATCAGTCCTTGAACCAACGCTAATGGTCCCGCCAATCCAGTTCCTTATAAAGCAGCGTCTGTTGCATAGCAACAGCACTACGGGCCCATTTGGGCAACCGAACACATACCCGAGGGTCTATGATCAGTATAGCTACCAACGTTCCCTTCCATGCGAACTTATGGTAGCAACCACAGCCAGTACGTTTCAGCCCAGGAAGGCTCCTCAACCTATGACCGGCGAGATGACTCCGAAGAGTCATCTCGGGGCTCCGGTACCCGTACTGCCGAATTGCCCCTCGGTGAGGGGTTTCAGCAAGTCCCTCAGGATACGCCGCTATCCCTCGGGACCTGCCTAAGATTTTTAGCCAGCCGAGGTATCCTGCACCCCTTCTACCCCGTTGACACGACACCAAGCTGGTTACGATCAGCAAGATGCATATTGTGCCCCCGGGGGGAAACGAATGCTACAATAGGCAATTTAATTAAAGAGTTATTTACCGTGTATGTGTGTATGTTATTATTTGAATTTTGGTTTAACTGCACTACGTTTCAGCAAGCTTATAGCCAGTACACAAAATCGATGAATTACAAATCGATTATATTGTAGCTAATTTGAAGCTAATCCACGAAAGTTAACGTAAAGTTAATTATTTTAGTAGTCGACTACTCAATGTCCGACAGGGTAACTCGACAACAATGATTGAATGTATAGGTGTTATGTGTATGCTTAAAACTACCCTAAAGAAAATGCCAGTAGAAAAACTCTAGTGATTTACTATTGACATGGTCACCAGTACTAGTGACATATTGTACCTCATACAATGATTTTTTCTGTTGACATTCAACATGTGCTTGTCATTGCAAATCAACTACTGACGAAGTAACTATTAACTAGGCGGTTCTAATGCGACTATATGACGACCATGGTACTACTGTTTCTCTATAGACATTGTCGCTACCCTGAAAGAAATGTCAATTGAAAAATAAACAAATAAAATTTGTCTACTCATTAACAATGTTGTCAACTCAATGTTTTCTTTCCAAATAAAATCGATTTTTACATCACGATTTTGGTGGGCTTACAAATTTCAACAATCACAACACTGTCTAATGCGACTATATGACGACCATGGTACTACTGTTTCTCTATAGACATTGTCGCTACCCTGAAAGAAATGTCAATTGAAAAATAAACAAATAAAATTTGTCTACTCATTAACAATGTTGTCAACTTAATGTTTTCTTTCCAAATAAAATCGATTTTTACATCACGATTTTGGTGGGCTTACAAATTTCAACAATCACAACACTGTTCATAAAACAAAAAACTGGAGACACTCTGTTGACAATTTAATAAAAAAAAGTCACCAATATAGGAGAAAAATGTAGCGACTTGGAGCCACTTGACTCTAGGTTTCCTTCAGGGTAGTCTATGTGTACAATGTTCATCTCTATTCACAAAAAAATAGATCACGCCACTTTATGTGTAACTGTATCATAATAATGTACAACCGTTTGTTTTGATTCAGAGTATGTATATAAATGTCTTGCTTACTCTAGTGATGTCAGTTAGACGAAGGGAAGCGTACCTCAAGATGGGAAGTATTCCCGAGGGGCAATACTACAGAATGGCTACATATGTATGTACATACATGTGGTAAGAAATTGAGTTATGTTTTTTGTTTATATCTCAGTAATTATAAACCCGATTATGCTTATTTCCAATCCCTAAGCAGAGGGGACATTTATGAAACGAATAAAGTAAGACTTAGGTCAATAAGGTGTTTGGTGGCTTCACAATCGGAGCCCGAAATCTAATATTTTGTGACAAATCTATATATACCCACGTTGTTAGGTCTTACAATATTGTAAGATCTGACAACCGTCTATACGAAGCTTAAAGCGTTGAGAATTTATGCATCTTACAATATGCCAATGCCTGACAATGTACTTGCAATGATGATGCCAAAGTGTTCAGACTGGCAATTAATTGTTAGGTAGGTGGCCTGCCAATGCTTTTGCTTACAATATTGTCAGGAAGAAATTGTAAGTTCTCACGATTGGTTAAAAATATTGTATACATTTTCTGACAATGTTGTAAGATCTTACAATCTTCTATACCTAGCTTTAGTGTTGCGTAACCAAATAAGCGACAAACCGATGGTATTCGCATTGAAAATTGTTCGCCCTAAAATTAACACACTTTAAATTTATTTTAGGTGTCGCAAACTATAGGCAGGCCAAAGAAAATGAGAACCAAAAGCGACAGGAGAAGCTCGCAAGGGCTGAACAAATCATAGAACGCCTAAAGCCTGGCCCACGAGAATTGCGCAGCGCTGTTCACCAAAGTGAAGTGTTACGTGCCCGCAACGAGCAGCGTAAAATAAACGAAGAATTTGAAAAAGCAGTTATAAAGCAAGAAAATGAAGCTAAAATAATGTGCAACGAACAAGCGTTAAACTGGATTGAAGAAGATCAACAACGTCTGAAGGAGCGTCATATAAATACAATTGCCTATAAAAACGAACTTTTGCTAACGATTAATCAAAACCAAGCAAATCGCTTAGAACAAAAGAAACAAAATATAAGGGAGCAGCAAGTTGCTAGAGAAGCAATAGATATAGAAACAAAAGTTCAAATAGAAAAGGAGAGATCTATGATGGACAAGAAGAGAGAAGCTTTGCGAAAGAATGCTTTGGAAGCAATGAAAATGGTAGAGCAGAGAAGATTAAGTAAGTGAAGCTCGTTTATTTTCTTTTATAGATTGGATATTGAACTTTCAAAAGTTTTAGTTCTCTGAAAACTGATAAACATATCCATACATATTTTTAATTTAATTAGGAATGCCGTAAGTATTTTACGGCTGTATTCATAAAAAAAATTGAACAGCATTTGAAACACATTTTAGGGAATTTTTGAAAAAACTGTATTCATAAATGAGTTTTAAGCTAAAATGTTAATTTTAACGTCTTTTTAAATCGACTGTCTTTAAAATTGCCATGTTTAAGGCAATTTTAAAATGACGTTTGTGTTATTTGTTGTTCGTCTGTTTACATAAAATGTAAAATATGTATTTGAAAAACTTTTTGTAATTAATTATCTTCTTCATTCCAGTTTTCGGAACGTTTGCGCTTTGCACTTATTTATATTGTTACGAAGTCAGTCGTGAACAGACCAATTGTAATTGTTCTAGAACGTACTGAATCATCGTTATTTTATATGTGCTTATATTGTCTTGTTATTATTTGTAAATGAACACAGGAGGTATATACACACATGCATACATAGAAACTTGTTGACAAACAAAGCGGCAGCACAGCGAGTGTGCACATACTGACACACATGTGTAGATAAATAGGCACGACAGCGAAATAAAAGAAACCACCACCGCACGATACAATATTCGTGTGTGCATGTATGTGCGCGGCTCATATCCCTGCCGGCAACTCAGTTAACTAATAATGAATTACAAGCTAACTTTTTTACAACTGGTGGTGGTTGACACTTAGATTATTTTCAGTTGAGATGACTGACTATTTTAACATTACGATGTCCTAGGAGGTAGTCAATTGTCCGACGCTGCATTACTTTTCAACTAACTTCAAAGTCAGTACATACAGAAAAAAATGTACAAATCAAGGCTGATTTTACATTTTTTGGTGGCAATAGTTACTTATATTTTATTAAATTAAATTTCATCACACTTTTTTTTTTTTTTTTTTTGTTAGCCTCTGGTGGGATTCGAACCACTAAGCCTCAAGACTGGTGAGCAGCCACCTTAACCCATTCAGCCATCGCTACATTTAAAACGAATGCGACAATAGGCAATTTAATTCAAGAGTTATTTACCGTGTATGTGTGTATGTTAGTATTTGAATTTTGAGTGAACTCTGCACTACGTTTCGATTGTATTGTAGCTAATTTGAAGCTAGTCCATAAAAGTTAACGTGAAGTTAATTATTTTGGTAGTCGACTACCAATTTGCTGGCAGGGATGCTTATAGCCTTTTCACACTTATCAGCATTTTCGTGGAACGTGTTGAAGATGTTGAAAATGTGAAACATGCGTTCACACACAACATCTAACATCACATATACATACACAGCTGCCAAAATAAATAAAGCCACGTTTTGCATTAAAGACAATAAAAATATAATATAAATAGATTTTGAAGACAAAATAATAGTAGGATTACCAGCAAGGCAGATTTACTAGGTACAAGCACTAGCAGACCAAAAAAAAATACACGAGAGTTGTTGGTAGAAAAATAACTGCATACTGTCAAATTCTTCTCTCATTTGTTTTGTTAAACTGGTTTGTGAGTGTGTACAAAAAACGAAATTACACAAATTTCGTAAAATAAATTTATTTAAACCACTTAAAAATTATTACTTTACTTTTTTATGGAATAAAAGAAGCAAAATCACTGGCTTATTTTACTTTTTCTTCAATAGTAGCTACAAAATCACTTGCGCATTTCTTAGAAATCAGAGTACGTTAAACGGCTTGTAAACAAACTTTTGACACTAATAGCCTTTTCACACTTATCAACAAAATTGTAGTGGCATCACTGTAAATTTTAACATTTAATGACATTCAAAATCATTAAAAAAGGAGTTGTGTCCAAAATGATGTCTTCATGATCTTCTTCCTCCAGCAAGCTTTTTATGGATTCTATACACTGCATTAGTAGTAGAGATTGTTCTTGCAAGCTAACTGCTAATCAAAGCAGATTAAACAGGTAAAACCACTAAATCACTAACTGCTTAGTGTCAAAAGTTTTTTTACAAGCCGTTTAACGTGCTCTGATTTCTAAGAAATGCGCAAGTGATTTTGTAGCTACTATTGAAGAAAAAGTAAAATAAGCCAGTGATTTTGCTTCTTTTATTCCACAAAAAAGTAAAGTAATAATTTTTAAGTGGTCTAAATAAATTTATTTTACGAAATTTGTGTAATTTCGTTTTTTGTATACACTCACAAACCAGTTTAACAAAACAAATGAGAGAACAATTTGACAGTATGCAGTTATTTTTCTACCAACAACTCTCGTGTATTTTTTTTTTTTTTTTTGGTCTGCTAGTGCTTGTACCTACTAAATCTGCCTTGCTGGTAATCCTACTATTATTTTGTCTTCAAAATCTATTTATATTATATTTTTATTGTCTTTAATGCAAAACGTTGCTTTATTTATTTTGGCAGCTGTGTATGTATATGTGATGTTAGATGTTGTGTGTGAACGCATCTTTCACATTTTCAACACGTTCCACGCAAATGTTGATAAGTGTGAAAAGGCTATAAGCAGTTAATAAACAACGAGCAGCTGTTTTAGTGATTTTACCTGTTTAATCTGCCTTGATTAGCAGTTAGCTTGCAAGAACAATCTCTATTACTAATGCAGTGTATAGAATCCATAAAAAGCTTGCTGGAGGAAGAAGATCATGAAGACATCATTTTGGACACAACTCCTTTTTTATTGATTTTGAATGTCATTAAATGTTAAAATTTACAGTGATGCCACTACAATTTTGTAATTTTTTTAGTGATGACACTAAAATAATCGAAAGATGTTGAGTGGAACAAAATGAGTTAGGAACATTTTATAAGATGTTGAAAGATGTTGGTTTTTAGCCCTGTATATTTCTTATGGGGAAATTTCAACATCATCGCAAATTGATGGTAGATGTTAGATGTTGAAAAGGCTATTAAGTTTCACTGCCGCGTGTATGTATGTCGGTGTGTGTGTATATCTTTTGTTCATTATTAGTTTTAGTGCGAGGTGGCGTGATCGGCTTCTGTAAGCTTCTAGACCAGGGATGCCCACGGCCTATACGCTTGGTACGCTTTTCTTTTTGTAAAAGCCCGAAGCATTGGCTGAGCATTCTAATATGTATACACAACTCTTTGTATGAAATACACACATACCCCAAGTTCAAAGCAACAACACTTTCATATGCACAGCAATAAGAACTCAGGCTTTGTTGGTACACATTGGTGCCAAGCGTAAATTTTGTTGTTTTTTGTTTTCATGATTTTGTTGTTTTTTTTTAATGATTTCGTGAGTATGAAACACTTGAAGAAATCATTTTTTGTTATGAGTTTATTTCTGTTTTTCTTTGTGTGCGTCAATAAAGTGTATACGTATTGGTGTTTACGCTTCCATAAGAAGATTTTGGGCACCTCTGTTCTAGACTGTTCGAGTAATGATCATTGAGAGGTATAAAAGCAGCTGAGCTTAACGCTGAGGTAGTTCAGTCGATTTTTAGCTGCTCTAACGTGTAAAGTGCCTTAAGTAATAAAAAGTAAATAAGTTAAAGTGTTGTTCTTAGTAAAGTGTTTACAAGTACAGTGTGTTAAAGTAAATAAAGTGTTGAACTGTTGATTACTGTAAACTGAAGACGTGAGTGTTTTCACTTCATTACTATTAAAGAATCTATGAGAAACGTTTTTAAAAGGTAAAAACGTAACAATATATGTACTTAACTAACATTATCCAAAGCAATGATATTTTTTGCAGTTATGGACGATATTTTATCATCTCAGAAGACTGTTATTTTTTGCTCTCTGTTTATATGATGTTTTGTTTTTTCTACATGTTCTGTTTTTGCATCATTGAGATCTAGATCATAGATGCCCAATGTAGTAGTATTGGTGAGAGTTACAAAATAACACTGGAAGAAAACAATTTGCTATTCATTTTATTTAGTCATCAACGAAATTGTGACACATGTGTGGCGGGTGTTGTACATATTTTAGTAATACTCTTGGTAGTCTGAAATGTTTTGAAATAAAAAGATTCCTCGAAGTGTTTATAAATCACTCAATTAATCATTGTTGATCTTGCAATTAAAAAGTAATGAAATCTTCTATGGATACTCTCATTGCAGTTACGCAGAAGAATTCAGCTCATTGCGTTTTTTTTTAGCAAATACAATTCATATCTGAAAATATTTGTTCGCAAAGATACGTTGAGGGAAATAAGAATAAATATTTCAATGAAATCTTCTTTATTTCGATATATATTACCCTCCAGATTTTTCCACAGTTCTATATTGATAAAATTATCAGAGAAATTTAATTCACTTCGAAGAATAATAAGTTATGTTTGGTTTGCAAATTCGTACTTTAATATATCGCATTTAAAAGGGTTTTGAAAAATATCCAGTAAATGCTTAATATTATCAAAATCCTTGTTGTAAATAATAGAAGTTTTCGGAAAGTCCGAAAAGTCTGCAGAATCAATTTGAGCTGCAAGTAAAAATAGCTGAGTTTTAAAATACGAAAGAATTTTCAACATAATCATATACATGTTCTTGAATCATAAACATGTTCACTGACAGCAGTCTCGATGACGATAAAAATATAAAATAACACTCAGAAGTTCTTTAAGTGTAGTTTGTCTCTCGCACTCAACATGGTGATTTCCTATTGGTTGATTGACGATCAAACAAAAGAGCGTAAGTATACGTGTGAGTTTAATTTGCTGATATCAGCCACTACTGGGCATCTATGATCTAGATGCTCTTTTATTGATACAATTTGAACATTTACGCCGTGCCCTGCGTTATTAACATTTTACTGTACATTTTAATTTTATTGAACTTCTGTATTGTAATACATTTATATTAAATCACTTTTTCATTTATATTAAATTACTTTACTTTATATTAAATTATTTTACTGTCGCATCATTAACACCAAAATGGCAAGTAAAAATAATAGATCATACTGGATAAATTCGATAAAATAATTTTTAGTTAAACAACTGATTATGAATACAGTTTTTGAAAACCTGCTTTTTAAGAGATAAAATCATTTTAACTAAAACGTTGTTAAAATACTTGTTAAGATTTTATTATGAATACAGCCGTTATAATTTAAAAACTAACTCGTTAAGGGGGTCATGAAATAAAACCAAAAAAATGTGGGTCACATCTTAAAATTTCGAAACTCATTATTGGCATCAACTAGGGCACTAGTTTATGTTTCATAGATACCGATTGAAATTTTATTTATATAGGTATGTATGCCGCTGGCTGCGACTGCAAGTTCGTGTGGGGGTAAATTTAGCATTACCCAAATTAAAAGACAGATAAATAAAAACATTAGAGCACTTTGTGTGCGTTTATTTCTAATATTAAAAAATATACAATTATTTCAAGTTAAAATAAATAAACTTTTGACCAGCTAATGCTACTACATCTGATGTTTTCTTTTTAAAATCTGCAACAACTTCAATTTTATAGCGTCACCTGTATTCTTCCGGCAAACCTGCTAGTAACATTGATCCAACCCATTTCTCATCGACATTGAGTCCAGCTGGTCTCAGTTTATGACCTGTGGTTACTCTTCGACATTTACATAATTTTGTAGTTTTGTTGAACAAAATTTTTGTATCAATCCTACTCTTCTTACCAAACTGCTGTCTTCCAGAATGGTTTTTAGAGTAATCCAAATTTCTTGAGCACTTGTGCAGTCACGGATGTGTGGATACCAAAATAATTATTTCAGCCTTCTTGTTTTCTTGATCGTCACTGCCAAGTACTGTGTTACGGTTGAACAGAAACCCTAACAATAACTACATGCACACATACGTATGTACATATGTATGTATGTATTTATCACCTATTTTCCTTATTACATTCTTTCTTGATATTTACAAAGATAAAAATATACCTATGTACATGTTAATGAATAACTGGATTCATTCGATAATTAGCTTTGGAATAATAAACTGCTCTTAAAACATAAATACCGGTTGATCGGTTGTTTTTGATTTCGTTAGAAGACAAACGTAACAGTGGCGACGAGGATTTTTTTTAAAATAAAATTTAACAACCACGTGTGTAAAATATGGCACAAGAATTGGACACTGTATTGGTTAAAATTCTGTCTCAACAGCAGGAGTCAACAACAGCTACTAGAAAAATTAGCAGGAATATGTAAAGATTCCACATCGTTAAACACATCATCAACAAGTGTCGACAACGTGATGGAGATGTTATCCAAAAACATCAAAGAATTCACGTACAATGCAGAATCCGGTCAAACTTTTGAAGCGTGGTTTGCCCGGTATGAACATCTTTTTGGTGAGGAGGCTAAAAAATTAAGCGATAAAGAAAAAGTTATGTTGGTATTGCGAAAACTAGAGCCCAAAGTATTCAATAAATACGCTGACTACATTTTGCCAAAAACACTTTTCAGTGCACGCATGAACTGTCTACAATTTGCGAAAATTGCAAGCATGGATTATGTTACATATGACGCAATGGTTAATCGTAATTGCGATAATTTCGGATTCGGGAAATGTTTAATGTTTCTTCGTGGCTTACAAAACGCAGAGCATGCTGAAATGCGAGCACGTCTTAAGTTTTTTAGAGGCAGACACCGCAGATGCATGCACGATCGACCAAATGGTGACCGAAGTGCACCGAGTAATCAGTTTAAAAAAAGATGCCTCTATTATTGAACAAAATGTTCACAATATCCATGCTATTGAATCTAAAGACTACAAAGTCAAAGCAACGGAGAAACAAAACAAACAAAAATTTCAAACTAGTGACAAACCAAAAAGGCCCTGTTGGCAATGTGGTGCGATGCATTTCGTAAAAAATTGCTCATATACTAAGCACTCATGTGAACAATGCGGAGTGGTCGGCCACAAAGAAGGGTATTGTACAAGCTTCACCTCGCAAAATAAATCGACTAAAAAAAGTTTTAAAAAAATCAACGATCGTAAATTTCAACCAAATTTACATGCTGTCAACAGTGTAGCTGCAAATCAAAAACACATAACTGTCCTAATTAATAGCGTACGCCAGCGGTTGCAGTTTGACACGGGCGCAGACATCACCATAATATCGAAAAATATGTGGTCAAAAATAAATAAATCAACACTTACCAAGCCGTCGCAAACGCCACGCGACGCATCAGGTAAAGTTCTCAAACTGATTGGTCAGTGCGATGCTGAGGCACAATCACAACAACTCTATTTGTAACACCTCACAAATACTTACAATATTATGGGTGCCGACTTAATGGATCAACTAGGTATTTGGAGCTTTCCAATCGAATCGATCTGCAACAACTTTAGCGTCTCGGAAATTCAACAAATTTCCAAAAGTTTTCAACGACCAACCTGGACATTGTTCCTTGTTCAAGGTTAATCTTAAAATTAAAGTAGATGCTAAACCTGTATTTAAACCAAAACGCCGCCGTACAACAAGTTGACGAAGAACTTAATCGTCTTGAACAGGCTAATATCATGACATCTGTAAATTACTCTGAATGGGCCGCACCCATAGTTGTTATAAAGCGGCATAGTTGTTGTAAATGGAAAAATTCGGCTGTGCGGTGACTATTCAACTGGTCTAAATGACTGCATGGAAACACACACTTACCCTCTTCCATTGCCGGACGATATTTTTGTCAATTTTAACAACTGCAAAGTATTCACGCGAATTGATTTAGCAGACGCTTATATGCAAATGGAAGCAGATGACAGGACAAAAGCGCTTCTTACCATAAATACGCAAAATCTGCTCCTGGAGCGTTTCAGCAAGCGATCGAGACAATATTAGCAGGGGTTCAAAATGCCTATCCCTACTTGGATGACGTCATCATAGCAACGCCATCCATGGAACAAAATAGAAAAACAGTCAACGAAGTTATTTTACATTTCGAATGGTATAACCTTACTGTAAATTTTAATAAATGCAGTTTTTTTTCTCGTAGTTGTAGATACTTACCTCGGTTACAAAATCGATAGTACCGGAATTAAACCCGACCCTGAGAAAATTTCTGTCATTTTAAAAATGCCAGCTCCAACAAATATAACAGAGCTCAGGTCATTTCTCGGTGCAGTGAACTACTACGGAAAATTTGTACGTAAAATGCGGCAGCTACGAGCTCCGTTGGATGCACTTTTAAAACGAGACTGTGCTTGGAATTGATCTCAGCAGTGTGAACAAGCTTTTCAAGAGTTCAAAAAGACTTTGGCCTCTGACCTAATGCTAACACACTACAACCCAACTCTTCCAATCAAAGTTGCTGCGGACGCTTCCAATGTAGGCATAGGTGCTTACATTGCCCACGAATTTCCTGATGGGTCTGAAAAAGCAGTATATCACGTATCGCGCTCATTGACACCAGCAGAAATCAACTATTCGCAAATCGAAAAAGAAGCGCTAGCATTAGTTTTCGCAGTGAAAAAGTTTCGAATGGATACTGACCACCAACCCCTACTAGCTATATTTGGTAGCAAAACGGGTATAGCAGCGCACACTGCAAACCGGTTACAGCGTTGGGCTTTGACGTTAATGTCATACGACTTCGGTTTAAGTTACGTGCCAACGCAACAATTTGGTTATGCGGACGTATTGTCACGGCTCATCCACAAAAATCGGGGACTTGAAGAAGAAGTTGTAATAGCATGTGCAACCCTCGAAGCTGAGGTCAAATATGTAGCACAACACCACATTGCAGCTCTGCCCGTAACATACAACATGGTGCGTGATGCCACTCAACAAGATGTCGTTTTACAAAACATTGTAAAATACATCAAAACGTCGTGGCCACACACAAAATCACAAGAGGAAATGCTGTTTTTCCATCGCAAAGATGGATTGTGTTGTTGATGGCTGTCTTTTATACCACCAAAGAATCGTCATTCCAACAATTTTACGAAAGCAAGTGCTTCAACAACTGCACAAGGGCCACCAAGGTATAGTTCGCACCAAAGCTCTGGCCCGCAGTTATGTCTATTGGCCAAACATAGACAAAGATGTCGAAGCGCTAGTACAACAATGTACAAAGTGCGCTTCCGCAGCTAAGTCACCACCTAAAATGAAACTTCATCCCTGGTCAGTAGCTCAAAAGCCAATGGAACGTATCCACATTGACCTTGCGGGACCTATGGGACAAATAACATACATTTTAATAGTGGACTCATTTTCTAAGTGGCCTGAAGTTTACCCATTAAAAACAATAACGTCAATGGCAATAATCGACTGCCTAAATGATTTTTTTTCGCGTTTTGGATGGGCGGAAACAGTGGTGAGCGACAATGGTGCACAATTCACCTCTCAAATATTTGATAATTTCTGGAAAGAGCGGGGAATTGAGCTTATTCGTACCGCACCATTCCATCCCCAATCAAATGGGCAGGTGGAACGCTTCGTGGACACTTTCAAGCGAGCCATTAAGAATAATAGTTCACTTGATGTAATTAATGGCATTCGTGATTTTTTTGCACATTTATCGAGCTACAAATAATAACGCAATTGGGAACAAAACACCATCTGAACTTTTCTTGGGGAGGAAGGTAAGAATCAGCATGGATTTACTGTTAAAGCCGCAAAAATCCTACTCAAGTTACCAGAATTCAAAAATAGCACTGCAGTACAATCGTAAACACAACGCCAAAGATCGACAGTTTACAGTCGGTAGTAAAGTATACGCAAAAGTATATTGTCTCAATAAGTATTTCTGGGCACCTGGAATAATAAAACAACGTATTGGCAAAGTAAATTATCTGGTGGAAATTCTTAAGTTTCTCACGCAAATCAGTTACGCCAACGTTACGACAACAACGCGCCAGATATCATCTTATGGCTGGATGTTTTTGATTTAAAGTCGAGAAAGGGTACTACGCCGAACACAATCGCAGAAAGTGGTCAGCAAACCCCTAATTTGGTCAGTGATGAACTTGTTTCAGATTGTAATGCTGACGTCCCAAATGCAACAGTTTCGGAATCAACCAGGCCGTCAGCAACAGTACAAGAACACACTGATCCTGTCCCTGTTTCAAGCGAGGAAACAAACGAACAGCAGACTCGCAGTCAGGCTAGGGTTCAAGTTCGTCAGTCTCAACGTCGTAAACGAACCCCGCTCTGGCTCGAAGATTATACAACTTAAAAAAAAAACAAGGGAGATGTAAAGCTGAAGTTACACAGCACGCTTTCTACGCGTCGACGCTTTTCACGCGGTTGTCAAAAAAGTAGGATTAGTGCATTTGTATGTGACAAGTTACAGAGCACAAAGCATAGAACGCGAAGACGCGTAGAACGCATAAAGTAGACCTACTTTCTACTTTTATATGCGTCACATGCGTCATGAGAAAATGTCATCTGGTTTTATTAACCAATGATGTGCCTACTCTCAACGTTATCGATAAATACCTTTTATATCGTAAAATAATGTATAAAATCTTTTGCAAAAAAAACGTTTTTAATAAAAAAGAAAAGTTTTGTTACAAATTTTATAAACATTATCACGAGTAAGACAAATTGTAATTGTTTTTTTCAACACTTTTTTCATTAACAAAATTTTGATTCGATTTATCGATTGCGTTTGCGTACTGAGTATCATCACTGTTATGTTTACAAATATTTTCAATATATTAAAACAAGCGATATGGAAGAGAAGCTAATAAATGCAGTTAAAAACCACGAGCTTTTATATAATAAAACCTTGCTGCTCTATCAGAACAAAAATAAAAGAGCAGCTGCATGAGCAGTTCCATTTTGTTAATATTTTGTTATTTGTTTTGTATGTTAAAAATATTTGCACAACAGTTTATCAAAACAAAGAAATATGGCGCATACGAAGCGTTGTATGTAACTTGTAGTATGAAACGCATAGAACGCATAAAACGTATAAAAAGCATGAAAAGCGTGGACGCGTCTAAAGCGGGCTATGTAACTTCACCTTTACGGTTGAACAGAAACCCTAACAATAATTACATGCACACATATGTACATACATATGTATTTAACACCTATTTCCCTTTTTTACTTTCTTTCTTGATATTTACATAGATAATAGTATACCTACATGTTAATTAATAAATGGATTCATTCGATAATTAGCTTTGGAATAATAAACTGGGGGCAAATCACCGCATTCGAAATCGAGTCTTCTTTCGTGTGTACAAATATTTCGACGGCTGCAATTTTTTGGATCACAGTATTCGATCGCAATTAATATTGTCTACTACTATTTTTTACATCAAACAAAACAAACAAAATAAAAATAAATTAGTGAAAAACTTCAAGATAAATGAATCCAAATGTGTTTTTATGTTTTTCGTCTTCGGAATCGGAGGATGAGTCCAATATTGCCATTATAAGTAGGAACATTTGTGACAAAAGCAATCCTTTTTCATTGCCAGAAGCTGAGTAAGTTGTGAATTTAAAGCAAAAGATTAGAACTAAATATTTCACCGTTTGTACGTATGTATGCAGATTCAAAAGACGTTTTCGGCTCTCTAAGGAAGCTTTTGAATACTTTTTATCGGAAATAAATATCTTTGGTCACATGTCGACGAGCGTACCACCCGTATTGCAGCTTGCCGCTACATTGTCCCTTTTGGCCAGTGGCAGCTTTAAGCACACGGCCGGGAATTATTTTTTAGTGGGGTTGCCACAAAGCACTATGTGCAAAGCGGTGAAAAATGTAACAAATGAAATACACATTTCTAGGTATTCACTTTCCCTAAAAACAATACAATTTATATTTTTTAAATTATTTCTTTAATTTTTTGTCGCTTCTTTGCTATTTTATTTGTTTTGCTGCTAAAAGCTAAAGTTTATTTGTTTTCGATAGTGTAGTAACAATCGAGTACAACATCGATTAGATGCGTTTCGATAAAGAGTCCTGTGATCCACGTTAACAGCATTTCGATGACAAAGCACTCGATTTCGAATGCGGAATATGCATATTCTTCCGGCTGAACCCGAACCATCTGATTAAGTCGATTGTCGTCAGTTTTTTTCAGCACGTTTTTGTGCCACTTTTCACTTTTTGGGACTCCACGGTGGACGCTTCTACGGTTAACTAAGCAAGTAGCAAAGTTCATTAAAAACATTTCATTATTTTGTTCTTCCACTTCTTCGTCCCATAAGAAATAAATGCACTAAAATGTATATTTGTTAGTAAATATGAGTATATTTCATTTAAAATTTACTTGAATCAGCTATCAAAACATCTAATAGATAATTTTCGCACAAACTGGCTATTATTTTAGTTTTTTCACTCGTTTCTGGAATTTTGACAAAATTATTTAAATTGCTTTCCTTTCCTTTAACAGCTGATTCATATTTGATATAGCACACTATTTTATGACAGGTTGCTCACAGCAGTCATATATTTTCGTGCTATTATTTTAAGAGTTCTGACTTTAGGATGACCCTTTGAATACCATAAATGTATTAAACAAGTCAAATATTAAGGTCGCTCATTCTCATTGTTCAACAGTATTGATGTTCAATATGGGTGCAATGCAACGGAATTTCTTCACTGCCTTACAGAATAATTTGCTTTACGCTCATGTTTTTATTGCAGTTAATGTTTGATTCAATAATATTTAATATTTTGTACTTGCCTAATTTCTGATCGATTGTGTATTTTTTCTTTCCTCAATAAAATCTTTTACATACAAAAGTTTTAAGCCACATAAAGGATTTTTAGGAATGTATGTTAATTCGTAAATATTAGGCTGTTTTTTTTTTTCTTTTGTAAAGTAAAGCTCAATAACTGTCCAGAATATATTTGCCAAAAATTTCAATTCTTGCAGTATATTAGAAATTCATACATCTTACGTACTTTAAGATGTTACATCACATTTGAATAATCTTTCCACTTGTGAGAAATTTTAGCATCACCCATTCAAACAGAAGCTTATGGAATATGACTCTATAAATAATAATACATATGTGGTATAAAGGCAATATAATTTGTAGGGTAGGTCTTCATGGTAGTGGTTATTAAATTTAAAATATAGAAATGGATTTATCGTTTATTATATTTTTATTTGTATATAAATAAATATTTGTTGTTGCCTAATGTACATATGTATGCACACACATAATGTGCATTCTAGTGCATAATACAGACGGAGGAACATTAAAAGAAGTTTCCTTAAGCCTCAGTTGCCCTGAACTCGTTATTGTTGGAGCTAAACTCCAAAATGTTTAAGACTGTCGCATATGCTGACGACATTGCTGTAGCGGTTTCGGGAAAATATCCTGAAACCCTCTCACAACAGATGCAAATGGCACTGACGATCATAAGTGGGTGGAGCACCAACAGTGGTCTCAGTGTAAATCCGCAGAAAACAGAGCTTATCCTCTTTACTCGGAAATACAAGCCTCCGCCATTCAAACCACCTAATGTACAGGGAATTGAACTTAAACTTACGGAGAATGCAAAATATCTTGGCACTTGGTGGAAAGCGCTAGAAAAGTTCATCTATTGCAAGATCTTCGAAAGGATTTTGTGTACATCGGACTTGATGGTAACTGGAGCACCCGGCTCCACACCGCCTTCAACAGGAGGATATAGACGAATTCGTCGGTGTTCCCCTTAATAATTGCAAGCAGCTAATACAACGACAGCAGCTAAGAACTGCGCAGGAAAGGTGCTCGAATGAGATCACTTGTCGAATATCGGGGCTCACATGGCCCAGGTATGAGTAAAGCAGAACTGTGTCCTTGGACTTTCCCAGGCATAGGCTCCATAGCCTTGTGGCTGTTATAACGGTACATTGTCACATGGGCGTACATGCGAGAAGACTAAATCTTCCATATAATGACTTCTGCAGAGATGAGGAAGAGGAGGAGACTGTCGAACACTTTCTCTGTCGATGCCCAGCTCTCTCTAACAAGAGAGCAAATTATTTGGACAGACCGACACTAAATGGATTACCGGAAGTGTCGGAATGCGGATTGGATAGGGTGGACTCCTTCATCCGTTCATCGGGCTTGTTCAGGGTGGAACCGGCGGGGCATGCGTAGGGATATCTCCCTACAGACTATTCGGGCAACACAACGAAACCTTTCTAGGACTCAAGTGAGCCGGTCTCAGGACCGGCGGCCTGCGTAACACAACATAACATTCCTTAATATCAAATGGTCCATCATAATAACGATCGCTAACTCCTTTTTTTTTTGCTTTTTCGTTGTGTGGAGAGCAGTTGGACTGTTAAGTGCTAAGCCGTGGAGAAAAGCAAATAAGTACGTAACAGAAATAAACAAGCAGCACAAAAAGTAGCTGCCATTGAAAACATTGAAAATTGGGTAAATTTTATAAATGTGTACAATAGTTTACTAGAATTACATCCGATTATTCTAAAGCATAGATGCCCAAGGTAGCGTATTGGTGAGAGTGATGAAATAACACTGGAAGAAAAGAATTTGCTATTCATTTTATTTAGTCGTCAACGATATTGCGACGAAGCCACATGTGTGGCGGGTGTTGTACATATTTTAGTAATACTCTTGATGAATGTATTCATAGATATACATATATCTATAATACATACATATATAATTTATATATGTATATATATGGACATCTGGATGGTATGATATATTTCGAAATAAAAAGATTCTTCGAAGTGTTTATAAAATTTTCCTCAATTAGCTAATATAGTAAAAATTCAACCTTTGAAATCTATTCAATACACCCAAATAACAAAATTATTAAGGAATAAAAATACCCAATATACACTTTTAAGCACAACGAGCAAAAAGGCTTTAAAAAAGTTATTTTGCGTAAACAAAACATTCCCGAAAGGCAAAAACTTATTAGAAGCGATTAATGAACACAAATGCAAGCTTACAAGCACTGGAGAGAAGACTTATAGGTCAAGAAACATAAACAAAATACCAGATGTTTTAGACTTTTTTCTTACAAAGAACATACGACATAATTGCCTAAGTATAAAGTCATGCTTCGAATTATCTTCAGACCACTCTCCAGTTATACCCAACCGATGTACTGCTTTCAAATCACAGTAAATTTTTATACAACAAGAAAGTTGACGGGAATTGTTTCAGAGAAAGAGAAACTAGAGATGAAATTCGACGCAAATGTATCGTTAAGAACTGAAGTGGACTTTATGGGCAAAGTTCGGTAAAATGATAGTAAACTATAATTTCTCTCAATAAGAGACAAAAAATGCACAAAAGTACGGGAATGAATACAAACAAATATTTTACCACAAAAGAAAACATTAGGGTTCTGACAGCTAACTCATAAATACATATACATACATGATTGAATTCGTTCATATACATAAATGAATTCGTAAATATAAATACATATATAACAATCAAACAATTTTTCTTTTAGTTTCCGCAAAACATTTATTTCTTCTATGTTATTTTGTATTCTCTAAAACAGCTGACAGCTGAGCTGTGCTCTCACAAATACTCTCATTTGCCCAATTTTACAGTACGGGAACGCTTTTCGTGCAAATTGGGATCCCACGGGATAGCAAAGTAGAGTAAAGAAACAGAGCTTTGTATATTTTGTATATGTATTAGTGGAAGCTTACTTGGTTTTTTTGTGTTCCGATTGTTTCGGGAAATCATTATTATTTTGTGTTTCGTCATTATCGACAGATAAAATTTCAAACCTATGAAGTAGAAAGTTTGCTTAACCGGTAGTATACTAGTGTTTTTTTGGGTTTGCTCTGTTTTGATACTACCTTTTCTTTCAGAATTTTGTATAGGTGAGCAGCGAGAGGCCCCTTTACTATTATTATTTAACGGAGTATTAACTTCATGTAACTTACTTTTTGTCGTTATTGGTGTTGTTATTAGTGTGTTTGTGAATGCAGTTGACGTCGCTGTTGTTACTGGTGCTTGTGATCAGTAACATCCATTTCGTGGTTTCAAAAGCATAGGACTGGAACAGTGAGCTGCAACAAGTATGATCGAGCATTTGATGCAACTTTGATCAGATCAAATTAAGCCTACAGCATTTTTGTGCACATTCGAGCTGTGTACAAGAAGAAAAAAATTCTGCTACATGCAAAGATCGCCAAAGACAGTAAGCTTGATTTGATTTGTTTACAAGCTAAGCGTCTTGTTTATGAATAATATTTATGTGCACGCTGAGTGACTTGCATGGATTGTTTGTGATCGAAAAAAAATAGATCGATCATGTTTGTGTTTTTCCATGTACGGTTTCGCTTATGTCCTTTATTATTCAACCCCTAATACATACATATATGTATACATACTTATGTATTGATATAATCATATTTTGATATTATTTAGTAAATTTTGTAGTAAATTTAGATTTTTTGAATAAAGTTTTTCTAAGGCTGTCAACTATTCGACACTTCCCATAAACTGGTTTTCCAATAGTTTAAAGTCCTGAAATTGTTTAGAAACCGATTTTTTTATTTTTTACTTAAAATTTGCTTTTATTATTTTTATTTTTTCGAACTTTTTGAAAAATATTTATATGTATTTCTAAATTTTAACAGGCTTTCAAATTCGTTTTTATAAAAGCTGCTATTTTGGTTAATGTTGAACTAAAATTTAGCACAGTGGACATCCAGATGTTTTTGAGCAGCCACGCTCTTCGTCAGCACCCTAATGAACTAACCAAAGGATGCTGACGAAGAGCCTGGCAGCTCAGTAACATTTCTATGTCCACCTTGCCATGATACAACTAACAAGGTAGCCTTTTCGCTACAATAAGAACAACTTCAATAAAAATAACATGCATTTTGTTTTTGTACAACTTATGCAAACTGTCAAAAAGACGCCACTTCTACATTTACAAAAGAGAGATGCACTGAGCTTACGCGGATTTGCTACCTCGTTTTGGCTGCCTTTCGTCTCTAAAACCTAAAGTAGTCAGATGATTAACGGTTTATAGGCTTTTTACACTTACTCACATCTTACATCTTTCATCATTTTGGCAAGATGTTAACATCTTCCTATACACATTCTATATGAAAAAAAAACTCAACATCTTTACAAGATGTTCATTTCTCATTTCACCGTATTCAACATCTTTCGATTATTTTAATGTCATCACTAAAAAGAAGTTAAAAAAATTATAAAAATTCATATCATTACTAGAAAATATACAAGCGTCAAACATTTTTACAATGAGCGTGAACAAACATGTAATTAAATTTTAATTAAATTAAACATAATATAAAATTAGTAATGCAATACTTTTATTTTTAGTAAAAAAGACTAAAATAATGTCTTTTAGTTTGTGTGTGTAATGTTTTTTAGTTTGCTCAAACACGTGAAATAATATTTGACAGATGAAAGATGTTGAAAATGTAATGTAAACAGCTGTTTTCAATTTTCAACACACATCTCAAAGATGTGAGTAAATGTAAATCCGCTATTATTAGCTGACGAGGCTACCTTGTTAATTGTATCATGCACCTTGCTGAGTTTATTTTGTCTTTAGTTCAACATTAACCAAAATAGCAGCATTTTATAAAAATGAATTTAAAAGAATGTTAAAAGTTTTGAAATATAAATATGTATGTTTATTTTTTATTAAAACTCTGTACTGAAAAACCTTCTGTATAATGTATATTTCATCAATAAAATCATAAAAGCTTAACACCGGTATTCATAAAAAATAAAACATTGTTGAAACACATTTTAGAACAAATTTTTCATATAAAATTTGTTCTAAAATGTACTTCAGCAACGTTTTATTTTTTATGAATACCGGTGTTAGTCATTAAAATCAAAAATTGTTATACTAAAACTTAAAATTTCTCAACTAAGTGACTTTGTTTGATTGATTTATTTCCAAAATATTACAAAGGTAGTTTAAATTTATTCTATTTACTATTAACACAAAATTCCTTACGTACTAATACTTATCAAGGATTACAAAGGAAGTAAAAAAGGGAGGCCTTTAAAGCTAAACTTAAAAACTAAAACCTTAAAATAATTACACACTAAAACTTAAAACTAACACAACAATATTTACAAAAAAAAAAAAAAATAATAATAATAAATAAATAGATATAAAAAAAAAAAAATAAATAAAAAAGAACACAAAGGAACTAGCTGCACAGTACTACTGCGCAGTATTATAAACTGTATTTGTTAGAATCTATGTCCTAATTGTGCAATGCCAGCCACGGAGTTTCTAAAGTAAGAAAAAACGACTCCGACACGTATCTCCAATTGTAATTCACCTTTATTTTTTTATTCTTTTCTATTTCGTACTATACTAATTTATAATTTGTACATTGCAACGTGTACGCTTCACCTTCAGTCCGCTACTACTAATACCACGATCCAAAGACGGGATCCAACCACCAAGTAATGCTTTACATTACATGGTATTTTGTGTAGAGTCGCTCTAGTTTACAGATCATTCAC
This sequence comes from Sturmia bella, assembly GCA_963662145.1. Classification (NCBI taxonomy): domain Eukaryota; kingdom Metazoa; phylum Arthropoda; class Insecta; order Diptera; family Tachinidae; genus Sturmia; species Sturmia bella. The sequence continues at coordinate 29,961,596 of OY759170.1, forward strand.
AATTATATAACGTACATTAAGTTTAAATAAGGATTTATTAACTGTGCATTAATCAATCTTAAACAGTATTGGATATCTCCAATGTCCTAATCCGCCTATGATAAAACAAAAGGTCTGCACCGTCGAAGATCAGACCGCCATCTCTAAGATTCAAGAGATCTACAGGCGAGAAATAGTTCCTAACCCGAACGGTCTCCAAACCACCTGCCAAAGAAAAGCATCGGCGAACCAATGGGTTGTCAGAAGATCGTGCACCTTCCAAGAACTTAATCGAATTTCCGATCATGAAAACGTCAATACGTCCAAAGTCAACACCGTTGTAAATGGACCTACATGATGGCCTACGCAGTCTCCCATCCGTACCAAAATAGGGTCTAAGGCCAAGACAAGATACCAAAATTAGCCTTTTCCATCTCCTAAGCCTCTCCATCTGGGCTGAAGAAATTCTAAACCAGACTGGGAAGGCATAAGAGATGACAGGTCTCACGATTTGGCGATACACCAAGAGTCGAACTTTCTTGTCAAGACCACACCTACGCTTTAACACACCCTGATACGATGAATATATTCGTTTCGTCCTGTCAAGAATGTCGTCTATATGTCTATAGTACTCAAAATTTTCATGGAAGGTGTCACCAAGGTATTTCATTCTGTCCGACACCCTAATCATCCCCCTGTTAATCAGCAAAGCTGGCATATATGCCCTCCAATTTTTATAAATATGTTTTCGTCTCCCCTTAAGTATCATAGTCACTGTCTTCTGCATATTCAAATTTAACCCCCACTTCTTAAAAAAGTCCTCTAAAATAGACAAGTACTGGTTCATCCTGCCATTCACTGCTCTCGCTATACCGCCCGATGACGCAATCAGAACGTCATCAGCATACACCAAAAGAAGATCATCCTCAGAAGGTTGAGGCATATCTGACATAAAGATATTATATAATACAGGCCCTAACAAGGATCCCTGTGGAACTCCCGCAAGGACCGAACCATCTTTAGAGAGAACGTCACCAACACGAACCTTAAATATTCGATCCCTTAGAAAACTGTTCACCATTCGGCAGATACTCGGACCAAAGCCCCCAGTCATCATTTTGTACACAAGCCCCATCATGCCAGACAGTATCAAAAGCTTTGGCAAAATCAAGACTGACAGCCATTGTAGGACATCGCCTGTTCAATCCCCTGGAAACGTAATCAGTCAGTACCATTAGCGCGTGAGAAGTCGAAAGTCCAGTCCTGAAACCAAATTGAAAATCTTTCAAAATGTTTCCGCCATTAATGACATGATTTATCTTTCCCAGGAGAAAGAACTCGAACAGCTTCCCAAGGGCTGGCAGCTAAGAAATCGGTCGATAACTCTCGCCCGCACGAGAGTTCGATCTTGGCTTTAAAATTGGTACAACAAGGGCTACTTTCCACGCCTTTGGAAAATAACCAATGTTGTAGCAATGATTAAATAAGATGGCAAGAAGTTGCCAAGTTACCATGTTTGTCTTCCTAAGAACAAAGTCAGATATACCATCAACCCCACAAGACCTCTTGTTTGATCTTACCTTTAGTGCATCACCAATAGACGATGGACTGATAAGCCCAAGACGGTCAGCATTCCCGTCCGTTGTTCCACCGTCAGCCATTACTGTTTCCCCAAAAGTAGTCAAAGGTGTTGTCATGTCCAAGGTAGAGACATGCTGCCGTACATTGACCCCAAATGCATCAGTTCGATTCAGCTGCTAAGTTACTTTGTTAAGTACCCATATATGTATGTATGTGTGTATGTACACTCCTATAGCCTCTTTTGCTGAAACAAAACTGTCTTGTTTTCGAACTAAAAGTTTTAATCCTAAAAAAACAGCAAATGTTTGTGTATGCTTGAAAGTTTGATATCTTTAGCCAGTCAATGAACATGAGCATTGTTTTTGGTTCGATCAGTTTTGGTACAATCATACCAAAAAACGATCTCGAACATTCAACTCCACTGCGACAATTTGTGAATAAAACTGATCGTTCGTTATGAACTTTTGCTAAAATGAGACTGTATCGTTCATGACTTAAAAATTTGATATCCGTAGCCAGTCTCTGGTGACTGGAAATCGACATCTGTCAAACTGAGTTGCTAAACCAATTTTTTTTCTGACATTGACGAAATTAGGGGCTGTTCACAAATTACGTAACGCAATTTTTGCAGATCGTAACAAAATACGTAACACATAGCATAACAACCACTAAATAATAAAAAAAATTATTAAAAAAATAAGGCACTATGAAAAATCGCCCAAAAATAAAAAATTGCCCAAAAATTTTTCATATAAATTTTGGGCGATTTTTCATATGAAAAGTTTATTGAATTTTAATTCCATTGAACTATTGTAATAAATTTACATATATTAAATTACTTTTTCAGGCTCAAGTTCAACCCCTGGTTTGACACCGTCCAAAGTTCATAGGGAACTGATGAAGGAAACAGCAGGTGGTCCACCTAGCTATAAAAAATTTTACTTTTCTTTACTTAATTGATATTGATTAAAAAGTGACAACCCAGGGGTTGAACTTGAGCCTGAAAAAGTAATTTAATATATGTATGTAAATGTATTACTAATTGTTAAATTAATTATTCAAGCTTTTGATCTTTGGTTTTTTTATAAAAATAATTTTAAACAATTATTTATTTATTTTCAATATTTCTCCAACAATTTGTTGGCATCTTCACGAAAATAATTATTAATAATTGACTAATTGATAAATTTTTGTTTTTGGAATAAATTTATTGTGTATTATATACATATTACATACATATTTTACTTGGCTTTTCTTCTAGGAGATCGCATGGTTGAAAATGTAGAAGCTGGTTTGCGGTGCGTCTACAATGATGGTAAAAGCCAATTAAATTTGCAACTTGCTGAGCAAAGCCAAAAACTAGCTGACGAGCAACAGCGTAAAATAGATACTGAAGTTCACAAATTCAAAACTTTACAGCAAAATTCGGAAATTTTAGAATCAGAACGAATTAGACGGGACATAACAACAATGCAATTGAAATTTACTGCCGAAGAACAGGAAAAAGTACGAAAGGATAAAGCAGCTAAACAAGCTCGTATCGAGGCATATTTAAAAGAAATGCAACAACAAAAAGAAATGCAGCTTGCTATAGAGGAAGAGAAACGCTTTGAAATATCCCAGCGCCTAAAAAATTCAGAAGTCAACTGCTTATATGCCGAACAGCAAGCAGCTCGTAAATTAAAGCAATTTCAGAAGGTTCGTGCACAACTCAATCAACAAGTTGAGGACAAGAAAAAGCACCATATGCCTCATAAGACAACCGATATTAGTTGCGAGTATCGAACTAATGACGATGATCATAAATACTTTTTCGAATACGCGCGAAATCTAATGGAAGATGGCCAACGGAAGGGGAGACCTGTGTATCCATTTGTTAAAGCTATCTACAATTACAAACACGAGCATCAGATTGATTGTGAACGGAAAGTAGCCAAACATTTGCAATCGAATATTTTTATTGGGGAAAATGATGCCAAAAACGCTAATTGTGAAAATATGACTAAAAAAAAGGAACGAAATTCGACAAGTGAAATTGTCAAATCTGAAAGCAATGCACAAAACATAAAAGCCGAAGCAGACAGCGAATATAGAGAAAATGGAAAATTTGCCAGCAATATTCAAAATCAGAATGAATCGCGTAAATTTCGCTATAGCATGGACGAACTTAAGAAATTGAACCGGTTTGCGCCAAGTTGTCATTAAACATGAAATAAACACGGCCTAACACGCAGTACATACTTACATAAGTATCTTAATAAAAAATTCAAAATCTAATTTATCCGTAATTGTGAAAAATGTTTCAGGTTTAAAGCAGAGAAACGAAAACAAGTTATTCCTTGTTTCCATATCATATATGTAAGTAACTTTATTGATGAAAATTTAGTTTCATTTGTTGGGCAAAATTTGTCATTCAAATCTAAAAATCTATCAGCATGACAACAGGTTAAACGGTGAATTGTGTATCTCATTAATACAAAACTTGTTTAATTATCTGATTGCGTTCACGACGTCTCGTTAGCGTTCGCCAGCATATTGAATATCAGGAAACTGCCAAAGAGCAAATAAAGTGATCAAATCATGCTATGTTAGAGTTCATTAATGCGAATGGTCAAAAGAATTTGTCAAAAGAAAGTTATAAACAGTCTACAAACTAATTTTTTGACCACTAACCTTAACGAAACGAGATCGTGAGCCAACCTCTATTTGACGTATTTTTATATCTGTTATCGAGATGTATTCCATTAGAGTCAAATTTTTTCATTCGGTGAAAAAGCTACAAGTTAATTTAGCATTCACGAGTTTCAATAAGAAGAATTTTTCCATGAAATAAAAAAATCTAAATTTATCAATAAAGTCTTTTCAATCACTAATCGTTGTATTGTTGTGAGAAAACCCAAACATAATATATGATTCTAAAATGTTGCAATATGGTCTCTGTTTTAAGCCTTTTCACTACAAACTTTCAATTAAATTTTATGTCAACTTTTGCAGTGTTAGTTTGAATTGTTCTCTTATATTGATTTGTTAATTCTGTTAAATTTATTTTGCTATTTGGTTTGAGATTTTCATTTTTTAATTAGTTTCATTCAATTTGTTTCCTTTCGTTTAAATAAATATTTTTGTTTAAATAGTTTAGAGTGCTTTCAGTTCTGGTTGTGGGGATGTTAACAGAGTAAACAAGTAAGTAAAAAAGTAAACGAGTAAGATTCGGCTTTTGGGTTTCGCTATATCTCGGCTATATACGGACCGATATTGACAATTTTTATTTTTTGACTGAATTATAACATTTACTTTTTTCACCAAAACTTGCTTAAGCGAATACTCACGCAACGTCTCGAGTAATCGGTTTTTGCTGTCTCCGCTGTATATGGACCGACGAGTAAAGCTTTTTTTTGCCTTGGATTTTATTATGACACCTACTTTTTTTATAGCAAAACTTCTTTACAGGACTGCTACGCGTACAGGCCCAATTTCTTGAGAAATCGGTTTTCCCTATATCTCGGCTATATACAGGTAAATCCGATGTCTTAAATTTTTATTTCCTTCCCTGGAGTAAGCTTATTTAATTACATCAACTTTTAGGCGCCAAAAAATTTTTCATCTCGCGTACAGGCCTACTGTGAGCGTAGAAAAAAGTAAACAGTTATTTCATTTTTAAAAAAAGCTTTTATTGCTGTACTGAATGAGATTCAGAAAAATTTAAATGTTCAATAACATTTCAAAGTTCAATTATGTATCATCGATAAACATAAATAAAAAAATAATTCACTTTATCTTCAAAAACTGAAACACGTACTGAATTGTTGCCAACTTTTAATGTTTGGTTTGCTTTCCATTTAATTTCAGCACCTCAATCTTCTAGGCATTGATTCCACAAGGTTTCTCGTTACGTCTGGAGAGATTTTACTCCATTCTTCAGTTAAAGCTGTTTTCAAGTCTTCCATGTTAGAAATGGTCCTCTACCTGATTCTTCTGTATAATTGTTCCCCCTACGTTACCCCTATCGTTAACGTCGGGGGATTGCGGGGAATGATCTAGAGCAGGGGTGCCCAAAATCTTCTTATGGAAGCGTAAACACCAATACGTATACACTTTATTGACGCACACAAAGAAAAACAGAAATAAACTCATAACAAAAAATGATTTCTTCAAGTGTTTCATACTCACGAAATCATTTAAAAAAAACAAAATCATGAAAACAAAAAAACAAAAAACAACAAAATTTACGCTTGGCACCAATGTGTACCAACAAAGCCTGCGTTCTTATTGCTGTGCATATGAAAGTGTTGTTGCTTTAAACTTAGGATATGTGTGTATGTGTGTATTTCATACAAAGAGTTGTGTATACATATTAGAATGCTCAGCCAATGCTTCGCGCTTTTACAAAAACAAAAGCGTACCAAGGGTATAGACCGTGGGCATCCCTGATCTAGAGTCTTACGCGTTCTTTTTAGTAACCATTTCCGGTCCACTGTCGATGTGTGTTTCGGGTCATTGTCGTATTGAAATATCCAGTTTCTCGGCAGTCCCAATTTTCCAACGCTGGGAGCAACACTGCCCTGTGGAATGTTTAAATAGTATATTTTATTCATTAAGGATTTGATCAATACTAAATTGCCGCTATGCAGCCCTAGACCATAACCGTCATGTTTCACGGTATTGTAAGACATTTCCCCACAAAAGCTTCATTTTATGAACGCCATTTTTCGGAATTTCGAGTTTACTCTCGTCGCTGTATACAATGGAACGGAACGGAAAGTTGAACGGAAAGAAAATTGCAATTATTCATACCAGCGGCAAGTGCTTTCCGTCGAGCAACTTTAACGTCTCTGTTTTAATAATTTCAAGGTTATATATTTATTTTTTTGAGCCAAAGGTTTTTTATTAAAATTATTTAATTATTTTTGTCGATATTTCGCTCTCCTTCGGATAGCTTCTTCAGGACAATAATAATGAAAAAAGTTTTGATTATTATTGTCCTGAAGAAGCTATCCGAAGGAGAGCGAAATATCGACAAAAATAATTAAATAATTTTAATAAAAGACCTTTAGCTCAAGAAAAAAAATATATAAAATAAAAATAAAAGGGGTCGGAAAAAACCAAATATTAAATTTCAGGGTTAGTTTTGCAGAAGCAGTTGGTAGAAAAACCCTTTCAAAAAACGAATTATGTGTGTAATCTTAGACATGGATGTTAATTCATTTATTACACAAGGGAACAAGGTAATTGTTGTTTAAGAACTGAATGTTATTTTAAAGGTAATTTGGGACGCTGAATCCAAATCTGCACTTGGTTTTTTTGTATCAGCTCGACTTTTTTAGATATACCGTTATGTCTACAATTATGGCGCTTCCAGTACAAATATTTAAATAACTTGAAAACGGTTTACCATATTCAGTTAAAAAAAAAATTGAAATTCGTCAACAAAATTATCTTTAATCCGTGCCTACACTGTTTTTAATTTGAACGAGTAGTTTCAGTCAGAGACATCGTTGTAGTTTTGAAAAAAATAACAATTTTATATAAAAAAAAAAATTCTTATTTAAAAATTCATTAAAAAAAATAATGCAATTAAAGTCACAATGTTGGTCTTAAAGCATTTAGCTTAATATATTTTGAATCAAATGAGCTTTATTTCATTAAAATCGGTGCACAACTTTTGATTTTCTCAACAATTTACTGAGATAACTAAATTGACAAAAATCGCGATTTTCATACACTTATCAAATAAATAGAACAACACACACACAAACACACATACATATTAATAAATGTTATATCTGTATGAAAATCGCGATGCCACAACTGAACTTGTGTTCTGATCATGGTAGACTCGCCAAATACCACAATCAACATTTCAAATGTCTTTGCGCATTTAATTTCATTTTTTACACAGAACTTAATACATTTTCTTTGATCCATCCACCAAAATACGACTAACCTGTCAAAAACAAAAAGACAATCCAAAATGGCTGATGTTGTCAACATATAGAACAGATATATGTACCGACATAAGAGAAAAAAATGCGAAATTCGAACATACGTAACTGGCGAAATTTGAAAATAACGGCTATTTCCTGATCATATCTCGTATGCATATCAAAAAACTGTATACGCCGTACAATGTTTAAGCGGTGCTAGATTTTCTACCTGCTTATTTTTCGCACAAGGTTTATTATGCACGTACATATATACAAAACAGGGTTTTTTACTATTTAGGTAGACGGAAATATAAGCCAATGAAAACTCTGTATCCGCTTAATTTTAGCACAACAATTATTATGTATGTGTGTATGTTGGTGAAATAATTATAAAGGGTGTTCTTTTTTCGATGTATAGAACTTAAGGTTAGCATTACTGTTCAAGATGGCGACCGATTTAACAGCTGTCAAGTGATTTATTCTCAGTTTGGTTTGGCAATTCCTCATGAATAGACTCAAGCCTGAACAACGCTTACAAATGGTGCAATTTTAGTGCAAAACGAGATTGCCGTTGTACCCGATTTTCATAAGCGAATTTTGTTTAGCGATGAAGCGCACTTCTGGTTGAATGGCCACATCAACAAACAAAACTGCCGAAGTTGGAGTGAAGCTAATCCTCAAGTGTAAGTCGAAACACCGTTACATCCAGAAAAACTGACTGTTTGGTGCGCTTTGTGGGCTGGTGGAATCATTGGTCCGTACTTCTTCAAAAACGATGATGGCCAGAACGTTACAGTCAATGGTGATCGGTGTAGAGGCATGATTACTAACTTTTTCATTCCTGAATCGAATAACCTGATGTCCAGGAGATGTGGTTTCAACAAGACGGCGCAACATGTCACACAGCTCGTGCCACAATCGATTTATTGAAAGACACGTTTGGTGACCGCCTAATTTCACGTTTTGTACCTGTGAATTGGTCTCCAAGATCTTGTGATTTAACACCGCTAGACTACTTTCTGTGGGGCTATGCAAAGTCATGTGGAAGACAACATTCGCCGAGTTATTGCCGATATACAGCCACAAATGTTTGAAAAAGTAATCGAAAATTGGACTACATCCGCGCCAGCCACAAATTATATTTAAAATGTAATACCACAAGATTATCTTTCGGATAAATAAAATTCATGTCAGTCGAATAATCCATCGTTGTTTTATTGCAACTTAAAGTTCTATACATCGGAAAAAACACCCTTTATAAATATTTCAAAAAAAGAGCAAAAATATACGAATTAATAATATAGTTACATCCGGGAATTGGTATTTAATATCTTAGGAATTTAGTTGTGAACAGTCCAATTGTAATTGTTCTAGAACGTACTGAATTGTTGTTATTTTATATGTGATTATGTTGATTTGTTATTTCTTGTAAATGAACACAAGAGGTATATACCGATGGACTAATATAGAAAGGTCGTATCTCGAATTTCCATTACTTTACAGGAGAAGGGAAAAACTTAATAAAATCAAAAATAAAACAGTTATAAACAAAGTATAAATGCAATCTTTTTTTTAAATAAATAAGGAATTTAATTGTAAAAAGATCTCTTCATTTTCGGTTAATTTTAAGGTGAAATTTAACTTAGGGCTTTTTGGTATTCAAATTGTTGAAAGTTCATATAGAGTTAGGCCTTTTTTTAGGAGTTCAAAGTTGGAAAAAAAGATAATAATAAACATCACATAAAAATTTATTAATGTATGTAATAAACAAACTTCAGACAATTGTTTTATAACTGTTCGATGGCTTAATATAGAAAGGTCGTATCTTTAATTTTAGCTACTTGCAGGAAAAGGAAAAACTCAGTGAAACCTTAAAAAATAATACACAAATTTTTTAAGCTATTTTTTTTATTAAAACAGTCAACAAATTCAATTTTGTTTTATTTTTTCCTATTTTTAATAAAGTTATGTGATATTTGGCTTCTAATTGCTCAATTAAAAAAAAAATCATGTTAGGTTCTTTTAACTTAAATTAAAAGCCGAGTAATTTTAATAAAACAATTCATTTTTAAATAAACAAAAAAAGATTAAATTAACAAAAAAGAAATCTTAGAAGTAGAAATATGTGTGCTAGTTTTTATAAGGCAAATTATCATAGAAGTGGTGACAATCTTCCGGCAGGAACTTTTTTAAATCTTGTAAATGGTCCCACTTTTTTTTTTGATATTGATAATTTTTCTTTATAAAGTTGTTCAGGGGAAACATTTTTAATAGCAGGTTTTGATCTCTGTGGGAGTAGCTCATATTTGTCTGTGGTATTAGTTTTAAAATAAATTAGTCCTGACGAATCATATGCTAGGGCTCGTAGCATATTTACTGTTGGATCACCAATGTTTCTGCCTAAAAATTGGGATTTACTGGTTATACCTATATTTAGAATTTCTTTTGTTAAATAACATTTTTACCTGGTCGAATGGACGTGTATGTCTGAGAAATACTTTCAAAATTCAAAAAATAATCATAGTGTAAGTGGTGCGCATGTAAGGGTGCTGGAACTTTGCGCGCTTCAGTTATAATTAAGCATTGTTGGACCATTTATAAAAAAAGAAAACACAGTGTTAAGAGAATCAGTTACAGCAACTACGCGGTTTGTATTAAAAAAAAATTATGGCACATTTTCAATTATAGTGATTTTTGTTTGCGTTTGCTCCAGGCTACTAATCACTCTTAGGTATTTGGCAACGGGAAACACTTATAAGGACCTTTCCTATGGCTTCAGAGTATCAGTATCATTGATATCGGATTTGGTTCCAGAAACTCTGCGTGCTATATATACCTCGCTCCGTGGACAATATTTAAAGGTAGTGTTATGACTAGGTACTACGGTTAAACTTTTTTAAAAGTAATTTTTATTTAAAGGGATGTAGTACAGTTTCCGGTTGGAAAAAAATTGCCCATGGCTTCAATGAAAAGTGGAACTTTCCTATGTGCCTCGGAGCTGTTGGTAAAGTGTTTTTTACTTTTTTTGCAATAGCATACATAATGTAAAGTTTTAGACGGCAAACACATTGCGTTTTCTCCAAGAGCGACTGAAGGATCTTATTATTTTAATTATAAAGGCTTCAACAGCGTTATTTTGTTGGCAGTGGTAGATGCCTATTGTAAGTTTGTTATGGTGGACGTAGGGACAAATGGGCGAGCCAATGATGCTGCGGCATTTAACGCGTCAGATATTGGAGATGCCATCAAAAATAATCGCCTTAATTTCCCAGAAGATGAAAAACTGCCAAACACAAACATGAAGGTATTTTCAGCACAAATTATTTGTAAAAACTTATAGTTGTCTTACAAACAATTTTCAATAATTTAAGGTTCCCTATGTTTTTGTGTCAGACGACGCATTTCGTTTGACTTCCAGAGTTATAAAACCATATAATCAAAGGCAGCCAACGGAAAATAAAATATTTAACTACCGCTTGTTAAGAGCACGACGTGTGGTGGAAAACGCTTTTGGAATTCTTGCATCAAGATTCCAAATTTTTCAAAAGCCTATCAGAACTCCAAACGTTGAGAAAGTGGAGTTGATAACGTTATGCGCATGCGCTCTCCACAACTACATCATAAAAGAAGATGACGAGCCTACATCTGAAATTGTACATTTTACTTGTTTGGAAAAGAGCGCAGGAAACCGGTGTTCAGACGACGCGTCGGTAATAAGAGATATATATAGGCACTATTTCAACAATACAAACATTCTTGAATGGCAAGAACAATCAGTAAATAGATTCAATTTTTAATTGAAATAGTCTAACGCATTTACTTTTTTTAGCAAGCAACATTAATATCATTAATATCTATCTATTCTAGTGGTTAAAGCATTTACTTTTTTTAGCAAGCAACATTAATATCATTAATATCTATCTATTAAATGCTGAAGCATTTAATTTTTATAGTATATTAATTGTATTAGTCCAACTTTTACAATTATTAATTTTAATTTGCAATTATTCTTCTTAATCTTGATAAAGTTCAGCAATAATTGTTGTGCTTAATAAATATTAACTACAACGATAATAATTAGAAACAAACATTTAACTTTATATATAACTGTCTTTGAAAAGGCAACCGGAAATAAAAACTCAATTCAGCAAAAGTTCATATTTAATTTCTTTAATTGTATTCTCTTCAAAATGGTATACACATACAGCAGTTTATGTATAGAAGTAGTTTATGGATTTAATATTTAGTTATTTTGACCCCATTTTTTCTTCTATTTTATATATGTATTTATTTGAGCTCAAGGTCTTTTGGAATTTGAGTAATTATTTTTGTCAATATTTCGCTGTCCTTCGGATAGCTTCTTCAGGGCAATAATAATGAAAATGTCATTATTATTGTCCTGAAGAAGTTATCCAAAGGACAGCGAAATATTGACAAAAATAATTACTCAAATTCCAAAAGACCTTGAGCTCAAATAAATATATAAAATAGAAGTAGTTTATGTAAAAAACTATATATACATAAGTATTTAAAACAAAACCAAAAAGAATTACTAGTGAACTTTACATATATGTACATTAATAACAAACAATACAAAAAAAAAGAGGTATTTAACGCAGTCTTTCAATTTTCTTTATGCGTGTACATTTTTAATATACATTCAATAAAAAAAAGCAAAAAAAGAATTTAATAAGGCATATACATATGTATGTATCAAAACGATTTAACACAATTTACTTTTAGTTTACACTGCTTCTAGCTGCCTTTGCTTTTTCATATACTCAAAAAGCAAAAGCATAATTTTTGATGAAACTTCGTCCCGCAGGTTTTTGTTTTGAATTTCAATTAAGCTTGATGAAATGAAGCTTATCAAACCTTGCGTAAATTTATCTTTTGAGTCGTCCTCAGACATTTTCTGCAGAAACCCCGTAGCCATTTTCAGCGCTTCATCGGCTTCTGTAGAATTACTTTTTTTCTTTTTTGCTGGTGTAACATCAGTAAATGATGCATCATTTTTAGCCTAATAAAAGGAAAAAAGTGTCAAACTTAAAATTAATAAAATATGTACATATGTATATGTATCTATTTGGTGAATATGTATATATGTACGTATATATTTACCTTCATTCGATTTGAGGATGAGGGAAGATCATCACTTTCGGACAGCGATATGTCATCTAAAGTCTGCAAAAAAAAATTTTTTTAGTTGGTATAAATTATTTATACGTGACGCTTTTATAATATCTCACCTGAAATATATTTGACTTTCCTTTTCGAACACGAACAAAATCTCTGATGAAGTGTAAATGGTCAAACCAATAGGCTGACGGGACGTACACTTCATCGGTCCCTGCACCACTTTTCTTAGATTCTGTCTGGCGACATAGTTCCCTTGCGTATTGGGAACGCAGATAATTCAATTTGGTCTAAAATGTGGTTTAAACAAATAAAAACAAATTATTATGACCGACAGTATATAAACATGGATACTTACTCTTACTTCCGTTGCAGTAATACCAGGCAGCGTACCTGCCATCTTCTGTGCCATACCTTCCAAAGCTTCTGCACGTGCATGTTTATTGTGGTACAAAGAGCTTTTGGTGTTGTACAGTACTTTTGTTCAATCGATATATCAGTTTCTTTTGAAAAAGCGAGCAAAGCATTTGACAAAACAACATTTCGGTTTTGGTAAAAGCAACCATCCGAGTAAATAATTATGTGATGAATTTCAGGCGATCGAATATGGAAGTTCCTTAAATGCTTAATAATGCATGTTGCAAAAACAGAAGAGACTAGATTCCCATCCGTTTCATCCCAAACGTAATTAATTATCTGAAGCATGTGTGATAACATTATAAATTGTGAAGTTATGCATTTGCAGTTTCGTTTTGAAATATGCAGCACTTGTATGTAATTAAGGCACTAATTTAACAGCTTGCACATCCATGCAAAAAACTGCACATAGTCCTGATTCAGCATTTTTGATGTCATTCTGTTTTTCCTCGCGCATTGTTTTTACTTCATCTCTATGTTTTCCATAATCTTCGTCTGATAGATTATTAGTTTGATGAGATACGCACAAATTGCATTGATCTTTCCTTGGTTTGAAAATCGAATAGTTGTACTTCTTTATTAATTCCGCAAAAATTGGATACGATAATTTTATACAGTTGTTTTCCTTTCTGGATTCACAATCGTCAACATAAAGCTTGTATATCTCCTGATATGTAGAAAAATTAGCTTGGAAATATAATTTTTTTGTATCTTTCCGACAGTAATGTGATTCCATTTTTGGTAACTCCTCTAGCCACTTTTGTAAAAAGGCTCGTCGTTGTTGATTGCGCTGTCCTATTGCCGATAATCGTTTAGCACACTTGCGCAAACTTGAAGCTTTATCAGGGCTTTCTTGTGCGCCATGTTTGCTACCACTGTGAATCCAATTTCTAACCATTTTTTCATTAAGTCCCAAAGTAGAAAGGAACATTTTGCGGCACACCTGCAACCTGTTTGAGTTGTGTCTCAAAAAATACGTTATTGTGTGACTACGTCTTGAATTTTCGATGCAATTCAGTTTTTTCTCTGATATTTTTGTAAGACCAGTTACATACTACATACGCTTTTGCTCCCAGGACATATTCCAAAACAAACTGAAAATTTCTTTTCGAGTAACATCTGTAAACTTTGAACAATTTCTTAATGCACTTTTTTGGCAATATTGTGATGAACAAGACTCTCCAAGTTGCCTAGAAGGCTTTTGACAAAGTTCCTTTTTTGAAATACCAAAATACTTCTCACCTTCCATTCTATTTTTTCTATTAACATTTTGCTTCCATTCAGATTTGTTTGCCACATTTTTTCTCTTACAAACATTTAAATTTTTCGTATCAGAATTAAAAATCTCACTTAAACAATCCATTTTATTTCAACTTTTAATTATAATAAACTTTTTTCAAAAGCTTGTGGACAAACACTACTTTTACAAATTCTGACTGACGCGCAAAAATTCTTTTATGTACACAAATTCGAGGAAGTCCCGTTTTTTAAAAACAAATATTTATACTGGTGTGTGCAAGTAATCAGCTGACTGTTTTTTGACAATCCAAGCAGAAAGACCTTTTTGATTGCTATGGGTTTTCATTGTATTTTTATAATACCAAAAATTGTTTTAATATAAGTTAAAAAATGTATTCACTTTAAATGAGTTAGGGCTTTTTTTTTTAATTATTATAACTCTGTAATTCTTCATTATATGAGCCTGAATTTTTGAAGGGATGTGTATATGTTCCTTTTATACCAGAATATGTAAAAAACGCGATTTCGAAAAAAAAACGAGATACGACCTTTCTATATTAGTCCATCGATACACACATGCATACTTATTGACTAACAAAGTGGCAGCGCTGCGACGGCAAGATGACTAAAAACCACAACCGCACGATGCAAGATTCGTGTGTGCATGTATGTGGGCTGCTCATATGCTTAAGTTTATTTCTGCTAGAAGCATGTCGGTGTGTATGTCTCTTGTTCATTCCCTGCCGGCAACTCAGTTAACTAGTAACGAATTATAAGCTAACTTTTTTACAACTGGTGGTGGTTGACACTTACATAGATTATTTTTAATGGAGATGACTGACTATTTTGACATTACGATGTCCTAGGAAGTAGTCAATTGTCCGACGCTGCATTACTTTTCAACTAACTTAAAGTTAGCTACTTAAAAGCCAGTACCCACAAAAAAAAAATGTACAAATTAAGGCTGATTTTACATTTTTTGGTGGTAATATTTTATTTTATTAAATTAAATTTCATCCTACTTTTTTTTTTTTTTTTTTTTTTTTTGTTAGCCTCTGGTGGGAATCGAACTACAAGGCCTCAAGACTGGTGAGCAGCCAACATACCCACTCAGCCATCGCAACATTTAAAACGAATGCGACAATAGGCAATTTAATTAAAGAGTTATTTAGCGTGTATGTGTGTATGTTATTATTTGAATTTTGGGTTAACGCTGCACTACGTTTCAGCTAGCTTATAGCCAGTTCACAAAAAGTGAATTACAAATCGATTGTATTGTAGCTAATTTGAAGCTAGTCCATAAAAGTTAACATAAAGTTAATTATTTTAGTAGTCGACTACTCAATGTCCGACAGGGATGAACTATAAGTCGATTTTATTTGTAGTCGACTACCAATTTGCTGGCAGGGTTATTACACTGCAGTTACACGACTTTTTTGCTATCAAGTTATTTTCACATATTGCTTGTCAAAATTCAATAAAATTGATAGCTGTGACGTAGGCTGCACGCAATTTCATAACAATTCGTTTTCAAGATGCCGTCAAGAAGAAAATTAAAAATAGCTGCTTCATTAAAAGTACTATCAGATCTCAAGAAAATGAAAGAAGAAAAAAACCAGTAGTGCACTTCACTATGCTTTTTAAACCACAATTATTTCGTTTAAATATGTTAACCACAAAATTAACCATTTTGCTATTCAATAACACATTAAACCACATCTTCTGTCTTTTAAAGCCAGCTGTTTTAGTCAGCTATTATTTTTAAATGAACAAATTATGGTTTATTAACGGCAGCATTTTTGGTGTGATTAAATCCGTTTATATTTCTGTTTATTTTATTTGTTGAGGTAACTACATATATATGTAATTGTTCAAGAAATGGCTTTTGAGTACTTAGCCTTCAATTTATTGGAAATGAGTCAGTTGATAGTGCTCGTTCAGTCAACCGGCTTGAACTTCGTGATTTGGATAATCCCTTTGAGTTGGACCTTTTGATAGTATTAGTTTTATTAAAATATCTACAAGAACTTACTAAATTATTAATATAATAAAAATTAGTAATGTTATACTTACATTGCGTAAAAAAACTTAAAATATACAAAAGAAAAAGTTTTAGGTTTGTTTTTTTCTTATTCTTCTTTGTGCTTTTCTTTTATTTTGATATGCCGCCTGGCACAGTTGCCACGTATTATCAATTTGAATATGAAGTAATATACAACTTTTTATTGTGGTTAAAAATAAGTTAGTGAATTACATGCTGGTTAGTGCAAACATGAAAATGTTTGGTTAAAGAGAACATTAATTACAATTGTTAAAAGTTAGTGAATCGCACTACAGAGCGGCAATGGAATCATAAGCCTTAATTTTTAAGTTATTTCGTCGATATGATGCCACATTCATATTCCACAGCACATTATATTTGTTGGTTTTGTACGTAAACATTTTTATTTCCATTCCTATACTTACTGTATACTGCAGACTTGCCTACAAACCCATTTACACACACGTCCACATTTGCTGATGACACAGCCTTTCTATGTGTGCATAAAGACCCAAATATAGCATCGCAACGACTTCAAACACACATTGTTGATTTAGAGAAATGGCTGAGCAAGTGGAAGATAAATGTCAATGCTACGAAAAGCGTTCACATAACTTTTACGTTAAGGCAGAAAACTTGCACACCAATTTCAATAAATGGTACAACAATCCCAGAGCAGAGCCAAGTTAGGTATCTGGGAATGCATCTCGACCGGCGTCTCACGTGGGTCCACCATATTGCAGCCAAAATCAAACAGCTGAAAATTAGAATCACCCAGCTCTCTTGGTTAATTGGGCCACATTCTTCACTGAAATTGGACCTCAAGATACTCTTATACAAGGCAGCCTTAAAACCGATATGGTATTATGGAATCCAGTTGTGGGGTTCCGCCTCCGCATCAAATGTTCAAAAGCTACAAAGGAGACAGTCAAAAAGCTTGAGAATGATTACGTGCGCTCCTTGGTACATACGAAATAATAGCATCCACATGGACCTCAATATTCCTACCATCCGAGAAGAGATTAAAAAATCGTGCATGAGTTACGTTGCAAAAGTTACTGGTCATCCCAATCCACTTACGAGGGACTTGCTTTTATTTGAGGGACATAGGCGTCTCAAACGGGTGCATACCTTTGACTTGGCAACATAAATAACTTCCAACTAAACGTTAAGTACTGCATTGGCAGTACCAATTTAAATATTTTTTCTTTTTTTTTGTTAAGATTTTAATACTTATTGTGAATGTCGAACTGACAGATTCAATAAAGAAAAAAAATTTATATTTTTAAGCTTGAATCTGTTTAATTTTTATCACTTTTAATTGCAACTTTCAAACTTTGTTGATTGCTTGATGCTCTCAATGGAAAGCAAAAATTGTCATCAAGTTTACATCAATTTTCAAAATTGTGAGTGTATTAGTAAAAAAAGTGTGAATGTATTAAAATTTGGAAGGCAAAACTTGATCGTGTAACTTCCAAGTTAGAGTACTTCCGTTGAATAGTTTTAGAGCCCATAGCGAACATAAGCAGAAAGACCTAATTATGGAAAATGTATTGACTGGACATTTTCAAACAATCCAAGCAACAGTGTAGCAAAAGTATATCTCACGATAAATAGCTTTCACTATGAAAATTTGCTCATGATTCAACGGCGCTTGACACCTAAAAACAAAAAGTTCGAGTACAGCAGTGACAGCGGATGTCCCAAAGAAAATTTTTCGCTATTACACACTTTGGTAAAGAGTACAATAGATTCAGCATAGTCGAATATAGCACTCTTTACTTGTTCTTTATATAACCGAGCTGGAATGATGCGTTCTATACAGGATTTCGTTCTATGTAATATTTGTTTTAAAATATACATATGTATGCATATGATCCCCTAAAGGATTATATGCAAGAGCACGCAACATATTTACGGTATCATCACCTGCCTTTTTTCCTAAACTTAAATTTGCAGTTGAAATTCAAATAAAAATTGATAAAAAATGCACAATAATTTCGATTATTGCCTGGTCGAATTGATAAATATCGCTTCGGAAGTTTTTCAAAATCGTGTAATCCAAATGGTGTGCTTCTAGACGTGATGGATATTTCCTGACTACTTTAATAATTTGCACAAACTACGACGGCAAATTTATTTGTTTGCTTTTTGTTTTTCTTTCGATAAGAGAATGAATGGGTTGCATCACATTCCATCTGCGTATGCCCAACAACTAAGTACTTTTACTCAATAGTTACATTTCGTTCTTCACATATGTAAGTAGAGAATAGCATTAGATAACGTGACGTTGCTCCTTTAAATGCTTTATAATACATGTTGTGAAAACCGAAGCAGTAAGGTTTCCTGCAATTTCATCCCAAACAAATTTGTCCGAATTTGTGAATTTGTAGTTTCATTTTGTAGTATGCCGAATTGGCATTTAATTGTGGTACTAATTTTAATGCTTGCAAGTCCATACAAAACACCGCACATAGCCCCATTTTAGCATTTTCTATACCTGAACGTTTTTCTTCCCGCATTTTTTCTAGTTCTTCCCTATGTTGTTCGTACGAAATTTGTGATGCATTTTTGTTTCTGAATGAAACACAAACATCACACTCATCTTTTTTTGGTTTGAAAATAGAGTAGTTTAACTTTTATATTAGCGGTTCTCACTCTTGATACTAATTTTATCACTCTGCTATATTCACTACGATTTTTACCACAAAGCTCGAGTGACTTTCTTACCTCAAAGTCTGCATGTTCTTGCAAATATTCTAAAACATGCTGAATTTCTTTATCTGTCCACCTTTTGTTGTGAATTTTGTCACGTTTTCTCTGCACCAGTACATTTTTATTTCTTTTTTCCGTATTTTTATTTTCTCAACACAAAATTAAGTTTTGCCGGCAAAACGATTCACAGCACAGAATATCGGTGATTCCCAGTAATTTTTTTACAATGTTTACTTACTAAAGCTTTTTGTTTGATTTTTTAATCACAGCGTAGAAAATAAAAGTTCAGTACATTTTGTTGCTGCAGTGATGTAAACACTAGTACTTTAATCAAATCTGCTACTTTAACCAAATGTGCAACCGAGTTTACTATCAAGAGTGAGAACCGCTATTGTTTCAACTACTACAGAATAAGACAATTTCATATCTTTGTTTTTCACGTTTGTTTCACATTCACTTAGGTAAAAGTCATATATTTGTTTGTATGAAGAAAAAGCAGTTTCAAAGTTATGTTGAATTACAGTTTTGTTGAATCGCGTCTGCAATAATGAGATTCTACCTTTGGTAACCTTGTTAACCAATTTTCTAAAAAATCACGTCTTTGTGATTGATATTAATTAAAGTAGACAAAGAAAACATCAAAGACATTTAGCAGGGTGGACAACTAGTTGTTTCGAAGCCGCCACACTTTCTCGTCAGCACACGTCTTTGAACTCAGGGGCTCATGTTTCTAAAGCGACAACCATGCCACTCAGCCACCTAAGTTGTTGTATATTTTCTGTCTCAATTTTTAATTGTATCAAACACACCATTCATTTCTATTTTTATTTGTCTATATTTATCATAGCATATTTCCCGGGTGAGAGATAAATATAGACAAATAAAAATAGAAATGAATGGTGTGTTTGATACAACTAAAAATTGAGACAGAAAATATACAACAACTTAGGTGGCTGAGTGGCATGGTTGTCGCTTTAGAAACATGAGCCCCTGAGTTCAAAGACGTGTGCTGACGAGAAAGTGTGGCGGCTTCGAAACAACTAGTTGTCCACCCTGCTAAATGTCTTTGATGTTTTCTTTGTCTACTTTAATTAATATCAATCACAAAGATAATATAGAAAGAACTTGAGCCTAATAAACTTAATACAGAAATAATTATATAAGAAAAAGTTCGAATAATAGAAATTAAATACAATTTTCTTATTAAATTAAAAACGATAATAACTAAACACATAATGCAAAATTACTGATCACAATTAAAAGAAAACTGTTCTTCTGATGGAGTGGTTTGCAGAAATGAATTCCAGCAACATTTATTAAATTTTCATTTCAGTTCTTTCTCTATAATATTTGGGCTTATCCATTATAATAAAAAAGGAAAACCCCTTTCGCACTTGATCAACAATAGTGTATTAACTCAAAATTTTTAAAGTTTCAGTAGAGGCATAAAACTGTTTGTAGTTATATTTTGAGAATTTGAAAATTCGGACACACAATGCTAAGAAAATTCAATTTGAAAACGTATTTACATTTGCTCTTTAAAATTTTAGCAGTTACTGCAAAAAAAAAATCCATTTGTTGGCTTTATACCATTTTTTAGTAGGCAATAGTCTAGCACGACAATTGTCTGAAATGTGGTTTGATAGATGAAGGAGCAACTGGAATAAGTTGAAATTTATTGATGATGTTAGTTGATTTCTTGAAAAAGTGAGATTTCAAAAAATGTTCAGTTAATACTCTATTGTTGATCAAGTGCGATTTATCTTGAGGTTATTGTTGTTATTTTGTAGTATGTAATGCAATAATAAGGTCAAAGTAACATTGTATCACAATAAACAAAATATTCGCTTATTCTTTATTGCATATTGCAAAAATATATTTTTTTGAGAAATCAGTTAGGGCTTTTTAGAAAATTACTCGAAGAACCGCTAATTTTGATCAGATTGCCTTAAATTTTTGTGAGGAGGTGTATTTGCGTTAATTGCATTGGAATCGCAAAAAAAACTAATTTCGAAAAAAGAGCGAGTTAGGGCCTTTCTACATGAGACCAACGATATGTATGTATTCATATGTGTACATAAAGAACCAAAAAGAATCAAAAATGACGCATTTTGCTTCTGTTTTTTCATCCGCACATTTATGTATCTATTCAATACGAAATTTTAACCTAAATGAGGTTTTTTCTGTAGCACAATAGTGTGATACGTGCTGAAAAAATTGCTTCAACAAAAATATCGAAAACTTTTGATTTTGCTTCAAATAGAGCCGATCGCACGTGCGTCGATTTATATAGATAAACATTTGTCGATATCGTGCCATCGATTTTTGAATACCTTCTAGCATAAGAGAAAAAAAGTTATGTCAGCAGAATGATTTTCGAGGCGTCCGATTTTCAGTACGACTCATTCACAAAGATTTCTATAGCTAGAAAGGACAGAAATCTAGTTCTAATTAAAAAAATGGAATCATGTTTTTTTTATACCCTTCACATAAATGTGTAAGGGTATATACATATAAGTTTGTGATTCCGTTTGTAACGCATTGAAATATCCATCTAAGACCCCATAAAGTATATATATTCTGGATCAGCATCAATAGCGATTACGATTGAGCGATGTCCGTCTGTCCGTCTGTAGTCGTTGAAATACCGTTTCTGAGAAAACGGTTTGAGATAGAAACCTCATTCTTTCGCTAAAACGTGTGAAACCCCGGTAGTGGGTCTGCTATTGAAATTCAGTAAGATAGGTCCACGGATAGCCGAGATATATTCAAAAAACCGGGTTTTGAGGGGTATTTTGTGCAATTTTTGTATTCAGATTTTTGAAAAAAAATTTTGTCTTAAAAACTAAACCATATCATTTTTAGTGCCCATTAAATCCTAGAAAAAAAGGAATTTTTGAAATCGGCCCATATATATCCGAGATATAGCGTCTCCCGATTTTTAAAGAAATCGGCTTTATAAGCCAAATAAGACAACTTTTGGCACCGAAGATCAATCAGAATGGTATATATAGGCTATTTAGAGGCAGAAGTGGAAAATTTTTCCACATCGGCCCATATACACTCGAGATATAGCGCCTCTCGTTTTCTCAAGAAGTCGGCTCTAAAAGCCAAATAAAACAACTTTTGGTATCAAAAATCGATTAGAATGGAACATATAATGTGTTTAAAAGCAAAATTGGAAAATTTTTGAAATCGGTCCATATATATCTGAGATATAGCGACTCCTGATTTTTCAAGAAATCCGCTCGTTAAGCCAAATAAAGCAATTTTTGGCACTAAAAATCAATCAGAATGGTACACATAGACTATTTAGAGGCAAACGTGGAACATTTTGGACATCGGCCCATATACACTCGAGATATAGCGCCTCAAGTTTTCTCAAGAAGTCGGCTCTAAAAGCCAAATAAAACAACTTTTGGTACCAAAAATCGATCAGAATGGTACATATAAGGTGTTTAAAAGCAAAATTTGAAAATGTCTGTAATCGGTCTATATACACCTGAGATATAGCGTCTCCCGATTTTTCAAGAAATCGGCTCTATAAGCTAAATAAAACAACTTTTGGCACCAAAAATCAATCAGAATGATACATATAGGTTAGTCAGAAGCAAAACTGGAAATCGTTTTGTCATCGGCCCATATATGTTCGAGATATAGCGCCTCCCGAAACGAAACAGTTTTTTGCACTAAAAATTTGTCGGAATGGTACATACCTGCTGTTTAGGGGCAAAATTAGAAAATTTTTGGACATCGGCCCATATGCACCCAACTTTTGGTACCAAAAATCGATCATAATGGTACATACATACATATGTATATAATGTTTAAAAGCAAAATTCGAAAATATTTGCGATCATGTATGAATGTATGTATGTATGTAGATACGTTTGTATGTATGTAGGTATGTATGTATCTACATATGTATGTATGTATGCGTGCAAGTATGTTAGCATAAACAATTTTTTTGCTTTGGTGTAAAAATGTGTATGTATGTACATATGTATACACGAGCTTGAAAATGAAAGTGATATAAAGAATTGTTGAAAAAAGGGTACGCAATGAAATTCTTTTAAACAATTGCGTCTTCAAATTCATTCACACAAAAAATTATTTTGGGTTTCCCTACGTACTTACATATGTACATACACACACACATGTGTATGATGATACGCAATAGATCATCAACAACGTGCACAAGAAAAAAATAATTTTGTAAAAGCAAGCAATGTAAATATGTATGTATGAATATATGTATGTATATAATCATTGTTTTATGGAACACACTGAAAATATTCAATAATAAAGAATTTATTTTAGAGTTTTCTATTATAGATACATACATACATACGTATGCATGTACCCACATACGTAAGTAAATTGAAAAGAAAATCACACTTAATGGAAATGTTTAGCATTATAATTCAAAAATAATGCAATTATATGCAATTTTTTGTTAAATAAATTTTACTATAAAGTTAACTGATAAATAATTAAGAAATACATTTTGCTTTTCTTTATTTCATTGATATTAAAAAGAATTGGTGTATTAGGAATTATTTAAATAAAAGTTTTGCAGCCTGTGTTAAATCCCGGTAGTGGATCTGATATTGAAATTCAGAAAAAATCGGCCCATATATACCCCAGATATAGCGTCTCCCGATATTTCAAGAAATTGGCCTTAAAATCCAAATAAAACAACTTTTCGCACCAAAAATCAATCAGAATGTATGTACCATTGTGAAGGGTATTTAAGATTCGGCCCAGCCGAATATAGCACTCTTACTTGTTTTTAAATAAACTCATCAAAATGGCTATACTTTCATATTTTTGTCAAAAACTTTAAAAAGGCAACTCTGATCGCATAGGATAAGAATTTTTCGAAAGATTATCAAATGGGACGTTCTTCTCAAACGACCTGTCACACATTCACACTTTACACTTTTTGAGCACACATTTAATTTTCAAAATCGATCGAACAATTGTGCAGGATAGTGAATCACGGCTTTAGACGAAAACATTATAACACACACAGAAATTTGAGTTTTAGAAAAAAATGTTGCTTCTTTAAGGTATCTTCTGTCTTCTTTGTTTCTGGTTAAAATTGAAAAAATGCACTTCATGTTTTACGAGTCATCATTAGCTTAGTCTTAATACGTTTACGATCACGAGCAATTATTTCCATCCGCTCTTTTATTGATGTTTGAAAGAAAGCCAAATGAAGAGCACAGCACGCTGATGACAGCTAGAAAACAATGTAACCAACCATTCATGAACAACTAAAATTATTTCGACAAAAGTGTTTGCTAACTTACCTGCTGTAAAAGTCTTGCTTTGAGTTTAATATTGGCTGGTGTCATGGATTCTTCAGGATTTTTGACAGTTTCTATGTGCAGATTTAAAACGAATATTAAGGTATCCCGTATTGTTTGTACAATACGTTGAATTTGTTCAGTTTTAAAAAGACGACGAACCAAAAACCCACGTGCAAAAGCATTGATTTTAGTTGCTGCCTCGTGTAATATAGAATCATTGTGTTCACTAACCTAATTTAGAATTAATAAAAAAAATATCCATTAATATTTCAAGTAACAACAGTTCAGAGCATTTGTTATAACATGTATGGGGTAATTTTCAAATTTGATTCGATTTGATTCAAATTTATGTTTTGACAATAATGGTTTAAAAGCTTTCTTTTCAGTCTTTAATTTAGTTTGCCGAAAATAGTATTCGATAAAAGACAAAATGGTAAATATAAAATAAAGATTATACACATAGGATTATAAATAACAACTGCAATAGATTTATGAATGAGTATTGTTTTTGTTTTTTATTGGCCAACAACGATAAGTGACTTCTTTAAGGTGTAGTTCTGGTGACTACAAAGCACAGACATAACCAGATATCCCAAAAGTGACTTTAGTAAAGTGGCCATATCATTTGTTTGGGGCCAGCCAGCCAGAAGTGAGCAGTACAGGAAATCGTGGCAACATGAGTGTATGAGACCAACTAGTGTACACAAAAACTTTTTGAAAAAATTTTGTTGTAAAGTGTTTGGAAAAATATTGGTTTTGTTTATTTGTTTGGTTGCAAAGCTGTTTTGATTGCCGAATTTTCCTAACCAAAAATCAAATGTAAACATATGCGGAGTCTGCGAACAGAGATAGCTACATACATATATAATATTTTCATGTTTTCTGTCCTTCACTGGATGCACCAGCACCGCTAAGCTGCCACTCTCATGAAATTTAACAGAAAATTGAACATTTTTGTAGTTCGGCAGAGCTGGTGACCCTTCTGGTCCTAAAAGCGTCTTTCTTCGAATGTTTTTTTGTTTTAGATATGTCGATTTCTTTATGTGCTTCAGCGCAGTGGGTTGGTTTCTTTGTTCTACTTTGTGATAACGCTGAATCCAAATGTGCACGAAAAACGTTCCCATGTTTGTGCAGATAAGAGTGGGTTTGAGAGAATATGGGCTTATTTTCCCATTGCGAACATTGAAAGCAAAAGCAATGTTCAAAATTTTGTTTTTGCTTCGATGTAATTGTGTGAACGAACGACAATGTTCGCAGGTGAGAAATATGCGCCAAAATTCTTCTTCCTGCACGAAATAGCCGTAATTTTTCTTCGTGCTAGTTTGTGCAAGTAGTTAAGCAATCGGCTCCTTGAAAAATATATGTATGTAATAATAGTGGCGGTTGTAAAACAGTCATGGTATGTTCTCCATCTAATAAGCCAACTTGACTTTTCTTGTTTTTATTTTAAATGTTGACCACTGCAAATTCATCAAAAAAAAAAAACCTTTTCTGTTTTAAGGAAGCAAGTCCGAACAAATGCGCGATAGTTAATTCGCAATTGTAAATTATAAAGTTCGACTATAAAGTAAAGTTACCAATAGAATGACTTAAGTGATATTTTGCGCAAATCCATTATTTAGTTTATTCGACCATTTCTTAGCTAAGTATTATCTTATTATTTTAGCTAACGTTATTTTCCTTTTTATTTATTCTCCTACGATTGGCTTCTTCTGTGCAAATAAAAACAATTTTATATATTATTTTATCTATAATTTTTTACCTTTATTGTTAAAATTGATAACACTATTTTTTAAAGCTTTAGGTATTTATATTTTTCTTTCTTTATTAATCGATATTTCGCTAACAATTTGTTAGCATCGTCAGGAATCTTTAATTGTTTTTATTTTCTATATATACATACATATATTTTTTTTAATACTATTTTTTCATTTTGTAAAATTTATGAATGTTTGTACATATGTATACATATTCTGGAAATTATTTTTGAATTTTGTATATTTGTTTGTGTTTGTTGAAATCATTTTATTTTTGATGCTAATTCTTCGACCTTTGTTGTTTATTATTTTAATTGTTTGAGCCTTAAGGTCACGGTCACTTGTTTTTTTATAAGTGTTTATTGAATTCAATATTTCGATATCACAATGAAACATTCCTGAAGAAGATATCCATTGTGATATCGAAATATGGAATTCAATAAACATTATAAAAAAAAAACAAGTGACCTTAAGGCTCAAACAATTAAAATAATTGAAATCATTTTTTCAAAATATTGAATGTATGTTTGAATGTATTTGTAGAATTTTGTTGTTTAAAAAATTTTTAAACAAAATAATAGAAAATAAAAACAATTAAAGATTCCTGACGATGCTAACAAATTGTTAGCGAAATATCGATTAATAAAGAAAGAAAAATATAAAGACCTAAAGCTTTAAAAAATAGTGTTGGCAATAAAAACAATTTTTTTTATTATGTGCACCATGTTCAAATTTTATTAAAATTGATTAGATACTCTAGAAGAGGCTATAGGTCCTCCTGGGTTCCCTTCTTTATTCTAGTTTAAAAAAATAAAAATCGTTTATATCTAATTTCATCAAAATTGTGTCACCTATTGAACCATGTCATTTTCCTCACTCAGAAAGGAAAGAGAACGACATATTTATTTTTAAAGGACTTTCAACAAATTAATTAGGCTTTCTGGCAATACTGAACCCCTTTTAAATTAGCACACTGTGGCAATCATGCACTACTTAGAGTTTATACTTGACATATTTGAATTAAACAGCAAGAGGAAAAGACCAAAGTATAAACATAACTTATTGCCTTTTAGGTCTAAAAAATACCTTACTAATGTTTTCTGTCTTTTTCAGCCGTCTATTTGCCCCCAAACATTTTGTTGATGCTGATCAACTTATCAGTAGACTCGAAAAATCTTAAAAGAATGTTTGAAACCCAACTGCTTATTCCAAAATTTCAAACACACCTTTAATACAGAAAACATTTTTTCGCCTTGCAACACTTTTATTAACAACTTCTATACAACGAGCTACCATCGATTACTAAGATTTGTATGTACATATGTATATTTGAAAAGCAAACAAATAATTAAGTTCACTTTTGAATAATTTTTTTGTTCTACATTCAATTTGTAAATCTTCTCCTTAGCCTTAGCTTCAATATAAGAAAGTACAAATATCATTATAATAAAGTAATTACAACATATTATATAATGTACACATAAAAGATATTATTTCAGAGTTGTTTGTTGGTGCGTTGATTTTATTACTTCGAGATTTTAGGCAAATATTGCCCGTCATTCCTAGACCCACAGCTGCCGATGAAATTAACGGTTGGTTAAAGTATTCATTTTTATGGAGATTTGTTGAAACATTGAAACTCACTACGTCACAACGTTCGTGTTAAGTTTCAGAATCTGCTAATAAGTTCTCTAAGCAGTTCCTGAAAATTGGAAATGGTACAATGCTTGTTGATGACACTGGATATACATACGTGACATGCTCGGTTGAGTGACAGAACAATTTTAGCGACAAAGAACAAAGATGTTACTGAATTAAACATGGCTATACAACGAAAGATTTCTGGCGAATTGGTGTCGTATAAGTCTGTAGATACTGTCACCAATGAAGAAGATGTTAATTATCCAATAGAACATTCAAGTATGAACTTAATTATTTATTTGCTTTAAGAGCCAATTGAAATGTATTAATTTAGGTCAAAAAATGAACCTTCAGAAAAAATAGTTGCTGTCTTTTTCAGCTGTCTATATGCCGACGACATTTCGTTGGTGCTAACCAACTCATTTTAAGAATTTTTCAAGTCTACTGATGAGTTGATTAGCACCAACGAAATGTCGTCGGCATATAGACAGCTGAAAAAGACAGCAAATATTTTTTTCAAAAGGTTCATTTTTGGACCTAAATTAATATATCCAATAGAACTTTTGAATTCGTTGGACTTACCAGGATTGCCTCCGTATAATCTCCAATTGAAAGTAGGAGCCACTATTTTTATGCCACGCAATATCAATCAACCCCGTTTGGGCAATGGTACAAGACTTGCTATTAAAAGGTTGATGGCTTATGTAATTGAAGCTACTTCTTTAACTGGAAAATTCAAAGGCGAAGATGTATTTATTCCACGCATCCCCATGATTGCGTCTGACATGCCATTTGAATTTAAATGAATTCAGTTTCCTGTTCGCCTTGCGTTTGCGGTTACCATTAATAAGGAGCAAGGTAAATCCTTAGGAATTTGTGGAGTGATTGAGAGTATCCAGTTTTCTCACATGGACAGTTGTATGTATCCTGTTCGCTCGTTAGTAAACCATCGGTTTTGTATATTTTCACCGAAAATGGGAAAACAACAAATGTTGTTTACTACAGAGCAACCCCTAAAGTGGACTGGCATGAGGAAATCCCAGAAATGGGTAAATGGACCCTGTGGTTAATGATTTTGCCGTGTATTGAAAAAATTGAAATTCCTCCGTGTGACTTGCAGACAATTGCAAACTACATACATATGTATAACGAAATTGAGATTCAACTACATACATATGTATGTACATTCGTCGACACCATCAAATACGGATACGCATCGGTATCTTACCTTCGTATCGCAAAAGGTCAAACGATAATATGCTCTACTATTAGTTTAAAAGCCGGAGTGGCTTTTTTCTAAAAATATCCTCGGTTCCACGTCTTGAATGTCTTCCATGTCATCTTTTCAAAACTTGTATGTGAAAATCATAAAACTAAAATTTCAAAAAAATTCTTTCGCCTGATTCTAAGACTGTTTTAAGCTGCATCAATTCCTACCACCGAAAATATAACATATTTGTGGCTTTTAGATTCTCCGAGATTCTTGAGCCAACGGCAAGTAATAATTGGCGATAGATCACAACAAAAGAAAATGTAGCAGAAGAAGAGATTTCTCAATATTATTTTCAAATATCGTTTTCCGAACCTCTAATATCACAAACCCGATTTTCTAAGTGGAGTAGTATGCTACGTGCAACAGCCTTTGTGTGTCGTTTTATATCCAACTCTCGAACTAAAGTTCATAAAAAAGGCGAAATAGCTCAGGAAGAGAGTTAATAACTGGCGAACCTTATTTACAACAGCAGGCTCAAACCGAGGAATATCACCAAGAAATTTCCTGTCTAAGCAATAAAAAATATATTCCAAAATCCAGCGAAATTTATAAAAAAAAAAATCTCCTAGATGAAAATAATATATTGAGAACAGATAGTAGATTAGTTGCAGATATTCCTCAAGATCAAAGGCAGCTTCTAATATAGCCCAAATCTAGCGACACCACTGAGTTAATTATTCTTGAATCATGAAACAGCTATTAATGAATACGACAAAAATATTCAATATCTAAATTAACAGTAATTTTTAAATCAACAATACGAAAATGTCAATAGTGTAAAATATACAATGCAGTCCCTAAAGCTCCCCAAGTAGCCAAATTGTTTAACAATTAGAGCTGTGCACATATAGAGGTGGCACATTCACTTACAACAAGTTCTTGAATATTAGCCATACGTAATTTCATGGCTAGAAGAGGAATTCCGCAAGAATGTATATGAGCGTGAGCTCCGTGCGCCACTTTTAGACGTTGTCCGAAATGAATTCGTTTAAGTTTTCATCAGTACTACGACGCGATGGAACTTCAACCCGCCAGCCGAAACTCATATGGGAGGTGCTTGGGAACGCTTAGTTTGCTCGATAAAACAATATTGTATAAAATAATGCCCACAAGAGCTCCTGATGATGAAATTTTGTGAAGTCTGTTATTAGAAGTGGAGAGCATTGTAAACTCTAGGCTACTAGCCTACGTATCGGTCGACGATACATCTAATAAAGCTGTTACTCCCAATCATTTCCTTGTTTGAAAATGATTAGGAGTAACAGCGGTTTGAAACCATTATCCAGTTGCATTGATAGTGACAGAGTCTTAAGACTCCACTGGTTTTTATCGCAACAATTTGCAAACATATTTTGGAAAAAATGGTTGGCAAAATATTTGCCTACAATAACATGCAGGACCAAGTGGTTTGAAAAGCAAAAAAAATGGTAAGTCAAGGGGACTTCATTATAGTGGTTGATCCTTCGCTACCTCGAAATGTTTGGCTAAAGGGAAAGGTTATTGTTTAAGTTGAATCTAAAATCGTTTTTCGTAATTGTATTATTGCTTATATTATTTGCAACCGCTCTACTAGAATCTGAAAGATACTCCTTTTCTTACATCTTTGTATTTTCGGAGTAACTTTGTGATTCTAGCGAGTGAAAGTAACGGTTCAATTAGGCATTGTTTTCACCATTTTGCAATCACTTAACTTGTTAAGCGAACTCTAAGCTGAACACTAGCGAATCCTTTCTGCTAAGGTAATACAGTTAAACCTCTATTAACCGGGCCTCTATTAACCGGCTACATCTATTAACCGGCATGCAGATCTTTTTGATTTTTTACCTCTACTATCCGTGCTGTGGTTTTTTACCTCTATTAACCGTACTTTACCTCTATTATCCGTGCAGCATTCATGATTTTTTATTTATTATGTTAATTTGAATCCGGTGATTCCCCTTTTCAATGTGTGGACACAATTGTACTACGTGCTTCTACTTTAATTCATTATGTAAGTGAAATTTGATCTGTTAACACCTGTATGAATTGAATTCTTGAATAAAAACAATTTAAAAAAAAAATGAAATTTTATACGTTTTAATAAAACCTCTATTAACCGTGTATTTCGATTATCCGTGCTAGTCCCGGTCCCGCGCGAGCCGGTTAATCGAGGTTTAACTGTACTTTAAATAAACTGATCTTGTGATCTATACTTATTTATTAATTAATTAATTATTGTGCAAAGTTGCTAACAGCCCATGGTATTGTGGAAAGACCTATACCTAAGCTATCAGTTTTAGACGTGGCTTCCCAATCGGAATTTGCTGAAGGAAATACTTCTCGTCAAATTGCGGGGGGGCAATGTTGCCGCCACTGGCAAAACTGAATAAATACCCCCAATTTATATCTTTGCATTTACTAATCCATTACATCGAATGTCATTTATATATATATTTTATTACCGGAATTGATGGTTCCGGGTTTATATACAAAGTATAAATAGCTCCATATTTATTATAAATAGCTCCATTTTTAAGTATTTCTTAATTATAAAAGGGTGTGGTAACAACATTCAGTATAATTATTTTTTATAAAATATTAAAGCTTATATTTTAATGGTTTCCATGCCACCAAGCAAGCACTTTAATATAATTGAAAAACATTGCAAATTCCTAAATGTTAAATTTAATTTATACGAACTTTAATATAAGGAATTTTAATATAAAATTTATACTGAAAGAGCTCCATTGTTTCTTTATTCAAAACAGTGGAAACCATAAGCGAGGCGATTACCTCTTGTGACATATATTAAATGAACTTAACTGAAATACATCGCATCAATATTTACTGGTCAGTTTTGAATCATTTTATATCAACGCCAACTGAAAAGAAATCAGCCGTGTCAATATTGTCAGCAGGCTTGTCCTTGGTCAGTCATGACCAACGTTGAGTCAATGCTGACTAGTAAACAGCATTAGAGTGAACAGTTCAGATATATGTTCTATGGACGATATTGTTACAAATTTGGTCGTGAACGGACCGATTGTGATTGTTCTAGAACGTACTAAATCATCGTTATTTTATATGTGCGTATATTGTCTTGTTATTATTTGTAAATGAACACAGGAGGTATATACGCGCATGCATACATAGAAGCTTGTTGATAAACAAAGCGGCAGCACAGCGAGTGTGCACATACTGACACACATGTGTGGATAAATAAGCACAACAGCGAAATAAAAGAAACCACCACCGCACGATACAATATTCGTGTGTGCATGTATGTGCGCGACTCAGATGCTTGAGTTTTACTGCCGCGTGTATGTATGTCGGTGTGTGTGTATATCTTTTGTTCATGATGATTCATCGCACATCGCATGTATGTCGGTGTGTGTGTATATCTTTTGCTCATGATGAGTCATCGCACATCGCACTATAGATGTGGCGTGATTAGCTTCTGTAAACGTCTAGAATGTTCTAGTAATGATCATTGGAGGTATAAGAGCAGCGAAGCTCAACGCTGGATAGTCAGTCGATTTTTAGCTGCGCTAACGTGTAAAGTGTCTTAAGTAATAAAAAAGTGATTAAGTGAAAGTGTTGTTCTTTTAGTAAAGTGTTCTTAGTAAAGTGTTTACAAGTATAGTGTGTTCAAATAAATAAAGTGTTGAACTGTTGGTTATTGTAAACTGAAGACGTGCGTGTTTTAACTTCATTACAATTAAAGAATCTACGAGAAACGTTTTGAAAAGGTTAAAACGTAACAATATAATGCATTTATTAAAGAAGGAAGCAAAACCACGCGTACTCAAAAGTTTCGGTAAGTTTTCTCACATTGGCTTTAGGAAAATGATAGAAACTTTGTTCTACGTGATGATGGATATTTCTTCATCAATGTTGGTCATATATTGAACCGGCTAAATGGCCGTCACTGTTCTTGTAGGAAAAAAATTGTTCTCCCAAAATTTTTGAGGGATAATATATGAAAAATTTCTCCGCTATTGTGTTTACACAACTTTAGACTGTTCAGACTGTTTTGTGACTTCGTCAATAAAAGCATACGTATAATTATTTCATAATAGTCGCCAACAAGAACAAAGAATCCAGTACGCAACTCACGAACAGGTCAGCTTACAAGTACGTGCGAGTTACGTATGTGAGCCCACATACTCAACCAACCCTCGTTAATGCTAACGATATTGAATTTATAATACCAAAATACCTACATACATAAATAAATGAAACACTTTATGCCATTGACATTTAAAATTTTACGAGGAAAAACATTTGAAGGTATCAAATTCTGTTCTTACGTACTACATAGTAAAGCAAAATAAGCAACACATTCACGCCCGTATTCATAAGAACTATTGAAGATTTATTACACGTTTATTTGACAAATATTCCGTAGAAATACGTCAAATAAGAGCTTAATAAACTTACAATAATTATTATGAATATGACCTTTACTCATTAAACCACTTGAAAATAAAAAACATTAAAGAAACTTAACTACTTACTCCATAATTCCCATGAACCAAATGAGTATCATAAATGATCAAACAAACCTTTAACACAGTTCTATGATTTATGAAAAATCAAACCTATAAGAAAAAGAATAAAATTCTGACATGAGACTACATGTGTACATCTAAAATGCCAGCAACAAGCGGCAATGGTAGTATTAACTACTTATCAACCTGCATGTTGCTGGTTCATTTATAGCACGATAAAGTAAGATTTAGATCAATAAAGTGTCTGGTGGATTCACAATCGGTGACCGAAAGCACTTGTATTATGACGAATCTGTATATACCTTTTGGTAAAGGGTATAAAAACCCAATATAAAAATTAATAGAACATTTCTGTTAAAAATTAATGGGAATTATTCAAATTTAATTTTAAATAAAATAAAAATAGAAACCTTAAAATATGAACTAAAACTTTTTGTGTTTGAACCTAAACACTTCTTCAGAGTCGAAATAAAAATATTAAAACAAAAATAAAGAAGTCTTCAATTTCCTACGAGCAAGAAGTCTTTCATTAGTTTACGCACATGTTACATATCGTGTACTGATAACAAACATGTAGCCAGCCGTTCAAAAATGTACACATGACCTGCCATGTATGCTACTTTCTTTTTTTTTTTTATTTGTTAGCCTCTGGTGGGAATCGAACCACTAAGCCTCAAGACTGGTGAGCAGCCAACATACCCACTCAGCCATCGCAACATTTAAAACGAATGCGATAATAGGCAATTTAATTAAAGAGTTATTTAGCGTGTATGTGTGTATGTTATTATTTGAATTTTGGTTTAACTCTGCACTACGTTTCAGCTAGCTTATAGCCAGTACACAAAAAGTTTGTAATTCACTTTTCGATTGTATTGTAGCTAATTTGAAGCTAGTCCATAAAAGTTAACGTAAAGTTAATTATTTTAGTAGTCCGACAGGGATATTAAACAAATGTAAAAAAAAAGTTGATAGTTCTCGTGACGTCAGAGCCAAATGTGAATGTGGTTTTTTCATGCCAAGTGCTATAGAAAGCCTATATAGAAGGTTACAGCTTTCGTATACTGCACCCCTGTCCTATTCAACAATACCTTTTTTTCATAATTTGAATAAATCCATCTACGTTTGTTTCGATTATGGTGTTTTAGATTCTTGGATTTTTGTAAACTTTAACACACTCTGAAGAACTACATCTAACAGTCCGCGGGATTCCAATTTACATGAAAACTGTTCCCGTACTCAAAGTTCGTGCAAGTGAGAGTGCGTTTGAGAGAGAAACATTCTTGTTCTTCTCTCCACGAAACAGCCCCCACTTTTTCTTCACCAACAACAATCAACTGTTGCAAAAAGCAAGCACTAACAGACAAACAATGTCATCTGAATCAACAAACACAACAAAACTTTTGACGTACCTGCAAAGAACTCTAAAATCTAAATGCGTACAGAAAAACATTTCATTTTCCCAAAATGTGTTTAAATTTTCATTACAGTATCAAAATATGCCATGTTATTTTTTGGGATAGAAATGTGGTTTTTGGTGTTGCTGTACTTTTGTGCACTTATGTCTGTCATCTTACCGGACTTTATCAGAAAAGTACAGGATCAAACTTAATATTGTCACTTTTATGCCACTTGTACCCTAAGTCCCTCAAGTAGTAACATGATAGGTAATAGTTAAGTTAATAAAATTTTATTTTATAATACAATAACAAAAATAATTAGTAAGATTGTCAAACTGAAACGTTCATTTTATACAAAATATCTACACATGAAAGAGACAAAATATATTTTTCTATTACATTTATATTAAATTACTTTTTCAGGCTCAAGTTCAATCCTTTGTTTGTCACTTTTAAATCAATATCAATTAAGTGAAGAAAAATAAAATGTTGTATAGCTTGGTGGACAACCGGATGTCTCTGGGTAGCAAACACCCTTCATCAGCACCCTATGAAAATGTGGACGTGTCAAATTTCAAAATTTTGACACAGCCGCAACCAAAGCTCACGCAATTTTACTTTCTACTTAAATACATACATATATACTTAACTAACATTAACCAAATCAATGATCTTTTTTGTAGTCTATTTTATGGTTAAAAGTGGCCAACCAAGGGTTGAACTTGAGCCTGAAAAAGTAATTTAATATAAATCATAGTTCAATGTAATTAAAATTTCAGTAAAATATATTTTTCTATTTTTACAGAAGTCATAGGAAAAATTTTGAATAAATAAATCGTCAACTCAAATTGTTAACTAGTTGTCTCCCTTGAAAAAAAATTAAGGTACATGTAAAAGATGTCACTAACAATTGTTAGTTACATACATCTTTGAAAGCATTCCAACTAGTATTTTATTTCATTTGTAATAAAATCGTATACAACATTGACTACTTTTTTCTGTATACAATAACCGTCTAATTCATAAAAATTATAACAGGTTTATAAAGCTCTTATTTAACAGATTTTCTTTTTTTTTTTTGGTCTGAAATATATAAATATATAAATATATATAAATATATATATATATATATATATATATATATATATATATATATATATATATATATATATATATATATATACATATATATATATATATATATATATATATATATATATATATATATATATATATATATATATATATATATATATATATATATATTTATATATATATATATATATATATATATATATATATATGTAAATATATATATTGTTATATATAAATATATATATATAAATATATATATATATAAATATATACATAAATATATATATATATTTATATATACAATATATAAATATATATATTGTTACGTTTTAACCTTTTCAAAACGTTTCTCGTAGATTCTTTAATTGTAATGAAGTTAAAACACTCACGTCTTCAGTTTACAATAACCAACAGTTCAACACTTTATTTATTTTAACACACTAGACTTGTAAACACTTTACTAAAAGAACAACACTTTCACTTAATCACTTTTTATTACTTAAGACACTTTACACGTTAGCGCAGCTAAAAATCGACTGACTCTTCAGCGTTAAGCTTCGCTGCTTTTATACCTCCAATGATCATTACTAGAACATTCCAGACGTTTACAGAAGCTAATCACGCCACATTTATAGTGCGATGTGCGATGACTCATCATGAACAAAAGATATACACACACACCGACATACATACACGCGGCAGTAAAACTCAAGCATCTGAGTCGCGCACATACATGCACACACGAATATTGTATCGTGCGGTGGTGGTTTCTTTTATTTCGCTGTTGTGCTTATTTATCCACACATGTGTGTCAGTATGTGCACACTCGCTATGCTGCCGTTTTGTTTATCAACAAGCTTCCATGTATGCATGTGTGTATATACCTCCTGTGTTCATTTACAAATAATAACAAGACAATATACGCACATATAAAATAACGATGATTTAGTACGTTCTAGAACAATCACAATCGGTCCGTTCACGACCAAATTTGTAACACTGCCGCCCGCTCAAGCCTGTTCGTCCCGAACAGGCCCAGAACCACTACTTCCGTACCTTGCGAGTCGTTCTAAGTGTACAACCTTCATTTTGGATCGGTGGCTGTTATGCTTCTGTATCCTATATACAACGTCGTTCAACCTCTTAATCACCTTATACGGTCCATCCCAATGCGTTTGTAATTTGGGAGACAATCCTTTCTTCCTTTGTGGGTTATATAGTAGAACCAGTTGTCCCTCGCGGAATCCGTCGGAATTAGCAGCTCGATCGTATCTGGCTTTCATTTTATCGCTGACTACTCGAATTCTGTTGCGTACAAATTCGTGTAGGTCATGCAAGTCGCTTTTCTCCTGTGAAGAATTCTCGGCATCCTCATTCTTCGGTACAGGTTTTATGCCAAATTCCAAATCTCCAGGCAGTCTGAGTTCTGTTCCAAAGACAATTTTTGCTGGTGTTTTAGACGTTGAGTCATGTACGGCGGACCTGTATGCCAACAAAAATTTTTGAATGTGCTCATCCCAGTCTCTCTGATGGTCGCTCACTACTTTCCTCAGGTATTCCTCCAGCGTGCGGTTAAATCTTTCAACCATACCGTCAGATTGCGGGTGAAGCGGTGTTGTCCTGGTTTTTCTTATTCCATAGAGCTCGCACATTTCCTTAAAAATTGCAGACTCAAAGTTTCTGCCTTAATCGGAATGCAACTCCATCGGAACACCATATCTGCACACCCAATTATTGATGAAAACATTTACCACCGTTTGAGCCTCCTGGTTTGGTATGGGGTATACTTCTGGCCATTTGCTGAAATAGTCCATCACCACAAGGACATAACGATTACCAGCAGTACTGACTGGAAAAGGACCTGCTACATCCATAGCTATTCGCTCAAAGGGCGCACCTGAATTGTACTGCTGCAGGTGTGCTGGACCCTTCGCCGCTATACATTCCTTGCAGTTCGCTATCCAGTCGGCTACTGATTGTTGCGCTCCAACCCAGTAAAAACGCTGCTTTACCTTTTCCAGTGTTTTATTAACTCCAAGGTGACCTCCACTGGGACCATTGTGGAACTCTCGCAAAACTTCCGGTATCTTAGATGATGGTACAACTATTAAGTAAGAAGTAGTTTTGCCATCCGCACTTTCCCATATACGGTATAAGCATCCGTCTACCAGCTGCAAGCTGCTCCATTGTGCCCAATAAGCTTTAGCGAGGGGGCTCTCAGCCGCCATTTCATTGCGTGCAGGCCTGCTATCTCTCTGTTTAGCAGTTATTATTTTGCTGAGCACCGGGTCATTTTCCTGTGCAGTTGGCCAGTCTTCGTGAGAGTCTATCTGCGTTAGCCGAACATCAATGACGCACTCTTTCTGCTCGTTTCCCCATTGGTATGATCGTGACTTCTTGGTCAGCTGTTGTTGGCCTGCCCTTTTGCTCGGCCTCTGTCGAGATACAGATCTAGTACGCCTCCTGGGAGCTTTACAGTTGCGCTGAAAGTGGCCTATCTTTCCGCAGTTAAAACACTTAGCTCGGCCTTTGTTCGAGATTTCGGCCAACGCTTGCCTCTTTAATCATACCGGCCAAGCCATCTCCTGGCTCATGAACTACCTCTAGCTCCCGTATTTTGTGGACCTGTGGCCTTGAAATTAGTCTGGCTGTCTCCTGGGCCAACGCAAATGATACGGTTTCGGCGAATGACGGCTTTTGTGTTGCGCACACAGCAACCTTAATGTCG
The DNA here is from genome assembly GCA_963662145.1 of Sturmia bella. Taxonomy (NCBI): domain Eukaryota; kingdom Metazoa; phylum Arthropoda; class Insecta; order Diptera; family Tachinidae; genus Sturmia; species Sturmia bella. The sequence continues at coordinate 30,000,324 of OY759170.1, forward strand.
GGATCTCGGATTCCGTTCACAAATGCCTCCGTCTTGAAATGGTCCAAAAACGAGTAGCTCTCTCCAGGATAGCTAAGCTGCACCAGACGCTCAATCTCCATTGCGTAGTCCTGAAGAGTCTCATTGCCTCTCTGCACTCTGCCTCTCAGCTCCATCCTGTGGATTTCTTTCTTGTGTTCTCCACCATACTTTCGTTGCAGAGCTGCCATGATGACTTCATAATTGTCTCTAGATGAAGCGGGCACAGTTTCCAGGACATGTGCAGCGACACCCTTCAACGCCAAAATTAACTCAATGCACTTCTCTTCCTCCGTCCATGCATTTTTATTGGCCACAGTTTCAAACTGAAACTTAAAAATGTTAAAAGGTGTGCTGCCGTCAAAGGTGGGCGCTTTTATTTTGCTCGCTTCCGGAATTACTCGCACCGGCCCCTCCTGTAGCTGAAGGTTGTGTATCCTAGCTTCCAGGCTATGAAGCTTTTGATCGACATCATTTTCCAGGGCAACAAATTTTTCTTCCATGGCATTTACTCTCTGGTTTATAGCCGAAGAAAGCTTCATCAAATTTTCATTCGTTGTCGTATGCTTTGCGTTTATTTCTGCTAGAAGCATTTCATTATTCGACTTCATCATTACATTTGTTGCATTAGATGCCTCTTGAATAGACTGCATCATGGCAGCAAACATCGAGTTTAAGTCCATGCCACTCGTAGCTGCTCGTGTACTCATCTCCAGTTCTTCTTTTTCTTCGAAGTCATGAGTATTGATGTCCAGACCCAACCGATCAAACTCCTCCATTAGCCTCTTCTGCAGCTCCACTTTGTTACCAGTTGTGGGCAGATCCAATTTGCACAACTCCTTTTTCAGTTGTTCCACTTTAAGCTCGTCGAACTTCATTTTACAATTTCACTTCTGACACCAATTGTTACGTTTTAACCTTTTCAAAACGTTTCTCGTAGATTCTTTAATTGTAATGAAGTTAAAACACTCACGTCTTCAGTTTACAATAACCAACAGTTCAACACTTTATTTATTTTAACACACTATACTTGTAAACACTTTACTAAGAACACTTTACTAAAAGAACAACACTTTCACTTAATCACTTTTTATTACTTAAGACACTTTACACGTTAGCGCAGCTAAAAATCGACTGACTCTTCAGCGTTAAGCTTCGCTGCTTTTATACCTCCAATGATCATTACTAGAACATTCTAGACGTTTACAGAAGCTAATCACGCCACATCTATAGTGCGATGTGCGATGACTCATCATGAACAAAAGATATACACACACACCGACATACATGCGATGTGCGATGACTCATCATGAACAAAAGATATACACACACACCGACATACATACACGCGGCAGTAAAACTCAAGCATCTGAGTCGCGCACATACATGCACACACGAATATTGTATCGTGCGGTGGTGGTTTCTTTTATTTCGCTGTTGTGCTTATTTATCCACACATGTGTGTCAGTATGTGCACACTCGCTATGCTGCCGTTTTGTTTATCAACAAGCTTCCATGTATGCATGTGTGTATATACCTCCTGTGTTCATTTACAAATAATAACAAGACAATATACGCACATATAAAACAACGACGATTTAGTACGTTCTAGAACAATCACAATCGGTCCGTTCACGACCAAATTTGTAACAATATGTTTATTTATTAGTAGTATTTGCAATACTTTTTGGTAATTACAATTCTTAATAATTTGTACTTTTAATTACATAAGCTCTGATCAAAAATGAACATTTTTAATAAAATAAACTACTTTACTTCGAAAAACGTTTATATTCATTTCATTTTTCACATCATTTGGCATCAAATTGAATAGATTCAACCCTTTGAAAAAAATCGATCTTTGCATTGCGCTGGTGTTTGCACGTTGCAATCTAAAGTCTAGTGCATTCCTTATGTTATATGGTTGCACCTCTCCAACATACCTAATTTGCTCGCCAAGATACTCTGGTGTTTTGCCTGTTTTCATTTTTTGTATGAAATAGATAGTATTAAGCTGCAGTCTCTGTTGTACATTTAGCCATTTGAGAGTTTCTAACATATATCTTATTGATTCCATACAAATATGTCAAATAACAGTCTTATAAGCCTGTTATAATTTTTATGAATTAAGGGGTAAATATATTAGTGGCAATTTGTAAAAGATTAAAAAATTTTTGAAAGGCAAGCAGCTGGTTACACTCAAAGGTAGTGAAATATTCTATTTGTTCAGAGTACGTTACCAATTTTACCCGAAAAGAATTTATTGTATTGCGAATTGGGTAAATGAGAGCGCTCATGAAATTGCATTATGTCTCTTAATTTACTGCACTTAACCCGTAATTTTTCTCCGGGACAGATTGTGAAACTGTCAAATGACTTTACCAGCTGTTAATAATAATAATTACCAGCTATTTAACATTTCCGAAAATGGAGGCGTGCAAATATTTTTCATAAGAATTTTCAGATATGCATGCTATGTTTGAAAATCTAAGTGGAAAACTAGCTCTGATCCCGTACTTAATATTGCGATGTTGAAATACTAGTTAATTGATAAACATCAAAACTGTTATGTTAGTTCATTCAGATGAACTTTTGTTCGTTATTGCTTGATTTTTGCAACAGCAGATTGTTTAACTACTTGCCCAAACTAGCACGAAGAAAAGGTGAGGGCCGTTTCGTGCAGGAGGAACAAGAATATTTCTTTCTCAAAAGTTCTCTCACTTGCACGAACTTTGACTACGGGAACAGTTGTCGTGCGAATTGAGATCGCAGTGTTGAGTACGGGATTACTATTATTACAAAATAGCTTTCGTTAGTATTATAGTTATACGAAAACAGCATACATACATTTAATTCGCAATCAATCTTTATTGTGTAAAAACGTTTATATATGTATGTATATACATACATACATATATACATACATACATATATACATACATATGTATGTATGTGAGTATGATGTTTATACTTCAATGTTTTTATTAGAAAATAGCTGCATAACATTTCTCGGGCTTCGAATGTCGTTTAGTGCGTTCCAACAAAATTGGGCAAGTTGTTTGAGAGCATCTTTTGTTTGCACGCATTTTACCTGGAACAAACTTACTGTCGGAGTACTTTCAAGTTTCTAGTCGTTATAAGGCACATATGTTTTTGATTGGATTTAAGGATTAAAAATTAAGGTTCACTTGAGTTTTAAAGAGCTTTGTAAGTTCTTGCAATGAAAAATGAATAATAGTGTTTAAGATTATGAGTTTTTAATAAATTGTAAAGCTTTTTATGTTGTAGTCTTGCAAGTCCTGGGAGTGCATTAAGGCTTTTAGTATTGCAGCTTGTTAGAAAGATATTAAAAAAGGAAAATGTTAGTCAAAAGCTAATTATGTATTTTAATAATGCATAAAAAATTATATTAACAAAAATTAAAACTTACACGACAATTGTCATCACATATCAGTTGTTGTTGTTGTTGATTTGTTGATTCCGCAGAACTTGTCGAGTTTGCAAATGATGTACTCACTACTGAATGGGCACTTAAACAATCACTTCCTTTAGCACCATTTATTTCCGCTGTGAAGAGCCTGCGACAAAAGGATGGTGTTGATTTATTGAAATTCATATTTTTAGCAGTATTATTTTGTATAAGTGAAGTGACAGGAGAATGCTCTGATAGCGAGCAAATGTCCCAAAAAGTATTAGCGTTTGAGCGATTAATTGAAAAAAAATGTTGATTGTTTACAGGATTTGCTTGTGTTGGCTGTGTAAAATTAGAGTCATGTGATGAATTTGGGTGGGAACTCTCAATGACCATATACGAACTATTATCACTAATCAAATGCGGTGATTGATGTTGAGCAGCTTTAGTTTCATGCCGTTCTAAATCGTATGAAGTGACTGCAGATTTTGGTAGAACATGATCATAATTGCAGTTTCTTGGTGCCAATGTTTGTTGCTCTTCGAAATGTTTATCCTTCGTCATTTTGGTATTTGGTGTAGAATTTCGAGAATTGTTACAAGTAAGTTGTTCAATTAAAAATTTTTGTTGCAATTCAAAAGATTTATGCAAGTTACGATGCTCCTCTTCCTGTTGAGCCAATAAGTGTAGAAGATGCAATTTTTTGTTCATTTCAGAGTGATTAAATGAATTTACAGATGGGGTTGCTTTACTTGAACTACATGATGCCGTTGTTGATGCCGAAGATGTCAACCTCAATTTTGAGCTTTTATTTCGATCCAAACAAGGTGATGAAGTATTTGATTTTCGCGTTTGGGTACAAGTTTTCGGTTTTCGCATCTGGGGAGAAGTAGGGGATGAGGATCGTTTTGTTTTGCACACAAAATGTAAATACTGCGTTGGGGTTTCTGTGTTGTAAGGTGATGTGGAGGCGACAGCAGACTGTGCCAATTTACTTGAAGTTATTTTCGGCGGAGTATTTGGTGATTTAAATTCCATTTTTTTTACTTTTTTTGCTTTCGATTCAATCGTGTCTCTGTGCGCTCTTATTGCTGCAGACCTTGACTTTCCAGCCAATTTACGGGTTGCATTCGAAGGAGTTTTAATTCCAGTTTTTTCGCTATTTATAACCTTTTGCTGCTGCATATGTTCAATAAGGGCTTTTGATGGCCCCTCTAAAGTAAAAGATGATGATCGTACTAAATTAGTTTCTGGCGAATTATCTGAACCTTTAATTAAGCTTTGTGATCTGCATGAAGATGAGTGATTGGTAGTGTTTATTTTTATGGACGGACTAGTAACTGAACGATTAATAGTACTGAGTAAAGTCGATGGACATAGCTTACTGTTTTTATAAACCCTTTCAGGACTTGTTTGGGGTGAGTTGGTCTCAGTGCTTATTGCCTCAAACTGTTGAATTTTTTCGCAAACATTTTGTTCTCGAGTAAGAGATGTTTTTTTCGTATTTTGTGAGCTTCTATCTCTGTTGTTATGTTTGATATTAATTTGGCTCAGTTCTTTATTTGACTGTGTAATCATGCTTTTACAACTTTCATCTGAACTATGTTCTTGACTGCAATCCATAGACTGAAGTTGGTTTTCTGATGTTATAGCAAGATCACCACTTTCGGTGCCGTTTAGATTAACACACCAACTTTTTTGTGCCGCTAAAGGTGTTGGAGGATTTAAGCAAATTGAAGGTATAACTGTTAACCGTTTGGCTTTCTCACCAGCTAATAATAAATTATTGGGTAGTTTGTTTGGTGTGTTGCTGGTAATTAACTGCTTTGGGAGATTATCAGCGGAAATCACCGCACCTTCTTTTGATACTTTAATTACATTGTCTGTAAAATTGTCATAAATCAGTGTCTCAGACTTTTGTAATTTTGTTAGTTTTTCTTTATTATTATTTAGAAGAGATGAAGACTTAGCATTTTTTGCTGTTTCTTGTTGTTTATCTAAAATTTTATTCAATATGTCTATGGATTCTGCACTTTTTTTTAACCTATACTCATCATTTGGTTGCAATTGGTGACAAATATTGCCGACGGTTTTTGGTAAGTAAGTAGAAGTTTCAAAATTTTTATTCCATTCATGAGTGTTACTATGTTCCTTTTGTCTCCGTTTTCTTAAGCGTTGTTCAATACAGATAGCCTCTTCTTTGAGTTTTTGCATTTGCCAACGTTTTTCCGCAGTCATCTAACACAGTTAAAAGAAAAAGTTTTAAGTTATAATTATTTTAGGTCTAAAAATAGACCATCTCAATGTTTTCTGTTTTTTTCAGCAGTCAATGTGCCGCCAACATTTCGTTGATGCTAATGAACTCATCAGTAGACTCGAAAAATCTTATAGGAATTTCTGAAACCCAACAACTTATTTCAAAATTCCCATGAATGTTCAAACAAACATTTAATACGGAAAACATTTTATTATACCTATGTACATATGTATGTATATACATTTAAAGCAAATAAATAATTAAGTTCATTTTTGAATATTCAAAAACTTTCAAAAATACAAATCGTAGCAACCGGTGGTAACTCGTTGTATACAAGTTGTTAAGACAAGTAAGTGTTGCAAGACAAAAAAATGTTTACTCTATATTGTTTGGCATAAGTAGTTGGGTTTCAAACATTCCTTTAAGATTTTTCGAGCCTACTAATGAGTTGATTAGCATGAAGGAAATGTCGGCGGTATATAAACGGCTGAAAAAGACGGAAAACATTAAAAAAGTCTATTTTAAGTCCTAAAATAATACATTTTAATTAGCTCTTAAAGCAAGTAAATAAGTTGATGTTTAAATTATAAATTAACAGATCAACTTTGGTACCTATTTCCTCCATTCGTCGGGTAAAAATTAAAAACAAACAGCTTGTCTTTCACCAAGTTATGTAGGGGGAGGACAAAACGTTCATATATGTAGTATGTGATTGACTCTAGAATTTTACAATACCTGCATTTGATTATACTCACCAGAGGCGGTAATATGGGCTCTCCTCCAATGTAAAAAATCGATATATATTTTTGTGGTGGCGGTGGAGGCGTTTGTCTATCTACATTCTCCATTATGGTGAGGTCACGGATGGAGAAGTATTCTGTTTGCAAATGTATTTGTTGGTCATGCAAGTTCTGCAGCAGATAATCCATTGAAATTAGATAATTACACAAGTTAAAAAAATCAATTGATTTCTTGAAATGAAAAAAAAATTGTTTCAGTTGTTCTGTGCTATATAACTCACTACTAGAACCTGCTAATACCAAAAATTTTAAATTTTTGTGTTCCTTAAATTTTGTGGTTGCTATCAGAGGGCGAAGTCGGTCGGCTAATAGCCGGCTAATAGCCGCCGCCGATGAATTTCCGAGTATCCTAGCCGCCGCCGATAGGTGCGGCTAAGATCGGCTAACGGCTCAGCCGAATTACCAATTTAATTAAATTGTATGTTATATATATGATATTTCAATTATTGTGGGTCTTCTTTTCTGAGATCTTAAGAGAGTAGAAACTGGAACAGTTTGCGAGACTTTTAAAAAATTTTATGGAAATTTTTCAACTTTTTAGAGATTAATATTCAAAATTATTACTGTTGTTATTTTGGGCATCTTCATAAAAGATTAAAATGAATTTGAAATAAGTTTTTAGGGAAAAAAGTATTTCACACAAATTCTATTTTAAAATACATTTTATTTTTATGATAACACCACTAAAAGCCGTAAATACGTTATAAGGGTTTATATATGAAAAATATTTGTTCAATTATGAAAATTTTAATTTGTTTTGAAAAGGATCTAATAATAACATAAATTATTTGGAATGGTTTGGATTACGACTTTTTAGACCGATCAATTTTGTTTTTTCTTCTTCAGATGTTGATCCATTTATCTCATTCCAACAAATTTTTAACTTAATGATTTTTAAATGTAGAAATAATGTGTAAATCGACACACAATCAAAATGATTTAAAATTGATTTTGTGCCGTTACATACAGAAACTCCAAAATCGATAATAAAAATAGGCGATTTCAATCCGAGGAAATTGATTGATTTTAATCTTCGAAAGAAGCTTTTTCGGAATTGAAATGTCTTTCGATCGAAATTGATTTCTGTAACAGGCCTGTATATACAAATTTTCATAAAAAAAATTTGGGGGAATAAAAAAAATAAGCAAAAAGATGGATATTTTAAAGTTTTCCTTAGTCACGTTATTTTTGCGGTTGGGGCACGATATTATGAAGATTAGTATTCGAGTTGCTAAGTATTCGTCTGGTTTATGATGTTCATATTTGACAAAATAAAGCGAATATTTAACGAAATTTTATAATAAAACGGTACTAATTAAAACAAGTAAAGAGTGCTATATTAGGCCTTGTTTTGTTAGACATTAGCCGACCGTTAGCCGACACTTTGCCTAGCCGCCGCCGACAAAAAATTTTTGGCTATTAGCCGGCTAAAAGCCGCCGCCGGATGTTTTCTTGCTTAGCCGCCGCCGACCGTCATTTATTATCGACTTCGCCCTCTGGTTGCTATTAGAGCTAGAGCTGGAAAACAATCGATGGTACTATCAATAAGTTGTAGCTTCTTTTTATGAACTATCGATATCTTTTTCTCGATAGAGATAAATAAATTAATCGAACTCGATACCCGGTACGGATGAAAGAACAAACTCCGAAAAATTTCATACAAAAAAAAATGTTACCAACCCATACACAATTTGTGTATATATGAGCACCAGCCCCATGTGCAAAAGAAACCTGAAAAAATGTCAACAAAGAGTTTGCTATCCCTTTTATTTTCATTTTTGGAACGAAGTTCCTTAACGCGGCTTGCTGGTAGTGCAAATTAGTAGAAATCGTCACGCGTGTGACCTTTTTAAATGTATTGGTTGTTACGGCCGCAGTGACCAGAGGGAGCCGGCTATTTATTGTGTGTGGTTCATTGTGGAACGCATGAGACTATTTTTTTATTTATTTATTTTTTTTTTTGCGGGGAGGTTCCTACCCTTCCCTCTGGGTGCGCCGGCATAAAATTGAAACTAAAAAGAAGTAGACAACAAAAACAAGAACAAACTACTACGAAGGGTTTTGTGTGCCACACCAGCGATGACCGCTCGCTTCCTTAATGTGGAGGAACTGATGTTGGGTTCCTCATTTTGCCCTCCCGACCGTGTTGCAAAACTTGGTCCACTTTGATTTTTTTTTTTGCAACCCCAAAATCCCACCGTCTTCTCCTTCCTTACCTCATGCCTCTAACCAATTAATTTTTTTACTCCATTTTCATAATTGAATTTTTAACGCAATTTATTTTTTTTTCTTTCTAATCTTAAAACTAACATTATTTTTCCTTACTCTATTGTATAGCCTAGTTATCTAGGATATAATAAAAACTATATATGTATACATAAAATACAAAAAAAAATTACATGTAACAGAAATTCCCTAACACTGAATAAAATATATCTACAAAAATATAATCACTAACAATTAAATATCTTATTTTTTTGTACCTAAAAAACTTCACACACGGCTATACGAAGAGGGTGACTTTGGATCTTTATTATCACCAATAGAAATTTATTTTTTACTCTATTATTTCACAGCTAAAACCTTTTTTCTCCTAACGTGCTATAGGGGGGAGGGGGGGGGGGGGGGGATCGCCAATATCTAACCTAAAAGAGCTCTCTGAGGCTAGCTAAAGATTCTTCAATTTTCGAACCAAGATTACCCGCAAAAATGTTACCAAAATTTCCTATAGCTGTTGTTCGGTAGCAAAAAGGTTTTTATTTCCTGCTACGTTTGCTTTTTAGTTATGCCCACACATCTATTTCGTATGCTAATTCGAAACTTTAGTTTGGCATACCTTCGGGCGTTTATTTAAATTATATTAGTTCTAACGCATTCGCCGTGGGTTTTATTTTTTTGGCAAAAATTTAACACAATATTTCATAAACACAAAAAAATTAAACAATTTTGACTCAACTACACTTATACACTACACTGACGCTAATTTAATTTTTTCGATTACTTCTTTTTATTTTAGTGCTGGACAATTTTCTTCAGATTTCTTGGCACGGATATATAAATTATTTCAAGTATAAATGTCTCTTTTCATTTTGGCATTAATATATTTTTATCTTTATTTCGTAGCGGTTACCTGGCTTTTGGATACTTATCGGGACATTTGTTCTTCTTGGCGGTGAAAATCGTGACCTTTTTCTGCCGTCAACTTTTTCCCCGTATCTATCACCGTTTATGAAGTTCCTAGATTTTTATAATTATTATTGCACAGCTATACCCCAACAATAAAATAGATCTTTTACTTACTTCTTTTGTCGCGAACTTAAAACTTAACCGCTACGCTTGCTTCTCTGCCTTTTTCCGCCAAACTTGGTAAGAAAAGAAAATTTCTTTTTGACCTAAAAATTATTTTTATATTTTTGACTTTAGAATTACGACAATTCTAGCGAGTTCTCTTTCTATTTTACTTTTTGTGTTTTAAGAAAAATTAATGTTGTTTTGAAATGCACTGTTTTTTTCTATTTTATTGAAAATTTCTTATAATATTTTGCTCGGCATTTTAATTTCTCATTAATTCTTCTTTACGCACTAAAGTTTTACCTGAGGTTTTTTTCTTTTTTTACTATTTTTTTACCACGATTTCTCACTCTACACTTTTTTATTTTTGTCTATCCGCACTTTGAACACTTGACTTGCTTGACTATCAATTGAAACTGTTGAAATTTCTACCTTTTATATCGTTTCTCAAACTCTACATTTTCTAATTATCCAAATCAGAACGGTCAGTTTTCCACTTGTTTCCAAATTTTGACCGGTATTTTCCTCTATTTTCGACCTTTGATCAATTGAAGGTAATTGCGTTTTATTTAATTTAAATATTTTGCGCTTTAAATTAAAATTTTGGGCTTTTAAGTTCTTATAATGTTCTTGTTTTTCCTAGTTTTTTTTTTTTTTTATTTCTATGCCTGAAATCTTGTTTTCCTTATTTTATTTTCTTATTTTTGCCCTCCTTCAATTTTTCATACACCAGGCAGAGCCTTGCGCCGAGCATATTTATCGGCGGCGGCGGCTAATCGGCTGTAGCCGACAGTTCAGCAGCTAGCTGTTTTCTTTTTGGCTCTAATAAAAAATCGGCTTGAAAAAATAAAAAAGTTCAAAAAAGATGTGCATCTACTAAATAAATATTAGTTGATAAGCACATTGCATATTATCACTGATCATAACTCAACAATTATCGCACATCTGTATAATGTATAATGTTAGTACATTTTTTTATTTATTTTATAGAGACATACGATATTAACTTTATTGACAGAAAAATAACGGCTGAGACAAAAACCAGTCTAAGCTAAATTAACAAGTCAAGCGTATTTTTGTTTTCTTTATTTACTGCAATTGACTTTTTCGAATTTGTAGGTTAATAGTTGTAGCTCTGCTGGTGGCAAAGGAATAATATGAAAAGCATTTTTTCGTATGTATAAATAATTTGAGCCAAATACCCTCTCACCTAAGCCTTTCGTACTACCAAAGGGTACCTTCAGCTTTTAACTTTTTATTGCTTTTAGTATTTGTTGTAAAGGTCTTCCAACTACACATGCTACAAACATTTCACTGTTCAAAAATTAATGTCAATTTTCAATTAAAGGGTGTCCCCTTTTTCAATTCTCACTTATTGTTATCTTTGGTATACGCTATTGTATGGGCCTGGCAACTGCACATCCTGGGAGAATTTCAAGTCTCTATCACTTGCGGTTCCCGTACCGTGGATAACTACAACACATAACATAACATGGGATCTTTAGTTCCTAACTTTTTGTCCTTTTTTTTGTAGTTGCTGTTGAAAAGCCTATGTACTAAAGAGAAGTGTGGCGGCTTCTAAACAGCTAGTTGTCTTTATTGTTTTCTTAGCAGTAAATAATTATGAAAGCAATTAGCATATATCAGTATACAAAATATTGAATGCCCCCAACGGCGGCGGCTACCGAAAATTGTCGGCGGCGCGGCTTAGCCGGCTGTAGCCGCTTCGGCGCAGGGCTCTGTCACCAGGTCATCATAAGTTATTGTAGGTTGAATTTTCATTCATATTTTTGAAAATCTTATTTTAAAAACAACAGTTTCATTTCCCCTGTTCAAAGACTAAAAGACCTCCCTGTTTTAATTTATTCGCATCACCCTGTTGCCATTTTTACTATTCTTATGGGCGTATTTATTCCCAAGTGCTGGCAACAGTATCATGAGTAAAAACAGAGCAGGACAAAACTACATACAGCTGTGCTATAGTGACCTGCAAATTGCAGCGGCCAAATTTGCAGAGCAAATTAATTTAAAAATTATATACTTATTTCACGTAAGATAAAAAAAAAACTTAAGAGGATTGTTTCAACTCTTACAAGTGCTACTAATCCAGGTGAGTACCATCTACATATGTTAAGCTGTGCATTATTATTTTCAATTTACTTCCCTTTTTTCTTTTCGTTTTCTTTGTTTAGTTCTACACATATGTGCATACTACCACATTTTCAGATACACAACCAAAAGGATGCATCCCAGCAAACTTTACCGGTGAATTTAATAAAATCAAAAAAAAATCAGAAGTTTGTTGAAGCTTATTTTTTTATTCCGCAACATGGTATAGCTGTTGACAAGACAATTGTGTAGCGGAGACACCTACCAATATATATTAATTAATTGTGAAAACGGACACTATCAGTTGATAGATGTCGCTAAAGCAATATTGAAAAATTTTCTTCGTTTTGTAGCAGACTGACAAAAAAATAATAATAATGTGTCAAAAGTAAAAAAATAAAACGTTCCAAAAATTTTAATAAGCATATAAAATTTCAAAAACAACACAAAATAAAACATACAGGTTTCACCTTGTATTATATTCGAAGATAAAGGAAAAACGTAAGGAGCTTCGGGGGTCCCCCGACCGTTCTTTTTATACCCTTCACATAAATGTGTAAGGGTATATATAAGTTTGTGATTCCGTTTGTAACGCATTGAAATATCCATCTAAGACCCCATAAAGTATATATATTCTGGATCAGCATCAATAGCGATTACGATTGAGCGATGTCCGTCTGTCCGTCTGTAGTCGTTGAAATACCGTTTCTGAGAAAACGGTTTGAGATAGAAACCTCATTCTTTCGCTAAAACGTGTGAAACCCCGGTAGTGGGTCTGCTATTGAAATTCAGTAAGATAGGTCCACGGATAGCCGAGATATATTCAAAAAACCGGGTTTTGAGGGGTATTTTGTGCAATTTTTGTATTCAGATTTTTGAAAAAAAATTTTGTCTTAAAAACTAAACCATATCATTTTTAGTGCCCATTAAATCCTAGAAAAGAAGGAATTTTTGAAATCGGCCCATATATATCCGAGATATAGCGTCTCCCGATTTTTAAAGAAATCGGCTTTATAAGCCAAATAAGACAACTTTTGGCACCGAAGATCAATCAGAATGGTATATATAGGCTATTTAGAGGCAAAAGTGGAAAATTTTTCCACATCGGCCCATATACACTCGAGATATAGCGCCTCCCGTTTTCTCAAGAAGTCGGCTCTAAAAGCCAAATAAAACAACTTTTGGTATCAAAAATCGATTAGAATGGAACATATAAGGTGTTTAAAAGCAAAATTGGAAAGTTTTTGAAATCGGTCCATATATATCTGAGATATAGCGACTCCTGATTTTTCAAGAAATCCGCTCGTTAAGCCAAATAAAGCAATTTTTGGCACTAAAAATCAATCAGAATGGTACACATAGACTATTTAGAGGCAAACGTGGAACATTTTGGACATCGGCCCATATACACTCGAGATATAGCGCCTCAAGTTTTCTCAAGAAGTCGGCTCTAAAAGCCAAATAAAACAACTTTTGGTACCAAAAATCGATCAGAATGGTACATATAAGGTGTTTAAAAGCAAAATTTGAAAATGTCTGCAATCGGTCTATATATACCTGAGATATAGCGTCTCCCGATTTTTCAAGAAATCGGCTCTATAAACTAAATAAAACAACTTTTGGCACCAAAAATCAATCAGAATGATACATATAGGTTAGTCAGAAGCAAAACTGGAAATCGTTTTGTCATCGGCCCATATATGTTCGAGATATAGCGCCTCCCGATATCTCAAGAAGTCGGGCCTGGAAGCTAAACGAAACAGTTTTTTGCACTAAAAATTTGTCGGAATGGTACATACAGGCTGTTTAGGGGCAAAATTAGAAAATTTTTGGACATCGGCCCATATGCACCCAACTTTTGGTACCAAAAATCGATCATAATGGTACATACATATGTATATAATATTATATACATATGTATATAATATTTGCGATCATGTATGAATGTATGTATGTAGATACGTTTGTATGCATGTAGGTATGTATGTATCTACATACATATGTATGTATGCATGCAAGTATGTTAGCATAAACAATTTTTTTGCTTTGTTGTAAAAATGTGTATGTATGTACATATGTATACACGAGCTTGAAAATGAAAGTGATATAAAGAATTGTTGAAAAAAGGGTACGCAATGAAATTCTTTTAAACAATTGCGTCTTCAAATTCATTCACACAAAAAATCATTTTGGGTTTCCCTACGTACTTACATATGTACATACACACACACATGTGTATGATGATACGCAATAGATCATCAAAAACGTGCACAAGAAAAAAAAATAATTTTGTAAAAGCAAGCAATGTAAATATGTATGTATGTATATATGTATGTATATAATCATTGTTTTATGGAACACACTGAAAATATTCAATAATAAAGAATTTATTTTAGAGTTTTCTATTACAGATACATATGTACATACGTATGCATGTACCCACATACGTAAGTAAATTGAGAAGCAAATCACACTTAATGGCAATGTTTAGCATTATAATTCAAAAATAATGCAATTATATGAAATTTTTTGTTAAATAAATTTTACTATAAAGTTAACTGATAAATAATTAAGAAATACATTTTGCTTTTCTTTATTTCATTGATATTAAAAAGAATTGGTGTCACCCAGTGGTTGAACTTGAGCATATTAGGAATTATTTAAATAAAAGTTTTGCAGCCTGTGTTAAATCCCGGTAGTGGATCTGATATTGAAATTCAGAAAAAATCGGCCCATATATACCCCAGATATAGCGTCTTCCGATATTTCAAGAAATCGGCTTTAAAAGCCAAATAAAACAACTTTTCGCACCAAAAATCAATCAGAATGTATGTACCATTGTGAAGGGTATTTAAGATTCGGCCCAGCCGAATATAGCACTCTTACTTGTTATACATATATAGATTTTGTATGAATTGAATATTGATGCTTTACATTCAAAAGTTTATTGTAGAATGAAAATTTTTTGAATCATACATTTCATAAAACACAATGTTACAATTTGCGAATTAAATAATATTTACCATTTTTAATTATATTTTCATAAAAAATATTTGCAAATAATTATAGTGCTGCACAAACAAATGCTAGAGAGTAATTAGTCGATTACTTTTGGTACCAGTCGTTAAACAAATGTGTTTAGAAAATTTTTTTTTTACAATTCAAAGCCTTGTATACATATTTTTCGCAACAAAAATAGATAAACCAATAAATTATTTTTATATTCGAACAAAATTATTTTCTATAAGTAAATAATATTTTGCATTTTTCGAAGCTACTCAAACAATCAGTTTGTTACATACATATCATATATGCAGCACTAGGCACAAAATGAGAGTGAACATTGCATGGTATTGCCAACATTAAAGTACAAAAGTAACAAACGAGTTTAATAGCTATTTCACCGGTGTAATGTGTTTATGAATTGAATTTTTTATGAGTTCCTTATAACACTGTTAGTGTATGTATGATAACACTGTGCTTGAATTTGAAACTTTTTTTTGCCGACAAACGGGGCACCCACTGACTAAACCTAATTCGGGTACGCTGAATTCAGTGGTGCTATCCGTTTTTCTAGGTTAGCTCGCGTTTTCGAGATTTACCGTTATTTTAAAAATGGAGGAGGTTGCACTACATGTATTGAACTAACTAAAAAAATTTAATGTTTATTGAACTTTGGTAAGAAACCGAAATTCCGCAATTAAATTACCTTTAATTCAATATATAATTCATTAAAAAAACCTTTTTTTTTAGAAAAAAATACCGGGATTTTGAAATTATATAATACAAAATATATAATACAAACATTTTCTTCAAGTGCACCGCTTGTAATTTTAATGAGTATCTGAAACACCGAAACTGGAACAAAAAATTAGCTACTTTATACGTCATTTGATTTGATGGAATAATCTAAGGGTGCTCTTCAAGCGAAGTACAAATTATGCAAAAAGGTTTCATAACACTTTTTTAACACATCTTAATATTAGATAATTACAAAAAACTTTTTATATGAACATGCAGAAATGTACTTTAATTAACAAGAAAATATTTTTTTTCAATTTTTGAGGCTTCGTCTGGTAACAGGTTGAAACTACAATTTTTCATCTTTTGTGAATAAAATCAAAAGTTGGCCACCGATTTAGGTCATTTAAAGCTCGTTTTGTTTCAAACATAATTCTTTATAAATATGGGAAAATTTATTGGCATAGCTTAATTTTTAAATTTTTTATGCAGTTTTAAAGATCACAAAATTTCAACAATTTGCTAAAAAAAAAATTTTTTTTTTATTTTTTTTTCTAAAAAATAAAAAAAATTTTTTTAACGAGTTATACATCAGATTAAAGGTAATTTAATTGCGGATTTTCGGTTTTTTACTAAAGTTCAATAAACGAAAATTTTTTAGTTAGTTCAATACATGTCGTGCAACCTCCTCCATTTTTAAAATAACCGTAAATCTCGAAAACGCGAGCTAACCTGTAAAAACGGATAGCACCACTGAATTCAGCATACCCGAATTATGTTTAGTCACTGGGTGCCCCGTTTGTCGGTTTTTTTTAACTAGCACAGTGTAACTATTACCAGCTTATAAGCTGAAATAAGAAATTTGTATGAATTAGGGGGTTAGTTTGCAAAACGGATTTTGATAATTCAACAATTGTTCTCATTTCTCTTTCCGCAGATCCATTTTGTCCCGGAGTATAGTTTACAGATTTCTGATGATGTATTCCATAGTGTTTGAACAATAAATGCATGGCTCTATTAATAAACTCTTTGCCATTATCAGATCTAAATTTTTTAATTTTTATGTTCCGATTTCTCATCATATTAAGAACATTTTTCACATTTTCAAAAACCTCACTTTTGTATTGTAAAAAATACACTAGAATAATCGTCTTTCAATAATATAATAATAATACTTGGACCGTCCAATTGAAACTTATTCCATTGGTCCGCAAACGTCAGCATGAATTAATTCTCCAGGAGTATTCGATCTGTTTTCACTTTGAACATATGGTAGCTTAGGAATTTTTCCCAAGCAACATCCTTCACATATTTTGTTTCCCTCATCTTTATAATCAATTTGTCTTGATTTTAATATCTGTGTTACATGTTTTATATTTTGATGAACAAATCTTTGATGCCATATGTTAGAACTATATAAATTTTTATTTGCAATGTACATACATACATAGTTGTTTCGCCTTTTTCTTATTAGCTTTGTTTCAAGTTGAAATAAATTGCCATTTCTATTGCCAATTGCTTCAATTTTATTATTGCGAATGAAAGTGCACTGATTTTTATTCAATTTCATGTTATACCCTTTATCCATAGCTGCTGTAGCAGAAAATAAATTGACCTTCATATTAGGTACAAATAGAACTTTTTCTAAAAATTTTTCTTGCCTTCCATCACTGCCTTTAACTAAAACATCAATGTTTCCTTCACCTTCCGCATTCAAAGTAGTACCATCACCAATTCTTATCTTTGCTGGTTTTTCAAATTGATGATAATTTGAGAACCATTCTCTGTGAAAGGTCATATGTTCTGATGCACCTGATTCAATCAACCAAATTTCATTAGATTCCAAAACTTCAGGTCTATCGCTCATAAAAGCACTGGATTTGTAATCATTTATTATAAAATTTTTCTTCTTTTTCCATAGTGGGCAATATTTTTTCCAGTAACTTTCTTTATGACACTTAAAACATTTACCAGGTTTTTTCTTTTCTTCGTTTAGATTGTGTCTTTTTGTGAAAAAAGCCTCTGCTACATCTATATCTCGATTTAATCGCGATTGTTCTAAGATCAGTCGGTTTGTTAAATTTGAAATACTTCTCTTGTTTTGCTCAGTTGACTCCCAAGCTGTAACAAAATGGTTATATTCTGCAGGCAACGTCATCAATATTTTTCTTATTATGTATCATGTTTTCTGTTAAAGATTCTCCCAAATTTTTAAGTTTTTCTGCTAACTCTTCTATTTTTGCAATGTGCATTTCAGTTGAATCACTGGAAGTCTTTCTAAAGTCATAAAATTATTGCTGCAACAAATGAATGCTAACTTCTGATTGCATCTCATGGATACACACAAGTTTCTTCCACATTTCCTCCGCCTCTTTACAGCACATCAGATATTTTATTATAACATTATCAACAGAAGTTATTATAATTCTTTGAGCCTTTACATCTTCCCTTTCCCATTTTTGTAAATTTTGAACAAATACGTTGTCCGCTGCACTATTGCTTGCACCATCGCACAGTGGGGGATTTTGCAAAAAAATTGGAAATAATTCTGCCGTTTCTAAACGGATGGCTCGATTGCAATGAAATTTCAGACAGGCATAAAAGAGGTGTATTCAAGCTTAAGTTTTGAGATTGGACTATATAGCGTTTAAGTGGGCGTGTCCACGCGCCCCCAAAGTGGGCCACCTGGGGTATGTGAAAAATTAAAAACGATCTAATTTTTTCATTTCCAATTCTTTTGCAAATATTTTTTATTTTTAAATTCTTCTAGTCAAGGCCTACAAAAAATGTCGCGACACGTATATATTATCTCTTAAAGTTTTCGAGATATTAAAGTTTTAAAAATTAAATTTTCGTGTTTTTACCAACCCTGGTCCAGTATTTTCACATTTTTGAGCTCAAATCCTAACCGATTTTTCAAAAATAAGTTTTATTAGCTTGCCAGTATTTTTTTTAATACTATAAAAAAAATTTGAGCAAAAAATCTTTTATAAAGAAAAAGTTATATTCAACACAATTTAAAAATTCAAAAAAAGTCAGTTTTTAGCATATTTTTAGGGCAAAAAGTAACTTTATTGTTTTTTATTTCTGGAAGAACTTTCCAAAGTAAAGTATATGTTGTTTATATTTTTTTAAAAGCTTATTGTTAAGAAAATATTTTAAAGAAAAAAAAATTTGAAAATTATGTCCTGTTGCGTAAGGGTAGCATCCTAAAATTAACCCATTTGTTTAGACAAAACCGACTTCAGCCCAAAATTTCTAAAATCGCACGCCTCTAACCTAAATATTTTTACTTGTTTTTTATAGTTATAAGTATTTTTTAGTTTTATGCAAATGGAATTTGTCGCCCCAGGATATTTGCTGGAATGACAGCAAAAAAACTAAAAAATCCCATTTTTGGGAATTTTTGAAAGCTTTTTGGGAATTTCGGGATTGGTATTATTTTTTCCCTACATTTTGCAAATAATTTTTATTTCTTTTATAAATTCCTATATTTTTGCAAAATTGTGTAAAAAAATATAAATAAATGAAAATTTTATAGGCATTTCAAAAAATTTTATTTCTCAAAAACTTTTATTGAAGGACGTTTTTTTCTGTATTTTTGCAAAAATTGTTTTAAAAAGTTTTAAATTTCTAAAAAATTTAATAATATATAAACTAGAGGTAATTACCTAACTAATGATATATAATATGAAACCCCCTTTCATTTTAAGGGTATGAAATTAATGGGCTACAACTAACCTATTTGCAATGAAAATTTCCAAAAATTAGTACTGATTCAGCGTTTGGGAATACGAAAGTCAATCAATCAATCAAATATACAATTACGTTAACTTTACAAAATAATCCGTATCAAATTCTTCTAGATCTAGCAGATACATCAAATCTTTGAATTCATTACTGCAATCAAATGTCAAATTTCTGTAGCAGATCCATCTCCTTCTCATAAGTGATAAGACGGGATCTGAGGACAAAATAAGGTTCTGAAATATGTCCTGATTTTGAGATTGTCTGGAGCACTTTCTGGAGCTAAATTGATGGATATGTTTAAAATCACGGTTTCTAGACTCTTGAGGTTCTTCTGTGAGCTCTCCGAGTGGTAGTATATGATGTTCCATTATTATTTTTCCATGACACAAAACCTTGTGTACTGTTGGTGAGAAATCTTTCCAGGGGTATAAGTTAAGAAGCAGTCTCGAAACGCCTGCACAGTACTCGCCGAACTTATCTGCATTTATTTTATGTTTACTGTTTATTGCTGTTAAAATTATATTAACTTTTTGCAATAATTCCATATTAATTCCGGTAATCTGTGAGGTTATTTCAAAATTGCTAAAAAATCGTCTAGCCGTGTTTCCATCATTTGTACTCCCATATCCCACTAGTGGCTTATCAATATTTAATCCGGTATGTTGCTTAAACTCCTCCTGAATTCTTTGCTTTTCGTTAGCTCTCATTATCTTTAGCTCGTCGTTTTTAATTACTGATTTATTTACATTTTCAAGGCTACTTCTGTATTTCAAATCATAAGCTATATGTAGAAAATGTTCCAGAAAACGTATGCGAGCATGTAGAGGAGATATTCCATATTTAAGAACGTCTTCATTAACCTTTGTAGTTGATGACATATTTGAGAATTGACTTTTCGTTTTTCCACATAAAGAACAACTCCAAGTAGATGACGTTTTTGTTAAAGCATTGCTAACTTTACCATCAATCATCGTTAATCTCATATCAAACGATACATTGAAAGAGTAGTCCTCTATTTCGATCAAAATGGGCTGCATTAATTTAATTTCCGATTCAATATGATGTACAAGTTCTTGAGTTGCAATCTTTGTCTCCTTAGTATACTCGAAAGTAATTGGTCTACAAAATGATTTAGATCCAGGAGTTGAATTTATCCAAATGTCTTCTTCGAAACTAGTTGATGGAGAGTCCTTGTCAGCATATTTTCGAAGCCGTAATGGAACCATTGATGCCATAAGTACGCCTTTGTAATCAGATAATAAGTGACCTTCAGTGGGCTGCTTGTATTCTGAAAGTAACGACGATCCATCACATCCCCATTTACATATTAGTTTCACTTCGCTGTGGTTAATTTTATTTAGCTGCTCTGCAGTAAGTGTTGAAACTATCCTTGATGCTGTGTTTTCTAGAAGAGATGAGATTCCAACAGTAACTTTTCGGTCAGAAACTGTAATACCAGTGGGTATAATGCTCTTCTTCCTTTCTTGCAGAGCATCATATGATGGCAAAACCTCAACTCCTTTTTCTTTCAATGCTTTTCTCAATATTATATATTTATCACGACTAAGTTGAAGCTGCAACATAAGAGCAATGGCTTCTTCTTCTGTGAAAGCTGAATTAAACGATGGTGTTGGAATGCTCTTAACAATACGATTAAGCCTTTTAGGTGATGCATTCGGAAGAACATTTGCAATTTTCACAGCATCCATGGGTTGATCTTTCTTTTTTAGCATCGCATTAAATGTGTCTGTAACTTCTTCGGTAGACATGGTTGTAAGATTTGTTGTTAAGCGTGCTTGCTTTGACTTCGGGCCTAAGTCTTCATATTCCTTACATTTAGCGCCAGGAGTAGATAAGGAAATTGGGAATTGTATAGATACCTCCAACCAATCAGAAAATTTTGTTCTAAATTTTGCATTAGAGCTGTTGACAGCTCTCCATTTTTTTTCGAATGCCTTAACAAAATTCTCAATTTTGCAAATATCCTTTTTGTCTACTTTAGTTGTATATGTTTCTTCAATATAATCAAGTAGAAATTTGACTTTTTTCTGTTGCTGTAAGTTTGCACTTTTGTATAAAACTGAATATAAATCGATGTGTTTTAGTGTGATGGCCATGATCGTCAACTTTTTAATGATGCCAACTATTAATTGCGAGATATTTTATACCATGCGCCAACTGTCTCGCTAACTATTTTTAAAGATTAATTTATCTCTAAAGGTTGACTTTGTTTTTAGTTTCCCCGCCTACACATACATGTATAATAACCATCGAAATTGTATTCAGGTATACAAAATATTTACATATGATCACTAAATATAAGCATAAGTTCAGGTAGTACTGCGTATCAAAGCGAAACAGGTAGATCAATAAAGGAAACACGCGAAGGTGGTATTAACACTCTAATTACTTAGTGGCTGTTCAGACTATTGTGTCAGTTGTACTTCAATTTTCGAAAATGCAAACATGATATTATTATTACTTAAACGTTTTTGAAAAACAATAACAATTGAATACATCAGCCCTTAATTACCATAAATTCAGGTATGTTTAGCTGAAATGTCTAGCCTTTAATAATAAATAAATAAATAGGGATAAAAAGAAATGTACCCTTCGTATTAGTTGCAGGTAATACTACCTATTAAAGCAAACCAGGTAAAGCAATAAAACAAATATTCAAAGATTATACTAACGTAATAAGGCTACTGCGTAATAGAAAATACTGCGTAAAATAAACAGTGCCTCACCCCTTGTATTCCCAAACGCTGAATCAGTACTAATTTTTGGAAATTTTCATTGCAAATAGGTTAGTTGTAGCCCATTAATTTCATACCCTTAAAATGAAAGGGGGTTTCATATTATATATCATTAGTTAGGTAATTACCTCTAGTTTATATATTATTAAATTTTTTAGAAATTTAAAACTTTTTAAAACAATTTTTGCAAAAATACAGAAAAAAACGTCCTTCAATAAAAGTTTTTGAGAAATAAAATTTTTTGAAATGCCTATAAAATTTTCATTTATTTATATTTTTTTACACAATTTTGCAAAAATATAGGAATTTATAAAAGAAATAAAAATTATTTGCAAAATGTAGGGAAAAAATAATACCAATCCCGAAATTCCCAAAAAGCTTTCAAAAATTCCCAAAAATGGGATTTTTTAGTTTTTTTGCTGTCATTCCAGCAAATATCCTGGGGCGACAAATTCCATTTGCATAAAACTAAAAAATACTTATAACTATAAAAAACAAGTAAAAATATTTAGGTTAGAGGCGTGCGATTTTAGAAATTTTGGGCTGAAGTCGGTTTTGTCTAAACAAATGGGTTAATTTTAGGATGCTACCCTTACGCAACAGGACATAATTTTCAAATTTTTTTTTCTTTAAAATATTTTCTTAACAATAAGCTTTTAAAAAAATATAAACAACATATACTTTACTTTGGAAAGTTCTTCCAGAAATAAAAAACAATAAAGTTACTTTTTGCCCTAAAAATATGCTAAAAACTGACTTTTTTTGAATTTTTAAATTGTGTTGAATATAACTTTTTCTTTATAAAAGATTTTTTGCTCAAATTTTTTTTATAGTATTAAAAAAAATACTGGCAAGCTAATAAAACTTATTTTTGAAAAATCGGTTAGGATTTGAGCTCAAAAATGTGAAAATACTGGACCAGGGTTGGTAAAAACACGAAAATTTAATTTTTAAAACTTTAATATCTCGAAAACTTTAAGAGATAATATATACGTGTCGCGACATTTTTTGTAGGCCTTGACTAGAAGAATTTAAAAATAAAAAATATTTGCAAAAGAATTGGAAATGAAAAAATTAGATCGTTTTTAATTTTTCACATACCCCAGGTGGCCCACTTTGGGGGCGCGTGGACACGCCCACTTAAACGCTATATAGTCCAATCTCAAAACTTAAGCTTGAATACACCTCTTTTATGCCTGTCTGAAATTTCATTGCAATCGAGCCATCCGTTTAGAAACGGCAGAATTATTTCCAATTTTTTTGCAAAATCCCCCACTGTGCATCGTCAAAGGTTTACGATAGGATCCATCTGCCATCTTGTAAAGATCCAAAGATTTCAAAATAATATGCATCTGGAACTTCCACGAACACCAATTCGCAGCTCCGCGTAATTTTTCAATTTTGAAATCTTCCATTGTAGAGCTAACTCTTACCCTTGAAAACGATGTACATATGTGGATGTAGCAAATTATTCAACTTCTTGGCTTCTTAGGTTCAATCTTGCAAAGCCTCTTATGTAAAATTTCCTTCAATCCTTCTGAGCAACTTGATAATTACATATCCTCTACTGCGTCTTGAAAAAAAAATCCTTTGATCCTACTAAGCAACTTGAGAAATGTATATCCTTTACGGCGTCTTGCTACCCAGCTTATTCAAAATTATCCTTGTTCTTAGCTAAAGTATCCTGAAGTATTGAATATTGATGTTTTTTACATTGAAAAGTTTATTGTAGAATGAAGAAAATTTTTTGAAACATACATTTCATAAAACACAATGTACAGCATGTTAACTACAAAAATATTCATAACAAGTATTATATGTATCTGATTAAACATGTATACAAAAATAACATTGTAATCAACAGTATGCCAAAGATTGCTGCTTCATATTTCGGTGCTCATAGTTAGAAAATTGCATATTGTTAAGCACATCAATACGCTTCTTTGGAGTTATCATATGCTTTTACACCAGCTTTACAAGAGGAGATATTACATACACTCAGCATTACATATATGGCAGCACATGCTTATGCTAGCGCCATGTGAGACGCAAAAAGGGGAAAAATGTAAATAGAGAGTTTTTTATCTGCTTTATTGACATTTTTAATGCATGTGTTTTATGTGGAAAATTTTGGCACTTGATATTTTGAAAGTGAAAGCTTGTGTTCATATATAGAAAATTGCATACTGCTAAGGACAGCAATACGCTTCTTTAGAGGTTTCATATGCTCTTTCACAAGCTTTACAAGATGAGATATCACCTCTCAATTTTTAGCACATGGGGGTGAAAATTGAAAAAAAAAAAATATAACCGTTCGTTAACTTTTTTTCTTTTGTTTATATGTACATTATTTATGCACGATCAGTGCTGCCATCATATTTTTCTAATACAAAATTCAAATTTTTAAAAGTTTTTTTTTGGTATAAAGTTTTTCGAAGGTTTTTCTTCTCAGCCGTTAAAGAAGGTAAGTATGGATTGCGATTAATTTTTAGTTTTTCTTCTATTTTCAGAAAAATTAAAAAGTTTTCGGCCTAAAAATACCTTGGTAAGTATGTATCGTGCCTATAATTTCATATTGTCTTAGAATTTAAGCCTTTTTTTATATATATTTTTTTTTATTTCTTAAAGACTGGCCTGTTATTATACGCCAAACTTATCTGACCATCCTGTGAACCTGATGGAACCATTTCAGAGTCTCTTGAAAACGATAAAGCCAACACAGCCTGCTCCATTATCATGAATTGATACCTATTTGATTTTGATGTACACATGAATATACATAAATAAATTTTTTTTTTATTTAAATCATCAGTAGGGGGTTCAGACTATATTTATATGTATATACAAAAAGTTCACTTACCTAAGTGTATATGTATAACGTTCAGGCTCGTGTTTTAACATTATCGTTGGATCTGTTTGCCTCAACAGCGACCGCGCTGCACCCAATTCCCTAACTCAATTAATTCTGAAAGACAACAGCTCAAATTAAAAACCCAAAGCCTTTATTGGCTATTAAGTCCTAAATCCAAGCTCAGTATTGAGAATAAAGTACTTATTTACAAAGTAATTTTAAAGCCAATCTGGACATATGGTATACAACTGTGGGGCACAGCCAGCAATTCCAATCTTGAAATATTACAAAGATATCAATAAAAAACGTTGAGATATCTGACTAATGCGCCCTGGTATGTAACAAGCAAAACCATTCA
The DNA here is from genome assembly GCA_963662145.1 of Sturmia bella. Classification (NCBI taxonomy): domain Eukaryota; kingdom Metazoa; phylum Arthropoda; class Insecta; order Diptera; family Tachinidae; genus Sturmia; species Sturmia bella. Next base: position 30,025,667 of record OY759170.1, read on the forward strand.
TAAGGCCTTAGCTATGCCTATGGTTCAAAATGAAGTAAAGAGATTAAGTACTAATGTCTTGGAAAGATTAAGTAATCCGTTAGCTGTAATACTTCTTGATGACACAAACCAAGTTCGAAGGCTCAAGAGAACACATATACTGGACTTACCATTTTCCTAAAAAACTAATTATTATTACACAAAAAAAATTAATTAGCATTACACAATAATTGGACTCACAAATTTTTACTTTACATGATTGTTTACTATCATTTGGTTTAGTTTTATAATGGTGCATGATTAATTAAGTTTGTATTTTTATATTCATGTTCTTAAAAGAACTTAAGCAATTGATATTATTTTATATTAATTTATATAATTTGCTTATTGTTAAAATTCAGGTCCAAAAATTAACCTTTTCAAAAAATATTTGCTGTATTTTTCAGCTGTCTATATGCCGACGACATTTCGTTGGTGCTAATCAACTCATCAGTAGACTTGAAAAATTCTTAAAAGTTTGTTTGAAACTTAACTACTTATTCCATAATTCCATAATATACACAGAAGGGTCTACAATTGAAGAGTGCAGAGACAATATGATTAATGATATTGTTACAAATTTGGTCGTGAACGAACCGATTGTGATTGTTCTAGAACGTACTAAATCATCGTTATTTTATATGTGCGTATATTGTCTTGTTATTATTTGTAAATGAACACAGGAGGTATATACACACATGCATACATAGAAGCTTGTTGATAAACAAAACGGCAGCACAGCGAGTGTGCACATACTGACACACATGTGTGGATAAATAAGCACAACAGCGAAATAAAAGAAACCACCACCGCACGATACAATATTCGTGTGTGCATGTATGTGCGCGACTCAGATGTTTGAGTTTTACTGCCGCGTGTATGTACATATGTCGGTGTGTGTGTATATCTTTTGTTCATGATGAGTCATCGCACATCGCACTATAGATGTGGCGTGATTAGCTTCTGTAAACGTCTAGAATGTTCTAGTAATGATCATTGGAGGTATAAAAGCAGCGAAGCTCAACGCTGGAAAGTCAGTCGATTTTTAGCTGCGCTAACGTGTAAAGTGTCTTAAGTAATAAAAAAGTGATTAAGTGAAAGTGTTGTTCTTTTAGTAAAGTGTTCCTAGTAAAGTGTTTACAAGTATAGTGTGTTCAAATAAATAAAGTGTTGAACTGTTGGTTATTGTAAACTGGAGACGTGCGTGTTTTAACTTCATTACAATTAAAGAATCTACGGAAAACGTTTTGAAAAGGTTAAAACGTAACAATTGGTGTCAGAAGTGAAATTGTAAAATGAAGTTCGACGAGCTTAAAGTGGAACAACTGAAAAAGGAGTTGTGCAAATTGGATCTGCCCACATCTGGTAACAAAGTGGAGCTGCAGAAGAGGCTAATGGAGGAGTTTGATCGGTTGGGTCTGGACATCAATACTCATGACTTCGAAGGAAAAGAAGAACTGGAGATGAGTACACGAGCAGTTCCAAGTAGCATGGACTTAAACTCGATGTTTGCTGCCATGATGCAGTCTATCAAAGAGGCGTCCAGGGCTACAAATGAAACATTGATGCTGAAGATTGAAGAAAACTCCAAGGCAACAAATGCAATGATGATGCAGAAAATGGAGGAAAACTCCAGATCCATCAAAGAGGCATCAATTGCAACCAATCAAATGCTGAAAGCCAACAACGAGAAGTTAATGGAAATTTCTGAGGCCATGAATCTGAGAGTAAGTGCCATGGAAGAAAAATTGTGCGGCTTGGAGCGAAATGTTCACGAAGTGGGAGAAAAGTTTGTTGCCCTAGAAAATGATGTCGATCAAAAGCTTCATAGCCTGGAAGCTAGAATGAATGGGCTTCAACTGCAAGAAGCGCCTGTGCGAGCTATTCCTGAATGTGTGAGCAGAGTGAAAACGCCCACGTTTGATGGCAGCACACCTTTTAACATTTTCCAGTTTCAGTTTGAAACTGTAGCCAATAAGAATGCATGGAGCGAAGATGAGAAATGCATTGAGTTAATTTTGGCGTTGAAAGGTGTCGCTGCACAGGTCCTGGAAACTGTGCCCGCTTCATCTAGAGACAATTATGAAGTCATCATGGCAGCTCTGCAACGAAAGTATGGTGGAGAACACAAGAAAGAAATCCACAGGATGGAGCTGAGAGGCAGAGTGCAGAGAGGCAATGAGACTCTTCAGGATTACGCAATGGAGATTGAGCGTCTGGTGCAGCTTAGCTATCCTGGAGAGAGCTACTTGTTTTTGGACCATTTCAAGATGGAGGCATTTGTGAACGGTATTCGAGATCCCGACATTAAACTTGCTGTATGTGCAACACAAAAGCCGTCATTCGCCGAAACCGTCTCATTTGCGTTGGCCCAGGAGACAGCCAGACTAATTTCAAGGCCACAGGTCCACAAAATAAGGGAGCTAGAGGTAGTTCATGAGCCAAGAGATGGCTTGGCCAGTACGATTAAAGAGGCACTGTTGCAAGCATTGGCCGAAAGCTCGAACAAAGGCCGAGCTAAGTGTTTTAACTGCGGGAAGGCAGGCCACTTTCAGCGCAACTGTAAAGCTCACAGGAAGCGTACAAGATCCGTATCTCCACAGAGGCCGAGCAAAAGGGCTAGCCAACAACAGCCCCAAGAGTCACCGTTAAACTAAAACGAGTCAGCTTTAAGGGGCAAAAGCTGGCTCCCACAAGCGAGGGCCCCACAATCTCCATATCAGTGATGCAGCAGAAAAACAGCAACTTAACTGTTAGTGGATACGTCAATGGGAAAAAGCAAACTTTAACCATAGATACAGGAGCGTCGCAGTCCATAATAAGGCCTGATTTGGTATCAGGAAGGGTTGAACCGCTACGTAACGTGAGGCTGCGTACAGCTACTGGGGAGGCCGCTAGCGTCTATGGTAAGTCTGAGGCAAAGGTGCGTATAGCTAACATCACCGTCAGCCACATGTTTATTGTCGCCGATATTGTTGACGAGGTGATTATTGGTGCAGATTTTATGATAGCACATGGCATAAATCTGCACATGGCTCAACAAATTATGACGTGGCGTGATGTGGAGATACAGTTAGATGTTGGCTACGAAAATAAGCCCCATGTGCTGAAACTAGTTGCTGAAGATACTCAACGAATTCCACCACGATCTGAGGCACTGATATGGGCTCGAACGAATGGAGATTGTGCGGACAGTCGATTGTGGGTAGTAGAATCAGAAAAAATAACGGGCGATTTATTAACAGCAAAAGCTCTCGTGGAATTGCGCGCCGACAGGAAAGTCCCAGTTAGAGTGCTCAATTTATCAACCAGTGAAAAGGTCGTGAGTCCAAAATCGCATATAGGCAGTTGTACTCCGGCAGAGGCAATTATAAATTGCGAGACCAAACCAAAATCTACTAGCTTGTCACCTAAAGAACGAGAAACATTTGAACAGCATGTCGAGAAATGGGTCACAGGGCTGCCAGCATCTGATAAAAATAAAGCCAAACAGCTGCTCAGGAAATACGCCTCCGCTTTCGCCATGAACAGTAAGAGCCAAGGGAGAACGGCTATTGTGAGGCATGAAATCGATACTGGCGAAGCGAGGCCCATAAAGCAGGCGCCCAGAAGTGTACCCCTGGCCAAGCGTAACGAGGTTAAAGAGTTAGTCAGTGAAATGGAGAAGAGTGGGGTAATTGAACCATCTACAAGCCCGTGGAGCTCACCGGTAGTTTTGGTAAAGAAAAAGGATGGTAGCACGAGGTTTTGTGTGGACTACCGGAAGCTAAACGACGTCACGAAAAAGGACAGTTATCCCCTACCCAGGATTGACGATACCCTAGATACGCTGTCAGGAACAAAATGGTTCTCAACATTGGACTTGCAAAGTGGTTATTGGCAGGTAGAAATTGCTCACAAGGACAAGGAGAAGACTGCGTTTAGTGCTGGAGATGGTTTATGGCAGTTTAGAGTAATGCCATTCGGGCTCTGTAATGCTCCAGCCACATTTGAGCGACTGATGGAACAGGTATTAAAGGGGCTTCACTGGAGGACGTGTTTGGTCTACCTCGACGATATAATCGTAATGGGAAAAACTTTTGACGAGCACCTGAAAAATTTGGCCGAAGTTTTTAAACGAATATCGTCGGCGGGACTCACTCTTAGCGCGAAGAAGTGTGCATTGTTCCAGAAAGAGGTGAAATATTTGGGACATCGTGTAACTGCAGATGGCATTTCGACGGACGAAGATAAAATAAAAGCCGTAAGGGACTGGCCACAGCCACGTAATCTTCACGAATTGCGCAGTTTTCTGGGACTTTGCACATATTATAGACGATTTGTGCCAAATTTTGCCAGCGTAGCCGCCAGTCTGCACGAGCTGACCAAGAAGTCACGATCATACCAATGGGGAAACGAACAGGAACGAGCATTCCAGAGGCTGAAGGAGTTATTGTGCACGGCACCAGTTTTGGCATACCCGGTTGCTGGAGGAAGGTTTGTGCTAGATACCGATGCAAGTGGCTTCGGTATAGGAAGTGTACTCTCTCAGGTGGTAGATGGAGTCGAGAAAGTAGTAGGCTATTATAGTCGAATACTTTCAAAGCCAGAGAGAAATTATTGCGTGACACGGCGTGAGCTTCTGGCGGTATTGGAATGCATTAAGCATTACCATAAATACTTGTATGGCCAGAATTTCACGTTGCGGACTGATCACTCTGCGCTTAGATGGCTGTTGCAGTTCAAAAATCCCGAAGGGCAGTTGGCGCGTTGGATTGAACGGTTGCAGAGTTATGACTTTAGCATCGAGCATAGAAGAGGGACGAAACACAATAATGCGGATGCCCTCTCGAGACGACCATGCAGCCTAGAATGCAGACATTGCATCAAGGCCGAACAGAAAGAGTGCGTCATTGATGTTCGGCTAACGCAGATAGACTCCCACGAAGACTGGCCAACGGCGCAGAAAAATGATCTGGTGCTCAGCAAAATAATAGCTGCTAAACAGAGTGATAGCAGGCCTGCACACAATGAAATTGCGGCTGAGAGCCCCCTCGCTAAAGCTTATTGGGCACAATGGAGCAGCTTGCAGCTGGTAGATGGATGCTTATACCGTATATGGGAAAGTGCGGATGGCAAAACAACTTCTAACTTAATAGTTGTACCATCATCTAAGATACCGGAAGTTCTGCGAGAGTTCCACAATGGTCCCAGTGGTGGTCACCTTGGAGTTAATAAAACACTGGAAAAGGTAAAGCAGCGTTTTTACTGGGTTGGAGCGCAACAATCAGTAGCCGACTGGATAGCGAACTGCAAGGAATGTATAGCGGCGAAGGGTCCAGCACGGAGAACTCGAGCACACCTGCAGCAGTACAATTCAGGTGCGCCCTTTGAGCGAATAGCTATGGATGTAGCAGGTCCTTTTCCAGTCAGTACTGCCGGTAATCGTTATGTCCTTGTGGTAATGGACTATTTCAGCAAATGGCCAGAAGTATACCCCATACCAAACCAGGAGGCTCAAACTGTGGTAAATGTTTTCATCAATAATTGGGTGTGCAGATATGGTGTTCCGATGGAGTTGCATTCCGATCAAGGCAGAAACTTCGAGTCTGCAATTTTTAAGGAAATGTGCGAGCTCTATGGAATAAGAAAAACCAGGACAACACCGCTTCACCCGCAATCCGACGGTATGGTTGAAAGATTTAACCGCACGCTGGAGGAATACCTGAGGAAAGTAGTGAGCGACCATCATAGAGACTGGGATGAGCACATTCAAAAATTTTTGTTGGCATACAGGTCCGCTGTGCATGACTCAACGTCGAGAACACCAGCAAAAATTGTTTTTGGAACAGAGCTCAGATTGCCTGGAGATTTGGAATTTGGCATAAAACCTATACCGAAGAATGAGGATGCCGAGAATGCTTCACAGGACAAAAGTGACCTGCACGACCTTCACGAGTTTGTACGCAACAGAATTCGAGTAGTCAGCGATAAAATGAAAGCCAGGTACGATCGAGCAGCAAATTCCGAAGGATTCCGCGAGGGACAACTGGTTCTACTATATAACCCACAAAGGAAGAAAGGATTGTCTCCCAAATTACAAACGCATTGGGATGGACCGTATAAGGTGATCAAGAGGTTAAACGACGTTGTATACAGGATACAGAAGCATAACAGCCACCGATCAAAAATGAAGGTTGTACACTTAGAACGACTCGCAAGGTACGGAAGTAGTGGTTCTGGGCCTGTTCGGGACGAACAGGCTTGAGCGGGCGGCAGTGTTACAAATTTGGTCGTGAACGGACCGATTGTGATTGTTCTAGAACGTACTAAATCATCGTTATTTTATATGTGCGTATATTGTCTTGTTATTATTTGTAAATGAACACAGGAGGTATATACACACATGCATACATAGAAGCTTGTTGATAAACAAAACGGCAGCACAGCGAGTGTGCACATACTGACACACATGTGTGGATAAATAAGCACAACAGCGAAATAAAAGAAACCACCACCGCACGATACAATATTCGTGTGTGCATGTATGTGCGCGACTCAGATGTTTGAGTTTTACTGCCGCGTGTATGTACATATGTCGGTGTGTGTGTATATCTTTTGTTCATGATGAGTCATCGCACATCGCACTATAGATCTGGCGTGATTAGCTTCTGTAAACGTCTAGAATGTTCTAGTAATGATCATTGGAGGTATAAAAGCAGCGAAGCTCAACGCTGGAAAGTCAGTCGATTTTTAGCTGCGCTAACGTGTAAAGTGTCTTAAGTAATAAAAAAGTGATTAAGTGAAAGTGTTGTTCTTTTAGTAAAGTGTTCCTAGTAAAGTGTTTACAAGTATAGTGTGTTCAAATAAATAAAGTGTTGAACTGTTGGTTATTGTAAACTGGAGACGTGCGTGTTTTAACTTCATTACAATTAAAGAATCTACGGAAAACGTTTTGAAAAGGTTAAAACGTAACAATATAAATAAAGTTAACAATTGGTTAAAAATGAACAAATTAAAGTTAAATGAAAAAAAGACAAAAATGCTAGAAATAAATATGAACAGTGATATAACATGATCAATCCATAGAGAGAGTTAAAAATATAAAATATCTTGGATTTATAATAGATCAAGAAATGAAATTTAAGGATCACATAGAATACATGTGCAGAAAAATTGTTAAAAAAAATTGGGTTTTTTAAAAGAATTAGAAATAAAGTATCTATAATGACAGCAATAAATATATACAATACAATTATAAAACCACATTTTGAATTTGGGTCCACGATAATATATACATGCTGCAATGAATCACAATTGGAAAGACTACAAAAGTTACAAAATAAAGCAATGAGAACTATTTTAAAATGCAATAGGTACACATCAATACGATCGATGTTAGATACACTTAAATGGCTAAATATTGAACAATGACTGAAATTCAATACTCTCAGTTTCATACATAAAATTAAACTCGGCAATGCTCCAGACTACCTATGCGACCAAATCAAATATGTGGGTGAAATATAACCATACCAACTACGAAATGCTGAAGACTTCAGGCTAAGAAAGGCAAACTCAACAGCAATGCAAAGATCATTATTTTATAAAGGACTTCAATTATTTAACACACTTACAAACGATATCAGAACAGAAAAAAACTATATTATATTTAGAAGAAAATGTGCAAATTTTGTAAGAAATTGTTGTAATTAAAATATTTTTCTTGTAAACTTAATGAATATTTAATGAGAAATTTTAAAGTATTATAAATACTAATAAATAAATAAATAAAAATAAAAATTCCCATGAACAGAATGAGAATCAGAAATGTTCAAATAAACCTTTAACAGCAAACATTTCTTTTTAGGGTTCCGTACTCATCAGAGTGAAACGGAACCATATTACGGAGACAAGTACGTCCGTCCGTCCGTCACAGCGTCCATTCTCCGAAACGGTAAGAGATAGAGAGCTGAAATTTTCACAGAATGTTGCTGTACCTTGCCGCTACAACAGCAAATACTAAAACCAACAACAAGTCGAAAACTACCAGGTGTCCCCATACAACGAAAAGTTACAATTAGCCATAACTCTCGAACTGTAAAAAATAGAGAGCTGAAATTTACATAGTGTATGTATTTATAGATGTTCTACAACAACAAACACTAAAACCAACAACAAGTCGAAAACTACCAGGTGTCCCCATCCAACGAAAAGTTACAATTAGGTATAACTCTTGAACTGTAAAAGATAGAGAGCTGAAATTTGCATAGTGTATGTATTTATAGATGTTCCACAACAACATATACTAAAAGCAATAACAATCCGAAAACTACAAGGTGTCCCCATACAACCAAAAGTTGCAATTAGCTACAACTCTTGAACCGTAAAAGATAGAAAGCTGAAATTTGCATAGTGTATGTATTTATAGATGCTTGTCAACAACAAATGCTAAAAACAACAACATGTCGAAAACTACCAGGTGTCCCTATGCAACGTAAAAAACATTAGCCGTAACTTTCAAACTGTAAGAGACAAAGAGATGAAATGTGCACAATATATTTACTTGCATATGGCTTACAATAACAAATGCTAAAAACAACAACAAGTCGAAAACTACCAGGTGTCCCTATACAACGTAAAGTAACAACTAGCCGTTACTCTCGAACTGTGAGCGACAGAGGGATGAAATTTGCACAATATGTGTATTCACATATGCTCCACAACAACAGTTGCTAAAAACAACAACTATAAAACTACCAGGTGTCCCTTTACAACGTAGAGTAATAGCTATAACTCTCGAACCGTAAGAGATAGAGAGTCGAAATTCGCACAGTGTATGTATTCCCAGATGCCTTACAACAATAAATTACAAAAACAACAACAAGTGGAAAATTACTAGGTGTCCCCATACAACATAAAGTAGCTTTAATAACAGAGAGATGAAATTTATAAAATATACATATCCATATCCATACATACATTACACATACATACGCACGGAACCCTAAGAGTGCGAGCCAGCCTCGTACTTGACTCAATTTATTTCGTTTTGCAACACTTCTACTTTTCTTTGCAACCTTCTATACAACGAGTCACCATTGGTTACTACGATTTGTATTTTTGAAAGTATCAAAAAGTAAAAGTTTTTGAATATTCAAATATGAACTTAATTATTTATTTGCTTTAAGAGCCAATTGAAATTTATTAATTCAGGTCCAAAAATGAACCTTTTCAAAAAATATTTGCTGTATTTTTCAGCACTAATACCTTACATACATAACTATTGAACCATGTACTAAAATTTTGTGAATTGTAGTTGTCATAGGATGCCAAGGATACAGAGCTACATAGAGTTTTGCTATACCTAAGCAATAATCAGCAAACTCATTCAAATTGATTTTATACCCACTTGATATTACTTCGAGTACGACCTTGATGCGGTAAATAAAACTGAAATCAACTTCGGTTATTTCCACAGCTAATTCAGGATTGACAAGAAATCTTTTGCTCGTATTGCCATCATTGGTGTTTCCAAATCCCGCTTACGGCACATCCACTATCAGTCCTAATTTACTTCTAAATTTTTCTTTTATATCATTTTCCCTCTCTTTAACAATAGCCTTGTCTTCATCAGATCTTAGTTGCAGCCCCATTTTCTAATTAGCTCCAATGAGGCACATTCGTCTTTTATGAGGCCATATAAAAGTTCTTTCAAAAAGGTTGACAGTCTTGTTGCCGTGTGGTTGAGCAAATTTTGAAGATTTGCTTGAGCACATGTTTCTGTCACCTTATACGATTCTTCGGGAGGATAACAGTCCCTTTTCGCCCTCTGTGGAATACTGTAGCTAGGATATAACTTCCTATTCGTATTCCTGAATATTTCATATTGTCTTCGAGAAAAATCTGCTTCTACAAATACAGCAAGCGTCGACATGGGTGTTAACTGATTTACCTTATCTTCTCGTAAAGTTTTGAATGCTTTCTTTAGCTTTGTAGCCCTGGTTGGAGAAGTTTCAATATCTTTAAGTATATTTGAAGCGTCTTTTTTCCCCCAAGTTTGTAAATGTGTTTGCGTTGCGTGTATCAATATGTTGAAATCTGTCTCGTTTCGCAAGGCTTCAGTTCTTCTTCTCTTGCTTCTTTCACATAATTCTCCGAAATGTTTTTGCGGTCTCCCTGAGGAAGAACTTGCAAATACTGGTAGTATCACAGTACCTTCCAGCCATTTAGCATTACGTTCGTAAAAAACGGTATTCTTTTCGCTCTGCTGAAATCCAATATCTTTTGAACGAATTTCTGAAGTTGGTTAAACACCGCTTCACTGCTAACATATCTCCATGACATTTCAACGTTTTGCACACTGTTTTAATTAAAAATTCAAGTTTTGCGTCAATGGTTGAAGCATTTAATTCCTTTACTATTTCAAATAGCTCTAGCCTTGTGTAAACCTTTTCCATATTGTTATGTTTATGATACGAATTTTTCGCAATGATCAGTATATATATATGCTCTTTTAGTTCAACATTTCACCATAATTCGATGTTTCTTTATTGTTCATTACCATTATTTAAATTTTTCTTTTATGTGTTGGCGGCGAAGGATTAAATCTTGTTCGGAAGAAGTATACATAAACTAGGTAATAAACCCAGCTCTGCTGTATCACTCTCATTTATTACACAAATCACAGTTGCGCAGGTGGATAAACTGTTTTAAAGGGAGGTGAGAAAGCACTTGTACATATTTTCAATAACGAAACTACTTCCGAATACCAGCTCAACCTATGCACTTTTTGACAATGATTCGATTTATCCTTGTTTACATGTTTAATAGTATATACTTACATATATTTTCCATGAAATATATCGATACGTATGTTTTTATATAGACCGCAGCTGTAGAGGTAGACAAACCATTTCATAGACTAGGGTCTATGGGTCACTTTTAATAATTCACATTTTATTCAATGTTAATACATTCCTTTTTATTGCACGTATTATCGCTATTAAGTGCTAAAATTAAAGTAATTCAGATTTACTTTTAATAACTAAAAATTTAAAAATTTTATGACGCATAATAGCGTTTAATTATATTGGCAGGTAGGCAAAGTGATAAAAAAGAGGTAATTTTCAAAAAGTCAAGAAAAAAATGGCGCAAATATGCGCACCTTTTTCATCAAATATAACACAATTAAGACTTTTTTATGGCATGTAACATTTCCTGTAGAAATGCTTAATTCACTTTTAAAAATCTTCTTCTTTTAGAAAAAAAGTGTGCAAAATATTTTTTTTGGATAATGACCTATTTGAATATAAACTAATAAAACACTTTTATTTTTTTTAAATATTGAAATTAGTAATTATGCACATCTTTTATAAAAAAAAGAATTTTTAAAAAATGTTCATTCATTTAGGCAGGATACATCGTCCTATTAGCGTCTCAAAAACAAAAGAAATCAATAAAAATGCATGCAACTTTCTTAACTTCCCATATTTTACCGCTATCCCAAAATCTGAAACATTAACGAAATACAGTATTTATCGGATATAAGAACATCTCATATAAGAACAAAACGCTTATAAGAAACATTTGCAAAAACACCATATCTTTTTAGTGATTTTTCTAACAAAAAAAGTTTCATATAAGAAAAACGCTTATAAGAAAAAACGCTTATAAGAAAGAAAAAACTGATAGAAGAACATTTTTCTTGAACACCAAAACCACAAAATGTATAGAAAAAGAATTTATATAAGAAACTTTCAAGGGCAACACTGAATTTATGTAGTTCGCATGGACAACTCTGTTTTCTGACAGTTTTACAACAACAACAACGTTTTTTTTTTTTTTTTTACTTTTAGTGCTCATGAGAAGTTTTTGTTTCTTGCCTCGTAAATAAATAAATAAATAGTACAAAATGAATTACAGTATTTTTCGGTTAATTGCACATCAAAATTTGCACAATTTTTTTTTTCAATTAACCGGGGAACCAATTAGCCGATACCCGTTTAATTGAACAATTCGTTCAATTATTACAAGAACCCTATTTAACTGAACAGTTTGATCAATTACAGAAATCACGCATAATTGGAACTATGTACTAATGAATTAAAAGAAATCGCATATGTGCACTTTAAGTTTTTCAAAATAATTTTTTTTTACCTTAAACGTAAAAAAAATTGCAAGTAACAGCAAAAAATGTACATATATGTGTATAGTAGAGATGAAACCCAGTGTTTTTCATAAATGATGTCAAATATGTATGTGCAAAAATGCCAGATTATTTTTCAATGCAATTAACCGGGTAAAAGTAAGAGGAAATTTATTTTTGATGAACTAGATTTTGAACGAATTAAGCGGGAAAATCAATTAACCGGATTCAATTATCCGAGGAAATTCACATGGTGCTTGTATGCAATATTTTTTTTGCCCGATCATGTGGTTCAATTAAGCGTGGAAACCAATTAACCGTAGGGTCAATTAACCGAAAAATACTGTATGTACATATGTACATGTATTTACTACATATAATTTTTTTTTTCAAATTGAAGTTGTCTAGTTTTTTATATCTATTTACTAAAGGGGTTAATAAAATAAAATTTGATTTGTTTTATTTTTCTATTTACATACATACATCTACGTATGTATATACATAAAAATGTAAAAAAGCTCTTATGTTCATATAAAAAACAAATGCCTTATGGCCATAGCTACTTATATAAGAAATAAGTTTCTTATATAAAATAATTGTATATAAGAAAGAAACGCTTATAAGAAACTTTTTTCGTGGATTTTTCAAGTTTCTTATATCCGATAAATACTGTATCTTGAAAATTTACAATATGTGCAACATTTTGTTATCTTTTCAGCTATATACATAGTTTTTTAAAATTCCTTATTTTGAGTTTTGCTTTTTTGTCCGGCTAGATTGGCAGAATACTCCTATGTGCAACGTCCGGAGATATTGAATTACCGATTTTACCCTCTTTTACCCCTTTCCCGTGCGAATTTGCAAAAATTCCGCCTTAGTGGATCCATACATCAGAAGTGCTGCCCACATACGAAATTTGATTACTCTAGCTTAAGCCGTTAGGGCTGGGCGATGATGACCCAGTCAGTCAGTCACGTTACAATTTTATGTATATAGATATGAATAAATTTATTATTATAAATGCATTTATTTATTTGTATATCCTGCACTGCGAGAATTATATACGAATAATTAATTAAAATAGAAATAAATAAGTAAATAATTAAAAATATAACTAATTGATATAAATACGCTTACCATGGCATCCCGCTCCATTTTGCTTTATAAGAAACACTTCAAAAGCAACATCCAGTTTCTCCACAGCTAGCTGTAAAATATTGGTGTTGCCATAAAATTGTTCAAAGATAATCTTTTTATTTGCAGCACTACTTTATTCAACTCATTACACTGTGAGAAATTGGGAGTTTTGGTAATTATATTCTGACATAGTTAGATTTAGAATATATGTTTTTTTGCAATGAAGTGGGTTTTGCAGAAGTATATATGCCCAGTATATATTTTTTAAACTCTATTTTTTTGATATTTCTTACATATGAGAGATTACTAACAAAACACAGCACCCCGGTTTCACCACAAAATGCAACACTGTAATTCCACCTCTAAATCTAGTATGGCAAGTTTGCTCAAATTATAGCTGTTTTAAGAAAACGAATTCAAAAGAAATTGCCAAATATTTGTTATTGTTGTGATTCAAGTAAAATTAAATTTAAATTAACTTAAATATTTTAGCAATAATTTTAAAGGAATTGTTGTGATTCAAGAAAGTTTAGTTAAAATTAGTTTAAGCATTTTCGCAACTATTTTAAACGAAATATTAAAATTTTAAAATATGTAAATACTAGTATCTTACCGAAAACAAATCATATTAAGGTGAGTTTCTTTAGTGACATTTGAAGCAGTTAATCCAGTGTATGTCTAACAATTACATATACATACATACATATGTATGAAAGTTAAAAAAAGGGAACAAGGAGTTTAAACATAAAAAAATATTTCAATATAAAACAGATTTTAATAAGAAGTTAGTTTTTAACTGATTTTTGATGTTATATATACATATTTCTTTTTAACGCATTTATATTAAATTACTTACAATTAGTATTATTTCTCTTTGCTCAACCTTTTTAAATGTGCAATCGCATTTGGAATAAATATTATTCCAAATGGAATAAAAATTATTCCAAAAATATTATTGGTAGATATAAGACGTTTTTCCAAACATACATGTACTTTTTCAAAAACGACGATGGAACGACTGTCACGTTCGATTCGGAGCGTTATGGTTACATAATAACCGACATTTTTATATGTATATGGTTTCAACAAGATGGTGCCACACGCCACACAACTCGAGCGAATATGGCTTTATTGCAATAGACATTTCCTGGCCGCGTAATTTCTCGTCGTGGCAAAATCAACTGGCCAAAAAGATCATTAGATTTGAGGCCATTAACCATTTTTGTAGTGTTTCACACATAATGTTAAAGTTCAAACTTTATAATAAAAAAGAAATATCATTTAAAAAAATATTTTTTTAAAAAATATGTGTTTTATTTGCGTTTACTTTTGAAACCGCAAAATGGACAGCCCGTTACAATCTAAATATACATATGTTTTCAAAGATAAGCACATACATATGTATTTATGTATATCGTAATCTTTTATAAAGTATGTACATATGTATTTGTAAATATACCACCTTATGGTCCATCGTTGATGGAATATTATGTCTACATTTATTGCCCATGTTCTGAAAAACGCATTTCGCTTAAAATTTGCGTTTTCGATTTGAAAACGCCAAACAGGTGTTCTGTGAAACAAAAATGCTAGAAAGCTGGCGTTTTCAAACTGCTAGTATATGCTGAAACGGTCTGGTCATTTTTATTTAAACTACGCTCGAAAGAGAAAATAAAATGATGTAAGATTTAAATTTAATATGTTTTGTTTTTATTTGAAGGAAACCTTTTAAATTTTTTTTTACTATTTTAATTAAAAATATGTAGTTTTTACATGGATGTATTTCAATGCAATACAAATAATTTTAAACATTTACTTTTACACCAATATACATTTATTTCAGGATAAAATGCGCATTTTCGAGAAGTTACAAGGAATAATTGAGGATGAAATACGGAATGGTCTAACTCCTCAAAATTTATTAGCAGCTAATGAAAATGACAATTCGAGTTTTATTTTGCCCTCCCAGATATTTCAATTCTACGATTGGCTATAATAATGTATATTAAAAGTTTGAAACATTTATGCTTTTTGTTTTTTAGATAAGACAATCGCCAAATTCAGTTTACGAAGGTCGTGTTTTACGCCACTCAGAACAATGTGCTGTAAATGCGTTATTAAATTTAGGAAACATGGGCTGGGAAGAAAATTTTGTTTCCACAAGCCAGAGTGCCTTGTATGAGGATCGCGTTGTTAGTGATACAGAACAGTGTGCATTGGATGTCTTGTCAAATTTAGAAAATGTTATTTTTGACCACATGAATATTCAATTAGAGCATCTACTTCCGCTGCAAGATGAATATTTGAACACGCAAGAAATATTAGACGACATATTAAATTTGGATGAAGGCACTGGTGCATTTTCTTCAGAACCAATACTAAGCATGAATAGTTTTGGTGATGAGTTTTCGTTGAGGACTCTAGCAACGTCCTCGAAGGTCATTGCAAAGTAAATCACGGTAAGTTTCATCTTGAATTTCCCAGGCAATTTGTTGTTTCAATAATTCAATGGTAGTAAAACTTACATATTCAATAATACTAAAATAAGTTTGTTTTTTCGTTTCAGAGCAACCAAGTTGTAAGTTGGAAATTTCAAACCTCGGTGCGATCGACCGTATTTTTATCAACTATGTTGAACAGTTAAAAGGTATGTTCGATAATGTTTTTATTAAGTTTAGTACTAACGAAAACTTAAAAAGTAAAAATAATTTTGACTGTAAGTGCAGTAGAAATAACAATGTAGCAAAAGAATTAGACGCACTAAATACAGATTTCGTTTCGAAAATTAATTCAAATATCCATAGAACTAACGAATTAAATGAAGACTTGAAAGATAGCTCAATTGAATATTTAGATAATGAATTAAATATAGATTCATCTCAAAGCTTAACTGATACGAATCCGTCTGAAATAAATAATAGTAATATTGCATTAGAAACATCAAATTCTAAGTTAGAAAATCTTACATTCGACAAAAGTTTCGAAAGTATTGGTGGTAATAAGACCTTAGAACCTTTTGAGATATCTAATAACAGCTTAGATCTTTCAAAATTTCAAAATTATAGAAAAGTTTTAAACCGGAAAGAAAAGCTTAACAGAGAGATTATTAGGCTTGAAGGTGAGGTAATAACATGCTCGAGAGCTTTCAAAGATAATGTTAAAGACTCTTGAGTTCAAAGTAAATTCCGACATAATTTTTAAGAGCGAATATGACAAAAAACTAAAACTGTCATAGAACAAATTTGTGATCGATGTACTTCGA
This sequence comes from Sturmia bella, assembly GCA_963662145.1. Lineage (NCBI taxonomy): Eukaryota > Metazoa > Arthropoda > Insecta > Diptera > Tachinidae > Sturmia > Sturmia bella. The sequence continues at coordinate 30,042,211 of OY759170.1, forward strand.
CAAGAATACTTAAAAATTAATAATGCGTGCGCACTATCATTTTATAGTACTAAAAGGGCCGTATCAGGCCTGCTAGTGTACGCATACTGCAGCTTTAAAGATTGTTGCAGATACAGATTTAAGGTGGATAACAACGGAAAATTTGTTGTCAACAGATGTGGAGAAATTTTTAATGCTGAGGGAGAAAAAAAATGAGAAAAGTATCCCGAAAAATAAAAAAATTTTTCAACAACTAGTGCTTATCTCTACAGGAAAGTCGAACTCCTAAAGGCAGCAGATGATATTTCTAAAAGCGGAAATTTGCAAGGAGTTCAAAATTTAAACACTGTTAGAAAATGCAAATCAGAGGGAAATTCTGGCAAATGGCTGCATCCTGACCCTTTTTATGATTTTTTTTTTTTTTTTGATGCAACAAGGAATATATAAAGATTATATTCAACATGTTGCTTCACCATTAACGGTGTACTGCTGGGGAAAACCAACTTTCATAACCTATTCAGTAAACCCTGAAATTTTGAAAGATTCGTGGTACACCGTGCATTTTGATCCTACTGGCCAAAGTGTGCGCCAAATTAAATGTGCTGAAAAGCGTGTTCTGATTTACAAAATTGTTATCAGAAACAAGAAACATAAAATGGTTATACCGATATTAACTGCTATTCTTTCAATACTACTCTTAATGATATACGCGCCATTTTATACAAGTTGAAACTCTACTGCGTTGAAAACAAGTTTAAGTGGCCATTCTTCAAAAGAGTTTGCACTGATGTATGTGAGTCACGCTTTATTTGGAGTAGTACTAAAAAACTGTAACAATGCAGATATTTCGGAATATCTAGTATCTTGCTATCAATATTTAGAAAACAAATATTTGTACAAAAAGCCAAAATTTGTTGTACAATGGTGCAAAGCATATTACATACAGATTATGTGCAAAGATTTAAATAATAGAATCGGAAAGAACAACTATGTATTTATGGCATTTCAAAAAACATGCTCTAACGATGGCATTTGACCTTAAAGCGTTAGAACAAGCAAAAGTATGGTTCAAACATCTAGTTATCGTATTGCTGCTTCCAACAAAAAACTCTTCATATAAAAATAGTTTCAACATTTTACTGCTAACTGCTTGGAAGAAAAAGAAGAATATGTACTTCGTAGCTTTAAAGAAGACGTTGAAGTTATGCCTCAGAATCAGTCGCTTCATGCAGTCCACTTAAAAAAATATTTCTCCAGTTGTATGATGAAGTAGTGAATGATAATAGCTTTTTCAATGGCAAGGGAGAAAAAACGAATAAAAAAATTAAGAAATTTGCAATTTTATTGCGAATAAATAATGGCCATTTCTACCAATGTGGACCAACATGTATTGTGTTGTATATCAATAGATTCTTCTGGCGACCATCTCAGTAGTGTACCCGTTGAATTTAGTTTTTTTCTACAAAAGCATATTCTTTTAAATCGATAATCACTGACACCTGGTGATTTTATCAGAAAGAAAAGATAGTATAAGTACTTTAAAAGATTTAAGGTATAAATACAACATGTTCGAAGAAATTCAAGTTGAAGATGAAGAAAGAGAAAAAATAGACTTAACGCAGCAAGAAGAAAATATTCCCACAATTGCAGTTTCGCAAGATCATGCGTAAGGCAAATCGACGAAATACCAAGAAATTAGAACTATCAAGAATATACAACCAGAAAAAAATGGAACAAAAAAGATCCAAAGAGAAGAAAAGCTCTAAATTCAAAATATTTGCTAAGTGCGAACCAAAGAAATTTCTTAAAAATACTGAAGAAATACTTAACATTATAAAAGTTGAGTCAAATTAGTATAAAAATAGCATTAAAGAAGTAAAAGTGCTATATTCGACTATGCCGAATCTATTATACCAGAGGTGCCCAAAATCTTCTTATGGAAGCGCAAACACCAATACGTATACACTTTATTGACGCACACAAAGAAAAACAGAAATAAACTCATAACAAAAAATGATTTCTTCAAGTGTTTCATACTCACGAAATCATTAAAAAAAAAAACAAAATCATGAAAACAAAAAACAACAAAATTTACGCTTGGCACCAATGTGTACCAACAAATCCTGCGTTCTTATTGCTTTGAGCTTGGGATATGTGTGCATGTGTGTATTTCATACAAAGAGTTGTGTATACATATTAGAATGCTCAGCCAATGCTTCGCGCTTTTACAAAAACAAAAGCGTACCAAGCGTATAGGCCGTGGGCATCCCTGTATTATACCCTTTACCAAAGTGAGTAATAGTGAAAACTTTTCTTTGGGACATCCGCTGTCACTGCTGTACTCGAATTTTTTCTTGGCAAGCGTCGTTTAATCATAAGTAAATTTTCATCGTGAAAGCTATTTATCGTGAGATATGCTTTTGCTACACTGTTGCTTGGATTGAAAATGTCCAGTCAATACACTTTCCATAGTTAGGTATTTCTGCCTATGTTCGCTATGGACTCTAAAGCTATTCAACCGAAGTGCCCTAAACTAGAGTAAACTTCAAAAATATGATAAATCTTCTTATGTGGTAACGCTACTTGTATGTAGATATGTACATACATACACATGCAAGCAGCGACTTTATTCAGTATTGGTTTTGCTTGGTTTAGTTTTTTCTCAACCACACATCGAATAACGTGCTTGTTTGTTGTTGGTTGCGCTGTTTTACTTCTTTCCTTACTTTACACGATCAAGTTTTAACACATTCACACTTTTTTTCTAATACACTCACAATTTTGAAAATTGATGCAAACTTGATGATCGCCGAGAAGAAAACAACTTTTTTTTGACATTTGGCAAACTTTTACAGTTACTTGGCAAATAATTTTTCAGGGTTTCTAATTCCGTACATAGAAATCAAACATCAACCAAAAGCGAATTTAGCGTTTTTTGTTATGCAAAAAGCACTTATAATTTTGGCACTTAGTGGAGCAAACAATTTTGTTCATTTTATTATAGAAATGTAATTCATTAGACAGTATATTAAATTTTAACTGTAAAAAAATAAAAATTACTCTATTAAGCTGGCAATATATTTTCATACAAAAAAAAAAATAGCGAAAAAATACAAACCTTTTTTTCACATTTAGCAAACTTTTACAATCTTTTTAATTAAAAAGTTTTTTAAATTTTAAAAAATTTAGATTTTGATCTTCTTTATTGTCTTAGCAAAAAAACTTTTATTTTAAGAACACAAATTAAGATTTTTGTTTTTAAAGATTAAAAAATATGATCCTTGGTTTTTATGAAGAGAAAAAATTGTTTTTCATATTAAGGAATACAATTTTCAATCTAAATATATCTCTTATTTTAAATTTTGTTTTTGTCACTCCTTTTTAAAAACAAAAAAGTAAATTTTGACCACGCTATCGTAAGAACGCTGTCATTTTCAAAATTATTTTATTTAATTAATTATTCAAGCTTTAGATCTTTGTTGTTTTATAAAAAATAGTTTGAAACAATTATATTTATGTATTTTCAATATTTCGCCAGCAATTTGTTAGCATCTTCAAGAAAGTGATTATAAAATTTTAATACATTTACATTAAATTACTTTTTCAGGCTCAATTTCAACCCTTGGTTAGTCACTTCTTAATTAATATCAATTAAACAAAGAAAAACTTTTACTTTTCTTTTCTTAATTGATATTAATTAAGAAGTGACTATCCAAGGGTTGAACTTGTGTCTGAAAAAGTAATTTAATATAAATGTATTATAATACCAATAGTTCAATGAAATTAAAATTTTCATTAAAAAAAATTGTAAAATGCACAAACTCTTAGCTTTAGTTTTTTTATTTGGTTCTAAAATTTTATATTAATTTCAAATCATTTATTTATTATTGTTGCTTCCAACACCGCTATCACCACCACCACCGTTGCAGGTGACAGCACCATCGCTGTTGGCATTACAATCATTTTTTCTGGTGTCAGCACCATCGCTGTTGCCACCGCCATCACTATTACCAGCGCCAACATTGTTGCTGGTATCAGCACCATCACTCTTATCACTACATACTTTGCTGCTGGTGCCAGCACGACCGATGTTTTTACCAGAAATATCTATGCTGCAAGCATCATCGCTGTTACGACAGCCAACGCCACCACATTGACCAAACAGGGTACCCACATAATAAAGAATTAAGAAATCTTTTGGTTCTTAAAAACACATAGTCTTTTAAAAAGTCATATTTTATCTTTATACTACACTCTTTATATTATCTTTATACTATACTATACTATAAATTTTAATACATTCACACTTTGTTACTAATACACTCACAATTTTGAAAATTGATGTAAACTTGATGACAATTTTTACTTTCCATAGAGAGCATCAAGTCACTATCAAGAAAACAGCTGACAACAATTTTTTTTCGTTCTGTCTGCAAATATTTTTTTGTTTTGTTTGAAAGTTGCAATTAAAAGTGATAAAAATTAAACAGATTCAAGCTTAAAAATAGAAATAAAAATGTTTACGTACAAAACCAACAAATATAATGCGATTTATAAAGCTACACAGAAGCCACGAAGTTCTGTGGAATATGAATGTGGCGTCATACTGTCAGTATTTCCTTTCTGCCCTCTGGTTTTTTTCTTATTCTTTTATTTTCTTTATTTCTGTTAGTAATATTAATTAATTTCTATTATTTGAACTTTTTCTTATATAATTATTTCAGTATTGAGTTTATCAGTCTCAAGTTCTTTCTATATTGTCTTTGTGATTGATATTAATTAAAGTAGACAAAGAAAACATCAAAGACATTTAGCAGGGTGGACAACTAGTTGTTTCGAAGCCGCCACACTTTCTCGTCAGCACTCGTCTTTGAACTCAGGGGCTCATGTTTCTAAAGCGACAACCATGCCACTCAGCCACCTAAGTTGTTGTATATTTTCTGTCTCAATTTTTAATTGTATCAAACACACCATTCATTTCTATTTTTATTTGTCTATATTTATCTCTCACCCGGGAAATATGCTATGACAAAGAAAACATCAAAGACAGATACTTACTTAGAAAGAACTTGAGCCTGGTAAACTCAATACAGAAATAATTCTGATAGTAATATTTAATGAAGCAGCTGTAGCATGTTTGTCTACTTAGGTGGTCTTCCCTGAATCTAACGAGTATTCGTATGCACATATTGCTGTTTATACGTGCCCATAACCATATTGTAAATTATTGCACAAATATATTTTGTACATACATGAACACATACAAACACATTTGCTTTATTTATTTCATACTATTTAAATAATCATATATTATCCTCTTTTGTGCACCTTTACTTTGTAATACTTTTATAACACGTCTCTGTGTATCTCTCACTCTCTTACATTATATTAGTGAGTGTTATTGCACCATCTACTTTTGGTGGTGGTTTTTAGCTATAAAGCTGAAGTTAAGGTGAAGTTACATGACCCGCTTTAGACGCGTCCACGCTTTTCATGCTTTCTATACGTTTTACGCGTTCTATGCGTTTCATACTACAAGTTACATACAACGCTTCATACGCACCATATTTTGTTGTTTTGATCAGCTGTTGTGCAAATATTTTTAGCATACAAAACAAATATTAACAAAATGGAAAGTGAAATTTTAGAAGAATTAATGGACTTTATAGAGTTCATAAACATTGTTATTTGTGCGATAAGAGCTTACGAAAAGCTCCAAAATCGTACATATGTATGTATGTATATACATACATACCTGGTAAATTAAGCTCCTTACTTATTGCACTCCATGCAGCTGCTCTTTTATTTTTGTTCCGATAGAGCAGCAAGGTTTTATTATATAAAAGCTAGTGGTTTTTAACTGCATTTATTAGCTTCTCTTCCATATCGCTTGTTTTAATAAATTGAAAATATTTGTAAGTGATGATACTCAGTACGCGAACGCAATCGATAAATCGAATCCAAATTTCGTTAATGAAAAAAGTGTTGTAAAAAACAATTACAATTTGTTTTATTCGTGAAAATGTTTATAAAATTTGTAACAAAACTTTTCTTTTTTATTAAAAATGTTTTTTTGCAAAAGATTTTATAAATTATTTTACGATATAAAAGGTATTTATCGATAACGTTGAGAGTAGGCACATCATTGGTTATTAAAAACAGCTGACATTTTCTCATGACGCTTGTGACGCATATAAGAGTAGAAAGTAGGTCTACTTTATGCGTTCTACGCGTCTTCGCGTTCTATGCTTTGTGCTCTGTAACTTGCCACATACAAATGCACTTATCCTAATTTTTTGACAACCGCGTGAAAAGCGTCGACGCGTAGAAAGCGTACTGTGTAACTTCAGCTTCAGGGTGGAACATGCCCTTAATAACATAATTCACAGGAAAGTTGGAGAGCGACCGAGTGTGATGCTGTTTGGCCCCTTTGGCGCCCCATCATGGATTCTTTAAAGTGCATACTTGATAATTTCCAGCAGGAGACTCAGGCAGACCATGGTAAGGTTAGGGGAAAGGCTTCGGCGAGACAGAAAATTTTACAGGACTACAACAAACGCTACTTTGACAAACGTAGGAAACCAGGGACAGAGTATTTGGAGGGGGACTATGTGATGATAAGGAGTTTTGATTCACATGTGGGTATTTCCAGGAAGCTGATTCCCAAGTTTAGGGGGCCGTACAGGGTAGCGAAGGTTTTAAGGAACGATAGGTATTTACTTGAGGACGTCGAAGGTTTCCAACAGTACAGAAATCGGGCACTTATACAGCTATTTTTAATTTTCTTCTTGACGGCATCTTGAAAACGAATTGTTATGAAATTGCGTGCAGCCTACGTCACAGCTATCAATTTTATTGAATTTTGCAAGTAGCATGTGAAAAAAATTTGAAAGAAAAACTTGATCGTGTAATTGCATTGTAACATACCAACGCAGGCAGAAAGAATTATTTGTAATTTTATTTTGATTTGTCGTCGGGATTGCCAAGTCTGAAGAATTTTTAATTTATGGGAAATTTGGCAGCGGATGGTAGGTACTTAATATTTTTTCAAGTTTTTGGTATATAATGGTTATTATGAAATTTCACAATTTATCATTATATATTATAATCTGTATGTATGCCACACATATGTATGATATACATACATATATGTATGTATATATGTGCAAATGAGCATGAATGCACATACATAGTATGCAGTTGTATTCATACGTATAAATTGTTTAAAATATACAAGGTATACTCTTAATTGAAAAAGAATTATGCATACATATGTACATATGTAAGTATGTGCATAGCTTTAAGCCTGCAAGTATGTACATTAGACATGTATGAACGCAGAACTTTTATATATGTATGTATGTATGATCATACATTCTTATGTATGGATAACAATACTTTTAGTACTATTAATAAATAAACATGTATGCACGTGTGTGCATAATTTGTGAACTTCTTGCTTATGAAAAAGTTTTTGATGGAAACAACTATGTATGGATTTTTTTTTAGACTGGGACCAGTAATCAGGGGATGATCCCTATATATGCATTGCATTGTACTGGAATTGGGAAAATAGGAAAAAGGGATTGGTGGGTGGAAAAACGAAAATGGGGAGTGTTTGTGAACGTATGATTAAGCATAAAAACAGATAATTTATTTTTGCAAATCTAAATAAGTCAGGATTAAATGTTGCTAATTTTTCTGTTTAGTGTCCAGTGTATATACCTTCGACACTATCCAGTTAACAACTTTTAACGAAACCTCTTCTGTATTGCAAACCGTTCGATTATCCAAAAAAACAAACGTTAAAACGACAATACCTATTACGAATGTTTACTTTGGCCGACTTATTTTTAAAAATATATGTACATACATATGCACATATCATGTTTGTTAAGATCTCATTTCAAAAATCTATGCATACATAATTTGCCAAATTAACGTTTAATAAACATGGAATATTTGTTTAAATAAGCCATTAAAAAAAAGTACGCGTTCACCTATTACGACTTAACATCACAAAAGACACGTCTGCTCTGATCAAAAGTTCACAAACATGTGTTTTGGTAAATTTTAAGAAAGTTTTGGTAGAATTTTCTTTAAGGCTGTGGCAGCCCTGCATCTAAGCATTCATTGAAGTGTGACGCAGACGTTTAGAGATAAACAAGTTGGTACCTACAATTTTTATTTATATTAAGCATTATTTGAATAATTTAACAATACTAAAAAATTGTTCCCATACTCCCCATGGAAAAAATCTATGGACATTTAACATAATTAACAAATTGAAAATTCTTCGGCAACCCTGACGACAAATGGGTATGTTACTTGGGGGTTACACGATCAAGTTTTAATACATTCACACTTTTTTTTTACTAATACACTCACAATTTTGAAAATCAAAAGTGATAAAAATTAAACAGATTCAAGCTTAAAAATATAAATAAAAATGTTTACGTGCAAAACCAACAAATTTTTTTTCTTTTATTTATTTTTACATTGATTTCCATTAAATTTATTAATTTTGAAAAGAGATATTTGTATATTATGATTATATTTAAATAGTTAAAAAAAATATTGATTTAGAATCTGAATTAGTTTCTGAGTTTAATGTAGAATATAGAAGAGGAGGTTTTGCTTTAATTTTTTTAGCAGAATACATAAGTATGTATGTATGTGTGTATGCAAGAAGATATTTTTAATTTTCTTCTTGACGGCATCTTGAAAACGAATTGTTATGAAAGTGCGTGCAGCCTACGTCACAGCTATCAATTTTATTGAATTTTGACAAGCAGTATGTGAAAAAAACTTGATAGCAAAACTTGGTCGTGTAACTGCAGTGTTAAGAAAAGAGGTAAAACAGGACAACCAACAACAAACAAGCAACCCGCTAGTTTTGCAAGTAGTCAATTGTCTTTTTTATATAGTTACAAATCTAGCTGCAAATATCAATTGCTATTTTGTCAGAAACTTTTAGAATGGAAATTGGAAAATTGAAAGGTTTTATCAATTACACTATAGTATACTTAATCTCAGGCTATATATGTTTATATTAAAAAGACGTGCGGTTCGGTTAAAGTTAATTTGTTAAAGTGATTTAAGAGTAAAAAGTTTTAAGTATGTTATTGATGACAAGGTTTCATTGCAATTTAATGTTAATGGTGTCCATGGTATACATAGTTTGAAGAAATTAGAAAATATAAATGGTGTCCTCATAGGTAATTGTTTATAGTTATGGTTTTTACTTAATTTAAAAACATTTATATTAAATTACTTTTTTCAGGCTTAAGTTCAACCCTTGGGTTTTCACTACTTTTTAATCAATATCAATTAAGTAAAGAAAAGTAAAATTTATTTGCTAGGTGGACAACCGGCTGTTTCTGGGTAGCAAACACCCTTCATCAGCACCCTATGAACTTTGGACGTGTCAAATTTTACAATCTTGGCACAGCCGTTTTAACCACTCGGCAACCAAAGCTCACGCAATTTTACTTTCTGTTTGTATACTTAATTAACATTAATCAAAACAATGATATTTTTGCAGTCCTGGACGATATTTTATCATCTCAGAAGACTGTTATTTGTGCTTTCTGTTTATATGAAAGCTTTTTTTTCACATGTTCTGTTATTTGCATCATTGAGATCTAGATGCTCTTTTATTGATACAATTTGAACATTTACGCCGTGCCATGCGTTATTAACATTTTACTGTAAATTTATAATTTTATCGAACTTCTGTAATACATTTAATTTAAAATTTAAAAACTTAACAATTTAATTTCATTTTATTAATCTTAGAAGCTGTGTCACTTCAAAACCACAATACTGTTGGATCACCAGAAGAGAAAATTTGCAAGGCAGTGCAAAGACAGAAAAAAAAACGCCAGTTTTTATATAAATGTTTTTCAAAACCAACAGTCGATAATAGCACATAACACCAAAATTAATTAATATTTTTGCTTCAAATGCACTTACTTCATAAAACTAATATGTAATATTTAATTGCCTTTTCAATTCGTTTAAATAAAAATTTTGTGTTTATTAAAAAAATGCGCTAAAATTACCTAATTACTATACAAGATAATTTGGACCAATTACCTATTGAACTAGTAATTTGTAGCTATCAATTTAGCCGATTACTTATCCCCAGAAATGGTGTCAAATAACTAGTACTTTTTGAATAGTTAAGTAGTTAGTTACTGAACTAGATATTGGTAATGCAGAGAGTATCCAATTGTCCCCCTCCAATGACATCACCATGTTAAAGTAAACAGCATTTATAGCTTAAAATACATTTGGTGGTAACTAGTTCTGGTTACTAAGTAACTAATGAAACTCCTAGTTAAAAACTAGTTACCAGAACTAGCGGGAAGTTATTCGATGTGCGGTTGTGTGCGAACATACATACATATGTATGTATGTATGTACATAGGCTGAAAGACCTAATTATATTATATAATTAACTGGACATTTTCAAACAATCCAAGCAACAGTGTAGCAAAAGTATATCTCACGATGAACCGCTTTTACGATGAAAATTGGCTTAAGATTAAACGACGCTTGCCAAGTAAAAAAAAAATCGAGTGCAGCAGTGACAACGGATGTCCCAAAGAAAAGTTTTCACTATTACACACTTTGGTAAAGGGTATAATGGATCCGGCATAGTCGAATATATCACTCTTACTTGTTAAAGCATTCATTTGATCGATGGCCCTATTTCATATAAGAAAAACACAATTTCAATTCTTTAATTGTGCTTTATATGCAAAAGTTTGATATCTCATATTACGAATATAACTTCTTGTGCTCATATTTAGAAAATTACATGCATTCATACATACATACATAGATATTAAGCACAGAAAGAAATACGCTTCTTTAGAGGTATCATGTGATCTTTCTTTACAAGATGAGATAGGATTAGGATTTATAGTAGGAGGAGATGAAAATTAGTAGAGCCATTGAATAGGGTACTGGGAGCGATAGTTACCTGCTTCCGGGTTGTAGAGGAGTTATAGGATGATGTTGGATTGTTGCTGATGAATTTGGATAGGATGTTTAATTTAATTCTTAATGTCTTATTGCAAAATGGCAAAAATAGTGTCATTGTAAAAAGAAAAAGGGAATGAATGTGCCAGCTGATCGAACTGGAAGTCCTTTCTGGAAAAGTTAAGAGCTTTCGATTGAATGGTTGCTCATACGTGTACTAAGAGATGCCAGACTGTAGAATTTAGGGTAAAGCAGTAGTACTCAGGGACATTGACCCTTGTGGTGGTTGAAAAAAAATATGTATGTAGGAATGATGTGATATTTCGGTACTTGTTTTTTATGTAGGACTTTTGTTGGTGTATTGAAGATTATTTTTTTTTTTTTTTTTACGAATTCAGCTACATAACATCCATATGAATGTAGCTGCGTACTTTATTTGAACAAAATTCATTTTTACATATTTAAATTTGGCCTCAGCGCCAGAAAGGCATTATTGAGGCAAGTTGGCAAAACAATTAAAAATGTACAAATAAAATATTAGCTACTTAAGAATCGAACCCTCATTATGTGAATCGGCTCATGGCAAAATTCAATAAAAAAAACTAGTTCGACACAAGTTTATTACACATTTTATATCAAAGCGTTTATATCAAGAGCGTTTCAATTATATTTAATAAATATTCCTTGCAAGAGGACTTGAAAATTGATATTCGATCAATTTGTTTCAAAGATGTAGGCAATTTATTGAATTCAATTCCACCAATATAGTCTATTCTTTGTTTCGTTATTTCTAGTCTACATAAAATTTGATCTATTTCTAGTATTAAAATTCGTTAGATTTTGCGTGAACGATATAGTATGGTAACCAATATTATTAATACATTTAAAAACAAACATTAAAACTTGGTACTCATGCAACCCATGTAATGGCAATATTATTTTACATACCTCTTTATACAATGATACAGTTGAAAACTGTATCGGTAAATTATAAATGGTTTTTAGTGCTTTATTTTGCATACGTTGCAGAGATCTGAGCCCACTATTATTTTTATTGTAAGCATAAATAATAGCCAAGTAATTCAGATGTGATTGAATCAAGGATTGATATATCATTAATTTTGACCTTTGCTTTAATTTATTCCTTAATTTGTATAGTATTCCGATTGCTGAGGCAATTTTTTCTTTTTACATGTGCGATGTGGTGGTTCCATGTTAAATTGCTTTGGAGAATTATTCCCAAGTATTTTACTGAATGAGTTTCATACACAATGTTTCCATCTATATACACATTAAAGTTGTTGTTGATACTCAAGGAATGTGGCCTAAATCGAATTAAATTCGTTTTAGTAGGATTGAGTAATAATCGATTTAATCTCGCAAATTCAAATATGAGTGACGCATCTCTTTCAATTTGAGTTTTAAGTACCAAATCATTCTTATATGGATACAATACACATACATCATCTGCAAACATGCACAGTTGACCGCTTAGGCCGAGGTTTTTTATATCAGTTATATAAATTGAGAATAATAATGGTCCTAGTCCACTTCCTTGAGGTACACCATATGCGACAGAACCAATGAAACTTTCCGCATCTTTTATTTTAACATACTGTTTCCGATTTTTAAAATAACTTTCAAACAACAAAAGCTCACGACCTGTGACACCATAATATTTAAGCTTCTGTATCATTATCTGGTGATCTACAAGTTCAAAAGCCTTAGAAAAATCAAAAAACACTCCAGCAACTCCAGAAAACCCATCGTCAAGACCTTTACAAATAGCTTTTACAACAGTAATGATAGCATCTTCTGTGCCACATCCTCGTCTAAACCCGAATTGAAGATCATACAAAAAATTATTATCCTCCATATAAGCTATAAGTTGTTCGTATAATATTTTTTCAAAAACTTTGTCAATTGACGAAAGAACAGCAATTGGCCTATACTTGTCTACTGTAGAGACATTTGTTCCTTTAGGTATTGGTATTAGCTTATGAACTTTTAATGCATCAGGATAAACTGAACTATTTATCATTTTATTGAAAATATCGCATAAAATTGGTACAATTTCTTCTCGACATTCCTTAATATATTTTGGTGAGATATTATCATAACCTGGACTTTTATTAACATCCATGCCTAGTATAACCCGAGTTACAACATCACTATTAATATTTTCTAAAACAAAGCAGTTAGATGACTGAGATAGTGTTCTAAGCAAATTGCAATTGTCTCCAGGACAACTGTCAATTTCACTCTTAAGGTTTTTTATGGATGTTAGAAAGTACCTGTTAAAACAATCAGCTTTAGTTTGATTACAAGTAATTCTATGTCCTTGAACATCATTCAGGATAATCTCATTGTCTTTTTCACGACCTAGAGTAGTATTTATAAATTTCCAAGCTTTCTTAGGGTCATTTCCGATTATAGATAAACTGTCTGTGTAATAATTTTCTCTGCACTTCTTTACAGCAATTTTTATAACTTTACTTATTCTTTTCAAATAATCTTCGAAGGGCTGTTTTCTTTCAGATTTTCTCCTTTTCTTCAATATTTTCTCTTTTAAGAAAATTAGTTCTTGAAGATTCTTATTAATCCACGGAGTAAGTTCGAACCTAACTTTTTTTTTAACTCTTTTTACTGTAATTGAATTGTTTATTGCACTTTTCATGCACGAAACTAAAGTATTTGTTAGTTCTGATACGTTAATTGAGGAGTAATTCGCAGGTAAGCTGTTTTGCAAAATTTCCTTTGCCTTCGCAAAATCATAGTGTGTTTTCGTTATTTCAACATATTACTGATCACATTACTTTCGAAGTTGCAAAATAAAATATTATGATCTGACAGTTTGGATTCAACCGACGTAACATAAAGGTTTCTTGCAAAGTCACTGAACACCACATCTATGCATGTCTTACTTTGGGGTCTTGTTATTAGACTGTGTGCACTATCACAGTCATAGTTTTGAAACATAGTAAGTAAATCAATATAATGTGTATTTTGAAACGAATCTATATTCGAATCACCAACTGTAATAATTGGATTGCGGGCATGAACATTCAAAATCCTATCAATAATATTGATAAAGTCATCTACTTTGCACTTTTGAGAACGGTACAAGGTACCAAGCTTTAAAGGTTTTTGATTAATATTCCAATTGCTAAAGGTAACAACTATGTATTCTACAAAATTGTCACTTTTACATACATTTACCTCATAATGAATTTTTTTATTTATATACAACGATGAACCACCATAACCATCTTCACGGCAACAATGAACATTATTAAAACCAGGTATTTTGTAAATGTGTGTGATGTCTTTATGAAACCATGTTTCTTGAAGTGCTATTACGTCTGGTAACTTTGGTAGGGTATGTTATGTTATGTTATGTTTTCGGGCCGCCAGTACAACAGACCAGCTCACTTGGGTCCCAACAGGTCCCGTTGTGATACCCTGAGGGCAGCAGGTAACTCCTACTCCCCCTCCCTTGGTTCAACTTTGAACCATCCAGATAACCGGATGAAAGATTCCACCCTAAACAAGTCACATTCCGATATGTCCGCCAAACTGTTCAGTATCGGTCTGCCTATGTATATCGCTCTGAGATTGGATAGAGCAGAACAATTACAGAGGAAGTGCTCAACACTCTCCTCCTCTTCTTCGTCTTTGCAGCTTCTACAAAAATCATTATACGGAAGATTTAGTCTTCTCGCATGTGCGCCTATATGACAATGTCCGGTTAGAACTGCCACTAAGGCGCTTAACCTTTGTCGGGGAAAATCCCACAGAGCTAAGGTTTTGTTTTGATCATAAACGGGCCATGTGAGCCCCGATATTCGACAGCCGGTCACATTTGACCATCTGTCTTGAGCGATTCCTAGCAGCTGTTGTTTTATCAACTTTTTGCAGCTACTAAGTGGAACACCGACAGACTCGTCAATGTCCTCCTGTGGTAGTCGGGCCCCAGATCTAGCCAGTTCATCCGCGACTACATTTCCAGACACTCCACTGTGTCCTGGTACCCAGAGAAGCTCCAGGCTTGAATGTCTCGCTATATCATTTAGAGATCTCCGGCATTCATGAACCAACTTTGATGTCGTGTAAACACCAGCCAGTGCATTTATTGCTGCCTTACTGTCAGTACAGATCTGAATATGCAAACCGTATATCCTATAGTACCTCATCCAGTTGGCTGCTTTCTTTATTGCCGTGATTTCGGCCTGAACAACGCTGCATTTGTTATGCAGTCTAAAACTGATTCTCCGTTGAAAACGGGGAATATAGATACCCCCCCCAACACCTACATCCGACTTGGAGCCGTCCGTAAAGATAGCGATCATGTCCTCTGGTTGGTCTATTTCGACGCTTTCAGAGTTCATGTTCGATAAATCCACGCTGAAGCTTCTATCAGTCATGGGAGTCAGGGAGCAGTAATCAATGGTATTCGGAAGGCTAATTATGCTTCCAATTATCGACGCATGTCCTATGTTTGCATCTTTCCACATTCCTCCTGCTTGCAGGCGTACCCCTGAATTCATGGCAGTTTCCTTAACCATGAGATCCACTGGCAGCCAATGCAGCATTGTGAATAGCGCCTTGGATGGTGCCGAGCCTGGAGCGCCGGTAACCATTAAGGCAGATGTACGTAGTATTCTTTCCAGAATCCTACTGTATGTGGATTTTTCTAACGACTTCCACCATACAAGCGCCCCATACGTAAGTATGGGCTTTACGACTGCACCGAAGAGCCAAGCAAAGTTTCTGGGATTTATTCCCCAGTTCTTGCCAATGGCCCTTCGGGACAAGTATAAGGCAACAGCTGCCTTGCTGGCCCTTGCCTGAACGTTCCGCTGCCATGTCAACTTGGAGTCCAGGTAAGTGCCAAGGTACTTCGCATTATCCGATAGTTTGAGTTCAGTCCCCTTAATGGTTGGAAGTCTGAACGCCGGAGGGTTATATCTTCGAGTAAATAGAACTAATTCTGTTTTCTCAGGGTTAACGTCCAGACCACTGTTTGTGCTCCACCTACTTATGGTCGTCAGTGCTAGTTGCATACGCTGTGAAAGAATTGCAGGGTGTTTACCTGCAACTGCCACAGCAATATCATCGGCATATGCCACTACTTTAAACATCATGGAGTCCAACTCCACTAATAGTGAATTCAAGGCAATGTTCCACAGGAGTGGGGATAGAACCCCTCCCTGTGGAGTGCCTCTGTTTGCCACTTTACAGATGGTGGCACGGCCCATACTAGAAGTTATGACTCTATCGGTCAGTAAGTTCTATACAAAGCCTAGTACAGACTGATCAATGTCTAGTCTGTTCAAAGCCGTTATTACGACTCCTGGTTCTACATTGTTAAACGCTCCTTCTATATCAAGAAAAGCCACAAGTGTGTACTCACCTTGTTCTAGATTTTTCTCAATAAATCCAACAAGTGAGTGCAATGCCGTCTCAACAGACTTACCTTTTGTATAAGCATGTTGAGAGGCTGACAATCGGAGCGGATCAATAAACGTTCTAAGTCGTAAGTCAATGATTCGCTCCAAAGTTTTCAAAAGAAAGGACGATAGACATATGGGTCTGAAGTCTTTCGGGTTGGTGTGCGAGGTCTTTCCCCCTTTCGGTATGAAGACCATCAAACACCTTCGCCATGGAGCTGGTATATAGGACCATCTGATACATGCCCTAAATATCCCAATCAGCCACGGCATTATGAGTACTACATTCCTCTGTAAGTCAGCAGGAATGATGCCATCTGGACCCGGTGTCTTGTATGGGTCGAAACTGTTCACTGCCCAGAGGATGTTGTCCCTATTAATAGGTAACCAATTGTCCTCTTGGCTGGTCTGTCCTTGGTTTGTACTTTCCCCTTCTTCGAAAGTGCATCCCGGGAAATGCGCATCCATGAGCACCTCAAGGGTCTCTTGGGTGCTGGTCGTCCAACTACCATCTTGTTTCTTTACGAAACCCGGAATATTCGGTGTAGTCGATAGAATTTTGCGGAGTCTACTCGTCTCAGAGACCCCCTCTAATCTACTGCAAAAGGATCTCCAAGACTTCCTCTTCGCGTTCCTGATCAGGTTTTTGAACTTGTTAACTGAGGCTTTATACTGTGACCAATTTCCCAGTATTTTTGCCTCGTTAAAGAGACTACGCGATTCCTTACGAGTTCTCGCTATTTCAGCGTTCCACCATGGTGGCTTACTCCTACCACGGCAGATACTTGGTCTGCATGATTCTGACGTTGCTGTTTCGAAGCAGCTCGTCAAAAGATCAGCCGCAGCTTCTATACTTGCGCAATTACTTATTGTCGGAGGTTCTGGAAGAATATCTGATAGAACCCTACTCTGTAACTCCCAGTCTGTTCTCCTCCTATTTCTCTTGGGTACTGACCCTGTCGCCTGAATTCCTATCTCGAACTCAATATACCTATGATCAGAGAAGGAACAGTCACTAGAGACTCTCCATCTACTGAGCAAACCTGAGTGCCTAGCGCTAGCTAGCGTAATATCAAGAACTTCACTTCTGTTTGAAACAACAAAAGTGGGCTCTGACCCGACGTTTATTACGTCCATATCATTACAAAGAATAAAATCATAGATTGACTCACCCCTTGCATTTGTATCGGAGCTGCCCCATATGCCATGATGAGCATTAGCGTCCGCTCCAATGATCACTGGCAGGTTTCTTCGCTTGGCCATGCTAGTTATTTCGCGAACCATAGGTGGTGGCGGTTCGCATTCATGCGCCATGTAGCTGGAGACTACAACCAAGGTGTTGTCGCCTGTCTCCCATGCTACAGCTACTGTGTCTTCATCACTGTAATCAGATAGGATGAAGATATTTATGTCGCTTTTAGCTAGTATACATGACCTGATCTTACCATGACCATTCTTGTATAACAGCTTATAGCCCTTCGCCCCTAGTCCACAAATTTTGCCCTTACACAACCAGGGCTCCTGAACTAGTATCAGCTCCTCTTTCCTTTCAGCCATTCGGAGGAGCAGCGCAGCCGAGGCTGCTTTCGAATGGTGAAGGTTAACCTGAGTTACCTTCACCATTATCGCCAATGTTTTCGACGATTGTGACGTCAACGTCCTCTTGATCATCCTGATCGGATTCCAAGAGGGCCTCTTCGTCAACTGCTTCGAAGACATGCTCAAAGAACTCGCCTGCCAATTCAGAATTGGAGACGGTTTCTTCTTGCGATGTCAGACTAGCAGTCTCCTCGTCTACCGACATAGCTTCCTCCACTGCTGCTTCATTCAGCTTGTCTACTACGGGTGGTTTCTCCATCACCGTCCTCATCGGTAGTGGGTCACATACCTCCTGAACCAGGCGGCCCCTGTCGTCGCCCCGATACACCCGGAGAAAGATGGTATCAAAACAGAAGTACATATTCCCCCGTCTGGCTCGGAGCGGCTCCAGAGACTCCTGGTTCAGCAGAATGGTAACCAATCTGTGGCTTCCCTCAGGGTCAGAGACGCTGACAACCTTCCAATCGTGGGTAGGTATATCAGGGTTTCCGCCCCTAAGGAAATCCAAGATCTCCTCCCCATCCGTGAAACTATCCGGGACCTTCGCCAGGGCTCTAGGTCGACGTGCTATCTCCGAACGGGGTATCACATCGAGCCTAGCACTCTCCCATGGCCCGTCCATTAGAGAGATGCCCCGTTTTAAAAACAGAGCTGATCTCTCATCTGCACAGGCCATGAGTTTGATCCTCCTCCTGTGCCAACCGGCTTCTTCTATCTTGGGGTAGGGACCAGGAAAGTCCTTCATGACTTTCCGAAATACCTCTGCCGCCAACTTACGCTTCACCATAACCCAGTTCGAAGGGGTTATGGCGAGATCAGCGTTGCCCCTGTCGATGACGGCCATAACCAGTGTGTCTTTAGCGACTTCATGTATGACCGATCAGTCGACTTCTGAGGTCTTAAACGCTTCTGTACGGGCTGGCTTTGCAGTGCTGTCTCCTCCTCTGAACGTTGCCGTTTAGGCGCAGGTGGAGACGGACCTTTCGGTTCAGCCATCACAGAGTCAGCCCATTCTTTGCGGGATTTCTCCACAGCCGTTAAGGCAGCGGCTGGCTTTGCAGCCAACCTCTTTAAAATACGCTCGGCAGCTCGCCGCTTTAAGAAGGCTCGTCTCGCTGGTGTCATGTGCCTTTGAGACGTGGATGCAGGTGCAGCTTGGGAACTAGACGTAGACGTCAATGAATCCCTACTACTTCCTGCATTCACCGCGGCAGCTTGAGAGCCTGAAGCTTGCCTCACAGTTCCCCTGCTACCGGTTTTGTCGCCAGCTTGGTGGCGTGAGACTTGTCTCACAGCTACCTTGCTGGGGGTGGGTGGTGGAGCTCGTTGACCTAGGCTTTTGCTTACGGCCAATTTATCCACAATGGGCACCAAATTCTCCACTGCGCTGCGTTCAGCACCTGTGGAGACCAAAAGAGGTGTCTTTGCCGTAGAGGCACGAGCCTTAGCAGCATTTGAAGAGCTTGGTATGAAGCTCATAGGCCCTTCGCTGCTTAAAACGCCATCCCCGTTAGGAGAGGCTTGGTAGGGTAGCTATTAATTCTTTAAACTGATCGAATTTTCCAATAGATGAAACGCTTCTGATATTGAAACTTAATATATTACAAAAGTTCGAACCCAGATTACAAATAAAATGTTCAAAATTAGAGTATTGCTTAAAATACTGATTTTTTATCATAAATATTAAACAAGAAAAAATATATACTAATTATTAATTCATACAAAATGTAGACATTAAGACAAATGGAGAAACGTAAGCAGCACCATCATCACCGTCATCATCGCTTGCATTAACACCATCAATTTCTCTACTGTTTACTGCGAATCTTCTTTTAAAATTGTTGTTAGTTGTTGCATCCAATAACATCTGATCAATATCTTCTTCACTTTTGATGAGTTGTTGTTTCCCCAAATCACTCTTTTTGCAATAAAGTCTTCCATCACGGGCATAAATATGTTGAAAACCAATTGACTTTAACGACTTTGCATAATAGAGTAGATTCAAAGTCTCTTTACTATGATAATCATGCACATACACTCCTTTTGTACTCTCGTTTTGTTTCAATTTATATTTGCTTGACATCAATTTATTCTTATGCGTATAGGAAGAAAATTTTACTACCACTGACTTTTTATTATCAGTTGATTGTTTTCTTGTTTTAAGAAAATAAGCGTAATCAAGAGCGTTTGGTTCCAATATTACACCCAAATCTTTAGACAAGTTTATTACAGCATCCATAGCATTAACTTTATCATCAATCTTTAAATTGCTTATAACACAGTCATTTTTAACTCTGTAATCATTTAATGTCTTCATTGAAGTTTTAAGATTTTGTAACTCAGTTTTTAGTTTTTTGTTTTCTTTCTGCACTTCTATAATCTTCTTCTTATTTTCTGAGACCTCTTTACAAACTTGATCAAACTTTGCAGACATAAAATTTATAGATTCTGTTAACTGATCTAACACTTCGAGTTTCTTTAATTGTTTCAATTCAGTTTTTATTATGTTAAGTTCTTTTTTTATATCTTTCTCGTATTCCTTACACAAGTGACATTTAAACACTTCTTCTTCGTTTTTAATAGCCTCTCAAATTCTCTTTTACTCAACTTTGTACATTGAGAGTGAAAGCTTTTTCCGCATTTATCACACTCAATATAACTATCAGATTCTTCTTTGATTTCATATTCACAAATGATACAATCAATTATTTTTTTATTTGCCATACTGCAACGAGCTGTTTTTTTAGACATCTCCCACTTTACTTTTGAACCATATGATACTCTTTATTTAATAAAAATTTTGCACAATTATTATGCAGTTTTTTTAGGTAAAATTTCAATTTTTATAAGGAGCTCTTTTAGCAATGATAAAATGTACGTGTTACCGATAAGGTTGCCAACTTCAAGTTTTTAGTTTTAGCTATAAATTTTTAGCTATAAAGTTGATAGTGTGATGGAGCAAAATTTTGCGAAATCAGTTAAAAAGTGGCTGACGAGAGAAAGTCATTGGTGTAGTGAATAATTACATATAACAATATATATATTGCTGAAATTAATAAAGTAATTAATTTGAAAATAATTATTATTCGACAGCAAAAAAGTCAGAGAAAAGGGAAATTTATAAAAATTTTGAGCCGATACTCAGGAAATAAGAGGCAAGCAGGAGTCAGAAGAACCATTACGAAGTACAGCAGCTGGTAGCCCACACACCCAAGGCAAAGCTACAAGAGGAAGCGTTACGGCATCAAAAGTAACGATTTTTTTTATATTAAAGAAAGACTGACCCCAAGTGGCAACACGTGTCCGGGGGAAAGTGATAGCTTTTCATTGTCGTGGTATGATGCATGTGGATCCAGTTGGAACTTTGACAAAAAGCTTCAGCCAATAATCAAAAGCTTCTGCAAGTCTCCAATATTCAGGGTTGTTGGCATAGCCTATCCAATAACCATTAAATTACGGGGTCTTATAGCATATTCTACAGATAGGATCGATGCAGTATACATACATATTTAAAATATTATTGATTTAAGTTCATTTAATTTTAGAATGTATTTAATTTGATTGTGGTTTAGTGTTTAATAGATAAGAAACGTTGTTGTGAGGGAAATTTTTTTGTAAAGGGGTTGCTCCAGGAGTGAATTATAAAGCAAATTCGTTAAAGTCACTAATTTTAGCGTGACATAAATAAGTGCTTAAGTACTTAAGAGAGCATAAATAAGTGCTTAAGTACTTAAGAGAGCTCTTTTAGGCGTAAAATAGAAATCCGGGAAATCTTGTTTAGGCAGAAAATTAGAAAGGCCTTTTTTTCGTTGATTCTGGGACGATCCTTGTAAGTTTTTGTAGTTTAGTGTGTTTTAAAATTGTATGTAAAATTAAAGGAATTTTTTTTTTTTTAAATAGAATAAAGATTTCTACAGTCCTAAATCTTTCCATTGATTTTAGGTATTAATTCAGTTTTTATTGTACACGTATTAGAAATAAGTGAGGAAAGAAAACATAGGTTTACGTTTTTAATTGTGATTAGGTATAAGTTTTAATTATATTGTAATAAATTATCTGGAATGTGAAAATAATGTTGTATTGGTGGTAAATTTAAACTTTTTTTGATGAGTAAGCGGTAAATATTTAGGGGTATTGTAATGTCAGAGGGGTCATCAATATTGTCCGGGATGACATTGGTAGGGATGGGCACGACGTCTGGGAGTTAACACCTTTCCCAGAATTTGATTTGTACCGTCAACTGGTGAATTTAAGCGTGTAGCAAATTAAGTTGAACTCAGGTTCAAAGAAGTTTTCATTTTTTTTTTCTATTCAAACAATAAATTTTTTATAGTGCGGAACTGTGTGGAATGGGTTGAGGAACACTCCCTGAGATAACAAAAGCTAGTCGGCGATTGAAACCACACGTGGAAGACCAAAATGTTTCGTAACAAAGAATTGTTATGAAATTGCGTGCAGCCTACGTCACAGCTATCAATTTTATTGAATTTTGACAAGCAGTATGTGAAAAAAACTTGATAACAAAACTTGATCTTGTAACTGCAGTGTTATTCTATGCGATCAGGGTTGCCTTTTTGAAGTTGTTTACGAAGTATAATAGAGTGACCATTTTGATGCGACTTTTTAAAGTAGGAGAGAATTCTATCAGATTTAGCTAGCAATTTTCAGTGAATGAATCGTACGATTGAGCAGGATAGTGAATCACGGCCTTAATTGGGGAGGTAATATCTGCTCTTGTAAAACACGTGAAAGAGCATATGACACCTCTAAAGAAGCGTATTGCTGTGCTTATCAATATGCAATTTTCCATATATGAGCACAAGATTGTAGTTTCAAAATATCATGGATCAAACTTTTGCCTGTAAAACACATGCATAAAAAATGTCAACAAAGCGCATAAAAATTCTTTATTTACATTTTTTTTTGCCTTTTTGTGTCGCATGTACCGCTGGCATAAGCATGTGCTCACATATACACAATGTATGCATATAAAACCTATGTATAAAAATGAGAATAAAACTAATAACAAACTCTTCGTTTACATTTTTTTCAGTTTTCTTTCGCATATGCTCTTACCCAAGCTTTACAAGAGCAGGGGGGTAATTCTGGCAGTAGTGATCGAAATTGTATTCGATTGAAAGATAATTTCGAACGTACTTTATTTTCTAATTCTTTTATCCGATACTGAACGAATCGATTTTGTTTTATAGTGTTGGACAAAAATCGCGTATAAATTCGTTTTACAACACTCAAAAAGCAAATAAAAAAAGGTAAACAAACAATATTGTGCAAAAGAAATTTGTTGAAAATTAATATGAATCCGGAATTCCTGTTTTATTCATCTTCTTCCTAATCCGAGGAGAATGAAAACATTAACGTCATTCGAAGAAGAATACGAGACACTACTGATCCCCTTAGTTTGGCAAATAATGAGTAAGTTTTAACAAATACAAACATTGGATTTTATATTTATAATATATGAATGTATGTACATATACATACATATGTATATATTTATTTTTGTGTTGAAAAAGGTTTAAAAAGTGTTTTCGGCTAACAAAAGAAGCATTTGATAATGTTCTGCAACAGTTGGACTTTGAGGGTCATCTTTCGACAAAGGTTCACTTGAGCAGTGTATGGCAATATGCCCTTCGCCAAGTCTGTGTGGATAGCCATAAAATTTGCCAATATCTCTTATAATTTATTTTTTTATTCCTGTTGACCTAAAATAAAAATTTATTGATATAATTATGTTTATATGTACATACATATTTGTTTTTTTTTTAATTCAGTACTTACATTTCCTATTTTATTATTAAGGGATTAAAACATACAAATGAAATTATTTGTTTGTTTCTTTCTACAACACATGTATAAATAAACAAATGAAATTATATTTCTGTATGTATACTTTTATTTTTTTGTATGTTTTGATTGCAAGAAGCGTTCGAGTAAAAACTCTCATGGCTGCATTCGAACGTTCGCTTGTAATCGACTGCCATCATTACAAATTTCGATACCTTTTGCTGGATAACGAGTGACAGAATCCCAAAAGTAAAAAAAAATCGCACGTTCGACTAAAAACTCGCTCGTATGCGATTGCCAGAATTATCCCCCAGATATTACACCTCCTCAATTATTGGCACATGGGGGTGTCAATCTTTTGTTTATACTAAACAGATGCAAATGTTGTCTTGAATGCTATTTAAGACATTCTATTTTTGAGCAAATACTTCAGTGCACTGACTTCTTGTTTTGCATGACACACACAATGTGTGCCAACAGCAATAATAAACAATGAGAGAACATACATAGCTGATAAGTAACAAGCTGAACACAGTTATGACATGTATACAAAAAAATGTAAACTGAAAAGAACAACAATAGCTACTGTCACACATAACATTTTTGCAAGACATCATTGCTTGACGAATAAACAAATACACGAATCAATGGCAGTTCGTGTTATTTGATATGGTGTAGTCTGCAATAATCAGATTTTATACAGTATTGTCATATACACTGCAGCATAGTCTTCAGTGTTGACAAACAACCAAGTGGTTGTGCGCAGACTTTTAATACACACATATGTATGTGCGTGTGAACACCATTCATGTACTCATCATGTAACAAATCATCATATTGCTCTACGCAACAGATCATCTGCAGAGTGGCCGAAGAAAGAAATAAACCCTTAATAACAAAGAATGTAAATACATCCCCACTGTTTTATGAAGTGTACTTGCTTCAGAAAATATTCAATAGCAACGAATTTATTTTAGATTTTTCTATTATACATATGCATGTATCCACAGAAGTAAACTAAAAAGAAAATCACTCTTAATGACAATGTTTAGTGTTATAATTAAAAAATAATACACTTATGTATATGCAATTTATTATTGAATAAATTTTATTAAAGCGTCGTTTGATAAATAATAATGATATGCATTTTCCTTTTCTTTACTTGGTATTAAAAAAAATAGGCAGAGGTTGAACTTGAGCATATTAAGAATTATGTAAATAAAAGTATTACAGCGCAGTTCAATATAATTAAAATATAAGTGTATGTGCATTGAAATAAGCTCAACCATTTTAACAAACACAAAACCGATTTTTTTTACTGTAAACCAAAATTGCATTGCTATTTTACGACTACTGCAGCTGTGGTTGTCACTGCTGTATTTGTATATATTGGTGCAAATCCTACAACAAACTAGGTTATGTAATTCTTCACCTGATGAATTTTCTATTCCAAACTTTACTTGTCCCTCTATTGTTACTAACTTTGAATTCTCCGCACAAAATTTTTAATTTTATTGTTGAATGATTTAACATTTCACTTGTTTCGGAGTTGCATGCATCTGGGTTTTCAGAATTGCTCGCTGACATCTTTTTTATTATATATCTATACAATTCATAAATTTGTAAAAGTAGAATAGCAAAAACTATTAACAATAAAAATCTGTTCAAAATCTCTATTATTTTTTTTCTGATTGTAGCTTTCAAGCCTATTTTTATTACACTTGTTTCTTCACTTTTTCATATATGTAAATTAAAATTATATTTTATGTTTGGATTAAAGAAAAGTCTTTAATAAAGTTACTTTAAAAAACTGGCTACACACCTATCACATTTTTAAACAAAACCAAACAATTCTTTAAATGAACTCTCAAATATATTGTATTTTCAAAATTAACTTTTCACACCCTTTCGCGGTCAATTAAAAATAGAACACAAAGGCTTTGTTTATGTGTATCAA
Source organism: Sturmia bella (assembly GCA_963662145.1). Taxonomy (NCBI): domain Eukaryota; kingdom Metazoa; phylum Arthropoda; class Insecta; order Diptera; family Tachinidae; genus Sturmia; species Sturmia bella. The sequence continues at coordinate 30,067,990 of OY759170.1, forward strand.
TTATCTATGTACATGGTTAACAATCCTAACAGTGAAAAACAATAATAACAATGACAACATTGCCTGCCTATGATGTACAGCAATCATACTGCTGCCTTTTTTAAAACAGCAAATAACAATAAAACCTACTGTAAAACCTACTGTAAACATTTTTGCAAGACATCATTGCTTGACGAATAAACAAATACACGAATAAATGGCAGGTCGTGTTATTGATCGGCCAAGCACAAAACAAACACACTTAAATTTTTTCGTTGTATTGTTATTGCGTGCGCTCGCTTAGATTTTGTATATGGTGTAGTGTGCAATAATCAGATTTTATACAGTATTGTCATATACACTGCATAGTCTTCAGTGTTGACAAACAACCAAGTGGTCTTGCGCAGACCATACCATGATACAATTAACAAGGTAACCTCGTCAGCTAAACCGTTAATCAACTGACTACTTTTGGTTGTCAAGAGATTGCAGAGAGGAAAGGCAGCCAAAACGAGGTAGCAAATCCGCGTAAGCTCAGTGCATCTCTCTTACGCAAATGTAGAAGTGGCGTCGTTTTGACAGTTTGCATAAGTTGTACAAAAACAAAATGCATGTTATTTTTATTGAAGTTGTTCTTATTGTAGCGAAAAGGCTACCTTGTTAGTTGTATCATGGACCATACATCATTTATGCACGATCAGTGCTGCCATCATATTTTTCTGATACAAAATTAAAAGTTGGAGTAAAAAACTTGTTCTATGTTTAAAACTATACAGCGATTACATTAAATTCATGTTATTTTCATTATTTTAATAAAATGTTATAAAAGTGTCAAGATCTGTCATTTGAAATATGAGTTTTAGTTCTTGATGCTGACCTAAAGCATGGAAAGTTGTACATACGCACATACATATAAAATGCAGGCATAAAAAATTTAATTTGTTATTTTACAATAGATAACGTTCTTGTTTTACAACGTTATACTTTTTATAATATATAATTCATTTGTTGTTGTTATTGTATATGTATATACATACATATAAAATGCATGACTACAATATGTTAATAAAAAGTTTAATTTCGTATTTTACAATAAATAAAATATTGTTTTACACTAACCGTCTAATTCATAAAAATTATAACAGGTTTATAAAGCTCCTATTTGACAGATTTTCCATACAAATATGTCAAATAGCAGTCTTATAAGCCTGTTATAATTTTTATGAATTAGGGGGTAAGTGTATATGAAACTATATGTAACTATTTTATTTCTTTTTCTAATTAAAACGAGCCAAACGTTGTACTTTTTATAATATATAATTAATTTTTTGTTTCTCCTTTTTATATGGAAAACCTTGAAATATCCTAAAGGTCATATTCATAATAATTATTGTAATTTTATTAAGCTCTTATTTGACATATTTCTACGGAATACTTGTCAACTATTTTATCATTCTGGTAGTATCTGCTCTTGTAAAGCTTGTGTAAGAGCATATGAAACATCTAAAGAAGCGTATTGCTGTGCTTAACAATATGCAGTTTTCCATATATGAGCACAAGATTGTAGTTTCAAAATATCAAGGACCAAACTTTTCCCAATAAAACACATGCATAAAAAATGTCAACAAAGAGCATAAAAAACTCTTTATTTACATTTTTTTTGTCTTTGTGTTGCATGTACCGCTAGCATAAGTATGTGTTCACATATGCACAATGTGTGCTATAAAACCTATGTATCAAGGTACCTCGATATCAGGTAATCGCATAACTACAACAAATACAACACCAACAAACAACAATGTATTTTGTTGGTAGAAAAACCCTATTAACTGTCAAAGTCAGCTGTTCTAGTTTTGCAAAAGTGTGTATACATTTTCCGAAATTTATAAAGTTGATCATCGGCAGCCGCAAGGTACCTCGATATCAGGTAATCGCATAACTACAACAAATACAACACCAACAAACAACAATGTATTTTGTTGGTAGAAAAACCCTATTAACTGTCAAAGTCAGCTGTTCTAGTTTTGCAAAAGTGTGTATACATTTTCAGAAATTTATAAAGTTGATCATCGGCAGCCGCAAGGTACCTCGATATCAGGTAATCGCATAACTACAACAAATACAACACCAACAAACAACAATGTATTTTGTTGGTAGAAAAACCCTATTAACTGTCAAAGTCAGCTGTTCTAGTTTTGCAAAAGTGTGTATACATTTTCAGAAATTTATAAAGTTGATCATCGGCAGCCGCAAGGTACCTCGATATCAGGTAATCGCATAACTACAACAAATACAACACCAACAAACAACAATGTATTTTGTTGGTAGAAAAACCCTATTAACTGTCAAAGTCAGCTGTTCTAGTTTTGCAAAAGTGTGTATACATTTTCAGAAATTTATAAAGTTGATCATCGGCAGCCGCACACAAATTAAAATTTTTAGTGTAAAATTATTAGAAAAAATAAAAATTCAAGTTTGTTTGTGTTGTTCCTCAACAAAGAATTTAATGTATGTTCAAAGTTGAGTACTAGCTGCATAAAATCATTGGTGGAATCAACTTTAAATAATGTGGTACAGGCCGGAAACATTTGTGGCAGTTAGTGTCTGGCAAACACCATAAAACTCCAGAGGCTACAAATAAGGAAGAGGAAAATGGTATGTATAATAGTATGTTAACATTATGTGTGGTTTAATAAACTATTTTGATATTTTTCAACCCACAGGCTTCTAGTCGCCTCTGATGTACAAAATTACATACATATGAAGAAATAAATATAACTTGATATTGAGGTGGTGGGTGAACGTAACGCTGAATATGATTTATTCTTGGAACACATTAAAAATATATGAGCCCGATGACTCCCGGTTAGAATCTAAAAAAAATGTTTGTGTTGTAAATAATTAAAAAATTGTCTATACTCTGTAAAATATTAAGTGAACAAGATGTTTGTATTTGGAAGCGGAAAGAATGAAGGATTGATTTCAGCTTTGTATAAATAATAAAAGTACAAGAAAATTTGCCATTTGTGGATCAATTTACGAAATTATTTTTGAATTTTGTTGCTGCGATCCTCTGCAGCAACAAATGCTAAAAACAATAAAAAGTTAGTAACTAGAGGGTACCCCATACCAGAAGTACATTCTGTTCACCATGCGCTAGATATTTTTACATTCATCTTTATCATAGACAATAAAATCTTCGTAAATCTGAGAATATTATAAGATATAAGTTAAATTATCACATTAAAAGTACGTTGTATGTATATTTATTAAGTTTTTTTAAATTTGTTTTTTTTTTTTTTTGTATTAAATTGTTGAATTAAGTTTTATAAATTTTGCCACAATTTTCACTTCACTACTTTTTTTTCAAAAAGAAACGGTATTTTAACGTTCATAAACAAACCTTTGACATTTATACAGGCCTGTAAACAATAGTCAGCTGTGCTTGTGCGATTACCTGGTATCGAGGTACCTTGTTTTTGGTAAACGTTTTTCGGAGTTTGTTAACTTCATAGTATTGTTATAGTTTCTTTTATTCTCCGCGATAGTATCTATCGAAAAAAAGATATCGATTTTTCAGTAAAACGAAACTATCGATTGTGTTGCACCTCTTGTCCGTGTTCTCCAAGGTAGTTTGCTAATTTGAAAATTTAACCCCTAGCACGGAGTACTGTTCTCCTTGGAAGAAAAAATGGATTCTGCAAAAAGGGCGCAATCTCACGCAGGTCAATGCAGTGAACATGTTTCAAAGAAAATGAAGTTATGTGTAAACAAATTAGAAAATGTGCATTTCCCTGATAAAGACAGTTTTGAGATCCTTTTTGACCAAGAGGATGATTTTGATTTGTCTGTCCTTGATGGTGCAGAAAAAGAAGCATGCAAAATGAAATTGGACTTAACGCGTTGGCAAAGATGCCTAGTTAAAAATGTCGATCGAAAAAGCCAAAAATTTTCAATAATTTTGAAAGTGAGAGAAGCTAAACAACTAAATTCTGATGAAGAGGAAGTTATAGCTACCTGTTATTTACATGGACCTTGGTGCCACACCAAAATATCAATAGGTGATGTGGTATCACTAAAAGCAGAATGGGACAACAATTTACAGGCATTTACGATTGATAAAGATCACGGGTTTTGCGTAACTAATCCAGACACGCTAATATCAGGCACTACTGTGGTTGGGTCTTTATTTTGCCGCCGTAAGGTTGTTCTTCAACAACGTTTCACGGGCATTGACGGAAGTAATAAAGAGGTAAGTACTGAAAACATACATTCGTTAAATCGAGTTTGTAGCAGCCTATATTAACTAAAAATAAACGATTTAAGTATGAAATTCTCGATAAATTTATGTATTTCCAAATCTTTAATACATTGGAAGGCTAAAACGAATACGACGCATGTTTTTAGGGTTCCGTACTCATCAGAGTGAAACGGAACCCTATTACGGAGACAAGTACGTGCGTCCGTCCGTCCGTCACAGCGTCCATTCTCCGAAACGGTAAAAGCTAGAGAGCTGAAATTTTTACAGAATGTTGCTGTACCTTGCCGCTACAACAACAAATACTAAAACCAACAACAAATCGAAAACTACCAGGTGTCCCCATACAACGAAAAGTTACAATTAGCCATAACTTTCGAACCGTAAAAGATAGAGAGCTGAAATTTGCATAGTGTGTGTATTTATAGATATTCTACAACAATAAATACTAAAACCAACAACAAGTCGAAAACTACTAGGTGTCCCCATACAACGAAAAGTTACAATTAGGTATAACTCTTGAACCGTAAAAGATAGAAACCTGAAATTTGCATAGTGAATGTATTTATAGATGCTTGTCAACAACAAATGCTAAAAACAACATGTCGAAAACTACCAGGTGTCCCTATGCAACGTAAAAAACATTAGCCGTAACTTTCAAACTGTAAGAGATAAAGAGATGAAATGTGCACAATATATTTATTCGTATATGGCTTACAATAACAAATGCTAAAAACAACAAGTCGGAAACTACCAGGTGTCCCTTTACAACGTAAAGTAACAATTAGCCGTTACTCTCGAACTATGAGCGACAGAGGGATGAAATTTGATCAATATGTGTATTCACATATGCTCCACAACAACACTTGCTAAAAACAACAACAACTGTAAAATTACCAGGTGTCCCTTTTTAAGGTAGAGTAATAGCTATAACTTTCGAACCGTAAGAGATAGAGAGTCGAAATTCGCACAGTGTATGTATGTATTCCCAGATGCCTTATAATAACATATTACAACAACAACAACAAGTGGAAAATTACTAGGTGTCCATGTACAACATAAAGTAGCTTTGAAAACAGAGAGATGAAATTTATAAAATATACATGTGTATTCACATACGCCATTCCATACATACATTACACATACATACGTACGGAACCCTCAGAGTACGAGCCAGCCTCGTACTTGACTCAATTTATTTATTTTTTTATTATTAATGTCCTAAAAAACGCCAATATGGCCAAAACTAGATTGTTTTTTTTTTTTCATTTTAATTTGGCGCGTTATATATTTATTGTGTTTTTAACTACACACCGTTTGCCCCAACCATATCCGGTTTATTGTTTGCTCTAAAGTCTTCAATTCGCGTTTTAAAGTTTTTCGTAGATGGAAGGGCAGTCAAATACGTTCACACGATTGCCTCAAAGCCAACTCTCCACAAGCTTAGATGAGTGCGGTCATTATATTGCATGAATGGTTGCTCCTAGGATATTTACATAGATGCACACATCTTACCCTCTATAATGTGAATTGGATCTACGCCGTCCAATGAAAAACATTTCCAAACTAAAGTAGACCCACCTACATGCTTAAGTCTTTTTAGTGTACTTTGGAGCATAGGCCATATTCATTGGATGTCGTACATAAATCGGATCCCAATAGATTAACTTCATATTTCGTCTGGCCACAGTACGTTCTTTCCATGCGTGGCAAATAAAAGCAACTTCTTAATATTTTTTACGGACTACATTTCTTGGACTTCTTGCTATTAACTTAGCTTTATATTTTTAACTTAGCTCTATATTTTTATATTTAAATGTGAAATAAGTTAATTTTTAATTAAATTTAAATTGTATTTAAGTGTAGTGCCAATTTTTCAGTCATAAATAAGTGTTCATAAGGAACAGGAAAATTATAAATACTGATTTAGACTCCTCTTAAAAAATCTAAACTATTTTTTCTAATATTTTTGAACATTTAGGGTTAAAAGGGCAAATCGGTAATTCTGTATTTTCGAGCATAATACAAGCAGCAAAAAAGTTCAAAAAAGGCTTGAAAGCCTACTAAAAGTAATCGGACAGGTATCTGGTACTTCTCTGAAATTCTAAATTTTTTATGAATTGCAGTCGCTGAACTTGTTCGAAAACTACTGATTTAGCAACACTCTTGGTATAGTTGAACTCTTCGCATGGTGTATTTTCCTACTACATATGTATCTTATATTTCCACTGCTCTCTAAAACATGTAGTGTCATATAGTCTTAAAAAAATGATCATGAAAACGTTGTGCTACTGAATAGTCATATTTTTAAAAACTGAAATTAGAAAAATATGATAAAATCATCAAGATGTCGAAACAAAATTCGTCTCGAAATAACGAGGAAAGCTTGATGTAACCGGTACTTAAAATAGTAAAGTAACTAACAACAACACCCGACAATTATAAATTATCAACAAAAATCATTATTGACAATTGGAATACAGTAGAAAAGAGATTATTATATTACTAAAGGGTGTTTTTTTTTCGATGTATATAACTTTAAGTTGCAATAAAACAACGATGGATTATTCGATTGACATGAATTTTATTTATCCGAAAGATAATCTTGTGGCATTACATTTTAAATATGATTTCTGTCATATGACAGCGCGGATGTAGTTCAATCTGGACGTCTTTTTCCAACATTTGTGGCCGTATATCGGCAATAACACTGCGAATGTTGTCTTCCAAATGGTTAAGCCCTTGTGGCTTATCCGCATAGACCAATGAGACACTTTCAGCGTTATATCTTCTGGCAACTATGGTGATACTCTTCATAAGTAGACTGTACGTTTTTTTTAGAAAAGAACATTAAAGAAGATTATCAGCAAAGTGTAGTATAAAGGAAATATTTTGTAAAAACAAACGACTTGAGAAAATGCTAAATAATCTCTAAAATGTTCTAACTTCGTAACTCCGAAAATATGAGTTTCCCGAGATTTTTGTACTTGTAATTTTCTCTTGAATTGAAAATATTAATTCACAATTTCTATTGACTCTTTTGAAATGTTTAGATGGTTATTGGCTCTTTGGTGCACGAGCTGTTGCAGCTAGTTTTAGAGAAACATATCAATGAGCTGGAGTTAATTGAAAAGGTAGCTTCAGATTTATTAACTTCTCAGGAAACTGCTTTCAAGTTGTATTCTAACCATCTTACACAAGAAGAAATTTCTCAGGAAGTCTTGCAATTTGTTGGAAGCATTCACCAATTCGTGCAAAAATATGTCGACGAAAAGCAAACATCATCATTTGGCATAGAAAAGGAAAGCTTTCAGGGTCGCATAACCGAAGTAAAAGATATAGAAGAGAACATATGGATACCTCAAATGGGATTAAAAGGCAAAATTGACGTTACCGTAAAAATCCATCCAAGACGTGAAAAGAGTCAATTAGATTATTTCACTATTCAATCAGATAATGTTGTGCCTTTAGAGTTGAAGACTGGACGAGCAAGCTTTTCTTTGGAACACAAAGGTCAACTCATACTTTATCAAATGATGTTAAGTGTCTTAGGAAATCCAACGAAATCCGGACTTCTCCTTTATTTGAGAGAAAGATTAATGCGTGAAATTCGGGGATCTCGAAATGAGCAGAGAGATTTAATTTGTCTGCGTAATGATTTGAGTTATTATTTATCTAATTTTCCTGATATTACAACACTGCCTGTCGAAATATCACTGCCAAAAGAAAAGTACTTGCAACCTTTTCAATTGCCAGAGCCCATATCACATCCAACCGCATGTTCTCAATGTGCATATGCCACTTTATGTTGCTCTTTCGTTAATACTGATACAACCACGCAGCTAAGTTCCAGTCACCCATTAAATAAAGTTTCCAATGACTGCATATCTCATTTAAATGCTAAAGATTATGAATATTTCATGAAATGGTGCCATTTATTAGTGATGGAAGAGCAAGAAGCCAGAAAATATAACTATTTGAGTGCCCTTTGGTGTCAGACACTAGTTGACCGTCAGAATTTCGGAAGAGCTCTGGGTAATTTAGTGATATCTTCAAAGGTGGAAAAAGAAGAATCACGTTTTAAACACAAATTTGTTTTGAAATCAAGTCTCAATAACTTATTACCGGATAAGAAGGATGGACAAGATTTGGATTTGACATTAAGCGGGGTGAGTAAATCTTTAAAAATTGCCTTTAAAATATAAAGTAAAACAATTCAAATTTATTTGTTTTTCGGTTCGTTTAAATTAATTGTTTTTTTATGCGGCTTTTTTAAATATACATATGTACAGTCGTGTTCAAAAAAATAGGAGTGCCCTTAACAAAAATCTATTTTGTTATTTTTTACAAAAAACACAAAATTTTATTTCAGCTTTTTTTTGTAACATTAAGCGAGTAGTTCTTAAGAAATTATTACACAATTCCAGAGGTGATTAAAGGTAAGTACTCTGATTAAAATTCCACGGGGAAAGTTGTCAAAATGCATGTAAAAAAAATTCGCATGAACTTTTCGTGAAAAAATGTTGCAGAAGTAGTACTCTGCTCATTTTGAGAAAAACATATGAAATGTATCTGGCAACATTTTCTTTTTGCTGCGAAATAATTGAAGTGGCAATTCTTCCACGTGAAATTTTTAGCAACAGCTGACTGCTGATATTTTCATTGCAAAAATTTAAGTAAAATAAAACAACCGGTTGTCCACATAGCTATTAAATTTTACGTTTCTTTACTTAATTGATATTGATTAAAATAGTGACAAACCAAGATTTGAACTTAAGCCTGAAAAAGTAATTTAATATAAATGTATTAAAATACAGAAGTTCGATAAAATTAAAATTTTCAGTAAAAATGTAAAATTTTTTGGACAAAAAAAAGAAATGCAAAGTAATAAAGAAAACCAAAAAAAATAAATTCAGTGCGACAGAAATGCGGGAACTGATATCAGCCGTGAAGAAAAAGAAAATTATTTGGAACTTCTTTGTTCATTTTGATGTATTTGTATAAAAAATAAAAACTTTTTATTCTATAATTAAGTTTTTCTCATCACAATCCAAATTGCAAAACATATGGGTTTTGTTTACAAACGTAAAACAATGTACCATACTTTTAATGAAAAACTCGTTAAATTGTGTAAAGCCGCGATATAGGTAACATTAGATACATGTCAAAATTTCCGTACGAAAAAAATCAATGTTGCTCAACATTTTCCGCAGTTTCGAACACAGTACTTACCTTAAAGTTATAAAAATAAAAATGTATACATTTTTAACAAAACGTGATAAAAATCCAATGTTCACAATAATAGGAGTATTATACTTTTCACTAAAAAATTTTAACAAGAAAAATCAAAAGAAGTTGAAAACGTTCAGAGTGTTTAATATTTCGTAGAAAAACAATGGTTCTTAACAACGGCGGCACATCGCCGCGGCATAGAGTCGATAAGGTGTCTACAACGGTTTACTGGGATGTTACTCCACGCGTCCTGGACTATCCCCCATAAAGCCTTAGCATTAGACAATTTCTTTTCGGAAACATATTTTTTAACATCCTCCCATAGGTGTTCTATGGGGTTGAGGTCAATGGACTGAGCGGGCCATGGCATAACCTCAACCCCGTTGGGACGAAACCATTCCGTCGCTAATTTACTGGTATGTTTCGGGTCATTGTCTTGTTGGTAGACCCATTTCAGAGGCATATTCCACTCTGCGTATGGTAGCATGACATTTTGCAAAATTTCGACGTACACCCGTTGGTCCATGGTCCCTTTTACTTCATATAGTGGACCAACACTATTGTAAGAAAAACATCTCCAAATCATAACTTTTGCTCCTCCATGCTTGACGGTCTTTCTGGTGAATTGTGGGAGATATTCCGTATTAGGAGGACGTCGGACATATTCAGCCCAATCATGAATATTCTCAAGGAATTTTATTCCTAAGGAAAATACGTTTCTCGAGAAAAAAATTCCTCCAATCATAAATCACATGAGAAACAAAAAAATAAAAGTTGGTAATATCGAAATTTTTTATAGGAAAAAACAAAAAACATATGTTTTTAAAATACCTATTTTTTCCTCCGCCGACTATTTTTCCCCTTCGATGTGGCTAAAACAGGGAAGGTTAACAAAAAAATTTCCTAAGGAATTTATCAACATAATAAGAGAAATGGGAAAAGAGAAAAAACTCTGACGGAATTATCATTCATGATTGGGCTGGTTGTCTAGATCCAGTTCCTCCAAATAGGATGATTTTACTTTCATCCGTCCACAATACGTTTCGCCATTTTTCTTTATGCCAGTTAACATGATCCTGGGCGAATTTCAAACGTGCGTCTGCCTGTTTTCTTGAGAGTAAGGGCACTTTTCTTGGACTTCTGGCAGATAAATTATTTTCGACTAAACGTCTTCGAATAGTGACGGTGCTTACGCTTAGATTAAGATCCTGTTGGATCTTTATTGATGACGCAAAAGGATCAGCCTTGCTAAAACGTACTATGCGGCGGTCATCTATGGGCGTTGTTTTACATTTTCGTCAGCGGGTTTTGCCTTTTTCTGTATACCTTAAAGGATTAGATATCATCTGGTCTGAGCACGACATTATTTCTTTTATTTCCCGATAAGTTTTGCCTTCATTTCTAAGATTTTTTATTAAATTTCGTTTCTCTTCGGTATAATGCTTACCACGCTCCACTATTTAGAAAAAAAATTAATCTTTGTTAAGAAAATTAAAGAACTGTAACCAAAGAGCTTATTGATACTTACTTTTTGAATTTATAGCTTAAATTTTAAAAGTTTGACAATGAGATTTCTCAGTTAATGCAAACACTCCTATTTTTATGATCAATGCACTTTAGAACCAAAAAAGAAAATAAATTAATTGCAGCATAAATATTACAATTAGCTTGATATTCCTTTTGTATTTTATTTTCCACATTCCATACTAAGTACCGTTAGAATATGGCTTACGTAAAAGGTTGCCAAATTTCTATAGATCAATTGAATAAATTTTTGATATGACAACTCCTATTTTTTTGAATACAGCTGTATATGTAGCAGTGAATTTGCGAATATTCGTATTAAACTTGACGATTATTCGTCTACTAGTGCTCTCTAGTTCGGGTATGCAGACTTTATAATGAATTGCCTATTGAACTCAGGAGTATGACAATTCGGGTTTTACTATTAAACGTTGCTCATCAATATCTGTTCTTTGTATAATTTGTTACGCTATTAAATGTTTAGCACTGAATCTTCATTTCTCACGAAGTTCTTGCTGAACTTTGCTAATATGAATATATCTTGAGGCACAGCTGTTGCCGTTTCTCAGAGCTCGTTACTATTGTTGTTGTTGCGCCGCCAGAAATATTTCATCTGCTTAGGCTCAGTTTGGCAATACCTATTGCATTTACATCCATAATAGAAACTAATACTTGTTTGTTAAGGTAAATTTACATGGCCCGCTTTAGACGCGTCCACGCTTTTCATGCTTTTTATACGTTTTACGCGTTCTATGCGTTGCATACTACAAGTTACATACAACGCTTCATACGAGCCATATTTTGTTGTTTTGATCAGCTGTTGTGCAAATATTTTTAGCATACAAAACAAATATTAACAAAATGGAAAGTGAAATTTTAGAAGAATTAATGGACTTTATAGAGTTCATAAACATTGTTATTTGTGCGATAAGAGCTTACGAAAAGCTCCAAAATCGTACATATGTATGTATATACATACATACCTGGTAAATTAAGCTCCTTACTTATTGCACTCCATGCAGCTGCTCTTTTATTTTTGTTCCGATAGAGCAGCAAGGTTTTATTATATAAAAGCTAGTGGTTTTTAACTGCATTTATTAGCTTCTCTTCCATATCGCTTGTTTTAATAAATTGAAAATATTTGTAAACATAACAGTGATGATACTCAGTACGCAAACGCAATCGATAAATCGAATCCAAGTTTCGTTAATGAAAAAAGTGTTGTAAAAAACAATTACAATTAGCTTTATTCGTGAAAATGTTTATAAAATTTGTAACAAAACTTTTCTTTTTTATTAAAAATGTTTTTTTGCAAAAGATTTTATAAATTATTTTGCGATATAAAAGGTATTTATCGATAACGTTGAGAGTAGGCACATCATTGGTTATTGAAAACAGCTGACATTTTCTCATGACGCTTGTGACGCATATAAAAGTAGAAAGTAGGTCTACTTTATGCGTTCTACGCATCTTCGCGTTCTATGCTTTGTGCTCTGTAACTTGTCACACTGTGTAACTTCATCTAAAGTGTTACAGGCGGCGAAGTTCATCGGCGTCAAGTTGGCACGCAGCCGCCGCCGACTTTATTTTTTTGCTACAAACCCGTGCCGACCTTATTTTGTTTTGGAAAGACAGCCATATAAATTAAAAAACGATGTATTCTTTTGTTATTATTAAGTTATTGTTTATGCGTGCATTTGTTTGAAAGAAAACATGTTTAATTCTCATGAATGTGATATTTGCTGTATTAACATTTTTCGGCACCGCCGCTCCTTTTTTTATTTACTCTGCAGAAAATTTTTAGTCGGCTTCGCCAGCTAATGGCGCCACTATTACCCGGCATTTAGACGAGAAAGTACTTTCATTACATGTTTGTATACGTATTATGAATAAAAAGTTGCAAGTATTATAGTTTTGTTTACTATGAAATATAATTGCCAAGACTACTCCAAACATAAATACATATATGGGACAACATTCGAAAAATTGCTAAACTTTTATTAGTTAATTTAATAATTATCACGTTAAATATATTTCATTAGTGTTCTTTATTCATATTTGCTGTAAAAATGTTTTCTAATGTACAAGATAATTTAAAATTCACAATTATTATTCTACTGCAATTCTGAAAATTTGTATGTGCCGTGGAGTAGCCAACCATGTTTACTACCTTGTCGCTTTACTTTCAGTAATGTCAAAAATTACTTTCAGTAAAAGTTAGAAAATTTTGAGTGTGTTAGTAAAAAAAGTGTGAGTGTATTGCAACTTTCAGCCATTTACTTTCCCGTCTAAATGACGGGTTAATTTTGTTCTTGTACTTTTTAGGCAAAGTTCGGTAAAGCGAAAGCAATCTCTCATTTCTCCCATTAATACACACAAAACGACATTTCTAACCCAAAAAATAACACTGATGTTGTAATGTAAACTGAAACACACATACATACATTTTGGGAAGATGAAGTGTTTTTCAGTACGCATTTAGATTTTAAAGTGCTTTGTAGGTCTTTTTATATGAAATACTAATTGGAAAACATAAAAATTTTTATATTGGTTGATTCAGTTGATCTGTTTTGTTTGTTACTGTTTACATTTTGCAACAGCTGACTGTTGCATAAACTAGCCCGAAGAAAAAGTGCGAGCTGTTTCGTACAGGAAGAACAAGAATATTTTTCTCTCAAAAGCTCTCTCACTTGCCCGAACTTTGAGTACGGGAACATCTTTCGTGCAAATTGGGACCCCGCGGGCTACCAACGTGGAGTACGGGAAGAAACTTATTGTTGCTTACATTATTTATTTTCCACTGAGCTTTTTTGCACCCTTTTCTTTGCTCAAGGTGTTTTTAATGCAAATGAGGAAAAATGAAGCAAAGCGCAAATTCATAAATTTTGTTGCTGTGTGAAAAAAAAGCAAAGCATTTTTGCTCACATTTCCTTCGTTTGCTCTACACATCATGACAACCCACTACATATTATTATTGAATTTTATAAATTTGATATAAATTTCAGCAGTTTTCCACTATGCTAGACCGTAGATATAATCAATATATGAAATCGTTGAAAAATATTTAAATTTAATATTTATTTTCATATTAAATTACTTTTTCAGGCTCAAGTTCAACCCTTGGGTTTTCACTACTTTTTAATCAATATCAATTAAGTAAAGAAATTTCAGCTTTTATTTTCTTGATTGCTTAAAATTATACTTAAACATCTGCTAAATTTACCAAATTTGTATCTGCCGAGGTCCACACCAGTACAAACTAGTAGCGCGAAAATCAGTGAACATTGCAAAATAAAGTATTACCTATATGGTTTTAAAAAGGTCAAACAGTCAACAATTTCATATATTGATTATACATATCTACGACAAATATAAATTCATTTAAATCAGATAATACTTGCAAAAGTGAACTTTGCCACCATATAAATAACCGTTCATTGGGAATTAGTATTGCTACCAAATTTTAACTGCCGAGGCGACTTTGTTTCTAACGATTGCTTGAAAATAAATCTTGAATTCATATACAATATTTTTGGGAAATATGAACTTAAACTTCCTATCTTATTGCAGTTCTCAGTGGGCGAATATGTCATTGTCTCAACCGATCATCGTTTAGCCCTTGCCGCTGGTTTCGTCTTGAATCTTACACCAACCTCAATAACGGTCGACTTGGAACGCAATTTGCTGCAAAATTACAAAAGTCAAATATTTATAATTGATAAGTACGAGTCACAATTGGGGAACGTTTTTAATTTCACAAACTTAGGTCTATTGTTAGATGATACGGAACGTTCGAAAACGTTGCGAAAAATCGTAGTAGAAAAAGAAAAACCGATATTCCAAAAAGTATTGCCCAGAATTATAGCAACCAAAGCCGGCGACATTCTTAAACAACTAAATACGGAACAGAGGACAGCTGCTATAAAAGCTATAACGACACAAAATTATATGCTAATAAAGGGTTTACCAGGCACTGGTGAGTAAAAAATGTGTATGTGTTCTGAAGAAATTAAATTTTTGTTTCTATTTCATTCTAAAAAAGGTAAAACTCAAACTTTGGTTGCCATTGTTCGTTTACTAAATTTATTGGGTAAGTCCGTGTTAATAACCAGTCACACGAATTCAGCGGTGGATAATCTTTTGATTCGTTTAAAACCTTACGGATTGTCTTTCATACGTTTGGGCTCATCGACTCGCATCAACAGTCAACTAAAAGAACATTCTGAGCGTCATTTAATCGCCAGCTGCAAAACCGAAACAGAACTCTCTAAACTTTATGGTTCTTATCAAATAGTTGGTGTCACTTGTTTGGGTTCAGCTCATGCCATTTTCCAACATCGCCGTTTTGATTTTTGCATAGTCGATGAAGCCACCCAAGTCATGCAGCCTACTGTATTAAGGCCGTTATTCTTTTGCCGGTGTTTTATACTTGTCGGGGATCCAGATCAATTACCTCCCTTGATAAAATCGTCTCTTGCAAAACAAATGGGGGCTGATGAATCGCTATTTCAGCGTCTTGATTCCTACGAAGCAACATCTGTCTTAAAACTGCAATATCGTATGAACAAAGCTATAACTAAGTTGGCTAATGAACTTACTTATCAAGGTGCACTGCAATGTGCTTCTGAGGAAGTGAAAACCGCTGTAATGTGTAAAAAAATTGATCCCTTGCGTTTTAAAGATAAATGGTTGCAGCGTGTTTTACAAACTCATGTCGACCAATCAGTTTTCCTACTAGACACTTTAGATTGTTCGGAGAGGTCTTACAATTTTGCTACAGCTAAACATAGTGATACGTGTCGCCTTATAGAAACTACTTTCAACGAAGATCAATTGCATAGTGATGTTTTAGGAAAATCTCCTTCGACACCTTCCAGGCGTTTGTCAAAATATACCAATTACTGTGAGGCAGCTATAGTGTTAAAAATAATCAAAGTCCTCCTACAATCCCAATATGATCCACAACTCATTGGTGTTGTAGCTCCATTTCGAGCTCAGGTGGAACTTTTAAAAAAATTAATGCTACAACACCATCAATTCTATCAAGCCTCAACTCAGGACAATCCAAATCATTTGGATTTTTCTTCAGTCGAAGTTAATACTGTTGACCAGTATCAAGGAAGGGATAAAGATATTATTATATATTCTTGCACACTTACTGGTCCCGTCAATTGCAAAACGGAACATAATCGTAATGCTGAGATATTAGAAGATAAACGACGTCTTACTGTTGCGATCACCCGTTCAAAACACAAACTTATAATTGTGGGTGATAATGCCTGCGTTCAACAGTACTCTCCTTTTCAAACATTATTTAAGCATATACCAAGCTTTTGTAAATTGAAAATGGAAGATGATAAGCTGGGTTTCCAATGGTCTATTCTCATGGAAGAGTTGTCCAAACTTATTAAGGCCACATGATAAAGGTTTGCTTATATCAATTTAATTAATTGCATTTATACTTTTAATAAATTATTGAAAACATACAGAAAACATACTGCAATGTTTACTTTTTTTTTCCTATATACATACATATCTATGTATGTGGAACGGGGAAATGAGGCTATTCCGAAATGACAGCATCGTAATGACAATACTAACACAATATTAAACTAACGTTAAATTAACCACACTATGTAGTTAAAAGATCAAAACTAATTGGACCGAAAAAGCGGCAAACAAAGATGACAAGTTCGTCGTACCCCCTGCACACTGCAGCAAAGGAGTTTATAAAAAAAGCTATCACCTACATATCTACATATGTCAGCATATGTTACTTTTATTTATTTATTTACTTCATATTAAAATTATATAAATATAATTATAATAAGGTAAAAGCACTGGCTGCAAAGGCCATCAGCTAGATATAGTGTAAATAGGTACGTAATTAAATTTAGATTTCAATATCTAGTTTGGAGATAAATTTAAAAAAAGCAATTTAATTGTTGTTTAAATTCTTTTCATGATAGTGTTTTAAGTTGGGGAATGCTGAAAGAATATGTTTTACGCTGCTTGTTGATCTACAAAATGCCTGTTAGGCTTCTGTACTTATAGAGTAAAAATGCATACCTTTTAGAGACTTCCCTGTCCATCCGTCTCGCCGTCACAGGACTCAAACTGCCAAACTAAAAAAGCTCGGCTTCTACAAAAATAAAAACAACAAAAGTTAAAAGCTGAATTGGGCCCACATACAAGAAACTGTAAAAATTAACATACATATATACCCAGTAAAACCTACCTAACCGATACACCAATACATTGAAAGATTTTAAAATTTCAACATCTACATACATACCCACACTCATATTCCATAAGCACTTTAAGTTAGAAAGAAGCAGCTTTTTTATTAAAGAATTACTTACTCTGTTTAGTTAAGATATAGGTTTTTTCTGAATTTTTATGTATTAAATTATTTCGCGCCAGTCCTCTTTAGGATTTGTGTAACTCCACTTTTATACACCGTTGTGTTGGAGTTTCTACACAGATTCTAACGAGTTAACCGGTAACGGTGTCCCTTTTCTCAATATTGCTCGCTACGTTCGTTCGGTTTTTTTTATATATACCACTTGTTGTTTGAACGCCATTTACGCCAAAGCAACTTTCGCTTACCCGATAGATTAATAAAGGTAAAATAATAAAGTTAAGAATTTCTCTTAAATCTTTAAAATTACCCACTGTGTTTTATTTCTTTTTCCCACGCAAACATACTCTTTTCATCATTTTAGATGGCAGCACTAATAAATATGAACGGCAAAGAACTGTAATAAAAAAAATAAATTGAAGACGCTCGTGAAAACGAAGAAAAAAGTTTTAAAAAAAATGTGCATAAATTCATAAACAAAAGTAAACAATTTTAACAAAATGTTTTAAGCATTGAAAAAAAAGAATTTAAAAGAAAAGATGAAATATACAAAAATAGAAATAAATTTGCAATTATTGATAGAGCGGAAAGTGTAGGTAGTTATCCGTTCGCTTTTTTTATTTTTATTACATTTTTAAATAGTTTGATTTAATTGCTTTTATTATATTTAATATACGTAAGTATTTTTTTAAGATATTGCTTTTTTTTTTCTTAAAATAAAATTAATTACAAACATTAAAATGAGATTTTCTTAAGAAAGTAGCAATAAACAAAATTTAGGAATACAATAACTGGTAGTATTCAGTAGCACTAATTATTAGTAATGGTTAACTAACAAGTTACTTATACCATAATACTACCGGTTATCACTACTAACCGGTTATATACACGTTAGCACTGATGTGTACGAGCGAGAGCACTATAGTGTTCTCTGTTCTAAACAATAATGTAAAAGAAAGAGATATCAGTTCACACGTACAGAAGAGAATAGGTTAGATTTTTCCCAAAGGCCTGTACAAAATAATTGAAACTTTTAGAATTTCTAACGTATGCTTTGGTTATGAGTACTTGTTATTTAACGCGCTATTTGACCGGTACTGTTCTTACTGGGTAGCTATTACTTTTCAATCATAAGGGATAGATACTTAAAATTCGCGTAGAATATGTGGTTACATACCCACCATACCATATGCTTGTAAGAATGCTGTCTATTAGTCTCTTTCTTTCTTGAGTAAATTAAAGTATAAAAATTTTTTTAAGTTGTCTTTCAATTACTTTCTCGTAGTTGTCATAAATTTAAAAAGAAGCGAAGCTAGAAAAACGTCAAAATACAAGAGCTTCTGTGAAGAAAAACGTCAAACGTCATTTTAGTGTTTTTTTTTTAATCAAAATTACGTCAAAATGACGAAAAATCGTCACATCTAACACCCCTGGTCCCCATACAAGTAACTGTGAAAATTAGCAAATATAGCTGCAACTTCTAAATCGCAAAAGATAGAGACTTGAAATTCGCATAGGATGTATGGCTACATAGATTACACAACTAGAAACGCACAAACAACAAAAAGTTAGGAAATGAAGAGTGCTCCCATACAAGAAACTGAAATTAGCTGTAACTTTTGAACCATAATAGATATAGAATTGAAACTTGCCCAGCATCTGCAGTTACCAGGACTACACAACAACAATTTCCAAAGAGAACAAAAAGTAAAATCTTAAATGCTGCCCTTTGTACGGAGGCACCCTTTAATTTGAAACTGACTTTCGTTTTCGAACGCTAAAAGATAGAGAGTTAAAATTTTCACAGTAAATTAAGCTCGCAGGTCTCTACAACAACAAATATCAAAAGTTGCAAAAAGTTAAAATTTAATGGGGGTTCATACACGGGCACACCCTTTATTTTGAAAATCAACTGTAACCTTCAAACCGTATGAGATGGAGGTTACAAATTTACACGGTGCATGTAGTTGTCTGACTTCTACAACATCAACTATTACAAACAATAAAAAGTTTAAAACTAAAGGGTAGACCAGGGTTACCCTTTGTCTAGAACTTGCACGGTAACGCGGAACTCTTGCTGTATGAGTCAGTCTCGTACTTGGCTCAATTTTGTTCATAATGATTATATGATTTCTTCAATTTTGAGCTCGAAGTCATTGTTAGTTTTTTAGAGTTCCGTACTCATCAGAGTGAAACGGAACCCTATTACCGAGACAAGTACGTCCGTCCGTCACAGCGTACGTTCTCCGATACGGTAAGAGCTAGAGAGCTGAAATTTTCACAGGATGTTGTTGTACCTTGCCGCTACAACAACAAATACTAAAAACAACAAGTCGAAAACTACTAGGTGTCTCCATACAACGAAAAGTCGCAATTAGCTATAAATCTCGAACCGTAAAAGATAGAAAGCTGAAATTTGCATAGTGTATGTATTTATAAATGCTTTACAACAACAAATGCTAAAGACAACAAGTTGAAAACTACCAGGTGTCCCTATACCACCTAAAGTAACAAGGTTTAACACAACGGGACCTTTTCTAGGACCCAAGTGAGTCGGTCTTAGGACCGGCGGCCCTCGTAACATAACAATTAGCCGTAGCTGCTAATAGCCTGTTTCCACGACATGCGCTTCACTCTCTATTTGTGCTTAACACCCTAATCAGGGGCGAAGCAACGTGCTTCGCCATACAAAATTTTGAGAGCGAATGAAGTAGCTTCATATTGAAGCTACATACGAAGCATGAAAAATTCCTGTCTTCTCTAATTTATATCGCCAGTTTATCTGCACTAGCCGTCAAAATCATATTATGTAAACAAAACAAAAGAAAAAAACAAAGAAAACGTAGTTGCTCCATAAAAATAAAAGTTAATTTCTTGATTGTATTTATTGCCCTGCAATGCCAAAGACATTTCCACATGAATATGGTTTCTTTGCAACAACACTTTCTATTATATTTTTTTTGTCCATTTAGAAAAATTTGCTTCACGAAATTAATGGAAAATTTTTGTTGGCTTGATAAAAACAAAAGTTCAATCGAAGCACATAGACGACTAGTGTAAACAGTGTGATTCATAAATATGATTGAGAGAGCGAAGCGGGTGATTCAACTCGTAATGGAAACATACTGTAAACCATGATACAGTTAAGGTAGCCTCGTCAGCTAAACCGTTAATCAACTGACTACTTTAGGTTGTCAAGAGAATGCAGAGATGAAAGGCAGCCAAAACGAGATAGCAGATCCACGTAAGCTCAGTGCATCTCTCTTCTGTAAATGTAGAAGTGGCGTCTTTTTGACAGTTTGCATAAGTTGAGCAAAAACAAAATGCATGTTATTTTTATTGAAGTTGTTCTTATTGTAGCGAAAAGGCTACCTTGTTAGTTGTATCATGCTGTAAACTGTAAAATACAGAGAGCTGAAATTCGCACAATATATGTATATGTTACATATGCGCTACAACAAATGCTAAAAACACCATGTCGAAAACTACCAGGTGTCCCTCTACAACTTAAAGTAAAAATTAGCCGTACCTCCCAAACTGTAAGAGACAGAGAGATAAAAGGTGCACAATATATGTACTCGCATATGGCCTACAATAACAAATGCTAAAAACAACAACAAGTCGAAAACTACCAGGTGTCCCTATACAACGTAAAGTAACAACCATGATACAACTAACTAACTAATTGTATCATGGTAACAACTAGCCGTTACGCTCGAACCGTGAGAGACAGAGGGATGAAATTTGCACAATATATGTATTCACATATGCTCCACAACAACACTTGCTAAAAACAACAACAACTGTAAAACTACCAGGTGTCCCTTTACAACGTAAAGTAATAGCTATAACTCTCGAACTGTAAGAGATAGAGAGCCGAAATTCGCACAGTGTATGTATTCCCAGATGCCTTACAACAGCAAATTACAACAACAACAAGTCGAAAATTACTAGGTGTCCCCGTACAACATAAAGTAGCTTTAAAAACAGAGAGATGAAATTTATTAAATATACATATGTATTCACATACGCCACTCCATACATACATTACACATACATACGTACGGGACCCTAAGTGTGCGAGCCGGCCTCGTACATGACTTAATTTATTTTTAATATTTCGTTTCCTCCTGAAAACATGAAGTTTTCCACCGGAAAGCGAAATTTTGAATATAAAAATAATAAATAAGGACCTTATGACCGAAGTTGAAGAAGTCAAACCCTGATTTAATACAACATAATTAACAGTATATTGCAGAGATGGGAATAATCGTTCATTTTAATGATTGATCATTTTGATTCCTTGTAATAAAAGTAACAAGTTCGTTATTTTCGTTCGCTTGTTTGTCATAAAATACCTATTTTCAGGCACCGATTGTGAAGCCACCAGACAACTTATTGATCTAAATCTCACTTTAATCGTTTTATAAATGTCCCCTCTGCTTTGGGATTGAAAATAAGCAAAATCGGATTTATAATTACTGAGATATGACAAAAATACATATTAAATTTTTTACCACATTTGTTGTATTATAATAAATAGAGAAACCAAAATAGAAAAAAGAAAAACAAGGGCTCGAACCAGCAGTATGCAGGTTGGTAAGCGCTACTACTACCACTGAGCCATCGCCGGCTGTTGATGAGGAAGACATTTTAGATGTATACATGTATCTTATATGGTTGATTTTAACCTTTTACTTATAGGTTTTTGTTAAACAAAGGCAAGTTCTGTGTTCTAACACATGCACACAGAGATTCGAGTCTCGAAATGGTCATTGTCTCATGTCTGTATGTGTTGTAAACAGTGATGCCAGTGAACTTTGCTAAAAATCATAATTTTTGGGAAAAAATCGGCAAATTAAAAATTGAAAGATTAAAAATAAATATCTTTGTTGATGAAAGCCTGTGTATTAATATGACAAAAAAAATTACTTAACAGAACAATTTCTTATTAGTAACTAATGTTTATGATACGTATAAAATAAAAGTTTTATACAGAAGGTTGTAGTTTGTACTTTAGGGTAATTTCCTTTAATAACACTTAGGTAGTTTATGCAAACTGGAAAAATACGTGTTTCAAATCTGTATTTAACGGTTTCATTAAACCAGTTTGAATAAATATCCCCACCAACACGACTTCAGCTATTAAATTTTAAATATTCTTTACGACAAATAGTTCTTTTTTTGCATGGAGCCTCTAAGTTTCGTGTTGCTTAAGTTGATTTAATATTATTATTTTCTAGATCTGAAGGTATTTTTATTGTATGTATTTTATGTATTTATTCGAATATGTTTGTCGATACTTCGCTCTCATTCGTATAGCTTCTCAGGACAATGAAGCAAAACATCGAGAAAAAAATTTTGATAAATAAGTAATGCATTACACATTTTAAATGTGTAATTAAAATAGAACCCCTAGTTTTATGCTTACAAAAGTGGTCGATATCATTAATCTCGAAGAATATAAAAATACTTCCAAAAAATTTTTTTTGAGTAATTGTTTATTATTGATTTTTTAATCTTCCACCTTATTTTCTTTTGTGTTGCAAAGTTTTCCATTCACCTCTGGTAGGATTTAAATCGCCATCGTAATAAAAAAGTACAACAAGCAATTTAAATAGATGTTGTGTTACACTGTGATATTATTTCTGTGCGAATTTAGCATGATTTTTAATCAAATTTTGCTCATGCTAGTTTTAGTTACCAAACATTAGTAAAACAAAAAAAGAAAAATTATTTTTATGTTCGGCCCATCTGGGATTCGAACTCGGACCTCTTGGCTTAATAGTTTTCGGTAGTATGCTACAAACATTAGTTACTAAAAATAGATTGTTATTTAAAGTAATTTATAAACATATTATAATTTATTTTATCTAAAAAATTTATTTATAGTTTCCGATTTTTGCTAATGCTTGGTTAAAATTCATTATTTTAATATACATATGTAAGTGCCTATTTTTCAAATAAATTTAGGGATATCAAAGTTCATATACCACCTGATATTACACATTTATATAGTAAAGCTTCTAATTACACTTTGGTAAAGCGTATATAAGATTCGGCACAGTCGAATATATCACTCTTACTTGTTTTTTGTTCACTCGCTCTTTTTGTTCACTTATTCCTTTTTAGTCATGAGGAATTGAGAATACTTTTGGTAATGTTTAGAAATATTCTGTGTAAATCTATTGTACTGGCTTATAAACTGTGTAATAATACTTTAGTAACTTTTGTTAAATCCCTACCGTCTAATTCATAAAAATTATAGCAGGTTTATAAAGCTCTTATTTGACAGATTTTCCACACAAATATGTCAAATAACAGTCTAATAAGCCTGTTATAACTTTTATGAATTAGGGGGTTAATTCATAATATCTACTTTTTTAATGAAAATTACAACGAAACAAATATTTTTATCATTTTAGAACAATATTTTTTCGTTGTTACATTTGCATTTACTAGTTACAGAGTTACCGCTCGCCGACCAAAGTCGCTAGAGCAATTGGACAAGTGCAAGAACAGAATTGAACAGATTCTCAGAAGAACAGAGATGAACAGCCGAACTGAGCAGAGTCACTCTGTTCAGTAAAGTGAATTGTTCAAAAGAACAAGTTCGTTCATGAACAGCACAACACTAGTTGTGCAGTATTACGAGGAAATTAGAACAGCTAAACATACATCCTGGAGGCTTTTTTGCGAACAAGTGAACAATGTTAGTGATTTTTCTAAAATTGGTATCAAAATCCAACATCCAAGCTGAACCATGAAAAAACATGGTTGTATCATTAATGTTTGTGGTTATGATTCTGTCAAACATGTCTTAGGTAGCAATATACATATGTTCAGGCATAATGACTCAATCTTATTGTCTCAAACAAGTTTCTATATTAACATGTTATGTATTTCTCCCAATAAAAAAAAATTTAGCTTTAAAGTGTATTTTTATTAAATGTATTAACAAACCAATTCTTTGAATTTGGATACACTTTTTCTAGACACAAGCAAATGTAAAATAAATAAAATGACGCAGACCACGACGCAAAATAAACATAATATACGACGCAAATAAGTACATAACATATGTAAATACATAGATAAACATTTTTTCTTGAAGTTGTTCTTATTGTTGAGGAGCTACAAAAATTTGTAGTTCTTTTACTGTTAGATGGGCAGTTTTGTAATTATATATTTATATGTATATGTGGCAGCACTGTCCGATAACAGAAAGAAATGCAAATAACGCTTCATGGTACAACACTGAAATATTTTCGTCCTTTTTATAATACGTTGCGTTGATCGTGAAACACCACGTTTTCTGTATATTTTTAATTTAACCGAAATAAAGGAAGCTCTAATTATTCTAATATAAGAAACAAAATAGCGACAATTTAACAATCGCTATATATATATATATATATATATATATATATATATATATATATATATATATATATATATATACATATATATATATATATATATATATATATATATATATATATATACATATATATATATATATATATATATATATATATATATATATATATATATATATACATATATATATATATATATATATACATATATATATATATATATATATATATATATATATATATATATATATATATATATATATATATATATATATACAGTCAAAGCCCGGTATAACGAATACTCAGTTTAACGAATATCCGATAAAACGAATGGCGAAACTTTTACATTAACTGCCTTATATAGCGAATGGCAAAAAAAAAGAGTCTCGATTTAACGAATGACAAAGCAAAATACATCAAAAAATCTTTATAGAATCGTATGATTGTGGGTGTTTTTGGCTTCTTTGCTTTGTATTGAAAGAACGCGTGTGATGCGTTGCTTTTTTCCTGAAAATTTCAGTAGTGTCGTTTGGTTCATTGTGAAAACGTGATGTCGATTTCTTAAGAAATTAATAATATGAATGAAATGTTACAATAAACCTACACATGTTAATACCATCCAAATATAAGTAAATATGTATATGCACCTTTGTACATTTATGATTTTTAATGAATTTACATATTAGAAATAAAAACAATTCTTAAATAAACGTTAAAATATCAATTAAAGTTTTATTTCTCTACTAAGTTATCCATACAATTAAATTTTTATGGTTTTAAAACTGCGGACCACCGTCTTTTATAAAATTTTAAGATAAAAAATTACTGTTCGATGTAACGAATATCTCGGTATAACGAAAGGTCTGAACATTATATCATTCGTTAAACCGGGCTTTGACTGTATATATATATATATATATATATATATATATATATATATATATATATATATATATATATATATATATATATATATATATATATATATATATATATATATGTACATATATATATATATATATATATATATATATATATATATATATATATATATATATATATATATATATATATATATATATATATATATATATATATATATATATATATATATATATATATATATATATATATATAAAACTTACCTATTGCCTGGTAACTGAGTTACCGTAGCACTTTTCTTCGCGAAGAACATTTCAGCTTCAAATAAGAGGAAAAAAAACTTGTTAACAATAATAAAAAGAACTGAGTAACGAATATTTTAGAAAAGTTATTGATAAGCATTAAACAAATACAAATAATTTTAGGACAAAATACTTGA
This sequence comes from Sturmia bella, assembly GCA_963662145.1. Taxonomy (NCBI): domain Eukaryota; kingdom Metazoa; phylum Arthropoda; class Insecta; order Diptera; family Tachinidae; genus Sturmia; species Sturmia bella. The sequence continues at coordinate 30,094,044 of OY759170.1, forward strand.
AACAATATTAGCATTTAAAAGGAAGCATTTTTAAAAAAGAGTGCAGTCTTAAAAACGTGCACAAGTTAAAACATATACAGTGTTAAGTGTATTTATTAAGATTCAAAAAATTTAAATAAAATGCATAAAGCATAAGAAAAAATTTAATTGGCGATCCTAATAGGATCAACATATATTGTGTGGCTCTAGAAGCGGACCAATATACATATGTACAACGTGTTGTGTTTTCGTAGAGAATAGACGTGTTTTTTCAAAAGCTCTATAAAAATTAAAATTTTTCACAAAAAAAAAAAAAGAAAAAATTGCCAGCAAAAGCTTAATAATAACTTTTAATTATTTATTCCTATTACCATAAGATTCCTAAGGAATCATGGAGATGAACTGTTTAAAATGTAATAAATCGTGCCGAGACACTGAAATACGTTGTGGCGGGTACTGCGGAAAAAACTTCCATATGAAATGCGTTGGTCTCTCAAAGTACGAATGTGATGCACTTTTTAAATACCCAAATATTAAATATATATGCGAAGGATGCAATAACTTTATAAAAATTGCAAACGATAACTACAAAAATTTGTTTAATTTAATAAAAGAAAATGGATCTAAAATGGCTGAAGAGATAAAAAAGGCAAATATATTGATGGAAAAAGAAGTTAATAATGCAAAAACAGATATTGTAAACGAATTAAAAAAAGCAAAACAAATTGATGAAGGTAGAGAAACGTATGCTAACAAGCTCAAATCTTCAACTGATATGCCCGTTATCTTGAAACCAAAAAACAAACAAAATAGTGACTTAACTGAAAAAGAAGTAAAAGAAAAGATTAAACTATCCACTCTTAATATGCAAGTAAAGAGAATATCCAAGAGAAATGAAGGAATAGTTACTATTAGTTGCCAAAATGAAAATGATAGATGCAAATTAACAAATGAAATAAAGGATAAAATGGGAAATAAATACGAGGTGCGTACTCCAAAACTGAGAAAACCAAAAATATTGATTACAGGGATGAGTGAGAAACTTGATGAAAATATTATTGTACGAGCCATAAAAAAACAAAACAATATTGATTGCGAACACTTAGAATGTGTTAAAATTTACAAGTCATACAAGAACCCAAGTATGTACAATGCAATAATAGAAACAAACGGTGAGGGATTCAACCAAATCATTAAAAATAAACGTGTCAATATTGAATGGGACAGATGTCTAGTATATCAACACAATAGTGTGATGAGATGTTTTAACTGCTGGGGCTTTAACCACAAAGCCAAAGATTGCAAATATGAAGAAGCTATATGTGCCAAATGTAGCGAAAAAGGCCATTCGTATAAAAATTGCCAAAGTGATACAACTAAGTGCATAAACTGCGAAAAGGCAAAATATCAATTAAACTTAAATGACATAAATACAAACCACGACAGTAGAGATGCGAATTGTCCTATATTGAAAAGAAAAACTAAACAAGAAGCAGAAAGAACCGCATACTAGCAATTAAACAACATTAATGGAATATATCTCAACATTTCCGGCTTAACAAATAATATAAATGAAATAAAAGTTGTCTCTTTAGATGAACGTTTTGATTTTATATGTATCTCAGAGACACACCTAACGGAGGACATCCAAGATAGTGAAGTTTCAATCAATAATTATAATATCATACGCTGCGATAGCACATCCAGACACACTGGAGGGGTGTGCTTCTATGTAAATGAAAGATGGAAATTTAAGATACTAGATTGCAAATCAATTGATAAAAAGATATGGTGGCTTAAAATTGAAATATTTTCTGGCAATTTAAGGTATATATGTATATATATATATATATATATATATATATATATATATATATATATATATATATATATATATATATATATATATATATATATATATATATATATATATATATATATGGTAGGAGTATACAGGTCACCACATAGACACAATTCGCCTGCGCAATGTTTTATTGATTTTTTTGAAACGGAAATGGAAGCAATAAGCGGAAAAGAAAATTACCTCATTGTCGGTGACTTCAATATCGATTGGCTAAAAGCAAGCTATTATAAAAAAAAGATAGAAGATATTTTAAAAGACAATTATTTCAATCAAATAGTAACAATGCCTACACGCATAACAATCAACACATCGTCCTTAATCGATTATATAGTTACAAATATAGAAAACATAGTAAGCAACACAGTTGATACAATGAAGATCAGCGATCACGAAACTTTGGAAATAAAAATACCATTACGGAAACACAGCAACATTAATAAACCAAAAATTATTCGAAGCTTTCGATATAAAAATTCAGTTCTGAGAAATTCTATATTGAGTGGAGAAATAAGTAGATTGCAGTTTAACTTACCAGTTAACGAATTTTCAAAAATATTAACTTCTGAAATAAACAACTCATTAAAATCAATGGTACTTGAAAAAAGAGTGAGAAATACGTGTGATGCCACATTTTGGTTCAATAACATCCTACGGTCTATGAAATATAATAAAATACAATCCTACAGATTAGCAGTATGGCACAACAGTGAACACTATTGGAAGAACTACAGAATGATAAGAAATAAATACCGATTAGAATTAAAAAAATGTGAAGCAAGATACGTAACAAACAAAATCAATGAATGCACTAACCAAAAAGACATGTGGAAAAGTATAAAGAAAATGGTATTAAAACATGAAAACTCGCAAATCAATGATATTCATATAAATGGCAGGCTCCTCAATGGTGACGGACCAATTGCTGAAGAACTTAATCTATTTTATATAAATAGTGTTAATGAAATTGCACAAAGTATACCGTATACAAAATGTGAATTTAATATTAATTTAAATCCGCATGAACGTTTCCAATTTGAAAATATAAGCATATTGCAGCTAAAGGCAATAATGAAAACAATGAACAACAAAAAAGATCCAAATTTTCTATCGGTTGGAATCTTGTTAAAAAACTTTGATATAATTGGAATACATCTACACCACTTAGTAGTTGAATCCCTCAAGAATGGTATTTTTCCCGATAGCCTCAAAGAAGCCACAATCATTCCAATTAAGAAAGTACAAAATACATTAAACCCTAATGAAATTAGGCCAGTTAATATGTTGCCAACAATAAGTAAAATACTAGAAAAGGTGGCTTATAATCAATTAAGTCAATATTTTGAAAAACACAACTTACTATATGAAATCCAATCCGGATTTAGAAAAAATCATAATTGTGAATCACTACTGAATCTCGTCGTATCTAACTGGAAGATTGAAGTGGGGAATAAAAAATGCATTGCGGCAGTATTTTTTAGACTTAAAGAAAGCATTTGAAATCATAAATAGAGAACTCTTACTACAGAAATTGGAAAAATATGGAGTTGAAGGTACAGAGCTCTCATGGTTCAAATCTTATTTGAGTAACAGAACGCAGAGAACAAAGTGTGGCAGATATTTATCGACACCAAGAACAATGAACATGGGTGTCCCACAAGGCGCAGTGCTCGGAACACTATTGTTTCTCATTTATGTTAATGACATGGAAAGAATTCTACAGAAATGTAAAGTATGCATGTTTGCTGATGACACACTCATCTATACGTGTGGTCTAAATCCAGACGAATGTGTAAATAACATAAATGAAGACTTAGCTAGAGTTGAGAAATACCTTAAAATGAATAAGATAAAACTAAATAAGAATAAAACAAAGGCAATATTGATCAACGGAAATTCAAATTCTAACATATGTATTGAAAATGAAATTATTGAAAAAGTAAAAGAAATAAAATACTTAGGTATAATAATGGACGATAATTTAAGCTTCATACCGCATTTTGAATATGTTTGCAAGAAAATATCGAAAAAAATAGCATTTTTGAGAAGAATCCGCTAGAAGATTTCAACTATCACTGCAACGAATGTCTATAACACAATCATAAAACCGCATTTTGAGTACTGTTCCACGATATTATTCTTAGGTAACCAACAAATGAAAGAAAGACTCCAGAAACTACAAAATAAAGGCATGCGATGTATTCTGAAATGCAACAGAATGACACATATAAGTGATATGTTAAATAAGCTACAGTGGCTCTCCATCAATCAGCGACTCGTTATGAACACCCTTTTATTTTTATTTAAAATTAAGACAGGAAATATGCCAAACTATATGCAGCAATATCTAGTCAATGTAGCAGAAGTCCAACCATACAACTTGAGGAATGCCAACGATTATAGATTATCTTTTGCAGCAACAAGTTTTTGTCAAAATGTTATATTTTATAAAGGTCTGAAAGTTTACAATGAAATGCCTCCAGAAATAAAAAATGAAACAAACTTATATGTATTCAAACGTAAAATTATTGATTATATCAAGAGAAAATTTTAAAAAAATATGTAATAATAATTTTGAATTCAAAATGTATATTTTTTTGTGTGAAAAATTTTAATATTTGATCTGAAATTGTAAACATATGTATTGTACTAAATAGCAACAAGAAATGCTAAATAAATCAATCAATCAATCAATCAATCAATCAAATGTACATATGTATATCATTGTGGCAGCACGGATTCAATAAATTTTCTGCAAATTCTTCATATAGAAGAATAAATTGTCTCATGTTGAAAAAAGCGAATAGTCAAATTAATAAATATGAAACAACGAAACGAAAATAGACAAAGGACATTTAACAATAACAGAAAAATGGCCCAAATTGACATGGAACAGTTCATCCAGCAAATGGCAAGTCTACAAATAGCTTTACAAACGGTCTAACTGTGAGTCAAAGGCGAGATTGGAACAGATACCAGTAAAGGTGCCTTTAGACCACAGACATAACCAGATATCCCAAAAATGACTTTTATCAAATGGCCATATCATTTGTTTGGGGACGCGCCAGCGGTGAGCAGTGCAGAAAATCGTGGCATGACATGACATGACATGAGTGTGTGAGAACAACTAGTGTATACAAAAACAAACATAAACAATGAAAAAATGTTGTTGTAAAGTGTTTGGAAAAATATTGGTTTTGTTGTAATTTTTACGAAAAAAGTAGAAAACATAAATGAAAAGCTATGAAAACTACGATTTAAACATATTCCATGCACAGCTAGTGATGTACTCAATGGAAATAAAATATTAAATACAAATAATTATTACTTGTGTGCTTGTAAAGCTGTTCTGTTTGCATTCGATTTGCGCTGAATTTTCCTAACCAAAAATCAAATGTAAACAAATGAGGAGACCACAAACAGAGATAGCTATATAAAGATTTTCATGTTTTCTGTCCTTCACTAGACTCACCCGTACCGCAAATTGGTCATTTTTGTAGTCTGGTAGAACTGGTGACCCTTCTGGTAGTATTCTGTGCTTTAGACTATGCTAATATTTGTCCAAACACAACAAATAATTGTTTGGGCTAATAGTATTGTTTGTGACAAATGTTTGGGCATGGGTTTAGATTGCACTAATATTTGTTTGAATTTTATTTGCGCAAATAACGGAAAGTTTTGTGTCAGCCATGTTTGGTACAAATATTTGTGTACCCCTTTACACTATACTAATAATTTTATTTGCCCGGTGTGTATGACAAACATCTGTCAAACAATGTTGTTATGTTTATAAAATCCATCTGTCAAACAGTATCAAATTGTGTTTGTGAAGCAATGTGAAAAGTTAAAATGTTTAGCGACAGTGATATTGGAGATTTATTATTAATAACTGCTGGAGCTCTAGCAGTTTTAGAAACCCAGCAAAAAGAGAAAAAAAAAGATCCAGAAGAATGGGGGTTCGAGCTTGGGTGCAGCGCCGTAAAATGGAAGGATGTTGCCAAAAACTTCTGAAGGAATTGCGTTCTGAAGAACCTTCGCTGCATACAAACTTCGTGCGCAAGAAAACCACACATTTGCCAGGGTTGTTGTCCATTTTCTTTCAGAAAAATATGCATTATAATTAAGAATTACGGAAACGCGTTTTTTACTTACCAATCTGTCAAACCAATTAACCAGTATTGCCATTTCAATTTATTTAATTTTTTATATGTTAAGCACTGTCAAAAATAACTGTTGGCAACCCACGTTTCTACAATTATTTGTCGCTGTTTGTTCCGTCAAAAATATTGCGAGAACAAACAAAATATCGAGCCAAATATTTGTTGCGACGTGCTGACAAAGTGTTTACACTATCCAAAGCTTTCTTCACAAACAAACATTTTTGTTAGCCAACAAACAGTCGAAAAATATTTGGAGGCTAATAGCCTTTTCACACTTATCAACATTTTCGTGGAACGTGTTGAAGATGTTGAAAATGTGAAACATGCGTTCACACACAACATCTAACATCACATATACATACACAGCTGCCAAAATAAATAAAGCAACGTTTTGCATTAAAGACAATAAAAATATAATATAAATAGATTTTGAAGACAAAATAATAGTAGGATTACCAGCAAGGCAGATTTAGTAGGTACAAGCACTAGCAGACCAAAAAAAAAAAAAAATACACGAGAGTTGTTGGTAGAAAAATAACTGCATACTGTCAAATTCTTCTCTCATTTGTTTTGTTAAACTGGTTTGTGAGTGTATACAAAAAACGAAATTACACAAATTTCGTAAAATAAATTTATTTAAACCACTTAAAAATTATTACTTTACTTTTTTATGGAATAAAAGAAGCAAAATCAAAAGAAGCCTATTTTACTTTTTCTTCAATAGTAGCTACAAAATCACTTGCGCATTTCTTAGAAATTAGAGCACGTTAAACGGCTTGTAAACAAACTTTTGACACTAAGCAGTTAATAAACAACGAGCAGCTGTTTTAGTGATTTTACCTGTTTAATCTGCCTTGATTAGCAGTTAGCTTGCAAGAACAATCTCTACTACTAATGCAGTGTATAGAATCCATAAAAAGCTTGCTGGAGGAAGAAGATCATGAAGACATCATTTTGGACACAACTCCTTTTTTAATGATTTTGAATGTCAAAATTTACAGTGATGCCACTACAATTTTGTAATTTTTTTTAGTGATGACACTAAAATAATCGAAAGATGTTGAGTGGAACAAAATGAGTTAGGAACATTTTATAAAGATGTTGAAAGATGTTGGTTTTTAGCCCTGTATATTTCTTATGGGGAAATTTCAACATCATCGCAAATTGATGGTAGATGTTAGATGTTGATAAGTGTGAAAAGGCTATGAGGCAACTCGGAGTGCTGCAGGCTATAACAAATTCGAGTGTTTACACTAGGACAAACAAAATTTTTATGATTTTGCACAAATATTAGCATAGTCTAAAGGCACCTTAAACCCCGTAACAAATAGCCCCGAAATGGAAAATTTAACAAGGGTTGCAGTATACTGATATGTATAACAACCCAAATGAAATAAATTTGGAAAATTTTTAAATCATTACTTACATTCTATGGCGAGAAGACGCCACTCGTTTAACGAACAGCATAACTCAACACTCAAACGTGGAAGCCCTTACCATTGTAAAATCTGAAATGACTAGTGCAGCTTCAACTTCGAAGCAATCCTAAACCGACTAGATTACACATATTGTGACCAGCGTTCATTATAACGGGTTATCCATTTCGTGGTTTCAAAAGTATTGGAATGGAATTCGACATCTGTCAAATTAAGTTGTTAAACCAATTTCTTTTCTTCTCAGTTGAAAGTCTGACATTGACGAAAATGGATCGCTTAACTAGTACACAACGCATAAAAATTATAATTATGGTTTATATATGTAATCGTCCAACTATGCAAGCAATTGGCAAAATTGTGAAGAAATCTGAAGAGACTGGAGCGGTTACAAATGTTGTAAGGCTTGTGCATCATCGTTTCGGTCGTTCCGCTGAAAGTGTTGCCGAAGACCCGAATGTGTCGATGCCTCGTCGTTCTCAGGAATTAGGACTGTTACGGCACATTATGGCGTATTTTGCATTTAAATCTATACCTACATACATCCATATAAAGTCCAGCTCACACAACAACTGAATGGATGATGGAACAACAGGCGGTGTACGGCGATTTTTCGAATAACATTTTCTTCAGCGATGAAGCACATTTCTCACTCGGTGGGTATGTTAATAAAGAAAATTTTCGTATTTTGGGTTCTGATAATCCTCGAGTAATTGAAGAGAGGCCATTACATCCAGAAAAAGTCACTGTTTGGTGCGGTCTTTGGTCCGAGGGTGTGATTGGACCTTACTTCTTCGAAAATGATGATGGAACGACTGTTACCGTCAATTCGGAGCGTCCTGGTCATATGATAACCGACTTTTTTTGCCTGCTATTGAAGAATACAATATGGAGAATATGTGGTTTCAACAAGTCGGTGCCACATGCCACACAGCTCGAGCGAATATGGCTTTATTGCAAGAGACATTTCCTGGCCACGCAATATCTCGTGGTGGCAATATCTCAACTGGCCATCAAGATCATGCGATTTGACACCATTAGAGTTTTCTTTTGTGGGGCTATGCGAAAGACCGTCTGTATGAAGATAAACCTTTAACTCTAGAGCACTTAAAAACCAACATTCGTCAAGTTATGACTGAGATACCGCCCAATATGTCTCAAAAAGTGGTCGAAAATTACCTCAAAAGAATCAATACCTTACTTCGTGTGGTGGTCATTTAAATGATGTAGTGTTTCACACATAATACCAACATTCAAACTTTATAATAAAAAAGAAATATCATGAAAAAAAATATTTTTTATATGTGCTTTATTTGCGTTTACTTTTGAAACCGCAAAATGGCCAACCCATTACGCCTCAAAGGACGAATTAACTAAGCTAACCTAAGGAAAACTGTCGTTGTCAGCATCCACAATGAGGTTAGTAAGGCATTAACAGTTGTAACCTCAATATTATCCATATCTGGAGGCCTACCAGAACCAATAAAATGCATGACTGCACTTGCTATGGAAGCTGCAGTCAGAAGATTTATTACTATTATACTTTATTAGATTTAAAAAATGAATTCTTAACCTAATATTTAATTGCAAGGGGCATTAGCTGCATAGGATATCGGTCCGGGTGTTGATAGATGTATTTTTTAAAGAGAGGTGCAGTTAGCACCATTGTGAAAATATTTTAGTAATCGACAATTCCAAGTTGGCTTATAAACTCATAAATTTTTTTATATTATGCTGGGAGGGAAGTACAAGTAGTTCCATTGGGTTGTCGGTTTTTAAAAATCGAGTATCTGAGTTTCCGGCAGTCTCGACAATCTGTTAAGAGATGATTAATAGTGAGCGGTAGGTAACACTTAGGACAAGATGGCATAGGTTGTTTGCTAAGTATGTAACTGTGTGTAGCATACGTGTGTCCTAGCCGTAGGCGGGAGAAAGCGTGAGTTTGGTGATGTATAACATTTGTTGGGTGCTGTGGTTGAGTGTAATTTCTATTTATTTCTTTATAATATGGATGGTAGTGTTTATACCAATCTGAGGCTTGTTTACTGAGTAAACAATTTCTTTTAAAAAAGTTCGAATGTGAGTTTTTTCGGGCTCGTTCATCAGAATTGTAGGAGTTTTACAAGCGAATTTGGCTGCATCATCCGCAAATTCGTTCCCACGTATATTGACGTGTTCTGGAACCCATATAATTCCCAGTGCGTCAAGCTTTTCAATCAAAAGGTCGCTGATACGATTAATTTTGGACAATTTGGTAGGATTTGAATTGTACGTAGATTTCATGACAGATAAACTGTCCGTGAAAATCACCGATTTGAGTTGCTTGCGTAGAGCTATTTCCATTGCGTCAATTACGGCAGACTTCGGCTATAAATATGGATGAATTATTCGGCAAAACTCTCAAAGCAAGGAGAGTTTTATCTACAACTGCGCAAAAAGTAAAGAAGATTGCCCAGCCTTCCATACGGAAAGTGTGTTCCTTTTCGAGATACTGCCTTTTAAATATATCGTTAGGCGTATGTGGTTTTACAAATTTTGACAGTGAAATATCGCTAGTGCTACTATCCAGAAGCCATGGCGGTATCTATAAATTTAGGTTTTTGTTATCATATCCATATTGAGATATTTTGTTAGGTCAAATATTTCGCCGATTGCAGAGCATATTCTGTACTTTTTTTTTGCATTTGAATGCACAAGCACGTCTTGATAATTACGGAATTGTTTTGGAAAATTATCTTAGCTATTCATTTTGTCTTCACTTCATGAACACTGTCTTCCAGGGCCGGTAATCCTAATTCTGCAAACATATTTTTCAGCGGGGTAGTTCTAAAGGCATAGATACTTGATCGTACTGCACGATGATAAATTCCTTTAATAAGATACAAAGTTTATATGCTTGTATTGTCAGTTAAGAATAGGATGTAATCAATTTTATTTACTGAGGACCAAAGTTCTGGTAAGGTACATACGTCAATGCATTTATGTGGACCAAAATTGTTTTACTTGATATGAATGTTATAATACTTGTTCTTTTCGTTAATTACTTTTTAAGTCTCATATAGTGTTCCTTCCACTTGTGGTTTTTGTGAATAGAATACCCAATATTCTCAATAGATTAGCATTTACAATATTGATATTATCAAGACTCAACGAATATCACTGTATGTTACACAATTTCTACCTGCATATACATATGTATGTAGTGTTTTTTAGTATTTCAGCGGAAATTTTGGCTCCAGGGGGGTTACTCTGTATAGCGATGCGTGAGATAATTCCAACGTTATCGAACAGTTGGTACCCCTGATTGCGTTTAAGCATTTTACATTTGTAAATTTGGAGTGCGGTGATACTCTGAAAAGCGAACGCGTTTGTCAAAAACGCTTATTACGTTCAAATATTTTGCGCTAACTACTTACCAAACGCAAAGAGTAAAAACATGTAAGTTAAACAAATTTATTTAAATATTTATATCTAAATTGTTATACACCTAAGTCTGTTTTTACACGGTAGATTGGTTCCAGAAGAAGCCGTGTAAAAAAAAACCGTGTAAAAAAAGACATTGATCTTATACAAAAATGGGTGATTTGTTCCTAATCTCTAAAACCTACTAAAATTAGTGAAAAAAATATTTTTTGGCTTACCTTTTATCTTAATGCGTTAAAATTAAATTTAATGGAAAATCAAATTTGCCTGCAAAAAATTTCTTTACCAAACACGTCTTATTGCATTGACAGTTCACAAAATATTAACACGTTTCAATTGCTCTGACCATTAAATTTTATTGTATGCACATAAAGGGAATTCCCCTAAATTAGTGCTATTCACATTTGCTTTGACCAGTAAAAATTGTTTGTACGCGCTAAAGGGGAATTCACTTAAATCTTTAAGCTAGTGCTCGCAAACTATCGATACTATCGATGGTTTCAGACTTTTTTCTTTCATAAATACTTTTTTGTGATATGAACATACTTCGCAAAAATTAAATTTGACAAAAAAAATTTAAGTACATAAAATTTCAAATCGTGCTAAATGGAATTATATCGTGTAAAAAAATTAAAAATATTTAATTTTCAAACCGTGTACAAAAAGACCGTTGTCCAAACAAGTTTGGACAAATATTATACTCATAAGTTAGAAAACTGTTTAAATTTGAATTTATTACAATGCAGTCTTTTACTTATCTGAAGTTTATATTGTGAATTTAATTAAATAATCTTTTGTACTAAATGTTGCTGTCTTTGACAGATGGAAACTTCCATATGAAAAGCGCGGCTCTTCCAAAGGGCCGAACTTTTTTCTTAAAATGAATTTTTATACCATTACCATAGAAACCATTATCGCTAACAGCAGCTTATAACTGGTACAATTTATTATTCAAATAAATAAATTTATCAACCTTAGTGTAAACCCTAAACCTACCTATTCAAAATTAGAATTCTAAAGGTAAATATCGACAAACAATTATCTACAAAAAAGAGGACACTAAACTCATTTCATTTTCCTTTTCCCACTTCAAATATAATTTACTCATTGGGAGTAAATTGTATTTAATAAATTTGTGTAAAGGAGTTACTTCAAACAAATTTATTTAGCACAGAATTCTCATCTCCCATATGTTAAATCTGTTCATGGTCCTGTAGAGAGAACCAACAAAATCCCAATTGTTTAAAAGGAATATACAGTCCACGATCAATATCAAGGCATAAGTGCAGTGAAGACAACATAGAATACAATCCACAAACAAACAGCATGAGGTAAATTAAAAACACTGTTCATTAGTTCGTGTTTAAACTTTAATCAGTAAACAAAGGCGAAATTAATGTGAAAATATAAAAATTAAGCAGTTTGAAGAAAAATTTATAAAAATTCAATATAAACAAAAAATAAAAACCGCGTCTACCTATATAATTTGTGCATAATTAAATATTTTCTCTGTGTGCTAAAAGGAAATAACATATTCTCAAAGTTAATAATATTGAAAAAGAAAAAGTTTCTGAAAAAAAAGATCGCATTTAAACATATAAATTATCAAAAGGTTGTTTATTAATGCAAAAATTGCCAAAATAGATACATACGTAAATATAATTCCCTATACTGTTATAACGGTAACAGATTTAAGAAAAAGACAGCACGTCTACTTTGGAAAAAAAGGTGTATATGTATATATGAGTACATACCCACTGTAAAATCCGCTAAGTTCAACAACCTCAGATATATAATTATATATGCACATGTACATAAGTACATATGCTTACATACATATGTATACACATGTATGCATGTACATATGTCTCCTGAGAAAATAAAAGAAAATACTAAGTAAGTACAAACTCAAAAGCGCAAAGGTCACATTTATGCACATTAAAAATTATATTATATACATATGTTTATGTATATGCAAAACTGAAGAAGTTGAAAAGCTGGCATTAAACTTTCTTAGAAAACCCCTCTCAATTGCTAATCAAATAATCGACACGTACTGTGAAGTGAACAAATTGATATATGTATGTATAAGGAACACTCCAACATACATTCTTCATACATGCTCTAAAAAATACATACATATATACATACTTGTGGATATAACCTTTATATAAAAATCCATAACTGCGAACAGTTATAGTTATTTACAACATAACAAAATCGAAAAAACCCAAAGTAATTAGAAGTATATTCTATTCTCAAAAAAAAAAAATATATATATACATATACATATATATAAAATAAACTTAAACTAAAACCAATTACTAAAACTAGTCATTGGCGCCTAATATCAGATTTGTGCCTCTTTATGTACATACGCAAAAAAAAAGTGTTAAATATATGTATATACAAGCAAAATAGCAAATCAAATACACCCAGAGACGGAAAAGTTCACATATACAAGATATAAAAGGGATAGAAAAATATATCAAAATAAAAAATTGTTTGATTAAAACAGATAAAGCACACCGTGCAGAGTATTGTATACTCAATTAAAACTTTGGTTTTCAATTTTTTCAAAATTAGCAATTTGAAATCGAATATATAACAATTATCTATAAATATAATCACATTCTTCCAATTTCTTAATTTGTTTGGCATTTATACCAACAACACTCTAATTAGCAAATCAATAATTAATTGTTAAATTACTTTCTATCTTTACTCAAGTTTATTTATTTCTGATGAAACTATACATTGTTGATATAAGATCGCAATATCGTTAAATTAAAAGAAGTTCATTCCAACGTGCAAAATCAACGTTTATTCCTAGTAAGCAATCGCAAATAAATAATGCATTTCAGGTGTTCAGAAAATTTACACTTTGTATAATCAATTGCTACGAAGTCTACTTTCTCGTCTCTTAATATAAATTTCTAATTGATAAGTAATTTATAGGGAAAAAAAAACAATCGTTGTCGAAACTCGTACACAAAATTTGATGCTTCTAAAATTATCTCTGAATAGTAATTTGTGCTTCTAAAGCCTAATACCTCGCATCTACAGTCTCCACAACATTTTGAGCAAAAATTTGTAAATTCAAATTTACAAATTTTCCCTTATAACTAGATTTATTTCTATTGCTATATTACATAGCCCCTAGTTTTTCTCTCCTTATTTGAAAATAGGAATAAATCTAGTCCTATATTTCAAACCCTTAATCTCATTTCCTTAACATAAGATTTCAAATCTAGCCCATAGTTTCTGTTATTAATTGTAAGCTAGATCGCATATCTAGTGCTAAGCTCATTAGCCCCTACGTTCTATATACATTTGTGGCTAGATTGCAGTTCTATTGCTAATTAGATAGCCCCGTTATATATTATCACCCCTAATAGACGACGGATCTAGCGAATTTGTATATAGCCCCTCATATATTAACATTCTTACACTAGATTTCAATTCTATTGCTAAAATTTGTAGCCCCTTATTCTCACTCCCCTAATAATAGATTGCAAATCTAGTGCGCCCTAACTTATTCAATTACTTCAAACTTGAAAAAAAAAAATGGCCACTAACTCTAAAACCGACTCCACCCCTTCTCTAAGAGATCAATTCGATTTTGATAGCGATCGTTTACTCAATTTCTGCGAAAAATTTCAAAGCTTAGAGAATATTGACCACAATGAGTCTATTCTTGAGGTTAAGAATAAGGACTTAGAATCAAGATGGGGAAGACTTGAGGCCTCCTATGAGATTCTAATGTTGTCAAAAGACGCATTGATCACTAAAGAGATGAAAAGCGAAGCTACGAAAATATTTGAAGAGTGTACAGACTCTTATTATGCCTGCTTATCCCAAATTTTAGAGCAAATAAGAGGTTACCGCATGGAAACAGTGCATAATCCAGCAAGGCGGTCAACGTCTCGCTATTCCGTACAGGAACAAGCCTCCCCGCAAGATCTTATACGGGATGATTTCGACTGCATAAAACTCCCCCCTTGTGACACTGAAGTTTTTAAAGGAAGCTATGAACAATGGCCCTCATTTCGGGATATGTTCACAGCTGTCTACATAAATCACTCCAGACTCACTCATGTCACAAAATTATACCATTTGCGTAATAAAACTAGAGGCGAAGCTGGAGATATTGTAAAAAGATATCCCCTTTCTCATGAAAATTTCGAACTAGCGTGGAATGCCTTAAAATCACGCTACGAAAATAAACGAGTTCTAGTCGATAATCAAATAAAATTACTTTTCGATATTCCCGCGACAACTACTGAAGATAGTGAATCAATCCGAAGAATTCAATCTTCAGTAAATGATTCGCTCGCAACTCTAAGAACTCTTGGCATTGACGTTGATAGTTGGGATCCCATACTCATCCGCTTAATTTCCACTAAGTTGCCAGAAGCAACACTTGCGTTATGGGAACAATCGCTCACATCTCCAAGAGAGCTCCCCAAGTGGTCTCAAATGTCCACTTTTCTCGTTTCGAGATATGAGGCAGTAGAACGTCTTTCAAGTATAAGGTCTTCGAAAGATAGTTTCACCCTCACAAAATCGCCTAACACTCGAGTACAAACATATGTCTCTAATGAGAACTTAGGTTTTGTTCCATGCAAACTGTGCAATGAAAATCACTCGTTAAGATCGTGTCCCAAATTTCGAGCGTTTAATGTGCAACAGAGAGTTGATTACGTTTTTAAAAATAAATTCTGTAACAATTGTTTGGCTGTTTCTCATCTCAAGTCAAACTGTGGTAGTAAACACAAATGCTTACATTGTAAGAAAAACCACCACACTCTGCTGCATATGAGACAAAATCCCCAAAATATAAGTTATAGCTCAAACAATGCACAGACTCAAAATTTAGGCGAAAATTCTCAGTTTGTACGAAAATCTCCTTCAACTACATCTCAATCAATGAAGAATACCAACGAAGATGAGATGCCAAACACCTCAAGTAGAGTTCATGCAAATTATTCCTCAAATACCGATAGCATTTTACTAAGAACTGCTCTAGTTCAAATAGAGCATAGAGGTGAACTTTTTACTGTACGAGCTCTTATAGATCCAGGCTCCCAACGCACATTTTTAACGGAAAAGATTAGAACTCGACTCCAGCTTCCCTATAGTCGCTCACATTTCGAGATAGTGGGTATTGGGGGTCAAAAGCAGTTCGCAAATAAGGAATGTGACCTCGTTTTATACGCAAAAAGACATAATTTACGAGTCCCTATTAAAGCGATTGTGCTGCCCAAGGTCACTAGACGACTTCCTACCTACAGTTTCGAAATCCCAGTCTCGAAAGAACTCTCTGAATTAGATCTTGCTGACCCCACATTCAATAAAGCCTCGCAAATAGATCTAATTCTGGGTAACAACTGCGAACAATTTCTCAACATAGATGGCATAAGAAAAAATGTTTGTGGTCAAACGTCTGCATATAACACCATTTTCGGATGGGTTCTCAGTGGTCCCATAAAAACTCAAAATGTTCAAACATTCACTACCTCCGTGTTTGTATCCGAAACCATAGAGCTTAATAATATTTTAAGACAGTTTTGGGAACAGGAGGAAGTTCCTACTGCTCGAGAAAATTCAGCAGATGAAGAATTCTGTGAACAACTATACAAAACAACCACTACTCGAAATGAAAATGGTAGATATATGGTTAGACTCCCATTCAAAGAAGAGTTTCCACAAAAACTTTTCCTCGGCTCATCTCGGTTTAATGCCCTAGCTCAATATTCTAGCTTGGAAAGAAATTTGAGTAAAAATCCCGAACTCCAAGCTCAGTATAGAGATGTGTTGAACGAATATGTAACACTTGACCACATGGAAGAAGTTCCATCTAATGAACTCTTTTCTCAGGGTAAATATAGCTCTTATTATTTACCACACCATGCAGTCATTCGCCCAGAGCATAAAACGACAAAAGTGCGA
Source organism: Sturmia bella (assembly GCA_963662145.1). Lineage (NCBI taxonomy): Eukaryota > Metazoa > Arthropoda > Insecta > Diptera > Tachinidae > Sturmia > Sturmia bella. Next base: position 30,110,852 of record OY759170.1, read on the forward strand.
GTCGTTTTCAATGCTTCGAGAAAATCAAAATCCCAGTTCTCTCTCAATGACGTTTTGCTCAAAGGCCCAACTCTGCAAAACGATCTCATGACAATTATTATAAATTGGCGCAAATATCAGTACGTTTTCAGTGGTGATATTCAAAAAATGTACCGCCAAATAATGGTTCACCCCACTGATCGCCCATATCAGCGAATTTTATTCCAGTCTAAAGCAGACGGCCCAATTAAAGACTACCAGTTAAAAACAGTCACTTTCGGCGTTAACTGTGCCCCTTACCTAGCGATTCGGACCCTTCTTCAACTCGCTTTTGATTCCGAATCGACTTACCCTAAAGCAGCTTCAATTCTGCGCACAGAAACGTACGTCGATGATATATTGACTGGCGGGTTCTCAATAGAAGAAACTCTATCTGCTCAAACGCAGCTGATAAATGCTCTGAAATCGGCTGGGTTCCCACTGAAAAAGATATCTGCAAATCACCCGCAGTTACTATCGCATTTACCAAAGGAAGATCTTTATGACTTAGATTTCCTTCGCTTCCACGACACAAGCTCAACCAAAACCCTCGGTATTAAATGGAATGCACTCAAAGACTCATTCTCATATAGCTTTTCCCCAATTGAACGTTCTGAAAAAATCACAAAACGGCAAATTCTCTCTTCAGTTGCAAAATTTTTTGATCCTGCTGGCTGGATAGCACCTATTATCATTAGGGCAAAAATTTTCATGCAGCAATTATGGTTGGAAGGGTTAGGATGGGACGAAAATGTTTCATCGGAGCTTGCAGGCAAATGGAATTGTCTGGTGGACGATCTTGCGCATATAGAAGACATTTCCATCCCGCGTTGGCTGCAATATACGCCTGCTGATGCTATACAATTACACGGGTTTGCAGATGCATCGAAGGCAGCATTCTGCGCTACTATATACATCCGATGCCAAACTTCTTCTCACGCAGCATTCACGAATCTCCTAGTGGCAAAAAGTAAAGTAGCTCCAATACAAACAGTTTGTCTCCCTCGCTTGGAACTAAATGGTGCGGTTATGTTAGCAAAGCTCGTCAACTACATCATCAGCTCACTAAATCTGAATGTTAGTGAGATTAATCTCTGGACCGATTCATCCATAGTGTTAGGTTGGCTCTCAAAACCTCCATCCACATGGGAAACCTATGTAGCGAATCGGATTTCTCAAATTCACAGTTTAGTTCCAAACGCAACATGGCGACACGTTCCCACCCACGATAATCCTGCCGACCTTGGTACCCGTGGTTGCAAACCTAAAGAACTTACTCATAATTTGCTCTGGTGGCAAGGGCCTTCATGGCTACACAAGCCATCATCAGAATGGCCAAACCGTAATCCCCTCAAGACAACAGAATGTGAAGTAAAAGAAATTCAAGCTCTTCAAACAAAAGTTGAAGAAAACGATGTTTTGTGCAGATTCTCATCATACAGCAGAGCTTTACGTGTTGTATGTTATGTTTTTCGATTTTTTAATAATTGCACAAAAGGTATAAGGCCAAATTCAAATCGATTTTCTCATATTGAATTGACTCACGGTGAAATGAGATTTGTGAAATCTCGGCTTATTTCTCTAGCTCAAAGAAATTTTTATAATGAGGAGTACGAATTATTGCGTCATTCTCAACAGATTCCAAATAAAAGCTCGCTACAGAATTTGAACCCATTTTTTGACTCTGATTCTGTGTTACGTGTTAACGGCCGCTTAGCGCAATCGTCTCTGTCTTATAATGAGCGCTATCCAATTATACTTCCCGGTAACTCTCGATTGTGCTATTTATACCTCCACTATTTACATAAAACACTAATACACGCTGAATGTGCTCAGATGTGTAGAATGGTGCAATCTGAGTTCCACGTATTCAGGCTCAAACCGCGAGTAAAATCAATCATACGCCACTGCAAAGTTTGTATAATACACAAGCAAAAGTTGTGCTCTCAGATAATGGCTCCTTTACCTCCCGAAAGATGCAGCCTATCCCCACCGTTCCACACAACTGGGATCGACTTCGCTGGCTCATTCGATATTAAATCTTCACCATTACGAAAATCCAGTACTATAAAAGGTTATGTCAGTGTCTTTGTTTGCTTCGCCACAAAAGCAATTCACTTAGAAACGTGCTCAGATCTCAGCTCAAATGCCTTCCAAGCCGCGTTCGCTCGCTTTATTGGGAGGCGGGGGCTGCCCCATAGGGTTATGACAGATAATGGAAGAAACTTTTTGGGCTCCAGTAGAGCTTTGGAACGTGAGTTCTCCAAATTTCTAAAGACAGCAGCTCAAGATGTGGCCCAGAAATATATATCTCATGGGTTTGAATGGAAATTCATCCCTCCACATGCTCCACATATGGGCGGTTTATGGGAAGCCGCAGTAAAAAGTTTCAAGTTCCATTTCAAGAGGGTAATAGGAACTCAAAGGTTTAATTTTGAGGAATTTTCTACCATTTTAGCACGAATTGAAGGAGTCCTCAACTCTCGGCCAATTTCAGCTCTCTCAGAAGATTCAACCGACCTATCAGCACTAACTCCCGGCCATTTTCTTCGAGGAGCTCCAATACTGAGCTTTCCAGAACCAGACTATCAAAACATCTCGATAATCAACAGATGGGAAAAATTGAAAGTCTTACATCATCAGTTCTCGGTTCGATGGAAGGAGGAGTATCTGAAATCTCTGCACAAACGGTACAAATGGAGAAACTCTAAGCCCAATATTCAGCCAGGCGATCTAGTGGTAGTAAAAGATGATTTGCTGCCACCCCATGAATGGCGACTAGGTAGAGTCGAGAATACCTACACCGGTGCTGATGGGAAGGTACGGACTGCCGATGTACGTGTCTCGTCAGGAACTATAACTCGGCCAATAGTAAAATTATGTTTTCTCCCACACGCAAGAAATGAAAGTTCGTAAGATTTCCACAACGTTTCTTGGTTCCAATCCTTTTTTTCTTTTTCATTTACAATCTTACATTGGAACTCAAGATCTAAAATAAAATAACCATTATTATCATTGTTCTTTGCAATTTCCGTAGATATTCCATGTTGTTCTCCAGCTATTGTTGAATTTTTAACTAACTTTATCTTTTTCCTACATTAGACCAAACCGCAAATTGGTAGTTACGCGTCCAACAGAAAGGCACCCTAAGAGATATGCCAGACAAAGGCGGGACCCCGAAATCTACCATTGTGTTTTATGTAAAACGCATCATGGTTTGCGTTTCTGCCGAAAATTTCTCTCTATGTCGGTGAAAAAACGAGAGGAAGTAGTTGAAAGGTTCCACTGCTGTGTGAACTGCTTGGCAACGAGTCACGACTTAAGGGCCTGTGCATCGCTCGACACCTGCCGGAAATGTGGAAAATTTCACCACACCTTATTACACTCTAAACCACCAAAAAAGGGTACAAAAAAGAAGCCAAGGAAGCAGAAAACCACGCAAGGGTCATCATCAGCAACACCAACCCCTACACCATCAGCCAGTGTTCCAACTAACGCAATCATAGAGGCAATAAAATCACTAGCCAATGTCCTATGCACCAGCAACAATCCGGCATCTAATGCCTAATGTCGTGGGCGGCAGTATGTCCAAACAAGTTTGGACAAATATTATGCTCATAAGTTAGAAAACTGTTTAAATTTGAATTTATTACAATGCAGTCTTTTACTTATCTGAAGTTTATATTGTGAATTTAATTAAATAATCTTTTGTACTAAATGTTGCTGTCTTTGACAGATGGAAACTTCCATATGAAAAGCGCGGCTCTTCCAAAGGGCCGAACTTTTTTCTTAAAATGAATTTTTATACCATTACCATAGAAACCATTATCGCTAACAGCAGCTTATAACTGGTACAATTTATTATTCAAATAAATAAATTTATCAACCTTAGTGTAAACCCTAAACCTACCTATTCAAAATTAGAATTCTAAAGGTAAATATCGACAAACAATTATCTACAAAAAAGAGGACACTAAACTCATTTCATTTTCCTTTTCCCACTTCAAATATAATTTACTCATTGGGAGTAAATTGTATTTAATAAATTTGTGTAAAGGAGTTACTTCAAACAAATTTATTTAGCACAGAATTCTCATCTCCCATATGTTAAATCTGTTCAACCGTGTAAAAACAGACTTAGGTGTATTTTAGGGAAAAGACGGAAAAATTACAAACTCAGCACCGACAATTTGAATTATTAGTTGAGTTTATGGTGCAACACAGCGATTTAGCCAAGGGACAAATGCAAAGTGGAGATGCCAAGCAACGCGCCATCAATTTGTGAACTAAACTGGGAGACGACCTTAATTCTAATGAACCTCCCGTAAGAGATGTAGCCAGTTTAAAAAAAGTAATGTATAATTATATATATAACATTTAAAACACAATATATGTACATATGTACATATTTATGTAATTATGTTTTTATTTGTACGTGTGCATATAGGTTTCGTCTGGCCTAAAAACCCACGCCAAGGTTAAGATGCGGAAAAATAAAATTAGTATTTCCAGCACGGGTGATGTTTTACAATATTGTCCCCTTTCATCTATGGAGGAACAGGTAATAAACCATCAACAGGAAGAAGCCATGAACGGGTTGCCGATATCAACATGTTTTAGCACAAGTGATCACACTGTATCAACAAATAATGAAGCGTCAGAAGTTGTATCTCCACAAAATGAGCACATTCCTCCAAGGCAGAGACAACTTTTATTACGTTTGAAATTGCTATGGATCTCTTTGGAACGATTCGATCGTGTTGAATTGCGTTTAAAACATACATAAATGCATTTTTATTAAGTCTAAAATTTTGTACAAAACTAAAAAAAATGGAATATATAATATTTGAAAGCGTTTTTAGTATGATACCTTATCTTACCTGTTATCATTAAGGGACAGTATGTCTGATCTATTTCTCAGTATGTATTCTCCTTGTAACACGTACATCATCTTCAAACCATAACGCCATCGAATCCATTATTATTTATTTTGTTAAAAAAAAAAAACACTATTTTATTTAAAAAAAAACGTACTTCACAAAAAATTTGTTTAAAATTCTTTTGTTTTGACATTTTATTGTCTTCTTCTTTTACTTTGCGATGCCAGTGTTACTTTTTTTTCAAATACTTTGCGAAAGCGTTTCTGTGAACGATACACAGGTATGTTCTGCAAATCACTTTTGACGAAAGTGATTTGAAATCACTGAAATGGTGTTCTGTGCACAAATGTTTTAGTAATTTCGTGATTTGAAACCGGTCAGCTAAACGACTACCGATTTCAAATCACTTGCACATGTTTTACAATTATTTTGTTAGAAACCAAATAAAAAACTTATTGAGTACTTTATACATGCATATAATGTGTTTTTTACTTATTCATGCAATAATATTATATCTTTTATACAAAATAAATTGAAAAAATCACAAATTACTGAAGACACTGCTTGCTTAAAGAAACAAATACTTCTGTTCATGATTTTCGTGATTTACTTTTTAGCAGTCAGCTGTTTTGTTTTGTTCGAAAATATATTGTGGTTACCTGATTGTATGAGCCAAATGAATTATTGATAATTTATTCAATTAAACAAATTATTTTAAACAAAATTTAATTAAATTTATAATTAATATTTTAATTTTATGAGTAATTTCGAATTTTAATTGGTAAATTCAATGATATATGTAAAAGCAAAAAATTTATGTATGTACATATGTATTACAAAAATACCTAGTTTAGAACAGTGGCAACACTCTTGTTTTTGTATGTATTTATTTTCTTTTGTTTAACTTTCCTCCACTTTCCACTTTAAATTAAAAAATGTAAATATTATTAAATAAATTTAAATATTATAGAGGTATTCTTAGGAGTCAGCATAAAAATAACTCCCAAACGGAAATATTTATCAAATTTATGGAACAACACACCGATTTGGCGCGAAGTTTCGTGAAGGGTGACAGGGTGCATTTTGAGCAATTGTGGATAGAGCTCGCAAATGAGCTTAATGTATCTGGACCACCTACTAAAACTGTGATAGCCTGGAAAAAGGTAAGCAACAAAAATTGTGAAGAATATGTGTTAAGATCGATATGTACTTTTTCAGGTATGGACTGACATAAAATTGTGTGTTTGTGTCTCACAATAAAGTGGAAATCAGCAAAACTGGTGGTGGCCGATTTAATAAATACATTCTCTCACCTAGTGATGAGCAGGTGGCACTAATGCGGCTGGTATACATCGGTAGATGGCATTGAAAATGTCAAAACGTTTGGTGTGACATAAACATGTACAAATAATAAAGTACCTTCAACATCGACTGTCGGTCAAAAATCTCAAACACCTAAATCACCCTCAAACGAAGGATTTGTAGCTGAGACTTTCTCAGAAATTGTCGCGGATCGTGAAACATTAGCTTCCACTCCTTTAACGCCAATCCTTCAACATAATCGCAATCGTAAACGGCAAGTTGCTGAAGTTGAGTTATTACAATGGAAGCAGAACATTTTTCCAAAATAAATATAAAATTTGGAAAAAAAATTAAAAAAGAAGTTAGAGAAAACGGCAGACATTTAAAAGAATTGGCAAGAAACTTCAAAGAGGTAAGGCTTTTAAAGGAAAAAGAATTGAAGGAAGTTACAAGGCATCACTATGTTTTAGAACAAAGACTGAAAGCAAAAAATTAAATTAAACTGAAGTTTTTGGAGTTAGAGCAGATAAAGCTCGTCTTGCAATCATCACCAACTAATACTTAAGCCTTCAAAAAATATATTTTTAAGAAAACTGATCTCAGTTATATATTTGTTCATACATATGTATGTGCAAATAATGTGCTTTAATGTTATGTTTTGTTTTGAAAAGAAATTGACTGATTTTTATTTTTGTATTCAATTTAAATATTTTCACCTAAAAATAGGACTTGAAATGTTATTTATGTTGAATATAACAGTATGCAATTGTTAAAGTGTGATGTTTGATTGAAGGGACCTTGCTATACTATATCTTATCGCTACTGATGTAATGTCATCTTCGTCTTGTTCTGTTGTCATCATCGTCTAAGTTTGAAATACATAGTTTCTTCATCAATGGGTACGTTGTAGTGCTTGCATATATTATGTAATGCCACTTTAGAAGGAGTGGAGTGTACATCTCTGAAGACATCTAAATACATATGTATGCTTTTTAGAATGCCAATAGTACTTTCTACAACATTCCTTGCAGAAGCATGTCTTAGATTAAACGTGTGCTTTGGTGTTGCAAAAGTAGGATTTTTGTAGGGAGTCAAAAGGTATGGCTTCAAGGGATAACCAGAATCCTCCAAAAACCAAAAAGTACGAGCACCCTCGCTGTACATGTCGGTATAGTACTTGTTTGCAGCACTAAATCTCCACACAAACGAATCATGATATGAGCCAGGTTTGCTTACATCTATTTCCAGAATGCGCGTTTCGTTATCACAAATCTGCAATTGAAAAATATTTTTCAACAAGTACATGCTTCAAGGGATTGTACTTACAATCATAGCATTTATGCTATAGTATCCTCTTCTATTAAAATACGCGAAATTATCAGTCGGAGGTTTCATTATCCTTATGTGAATGCCATCAACACATCCGTCTACGCCAGGAATACCAAATTGTTGATAAAAGTGCGACTTTGATGCATTTTGTGCGTTTGAACCCAATGAGATTTGTATTTGATTCGGACAAAGTGTTTCTTCTAGAGAGTGCAGTAAGTGCCACAAAATTGTGCAAAAGGTGGAACGTCCAATACTTACACTCTACAACTCCGTGCTATAGCTCCTTGGTACGATCCGACTGCTAAAAACCTTAGAATAGCGGCTATATGAATAACTTCAGGAATAGAGCTCTTTACAAGGCACGGTGCCACGTCATGCAATACTTTTTGGAAAGCCCTCTTATTCAGCCTGTAGAATGACATAAAGCTGAAAAGGGCTTTGGCGTCAAATATTACCTCTGGTATACATAAGAACCATTTACTTACAATTCTTCATCCATTTTCAAAGGATTTGATAAGTCCCACAAGAATCGTTTCTCAAGGCGAGCATCGCTTTTCTGTTTTTTTTCTTAAAGCAATCACTGCCAACAAAGTTACTCGTGGTATTTCTTAAATTTTCCAATTTTTAACAATTTTCTACATACACTTTATAATTATGTATGTAAACAAAACAAACCAGCTGTTTATCCGTGATTTCGAAAATAGAAAAGCACGCCGAAAACTCTTAAATCTCGTGATTTTCAGAACACCAAGAAATCACCTCCGTGATTTTGAAACCGTTCGTGATTTTAAATCACCGTGATTTCAGAACAGGCCTGACAGAGTACCAAATTGTTCGCTTAACGCATTTACCTAACGCATCGAACTTGTTTTCGCATCGCAATTGAGAGTAACCCCCCAGGTGTTAGTTTCTAAGTTGTTGTTCTTTTTGTACGGATGTATGTATGCAGATACAGTGGTCCAAATACTTTAATTATGAATTATTTTGTCAACCACACTGAATGCTATTGCAAACAAGATTACCGAAAGCGGAGAGCATTGGGGAATCCCGTTGCTCACCAATTATATTGATGAGTAAACACCACTTATTCTTATCCGAAATTTACGATTTTTCAAATATGATTTTATGTAATTGAATGTTTTCGGCCCGACTTTCCACTTGCTGAGTGTATCTAGAATTATATGAGCGCCAACCCTATCCAAAGCTTTCTCAATTGAAAGGATTAAGACATGGTTGCGAGAAGATGAAGCTTTAGATATAATAAACTCTATATGTAGAAGGGCGTCAGTACAGCCCCTTCCAGCCTTAAAGGCGACCTGGTTCCGAGATGTTAGATTATTTCTTTCGTTGAACCAATACAGACGGGTAGCGATCATTTGCTCCAATATTTTGCTTATGCACGGCAGTACCGAAATGGGGTTTTTGTCTTTGTTTCCAACGAATTTTTTTCTTTTGGAATAGGTATTACTGAAGCAGTTTTCCAATCAGTGGGAATAGTGACGTTGTTGAGAATGTTGTTTTAGAGCCTTAGCCACCGGTTTTGACTCGTAGAACCGATTTCTTTAAGCATTTTGTACGAAATCCTGTCACAGCCAGGTGTTGAGCCTTTTACTTTCGACAAACAACATGATAATTCAGTGGGGCTGATTCGCATTTCTATATAAAGAGCGCCAGTGTTTGGTCTGCGATAGTTTTTTATATTGCCGATGTTGATTTTTGAATGAATAAATTGTTGGGAATAATTGCTATCATATGAGTATTCTGACCATTTACTGGCAAAGCAAGCTGCTATTAAGGATGGTTCACTAATTATTTGATTTTTTGAACCAATAGCTAATATAGTATGCTTATTAGTTTCATTGTTGATGAGTCTGCGGGTTTTGTTCCATATATCCCCCATTGCGGAGTTATTATTTATGGTGCTGATAAATTTTTCAAAACTGATTTTTTTATGCTATTCCGTAGTTTTTTTATAATAACATTAGATTTAAGGTAGTGGGGAAATTTTTAAAAATTTTCAATGAATTTATTTTGTTATTCCGTAATGTTGATAAATCGTTCTTCCACCATTCCATGGGGAATTCCTCTTAGCTTTAGACGTTGACTTTGGTATTGAGGAATTGGCAGCGGTTTTGCTAGACTTAGCTACCAAAGATGCTTCTCGATTAATATTTGTGGAATACGGTTTTGCACTTAGAGCTTTGTCGACCAATTGTCTGAATCTACTCCAGTCACGTGCTATGGAATTTGAATTTCTTTGTACTGCATTTTAAGAATAATTTAATTTTTATAGGAAAATGGTGACTGTTGTATATTTCCTCTGAAATGTCCCAAATGTAGAAAATCCATGTGAATAAATGTGTTGGCCTGCCGTCATTAAGGACGGTTTCTACAGTGTAGCCTCTCTTATTGTTCGTTTGAAATCCCCAGGATGAGTTCCATGAGTTAAAATCGCCAGTTACCAGTTTCGTGGTTGTTGTGGATTTGAAAAGGTTTGTGAGTTCCTGGCTTGTGAAAGGTTGACAAGGTGGTATGTACATTGAAATTACCGTAAATGTGATGTTTAGCTGTATTTCTTTGATAACTATTTGCAATGTGCTATTGACATGGACCAGCTTACATATATGTGCGACATTATTTTTTTTACTAGTACACCCACCCCTTATTTGGAGGTGGTGTTAATCAGAAAATTGTAGAAATATGAAGGTAGTATTGAGTTGAAGTTTTCCTTGGAGTGTGTTTCCTGGATAGAAATTAACTGCCTGTTCCTCAATGTCGCATGAAAATGTAAGCGATCGAAATGCAGTCGCTCGATTTCGAATCAATTTGGATTCCCCTATGTCGACAGCTCGTGTTCGCATGGGCTTACGTCATGAAATAGTTGCTATTTATTTTACAGACATACCAGATCGATAAATTAAAGGTTTGGTTGATTTTTTATTGCAGTATTGAGAAAAACTACTAAATTATTCTTGTGTAAATACAACCCTTCATAAAACTGTATCTGACAAACAATGCAAATATGTACATAAATAAGTACAAAATAAAAAAGCAAACATCTTGAAAGTGCGGAAATAGTTTTTTGTGGTGTTTTAAAATTTAAAAGTTTTTTTTTTTTTGTTTTTTGCATAGACATTTAATAAGTACTTAGATGCAATAAGCACTGGTTTTCCTCTGGCTGAGGTAATTCAAACATGATTTTAAGCATGTTTGACAACTAAGGTAATTCTGATAAGTATGCAGATAGACGATACGTCCCTGATTGCAAGGAAATCAGTGAAATACTTAAGCGTGATACTAGATTGCCGACTTACCTACTGGGCACAAGTACAGCACGCAGCAACTAGGGCATCGAGGGTGACGGGTATGCTAAGTAGGCTGATGGCAAACATTGGTGGACTAACGCAGAGTAAGAGACAACGAATGCAATATTATTATTCTATGGAAGCGTTAGGGTGATGCTTTAATGGCAAAGACCAGGCGGAAGGTACTAGAATCCATTCATCGAACTGCAGCACTCCGAGTTGCCTCATAGCCTTTTCACACTTATCAACATCTAACATCTACCATCAATTTGCGATGATGTTGAAATTTCCCCATAAGAAATATACAGGGCTAAAAACCAACATCTTTCAACATCTTTATAAAATGTTCCTAACTCATTTTGTTCCACTCAACATCTTTCGATTATTTTAGTGTCATCACTAAAAAAAATTACAAAATTGTAGTGGCATCTCTGTAAATTTTGACATTCAAAATCATTAAAAAAGGAGTTGTGTCCAAAATGATGTCTTCATGATCTTCTTCCTCCAGCAAGCATTTTATGGATTCTATACACTGCATTAGTAGTAGAGATTGTTCTTGCAAGCTAACTGCTAATCAAGGCAGATTAAACAGGTAAAATCACTAAAACAGCTGCTCGTTGTTTATTAACTGCTTAGTGTCAAAAGTTTGTTTACAAGCCGTTTAACGTGCTCTAATTTCTAAGAAATGCGCAAGTGATTTTGTAGCTACTATTGAAGAAAAAGTAAAATAGGCTTCTTTTGATTTTGCTTCTTTTATTCCATAAAAAAGTAAAGTAATAATTTTTAAGTGGTTTAAATAAATTTATTTTACGAAATTTGTGTAATTTCGTTTTTTGTATACACTCACAAACCAGTTTAACAAAACAAATGAGAGAAGAATTTGACAGTATGCAGTTATTTTTCTACCAACAACTCTCGTGTATTTTTTTTTTTTTTTGGTCTGCTAGTGCTTGTACCTACTAAATCTGCCTTGCTGGTAATCCTACTATTATTTTGTCTTCAAAATCTATTTATATTATATTTTTATTGTCTTTAATGCAAAACGTTGCTTTATTTATTTTGGCAGCTGTGTATGTATATGTGATGTTAGATGTTGTGTGTGAACGCATGTTTCACATTTTCAACATCTTCAACACGTTCCACGAAAATGTTGATAAGTGTGAAAAGGCTATCAGCTTACCGCACGGTATCAGGGGCAGCTGTTTTAGTAATAAGTGGAGTGATAATAATTGAAAATGTTCTAAGTTTTGTTTCCATGCATAGATAACATATAAAAACCTCATATTTCCCGTGTAAGAATAGCTTTAATATGAATCGGAATGTTTATTTCCATGCAAATTAAAGCATCAATAAAAAGTCTTCAATATTTTTTTCAAATTCATACCTTTACTTAATTGTGAATAAAAGCTAAACGCGTCCATCGATTTTTATGATTTATGTCTCATTTTGTTCATAGGTTATACGACTTTACGTGAAAGTAATAGGAATTGACACTCCTTTACCGTTTTGAATTTTTTATGAATTAAAAATTAAAAAAATCCAATTTTTTAGGCAAAAAATATTTTTTTCTTCATACATTTATTTATAACTGCGAAACTTTTACTTACATATGTAGCGAAACGTTGTATGAACAGATTAAAGAATCGTAGTTCTTAATTTTTTTTAAATTTATTTCAGCTTATTCGTACTAGTGGTTCTCGAGTTATGATAAACAAAAGAGCCTAAAACGTGACACGCTCCCCTACACGATACTTGTTAACTTCAAATTAATTTTTAATTTATTATTTGAGGTACCAAGACCAAACGAATAATGCAGAAGTTCTTCCTTTTGGGGCTACTTTCATAAACAATTATCAGAATTGAGTCCCGAAATCATGTGTTGTACAGTGTCGTGGGGCCGAACGAAAAAATGGTAGTAAATCATTATCTTTAAAGCGTGCAATCTGCTCATAAGACAATGAATGAGGAAATCATAGATGTCAAAGTTGATTACCTCGGCAATGAAAAAGTTTGTTCGATAATAGCATTGATAAATATTATCTGATTTAAATAAGTTAATAGTTTTTGGAATGTAAATAACCAGATCAACAAGAAACATATCTGTTTTAGATTCAATGATGTTTGGCTCTGAATTTTGAAATTTTTGTTTTTTGTTGACGTTGGTTCTTATGCCGTAAATATCTCCAAAATCTTAAAAAATTTATTGTATAATTTCTAATATATTTCTTAGTAATACACAAAAAAATATATATGTATGCAATTATTTACGGCACATGCTCGTGAAAAGAGAATAAAGTCAACTATTTCGTACTTCCAGCGAAACTTTTAAATGAGAAAAAAAAACATTTCATCACTTAAAAAATATTTCATCACTATTACTTTAAAATATACTATATTTTAAATTTTGAGTTGAAAAAAATCACGATGCCTGAAGGATTATGATAAACTTTTTAACAAAATTCTGAACTAATCGATCAAAATAAAAAATCAGCCATCGAGTTTTGCAAACATTTTTACAAATTTTATTGGATTTGATCCGGCGCACAGTGGCTGAAAATCATTTTTCGGTGGCCAAAAGTCAAATTTTTTTTTGTCATCGATTTTTAAAATTTTTACTCCATTTTAGAGATAATATATCCATATTAAGGTAGCCAAAAAAATTAGGTTTAACTATTGTAAATTGTGGGCGTGGCATGCTGTCAAACTCTTCTTTTTTTTTAATTTCAGAAAAAGGTGTTTTTTACTTGTTTTTTGTCAAAAATAAATGGTTACTACTCGCAAGCTATCATCGATAATGACCTGCGGTTTTTTTATAATGTTGGTAGGATTATAGTCTGTACTTATTGTAAGTGGTTACTGCTCAAGCGTTTAATATTACGGGCACTATGAAATATGTATGAAACTAATATATTTCACTGAAATTGAAAATTTAGTGGAGTAGAACTTCTAGGGAATAAGAAATGTATGTATATTTCTCAAAGAAAGCTGAAATTGTCCTCTTTAACCTTATATATACTTTTGCACCCGCCACGATCCGCCAGTAGAACACTTTTTTCATTTTAATGAAATTACTCTAAAAAAATTGGAACATTTTTTCCAAAATGAGAAAATTTTTTTAGAAAAACGAAACAAAACGAAAAACAAATTGTAACGGGATTTCTTAATGCTACTTACATCCATTACAAAACAACTCTCCTTAATCTCAAATTCTTTCATTTTACATAAATACGTAAACAACAAATTGCAAACAACTGCATGCACATAACTGTAAATCCTGCAAAAGGGCTTTATGGCTTATTATTTTCCACATAACTGTAATACCTACAAAAGGGCTTTATGGCTTTGTTTTGATCAGCAAAAAAAAAGATGTTAAAAATATCACAATACGTTCTACACTGTTAGGGTCAACCAATGTCATAAACAATTTTATAGCAATAATCGCGACATTAAACCACTAAAGATAAAAAAACCCCATATTGGCGATATACCTATCAGTTTTCCCTGATATTAAGGTCTGAATAACAAGTGCAGTTTTGTTCAGTTTAAGTACTACCTGCTTTGAAATTGAAGATCAATGTTTGAATAATATTTACCTAAAAATATATAAAACTACGGATTCGATAATGGATTCCTCAATAATAAGTTAATGTCTGCAACAGTTCACAAAATCCTTTATCCTGGAGAAGATATCATTAAATAATATTTGGTGCCACTTCGAGATCTTTCAGAGGAGGCTTAGGAAAAACGGAACAAGGATTACAGATTTTAAAGAGAGCACAATACTAGAAAAATTTCACGAAATTCCACAAATGAAGATCTATTTAATATATTATTGGCAACGTCAGATCCGTTCATCTCCAATATTCGAAATCAATGGAAAGTGGAACATTAGGATTTAGACGAAGAAGCCAAAAAACTACTAAAGAACGGAAATAGCACAGAAAAAAATATAGAATATTTGCAATCAATATTTGCGTCAAATGAATAATAATTATAATTGCATTTCAAAGGTATTTAAGTACTTTCTCGTACTTAAATAGTATTAGTAAAAAATAATAATAAATATAACCTACCATTCTTACAAATGCTATTAAAATGTATTGCAGTTCTTATTTTTAAAATGTTTATTAAAATTATCAAATTTGACAGCAAAAAATAATAAATTTTTTTGTAATATCGGCAAAATCTCTAATTAAGTTTATTTTTTTCTTTAGTGTAAAAATTTTTTGAGTGTAGGATTAAAAAAAATTCCACTATCACAAAAAATGGTTATAATTATTGTTAATTTCCAAGTATTAAATTTTTTAATGTGTAAATAAAAAAATAAAACCCATATTTCACTCTAAAAGTTTAAAAAAAATCAAACGTTTAACTTTGACCTAGAAATCCATAAAAAGTCCTTGATCAATTTTAATGTAATTAAAACTCAGTCAAGCTGAACTAAATATCTATCCATTAAAAAAAATTACTTAAATATTTTGATCGGTTCAAAAGTTACAGAATTTTGGCCACGGAAAAACGATTTTCAGCCACTGTGCGGCGGTGAAAACTGTGGCCAGTGTATTATTAAAAAGAATTGCTAACAAGTAAGAGTACTATATTCGGCTGGGCCGAATCTTAAATACCCTTCATGTATGTACCATTCATTCTGATTGATTTTTGGTGCGAAAAGTTGTTTTATTTGGCTTTTAAATGGGCCGATTTTTTCTGAATTTCAATATCAGATCCACTACCGGGATTTAACACAGGCTGCAAAACTTTTATTTAAATAATTCCTAATATGCTCAAGTTCAACCACTGGGTGACACCAATTCTTTTTAATATCAATGAAATAAAGAAAAGCAAAATGTATTTCTTAATTATTTATCAGTTAACGTTATAGTAAAATTTATTCAACAAAAAATTGCATATAAGTGCATTATTTTTGAATTATAATGCTAAACATTGCCATTACATGCATACGTATGTATCTATAATAGAAAACTCTAAAATAAATTATTTGTTAATATATTAAATTTTTAAGGCTTAAGATCTTTTTTATAAAAATGTTTGTAACAAAAAACAAATATATTTATTTATTTCGATATTTCGCCCACAATTTGTTGGCTTTTTCATGAATATTTTTTTAGTATTATTTTAAAAATAACAATGAAAAAAGTTTTGAGTTATAAAAATTCAACATTCAAAAATTCAAAAATTATTTTCAGTGTGTTCCATAAAACAATGATTATATACATACATATATACATACATACAAATTTACATTGCTTGCTCTTAAAAAATGATATTTTTCTTGTGCACGTGAACTGGAGGCGCTATATCTCGAGTGTATATGGGCCGATGTAGAAAAATTTTCCACTTTTGCCTCTAAATAGCCTATATGTACCATTCTGATTGATCTTCGGTGCCAAAAGTTGTTTTATTTGGCTTATAAAGCCGATTTCTTTAAAAATCGGGAGACGCTATATCTCGGATATATATGGGCCGATTTCAAAAATTCCTTAATTTCTAGGATTTAATGGGCACTAAAAATGATATGGCTTAGTTTCTAAGAAAAAATTTTTATTCAAAAATCTGAATAAAAAAATTGAAAAAAATACCCCTCAAAACCCGGTTTTTTGAATATATCTCGGCTATCCGTGGACCTATCTTACTGAATTTCAATAGCAGACTCACTACCGGGGTTTAACACGTTTTAGCGAAAGAATGAGGTTTCTATCTCAAACCGTTTTCTCAGAAACGGTATTTCAACGACTACAGACGGACAGACGGACATCGCTCAATCGTAATCGCTATTGATGCTGATCCAGAATATATATACTTTATGGGGTCTTAGATGGATATTTCAATGCGTTACAAACGGAATCACAAACTTATATATACCCTTACACATTTATGTGAAGGGTATAAAAAGGTTTAAATATAAATTACATAAATTTTTCATGAATTTTCAAATGTAAAAAACATATTTGAAAGGAGTACAAAAACCTAATTCTGTGGGCTTATTCAATGGAATACTTTATTTATTTTACAAGTTGATCTAAATTAATGCAGAATAAAAAAATTCAACTGTTCACCTGTCTGTCATATGTACATTTTCGATTTAACGTACTGAACGAAACGATCACGTAACACACACCTCGGCTGACATTTACCACACATACATTATTTTTCACATTATTTATTATTCGTATACCATACTCAATACAATTTTATTAGTTAATGTGTTTAATCGTCTAAAGAGTTGAATATACATACATATGTTAAAATATATCAGGTAGAAAATTTTGTTGTACATTACAACAATTTAAACACTTCCTTTTTAGGGTTCCGTACTCATCAGAGTGTAACGAAAAGTTACAATTAGCTAGAAAGCTGAAATTCGCACAGTGTATGTATTTATATATGTTCTACAACAAATGCTAAAGACAACAAGTCGGAAACTAACAGGTGTCCCTATACAACGTAAAGTAACAATTAGCCGTTGCTCTCGAACCGTGAGCGACAGAGGAATAAAATTTGCATAATATATGTATGTACTCACATATGCCCTACAATAACAAAAGCTAAAAACAACAAGTCGAACACTACCAGGTGTCCCTTTACAACGTGAAGTAACTGTTAGCTATAACTCTCGAGCTGTTAAGGTGGGATCACACGATTGCCGCAATGCACCAATTTTACACAATTTTTATTGGGCTGAATTGGAGCACAATAAAAAATTTGTCCCAATCAAATTCTCTGCAATCACATGATTGTCACATTTTACTGAAATTTTATTGTCGCAAATTGCCGCAAAACAATTTAGTACCAATAATTGCCGCATTATAGTCACACGATTGTTATATTATACGGCAACTCTGAGAAACAGCTGTTGTAGCAGATGGTTTGTTCATTAAAAAGAAAGAAAATTGCTTCGGCTATTATTATAATGTTGTGCGGGCTGTAAAAGCAAAAATTGAATAGTAACAACAATTGAATTTTACTGATTGAAAAGCAAAAATCATGGAAGACGCGTTTAAATAAATTTGAAACTAAATAAATATATGTATGTATACATTTATTTAGTTTCATACATAGTATGTATGTATATTATATATGTATATCATACATAGTATGTATGTATATTATTAGCGGGCATTGTCTTCTTTGGTTGCCGCATGAGAACACAATAAATATTGGTGCATTTTTAGAATTTTTATTGGTGATTAGTTGTATGTCAAGTGTTCATACGGTTGTCGCATCAGGGTTGAATTTGATTGGGACAAATAGGAACAACAGTCGTTTTGGTTGCCGCATGAGCCAATAAATTGGGCTATCACACGATTGGCACACAAAATGTAACAAAAATTGGTGTATTGCGGCAATCGTATGATCCCACCTTTAGAGATAGAGAGCCGAAATTCGCACAGGGTACGTATTCCCAGATGCCTTACAACAACAAATGACAACAACAACAACAAGTCGAAAACTACTAGGTGTCCCCATACAATTAAACGTAACTCTCAAGCTGTAAGAGACAGAGAGATGAAATTTATACAATATATGTCTGTATCCACACATGCCATTCCACATACATACATACATACGTACGGAGCCCCAAGTGTGCGAGCCAGCCTCGTACTTGACTGAATTTACTTATCAATTTGTGTGTTATTGTAAGAAAATATGTATTTTTTTTTTTGTTTCTGTAATTATCCCAACGCATTTGAAATATGCTTTGCCATTTAATTCAACGAGAACATACGATGTTGAGAAACAAACCCCCCATTAGAATAAATTATTCAAAAATACCATATTTTTTTGTTTTCTTGTTTGTTATAATATATTGTACCAAAGTTATATAAAAGTTTAAGCTACCAAGGCGATATAAAACCATCTGAAATGGCAAAAGCTAATAGTTCCTTCTTTTGTTTCGGTTGACTCAGAATCCTCCATTTCTATTTCATAACTGATATTGGGTAAATATTTTGTGAGTAAAAAAAAAAACAAAAAGTGCATATTTTTCTTGTGCGAAATAGTCTTAAAATGTTGCTCTTATTGTAGAAAAGAAAGTGGCATAAGCAAATAAACAAATTACTCTGCATTTAAATCTGTCAATTAAAGTCAATATTTGACTTGCAAAATTTCACTTCTTTTGCTGTGTATTTTCAATTTAAGCGACATGTCTTTTTACCAATCAAAAGATCCCATAAAACAGTTGTGTATCTCAACTTTAATAATTTAATTCAGATTAGAAAACGAAAGTAAAAAATACTTGTTTTTCAACAACGATAAATTAGCATTACAATTTGGTGTATTTCTGTTTCACCTGCTATCAAATTAGCCTCAAAAATATGTATATGCATGTGCATGTTTTTGATTTAGGCCAAAATATCAACAAGAGTTACCGATATTTTAACGGTTTTGTTTTTATAAAATGACTTTTGTTTTACTCAACAGACGGGTATTCGTGGAATTCAAAGGAAGTTATATAAAAGGCCTGATAATGAACAATCAAAAAACTGCGTTTATAAGCGCAAGACTACATTTGAATGAATAATAAATATATGTACACACAATGCCATAGAGCATAATAACTGCAGAATGACTTTGACTACACGTACATATGTACATATGTATGTATATATCCATGTAAACGTTTTTTTTTATTAATAAGAAACCGGTTTAAATATTATTAATAGCTTTTGTAACTGTATACATATATGTATGTATGTATTTTTGAAATTCCAGTTGAATGTTGTAATGCCTAGTTGTTAAATAAGAGTTTCTGAATTTTTTTCTAAGGTTTCTTCAAATCGATTAAAACAATAAGTTTTCTTATGTTTGTATTTATGTTAACAGTTGTTCGATCTTGCTCAGAGAATGTGCGCATCACTGAAAGTTCACTTAATTGAACTTGGCATTCAATTTTATTCGCATTCACATGAAAGAGACTGCTGGTGGAATTTGGTAGGGGCAAATATAAGAAATATAGGCTAAAAACGTGCAATCGTAATCCAAAAGTGTTACAAATAAATTGAAGCATGTACAAGACTGACTCGTACAGCAAGGGTTCCGACAAAGTTCTGGACAAAGGGTAACCCTGGTCTTCCCTTTAGCCTTAAACTTTTTATTGTGTTTAATAGTTGTTGTTGTAGAGGTCAGACAACTACATGCACTGTATAAATTTAACGCCTTTATTCCATACGGTTTAAAGTTTATAGATGAGTTTTAAAGTAAAGGGTGTCCCCATGTATGACCACCAATTAAAGTTTAACTTTTTTCAGCTTTTGGTATTTGTTGTGTCGCCCTGTTTTGCGTACTTACCATCTATTTTATCAAAGTTTGTAATTCAATAAATAAATAAGAATCTACAAGATTTAATATTATTCAAAGAACGAATACTAAAAAAAAGGAGAAAGGATAAAAACATGAAACATTTTAATGACATTCTGAGGAGATTAAGTAAAATTATAAAAGTTGCGGTTAAAGAATGTAGGGATAATTACTATGCTAAACATATAAACAAGGCTGGAACTGATCCGAAAAAATGTTGGAAATTCATCAATACTTCTCTTGGCCGTGTAAAAACTAATAAGCTCAACTTGTATGACAGTCAAGGGAATATGATATATTCAGATCGAAGCAAGGCTAATTATCTTAATGACTACTTTATAACATCCGTAGATAGTTTGAAGAAAAACATAAATATTCTTCCGGGTGATACATTCAACTTTTTCGTAACCGTACAACATTTACCTTGTCAGTTTAGTCTTAACAGTACTTCTGTCAACGACATCTTTAATGCTATCACTAATATCAAAGAGAATAAAAGCCCAGGTTATGATAATATATCACCAAATTTTGTTAAAAATTGCGCTGAATTAATTGTGCCAGCATTATTTGAGCTTTTTCACAAAATGTTGCAAACTTCTATTTATCCTGAGGCTCTTAAAATTCATAAAATAATTCCAATACCGAAGGATGGTAACGCTGGTACAGTAGAAAAATATCGCCCAATAGCGTTACTGTCAACGATAGATAAAATTTTCGAAAAGATTATTTACGACAAACTATTGCATTGCATGGAAGAAAACAAAGTAATATCTGATTTTCAATTTGGTTTCAGACAAGGATGTGGTGCAGAGGATGCAGTCTTCAATGTAGTACAATATATCTGTAAAGGTTTGGATGATGGCTACAGAGGGGTTGCAGGTATTTTCTTGGATTTTTCAAAAGCGTTTGATCTAGTTGATTATCAGATACTACTTGATAAATTGTCGTTATTTGGGGTGAAAGGAAACGAGTTAAAGTTATTCAAAAGTTACTTTTTAAATAGAAAACAGTATGTCCAGGTTAATGAGGAGAGTAGTTTCATTGGTGCCGTGAACTATGGAGTACCCCAGGGAAGTGGACTTGGTCCACTTCTATTTACAATATACATAAATGATATAAAAAATCTTAAGTTAACTGGCAAAGTTTTTATGTTTGCGGATGACGTGTGTTTGTTCTTCCCTTATAAAGATGATTTTACTTTACGATCGCATATTGAACGTGACATATCAACGATTTTTGAATTTTCGCGCTTAAATCGCCTTGTACTAAATCCAGGCAAGACAAAACTTATTCGTTTTAGACCGACAGCTCGCCGCTCAAATATTTTTTCAGTTCAAATCAATGGTATACGCTTGGAAGAAGTATCTTCAGTGAAGTATCTTGGTATTATACTGCAAAGTAACCTATCATGGGACATGCACATTGCACAGGTTAAAAAGAAAATTGCTCCCGGAATTGGGATCTTATATAAGTTCAGATATAAACTTAGTAAAAAAACTAAATTAATGATATTTGAGTCCCTAGTACAGACACATCTCAGTTACATGGGAGCCATATATGCATATAATAATAATAGTTCCATGTTGAAATCTCTTCAAAGTATGCAAAACAAAGCCCTTAAATTACAATCTCCTTATTCAAAAATGCCTCTAAAAGAATATTGCCAATCTATGGGGTTCATGAATATCAGGTTTTGAAATATGTTTTCAAGTGTTTGCATAATATAGGTCACCGCACCATAAAGTTTACAGCAAATCAATCTCGATTTATTACGAGAAATGCAAATAACCTAAGGGTTCCAAGATGTCGACTTGAAAGAACCAAGCAACGTGTAGATTTTATGGGAAGTGTGAAATATAATCACCTGCCTGTGAACTTGAAATTAATTAATAGAATTTCGATATATAAATCATCCTACAAGGAATATTTGCACAATAAATTGGAAACACTTTTGTAAACTTGAATAGAATACATAAATCTTGGTTTATTGCTATTTTATAAATATTTTATAAATATTAAAATATATTATATTCACCTTGAGTACTATACATCTATTGAAATTTTGAAACTTCGTAAATATAAGTTTATAAGACTGCCAACTTGCTCCAATAATGCCTCTAAGGCGCTGGGGCTGATACTAATATGAATATTCTAATACACTGTGCCTTGAATTTTAATAAAAAAAAAAAAAAAAAAAAAAATTGATTAACTACACTACGTAACAAACGGAAAAAAAGTTTCTGACATTGAATGACCACTATATTTTATTGACATATTATATTTGCTAAGTACAAAAATCATAAGAACTTCAAATTATATGGATAAGTATTTCTTAAATATTTTTTTTCTTTCTAAAATCTGAGATTCGCGTAAAAGTTGATGCACTGAGTAGGGGTGTTAATTATCTTAAATCAATACTTAGGGTAACTTACATATATCGTACGTTAAAAAAAAATATGTGATATGCACACATATAAAAATCGTTCTTTTTAACACAATTACCACAAGGGTTAAGTGACGGCTAACTAGTTCTGATGGTTCATATCGCTTGGAAGCCAGGGCTTCTTTCGCCTGCAACTGTCTGAGTTCCGTGTTGGAATGTTGTGGTAAAGGAGTTGTATGTTTGAGGCTGACTTCTTTAACTGCTTTAAAAGTTTAGATCTCAATGTATGTAGTAGTAGGATTCGTTTGATGATATTTAAGTTCGTAGTGCTAGCAATGCCCCAGATTTCCACGCCGTACTTTCAAATTGGGAGTATGATCGTTTTGTATATGAGAAGTTTTTCCTAAGCTGACAGCTTAGAACCTCTACGTATCAGCCAGAGTAGTTGTCTGAATTTGTTGTTTGGTTCGTTTTTCTCTTGTGTGATGTGATCTTTTCATATGAACTTGGAGTCAATTATCATTCCCAGGTATTTTGCCTTTGTATCGAAAATAATTGGTGAGCTATTTATTTGAATCTGTTGAGTATTTGGTATTTTTCTATTGGTGTAGATTACTTGTGGGTACCCAGATGTTGTAGAGAAAATTTCTGAGCACTTATTTTTTTTTGTATTTCACATAGAAAAATCGGTTTTGTTAATAGCTATTAGATGGAAACCTTTTGGTAATCGAATTTTCAGTTTGTGGAAGAGTCCTTTGCGTCATACACTATCAAACACCTGTGCAACATCGACGTATCGAAGCAACTGCTTTTCTAGGAGAATGGGCTCAATACGTTCAAAAAAGAGTTTTTCCAAGAGCTTTGACAAGAGTGGTAGTATACTAACTCCTGTTAGACGTTGGTTTTGGTGAGTCTTTGTTTGGCCCAGGGATGGCTATTATTTCAGCAACTTTCAAAACTTTTGGGAAGTACTTAATGCGGATAACTAAACTAAATATATTTCTTAAATATACAAGCGCATTATTTGGCGGTTCTTTTAAGATTTTGCCACTGATCTGATCATACTCAGGAGATTTATTTGGCCATAACTATAGGCTTCGGAAAAGTATACTTTAAGCAATTTTAATCTACTGCTAAATCTGAATCGGTAGATGGTGTCATTTTGCATTTTTTTTTTTTTTTGGCTGCCTTCCAGAGCTAGTAATTCGTTGCAGCTGTCGGGCAAGATTGGTCAGATATTTGGAGAAATTATCTTCCCTATCCTTTTTTCGCAAAATTTTTGGTCATTTTGTGAGCCTATTAAGGAGAGCTTTATATTGGGTAGACCTTGGATTTTCCTATCGTTTTCTTAATTTTCGTTCGCTTCGGCTTTTATTTTCTGTATTTATGTGTTGTGTGTGTTCCAGATGGAGTTGAATCGCTAGCCGCGTTTATAACTGAAAAAAGCTATAGCGCTATCCACTTCGTCTTTAGTCTTTAATCAAATATTTGTATCTAGTTTTATCTCTAGGATTTCCTTGAATCAAGTTCAATCAGTTTTCTTCATACATATAAATTGCTTTGATACGAAAGGAAATACATCGGTCGAATATTTAAGTACAAATAGAGAGTGATCTGAAGACAATTCAAAGCTAATGTAATTTTTCCATTCGGTAGTATTAATCTAGATCCCCAAATTGTATTTTTGTATAAAAAAAAACTAGCATATTGCTTATGCCGGTTCCGGTACGTACTTAGCTTAACATAGTTTTTTTTTAATCAAATTTCGTTCCCGTAAGCGAAATGGCAGTAGCTCAGATTTCTCTTTTGTTATTTCTAAGTCTCTGATGAGATCACTTAGATCAGGTTGATTGAAAATCTTTGGCTTGACAGCATCGATCCTACTGCAAATGCTCGGAGACGAAACTAAGTCTCTATATATCTCGCTTGGATTTTCAAGATGTGGCATTCCATGGGGAATGACCATCGCATATATTTTCCGAATCGACCTTTGGTACTTAAACAATAGAAGCAATCATATGCATTATTCAATGTTCCTCTGCATATGATAGGTTGCAGAAATATTCTGTGTGCTCTGTACACCGTAAAAATTTTTAAAGCGGGATGAAAGCAAATATACACTTACAATTCTATTAGAAATACCTAGTAGATGAAGTAGATGCATAGCTATCGAACTCAAGCCCGACAAAATTATCAACAATCGTAAGTCATATAGTTCGACAATAAAGTTAAAATTAATGCTTAAAAAATCGCCGGGCCAGACGAAAAGCTTGAAACCGTTGTTATCACTAATACAGAGAGAAATTTTGTGGTGCCGTCACATAGGGCAAAACTTCCGGGGATATGTCCTCACATTCTTGACGGATATTGTCTTTAAGAGCTGCAAGAGTCTGAGGCTTGTTGACATAAACCCGCGACTTCAAAAAGTCCCACAAAAAGAAGTCTGTAGCGGTCAAATCAGGCGATCTTGCTGGCCAGTGCAAATTGCCAAAACGGGAGATAAGGCGCCCGGGAAATGCATTCTTCAGCATATCGGTTGTGGCACGTGCAGTGTGTGCCGTAGCACCGTCCTGTTGGAACCACATGTTTTCCAATTCATCAAGTTGCGGCAAAAAGAACTCGTTGATCATTGATCTGCAGCGCTCAGCATTCACATTAACCGTTTGGCCCGCGACGTCTTCGAAGTAAAAAGGTCCGATGACTCCTCCAGCGAAAACAGCACACCATACAGTGACTTTGAGCGGATGTAATGGCTCTTCGTGGGTTACACGCAGATTTTCAGTGCCCCAGAAGCGTAAATTTTGCTTCTTTACGTACCCGCTAAGATGGAAATGGTCCTCATCACTCGTGATTAGTTTTGATGAAAAATCATCTTCCTCTTGGTGGTGATCATAAATGGCTTGAGCATATGTTAGACGCGATTGGCGGTCAGCAGCTAACAGCTGATGCACCGTCCGGACTTTGTACGGAAACATCTTCAAATCTTGTACCAAAATTTGCTGTAAAGACCGTCGACTGACACCCATTTGCGTGGCACGTCGTCTGGTCGATGTCGACGGCGTTTCCATCACATCCTCTTCTACAGCAGCAATATTCTCTGCAGAACGGCTAATCCGGGGTCTGCCATGCCTGGCAGCATCTCGTGTTGTGCCAGTCTCTTCGAGGCGAGCGGCTAAACGTCGCAGTGTTTCACCAGTAGGCGTTGGACGGCCAGGAAATCTGTAACGAAATTTACGTTGTGCCAAAGTCACCGACCGGTTATTGATCAAATAAATAGTCACCCATATGCCGCGTTCTGGAGCAGTGTAGCGTAACATTGTTTATTAACGTGTATTTCACATGTGTTTACTACACAAATGTCAAAACAGAACTGACATTAGGGGCCAATCGCAAAATTTATATTTTCTGATAGGAGGATTACTTTTGCGCCACTTTGTATATACTTATTTAAAGCAAAAAAATAAAAATTCAGGTCATCATTCCTGAGACCGATGAGATGTAGCGAAAACCAATTTCTCAAGAGGTTGGGAATGTGTGCGTACTCAAACCAGTTTTAGTGTTAACATGTCTTAAGGTGGGATCAACGATTACCGCAATGCACCAATTTTTGTTACATTTTGTGTGCCAATCGTATGATAGCACAATTTATTGGCTCATGCGGCAACCAAAACGAATGTTGTTCCTATTTGTCTCAATCAAATACAACCCTGATGCAACAACCGTGTGAACACTTGACATACAACTAATCACCAATAAAAATTCTAAAAATGCACCAATATTTATTGTGTTCTAATGCGGCAAACAAAGAAGACAATGCCCGCCAATAATATACATACATAAGTACATATGTATACATTTATTTAGTTTAAAAATTGTTTAAACGCGTCTTCCAAGCATGATTTCTGCTTTTTAATCAGTAAAATTCAATTGTTGTTACTATTCATTTTTTGCTTTTTCAGCCCGCACAACATTCTAATAATAGCCGAAGCAATTTTCTTTCTTTTTAATGAACAAACCATATTTTTAACATTTAATTCATTTTTTTTTTGGGAAAACAAAGTTTGTCATCAGCTACAACAGCTGTTTCTCAGAGTTGCTGTGACTATAATGCGGCAATTATTGGTACTAAATTGTTTTGCGGCAATTTGCGACAATCAAATTTCAGTAAAATGTGACAATCATGTGATTGCAGAGAATTTGATTGGGAAAAATTTTTTATTATGCTCCAATTCAGCCCAATAAAAGTTGTGTAAAATTGGTGCATTGCGGCAATCATGTGATCCCACCTTAACGGTGTTTCGACATACACTTGATGATTAGCTTCACTCCAAATGTGGCAGTTTTGTTTGTTGACGTAGCCATTCAACCAGAAGTCCGCTTCATCGCTAAATAAAATTCGCTTATGAAAATCGGGAGCAACGGCAACCTCGTTTTGCACTAAAATTGCATTATTTGCAAGCGTTGTTCAGGCGTGAGTCTATTCATGATGAATTGCCAAACCAAACTGAGAATCAACCACTTGACAGCTGTTAAATCGGTCGCCATCTTGAACAGTAATGCCAACTTAAAGTTCTATACATCGAAAAAAACACCCTTTAAAAACATATTGTTACAAATTATAGCTAGCGGAGAGTCAGCGGTTTAATTCATTACAAGTAACACTGCTTTAAGCGACATCTATACTTCACAACAAAAACACCACTATGAAATTTAAATAAATGGTCGTCTATCGACCTTCTACAAGGATCTCAGAAGGTGCTGGCACAATCTTTAGTACAAAGATTGTTGTCTTAGATAATTCGAGATAAATGTATCCATTGGTGGTGCTCAAATCATTAGTAGATGGTTCTCGAATTCGGCAACTGCCTATAAATAGTGGCAGGAGGTGTGCGTTGAGACAGTCTGTTTTTAATTGTGCTACCATAAACATTAAGCAGTCAGAATTTCTACAGTAGTGGTATAACAGTGAAAAAGTGTTTTAGCAGATTGTCATACTATAGATGAATAATTAATAAGGAGTGAACTGAATTAAAAGTACTTTATTTAAAACAGCTGAGTGTGTTTTATTACGTTTGCAATCAAAGAGTCCGCAAAACCCGTTTGTATTAAGGTGGGATCATACGATTGCCGCAATGCACCAATTTTTGTTACATTTTGTGTGCCAATCGTGTGATAGCACAATTTATTGGCTCATGCGGCAACCAAAGCGAATATTGTTCCTATTTGTCCCAATCAAATACAACCCTGATGCGACAACCGTGTGAACACTTGACATACAACTATTCACCAATAAAAATTCTAAAAATGCACCAATATTTATTGTGTTCTCATGCGGCAACCAAAGAAGACAATACGCGCCAATAATATGCATATGTATACATGTATTTAGTTTCAAAACTGTTTAAACGCGTCTTCCAAACATGATTTCTGCTTTTCAATCAGTAAAATTCAATTGTTGTTACTATTTTCATTTTTTGCTTTTTTCAGCCCGCACAACATTATAATAATAGCCGAAGCAATTTTCTTTCTTTTTAATGAACAAACCATATTTTTAACATTTAATTCATTTTTTTTTTTTTTTTGGAAAACAAAGTTTGTCATCAGCTACAACAGCTGTTTCTCACAGTTGCCGTATAATATAACAATCGTATGACTATAATGCGGCAATTATTGGTACTAAATTGTTTTGCGGCAATTTGCGACAGTAAAAATTCGGTAAAATGTCACAATCATGTGATTGCAGAGAATTTGATTGGGACAAATTTTTTATTATGCTCCAATTCAGCCCAATAAAAATTGTGTAAAATTGGTGCATTGCGGCAATCGTGTGATCCCACCTTTAAAGGGTTAAAACGTAACAATAAGAACAATCAAAGGAAAAAATAAAACGTTTGAGTGAGATATAGCGACATCCGATTTCTAAGGAAGTTGAATCTGTACTTGAACCAAACAGCAGGCGTTAGTGTCTTATTGTAATTTTTGGTGCCAAGAAGTTGCTGAAATACTAAGAAATCAGATCTGAGGGTTAGAGGATTTGATTGCGAAAGGTATTGCAGATTCCGCCCAGCTGAAATAGCACTCTTACTTGCTTGTTTTTATTTTTATTTTTTGTCATCAATAAGTATTAGGACAAATTTTGAAAAAATTTAAAGGTAAATGCAACACTTATGCACTGCAACAAAACTGCTGCTGCGAAACCCTTAACACATATTTAATAAATGAATAAACGTATTTTTAACTTATGACCAACAATTAAAAAGAAATATCAGAACAATTTGTTTTGCCACAATTGCCTCCACCTGGAGGCTCATCATGTTAACCAGTTATTAAAATCGATAGAAATATAACATTGCACCAATTTGCAAAAGCATTACTGATTTTTATTTGGCTTTCATGGAAATATTTTCTGGCATCTTTTTTTTTTCTTTGTAATAATAGAAGAGAGTTATTGAATTGGAATTTCTCTGGTGTTTCGTTGCAGCGCATGTGTATGTGTCATAAGCTAACAGTAGAAAAACTTGTGGAACTGGTTACCCAAGCATACCTACAGCCACATCACATAAGCACACCCCGCTGAACACACACAATTGACGATAAAAACCACTTGTGGAGGTTAATTGTTAGTGATGATACAAATCTATTGAGAAAGCAAAACAATAACGAAAAAAGGGTCAAACAGTACCGATTGTAATTTTTGTCATGTCAACAAATAGTAAGACATATCGTCACCTAAAATGCATAATAAGTAGAGCTGTGCCCGATCGTATGTTTTGGTCAGCGGTCTTTTCCGGTTCAATTCGTTCAATCGCTCACTTTGAAGGTACCGTACGACAACAATTTATTTGTTTCTGTATCTTCCGGCCTTGTATCAAAGCAGATGTTAAAATAAACATAAGCACAGGTACAGAAGTAAAAAATTTGCAATTTGTTTAAAGATTATTGAAAAATCAAGTGCTGTGAGCGTGTAATGAAAATTTATCAGTATATATATTCATATATATCAATGTGTATATATCAATACTAATACTTACCATTTTTACATACATATGTACACTTAAAGCAGAAGAGTATGACACGAGGCGAACGAAAGTGTACATCAAATCAACGCCGTACCCTATACTATTGAAATTAAAAGGCTGGATCACTTCGTAGGTTGAAGTGATCCGTTCAAATTAACCCGTTCGTTCACGAACGACACATCTCTAATAATGAAGTAACATCACTTTTCATGGCTTACAGAAGAAGAAACTATACAAAATAAAAACTATTTGAGATATTTAGTCGAAAAATTTAGCTCTTAGCTTAAACGATATATAATTTAAGTTTGTCCGTTTTTCGATGTATATTTACATACCCAATTAAATTAGGTGGATGCAAGCAAATATTTCATACATTAGGTTACCCGTCATTTAGACGGGAAAGTAAATGCCTGAAAGTTGCAATACACTCACACTTTTTTACTAACACACTCACAGTATTCTAACTTTCAACTCAGCTTCAGCAAAATTTTCCTGAAAGTAATTTTTTGACATTTACTGAAAGTAAACTGACAAGGTAGTAAACACGGTTGCCTACTCCACGGCACATATCAATTTTCAGGATTGCAGTAGAATAATAATCGTGAATTTGAAATTATTTTGTACATTAGAAAATATTTAAAACATTTTTACAGCAAGTATAAATAAAGAACACAAATGAAGTATATTTATAGTGATAATTATTAAATTAACTAATAAAAGTTTAGCAATAAAAATTATTTTCGATTGTTGCCCTAGAAATTCATGTTTGTAGTAGTCTTGGCAGTTCTATTTCAGTAATAAACAAAACTATAATACTTGCAACTCTCCGCTTTGACGACATTTTTAAAATGAACTTTCACATTCCTTTGAAAGTGAGCAAGAAATTTTCATGAAAGTCACAGATTTCATTGAAATTTTTATTCATAATACGTATGACACAAAAATTTAATGAAAGCACTTTCCCGTCTAAATGCCGGGTAAGTGTAAAATTCGAATTCGCCTTGATAGCTCTGCTCACTTACTCGCAGTCACAGCAGACATGATGGCTTGTAAACAAAGCAGATTCAGACCAGGCAAGGCGAATCCATTACAGGTGCCCACATACCAATTCGCTTCAAAATTTTTCCACGATTTTATCTTCTGAGTTGTCAAAGCTGATAGCAAACGACAACAAAATGTATGACGTCTCGAGAGAAAATGTTGAAGCGAATTGAATTGTGACCACCTGTACTTGACTCGCCTTGAGACCAGGTAAGTGCATTATAATTCGCCGCACAACACACACAAACTAACATATGCTTTTCTTAGTGCAAAGTGATTTTTCTTGTTAGGATCTAAATACTCGCTAAACCCTTTAAAAGATATATTTGTATTTTAAATTTGTCAAATTTCATGAAAATTGTAGTCTTTGGTTGCTGGTGCACCCAGTGCAGGACAGAAAACATGAAAATATTTATATAAGTATCTCTGTTGGTAAACTCCGCATTTGTTTACATCAAGGCAGCTCGATGTTGGTAGAAATCTTGAACTACTGTCACCCATTTGTTCGCGTGTGTGTGCTTGTGTTGTGTGTTTTAACAGTTCTACAAGCTAAAAGCAGTAGTCAGCTGGGCTTGTATCTAGCTGCCTTGGTATACATTTATTTTTTGGCCAGAAAAATTCAGTGCAAATCTAATGCAAAAAAAAAAAACAGTTTTGCAAGCAAACAAATAATTATTTGTATTTAATATATTATTTGCATTGAGTACATCACTAGCAATGCATGGAATATGTTTAAAAATTCAAAAGTTTTCAAAGCTGTTTATTCAGGTTACTAATTTTTTGGTAAAAATTACAACAAAACCAATATTTTTCCAAACACTTAACAACACAACATTTTTTAATTGTTTATTTTTGTGTACACTAATTGGTGTCATACACTCATGTTGCCACGATTTCGTGTACTGCTCACGTCTAACTAGTTGGCACCAACTTTTTTGTAGGCAGAGAAAAAAAAAATTGGACATCTAAGAGTTTTTTGATGAAAGAAGCACAAAATAGTCACCTGTGCCACCAAGTTCAACTTGTGTGAATTCACCTTGGTAAACAAAGAAAATAATGATTGACATGAGTCTTGCGGGAATCAAAAAATAATCACCTGAGCTGTCAAGTTCATCTGGTTTAATTTGCATTCGTGTGTACCCTTATGTTTTGCCACCCGCTTTTTTGATCTTGTTATGTCAAAATTTTGTCCTTATTTTACAAGCAATCTTCTTTGCTGAGTTCGAGTGAGCAGAGCTATCAAGGCGAATTCAGATTTCGACATAACAGGAGATTTTACACCAAGGCAATGATTTTGAGACTTTTCGGTATTTCGAATCCAGTTTAAGTATTATATTTATTTTGTTCTTATTTATCATTTGCTGACTGTGCCGGTCTTATATTGTATCCTATTTTAGAAGATATTGATGTCGAACCATCGGAAGTGAACATTCGACGACGACGACGAAGTGGATAATGAATTCCCGAGTAGCCCTGATAATTTATTTTCGCTTATTATTTTTTGTAAAGAATTAATTGAGTTTTGTTTAGTTTGAGTTTTTCTGCTTCAAACAAAAAGCGATGTCATTAGTACAAAACAGCACTGTGAGAAATTGTGAAAAACACTAAAAGTAAGCGCATTTGGAAAACAAGTATTAAACAGATTTTAAATTTATTAAGAGACAAAAAGCAGAAAAAAATACCCGAAAAGCACCAGAATATTATCACTGGTAATTGCGGCTGCGCAAAGACAAATACCACGTTTTCATCATCAACGAACTATAATACCACATTTAAATTCAACTCTGCTTTTTGCCAAGTGGCTTCAAGTCTTTTTGTTGGTAACATACGAAGTTAGTATAATGGCGGCTCTTGAACGGTATTGTTGATTAAACGGTTAAATACTTAAAAATACAGTTACCTACCGCAAAATAATTAAGTTGAAACGACTAAAACACGTAAAGAGTTTTCACAAAATAATATTGGTAATTAATCGTGTATTAAAAATGTGAGCCATAAAATTATTTATGGTGTGAAATGAAAATACAAACTGCGTTTAAAAATTTGGATAAACCAACCTCCACACACTTAAATTGTTTTGCACTATTAAACTGGTATGAACGGTTGCGCATGCGCTTAAAAATGTACTTAAGTGGAAGACTTTTGTGGTGTTGAAATTACTCTTACTTTCAGTTGAAAATGGTTTTGTGTGTTAAGAAAAGTTTAATTTACTTAAAAAAAGTTTTCTTTGCAAAAAAAAAAGCAAAAATTTAATTTTTTGTATAAAACCAGACGAGAGAAAAAATTGTGTGAACGCATTTAATGTCTAAAAATATTCCATGATTATTTTTGTACAGCAACTAAGAATTAAAAAAAAAAAAATACTTGGATTATTTAAAAAAATATGCCTAGAGATATTTTTCTCCCCTTAAAATAGATATGTGATAGGAACTAATTTTTATAATAAATCTAGTTAATAAAGAGAGGAATGACTCTCTTTTGATTTATTTGATATATTTTTTTGAATAGGTTTAAAAAACCAGTTGTTAAATTCCAATTTTGGAGTTATACAACAATATTGAGAGTAAAAATATCAAAGGTGTAAAATTTTGTTAAAAAAAAAAATTATAAAAGTATATATGTATGTACAAAATTTGCTTTATAAAACTTAGAAATATATTTAAAAAATTATGAAAAGCTTTGCAACATCCCCTAACTAGTTCTTACAAGGGCAACATTAAGCGATTGGCCCCGTTATATTTTTGTTTCAAAAAATTTCGGGATGCACCAAACCGGATATATCATGATTTATGCTTCGTCAGGTGTTGTCGGAGAGCTTAGTCGTATACCCGACCGCTAACAATGACCAAGATTCAATAATCCTGTTTGTCATTATTCGAATAAATAATTTCGTGTGCAAAATTCCTATTACATATTTAAAATTACTTCGTTTTCAGTTAACAAAAGCCGTTTCGAAAAGGCAAATGCAAATGTATAAAAATTTTTATTTAAAGTTAAGAACATTGATAGATTAAAAAAAAATATATATATACAAAAATTAGATTACAGTAAGCAATACGATGTACATATGTAAATCGACAAAGTATTTACTATACTTACCAAATTGCTACATACAGTGGACATCCAATAGTATTGATAGTTTCTAGTTTTACAAATTACAAAAAAAAACTTCAAACTTAGTATTACACTAGTGAACAAATTTAATTGATTGCAGGCTGTCGTTAGTTGGTGAGATGTAGAAAAAAAAAATTACATATATACAAAAATGAAAAACCTAACTTAAAAAACAGGTAAACAATCATGGAATTTGATTAACTAGTAAATTTCTAAATTATGTATATGATTGGAAAGCAACATAGGGATTAGTTAATGTACAAACTTATTTTAAAACATTCGAAAAATAAATTTGAACAGAATCAAATCCTTCCATAATATTCAGGGATTGCTATTTTGCTGCCTGTGAATGCTGTTCTGGATATGTGCATAAAATAATTAATTCTGAAAAAAGACTCTCCCAGCATGTTGTCTCGAAGACCCCCGCATCTCGATGAACACGAATGTCTTGCTGGAAATAAAATATTTCTGTGCAAAGTATGTCCATAACGCAACAATTTCCGTAATTTCTTTCTTTTTATACCCTTCACAAAAATGTGTAAGGGTATACATACATATATAAGTTTGTGATGCCGTGTGTAATGCATTGAAATAACCATCTAAGACCTCATAAAATATATATATTCTGGATCAGCATCAATAGAGGTTACGATCAAGCGATGTCTGTCTGTCCGTCTGTAGTCGTTTAAATTCCGTTTCTGAGAAAACGGTTTGAGATAGAAACCTCACTCTTTCGCGAAAATGTGTTAAATCCCGGTAGTGGGTCTGCTATTGAAATTCAGTAAGATCGGTCCACGGATAGCCGAGATATAAAAAAACCGGGATTTGAGGAGTATTTTTGGCCAGATTTTTTAAAAATTTTTTTTTCCTAGGAAGTTAGCCATATCATTTTTAATGCCCGTTAGATCCCAAAAACCGAGAATTTTTCAAATCGGCCTCTATATACCCGAGATATAGCATCTCCCGATTTTTCAATAAATCGGCTTTATAAGCCAAATAAAACAACTTTTAGCACCAAAAATCAATTAGAATGGTAC
This sequence comes from Sturmia bella, assembly GCA_963662145.1. Classification (NCBI taxonomy): domain Eukaryota; kingdom Metazoa; phylum Arthropoda; class Insecta; order Diptera; family Tachinidae; genus Sturmia; species Sturmia bella. The sequence goes on from OY759170.1 coordinate 30,145,598, forward strand.
GTATGGGCCATTCACAAGCAAAACTGGAAATTTTTTTTACATCGGCTCATATACACTCGAGGTATAGCGTCTCGTGTTATCTCAAGAAGTCGGCCCTGGAAGCCAAACGAAACAAATTTTTTCACTAAAAATGTGTCATAATGGTACAAATAGGTTGTTCAGAGGCAAAATTAAAACATTTTTATACATCGGCCCATATGCACTCCAGATAACGCTCCTCCCGATTTCTGAAGAAGTCGGCTCTAAAAGCCAAATAAAACAACTTTTGGTACCAAAAATCGATCAGAATGGTACATATAGGGTGTTTAAAGGCAAAATTTGAAAATTCTTGAAATCGGTCCATATACTCGAGATATAGTGTTTCCCGATTTTGCAAGAAATTGGCTTTATAAGCCAATACATATGTATATCATTGTGAAGGGTATTTAAGATTCGGCCCGGCCGAATATATGTAGCACTCTTACTTGTTTTGATATTCGTTCGATATAAGTTAAGATTTTTTTCTACTTTTTCCTGTTGTATCTGAAAAAGAAAATAACGAAATTTTCTAGATTTAGGGTTTTTTTTCCATTTAGGGGTGAATTTGGGGTGTAAAATTCTTTCGGCGAAAATTTTGGGGGAAACAATTAATTTTTGGGGTATTTTTAGGGGATCTCTGTGTTTGGTTGAACGGTAAAATGGCAGGAGTTAGAAGATTTTTCAACTGATAAATTTGAAGACTTTAACGATTTTTAAAGTAAAATTAAATTAGATATTTTATGTTCACCTGGTAGCTTCAGGTACATAATTTTGCAACTGGTACTTTTTTGTTGAGTTGAATGAACTTTTTCCTTATGGGTCATTTCTTTGAATTTTTTCCGTTTCTTAAGAATTGGGAAAATTAATATATCTAAGAACCTTCAATAAAATTCAACCTCTTTTTATGAAAATGTCAAAAGAACGTAAAGAGTGAAGAAGAAGTTTACAAAACTCTTTTTATTTTTTATGAATACGGGTGTTAATATTTTTGGAGAAACTTAAATGTTTCTAGATACGCTAGATAACAATTAGATCTCAAAATATGTAAATACAAATAAATCGACAATTTATAATAAATATACATACCTACACCTATAATCATAACATATGCACTGAAAAATACATATAATCAGTTAATTTTTACTTCTTTTTAATTGGGGAAAGTTTGACAAATTTTATGCATTTTCCGCATTGTCAATGCATTAATATTGGTGATTCGCAAACTAAAGCAGAATGTATATATATATATATATATATATATATATATATATATATATATATATATATATATATATATATATATATATATATATATATATATATATATATATATATATACATATATATATTATGTATATATATATACATAATACTTTGAGACCCTTTCATGTTTCTTCGTCAAGAAAATTGTTTTTGTTTATATTTTACAAATTAAAAAAAAAAACTAATCGAATTGGCAAATTAATTCAAAACTAAAAAAACATAGCTACATTCACACATGTATACAGAAATAATTTTTTTTATCATTTCTTTTTTTGGATATTTAAAATTTTCATTAATAAACCTTTTTTAAAGGATATACATATGTACATATAACTTAAATATATGTACTTTTTTTAATATTGTTTTAGAGTCCTAGACAAGTATTAGCACGTAAGGATTTTTGTTTCAATTGTGGAGAGCAAAAATTTAAACAAAATTTGTAATATTTCGGAAAATAAAAACAATCAAATTTTTATAATTGTGTACATAAATACTAATAACATTCAACATTTAAGTTAATAGATTTTATCTCAAGAAGTAGATATTATGTAATAACCATAATATTTAACAGAATACATTTTATCCATTGGAAACAAAAACGAAGAAGATTCTTACATAATTTAAAACCACAAAAAACTTGATCATTATAGCATGACCTACGGCATTTTACACATTTATATAAATACACACATGCATATAAAACCTGCATATGTACATATATATGTATGTATGTATATACGCACATACAAACAACTAATAATATTTAACATAATACATTTGAAATTATAATTTCGTCTTTATTATATTTTGTCTTTATTATTATGATTATTACACTGAAATACAAAAAAAAAAAAAAAATCACATGCGTTATACATACATATACAACACTAATATTCATCATATAACGTATTTATATACATATGTATGTATCAATATAAATACATAGTAAAATTCAACATTAACATAACATATTTTAATATTTCCGATTCTCATTTTCTTCATGGGAATTATGGAATAAGTAGTTAGGTTTCAAACATTCTTTTAAGATTTTTTCGAGTCTACTGATTAGCATTAACGAAATGTCGGCGGCATATAGACTTCAGCCGTCTGGCGAAAAACATTAATAAAGTATATTTTTTTATACCTAAAATAATACTTTCCAAATGGCTCTTGAAGAAAATAAATAATTAAGTTAATTTTTTATAACATATTTTACGAAAATATAAATTAAAAATGATCTACACCAAAAATTTAATTGTTTTAGTCCTTTAATCCTATATCTTGTATATTAAATGCCGATAAAATGTTGTCTTTTCTCTAACGGAACATTAATAATCTGTTACAATATTATTATGTATCTTCCGTCGTTTGTGCTTAAAATGAATATCTTCAAAAAAAGCCGAGGACGATCAAAATCACTACAATGGGGTCGCAATGTGGTTTTTGTGATGAATTAGAATTCCTATATTTTTTTGTTCTGCTATTCCAGTTTTAAGTTTATTCCCTGTTACTGCATACACCTTATAGCACGTTATGTGATAAAGTTAGTTAAACATTTCTAACTTATTTAATCTGAATATCCTAAGTTCTAGGATTTAACAAAAAAATAAAATCTAATTTAGATTATACTTTTTTTCTGGTATTATCGGGTCTGTTCTAGAATCCGATTCGGATTGATTTAGAAAAATTTTTTTAATCCGAATAATTCATAAATTGGTGTTCTCAATTCAGAATGTTTTTAGATATTCAAAGTTTCTGTTCGAAAAAAAAATTCTAAATGTCAAAAAACAGGTTTTTATGTTTTGAAAAGAACTATCAGAGGACGAAGCCGATGATAAAAGATAGCTTAACATACAAATAGTCGCCGGTGGCAAACCAAAAACCGACGGTTGACGACCGTCTAAACAATGTTTTTACAATCACGCAGAAAAATTTAAAAATTAAATTAAAATATGACAAAAACTAAAACATTAATAGATTATTCTGAGAAAGCAGCTCTACCGCAAGCAGCAATCATTCGCTCTTGACCGCGACGGGTGTAAGTAAGGTTGTGAAATTACCGGCGCGTCAGTTTACCGGCTATGAGCACATGAACTACGATCTATGACAACCATATGTTGTAAAAAGAACGTATTGCCGGACTATTACAATGGAATTTGACCACTAAATACAATCATATTAATATAAATATTGCTCAAATTAAACTAAATATAAGAAATTTATTATAATTTACTTTAAAATGTCAATTTTTCTTTTTCAATAAATTCTGATTGCATTAAGCATTATTCCAAAAAAACATTGACATATCACACTGTAATATGTGGGGCAATTTCGTGTTTTCGAACATAAGCAAACTTTTTGTACATATTTTGGTTTTGCGCAAGTGCCATTTGACAAAACATACAAAATTTTTGGAAGAAATTAAAGAAAAGGTTTTTTGCCAATAATTGTGTGCAAATTAAAATTTTCTTTATTATATTTAATAAAAAACACTTCAAATCAAAAGATAAAGTTTAGTTTTTATTAAAAAAGTTATCACTTGCATGAATAAAAGCCGATTCTATTTACTTTCACTCACCCTATAATACTCTAATTGAAAACGAATAAAAACATGGGGATTCGGATTGCACAACACCAAAAATTCTAAAGTAATCCACTTTAGAGTGAATTCGGATTCTAGAACAGACCCGTATAAAGCAGTTTTGTTTTTTGTTCAATTGGAAATCATTCGTTTTCACTTTTTCTTTCTGTGTCGTTCTGTCGAGCCCGTATAAAATAGAATCCAACGTTAAAGCACATACATATGTATGTATGTATGTATGACACTACATTTTTCATGCATTGTTAAAGTTTTAGAGAACAGTGGAAGTGAAACGCAATAGGTAAATATTCTACGTGCAAAAAAATGTAGAATTTTTCAGATTGCAGAATCAGCTGTTTTTGAACAAGTGTATCCATTTCAGATTACTTTATCTTTAACGTTGTTAAAAAAAAGTGTAAAACTTGAAGAACACAAAACAAAAGTAAAAATTTAGTTTTCTATACATTTCGTATATTTTGTTCTTTCTAGCAATTGCTGGTTTCTTTTAGTTTATATATTTTATTTGTTATTATATGAGAAAATATATAACTTTTTGCTAAGAGCTAAAAAGAAATTCTAATCTAAATTCTAATTCAATAGTTGTTAAAAAGCGTGTTTTTGGTGAATATACAGTATTTATCGGATATAAGAAACTTGAAAAATCCACGAAAAATGTTTCTTATAAGCGTTTCTTTCTTATATACAATTATTTTATTTAAGAAACTTATTTCTTATATAAGTAGCCATGGCCATAAGGCATTTGTTTCTTATATGAATATACGAGCTTTTTTTACCTTTTTATGTATATACGTAGATGTATGTATGTAAATAGAAAAATAAAGCAAATCAAATTTTATTTTATTAACCCCTTTAGTAAATAGATATAAAAAACTAGACAACTTCAATTTGAAAAAAAAAATATATATGTAGTAAATACATGTACATACATACATAATTCATTTTGTACTATTTATTTATTTATTTACGAGGCAAGAAACAAAAACTTCTCATGAGCACTAAAAGTAAAAAAAGAGTTGTTGTTGTTGTAAAACTGCCAGAAAACAGAGTTGTCCATGCAAACTACATAAATTCAGTGTTGCCCTTGAAAGTTTCTTATATAAATTCTTTTTCTATACATTCTTTTTCTGTACATTTTGTGGTTTTGGTGTTCAAGAAAAATGTTCTTTTATCAGTTTTTTTCTTATAAGCATTTTTCTTATATGAAACTTTTTTTCGTTAGAAAAATCAGTAAAAAGATATGGTGTTTTTGCAAATGTTTCTTATGAGCGTTTTGTTCTTATATGAGATGTTCTTATATCCGATAAATACTGTAATAGCAATGGGTTAAGATCCTGTAGGAAACAAAATAACCAGTTGATGAAAACATTAACTTCGAATTAATTTTTGAAAAATGTTGAACATTTTTTTTTAAATTATTCAAATTATATTTCAAATATTGTCCTGAAGATGCTAACAACTGTAAGCAAAATATTGAATAAACTTAGTAAAGAATTTTTTATAAAAAGATCTGAGGCTGCAAAAAATAGTTTTTCATAAATTAATAAGATCAAATAAAAATTATATATGTATGTATATAGAATATAGTTACATACCAGACATCTGCAACAAGTACACAATTTTCGGGTATGCATAAACACGAACTCTGATTTTTATGATCTAATTGTTTTTATAGAAATGCGAAAAACACTTGTTTACACATCGGCCCGTTTCAAACAATCAGTTCTACGCACTTAATGTTTTATGCCAACATGAATGTTAAATTAAATTGTTAGCGAAATATCGAAAAATTAATAAAGAAATATAAAAGACCTAAAGTTTTAAAAAATAGTTTTCTTAATTTAAACAATAAAGGTCAAAAATGATAGATAAAATAATATATATATTATTTAACTGTGAACTTCTTTAAAGTTTAAAATGGAACAAGTTTTCATATTTTTCTGCTAACCGCTTATGTACATATAAGTGGCTCGGTTGTTTTTGATTTAATTACGATCAAATCATATGCACAAAACAATTTTGCAAAAAGCAAACTGTGTACAAAAAAGACATTTTGGTTCTATACAAATCAGTTCGAGTAAAATGTTGAAAAAGAACTTATACTTGCTGCGGCATTTTTTTTTTGAGCACAAAAAGCAAACAAGCATAAAATTCATATAATGCTTGTTTGAGTTGTGCCTTAAATTCAACTTTAGTAAATATGTTGGCTCGATCATACTTGTTGCAGTTGTATGTTACATACAATATAAAATATATTATATGTATATAATATGCAATTATAGATTATAATATAATTAGTACTGTATATATAGGCAATAATATATGTTTCTTATGTACATTGAATTGTTTAAAAAAATTTGCTTTTGAATTTATTAAAAATCTACTAAAATCTGACTGAAAATGAGTAATTAGTAGTCATTTGAGAAATCATATTGCATACACATGTTAATATAATGAGTGGGCAACAAGGAAAATAGTCACTCTATACACCAGTAGTGCGATTCAGTAATCAATTTTAACGCTAATAAAATCGTTAAATAATTTAACTTATAAATTAGCGTTTTTGGTAGTCAGTAACACTTTATAAAGACACTCGCAGGCGTTTGAAATCAGCTGTCTTTAAAGGCCGTCTGATTGGTGATAACTTAGATGCAATTGCATTTGTGGTGTTGGTTTTAACTTTAAAATTTTTATTGAAATGACCTTTGAATATTTGGCTTACGATTTATCCGAAGATCGAAATTTCAACGATCTTTATTAAATATGCATGTGCTATAATTAAGAAATATTACTTGATTTTATTTACTTGGCCCATAACAGAGTAATTAAACAATTTTTGTTTCGTTTTTTTTTTTTTGGCATTCTTCTTTGTGTCTTTCGCCATTTTCGGCAAAATTATTTTGACACGCGAATCTATTACAGGTGCCCACATACCAATTCGCTTCAAGATTTTTTCACGATTTCATCTTCTGAGTTGTCAAAGCTGATAGCAAACGACAACAAAATGTATGACGTCTCGAGAGAAAATGTTGAAGCAAATTGAATTGCGACCACATGTACTTGATTCGCCTTGCACCCATGGGTGTTAAAAGAAAGAAGTAATAAGTTTTTTTTTCATGACAAAAGTAATTTGAAATTATTTTCTCCAGAACAGAAACTGGATGTAAAAAGTAATGAGGCCTTTACTAAATTACCTGCGCACTGTGTTATGCACCCTAGGTTTGAACTTTCTATTCTTTCTCATATCCGAATTATGTGTCTGGTTGTCGAATTATATACATATTTTAAATTATTAATATTATCCGACCTTTCTCTTGTGTTCCATTGTCTTATCAGTTTGCAAATAATCTCAATATGGAGGACATTATCACTTAATACTTCTAATTATTTCCATGAAATCTTTAGTTACTAGCTGTTAATATTCTATCTATCGAGTTCCTCGCGGTATTAATAATAATTGCTTTCGGATGCCTAAGAAAATTATTGATAGTTGTATGTAAAGAAGTTGGTTTCTTATACCAATCCATTACTAATCTATTTCCTCTCTTATACCTATAGTGCCCAAGCATGTTAGCGAGGAATTGGCGTCTTCCTTTACAGTGATTTTAATATTTGGAGCATATGAATTGAACGTTTATGGACATATTTTGTAATAATCTTTGGTTTGACAGCCATTTTTTCTACATAAATATCTAATAAATTCTCCATATCAATGTCCACCCCAACTTACGACGCTGTGGAACCCATTGGAAGTCCTTTAGGTTACAAACACATATTATGCACAATCCAAAACGGAAATTTCTCTCCAATTTCTTGATTTCCAAGTCAACTGGAATACTCGGAAACAACGAACAACATCAAGTGATATCAATTGTTCACTGTTCTGTAATGTTAAATACCTCAATTCTTCCCTAAATTGCATTGCGTTCTTTACACTACATCTAAAGCAAGGCGAATCAACTATAGATGGTAGCAACTCAATTCACTTCAGCATTTTCTCTCGAGTTCTCATACATTTTGTTGTCGTTTACTGTCAGCTTTGACAACTCAGAAAATAAAATCGTGGAAAAATGTTGAAGCGAATTGGTATGCGTGCTCATGTAATGGATTCGCCTTGTGTTATTTTCTTCAAAATACTAGCGACATGTCTATAAAGTCCATATGGTGAAGAATTGATGGAATGCAAAGTCCTCTTTCTGCGTTTTTGTAACCCACATAGTCTTGGTGCTGCCGATACCTTAGTTTTAATTTTTTTTTTTAAAGAAGTTTTTATACCTAATCTGAAAAGTTCATATGCAATAATATTGTTAAATTTTTGCAGTTTGCCTGTTGGGTACTTATCAATGAACCTATAAGTCGCGCTGTCACTAACAATGTTATCAATTCTATAAATATAGTCTGACCTATTGAATGTGGCTTATCCGATATTTGTTTCGAACACACCTACCCCGTATCAAATCTCCTTAAAGGTGTCGCAGTACAGCTCGAAAACGATTTTTTATTGCTAATGTACAATTCCTTTCTTCAATAAAATGTCTCTCTTAAAGAATTAAGCATATAAAAAAAAAAAATAATCCAACAAAGTACTAACAATAAATATATTACATACATACATACATACATTTATATTTTCTCCTTTCTGTACAAAAATAACCCAAGATTTTAAAAGTTTTTACAATTTTAATGAAACGAAATTAATAATAAAAAGATTGATATCAAAAACAATAATCAATATCACTACAACTAGACCAAAATAAAATAAATAAATAAAAAAGTTTGAAATCAAATTGGCATCAGACCGAAGTTTTTGTGGCCATCAAAACACCACTACGACAGCAGTTCCTGTCAACGTCTACGTTTTGCCCATAAACTATCGCCAGTGGTTGAGTAACGAAACAAAAACAATCAAAATGCTTCCGGTAAGTGAAAAACAATAATATGAAAACTACATACACTATGTATAAGTTACATACACTATGTATAAGTTAATAAAAAAAAGTTTTGCGTTGTTGCACTATTTATTATTATTTTTTTTTTAATAGTCATCACGACAACAATAATAAAATAAATGCATTTTAATCAGAAAGAAAACAAAATTATAAAACGCTACGAAATGTAGTTTTATGAACTAGAAATTGTACAAACATTAAGTAGCACATTTTTTTGGTAGAAGAAAAACTTAACATATTTTTCATACCTTTGTTGCAAAGTTTTTGAGCAAATTAATTAATTAGGGTGGGTGTCATAATTGTAGCAAACTGAATTCCGAAGAGAAACCAGCATCGGTTGAAGCTGTTCATTTCTTTACTTTCTGAACAGAATGTCGGTTAAAAGAGAAACTTAATGAAATTTAATTTTGCAGCATTGGCTAAAATTGATAATAAAAAACAAATAAATAAATTCGCATGAAAAATAATAAAAAATATTATTGAATTGATTGCGTTGTGAGGTGATTGGGCTTTACCCCAAGAACATGATGAGTTCTCCGAATGTGTTTCCGTAACAAATATGGACTCTGCTCCATATTTGTTAATTTGGTGGTTTATTTTTTTTAATCTTCGGTTATTGTCGGACCATAGCTTCATCCAACCTTCAGCATTGCACATCGGTTGACTCAATACATGCAGTTTTGCTTCATTCATCTTTTGAACTGAATTTCTGCAAACTTTTGGAAAAATTCCACAATCGAAATTTTTTATTGCCACAATGTTTATCTGAACATACACATGTATGAATGTGTATATTTTTCTTTGCTTACTTTCAATTTGTATCCATTTGAGCCATTGTATCAAATCCTACGATACTTTTTAATTATGTGAATTTTTACTTTTGATACTGAAGCCTTAGCTTCAAAAATAAATGTTATAACTTCAATTTTACAAACTGCAGAAACAATTTCTGTTCCGTATACGCAACAGAAAAAATAAAAATTGTTTACGATGGGAGAAATTTGATACAATGTTTATATAATACACATACGAACTACAGTGACGCTTAAATCTGTTATGACTTCTAATTGTGAGTTTATAAATTATTCTTTTATTGAGAATTATCATGAAGGGCCCATTAGGAATCGGAGGATACTCTTTATTTTTATTGCATCTTGATTTTTTTTATAATACCTGGGGCACAGACCTGGAGTGCTCCGAGGACATCGCAGGCAGGTTGTTATTAAATGATATTGGTCTTGTGTAGACAAGTGATTAACTGCCTCTTATTTTAAAAACTTATAACTATTTTTAAATACTAAAAATAATGAACTAAGACCGCACAATGAATTATATTAACCCAATCAAAGCTTATGACCTAATTAACAATGTTATTGCTGACTGAAACGAAAGTGCAGAATCACCAGTCAGCACTTAACTAAAACAAATTTATGACCTAATTATTAATAATTTAAATTATGCGAGGGTGACTCGCAGCATCCCTCCGCCCTGCGAGAAGTTGGTTCAGCGTGATAGAAAAATACGACTTCCTGAAGTAGTTGTTAGTTGGCCTAGGGTAGCGGTGTTATAGTGACTGGTCTTGATATGGCTGATAACTACTCTCATTATTTTCTTTCTTTACCACCTTATTTCCTCCTAAAATGTATATGGATTGGTGTCGTGTTATGTAAGTGTCTTCTATAGTTGATGATTGTATTTAATGCAATAATGGTACTATCTTCTACTTCTTGACCTGCTACAAATTGTCGTACTTGGTGCCTTTGGTGGCGGTTGTTCAGTTATTGGAAGTGGTGTACAGTTTTCTTCTTCGGAGTTTTATGGTAAGATTTAACTCGTGAATTGGAAAAGTTTTGCTTCCTCAATGACTGCTTTGGTTTTTGTGTAGTTTGTATGCACTTATTGGTTGCCTCTATCCTCATGAGAGGTCAGAGATGTATTCATACGATCCTTATACACGCCGAATTGCCACCGACAGCAAATTTGCGAACTCTTAATTTTGTGTGACGATTCAATGTGATTCCAAACCAGTTATGAGTTTCTTCTATCAGATTGGACATCAATTTTCCGCCGAAACTGATTACATAGTTTAGCGGCAGATTTATCCACACGATCAGTTTGCACTATAATCTTATCTCCATTGATTTCCTACAGCTTTTTCAGTCTATACCATAGTTCTTCCCGCTCTATAGCAACATCTGTGTGGTTACTACCTTGAATAGTCTTAGCGCCGCATTTTTGCTCTTGTTCATTACCGTCATCTGAAGCTGTTTCCCAGTCGTCATCTTCTGCAGCAACGGCTGTTTTCTTATCTGTGTATTTTTTTAGTTGAAGGAGTTTTCTAATATTTTGAAACAGATACATTTTTATTGCTTGAATATACAATTTTTATTCATTAGATACTAAGATTGTGTATATGTTTTTTTGTTTGTTTTGTACTACTTCCTAATTAAGTTTAATTCTTATTTGTTAAAAAATTCTTCAATAGATTATTTCTTAAAATAAGTTTTCTACAGTATAAAGTATACAAAATAAATATTACTTAATAATTAAGTGTTTTTCTTTAATGCCTTTTTAACCGTAAATTATATACATATGTATAATGTTTAAAGAAAAATAAATTCCCAAAAGAAAAATATATTGTTTTTTTTAAATTAATATTGAAATCATTCCTAAGACATGGATTTTTTTTGTTCAATTAATTGGGTGGCTGAGTGGCATGGTTGTCGCTTTAGAAACATGAGCCACTGAGTTCAAAGACGGGTGCTGACGAGAAAGTGTGGCGGCTTCGAAACAACTAGTTGTCCACCCTGCTAAATGTCTTTGATGTCTTCTTTGTCTTATTTAATTAATATCAATCACAAAAATAATATAGAAAGAACTTCAGCCTGATAAATTTAATACAAAAATAATTATTAATTTTAATAATTAGTGCGTTATCAAATTAAACTCTTTCCTTGTTTAAGTAAACATCCCAGCATATTAATGTCTATTGGGGGTTTATAACAACAACAAAAAAACAAAAATTTCGTTGCAAATGTTTTATGTTTGCGTACCACAATCCACTTTATTCTGTGACCATCGTTTGCAGGGTTTTACTGTTTTTTTTTTAACAACTGCTGTATACAATATTTTGAATATTGTACCTCACACTATCCCAAAAGTTTTGAATTTCTCGGTTGGCAGCGTATGTGTCTGCTCAGGTCGAATTTCAGTTGTTTTGTTAAGTGAAAAAATAATTTAGTATTGCATGTTTAAAAAGCACACTTACATATGTATGAGCATTTGGGTTCAATCCACACGTTTGGTTTTGAATTTGAAAGATAAAACCAACAAAAAAAAAGAAATATCAGCAAAAATCAAAAAACGAAAAATATTGCCAAAAAACAAAACTGAAATGTTTTTTGTTCTCGCCCGAAAATGAAATACCTTCTGTAATTAGATTGTTTACAGTCGTGTATTAATCTCGAAACATAAATCATGAACGCTATATTTTGTAAAAGAAGGATTGGGATCCGCATATGGCCACACTCGGTTCGCGACTACGAGGCCCTGCGAGACCGCAAGTGGTTGAACGATTATCACTTGGACTTGTTTTTGGACTGGGTGCGGTGCCCCCAAACAAACGAAGAGCATTTTTATTTTTAGTGCTCAATGCTCTAAAAGCATACGTGCTTCAACCCCATCATGCTTGCTGCCGGCTGAGACTGGATCTTACCTTAAAAAGAGCTTCTATCCGCACCAGGGCCTTGGTGCTAATTCCCATTCTTGAAGAAGACCACTGGACCTTGGTGGCCGTTACAGCCGAGACTATTACGTTCGTCGACTCCTTGAAACCGCATGACCTGAGTCTTCCGGCCAGCTATATTAGAGCTCCCTACACTTTAATATACCAAGATGAACAGCAGTTTGACGAGACCATTCTTCCGTTCTCATACGCTGAGTGTCCCCGTCAGGAAAATTTGGTGGACTGCGGTATACATCTTCTACAGAATGAAGACCACTGCCTGCGGCAATTCTGCTTGACGAATCCCCTGTCTCCGCGATTTGCTGGGGGATCTTCTCGTCCGCTGATTATCCGAGATCTGCTGATGATGGTAATGAGGACCTGCGCTCCAGGACTCCTAACTGTCGAGGTGAAAATTCTCCGTGACCCCCCTGCTGGGCTTTGCGATCAATTGTGTGACATGCGATGTAGATGGGTCAAAGGCGAATACCTGAGAAAAAGCGCAGTTAGCAATGGGCCTACTTACTTACTTACGATTAATAGTCACCTGGAAGGGCGAGAGTATGCTGCTGATAGTGTGATAAATAAGATATTCTCTTCCTTGATTTTCCCCCTTTTCTTAAATAAACTATGCCCCAAGAAAATAGTTTTTTATTACAATTTCGTGCAACTCTGGATCAAAATTTAGATCGGATAACTCTGCTGACATCATATCATCAATACGGTCAGCTGTAATTTCTACCACCAACCAAATTAGAATGTGAGCATGAGTCAGCCATTTTTGCCATTTGACGGAATACGGCACCGTGTTCCCCCAAATAAGTTAAATTTCACAATAAAGCTCATAGGAGATTTTAATTTATATTTAACCACTCTTTCTGTTATATAATTCGATATGCTGATGTTTCGCCTGTAAACAATTCAGATGTTATTTCCTTCAGTTCTGGATTACATCTAAATGTAATGAACAAATTTGGACGTCCATATGCCGGAACCAGTGCTGGGCAAAATACATGCTCTGATGTATTTCAAATACAAAATACATGATAGTTGTGTATTTAAAATACAAAAACTTTTCATTCCATGTATTTAAAATACAAAACACTGTATTTAAAATACAAAATACTTTTCATCAAAAAAGTTTTTATTTCCTTTCATAAGCACCAGCCCTTCAAATGTGGTATTAGGCAAAGAACCTATTGATGGCGTATGAATATAACCAACTAACGACAAAATCTTAATGATTTCTTGTTAGAAAACGATATTTTATTGAAAGGGAGACAATGGAATTAAGAAATAAGAAAACACTTGACCAATAGATATATACATATATAAAATCTATATAAGTCAACATCTGACTGATGTTTTTTTCTCTTCCTGCTTTAGATTAAAATGTTAACCGCTGTTTTCTTTGTAATTTGTTTTCTCACCGTCTAATTCATAAAAATTATAACAGGTTTATAAAGCTCGTATTTGACAGATTTTCCATACAAATATGTCAAATAGCAGTCTTATAAGCCTGTTATAATTTTTATGAATTAGGGGTTCATTGTTTAACTTTCTGAAAGCTTGGCGACTTTCTCAATATGAATACATTCAGTTGCGTTTACTTTACTTTATTTCTGGTAATTAAATTGTAGTATTAGAATTAAACAATAGCAAAATTTGGCGTTCTTAATTGGTGTATGAATGGAATAATTTTTAGCGATTATTTTCTAACGTAAATTAAAAATGTATTTGGAAAAATGTATTTTGAGACTACAAGTATTTGAAATACCAAATACAAAATACTCAAGCGCTTGGTATTTGAAATACTAAATGCATTCATGAGACGTATTTAAAATACAAATACAAAATACGTATTTGTATTTTAAATACACGTATCTCAAATACTGCCCACCCTTCCACGTAGTAAATAAATACAAGTTGACACCTTTGACTCTCAAATTAGCCATCATTTCAAAATGGTGCATCTTTGAAGTAGATTTTGCTTTTGTGGCAGTTCAAGTTTTTTTTATTTTAAAACAAATCTTTGGCATTTCTGTTTCAATTGCTTGCATGTATGGTCACTGTGGATGTATTTTTAACAGCATCACTAATGATGGCGTTTTAATGTAGGAATCTCTTAAATTTACGTCAATTGCTGGTTGAAAATCAAGGTAACTCAAATTGAAAACCTGTTCTGCTTGTCGGCATGAAGAGATGATGCGTCAATAACTTCGTTGGAATCAGGACGCTTTAACCTTCTCTTTTTCACAGCATTAATAGATTATGAGCTTTTTTGGGCGACTTATATCAGCCAATTTCCGCAATAATATATATATATATATATATATATATATATATATATATATATATATATATATATATATATATATATATATATATATATATATATATATATATATATATATATATATATATATTTTGTAATTAAATTATTATTAGCCTGTAAGGATATTATATTCCATAGGCTTAGATGGATAAATAAATAAATAAATAAATAAATATATATGTATATATATATATGTATATATATATATATATATATATATATATATATATATATATATATATATACATATATATATATATATATATATATATATATATATATATATATATATATATATATATATATACATATATATATATATATATATATATATATATATATATATATATATATATATATATATATATATATATATATATATATATATATATACATATATATATATATATATATATATATATATATATATATATATATATATATATATATACATATATATATATATATATACATATATATATATATATATATATTTATTCATTTATTTATTTATTTATTTATTTATCCATCTAAGCCTATGGAATATAATATCCTTACAGGCTAATAATAATATATATATATATGTATATATATATATATATATATATATATATATATATATATATATATATATATATATATATATATATATATATATATATATATATATATAAGTATATCGTTTTTAGTATCCCAATGGTCCCTTCGCCTAAGGATTTAATCCGAATCCAAAATGTCACGACCGATTTTTGATTTTGCGACTCTTAATTAGATTTTTGCCACTACGACTAAAAAGACCCATGTCATCTAGTTCCGTACTTACTATTTCTTCCTTAAAATGCTCGAACAATTAACGTTTTATATTTCTAACACAATTTTAATTAATTGTGTAATAAAATAGGGATAAGCATTTATCGAGTTTTTTCGGGTTTAGCACCTGCATTTTATTCGTAAAATGCTGCTTAAAGCTGTGGTAAAAATGAGATATTGCAATCATCTAAGTCTAGCGGAGGTTTTAAAAACTTTGTATATAGCAAATTTCTTTCATTATACAATTAAGAATCAGAAAAGGCCACAATGCTAAAATATGTGTTTAACTTTAGCCATTGGAATTTATTTCGTTTACATTAACAACCCTCCCGACAGATTGTTTGGACAACAAAAAATTAATTTTTAACAAGTAATTAAAATTAAAAAATAGTTCTTGATAAAATAAATATGTTATGTGAGAAACTGCATGACAAGTTATACAAATGCTTAATGATTCGGCATTGCCACATACTTAATTTGCATGTAAAAATCGAGTTTATAAAATTTCATTATTTTTATAGCAACTTATAGTCTATTTTATTAAATACTTTTAAAGCAACTTGTATATTATTCAAGTTTTTTGTGTATAAAGTTTGCTGGTGTAGTAGGCAATGAAATACATACAAGTTGAAACCAGTTCTCAACAAAAAGTCCATGAAACCATCTTTTCTGCCCACTACTACATTGACACTGTCATTGCACATTTAACGAAACTTATTAACATTCCTTTGCAAAGCAACCATTGTCAACATTCTTTCGTGGATTTCGGAATTGACGTCAACAGATCAACTGGCAAATGTGATTAATATCATAGATGAGCATCTAAGCAAATACAAAGTATTTGCAATTAATTATTCGATTTTTATACCTTTTATTGAAAGGGTATGCATATGTATATGTATGTATGTATGTATGTACATAAATTCGTTGCGCTAAAAATTAATTTTTAAACGCCGTTTTTGAAGCTAGTAGACAAATTATTGATTTTAACTTTGAATTACATTTATATTAAATTACTTTGAATTGTTCGATTTTTAACTATCATTTCTTTTGTCGTATGTATTAATAACCAGAAAAATCAGTCTCTTAATTACTTAGATATAGAGTTTACCCTATTTTAGCGTTCCGTACACATAGAGTGAAAACAGAACCATATTACTGAGGCAGCCACGAGTAGAGAGCTGAAATTTTTAGAGTGTATGTATGCTACAACACAAAATACTAAGCACAACAAAGAGTTAAGAAATAAAAGGTGGTCCCCATACAAGAAACTACGAGACTGTTAGTTTCCACACTCATGTGTTCTTTTACATGAAACTGGTTCCTTTACATGAAACTGTGAAGATTAGTAAATATAGTAGCTATAACTTTTGAGTCGTAAGAAATAGAGATTTGAAATTTGCATGCGATGTGAGGTTGCACAAGTTCTACAGCAGCAAGTTTTTAAAACAAATCACCAATTATTAAAATATGTATGTACATATGTTTCTTCCAATTTTCCGTTTAGTTTTATTTAAAACTTCCGGTTGAACAAATTTTGCTATCAGCATGGTGTTGGAAGAGATGTGGCTGCTGCAATGGTTTTTCCTAGCACTTTTTCGTACACACATTTAATTCTATACGTAAAAGACGGTTTTTTCTTTTTCGTTTGTTACTGCCTGTTCCTCAATGTCACAGTCGTGCGATTGTTCGCTTTCTAAGCGAAAGAAAATTGTTTTGGGTTCATCTATGAAGTTCTTTTATTCGAACGATGACTCGATCGACAAGTCGAAAAAACGTAAGTGTTTTCATACAAAATCCGATTCCTCAATATCGATCATGTCGTCAGCACTGCGAACACAAATGTCAAAATCAAGCACTTGCTGTTTTGCTATCGAGTGGGAGTTTTTATAGAAACAATTTTTGTTTTTTTGTTAAAAAACTGGAAAATAAAACTACAAACCCATTATATTTTTAATTTTTATTTAGTAAATATATTAAACCATTATTACAAGCATGCATGTAGTTTTCCTAAACAGTCCACCTGTTTGCTGGATGGAAGAAAATCCTGAGTTTGCCAGAGGAATACCAGTGCTCATCGCGTCAAAATACTTATTAAATGTCTATGCAAAAAAATAATTTTAAATTTTAAAACACCACAAAAACTATTTCCGCACTTTCAAAATGTTTGCTTTTTTATCACAGAGTACTCTGCACAGAATACTCTGTGGTACTCTGTGTTATTTATGTATGTATTTGCTTTGGCTTGTCAAATGCAGCTGACCAGTTTTATGAACTACAATTTAGTAGTTTTTTTCAATAATGCAATAAAAAATCAACTAAAACTTTAATTTACCGATCTGGCATCTCTGTAAAGTAAATGCCAAAAATTTCATGACGTAAGACTATGCGAACGCAAGCTGGCGACATAGAGGAATCCAAATTGACTCGAAATCGAGCGACTACATTTCGATCGCTTAGATTTTCTTGCGACATTGAGGAACAAGCAGTTAATTATTTTCCAAGCAATGTATCAGATGTTGCAGTGGTGTATATGAAGCGATTTTTTCAACACGTAAAATCAGCATTTAGTTTGTATTACTTTTTTTGTTTCAAATCATGACACAACCAATAAGTATTGCAAAATATACCAATTAATTATTAAAGAAATATGCTTGTATGACTACTTAAAATTTGTTTTTATTCAATTTAAAAACTTATTTTCAGTTTTTTCTTATTTTTAACTACTTTTTGTATTCTCCCGACAGTAATAAGAGTTCGTACAAATTTTTAATAAGAAATCGCTAAAAGTACGTTTCATGCGGAATTCATAATACCAATCATGATACAATTAACAAGGTAGCCTCGTCAGCTAAGCCGTTAATCAACTGACTACTTTAGGTTGTCAAGAGATTGCAGAGATGAAAGGCAGCCGAAACGAGATAGCTAATCCGCGTAAGCTCAGTGCATCTCCCTTCTGTAAATGTAGAAGTGGCGTCTTTTTGACAGTTTACATAAGTTGTACAAAAACAAAATGCATGTTATTTTTATTGAAGTTGTTCTTATTGTAGCGAAAAGGCTACCTTGTTAGTTGTATCATGATACCAATCTCCCGAATTTCGAAAATTTCGTAGCTACGTCGGAATTCATGATAGTACTTTTACGACGGAATTCATAATAAGCATGTAAGTATATAATTGAGGCGGATCTAAACTTCGACGTACATATAATAATTGTAATGCCAAGTTGTAAACGATGAAGTGGAAAATTTGTACATCTAGTGTGTTAAAACAATTTAAAATGCCATTACACTACATTTATCTTGCTTTAATTGTTACTGCAGTGATAGACAGAAACAGAAATTGCGAAATGTAAACACAACTTTTTGTTTTGTTTGGCTAAAGACATTAAAATAATAAATTAAGTCAAGTACGAGGCTGGCTCGCACTCTTAGGGTTCCGTACGTATGTATGTGTAATGTATGTATGGAATGGCTTATGTGAATACATATGTATATTTTATAAATTTCATCTCTCTGTTTTTAAAGCTACTTTATGTTGTACGGGGACACCTAGTAATTTTCCACTTGTTGTTGTTATAAGGCATCTGGGAATACATACACTGTGCGAATTTCGACTCTCTATTTCTTACGGTTTCGAGAGTTATAGCTATTACTCTACGTTGTAAAGGGACACCTGGTAGTTTTACAGTTGTTGTTTTTAGCGTTGTTGTTGTGGAGCGTATGCGAATACACATATTGTGCAAATTTCATCCCTCTGTCTCTCACGGATCGAGAGTAACGGCTTGTTGTTGCTTTACGTTGTATAGGGACACCTGGTAATTTTCGACTTGTTGTTGTTTTTAGCATTTGTTATTGTAGGTCACATGGGAGTACATATATTATTCACATTTCATCTCTCTGTCTCTTACAGTTTGGGAGTTAGGGCTAATTTTTACTTTACGTTGTATAGGGACACCTGGTAGTTTTTGACATGTTGTTGTTTTTAGGATTTGTTGTGGTAGGGCATATGTAAAAACATATATTCTGCGAATTTCAGCTCTTTGTCTTTTATAGTTTAGCAGCTTCGGCTAATTGTTACTTTAGGTTGTATTGGGACACCTGGTAGTTTTCAACTTGTTGTTGTTCTAAGCATTTGTTGTTGTAAAGCATCTATAAATACATACACTGTGCAAATTTCAGCTTTCTATCTTTTACGGTTCGAGAGTTATAGCTGATTGCAACTTTTCGTTGTATGGGGACACCTGGTAGTTTTCGACTTGTTGTTGTTTTTAGTATTTGTTGTTGTAGCGGCAAGGTACAACAACATCCTGTGAAAATTTCAGCTCTAGCTCTTACCGTTTCGGAGAATGGACGCTGTGACGGACGGACGGACGGACGTACTTGCCTCGGTAATAGGGTTCCGTTTCACTCTGATGAGTACGGAACCCTAAAAAGAAGTTTTAAATAGCTGAACTTTTTTTAAATTTTTTGGCATTTCATCATTTCTTGTCGACAATTGCAACACCAAAAAGGTGTTGCAGTTTAGTGGTGCCTGCAGAACTATCAACATTTAACAAGAAAATATGTTCGTTGTGATAAAAATCTGCTTAAGGCATTAAAAATGATATGGTTTGACTCAACTGCATACACATATCGTGGTGAAGAACATAACATTGCTATCGCAACCATAATTAAACATGTTTTTTCTTTCAATTAAAATTACGTTTGGAGCAAAAAATTCTGGTTGAATAAAATTCAGTTACACATACATATATACATCTTTGAGTAGCATAATTCCCCCTATACCAAAATTATAATAAAATATCTGATGCTAGTCCATTAACATTTTTGAGGAACACAAGGAAAGTATGTTGAATATGTTCTTGCCTTCTTTAAAAATGTTGATCACTACAATTTTACCACAAAAATTTTTTTCTCTGTAATGATTTGTGTTTGGCAACAGCTATATGCTGCGACCTGGCAACACCGTTTGACTTATTATTATCAACATTGTAAAATGGCAGCAAATTGCAGCTAACTTGAGTATATCCGTTTTAATTGAAAATTGTAACCGACAAGAAAAGGCTGAATAAAATTGTTCTCTTGGAATTATTTAAGTATCTGTTATAAAAATCAGGTGTGGGGTTTACCTGAAGCCACGGCATCCAAAAAAAGGAGTTTAATAGAAAATAATGGAAAGGAACGGAATCGATGGCAAGATGGAGCGACGCCTAACTCGACAAGCAATGTTGGCAGAACTTACTGTAGCGGAAATTGATTTTCTCCACACAGCTTCTATAGGCCAAATCCGCACGCTGTAGGAAGTATTATGAAAAAAAACGAAAAAAATTACACAAGAAAATGGGGCTTACGAAAAAATTACTGCCGTAGACGACAAAGCCACTGGTCCGACGGTGGTGTAGCTGCCGAGGAAAAATTTGCCGCTGATAATGTAGTCACTGATGTACACAAAATTACTGATTTCCAAATAGCACGAAGTTCGATGGCTAATGACTGCCCAACTGTTCAAGAAAATTTTGCCGATATTTTACCCACCGCCAACATATGTAAATATCAGGTCTATAGATTCTGAACATAATCGGAGTATTGAGCCGGAGACAAACCCGCAGCCCAACTTAGTTTTAGAAGAAGAGATTAAAAACTTAAAAATGAAGATGGAAATTTTGCTGTTGCAAAATCAAATAAGTTTATTGCAGGGCAAGATGCAACATCAGACCCGCCACATAGATTTGGCAGAGTTGGATGCTGCAGTACCGGTATTTAGCGGAGATGATTATTACGATGTCGCTAAATGGTTCGCGCAATTCGAAGATTATGTTGACTTGTGCAAATATTCCGATAAGGAAAAGTGTGTGGGTATCCGACGTCGCTTGGAAGGAACGGCAAAGATGGATGCAAATAATTTGGGTCTTCTAAAGTACGCTGAGTTAAAGGGGAAATTGATTACGATGTTTAGACGTACCATATCCCGCCAGGATGTGTACCACCAGCTGCGGTTGCGTACTTTGAAACCAGGAGAATCTTGTTTGAGCTATGTAATCGCAATGCAGTCTATTGCTGCTCAAACTGTCATGGACCAACGTGAGCTGGTTGATTTTATTGTGGACGGAATTCCAGATACCAGTAATGACATTGCATTCCTCTATGGAGCAGAGACCATTGATGAGCTGGTGAAAGGATTAGCCCGGTATGAACACCGACGCCAACGAATCCGAGTTGTTGCTACAAAACCAGTGAATGCGGCTGCGGCTAGTAAGACGAAGACGCCCAACGTGATGGGAAGTGCTATGGGCAAGAAATCTGATGCGGAGATTAGATGCTTCAACTGCTCCAACTTTGGACATTTTCAGAGTATTATTTAAGTATGGAATTATTTAAGTATCTGTTATACCTCCATTCTTGGGAAGTAAAATCGAACTAAAGCCTGATAAAGTAATTAACAAATGTAAGTTATAAAAAGTTCGGCCATAGAAGTGTAATTAATGTTAAAAGCAATTTAAACTGCTGGAACCCCTTTCTTTAGTGTCTATCTATTAGTGCTTGTTTGTCTAAGCAAATAACGAAAACAAGCAAAATGTAAGTTTATAATATTGTTTTCTATATTATTTTCGCTTTTATTAAAGTTGTTTCACTGTTATTAAAGTTGTTTGTTGCTCTGTTGACTTGTTGCAGTTGCTCTCTTATTAGCCAACTGTAAGACAGTTAGTTAGTACGCTACTGTGTTAAAAAGGCTAAACAATTTAAATGTTGATTTTAAACGAAACGAGTATCTCATATTTAAGATCATTTGGACTTGTTTCTACGAATTGAATATTTTTTAGTTTAAGGTAGAGTTATTTTTTTCGTGCAGTCCGTTGACCAGAGGTATGGAAGAGACTAACGATGGACAAAAACTGGTAATAAGCACACAAAATGTTGACTATCTTATTTTCGTTTGTTTTGATAACTTGTTGACATTTAACTACTTATGATAATGATTTGTACGAACGATTTCTTTTATTTTTCAATTATTGAAAACAATTAATGAAAATGTGCTCAACAAATGGAAAAATTCTGACGCTCAATCACTTTTGTATTGAAACAAAATGCAAACGTAAAAAAATTGTATTTATATACATATGCATATATGTACATCTGTGGTCGGAAGCGATAGCAGCATAAGTCTTAAAACATGGTTTCGAGAATGCCGTAGAACGATTTCTTTGAAAAAATCAAAATAGGCAATTAAGAAGAATTTTTTGATAAATTAATAATTATAATATCGAAGAATTCATCTTATGCTAGGAATACAACTGGGACGAACAACGAATTTTTCGCAGCGAATATTCGCCGTCAAAAATAAAACACATTGGTGTATACAAGGCGAATCCATTACAGGTGCCTACATACCAATTCGCTTCAGCATTTTTCCACGAATTTATCTTCTGAGTTGTCAAAGCCGATAGAAAACGACAACAAAACTTGTGACGTCTCGAGAGAAAATGTTGAAGCGAATTGAATTGCGACCACCTGTACTTGATTCGCCTTGGGTGTATATGAAAATGCACACAGTCACAGCGTTGGTCGAAATTTGTTGTACGCGGCGAACTTGAAGTAGATTTATTTCTATTTCTTACGCCGGCGAACGACCAACAAATCAGTATCATGTGGCCATTTTGATTTTAGTTTTCAAGTGTTTTAGTAAAAACAGTTAATTTTTACTTTAATAGTGCTAAGCTTTGACTTTTTGCATTTAAAATAAAAAGCCAACATTTAGATTATAAAACATGTTTGTAGTGTTTAATTTTTTGTTTTTAATAATGCTAAATTTTTTAGCAACCAATTTTTGCAATAGGGTCACCCCAACAGCTGTTCAACTATAATAAGAGAAAATTAAAAAACTGAGAAAACAGATACAAATGAAATTATAATTGAAAATGTTAAACTTCATGAATGTTTATGTAATCATAATGAACATGTTCATTATTTTAATTATTTTTACAAAATATTAAATTGTTTCGATTCATTTAATCTTTTTATCTTTGAACAAACAATAAACAACTTTGTCAATTATAACAGGTGTTTTTGGTTTTCGTCGTTATTGTGATTCATACGACGAATTTACACGGCGAATTTTAACCAGAGTGTTCGTCGTGCGTCCCAGTTGCCTTCCTAGCATTATATGAATAATTCGATTTAACCGTTCCAGACCTTTTTTGTGCTATTTTTTGAAGTCCCGTGTTTACGTGAACAAGCCGGAGACCCTGGAAGCCTTCAGGGACAACGTTCGACACGAGTGCTTTAGCACCAGTTGCATAAAAACATTTACGAAAGCTAAAAAATTATGCAAGATGCAATTTGAAACCGGCTACCCGAGACGAAACTTACCAATTATTCGCAAGTGTTTATATGTGTAACATCTCTAAATAAAAGGAAGAAGCATTTGTGGTTATTGCACTGATATTTTACAAATAAAATAAATGTAATTGTTTTATTATGTGTAATTGGCTATGTAATTATATATGTACATATTTATGTACTTACACTTGATCTGGAATGTCCAATGGATTGGAGTCCCTTAGAGTTTTTTTTATTAACTCTTCTCTTGCTTGCAGCTTTTTTAAAGCTAATATAGCAAGTAAATACGCTGAAAGCATTTTAATTTTAAATATTTTTCCAAAAAATTTAACAGTAACACACTAAAATATTATGATAGAATTTGACTGCAATAACCTTGTAATGAAAGTAGAAATAAAAATATTCATGTTGTAATAAACAATTATATGTTTGTCCTTGCATATGGTTACCTCAAACATATTGCTATTTACGTGTGCATAAATCTAAAAGGTTATTGTGACTGAATGAGTTTGTAGAAGGAATGTATGTATTTGGAAAAACAAATTTTTTAAGTGGATAAATATTCTTTTAGAGTCGACTACATCAGGATGAGTTGATTTATATATATAATAGGTACATTTCAAATTAAATATTTATTTATTTATTTAAAGCATTAGAGAATAATTACAAATTATAAACTAATGTATATATATATCAGGCCATGGCTTCGAGGCCTTAGGCTCATTAATTTTCCTTTACATTATGATCTTAAATTAAATGATATATATTGGTTTCATTTAAAAATGCTAAGATTTGGGTGCGGTTCTGAGTGTTAGGATTCGATAGGAATGTTAGGATTCGTTGTTTGTGGAATCTTGGGCATATTGAGAAAATGTGTTTGATTACACTACCGGATTCGATAACGCAGTCGCAGACTCTTGGTGTGGGCAAATTTATTATATGCCCATGGGACAGCCTAGAGTGTCCCTGGCGGAGTCTTTCAATCTTTATTGAATCAAGTCTTCTGATGTTACTATCATTGCTGAAGCTGTTTATGTTTGTTTGTAGAGCGTTCGTTGTCCGATACCAGTTAGAAGTTTTTGCAAAAAGATCCGATTTCTGAAGGAAATGGTTTCTCAAGAATCGTCTTACATCTGATTTCTCCAGATTACTCGTAGTTAGGAGAGGCCTAT
The DNA here is from genome assembly GCA_963662145.1 of Sturmia bella. NCBI lineage: Eukaryota > Metazoa > Arthropoda > Insecta > Diptera > Tachinidae > Sturmia > Sturmia bella. The sequence goes on from OY759170.1 coordinate 30,170,806, forward strand.
CCGTCCCTTCCCTAGCGGTTCTGTCAGCGAACTCATTCCCCTTAATCCCGCAGTGCCCTGGAGTCCAAATAAGTACTATGTCAGGGCTCCTGCTAATCAGGGTATCTCTTATAGCTGAATGAAAGAAATGTTGTTGTTCGAGATGTTGGAGATAGCTTTTAGGGAAGACAGCGAGTCGGTGCAAATTGCAAATAAGCCCTTCCTATTCCTTACAATGTTTACTGCCTCCATTATTGCAATGATTTCCGCTGTAAATATTGAAATATAGTCAGGAAGGGCTTTGATCAGTAGGGGTTTCTCGTTCTCTGTAATACTGTAACTAACTCGGTCATTTATTTTAGAGGCATCTGTGAATATAAAGTGGTGTTTATACCGAGATTGCAATTCTTCGAATAGCTGCCTAAATATCGAGGGGCTCGTATTTGCTTTTATTAATTCATGGAGAGAAAGGTCACAATTTTCGTTTTTGAAGTACCAATATGGCCTTCTGCCGTTCTTATGACATTTCAGTTCGTTAAATTGAGTAATTTGGAGATCAGAGCAGTTTGTCACAATTCGCTGTAGTACTGAGAGTATTCTGGGTTTTTTCTTAGTCTTTTGACATTTACGAATGAGGGGAAACAATGGGGTGTCGTGGCTACTCAAAAGACATTTAAAGAGGCTAGTTGTGGCTATGTCCCGTTGAACTTCCAGCGGATGTATATTGCTTTCATATTCCATGTTTGTTATTGGAGTTGTACGGAATGCTCCTAAAGAAGTTCTTATGGCTGCATTTATTTTGGTTTTAACTTTTCTCAATCGAGACTTGGCGGCATAGCCATAAAATGGAAGAGAGTACCCGATTTTAGATATTAAAATTGATTTTACCACAGAAAGGATTGAAATAGTGTTGCAGTTAAATCGTGTGCTAGCCAAGCATTTAATGATATTAAGTTGTTTCATCAAGGAAGATGACAGGTAGTCAATGTGAGTATTCCATCTATATCTATTATCCATGATTACTCCTAGCATTTTCATATGATCAACTTCTTCAATTGTGAAGTTTCCGCTTACAATCCGGTGTTTACAGGATTTTTTTCTGCAGATGTGTATGGTCTTGCATTTTGTACTTGAAAGTTTTGCGCCAGAGTATTTACACCAGTCATGAATGAGTTGAAATACCTCATCGAGGTCAATCGTTGGATTCTTTTCTTTACCGGATTTAATGATTAAAGTCGTCAGCGTAGGCTACACAATCTATATTTCTGTATGGTGTTATAATAGAAAAAAACTTATTGTATGCTATTAAGAACAGAATGACTGAGAGGGGTGATCCCTGCGGGATCCCGTTCTCCAGCGGTTGACATTCAGAATAGTGTTTCCCCACTCTTGCTATAATCTTTCTATTCGACATAAAGTTCCTAACATAACTAGTTATCCTGGGCCCAACTTCCCATTCATAAAGCTGTTCTAGGACAGCATGAGTTCCGATCTTCTCAAAGGCCTTTTCAAAGTCGAGGGATATAATTGAAATATGTTTCCTTAATGAGAGACTATTCGCAATCTGATAATCTACATAAAGTAGAGGATCGATTGTGGATTTCCCCTTCATGAATCCAAACTGCCGACTATCCAGAAGCTTGCATTCCCGTACAAGCCACCATAGCCTATTTGCTATGATCTTATCCAGGACTTTTGATAGACATGAGTTTAGAGATATTGGGCGATATGAGTCCGCCAAAGTTTTGTCCTTCTGGGGCTTAGGAACAGGGATTACAATGCTTAGTTTGAATTGTTGGGGTATTACGGTAGTAAATATATTGCTAAATAGACGTAAAAGCCTGCTCCTCACCTCATCAGGCAATTCTTTTAGCATAGGATAGGAAATCCTATCTAGCCCAGGAGTCTTCCCCCTTAAGTTCCTAAGAACTGCTGTAAATTCCGCAGGCAGTATATCGTTCTCAATTAACGAGGCCTGGAATGATACCGAGCGAATAGTAGGTGGAGTTTTATGTTTGTGTGTTTGAAAGTCAATTGGGAAATTGGAGTCTTTTGCATTATCGGACCAAGATCTACAAAGAATGTTGGCTATCTTCTTCTTGTCAGTTGTTAGTAACGTCGAGTCTCTACCCACGTGCAAACTATGAATATCCGATCTAGATTTGTACCCCGTGAAAATGTTTATATTTTTCCAAATCCGTTCAGACGTCGTATTTGGGTTTATAGAGGAAGTAAGCTTTGCAATCGAATTTCTCTTTGAGATCTTTATTTCCCTTTTTAACCGTGCATTTAGCCTTTTGAATCTGATGAGATTTTCGTTGCTAATGTGCCGTTTAAAAAAATTCCACGCAGAGTTACGTTCCCGTTTCAGGCCCTCCAATTCTTTTGACCACCAAGGGACATTTCTATGTTTGGGCTTTAGCGAACTCTGAGGGATTGAATAGTTTGCAGCTCCGATCACTATCTTGCGGATATTTGCAGCTTCCCTGTTGACGTTTTCGCTAACTGGCTGCTTATTATTTAGATCAGAACAAATAAGTCTAAATTTCTCCCAGTTCGCTTGTTGTACTCTAAATCTTGGTCTATAGGAAATTTCTGGATACGTTGAGTCATGAAAGTAAAGTGTTATTAAAATTGGGAAGTGATCACTCCCATATAAGCTATCCTCAATTTTCCAGATGGCTCTAGAAGCCAGATCAGTTGAGCAAAATGATAAATCAATATGGGTCATACTTCCATGTGTGCTGAGGTGAGTTGGGGAGCCATCATTAAGTAGGATAAAGGGTGAGTTTTCCAGATAATTCTCCAATAGTTTCCCCCGTACATTGTTGCTTGGAGAGACCCACGACCCATGCCAAGCATTGAAGTCACCCATTACTATTGTCGAAGAGTCTAAAACGCCGAAGACGTTGTCAAGGTTTGATTTGGTTAGCCCATTTCGTGGTGGAACATATGCACAAACAACTTTTAATGTTATGCCTGATTTGACCTCCAAGCATAAGGTATCAAAATCATCCCGAAGGGATATAATCCTATGCTCGATGGAGTTATGGGTAAGTATACCCACTCCACCATATCGAGTCAATGAGGAATTTTGTGAATAAAACCTGTAATTTATCGGGATGGGGATCCTGTTTGAATTATGGATATGCGTTTCTTGAATCGCTAGGATTTTGGGAGAGTATTTTCTTATGAGCAATAATAATTCATTATAATTATTTAAATACCCATTTATATTCCATTGCACTATATTAACTGTCATATTTAAATATAATTATTAGTATGCTTATTAATGATAGGTTTCCTCTTTTTGTGCGTTTAAAATGAATATATTTCAGGTTTCTGCCATATTCACATATCTGTTAGTGTGCAGATATTGCGTTATGCTTTTGTATATGCATAAATTGGCCGTAATTATTTGTGGAAGAAATATTTTTTTGTTTGTAATGAAAATAAATACATATTTGTTGTTGTTTGAAATTGAGCAGATAAAAACACATAGGAGAGATATAAAGTTTTGATAAATAGTAAGTTAAGTTCGTCAAATGTTTTAGGAGAAATAAGAAAAAATATCTCAAAGAGAAAGTTAGTTCTTGCTTCCAAGTAATGAGATATTTTGTATAAGAGGACAACTGCCGTACAATTAAGGAAATTAAGAGAGACAAAAATATTTCAAATAAGTAGAGTGTTACGGTGAGTATTAAAGAGTAAGCCGCAAATAAAGAAAATTTGCCTGATCCATAATTAGAGTTTGTAATAAACATTAAGTTTTTGTATGAAATGAAATTGTGTTTCATATGTTGGTATGTATAAAGATTTTCTATTATGTCTGAGAGGATCTTTTTGAGAGATATTTGATTTGTAAATAAGTTAAAAGCTACTGTGTAGGGTATATTTATAAAAGTGTGTATGAAAGGCATTATGGGTGAGAACTAATTTACTTTTTGTTGCGTGCTCCAGTAACTATTTTCTTTTTAAGTTTATTCTTATTTCTGTTTGAGGTCCCTTTAGGTAGAAGAAGAACATTTTGATCTACATTTTTTTTTTGTAATGTTGTTTCAGATGCTGAGAGAGAAGAGACACTTTGCAATTCAATATCATTCATTTCAGTTTCAGATATGTCTATATCAGAAGAGAAGCTTATCAATTCCCGTTGTATTATTTTTTTTTTATTTTTTATTTTCTGCTTGCGTTGTGTTTTTTGATGTACCTTCTTTTGTTTCGTGGGAAGGTGCGCTAATGGATGAAGGTCTATTTTTTAAAGTGGTGGCATAAGTGTTTGAACTGTTTGGGTGACGTTCTTTATATAGGTTTACTGCTACTCTTTTGTTAACTTTTTCAATAGTAATTATGGCCTGAATCTCCTTTTCTTTTAGGAATACAGGACATTTTTTGTCAAAAGTAGCATGTTTGAAACTATTTCCCTGTTCTTTACAGTTTACACATGTTTTTTCAAATGAACACGTTTCCTGGGACTCCTCTTCTATATGTACTTCTTGTGAGCAGTTACTGCACAATTTTTTGTTTCTGCAAGTTTTACCGATATGCCCGTAGCGGAAGCAATTTTTGCACCGAAGGGGTAGAGGTATGTTGGCCCGAATTCTTACCATTTCATATCCTATCGAAATTGTAGTTGGAAGCGATGTGGAATTAAATGTTAGGATTATCAAGCCGGTTTCTTCAAGGGTGTCTTCAGCAACTTTTTTTTAAATTTTTTCCACTTTACATACATTTTGGAGTTTCAGCTCATTGAGGATCTCTTCTTCCGATATTCCCCGTAAATCGTTGGAGTAGATGACACCTTTGGAGTAGTTGAGTGAATTGTGCTCAGACACTTGCACCGAAATTGAGGGTGAGAGTGCGGTGAGTTGCACTAGTTTCATCGATTGGTTAACATTCTTGGTTTTTATAAGAATTGTTCCATTTCTTAACTTGTTGCAGCTAATGACTTCTCCGGTAACGGTGGAGTCAACTACTTTTTTAATTAAAAAAGGAGACACTTTGGAAAGATTTTCTTCACTGTGGATTCTTATCATGACCAGATACTTTGGTCCAGGAATGTTCTGTTTAAGTATATTCGTTTTATCTGATAATAGCGGTGGCTTAAAAGTTCCACCGTAGTCAGGTGGATCATTCATTTGGTTTTATAAAACACAAAAACGTAAGAAAAAAAGAGTAATGAGAGACTCGCGCTAAGTAGTTCAAAATATGCGTCTTTCTGCTTTAGCTGACAAAATCAAACTGCAAATTAAATAGGTTTTATGGTATTGTTTATATATTGTAGGCGTGGTTGCTGTGAGAATACTGTTTTTGGGTTGTCTTTTTTGATCAGGATTTGTAGTTATTTTTGTGGCCTTTTATATTCCAATCCAGAATTTTTAGTGACATAATATTTATAAAGTTTAATAGCAATGTTGTAAGTTTTTAAGTTAAATTATATATAAAGAACTACAGGATTAGCAGTATTGGCATAGAAATATTTACAAAATTTGTTGGAGACAATTGGTAGGAAGAAATAATCCACTATCCGAACCGGCCCTTTGCCCAGCATCATTAGGGGACCACCCCAATGCCCTGTAGATTAAAGTAAAACGCCATTCAGGCCGTGTGTCAATACCAGGTTGCTATCCTGCTCAAAAGGTTGTGTCAATCTCTCCATCAGCGGCTACCAAAGTATTAATTTGAAGTTTATTCTTGCATTAGATTGCCATCGTTGCTCAGTTGGCTCTTCTTAAAAATCTTTTTTGTATTTAGGGTTCCGTACACATAGAGTGAAACTGAACTCTCTTACTGCGACTTCGGTGCCCGCCGGTCTGTTCCCCTTGGAGGCACATAATGCATCTTTCTGAAGTGCAGGGTACCTCGTGTTTGTCATGGCAACCAGAAATCTTAGACAGGTCCTTCGCCGGAACACAATTCGGTAGCACGGGGATCGGTGAGCCGTAGTCGTGATTTCCATATGCCGTGTAGGAAATTTTACTGCAGCAGAGATTAGATAGCTCAAATTCCCCAGAAAGGGGTTTTGTTATGGGCCAAGAACAGTAGCAAATAAACTGCCACCCAAGTTGTATGACTTTTTTGTTATGAGATTAAAATATCGCCAACAAATCTCAAATATATCGGCTCCGAATTTGCTACGTCTCTTGTTATTCGGGCCAAAAAAAATTTTTTTCTATTTGAATAAACCATAGCTGTGGCTGTTCCGACCAAAAATGTGGAAATTTTTGTAGGCTTGTTGACGCTGCTGAAACCTCTGGACTGTTTATAACACCTCCTAAATTCAAATCATCTCTTTGCGTTTCAATATTGGAGGATTTGCAATTGACTCATGTGTAGGTGAACGTGTTGTTGGCATTGTAGAGATCACCAAATTGTTGAAGTTAGAAACTCGAAAAACCAACGTCTCTTATTAAAGTTTGAAAGAATACTAATCTATTTATTTTAATAAAAATTATTGAAACATGAAATTTGGTAAACTGATTAAATAAAAATAAATATTACAAGTAACTTCAAATGAAATTTAACAGGTAAACATTTAATGAAATTTAAAATAAAATGTACTTATGTACGGAGTTTACCGCAATGGTTTTATACCACTTGTTATATATGTATGTTATGTTACGCTGGCTACCGGTCATGAAACCGGCTCACTTGGATAATAGAAAAGGTCCCGTTATGCTACCCGAATAGGCTGTAGGGAGATATCCCTACATACCCCCCGCCGTTTCGGACTGAACCAGCCCGATGAACGGATGAAGGAGTCCATCCTATCCAATACGCATTCCGACACTTCCGGTAATCCATTTAGTGTCAGTCTGCAAAAGTGATTTGCTCTTTTGTCAGAGCGAGCCGGGCATCGACAAAGAAAGTAATCGACACTCTCCTCCTCTTCCTCAGCTCTGCAACCTTTGCAGAAATCATTATATAGAAGAAGACAATGTCCTGTTAGAACAGCCATAAAGGTATGGAGCCTATGCCTCGGAAAGTCCAACAAGTTCACAGTCCTCCTATACTCATACCTGAGCCATGTATGCCCCGATATTCGACCACCTTTCCTGCGCAGTTCTTAGCAGCTGTCGTTGCATTAACTGCTTGCAACTATTAAGGGGAACACCGACAAATTCGTCTATATCCTCCTGCTGAAGGCGGGTACCAGATCTTGCCAGTTCATCCGCTATTTCATTTCCGAACACACCGTTGTGTCCAGCTACCCAGCAAAGCTTCAAGTCGGAATGTCTCGCTATATCATTTAGAGATAGCCGGCATTCCTGAACCAACCGAGATGTTGAATAAACACCCGCAAGCGTGTTAATGGCGGCCTTGCTCTCAGTACAGATTATGATAAGCTCCCCGTTTATCCTATAGTACCTCATCCAGTTTACCGCCTTTCTTATCGCAGCTACTTTGGCCTGAATGACGCTACATTCATCTCGTAGCTTAAAACTAATCCTACGTTGAAATCGAGGGATGTAGATATCACCCCCGACCCCAAACTCGATTTGGAACCAGTCGTAAAGACCATGAATACGTCCTCTGATTGATCTAATTCGACACTATCTGGGGACGCATTCGACAGATCTACGCTGAAATCCTTATCGATCATTGGGGCCGGTGAGCAGCAGTCTATTCAATCTGAAAGCCATCCTTCCAATTATCGATGCATGCCCTAAGACAGCATCCTTGCACATGCCATCTGCCTTTAACCGTGTTGCCGAATTCATAGCAGTTTCCTTGACCATGAGAAAGGCTGGTAGCCAGTGCAGCATAGTAAAGAGCGCCTTAGATGGAGTGGAGCCGGGTGCTCCAGTTACCATCAAGGCCGAAGTACGCAAAATCCTTTCGAAGATCTTGCAATTTGTGGACCTTTCTAGCGCTTTCCACCATACCTTCGTTGACCTCCAAAAGCAATGACTGTTGTGCAGATTTTAAACGGAATGCACTCCGACCTTCTATACCACTTGTTACATTTAGAGAAAATTCAACCTTTTGAGTTTGTTTTTCTTGGGCGGATATTATATCATTGTTTCTTAGCGGTGCAAAATGCTTTATTTTAAGGAAATTATGTAACATACAACCTCTGAAATTTGTTATATGATTTTCACCACACAGCGCACATTTTATATTGGTACTTTTGCTTTTTGTTGGACATTGAATATTTTTGTGTTGTCCAGCACATTTAATGCAAACGGAATTTTTCAGGCAAAATTTTTTTGGTGTGGCCATATTTCTGGCAGCTTGTGCACTGCAGGAGGTGAGTTAAGGCATATACTTTCTTATTATTTGGGTTTGATTTCAGTTCAATTGGAAACAAAGACAATGCTTTTTTTGTACCTGCTTGAAGAATGTTTTAAATATATACAGTATTTATCGGATATAAGAACATCTCATATAAGAACAAAACGCTTATGAGAAACATTTGCAAAAACACCATATCTTTTTAGTGATTTTTCTAACAAAAAAAGTTTCATGTAAGAAAAACGCTTATAAGAAAAAAACTGATAAAAGAACTTTTTTCTTGAACACCAAAACCACAAAATGTATAGAAAAAGAATTTATATAAGAAACTTTCAAGGGCAACACTGAATTTATGTAGTTTGCATGGACAACTCTGTTTTCTGACAGTTTTACAACAACAACAACGTTTTTTTTTTACTTTTACTGCTCATGAGAAGTTTTTGTTTCTTGCCTTGTAAATAAATAAATAAATAAATAGTACAAAATGAATTATGTATGTACATGTATTTACTACATAGGTACAATTTTTTTTTTCAAGTTGAAGTTGTCTAGTTTTTTATATCTATTTACTAAAGGGGTTAATAAAATAAAATTTGATTTGTTTTATTTTTCTATTTACATACATACATCTACGTATATACATAAAAAGGTAAAAAAGCTCGTATATTCATATAAGAAACAAATGCCTTATGGCCATAGCTACTTATATAAGAAATAAGTTTCTTATATAAAATAATTGTATATAAGAAAGAAACGCTTATAAGAAACTTTTTTCGTGGTTTTTTCAACTTTCTTATATCCGATAAATACTGTATTACTTCGTGGCCAAGCTCACTTGGATCGTTTTTTATTTCCTCTTTTTCAGCAGAATAGTGCATATTACGCAAATACACCTTGAATCCTTATTGTTCTTTTGCCTAGTACGTGCAATATTGTGTATTTTTATTTAATAATTTGGTTGAATTTTTACTCCATTGTCTTTTAGAACACGTAGCTCGAAACGACAATTTGCAATGAATTTAAAGCACTATTTAAGTTATTTATGAATTGTTAATTTTTTGGTTTCAGATTTTTTGTGGAGAATACGAACATTTTGCATGTCTATATTTCGTCATCATCGACAGACAACATTTCGAACCTGTTTAGTGTAGAATGTTGGCTTAATCAGTAGGATTTGAATGTTTTTTGCTCTTTAGACTTAACTTTTTTGTTGCTGTTTGTGTTTTCCGAATTTTACAGGGCCGAGGAACAAATATTTTGTGTTTTCTTGTTACTGATTTTTAACTTTTTTAACGGAGTATTAATTTCATGTAACTTACGTGTTGTTATCGGTATATTTGAGTATACAGTTGATGCTAATGTTGCTGACGCGGGAAAGGTGTTTAATTCCATTGTAGATGTTTGTTTTCACTTTCAATTTATAGCGGGAGGAGGTCTTAATTTAAAAAATACAATTTGGGGATCTAGATTAACACTACCGAAAGGAAAGAACCGTTTAGAGGCGTTCAATGAACATAATTGCATAATTGTTCAACACACAATACCAAAAAACTAGATCTGTCAGACTTTTTTCTGTGCTTAAATATACGACTGATGTACTCCTTTCGTATCATAGCAAATTTATATACTACATATAACAAGAAAGCCGATTGGAATGGCTTCATAGAAATCCTAAAGATAACTGATAAACTCTTAAAAGAACTGCCAAATAATGCACATGAATATTTAAAAAATATGTGGGGTGCCCCAGGGTAGTGTTTTATCTTCTGTTTTCATCAGATATTCAGGCTCCTACATTAAAACCCAATATGATAGTCACATTTCCTGATGGCACTGTCTTACTATCATCGCACGAAAATGCTAATTGTGCTACGCAAAACCTACAAGAAGTGCTCCATAATATGATTGAGTGGTTTCATAATTGGGGAATAAGAGTAAACAATGACAACTTTTTCAGATACAAAGGCGAAATACCTTGGCACGATCATTGACTCCAATCTCAGGTGGAAAGAATACATCTTGCAAAAAAAAAAATATGTATGTTAAAAATAGGTTCAGACTGATAGGGAGAGAGTCCAAGCTATCAATTCACACCAAATTCTTCATATGCAAGACAATTAATTATATCGCCAATTTGAAAGTATGGCTTTGAAATCTGTGGCACTGCAAGCACAACGAACTGCGACGAAACCAGTCTAAAATGTTGCAAACTTTTGCAAACTCAAAATGATACATTAAAAATCAGGATACACGCCGAGATCTAAAAGTCAAAACAGTAAAACAAGTCAGCCGTGGCAAAAGTCTTGAACATACAACTCGTTTAATACAATATTCCAACAGGGAAATAAGACAGTTGCCGGCTAATGACACCGTGGCACCTAGGTAGACTTAAGCAATATGAACCATCAGGACTAATTACCAGTTACTAGAAGGGTCAAGTCGGTGTGTAAAAAAAATGTATACATTTATATCACATTTTTATTAAAATGTGATATCAGTTATCTTACGTATTGGTTTGACATCATTAATACCCCAACTAAGTACATCCAATTACATATTACCACTTTCTAGACAGGTGTATTAAAATAGGGATAAAAAAACTTTTGGAGACATTTTACATATTGTTACGTTTTAACCTTTTCAAAACGTTTTCCGTAGATTCTTTAATTGTAATGAAGTTAAAACACTCACGTCCTCAGTTTACAATAATCAACAGTTCAACACTTTATTTATTTTAACACACTATACTTGTAAACACTTTAATAAGAACACTTTACTAAAAGAACAACACTTTCACTTAATCACTTTTTATTACTTAAGACACTTTACACGTTAGCGCAGCTAAAAATCGACTGACTTTTCAGCGTTAAGCTCAGCTGCTTTTATACTTCTAATGATCATTACTAGAACATGCTAGACATTTACAGAAGCTAATCACGCCACATCTTTAATGTGATGTGCGATGACTCATCATGAACAAAAGATATACACACACACCGACATACATACACGCGGCAGTAAAACTCAAGCACCTGAGCCGCGCACATACATACACACACGAATATTGTATCGTGCGGTGGTGGTTTCTTTTATTTCGCTGTTGTGCCTATTTATCTACACATGTGTGTCAGTATGTGTACACTCGCTGTGCTGCCGTTTTGTTTATCAACAAGTTTCTATGTATCCATGTGTGTATATACCTCCTGTGTTCATTTACAAATAATAACAAGACAATATACGCACATATAAAATAACGATGATTCAGTACGTTCTAGAGCAATCACAATCGGTCCGTTCACGACCAAATTTGTAACAATATTGTAGTAAGAGTTGCCAGTGTTTTTTGTTATTTTGAAATGGAAAATTTTTAATATTTTGCACCAAAATATATTAAAAGTGTTCTTTTTTTTTCCAAAATCAATTGAATATTAAAGCGAGCCCATTTGAACATAATTTTGTGTAAGTATACATAAAATTATGTCATGTCATTACGATGTAGTTTTTATTGGGAAACATCATTTCCCAGTTTTAAGATAGCAGTACAATATGAGTACACTTCAAACAGTGCAGACGTGCCGTGTTTTTGATCCGTAGTGTAATTAAAAAAAAACTATATAAAATGAAACTTGATTTAAAAAGTGCGAAAGGACAAAAAAAAAGAAATACAAACATATTAACACTAACGCTTGTTAATGTCTTTTCTTTTTTCCCTTAAAAGACTACCCATAAAAATTTAATTAAGCGTAATCAAAGTAATACAAAATAAATTCAGTCAAGTGCGAGGCTGGCTCGCACACTTAGGGTTCCGTACATATGCATGTGTAGTGTACGTATGGAAAATTTACATATCCTACGGGTCTTATTCACAAAAGTTATACTATGTGTATTAAGTTTTTATAAGTCAAATACTTTGTAGAAATCTGCCAAATAATAAGTTAATAAACATTGTATAATTATGAATAAACAAGTAAATATTTTAATGAATTGGAAAAACATAATATGTATATTACAATTATATTTTCATTTATGGTATATTGCGTTGTAAAAACTAATATATTAAATTATTTGTATAAAAAAATTTGGAGAATTAACAGTTCTTTAAAACTTAAATGAAAAAATAAAAAAAATTAGTTATGAAAACTTCGAAGCAGTTGTACTTGTTTGTTTTCATTAAAATATTATAGAGGGAAATTATTATATAAATTAAGTCTTGCTTTACATTATTTCATATTTGATTAAAATAGTATGGAAAACTCACACTTCAAAAATATCTGAATAGAAGAAAGAAAATATTACATATTTATGAATACGTAATGTTTTCATTCATGAAACTTTTAAAAGGGAATTTTTATAAAAATTATATATATATTTTTTTTTTTTTTTTGGAAAACCTACATACATATATTTCCTAAATATGAATTTTAAATTGAAATATATAATATATATAATATGATATTATTTTACATTTATCAAATTATTAATATTAAATTACTTAGGAATTTATTACAAAAAATTAAATTCTTCATCACATTATATCTTAATTGAACGTATTCTAAAATTTTGCTAAATTTGAAAAATATAAACAAATCTATGTATGTTATAACTTAAATTGTGTACGTAAAGGTTAATGGTAGCTAAATAATGCATCGAATGTGCCTGCATTTATTTCAGTGTTGCTAAATATGTTGTCTATTTGTGTGAAATTATTTGTTGTATGTTGTTTTAGTCTTGACTTTAAGCCTATATATTAAAAATATTTTTCAAGAATTGGGCTATTGTGGCTTGATATGAGGTCAATAGGAAAATCTGTGCAGATTATAGTTGGGTCCAGCGGCAGACTTCGGCTGTCTGCAAATATCAGTGCGGTTAAGGTGTCTAAAAAATTGTTTAGATCACATCGAGGAGATCGATAAATTGATTTCAAACGGACCCCATTGATATGAAGGGCAATGCCTTGGCAGTGTTCTTTTCCGCATGACACTTGAAATTTCCTTGTAGCAGTTATCTCAATGTTTTTGCTTTTATACGCAATCATGCCCATCCCACGATTTGCATTGTTTGAATTCGGGCCATGTGTTTCAGAAGCAGTAACAAAATTATTGATTTCACAACTTTGACATCATTTATATGTTTTCGTAAGGATTGTACATTTTGATAGATCACTTGAAATACATACATCAGATGTTTTGTGTAGATGAAGGAATCGGTAAACAGGTACGGAACTAAAGCATTTGCACGCATTCGACTCATTTCAATAGCAACTTGACTTTTTCTGATGGTGGAGACGGATTTGGGAACCCCTTCGCTCTTTCATTTATTAGAAGTAGTCGCTCCGAAGTTCTTGCTCTTGAGGATGCTACATATAACATTGATCTTTTAAATTGCGCATTTATACAAACAACAACTTTGTCCATCGTACATCCTTGACTTTTGTGTATCGTAATTGCTTCTGCTGGTACCAAAGGGAATTGTGTTCGACAAATTTGCAAATTTGATGCCTTCCGTTTTTTAACGATATAAGCAATACTTTCTAGAGGAGTCCAACTGTTTTGTAACCGCTCTTTATATTGATCTCCTTTTCTTTCATATATCTAGCTGAAATTTTTAAGTTTAGAGTCCTAAGCAGTCCATAATTTCGTGTGGTGGGCAAAGTGGAAATTGCTTTTAAAGCATGATTTTTTGCTGCTTCATTTGGCTCACCAAAAACTTCATCCACAGCAGTAACAATTGTTCCAGCAGTCGTCATTGCAGTTAGAAATTTCTCATTATTAGCGTTTACGAGAGCATTACTACTGTATAAATAAACTGCATCTTTGACATTCAATGGAAGATTTTCATTTTTGAAACACCTTTTGCTCATTTGATCTAAGTCCTCTGATGTCATTGCACCACCTGCTAAATTATTTAAACCAGTTGCGAATGATAAATCGTATTTTTGCGTCTTTATTGTTTTAAGTTCGTAGAGTTAGAATGAGCTCCACAGAGTATCACCAGCTAATGAAGCTATGCTTTTAGCGGTTTTTTTTTTTTAAATCCTGTTATCTCCAACTGAAGGTAATTGTCGCATATCACTAACGGCAATGATTGATATTCCTCCAAACAAGGAACTAGTTTGAAATATTTGCTGTAACCGACGATTAATTTGGTAAAATATTTTAGTTCCTACCATCGAAATTTCATCGATTAGAATGAGTTTCAGATGGGCTAATTTGCACGCTAGAGTATTACATGTTGAAGCTGATAATTCACCATAGACTTATGGTAACTGGCAAAGAAGTCCTGCTTGAGTAACTAGCAAAGAAAATGCACTATGCAATGTTTGACCACCAATGTTAAATGGTGCTTTCCCTGTTGGAGCCGTCAAAAGTATTTTGAGATCATCTGGTTTTGTACCAGGAGACAAATTAAAACTTCTAGCTTAACATTGAAATATGGTTGTTGTTAGTAAACTTTGCCTTACTCCTACCCCACCACTTAAAAACACATACATATAATGGTTCCCATCCAGGATTGTGAGTATTACTAAAATTATGTAAAACATGAGTTAAGAAGTCACGTTGGTCTACATTTAATTTTTGGGAAAGTTCCAAATATTTTTCTTACAGCATTAAAAAAAAGTGCTATAAATGTGGTGGGGTCACCTTGATTAGGTTCTACATTTCCTCCTGGCAAAATATCATGTGCAACATCAGCAATTTGATTTTCCTTCTCATATCCTTGCAGAGCATTTCTTCTATCTTTGCCAACAGATTCTTGTTCGTTGAATTTTATTTCAAACTCGACTTGTGTTATTGCCTCTAACAGCGCTTCAAATTCTTCAACACCACCAAGCTGATTGAAAACAATACTATTTGATTTTATAATTCCAATTTTTGACTGAAATTTGTATACAATGTCTACTGACTCTTGCAATAATTATTCTTCTTCATCTCTCCAAGGTACATATATCATCAGTTGCTCTTTATAAAACTGATCGTTGTGTAAAATACGACTGAAACGACAAAATCTAGTTACACGGGACCTTTGCCTGCGCTTTATAAACCCTGTGTTATTACGTTTTCTATTTCATTTTCATTATTGCTGTCTTCTGTCACTCTGCGCCGTTTATTGCCTTTTTTAGAAAACATGTAGTATGCAGCAAAAAATGCAAGAGTCATATCATTAAATTCTTCCGCGTATGTCACTGGATTTCGGATAATATTTTCAGCAATTGTGTTAGAGAAACCTTATGTGACTTTGGATTAGAAAAAAAAGATATTGTCGTTGTTAGCGATGGTGGCAGCAATATTGTCGCAGCAATGAAATGGGCAAAAATGAAGAGTTTGGGTTGTTCAAGTCACGCACTGCATCGTCTCATAGTACACGACATACTGCAAAATATAGATTTGACCGTATTTTCAAATACTGTAAAAAAAATTAAAGACCTTTACAGGTGTCTCAATTATAATACTGAAATTATTATCAAAATTCAAAATGTGTTCATGTGGGTGCGAAAATATCTCAGTTTTCAACGTTATGCATTGCATTTCAAATTTGAAACAAAATAACATTCTTACATTTATGTAACTTCTTCTTTTAAAGGAATCTGTCCACATATCTAGCACCAATGATATATGTTTTGGACATGATCTCTCTAAAAATGTTTTTATTGCAGTTCTGTACGCAAAGTAAACATCTTCCAAAGAGGCGAGACTTAGTGTGGTAGCGGAAGGCATCGACAACTTTGAGTTTAACATTTTTCAATAATTTGCAAACCCAGGTTGCTCCACGATATTAAATGGACGTAGGTCGCGGCAACACATTTCTACTACTAAAGGCGCATTTGCAAATTTTTATTTCTTACATTTATTCTCTAGGTCTGAGTCTCTACACAAAATAGTTTTTGTTCTCACTTCCGAGTGATCCGTTTTTTTTTTTGTGTTAATGTCCATAAAATGAATATTTCGCAGATGGTTGATAAGGTTTGATGTTGATGTCCATAATCCAAATCTGAAAACATTTAAGGAGAATTTGTATTTGGTAAACAATAAGAATAGATGCAAATTGAAAACCGAAAAGTACAGTGATGTACCAATCCAAATAAACGACGAGTTCATGGTGAAATTGTAATTTTGATCGCAAAAATAAGGACAATAATTCTTTCGACAAAATCGACTTTCAGCAGAAAAAATGTCGGTCCAATTTCCAGAAATTAATTTTTCGAAAATATTTCAACATTTTTTATAGTAAATGAACAAACATTATTACTTACCCCTTCAGCTGCATGGGAGTTCCTTCAAAACAAAGAAGACACATACATATGTTGGTTGCTGAAAACAACCTATTTATACACCACTAATCGCCCAAATGAGCCTCCTGCAGTCCTTTTATTCAGTGCTATTTTGCTTTTTTCCTTCACATGTTTTTTTGTAGCCACTAGTTTTTCATATTTTTGCAAATCGATTTGCAGTTCGCTGCACTCTCCAAAATCAAGTTCATTATCAGATTCCGGATCCAAATTAATCGGATTGTTTAGAACTTGAAAAAACTTGTAATTTTGGTATTTTCCATTTAATAAATATTTCCTTTCAACCGAGTCTAACTTTTAACGTTTCTCAAAATATACGCTGAAGTGTGGTGGAATAAATTTAAGCAATAAAAGTGCAAGTAATAGCCTTTTCACACTTATCAACATCTACCATCAATTTGCGATGATGTTGAAATTTCCCCACAACGAAATATACAGGGCTAAAAACCAACATCTTTCAACATCTTTATAAAATGTTCCTAACTCATTTTGTTCCACTCAACATCTTTCGATTATTTTAGTGTCATCACTAAAAAAATTACAAAATTGTAGTGGCATCACTGTAAATTTTGACATTTAATGACATTCAAAATCATTAAAAAAGAAGTTGTGTCCAAAATGATGTCTTCATGATCTTCTTCCTACAGCAAGCTTTTTATGGATTCTATAGACTGCATTAGTAGTAGAGATTGTTCTTGCAAGCTAACTGCTAATCAAGGCAGATTAAACAGGTAAAATCACTAAAACAGCTGCTCGTTGTTTATTAACTGCTTAGTGTCAAAAGTTTGTTTACAAGCCGTTTAACGTGCTCTGATTTCTAAGAAATGTGCAAGTGATTTTGTAGCTACTGTTGAAGAAAAAGTAAAATAAGCCAGTGATTTTGCTTCTTTTAGTCCATCGAAAAGTAAAGTAATAATTTTTAAGTGGTTTAAATCAATTTATTTTACGAAATTTGTGTAATTTCGTTTTTTGTATACACTCACAAACCAGTTTAACAAAACAAATGAGAGAAGAATTTGACAGTATGCAGTTATTTTTCTACCAACAACTCTCGTGTATTTTTTTTTTTTGGTCTGCTAGTGCTTGTACCTAGTAAATCTGCCTTGCTGCTAATCCTACTATTATTTCGTCTTCAAAATCTATTTATATTATATTTTTATTGTCTTTAATGCTAAACGTGGCTTTATTTATTTTGGCAGCTGTGTATGTACACTGTTGGACAAAATAAAGTGCGGTTCTGTTTCTTCATTAATTCTGTTTCTTCATTAATTCTCAATATTTTTTATCTCAGTGTATCATTTACTCTTTGTTTATTTTCCCGTTATTTGTTGGAATGTCTCAATTATTTGCATAAACACATTGTAATTTTTAAATGCCTTTCATTCGGCTTTCTGGTGTGAAAATATTGAAGTGTAAAAAAGTTTCTGCGACATAATAAAGTGCGTTTTCTCATAAATCGTGAAATTTATTATATATGCCTGATTTTTTTAACTAAAATTTGTGGTAAGTTATTAAAAAAAGAATAAATTTTAGTAAAGTACCTACCTTTTTCATTCAATGTTACTTAAGTATATAAAAAATAAGCCTGATCCTACACTTTTCCGAAATGACGCTCTTAACAGAAACCCAAAAAGATATGTTGATGCAAGATCGCGAAAATGGGGCGAAATTGAAAGCCTTGACTTCCAAGTATAAAATATCAGATTCTGGGGTCAGAAAAATAATTGCTTTATATAAAATAAGGAAGTCAAATAAAAGTTTGAAAAAATTATGTGGCAGAAAACGTAAGACGACGAAGCTTGAGGATGATCATATTGCAATTCTAGCAAAGAAAAATTCTTTTACAACAGCTAGAGATATAAAAGAGAAGCTAGACTTAAATATTTCGACTCGAACTGTCCAAAGAAGACTTAATGAAAGCGGCTTAAAAAGTACCTTCGCTAAGAAAAAACCTCTCCTACGAGAAGCCAATAGAAAAAAAAGATTGGTTTTTGCAAAAAAGTATATCAATATGCCTGAGTCATTTTGGAACAAAATTATTTGGGCAGACGAGTCGAAATATGAACTAAAAAATTGGAAAAGAGTGTGGTGTGAACCAACACAAAGGCTGAAATCAAAAAACCTCATCCATACTGTAAAACATGGTGGAGGAAGCCTCATGGTGTGGGGATGTTTTTCCTCTTCGTAGACTCGTTAAAATTGACACCAAAATGACTGGAGAGCACTATGTAAATATTTTGGAAAAAAATCTGCGAAGGAAATGGGCTTGGGGGAGTTTATCTTTCAACAAGACAACGACCCCAAGCACACGAGTAAGGTCGCTAAAAAATATTTTGAAGATAATAATATTGAAAAATTGGAATGGCCTGCTCAAAGCCCAGATTTAAACCCCATAGAGCATCTTTGGGCTATCCTAGATCGCAAAATCCCGATGGAATCCAGGACAAATATGCAAACATTTTGGGAAAAAATGCAAAGTGAATGGAGGGCAATTCCAACAAATACTTTAAGGAACCTTGCGCTAAGTATGCCGAAAAGATTGAGAGAAGTCATAAATAATAAAGGAGGAGCAACTTCGTACTAAATTTTGACGTTATTTAATATTTTATAATATTTTTTAGTGAAGTATTACTTTATTTTGTCGCTTGAAATTCCTTTTGTGCCATATAGTTTGTGTTAGAAATAGAAAATAAAGAAATAATTCAATGTTAAGTTCTTTGTTAGATAAAATGTTAACCGAATTAAAAATAAAACTATAATTTATAAACATTTGAAAACAATAAATATATGTTTTAATCAAAAAAATAAAAATAATTAAAACCGCACTTTATTTTGTCCGACAGTATATATGTGATGTTAGATGTTAGCATGATACAACTAATAAGGTAACCTTTTCGCTACAATAAGAACAACTTCAATTAAAATAACATGCATTTTGTTTTTGTACAACTTATGCAAACTGTCAAAAAGACGCCACTTCTACATTTACAGAAGAGAGATGCACTGAGCTTATGCGGATTTGCTATCTCGTTTTGGCTGCCTTTCATCTCTGCATTCTCTTGGCAACCTAAAGTAGTCAGACGATTAACGGTTTAGCTGACGAGGCTACCTTGTTAGTTGTATCATGGATGTTAGATTTTGTGTGTGAACGCATGTTTCACATTTTCAACATCTTCAACACGTTCCACGAAAATGTTGAAAAGTGTGAAAAGGCTATAACGTATTCTGTTGCTACCAACAATGAAATACTATTAAACTCAACTTCAAACAGAGCTGCCAGAAATTTTTTTTTTTTTTGAAAAATCGTCAATAGAATCGGACTACTAAAACTACAAAATTTTATCCCTTGATTTATAAAAATTACAACAGGGTTAGAAGACTGTTGTCAAATAACAGTCTTCTAAGTTTTTGTATGGAAAATCTGTCAAATAAGAGCTTTATAAACCTGTTATAATTTGTATGAATTAGACGGTTAGTATATTTTAAAACTTTTATTTAAAAATGTCTCCAAACATTTTTAATGTTAACTTATGGTACTAAATCTATACATACGTACGTATGTATACGAAATAAAAGAGAATAGTTTCGATTTATTTCGTTCGCATAGGTTCGAATAAATACATTCAAACCGAAAACAACATTTTAATCTTGTTGTTAGTTTGAATGCATATATGGGAACGCAAGCAAACGAATAAAGTTGAATTTACTTAGTGAGCCAGGCAGAAAATGTCAGCATTATTTATATAAAAGTGATACTAAAAAGACTCAAATAAACAAAGAATTGAATTTGGCATTAATACAAAATATTTTTTTTCTAAAAACAAATTGTAAAGTACTATTAATGCGATGCGTCAATTCAAACTGAAAGTCATACTGTTGTTTTCTAAAATCATCAAAGTTTTTAATACATTTCAATTTCTAAGCTTCAAATTTTCAAACAAAAAATTCCTGCAAAAATTTGGACACACGAAAACACGGCGTATCAGCAGTAAATTATCGCCGATATTGATATATCGTCAAATCAAGAATATTGCCGATATATCGGTTAATTCCTAATTTTAAAAAAATTTTGAATATAATCGATATACTCTTTGGGAATCACATCTTTTCAATTCACGAATTTTTTTCCAAAAACTGTATAATTTTAGTTCTTCGTATCTAAAAATTACTTTGAAATATAAGAAGAGGATAAAACGTAATTTTCAGAGCAAAAATGGTCATTTGGCTAAATTTGATAATTACGATAATTTATTACGATAATTTATTTATTTATTTGTTTATATCCTGTACAACAAGATTCAATCTTATATTTAAAGTACAGGAAAGCAATATTCACAAGTTGCAAAAAAGATCACACATTTGAATAGACAAAAGTAAATAAATAAGATTACAATTTATTATACTAAACAATTATATTCTACTGCGGCGCAAAATAATCAAACAAAAATTGCTTAAAACTATTTGCGTTGCTATTAAGTTGTTGAGCTTGAGGAAGACAATTCCAAAGGCGTGCTGCATGTATGAAAAAATGCCTTTCAGATACAAGAAAGCGATGGAGGGGAATTATGATCTTTTTACCTCTAAGTGACCTGGCAAACCTAATATTATTGCTAAGATATTGTGGAGCTTCCGAATATATAATCTTATGTAAAAGTAAGAGTGCGCGAATATTCAAAAGATCATCAAATGATACACCGTATAGCTTTGAGGAAAAATTGGACACATGGTCATTTCTTCGTAAGCCAAACACATATCTTACAATGTTATTATATAAAACATTCAGCTTTCTCTTACTGATGGAATCGCAATTTGCAAACAGTTCACAACCGTACATTAAGCCTGGAAGAAGATAAGATTTTGCAATCATCTGTCTAATATTGAGAGGTGTATAATATTGTGTTGACCAAAGACAACTTAGCTTCCTATAAGTTTGACCTACCAGAGTGTTGACATGATTTGTCCAATTGAAGCTATTATTGAAAATTAGCCCAAGGTTTTTGGCAGCATCCACAATATTTAGCTTTACCCCATTTATTAAAATGTCAAGACCAATATTGCAGTCAAGTTTTCTCCTACGAATTATTATGCATTTCGATTTATTAGGGTTTAGGCAAAGACCATTTGCGGTGGCCCAGCGATAAACGTTATCTAGTTCATTATTGAGTCTCCCAATTTTTTCGGCGACAGATTGTACTGGACTACTCAGATATAACTGCACATCATCTGCGTACATATGAATATTGCAGTGCATGAGTTGTTTTGGCAGATCATTTACGTAAATTGCGAAAAGCAGTGGTCCAAGAATTGACCCTTGAGGCACACCTCTAGATAAACCTAGCGAGGAAGATTGGGCATTTTTCCAATAAACGAATTGCGAGCGATTTGAAAGGTATGATGACAAAAGCCGTGTTGACGTTTCAGAAAAATTAAAAAAGTGTCTCAACTTCATGGACAACATGCCGTGATCAACCGTATCAAAGGCTTTTGAATGATCAAGAAGGACCAAGAAGTTTAATTTGTCTTCATCTAAATCGCGTCGTATATTTTCAGACACATCCAGTAGTGCGGAAACACAGCTATGATTTGTCCGAAAACCGGACTGTTTATCGAACAACAACTTATTATCATTTATGTATGATGACATCTGAAAATTAAGAACTTTTTCTAGGACTTTAGAAAGATAACACAGTATCGCTATTGGCCTAAATTAAGAAACAGTTTTTTGTATTGGCACTATTTTTGCAATTTTCCATTTGGACGGAAAGGTGCTAGTCATTATAATACTATTAAATAAGTGTGTTATATAAGGCAAAAGTACAGGCAATAACATCCTTATAAATTTTGGATGCATGTTATCGCAGCCCACCGCATTCGACTTAATTAAGTTGAAGCAGAAAAGGACTTCAGATTGACTTACGCAAGAAAATTGAAAGAGACTACTAAGGGTTTCAGGGTTGTTAGTACGTGAAATGTTGTAAAAGCTCTTATCAGCTGGCACCAGAGGTATATTCGTGAATGTTCTGTTAATATCTTCAACATCTAACTGGCAGTGGTTTACATTCTCAGTCCCACCAACCCCAATTTCTCTAATACATTTCCATCTCTGCCTGGTACCAACCGCCGAACTAAAACGCCTGTAACAAAAAAAATATCGAGTAAAGTTCTGCTTGTTGATGTGTGATGCGTAGGATTAACTGTGTTAGTAGGAGTTAACCCAAGAGACAACATACTGTCAACTAATATAGATTCCATCAGCACATTCGAATTGAAATCGCCTGATATAACAACATCACAATATGAAGTGGCCACTGTTTCCAGGGTTAAGAAAAAATTTGATAAGCAAATTCTTTTATTTGGCCTATAAACACATCCTACCAACATTTTCTTACCATAAGAGATTATATCGACAAAAATGAACTCAACTTTATCTTCATTAGGTAAAGTGTTGGTTGAGGATTTCAGACGAACTTTGCATGAAATGTTCTCCTTTACAAATATAGCTACCCCGCCACCATTACCATTCCTATCCTCTCTAAATACCTTATACCCACCGAGGCAAAAAATACTATCTGGTGTCCAAGGTGACAGCCAAGTTTCGGAAACGCACACGATGTCGATGTTTGAATTTTCAAAAACATATCTAAATTCATCGACTTTATTGTTCAAACTTTGGGCGTTTATATGAACTATTTTGAGACCTTTTTTTTGCTTGGCTAGAATCCCAACCATGTTCATTGTTATGTCTTTGGAGTTGCTTCCTGGAGTAGAAAAGTTATCCAATACTATACTCAACTGCAAAATAAAATGCCCTAAATAGCAACGCAAAAAATACATTTTTTATAAAACAAAAAGATTGACATTGTAGTAAGCAACAAGAAAATAATAATTGACATAAAATTAACAAAAAGTCAGAAATAAGTAAAGCATAGAGAAATTTATCAATAATGTTAGTTACAGTCCAACGATAAAAGGCCAAGTTTGTTAAGTTGACTTTAAGTCCGAAAAAATTGCTTCAGTTGATCAGGAAAATCAATTCTGATAGGATCATCTTTGTCGTATTTCTTTATATAAACAATACCACGTTGCGTAAAAGCAGCATACATTTGATCATGAAAATCGTCAAAATGACAATTTATCGTCATATCTGGCAGCTGTGCGAGCGTAAATAGTACATACATATGTATACAAAAGATCCACATTTCGACATCCCTCGAAAAATCCATGATGAGTAGCAATAACGAACAAGGAAAAGTTGCCACGTCATCATTAAAAAGGAGAAAAAAAATGAATTAAAATAACAACCATGATACAACTAACAAGGTAGCCTTTTCGCTACAATAAGAACAACTTCAATAAAAATAACATGCATTTTGTTTTTGTACCACTTATGTAAACTGTCAAAACGACGCCACTTCTACATTTACAGAAGAGAGATGGACTAAGCTTACGCGGATTAGCTATCTCGTTTTGGCTGCCTTTCATCTCTGCAATCTCTTGACAACCTAAAGTAGTCAGTTGATTAATGGTTTAGCTGACGAGGCTACCTTGTTAATTGTATCATGATAACAACTATGCATTATAACTCAAAGTTGATATTTATTTCCAACCGGTGCTAACTAAAATTATGATCGGCTCCTTGCTGTCAGCCGCTAAGTTCGGCGCCTTATTTTAAGCCGATAGAAGCCCCGAAATTATTGGCGGCGTGGCTAAGCCGGCTGCGGCCGCCACGGCGCAAGTCCCTGACTATTTCTAGCAGAATTCATACCAGGTGGACTTGAAACACAGGTGATTATTTTGTCTTCTAGCTTTTTGTTCACTTTGAAATACATGTATTTTTTTCATTTTGCAGCAAATTCCCTTGCACCCACCTGGTATGAATTCGTCTCGAGCTATTTATTGTTTTTTAATTTAAGAGCAATTAATTCATTGAATTTCATTTCATTACGTGTGTGCTCATTAGCAAATTTTGAAGAAGATATATATTTACATAAACGAAAATTTTCAGCGGTTCAACAAAGCCATTCGGCAAATATGCATACAAATTAGATACATATGTACATACATATATGCTGAAAAGCTTAAACAGTATTTTCAACAGATGGCATATCAGCTAGCAAGGCAGATTTACTAGGTACAAGCAGTAGCAAAACATAAAAAAATACATGAGCGTTGTTGGTAGAAAAATGGCTGCTCTATGTCAACATCAGCTGTGAATTGTTTTTTTAAACGTGTTGTGAATACATACGAAACAGAAGTGGTGCAGAAGGAAATTTTATTTAATTAATATTTATTTATACAAACAAAATCTATTGAAAAATTAATTTTGAAGGTCCGTTGTCGCATACAATTGCAACAACCGGAAAATTTATGAAATGTAGTGCTGAAATAATTTGAAACAGAATTTCAACAGTCATTTGACAGTCAAAATTGTAATATATTGGTTGCTTCCAAGATTTCCGTAAACCTCGCGCCATTACTACTTGCACATAGTTTGCAGGTTTTTGCACAATATCCCGAATTGCATCATAGTCGAAAGTCTCCATCACCTTCATTTCGTCAAAGGCCAACACGCACAATTTATCATCACTGGCCATATCCGAAATATTTTTCATAAAATCAATGGCAGTTGTTATCAACCCCTCATTGATTTGAATTTTGCGACACCATCGGTGTAATGTGGCAACGTGAGGTAGCGGAAAGCCTTTCATATATAAGTGATTGTAAGCTCTAAGCCCCGACGCATGCAAGCATATTGCTTCAGAAATATCCTCCCATTTCCATTTAATATCAACGGGGCACATTAGCTTCCTAATCTGGCCTTTCGAAAATATTGAGCTCATTTTGTCTACTGCTGCAGTTGTCTGTGCCAGTTCCAATTCCAAATCTTTTATGCGTGTTCTCAAATCGCACATTTTCTTATACTGGGATTTCTTTTCTTCTGTGGCATCAAGAACTATAACTGGGCTATAGAATCATAAAGTAGTTTTAGAATTTTCATGTAACTTTTTATATGTACATATGTATACCGTCACTCAAAATGCAAAACGTACTACGTACATTTTTATGACAAAAGAATTTTGAAAAAGGGATGACAAAAGGATATTATTCTTTTGAAGAAATGTTGAGGTGAAATGAAGTTTTGCATTTTCTCTGGCTATATATATATTGACATGAACATACTCTGTTTGTGTTGCCTGCTCCCTGGAAGTTTTTTTTTGCCTCTATAGGAAAGCCAACAGTTTGTTGGTTGGTGATTGCACTTCTGTTGACATTAGGCACTAAACTTTTTTGTGAAAATCTAGCATTTTCATTACAGTGAGTAAATGTTGAACTTCTGTCGACATTCGGCACCAAACTTTTTTGTGAGAAACCAGCATTCTCGTTATTGTGTGTAAATGATGGCCTATGTTTTTCAATACTCAGTTATAAGTGCTAGTAACAAATATTTTGATTTTACTTACAGTACTACTCTTGTTGAGCTGCTATCTGTAACTTTTTTTTTGCAATACCAATGGATGGTACAGCATTGGGCATCAAGAAAACTCTTCCTGATCTCACAATATCGGCTGGTGTAAAGTGATACTCACAAACATAGGAATTTGCTTTAAACTCAATTTGGCAAATGTTGCTCCATTGTTGTCGTCGTCGTTCGTCTTTTGGAACAATAAAGAAGCTTCCATTTCCATTTTGCTTCTTTTTGCATAATACACAACAGCGCATTTTATAAAATAAAAAATTGTTCACAAATACGCCTTGTTTCTTTTTTTATTTGCACTTTTTTCGTAAAGTAACACTCTTTACTTCTTTATCTTCACTTGCATTAGAAATTTTATATTGTAAACACTAGAAATTTAATAATTTAATTTTTTCTTCAATAAAAAACACATAGCACTTGCAGTTTTCTCAGAAAATATAAACAAACACTAAACCGCTTGTAAACAAACTTTTGACAGTAAGCGGTTAGTAAACAATGAGCAGCTGGCTTAGTGATTTTACCTGTTTAATCTGCCTTGATCAGCTAGCATACGCAGGAAATTAGTCAAAGACTAAAAACAGACTGTTCACACGATATGCTAAAATTGCCAACATATATTTGTTGGTATTGTTAACAAATTGTTTGCAAACGTTGTTAAACATACTTACGTATGCTGGTAAAGATTTTGCGTTTACACGATATGATGGCACTTAAACAAATTTTTCAGCATAAATATGCTGATTCAACATATTGTCTTCTTATTGTCATTCCAATTTGGATTGATCTGTAAAAAAACTACATAAGCATTGTAGGCGAATATATCCAGCATATTGTAAAGTAGCGCTTGAGACCATCGGTTAGTTCTCCTTTTGCATGTATAAGTTCTTATGAGCTCATCTAATGTGTCGATCCATAGGGATTTTGAAGCTTCACCTTGAGATCCCAAAAGTGACGTTTGAAAAGTGGCCATATCATTTGTTTGGCGGCCAGTCAGAAGTGAGCAGTAAGGAAAACAAACATAAATACTTATATACATCCATGTCCACACACATTTATATACGCACCTGCACACATTCATCCACATATATCCATCCATACTCATGCATGTATATATGTACATACATAGATTCTCTAAAGATGTTGTAGCAGCTGTAAAAGAGTGCACGGAAGGAATCAAAAGCCAATCACAATCCCTGGAGGCTATCAACAACGCTTTGGCACTTAACTTAAAGTCATGTTTGAAAATTTGTTAATTATTCCATTCTTAACAGTTTGAAACTTTTGAATTCTTTATATGACCTTAATTTTTTTTATTGTTATAATTTTGTTTTAGCTCTGCCTCACTTGCATCACTTGACCTAAGGCCGACCAGATATTTAATAATATAATTTTTAAAATTAAAGGAAAAATTAAGAAAGGAATTATTCTTCAAAAAAATAATTTGTATTGCCCCAATTCACAAGCCTAATTGCATCGTTTAACGTTGTGTATATGGAGGGCTAACTTCAAACACAATTGTTGTATTCTCACATAAATTACTTGTAATTTGTTTCTTGTTTTGAATCTTTGTGTTGAAGATTTCTTTTCCCATACATTACCGCTTTAAAAACATAAGAAGTAAACAATCTTGTTTGTTTCTTTATTGTTAAATTAATTATTCAAGCTTCTTTGTTTTTCAATCAAAAATATTCAGTTAAAGCTTTGAAGTGTTTGAAGAAGGTTCGTATTTTCAATTAACCATTAAAGCTTTTTATCAAAGATCTTTGAACTGGTAAGCAATACATACATACATGTATATCCATTTTAAAATGCCAAGTGCATTTCGTAGAGACATAGCTCGAAAAAGAAAAGAGTTTTTAAATAGAATAAATGTCCCAGAAGTTGAAAAAAGAAATAGACTTCAAGTGTATTTCACAGTGCGGACTTAGAAGATATGGTATATGTAAGTCTTTTATAAATAATGTTTTGAAAGTTAAATATTCATATATACATACATACATATGTATATCGTCACCTTAAAGACCAAACAACCTATAAGCAGTTTTCAAAAGTTTACAGGAGAGAGAAAAAACGTTATAAAATTGGAACAATATTGTACCGAAAATTATATATTATGATTAAAATGAAACCAGAAGTATATATCGGTTGAGAAAGCTTTGTTTTTCTAAACACAGCTTATGATATGGCGCTTAGGTTATTTGGAATTGTAAAAACCTGAAACCAAACAACCTACCAGCAATACTAATTAGTATGAATAATTAGGCATTCCTTTCAACACATGATTATTATTTACATTAAATAATAATACTTATAGTTTCTCTTACTTGTTTAAACAAAAAGTGCTTAATGTTTGCTTAAATTACACTATGCAACAAAATTAAACTTTTATCATGATTTTTGATGATTTATTTTCCTCTTTATTTAGTACGTCACGGCCTTTTAAAATATAATTTTTTTAATTGTCCTAAAGTTTTTGATTTTTAAATAAAATTTATAGGTGGTTTTACAAAAAAATCTACTTTTTTATTTATTGCAATGTTAATAACTAAATAAAAAGTTAAATTAATTATATTAAATAAAAAGAAAACATTTCATTAAATAAATCTACCGCAAAAAAATTATTCAAAAGGTATGTTATCATAAAAGTAATGGCAGTCTGCCGGAAGCAAAGTTTTTAAATCTTGTAAATGTTGCCATTTCTTTTTGGAGATTTTTAACCTTTCAGAATGTAATAACTTAGGACGACGAATTTCAAAACGTGTAGCAGATCTTTGTGGTAAAAGCTGATAATTGTCTTTAATATTGATTTTGTAATGTATAGATCCTGTTGGGTCGTACGCCAAAACACGAATCATGTTCACTTTAGGGTCCCCATTCTTTTATCCTAAAAAATAATTTTATTTAGGTAGAATGAAGTTAAATGGCAATAAAATAAAAGAAATTACCAGGACGGATAGAAGTGTATCGCATTGGAAGATTTTCATAATCCTGGAAATAATCATGGTATAAGTGATGAACAGTAAGTGGATATGGATTTTTTCGAGCATCTTTCATTAGCTCAATTAATTCAGAGGGCAAATTAATATTTTTATTATTGATTTTTCTTTGTATTAATGATTGGGTGGAATCGCATTCCATTTGGGTATGTCCCACGACTAAGTATTTATGCTCAATGGTAACATTATTTTCTACACAAAACGAAAGTAAGGCATTGGACAACACAACATTTCTGTTTTGATAGAAGCACCCATCAGAATATATTACAAAATGATGTACATTTGGCGTATTGAGCATTTCTTTTTTTAAATGATTTACTATAATTGTGGCGAAAGTAGAGGCAATTAGATTTCCTTCTGTTTCATCCCATACGTAGTTTTCAGACTTATGAGTTATAACATTATAAATTGTTGTGGACCTGGAGTTTCATTTTGTAGTACGATGCATTTGCCTTTAACTGCGGTATTAGTTTTACGGCTTGCATATCCATGCATAATAGCGATAGTAAACCCTCCTTAGCATTTTCAATATCATGTTTTTTTTCCTCTCTCATGTCCTCTATTTGCATTCTGTGAAAGTCGTATACTTTTTGCAATATATTTTTTGACTCAAACGATACACAGGTGTCACACATATCGTTTCTAGGCTTAAAAATTGAGCAATTTTTTTCTTCAAGACATCCATGAAATTAGGAAACGATACAGGTGAAATACCATTTTCTTTTTGCGAAGCACAATCTTGGGAGTAAACTTCATACACAGATGCATAAGATTTAAAATCTGTTTGGAAATATATTTTTTTCGTGTACTGACGTCGGTAATGCGATTCTAATTTTGGGATGCTTTCCAACCATTTATTTAAATAATTTAAACGAACCTCATACTCCTGGCCCTTTTTTGTATTTCTTTGTTTTTCAGCTTGCAAGATTTTCTTATTATCAGGTCCCAGTTGAGCATTATGAAGTTCACAGGAATTAATCCAACCTCTTACCATAGTTTCCGAAATTCCGAGGGTTGACAAAAACATTTTACGGCACACTTGATAGCGCTTTGTTTTGTTGTATAAAAAGAACGCTTTTGAATTTGAGCGTCGAGAATTTTCCACATAAGTCCTCTTTTTGGCGAAAACGTCAACAGTACTGGTTACGTAAAGTTTTTTCTGGTCCCATGACATCTGCCGAAAACGTTGAAATATTTCTTCACGTAATTTTTCAGAAAAAATAGAACAATGTCGATTTGAAGCCTTTTCACAACATTTTGATGTGCACCCAGGTTTCATTTCTCTTGGCTTCCTGCAAACGATTTTGCCTTTTGAAAAACCTTCATATTCTTTACCGTTCATACGATTTTTCTTTCTTCCTTTTTTTTGTTGACTTTTTTAGGAACTTGCATATCTGCCTCAAGATTATTTTCATTTATGGAATACATTTTATTACGTTTTAACACCTTTTTATGTTCTTTTCACTTCTAATAATAAATAAAATGTAATAAAACACAAACAACAACAAATCAAAAGTAACTGTGTTTAAAAAAAAAAAAAATTCAAATAAATGATTACTCTGGGGGCTAATTCTGGCAATCGTGATCGAAATTGTATTCGATTGAAAGATAATTTCGAACGTACTTTATTTTCTAATTCTTTTATCCGATACTGAACGAATCGATTTTGTTTTATAGTGTTGGACAAAAATCGCGTATAAATTCGTTTTACAACACTAAAAATGCAAATAAAAAAGGTAAAGAAACAATATTGTGCAAAAGAAATTTGTTGCTTGTGTAAAAGAAATTTGCTGAAAATTAATATGAATCCGGAATTCTTGTTTTATTCATCTTCTTCCGAATCCGACGAGAATCAAAACGTTAACGTCATTCGAAGAAGAATACGCCAATATCTCTTTTTGGGCATAATTTATTTTTATTACTGTTGACCTAAAATAAAAATTTATTGATATAATTATGTTTATACATACAGTTAGGGACATAACTATTTGTACACCTCATATATTACGTAAATCTTTATAAATGTTCAAAGTAAATAAAAAATTTAAATGCAGTTTCATTTTAAATTCATTTTTAGTTACTTGATCTTAAAAAAAAAATATTAACTTCCAACACATTATTAGAAATATTACTAAATTAATAAACATTGTTGGGACAAAAGTGTTTGTACACCAACACTATGCACAATGATTTGTACGTTGGAACTTTACTGTTTGTATTTTTTTTAGATACCGCTATATTGTTTTTTCGTTGAGAGTTTTTTTTACAAAATATCTGTTCAGTGTTAGAATTTTGCGCAGTAAGGAGGAATAAGCAATCCAAAAATGGGAAAGCGGAAGGAATTGAGCTTAGATTTAAAAAATTTAATAATAGACGAGTTCAAAAAAGGAAAGTCTCTCCGGAAGATTAGTGAACTTATGAGTTTACGTCATACGACAATACAATTTATTGTAAACAAGTTCAAAAAAACTGGATCTGTGGAGAATGAGTCAAGAACGGGCCGGCCAAAAAAGTTATCTAGGCGGGAAGCGAGTTTGGTATTTAAGGAAGTGGCTAAGAACCCAAGAATAACTCGAGCCAAATTAGCCGAACAAGTTGCTAACACGTCAGGAACAACTGTTCACCCAAAAACAATTGGAAGAATCCTACATTCTGGTGGGTACGCAAGCAGGATTCCTCGCAAGAAACCATTAATTAGCCAAAAAAAACCAGAAGTTGCGCTTAGAATTTGCCAAACGCTACATTGACAAAGACGAAGAATTTTGGAAAAAAGTATTATTTACTGATGAAACCAAAGTAAATCTTTTTGGAAATGATGGCAGAGGAAAAGTATGGCGCAAACGAAATAAGGCATTAGATGTGCAAAATTTGATCCCAACAATAAAACATGGTGGTGGAAGTGTAATGATCTGGGGGGCAATGGCAGCTAGTGGAGTAGGCCGGATGGTGTTATATGGACCAGCACTATTATAAACGCATTTTAGAAGGCAATTTAAGGACTTCTGTCGATAGTTTGGGTCTTGGCCAAAGTTGGATATTCCAACAGGACAATGACCCAAAACATACTGCGCGATCTGTGAAGGAATGGTTGCTGTATTATGCACCAAGGCAACTCAATTGAAAATAATATACATATTACTGAAGATATTCAAGGAATACGGGGTGTACAAATATTTATGTCCCTAACTGTATTTGTTTTTTTTAATTCGGTACTTACATTTCCTATTTTATTATTAATGGATTAAAACATACAAACAACAGGGAACAAAACATATCTTTTTGTTTGTTTCTTTCTACAACACAAGTATAAATAAACAAATGAAATTATATTTCTGTATGTATACTTTTATTTATTTTTGTTTTGATTGCAAAAAAAAGGATAACTCGAATGCTTCTTGCGTTCGAGTAAAAACTCTCATGGTTGCTTTCGAACGTTCGCTTGTAATCGACTGCCATCATTACAAATTTCGATACCTTTTGCTGGATAACGAGTGACAGAATACCAAAAGTAAAAAAAATCGCACGTTCGACTAAAAACTCGCTCGTATGCGATTGCCAGAATTAGCCCTCTGATTTCTTTAGCGTGAGTGCTGATAGGTTATTTGGTTTCAGAAAATTGTACACTTGCTGATAGGGTATTTGGTAATAGCTTGGTTATTTCTAATATTAGAAGTTTAAAATTTTGCATACATATGCTTTATGATATAGGGAATAATATTAAATAAAAAACTCAATTTTGAAATATGTATGTTCAGGGGAGAGTGGGAAAGTAGGTACTGGCAATTTGTCGTGCGTTTGGCCGTCAACGACAGTTTCTGAGACATGTCGAGCAGATGGTCGTCTACGACAATATCTGATACATTATCATGAATTCGAATTCGGTGCCCTTTGTTCGAAAAAGTCGTCAATATTTGTTCTGCGCTGTCGGCAATGTGTCGTCGAGGTTTTAGAAAGTGTCCTGCACACAACATTGATCAAGAATAGACGCCAGGGCCAACTGGGTACAATATATCTATCTATATGTATGTATATATCTATCTATATGTATGTATGTATTTAGGCCGATAAACCATATAGTTGATGATAACTCTCTAGCGCTGCAACCACGTGATACAATGTCTGCTGGATTATGTTTTGATGGAACATGTCTCCAACAAACATCTCTGGTGCTATTCTGGAGTTCGGATACCCGATTCCCAACGAAACAATTTAAAGTTGAAGAGTGAAGTTTAAGCCATTGAAGAACAATGTTTGAATCGGTCCAGAAACAAATTGATGATACAAAATTTTCCATTTTGGATTTTATTTTGTTCCATGTTTTGCTTAGCAATACGGCTGCACATAATTCAAGTCTCGGAAGTGATTGTGCCTTTATTTAGCAATCAACAAATTTATTTTGTAGTTGCCTTCGTGCAAAACTCGAAAATAAATACAGCAGCCGTATGCTCGTTGAGAAGCATCAGCAAAACCATGGATTTCTCCACGTGTTTCTAAGCTTGTGAATACATAACGAGGGATTTCGATTCTTTCAATATAAGGAAGGTCTTCCTTTATGTCGAGCCACAAAGATTTTAAATTACCGTGAATGATGTCATCCCAGTCGAAATTTTGCAACCATATTTATTGAAGTATAATTTTGCACCGTATAATAATAGGACTCAAAATTCCGAGAAGATCGTAAATGTTTGAGACAAGTGATAAGATAGACCTTTTCGTTGGCTCGTTGATATTTGGTAGCTCAAAACGGTAGCAAAATATATCTTGATTCGTTTTCCAAGACATATCCAAAGTTTTTGTTACCTCATCTTGTGCACGTTTAATACTGACTTCGGTTTCAGGGTTTGCATTAATGTCGCCGCAGTTGCTGCTCCATTTGGCCAATTCTAATCCATGATATTTTAGAATTTGTTTCAATTCTGACTTTTTTACCTGCAATGTCTCAATGTCATTAGCACCAGTAAGAATGTCGTCTACATAAATGTCTTCTCGTAAGGCTTTGGACCTTGAAACGGAAATGTTGAACTATATTTATGTGCAATCAAAAACAAACTGCGAAATGCTAAAAATGAAACAGAGGACAAACCGTGTGTAACCGTGTTGAGCTGAAACAAATTCAAAGGGTCTTCCTTTTTGTTTCTCCACAAAATTAGCTGATATTTACGATCACGTTCATCAATCTCAAATTGCCGATACATTTTTGTAATATCAGCTGTGAGGGCGAATTTATTTAAACGAAATGAAAAAGGGTGGTGATTAGATCCTGCTGAATAGTGGGACCCACCATTAAAATGTCATTTAACGATTTAGTTGATGAGCTGCGTGCAGATCCATCAAAAACGACACGAAGTTTTATTGTTGTACTCTGTGGCCGAAGCACACAGTGATATGGAATTATAGAGTGCGAACCTATTAATGGTTGATTATAAGGCGACATATGACCGAGCGACAAATATTCGTCCATAAACTGAACATACATATTCTTCAGCGATAAATCACGATCTAAGCGCCTTTCAACAGATATAAAACGCTTTCGAGCCATTTCAAATGAGTTACCAAGTAGCTCAGGCGATTTTTTGAAAGGTAAACGAACTCGTATTTTACCATTTGGCTTAATGATAACATTTTTGACGAAATGTTGTTCGAAGAAGCGGTAAAGTTTGAAGGTGTGTTAACAAACTCTTCAATTTCCCAAAATTTTCTTACCGTGGAGTCAAGCGAGTCTTTATCAGACCCAATTGCTAAATTGCACGTAAGTGGAGCCACAGATGATTGGGATATAAAACTTCCACCCACAATCCAACCAAAAATTGTATGTATTCCTCAAAGTCGGCTTGCCATCTCCTAGTGAAATTTGTCGTTGAGTCAAAAAAATCCAAAAACATTTCGGTGCCAATGAGCAAATGAATTCGCTGAGGCTCCCATTGAGAAGTTTCAATGTACTCACCAGGCTGTCGTGATGAAATAGACTTCGTGACCGCGAACTGTGACGACCATTCAAATGTGTTTAGACGAGATTTTATAGTAGCATAAACGAAAGATCTGATTTTTGTTCAAACCTCACCGATGCCGGAAACTTCTTGAGTAAAAGGTTGAAATTTGAGATTTAGTTTCTTAGCGGTCTCTTCCGAAATAAAATTTATTTCTGAACATGAATGAAGTAGGGCTCTAACTGGTTGAAAAACGCCACAGGTGTCCTTTATTAAAACGACTGCCGTGGGAATTAAAGCTCTTAAATGCCCTGCAAGGCCCATATGTCATAAAAGATGTAGAGTTGTTGTTTTCTGAATCGATTTGGTTATTTATTGGAGTGTCAACTGGCTGAGTTGTATGAAATATTTTATTTGCTGATGGCTCAGCGTTTACTGGACGATTATAGATATGCGGAAGGGTATGGTGTGACGATTTGCATACTCTACATCGAGACTTAGATGGACATTTCGAAACAATATGTCCTTTGTTGAGGCAGTTGATGCAATATCCGTTACGTTTTACAAAAGCAACGCGCTCAGAAACAAAAAGATTCGAAAATGACGAACAATTTGATATATTGTGTTCTGTCGAACTACAATAACAACAACTTGAACTTGAGTGAACGAAAGTGTGGGATGAACGATTAAAATTAGATTTTGGTTTCGCGCATTTTGGTTTTTCGGACACATCAACCTTTTTTGCATGGCTTTGCAGGAACTGGCTGCGATAACTTAAAAGTTCATAAAATGTATCCCAGGAGGGTAAGGATTTAAAATCTTGTTTCTCATCGTAATTTAATTTTGTATCAGAATCTAATTTGGACAATGCAATATGAATAAGTACACCATTTAGCACTTCTATTTCAGTGCCAATGGACAGCAATGAGCCTCGAATTGCCGAAACGGTGTCTATTATTTTCCTTAATGATTCGCTGTCACCCTTTGCTATATTAGGAACACTAAACAAATCGCTAATATGTTCTAAAAATATAAGCACCTTGTTATCATACCTTTCTTTCAGCCTTTTCAAAGCCTTTGGGTAGTTGGATTGCGTTACCTGGTATGGTTCCACCACAGCCAGCGCAGGGCCGGATAAGCAGTTAATCAGATAGTTAAATTTGTCGATATTTGAGATTGTTGAATTATCATTGACCATATTGTTGAAGCTGGTAATAAATCGCTCATATTCCGCATACTTGCCATCAAATTTTGGTAACTTCAGTGAAGGCAGACGTGACGAAGGGGGGGGGGGGGGGTGGGGGAACTGCAGAAACCGATGCATTCATGTAACTGGTCTCCATCGATACTGAGCTACGATGAGGCTTCAAATATGCCATGATTGTTGCTTTAGTGCTGATGAATAAATCCTCGTTGTCACCTCGTGCATTGTCGGTAGGACAAAGGTTTTCGATTTTGGTTTGGATATGGCTTAATTGTTGAAAATACGATTCTAAAATTTCTAAGCGGCATTCTAGAATTGTTGCATTCGTTCTTTCGCCATCCTTCTCAACCTTTTTTTTCAAATTTGTGATGTTTTTCTTCATGTTTGCGCGACAGCTCAGAGTTACGTTGAACTTCAGATTCGTCCTTTTCCACGTTGTTTTTTATTTAACACAAACCAGCAACCAAAAGATTTGTTAGAACTTCCAATACACTTTCGGTTCGTTGCTATGTTTTGTAGGCTACTGACAACAACTTAACAATTTTTGTATATTAACGAACCAAGAGACAATAAAATTCATTACTACTATTGTTGTTGTTGTTGATCAATAATTAGCTACAATAAATGAACAAACACAGAAAAAATTCAACTGTTTTACAAAATTCTTTTGGATAAAAACAAATTTAATGCATTTACAGTTTCAATAGGCATAAATTATTTGAATTCAATTTTATTAGGGTGCGATCAATAAATGAATGTGATATGACCCGACATTGGCTTTTGAAACTAGTCTATAGATATTTTGTTTCCTTCTCGTATTATGAATGCATCAACATAAGTAGGGCAGCTTTCAATCTTTTTCTATTTGCATGGTGAATTGGATATTTCTATGAAATTTATTTAGGGCTTTGAGAATTTCCTCCACGTTTTGTCTATTCGTTATACAGAATAAATCGTCGATATACTTGCTTAAACACTTTGGCTTTTTATCTTAACTGTCAATTACTCAGTCCAGTAACTCCCCCATAACTAAGTCCGCGATTACTGGTGAAGCTGGTGATCCCATTGGCATGCCTTTAAGCTGTTGGTAAATAAATTCTTTGTATTTTAAATATCTATTATCTTTTATACAAAAGTTGACTATTTCGATGAAGATGTTTTCAGGGATTGCGGTAAAATTCTTAATAGTTTCCCAATTATTATTAATTATTTCCACAGCTAAGTTAATCGGTATGATCGGGAACAATGAAATAACATCAAATGAAACAACTACTTTATCATGCGAAAGGTCTACATCTGATAACTTGTTTCTAAACTCAACAGCATCTCTTACATTGTATTTTGAAGCATTTGTTAAATTTTTGAGCATATTTACAATAAATCTACAAAGTGTACGGATGGTGAATTTATCCACGAACAAATTGGTCTCACAGGCATACCCTTTTTATGGGTATGCCTGCACATATATTCTGGGTGCAATAGCAGTATGGTTACTTAATCTAATTTACTCATTCACATTTATTATTTTAAGTTTAAACACTTTTTCCACCAGTTGATTGTTGTGTGTTCGTAGCTTAGTCGTCGTAAGCGCCTGTACGTGCATCTATCACACAAAATGTTTTTCATTTTGCTTTCATAATCTATTTTTCCATTGCAACTGTTATATTACCCTTATCCGCTTTTAATATTAATATATTTTTGTGTTCTCAAACAATTTTCCGTTTGTTCCACTGTACTTACTAATTCTCTCTCTTTGGCAACCAGTGATCTTTTGTTAAGGTAATTATCTATTGTCACTAGTATCACAAAAACTTGTAATTATATCTGTTTTGATCAGTTAGTTCAAACATAAAATATCGCACTAACTTATGGCAGGAAGAATCACAGCAGCCTTATTTCTTCGTTCTATTATTCTATGAATTTATGACAACCCTTTAAATTCCCTAATTATGTCGAAAAAAAAAATTAAGTTGGCTGTGTGAGAAGCCATAGAACAAATTTAGAGAACTCCTTTTTATTCCCACCCTTAGAGAGAAATAAATTGTGTTTTTTTTTCGATGTATAGAGCTTCAAGTTGCAACAAAACAACAATTGAATTATTCGATTGACATGAATTTTATTTATCCGAAAGATAATCTGTGGCATTACATTTTAAATATGATTTCTGGCATATGGCCGCTACGGCTGGCGTGGATGTAGTCCAACCTGGACCTCTAATTTTCGATGACTTTTTCCAACATTTGTGGCCGTATTTCGGTAATAACACGGCGAATGTTGTATTCGTAAGTAAGTATTCTACTTACTGTCTTTGTACAGCTACCTGGTATTGAACTGCTGAATTTTTGTGCTACTTGCATTAGGTACTGAAAGATAGAATTGCAGAATAACCAATGTGACCAAAGTGAATAACTCTGGATATCATAAAAGTACCATACACCTGTACAATTATTTTTATTAACCTTTTAGGCCCTTTTTGATTTTTTTTTTTACTTTTATTAGGCTAGGAGATATATATATACATATATAGATTACCAATTTATCCCTTTTTTTCTAAGAAGTCTAATTATTGTTTTACTTCTTTCCTGCTCTCATCCGTCTCTGCAATTAAAAAAGTAGCCACATTCTGTTTTACCCCTTTTATTAACCTAAAAATCAGGATCTGAGAAAGTACCAAACACCTGTCCACCTATTTTTAGTAAGCTTCTACTCCCTTTTTGAAATTTGTTTGTAGCTTGTATTAGGCCCGGAGATATAGAATGACCGATCTATCCATTTTTTACCCCTTTTTGTCGGCTGAATGTTTAAAAATTCAAAAATTTGCTAGCATTTTTAAG
This sequence comes from Sturmia bella, assembly GCA_963662145.1. Taxonomy (NCBI): domain Eukaryota; kingdom Metazoa; phylum Arthropoda; class Insecta; order Diptera; family Tachinidae; genus Sturmia; species Sturmia bella. The sequence continues at coordinate 30,209,743 of OY759170.1, forward strand.
ACGTTTTTCTTAGGAGTCTAAATCTTGTTTTACTTTTTTTCTGCTCCCATCCGTCTTTACAATTCAAAAAAGTACCAAAATTCTGTTTTTACCCCTTTTATCCTCCTAAAACTCATGATTCCAAAAAAGTACCTTACACCTGTCCGATTATTTTTAATAGGCTTTTAGGACCTCTTTGAATTTTGCCGGTACTTGTATTAAGCGCGGAGATACAGAATAACTAATTTTGCCACTTTTTTATTTTTTTACGCTTTTTTCTCCCTCAATGTTAAGAAAGTAAGAACTTGTATTATCTACTCGAGATTTTGTTCTTAGGTATGTAATTCTTGTTTTACTTCTTTCCTGCTCCCATCTGTCTTTACAATTAAAAAAAGTACCAAAATTCTGTTTTTACCCCCTTTATTCCCCTAAAATTCTGGATTTCAAAAAAGTACCTGACACCTGTCCGATTATTTTGAGTAAGTTTTATGTACCTTTTTGAATTTTTCCGGTACTTGTATTAAGGGCGGAGATACAGAACTACCGACGTGCCCTTTTTCCCCCTAAATGCTTAGAATGCAAAAAAAAGAAAATTGCAAAAGCTATCCAACGTTTTGTTCATAGGAGTGTAAAATTACTTCCTCCTGCTGGCATCCGTCCTTACAATTCAAAAAAGTACCAACATTCTGTTTTTACCCCTTTTATAGCCTAAAATTCAGGACTCCCAAAATGTACCTGACACGTTTTTGATTATTTTAAGTAGCCTTTTAGAACCTTTTTGAATATTTCCAATACTTGTATTAGGCGCGGAGATATATAATTACAGGCTTATCCCTTTTTTACCCATTTTACCCCCTAAATGTCAAAACTTAAAAAAGTGACAAAGTTGTATCGAGAATTTTTCAATGGGTATTAAATTCAGTTTTTAGTTTTTTCCAGTTTCTATCTTTTACATAGAGATATACAATTAAAAAAAGTGCCAAAATTCAGTTTTTACCCATTTTATCCCCTTAGTACTCAAAATATCAAAAAAGTACCAGATACCTATCCGTTTGTTTTTACCATACTTTTGGGTACTTTTTAAATTTTTGTGCTATCTGTTCAACGTCCGGAGATATGGAATTACCGATTTTACCCGTTTTTACCGCTTTCCCCATGCGAATTTCCAAAAATCCCGCCTTAGTGGATCCATACATCACAAGAGCTGCCCACGTTCGAAATTTGATTACTCTAGCTTTAGCCGTTAGGGCTGGGCGATGATGACCCAGTCAGCCAGTCAGTCACTTTACAATTTTGTGTATATAGATAGATTGCCAAACCAAACTGAGAATAAAACACTTGACAGCTGTTCAATCGGTCGCCATCTTCAACAGTAATGCCAACTTAAAGTTCTATACATCGAAAAAAACACCCTTTATAATTAGCTTTATTTTAATATTTTATATGGGTATAATTTGCTTGCCTTTTATTTCAACTTGCACTCATATTTTAAAAAAGAAATTTTATTGAAGATAAACTCTTGCGTTTTGACTGTCTTTTTTGGTTTACTAATCTTTCAAGCAGTCCAGTTCTGTTTGCACAGCGTTGACTTTTTTAGTTTAATATGTAAAAAACACAGTTGCAACGCTTAGTAACTACTGATTAGGTTTTGGGGAGATTTCGCCAAAATCTAAAAGGAGTAGATTTCATTTTGTATTAGAAATTGAACCAAAATCACAAAATACTTCATTTTGCCTAAGTGTAATGTGTTAGCAACGAAACCGAGTACTGGTTTTTAACTATCTGATAGTTAAAAATCAGTACTGGAAGTGTCCAAAAATTCATCATGGTGCTTTACATATAGTTCCTAATTAGAACGAAGTAGGAAGCTCTAAAAAGCATGCCAAAACATGAAAATGCTGTAATGTGATTATTTACATTCATACACAGGAATTTTACACGTGGGGATTTTTTAAGTTTTTTCTTTTTTGGATAGCGAAAAAATTAACTTGGCAGGGCTGTCAAGGCAAAATTATGATTTAGATAAAAACGAGTTAGCCCCAATTTATACGACGAATTTTTAAGTATTGTCTTTTTTATTTCAAATCTTCTGTTATTAAAAAATCCACACATGAACAGCTTATCGCTTTCTCGCATATACATATATATATATATATATATATATATATATATATATATATATATATATATATATATATATATATATATATATATATATATATATATATATATATATATATATACATATATATCAATAAATCTATTATAAAATGAATTGAGAAATATATGATGAAAACAGAATTCGTGTTCACTTTACCAATACGCTTGCTTCACCACACCTGTCGCTAACAAGCAAAAAATTACATTGAAAATTAGACGTTTTAAATATGAAAGTGTTAATTGGGTATACGAAACAAGTTTGAGTACTTTTGCACATACATACATAGTATATTGTGTTTGTATTTAATATTTGTATACCTTCAAAATATCATCTTTTAACCGACATTGGTTTTCGGGAACCTATTATAAATTGCAATGAAAACAATAATTGATTAAAGAGAAAATCGGTAAAGAAAAGTGGCTTGAATAATCCCACTACTTATACCAGTGCCTATAGACAAACACTTAAAATTTTAGTTTAAATCTGTGAAAATTTGAATCACATGTAGTAAAACACCATAAATCAGAATGTTTATTTGTCAAAATCCAGTGCACCACCAAAAATACGAATTGTTGTAAATATTAACATACATATGTATGTATCTAATGTATGTTTGCAAAAAAAATTGTGTTTTCTGGAAGAATATTAAGAAAATTTTGTATGAAAAATTAAATCTTAAGTTTGACTTATTCTTTTAATGCGCTTAAATATCTTTTAATTAATTCATTGTTATTTAAATTATTTTCAGCTTCCTAAAGGAGCAACGTGGCCACTACTCTTGCTGTTTTGTGCTGCACTTTACATAAATGGTAAACATCCCGCAGACAAATTCTGTATTTTAAAGAAATTATACGCGTGAAAGAAAAATATCAAAAAATAATAATAATAATGTGTAATATTCATATTTATATTCCTAGGGGCTCATTCAGAGGGAAGAGTTGTGTGTTATTACACCAATTGGAGCGTCTATCGTCCAGGCACAGCGAAATTTAACCCACAAAATATTAATCCATATTTGTGTACACATTTGATTTACGCATTTGGAGGATTTACAAAAGACAATCAAATGAAGCCGTTTGATAAATATCAGGACATTGAGCAAGGTATGTATGAATGTACATGTGTACATGTCCAATACGCATTGTGCATGTGTGTAATAGCCTAGACAGACGGCAGAGTTAATTTGCATTAAGAGCTCACAAATTTGAATTAAAATTTTACGGTGACAGACGACGATTTCTGCATTTATTAAACAGCTGTTGTTTGCTATTGATTTCTTGTTTTGGCATTTAAAATATTTACTTAGTCCACTTTTACATATAAAACGGATAAAAAAAAACAGAGTGTAAAATTTGCAGGTATGCTGTTGATGGGAAATCAACATTTATTTTCAAGAAAGTTAAAATTTCTTTTAATGAAACTGCTCCATAATACAAAAATAGTACGTGCACTAGCAATCACGAATTTAAATTTGTTGCAACAGTTAAAACAGCTTGCCTTTTTTGTCTATGATTCCATTTTATCTATTCACAATAGTAAACAAAATATCAACAGCTGGCGGATTTCGACGGTGCTGCCATATTATGTAACTGAATTTAGTATAAACGCAGTTTGATTTTGTGCATTTATGACAGAGCTAAATTCACATTCACATGTAGATAATGCACGACTAAATGCGCAAAATGGCCACTAATGCACATTAACACTGTCGTCTGTCAAGGCTATAAGTAAGAGAATACATGTAAGCAAACTGTATGTGATGGCACAATAAAAGATTAACGGCTCAATTACCGATAGCAACTGAATTTAGTTGCGTTGCCAGCAGTTAAAAATGTATTGTAGAAGGCAACTGGTTATAACAGCTGACAACCCGAATTGTTGCTTTTGGGAACCAGCCACTTTATGGTTTCTGCCTGCGTTTTTAAGAAAAATAGTCGAAAAAATTAAATAAATTTTTAATTGCCCTATATAAATTATTTTAGGTGTATTTAGCTGTTATTGACCAAATTTCTATGAAATATCTTTTATAAATAAGCGTTTTTCTTCGCATGGATATTTCTTTGTTCCTTATTTTTCTTATTACAAAAAAATTTTTTTTTACAAAAATAATAATTGTTAGTCTGTAAAGAAATCGTTTTCTATAGCTCTTTGGCAAGCTGGCTATATGTAGTTACTATTCACAACACAAATTTTTTTTTTTTTTTGCCACGAGATCAGGAAGGAAAAGTCATTTCATGCATTTGCAAAAATACAAAAAACTTGAGCTTCTAACTGTATGGTTTTGGTTTTTTAGGTGGTTATGCCAAATTTACTGGTCTTAAAACTTACAACAAGCAATTGAAAACAATGATTGCTATTGGAGGCTGGAATGAGGCTTCATCTCGTTTTTCACCGCTGGTGGCCAATTCTGAACGGAGGCAAAAATTTATTAAGAATATTTTAAAATTTTTGAGACAAAACCATTTTGATGGTATTGATTTAGACTGGGAGTATCCGGCTCATCGTGAGGGTGGCAAGCCACGCGACAGAGACAATTACGCTCAATTTGTGCAAGAGTTGAGGGCTGAGTTTGAAAGAGAATCCGAAAAAACTGGACGCCCACGTTTGCTAGTTACCATGGCTGTACCAGCGGGTGTTGAATACATTGAAAAAGGTTATGACATTCCAAAACTAAATAAATATTTAGATTGGTTTAATGTGCTCACATATGATTTTCACTCATCTCATGAGCCATCTGTCAATCACCATGCCCCCTTGTATTCCTTAGAAGAAGACTCTGAATATAATTATGATGCGGAACTGAATATTGTAAGTTTTCTGAAAGAATGAGAACAGAAAACGTTGTTAACAAAAAGACTTCTTTTCAATTTCAGGATTATTCAATTAAATTCTACTTGAATGCTGGTGCTGACCGTGATAAGCTAGTTTTGGGTATTCCTACTTATGGCCGTTCTTTCACTTTGATCAATGAAGAAAGTACAGAAATTGGTGCGCCAGCTGAAGCTCCGGGAGAACAAGGCGATGCTACACGCGAAAAAGGTTACTTGGCTTATTACGAAATTTGCCAAAATGTAAAAGAAGATCCTGAATGGACAGTTGTGCAGCCAAATCCCAATGCCGTGGGTCCTTACGCTTATCATCGCAACCAATGGGTTGGCTATGATGATGAAGCTATTGTGCGCAAAAAGGCTCAATATGTTGTGGAGAACGGCTTGGGTGGTATTATGTTCTGGGCAATCGATAATGACGACTTTCGCGGCATTTGCACAGGCAAGCCATATCCGTTAATTGAAGCTGCCAAGGAGGCCATGCTGGATGCTTTAGGGTAAGTTTAATAAGAAAAAATTAGTTTGCTTTCAAAAAGCCACGTTTTTCGCAAAAACCCTGTTTTTATATCTACCAAAAATTTAAGAAGTTGTAATGGATATACATAAATACGTTTTGGTACAGTGCAACGACTACACAACGCAACTTGGCGCGTTATTATGGCACTGTAGCCATTTGATCACAAAATCTGACAGACCATATATTGTATCCGCAACAAAAATGTAATAGCAAGGTGCAATTTACTTTGCACCTTGTACTGGGGAACTGCCAGCAATTTGCACCGGTAATTTATGTCAGTTTTCTTAGTTATTTTTTTCTAGCTCAAAATAATGCCGAAAAAGATAAACACTGTAGCTCGGCGAATGAATGTCATTCAAAATAATTTTTATTTATATATGTATATTCACTCATGATTATGGAGGAATTTTCACCAAAAACACTTTTTCGAGTTGTCAGCTTCACGATGAAAGCCTAATATGTGGGTGTGAATTATGACATAAGCCTTTATGACATATGTAAGTCTTAAAGGTTTGGTTCTTGCCAAAAATACAGGGATTTCCAGTATGTGCCCCGCTAGCAAATTGGTAGTCGATTACAAATAAAATCGACTTATAGTTCATCCCTGTCGGACATTGAGTAGTCGATTACTAAAATAATTAACTTTACGTTAACTTTTATGGACTAGCTTCAAATTAGCTACAATACAATCGATTTGTAATTCACTTTTTGTGTACTGGCTATAAGCTAGCTGAGACGTAGTGCAGAGTTAACCCAAAATTCAAATAACAACATACACACGTACACGGTAAATAACTCTTTAATTAAATTGCCTATTGTCGCATTCGTTTTAAATGTTGCGATGGCTGAGGGAGTATGTTGGCTGCGCACCAGTCTTGAGGCTTAGTGGTTCGATTCCCACCAGAGGCTAACAAAAAAAAGGAAGTAGGATGAAATTTAATTTAATAAAATATAATATTACCACCGAAAAATGTAAAATCAGCCATGATTTCTACATTTTTTTCTGTGGGTACTGACTTTTAAGTAGCTAACTTTAAGTTAGTTGAAAAGTAATGCACAGTCGGACAATTAACTACCTCATAGGACATCGTAATGTTAAAATAGTCAGTCATCTCCATTAAAAATAATCTAAGTGTCAACCACCACCAGCTGTAAAAAAGTCAGCTTATAATTCATTACTAGTTAACTGAGTTGCCGGCAGGGTGTGTATTCGACTTGCCAAATATTCGCCTACAATTTGATATTCGAGCAAATGTCCCACAAATACATATGTATCTACAATAAAATAACATTAATAATCTTGTGTATCCTTCACAAAAGTTACGTTCATATACATATGTATGTATATCTATTATTTTGTCAGTTTGAATTAAATACCAATGGTCAACATTTTCGTTTTACGCACTTAAAAGACTACTTTCTCACCAGCTTAACTCTTTAGAACCGAAAGTACTCTTAGTTCTTTTCCTAAAAACATCGGTTTGCGCTATAGCTCGCCTACATGTATGTAACGGGCTATCCATTTTGCGGTTTCAAAAGTAAACGTAAATAAAACACATACGGCCTAATTCATAAACACATTATAAGAGTGTTATAAACAACTTATGAGCAAAAATCCAGAAAAGTGTATTCATAATCGATTTATAGCTTATTATGCTGTTTATAACCATTTTATAAATTGGATATTTTTATTGTGGCCTCTACCCAACTATAAGCGTTTAATAGTGAAAATTGTTGAATTGAGGATTTTTTATTTGAACACTATTTATCAAATTTTTTGCTTCTTGAATGTGTATATGATTGCATTTCATTGTTTCTTACACCAAATTATCATTACACATTAAACTATGAAATTCGAAAATATGTACATACATACATATGTACTTTAAATTCTACGAAATTCTAAGAATCAGTAATATACAGTCATAAAGACACTTTAACCCTGCAAAAATCATCTCATTCTTTTATCAAACAAATTTTTCTTTAGTTTTCATATACATAAATTACAAATATTTTGACGAATTATATCCATACAATACACAAAGAAATACAGACCTACATACATACATACATACATATGTATAGTACTATCTCTATTGCAAATTTGAATAGACATGTACATATGTATGTATACATGCATACACATACATATCTACGCACAAACAACAGTAGCGATCCTGCCTGTATTTACAATGTATACACACGCATTGGCCTCTACTTACATAACTATAAGCGTTTGATAAAGAGACATTCGTTGAGTTGATGAAGAGTTGCGAAGAAAGAATTCATCAATAAATTAATTTTAATAAAAGATATTAGCGAATTAAATAATATTTACCACTTTTCATTATGTTTTCATGAAAAATATTTGCAAATAATTATAGTGCTACACAAACAAATGCTAGAGAGTAAGTAGTCGACTACTTTTGGTACCAGTCGTTAAGCAAATGTGTTTAGAAACAATTTTTTTTACAATTCAAAGCCTTGTATAAATTATTTTTTGATTCTAATCCAGTATGAATTAAACACCTTCTACATATGTTTTTATATTTTTATTGCGGTTCGATTAGTAAAGTTTATTAAATAATATTCGTGCTTTTTATTTTAGTGTTTCCATTTAATTTCTACTACGTATGTAGAACTTCCAGTTTATGGCAAAAATTATTTGCTATTTATCTTTATATAATTTCTCAATTTAAAGTGTTGTAGTTTCTTATTCCCTTTTACTTTTTACATAAATTTTTATTTTTACTTCTCTACTATGTAGAATTTTCAGCAAGAAACTTTATCTTCAAAATCGAAGTTATTTTTAAATTTTTTGTAATACGAAGCACGATAACTTATTAAAATCTTTTAACTTTCTAATATGTAGAAATTTTAGCAATCAATTTGCTCTGAGAAAATCCATTTAAATCATATTTTCAATATTCAATTTTTTTACATAAAAATTTTTTATATAAAATAAAAACTTTTGTTTCAAATTTGTCTATAGTTTTTAATAGTGTTTTTTAATTTCTTTTAACCTTTAACTTTCAGTTTTCACTTTAAATTTTTTAATAATGGTTTATGTAGAAAACTTTTTAATTTCTTAAGTTTAGCTTTTGACTTTTTTTTAATTTTTTCAAAAGGCTTCGTGCGCAATAAATCTTGTAATGTTGCGTTTCATTAACATCAAATTCAACAATGAAACATCAGAATTAAAAAGTTTAAGAAGCGAGTAAATTAATAAACATCTTAATATTTTACCTAACTGTTAGTTCAATTGACAAGAGAGTGAGAAGTTAAAAGCAGGTAGAATTCAATTATTATTTTATAAGCTTTACTTAAAATATAATTCGCTTGACAACAAAATAACAAAAAAACTAAAAAAAGGAAGAAACGACAGCGAGAGCATGAAATGTGCTCCTCTTGTTTTTATTCAATTGTTTCTTGTTTTATGCAACTGTTATTAACCATAACATTTAAATCAAAATGTGATAGCAAAAAATACAATTATTACAGTAAAGCAATGAATTATTCAAACAAGTAACAAGTATGTTAACTTCTCCCTCCCTTTAAAATCAGTTGTCCTCAACTGACTAAAATTAACAATTCTTCAAATACTTCCTGATCCTATTAAAAATAACTTAACTTCTCCGTTTTATTCGTCTAGCTTTTATACAGTTTATGAAATGTTTTAAAGAAAATATGTATAATTAAATTATTTTATTAATCAATGATATTAATTTTTACTTTTCACTTATTTTTAATAAATACAAAAGAAATTAATTTTAGGTTTTTCCAATGAATATTAAGTAAAAAATATTATTTAAAGTAAGGATTTTCTTTTATAAGAAAGTTTAAGTGACAATTCTTATTTTAGGCAAAACTAACGAATATTGTCTTTGTGAATAATTTTGTTATCGATCTGTACTGTCGAACCCAGATCCTTCTGAATCTCCTTTTCTACATATATTTTACTAAATTTGTTCCCCAATCTTCTGTTGACTTTAACAAAAACTTTCTGTCCTGGCTCAAAAACTCTGCTACATCTTGTCCGATTGTGAAATTCCAAATCTTTCTTTTGCTTGTTAATTAATCTATTCTTTACGTAGATTCTCAATTCGTCTGCTATCGAATGAAATACATCTACCGGTTTGCGGTTTATGACAGAGTGTATGGTCCGGTTATATTTTGAAACTGATATAAGTATCAAGTCTGTAGTATCGTCCATGGAGTATTCCAATTTAACGCATCTAGCTATTTCTGATAGTGTGCTGTGAAATTTCTCGACCTGACCATTGGATATGCTATGTAAAGGGGGGACAGCTACAATATCTGCTCCATAAAAATTTTTTACTAATGTCCTAATTGTTTCAGAGTTTAAAGCCTTTTCGTTATCACAAACTATAGTCTTGGTATTTCTAAAAGTATTCAAAATTTCCTGGATAGCTGGCTTAATATCGATTATGGATCTTGAGGCAATGGGCCTTGCAATGGCAAATTTTGAAAATTTATCCACGCATGTCAAAAAGAATTTCCGATCTGTAGAGTAAATATCCACGTGTAAGACTTCGCCTGGAAAGGAGGGAATGGGTGTTTCAGATATTTTTTGTTTTTTCGGATGCCGATTATATTTTGCTTGATGACAAATCTTACAATTCTGAATAATCTGTTTTAATTGCTTTCGCATATTTGGGAAAAAATAATCCTGTAGAATTTGTTTAAAATTCTCACTCAGCGCACGGTGGGCTCTATTATGCTCATTATTCATGATTTCGAGCTGATCATCTACTCTAAAAACATCGGTTACAAATTTATCAGTATGAAGAAACTTTACTGACGGGTATGCAGTAACTAAAAAATGTTGCATTTGGGCTAAAATTGGTAACTCGCAGTAAATACCGTTTACAACATTTGGGTTTATAACATGTTTTAAATTTTCAATAACGTCTTCAATTTTAAAAAAAGTTACAGTGTGGCGAATTCGATTTTGGAAAATAATTTTTGTTTCTTTCCTGGTTTCTTGCCCCTGAGTCAGAATTATTTGATTCCGGAAACAGTTGATGGGATTTCCGACAGTCGGAATCACTTCAGTGTAAGAATCTTCACTATTTTGAGCATCCAAAGATGTGCTTGATGAAAAATGGCAGATCATGTTATTGTATTGCCTGGAAAGTGCATCAGCAACCACGTTTTCCTTACCAGGTTTGTAATGAAACGTCGGTGCAAATTCTTCAATGAATGCTCTCCACCTTTTCATTTTTGAATTTGGACTTTTTTCCGACATTGCAAAAATTAACGGCTGATGATCTGTGAAAATGTTCAGCCTGTTAACCCCATAAAGGTAGTTACGAAGTTTCTTTAAAGCCCAGACAATGGCTAGCAGTTCTCTCTCATTCGCTGCGTAATTTTCCTCAGTGGGAGACAGTGTTCTTGAAATCATTGTAATAGGGCGACCTCCCTGTGATAACACAGCGCCAATAGCTTGTCCGGAAGCATCAGTTGTCAAGTCAAACGGTTTTTCAAAATCCGGGTAAAGCAATAAAATTTCCTCTGATGCAAGAATTTTCTTCAACCTATCAAAAGCTTCCATGGCTTCCTTGTCGAACTTGATTCTAACGCTTTTTGACTGTCGTGCTCCTACATGGCCATTCTCACCTCTGAGATACTTTGTGAGAGGTTTGGCTATATCAGCGTAACCCTTCACAAATCTCCGGTAATACCCGCAAAGACCGAGAAAAGATCGCAAGCCACGTAGAGATTCCGGCACCGGATAGTCAACTATCATTTTTATCTTATCGGGACACGTTTTAATCCCCATTGTCGAAACAGTGAAGCCCAAGAATTCAACGGATTCCTTGAAAAACCTTGACTTTTCTAGTGAAACCCTCATGTTAGCATCATAAAGTTTCCCCAATATTTTTCCAATATCATCAATATGCTTCTGCTCAGAGTCAGAAAATATGATGATATCGTCAATGTAGACATGACAGCATTTACCTATTTCCTCACGTAATATATCGTCTATAGTACGCTGAAATATACTCGGTGCATTTTTCAATCCAAATGGTAACCTACAAAATTCAAACTTCCCGTTGTTTATGCTAAAAGCCGTTTTCTCTCTATCTTGTTCTCTTAACATAATTTGGTGAAATCCAGATTTAAGATCCAGGGTCGTAAAGTATTTTGCTTTGCCAAGGTTTGCTAGGATGACGGAAGTATCGGGTATTGGGTACTTGTCGCTAACTGTCCTTAGGTTCAATTTCCGAAAATCAATTACTAAACGCCTTTTCGGTCTGCCATCGCTGTCAATGCCTTTCTTGTCGACTACCCAAACTGGATTGTTATACGGCGATCGAGAAGGTCGAATAATTCCATTTGCCAACAAATCCTTAACCTCCCTATTCACAAAATCTACCATCGCCATAGGATAAGAATAATATCTTGAGTACACCGGTTCTTCATTAGTTGTTCTTATACTAGCTATCACCTTAGTATTATATGGGAGAGCCTCATCAGGATGCGCAAATACCCCCCTATATTTTTCCAACAGCATAGAAAGTTTCTCACGAACAAACCCCGGGATGTCACATGAGTCTACCAAGATATGATTCGGCTCACTACAATAAAAAAACGATAATTTCTCTGCACCACCCTCGTACTGCAATATGCCTTTTTCCGTGTCAATTTGTGCCTTTATTTCATTCAAATAATCAAAGCCTATTATACCGTCAAACGTAGTTAGACAAGGAAGGACAAAAAAATCCGCGACTTTGTTAAACATCTTCAAAGGGAGCTTATGATAAACAAAATTTTCGCCATGAACAGATCTTACTAAAATCGGATTCTTTATACTAACAACATGAGAAGAGATGTTCAAGTCCTTAATATAGTTTTTTGATGATCCGGTATCCACTAGAAATCTAAGCCTTTTTCCCCCGAATTCCCTCTCGACATAGGGCAAGAGGGACTTGCGTCTAAAAAATTAATATGATCCTCCTCCAAATATTCAGAGCAATGCCCCTCGAATTGTGTCAAGCTTTCATTCTGACCATCTGACAAATGAAATATCCCATCTTCTCTGCCATGCACTAAATCTGGGCCATTGGATCTTGTTTGCCTTTGAGAGTTACGTTGATTAGTGCTTATAGTTCGCATACTCACATCCGTATCAATGGGTTGTTCTCGAAAATTACATGTTGGTTGAGATCCCTGTACTGGTCGAATGTTATTCGTAGAAGCTGTGCGAAAACCCGATGAGTTCCTCCATGGGGTGCTATTGCGTATCCAATTATTATTCCGGTAGCTTGGTGTGAGTGGGATTTGCTGCGGCCTCGGGCCCAGTCGAGCAGAGTTGTTTAGAATTTGTGGACGAGGAAAAATATACCCTGGAGCACTCTGGCTTAGTGTTTGCCTGGGGTTAGTTATTTGTCTGTTTAGACCCTCGTTAACGTTCCTTGCAAAATGATATCTGCTCCGATTCGTTGCCATCTCCTGCGCAAGAGCCAATGCCATAGGCATATCAGTAGGTTTGCACGAAAATAAAACATCACATAAAGGCTTATTTAAGCCAGAGACAAAAACACGGAGAGCGTCTTGTCTATATTTCTCATTCAACGATTGTATTAAACCTGCATTGCCACCATATGTCATTAAAGTCTTATTTATTATAAGATTGAGTTTTTCCTCAACTTCGTTATAAAAATCGGAAACGCTTTTTGATCCCTGAGTAAGAGTGGAAAGCTCTTGCTCAAGTGTGAAAACGGACCTTTTGTCCGCATAAGCAAAATCTAGCCTCTCCAAAATTGCATAAAAGTTAAGAACAGTATTATACGAACTGAGAATACTATCCGCCTTACCAGTTATTTTGTTTCGCAATATGGCGACAGCCTGGTAATATTTTGAGCTTCCAAGAAACCGTTCGTACAATTTGTGAGCAGTTATTGCTGCTTGCCGCCAAGACACATATTTGGATATTTCTCCTTTAAACTCTGGTACTGATTTAACTACATCTAAAGTCTCGCTGCATTCGATACCCTCAACTATTTCTATTTCCCTATACTGTTCTACAGCTACTGGTGTTTCTAAAGTTTTCAACCTACGTGTCAGTTCGTCCACAGAAGACTGAAACTCCCTACGAGTATGCTCAGTGGCCTCCCTAATAGCAGCCGTAACCAAAGCCTCAACTGTCTGAGGGTCCATATTTCTATTCTGAGTCTGGGTAAAACTTAAACTGTTTAAACTGTCAATTAAACTTTCAACATTCATTACAAGTACATATGTGTTTTGTTTTTATATTCCTTACAAATTGTTAAAATTGTAATGCTTTGTAAAAGAAACAGACTTTTAGGAAGTAATTTTGATATTTATACTTACAACAAAATAATAACACAAATTATTAGAAAAAAATTTTAGTTAAATTATTACACAATTGAATTTTTCGGCAATACATTTACTCTCATTTCCTTAGCAAAATAATCCTTCAGCTCAAGTGGTCTTCCTCGAAAATAAAGATGGGTTTACCTTGTTGGGCGCCAATTATTTTTTGATTCTAATCCAGTATGAATTAAACACCTTCTACATATGTTTTTATATTTTTATTGCGGTTCGATTAGTAAAGTTTATTAAATAATATTCGTGCTTTTATTTTAGTGTTTCCATTTAATTTCTACTACGTATGTAGAACTTCCAGTTTATGGCAAAAATTATTTGCTATTTATCTTTATATAATTTCTCAATTTAAAGTGTTGTAGTTTCTTATTCCCTTTTACTTTTTACATAAATTTTTATTTTTACTTCTCTACTATGTAGAATTTTCAGCAAGAAACTTTATCTTCAAAATCGAAGTTATTTTTAAATTTTTTGTAATACGAAGCACGATAACTTATTAAAATCTTTTAACTTTCTAATATGTAGAAATTTTAGCAATCAATTTGCTCTGAGAAAATCCATTTAAATCATATTTTCAATATTCAATTTTTTTACATAAAAATTTTTTATATAAAATAAAAACTTTTGTTTCAAATTTGTCTATAGTTTTTAATAGTGTTTTTTAATTTCTTTTAACCTTTAACTTTCAGTTTTCACTTTAAATTTTTTAATAATGGTTTATGTAGAAAACTTTTTAATTTCTTAAGTTTAGCTTTTGACTTTTTTTTAATTTTTTCAAAAGGCTTCGTGCGCAATAAATCTTGTAATGTTGCGTTTCATTAACATCAAATTCAACAATGAAACATCAGAATTAAAAAGTTTAAGAAGCGAGTAAATTAATAAACATCTTAATATTTTACCTAACTGTTAGTTCAATTGACAAGAGAGTGAGAAGTTAAAAGCAGGTAGAATTCAATTATTATTTTATAAGCTTTACTTAAAATATAATTCGCTTGACAACAAAATAACAAAAAAACTAAAAAAAGGAAGAAACGACAGCGAGAGCATGAAATGTGCTCCTCTTGTTTTTATTCAATTGTTTCTTGTTTTATGCAACTGTTATTAACCATAACATTTAAATCAAAATGTGATAGCAAAAAATACAATTATTACAGTAAAGCAATGAATTATTCAAACAAGTAACAAGTATGTTAACTTATACATATTTTTCGCAATAAAAATAGGTAAACCAATAAATTATTTCATATTCGAACAAAATTATGTTATATAAGTAAATAATATTTTGCATTTTTCGCAGCTACCCAAATAATCAGTTTCTTACATACATCTCATATATGCAGCACTAGGCACAAAATGAGAGTGAACATTGCATGGTATTGCCAACAATAAAGTACAAAATTAATAAAAGAGTTTATTAGTTATTTCACGCATATAATGTGTTTATGAATTGAATTTCTTATGAGTTGCTAATAACACTGTTAGTGTATGATAACTATTACCAGCTTATAAGCTGAAATAAGAAATTTTTATGAATTAGGGGGATATAAAATAATTTTTTTCATGATATTTCTTAATTTTTATTATAAGGTTTGAACGTTGACATTATGTTTGAAACACTACATCATTTAAAAGACCACCACGCGAATTGTTGCAAGCATTGATTCTTTTGAGGTAATTTTCGACCATTTTTTGACACATATTGGGCGGTATCTCAGTCATAACTTGACGAATGTTGGTTTTTAAGTGGCTTAAGAGTTAAAGGTTTATCTGCATAAACATGATCTTTTGCGTAGCCTCACAAAAAAAAGTCTAATGGTGTCAAATCGCCTGATCTTGGTGGCCATTTTTTTTTTTTTTTTTTTTTTTTTTTTTTTTATAACAAACACAAAACTGCGAAGCCTTTTGCTTGTCTGCAGATATTGCGACCAAGAAATGTCTCTTACAATAAAGTTGTGTGGCATGTGTCACCGTCTTGTTGAAACCACATATTCTCCAAGTCGTACGGCCTAATTCATAAACACATTATAAGAGTGTTATAAACAACTTATGAGCAAAAATCCAGAAAAGTGTATTCATAATCGATTTATAGCTTATTATGCTGTTTATAACCATTTTATAAATTGGATATTTTTATTGTGGCCTCTACCCAACTATAAGCGTTTAATAGTGAAAATTGTTGAATTGAGGATTTTTTATTTTAACACTATTTATCAATTTTTTTGCTTCTTGAATGTGTCTATATGATTGCATTTCATTGTTTCTTACACCAAATCATCATTACGCATTAAACTATAAAATTCGAATATATGTATGTATGTAAGTCGGTTAAATTCTACTGATAATATGGTGTAAAAATCAGTAATATACACTCATAAAGACACATTAACCCTGCAAAAAGCATCTCATTTTTTTATCAAACAAATTTTTCTTTAGTTTTCACATAAATTACAACAAGTATTTTGACGACTTGTATCGATACAATACACAAAGAAATACATACATATGTATGTATGCATGCATGCATACACATACATATCTACGCACAAACAACAGTAGCGATCCTGCCTGTATTTACAATGTATACACACGCATTGGCCTCTACCTAACAATAAACGTTTGATAAAGAGACATTCGTTGAGTTGATGAAGAGTTGGGAAGAAAGAATTCAGCAATAAAATAATTTTAATAAAAGATATTTGCGAATTAAATAATATTTACCCCTTTTCATTATGTTTTCATGAAAAATATTTGCAAATAATTATAGTGCTACACAAACAAATGCTAGAGAAAAAGTAGTCGACTACTCTTGGTACCAGTCGTTAAACAAATGTGTTTAGAAACAATTTTTTTTACAATTCAAAGCCTTGTATACATATTTTTCGCAATAAAAATAGGTAAACCAATAAATTATTTCATATTCGAACAAAATTATGTTATATAAGTAAATAATATTTTGCATTTTTCGCAGCTACCCAAATAATCAGTTTCTTACATACATCTCATATATGCAGCACTAGGCACAAAATGAGAGTGAACATTGCATGGTATTGCCAACAATAAAGTACAAAATTAATAAAAGAGTTTATTAGTTATTTCACGCATATAATGTGTTTATGAATTGAATTTCTTATGAGTTGCTAATAACACTGTTAGTGTATGATAACTATTACCAGCTTATAAGCTGAAATAAGAAATTTTTATGAATTAGGGGGGTAATCTTTAAGAGCAGGCAAAAAAAAGTTGTTTACCATGTGACCATAATGCACCGAATTGACGGTGACAGTTGTTCCAGCGTCGTTTTCGAAGAAGTAAGGTCGATTCACACCTTCGGACCAAAGAGCGCTCCAAACAGTGACTTTTTCTGGATGTAATGGCTTCTCTTCAATTACTTGAGGATTCTCAGAACCCGAAGTACGACAATTTTGTTTATTAACACACCCACCGAGTGAGAAATGTATGAATGAAATGAAATCGGCGTCCACCATCTGTTGTTCAAGCACCCATTCCACGTATCTACGACGTTATGAATGATCGGCTGGCTTCAGTTATTGTGTAAGCTGGACTTTATATGGATGCGGGTGTAAATCAAAATACAAAATACGCAATAATGTGCCTAAGACAGTATTAATTCCTGAGAACGACGAGGAATCGACACATTCGAGTCTTCGGCAACACTTTCACTTACAGCAGCGATATTTTCAGTGGAACGAGCGAAACGATGACACGCAGGCCTTACAATATTTGTAACAACTCCAGTCTCTTCAAATTTTTTTTCACAATTTTGCCAATTGCTTGTATAGTTGGACGATTATGTAAACCATAATCTCCTCTTAAAGCACGATATGTGGCTGTGGCAGAATCACCATTTTTGTAGTTTTTGTTTGATAATTTTTAGGCACTGTGTGATAGTTTAGCGATCCATTTTCGTCAATGTCAGACTTTTAAGTGAGAAGAAAAAAATTTGTTTAACAACTTAGTTTGACAGATGTCGAATTCCAGTTCTATACTTTTGAAACCGCGAAAGGGATAACCCGTTATATGAGCACCGACGATAAACATTTTTATTTCTACTTCAAATAATATTTTTGATAAGGTTAGGTTAATAGCCCATGTCTTCCGAAATACACTTAAGCCAGGGTAGGCTTTTTGTGCGCTCCGTGAATTTAACCAATATAATTTTGACCCATAGATTAATAGGAATTCGGGGCCATACACAAAGCTATTTAACTTCCTCCTATATACATCCTAATTGCATTATGTCCGGTATAATGTCACTTCCACGATGGCATAGATGTGACAGTAATTGTGAGTGACTTGTTATCATAAAATCATAAGTCAGATAATAATGTAAAGAAAAGCTAAGATTGCTGGGAACACCTCCGCCATAGCTAAGTGTGATACATATTTCAAATTTGAATCAACTAGTACAAATTGAGAAAGAATAACAAACTTTTGTGCCCAGGCTTCCAAAACCAAGTAAAAAGAATTGCCAGCGTGAGCGAAAATCATATTTTCAATGACCTAATGGTAAAAATTCACGAAAACCTTGAAGGTCTTTAAATTTTCGCATGCATAAATCGACTAATACATTATTTTAATATTGTTAAAATGACCGAAAATTTTTAAAATAAGAACACGATAGACTGTCGCAAAGAACGCAATCGAAGCAAAAGCGCGAAAAATTGGCAAAATGCAAAAAGAGCTTAAGTTAAAGTTTTAAAAATATTGACGTGTTTTTAAAGACTATTATTTGAATTTTTTGTATCCCTTTCTTATTTCATCTGTCAACAAAGCGACCTTAAGTAATTTATATTATGGATGCTAATTTTTCGACCTGGGTTGTTTAGTATTTTAATTGTCCGAGTCTTAAGGTCACTTGTTTTTTTTTTTTATAAATGTTTATTAAATTCAATTTCACAATGGATATCTTTTTCAGGAATGTTTTAATGTTTTTTTTTCAAAACAATTTTTTTGAAAAAACATCAAAACGTTCCTGAAGAAAATATCCATTGTGATATCGAAATATCGGCTTTAAGAAATATTTATAAAAAAAAAAAACAAGTGACCTTAAGGCTCGAACAATTAAAATATTAAGTAATTTAATGTATTTAATTGGGGTGTTAATTATCCAAAATCAATATTTACGATAACTTATATGTTGTGTTAAGAAGAACAAGATATACATATATAAGTCCTATTTATACACAGAAACTTTACCCTTCCAGTGACAGCACAAAGTAGAACAGAGCTGAAACGCCACCAGAATGAGGTAGCAAGTCAGCGCAAAGCTCTGTACGTCTCGTTTTCACAATCGCTCGAGAACTTGTAATCAAAACAAAACAAAAAGCATTTTCTACAGAAAAAGTGGTGGTTTTTTGTATCATAAATTTATGAATGCTTAAAAAGTATATTAAATGGTTTTTTATAATATAAAACTTTATAGTATTCACTGTTTATAATGTGCTAAACATTATTTAATTGTGTTTTATTTTGTAACTTTAAAGATATTGCTTTAATTTTACTTTGTAGTGGTGGTTTTGTGAGCAAAAAATACATGCTCTTCGTAATCAATTTGCAAACACTCAAATATGTATTATCAAATCCTAAGTCAAAGAGGACTTTTAGTTGACCACTTTTTATCAATTTTTTGCTTTTAATTTACTTTAAATTATTAAATTTTTGCTGTTTCGGTGGTGGTTGTTCACAAAAACGTGTTATTTTTTGTTTTGTTTACATTTGTTTTTCGTAAAAAATGCATACTATAGCCTAGCTCTTTACACAATCTGTCTAGAAGTTGATTTGAGCCATTTTCAAATGTCAGTTTTAACATCTCTGTGTACTCTGTGGTAACAGTTAACTAGTTATTGCTACATTTTTACCCTTAAACAAAATCGGGTTTGCCGATTCTTTAATTGCAGATGAAAATAAAACACACTCGTCTTTTTTATTTACAGCGCTTTCAGTTCAATATTCATTAACTGCTCAAATCTATTAAAATACTTTACTTGCACTCTATTACACCACGGCCGTAAAAGCCAGACTCTTTCATGAGTTTTTTTGTTGACTTTAGCTCGGTTAAGACAATAGTGATCTCAAACACGAATGCGTGCTTCTATTTATACTCCAACTTAGCTTCGAGAACCATCTACGCCTGATGCCAGTGCTATCGACTTTGGCATTGCAGTATATATTGTGTATTGGTCCACATCTTTCTATTTCCGCTAGCTAACAATAAGGCAGTTCTATTGACTTCATTTGTGTGAGAATACTAGGAGCTATTTAAATTAGACTTCTTCATTGAATATGGTGGATATTACACAATTCAACCAAAGTTAACTGAGGGGTTATAAAAAAGCATAATTTCTGTCAGTCGTAACAATACGTTAAAGGAAGATTACCCATTTTTATAAGAGCAAGTAATAAGACAAGTGGGTATTTATGTATATGATTTTTTTTGTATATACATAATTTCAAAAGGAGAAACTATACCTCTGTAATATGTATCGTAAATTCTGTTAATGCAGTGCCAGACGTGTGTACTGAACTTTTGTAGTGGAGGGACGACATGAGACTTATGTATACCTTGTTCATACATGTATTTCTAATTGAGATAATATTCAGTTTATTGACATAATATTTTTTGCGTTCATACATACAAATATTGCGCTAACTCAATTAGTATCTGACAGCTGAAAAAAAGTTGTTGTTTTTTGTTTTGGTAGTGAGAAAAAAAGTGAAAAGTAAGAAAATAAGAAAAAGGGAAGAAAAACTGCCTTTTATTAAAAAGATTTTAGTGTTGTACAATAAAAATATGGAACTTGTACAAGTAGTGCGTTCATGTTATGACTCCAAAGCGGCAATAATAAAAAGAAAGAGAAATAAAAATTTGAAAATGCTGCAATGTTTTTATTTTTATTGTATTTATTTTTTATTATTTTGTTTTGTTTGCTTTTGTTTACATGTATCATTACATTGTTTCCATTTATTATACTTTTGCTTATTAAACACATCTTTAACAGTGTTGTGTTCCATCTTTTTCTCAATATTCAAAGCAATATAGAGTTTATTGAGCAATAACTTTATTGACTTTTTGTATGGAATATTGAGCTCAATAATGGACTTTATTGCGATTACCTCAATAAAGGCGCATGTATGAACATGGTACTAGTGTGCCGTTTGTTTTAAAGCAAATTTTTCACATCTTTCTTTCTTTTAGTTTGGGTATTAATGAAGTTTCCAAGCCAGGTGCTCCACAGAAACTATCACGACTTAGAAGTCATGAAAATTCTTCTTCTACACGCAATCGTATTAGCACTTCCGAGCACAAGCTCACTTATGCTGAGCGTAAAGGAAGCTCAAAGCGAACACAGACATTACAAAAATCAGTTCGACATAAACAGCAGTCTACCACTACAGCGGCCAGTATCAAACTAACTGAGGCTGTAGGTTCACCCTTATATATTGGAGGAAGGACAACGACGCCACCACCACCCACAACACCGGATCCAGGAGCCGGTAACATAATATATTAATTTACTTCTTGGAACATTTTAATTTCATTCAACTACTTTTACAGATTTTAAATGCGAGGATGAGGGTTTCTTCCAACATCCCAGGGACTGTAAAAAATATTATTGGTGTTTGGATAGTGGCCCTTCTGGTCTTGGTATAGTAGCACACCAATTTACCTGCCCTTCGGGACTATACTTCAATCCAGCGGCAGATTCTTGTGATTTTGCACGAAATGTTCCATGTAAAACCAAGAAGTAAATAAAAAAAATCAAAGCTATTGTGCGCTGTAGGAAAAACTTTATTTTTTGTTTTTGTTATTTTTGAATTTAGGTCGACGCCTGAAACTACCAGCACCACTGCTCGACCAAGTACAACTTTTACTCGCCTAACAGCTGCCACTTCAATACCAACGACATTCTTTAGAACTACACCCAGAACCACGACTACGACTGAAGATACCGAAGAAGATAGCGAGTACAGCGAGGAAGATGAAGCCCCACCAGTGCATTTTGCTACGCCCAAAGTTTTTGATAGGGACTCCGAAGAAGATCCTAAGGTTATTAAGGAATTGATTGAACTCATTCGCAAGGTAGGAGGCGTTGAAGAATTGGAAAAGCATCTGTTGCGCAAAGACGATGGCACCATTTCAATCAAGGAAAGTAGTTCAATAAGCTCTAGCTCCTTAACAGCCACCACACCACCCTCCATTAGCAAATCTCTTTATGAAAAAGTTTTGAACAAACCAAGTGCTTTAAATTCAGTGCGTAATCGTTTCACCTCCACTAGTAATTTTCGCACAACTAAGGCCCAAATAAATGATCAGGAAGATGGAACCGATGAGACAGATAGCAAAAGTGCTGGAGCAGTGGCAGGTGTTAGCAAATATTCATCTGTTGTAAGAGGAAACAGCCGACAGCGACCACAAAGTGAAGGTATTGATAAACTAAGTGAATTTGACGGGCTTCTTAGGGAAAAAAAGCAGTACATTACAATTAACCGTAATCATAGCACTAAACAGAATGCCGATGAGGAAGACCATGAAATATCTAGTAAGTCTACAGCCAATTGATTTAAGTACCGCACTAACTAAACGACCTTTAGCAGCAAGCAATCCAGCATATTCTACAATTCGAAGAACCAGACCAACAACTACCACCGAAGCGATCCAGAAGATTGAACAAAAAGACAAAGAGACCACGGAACGTACATTATACAGTACGCTTAACAGAAGCCGTGTTAAGAGCGTCCCCACAACCGAAATACCAGAGGTGACTCAATTGTTTGTTGGTTCTACAAGGTAACTATGAAAACGTAGGCACTATAAAACCGTTTACTTGAAAACTTACATAGATCCTGGTTTTAATTGCGCTGTCCAACAGCAAAAATTCCGTTTAAATAAAAGTATTTTAACTATAAAGATTTTGATGAACCAACTGGTTCAAATCTGGTTTCAGTTTTTTACACCCTTTGCCAAAAGGGTGTACATACATATATAGATTTGTCATAAAACACCTGTTTTCAGGCACCGATTGTAAAGCCGCCAGACAACTTATTTATCTAAGTCTTACTTTATTTGTTTTATAAATGTTCCCTCTGCTTGGGGATTGAAAATAAGCAAAATTGGATTTATAATTACTGAGATATAGCAAAAAAAAAAAAACATTTTAAATATTTGTCACATTTATTGTTTTATAATAAAAAAAGAAATTAGCAAGACGAACAAGACGGGCTCGAACATGCAGGTTGATAAGCAGTTAACACTACCACTGAGTCATCGGCGGTTGTTGACGAGAGCGGCATTTTAGATGTATGTATACATGAACATATGTCAGAATTTTACCCTTTTTCTTGTCGGTTTGATTTTTCATATATTATATGTATTGCAAAGTTTTCCGTTTACCTCTGGTATGATTTAAATCGCCATCGTAATAAAAAGAAACAACAAGCAATTTAAATAGATGTTGTGTTACACCATCATATTGAATCAAGTTTTTATTCCTGTACGAATTTAACATGGTTTTAATAAAAATTTTCTCATGCCAATTTTATTTGTCAAACATCAGTTAAAAGCAAACAAAAATTAAACTAATTTTTCATGTTCAGCCCATCTGGGATTCGAACTTGGACCTCTTGGCTTAATAGTTGGTGCTGTATAGTAATGAGTTATGTAGCACACAAAAAAATAATGCGTTGTAATGTAATGGAAAAAGTGGCAGATATATAAAAAATATATTTACAATGTAATACAGGCAATAGGCACTTGCTATACAAATTGTAAGTGAAGTTTTCGGTGGAATGCTACGAACATTAATTACTAAAAATAGATTGTCCTTTTAAGTAATTTATAAACATTATATTATTTATTTTGTCTAAAAAATGCATTTATAGTTTTCGATTTTTGCTAATGCTTGATCAAAATTCATTGTTTTGATACACATAAGTGCCTGTTTTTCAAATAACCTTAGGGATATCAAAGTTCATACATGACCTGCTATTACACATTTATATAGAAAAGCTTCTAATTACACTTTGGTAAAGGGTATATAATATTCGGCACAGCCGAATATAGTATTCTTACTTGTTTTTTATCACATAGAGTTTTTTAAGGGATTGGAAAATGTTGCCTACATAAAGGGTGTTTTTTTAAGCCCGATAGAACTTGAAATTGTAAAAAATAACACAAAAAATTAAATTGTAATCAAAATTTTTTTTTTATTCGAAAGATCAATACGTGACATTAACATTTGAAAATGATTTCGGGCATATGGGCACCGCGGCTGTTCTTGACGAAGTGCATTCTGGACGTCCAATTTTGGGCCACTTTTTCGAGCACTGCTGGCCGTATGTCACGAATAACACGAACAATGCTGGCCTCGAAGGCGTCAATTGTTGCTGGTTTATTAGCATATACATACATATATAATTTACCACATAACAGATGCGGTACTATATTCTGTCAAAGTAACAAATAAAACCTTTTTCTAGCTTCTATTATTTTGAAACGACTCAAAAATGAATTCCAAAACTCAAAAGTGCACAGAAATTTGCAGACTTTGCTTCAAAAGGGGCAACAAAACAAATTAATAAATTGAACCAAGTACGGGACTGACACCGAGCCTACCGAGCAAGTGGTAAACAAAGGTTACCCCTCGTATCACGTACTGTAGAAGATTTTATTAGTTTTCAAGTTTTAATTAATTTTATTTTCAGAAATTTTCATTTTAAATTATTTTACAGTTAATTTAATTTGTTTTTAATTCATTGCATATATTTAATGGTATTTAATTTCTATTATTCGAACTTTTTCTTATATAATTATTTGTGTATTAAGTTTATTAGGCTCAAGTTCTTTCTATATTATATTTGTGATTGATATTAATTAAATTAGACAAAGAAAACATCAAAGACACCCTGCTAAATGTATTTGATGTTTTCTTTGTCTAATTTAATTAATATCAATCACAAAGATAATATAGAAAGAACTTGAGCCTAATAAACTTAATACACAAATAATTTATTACATAAATTTTAAATCTTTTAAGGTTGAAGCGTTGTTCTCAATGCATTTACAAATCAGAACTGCCACTTGCTCTGGCTGAAGAAAAAAACTAAACTTGTGTTTTTTAAAACAAGAAGTTTCTTAAAGCAAGCAGATAAAATCTTACGATTTTATACCTGCACTCATTTAACTTGTTGTTAATATTTTAGTACAATGTACCGTTAGGTATTCAACTTTAATTTGTGAGAAAATGACAAATGATAAGAATACAAAAGGTAATATAATTTTAATATAGAGACAAAACTTTAAACATTAGATAGACTCACATAGAGTGCATACAGATTTTTAGCAGTTTGGGAAAAATCCCAAACATTCTCCCCCACGAAGAACATTGTTCCTATTATGTTTGGTTGTAGGCGTCATTTGTGGGCAAGAGGCATATTTTAGAAATAGGTCGCTTAATATGTTTACCGTTGATGAATAGTGTAACAACATGTACCAAACCATCTTGGCCAGGGTCACAAAGTAGAACAGAGCTGAAACGCCACCAGAATGAGATAGCAAGTCAGCGCAAAGCTCTGTACGTCTCGTTTTCACAATCGCTCGAGAACTTGTAATCAAAACAAAACAAAAAGCATTTTCTACAGAAAAAGTGGTGGTTTTTTGTATTATAAATTTATGAATGCTTAAAAAGTATATTAAATGGTTTTTTATAATATAAAACTTTATAGTATTCACTGTTTATAATGTGCTAAACATTATTTAATTGTGTTTTATTTTGTAACTTTAAAGATATTGCTTTAATTTTACTTTGTAGTGGTGGTTTTGTGAGCAAAAAATACATGCTCTTCGTAATCAATTTGCAAACACTCAAATATGTATAATCAAATCCTAAGTCAAAGAGGACTTTTAGTTGACCACTTTTTATCAATTTTTTGCTTTTAATTTACTTTAAATTATTAAATTTTTGCTGTTTCGGTGGTGGTTGTTCACAAAAACGTGTTATTTTTTGTTTTGTTTACATTTATTTTTCGTAAAAAATGCATACTATAGCTTAGCTCTTTACACAATCTGTCTAGAAGTTGATTTGAGCCATTTTCAAATGTCAGTTTTAACATCTCTGTGTACTCTGTGCCAGGGTGTAGGGTTTCGACTTTAGCAAGATTGCATTGGCCAGGTACGTTCGTGAACTAGAAAAACAATATCACCTACTTTGACCATCACAAACAATATCACCACGTTGTTCCATTTTGGGCGAGCTTGAAGGCGGCATAAATACTCTTTGTTCCAGCGTTCCCAGAAATTTTGTTTTAGCCGTTCTACTAACTTCTAGCGGATAAGACGGTCAATATTTGAATCAAGCAAGTCTTCATCAGGGATACAATTTGATGGTTCACCAATTAAAAAATGTGCTGGTGTTAAGACATCAGTGTCCATTGGGTCGGTTGAAAGTGGACATAAAGGTCTGGAATTGAGGCAACTCTCAATTTGCACCAGTAAGGTAGTGAGTTCCTCATATGTCAGTACACGATCTTTCATGATACGTTGAAAGTGGTGTTTTGTTGATTTTACTCCACCAAAATTATGAGTGGCAGGGGGAATGAAGTGCCATTTTGTACCTTGGTTCGCTAACGTTTCCACTAAGTGCACGGGGAGCGAAGATTTATTGCTCTGATAGAGAACTTGTAGCTCTTTGTGCCACAGTCGGAGTATAAATCCTCTACGTGCTGTGAAGCGGCGAAAAGCAGCTAAGAATGCGTCTACATTTAGGCTAGTAACGACCTCTAAATGTATTGCCTTGGTGCACATACAGATAAAAAGACAAATGTATGCCTTAGAGGTTGATGCAGTCCTCAATGATGAAGTTTTTATGTTAATAGGTCCAGCATAATCAAGACCACCGTGTTTGAATGGCCGTGTGGGATGCAGCCGGACTGCTGGCAAGTTTCCCATCAATTGTTTGCAGGCTTTAGCTTTGTAGTTAAAGCAAGTTGTGCACTCACGCTGAACCCTTTTTGCTATATTTCTTGCTGAAATTATCCTGTGAGATCGGGAAACATAGGACTGCATGAGCTGGATGCTACCATGGAATGTTTTAATATGAGCATCTGAAAATATAAGAAAAGACAGAGGATTGTGCTTTGACAATAATAAATAAACCCCAGAAACTTCTATTGGCTCCTTGGCACGGTAGTGAGGCCCATACTGGTATATGGGCCGCTTGTATGGTGGAAGGCGCTGGAAAAGTCCACCTATTGCAAGATATTTGAAAGGATTTTGCGTACATCGGCCTTGATGGTAACTGGAGCAACCGGCTCCACACCATCTAAGGCGCTCTTTACTATGCTACACTGGATACCAGCCGATCTCATGGTCAAGGAAAGTGCTATGAATTCGGAAACACGGTTAAAGGCAGGTGGCATGTGGAGAGATGCTGTCTCAGGGCATGCATCGATAATAGGAAGGATGGCTGACCTTCCAGATCGAATAGTTTACTGCTCACCGGTCCCAATGGTCGATAAGGATTTGTTGGATTAGATCAATCAGAGGATGTATTCCTGGTCTTTACGGTTGGTTCAAAGTCGAGCACTGGGATTGAGGGCGGTATCTTCATCCCCCGATTTCAAAGTAGGATCGGTTTTAGGCTACGGGATAAGTGTAGCGTCTTTCAGGCCAAAATTGCGGCTATAAGAAGGGCGGTAAACTGGATGAGGTAATGTAGGATACACGGGGAGCATATTAGTATCTGCACCGACAGTAAGGCCGCCATTAACACGCTTGCGGGTGTTTACTCAACATCTCGGTTGGTTCAGGAATGCCAGGAATCTCTAAACGAGATAGCGAGACATTCTGACCTGGAGCCTCGCTGGGTACCGGGACACAACGGTGTGTCCGGAAATGAGATAGCGGATGAACTGGCAAGATCCGGTACCCGCCTTCATCAGGAGGATATAGACGAATTCGTAGGTATTCTCCTTAATAGCTGCAAGCAGCTAGTACAACTACAGCTGCTAGGAATCGCGCAGGAGAGGTGGTCAAACGAGATCACCTGTCGAATATCGGGTCTTACATGGCCCAGGTATGACTATAGGATAGGCTCCATACCCTTGTGGCTGTTCTAACAGGACATTGTCACATGGGAGCACATGCGAGAAGACTGAATCTTCCACATAATGATTTCTGCAGAGGTTGCAGAGATGAGGAAGAGGAGGAGAGTGTCGAGCAGTTTCTCTGTCGATGCTCGGCCCTCTCTAACAAGAGAGCATGGATTACCGGAATTGTCGGAATGCGAATTGGACATTGTGCACTCCTTCATCCGTTCATCGGGCTGGTTCAGGGCGGAACCGGCGGAGCATAGGTAGGGACATCTCCCTACAGCCTATTCGGGTGACACAACGGGACCTTTCTAGGACCCAAGTGAGCCGGCCTCAGGTCCGGCGGCCCGCGTAATATAACATAACATAGGCCATATCATCGGTAGAATTTAAACTATGTACATACATACTAGTACATACATATATTCGAATTTCATAGTTTAATGCGAAATGATGATTTGGTGTAAGAAACAATGAAATGCAATCATATAGACACATTCAAGAAGCAAAACATTGATAAACGGTGTTAAAATAAAAAAATCATCAATTCAACAATTTCCATTATTAAACGCTTATAGTTGGGTAGAGGCCACAATAAAAATATCAAATTTATAAGATGGTTATAAGCAGCATAATAAGCTAGCTATAAATTGTTTATGAACACACTTTTCTGAATTTTTGCTTACAAGCTGGTTATAACCCTCTTATAATGTGTATTATGCCGACTATGTTTAGCGTATATTTTTTGACCGAATTATCTGTCTCCACCTTAAGTAAAATCAATTTTTTTAGTTTTGATAATTGCAATAGCTACTGAAAATCAAAAATTCGTAGTAAAATAACCTATTTCTATATAAATAGTGATGTTTAAATGATACTTTTCTTTTAGATACAAGTACTTACATCGTTCACGTACAATTCCACCTACAACCGAGTCGTCCCACAAAGTCGCGGATGATGAAGAAGATAGTGATGATATTGAGTCAGATAACCAGGAAAAGATGGTACATTTTAAGGCTGTTAGTTTTGAAAACACACGTGAAACACCACAACTAATCACAACAGCTACACAAAGAATTTACGCCAATATTGAACGCAGGACAATAACAAGCACTACAACAATACCAGAAATTGAAATTTCAACAAGCGCTGATAAAATCTTAGCAACAACTACGGCATCAACACCTACAATATCTACAATAAAGACTCCACTAACAACTCCACTAATCGGCTTAGATACTACAACACCTGGATCTATATTACTAACAACAAATATTCCCTTAACCACACCTACTAACCCAATTACAATATCCACCATAAGCACCGAAACTATTAACACAACGACATCGACTTTACCAGATGGTGAAGACGTTTTAAAATCCACTATTACTCCTAATCCTAATGAAAGCAAATCTAATACATCCGAAACAGTTGAGTTAGCCCAACATATGAACTCCCAATTGATTAACTCAATCCTCCTAAACTTTAATTCCCCACCAACAACAGAGTTTAGTTCTGATATAAATGAACGGAATAATGACAGGCTATTGACAACTACTGAAATGACTTTATCTTCGACTACAACAAGAACAGCTGTCAATGACAGCGTTAACGCAACCAAGACTGAAGACACTGCACAAAAGGAGGTAAATCTAGTAAGTAAGCAAACGAGTAGAACATTGTATAACACACGTACAAGAATCACCACAACAACATCTCCAAAAATAGCTACAACCACATATGTAGACATTAAAACAACAACTAGTCCTTTGATTACTACTAATACCAAAAAAACTTTGGGTGTCAAAAGACAGCAAATTTTACTAAGTCGTTTTTCACAGACGAAGGGCACGTCTTCGACAGCCACTACGGATATACCCACTACTTCCACTACAGAGTCTGTAAATAATGACTTCCTGGGTGTAATATCTAGTCCAAGACCATTTGGTTTCCCTAAACGACGTAGACCCTTGGGTAAAGCGGGAATTATTACCACTACCGCTGCTATTGAAGATATTTCAAAATCAAATGATGAATCTTTAGCTAGAAAGCAAAATACTACCAAACTAAATGCGGCCGCTAATAGCCATTCAAAGGTGAGTTCTCATGATATAATTTTCTATGAAACTGGTAGTGCAACTTCCTCTCAAGAAGATGAAATACAGCAAACGGAGAGTGAAGTGGCCATCTCTGAGCACCCTAAATCTAAAGACACTAATAATCAAAATTTTAAAATGCATGTACATAGTATTGTGTTAAATAACGATAGTTTAAGGCATGCTATTAATAATTCTAACTTAGATAGTGATAGTTATGCTACAGTGAAACCCTCTACATACACCTTGACACTCGAAGTAGATGATAATAATGAGACTGATGACCACAGTACACTTAGTAGTAGGCACTATGCCTATTTGCCTGCACCAAAAACAGTAAATTTTGTAGATATTGACGCAAATAGCCAAACGCCAGCTGCTGGCCTTGTTACTGCAAAAAATACGGCTGATATCAATGGCAACGATTCTTCTTTCAAAAGAAAGCAAAGTAACGCTGTTATAGCAACTGGGCAATTTAAAGCTAAGAGCCTTGCCAATACCTTGGAAAAAACTGACTTAAAAGAAGAGAATAATGTTAATAATGAAAAAGAAGGTAAATCGTTTACAACTTACAGCACTTCAAAAAGAGAAAGGCAAGAAAAAACGCTATCAATACAAGCTGATGATGAAAAAGATGCTGAGAATGCATTCAAAGTACCCGAAGCAGTGATATCAAATGAGGCAAATAAAGTGGGGGATAATGAGTTTGACTTAAGATCAGACCACCAAAGGAAATCGCTCAATTACGATGTATTAAGACGAGTTCCAGAAGAAGTTGAGAAATCTATGAAAACTACTTCTTCTAAAGATCAAGCAAAAGGCGATTATGGTAACGTCGACAATTCAACAACATCTGGTTTGAAATGCTCGGAAACAATATGCGATCAAAATGTCCAATCGTTTGCTAAAGACGAAGTAACAGCAACATCTGGTAGCCAATATATAAATAGTCCCCAAGACGGCTTGAAGACTAAAAACCAAATCAAATCAGCAATTTCGACTGATTTACAATTAGAAAGCGACAAGGCAGAAACTTCAAAATTTTCAAAACGAAACAAAACAATATCTCAGTATTCTACCGGAGCAAGTCTTCGTAGATTCGATTCGATTAGCTATCAGGAAGAAATAGCTGATTCTCAAGTAGTTAAAATCCAAAAGAAACACAACCATACGAGTGAAAATAGCTCTATTACTGCTACAATAAACTTAGCCAACATCAAAAATGACGCTGCTAAACATAATATCACAGTACACAGAAGCGCTATCATACAAACGATTCTAAGTCCTGATGAGGCAATTAATGGATCAACGTACGAAGAAGTTGAAAAGAAAACATACATCAATATTCCAGGAAATAAATCTTTAGGAAGTAGTCTTGAAAATATATCTACCAAGGCTATTATACAAAACAACACCAGAATATATCTTACCAAAGAAAACTCGTCAGAATTTTTTGACACCGGAAGTTATCTCGATACTACAGAATCGGAAAAAGAAAGATACAAAGACATTTCAAGAGCAGGTATCCTATTGCAGAAGGAAGACGGTGGAAAAGCAAAAGCTGCATATTATCCAGCAATCGCTATGGAATCCCACAAAACAAATATAACAGGTATTGAACAGAATACAAATTATGATGATATTAAAATGCAAGTGACGACATCATCATATGCAAGCTCTACCACTCAAAACGCATTTTTTTCTACTGACCTAAGAGTAACGGCATCACCGCATGAATCACTCGAGTCAACTACTCGAAAATCATTTCTTGAAAACCGAAACACAAACGACAGAACAAACAACAAAGACCTTAAGAAAATACAAGAAAGTGAAAAAGCAAAACGCAGGAGAGTTGTATATCGAAAACGTCCTACTTCTGCAGCGGGTCAAGATACCCTGAGCTTAAAAAAAGCCGAAAGTATCTCAGAAGGAAATATAGACTCTACTCTCGCATCCTCTTATAGGCGCAGTGGAACTCAACTAAGACATAACGTTTACCGAAATCTCTATAATACAACAGAGGATAGAGCTGTTGGGTCTTCTATGGGGACCCAAAGCAAAATATTTAAAAATAAAATGGTCAGAGTAGTGAACAAATCTGGAGTAAATGAAGTTATCGATGATAATGAAAACATTGGCACTACTAATCCAGAGACTTTAAATTACAGCAGAAAACAGTCAGAACACGCGAAGGGCAATCGCTTCAAACAAAACTTAAATAAGGAATTTGTTAGAGCACAAGCTTATGAATCAGACAAAACGGAAGACGAAATAAAAGACCCTTCTTCAAAATCAACACTTAAAACAAATATCATCGACCAATTTAACCATAAAAATTTTTTTAACAATAACCACTCAAATAAAGCTGAATCGAAATCTAACAAAAAGAAAATTAACAACCAAATTAATCTAACAACTGAAAGTACTCTAAACAAAAAAGTTTCTTCGAATTCTGAAACTACGTCCCTTTATTCAGACAGACGTGGATCCTTAAGTAACCGCTTGCAAAATAATCGTCAAAAGACAGAGGAGATATCAATTTTAGAGGATGGTAGCAAACGTATTAAAACGGTTTATATTGAGACTATCGATATTGGCAACAACAAAATCAAAACTATTAAGAAAACGAACATCAAAACAATAATCAAGCAGGAAGTGGAGGTTGTAACAGATGTTGACGAGACAACCCAAAAGCCAATTCTACATAATAGAGGTGCGGCAAGATTTCAAAGCACTGATTTATCTTCCTTGCTGGCCCTAGATTTGGTCTCGAAGGCCAACAGAGATTCAGGAGAGGGGAGACACTTACTCAGTAGCAGGAGAAAATCCATTCGTAAGCCACCGATAATCAAAGAAGAGGAATTTGTTGAGGAATTGATAGAAGATATTTAAAGTAGAGCTAATGTAATAATTAAAACCGCACCGACTTCCAGATCAAGTCGAGCTACTAGAGCTCATCACAAAATTATCAGGAAAACATGGAAAATAAATATCAACTTAAAAAAATAGAGCTAAGTTTAAAAAGGAGTTAAGTTTTTAAATGTCCAATACTAGGGAGTTAAATAATAATGATTTAGAATCTACAATTCATCGCCCTTTGAATGCAACTAAATTGATAACAGTTGGGACTACATCATCTAAACCACTGTACATACCTGCAGTAAGTGTTGACTCTCGTGGTTGTTTGGATACACATCGAATTCAATAAGATTGCGAAAAAGAGGTTACAAAAACTGAAAATGCTGATACACTCGAAAGAGTGAACCAAAGTCCTTCTGCCATATTCAATACTTTGCATCTCTCTTTACGTATTTATCGTAGTACCATCAACACTACAGTAAGTACTATCAATACTACAAAGATTCGATCATTACGTATAAGAAACTAGTTTCTAAAACTGGAGAGATAATGGTGGAGACTGAATTAAGTAATTTTTTGTTGAAAGTCCCGGACCAAAGCCGGCTAACTGGGGGATAACTCCCTTAGGTCTACAAATATACAATGTCCGGAAGGATGAAAGCCAAATATGATTTTACAGAAGTTGAGAAACACAAAATTATCGACCAAATAAGAAAGAAGGCCTCGAAAATTTCCTTACAGCATCAGAATTCCCTAATCGGGAAGGGTAAAGCTTTTCAAATGTTTGGAGAGCTTTCAACAAGTCTAATTAGTAATAAAACTCACTTATTCGTTCAATAATAAGTCTAATGTAGCGTTTGTCACAAAAACAAAGCTATTACTTTCAACAACAATTTATCAAACAGAATCCCCTCTGGTAAAAACGGAAATCACAGTAAAGCAAAAAAAAAAAAAAAATTATCTATTTTGAATAAGCGAACAATGGTAACTAAAAATAGAAAACAAATCATAAGATTTCTTGGATTTTGAGCTTGAGGTCCTTGTTTGCTATTATTATTTCCAATATTTCGTTTTCCTTTGGAAAAATTCTTCAGCAAATAATGTTTTCTAAATATTTTTTCAGATATTACAATTCTCAAAAACTGTCTTAAAGTAAATTGAAAATTCTAACATTCCACGTAATACATTTAGCACAATTGCAAAAATGTTATAAAAATTCTTAAAAATATTTTAACATAGCGACAAATTTTTTTGTTTTTATATAAAACCTATTAACTCTTAGGACTATTTTTATAAATTAAATACCTGCAAATTAGCGCTAGGTATTCCCTATATTCTCTAAAATTCATTCTATTACTTATTGGCACATCAGTTATGTGCAACATTTCTACCAAAACCCGGTTTCAAATAGTTATTCACAATATTTACTACAGAACTATTTTCAAAATCTGTATTGTGATTCTTATCTCGACAATGAATTTCTAAGGCCGTCTTCTGAGAGAAACTTCTTTTCCTATATTTCTGGTCAGTTTTATGTCCCGCTATTCTAATCCTTAATTGATTCTTCGTTGTTCCTACCTATACCTTACCGTCATTTTCCCTGTCATTACTGTTACGAGAAATTCTATAAACTGAATTCGAATTATCCCATAATTTGTTTTGCTAAATAGACAACCTTCTATTTCATTAATCCAATGGGCCATTCTGTATTTTTCCTTGTCAAAAATATTGGAATTTTACAGTCTCTCAGGTATCCCAGGTATATATGATTAACGTAGAGCCGAAGATATATAAATCATTACCATATGTACCTGGTATGCCTGAGAGACTGAGAAATTCTAATATTTTTGACAAGGAGAAATACAGAATGGCACATAGGATAATAAGTTAGGTACTAAAATAGCAGGACATAAAACTGACCAGAAATTCCTCCCAGAAAACGGAAAAGTAAATATTGAGAATAACTATTCGTATATAGAATGAGTTTTAGAAAACATACGGAAAACTTAGCGCAAATTTATAGGCATTTAAATTATAAC